>OZ005735.1:211722981-214352981 GCA_963930755.1 Eudasyphora cyanicolor | reverse complement strand
ATTTTTCGCTGAGAAAAAGTTTCTTTAGAACATTTTTCGCTGAGAAAAAGTTTCTTTAAAACATTTTTCACTGAGAAAAAGTTTCTTTAGAACATTTTTCGCTGAGAAAAAGTTTCTTTAGAACATTTTTCGCTGAGAAAAAGTTTGTTTAGAAAATTTTTCGCTGAGAAATAGTTTGTACAGAAAATTTTTCGCTGAAAAAAGTTTCATTAGAAAATTTTTCGCTGAGAAAAAGTTTATTTAGAAAATTTTTCGCTGAGAAAAAGTTTCATTAGAAAATTTTTCGCTGAGAAAAAGTTTCTTTACAACATTTTTCGCTGAGAAAAAGTTTCTTTACAACATTTTTCGCTGAGAAAAAGTTTCATTAGAAAATTTTTCGCTGAGAAAAAGTTTCTTTAGAAAATTTTTCGCTGAGAGTTTCTTTAGAAAATTTTTCGCTGAGAAAAAGTTTCTTTAGAAAATTTTTCGCTGAGAAAAAGTTTCTTTAGAAAATTTTTCGCTGAGAAAGTTTCTTTAGAAAATTTTTCGCTGAGAAAAAGTTTCTTTAGAAAATTTTTCGCTGAGAAAATCAATAGAAAATTTTTCGCTGAGAAAAAGTTTCAATCAAAAACATTTTTCGCTGAGAAAAAGTTTCAATCAAAAAATTTTTCGCTAAGAAAAAGTTTAAATCAAAAAAATTTTCGCTGAGATAGTTTTAATCGTAAAATTTTTCGCTGAGAAAAAGTTTAAATGGGAAAAATTTTAGCTGAAAAAAGTTTCTTTAGAAAATTTTTCGCCGAGAAAGTTTCTTTAGAAAATTTTTCGCTGATAAAAAGTTTCTTTAGAAAATTTTTCGCTGAGAAAGTTTCTTTAGAGAATTTTTCGCTGAGAAAAAGTTTCTTTAGAGAATTTTTCGCAGAGAAAGTTTTTTTAGAAAATTTTTCGCTGAGAAAAAGTTTCTGTAGAAAATTTTTCGCTGAGAAAAAGTTTCTTTACAACATTTTTCGCTGAGAAAAAGTTTCTTTAGAACATTTTTCGCTGAGAAAAAGTTTCTTTAGAACATTTTTCGCTGAGAAAAAGTTTCTTTAAATCATTTTTCGCTGAGAAAAAGTTTCTTTAGAACATTTTTCGCTGAGAAAAAGTTTCTTTAGAACATTTTTCGCTGAGAAAAAGTTTGTATAGAAAATTTTTCGCTGAAAAAAGTTTCATTAGAAAATTTTTCGCTTAAAAAGTTTCATTAGAAAATTTTTCGCTGAGAAAAAGTTTCTGTAGAAAATTTTTCGCTGAAAAAAAGTTTCTTTAGAAAATTTTTCGCTGAGAAAAAGTTTTTTTAGAAAATTTTTCGCTGAGAAAAAGTTTCATTAGAAAATTTTTCGCTGGGAAAAAGGTTCATTAGAAAATTTTTCGCTGAGAAAAAGTTTCATTAAATAATTTTTCGCTGAGAAAAAGTTTCTTTAGAAAATTTTTCGCTGAGAAAAAGTTTCTTTAGAAAATTTTTCGCTGAGAAAGTTTCTTTAGAAAATTTTTCGCTGAGAAAAAGTTTCTTTAGAAAATTTTTCGCTGAGAAAATGTTTCTTTAGAAAATTTTTCGCTGAGAAAAAGTTTCTTTAGAAAATTTTTCGCTGAGAAAAAGTTTCAGCAAAAAATTTTTCGATGAGGAAAAGTTTCTTTAGAAAATTTTTCGCTGAGAAAAAGTTTCGCTGAGGAAAAGTTTCATTGGAAAATTTTCCGCGGAGAAAAGGTTTCTCTAGAAATTTTTTCTATTGCGAACAAAAATTTTATGCTGTGTACAATTTATTATTTTTTTATAGTTTTACATTTTTATGTTTTTATTATCTACAATTGTAGTGGAAATTACTATAATAAATCCATTTAGAGGGATAACAGTTTTCGTGCAAATGCTCAACCATTGAGTGGCTTAGTTCTAGTTTTATCCTTAAGAAATTAACCAATTAAGTTAGGTAGATTAGGTCAACTGAAAAGACTTTATACAGTTTACGCACACAGTAAAAGCATAATATAGAATAATTTCAACTAAATTTGAAAACAAAAATAAATACGAGTTCAGACAACAATAACTACTTGTGGATTTTCTAACTACAGAAATCATATTCTATTTTAACAAAGGCACCATAAAACCACTTACAAACACTTGTTTTAAAAAGCAATAATACGCATTCGTTTTGGAAATCTACTTGTCCAAAAATACACAATATTTTTGGTAATTTGGGTTTTCATTCGTTTGGTGTGGTGGAACAAATTATTTTGGGTTTCAATGCGAACGAACGTAACTTAGTTTAGTTTTGAAGGGGATTTCAAAAGATAACTCTAGGCTTTTGGCAGAAACAACAAAAACAAATTAGTGTAAATCTTTCATCACTTGCTTTGGTTAATTCATTCAATTTGTAATTGTTAAAAATAAAATAGCAACAAAGTTTACCCCAGACGTTTCTGACGCGCCTCTTTACGGCCATACGACAACGGGAGTGTAAAACGGGTCACTATTCCTTCCGGTCCAAAGACATTCGACGGTATATTGTCCAACGAATCGGAGAGCGAACGTGAATCCGATTGATCTTGTAAACTAAAAATTGTTATTTTGAAAAAATAAAGTTAACAAAATAGTCAAAGAAAAGAAAGAACAACACCAACAACTAAATAAAACATTCAGAAACCAAAAACGTAAAAAAGGTTATTAACAAAAATGTTAATCGACATGAAGGGAGGAGGATCATTTTATGAATGAGAAAGAGAAAATGTGTTAATTTTACAAAGATTTTTTTGTTGTTGCTGAAGTGAAACCCAAAATGATACACAGCACGAAATGGGGGGGGAGGGAGGAGTTACTAACTAATTTGCTAGTACACATGAAACAACTATTAGGTGAACAAACAGAGAAATTTGCAAATAATTTTTATCTGAGAGTTCCAAGGAAGGATTTTCTCTCCATCGGCAGAGAGCAAACAATTTTACGTATAGAAATTCTCAAAAATGATGGCTCGAACAAAACTATTTAGCAGGTTGCAAAAATTTTCTATTAACAATTTCTATGATTTTCTACAGAAAATGTCTCCAATTTACAATTCAAAATTTATTTTGCGAAATTGTTTATTGAAAATTTTTCTCCTAAAATAAAAAATTTCTATAAAAAATTTTTGTCTAAAAATTCCAAAATATTTCTGTTGTAAATTTCTCCAAAAATGCTCTATTGAAAATGTCTCTTCAAATATGGCGTACTAAAAATTTCTCTCTCTTAAAATATTCAAGTGGAAATGTCTCACTCTCTCCAAGAATTTTCTATTGAATATTTCTCCAAAATGATTTTCTATTGATAATTCCTCCAAAATAATTTTCTGAAAATTTTTCCAAAATAATAGTTGAAAATTTCTCCAAAAAAATTGTAAATTTCTCCAAATTATTTAATAGAATCTACTGAAAATGTCTGCAAATTAATTTTTTATGATAATTTCTCCAAAATAATTTTTTGTTAAAAGTTTCTCCAAAAATTTTCTAATTAAAAGTTCTCCACTTTTCTTAAATTTTAATCGCAGAGTTTCTATTGAAGATTTCTTTCCCAAAAATTTCTATTTAATCTCACTCCAACAATTTTCTTTTAAAAATTTCTCTCCAAAAAATTGTCTATTGAAAATTTCAATCCAAAAACATTTCTCAAATTTTTTTTCTGAAAATTTCTCCAAAATAATTTTTTGTTGAAAGTTTCTCCAAAAAATTACTACATATAAGCTTATATTAAATTTTATTCGCAGACGTTCTATTGAAGATTTCTTTCCAAAAATGTCTATTGAAAATTTTACTCCAAAAATTGTCTATTAAAATTTTCCATAGAAATTCTTTTATGAAAATTTCTCCAAAATAATTTTTTGTTGAAAGTTTCTTCAAAAAATTCCTCCACTTATCTTAAATTTTATTCGCAGAAGTTCTATTGAAGATTTCTTTCCAAAAATGTCTGTTGAAAATTTCACTCCAAAAATTGTCTATAGAAAATGTCTCCAAAAAAATTTCTACTGAGAATTTCACTACAAAAACAACATTTCTCATAAAATGTTTTATGGGAAAATTCTCAAAAAAATTTCTAACAATATTCTCCTAAATATCCCAATTGAAAACTTTTCCAAAGATTTTCTGTTGCAAATTTCTCTAAAAATGCTCTATTGAAAATATCTCCCCCAAATATTAAATATTGCAAATTTCTCCACAAAGGATCTATTTAAAATGTCACCCTCTCTCCAAGAATGTTCAATTGAAAATATTTACAAAATAATTTTCTATTGAAATTTCTCCAAAATAATTTGAAAATTTTTTCAAAATATTTTTTTTTGTAATTTTCTCCAAAAATTTCTTTCGTACAATTTGACATTGAAGATATGTCTCCAAAAATTTCGTATTGAAAAAATATTCTATTGAAGATTTCATTCCAAAAATTTCTATTAAAAATTTCAATCTAAACATTTTTAATTGAAAATTTCATTCGAAATTTTTCAATTGAAAATTTCATTCGAAATTTTTCAATTGAAAATTTCATCCAAAAAAAATATTTTGTCTACAAATTTCATATTGAAAAATAGATCTAAATTTTTTGTTTAATTTTTTCTCCTACAAATTTCAATTGAAATGAAAATTCCACTCCAAATATGTCATATTGAAATTTTATATTTTTCCAAAAGTTTTCTATTGAAAATTTCTACAAAATAAGTTTCTATTAAAAATTTCTCCAAATTAATTTTCTACTCAAAATTTCTCCAAATTAATTTTCTGTTGAAAATGTTTGCAAAAATATAATATTTAAAAGCTCACTTCATAAATTTCTTTCACTATTGAAAATTCTTTCACAATTTCACTTCAAAAATGTTCTATTGAAATTTTCACTCCAAAAAATGTCTATTGAAATGGCTTTGAAAATTTCTATCCAAAAATTTTTTGGAGTTTTTAAAAAAAAATTTATCGATAAAAAAATGTTTGGTTTTGATTTTACGAGTATATAACAGTATGCCACAATCTATACAAAAAAATAATTTTTAGGTCTAGGACACATAGTGTTGCATAGTGTTATAAGACGGTTTAGAGGTTGATAACCACTTATTAAGGGCAACTGACTGGATAAAAATCCGATTAAGGGCCGATGACTGAATTTATCAATGACCGGAGTAAGGACCGACCGCTGACTGAATTAAAAGGTGTTCACCGGAAATTTTCTTAAAAAATCCATTTTCTACAAATTTTATAGAAAATTCATTTTCAATGAAATTTTCTAGAGAAATTCAACGAAAAATGGAATTATAAAATGCAGGGTCTGCATCTGTAACCTAATTGCGTTCGTCTAGGGCGAACGATCAAAAATCTCTCAACTGTTACTTGAATTCTATAAAACGCAGTTTAGAAATATTTTAGGTACGAGATTTTTACGTGATTTTCTATAGACACAACGAATTATACACTAATGTTACTTAAAGATTTCCCGGAATAATAATTTAGTGATTTGTGTTCATTCCCGTAGACGAACGAAAATAAATTACAGAAACAGGTCCGCCATTTCAACGAAATTTTGTAAAAAAAAAATAATCAAATTTCGACGAAATTTTCAAAGGTGAATGGCTACAATTAAACACACATTGTAAAATGGGATCCCAATCGTGCGAACTTTGTGTACTCTACGGGGACTATATCGAAACATGGCCGATACGGTTCACGACAATTCACATCTACATACATATGTATAATAAATGTTTCTTTGACAAGATGGCAGATACCGATAAAACAAGTAAGAAAGTTCAGTCGGGTAAACCGACTTATGAATCACCTCACCTTGAGTCCCAAAAAAATATTCGTAAATTTAATTTTTTTGCTTTAATTAAAAAATTATCAATATAAATTGCAGTTAATAACTTTAAATTCCATTTAATACTCTAGGTACTATAAAAGCATTACACTATATAAAATTTCAAGTATTTATATTCACTGGTGTTAAAGTTAAAATCTGTTAACTTTTGGTACAAAATGGTTCATTTGTGTGGGAGGTACCAAAAGGGGCGTCCCAATAACGTCCACTTTTCAGTATTTCAAGTATTTATATGCACTGGTATAAAAGTTATAAGCTGTTAACTGTGTAAAATGGTCCACTTGTATGGGATGTACCAAAAGGGGCGTGCCAATAACGTTCACTTTTCTCTGAACTCTATATATTATAAAAGGATTACACTATACGAAATTTGAGGTATATGTATACACTGGTATTAAAGTTAAAAGCTGTTAACTTTTGGTACAAAAAGGTCCATTTGTGTGGGAGGTACCAAAAGGGACGTGCCAATAACGCCCACTTTTCTCTGGGCTCTAGGTACTATAAAAGCATTACACTGTACAAAATTTCAAGTATTTGTATGAATTGGAATCAAAGTTATAAGCCGTTAACTTTTGGTGCAAAATGGTCCATTTGTGTGGGAGGTACAAAAAAAGGGAGTGGCCACTTCGCCCATTTTTCTTGAGGTGTTAGCGACTAACAAACTAATACTATATGTGAAATTTCAGAAGATTCGAGTTAGTAGTATAGAAGGTATTAAAGAATCAACATTTCACTAAAAGTTAACCCTTTATGGGGGAGGTACTAGAAGGAGTGGACCAATATGGCCCATCTTCGAACTTAGTCGGAGATAGAGCAAAATATTACAGCATACTAAATTTGTAGTCAATCGTTTACTCCTTTCGAGAGTTATCGTGCGCACCAGCCAGCAGACAGACAGACAGACGGACGGACAGACGGACGGACATTGCTCAAACGACTTAAAATTACCCAAAACGGATTTCCTCGGAACATACTTAGGGTCTTAGGTCACTCCTTCGATGTGTTACACTTTTGGCTCGTAGCAAATGATATATACCCTCCTCTCTAAGGCGAGGGGATAATGAAACTCAAAGGTAATTTTATTGTTAAGAATACTTGGATATAATTGCATGCCGATTTTTATCCAGATTTCTGAGGAATAGATCTAATATAAAAAAAGTCTTGAGGTACATTTGGTACATATCTCAGTCAGAAACATTTTCTTCGGCTAAAAAAGCTCAAAATCTATGTTATGGTAGATTAACTTAATATCATATCATGATATCGCCTGTGTTTTAGAAATATTTGGGGACAAAAGTAAATGCCTCCTGCTATGTTAATACCTATGCGCGTATCTGACTCTATAAGCTCCTCCACCCCATCAGTTTAGGGGTAAAAAATTTATATATCCCTTATCATTTGCTACGGGTCAAAAGTGTAACACAGCGAAGGAGTGACCTAAGACCAATAGCATGTTTGGCGGAAATTCGATTTGGGACATTTTAAGTCCTTTGAGCAATGTCCGTCTGTCTGTCTGTCTGTGTGTCTGTCTGCTGGCTGGTGCGCACGCTAACTCGCGAAAGGATTAACCGATTGACTTAAAATTTGGTGTGTGGTAATATTTTTCTCTATCTCCAGCTAAGTTCGAAGATTGTCCATATTGGTCCACTCCTTCTAGTACCTCCCCAACAAAGGATTAAAATTTAGCGAAATATTGATTCTTTATCAACTTGTATATCTCTTACGGCCAATTCCACAATCTCCGGATATCATACAGTTAGAGCTAACCTACAGTTATATGTAGATGTCAAATTTTATGAAATTTTTATATTTTAACTGTGAGTTAGCTCTAACCGGAGGTTGTGAAATTGGAGGTTATTCGAATTTTCTAAAACTACACATATAATACATATAATATTATTTTATTAGTCACTAACACCTCAAGAAAAATGGGCGAAGTTACCGCACTCCTTTTGGTACCTCCCACACATATGGACCATTTTACACCAAAACTTAACAGCTTATAACTTTAATACCAGTGAATACAAATACTTGCAATTTTGTACGGCGTAATGCTTTTATAGTATCTAGAGTACAGAGAAAAGTGGCTGTTATTGGTACGCCCCTTTTGATACCGCCCACACAAATGGACCATTTTGTACCAAAAGTAAACACCTTTTAACTTTAATGCCAGAACATACATTAAAGTTATTAAATACTTTAAAGTTAAACAAACAAAGTAAATAAATTTACGAATATTTTTTGGGACTCAAGGTGAGGGAGTACATAAGTCGGTTTACCCGACTAAACTTTCTTACTTGTTTTTTAATTCGGCAACTAAAATGAATTATTTTTCGAATTATATTATTATGTTACATAAATGTTATTAGTAGACCCAACTCTTGTGATTAATTTAATAAGTCCGAAAAATGTCTGAAACAGGAAATCAAGAGCCCTATTCTAACGAACATATTAACCTTATGGTTAATAACAACATAAACCATGAAAATTTGCTTATAAATTCTAACTTCGTCTCTGTGAATATAAAATTGTAATAATACAATTTATAATACAATTTACAATTAATGTTGTCGGTTTCAAAGAAACCTTCAGAAAAAGAGTCTATAGCCATAAATGTCGACCGAATTAAGGTAATAATAAGGTGAAACCATTGTTAACGATGCAAGACGTCGTGACACGACATGACGCATTAATGAGAAAATCTTAAAAAAACCGTAAAGGAGTGTGAAAACAATTTTAATTAATACGACGGATGGAAGATCTTGGTGAGGTGAGATTAATACAAAACAAAAAAGGAAAAGGTATGTATCTACCTGTCAGTGACATAAAATACTAAATGCGTTAAGTATGTTTGTAATCGAGACATACTACCATACATACATCAACATTTTCACCCAGCAGCACAACCACAAAAACACACACACCCTCGCATATATACATACACACACACACACACACCACGTGGAACTAATTGAATGAATGTAGAATTATGAAATATAATGAAAAACTCTGGATAACACTCTGTTATGTATATTACATCTAAATATTATGAATAAAATAATAATAATAAAAAACAAAGAATTACTTCAACACATTCGAGTGTACTAGAGATGTACGACGAGTACTTATACCAAGTGATAAATACAATAATAAAAGATTTAATACTACTATATAAATGAATACGAGGTGAAAGGGTACGGTTAAAGGTAAAGGACACAAATTGGTAGACATGAAACCCAAAATATGCAATGTACGAGTTATGTATGTATGTATGTATGTATTTTTTTTTGTTTGAAATGTTATAAACAAATTAAGGAGAGAGAAAAAAAACCAAGAAAATTCCAAACAATCAAAAATCTAAAACAAATTTCATCCGCTAAAAGTGAAAATAAGAAACTTACCTTAAGCTCAGATCGGGCGAGGCACAACGTATTGCCACACTTAGAATCTGCGGCACCAAACGCATAGCCATGGCCACTTGATTACGCCAAATGCGCAAATAAAGATCTTTTTGACTTTCGGTGGGTACACGTTTTGTGGGAGCCGAGGAGCGCAGCAAAGAGGCACGATTGTCACTGACAGGACTGAAAGAGGAAAACAGATTTATAATTAAACATATTGTGTTCATGAAATGCAGATTTTTAAAAAGATACTAGAAATGCATAAACCTATTTAGAGCATTATGAATACGAGTACAGAGTTAATATTCCCATTTTTCTAGGTTACTTCTTTTTTACGAGATATTAGATCACAACATTTGTTTGAAATGCAGATGTTTAACTAGAAATGCATAAACCTATTTAGAGCATTATGAATACAGAGTTAATATTCCCAGTTTTTCTAGGTTACTTCTTTTTGACGAGATATTAGACAACAACATTTACTGGGGAAATCTAAAAGTTTTTTCATTTTTTGAGGAAGAATTTGAGGTAGAGTAACGTTTCGGAATACACACATCGGACCATAGCACGAAAATAGTCTACCTCTTTTTTAAAACCATAACCCATACAAAATTGCCTCCAAAACTTATCATACACTCCGTAAAACTTTGAATAGCCTCACCTACTAGTTTCACGGAATAACTGTAATACAGTCGAGTACGTTTATAAAAAAAAATGTTAATTTGTATCGAAGAATTTTTCTGGTCCCAACGGTTCAGCTTCAGATTTTCATATAAATCTTAACCGTTATAACGAATTTTTCGTATAACGAACATTTTTTGTAGTAAAATTTGTCGTTAACTTTCCTGCGATTATATCGAATTTTTATCTAAACTATCGAGTGCAATAGGGATGATATGATTTTGAAGTGACGTTTCGGCCATTTGTAATATGTCATGATCTGTCATTTGTTTTTCATTGTATTCAGTAGTGTTTACAATTTCATCATGGAGAGATATACGCAAGAACAACGTTTACAAATTATTCAGTTTTATTATAAAAATAATCGTTTTCAAACTGCAACTTTTCGTGCGCTAATACCATTTTATAAATCCAAAAAGATACTTTCCAGTCGACCTTGACACCCATCAGCAATATTTTAGTTCTCGTTAAGAGCTATCTTTTTGCCATTGACCGATTGTGGCTACGTGCCACACAGCAAATGAAACAATTGAATTGCTGCGAGAAAAGATGGAGATTCGATTATTTCAAGAAATTGTGATACAAGTATTGAATGGCCTCCAAGAAGTTGTGATTTAACACCATTAGACTATTTCTTGTGGGGTTATTTGAAGTCATTGGTCTTTCGAAATAAACCAGACTCTCTTCAAGCTTTGGAAGTCAATATTGAACGTGCCATTCATGGCATACGACGACTAGATTTAGTGGAAAAAGTGCTCGAAAATTGGGTTCATTGAATTCGTTCCGGCAGAAGAAGTCGTGAAGGCCATTTGAATGGCGTTTTATAATTAGTACTTAATTGTATCGATTGTACTTCACATTAAATAAAAAAAAATTGAATTTCTTTAACAATAAGTGTGTTTTTTTTTCAAAGAAATCATATCACCCTTATTGGAAATCCCTTTATATTACACCGGTCGACAAAAACAAACATTTTTCTTGGGTTTCTGTGTTAATGCATAGATACCGATGCTAAACATCAAAAAATGACAAAATATCCATTCGTAGCTTTTAAAATTTGTTTTTTTTTTAAATTTTTCATCGATAAGAACGTTTTGAATTTAAATCCTTACTAAATTAAATACAACTTTTTAAATTATGCATCGATTTTCTTCGAAATGGGGTCATTTAATTCATGACCGATCAGACTTTACGATTAAATCATAAAAAAATAACAAATGTGCATTTTAGATTGTTTTATGGGGGCTTTTAATTAAAAACATTATTAAAATTTTCTCAAAAAAAATTTTTTTCCAATGTTTTGTAAGATATGTAGATATGGAAAATAAGGTTGTAAGAAGTCGAAAGTTACTTAATTTTGATTTCTTTAAAACTTTCCTGAACTAATTCAGATAAATGGTTTTCGATTTATACCAAAATATGTTTTTCAACCTCTCTTTTTTTAAATATCACGGTTTATCGCGAGAATTCAAAGAAACAACCCTTTAGGCTAGGAAAACAAGTAAGAAAGTTCAGTCGGGTAAACCGATTTATGAATCCCCTCACCTTGAGTCCCGAAAAAATATTAGTAAATTTATTTATTTTTTTGTTTTAATTAAATTATTATCAATTTAAATTGCATTTAATAATTTTAAAGTGTGTACTGGTATTAAAGTTAAAAGATGTTTACTTTTGGCAAAGGGTTTTCCAACAAGAGGTGTTATTTTGGTATTCAAAGAAAAATGCCATTTTTGAGATAAATGATCGGATGTTTATTGCATAATAAAGAGGAAGGTATGCCGTTAATAATGAAAAACAACATCAGCCAAATGGCCATCACGGAGGAAGGTATGCCGTTAATAATGAAAAACAACATCAGCCAAATGGCCATCACGACCACGCTTACAGGACCATATCCTTTTCATGAAATTTTCCTTAACAAAATCCTCGATAGCCTCACGAATTCTATCTTTAAGGTCTTGAATCGACTCTGGGCTGTTGGAGTAGACCTTATCTTTCACGTGGCCCCAAAGGAAGAAGTCGCAAGGTGTTAAATCACAAGATCTCGGTGGCCAATTGTGATCACCTCTCCGAGAGATAACACGGTCCGGAAACTTTTCCCGTAACAGAGCAATGGTTTCGTTGCTTGTGTGGCACATAGCGCCGTCTTGTTGAAAGTAAACATTGTCCAGATCAATACCATCCAACTCCGACCATAAAAAATCATTAATCATCTCTCGATAGCGCAATCCATTCACCGTAACTGATGACCCCGCCGGACCATAAACCGCACCAAACAGTCACACGTTGAGGATGGAGAGGCTTCTTAACAATAACTCTTGGGTTTTCCGAGCCCCAGATGCGACAATTTAGCTTGTTGACGTAGCCACCGAGGTGGAAATGGGCCTCATCAGTCAAGATGATTTTGTATCGTTCGTATCGTTTTTTTTTGTTCCATCGTTTTTGATCTTTTGTATCGTTCGATGATCGTGTATCGTTCCATTTTTAGTAATGGCGTAGTTTATACTTGTCAAATGTCAAAGAATAAAAGCTTCAAAAGTGACAGCTACCGAAATACCGGGTGATTCAAAATAACACCTCTTGTTGGAAAACCCTGTACAAAATAGTCCATTTGTGTGGTGGGGGTAACAAAATGGACGTGCCAATAACGGCCAATTTTCTCTATAATCTAGGTACTATAAAAGCATTGCACTGTACAAAATTGCGTAGAATTTCAGAGGATTCAAATAAGTAGTATAGAAGTTATTAAATAATCAATATTTCACTAAATATTAAACCTTTGTGGGGGGATGGTACTAGAAGGAGTGAATGGTTAAGGGTACTAATAAAGTCATTAAACCACATTTCAGCCCAACTCGTTGAAATTTGAGGTTTTTGGCGTTACGAAGTCAAATCTATGTAGAGGGACCTTTATATAGGAGCTATATCAAAACATTGACCTATGACTACCGTTGTTCGTGTAAATGATACCGGGCATAAATAAACCCCAGTTACCAATTTTCAGCCCGACCAGTTGACATTTGTGGTCTCTATGACGTTAAGAAGTCAAATCGGGGAGGTGCTATATATGGGGGCTATATTCAAAATTGGACCGATATTGCCCATTTTCAATCCCAACATACCTGCAGATATAAGAAGTATATGTACCAAATTTCAGCCACCTAGCTCAAGTATTATGGATTGCGTGATTACAACAGACGGACGGACAGAGGGACATGGCTAAATCGTCTTAGAATTTTGCTACGATTAATAATATTTATACTTTATTTGGTCTCAGATCAATATTTAGTTGTGTTACAAACGGAGTGACAAAATGAATATACCCCCATCATATGGTGCAGGGTATAAAAATAAGTTGAACCAAAAACAATATAATATAGGAAGACATTCCTTCCTGTAGCGAGTAATTTTCAGTTACGAACGAATAGGAAATCGATTTCAACGAGTGAGGTTTTTCGCGGATTTTCAGACCGATTTTCCCGATTTTTTTGTAACAGTCACAATTAAAAAATTAATATTAATCGATAAGTGCAAAAAAAGTTCAAGCTATGTTCGCGGAATACTGTTTTTTCGCGTGTGACAATTCATTCCTATTCGTTCGTAACTGACGGATTTTGACTTTTCGGCCTGAAGGGATATCTTTGTAGTAAATTATTTTTGGGTTGAACCACATACTCGTATTATGGCATAACTAACTAGAGAACCATTTCTCCGAATTTGTACAGGAAAGTTTTAAAAAATCCAAAATTAAGTAGCCTTCAACTTTTTACAATACAATATTTTTTGTGAAAATTGTAATATTTTTTAAATAAAAGCCTCATAAAAACATCTAAAAACGCACAATTGGTATATTTTTATGAATTGGTCGTAAAGTCTGATCGCGGTCATAAATAAAATGAGACCATTCCGAAGAAAATCGATGCATAATTTAAAAAGTTGTAGGGAGGAAAGCTGTCACTTCTCTTAAAATTCGAAAATTTGCTCTAATTTCTACAAAAACAAAACCTTTTAGAAGTCAGACCCGATGTTATTAACAAATAAACGCAAGGAAATACTTACGTTGGATCTATAACACTGTACAGTGTTGTTACCCGGGCATAACATATGGGCCAGGCTTGTGCCACCACCGATGGACATTTCTGCAAGATACGATCTCTTTCCAGGAAACCAAACAAACACACTGACCATGGATCAAATTGCTGTGGTTGTTGAGGTGTACCACCACTACTCGACTGTGATAGATTCAATGTGGAAGTTGAGGATTTTGAGTTGTCTGAGAAAGAAAATTAAAATAAAATGAATGTATTTGCAAAACATATAAAAAAGTTTGAAATTACCATCGGTAAGACCTCCCAACCACACACCACTGGACCTCTCCACAATCCATTGCAAATCGATTTGTGTGGCATTAAGAATGGCCGTCTTTTCGGCCTGAGGTAGATGTGGTAGGCATTTCTCTAAAACCTGAAAATTATGCAAATGATTTTAATTAGATTACAAAGCTTTATTCATTTCAATAGAGAGCACATAAAATTAATTTAAAGAGATAAATGCAAAAGCATTTAATTGCTTTGGTTATTGTTTAGTGATGTTAATACAATGTAATGGTTGTTTACAAATGGATTTCGGGTGCCAATTGTTAGGGCTATAATTAGTAAATGTCTGTGATGTTCATTTTAATTACTTCTAAAGATTGGGTGATTGTTATTAATTTTTTTTTAAAAAGCTGTATCAGAAAAATTAAATTATTTTCCCTACCTATTCCGAATAAAACTTATGCAGGGCAACTACACAGAAAGGAATATTATACTTAAAATAAAATGAGAGAATCTACACCAACACTTGCAAGGAATTCTGTAAACGGAAAAATCTTTGAAGTGGATACACAGCAAATCATTAACAGATATGGTTTTTTGTAGCAAAATTAAAAAAAAATTTTAACTAAAGCTGGAAAGTTACAGACAAACTGTTCTCAAAATGTGGCAAATATGACTTAAGCAAAAATATTTAAGAGTGAACTGTGTATGAGGACTAAATCAGAACTTAGGCCGATGCGCCGTAAATCCTACGGCTGGCTCTGAACAAGTTGACTAGATGGGCCAGCTCAGTGGTTAGTGCATTAGACTCGGACCCCGAAGGTGCTGGGTTCAATTCCCAGCCAGGGCACTGGCAAAATTTAACATCAACATTTCATGTTTTCATCATAATTCGAGTTTCTGCAGCTAAAAATAACTCACCGGCCGCACTACCACTACAACAACATCTGAGCACCCAAGTCAACAGGGAAGCTAAAAATAGGCATAACACCATGGAGACTATTAACAGAAATGCAGCGCTTCTAGTGGAGAATAGAAACAGTAATACTCAAATAACATCCATTCCCTGAAATTAACAGACGAATGTTAATTAACAACCGGACAACATTGAGTAAATGAAACAACATAAGGTTCTCGTGATAATCGAATATATGCCGGAACGAAGTCTGTAATAGAAATAGACTTAAGGATTATCGACTCAGCGTCCTCAAACTGCTACAACAACAACGAAATGGGCCAGAAACAGCGGTTTGGGCGTTAACCCAAACAAGACAGAATTGGTTCTCTTTACTAGGATGAATAATATCCCACATGTGGACCCTCCACCTCAGACAAATGGAACAGATCTAGTCTTTTCTGAAAGTGCAAAATTGTTAGGAATAATTCTAGATAGGAAACTGTTATTAAAGGCCTGTTTCTGTAACTTTTTTTCGTTCGTCTACTGCGAACGATCAAAAATCACTCAATTATTCCGAGAAACCTATAAATCGCAGAAGTTTATAATTCGTTGTGTCTGTAGGAAATCATGTAAAAAGCTTGTTCCTAAAATATTTCTAACCTGCGTTTTATAGAATTCAAGTAATAGCTGAGAGAATTTTGATCGTTCGCCGTAGACGAACGAAAATAAGTTACAGAAACAGGCCGTAAGACTTAACGTACTGGAACGTATAAGGAAGGCCAACGTCGCCTTATATTCCTGCAAAAAGGCTGCGACCCTACAGCGGAGTGGGGCCTCTCTCCTAAAATCGTCCATTGGATATATATAACTGCAAAACTGATTAACTTGGTAGGAAAGGGACGACATTACAAATTCTCGAAGAATTTGCAGATATTGGTGCGCCACTATCTACGTGCAAGCTTTGGCTTAGGCAAGAGGCAATCAGGCAGTCCAACGAAAGATGTACAGAAATTGGCACCTGCACGGTAGCTAGCCAAATCTGGCCAAGGTATGAACTGAGAAGGTCAAAATATCTCCTCGCACTAGAGAGGAAAATAGTGTCTACGTTAGCATCAGTTCTAACGGAGACTGCTTGATCGGCGAACACGCCGAAAGATTGGGTATTGATGCCAATGACTTCTGCAGAAGCTGTGGAGATCAGGAAGAAGTGGAGAGCATTGAGCACTTCCTATGCGACTGTCCCGCTTTGAGTAAACGACGACTGGACATACTGGGGTCGGCCTTTCTAGGCAGTCTAAAAGATCTTTCCGGTACCGATATTCGTACTATCGATAAATTTGTATATCAAATAGGTTGGTGTCAATGAGGAAATTTTTAGATTTCAGCCAGATCTATTGAAAAATGTGTTCTCCAGAGCGTCAAGAAGTGAAATCGGTGGGGACCTTTATATGGGGGCTACATCAAAACATCCACCGATGTCCATATTTTTTACTAGGGACCATTAGGTCCAATATAAAGTGTAAATTCTTAAATTTCAGGCAGATCTGTTGAAAAATGTGTTCTGCAGAGCGTCAAGAAGTGAAATCGGTGGTGACCTTTATATGAGAGCTATATCAAAACATGGACCGATGTTCCCCATTTTTACTAGGGACGATTAGATGCAATATATAGTGTAAATCTTAAATTTCAGCCAAATCAATTGAGAAATCTGTTCTCCAGAGCGTTAATAAGTCAAATCGGTGGGGACTTTTATGGGGGCTATAACAATAACATGGACCGATATGCCCCATTTTCAATAGGGGTCGTCCCTAGCCTAATATATGATTCTGTACCACTTTTCATAAAGATCGCTTTATATTTGCGACCTGTGGGGTCCCGTATAAAAAAGAGCAGAACGCTAAACGTAGTGTATTCTATTTGCGTTCTCATAAAAAAAACACAACCACTATGAGGTAGCGTTTGCGTTGGAAGAACCGTACGGTATCATAGCGTTTGCGATCGTCATCTCAAAATCTTTATGTACGGTATTCTATTGCGTACACATACACAATCATTAAAAACCAGTAAGGAAGGGCTAAAGTCGGGCGGGGCCGACTATATAATACCCTACACCACTCTCGTAATATTGAAATTCTGAAATATAAATTTTGTAATTCAGGTATAAATTGTTTACATAAATTTACTTTTGGGACATTTTATACTTAATAATACCCTGTACCACAGTGTGGTGTAGGGTATAAAAACTATTGGATGTAAAATACAGCTTCTACGGGACTAAAGAGCCAAATCAGATGAAACATATATATGGGAGCTATAGCCAAATCTTAACCGATTTTCTTTAAATTCGGCAATGTTAGTCCATGGACCAAGAAACTCTACCATTCTAAATATCAAAACGATTGGATGTAAACTACAGCATCTATAGGACTAAAGGGTCAAATCGGACGAAAGATATGTATGGGAGCTATATCTAAATATTAACCGATTTTCTTCAAATTCGGCTATGTTGGTTCATGGATCAAGAAACTCTACCATTCTAAATTTCAAAACGATTGGATGTAAAATACAGCTTCTATAGAACTAAAGGGCCAAATCGGACGAAACATATATATGGGAGCTATAGCTAAATCTTAACCGATTTTCTTCAAATTCGGTAGTGTTGGTTCATGGACCAAGAAACTCTACCATTCTAAATTTCAAAATGATTGGATGTAAAATACAGCTTCTACAGGACTAAAGAGCAAAATCGGACGAAACATATACATATTTGGGAGATATAGCTAAATCTTAACCGATTTTCTTCAAATTCGGTAGTGTTGGTTCATGGATCAAGAAATTCTACCATTCTAAATTTCAAACGGTTGGATGTAAAATACAGCTTCTATAGCTTTAGTCCTATCAAAATCGGACGAAAAATATATATGGGAGCTTTATCTAAATCTGAACCGATTTCAACCAAATTCAATGGGGATCTATACAGCTGCGAAATACTCTTAACTGCAAATTTCAGAACGATCGGAGTGAAATTGCGACCTTTAGTCGACGAACAACTTTACATGGACAGACGGACGGACGGACATGGTTAAATCGACTCAGCTAGTGATTCTGAGTCGATCGGTATACTTTAAGGTGGGTCTAGGTGTGTTATTTTCAGGTGTTACAAACATCTGCCGTGAAACAAACTTATAATACCCTGCACCGCAGTGTTGAGTAGGGTATAAAAAGAGAAATAGCGTTTGCGTTCTATGAATGAACCGTACGTACTGTTTTTTCCCAAACACTGTATATAAATGAGAGCCAAGGGTAGATTGAAAAAGCCTTTTACAGACAGCGGGGCACAGACACAGAAGGTGTTCTTCCTCTTCGTCACCGCAGCTTCTGCAAAAGTGATTTCTCAAGGCTTTCAATATCATTCAATAAGGCAGTGACCCGTCATAACAGACACGATAAGGGAGACGTCCATTCTCGACAACGACAGCAGTGCTTTGGTGCATTCTGAGTCTTGGCTGGGCCACATCAGCTAGTGACCACCTGTCTTTTGTTGCCGTAAGTGTACTATCTCTCAAGAAGAGCTTGCATGTCGCTAGAGGCATATCTACATGTTCCAGTTCCCCTGAATCGTTCAAGGTATTTCCTAATCTTGCAAGTTCATCTGCCTTGCATTTTCCTGGTATGTCCCTGTGGTTCGTCACCCAAATCAGGTGAATATTCACCACTGTCCAGTCATCTCGTTAAGAGATCTGCGACAGTTGAGGGCAAGTTTTGAGTTCAGGAATACAGTTTTTATATTGGAGCCGACTATATTTGGTCAGAGCATTTATTTTCAGCCATTCCATTGCCTCTCTAATAGCTAAGATTTCTGCCAGGTTAACCTTACAGTGATCAGGCAGTCTTTTTGCAATGAATATACAGGGTTTTCCAAAAGAGAGGTGTTATTTTGAATCACCCAGTATTTCGGTAGCTGCCACTTTTGAAGCTTTTATTCTTTGACATTTGACAAGTAGACACTACGCCATTAGTAAAAATGGAACGATACACGATTCAACAACGCATTGGAATTATTAAAAGTCGAAAAATCGAAAATCATCGAAAAATCATCTTGACTGATGAGGCCCATTTCCACCTCGGTGGCTACGTCAACAAGCAAAATTCTCGCATCTGGGACTCGGAAAACCCAAGAGTTATTGTTGAGAAGCCTCGCCATCCTCAACGTGTGACTATTTGGTGTGGTTTATGTACCGGCGGGGTCATTGGACATTACTTTTTCGAAAATGAGGTTGGATCAACAGTTATGGTGAATGGATTGCGCTATCGAGAGATGGTTAATGATTTTTTATGGTCGGAGTTGGATGGTATTGATCTGGACAACGTTTACTTTCAACAAGACGGCGCTACGTGCCACACAAGCAACGAAACCATTGCTCTGTTACGGGAAAAGTTTCCGGGCCGTGTTATCTCTCGAAGAGGTAATCACAATTGGCCATCGAGATCTTGTGATTTAACACCTTGCGACTTCTTCCTTTGGGGACACGTGAAGATATGGTCTACGCCAACAGCCCAGCGTCGATTCAAGACCTCAAAGATAGAATTCGTGAGGCTATCGAGGACATAGGGCAGCCACTTTGCGATTTGGTTATGGAAAATTTCATGAAAAGGATATGAAAAGGTCCTGTAAGCGTGGTCGTGATGGCAATTTGGCTGATGTTGTTTTTCACTATTAACGACATACCTTCTTTATTGTGAAATAAACATCCGATCATTTATCGCAAAAAGTGACATTGAATACAAAATAACACCTCTTGTTGGTAAACCTTTACATTAGAAACTACACCAAAGTCCAATTAGTTGTTGAGCTCGGAACCGTCTGTATAGAAGTTCACACATCTCCTATGTGCGGTGATACGACCATTCCATTGTGATCTATCAAGTTTAAAAGTTAATGTCAAAGAGTGATTTAGGCAGAGTGCAATCTCCTGCTTTATTCAGCCAATAAACTACCCAGCCAGAAATTTATGACGGTACCACAAAAAAAGCGTTGTGAAAACACTGGTTTGGGACGCTTTAACAACGCTTGCTTAAAATGTCTTTAAAGCGCTATTTCATGATGGATTTACAATGCTTTGATAACAAATTATTTGAGAAAAATTAATCTTTTTTGGAAAGTGGTATCTAAGTTTGTCATTTAATCGATACCTACGTTCCAAAACATGATATGTCGAAACAGCTAGGCTTTTAGTGTTATGTGTATAAAAGCAAAAAAAATAAACTTAGTAACATTTTTAAAGTATTGTATGTCTTTCCAATTGTTCAAGTCTAATAAATTAAAGTATTTTGCTATGAAATTAATGTGGAACATATTTTCCTGCAAAAAGTTAGGCTTTATTCCGAAATTAACGAAAACGATTTTTATACCATACACCGCACTGTGGTACAGGGTATTATGACTTTGTGCATTTGTTTGTAACACCCAAAAGGAGAAGAAATAGACCCGTTGTTTATTATACCGATCGACTTGTAATCACTTTCTGAGTCGATTTAGCTATGTCCGTCTGTCTGTCTGTCTGTAGATGTATTCTTGTCATCAAAGTACAGGTCGCAGGTATGGTCTGATCTCAACGAAACTTAGCACATATCTTTTTTTAGGCCCAAGGCCGATCCCTATTTGGTTAAAATCGGTTCAGATTTACATATAGCTCCCATATATATGTACCTCCGATTTTGCATATATGCACTGTATAAGCAACATTTTTGACAAAAATTTACAGAGAGTAGTCTTGTGATACACTTAGATACAATACAACATTTGGGGGAATCGGTTCAGATTTAGATATAGCCCCCATATATATGTTACCCCCGATTTGACATTTAAGCGCTGTACAAACTGTATTTTATATCCGATCAGTACGAAATTCGGCAGAGCGTTTCTTATTACATGAAGAAATACTGCCAAATTCGTAGAAAATCGGTTCAGATTTCGATATAGCCCCCATATATACATATGTTACCCCGGATTTGAAATTCAAGCGCTGTAGAAACTGTATTTTGTATCCGATCACAGCGAAATTCGGCAGAAAGAGGTTTCTTATTACATGAAGGAATACTGCCAAATTCGGAGAAAATCGATCCAGATTTAGATATAGCCCCCATATATATGTTAGCCCCGATTTGACATCCAAGCGCTGTAGAGACTGTATTTTATATCCGATCAGTACGAAATTCGACAGAAAGAGGTTTCTATTTTACATGAATGAGTATTTAGGGAAAATCGATTCAGATTTATATATATGTTCCTCCATATATATGTTCCTCCTGATTTGGTTACAAAGCGCTATAGATGTTGTACTTTACTTCCGATCATTACAATATTGCTTAATTTATCGATTATCGGTTCAGAATTAGATATATCCACATATATATGTTCTTACCCATTTACCAATTATTCCAAATTATTATCGCAATGACCCTTATCGCATTGTTAGGGAGGTGTAGGGTATTATATAGTCGGCCCCGCCCGACTTTCTGCCTTCCTTACTGGTTTTAGATAAACATGTGAAGTAATTCCGCACATATGCATTTCGTCAAAAATTCAGATTTTGTGATCAACATTTTGAAGTTCCTATAAGGAAATATTCTTTTTGTTAACGTGAAAATTGTCTTTTCTTTAAAAGACTTCGGGATTCGCTTTTACAGTGCGTCTTTGACTGTAAAAACCCGTCGTCACACCGTATATCGGTGTTATCATTTTGACGTTTTTACAACGCTTTATCCCACCATGTGATGACGGTGCACAGTGCTTTCACAACGCTTTGAGGATGGTATTTTTCAGGCTGGGTATACGTGGGTTCAGACCCCAGCGTTTTCCTATGGCCCTTTTATAGGTACACAATGCTACCATAGCCTTGTTTCCTCTTTTTAGAATGTTGAGTTTTATGTTTAACTTCCTGTCAAGTAAAATACCAAAGAATTTCGCGGTTTCAGATAAGGAAATCTTAATACCCCCAAGGAGACAGGTACAACAGTTAGAACTTTATATCTCCTGCTGAAAAGAACTAGTTCCGCCATCGTTGGATTCACACCAAGACCATTATCAGAAACCCATCTTAAGATTGTATATAAGGCCTCCGTAGTATGCCCCCAAGAGTACTCGGAAATTCCCCTCATTCCGTTATTGTCACGACATCTGCATATCGACCCCTGTGCGCGGAATTATCGTATATGCCAATTTATTCAATATTGAGTTTTTGATGCTATTTTGTTCTACATTCATAGTCCCGTCACCTGGCAAAATATTGAAGGCGAAATCCTCTTATTTGCTCCAAAAATTGACTATATACTCTATCGTATGTTACACTGCATTTTTGCGAAAGCAGAGAAAAGTAGAACAAACGCTCTCCTGTAAAATTTAGATTTTGGCACGTACGACAATTCCGCGCACAGGGGTCGATATGCAGTTACCTTAGTACTCATATTTGCCAGAGAAAGCTGAATATTGTTCATAGAGAGTTTCCATAGCAGAGGAGACAGAACACCCTATTGGGCCGTTCCTCTGCTGACAAATCTATGGAGGTCAGTAGACGCTAAGATAGCTGAAAACGTCTCTTAATCAAAAGGATATTAATGAACCTTCCCATACTGCTTACAACCCCCAGGGTTGCTAGAGCTGTTAACCCTCCCTCTAATTGCTATTGCCATGTCATCCGACTATGCAATGACCTTAGTACCCATCAACTCCAGATAAAGTGGAATTCTATCCATGCATAGATTCCATAGGTAGAGCCGACAGAATGCCCTCTTGAGACGTTCCCCTGCTGACAAATCTATGGAGGTAAATATACCCAAAGCTAGCTGAAATGCGTCTCTTAATCAGAAGGTTGTGAATTAACATTCGTATGAATATAAAGCGGAATTCTATCCATGCATAGATTCCAAAGTTGACGAGACAGAATGCCCTCTTGAGGCATTCCCCTGCTGACAAATCTATGGAGGTAAATATACCCAAAGCTAGCTGAAATGTGTCTCTTAATCAAAAGGTTGTGAATTAACATTCTTATATTGTTATCAAACTCCAGGGTTGCCAGAGCCGTAATTATTGCTGCTGAATTTATGTTATTGAGAGCCCTCTATATATCTGAGAAAGCTATTATCGCATATTCCACAGAGAGATCCGACTATAAAGCTTACTATACAATGCAGGGTGGTTTCGATCTTCTCCAGACAGCTCAGAATATTGTCCAAGGAGAGATTCCATAGAAGAGGAGACAGAAGACTCTCTTGAGGCGTTTTTCTGTCCCTGTATATTGTTATCAACCCCAGGATTGTCAGACCCGTTACTATTTCTGGTGGATTAATGTTATTGAAGGGCTCCTCCATATCTAAGAAAGCTATTATAACGTATGGTGTAGAACAGGCTGCCTGTTATCAATTTTATTCAAGGTAAGAATCGATTAATCTCTCCAGGTTTTTAAGTAGAAATTACGATATTGGCCAGAAATCTTTAGAGCAGACTTTCGAGATTTTAGGATGTAGACAACATTGGTTTTTTTCCATTTGTTTGTATAGGGTGATCCAAGTAAAGATGCTTTTTTCAATAGCCTTTTTTTGACAGATCACTTGTGAGTCGTGTCATGCTGTCATGTTATTTTTGTTACGTATTGTTTGGCATTTCATCATGGAAAGACTTACGCCTGAACAACGTTTACGCGTGTCATTCGCCAGTTACCAGTCGAAATGCTCCAACGAGTCATCGAAAATTGGACTCAACGGATGGACCATCTGAGACGTAGCCGCGGCCAACATTTGATAGACATAATCTTCAAAAAATAAATGCCAAAGAATGTTCTTTCAAATGATAATAAACATTCCCCATTCAATTTGAATTTTCTGTTTTTTCCTTTAAAAAAGTAGGCAACCTCGAAATGGATCACCCTATATCAGGGAGCTCTTCAATCAGGTCTATATTGAAGAGATCCCTGAGTCAGTGTATCAGCCAAAACCTGTAGCACCTCCGGCGAAACATTGTCGGGTCTTGGCGACTTAAACGATTTCAAACTTTAGATAGCCCAAAGAATTCTAGATTCGGTCACAATCTCGTTGGCGACATCTGACAGCTGCAATAAAATGGCATCCCCAGATGAAGTATTCAATTCCTCTTCAGAGTTGCCCGGGACATGCGTATCCAGGAATGCGTATCCCCCAGAAATTTCTCACTGAACGTAGTTCAACAACTATTTTCTATATTGATGTACCCTATAGTGAATGAAGTTGAAGCACAAATTGTCTGTAACCCAGAGGCTTCGGATGAGCTTTCTACGCCATTGCAGAAATCTATCCAGGACTTATTCCGACTCCTTAAAGGTATTATAAATTCAACTACACACACTCATATCAAATCTTCGATTTACTCACCTGTGGACATGACTTGTCTATGACATCCAAAAGTGGCGGCTCCGTTTCTGGTATACCCAATGCCTTCATCAGATTCTTGACTTCTTTTAAAATCATAGCCGCCAATTTACGCAAATACGGACGATAGTTGGACAATAAAACCAAAGCATAACCTTCCACAAAATGCAAAGTGGTGGCCAAAGGAATTTCATTTTTCTTTCCACTCTCTGCCAAATTGATGACCGTTGCCTGAGTTATGCTTGACATACCGCTGGAGGTAATACTGGAAGTAGCACTTGAGTTTGTATTAATACTCTTCACATTACTGGCGCTGGACAACTGACTGGTGGCCGTATCTTTACCCACAATGACACCAGCACCGCCAACACATGGAGCGCCCAACCCACCACTCTGTAGAACACCACCGCCGCCGGCACCGGGATTTAGCGCATTTGCAGTAGAGGTTGTGGTGGGCGTTTTTAAGATGTTGGTGCCATTGCCGCCATTTACATTGATGGCACAACGCCAGATATTGAGGAATACGAACAACATGCGTGTACAGTTCTCCAAAAGTTGCGGATAGGTGTCGGTGACATCGCGCACCAGAAACTGAGTGTAACCGTGCACGACATCCTGACGCCAATCCGGAAAATCAATGACCAGTGTCTGCAACGACTGATGCGTTAGCATACGCAATTCTTCGTCCATGTGTACGGTGAGACGCGACAACAGATCGACGAGTTCCTGCGAGGTCATGGTGTCGGGTATAAGGCGCGGCACCGCCGCCACACATGTCCGGAAGAGATCAATGCGAGGTTTACGTTCACCCGAAAGCATTTCATCGGGTTCTTTATTTTGATTTTGGGTATTGGTCATCATTAACGGGCGGCCATAGTGAACATCGAGAGCTCTCAGAATGTCAACAAAAACCCGGCGAACGTGGGGGAAATACGTGGACATACCAATGCTACGCGCCGTGTCATCGGTAAGCATTTTATTGATATAGGTTTTCTTAACGCGCAGCGTATTACCCGAGGGCAAAACGGGTACAGTGCGAGGCATAGGAGGTTCACCGTCTTTCTGTTGCAGCGAATCGGCGACAACAAGGAAAGCTCTCAAGCCAATGCTCATGCGTTCGGGATTGAGAATTAGCTGCAATTATGGAGGAGATATTATATTAGTATAATAAACTAATCTGAGGAAGGATGAGAGGATGACAGAAATAATTAGCTTAACCAACTGAGAAGCGCTTGCCAGGGTTAAAGCTAGTTTTGCTGTTGGTTAAATATTTCTGTACCTTTTGGCTTAAGATTGGTGAAATTTCAGTATATTAAAGAAGTACTACAAAAAAAACTGATCCACTTCTTACCTTTATTGGCCTTCCCACACACAACAGATCATAGACAATTTCCCTCATGGCAAAATCCAAACGTTCCTGAGCAATAAATTGTATAATTTTAACAAATATATTTAATGGCGTATCACGAGGAACAACACCCTTTGAGCCTCTGTAAAAGAATCCAAGGAGAAAAATCGAAAGAAAGGTTAACATTAATTTTTATTTTAACACAATTCACTTACTTTGGAAACAAAGAATTCACAATACTTTGCAGACGCGAGTGAGTGGCCGAATTCGATTCACATTTAATGCGTATCATATAAACCCACAAGAGGCGATACAGCGATTCCAGAGCAACACGACTCATTTTGGCATCACGATTTTTCAAATTACTCAAACACATGGCCAGGAAATAGTGCCAGTTGGAGAGAAAGAATGTCTTTTGGGACACACACAGGAGGCAGGTGACCAGGGGGAATAATGCCAGGCGATGTTTGGACTTGGTGGAAGCATCCAGTGTTTGCATGTAAAGCAATTCGACGAAATTCTTAACACAGGGAACATTGACTTCGTTTTTAACGGCCTGGAAGAGAATTTCGAATTGAATTATTGAATATTGGAAATAAGTTTCATTATTATAATTTTGACCAAAGCTTTAACATATCCAGAGGATGTAGGAAGAACTCTCGATATTTTATAGCTTTGGACGGAATGGATTTACGAAATATATGAATGTGTAAAATGGGACATCCTCTTCCTAAAATAACTAAAATGTTGAACAAAAAAATCAGAGGAACTGGAAGACTGTGCTAAAGTTCAAGCGACAGAACCCGAACGTTCCTAAGAAGTCCCTTTTGATGGACAGTCTTTTGATTCCTATGGTTAGAATCTCAAGCCAAAAGCCTCTGAAAAGAGTTCGATACCGAGAAGAACCACAACCTGAACCGAAGAAACACGGTCCGACAGGCGATGGGAGGAATTCGTTCAATTGGGAAGGATATCTGAAGACTTTACAACAGAACACGCGGTAAAAAATACCAGTATACTGGGACGATTACCACACAAAACTCACGGAATAAAACAAAATCATTAGATCGGCAAAACGTAACTCCTGGAAGTTTTTCTACGACCAGGTAGGTAGTGTTAACAGCGTATCCAAAATAAAGTAGTTCCTCTCAAAAACTCCCCTGCAAACCGAAACACTGGTGGATGATGCGAGCAAAAGGATGGACACAATAGAGAAACAGCAACAAAACTAAAATGTGTTTACTCAAGTACATATTACGAATATAACAGATAATATGGTTAAATTCGCGATAAAAAGCTTCCCTCCATTTAAGGATGTGGGCGACATCTTTCCGGCACCCCTTCAGAAAGAGGTAGATCTGGTAACTGGTATTCGTGTGTAGTACCGATTTTCTATAAATCTTGAGAGATAAAAAAAAGATCATAAAAAGGAGCGCACAGCAGGCCGATCCACTGGCTTAAGTGTATGGCCATGGGCATGAGACGTTTGAACATCTCCCCTTTAACCTGACTTTGATGGACAGGTAGATTATGTTTTAATTAAAGCAGTCTATTATGTTTATTTAATCACATTTTTATCCCCTCACCTTAGAGAGGAGGGCATATATAATTTGCTACGAACCAAAAGTGTAACATATCGAAGGAGTGACCTAAGACCTTAGGTATGTCCGGCAGATATACGTTTTGGGTCATTTTAAGTCGAATGAGCAATGTCCGTCCGTCTGTTTGCTGGCTGGTGCGCACGATAACTCTCAAAAGGAGTAACCGATTGACTTCAAATTTGGTATGTGGCTAAGTTCGAAGATGGGTCATATTGGTCCACTCCTTCTAGTACCTCCCCCACAAACGGTTAACATTTAGTGAAATATTGATTATTTAATAACTTCTATGCTACTTATTTGAATCCTCTGAAATTCTACACATAGTATTAGTTTAGTATTAGAAAATGGGCGAAGTTGCAACGCCCCTTTTGTTACCTCCCACACAAATGGACCATTTTAATCAAAAGTTAATAGCTTCTAACTTTATTACCAGTGCATACAAAGACTTGAAATTTTGTACAGTGCAATGGTTTAATAGTACCTACAATACAGTGAAAAATTGGCATTATTGCCACGCTCCTTTTGGTACCTCAAACACGCTTTGTACCAAAAGTTACCAGCTTATGACTTTAATACCAGTGCATACAAATACTTGAAATTGTATACGGTGTAATGATTTATAGGACCTAGAGTCTAGAGAAAAATTGGAGTTATTGGGCCGCCCCTTTGAGTACCTACCTCACAAATGGACCTTTTTGTACCAAAAGTTAACAGGTTTAACTTGTATACCTGTGCATACAAATACTTGAAATTTCGTACAGTGCAATGCTTTTATGGTACATAGAGTCTAGAGAAAAATGGCCGTTATTGGCCCGCCCCTTTTGTTACCTCCCACACAAATGGACCATTTTACACCAAAAGTTAAAAGCTTATAACTTTAATACCAGTACATACTTTAAACTTATTAAATGCAATTTAAATTGATAATAATATAAGTAAAACAAAAAAAAATAAATTTGCTAATATTTTTTGAGTTTGGATTCATTAGTCGGTTCACCCGACTGAACTTTCTTGTTTAGAACTTAATTGTATCGATGGTACTTCACATTAAATAAAAAACTTTTGAATTTCCTTAACAATAAGTGTGTTTTTTTCAAAGAAATCATATAACTATAATTGGAAAACCCTTTGTACCCATAGTCTATAAAAAATATGAGAAATGATTTTTTGAATTTCCCTTACTATTACAATATGGCTTATAATTTATAAATTTCAAATAGCCATTGTTTTCTTCGTTAGGATGGTAGCTTTCAAAAATTGGAACAAACCATTTTTTTGCGATGTGTCCCCTTTGTTATGTGTTTTTCGTGCTAACAACTTTAATAACAGGGTTTCCAATAGGGATGATATGATTTTGAAGTGACGTTTCGGCCATTCGTAATATGTCATGATCTGTCAATTGTTTTTCATTGTATTCAGTAGTGTTTACAATTTCATCATGGAGAGATATACGCAAAAACAATGTTTACAAATTATTCAGTTTTATTATCCTAATGCAACTTTTCGTACGCTAAGTCCATTTTTTTTAAATCCAAAAAAACACTTTCCAGTCGGCCTAAATCCTCCTCTGAAGATTTAGACCATTATATTAGATCCAAGATTGATGGTGATTTTTATTTGAAGACAGTCAAGATGAGATTGCCTTCAACCGCTACCAGATCATCATTTAAGGTTATTGTTCAACCTGAAATCTTTGATAAGTTGATAGATCCCAATTGTTGGCCTCCAAAGGCATTTGTAAAAGAATTTGTGGATAGGGTAGATAATCTGGCACGGTTACCTGCGAGGCATTCTAACGTGCCAAAAAACTAATAAACTCTCTGGTCATAGCTTATCAGAATGTAAGAGGGCTTAATACCAAATTAACCCGCTTATTTGCTGATAGCTTTGACTTCGATTTCTCTGTTTTGTCTTTCACCGAGACTTGGTTGAAACCTGGTGTATATGATTCGGAAATTTTATCTAATAAATACGTAGTATACAGAAAAGATCGCCCTTATAAAATTGGGGGTGGTGTCCTTATCGCTGTAGTTAGTTCGTTGTCATCAGAACGTGTCTTTGTTGACATAACTAACGACATCGAATTCATTGTTGTATCTGTTAATTTGGGGAAAACCAAATTATTCGTCAGTTGCTCTTACATTACTCCAAATTCGGAATTATCTGTTTATGATAATCACTTATCGGCTATCAGCAGAGTGGTTTCGATGTTGAGCGATGTTGATCGAATTATAATTCTAGGTGATTTTAACTTACCCTCCGTTTCCTGGCTTTCATTGCCCGATACTGAGGCATTTATTCCCCTAAATTCTTCATCAAGCTCTTTTGAGTGGACCTGCGATGTTGTCAGGCGTTTTTCTGATCTCGATCTAGTCCAGATAAATGGGATTCCTAACTCAATTGATAAATTACTTGATTTAGTATTTGTTGATAATTCCCAATTATTCGATGTTTACAGAATTTCTCCAATTTCTATACCGGAGGATAATTACCACCCTACGCTGGGTATTTCCATGACGTATGATATGGTGGACACTCCCTGTGTACACACCCCAAGTGATGAGGGTGCAGTTTTTTGTTTCAAAAGAACAAATTTTGATTTGCTTAATGCTATTATCCTCGACGTTGATTGGGATTGTATCTGTTGTTGTGATGATTCAACTCGCATTGACTCAGCTATTGAGCAGTTTTATAACGTATTGAATAATTGTTTTCAACAATCTGTTCCGAAGATTCGTGTTAAAAATTCTAATAGACCACCATGGTATTCTCCTGCTTTGACTGCTATTAAGAACTTGAAGAGCAGACAATTTAAAAATTTAAAAAATCTGGTTCGGTGACCGATTATGCAAAATATGCTATTGCCAGATCTCAATTTAATATTGAATCTAGCAGATGTTATGAAATCTATTTACAGAAGTTAGCCCTCAATTTTAAGTCTAATCCTAAATCTTTCTATGATTTTGTAAATATGAAACGTAGATCTAATCCAAGACCTTCTATGGTTAGAATGACGTCCCCTACCCTTACAATATTCCGTCATTGTATCAGTTTAGCATACCTTATTTTGATTTTCCATTTGTATTTTCGAGTTTGCTCAAGCTTAATTCTTCTAATAGTGTTGGTCCTGATGGCGTACCTAGTATAATCCTCAAAAATTGTGCTCAAAGTCTTGCCCATCCGCTCACATTACTATTTAATACTTCGTTAAAATATGGCTATTTCCCATCCATTTGGAGAACATCTTACTTAACCCCTCTTCATAAATCTGGAAGCCTCACTGATGTGGGGAATTATCGTGGAATCGCAAAATTAAGTATAATTCCAAAACTTTTTGAGAAAATGGTTACTGAGATTTTATCTCATAAAGTATCGTCTATTCTAAGTCCATTCCAACATGGTTTTCGTAAAGGTCTTTCAACCGTGACAAATTTGGTGCAATTCTCTTCTCAGGTTATAAACGAGTTTGTTCTTGGTAATCAGACAGATGTGATTTATACAGATTTTAGTAAAGCTTTCGATAGAGTCAATCACAAACTCTTGATACATAAGCTTGATCTTATTGGTTTTAGTAACAACTTATTGCGTTCGATATCGACTTATCTTGATAGTCGTATTCAGATTGTGAAATTTGGTATATCCTGCTCTGGTCCGATCTTGGTTCCATCTGGGGTTCCCCAAGGTAGCCATATTGGCCCCATTCTGTTTCTGCTATTCATCAACGATTTACCAGATTCAATTTCTAGTTCAAATTTACTGATGTATGCAGATGATGTTAAGATATTTTGTTCTTATAAAACATCTGAAGATTCAATGCTCCTTCAAAATGATTTGATTAATTTTGGAAATTGGTGTGATATAAACTACATGGACCTCAATCTTAAGAAATGTAAACATATGTGTTTCTCTAGGTCGAGGGCGATTCCATCCAGTTTTAGTCTTCATGGTTCCAATTTAGATACTGTTGAATCCTTTGTGAATCTTGGTATATTGATGGACCCTAAACTCAATTTCAATAATCACATAATTACAATGGCGAATAAAGCTTATGGCGTGCTTGGTTTCATAAAGTGATGGGCGAAAGAATTCGTAGATCCATATGTAACTAGGCAGTTATATACGTCACTAGTTAGACCTATTTTAGAATATGGGTCCGTAGTGTGGGACCCCCAGTACGGGACTTACGTTGATAAGATTGAATCGGTTCAAAAACAATTTTTATTATTCGCCTTAAGATATCTTCATTGGAATAGTGATTTTAGTCTTCCACCCTATACTAGCAGGTTGAGTTTGATAAGACTGCCTACTCTTAAGAGTAGATGTATTATGCTGAACACAACCATGGTGCTGAAAGTTATAAATGGTGATGTGCCTTCTAATTTTATTTTGTCTAGGATTGGATTCAATGTACCTTGTAGACCTTCCAGATATTACCAATTATTACACATTGATTTTCAACGTACAAATTATGCTTCGGCAGAGCCCATTCGTAGAATGTGCATGGATTTTAACACTTTATATGAAGTTATTGACATTGATGTAGAAATTGATGCAGTTAGATCTAGAATAATATCTTTTTTAAATGTGTAAGTAGACTAATTTTATTGTTTGCATGTGCCGGCTGTTGAAATTTTTCTGTAGCTGGTATTTCCACCCTCTACTATTAACCCGCCATGGTCCGGATCATGGTGTGTACGCAATCCCTACGTCATGGGGATGTGGCCCCCTCGGTCGGAAGGGGCGGGTAAGAGTGGCTGCGTTGGGAACGTTCGTTTAGAAAAAAAAAAATAAAAAACACCCATGAGCAATATTTTAGCTCTCGTTAAGACCTATCTTTTTGCCATTGACCGATTGTGCCACGTGCCACACAACAAATGAAACAATTGAATTGTGCGAGAAAAGTTTGGAGATTCGATTATTTCAAGAAATTGTGATATTGAATGGCCTCCAAGAAGTTGTGATTTAACACCATTAGACTATTTCTTATTTGAAGTCATTGGTCTTTCGAAATAAACCAGACTCTCTTCAAGCTTTACATGTCAATATTGCACGTGCCATTCATGACATACGAATTGATTTAGTGGAAAAAGTGCTAGGAAATTGGGTTCATCGAATTCGTTCCTGCAGAAGAAGTCGTGGAGGCCACTTGAATGACGTTTTATTTAGAACTTAATTGTATCGATTGCACTTCACATTAAGTAAAAAACGCGTTGTTGTTATTTATTGTTGGTCTGTGCTTTTGTTATTCAGTCAGAATTTATTTTTGGTTTGAGACCATATGTTCTAGTTACTTTCTGTCTATTGCAAAAAAGTAATAGAAACAAATACAAAAATTGGTAGAGAGTTTTAATTGCTTGGTAGAATTGACTGCAGTTTCGATAGTGTATGTCTTTAACTTAAATCAGCTGAAATACTTATGGAAGCAGTAAATTGAATTTAACAAGAACTGCTAACCAAACCCGTATTTTGCCGAACTAAGTCAACATACTAAAACTCTCATACCAATACATTTTTGTTTTTTGCTTGCGTTCGCATCGTGAACCACGAAAACAAATGTAGTTTTGTCAACGGCTAATGCCGACGTCATCGTACCTCATGTGTTTGTATGTGTTTTTGTTATTTATTGTTGGTCTGTGCTTTTATTATTCAGTCAGAATTTATTTTTGGTTTGAGACCATATGTTCCAGTTACTTTCTGTCTATTGCAAAAAAGTGTAAGTATAAATAAACAACTTTAGAATTTCCTTAACAATAAGTATGTGTTTTTTTTTTTTCAAAGAAATCATATCACTCTTATTGGAAACCCCGTTATTTCTCGAAGGGTGCTTTGTCGGTAAGTTCAAAGTACATCTTGATAGAACGTTTTTGATGTCCCTTTATAGCAAATTTATTTGGTACCAAGATTGATTTTATGCAAAGCATTTTATAAATGCATCCATTGAAACTTTAAATTTCTTTAAAAGGAAACAATCAAATCGTTGCCCACGACGTATGATCAGTAACATCGATCATCTACACCTGACAAACCAATCTCCGATTAACGTACAGGGTTTTCCAACAAGAGGTGTTAGTTTGAATCACCCGGTATTTCGGTAGCTGTCACTTTTGAAGCTTTTATTCTTTGACATTTGACAAGTAGAAACTACGCCATTACTAAAAATGTAACGATACACGATTCAACAACGCATTGCAATTATTAAAATTTGAAAAATCCAAAATCATCGAAAAATCATCTTGACTGATGAGGCCCATTTCCACCTCGGTGGCTACGACAACAAGCAAAATTGTAACATCTGGGGTTTGGAAAACCCAAGAGTTATTGTTGAGAAGCATCTCCATCCTCAATGTGTGACTGTTTGGTGCGGTTTATGGTCCGGCGGGGTCATTGGACCTTACTTTTTCGAAAATGAGGTTGGATCAACAGTTACGGTGAATGGATTGCGCTATCGAGAGATGATTAATGATTTTTTTATGGTCGGAGTTGGATGGTATTGATCTGGACAACGTTTACTTTCAACAAGACGGCGCTACGTGCCACACAAGCAACGAAACCATTGCTCTGTTACGGGAAGTTTCCGGACCGTGTTATCACTCGAAGAGGTGATCACAATTGGCCACCGAGATATTGTGATTTAACACCTTGCGACTTCTTCCTTTGGGGTCACGTGAAAGATAAGGTCTACGCCAACAGCCCAGCGTCGATTCAAGACCTCAAAGATAGAATTCGTGAGGCTATCGAGGACATAGGGCAGCCACTTTGAGATTTGGTTATGGACAATTTCATGAAAAGGATATTGTCCTGTAAGCGTGGTCGTGGTGGCCATTTGGCTGATGTTGTTTTTCATTATTAACGGCATACCTTCCTCTTTATTATGAAATAAACATCCGATCATTTATCTCAAAAAATAACATTTTTCTTTGAATACCAAAATAACACCTCTTGTTGGAAAACCCTTTACCAAAAGTAAACAGATTTTAACTTTAATACCAGTATATACATAGTTTAAAGTTATTAAATGCAATTTAAAATGATAATAATTTAATTAAAACAAAAAAATAAATAAATTTACGAATTTTTTTTTTGGGACTCAAATAAAAAAAAACACTTTCCAGTCGACCTACGACCTTGATATCGTCCTCGATCTTACTCTCGTTAAGAACTATCTTTTTGCCATTGACCGATTGTGGCTAAGTGCCACACAGAAAATTAAACAATTGAATGGTTGCGAGAAAAGATTGGAGATTCGATTATTTCAAGAAATTGTGATATTGAATGGAAGTTCTGATTTAACACGATTAGACTATTTCTTGTGGGGTTATTTGAAGTCATTGGTCTTTCGAAATAAACCAGACTCTCTTCAAGCTTTACAAGTCGATATTGAACGTGCCATTCATGAAATACGATTTGATTTTGATTCGTTCCTGCAGAAGTCGTGGAGGCCATTTGAATGACGTTTTATTTAGAACTTAATTGTATCGATTGTACTTCACATTAAATAAACTTAGAACTTAATTGTATCGATTGTACTTCACATTAAATAAACAACTTTTGAATTTCCTTAACAATAAGTGTGTTTTTTTTCAAAGAAATCATATCACTTTTATTTGAAGACTCGTTATAGGCATTAAAAATGCCAACCATTGATTTTTAATAAAAAAAACATCTGGGTACCATATGCGTGTGGGGTCTCTTAGGTCACTCCATCGATACGTTCCACTTTTGGCCCGCAGCATCTAATATATATCCTTGTTCACAATATTGACGGTATAAGAAAATGATTTTGTTAAAATTCTCCTATTTCTACCAAAAGGGCTATAATTTCTACATTTATCCATAGATTTTCTTCAAATAGGTATTGTTTTCTTCGCTAGGATGCTAGCTTTGAAAAGTGCTATCATTTCTACATTTACCCATAGATTTTCTTCAAATTGGCATTGTTTTCTTCGTTAGGAATTATATTTTTTCTATTTTTATGGCTTTTTTTGTGCCAGCAAAAAACTATTTAAAAAAATCAAATTATTTTAACAACAGTTACTAAACATTTGTAGTCCTCATAATTTCCTTTAATTTAAGGTGTATCCCGGTATATACTTGAAAAAAAATATAGTCCATATACTAAAGGCACCTTCGAAGAAATGGGAATTGCATAAAAAAATGTTTAAATGTTTAGAACACCTTATTACACCAGAAAATGTTATGTACAGCCCTTCGACAAAAATTGTGTTGCATAGTGGAATCTATACAATATCTAATTTCACGTCAACATTCACGGTGAGTGTATTATGTTATAAAGGTAATAAATTTGCAACTATGTGAGAGGACAAACTTATATTTCTTGCGCTTAACTAATGAAACTTGAAACGGGAAATTTTGGTATGTATTATTAAGATTCTTAATATATATTTCTCTTTGTCGGTAAGTTGAAAGTACATCTTGCGGTTCGGATGTAATATTCACTGTCGGACAATGTTATGTACCATTTAAAATATTTAAAATTCAAATGCAAAAGATTCTCTGCTGGACATTTATTTATACTTACCGCTGCCACTGGCACTAAAATCTCCACAAATAATCCCGCCAAAGCATGTTTAATGTCTTTGTCTTTTAATTCCAAAAAATACTGACCGCATTCGTGCATAAATTGAAAAGAAGCCTCAAATTCTTCAATTGGCACCATCTAGAAAGAAAATAAAGTACAAATGTTAGAAAAATCTATGCAAATCTATATATTTTATCTAGAGTATCCATACTCACCTTAACCCTAAAGAATTTCATGCCCATCAACAAACTAATAATACTCTGGGTGGTATGAGGCGATGGTTCTTTGGTCCGCAATTCCTTCAGTTCGCTCATGAAACGTTTGCGCACTGAGCTAAAACGCGATTGGGCCAACACGCCAATAACCTCGGCATACAAATCGGCAATCATGTGTATGTTATGAGCATTGGGATTATTTTGTAGACCCTCTTTGTATTTGAAATGTTTAAAGGCGAGATTTTCTATGCTACGCACCAAATCCTCATGGCCCGGATGAAAGGGAAGTTGCTTGAGTATTTCGATGAGAGCCAGACAGAAGATGAATTCTACGGCCGCCTCACGACGCTGCAGCTGAAAGTCCAGCTCTTGCGAGTTAAGAGGTTTGGTAAGATTTGCCGATTTTTCCATACGTTTGAGATCATTTTTAATTTCCGCATCGGAGAGCTGACGTCTATGCCAAGCGAGCAAAGTGTGCAGCAGCGAGGGTAGACAATGTTCGGCCACATTGCCCAAAGCTGAAAGTAACTGATCAAATTGTTGATCTTCACCACGTTGCAGGAGTTTAGACAAAGGCTTATCGGCACTTTCCAACATAACCAATTCGATTTTCTTTTCAGCTTGTAGGGTGAAATCCGAGAAGAGATTGCGCATAACAATCTCGCCGGGTCTTAGGGAATTTGCATCGTTGTTGGCATCCAATTGAGAAGCATTGGTCGCCGATGAGGCTGTGCTGGCGGTGGTGGTATAGGGCATTATGTTGATGATCGAAGATCTGGAGTGAGTACCCCAGGGCAGCAAAGATTGTCGTTGGGGTATCATAATGGGATTGTAATTACGATTGGAGGCGCCATTTTGTGGAATTCCGCCCAGTGCGGCATAGTTATTGAGAATCTGTTGATTTTGTGTAAGAGGCATATTGCTGATGGCAGCTGCAGCAGCAGCAGCACCTCCCAGTCCGGAATTGAGTACAGAGCCACTGGCGCCGCCTAGAGCCACAACAACACTGCTGCCGGTAGAACTTGAAGCAGATGCTATTGAGGCAGAGACTCCCGCTACTCCGCCACCGCTACCTCCCCCGGTGTCTATGGTATTAGCTGCTCCTGTCGCCATTAGTTGTGACTCATTAAATGTACTACTCTCTATATTATGAAAATTTTGTGGCAAAGGACTTTCCTCAATAGTCGTCGCTATATTTGCATTGTTATTTACAGTATCACCCACCACCACACCACAATTTATGGGTGATGTAGAACCTCCAACGTGACCACCACTGCCGCCGCCACTAATACCACCAACTGCTCCTGCTCCTCCTCCAGATGCGGGGACTGCAACTCCACCAGAGCTGCTCGTCGCTGTGCTGCGTGTAGACTTTGGCGTCGAGGTCTGATAATCATTGGAATTTATTGAATGACGCTGCGGTGGTGTTACACACACCACTTCATTGTTGTCTGGCGTTAATGTGGTGGTCGTTGTACTAATGGACTGGGTATCCTCATAGCCTACCCCTCCGACGCCACCTCCACTTCCACCTCCTCCTCCACCGCTGCTGCCGCCTACAATGGGACTACTACTGGTTGTGGTGGTTGGTGATGCGGTAGCATTTGTTGCTGTTGGACTACCCAAGGTAGTGGCACTGTTGGTGGAGCTTATATTTTCATTTTGGTTTGCATTTAAACCTAAAACAAATAAATAAAAAAGGGAAAAAATTAACAATTAATTAGTAAAGTGAAAATGTAATGAAAGGTAGAATCAGATAGAAAGCCACATCTACACTATATACGAAACGAGTACATAAACATATATCATAAGTACAATGATCTAGTGACCCACTAAAAAACAACAGTGATTGGCGATTGTTGGCGAGAATGTTATCAATTGACTAAGATATGATACGATTATAGATATGATGTTGGTGTGTTGTATATTGTTGGCCTAAAGCCGTTGGGTGACGGCGATTATTGATAAACACGCAAAATACGGTTGTATGTGAATGGAATGCACATTGTCATTCAGCGGTGGCGGCGGCGATATGACTGCAACGATTGATGGGAATGTTTAAAAATATACGCCAAACAAAAATAGCGATGATAAGCCAAGCCATGGATGGAATGAAGAAAAGTATTTTTGAATCAAAAAGAATATGCATATCAAATGAAATATGAATCTGGGGATAAAGACTTTTTAATCAGTACAAAAAATTATAATATAATAAATGTAAAGAAGGAATTTTTTAATTAAAGTGTGTGTGCACAAAATGTACTATAGATATGTACTCGTATCCTCGATGAAGACAACTGACCCCGCCTAATTTTGAGATTTTCAGAGGTAAGGGGATGAGCTGCAGTCTCGATTGTATTGGGAGATAAACTTCTTGAAGTGTCTTCATTAATTCGTTCTTTTACATGGATCAAGTTTACTGAAGCCATCCAAACTAAAAACGTGTCTGAATTTACTAACAAAATTGTACTTTATTTTCAATTGTTCGAAGATAACTAATAAATACGATACGAGTATATTTAAAAAAAAACATTTATTTGCCCTACAAGTGTATTGTGGGGACATACAGTGATTTTTTATAAGGACTCTTTTTTGTCACATACATCATACAAAAACTCATTATATTTATATGACTTTTGATGTATCATTATTTTTAGAGGGGGATTTTCAGGGGTAAAGGGATGAGCTGGAGCATCGGTTGTTTTTGGAAAAATACTTCTTGAAATGTCATCTAGATTTCGTTCTTTGACATGGAACATCTATTCGGAAGCCTTCTACTAAAAATGTGTCTGAATTTACTAACCTTTTTGTTTGCCCAGCAAACTATGTATGTGGCGAATTATCTCAGAAACGACGCGATGTCACAGGAAAAACGGTTAATGCCATTCGCTTCGAAATTAGAGGCTACATTTTGGTGCGCACACAGTGTTACGCGATTGATTTATTAAATGTTACGATTAAGTAAAATATGTTAGAATACGAGTACATTAAATATAGGGAACACCATGTAAAAGGATGAACAATTTTCAAGAGCAACTGAGCAAGTTTCACATCAAATTGAGTATACACATTTGAAATATCTAAATTTTCAAATTTTTGAAATTGACAAAATTTCTTTTGAAACTATGATTTTACATTTGGATTTGACTAAATTTCAGTTGGCAAAATTCCATTTAGTATTGGGATTTTACATTTGCAGTTGATAAAATTGAAATTGCAAATAGGATTTTACAATTGAGCTAAACTAAATTTCAATTGAAACTTAGAATTTCTATTTTAAATTGGTTATTTATCATTTTAAATTGAAATTTTACACTTGAAATTGACTAAATTTTAATTGAAATTTGGCTATTGTTGTTCTATATAGATATACATATCGTCATCAGAAACGAAAAAGGGCCTATCATCATGTTTGAACATTTAACTATGAAAACAGAAATAATTTGTTGTTAGGCCCTTTTGAATTTCGATAATATATTCGCCATTTTTAATATTACGCCGCTAAAAATTTGTCAGGATGTGTATTTTGATGCAGGGTACCGAAATCCGTCAAAAACTGAGTTTCCATTTTTCTTGTTGTTACGACCTTTTTCGTTTGTGATGACGATATATTGTCATGCAATACAATTATTGGTCTTGAACATTTTAGTGTTACTAAATAAATAAATGAAATGAAAAAAAGTATCGAGGAGATTATGTTGTGAAATAAAGAACAATTTTCCCAAATTTTGTTGTGTTTTCTTTGTTAGGTCGACTAATTTTCGCTTTGTAAGTGTAAAAATTCAATTCTAAAGTATTTTACAAAAGCCAAATTCGCATTCTCAAGTAGAGGGTTATGATTTCTTTAAAAAAAAACACACTTATTGTTAAAGAAATTCAAAAGTTTTTTTATTTAATCGGTACAAGGTTAGGTTAGGTTGCATAGAGGAGACGTTTAAACGTCTCATGTCCATGGACATACACTTAAGCCAGTGGTTCGGCCTGTTGCGCGCTCCTTATTTATGATTTTTATACCCCACGGATTACAGAAAATCGGTACTAGACACGTATTTTCTCAGTATCTTCCAGTCATATCCTCTGAGATGAGTCAAATCTGGCAATATGTCGGAACCCAAAAATATCGGGATCTTGCATGTGTGAAAGCTGGGCAGTGACACAGAAAATATTCCATCGTTTCGATGTTTTCTCTGCATGTCCTGCACTCGTTGTTTTCTGCTAGTCCTATGCGATGAAGATGTTTATTGCTCGAAGTTCTCTGCCAAGTTTATTACTCGAAGTGTTCTGCCCTTTGAAGCCAAGCTGTTTGCTCGTTCATTTACAATCACTCCGTTGTGTCCCGGTACCCAGAAAATACGCAGTTGACCATGGACTGATTAATTAACAGGTGGCGCAAAAGTAACCTTTCGATGTTATGTTAGACGCGATTGGCGGTCAGCAGCTAACAGCTGATGCACCGTCTGGACTTTGTACGGAAACATCTTCAAATCTTGTACCAAAATTCGCTATAGAGACCGTCGACTGATACCCATTTGCGTGGCACGTCGTCTGGTCGATGTCGACGGCGCTTCCATGACATCCTCGGCTACAGCAGCAATATTCTCTGCAGAACGGCTACTCCGGGGTCTGTCACGCCTGGCAGCACCTCTTGTGTTGCCAGACTCTTCGAGGCGAGCGGCTAAACGTCGCAGTGTTTCACCAGTAGGCGTTGGATGGCCAGGAAATCTGTGCCAAAGTCACCGACCGATTATTGGTCAAATAAATAGTCAGCAATATTCCGCGTTCTGGAGCAGTGTAGCGTAACATTGTTTATTAACGTGTATTTCGCATGTGTTTACTACACAAATGTCAAAACAGAACTGACATTAAGGGCCAATCGCAAAATTTATAGCATTTTCTGATAGGAGGATTACTTTTGCGCCACCTTGTATTTATCGTTCTTTTACAGTATAACACTGTTCTGGATTTGACCTTTTTCGATGTTATTGCTTTGATCGCCATTTGGCTATCTGTGAATATGTTGGCATATTTAGGCTTTGTGGTATTACTGAGCCAGTTAACACACTCCGTGATTGCTCGAACTTCTGCTTGAAATACTGTGTTATGGTCTGGGAGGCGGAAGTAAAGTTCAACTTCTGGTTCATCAATAAAAGGTCCCAGACCCGTCCTTACTCCCAACCAACTTTACTTCCTTACTTCCCACTGGCGCATGAGCTAGTGTTCCGTTTTCCCAGAAGCGTCTGTCTGGCACGAACGAATCACAGGTAGCTGTAAGGCGCACTTCAGGAATGCGGTCGGAGATTTCCGTTGTTTGAATATGACCGACCAGTGATTGTAACATATGACTTGTGGTCTTGATTTATCCATTCACACATCACTTGCAGCTGCCTCATACTTTATACGGATATCTATTGGTTGGATGTGCAGTATAGTCTCCAACGCTCTTGTTGGTGCGGTTCTAATTGCCCCGCTTATGCCTAGACAGCACATACGTTGCACTTTTTGCAATGGTATTACGTTGCACTTTTTGTCCATTGATGTCCACCACACTACAGAGGCGTAGGTTATTATTGGTCTAATCACGTGCATGTAAAGCCATTGTGTCATATTTGGACGTAGTCCCCATTTTGAACCTATAGCTCTTCTGCAAAACGACCAACATCTATGGGCCTTTGTAACTCTTTCATCAATATGATCTTTCCAGTACAGTTTCTGATCCAAGATTACTCCCAAGTATTTTATCTTTTTAGATATGGCAATATTCTTATCCAGGAAACGAGGCACGGTAAAAGGATGAATCTTCCTTGTCCTTGTAAATATACATATTTCTGTTTTGTCTGGATTGAAATTTAGTCCCCTTGGTTGTGCCCAGTTATATGCTATGTTAAGTGCCTCCTCAGCTCTTCTGCATAGTTGGTTTGGATGTGTGCCCCTTAGAAGTATTATAACGTCGTCTGCATAACAGACTAGTTTAAGTCCTTCATTGGTGAGGGCTTTAAGGAGACTGTGTATTGTCGTAACCCATAGGAGAGGCGATAAAATGCCCCCTGAACTATACCACGATTTACCTTGTCTCTGATTTTTACGTCATATGACCCATAAATAATCCACCTATTCCTTAGCATATTGTTGATCCAGTTTATCAACGCCCGGTCAACCTGAAACTCGTCTATGGACTGGATAAGTGTATCGGTCTGAACGTTGTTAAAAGCGCCCTCAATGTCTGTGTGTACATTTCTTCACTGAAGGACTGTTCTATGTGGTGTACTACCTCATGTAGAGCTGTTTCCACTGATCTTCCTTTAACATATGCGTTTTGCTTGCATTTTAGCTTGTCATCGGCTATCTTACTTTTGATCATGTCGTCAATTATTCGCTCCATTGTTTTTAGCAGGAAAGAAGTTAGGCTAATAGGTCGATAAGCCTTTGGGATCGTATAACTCGCCTTGCCAGACTTAGGTATGAAGACCACCCTTGATTGCTGCCAATTTTTTGGGTTATATGCATGAGTTAGGCATGCAGTAAAAATCGATACAATTAAGTCCTAAATAAAACGTCATTCAAATGGCCTCCACAACTTCTTCTGCAGGAACGAATTCGATGTCCCAACTTTCGAGCAATTTTTCCACTAAAATAAAGTCGTATGTCATGAATGGCACGTTCAATATTGACTTGTAAAGCTTGAAGAGAGTCTGGTTTATTTCGAAAGACCTATGACTTCAAATAACCCCACAAGAAATAGTCTAATGGTGTTAAATCACAACTTCTTGGAGGCCATTCAATATCACAATTTCTTGAAATAATCGAATATCCAAAATTTATTCGCAACAATTCAATTGTTTCGTGCTGCTGTGTGGCACGTAGCCGCAATCGGTCAATGGCAAAAAGATAGCTCTTAATGAGAGCTGAAATATTGCTCATGGGTGTCAAGGTCGTAGGTCGACTGGAAAGTGTTTTTTTTTGGATTTAAAAAAAATGGACAGCATAATTTTCAAATGTGAACGGAAAGTTTATTTTTGCTGTAGCTCCTTGACGGTACATCGGATCGGGAATCGGTCAATGGCAAAAAGACCGCTCTTAACGAGAGCTAAAATATTGCTCACGGGTATCAAGGTCGTAGGTCGACTGGAAACTGGTTTTTTGGACGAAAATTTGCAATTGGAGCGATTATTTTGATAATAAAACTGAATAATTTTTAAACGTTGTTCTTGCGTATATCTCTCCATGATGAAATTGTAAACACCACTGAATACAATGAAAAACAAATGACAGATCATGACATATTACAAATGGCCGAAACGTCACTTCAAAATCATATCATTCCTATTGGAAACCCCGTGAATACTAAATAAATGAATGAAATGAAAAAGAGTATAGAGTTAAAAGGAGATTATGTTGAGAAATAAAGAACAATTTTCCCAAATTTAATTAGATTTATTTATTGAATGTTTTCACATTCGAATTGTTCAGCTTTTTCGATCAACTCTTCCTTTCGAAAGAGAGGTTTTTGTGGTGTATTGGAAATGATAAGACACTGCGCTCTGAAAGCCATGTAAACACATACCCTTATACGTATTTCAATCCTGTGCGGGGATATCATCAGAGGGTCTTATACATGACACACAGTGTGAGCTTGTAGTTGTGGCGATCATCACTTGTATATATACCAATCTACAAAGAAATTTGCATATGGGAATTATATACCTACGAAGAAAGCGTACAAGTCACACAGCCAAAGTGAAATTTATTCAATTCCAAATGTAAGTACTCAATTTAAATTCAAATTAGTCAATCTAAAATGCAAAATCTCAATATGAAATTGGCATTTTGCTGATTTCAAGTGAAAATTTTCATAATTTTGAGTGGGATACTTCTCAATTACTTTTGAATTATTGCACCATAATTTTTTTTTGGAATCCCAAATATTTTTCTTTGATATAACGGGTGATCTATGTAAGTAGAGATAATTTTTTCAATAGCCTTTTTTTGACAGATCACGTGTGAGTCATGTCATGCTGTCAAGTTATTTTTGTTAAGTATTGTTTGGCATTTCATTATGGAAAGACTTACGCCTGAACAACGTTTACAAATTATTCAGTTTTATTATCAAAATAATCGTTCGCCAATTGAGCTAAGTCCATTTTTTTAATAAAAAAAAAAACACTTTCCATTCGAACCACGACCTTGACACCCATGAGCAATATTTTAGCCCTCGTTAAGAGCTATCTTTTTGCCATTGACCGATTCCCGATCCGACGTACCGGAATCATCGGTTCATACAACTTCAAAAATAATGCCGGTGAGAACGTAACCGTCAATGGCGACCGTGATCGTGCCATTATAACCGACTTTTTGATGCCTGAATTGAACATGATAACCGACTATTTGATGCCTGAAATTGATGCTCGTGATCTCGGCGACATTTGGTTTCAACAAGACGGCGCCACTTCCCACACATCGCATCAATCAATGCATTTATTGAGAGAACACTTCGGTGAGCAGATAATTTCACGTTTTGGGCCGGTCGATTGGCCACCAAGATCGTGTGATATCACACCGTTAGCCTTTTTCCTGTGGGGATATGTAAAGTCTAAAGTTTAAGCGGACAAAACCGCTGCGAGCAAAACATCACGCGTGTCATTCGCCAGTTACCAGTCGAAATGCTCGAACGAGTCATCGAAAATCAGACTCAACGGATGGACCATCTGAGACGTAGCCGCCACAGACTCTCTATTAAACAGATGTTCCGTCGTGACATTGTTGAAATTTTCGTGAGTTACGAACGAATAAAAATGATTTTCAAACTCGAAAAAAATTGTTTTCTGGATCATTTTTTGAACTTTTTTTGTACTTAACGATCGATATTTATTTTCTAAATGTGATAATTGCAAAAAAATCTGGAAAATCGGTCTTAAAATACGCAAAAAAAAATCACTCGCTGAAATCAAATTTCTATTCGTTCGTAACTAACGTAGACTACTCGCTACTGGGCGGAACATCTTTATAACTTTGTTTTCTTTGGTAGCCGCAGCCAACATTTGATAGACATAATCTTCAAATGATAAATGCCAAAAAATGTTCTTTCAAATGATAATGAACATTCCCCATTCAAATTGAATTTTCTGGGTTTTTATACCCTACACCACACTGTGGTACAGGGTATTATGACTTTGTGCATTTGTTTGTAACACCTAAAAGGAGAAGAGATAGACCCATTGTTTATTATACCGATCGACTCAGAATCACTTTCTGAGTCGATTTAGCCATGTCAGTCTGTCTGTCTGTCCGTCTGTCTGTCCGTCTGTCCGTCTGTCTGTCCGTCTGTCCGTCTGTCCATGTATTCTTGTAATCAAAGTGCAGGTCGTATTTATGGTCCGATTGTGATGAAATTTAGCATAGTGCTCTTTTTTGGCCCAAGGACGATCCCTATTGAAATTGGTTAAAATCGGTTCAGATTTGGATATAGTCCCCATATATATGTTTCACCCGATTTGACTTGCAAGCGCCGTAGAAACCACATTTTACATCCGATCTTTATGAAATTCGGCAGAGAGAGTTTTATTATTACGTGAATGAACACTACCAAACAATATATATGTTTCACCCGATTTAACATTTAAGCGCTGTAGAAATCGTGTTTTATATCCGATCAGTACGAAATTTAACAGAGAGAGTTCTCTTATTACATGAATAAACACTGCCAAATTCGGGAAAAATCGGTTCAGATTTAGATATAGCCACCATATATATGTTTCACCCGATTTAACATTTAAGCGCTGTAGAAATCGTGTTTTATATCCGATCCGTACGAAATTTAACAGAGACAGTTTTCTTATTACATGTATGAACACTGCCAAATTCGGGGGAAATCGGTTCAGATTTAGATATAGCCCCCATATATATGTTTCACCCGAATTAACATTTAAGCGCTGTAGAAATCATGTTTTGTATCCGATCAGTACGAAATTTAACAGAGAGAGTTTTCTTATTACATGTATGAACACTGCCAAATTCGGGAAAAATCGGTTCAGATTTTAACATAGTCCCAATAAATATGTTACACCCGATTTGACATGTAAGCGCTGTAGAAACCGTGTTTTATATCCGATCAGTACGAAAATCGGCAGAGAGTTTGCTTATTACATGTATGAACACTGCCAAATTCTTATCGCAATGCCCATTTTCGCATTGGTAGGTAGGTGTAGGGTATTATATAGTCGGCCCCGCCCGACTTTCTTTCTTTCCTTACTGGTTTTTCTTTAAAAAAGAAGGGAACCACGAAATGGATCACCCCATATAATGTTTTCAGAATATTTTTTGGGGCAACTTCAGTCACAATAGTAATGAAATTAATTGTATGACTCTATTTGAAATATCCTTTGTTCCTTTTAGAAAACACAGGACATACAAATGTACTATCTATTTGAAGTACCTCATCAAATGAGACGGAGTGTAAAAATGTGATATGTAAAAATGTAATGGCAATTTTTTAAGCTATAGAAAAAATAAAGCTTTAATTTAAATTTAATTACATACAAACTTTATTTCTTAGCACTTTTTGCTTTGAATTACTTGGAAGTGTTCCTTTTAGTTTTATTTGTGTTTATTTTTCATTCAATGTTCTTATACCAAATCTATGTTTGTCTTATTTATTACAAAATACAAGTATATATTTGCAACACCACTCTACGAGTATTCTATCGTTTTTTTAGCTTAGGATGCCTGGGGGAATATCTGATAAGATTTTATTTGTTTACAATGGGGCTGTTAGTATAGTGAAGAGGGGGGATGGACGGACGATGGTGATATATATTAAATATGGCCATGAAACGACGAACAATGATGAAGTTACAAATGTCTAATGTTATGGCGGGGCAGACTGACTTGACTGACTGATTGTTAATACCCGTATAGCAAATACAGAAAATGATATCAATAATCAAATAACAATAAGAATAGTATTTTAGCGATAAAGACCTGAGCAATAATACTCGTCGTACCTTCTACCTAAATACTCGAACATACATGTATACGAGCCCAACAAAGAACAAGCCTATAACATATTGAGAAACACAAATACCAAATAGAGATAGAGATAGAGTCAAAGTAAAAATAGAACAGAAAAATATAACATCAGAATACCTCCACTGGAAAATAGTTGAAGTAGTTCATTAAATGGACGGCTGGGTTTTGTACTAATCATGTCAAGGATATGTTAATATTAAGAAATCCAGTCAGTTTTGTAATACTGTGAATTAAATACAACAAAATATAATTATATATATATTTATTAAAAAAATGTTTGTTATATGTATATATTATCAAGAGAAGTTGATCTGCAATTGATTGCCTTATCTCAAGTGTTATAATCAATGCAAATCCTTAAATCAAACATTTTAAATTATGAAATCTTAAGTGTTATACCAAGCCCACCTTCCCCCCACTGGAGATAAGTAATCACACAGCAACGGAAATTGAGTTTGGGTTCAGCGTTGCCGTTTTGGTCATTTCCGACCAAATTTGGTCGGATTGATTTAAAATTTTTATACCCTACACCACACTGTGGTACAGGGTACTATGACTTTGTGCATTTGTTTGTAACACCTAAAAGGAGAAGAGATAGACCCATTGTTTATTATACCAATCGACTCAGAATCACTTTCTGAGTCGATTTAGCCATGTCCGTCTGTCTGTCCGTCTGTCTGTCCGTCTGTCTGTCCGTATGTCCATGTATTCTTGTAATCAAAGTGCAGGTCGTATTTATGGTCCGATTGTGATGAAATTTAGCATAGTGGTATTTTTTGGCCCAAGGGCGATCCCTATTGAAATTGGTAAAAATCGGTTCAGATTTAGACATAGCCACCATATATATGTTACCCCCGATTTTACATGTAAGCGCTGTAGAAACTGTATTTTATATCAGATCAGTACGAAATTTTGCAGAGAGAGTTCTCTTATTACATGAGTGAACACTGCCAAATTCGAGGAAAATCGGTTCAGATTTAGATATAGTTCCCATATATATGTTTCACCCGATTTGACGTGTAAGCGCTGTAGACACCATATTTTATATCCGATAAGTACGAAAATCGGCAGAGAGAGTTTTCTTATTACATGTATGAACACTGCCAAATTCTTACCGCAATTCCCATTTTCGCATTGATAGGTAGGTGTAGGGTATTATATAGTCGGCTCCGCCCGACTTTCTGTCTTTCCTTACTGGTTCTTTTTGGTCAGATGGTCGGACCAATTCAATTCTGGTCGGTTTTATCCTCTGAATAAAAAACTTGTACTATAATAAAGAATAATTTGAAAAAACTCGAAGACAATACCACAGTCAATTACTTAAGGCTAAACCTTTTCTCCGATGAATACCTTGAAAGGTTGATTGTAAATCACAATGTGTTTCTTGATCGCTGCAAGCTATACAGATCTGTTGATCGAAGTTGTAGACAAATACATTATATAATCTTTTTTCGGTACATTATTCTTTTCAGACAGTGAAATTAAAAACATCCCCGCGGCATTCCTTAACAGTGATTTAAAAACATAAAATATGCAGCCTACTCAAATTTCCTACATCGTTCCAATATGATTCGGTATGTAGGAAAATTCCTGTGTAACACAAATATAGAATAAAAGAATTGCGCGGTAATTGGAGTTGCTAAAAAGATAAAATATATTAAGAAGGTGATTCCAAGTAACCGACAAGACCTTTTTTAAGTACCGTATACTTATACGTCTGCTATATACGGGACGAAAAGAAAGTAGCTAATAAAATGCCAAGAGTAGTATGATGTTGAAAATGATTATGGGTCCCAACCGATTTTATTTCTTTGCATCATCAGTCACAAACCTCAATCAATTGTGTAGAAATTTGACACTATGCGTCTAGTTTAATATAGAACCTCTCACACCAATACCAATAAGGGTCATCATAGGTCAATGATTTGATATATCCCCCAAAAAGAGGTCCCATCCAGTTTGACTTCTTGACGCCTTAGTAACAACAAACACCAATTTCTAGGCTAAAATTCCCTGAATAAGTGATCGCATTTTTTCAAATTTGTATATAGTCGCACTTGATTTGACTTCTTTATGCCTTAGAAACATGTACCAAGCTATTGAGCTAAAATTAGGCGAATTTTACCTACAACCATTTTAACAAGAATTCCATAAATTTTTAGAACGTCAATAAGTTAAATCTGAAGTGACTTTCATATGGGCATTAATATTACAAGCTGGACCGATATACCCTTTTCAGGGATGATTTAATTATATATGAAGTGTAAATTCTAAAATTTCAGTCAAATCGGTTAAAAAATGTTTTCTCTAGTGCATTAAAAAGTCTAATCGGAAGGGCTCGTTATTTCGGAGGTATATCAAAACGTGAACCGATGTGCCTCATTTTCCCAAGAGACAATTTAGGACAATGTGAATTATACATTTTTAAATCTCAGCAGTTCTGTTGAAAATGTTTTTCTCCAGAGCCACAAGAAGTGGTATCGGAGGGGACCTTTATATGGGGAATCGATTAAAACTTGCACCGATATACCCCATTTTCAATAGGGATCGTCGCTAGTGCTGCACTTTGGTCCTAAGAGTGAAAAGGCGCTAAGTCCACTTTTTGCCAAAATGTATTTTTTGAAGCGGAACGTAAGATAAGTTGGATATACATCGATTTGAAAACAAAAAGACAAAAAATCATCATCTTTATAAAAACCTTCATATACCGTAAGTATTTTGCTTCTCCTGTATAATTTGAAATATTGGACTTAGCGCCTTTACACTCTTAGGTCGCGAAATATATGAATAGACAGAAATCGACCCAAAAAATTATTCTATGCCGATCGTATAATAAATATCTTTTTTGAGCGTAAGAACAAAGTACAATGTCATAATACCAGGTATAAACAAATTCCCAAATGTTCATCAAAATCTGAAAATTTGGTTCTCAAATTAAATTATCAAAAAAATTGCCTTTTTAAAAGTGGGTCGGTTAGAACGGATTTTGGTCGGTTAGAACGGATTTTGGCCGGTTTTAGGGAACATTTTGGTCAGAAAAATATTTCTTCTGTGGCAACAATGTTTGGGTTCCCATTTTTTAAAACGAAAGACGGAGCGAGCTATAATGTATTCCTTATACTCCTCTTAACTGAAATACTTATAAACAATTTGTGCCGAAATATGTTAGATTGCAAAATTTGTCTAAAATACAGAATATGAAAACCAAAAGGGGCGTAGCAACCCCACAGATTTTTTTTCAAGATATTAGCGGCAGATATACAATTAATATGTGTGGAATTACCGAAGATTCGGATAAGTAGTATAGAAGTTATTAGAGAAACAATATTTTACAAAATTTTAACTATTTTTGGGGAAGGTACTAGAAACATCAAATTAAGAATGAGATACTCGTATTTAAAATATTATAATATAAAGCTCCATTAAAAAACAATCAAAATTTAATTAATTTTTGTATTTCAAACTCAAAAAATTAGAAAAATACATTTCTTGGGTATTTACTCGTAAGTCTGATTGCACTATGCAGTAATTTTGTCCAAGGGATGTGAATAATATTTTTTTTTCATATTTATCTATACGAACTCGAAAAAAAAATATTTTTTAAAAAAAATATTTTTTAAAAAAAATATTTTTTAAAAAAATATAAGGATTGATTTTGTTTTTTTTTTTAATTTTAATTTTTGGGTGGAAGTTTCGTCCAAAGACCTATCGTAAAAACAATAAAGACACAACAAAATTCGTACACATCCATAAAAAATGAGAACTTGACATGAAGATGGCGTTGCAGATAGACCGCAGAGTTATACATTTTACCAAGAACTCTCCCGTGGAATATTATAGCGTCCAGAATTCAGTGTAATAAAAACTATTTTTTGAAGAAAATAAACAAAAGGATTGTCATTTATATCTAAACAAAAAAAAATTAAAATTGTTTATAGACATCTTTGGGAAATTTTTAGCAATGAAATGTTCTATCTGGGTGATTCCACGTAAACTGACCCCATAACACATAAAAAAAATAAATCAGATTTTTGCAAAAAAAAATCCATCACGGACAATTGAATTTTAGAAATTCATGAAGAGTTGATGAAAGTTAGGAATAGTTTTTTTTTTCCTAGCAATGAGTTTTCTATAGGTTATTATAAAATTGTTGTATGCACTAATTTTACTGTTGAACGACATGAGCTATTTTTCGACATATATTTTATTTTCTGACATTTTTCTTTTGACTACAAGAAAGTACGCATCCTAAAGTGTAGTTTAGTGTAAAATTCGTAACTTTTGGAAAATATTCAGTGCCCGCAAACGGTTTTGTATCTTGGAATGTTTTGTTTGTCACACCCGATACCGAAAATATACAAAAAGTTAAATCTAATACATTTTATGTAGATATTCATATATCATCTTTTGTGTAAGTTAGGTCAAGGTTATATAGTATAAAGTGAACCACAATGTTTCAGTATCATTGCAATATTAACGGTAGAATTTTCATTCTATATTTGTCACACCCGTTACGCAAAGACCGTAAATAATTTTTATTCGATTTAAAAATATTGTATATTTAATAATTTCCAGTCAAGTATGAAATTAAATAGTAAAAAGCAGAAATTTCGATATAAATTGAAAAAATAAATAGATGGTATAGGGGCAATCATTAAGAGAAGGATGTGTGCGGCACTGAAGGTCCTTAAGGTCATTTTAAATTAGCCAATTCAATGATACAAGGTTTTGATTGGTTCTGGAATAAAAGGCATAATAATACTTCTCAAATGGAGTTAAAAAATATCAATATATTTTAAACCAGTAAGGAAAGGCTAAAGACGGGCGGGGCCGACTATATAGTACCCCACACCACTCTCGTAATATTGAATAACTCTGATATATAAATTTTGTAATTCATGTATAAATTGCTTACATAAATTTACTTTTGGGACATTTTATACTTAAATAATACCCTGTACCACAGTGTGGTGTAGGGTATAAAAACGATTGGATCTAAAGAGCCAAATCGGATGAAACATATATATGGGAGCTATAGCTAAATCTTAACCGATTTTCTTCAAATTCGGCAATGTTGGTTCATGGATCAAGAAACTCTTCCATTCTAAATTTCAAAACGATTGGATATAAAATACAGCTTTTATAGGACTAAAGGGCCAAATCGGACGAAACATATATATGGGAGCTATAGCTAAATCTTAACCGATTTTCTTCAAATTCGGCAATGTTGGTTCATGGATCAAGAAACCCTACCATTCTAAATTTCAAAACGATTGGATATAAAATACAGCTTTCATAGGACTAAAGGGCCAAATCGGACGAAACATATATATGGGAGCTATAGCTAAATCTTAACCGATTTTCTTCAAATTCGGCAATGTTGGTTCATGGATCAAGAAACTCTACCATTCTAAATTTCAAAACGATTGGATATAAAATACAGCTTTTATAGGACTAAAGGGCCAAATCGGACGAAACATGTATATGGGAGCTATAGCTAAATCTTAACCGATTTTCTTCAAATTCGGTAGTGTTGGTCCATGGATCAAGAAACTCTACCATTCTAAATTTCAAAAGGATTGGATGTAAAATACAGCTTCTACAGGACTAAAGAGCAAAATCGGACGAAACATATATATGGGAGCTATAGCTAAATCTTAACCGATTTTCTTCAAATTCGGCAATGTTGGTTCATGGATCAAGAAACTCTACCATTCTAAATTTCAAAACGATTGGATGTAAAATACAGCTTCTATAGGACTAAAGGGCCAAATCGGTCGAAAGATATATATGGGAGCTATAGCTAAATCTTAACCGATTTTCTTCAAATTCGGCAATGTTGGTTCATGGATCAAGAAACTCTACCATTCTAAATTTCAAAAGGATTGGATGTAAAATACAGCTTCTATAGGACTAAAGGGACAAATCGGACGAAATATATATATGGGAGCTATATCTAAATCTGAACCGATTTCAACCAAATTCAATAGCGATCTTAACAGCTGCGAAATACTCTAAACTGCAAAATTTCAGAACGATCGGAGTGAAATTGCGACCTGTAGTCGACGAACAACTTTACATGGACAGACGGACGGACGGACGGACAGACATGGTTAAATCGACTCAGCTAGTTATTCTGAGTCGATGGGTATACTTTAAGGTGGGTCTAGCTGTGTTATTTCAGGTGTTACAAACATCTGCCGTGAAACAAACTTATAATACCCTGTACCACAGTGTGGTGTAGGGTATAAAAATAGGTGGAAAACTAAAAAAAAAAACAAGAATAACCGACCTAAACATTATTTTGAGAAGATTTCTAAATCCTGGACAATATTTCGATCTACTTGTTACTCCTCCAGATTGAGACTATGTCACACCCGTTACATAGGCTTGTCACACCCGTTACATATTTAAATATTTACTACAAATGGAATAATAATTTAAATTACTTGAAATAAAGTCTACAATATACACAATACTCTCGAGATACCAAAAAAAAATTTTTTTTTGGCAGTACATAGAAAAATTTTACAGTATGCAATAAAGAAAGCGGCTAATCAAGATTTTATCAAAACCTAAGGTCACACCCGTTACGGTAATATATCAAACATATTTTTTATAAAAAATATTGTTTAATTTCCTTGCATGTCAGTTGGTAATACTTATGAATATCTACATAAACCACCCATTGTGAGTTGTCGTTATAAATTATTTAGATCAAAATCAGGAAAATACTCAGTAACAATGTCACACCCGTTCCGTTGGAATCACCCATCTATATAATATTGACGTCTTTGGTTCTTCCTTTAATAACCAAAATAATAACCCTAATTGCGACCTGTGCAAACAAACCGACTCAGAAAGTAATTCCAAATCGACATCACTAGGAATTGAATTTTCTCAATTTAAATTGGAAAAAGAAAAAAATTCCAAAAGAAACATAGCAAATTTTAAAGAGAACATCTCAATATCAAATCGAATTTTGTCAATTATAAAGGGAAAAATCTTAATATTAAATGAAATCTAGCAAATTCTAGTTGAAAATTTATCAATTTCTAGTGTAAAAATTTCCATTTCTAGTGAAATTTTGACAATTACAAAAGTAAATATTTACTTTTCAAATAGAATTCATTCAAATTCCAATTCAAAAATGTCAAAAACCCTAATTTTCTGATTGAAATTTAAATGCAAAAATCTTTCATTTCATACCAAATTTTGTTCAATTTCCAAATGAAAAATATCAGTTTCACTTGGAACAAGTAAGAAAGTTTCAGTCGGGTAAACCGACTAAGGTATACCCTCACTTTGTGAGTAATGTAATATTGAATATTACTCGAATTATTCTGTCAATTTGTGTGGGAGGTACCAGAAGGGGTTTATCAAATACACCTATCTTTCGCTGAACATTAGATACTTTAAATTCATTGCACTGTGCCGACTTATAAGCATTTATGTGCACTGGTATAAACGTTAGGAGACATTAAATTGTGGTATGATTTGGGCATTTTGTGTGGGAGGTACAAAGAGGGGCGTGGCAATAACGCCCATTTTTCACAGGGCTATAGACACTATAAAAACATTACACTGTACAAAATTTCAAGTATTTTTATACACTGGTTTTAATGTTATAAGCTGTTAACTTTTGGTGCAAAAAGGTACCTTTGTGTGGGAAGTTCCAAAAGGGGCGTGACAACAACACCCATTTTTCCCTGGACTGTAGGCAATATAAAAGCATAATACTGTACAAAATTTCAAGTATTTTTAAACACTGTTATTAATGTTATAAGCTGGTAACTTTTGGTGCAAAATGGTGCATTTGTGTGGGAGGTACCAAAAGGGACGTGGCGACTTCGCCCATTTTTCTCGAGTTGATAACGTCTAATAAGCTAATACTATGTGTGGAATTTCAAAAGATTCGAATAAGTAGTATAGCAGTTATTAAAGAATCAATATTTCACAACATTTTAACCCTTTGTGGGGGAGGTACTAGAAGGAGTGGACCAATATGGCCCATCTTCGAACTTAGCCGGAGATAGAAAAAAATATGACCACATACCAAATTTGAGGTCAATCGGTTACTCCTTTCGAGAGTTATCGTGCGCACCAGCCAGCAGACAGACAGACAGACAGACAGACAGACAGACAGACAGACGGACGGTCATTGCTCATTCGACTTAAAATTACCCAAAACGGATTTCCTCCGAACATACTTGGGGTCTTAGGTCACTCCTTCGACGTGTTACACTTTTTTCCGTAGCAAATGATATATACCCTCGTCACACTAAAGTGAGGGTATAAAAATGGAAATGAAAAATTTTGACCAAAAATTGTTTCTCATGAAATTTTGAGCTTTTGAATTTGGACATACATTTAAGGAGAAATAGCCATTTTAAGTTTTGATAAGGAAATTTTAAACAAAAATTGGTTATCAAGAAATTTTGTTCTTTTGACTCAGGGAAGCATAATTGAAGAGATATAGCAATTGTAAGTTTAGCTAAGAAAATTAAAAATGTTAACAACAAGTAATTGATCACGAAATTACGCCGTTTTGACTCCAGGAAGCATATTTAAGGGTATATGTTAAGACCCACCCTTTTCATTTTAAATTTGAACTACCGATTACTTTGACTTGTGATTTGAGCCCTTTGGATTTTTTTCTGTGGGGAGCAATTAAGGACAAAGGAGACAATTAAAGCGTTGAAATATGAAATCGAAGTTGCCACACGCTGAAAAAAAATCGCTTCTGTAGTATATTGTCCCAAACATATTCGGCTTGAAACATATATATGTTCAGGGAACACTCTAAACATATAATATTTGGTACACACAAAGGTTATATGTTTGGGAAGATGGTGTTATAAACAAATCATTATTTGGGACTATTATTTCCGAAACAAATAAAAAATTCGCATTTAAGTATTCAGAAAATACCTAAATTGTGTTATATTGTTCAGTAATTGAAAGTAATTTTTAAGAAATTGTTTAATGTTCGTAAAAATAATAATTAAAATCCTATTTTCTTGGATCAAAATAATTTTTTTGGTGGATTGACAACTAATGATGGCTTGAAATGCTCAGAAATTGAAATAATTGATTTGAAACAGAAGTCAATGCTGCATATGGTATCATAACTGGGAGGTACAATTGGGAACCAAGAAAAAATTAAAAATGAAATTCGAAAAAGCCAGCAAAAGATTTGAAAATCTTTTTTAAATAAAATATATTTGAAGAAATTCCTAAACAATAATTTTATTTGTACTTAAACACATATTTTATTTGGGAAATTTAGTTTGCAAATATATTTTGTTGTAATATATTAATATATGCGTTCCAAATATATTTTATCGATTTCCAAATAAAATTTATTTGTTCAGAAATCTATAATATTTAAAAATTTGTGTTCCAAATATATTTTCTTTCCATTCAAACATATCAAAAAAGGCGATTTTGCCCCGTGCATTAGAGATTTGATCCGAAACAATCGAAAAAGTACTGAAAAATTGTGTTGATCGGATGAGGTCGTGCCAGCCGAGCCAGTCGTGGTAGTCATATGAATGATATTTTGTTCCATTATTCCATTATTATGACAAAGTCCAACCTTTCCAATAAAACCAGAAATTTTCAGTACTTTTTTATAGCCGATTCAAATTTTAAATGACCCACCCTGTACAACAATTTTAAGTTTTGCTACAGAAATTCATAATTTTAACAAAAATTACTAATCACAAAATTTCGTTTTTCGCTGGAACGCATATTTATGGAGAAAAGGCCAGAAATCAAAAATGTTGGAAACAAAATTGGTGATCACAAAATTTTGTTATGGATTTAGAATTTATAACCATTTTAGGTTTCGCTAGGGAAATTCAAAATTTTGATCAACAATTGGAGATCTCGGAATTTTGTCTTTTTGATTCTGAAAACAACATTTAAGGAGATATAAAGATTAGTCAAGGAAATGCCAAATGTTTACCAAAAATTGTTGATCATGATATTTCGTTCATTTAACTCTAGGACGCGTATTTGATTATGAAATTCGCTCCTATTTACTATGTGACGCATATTTAAGGAGATATAGTTAACCATTTCTAGGAAATTTTGCTAAGGAAATTGCAAATATTGACAAAAAATTACAGATCACGAAATTTTGTGCGTTTCAGAGACAAAAACAAAAAATTTCGTGATCTCTAATTTTTAGGAGATATAGCCGGATCAAGAAATTTTGTGCTTTTAACCATAGAAAATAGTGATGTAAAAATTGCGTACTTTTTGACCCTGGCCTCATATTTAAGGATATATATCAATTTTTAGTTTTGCCTAGGGAATTCAAAGTTGTGATCAAATTTTGGTTCCTTTGACTCTAAAATGTTGACCAAAAATAGTGATCACAAAAGTTTGAGCTTTTAGCTCAGGAACGCATATTTAGGGAGATATAGAGATTTTATGTTTGGCTAAGGAAATTTTAAATGTTGAGTAAATGTAAATGTTCATGCATTTGATTCGAGGGCACATATTTAAGGAGATACAGCCATTTTAAATTTTACTAAGGAAGAAGAAGTACTAAAAGTTGGTGATCACGAAATTTCGTCCTTTTGACACATTTTTATGGATATTGTATGTATATCCATTTTAAGTTTTGCTAAGAAAATTAAAAATGTTGATTAAAGAAGAAGAAGAAGGAGAAAAAAACAGGAAACAAAATACGTTTGGGTTCAAAATTTAAATAATATATACTTTGGTGCAAATATTTTATATTTACATACCAGAAAACAAGTTTGAATATCTCTCTTATCAATGTCATTTTTTTCGGAGTTTTGGTGCAAATTATCTTAAAAAACGGGAAAATTTTTAAATCGGCTACTACATAATTTGTTTTCCTACCCAATTTTCGAGCACTTGTTCCATTAAATCAAGTCATATTGGCTGAATGGCACGTTCAATATTGACTTGTAAAGCTTGAAGAGAGTCTGGTTTATTTCGAAAGACCCCACAAGAAATAGTCCAATGTGTTTAAATCACAACTTCTTGGAGGCCATTCAATATCACAATTTCTTGAAATAATCGAATCTCCAAACTTTTCTCGCAACAATTCAATTGTTTCATTTGCTGTGTGGCAAGTAGCCACAATCGGTCAATGCCAAAAAGATAGCTCTTAATTTTCTTTAAAAAATGGACAGCATCATTTTCAAATGTGAACGAAAAGTTTATTTTTGCTCTAGCTTCTTAACGGTACATCGAATCGGGCATCGGTCAATGGCAAAAAGATAGCTCTTAACAAGAGCTGAAATATTGCTCATGGTTGTCAATGTCGTAGGTCGACTGGAAAGTGTTTGTTTTTTGGATTTAAAAAAAAAAGATGGACTTAGCTCACGAAAAGTTGCAATTGGAGAACGATTATATTGATAATAAAACTGCATAATTTGTAAACGTTGTTCTTGCGTATATCTCTCCAAGATGAAATTGTAAACACTACTGAATACAATGAAAAACAAATGACAGATCATGACATATTACAAATGACCGAAACGTCACTTCAAAATTATATCATCCCTATTGGAAAACCCGCTACTTAGTCTCAAACATTAATGTGTGACGCCATAACTGATGTGTTTACGAGTACTTTGTTTGAAATGGTTTATCAAAATTCATAGAAATTATGAAACAATAAATTGTTTTAGATTTTTTTCTGGTATGAAATGGCAAATTCTATTCGTTTTACAACTAACATGTGCCCAGGGTATAGAGTTTTTGTCTGTCTGTGTGAGTCCTAAGAGTCATTTTATGAAAGGAACAAATTCATCACTCATTTGAAACGAAAAGCAAAACAAAAAGAAACAACAAATCAATTACCAGAAGAGTTATCAATCATAGGGCCCCCAAAAAGCAAAAGACTCCCCCATTAGAAATTATGCAATAACATGGAATAGTTACAAGATAAAAATGACAAATATTACGAAGATAATGTGAAAACTATAAAACCCCCAGAAGTGAGAATCTGTCAGATTGTTGTGGATATTGTAACTATTGTAGATTCAGATTGTATAATATTGCAAAATATATAAGTAAATACAAATTAAATATTTTGCAGATATGTTCATAAAATAACAGGCAGAAATTTTCAAAAAAAATTAACTTTAAAAAAATAATTGAATCAATTAATTTTTCAATCAAAATTGGAAAAATTTACTGAATTTTTAACTATTTTTAATTAAAAAATATTATTGAAATTTAAAAAATTGAGTCCATTAATTTTTTAATAAAAATATGTTGCATTTTTTACTATTCTCAATTAAAATAAATCACATCAAATATTTTCAATTACAGAATAAACTTAATTAATTATTTTTTATTTAAATAATGGGTTTTCCAATAGGGATGATATGATATTGAAGTGACGTTTCGGCCATTTGTCATATGTCATGATCTGTCATTTGTTTTTCATTGCATTCAGTAGTGTTTACAATTTCATCATGGAGAGATATACGCAAGAGCAACGTTTACAAATTATTCATTTTTATTATCAAAATAATCGTTCTCCAATTCGTGCGCTAAGTACATTTTTCTAAAAAATCAAATCATGGGTCGTAGGTCCAGTCGACCTACGACCCATGAGCAATATTTTAGCTTTCGTTAAGAGCTATCTTTTTGTCACTGACCGATTCCCGATCCGACGTACCGTTAAGGAGCTAGACCAAAAATAAACTTTCGGTTCACATTTGAAAATGATTCCAAGTCCATTTTTTTTAAAAATCCAAAAAAAAAACACTTTCCAGTCGACCTACGACCTTGATACCCATGAGCAATATTTTAGCTATCGTTAAGAGCTATCTGTTTGCCATTGACCGATTCCCGATCCGACGTACCGTTAAGGAGCTCCGTTCTCATTTGAAAATTATGCTAATCCATACCCCGAAAAATTTTTGCAGAAGAAAAAAAGAAGCAACTCATTGATACTATTTTTTTCCGTAGCAAATTCTTTTATAAATAAAAATAAACCTGCTAAGCTTCAGGCAAATCGTCTAGAAAATGTGGCACATATAGTTTAACCAAAGATATCTAAAAGCGACCTCTACATGAGGACTACATATATCAAAACAAAGATCGAAATTTGATCATTTACGTTATCCAGAATTTTAGTACGAGGTCAGTCCCAAAATTAGCCAACCTAACAAAAAAAACACAACAAACTTGGGAAGATTTTCCAGCGATTTTCAATAGCAGTTTGTAGTGAGATCTGTCTAACTCTTAAAAATATCTATCAAACCTCCACCTCTTCATTGCGGCAAACTAAATCTGGCGAATAAAGTGCGTGCTGAAGCAATTCGAACTTTAATACACTGATTTTGCCCATCGCGAAATCAGTGAATTATTGCACCCATCTCGCGCACAGTTTTCTCATTATCTAATTTTCCGTCAATATGCGATGTATAGCATTGTTTGAAATGCCTATGACTTCAGCTAGTTTACGAACCTTCAACCGACGGTCATCCAATACCATTTTGTGGTCCCGTACGGTCCCGTTTAATCTCTCTGCCAAGGAATATTTAGACTTCAAATTCACTGAGATCGTTTACAATTGAGTGCCCAAAAAAACTAAACCACGTTTTTTAGAAAGTAGTCACTTTTCAAGAAGGTATTTTTTTCCAAACTACTACCGCCATTTATATGTCAGGTCGGCTAATTTTGGGACCGCCCTCGAACATATTCCTGAAATTTTATTTCTGTCGGTTTGATTGTTATAAAATTATAAATTATAAAATTATAAAATTATAAAATTATAAAATTATAAAATTATAAAATTATAAAATTATAAAATTATAAAATTATAAAATTATAAAATTATAAAATTATAAAATTATAAAATTATAAAATTATAAAATTATAAAATTATAAAATTATAAAATTATAAAATTATAAAATTATAAAATTATAAAATTATAAAATTATAAAATTATAAAATTATAAAATTATAAAATTATAAAATTATAAAATTATAAAATTATAAAATTATAAAATTATAAAATTATAAAATTATAAAATTATAAAATTATAAAATTATAAAATTATAAAATTATAAAATTATAAAATTATAAAATTATAAAATTATAAAATTATAAAATTATAAAATTATAAAATTATAAAATTATAAAATTATAAAATTATAAAATTATAAAATTATAAAATTATAAAATTATAAAATTATAAAATTATAAACTTATAAAATTATAAAATTATAAAATTATAAAATTATAAAATTATAAAATTATAAAATTATAAAATTATAAAATTATAAAATTATAAAATTATAAAATTATAAAATTATAAAATTATAAAATTATAAAATTATAAAATTATAAAATTATAAAATTATAAAATTATAAAATTATAAAATTATAAAATTATAAAATTATAAAATTATAAAATTATAAAATTATAAAATTATAAAATTATAAAATTATAAAATTATAAAATTATAAAATTATAAAATTATAAAATTATAAAATTATAAAATTATAAAATTATAAAATTATAAAATTATAAAATTATAAAATTATAAAATTATAAAATTATAAAATTATAAAATTATAAAATTATAAAATTATAAAATTATAAAATTATAAAATTATAAAATTATAAAATTATAAAATTATAAAATTATAAAATTATAAAATTATAAAATTATAAAATTATAAAATTATAAAATTATAAAATTATAAAATTATAAAATTATAAAATTATAAAATTATAAAATTATAAAATTATAAAATTATAAAATTATAAAATTATAAAATTATAAAATTATAAAATTATAAAATTATAAAATTATAAAATTATAAAATTATAAAATTATAAAATTATAAAATTATAAAATTATAAAATTATAAAATTATAAAATTATAAAATTATAAAATTATAAAATTATAAAATTATAAAATTATAAAATTATAAAATTATAAAATTATAAAATTATAAAATTATAAAATTATAAAATTATAAAATTATAAAATTATAAAATTATAAAATTATAAAATTATAAAATTATAAAATTATAAAATTATAAAATTATAAAATTATAAAATTATAAAATTATAAAATTATAAAATTATAAAATTATAAAATTATAAAATTATAAAATTATAAAATTATAAAATTATAAAATTATAAAATTATAAAATTATAAAATTATAAAATTATAAAATTATAAAATTATAAAATTATAAAATTATAAAATTATAAAATTATAAAATTATAAAATTATAAAATTATAAAATTATAAAATTATAAAATTATAAAATTATAAAATTATAAAATTATAAAATTATAAAATTATAAAATTATAAAATTATAAAATTATAAAATTATAAAATTATAAAATTATAAAATTATAAAATTATAAAATTATAAAATTATAAAATTATAAAATTATAAAATTATAAAATTATAAAATTATAAAATTATAAAATTATAAAATTATAAAATTATAAAATTATAAAATTATAAAATTATAAAATTATAAAATTATAAAATTATAAAATTATAAAATTATAAAATTATAAAATTATAAAATTATAAAATTATAAAATTATAAAATTATAAAATTATAAAATTATAAAATTATAAAATTATAAAATTATAAAATTATAAAATTATAAAATTATAAAATTATAAAATTATAAAATTATAAAATTATAAAATTATAAAATTATAAAATTATAAAATTATAAAATTATAAAATTATAAAATTATAAAATTATAAAATTATAAAATTATAAAATTATAAAATTATAAAATTATAAAATTATAAAATTATAAAATTATAAAATTATAAAATTATAAAATTATAAAATTATAAAATTATAAAATTATAAAATTATAAAATTATAAAATTATAAAATTATAAAATTATAAAATTATAAAATTATAAAATTATAAAATTATAAAATTATAAAATTATAAAATTATAAAATTATAAAATTATAAAATTATAAAATTATAAAATTATAAAATTATAAAATTATAAAATTATAAAATTATAAAATTATAAAATTATAAAATTATAAAATTATAAAATTATAAAATTATAAAATTATAAAATTATAAAATTATATATATTTTTTTTTTGGGTGTAAATATTATGTTGATAATTCTTTGGAAGAGATCCTACATACATATATTCATTTCTGCCAATTTTACTTAAGCTATCTATTTTCTGACAATGAATTAAATAACGTTTTGTAACATAAACCCCTCAATGTATGTTAAAAATATTCTTAAAATTTTCGGAGAAATTTTATATAAGTACAAATATTGTACGTAATCATAGTCAGATTTCGTAGAAAAGCAACAATTAAATAGAGGAATTTCATCAAATATATAAATAGAAAAATCACCGAAAAAAAGCACTAAACTGCAAAGAATGTTTTATTCAAGAAGACATTCATATGATTCTTTTTTAATTTAAATTGTTTGTCAGATATATATACCGTTATTATTTTGACTATACTTGTGAAATTAAAGATTTGAATAAATAATTCAATAGATTCAATATTTCTCTAGATTCAAGACAGACAGCCGGACATAGCTGAAATTACTGAAAAAGTCCTAAAAATGATTTTCGTCAAACATACTTAGGATCTTAGGTAAATCCTTCGATATGTTACTCTTCGATCTGTAGCAAATAATATCCTTCTATAAAAAGTGAATATAGTCAGACCTTGTAAGTGGGGCGTATTATCAATATTCGGTTCATACACGATCACTCATACGCCCAGATGGAACATGAAAACTAATGAAGGATTCTTATGGCGATTTGATTTCTAAAAAATGTGCTGCTATGTTTCTTTGCACTTTTCTAACATAGTTTGGAAATATGAAAATTGGAGAAAGTTAAATAAGAGGGGCTACACCACTTAACACGACTTAAAATGTGCAAATATTTTCTAGATCTCACACGTGTACGAGGCAAATTTTTCCAAAAACGAAATCGCCATTAAATTTCATTATAATTACACTGTGCTTAGTCCGAAAATGTAACAGCCGGGGGGGGCATATGGTAAGACGTAAAGGGTGGGACATTTAAAATATTAAAATTGAATCGGTTTTATAAAAAAAATAGTACTGATAATTTTTTTCAAATTCTGTTTTTATTGGAAAGGTTGAACTTTGTCATTTAATAATGGAACACAATATCATTCATATGTCTACCACGAATAACTCGGCAGTACCTCATACGATCAAACAAAGTACATAGTACATTTTCGATTGTTTCGGGTCGAATTTCTTCAATTGTCTCTGGATGCTTTGGGTAACATTTATCCTTAATGTCTCCCCACACAAAATAATCCAAAGGGCTCAAATCACAAGCCAAAGTAATCTGTAGTTTAAATTTAAATGGCCCATCCTTTGCATATCGCTCACTCACTTCAAGACTGTCATAACTCAAAATTGAAAATTTCCTTAATGTCTCCCCACACGAAATAATCCAAAGGGCTCAAATCACAAGCCAAAGTAATCTGTAGATTAAATTTAAATGGCCCATCCTTTGCATATCGCTCCTCACTTCAAGACTGTCATAACTCAAAATTGAAAATTTTTGAGGTTGCCTTACAGAATTGCTAATTTTGCAAATATCCATAAATAAATCTCAACGAAATTTTGTTTATAAGTAAACAGTCATAAGTAAAGTAGTTTATAAGTAAACTGTCATATTTTGGATTATTCAACCTTTTTTAATAGTCTTATTTAATATTATTTATTTTTTTATACGGACTTAAAGTTAAACATCCTGACAATTTTCAATTTTGAGTTATGACACTCTTGAAGTGAGTGAGCGATATATACAAATATGCTTATGGTTAGCTCTCTTTTTCGATTTATTCGGACGAAGTTTGTTGGAAACTCACAGGAGGTCCGATTTTTTTATATTAACGTATGCATTTTTTTCTGACTAGAAATTATAAAAATATGCTAAATGGTAAAGCAAAATATCGCTATTCTTTAATTTAAAAAGAATTATAAATTTAAAAAAAATTATACAAAAAATGTCCGGTTATGTTCTCTTTCAAACAAAGTACACTTTGTAAAAATAGGTTCAGCCGTTCAATTGCAATTACAAGTTTCGTAAAACCTAAAAAAGCATATTTTTCAAAATTTTAATCAATAATTTTATAATTTTCTAACTTTATTATTTTATGTATTTAAAATTTTATAATATATTTTTATAATTTTTAAATTTTAAAATTTTTTTAATTTTATAATTTTATAATTATATAATTTTATAATTTTATAATTTTATAATTTTATAATTTTATAATTTTATAATTTTATAATTTTATAATTTTATAATTTTATAATTTTATAATTTTATAATTTTATAATTTTATAATTTTATAATTTTATAATTTTATAATTTTATAATTTTATAATTTTATAATTTTATAATTTTATAATTTTATAATTTTATAATTTTATAATTTTATAATTTTATAATTTTATAATTTTATAATTTTATAATTTTATAATTTTATAATTTTATAATTTTATAAATTTATAATTTTATAATTTTATAATTTTATAATTTTATAATTTTATAATTTTATAATTTTATAATTTGATAATTTTATAATTTTATAATTTTATAATTTTATAATTTTATAATTTTATAATTTTATAATTTTATAATTTTATAATTTTATAATTTTATACTTTTATAATTTTATAATTTTATAATTTTATAATTTTATAATTTTTATAATTTTATAATTTTATAATCTTATAATTTTATAATTTTATAATTTATAATTTTATAATTTTTTAATTTTATAATTTTATAATCTTATAATTTTATAATTTTATAATTTGATAATTTGATAATTTTATAATTTTATAATTTTATAATTTTATAATTTTATAATTTTATAATTTTATAATTTTATAATTTTATAATTTTATAATTTTATAATTTTATAATTTTATAATTTTATAATTTTATAATTTTATAATTTTATAATTTTATAATTTTATAATTTTATAATTTTATAATTTTATAATTTTATAATTTTATAATTTTATAATTTGATAATTTTATAATTTTATAATTTTATAATTTTATAATTTTATAATTTTATAATTTTATAATTTTATAATTTTATAATTTTATAATTTTATAATTTTATAATTTTATAATTTTATAATTTTATAATTTTATAATTTTATAATTTTATAATTTTATAATTTTATAATTTTATAATTTTATAATTTTATAATTTTATAATTTTATAATTTTATAATTTTATAATTTTATAATTTTATAATTTTATAATTTTATAATTTTATAATTTTATAATTTTATAATTTTATAATTTTATAATTTTATAATTTTATAATTTTATAATTTTATAATTTTATAATTTTATAATTTTATAATTTTATAATTTTATAATTTTATAATTTGATAATTTGATAATTTGATAATTTTATAATTTTATAATTTTATAATTTTATAATTTTATAATTTTATAATTTTATAATTTTATAATTTTATCATTTTATAATTTTATAATTTTATAATTTTATAATTTTATAATTTTATAATTTTATAATTTTATAATTTTATAATTTTATAATTTTATAATTTTATAATTTTATAATTTTTATAATTTTATAATTTTATAATCTTATAATTTTATAATTTTATAATTTATAATTTTATAATTTTATAATTTTTTAATTTTATAATTTTATAATCTTATAATTTTATATGGGAAACACAAGAAAGAAAACAGTGGGCATGACAAGAAAATAATATTTATTGGAAAATTATATTCATAAAATACATAAACTCAATTGATTGCATTTACTTTCATATCAATTGGAAAAAATGCTAAGTATCAATCTAATTCTGTAAGAATATTCATCGTGATAAAATATTTTTTTGACCCTGTTTGTTTTCTCACATTCATAAATATATGTACATTAGGACGGGTCGATTTAAAAATCGCCCATTGCTCAGTGAAAATCGTATTCTAGGGATCAAAATAAGAAACTTTGCCGAAGGAACCATACCTCTAAAACCAATTCTGATGTCCCGGCAAAAATCCCACTTTGACCCATTTAGAGTGCTCCAATCGAGTCCAAATGTATGGAACCCCCAGGGGGTTCCATGGGGTGTGCCACTGGCATGGGTGGGTCGGGCCTCCAAAGTTAGTGGGGGTCGGTCATACATTTGGACTCGATTGGAGCACTCTAAATGGGTCAAAGTGGGATTTTTCAAAATTTGCCCCTACCCAAAAGTTCGACCCAAATTCCGGGACATTAGAATTCGTTTTAGAGGTATGGTTCCTTCGGCAAAGTTTCTTATTTTGATCCCTAGAATACGATTTTCACTGAGCAATGGCGACTTTTCGATTTGTGGGGAGACAAACCCCACAAATCGACCCGGCCTAATGTACATACATTATAACAAAGGCATTTCTCTCTATACGAATGTCGTATTTCTAAACAGTTGCAAGGCGTCAGTGGGTATTCCCCAAGGACGGACATGGACATATGTAGATAAATGCCTAAGAAGAAATTGTTAAATAACCTTCAACTTTGCTGCCTTACACAGAGACGTAAGACGTCGAGGGGCAATAATGGTCTAACAGCATAAGAAGTCATTGTATGTCAACTATTTATTTTAGGCTATATTGTACCCTACATTTCTGAACACCCAATCACTCAGTAACCCATGGAAGTGACATTGAACCTGCGGTCAGTGTCTTTTGTTTACTGTCCTTAAAAATTTAGTTTTTACGTATTATTATACTATTATTATTTACTATGGTAACAAGTTTGGTTACCTAATAAATACATTCGATTTTACCTCAATCAATAATTAAACTTTCAATGTGCGGTGAGTGTGTCGTCGTCGTATGATTGATAATTAATTGTGTCTGGAAAGCCCATAATTACTGACTGTTTTTTTTCTTATCAATTCCACAATTCGTCCATCTGTGTCGAAACATAAAAGTTGTATGACGTAAAATATTTTTGTGAGGTGTTATGACACAGAAAAAAGCGATAAAAAATTATTCAGTTTTGTATGTCTATTATACAATGAAGGGTAAAAAAATATAAATGTGAATAATTGGCTGTTTAGAAATTTAAGGATTTGTTGCTCCAACACATATTGATTTCATGTTTTTGTGAATTAATGATTTTACAATTTTGTAATCTGATTATATTATAATTTTATAGTTTTACAGTTCTATACTTTTATAATTTTATACTTTTATAATTTTACAATTTTATAATTTTAAAATTTTATAATTTTATTATTTATAATTATATAATTTTATAATTTTATAATTTTATAATTTTATAATTTTATAATTTTATAATTTTATTATTTTATAATTTTATAATTTTACAATTTTATAATTTTATAATTATATAATTTTATAATTTTATAATTTTATAACTTTATAATTTTATAATTTTATAATTTTATAATTTTATAATTTTATAATTTCATAATTTTATAATTTTATAATTTTATAATTTTATAATTTTATAATTTTGTAATTTTGTAATTTTATAATTTTATAATTTTGTAATTTTATAATTTTATAATTTTATAATTATACCCTACACCACACTGTGGTACAGGGTATTATATTTTTTTTTATAATTTTATAATTTTATAAGTTTTTAATTTTATAATTTTATAATTAAATAATTTTATAATTTTATAATTTAATAATTTTATATTTTTATAATTTTATAATTTTATAATTTTATAATTTTATAATTTTATAATTTTATAATTTTATAATTTTATAATTTTATAATTTTATAATTTTATAATTTTATAATTTTATAGTTTTATTATTTTATAATTTTATAATTTTATAATTTTATAACTTTTATAATTTTATAATTTTATAATTTCATAATTTTATAATTTTATAATTTTATAATTTTATAATTTTATAATTTTATAATTTTATAATTTTATAATTTTATAATTTTATAATTTTATAATTTTATAATTTTATAATTTTATAATTTTATAATTTTATAATTTTATAATTTTATAATTTTATAATTTTATAATTTTATAATTTTATAATTTTATAATTTTATAATTTTATAATTTTATAATTTTATAATTTTATAATTTTATAATTTTATAATTTTATAATTTTATAATTTTATAATTTTATAATTTTATAATTTTATAATTTTATAATTTTATAATTTTATAATTTTATAATTTTATAATTTTATAATTTTATAATTTTATAATTTTATAATTTTATAATTTTATAATTTTATAATTTTATAATTTTATAATTTTATAATTTTATAATTTTATAATTTTATAATTTTATAATTTTATAGTATTATAATTTTATAAATTTATAATTTTATAATTGTATAATTTTAAAATTTTAAAATTTGATGACTTGATTTAATTATATATATTATAATTTTTTTATTTTAAGATTCGATGATTCAATTATTTAATTGTGTAATTTTATGATGTTAAGATTTCATGATTTTTTTAATAAACACGTTATTTAATAATTTTTTTAAAATTTGACAATTTTACATTTTTATAAATTTATAGTTATATAATTTATGATTTTACGATTTTATAATTTTATTGGTATTAAAAATTATTAAATTAAATCATCAATAATTATATAATTTTTAATAGCAGAAAATGTTTTATAATAGTTATATATATATTATATATACATATATATTATATATTATAATTTTGAATTTTAAAATTTTAGTGATTCATTTTTGTAACTTTAAGTTATAATAATAAATGTTTATGACTTTATAATTTAATGATTTAATTTTATAATATTATAATTTGATGATTTGAATCGAATAAAATGATTTAATTTTATAAGATTTATAAAAAGATTTGATGACTCAATTTTATAATATTATTATTTTATAATTTACGATAAGGTTTTATGACTTAGGTTTATAATTTTATAGTATTATAATTTTTAATAGCCAATGTTATAAATTTTGTAATTTTATAATATGTTTATTTTATAATATTATAATTATCATATTACAATTTTATATTTTTTTTATATTTTTATAATTTCATAATTTTATAATTTTATTATTTTATAATTACATATAAAATTTTATATTTTTTTTTTTTCAAGCTGAACTATAACCAAAACTGATTATTTTATAATTTTCCAATACGTTTTATGATTTTTTGACTTAATTTGAAAAATTTATTGTTTTACAATCTTAAAATATTATAATTTTTAATAGCCAATAATGTTTATAATATTGTAATTTTATAATTTTAAATTTTTAATGAGCCAATGATTTATTGATTCAAATTTTCATGATTCCGCGATTTGATAATTTAACTATTTATTGATTTGATGGCTTAATGATTAAATGATTTTGTAATGTTATGATTTTGTAATTTTATGATTTTATGTTTTTATGATTTAATGATTTTTTGACTTAACGATTTAAATATTTCATGATTCCACGATTTAAAAGTTTCCTGAATTCATGATATAATTACAAATAAAATAGTCACTCAACTATTGCTCACCACTGTACTTGGTAAACTATAAATTGTTTGTATATTTGGGTGTGTGAGTGTAGACCGCAAAAAACGCAAAATTCCACCCTTTTCGCTTCATGTCAGCCAATGAACTTGAAAATGTTACCATTTTTATCGGATATTTCCGTCGTTTTCTATTCTTTGTTAGTGGCGGCATAAAAATAATTTTTGTTATGGCTTTTTGAATAAGAAAACCCAAAAATAATGACTGAACGAAATAGCACAAAAAACACACAGAAAGACGGACACATGAACTCAGTATGGAAAGCCAGAGCAGTGGTGAAATGAAGAAAAAGTAATGAATGGATATCACCTAAATTCGTGAAATGACAAATTAACATTGTATGCGTATAAAAATAGGAATATGCCAATGGATAGAGGCAGGAAAAGGCCAATTGACCGGGAGAGGTCAATCGATGAGGATGTTTGTAAGGTGTAGGGCGAGATTTTATGGTGATGACGATGATCACACGACAGCAACAAAAAAGCGGAAAAAGAAGAAACGAACGAACGCACCTTTTGTTTTCTTTTGTGTCCATTGAAAATTCCATAACATTAAAAATTCGCATAAATTTGTAAAATATTCACACGTTTGGCAATTAACTCTTGACGATTGCTCCTTGGCGAAATTTTCACTGTTGTTGCTGATGTTGGTATTGTTGTTGTGGTTGTTTCTATGATGGTTCTCAATGTTGTTGATGTGACGTTGTTGTTGTTGGTGTTGGGAATTATTTATTTTTCTTTTTTCAAGTTATAATTTGTAATTCTTAATTATATAGTTGCACTTAGCCGAATTTTTTGTTTTATACTTAAATATCAGGTACAATTGACTAGAACTTTTCAGATGAATCAAGATTAAGATATTTAAGAACCCATTTTTTTATTTCTTGTTATAAACATTTATTAATAACATTATAAACTACATAGGATTGCGATTCTCTTTGTGACGCTGCGTTTTCTGTTATTTGTCAAATTGAACAATAACAGTTTCTTATGGAACATTTTGATAATTGACAGTAAAAAACGCTCCGGCACAAACAAAAACAGAAGTGCAATTTGCATACAAACAAGTAAGAAAGTTTCAGTCGGGTAAACCGACTAAGGTATACCCTCACTTTGTGAGTAATGTAATATTGAATATTACTCGAATTATTCTGTCAATTTGTGTGGGAGGTACCAGAAGGGGTTTATCAAATACACCTTTTTTTGCTGAACATTAGATACTTTAAATTCATTGCACTGTGCCGACTTATAAGCATTTATGTGCACTGGTATAAACGTTATGAGACATTAAATTGTGGTATGATTTGGGCATTTTGTGTGGGAGGTACAAAGAGGGGCGTGGCAATAACGCCCATTTTGCACAGGGCTATGGACACTATAAAAACATTACACTGTACAAAATTTCAAGTATTTTTATACACTGGTTTTAATGTTATAAGCTGTTAACTTTTGGTGCAAAAAGGTACCTTTGTGTGGGAGGTACCAAAAGGGGCGTGACAACAACGCCCATTTTTCCCTGGACTGTACGCAATATAAAAGCATAATACTGTACAAAATTTCAAGTATTTTTATACACTGTTATTAATGTTATAAGCTGTTAACTTTTGGTGCAAAATAGTGCATTTGTGTGGGAGGTACCAAAAGGGACGTGGCGACTTTGCCCATTTTTCTCGAGTTGATAACGACTAATAAGGTAATACTATGTGTGGAATTTCAAAAGATTCGAATAAGTAGTATAGCAGTTATTAAAGAATCAATATTTCACAACATTTTAACCCTTTGTGGGGGAGGTACTAGAAGGAGTGGACCAATATGGCCCATCTTCGAACTTAGCCGGAGATAGAAAAAAATATTACCACATACCAAATTTGAGGTCAATCGGTTACTCCTTTCGAGAGTTATCGTGCGCACCAGCCAGCAGACACACAGACAGACAGACAGACAGACGGACGGACATTGCTCATTCGACTTAAAATGACCCAAAACGGATTTCCTCCGAACATACTTGGGGTCTTAGGTCACTCCTTCGACGTGTTACACTTTTTTCCGTAGCAAATGATATATACCCTCGTCACACTAAAGTGAGGGTATAAAAATTTGTAGTATGTTGCGTATAATTGTCATTGAATCAGGTTGAGATCACTCATACGCCGTTATGGCCAATGCATAATAATTGCGTACCTAAGCAAAAAAATATGAAATTTTTATTCCTGAGGAATTGTCCTTTTGCAGAAAATTAATTTTGCTGAAAATTCCATCAAAACCTTTTCAAGAAAATCTAATATTTTCTTGCAAATTTATATTTTCTTGCAAATTTATATTTTCTTGCAAATTTAATCAAATTTTCATATTTATTATATTGCAGTTTTATAGAAAATTTCAATAAAATAGATTTTAAAAAAAACCTCGAAAATGGATTTTCATTGAAAAATTAATAGAAATCGCAACTTTGTAGTATTTCTTTCAAAATAGTTATTTAAAAAAATAGAAAATTAATTTTATTGAAAAATTCTTCAAAACCTTTTCTAGAAATTCTTGCCTAATATTTTATGTCAATTAAAAAATTATGTCAATCTTATAGTTCATCCTTACGTCAGTAGGTTCATTAATTAAAAAAAAACAGCTCTAGCCGTTCTTTGCTCCATTGCATATTTAAAAAAAAAAATTATTTTTTTTAAATTTTGTCGAAAATAATTTTTTATTGAATTTTTTTTTCTAGAAAATAATTTTTTTGAGGATTTCGGTTTTTTTTTAGAAAATTGTGTCAATTTAATTTTGGATTATTTTAAGACATACTCGTCTATTCATAAAAAGTTATAGAATGTTTGAAATAGTTTTTAACGTTGAAAATCAGTTCAAAGTTATGGAAAACTTTTTATGAATAAAGACATTTTGTAAAATATTCTTCAATCTTGTTTTCTTCGAATTTTAGAATAAAAAAATATTCATGAGTAATAACATTGCAGAATAGATGTAGCTTCTTTAATCTCACTGAATGTGGGAACGATTATTGTTTAACAGTTTTGGGAAGACTTGTTCTAGAAAAGTTCGATAAAATTAAAATGTATTGAAAATTTCAATTTTATTGAAAATTTCATCGAATAGCTCTTTTACAGAAAATTAGTTTGTTGAAAATTCCATCAAAACCTTGCAAGAAAATCTAGCCTACTATTTTCTTGCAAATTTCATTAAATTTTCATATTTATTGTAAATGTAATTAAAATTGCATTTTTATAGAAAATTTCAACAAAATAGAATTAAAAAAAAAGTCGAAAATAGATTTTCATTGAAAAGTTAATAAAAATCGCAGCTTCATAAATTTTTATACCTTCCATTATAGGATGGGGGGTATATTCATTTTGTCACTCCGTTTGTAACACCTCTAAATATTGATCTGAGACCCCATAAAGTATATATATATATATATATATTCTTAATCGTCGTAAAATTCTAAGACGATTTAGCCATGTCCGTCTGTCCGTCCGTCCGTCCGTCTGTGGTAATCACGCTACAGTCCGCAATAATAGAGCTAGGTTGATCAAATTTGGTACAAATACTTCTTATAGTTCCAGGATGTTTGGGATTGCAAATGGGCCATATCGGTCCATATTTAGATATAGCTCCCATATATAGCATCTAACTCGTTGTGATTCCTACTGTTCTCATCTACTATATTTTTTATGTTTTCTTTAGGTTTGAATTATTTTGTGAGGTCACATGCTATCCATGGTGGAGGGAATATAAGATTCGGCATGGCCGAACTTAACGCTTTCAGAAAGAAAATAGAAAATTAATGAAAAAATCAATTTGGCAAACAAATGGAATTAACTCGCGAATATTTTCGTGCGATCATTTTTCACAACTTTCGACGTGTGTTTTAACGACAAGAGTGCATCGATGAACTTAAATCTTTGTATGGCGATGAAGCACCATCCTATAGCACTGTGAAAAACTGCTTTAATGAATTCAATCGTGGCCGACGCTCGCTCAAAGACGAAGGTCGTGAAGGTCGTCAAAAAACGGCCGTTGTGCCAGAGAACATTGATGCCGTACGTGAACTGATAATGCAAGATCGTCATGTGACATACCGTGAGATAGAGGCATCCTTGGGCATTTCTTCCACCAGCATACATTCGATATTGCATGAACACCTGGCCGTAAAAAAGGTTTGTTCTCGTTGGATCCCGCACAATTTGACATTCGCTCAAAAATAAAAAAAAAAATTTTGAAAAAATACGATCGCGGTGCTTCAAAAGACGTTTATAAGATCGTCACAGGTGACGAATCTTGGATCTATGCGTATGAGCCGGAAATAAAGCAGCAATCGACCGTGTGGGTCTTCGAAGACGAGCCAAATCCACCGAAAGTTGTTCGTGGAAGAAACACTTCGAAGCAAATGGTCGCCTGTTTCTTCGGCAAAACTGGTCATGTGGCGACTGTTCCGCTAGAGCAACGTAGGACGGTCAATTCTGAGTGGTACACCACAATTTGTTTGCCTGAAGTCTTCGGAGAAATTCGAAAAACGAAGAAGAGAAGACGAATCATTGTGCATCATGACAATGCGAGCTCTCACACATCGGCTCAAACCAGCGCCTTTTTGACCGGCCAAAACGTCGAATTGATGGGTCATCCGCCGTACAGCCCTGATTTGACACCCAGTGACTTCTTCTTATTCACTCACATCAAGAAAAAAACTGCTTGATCATCGTTTTTCGACGCCTGAAGCAGATGTTGAAGCGTTCAAAAACCATGTTTTGGAGGTGAATTTTCAACACACTGCACAGTGGATCCATTTGTACGAGATAGAGAGCGACAAAAATAGTAAAAGAAGAGATATGGACATGAACTTTTCGTCATATGCTCTCGTGTTCTAATATATTGTATTTTACAGAAATAGACGTGGTTACATAATGGTAACGCCCACTTTGCGTACATTTCCCCATGAATTTGAAATAAACGTATATAATTTTGACTTCTATTTAGTTGTTAGTAAACAAAATAAAAATAACACTGTCCAACAGCATTTTTGGAACATAATAGCGACCGTATAATTCTGAAAGGGCATGTTGAGTAGATCATTTTTCTAGAATAAACTTATGGTCCAAAGGAGTACTGTCTCCACTAATTTGGAACCTAGCGGTGAATGAAATCCTGCTAGATCTAGAACATTGTGGCTGCAAGGTCGTGGCATATGCGGACGACGTTGCAATCACAGTGAGTGGCAAATTCGAAAACGTCCTCCGAGACATTCTACAGGTGGCTCTGAACAAATTGGCTAGATGGGCCAGAAGCAGGGGTTTGGGCGTAAACCCAAACAAGACAGAATTGGTTCTCTTTACTAGGATGAATAAAGTCCCACATGTGGACCCTCCACCGCGGATAAATGGAACAGATCTAGTCTTTTCTGAATGTGCAAAATTTTTAGGAATAATTCTAGATAGAAAACTCACCAACCTACTAACAAAGGTTCAGAGAACAGCCTGCACTCCATATACTGCCGATTAATATTGTGGCGAGAGACGTTGCAACCAAAGCGGCAATAAGATTAAACTGCCTATCAATGTGGAGGTACAAAAACTACGGTCACGTAAGGATATCAAAGTGTATCCTTCCAGAAAAATTACATCACTATGATTCCCGCCAGAGATGAATGGTTTGGAAGAATACCAGGTAATAGAAACCATCTCCAATTTTACACGGATGGTTCGAAGCTTGATGAAAAGGTTGGCTTCGGAGTACACTTTGCAGAGCTTAGATTGGATATAGCTCACAGACTACCAGATACCTGCAGTGTCTATCATGCCGAAATAATGGCATGATAGACACTGCATCCAAGTGGCTGAGTCGCAACATAGTAACCAACACTGGCGTTGTCATTTACTCGGACAGCCAGGCTGCCATCAATTCTCTGGAGGCAACTTCCCTAAATTCACAAACAGCCCTCGACTGCCGCAAATCTCTTAACGAGATGGCTGAGCAGTTTAATATACACCTCATATGGGTGCCTGGGCATAGGGATATCCCGGGGAACTGCAAAGCCGATGAACTTGCTAGGAAGGGACGACATTTCAAACTCTCGAAGAATTTGCATATATTGGTGCGCCACTATCCACGTACAAGCTTTGGCTTAGGCAAGAGGCAATCAGGCAGTTTAACGAAAGATGGACAGAAATCGGCACCTGCAGAGTAGCTAGACAAATCTGGCCAAGGTATGACCTGAGAAGATCAAAATATCTCCTCGCACTAGAGAGGCAAAGATTTTATACGTTAGTATCAGTTCTGACGGGACACTGCTTGATCGGCGAACACGCCAAAAGATTGGGTATTGACTCTAATGACTTCTGCAGAAGCTGTGGAGATGAGGAAGAAGTGGAGAGCATTGAGCACTTGCTATGCGACTGTCCCGCTCTGAGTAAACGACGACTGAAAATACTGGGGTCGGCTTTTCTAGGCAGCCTAACAGATCTTTCCAGTACCGATATTCGTGCTATCGACAAATTTGTATATCAAACGGATTGGTTTCGATGAGGGGCATTTCAGCCCGTGGTAACACTAGGGGCCTAAACTGGTCTATGTGAGCTTGTATAAAAAATACGGCTGCCACCCTAACCTAACCTAACCTAAAGAAATTGTATTCCAAAGTTGTTGTGTTTTCTGTTGTGTTGTTAGAAAAGGGACATGAAGTTTTGAAATATTGCCAATAAACAATTTAGTAATTCCTCCTTATCATCGATTTTCTGAGTTCGTACATATCAGCTTGATTTAAAAAATTTACAAATTATACAATTGTATCTATAATTATGAGAAACAAATTTTGTTAATTCATACAAACTCACTTAAAAATATATACTCGTAATTGTCCCATTTTTCTTATCAAAAGAGTAATACTATAAATTCTAATCACATTAATACTAACCTCTGACATACATATATATAATAGATATATCTATTATTATGAGCAGATGTGTACATTTTCAGAAGCATTTATGACTATCTTTAAAATTAACAAAAAAAACATTCAAATAGTTTTGATTTAAAATAAATTGCCTAATCAAATGTTGGCGCTTATATTGTGAACGCAAATCAATAAAATTATCACCTATAATTTAATAGATTAACTATTTCAATTCGCCACAATTGAATTGAATTTTTATGACACATTTATTTTCAATCAAAATTCAAATACAAAAGCAGCAAATTTCAATAACAATGTTTGTTAACTGCTATTAAATCTGTCACAAATCAAAGGGGGGAAATTTGAATTAAATTTGTGTTAACACAAGAATAAGCACGCATTTGTTTTCTATACAAATAGTAATATTATCAAAAGTATTGTGGATTAATAAGCAGTATTTGATGACAAATCAATGGAAAGTATTTGACAATGAATTTGAAATAAAGACAAACTAAAAACTATAGAGAGAGAGAGAAAAAAAAACAATTTGACTGGGAACTTAATAGGACTGATAAAGACAACTGACCGGCAGTGATGATTTGATGTTGCACAGTGGATAGAGTCGGTGTGTGATTGTGAGTTTTATTAGAGGCAAAACAGTTTTGCTGGTCTGAGTGAACAATAGTCATAACAGCTGCTGATAAGAATAGATACACCTACTGCTGATAATAATAGTATTTATTATCCCTTCACCTTAGAGAGCGGGGTATATATCATTTGCTACGAACCAAAAGTGTAACACATCGAAGGAGTGTCCTAAGACCTTAAGTATTGTCGGCGGATATCCGTTTCATTTTAAGTCGAATAAGCAATGTCCGTCCGTCTGTCTGTCTGTCTGCTGGCTGGTGCGCATCATAACTCTCGAAAGGAGTAACCCCGAATGACTTTAAATTTGGTATGTGTTAATATCTTCTTCTGTCTCCGGCTAAGTTCGAAGATGGGCCATATTGGCCCACTCCTCCCCCACAAAGGGTTAACATTAGGTGAAATATTGATTATTTAATAACTTCTATACTACTTATTTGAATCCTCTGAAATTCTACACATAGCATAAGTTTATTAGTCACTATTACCTCGAGAAAAATAGGCGAAGTTACCACACCCCTTTTGGTACCTCCCACACAAATGGACAATTTTGAACCAAAAGTTAATAGCTTATTACTTTATTACCAGTGCATACAAAGACTTGAAATTTTGTACAGTGTAATGCTTTTATAGCACCTAAAGTCCAGAGAAAAATGGGCGTTATTGGCCCGCCCCTTTTGGTACCTCCCACACAAATGGACCTTTTTGTACCAAAAGTTAACAGCTTATAAATTTAATACCAGTGCATACAAATACTTGAAATTTTGTACAGTGTAATGCTTTTATAGCACATAAAGTCCAGAGAAAAATGGGCGTTATTGGCCCGCCCCTTTTGGTACCTCTCACATAGGTTTAGGTTAGGGTGGCAGCCGTATTTTTTATACAAGCTCACATAGACCAGTTTAGGTCCCTAGTGTTACCACGGGCTGAAATGTCCCTCATCGAAACCAACCTGTTTGATATACAAATTTGTCTATAGTACGAATATCGGTACTGGAAAGATCTGCCTAGAAAAGCCGACCCCAGTATGCCCAGAGCGTCGTTTACTCAGAGCGGGACAGTCGCATAGCAAGTGCTCAATGCTCTCTACTTCTTCCTCATCTCCACAGCTTCTGCATATGTCATTAGAGTCAATACCCAATAAATGGACCATTTTGTACCAAAAGTACATATGTACTTTAAAGTTTTAAAATGCAATATAAATTGATAATAGTTTAAATAAAACAAAAAAATAAATAAATTTTGCTAATATTTTTTTTTTTTGAGACCCAATGTGAGGGGATCAGTTTTGTCACTGCAAAATTTTTTTTCCGACCAAAATTTTCTATAAAATCGATCAAAATTCGTTGTAGCCGACCAAATTTATAAAATTAAAGTAGTTGGTATCTTGTAAAGTTTGGTGACATTTTCAAATTTTTATGATACTTGCAATGTTTGGAAAAGTTAATTAACATAAAAAATATTCTAGTTATAATAAAAATAAAAACAAGTAAAAGCGTTAAGTTCGGCCATGCCGAATCTGTATATGGGGGCTATATCAAAACATGGACCTATGACTACTGCTGCTCGTGTGAAGGCTACTGGGTATAAATAAACCCCAGTTACCAACTTTCAGCCCGACCAGTTGACATTTGTGGTCTCTATGACGTTAAGAAGTCCAATCGGGGAGATACCATATATGGGGGCTATATCCAAAATTGGACCGATATTGCCCATTTGCAATCCCAACATACCTGCAGATATAAGAAGTATATGTACCAAATTTCAGCCACCTAGCTCAAGTATTATAGATTGTAGCGTGATTACAACAGACGGACGGACGGACATGGGTAACTCGTCTTAGAATTTTACGACGATTAATAATAACAGGTGGCGCAAAAGTAATCCTCCTATCAGAAAATGCTATAAATTTTGCGATTGGCCCCTAATGCCTAATGTTGGCATTTGTGTAGTAAACACATGCGAAATACACGTTAATAAACAATGTTACGCTACACTGCTCCAGAACGCGGAATATTGCTGACTATTTATTTGACCAATAATCGGTCGGTGACTTTGGCACAAAAAACATCGAAAGGTTACTTTTGCGCCACCTGTTATATGTATATACTTTATGGGGTCTCAGATCAATCAATTAGTGGTGTTCCAAACGGAGTCCAAATGAATATACCTCCCATCCTATGGTGGAGGGTATAAAAAATATGTAAACAAGATATAAAAATACTGAAAAGTATTTTAAAACAAGTAAAAATGTGTCTTAAACAATGTTATAATACGAAAATCATCTTTTATTTCTCGTTTAAATGATAGGAATATGACTAAATCGTTATATATATTTATTCAGTAAAATCGTTGTTTATCGATATTTTTTATACCCTACACCACACTGTGGTACAGGGTATTATAGGTTTGTTTCACGGCAGATGTTTGTAACACCTGAAAATAACACAGCTAGACCCACCTTAAAGTATACCGATCGACTCAGAACCACTAGCTGAGTCGATTTAAGCATGTCTGTCTGTCCGTCCGTCCGTCTGTCCATGTAAAGTTGTTCGTCGACTACAGGTCGCAATTTCACTCCGCTCGTTCTGAAATTTTGAAGTTTAGAGTATTTCGCAGCTGTTAAGATCGCTATTGAATTTGGTTGAAATCGGTTAAGATTTAGCTATAGCTCCCATATATGTTTCATCCGATTTGGCTCTTTAGTCCTGTAGAAGCTGTATTTTACATCCAATCATTTTGAAATTTAGAATGGTAAAGTTTCTTGATCCACGAACCAACACTACCGAATTTGAAGAAAATCGGTTAAGATTTAGCTATAGCTCCCATATATATCTTTCGTCCGATTTGGCCCTTTAGTCCTATAGAAGCTGTATTTTACATCCAATCGTTTTGAAATTTAGAATGGTAGAGTTTCTTAATCCATGAACCAACATTGCGGAATTTGAAGAAAATCGGTTAAGATTTAGCTATAGCTCCCACATATATGTTTCGTCCGATTTTGCTCTTCAGTTCTATAGAAGCTATATGTTACATCCAATCATTTTGAAATTTGGAATGGTAGAATTTCTTGATCCATGAGCCAACACTACCGAATTTGAAGAAAATCGGTTAAGATTTAGCTATAGCTCCCATATATATGTTTCGTCCGATTTGACTCTTTAGATCCAATCGTTTTTTATTTAAGTATAAAATGTCCCAAAAGTAAATTTATGTAAACAATTTATACATGAATTACAAAATTTATATATCAGAGTTATTCAATATTACGAGAGTGGTGTAGGGTATTATATAGTCGGCCCCGCCCGACTTTAGCCTTTCCTTACTGGTTTATATTTTAAGCCTAATTATCTTTGCCAGGTCCCCAAGTTGCAATATAGTCTTTTTCGTCACCTTTTAGTCCCAATGTGGCAAAAAATCAATTTATAAATTGGAAAAAAATGTGTATAAGTAAAAAGGAATTCTGCATTTATATTTTCAATCAATTTAAAAAAAAATAAATGTCAATTGTGCTTACGCAACATTATTTTGACAACAATAAATGCTCTCAACACCAACACTACAATTACATATACATATAAACCTCAAGAACATTGCTCTAATATTTCCCACTAATATTGATAAAAGTAAAATACGAACATATTCCCGATTTCGGATGGGCCATACTTTACCCATTAATTCTTGTCAATTGCTTTTGTTCCTTATTAGTCTAATATTTACTATAGACTTACGACAAATACATACAATTCTGCAATTATGGTGAGATTTACCAACCAAAATGTCGGTTTAAATCCGATCTCGGAATACAGAACAGGAGTGAAAGCAACAATTCTTTCCCCAGGGCCGAAATTTTAGACAACTACAAACAACATGTGTCGAACCTGAAATAAATATTTTCAAACATATTTTTGTTACAATATATTCGTCTACAATTTCAATCGATACTGCCCTCCAGAGATCAACAAAAATTTGGGATTCACAATCGACATTCCAAACGGTGAATGGCTATGACTTTCAGTAATTTACTTTGATATTAAACTTCAAATTATTCTGTATTGTAATACAAATTAAACATTCTAGAATAAAACCGACAAAAATGGAATTGGTCCGACCATCCGACCAAATATAAAAATTTCAAATCCATCCGACCAAATTTGGTCGGAAATGACCAAAACGGCAACGCTGGAGGGGATTTATTAGTCCGTTTACCCGACTGAACTTTCTTACTTGTTTATTACACGAGGGTTGCTATATATATTTCGATCCTGCCAATGCTGGTGTTGCCAGAAGAAAACTGGAACTTTCATTGGAAAGTATGACATTGTTTACCATAACTTCACTCAGACCGTTTGGACATTTGAGCGCGAATAGTTTTGGTTACAATGTGTGTTGAAAATTCACCTCCAAAACATGGTTTTTGAACGCTTCAACATCTGCTTCAGGCGTCGAAAAACGTTGACCAAGCAGCTTTTTCATGATGTGAGTGAAGAAGAAGTCATTGGGTGTTAAATCAGGGCTGTACGGCGGATGACCCATCAATTGGACGTTTTGGCCGGTCAAAAAGGCGCTGGTTTGAGCCGATGTGTGAGAGCTCGCATTGTCATGGTGCACAATGATTCGTCTTCTCTCCTTCGTTTTTCGAATTTTTCCGAAGACTTCAGTCAAACAAATTGTGGTCTACCACTCAGAATTGACCGTCCTACGTTGCATAAGCGGAACAGTCGCCACATGACCAGTTTTGCCGAAGAAACAGGCGACAATTGCTTCGAAGTGCTTCTTCCACGAACAACTTTCGGTGTGGATTTGGCTCGTCTTCGAAGATCCACACGGTCGATTGCTGTTTTGTTTCGGGCTCATACGCATAGATCCAAGATTCGTCACCTGTGACGATCTTATAAACGTCTTTCGAAGCATCGCGATCGTATTTTTTCAAAATTTCTTTACACCAATCGACACGAGCCTTTTTTTGAGCGATTGTCAAATTGTGCGGGATCCAACGAGAACGAACCTTTTTTACGGCCAGGTGTGCATGCAATATCGAATGTATGCTGGTGGAAGAAATGCCCAAGGATGTCTCTATCTCACGGTATGTCACATGACGATCTTGCATTATCAGTTCACGCACCGCATCAATGTTCTCTGGCACAACGGCCGTTTTTGGACGACCTTCACGACCTTCGTCTTTGAGCGAGCGTCGGTCACTATTGAATTCATAAAACCAGTTTTTCACAGTTTTTTTTTTCATAGGATGGTGCTTTGTCGAAATACAAGGATTTAAGTTCATCGATGCACTCTTGTCGTGATAATCCACGTCGAAAGTTGTGAAAAATGATCGCACGAAAATGTTCACGAGTTAATTCCATTTTTTGCCAAATTGATTTTTTCAAGACACTGTAAACAACACAAATGATGGTCGTACGTCAAAACGTTCTGAGTACGTTTATGCTAACAAATGTCAAACTTTCCAATGGAAATGTCTAGGCCAGAAATATATATAGCAACCCTCGTACATTATTTCTACCAAACATGCTCAACCTAGCTCTATTATTACAAACTGTAGAGTGCCTTCAACAGCCTGACAGACGGACATGGCCAAATCGTCTTTGCATTTTACGACTATCAAGAAAAAATGTATATTCTCCGCAGGTTCTCAGATCAATTTTTCAAGGTGTTGCAAACGAAATGGCAAAAAATAGTACATCCCCATTCTAATTTACAGTAATTTTATTTTTAATAACAAATGTAAGCTTTTTGTGAAAAAAAAATATATACCTAGAACGAATTTTAAAAACTCTTAACCAACGTCAAATATCGAAGTTTTCCATATATTTTATGACATCGTTTTTTTTTCAGTTCAGAGCCACTGTGTGCGCTACTTTCGTTGCTGGTGGTTTTGAAGTGTTTAAACCCTTTTCAAAACAACAACAACAAAAATACGAAATAAAACACTCGCTGATGGGCAAAAATTAAAAGAAATTCGCCTTTCGAAAAACGTGACCCATTACTTTGGGAATTATGGTTTGTTATGGTCGCTACTCCTCACTGTTGTCTATATTGGAAGGCTAAACATGTTGTTGTTATTGTTGTTTTTTTAATTAATTTTTTTTTTGAAAGCATCTGTCATACTGCACCGACAAAAAAATGTTTCCAATAAAATTACAAAAATGGCCTTGATATTAAATATCAATATTTTCCTATTTTAAACATTCTTATGATGAAGCCGCATATGACACCGTGTGATCCTTATATTTTAGGTATACGATGTGTTCAGCAACATTACTTTAAACACTACGAGGAAGATTTTTGTTGAACATTATAACCCTCTAGCTCTTCAACCTAGGTGTCTTTTTGGTCCCTTTTGTGGGGAAGGGTAAAAATCACCCCTAAAACAGGTGTTTAACGGGACAAAATGTTCAACAAAAATATTTGCAATAAAATTAAACTATAAGTCTCTGAATACACAAAAACTAAACCTAAATACCAGAAATAAGTCAAAACTTTAAAAGGTTTAACACCAATTCGAATTTCAATAGTATAAAATTAACCTTACTTCTGGCATTTAGTTTGAGTTTTGGTGTATTGAGAGACTTATAGTAGAATTTTATGGCAAATATTTTTGTTAAACATTTTGACTCGGTAAACACCTGTTTTAGGGGAGATTTTTTACCATTCTCCAAAAAGGAGACCATAAAGACCCCTAGACTGAGGAGCTAGGGGGGTTAAAATGTTCAACAAAAAATATTTGCCATAAAATTCTACTATAAGTGTCTGAATACACCAAAACTTAAAACTCGACCTAAATGCCAGAAATAAGTCAAAACTTAAGATCCATTTTTAGTTAATTTCATACTTTTTCGAATTGGCGCTAAACCTAAATATGGATTTTAAGTTTTGACTTATTTCTGGCATTTAGGTTGAGTTTTGAGTTTTAGTGTATTCAGAGACTTATAGTAGAATTTTATGGCAAATATTTTTGTAAAACATTTTGACTTGCTAAACACCTGTTTTAGGTGTGTATGGTCTCCTTCTCCAAAAAGGAGACCATACACACCCCCAGATTGGGACGCTAGAGGGTTAATATGTTTAACAAAAATATTTACCATAAAATTCTACCATAGGGTGTATCATTTAAAATTTTAAATTTGAACTACCGATATGTATAAATATATAAATTATGAACCATATTGTAAAAATAGGGAAATTCAGAAAAATATTTTGCTTATTTTTTTTTTTGGCCATTTTGTCTGGGAGGTACCAAAAGTTTGTGTATGGACTGGAATCAAAGTTAAAAGGGTGGGCCATTTAAAATTTTAAATTTGAACTACCGATTACTTTGACTTGTGATTTGTGCCCTTTGGATTATTATCTGTGGGGAGCCATTAAGGATAAATGTTACGCCAAGCATCCAGAGACAATTGAAGCGTTGAAACATGAAATCGAAGTTGTCATTGAAGATATTCGACCCGAAATAATCGAAAATGTACTGAAAAATTGTGTTGAGCGGATGAGGTAATGCAGAGCCAGTCGTGGTAGTCAAATGAATGATATTGTTTTCCATTATTAAATGACAAAGTTCAAACTTTCTAATAAAACCAGAAATTTTAAAAAATTTTCAGTACAACTTTCTTTTATAGGCAATTCAATTTAAAATTTTAAATGGCCCACCCTATATATTTTTTTCTTTATTGATAGAAAATAATTTATATTGTTTAAAATATGTGTTGACGGAGAGAGATTTTAAAAATATTTTATAAGATTTATTAAATACAGGGTTTTCCAACAAGAGGTGTTATTTTGAATCACCTGGTATTTCGGAAGCTGTCACTTTTGAACCTTTTATTCTTTCACATTTGACAAGTAGAAAGTACGCCATTACAAAAAATGGAACGATACACGATTCAACAATGCATTGAAATTATTAAAATTCGAAAAATCGAAAATCATCGAAAAATCATCTTGACTGATGAGGCCCATTTCCACCTCGGTGGCTACGTCAACAAGCTAAATTGTCGCATCTGGGGCTCGGAAAATCCAAGAGTTATTGTTGAGAAGCCTCTCCATCCTCAACGTGTGACTGTTTGGTGTGGTTTATGGTCCGGCGGTCATTGTACCTCACTTTTTCAAAAATGAGGTTGGATCAACAGTTACGGTGAATGGATTGCGCTATCGAGAGATGATTAATGATTTTTTATGGTCGCAGTTGGATGGTATTGATCTGGACAACGTTTACCTTCAACAAGACGGCGCTACGTGCCACACAAGCAACGAAACCATTGCTCTGTTACGGGAAAAGTTTCCGGACCGTGTTATCTCTCGAAGAGATGATCACAATTGGTCACCGAGATCTTGTGATTTAACACCTTGCGACTTCTTCCTTTGGGGCCACGTGAAAGATAAGGTCTACGCCAACAGCCCAGCGTCGATTCAAGACCTTAAAAAATAGAATTCGTGAGGCTATTGAGGACATAGGGCAGCCACTTTGCGATTTGGTTATGGAAAATTGCATGAATAGGATATGGTCCTGTAAGCGTGGTCGTGGTGGCCATTTGACTGATGTTGTTTTTCATTATTAACGGCATACCTTCCTCTTTATTATGAAATAAACATCCGATCATTTATCTCAAAAAATTGCATTTTTCTTTGAATACTAAAATAACACCTGTTGTTGGAAAGCCCTTTATTTGTATTTTTTAAAAAAGGGTAACGGAATGTAATTTTTTTCCATGTAAAAATATTTTCTTGACATACTCTATGTGATATTCAATATAGTATATCCGTTTACTATTCAATGTTTATTTAAATAACTCAAAAACTACTAAACCGACAATAAGAGTGATATGATTTCTTTGAAACAAAAATGCAAACGTTTTTGATTTAATGTGAAGTACTATCGATACAATTAAGTTCTAAATAAAACGTCATTCAAATGGCCTCCACGACTTATTCTGCAGGACCGAATTCGATGAACCCAATTTTCGAGCGCTTTTTCCACTAAATCAAGTCGTATGTCATGAATGGCACGTTCAATATTGACTTGTAAAGCTTGAAGGGAGTCTGGTTTATTTCGAAAGACCAATGACTTCAAATAACCCCACAAGGAGTAGTCGAATGGTGTTAAATCACAACTTCTTGGAGGCCATTCAATAACACAATTTCTTAAAATAATCGAATCTCCAAACTTTTCTCGCAAAAATTCAATTGTTTCATTTGCTGTGTGGCACTTAGCCACAATCGGTCAATGGCAAAAAGATAGCTCTTAACGAGAGCTAAAATATTGCTCATGGGTGCCAAGGTCGTAGCAAGACTGGAAAGTGGTTTTTTCGATTTAAAAAAAATGCACAGCATCATTTTCAAATGTGAACGGAAAGTTAATTTTTGCTCTAGCTCCTTAACGGTACGTCGGATCGGGAATCGGCCAATGGCAAAAAGATAGCTCTTAACGAGAACTAAAATATTGTTCATGGGCGTCAAGGTCGTAGGTCGGCTGTTAACGATGTTCTTACGTATATCTCTCCATGATGGAATTTGTAAACACTACTGAATACAATGAAAAACAAATGGAAGATCATGACATTATACAAATGGCCGAAACGTCACTTCAAAATCATATCACCCTATTGGAAAATCCGTTACTGGAGAACGTGAAATTCGACAATTCGAACACCACAACAACACTAATTAGCAGTTTGTTGTTTACAACAACAAAAATTGTGAGTTATTGACAATTCGCATTGCCTCGTGCTTTTTTTTTCATTTATTTCAAAAAATAGGCTTACTCTTTCTTAGTGTTAAAAGATCCATCGCATTTTATTTTAATTTATTATATTTATTAAGATTTTTATCTTTGAACGTGAAGGTGTTCGAGTTTTTTGATTTGTTGTTATTTTGTATACGCAAAAACGTATATGAACTCAGCGATATTTTGAATATTCTTTTTTTTTTTTGCAAAAGTTAGATGAATGAATGTATCGACAGCGAAAATGACAACATCTTCGTTGACAATAGCGCTGTTCAACGAAATAGCAACAGAGAAAAACTGTAACTGTAACTGGAAAAACAACTAATAAACCAAAACAAGTAAGGACATTTCGGTCGGTTTAGGTATACTTTGTGAGTAATGTCACTGTAGGAAGCTTGGGGCCAAGTGTCTTCTAGACACCGCTTTTGTTGACCGTTTTGGATGACTTTGTGGCGATATTACCAACGAAGAGTCTACCGTTCTTACTTCTACTTTTATAGGTGGAAAATACATTTTTGAAAAAATTTATAATTTTAACAGAATTAACCTGCTTGAACTTACACTCCTCCCAATATTACTAGTGTGGAAATCTAGTATAAAGAGTTGACTACAATTATTATAATGTACTACGAGTATTGAACATTTGATTACAATGTCTAGAAGTGGTTCAATAAGAAAGACCTAATTAATAGTTCTAATATTCAATTGTTTATTCTTTGCCAATCTATAGTCATTGGAAATGTTGACCAAAATACAAAATATGAAAAAATTTAGATGATTGCTGCAGAAGTTATGGAACACTGAAAAAAAATGTTGTCATAAAATTAAAGAATGGCTCCAAAGATGTCCTTGGTTTTCAAAATAAGTACATTTTGAACTACATACAAAAAATTTCCTAAAACGGATTTTCGGCGAAGATACTTAGGGTCGTAGGTTACTTGATGTGCCCGTAGAAAATTATATATTCCAACCTCCACTATAGCGAGGGTATACAATTGGAAAAAAACCTTAAAATAGAAACATGTCTTCATCTGAACGAAGTAAGTATAATATAACGGGTGATCCAAATAGAGATACTTTTTTCAATAGATTTTTTTGACAGATCACGTCGAGGCGTGTCATGCTGTCATGTTATTTTTGTTAAGTATTGTTTGGCATTTCATCATGGAAAGACTTACGCCTGAACAACGTTTACAAATCGTTCAACTTTATTACGAAAATTCACATTCTGTGAGAAATGTGTTTCGTGCACTTCGCTCAACTTATGGTCAACATAATCGGCCTACTGAGCGTACTATTCGCAACACAATCACCCATCTTGAGACCCTCATTATTGGATAATATTCGACCGAATAGACCACGTCCAGCACGCAGTGAAGAAAATGAAGCGGCTGTAGCTGAGAGTGTACACGAAGACCGTGCACTGAAAAAAAAAATTGTCATAAAATTAAAGAAATGCTCCAAAGACGTCATTAGTTTTTAAAATAAGTAAATTTTGTACTTAAAATATAGATAATTTCAATAATATTGAGTAATTTACTTAATTTTAACAAAATTTTCTTAATTTGAAGTACAAAATGTACTTATTTTGAAGACTAAGGACGTCTTTGGAGCATTTCTTTAATTTTATGAAAAAATTTTTTTTCAGTGTGGAGAGTCGATTCGGCGCCGTTCGCAGCAACTCGGAATGACGAATGGAACGACTTGGCGCATTTTACGTCGAGATCTTAAATTGAACGCATATAAAATACAGCTTGTGCAAGAACTGAAGCCGCCCGACCTTCCCAAACGACATCGCTTTGCTCTATGAGCTCTTGAAAAGTTCCAAGAAGATCCGACGTTTCCGAGCCAAATTTTGTTCAGCGATGAGGCCCATTTCTGGCTCAATGGGTATGTAAACAAGCAAAATTGCCGCATTTGGGACGAAGATCAACCTGATGAGATTCAAGAGCTGCCACTTCATCCAGAAAAAACAACGGATTGGTGTGGTTTGTGGGCCTGTGGAATCATCGGTCCATATTTCTTCAAAAATGATGCCGGTGAGAACGTAACCGTCAATGGCGACCGTTACCGTGCCATAATAAACGACTATTTGATGCCTAAAATTGAAGCTCGTCATCTCGGCGATATTTGGTTTCAACAAGACGGCGCCACTTCCCACACATCTCATCAATCAATGGATTTATTGAGAGAACACTTCGTTGAGCAGATAATTTCACGTTTTGGGCCGGTCGATTGGCCACCAAGATCGTGTGATATCACACCGTTAGACTTTTTCCTGTGGGGCTATGTAAAGTCTAAAGTTTATGCGGACAAACCCGCTTCGATTCAGGCCTTGGAGCTAAACATCACGCGTGTCATACCCCAGTTATCAGTCGAATTGCTCGAACGAGTCATCGAAAATTGGACTCAACGGATGGACCATCTGAGACGTAGCCGCGGCCAACATTTGATAGATATAATCTTCAAAAAATAAATGCCAAAGAATAATCTTTCAAATGATAATAAACAGTCCCCATTCAATTTGAATTTTCTGCGTTCTTTATCTTTAAAAAAGTAGAAACCTCGAAATGGATCACGCTATACAAAACCCGTGGCCACAAGAACTAAACTGTACTAAACTGGTAGTCGTCTCGGCTAAGTTATGTGATTTTACAAGTAGTACTAAGCCGGTTGTTGTCTCGGCTAATTAATGTAACACCACTACGCCAAAGATAAAAAAATAACATCTTATTTTAATTGAAAATAATATTTCTGATACATAACTAATTTCAGCAAAACAAGATTAATCCACAGTGGTTTGAATCGGAACATGATTATTCCTCTGGAGCACATAACAAAACTTGATTATTCCAATCAGCCGCGTCAAAACTTGTTTATTCCATTTCAAATTTTGGATTTATTCAAAATATATTAGGGGTACATTTTTGAATCCTACACAGGGCAATGACTAATCTTGACGTCTTTAATAATGCACTAAAATTTCGGGTTAAATACATAGGGTCATACCTATAAAACTATTTTCTCAAATTGTACAAAAACACAAAAAGTGGAAGAGTCAAGTTTTGAAAAAGTACCTCCTCATAAAGGGTTTTCCAACAAGAGGTGTTATTTTGGTATTCAAAGAAAAATGCGATTTTTTGAGAGAAATGGTCGGATGTGTATTTCATAATAAAGAGGAAGGTATGCCGTTAATAATGAAAAACATCATCAGCCAAATGGCCACCACGACCACGCTTACAGGACCATATCCTTTTCATGAAATTTTCCATATCCAAATCGCAATCGCATAAAAAATCATTAATTATCTCTCGATAGCGCAATCCATTCACCGTAACTGTTGATCCAACCTCATTTTCGAAAAAGTAAGGACCAATGACCCCGCCGGACCATAAACCGCACCAAACAGTCACACGTTGAGGATGGAGAGGCTTCTCAACAATAACTCTTGGGTTTTCCGAGCCCCAGATGCGAAAATTTGGCTTCTTGACGTAGCCACCGAGGTGGAATTGGGCCTCATCAGTCAAGATGATTTTTCGAAGATTTTCGATTTTTCGAATTTTAATAATTTCAATGCGTTGTTGAATCGTGTATCGTTCCATTTTTAGTAATGGCGTAGTTTCTACTTGTCAAATGTCAAAGAATAAAAGCTTCAAAAGTGACAGCTACCGAAATACCGGGTGATTCAAAATAACACCTCTAGTTGGAAAACCCTGTACATTTCATATACTTTCATTTTTCCAATTATCGAATTCACATATTTTCTGAGTGTAAAAAAGTTGAGAAATAAATATAGATTGCTATTCAACATTTATGGGAAAATATTTTCCCAAATATATAATCTGACACTTTTTGATGCTGATTTTTGTTGTATTATTTAATGTATGTACAATATTTTTTTCAGTGCATTACATTTCGAAGTTTCAATAATATTATTTTCGCGGTATCTTATAGCTGCGATTTTACACTTTACCATTATTATCTATACACTTTTATTTATTTATTTTAAATTTTTATATATGAAATCACTGATATTTTATATATTGATATTTCGTAGAATTGGATGCGTTGCAAGTAAACACATATGTAATAAATTTGTCTGCAAATATTTTTAAATTTTATTTTATTATTTTTTGATACAAATCTTTTAATCATAGATGTATTTAAATTACTATTTTTTTTAAATATATTAAATATATAATATTTTTTAACTTTTTTAATCACTGTTTTTTTTTGGGCCCACTACTGTGTTTTTGAAGAGATTTAATTCGATAGAAATTTGCATTTATTTCATATTGAGCGAATAATAAATTATTTGTGTATGTATTTCCAAGTAGTTTTGCACAAACAAATATATACTATATTCAATACAAATATTTCTATTAGAAAAATATTTGCTATTTCCAATTGGCAATAAATTATTATTATTTATTCCCAAATATTTAATTTTAAAAATTTTTTTTTACAAAATCATTGTTATATCATAAGGCATCATCACTGCGTACAATTTGAATAGATTACACTGAAAAAATTACTTTATTTTTTTTAAACAAATATATTTCATACCTAAAATTATGACAATTACCAGAATGTTAAGAAAATTTTCCTAATTCCAAGCTGGAATTATCATTATTTTAAAGTAAAGTAAAATCTTTAATATTAAATTTTCAGTGTAAAAAAACTAACTTATTTTCGGTTTAAATGCTATATTTAAATTAAATTGCACTCAGCTTTATTTTAAAGATACAGCACCAAACTCTTTCTAACTGAAAGTCGATCTAAATAAGAATATTTTAAAATTTAAAATAATGCAATATCTTTAATATTAAGATATTTTCCTAATTCAAAGAAAAAACTTATTTTTTTGAAATATTTTTTGATATTTGTTCCAGAGCAGGGATGATAAAGTTGATACTTGAGTACTTTTTTGATACCTTTCAAACGCTCAAAGTACCTTGAAACTCCCGCAACATATTTGATACTTATTTATCAAACAGGTCTTTTGTACGAAAATAATCTAGACCTTTGCAAAAAAAATTCATAATTCGTACACAAGCTCGTATTGCGCCAAAAAATTGGTTTAGCTCTTTGTAACGGGTTTTCCTATAGGGATGACATGATTTTGAAGTGACGTTTCGGCCATTTGTATTATGTCATGATCTGTCATTTGTTTTTCATTGTATTCAGTAGTGTTTACAATTTCATCATGGAGAGATATACGCAAGAACAACGTTTACAAATTATTCCGTTTTATTATCAAAATAATCGTTCTCCAATTGCAACTTTTCGTGCGCTAAGTCCATTTTATAAAAAAAAAATCAAAAAAAAACTTTCCAGTCGACCTACGACCGTTAGCTCTCGTTAAGAGCTACCTTTTTCCATTGACCAATTCCGGATCCGACGTACCGTTAAGGAGCTAGAGCAAAAATAAACTTTCCGTTCACATTTTAAAATGATGCCAAGTCCATTTTTTTAAATCCAAAAAAAAAAACCTTTCCAGTCGACCTACGAACTTGACACCCATGAACAATATTTTAGCTCTCGTTAAGAGCTATCTTTTTGCCGTTGACCGATTGTGGCTACGTGCCACACAGCAAATGAAACAATTGAATTGTTGCGAGAAAAGCTTGGAGATTCGATTATTTCAAGAAATTGTGATATTGAATGGCCTCCAAGAAGTTCTGATTTAACACGATTAGACTATTTATTGTGGGGTTATTTGAAGTCATTGGTCTTTCGAAATAAACCAGACTCTCTTCAAGCTTTACAAGTCAATATTGAACGTGCCATTCATGACATACGACTTGATTTAGTGGAAAAAGTGCTCGAAAATTGGGTTCATCGAATTCGTTCCTGCAGAAGAAGTCGTGGAGGCCATTTGAATGACGTTTTATTTAGAACATATTTGTATCGATTGTACTTAAATAAAAAACTTTTGAATTTCCTTAACAATAAGTGTGTTTTTTTTTTCAAAGAAATTATATCACTCTTATTGGAAAAACCTGTACAATCCAAAGGTTTAATGCTTCTATAACTTTCTGGATGCTTGTTGTGAAGAAATTGTTAATTTATTATTCTAGCTCAAACATTTGTATCTTAATATTTTAAGACTGCATTTTTGTACGAATATCCTTTTTTTAAATAAATAAATAAATAATTAAATAAATACTCTTAATATAACGCTTTGATATTTCAATATGCCTAATTTCGGTTGGCTACACGTATATTTAAACATATTTTGAAATTGGTACTTTTTGGGTCGAAAAAGTACCTTTTTAGAACGATTTTTGTACAATTTTCTCACTCTCAATTATCATCCCTGCTTAAGAGACGTCTTAGCTTTAGAACAAGGATATTTCGTGCTTAAAATTAAGACACGTTTCTTAATATTGAGTCCATTTTCTTAATTCTCAATATGAATTGGACTTATTTTAAAAGTTAGCAGGCAAAGACATCTTTAAAACTAAGGACATTTCATACTCAAGATTAAGACAGTTTACTTAATTATAAGTAAAATCAAATGGTGTGCAGTAATGTTTATTGAAATGTTTAAATCAAATTATTTTAAAGATTTGGCTTCAAAGACGTCATATTCATAAAAACAGGGACATTTCATACTTAAAATTGAGGCAATATCCTTAATATTATGATTCTTTCCTAATTCAAAGTATGAATTCAAATAAAAAAATATTTTTTTAAAGAATTATTTGTGGATTTTTGATCCAAAGACGTCTTAACGTTAGAACAAGGATATTTCGTACTTAAAGTCAAGACACTCTTCTTAATATTAACTACATTTTCCAATTTGTAAATATGAATTGGCCTAATTTTTAAGGCTAGGACCAAAAGACATCATTAAAACTAAGAACATTTCATACATAAAAATGAGTGGAATTTCCTTAATACTAAGTAATTTTTCTTAATTCCAAGTATGATTTCAAATAAAAAAACTATGTTTAGCTCCAAAGACGCCCAAGGCATTAAAATAAAGACATTTCACACATAAAATTAAGGCAATTTCCTTAACATTAACTAAATTTTCCTCATTTAATGTATGAATTGTCCTTATTTTGAATATTGGGACGTATTTGACAACAAATCTTTAAAATAAAACTTCTTTGTTTTGTATGATTTTTATGTACATTGCTATTTAAATAAGCATCACTGCAAACGATTTCAATAGCCTACATTGTAAATAAAATAAGTAAGTTTTGTAGATTTTGCTCCAAAGACATACTAATCCTTAAAACAAGAATAATATTTCATACTTAAACTTAAGATAATAAGAAAGATTAAGAAAATCTTAAGTAAATTTTCCCAATTCCAATGAAGAGATGTTGTTAATTTTAATGATTAGAACGTTTTCGCAGCAAAATCTAAAAAAATTAAGTAAATTTTTTTCACTGTGCAATTTGATTTAAACATTGCTATTTTAATAATAATCACTGCACACGATTAAAATAACTCACATTGAAAGGAAAAGACTAGACTAGTTTACATTAAAGATTTTGCTTCTAAAACATCCTAATCTTTAAAACAAGGCCATCTCATGCTTGGAATTAGGAAAATTTATTTAATGTTAAAACATTTTTATTAATTTTAGGTATAAAATATGATTGTTTTGAAGATTAAGAGATCTAAGATTTTAATTTTTTTCAGTGTACAATTCGATACAAATGACCAAAACACACATTTGTATTTTCGTTATTGAATTTGCAATAAATTATTTGCATTTGTTTTGAAAAAAAAAATATTATTTATAAATATTTGATTTTAGAAAAAATTCCATACTTTATTGAGACACAGACGCACGTACAGACACACACACCGAGAGAGAGAGACGGACACTTTTATTTTTGGCGATTTTCCCAAACGTCATACACGGCGGCGACAACGACGACGTTTTTTCGACAATACGACAATCAATTTTTCGATAATGTAACAGCGGTTTCGGGTTTTTTAATTCTTGGACTTGATTTTTATTTTTTTTTGTTTTGTTTAATTATTACAAATTATTTGAATATTTTTCAAATTTTGATTTTTTTCTGATTTATTTTTTTTGTGCTCTCTTGAATATGACACATGCAAATGGTTACGAATTGTACAAACGCTAATCACAAACTGTTGCGGCTAAACAGAGAAACAGAGGGTAAAAGCACGACAAACACAAAGTTGAGGAAAAAAATAAAAACAAAAAGCAGCAGCAACAACAATAGAACTCACAATCTAATGAATACAAATCAAATTTCAATGTTTAAGCAAAAAATATACAAAACAAGTAAGAAAGTTTCAGTCGGGTAAACCGACTAAGGTATACCCTCACTTTGTGAGTAATGTAATATTGAATATTACTGGAATTATTCTGTCAATTTGTGTGGGAGGTACCAGAAGGGGTTTATCAAATACACCTTTTTTTTGCTGAACATTAGATACTTTAAATTCATTGCACTGTGCCGACTTATAAGCATTTATGTGCACTGGTATAAAGGTTATGAGACATTAAATTGTGGTATGATTTGGGCATTTTGTGTGGGAGGTACAAAGAGGGGCCTGGCAATAACGCCCATTTTTCACAGGGCTATAGACACTATAAAAACATTTCACTGTACAAAATTTCAAGTATTTTTGTACACTGCTTTTAATGTTATAAGCTGTTAACTTTTGGTGCAAAAAGGTACCTTTGTGTGGGAGGTACCAAAAGGGTCGTGACAACAACGCCCATTTTTCCCTGGACTGTAGGCAATATAAAAGCATAATACTGTACAAAATTTCAAGTATTTTTATACACTGTTATTAATGTTATAAGCTGTTAACTTTTGGTGCAAAATGGTGCATTTGTGTGGGAGGTACCAAAAGGGACGTGGCGACTTTGCCCATTTTTCTCGAGTTGATAACGACTAATAAGCTAATACTATGTGTGGAATTTCAAAAGATTCGAATAAGTAGTATAGCAGTTATTAAAGAATCAATATTTCACAACATTTTAAACCTTTGTGGGGGAGGCACTAGAAGGAGTGGACCAATATGGCCCATCTTCGAACTTAGCCGGAGATAGAAAAAAATATTACCACATACCAAACTTGAGGTCAATCGGTTACTCCTTTCGAGAGTTATCGTGCGCACCAGCCAGCAGACACACAGACAGACAGACAGACAGACAGACAGACAGACAGACAGACAGACGGACGGACATTGCTCATTCGACTTAAAATGACCCAAAACGGATTTCCTCCGAACATACTTGGGGTCTTAGGTCACTCCTTCGACGTGTTACACTTTTTTCCGTAGCAAATGATATATACCCTCGTCACACTAAAGTGAGGGTATAAAGAGTCAACAAAACCAACAACAAAACACGGTAAAATATTGCTGAGTGTTCGTTCGGTTCAAATAGAAAACATATGTTTGGCTGTTCGTCTGAGTGTAGCGATGAGGTTTGTACTCTGTACTCTGCATTCGCTCATCGAAATACATCGTCTGACCGAGCGTGCTCATTCATATGACCCCCCCCCCCCCCCCCAGAATAGTTACTATGCTCGTGCCGGGGGCGGCATGTGTGGTGACGAAAACACTCTGCCACCATCGCCGAAAAGAAAAAAACTCTCAAAAACAACAAGAAAACCAGAACAAAACAAACCAAAAAGCACTGCACAACAACAAATGAAATTAACGTAACCCTCTCAACGCCACACCCCCGCCACCCAGCAAAGAGAAAGAAAACAAAAGATTCCGATTCATTCGTCTAGAGAAACAGAAAACACAATTTGCCCCAAGCCTCCGCTCCCAACCAATCTCCCCAAGAAACCAAAACAAAAACAAAACTTAAAAACTACCGAAAAACTAAGAAAATTTAACTATTAACGCATGAACGACTACAACAACAACCATAAGAAAAGAGCGCGCGCTCGCTGCCTAAACCGTAATTATACACAACAACAAAAACACAAATTATTTTTACACTCATAATAATAATTTGTTTAACAGTAAAACAATATACATACATATAAAAACAGAAAATAAAACACAAGACACATGATTAGGTCTAAAAAAAGAGCGCGGGAGAAACAACAACAATTATCGAACATATGACATTGCGTTAAAAGAAGAGGGATCCCCAATTAGAAGTCGTTGTGACAGTGTTGCCAGACATTACTCACATAGTTTAATAAGACCAAAGCACGCGACTAATTAACTCGTCATAAATAAACTTTAAAGCTCAATAATATATAGTTCAATTTCAAGATAACAAGTACATTGATTTGAATTTAAGGTACCGTTACTCTAGGCAAATGTTTGTCGTAAAATGACAATTTAATTTTATTTTGCCGTTATCTGAACTCCAGATTTTTTTAATGGCAAGCATTCGCTTAGTTAGTTACCCTCTAACATAGGGTGGGGGTATATTAACTTTATCAGGCCATTTGAAAGACCTTAAAATATAGATCTGAGACCCTATAAAGTAGATCATATATTTATTTGGCGAAAATATTTCTAATAGTAAACATCTAATTTCTAAGCCATTTCGATACCTCCATTCTAAAACATGCTAAGTCGACTTAGCATAGTTTTAGGTAGAAATATTTAATTTCAATTACATTTTTTTATTGACTACTTCTAGGGATTTTATTGACAATTTCATAGAAATTTAAATTTTATTGACAATTTTATAAAAATTGCAATTTTATTGACAAAATCATATATGTATATTGCAATTTTATTGATAATTTCATAGAAATTTCAATTTTATTGATAATTTCAATTTTATTGATAATTTCACAGAAATTGTTATTTTATAATTATGGCGGCTTTTAAAATGGTATTTTTCTAGAAAATGATCCCTAAATTAATACTGACTGTCTTGCAAATGTCATCAAAATTGCATATTTATTGCAAAATTTAGTGAAGTCGCATTTTGTATACACAATTTCGGCTAAATCTAATTTTAATAGAAAATGTTGTCAAAATTGTATTTTTTGTAGAAAAATGCAATTCCACGTAATTTTTTACAGATATGAAATATCCATCAAATTTTTATAAAAATCCAGTTTCAACTAAATTTCGCAGGAATATTCAATTTCAATAACATTTTTTTTTAGTGGCAGACAATTTCAACAATATTTCATTATTATTGATAATTTCATAGAAATTGCATATCGTAAATACATTTTTATTCAAAATTTAATTTTTTCTAGAAAATTATGTCAAAATTAAATTTTCTAGAAAATTTCGTTGAAATTGCATCTTTTTAGAATGTAATTTTCGATTTAATTTTTTCAGATCCATTAAATTTTCTTAAAAAAGCAGTTTCAACAAAATTTTTTAAATTTCAATGAAATTTTTATTGAAAATTTCTTCGAATTTTATTGAAAATTTCTTGGAATTTTATTGACAATTTCATAGAAATTTCAATTCTATTGACAATTTTGTAGAAATTAGAATTTTTTTGACGATTTCATAGAAATTGCAATTTTATTGACAATTTTATAGAAACTGCAATTTTATTGACAATTTCATAGAAATTTCAATTTTTTTTTGATAATTTCATAGAAATTGTAATTTTATAATTATGATCTTGAAAATTGTATTTTTCTAGAAAATCTAAAAATTACTTCTTGCAAATTTCATCAAAATATCATATATATATTAAATTAAGTCGCATCTTCATAAACAATTTCGGCAAAATCTAATTTTTATAGAAAAATCTGTCAAAATTGTCATTTTAAAAAATGTCTCTAAGTAATTTCGTTGAAAAATGCATTTTTTTATAAAAATTTCTTAAAAATTTAATTTTTTGAAAATTAGATTTTTTATAGAAAATTTAAAAAAAAAAACATTTACATAAAAAGTAATTTCAACGATTTTTCTAGACAAATGTAGTTTCAAAAACATTGGAGAAAAATGCAATTTCGAAATTTTGTAAAAAAAAAACTATGATTTCAACAAACATTTTTAGAAAAATGCAAATTTGAAGGAATTTTCTAGAAAATGCAATTTAAAGAAATTTTGTAGTAAGCTTTTATAATTATGACATTTTCTTCAAAATTTTAAGTTTCATTAAATTATCTAGAAAAATTTAATTTAGACTAGAATTTTGTAGAAAAATTCAACTCCAACGTAATTGTTTACACATATGAAATATCCAATAAATTTTCTTAAAAATGCAGTTTCAACTAAATTTTGCAGAAAAATTAAATTTCAATGAAATTTTCGAGAAAAAAATAAATTTAAACGAAATTTTATTTTGTTAGTCATATTCAAAAAAAGAAAACAAACAATTCACTACAATTTTTTGTGGGAAAGAAGCTCAAAGTGTTTTACATGGTTGCAGTGTGAAAGGGTTGGAAAGCCCTGGATGTCACTATTATTTTTATCAAAGTAATAGTGTCATTTATACTATTAGTATGTGCGGTATTACAGAAGATTCGGATAAGTAGTGTTGAAGTTATGAGAGAAACAATATTTCAATAAATTTTAAACTTTTGCAGACGGACGGATATTGCTCAAATGACTTGAAATAATGTCCAAAAACGGATATCCGCCGAACACATTTAGTGTCTCTTAGGTCACATCTTCGATGTGTTACAATTTTGGCCCTTATAAAGTGATATATACCCACCTCCACCAAAGTGAGGGGGTAATAATACTCAAGATATTTATTTCCTAATCATCATCATAAGAGCCGCCCTAAATATTAACATTTTCCAATGTACACAAACAATTCGACGAAAAATTTTTGCGAAACGTATTCAATTCAAAAAATTTTATAATAAACCAAATAATCTTATCATTTTACTACAAGCCATCTGTATTAATAATACAAGTTTCCCCAGTATGATGATGAATTCATCGCCTCTAGAATATTTAGCAGATGATGTGAAATATTTAGTGCAAAGAAATTGTTTTGATTGATCATTATGAAATTTTGTTCACTGCGAAAATGAACAATTAGCACTGTCATTCCAAATAGTTTTGTTTGTCCCAATTTTCGGGTATTCACCTTAGAATAATTTCCATAGTATAACCATAGAAACAAGAAAACTACAGTGACCTACAAATCTGATCATAATAATATACTTAGAAGGGACATAAATAAATACTGTTACAACATTGAACACACCCATTGAACATACCCTATTAATACCACGTGGATTATGAAACCTAACCTCTACTATAGCGTTAGTTTGTAACGGGAATTTACGGGAGTGGTCAGACAATGAGAACCGTGTACAATTCTGGGGGCTTCTTCTGGAAGTGGACTGTATTTACATTTAATAAAACTCCAAAAATTGCAAGGATTTTGGTCGTTTTAGAAATTCATGGAAATGAAGAGAGAATAAAAACAACAAAGAGTTTCAGTTTCAAGTTCAGTTCAGTTTTTATTCCGTTTAGATTGTTCTTACCGCTTTCGTTTCTGCTGCACAAGTGGAAATTGTGTTGCAGAACGAAAAAACGACAATTCCGAGTTTTAGGGAAATTCAGCAAAACAGTAACTGGAATCAGGCAATTAAGATGGAAACTCTTTCACTCCAATGAGTGAAAGCTTTTCAGAAGACGCAATCATTGTACATATAAAGAGTTGCCATATGTACAGACTAGATTACAAATAAATGGGATTTAAAAAAGAAATGATGGTCACGACGACTGTTACTTTAGCTTATAATTCAAAATCCTAGAAGTATATTTAGTAATTCAGTTAAAAATGCAGTTTGTCTTAAGATTAAATCATGTTGTTGAACTCGGTCCAACAAACCGTATCGCTTTTTTAAGTTGTGGAATAAAAAAAGCGACATTTTTAATTTCATCTAAAGAATGACCCTCTAGAAGCCCTGATTTAAAACCACTGGATTACAAATTGTGGACAGTTTTAGAGGACATGGTCTGCCGCAAAAGATACCCCAATATCAATTCTCTTAAGACTGCTTTGATTCTTGCTGTGGACACTTTTCCAATGGACGAGGTGCGTGCGGCTATTGATGTGTGGCCAGTGCGACTTAAGGCATGCGTGAATGCTTGCTTTTTGTTTACAATATATATCAATAAATATATGCCACAAATTTGGTCCAAAAGCATTCATTAATTTTAATGTTATTGCACACAGAATACAGTTTGGTTGCCTCAACCGAATTATTTGCCAACCGAATTTTGGTAGTTCTGTCTACTATCATGCGATTCCATCAGGACAACCAATATCTTGGTTGTGGTATACTTCTACGTCCATGTTGACAACGATCATATTTGGTTGCGCCAACTACGAAAATGGTGGCCAAAAATTATCTGTTGTAGTTGCCACAACCAACTGTTTTAACAAATTGCTTGTTCTGACAATTTGTCAGTCATATACTAACGACAATTAATTAAAAACAGTTCTATTATTTTATTTATTGAATAAAAAACAAAACAATTCATAACAAAATTAAAAATCCCATATTACAAATTCATCACTATTGCGAGATGTGGAAATATTTGACACACATTTTAGTACACGAAAAAAATGCAAAACTTTTATGCAAATATCGCTTAACCCTGTGCTTTCAATTTCATGATTGTTGCTTTTTTATTTATGTAAAACATTTTGCACACATATTCTGCATTCCACACATTATTATCCACACGAGATTATTTTTGATTACCTATACCGTTTACGAACAACATGTTGAAGATTTATTTATGTCGAGTAATTTTATTTTTATTTGTCATGTATTAGCAAAAGAACAGCAACCAATCTTTCGGTTGTATTTCCCAAAATACATTTAACTATTGTACATTTGGGAAATGATTGGGATAACCAATAAACGATTATTTGTTAATATTTTTTCTGTTGTAGTAACCAATTATTCGTTGCAATAAAAATCTTTGGTCTAATGACACAATATCTGTTGTCAAGAACAAAACATTGGTTGTCACAACCAAAAATCGCTCATATGGTACTATAATGAAAATTTAAAATTGGTTACCACAACTTACAGAGTTTCAATGAAAAAAACAATCTTAATTCGATTGATACAACCATCGATTTAGTTGCAAGCATTTTCATTCGATCGTATCCATGTTATTATTGTTTTTTCAACCATTTATTTATAAATACAACCGACGGACGGTGTAGGCAATATTCTTTTTGTTGCTAGTACTATTTTTTTATTGTTACAATCGAATTCCAACCAATTATTTTCCTGGTTGTGCATAAAATAATTTATGTCCCTACTAAGTAGACACACCCAATCGTCTGGCGTTGAAGGGGTAACAAAATCTTGAACCAATCTTCTGCAGTATATTCCAATTTTTTTCTCTTACATGGGCTTCTCCAATAAGAGTGATATGATTTCTTTGAAAAAAAAAAACACAATTATTGTTAAGGAAATTCAAAAGTATTTTATTTAATGTGAAGTACAATCGATACAATTAAGTTCTAAATAAAACGTCATTCAAATGGCCTCCCCGACTCGTCTTCTGCAGGAACGAATTCGATGAACCCAATTTTTCCACTAAATCAGGTCGTATGTCATGAATGGCGCGTTCAATATTGACTTGTAAAGCTTGAAGACCAATGACTTCAAATAACCCCACAAGAAATAGTCTAATGGTGTTAAATCACAACTTCTTGGAGGCCATTCAATATCACAATTTCTTGAAATAATGGAATCTCCAAACTTTTCTCGCAAAAATTCAATTGTTTCATTTGCTGTGTGGCACTTAGCCACAATCGGTCAATGGCAAAAAGATAGCTCTTAACGAGAGCTAAAATGTTGCTCATGGATGACAAAAAAAATCGATTTCTATTAGAGTTTGCTGAAATTTTCCAAAAAATAAAATACAACTTCACAAGATATATGCAATTTTGATGAAATTTGGAAGAAATATTGGGCAACATTTTCTAGAAAAAATCAATTTCGTCAATTTTGTAGGACATAATTATAAACGTGCAATAGGAGGCAAATTTCTAATCAATTAAATCTAATTTTCTAATTAAATCTAATTTTTCAATTTAAATCTAATTTTGACGAAATATTTAAAAATGCAAATTTTGACAAAATTTTCTATAAATATTTGATTTCTATTCGAGTTTGCTGACATATTTTATAAAAAATGCAACTTCCCCTAAATTTGACATAAGTCTGCAATTTTGATGAAATTTGCAAGAAAATATAAATTTAGGGAAGAGTTTGTTGAAGAATACAATTTTGTTAATTATAAAAATTAATTATATAAAAGCGGTTGTTTGGAATTATACTTAAAATTGCAATTTCTGTAAAAATTTTAATAATTAAACTTTGACATATCGCAAATTTAGTGCAAGAACGTTACAACTCAAAATTTTAAAATTTCTAGGTGCTTGTAAAGGGTTTTCCAAAAGGGATGGTATGATTTTGAAGTGACGTTTCGGCCATTTGTAGTATGTCATGATCTGTCAATTGTTTTTCATTGTATTCAGTAGTGTTTACAATTTCATCATGGAGAGATATACGCAAGAATAACGTTTACAAATTATTCAGTTTAATTATCAAAATAATTGTTTTCCAAATCCATAAAAACACTTTCCAGTCGACCTACGACATTGATACCCATGAGCAATATAAACTTTCCGTTCAAAATAAACTTTCCGTTCATATTTGAAAATGATGCTAAGTCCATTTTTTTGTTTAATTCAAAAAAAAAAAAAAACACTTTCCAGTCGACTTACGACCTTTTACGCTATTTTAGCTCTCGTTAAGAGCTATCTTTTTGCCATTGACCGATTCCCGATCCGACGTACCGTTAAGGAGCTAGAGCAAAAATAAACATTCCGTTCACATTTGAAAATAATGCTGTCAATTTTTTTTTTTAATTAAAAAAAAAACACTTTCCAGTCGACCAACGAACTTAACACCCATGAGCAATATTTTAGCTCTCGTTAAGAGCTATCTTTTTGCCATTGACCGATTGTGGCTACGTGCCACACAGCAAATGAAACAATTGAATTGTTGCGAGAAAAGTTTGGAGATTCGATTATTTCACGAAATTGTGCTATTGGATGGCCTCCAAGAAGTTGTGATTTAACACCATTAGACTATTTCTTGTGGGGTTATTTGAAGTCATTGGTCTTTCGAAATAAACCAGACTCTCTTCAAGCTTTACAAGTCAATATTGAACGTGTCATTCATGACATACGACTTAATTTAGTGAAAAAAGTGCTCGAAAATTGGGTCGTGGAGGCCATTTGAATGACATTTTATTTAGAACTTAATTGTATCGATTGTACTTCACATTAAATAAAAAACTTTTGAATTTCCTTAAGAAAAAGTTGGTTTTTTTCAAAGAAATCATAACACTCTTATTGGAAAACCCTATACATAAATGTCGTACACTTCAAAATGTAAAGATTTTTGATGATTTTTAGAAATTGAAATTGATAGACTACACAAATCGTCCATAGGCGGAATTTCCAATTTAGAGTTGTGACCTTCTTGCACTAAAGAGCGATATGTAATTTTCAAAGAAAATTTTAAAAAAATAAATGTTAACGAAATTTTCTAGAAAAATTTAATTTTACAATTTTCAACATTTTTTTTTTTTAGAAAACAGCAACTTTGACGAAGTTTTTTGTAATATTTCAAAGAAAATTTTCATAAACATTTAAAAAAACAAGTAAGAAAGTTCAGTCGGGTAACCCGACTTATGAATCCCCTCACCATGAGTCCCAAAAAAATATTCGTAAATTTAACGATCAATAACGGTCCCTTTCCTCTGGACTCCAGATACTGTAAAAGCATTACACCGTACATAATGTCAATTATTTATATTCACTGGTATTAATGTTAAAATCTGTTAACTTTTGGTACAAAATGGTTCATTTGTATGGGAGGCACCAAACGTGGCGTGCCAATAACGCCCAATTTTCTGTGAACTCTTGGTACTATAAAAGCATTACACTGCACAAAATTTCAAGAACTTACATGCACTGGTATTAAAGTTATAAGCTGGTAACTTTTGGTACACAATGGTAAATTTGTGTGGAGGTAACAAAAGTGGCGTGCCAATAACGGCCACTTTTCTCCAGACTCTAGGTACTATAAAAGTATTACACTGTACGAAATTTCAAGTATTTGTATGCATTGGTATTAAAGTTAAAAGCAGTTAACTTTTGGTACAAACAGGTCCATTTAGGTGGAGGCACCAAAAGAGACGTGCCAATAACGTCCATTTTTCTGGACTCTAGGTACTATAAAAGCATTATATGTACTATTGGAAATTTCAAATTTTTTTATGTACTGGCATTAAAGTTTTCGTACAAAATTTTCCTTTTGTGTGGGAGGAACCAAAAGGGGCGTGCCAAAATCGCCCACTTTTCTCTGTGGTCTGTAGGCACTATAAAAGCATTACACTGTACCAGATTTCAAGTATCTGTATGAACTTATATTAAAGCCATATGCAATTAACTTTTGGTGCAAAATGGTCCATTTGTGTGAGAGGTACCAAAAAGGGAGCTGGCCGCTCCATTTCACCCATTTTTCTTGGCGTGTTAGCGACTATCAAACTAATACTAAGTGTGGAATTTCAGAACATTCGAGTAAGTAGTATAGAAGGTATTAAAGAATCAATATTTCACTAAAAGTTAACCCTTTGTGGGGGAGGTACTAGAAGGAGTAGGCCAATATGGCCCATCTTTAAACTTAGCCGGAGATAGAGAAAAATATTACCGCATACCAAATTTTAAGTCAATCGGGTACTCCTTTCGAGAGTTATCGTGCGCAGCAGACAGACACACAGACAGACGGACGAACATTGTTCAAATGACTTACAATGACTCAAAACGGATTTCCTCCGAACATACTTAAGGTCTTTGGTCATATGATACACTTTTGGCTCGTAGCAAATGATATATACCCTCCTCTCTAAGGTGAGGAGATAATAAATGTTAACGAAATTTTTTAGAAAAATTTAATTTTAAAGATTTTTTTATAGAAAAATACAATTTTTAACTTTTTTTTTACAAAACAGCAACTTTGACGAAATTTTTTAATAATACCAATTTTGACAAATTTTCTTATATGTAATTTACAAAGAAAAAAAATCGAATTCTATGAGTATTAGAGGTTGCTGAAATTTCAACAAGTTTTTGAAAAAAAAAACAACTTTGATGACACTTTCTAAAAATGTCAATTTTGACAAAATTTTCTATAAAAATTCGATTTCTATTAGAGTTTACTGAAATTTTCTATAAAAATTAAACTTCTACTAAATTTACAATAACCATACAATTTCCTCGAAATTAAATTTTTTTGGCAAAATGTCGTTGAAATTTTATTTTTTAGAAAATGTCATTAAAACTGAATTTCTATAAAAAAAAAATACGTTGGAATTTGAATTTTTTCTTTCTTTGTAATTTATGTAATTATTTTTTTAAATTTCGTCAAAATTGAATTTTTCTGCAAAATGTTGTCGAAATAGAATATTTGTAGAAAAATATTTGATTGCATTTCTCTAGAAAATTTTGTAAAAAAATTGCATTATCTACATCATTCCATTAAATTTATTTTTATCCAGAGCGGATTAAACCCACTAAACGGATTAAAGGTCGTTGAATCGTTTGTAGGATGATGACTTCTGATTAGTGTCCAAAGCCGGGATTAAAGTTTGTTTACTTTATTATCTAGAAAAAATCATTTTCGAAAAAATTGTAAAGAAAAATTCAATTTTTTTTTTCAAAGAAATTTTCTACAGAAATTTAATTTCAAGGAAACTTTATAGAAGTATGAAATTCAACGCAATTTACTAGAAAAATGTAATTTTGATATAATTTTCTAAAAAAAATAGAAATTTTCACTAAAAATGTATTTTCGACAATAATTAAAAAAAAATCATTTTTATTCAATTTTGAATAAAAGAAAAAAATTTAATTTATTTTCTGGAGAATTTCATTTTCGAAAAAATTTTTAAGAAAAATTCAATTTTTTTCAACGAAATTTTCTAGAGAAATTTAATTTCAAGGAAATATGTAGGAGCGCCCCAGTAGGCGAGTTGGTAGCGTACTCGCCTATGAGTTTGGGGGTCGTGGGTTCGAGTCCCACCAGAGCCATATGGTCTTTGTAACCCGGCCTTTCCCTGGACCTTAAAATTAGAATATAAATTTACTTTGTATTGTAATTCATATAAATAAATAAATAAAATATGTAATTTCAACGAAATTTTTCACAAAAATGAAATTTTGACATAATTTTCTAGGAAAATAGGAATTTTCACTAAAACTGTATTTTCGACAATAATTTAAAAAAACAAATCATTTTTATTTAATTTTGAATAAAAGAAAAAAAATAAATTTTCAATATTTTTTTTTTTTTTAAAAAAATTTTATTTTGATCAGCATTTTAAAAAAAAAGCAATTTTGACAAAATCGACAAATTCGACTTCTATTAGAGTTTACTGAAATTTTGTATAAAAATTCAAATTGCACTAAATTTACAATACTAAATACGCAATTTTGATAAAATATTAATTTTGGGGAATATTTTCTTAAAAAAAATCGACAATTTTAAAGGGCATAATTATAAAATTGCAATTTTCTATGGAATTGCAATTTCTACGAAATTTCCAATAATAGAAATTTAACATAATTTTCTAGGAAAAAGGAAATTTTCAAAAACTTTTTAGGAACATTCTAGGAAAAAGGAAATTTTCAATAAGAACTTATTTTTGAAAAAAAATCTAAAACTTTTTGTTTTGTGAAAATTTAAATTTTACCAAAATTTTCTAGAAAACTGCAATTTTGAAGAAATTTTATAGAAAAATTCAATTTTCAGGAAATTTTGTTTAGAAAAAAAAATTTTTTGGATTTTTTTTTAAATACAAATTTTAACTAAATTTTCCATTTATATTATAGTTTGCTTAAATTTTTTTTATAAAAATGCAACTTCCACTAAATTTACAACAAATATAGAATTTTGATAAAATTTACAAGAAAATATTGACTTTTGGAAAATTTGCTAGAAAATACAATTCCGTCAATTTTGAAGGACATAATTATAAAAGTAATTTTCTATAAAATTGCAATTCAATAAAATTGAAATTTCCATCAAATTTGCAATAAAATTATATTTTGTCAAACTTTTCTAGAGCAGAACTTAGCCCAGCAAAATGCGAAACAAGGTAATCAAATTAAATTCCATATCTGAAGGGCAAATCCACGGGAAAATAAAGAAGCTAAAGTTATTCTGCAAGAATTCTCAGACTGTTGGTTTAGAAGTTTATCGGTACTAGTGTTTGGCTCTTTCAGAGAAGGAAATGTCAATACCCCCAAGGAGACATATACTCGTACAACAATTAGCTCCTTGGCTGCATAGAACTACTTATGTCTTGGTTGGGTTCAAGCCCATCTTGCTTATGGAGAGCGGGTTGTGTGATGTATCTAAGAGTTCTGGAAAACGCTCCTGTAATCGCTATTGAAGGGAATAATTCTGTAGCAGATGAGACTGAACGGTCATTATGGGTTTCCACTTATGGAAGTTAGTTCACTCCAAGTTAACTAAAATGAGGCTCTTAATGAGCAGGTTTGTTATGCCCCTCACTGTAAATCGGGCAAAATCTAGAAGTCAACGCCGCCAACAGAATTACAACCGGAAAACTAAGCACTCACACTGCACAACACATTTCTACGCTTATGGAAAATGTGAACAATTATTTTATTTCATTTACAACAAAGTCAACGAAACAAACAAAAAAAGCAAAAACACCAAAAGATGCCAACCAAAAAAAAAAGAAAGAAAACTAAACACACTTTTGCATGTCAACGCAACTTTTTCGTTCTCCCTTTACTCTCACTGCCTCTCTTCACTCCCGCCCAACACTATTCTACTGAAATTTTGTTTTATCTAAAGTTTTCTTTACCTCAAACAACTGAATATATACTTATGTACAGATAAATATTACATAAAACAGTCTAGAAATTAAGCCGGAAGGAAAGGAAACCGAAAGAAAGAAGAAGAAAAAAAGAAACTAGAAAACGACGTCGAAAAGCTACAAAACCCTATTCCAAAGTTTATCATTTAAGCGCGGCTGTGGTATGTCGCTCGTTATGGGCCAAATGACAGGTCATATGGGTTATGGGAGGCACAGTGTTACGACATGAATATTTCAATTATTCCATAAATTATCCAAAAATGTTTGTACACTGGCGAAAATAGCCGCTTTTGATGTGTTTTAATTGAAAAAAAATCTATTTGAAAACACTTTTATATATAATGGGTTTTCCAATAGGGATGATATGATTTTGAAGTGACGTTTCGGCCATTTGTAAAATGTCATGATCTGTCATTTGTTTTTCATTGTATTCAGTAGTGTTTACAATTTCATCATGGAGAGATATACGCAAGAACAACGTTTACAAATTATTCAGTTTTATTATTAAAATAATTGTTCTCCAATCGCAAATTTTCGTGCGCTAAGTCAATTTTTTTTAAATCCAAACAAAACACTTTCCAGTCTACCTACGACCTTGACACCCATGAGCAATATTTTAGCTGTCATTAAGATCTATCTTTTTGCCATTGACCGATTCCCGACCCAGCGTACCGTTAAGGAGCTAGAGCAAAAATAAACTTTCCGTTCACATTTGAAAATTATGCTAAGTCCATTTTTTTTAAATAAAAAAAAAACACTTTCCAGTCGACCTACGACCTTGACACTCATGAGCAATATTTTAGCTCTCGTTAAGAGCTATCTTTATGCCATTGACCGATTGTGGCTACGTGCCACACAGCAAATGAAACAATTGAATTGTTGCGAGAAAAGTTTGGAGATTCGATTATTTCAAGAAATTGTGATATTGAATGGCCTCCAAGAAGTTGTGATTTAACACTATTAGACTATTTCATGTGGGTTTATTTGAAGTCATTGGTATTTCGAAATAAACCATACTCTCTTCAAGCTTTACAAGTCAATATTGAACATGCCATTCATGACATACGACTTGATTTAGTTGAAAAAGTGCTCGAAAATTGGGTTCATCGAATTCGTTCCTGCAGAAGAAGTCGTGGAGGCCATTTGGATGACGTGTTATTTTGAACTTAATTGTATCGACTGTACTTCTTCACATTAAATAAAAAACTTTTGAATTTCCTTAACAATTAATGTGTATTTTTTTTTTTCAAAGAAATCATATCACTCTTATTGGAAAACCCTGCAGATGCTCGAAAAAGCGAGGTACCAAAAGGGCTATAGGTACTTTAAAACAATTACACACTGTGCTAAAATTAGTAGTATTTTCGTATAAATTAAATATAGGGTGATCAATTTCGAGGTTCCCTACTTTGTTAAAGAAAAAAACACAGAAAATTCAAATTAAATGGGGAATGTTTATTATCATTTGAAATACAATTCTTTGGCATTTATTTTTTGAAGATTATGTCTTTCAAATGTTGGCCACGGCTACGTCTCAGATGGTCCATACGTTGAGTCCAATTTTCGATGACTCGTTCGAGCGTTTCGACTGGTAACTGGCGAATGACACGCGTGATATTTAGCTCCAAGGCCCGAATCGAAACGGGTTTGTCCGCATAAACTTTAGACTTTACAATCCCCACAGGAAAAAGTCTAACGGTGTGATATCACACGATCTTGGTGGCCAATCGACCGGCCCAAAACGTGAAATTATCTGCTCACCGAAGTGTTCTCTCAATAAATCGATTGATTGATGCGATGTGTGGGAAGTGGCGCCGTCTTGTTGAAACCAAATGTCGCCGAGATCACGAGCTTCAATTTCAGGCATCAAATAGTCGGTTATCATGGCAAGATAACTGTCGCCATTGACGGTCACGTTCTCACCGGCATCATTTTTGAAGAAATATGGACCGATGATTCTGGTACGTCGGATCGGGAATTGGTCAATGGCAAAAAGATAGCTCTTAACGAGAGCTAAAATATTGCTCATGGGTGTCAAGGTCGTGGGTTGACGGGAAAGTGTTTTTTTTTTTTTTGATTTAAAAAAAAAATGGACTTAGCGCAATTGGCGAACGATTATTCTGATAATAAAACTGAATAATTTGTAAACGTTGTTCAGGCGTAAGTCTTTCCATGATGAAATGCCAAACAGTACTTAACAAACATAACATGACAGCATGACACGACTCACACGTGATCTGCCAAAAAAAAAGGCTATTGAAAAAAGTATCTCTACTTAGAGCAACCTATATAATTTTCGGCATATGTCCGCCGCAGCTACGAGTTGCAATGGACGATGTTCCATTCGATCAGTCAAATATTTGACTACTTTCCTCAATAAATCTGATCGTATGGCGCCAATGGTGGCTTGAATATTGGCATCGAATGATTCAAGAGTTGCTGGTTTGTCGACATAAACCAATGACTTAACATAGCCCCATAAAAAGAAATCCAGAGGCGTTAAATCGCAAGAACGAGGAGGCCAGTGAACAGTACCACTTTTGGAAATATAGTTACCAAATTTAATTTGCAGTAAATGCATTATTAAGCGCGTTGTATGACAAGTTGCACCGTCTTATTGGAACCAAATGTCGCTGAGAACTGAGAGGTGAGAACTGCCTTCGCTCCAAATGCGGCAATTTAGCTTATTGACGTAGCCATTTAACCAGAAATGAGCTTCACCACTAAACACGATTCTTTGATTTGAACTTTGCGAACAGATTTATTTTTTTTTTAGTAAATTTGCACAATTTGGAAACATTGTTCTGTCGTTAAACGATTCATTATGACTTGCCAAACCTTATTGAACACAAATGTCACAGTTTGACATTATCAGCTGGCAAACCATAGTTATGGATATCGAAAGTTCTCAGACGGCTACAAAAACACCCAAAAGGCTATAATTTCTACATTTATCCATAGATTTATTCAAGTATGCATTGTTTTCTTCTTCTTAGCAAACACAGAAGAAACATTTGTTTGCGAATGTTTTTATCCCCTCACCTTAGAGAGGAGTGTATATGTATGTATATCATTTGCTACGAGCCAAAAGTGTAACACAGCGAAGGAGTGACCAAAGACCCTAAGTATGTTCGGCGGAAATCCGTTTTGGGTAATTTTAAGTCATTTGAGCAATTCCCGTCCGTCTGTCTGTCCGTCGGCTGGCTGGAGCGCCCGATAACTATCGAAAAGAGGTAACCAATTGACTTGAAATTTGGTATGCGTTAATATTTTTCTCCATCTCTGGCTATGTTCGAAGATGGGCCGTATTTGTCCACTACTTCTAGTACTTCCCCCACAAAGGGTTAACATTTAGCGAAATATTGATTTTTTTATTACTTCTACACTTGTTGAACCGCGTTCAACAATTTTTTAGTATTTAAGCTAAAGTCATGAATTTGAAAAATATATTTTATATAAATCGAACTATAAATTGAGTTAACGGTCGCTACACGGAGGAAAATCGTCATTTTTGATATGTTTGAAACGAAAGAAACGAAACTTGGAAACGATTTTTTTAAATATTATATATTTGTTAACAAATAAATTTTATTTGAAAATCAAGAAATTATGTTTGGAACGCATATATTAATATATTAGAACATAATTTATTTGCAAACTGAATTTCACAAATAAAATATGTGTTTACACACAAACAAAGTTATTGTTTAAGAAGATGTCCAAATATGTTTTATTTAAAAAGATTTTTAAAACATTACTGACTTTTTCGAATTTTAGTTAGTTTTTCCTAGTTTTCGTGTTAAACTTTATAGCTAAAAATTTCCTTATTTATAAATATTCCTATTCATCACTTTTTGTCAATCCATCAATGTCGTTTATATTTACGAAAGATTGTTCGATTTAAGTTTTGATTAAATTTTACAAACATATAAAATTTATAAGAAAAAATTGCTCTTTGAAAATCTGAAAAACAGAAACTTGTCTTTGAGTTAAGGCATTTAATACATTACCAAAATAAATAATTACAAAAGAATCCTTGTTTCGGAAATACTAGTTCCAAATAAAAAATATTTGAATGGGAGCATATTTTTGTTTAGAACAATATCCTCTCAAGCATATAATATTTGTGTGTGTAAAATATTATATATTTCGAGTGTACCCTAAACATATGTTTATTTCAAGCCGAATATGTTTGGGACAATATACTACAGAAGCGATTTTTTTTTCAGCGTGTACGACAAGCATTTAATTCCGCTCTAGTTTAATTAATCTGTATCTATGGCAACTCTTTATCCGATGATTGCTCCGACTGAAAAGTTTTCACTCATTGGATAAAGAGTTTCCATATTAGTTTTAGATTCCAATTACTGTGTGCTGAATTTCCTTTCTTATACAGAATTGAGTCCCCGACGCTTTCTCGCTCTGCAACCCAACTTCACTTGCGCAGCAGACTTGAAAGCGGTAAGAACCGAAACTGAATAAACTGAGACTGAACTCTCTTTACTAACAACTGAAATCTGTGCTTTGTTCTTTTCTTTGTTTCATGAAAAACTTATAATTTTGGGCGATTTCGAGAATAATTATACAGTCCACTTTGCAGAGGAAGCTCAAAATTATACAACACTATTTACTCGAATCATCTGAAATTTCACACACAGTATTAGTTTATTAGTTGCTAACACCTCAAGAAAAATGGGCGAAGTTGCCACGCCCCATTTGCTACCTCCCACACAAATGGACCATTTTGCACCAAAATTTAACTGCTTATAGCTTTAATATCAGTAACACTTGAAATTTTGTAGGTAACATTTTTGTTAACTAGTGTTATGAATTGAAAAAAAAAACCAAAATAAGATTTCAATTTAAAAAAATCTGTTCTAACTACAATCACTGTAAGAAGCACTGTCATTTGTTTATGAGCCAAAATTGCTGCGGCGACAATGATCAATGACTCTACTTCGTCACAGCGGCCACCATTGCCACCGCTATCGCCACCACCACCATTGTGTGGTTGGTTGGTGATGTGATTGCTTCGAGAAGAGTTATTCTCTTTTGTTGGGTTTGGTGCGTTTGTTCGTTCCGTGTCAGTCGAATCAGTTAAGATAAATTATCGGTGTTGGCCCATTGCAGAGGGAGAGAGAGAGAGACAGACAACATAACTGATAGTGATATCATTTCCCGGAGTTGTTTGCAGATACCGCTTTTTTTTTGGCTAACGAAAAAGTTCGAGTATTACAAAACGGTTGTCGTTGAAGATGAAGTGCCTTGTCTCTCAAACAAAATATGTTTTTCCATTTTTTTTTTGTTTGAATTATGCGTTGTCGTTAACTATTGGATTGTTGCTCATGTCCGTTCTTGCGTAGAACGTAGTACGTGACGTATGATTAATAAAAATTAATTATCTCCACATTCACATAACGTATACGTATGTGCGTACGTGCGGGGACACATGGACATGGTGGCGTATGAGAACGAAGACGACGACTTAAAAGGAGTGGTGATGCGTCTTGTCCAGTTTAATCAGTTGCTCAGTTGGTCGTTATTGACACATGGGCTTATGAATGGTTGGTTAGTTAGTCAACGACTGATTAGTTTAGTTTTGTGTTAGTTTTCAATAACATGTTACTAATTAGTTGTGGCAAAGTTCTTGGGGAAGATTTTTGTTGGCCTAAAGGCTAAATGGTATCAATTAATTACAGGAGTCATTTTGGCACTGTGTCAACATATGGTGGGATATTGCCTAAACTGACCAAGTCAATTATGAGACATAGCTTAGTTACACTACACAGTACTTTGACTCAATTCTGAGAATTGGACGTGAAATTAGCCCAAAAATTAAGAACTTCTGAATCATTCGTTTAGTCAAGTTGGCTCAATTACTAATTTAATGGCCATACGATTTATTTTGCTCAAAGTGGATTTGTTTGCACTTTTTCTATATTTTTTTCTTGGAATACCGTACGGAATATCTCTTTTGTATCTGAAACAAAGTTGTAGAGGAGAAAAAAATACCTCTGACAAAGTGAGGGTATAAATTTGTCGGTTTACCCGAATGAAACTTTCTTACTTGTTTTAAGTTCCCATTTTAAGCCTGATAGAGTCGGAATACGCACTAAATTCAAGGTTATTATGAGGGCTTTAGGTTTAGGTTACATGTTCATAAAGACCAGGTTAGGTCCCTATTGTTACCACGGGCTGAAATGCCCCTCATCGAAACCAACCTGTTTTATATACAAATTTATCGATAGTACTAATATCGGTACCGGAATTATCTGTTAGACTGACTAGAAAGGCCGACGACACCAGTATGCCCAATCGTCGTTTACTTAAAGCGGGACAGTCGCATAGCAAGTGCTCAATGCTCTCCACTTCTTTCTCATCTCCACAGCTTCTGCAGAAGTCATTGGAGTCAATACCCAATCTTCTGGCGTGATCGACAATCAGAAAGTGTCCCTTTAGAACTGATACTAACGTAGACAATCTTTTCCTCTCTAGTGCGAGGAGATATTTCGACCTTCTCAGGTAATATCTTGGCCAGATTCATCTAGCTACCCTACAAATGCCGATTTCTGTCCAGCTTTCGTTGGACTGCCTCTTGCCAAAGCTTGCACATGGATAGTGGCGCACCAATATATGTAAATTCTTTGAGAATTTGTAATTCCTTTACTAGAAATTTCATCAGCTTTGCAGTTCCCCGAAATATCCCTATACCCAGGCACCCATATGAGATGTATATTAAACTGCTCAGCCATCTCTTTAAGAGAATAATCGAGAGCTGTTTGAGAATTTAGGAATGTGACCTCCAGAGAATTGATGGCAGCCTGGCTGTCCGAGTGAATGGCAACGCCAGTGTTGGTTACTAAAGGGTGGTTAAATTGTATGGGCCGATGTTGAATGTGAACCACACCTAAAAATCAAGATTTCTTCTGCATTTCAATTGACATTTTTCAATTTCAGACTAACTAAATTTGAACCATGGAAAGGAACACAATCGAGCAACGCGTTAAAGTTTTTTAAGCCTTTTACGAAAATGGGTGTTAAAATCAAAATGCATTTCGTGCACTTCGTGATGTTTTTTTGATCAGCAAAATCAATCAAATGTGGCCACAATTGGAAGAATTGTGCGCAAATTTTAGCAAACCGGGTCTGTAGTAGATGTGAAAACACCTGTGCATGCTCGCCAAGTTCGCGAGCGGCTTTTGGGCTGGCGACGTCATCGGGCCATACTTCTTCGAAATGAGGCCCGTCAGTTACTGTGAATGGCGTTCGCTATCGTGGGATGATAACGAACTTTTTATGGCCCGAATTGGAAGATATGAATGTGGACAATATGTGGTTTCAACAGGACGGTGCCACTTGCCACACAGCTAACGAAACAATGGCTCTTTTGCGCAACAAATTCAACGGCCGTGTTATCTCACGTCGTGGCGATGTCAATTGCCCGCCAAGATCATGTGATTTCACACAGTTGGACTTCTTTCTTTGGGCTTATTTGAAAGAAAAGGTGTACGTCGATAAGCCAGCAACAATTCAAGATCTAAAGGATGAGATAATTCGACACCTTAACGGCATAGAACCTCAATTATGCCTCAGCGTCATCGAAAATTTGGACCATCGGATGGAGGCGGCCATTTGGCCGATATTTTGTTCCATACCTTATTCAACCATACCAATATTATCATAAAAGTAAATGACAATAATTTCCTAAATAATTTGTGTTTTATTCAAAATCAACATCGGCTCTTCAAATTTAACCACCCTTTATGTTGCGACTCAGCCACTTGGCGACTTCCCATATCGCCATTATTTTGGCTTGATATACACTGCAGATATCTGTTAGTCTGTGAGCTATATCAAAACTAAGTTCTGAACAGTGTACTCCGAAGCCAACCTTTTCATCAAGCTTCGAACCATCCATATAGAAGTGGAGATGGTTTATATTACCTGCTATTCTGTCAACCATTCATTCATCTCTGACTGGAATAATAGTGATGTAGTTCCTCTCGAAGGTGTACACCGTTGGTATATAGTCCACTAGGTAGTTTAATCTTAGTACCGCTCGGGTTGCAAAATCTCTCGCCACAATATTATGCTCAGACAGGCAATTCTCTGATAGCACTATGCAACAAATGAACACTTTTGAGCAACAGCTACTTCAGACTTGGTGATAGCGCTTAACTATATTTGGCAATAATGTAGCTAAGAACACGTTGAACAAAGTCTGTTAACATTTCATGCCAAAAAAAATTTGTTTTCATGCTCTTTTTTTCAAAAAACATCACTTTTTTCGGCATAACTTTAAGGGATCGCTGATTTTTTACTAACAATATTTCGCAATATTGTAGCCACGGTAAATCTGAACAACTTTTATGAACAAATCAATACAATCTGAACGTGTCTAGGCACCTTAAATAGCTCAAAAATCCACATTGTACCCCAAAAATGTAAGTACTTCACTGTTATGTAACAAAAATATATTTTTCTGGTATGGGGTATGTTCAGCAATTTTATAGAAAATATTAAGGCCAATATTTTTGTGGAAAATTTTAACCCTCTAGCTCCCCCACATAACTGTAATTTTTGGTCCCATTTTAACAAATCGTAAAAAACATGAAATGTTCTACAAAAATGTTCGCCATAAAATTTTACTATATGTGTCAGAACACACCAGAGCTCAAAACATAACACAAACACCAAAAAAGGTAAAATAAAATAAAATTGCATGCCAAAAATAAATTTTGGCATGAAATGTTAACAGACTTTGTTCAACGTGTTCTTAGCTACATTATTGTCAAATATAGTTAAGCGCTATCACCAAGTCTGAAGTAGCTGTTGCTCAAAAACCGATGACACCTATTTTCAAGGGGTCCACTGATTTTCCGAATCTTTCGAGGCCCATAAAAAGAAATTGGTCACCAATCTCGCCAAACAGAGTATAGGGTTATACTACCATTTGGCAGTAGAATCGAACCTATACCAGGTCAGATCCGTGTATTTTTTTCACTGTTGCACAGTGTAGTAGGTTGGTGATGGTTAGTTTGTCAGTTGCCGTCCACCATTCCACAATGCCGTATAACAGTATTGGACGAACTACTGCTATATATATCCAATGGATTTTAGGAGAGAGACCCCACCGCGACCCTACAGCCTTTTTGCAGGAACATAAGGCGACGTTGGCCTTCCTTATACGTTCCAATACGTTAAGTCTAAATAACTGTTTCCTATCTAGAAGTATTACTAAAAATTTTGCACTTTCAGAAAAGGCTAGACCTGCTCCATTTATCCGAGGAGGAGGAGGGTCCACATGTGGTACCTTATTCATCCTAGTAAGGAGACCAATTCCGTCTTGTTTGGGTTAATGCTCAAACCGCTGCTTGTGGCCGATCTAGCCAACTTGTTCAGAGCCACATGTGGGATGTCTCTGAGGACGTTTTAGAATTTGCCACTCACAGCGATTACCACGTGGTCCGCATATGCCACGACCCTGCAGCCACAACATTCTAGATCTCGCAGGATTTAATTCACCGCTTAGTTCTAAATTAGTGGGGACAGTACTCCTTCTTGTGGGATCCCTCCGTTTTCTAACCCTTGTTAGAGTTGTGGACCCAAGACTTGCTGTTATGCGTCTTCTGTTGAGCACATCTAAAGGCAAGCTAGGGTTGTCTTTAGATGTGACAGCGTCGCAATTACCGCTTCTGAGTGAATGTTATTAAAAGCCCCTTCTATATCATGAATTCCTTGAAAAGTAGGGACGATTCGATAGTGCTCACAAGTTCGTGCAGGGCGGATTCTGTTGACTTTACCCTATTGTAAGGATGTTTGTTCCCCGAAAAGAGTTTTGTATCGAGGGTTTTCCTAATGAAAGAATATAAAAGTGTTTCCAGACCTTTCAATAGGATGATGAAGGATAGGCTAATTGAAATGCAGTCTTTTGGCCTAGTGTGCCATATATTTCCCGCTTTGGGTATGAATACATCTTTGGTATATCTCCATCGATTCGAGATGTATGAAAGCCTGATACAGCCTACATAAATTTTTTCCAGCCATTTCGCTGTTTTTTGTCCAGTTATTTGCCTCATCCTGCAAATGACCCACTGTACAGGTAGCAGTGTATAATATCTTAAGCTGCCTTGCGGCATCCGAGACCTTTTCCACTTCTCCACAGAAGGTTTGCCAAGAACGCCTTTGTGCTTTTCAAAGCTCCTTCTTATAGATGTTGAGTTGCTCTTTATAGGCTTCCCAGTCATTAGTGACTCCAGTATATTTGTTCTTGTTGAATAGCTTGTTGCAGGTCTTTTTCCTAGCCTTTAACTCATAAGTGGTTCAGTTTTGCCCTTGTACCTTGGTTTTGGACAGGCTACTCCAAGGGAACTATTGAATGATGTGGTGATATGCTCGACTTGATTATCCAGGCCGACTTTGTCATTCGATTCATACAGAAGTTTGGAGTTGAGGACTTTTTTGAAATTCTTCTCATACAGCGAGTTAGAACGGAGAATGAGTGGTCGTCCAAGTACATTCCACTTAGTCAGTAGCGAAGGATACGTCGATTACTTTCTGCGTGCCTTTAATTTTGAAGGTCGGTTTATTTCCTTTGTTACAAATATTTAGGTTAATAGTTGGATAAAGTCAAGAAGTGATTCAGTATGATGAGCGTTAGCGTCTGCGCCAATAATCAGCTCGCACTCGTCAAACGTTGCATCTTCTACCAATTCCCTGAAGACAGCTTTCGGTACTACAGCTTCATAAGGCATGTAACTGGAGACCACCCAATAAACGCGATTACCTATCTCCAGACTAGCTGCTGTTTGGTCTTTACCACTGAAATTAATCAAGAGAGATATGCTTAGATCTTTCCTGACCAAAATGCAGGCTTATGGAGTACCTTCACAGTTGGCTAGAAGCAGCTTAAAGTTGGATGTCCTGACACCACACACCATTCCTCCTACTACGTATGGCTCCAGTATGGGGACGATGTCCACTGCACCTGTGGACAGTCGCAGCAATAGAGCCGCTAAGGCTGCTTTAGCCTGATGGAGGTTAATCTGTAGAATTCTTACCATCATTCGTAATCGACAGATTAACTTTCACCCCAACAAAGTTGTTGTCAAACTCCTCGTACGTATCATCGAGGATCACGTGCCCATCAGATGAGTCAAGGAGTCCAGAAACCCTCCTCAGCCCCTCAGTGAGTGTGTTACAGCCTTTATGCTAGGATCTGAGGCTCCAGAAAGTATGGGAGTGGGTAGCTCTGCACTTCCGGAGGGCTGGGTATCGATCACGGTGGATACCTCACCTTCCGCAATGGCCATAGCTTCAAAACTATAGTTTCGAAAATATATAGCAGGTTTCCATTTACCCGTTGTAAGTGGGAGTGGGCGTTTTTTACCGCCTTACAATTCGTACTAATTCTCCAATTCTGTGATTTTCAAAAATAACCACTTAAGTCGAAAAATAAAAATGATCAGGGGAGCGTATACAAGTTTTTGGTTCTAGTGCATTCCCTATGGGAGTGAACAATTTTCAAACGGCATAAATGCTGAAAAACGCATATTTTCGCAAATGGTAGATATCAGTGGGTAGATCATAGACAAATTAATACATTTATCTAAAAAAACTCGAAAATGACATAACTCGACTCAAGTGGTTATTTGTGAAAACCACAGAATTATGGGTCAGCAGACCTGTATTGGAATTTTTAATTATCTCAAATATGTCAGCCGAGTTGGATGGTTCTTCTGTAACACAGGTGAGGGCTCTGGGGTGACTAGGGATTTTGTCATCAACAAATAGAGATCTCTTTCAAATTGTTTTCATTATGCCTTAGAAACAAAATTTTTGTATTTATTCTAAACTCTGCAACCCCTCGTAAAAAGTGAATTAAGTAATGGTTCCTTGTAATCATAGACACATTCATTCATGAGTTTCATTCAAAAGTAATTGCACAAAAAGATATCAATCAACAACGAAAGGCCTATTTGAAACGACCTTCAAAGTAATGCAGTTACCATTTATTTCTTTGGACGTCCAACTTTTATTTCCGCTCCTTCTATTTTTATTTAATGCCAAAATAAAAAAAAAACTGCCACAAACTCATTGTGCAAGTTATGAACTTTTACGGTCTCTGCCTTCGGATCCAATTGGCAGTCGAGTGTTAAATTCAGATCAAACATTGTGATAACAGAAAAAAACTACAAAACCCAAAACAATCAGAGAACCACAAACAGTGATTTCTGTTTAAAAATCCATAGAAATTTAGGCTTTGCTCCCGTGCCTCCGTTGCTGTTGTTGGTGTTGTCTGTTTTCCGGCCGGCCTCCCAACAATGTACACGACGCTCAAGTTCAAGTCTACTTATGTCTATTACCTGAGGATAAGATGGGGATGGGTTGGGAAGAGGAGGGAGACGACGCCATCAAGTGCCCCGGTATAACAAGTGTTGGAAAATCACCAACAAAATCAAGAAATACTTTGAATGAAATAAATTTTACATGAAAACTAAAATAAAACGTAACGTCAGAGAAATTTAAAACAATAGCAGCAACAACAACTACAAGCGAAACACTAAATACGTCAACCGAAAACAACACAAATGTTCGTTGTTTTAGTAGAGAACATCAGCCGGAGAGAAACACTCCCACACAATCATGTGGTGCAAGACGGGTCATGACGAGGCAAGACACGGCAAGCCAAGTCAAGTGTGGAAGATAGAATGAACGAGTGAACTTTGGAGCAGTAACCTGCCAGAAAATTAGAAATAACGATTTTTGTTTGAAAGCCAAAAATAAAAAAATATTCAGCATTTTCAATAAACGGGTTTTCATGTTATAGCTTATATTTCGATAATTTTTTGATAACGAATCAGAGGTATGGAGGGTATAAGTACGGCATAACTGACCTGTCCTTCTCGATAAATATCTTTCTTATCGATATTTAAAATCGATGCTTTAATTTTTTCTAAATGTTTATTAATTTTCTTCTTTACAAATTCATAGGAAATCCCTATAATTATATGTATATTCTAAGAAATTTTCTACAAATAAAAAATTTCTAAGAAATTTTCTACAATTAAAAAATTTCTAAGAAATTTTCTATAAATAAAAAATTTCGTAAAAATTTTCTATAAATAAAAAATTTCGTAAAACTTTTCTATAAATAAAAAATTTCGTAAAAATTTTCTATAAATAAAAAATTTCGTAAAAATTTTCTATGAATAAAAAATTTCGTAGAAATTTTCTACAAATAAAAAATATCTAAGAAATTTTCTATAAATAAAAAATTTCTAAGAAATTTTCTATAAATAAAAAGTTTATAAGAAATTTTCTATAAATAAAAAATTTCTAAGAAATTTGTTTATTAATTTTCTTGTTTACTAAGAAATTTTCTATAAATAAAAAATTTCGAAAAAATTTTCTACAAATAAAAAATTTCGAAGAAATTTTCTATAAATAAAAAATTTCTAAAAAATTTTATTTAAATAAAAAATTTCTAAGAAATTTCCTATAAATAAAAAATTTCTAAGAAATTTGCTTATTAATTTTCTTGTTTTCTAAGAAATTTTCTATAAATAAAAAATGTCGAAGAAATTTTCTATAAAAAATTTCTAAGAAATTTTCTACAAATAAAAAATTTCTAAGAAATTTTCTATAAATAAAAAATTTCGTAAAAATTTTCTATAAATAAAAAATTTCGTAAAAATTTTCTATAAATAAAAAATTTCGTAAAAATTTTCTATGAATAAAAAATTTCGTAGAAATTTTCTACAAATAAAAAATATCTAAGAAATTTTCTATAAATAAAAAATTTCTAAGAAATTTTCTATAAATAAAAAGTTTATAAGAAATTTTCTATAAATAAAAAATTTCTAAGAAATTTGTTTATTAATTTTCTTGTTTACTAAGAAATTTTCTATAAATAAAAAATTTCGAAGAAATTTTCTATAAATAAAAAATTTCGAAAAAATTTTCTACAAATAAAAAATTTGGAAGAAATTTTCTAAAATAAAGTTTCTAAGAAATTTTCTACAAATAAAAAATTTCTAAGAAATTTTCTATAAATAAAAAATTTGTAAAAAATTTTATTTAAATAAAAAATTTCTAAGAAATTTTCTATAAATAAAAAATTTCTAAGAAATTTGCTTATTAATTTTCTTGTTTTCTAAGAAATTTTCTATAAATAAAAAATGTCGAAGAAATTTTCTATAAATAAAAAATTTCCAAGAAATTTTCTACAAATAAAAAATTTCTAAGAAATTCTCTACAAATAAAAAATTTCTAAGAAATTTTCTATAAATAAAAAAATTCTAAAAAAATTTTTTAAATAAAAAATTTCTAAGAAATCTTCGATAAATAAAAAATTTCAAAGAAATTTGCTTATTAATTTTCTTGTTTTCTAAGAAATTTTCTATAAATAAAAAATTTCGAAGTTCTATAAATATTTCTAAGAAATTTTCTATAAATAAAAAATTTCTAAGAAATTTTCTATAAATGAAAAATTTCTAAGAAATTTTCTATAAATGAAAAATTTCTAAGAAATTTTCTATAAATGAAAAATTTCGAAGAAATTTTCTATAAATAAAAAAATTTCGAAGAAATTTTCTATAAATAAAAAAATTTCGAAGAAAGTTTCTATAAATAAAAAATTTCGAAGAAATTTTCTATAAATAAAAAATTTCGAAGAAATTTTCTATAAATATAAAATTTCGAAGAAATTTTCTATAAATATAAAATTTCAAAGAAATTTTCTATAAATATAAAATTTCGAAGAAATTTTCTATAAATATAAAATTTCGAAGAAATTTTCTATAAATATAATATTTCGAAGAAATGTTCTATAAATATAAAATTTCGAAGAAATTTTCTATAAATATAAAATTTCGAAGAAATTTTCTATGAATATAAAATTTCGAAGAAATTTTCTATGAATATAAAATTTCGAAGAAATTTTCTATAAATATAAAATTTCGAAGAAATTTTCTATAAATATAAAATTTCGAAGAAATTTTCTATAAATATAAAATTTCGAAGAAATTTTCTATAAATATAAAATTTCGAAGAAATTTTCTATAAATATAAAATTTCGAAGAAATTTTCTATAAATATAAAATTTCGAAGAAATTTTCTATAAATATAAAATTTCGAAGAAATTTTCTATAAATATAAAATTTCGAAGAAATTTTCTATAAATATAAAATTTCGAAGAAATTTTCTATAAATATAAAATTTCGAAGAAATTTTCTATAAATATAAAATTTCGAAGAAATTTTCTATAAATATAAAATTTCGAAGAAATTTTCTATAAATATAAAATTTCGAAGAAATTATCTTTAAATAAAAAATTCCGAAGAAATTTTCTATAAATAAAAAATTTCGAAGAAATTTTCCATAAATAAAAATTTTGAAGAAACTATAAATTAAAAATTTCGAAGAAATTTTCGCATTATCATCAAATTTTCCGTCAAGTCAAGAAAGAAAGTATTGTATTACATTTAGGTGAAAAATTTTTCGATGTTTACAAATTCACTGAGATCGTTTACTTTTGAGTGCCCAAAAAAAATAAACAACGTGGCGCCTTGAAACTTAAAACATATGTTTTATAAAGTTGCCACTTTTCACGAAAGTAATTTTTTCAATCTTCTACCACCATCTTTATGTCATTTCGGCTAATTTTGGAATAGCACATGTAAATGTCCTCTATAATTTGAAAGAAAACACGGTAATTATTAATATTCAGTTTGCACAAAAGCCGACATAAATTACACTAGTTTACAAAATTGTTGACGAAGGACTGTGCATAACATTGCCATCATCATCACCACACCATTAACATGGTGTCCTAATCACAAAAAAAATTGGTAAATTTTATCCATAGATATTTTTTTCAAATAGACATTGTTATCTTCGTTAGGATGCTGGCTTTCAAAAATGGAAATTTTTTTTGTGATTTTTTATATTTGTTATTGTTTTTTTCGTGCCATCAAACAACATTTTTTTTTCAAAAAAATCCAATTTGTTCTAATTTTTCTAACAGTTACTAAACCACTGTCTCTACATGAAGGATATATTTCCAACATTTGTGGCCCCATAATTTCCTTTAATTAAACGGTATCATGGCTCTATCAGGCTTATACTACAAAATTTGGTCCTACATGATAATTTGAATTTTAGAATTCGGCTTTTAGAATTATTAAAGGAAAAAATATATAAAATTTCGAAACATGAAAAAATTAAAATCGAAATTTCTATAACAAATATTTATCGAAATGGACTTGATTGTTTATACAGCACCCGACAATATAAACTGAAAAAAACTTAGGTTTAGTTTTTTGGCTATGTACTGTAAAGTCATACATGTAAAACGTCTTTGAAGATTTGAAGAGGGAGGGATATTTCTGACGTATTAAATCACAATCAAACTGTATTAGATATAAAAGCAACAACAACAACATTAAATGTAAATATTCAAATGAAAAACATTAAAAAGATAAAAAAAGAGTTCAAACAAATATTACATCATATCGAGAAGCAATGAAGAAAGAAATGATATACATATCATTTGCTAAGAAAAATGTGACTTAGGACAGCATATATTTATATACATATACGAGGTATGTTCAAAACATATCGCAAATTTTAATTTCCGCGGCCTACGTGTATTTGATTTTTGATATTTTTGTAGCGTTATGTTGCTTGTCAGCATAAGTAAGGGACATGAGCCTTACTTATGCTGACAAGGTCGGCATTTTGAATGTTTAGTTAATTTTTGACAGCTGTTGTGCTTGGATGTGTTTTAACTTGTCTTCGATTTTTAACTATTTCAGAAAATGGATCAAAGAATCTGCATCAAATTTTGTGTGAAAAACAAAATAAAGTGCGCTTACGCATTCCGAAAGTTAACTGTGGCATATGGTGAAGCTACCTTGGACCAAAGCAACGGTTATCCGTGCTACAAAATGTTCTTAGAGGGCCGAGAAGATGCGCCAAGAAGCGCGCCAAGTTCGGTCAAACGTAGAGGTTTTGCTCACAGTTTTCTTTGATTGCAGGGGCGAGGTGCATTATGAGTTCTTGCCACAGGGTAGTACGGTCAATAAAGAATATTACCTGCAAGTTATGCGCAAATTGCGCGAAGCAATCCGTCAAAAACGCCCGTTATCATGGTGCAAAAGCCAGGAACAAAAACTGGCTTTTGCACCATGATAACGCTGCTGCACACACATCGTTGCTTGTGCGCGAATATTTGGCCAAAAACAACACAGTAAAGGTGCCGCAGCCACCGTATTCCCCTGACCTAGCCCCCTGTGACTACTTTTTGTTCCCATAACTGAAAAGGCCCATGAAAGGACGACGCTACGCCACGATTGAGGAGATAAAGACGGCATCGAAGGAGGAGCTGAACAAGATCACAAAAAATTATTATTTGAAGTGCTTCGAGGATTGGAAAAAAACTTTGGCAGAAGTGTATTTCCGAGGGGAATTACTTTGAAGGGGACAAAATAGATATTCATGAATAAATAAATACTTTTTGACAAAATACAAAATTCGCGATATTTTTTGAACATATTGTGTATATTGATGTTTGGTGCAATCCGTTGCAGGGCATTTAAAATCATTTGAGCTATGTCTATCCCTCCGTCCGTCCGTCTGTCTGTCTGATACACAAAATAACTATCGAAAGGAATGACCGGTTGACCTCAAATTTTTCATGTGGTAATTTTTTCCTCAAACTTAGTTTATATTAATATATATTCGAATTCGAAGATGTACCATATTCTATCAATACTTTTACTAATTGTTGTTATTAAGATAGGACTGGTTGGGTTATTTACTCCTTAGTAAAGGACTAGTTGTGTTATTTACTCCTTAGCATACGACAAGTTGGATTGTATATAACTTAGTAAAAACAATATGGTTTATCTACTCCTTATTTGACGACCAGTTGAGTTATCTACTTCTTAGTAGAGGACCAGCTGGGCTATCTAATCCTTAGTAGTGGTCTAGTCAGGTTATTTACTCCTTAGTTGACGAAAGGTTGGGTTATCTACTTCTTGGTAGATGACTAGTCGGATTATCTACTCCTTAGTTCACTAACGGTTGGGTTATCTACTTCTTAGTAGAGAACCAGTTAGGTTATCTACTTCTTAGTAGAGAACCAGTTGGATTATGTACTCCTTAGTTGACGAACGTTGAGTTATCTACTTCTTAGTAGAGGACCATTTGGGTTATCTACTCCTTTTTTGACGACCATTTGAGTTATCTACTTCTTAGTAGAGTCCCAGTTGGGTTATCTAATTCTTAGTAGAGAACCAGTTAGGTTATCTACTTCTTTGTAGAGAACCAGTTGGGTTATGTACTCCTTAGTTGACGAACGGTTGAGTTATCTACTTCTTAGTAGAGGACCAGTTGGGTTATCTACTCATTAGTAGAAGACCAGTTGGGTTATCTACTCTTTAGTTGACGAACGGTTCGGTTATCTACTTCTTAGTAGAGGACTAGTCGGGTTATCTACTCCTTAGTTGACGAACCACCAGTTAGGTTATCTAATTCTTAGAATACCACCAGTTGTGTTATCTACCTTTTAATATATGAACACTTGGGTTATCTACTCCTTAGTAAACGACCACTTGGGCGATCTACTCCTTAAAATACAAATTGGGTGATATACTCTTTAGTAAAATACAGGTTGGTTTACCTATTCCTTATTTGCCGACCATTTGGCTTATCTACTCCTTAGAAAATAAACAATTGGTTTATATACTACTTATTTGACGACCAGTTGGATTATCTACTCCTTAATAGAGGACCAATTGGGTTATCTACACCTTATTTAAAGACCACTTGGGTTATTTTATCCTTAGAAAGAACCAGTTGTTATATCTACTACTTACTCGACGACCATTTGGGTTATCTACTCCTTAGTAGAGGACTAGTGGTGTTATTTACTCTTTAGTAGACGACCACTTGGGTTTTCTAATCCGAAGTATACCACCAGTTGGGTTATATACTAATTAGTAGAGGATCAATCGGGTTATCTATTCCTTAGTAGATGACTAATTGGGTGATCTACTCTTTAGTAGACGACCAGTTAGGTTATCTAATTCTTAGTATATCACCAGTTGTGTTATCTAAATTTTAATATATGAACACTTGGGTTATCTACTCCTTAAAAAGCGATCAGTTGGGTGATCTACTCCTTGATATACAAATTGGATGATATACTCCTTAGTAAAATACAGGTTGGTTTATCTATTCCTTATTTGCCGACCAATTGGGTTATCTACACCTTAGTTGCGGACCACTTGGTTTATCTTATCCATAGGAAGAACCAGTTGGTATATCTACTACTTATTTGATGACCATTTGGGTTATCTACTCCTTAGTAGAGGACCAATTGGGCTATCTACTCCTTAGTAGAGGACTAATTGGGTTATGTACTCGTTAGTAGACGACCAGTTGGGTTATTTAATCCTTAGCATACCACCAGTTGTGTTATATACTTCTTAATATATGAACACTTGGGTTATCTTGGGTTATCTATCATATCGTTTTGTACTATTTAGTAAAATACAAGTTGGTTTATCTATTCCTTAGTTGACGACCAGTCGGCTTATCTACTTCTTCGAAAAGGAACAGTTGGTTTATCTACTATTTATTTGACGACCAGTTGGGTTATCTACTCCAACCAATTAGGTTATCTACTACTTAGTAGAGTAGCAATTGTATTATCTACTCCTTAGTTAACGACCAATTGCGTTATCTAATCCTTTGAAAGGACCAGTTGGGTTATCTAATCATTAGTAGACGACCAGTTGAGTTATCTAATCCTTAGTATACCACCAGTTGTGTTATCTACTTCATAATATATTAACAACTGGATTATCTACTCCTTAGTAAACGAACAGTTGGGTTATCTACTCCTTAGTATTCAAGATGGGTTGTATACTCCTTAGTATACAAATTGGGTTTTATACTCCTTAGTATGCAAATTGGGTTTATTACTCCTTACAAAAGGAACAGTTGGTTTATATACTACTTATTTGACGACCAGTTGGGTTATATACTCCTCAGTAGAGGACTAGTTGAGTTATCTACTCTTTAGTAGACGATCCTTAGTATACCACCTGTTGGATTATATACTTCCAAGTAGATGAACAATTGAGTATCTACTCCTCAGTTAACGATCAGTAGAGTTATCTACTCCTTAGTAGAAGACTAATTGAGTTATCTACTCCTTAGTAATGATCTTGTTGGGTTATCTACGTCTTAATAGATTAATAGTTGAGTAATCTACTCTTTAGTAGAGGATTAATTGGGTTATCTACTTATTAGTAGGTTATCTGGTCCTCAGTAGAGAACTAATTGGGTTATCTGGTCCTCAGTAGAGGACTAGTTGGATTATCTACTTCTTAGTCGATTCTTAGCAGCCAGTTTTTCTAGCTCACATAGACCAATTGAGGTCCCTAGTGATACCACGAGCCTACTTCCTCCTCATCGGAACTAACATGTTTGACACACAAAGTTATCAATTATTCGCACATTGGTACCGGCAAGATCTGCCAGACTTCCTAGAAAGGCCGACTCCAGTTTAGGCAGACGTCGTTTACTCAATACAGGACAGTAACACAGCAGGTGCTCAATGCTCTCCACTTCCTCCTCATATTCACAGCTTCTGCAGAAGTCATTGGAGTCAATACCCAATCCCGTCAGAACTGACACTAGTGTAGACAGTCCTTTCTTCTCTAGTGCGATTAGATATTTTTACCTTCTTAGGTCGTTTTTTGACCAGATCTGTCTAGCTACCCTAAATATGTCGATTTCTGTATATCTTTATTAGCATGCCTGACTGCATCTTGCCTAAGCCAAAGCTTGCATGTGGACAGTGGCGCACCAATATCTGCAAATTCTTCAAGCATTTGTAATGTCAATTTCATCGGCCAATGAAACTGCTCAGCCTTCTCGTTGATATACGAGTATATCTGCGGCAGTCGTGGACTATTTGTGAATTTTATCTACACCTTAGTAGATGACCTCTGGGGTTGTCTACTTCTTAGTAGATGACATTAAAATATTGTAAATGTCCAAAATTAAATTTAAATTTATGTTCTATTTTAACATGTAGTGCGTTTCTGTTTCGATGATTTTCCAAATAAACGCCCATGTTTCTGTATTCCGACAGCGGTTTTCTTCCGAATTTATTTTTCTTAAACTGGGCACTAATTTTTGTTTGGGGACTATTGAAGATTTTCTGCAAATACAGATAGCCCACATTTACCGATTTGAGGAATATTTAATACAAGCAGAAACATTTGGATTCAAAGAAACTCGATTCCGAGCGGAAAGTTCTGATTCAAGCCACATTTGAAATACAGAACAGTTCAAAAATTTATATTTTTAATGTAAAAATATCAATAATGTATTCTTTTAATGTTGACTGGTTTTATATGTGTTCTGTCGAATATAACGAACCAAAATTCTTAGTCCCTTGAAGTCCTCTGTAACCGTACACGACTGTAATTTAAAAATTTGTTTGTACTTCAAAAACGCTTAGTGGTTTAGTGACACTTTCAAAAAAAAACCTTAAGAAGCAACATAATAATATAAAATAATTTCTTTAATATTAGAAACGACAGACAGCTGGACGTTCATTGCTCTCGGTAAGAATAAGTACGCGCGTTCCATTTGCTCACGTTTATTTACTCAGCGCGATAAAGTCCACAAATGGAATAAAGAAAAAAAAAACTGACTGCGTAAACAACCTGACTGTGACTACGACGAGGATGGCAGACGATGAAAACGTCTGACAATTATGGCTAAGATCGAGCAACGACCGTACACAATTTTAAACATATTATGCAATTGTTACTTATTTCGAAAGACTGCGGACGATTGTTTAACAACAACAAAATAAATTAAAAGTGCACAACTTAATGTGACTCACATTCACCCAGAGCGAAGGCGACACATACTTTTTTAGATCACTGTGATGATTTTAATATAATGAATATTGATGATGGGATTTCTTTCATTGGGTTTGTTTTGCTCGTTTAATTCTTTTTTTTTGGAATTCCGACAGCGGAAGAAATGTATATACTTTGTGCTGATGTTCTCAAAGAGCGAATACGTTTCCAAAACTCCGAATGCGTTTTCGGTAACACGGACCAAATAGACGACAACAATTTTAACCAAATCGAAAAGAATGACTGACTGAATTGCTTTGGCATTTATTTGTTTGCCGCTAGGCTAGGCTACGAGTAGTTCACTCACTCAAGTGTGTCTCATCATCATTCTCTGCTAACGTTGTTGCCGCCCGTGGTTGTTGTCATCGTCGTTCGAGTTCTCTGACTTTCGTTTTCTAGTTTGTTGTCTGTCCAAGTGTTTGCTCGGTTCATTCCCATGAGTTTGCTATAACCCACCCACATAGTGCATATAGGGTATACTCAATTGGTTATAACGTTTGTTACATATGTTCAAATAATAATCGGCCTCCTTCAGTCGTTCGGTCGGACCGTCCGTCGCCGGTACAGAAATGACACCTATCAGGAACTTAGCTGGTTCTCTACATCAGAAGGTATACTTTAATGTAAATTTGTAAGCCACCATCCTTGGATGAAGTTGGACTAATAATGGCGGATGAGACTTAAAACCTAGAAGAAAAATATTCAGGAGAATCTATCTCGCTGGTTTCTGACCATAATATGGTTACGAGAGACCATATGGTGATCATGTTTAGGAAGGAAACATTATTTTCAACACATAATCATGTTTTGAACCCGGAAATATTCATATTCAGTATTCATGTCACAGTATTCTGATCATTATATGATTTGAATTGGCTGCATTATGGCCAATTGTGATCACACACGGTTATAATCTACTAAAGGGTTTTCCAACAAGAGGTGTTATTTTGGTATTCAAAAAATATGCCATTTTTTGAGATGCTTGATCGGATGTTTATTTCATAATAAAGAGGAAGGTATGCCGTTAATAATGAAAAACAACATCAGCCAAATGGCCACCACGACCACGCTTACAGGACCATATCCTTTTCATGAAATTGTCTATAACCAAATCTCAAAGTGGCTGCCCTATGTGCTCGATAGCCTCACGAATTCTATCTTTGAAGTCTTGAATCGACGCTGGGCTGTTGGCGTAGACCTTATCTTTCACGTGGCCCCAAAGGAAGAAGTCGCAAGGCGTTAAATCACAAGATCTCGGTGGCCAGTTGTGATCACCTCTTTGAGATATAACACGGTCCGGAAACTTTTCCCGTAACAGAGCAATGGTTTCGTTGCTTGTGTGGCACGTAACGTCATCTTGTTGAAAGTAAACGTTGTCCAGATCAATACCATGCAACTCCGACCATAAAAAATCATTAATCATCTCTCGATAGCGCAATCCATTCCCGTAACTGTTGATCCAACCTCATTTTCGAAAAAGTAAGGTCCAATGACCCCGCCGACCATAAACCGCACCAAACAGTCACACGTTGAGGATGGAGAGGCTTCTCAACAATAACTCTTGGGTTTTCCGAGCCCCAGATGCGACAATTTTCCTTGTTGACGTAGCCACTGAGGTGAAAATGGGCCTCATCAGTCAAGATGATTTTCGTTTTGTAGTGAATTTTAATAATTTCAATGCGTTGTTGAATCGTGTATCGTTCTATTTTTATACCCTACACCACACTGTGGTACAGGGTATTATAACTTTGTGCATTTGTTTGTAACACCCAAAAGGAGAAGAAATAGACCCATCGTTTATTATACCGATCGACTTAGAATCACTTTCTGAGTTGATTTAGCTATATCCGTCTGTCTGTCCGTCTGTCTGTCCGTCTGTCCGTCTGTCTGTCTGTCTGTCTGTCTGTCTGTCTGTCTGTCTGTCTGTCTGTCTGTCCGTCTGTCTGTCTGTCTGTCTGTCTGTCTGTCTGTCCGTCTGTGCATGTATTCTTGTAATCAAAGTACAGGTCGCAATTATGGTCCGATCTCGACGAAACTTTACACATATCTTTTTTTTGGCCCAAGGACGGTCCCTATGTAAAACCGCTGTAAAAACTTTATTTTATATCCGATCAGTATGAAATTCGGCAGAAAGAAGTTTCTTATTATATGGATGAACACTATTAAATTTGGAAGAAATCGGTTCAGATTTAGATATAGCCCCCATATATACGTTACCCCCGATTTGACATGTAAGCGCTGTAAAAATGTTATTTTATATCCGATCAGTGCGAAATTCGGCAAAGAGAGGTTTCTTATTACATGAAGGAATACTGCTAAATTCGGAGAAAATCGGTTCAGACTTAGATATAGCCCCCATATATATGTTACCCCCGATTTGACATGTAAGCGCTGTAAAAACTGTATTTTATATCTGATAAGTGCGAAATTCGGCATAAAGAGGTTTCTTTCTACATGAAGGAATACTGCCAAATTCGGAGAAACTCGGTTTAGATTTAGATATAACACCCATATATATGTTACCCCGATTTGACCTGTAAGCGCTGTAAAAACTGTATTTTATATCCAATCAGTGCGAAATTCGGCAGAAAGAGGTTTCTTATTACATGAAGGAATACTGCCAATTTCGGAGAAAATCGGTTCAGATTTAGATATAGCTCCCATATATATGTTACCCCCGATTTGACATGTAAGCGGTGTAGAGACTGTATTTTATATCCGATCAGTACGAAATTCGACAGAAGGAGGTCTTTTTACATAAATAAGTATTCAGGAAAGATCGGTTCAGATTTATATTAAAGCTCCATATATATGTTCCTCCTGATTTGGTATCAAACCGCTATAGAAGTTGTATTTAACTTCCGATCATTAAAATTTTCCAGAAAGATGTTTCTCACTTTAGGAACGAATATTGCTTAATTTAGCGATTATCGTTTCAGAATTAGATAATATGTTTCTACCCATTTACCAATTATTCCAAATTATTATGGCAATGACCCTTATCGCATTGTTATGGAGGTGTAGGGTATTATATAGTCGGCCCCGCCCGACTTTCTGCCTTTCCTTACTGGTTAGTAATGGCGTAGTTTCTACTTGTCAAATGTCAAAGAATAAAAGCTTCAAAAGTGACAGCTACCGAAATACCGGGTGATTCAAAATAACACCTCTTGTTGGAAACCCCTGTATAATATAATTCTGTAGAATGTATGGAGACGAAGACAAAACCGAGATCTACAGCTCAGCCACTTCCACGGGGTTCAAAAATAATGAGTCTTTGGTAACTTCAACCAGTCGGGGAACATTAGGGAAGCTTGTAGGATTTCAATTGTTCTATGACCTAATCTGAGCATCACAAACTTCAAACTACTAATAGGAATGTATAGACGGTGTCTTATACTTGTGACAGATGCCATTACGAGTTACTACCTTATTAGAACTAGAACTAAGAGGTAGGACAATTCTGTAAAATGTGTGGCAACGAAGACGGATTGTAGACCATTCAATTTCCTGGGCGACAAAATCAGAGACTTATGTGGCTGGCTGAATAGAAAGGGCTTTGAAAAACATTCACTCAGTTGCGGTAATTGCGACTTGTCACATCTAAAGGTGAACTCTAGCCTGATCAGACTAATTCAAAGCCTTCTCCACAGAAGACGCATAACAGCAAATCTTGGGTCCACAACATAGTAACCAATACTGACGTTGTCATTTACTCCGACAGCCAGGCTGCCATCAATTCTCTGGAGGCCACATCCCTAAATTCACAAAGAGCCCTCGACTGCCGCAGATCTCTTAAAGATATGGCTGAGCAGTTTAACAAACACCTCATATGGGTGCCTGGGTATAAGGATATCTGTGGGAAATGCAAAGCTGATAAACTAACTAAAGCGACGACATTCTCGAAGAATTTGAATATACAGGGTCTCCCATATTCGACGGACCCATCTGGCAACGCCATAACTTTTGACAGAGATGTCAGATCGCTTAATGACATACCGCGTTTGAAGCGTCAGTCCAAGCAGATTTTTACCATGGAACAATACACGCCACGCGAGCGCTCTGAAATAGTTGAAATTTACATTCAACAGAAGAAGTCAAGTCAACGTGCTTTTAAAATATTAAAAAATGTGAGAAGTGCGCCTTCTAAGAACACCATTAAGCGTTTATACGAAAAATTTTCGACTGGTGAGGCTCTTTCTAATCCGAAGAGGCCAAATAAAAGTCGACCAAGGCGATCGGCCGAGAATATCGCTGCCGTACGAGCCAGTGTTGAGAGGTCCCCAAGAACATCCCAAAAACGCCGTTCTCAGCAGTTGGGCATGGCTCGGTCCACTTTACAACGGATTATTCGCGTTGATTTGCATTTGTTCCCGTACAAAATTCAATTGACGCAAAGATTGTTGCCTGCGGACAAGCCTCGTCGATTGGAATGGGCCCAACGAGTCCGTGGGTCCGTCGAATATGGGCAACCCTGTATTGGTGCGCCACTATCCATATGCAAGCTTTGGCTTAGACAAGAGGCAATCAGGCAATCCAACGAAAGATGGACAGAAATCCGCACCTGAAGGGTAGCTAGACATATCTGGCAATATATGACCTGATGAGGTCAAAATATTTCCTCGCACTAGAGAGGAAATGATTGTTTACGTTAGTATCAGTTCGGGCGGGACACTGCCTGATCGGCGAACTCTCCAGAAGATTGCACTCAGAAACAAATGAACCCAAAGATAAGTTAAAATGAACTAAACTTCAGGAAAATTAAACTTCCTATGGCGCTAAAGCAATTTTTTCCCAAATCAAGTTCACATTTGTCCTTAATATTAGCAAATGTTTTGAACTTAGTTTTAGTTAATACTAACTTGAACTTAGTAAATATTCCTTTATATCTAGTTCAATTGAACTCATATTAAGGAAAAATTAACTCAGTTTAAGTAAAAATTTACATGAAATTTGGAAAAAATCTAGTTAAATTTTCACTAAAATCAGGTACATTTTTACTTGAAATCAGGAAATTTTTACTAAAAATTAAGAAAATTTTAACTAAAATCAAATATTTTTTTTACTAAGATTAAGTTACATTTTTACTAAATGGAAGTAAAACAATTCCTCAAATCAAGTTCAATTTTACTTGAATATACGAAAATTAAACTAAAATGTAAGAAACGTTTAACTACAAATGAGTAATTTTTGAACTTGCAACTTGTAGAAGCAAACTAAATTTTAGTTCATTACTACTAATATAATTCAGCAAAATATTCTCGGAAATTTTCCAATAAATATTTTGCTCCAATATATTTGAAACAAATTCAAAAAGCCTGAAACAAATAGAATTCTCATTCAATGTCTCAATCTTATGTCTTAAGTATTTCACATATAATCCTATATATTTGCTGCGAAGTTAAATTACTTAACTTCGCAGCTGCTGTTTGATATTTGAGCAGTTAAAGAAAAAAATTCCTTTGAAACGAACGGGAATTTTTTGCTTAACGAATATTTAAGGATTATTTGAAACCCGTATTATAAATTTCAGAAAAACATGAACTAGAACTAAGGAAATTCGGATATTTCTAGTTAAAATGTCCTAAAATGATTTATTTTCGAGGAGTAGTAAATGTTTCTTCGACGCTAGGAAATCCTTCCTCGGTAAAAGTCAAAATTTACCAAATAGTAGGAAATTTTTACTTGGTCGATGGAATTTTAAGTAAGTAAAATCATATCCCATTTCCGAGTATGTAACCAAATTGCTATATCTTTGAATTTAGTTCAATTTGCTCATTGAAAGTAAAATTTCCCAGTTTTGAGGAAAATTTAACTAAACATGAGTAAAAATCTTGAACTAAACTGAGATATAGATTTTACTGACATAAACGATTGCCATTTTTCTGAGTGTGGGTATTGACCAGTGTTGCCGCTGGAATTTTCTCAGAAACTGCCCAAAATCGACTTCATCTGCCTAAATAAAAAAACAAGTAAAGACGGATTAGGTTCGGCAATGCCGAATCTTATATACCTTCCACCAGGGATCGCATGTGAATGGTTTCGGGTACAAATAAACTAGTTATACCAAATTTCAGCCCTATTTCGTTGAAATTTTAGGTTTTTGTTCGTGTGAAGAATTCCGGCTATAAATAAACCCCAGTTACCAATTTTCAGCCCGATCAGTTATCATTTTTTTTTTTGTCTCTATGACGTTAAGAAGTCAAATCATCGGGGAGATGCTACACATGGGGGCTATATCAAAAAATGGAACGATATTACCCATTTTCAATCCCAAGTTACCTGCAGCTATAAGAAGTATCTAATTATACCAAATTTCATTCATCTAGCTCAATTATTGTGTGATTACAACAGACGGGCGGACAGACGGACGTGGCAATATCGTCTTAGAATTTTACGACGTGGTCTCGGATCAATATTTAGAGGTTTTACAAACGAAGTGGTGTAGGGTATAAAAATAATGTGCGCTTCTTTTATAACTTAGAAATTCTGTGTACAATTTATTCTATACAGAAAAAAAGGTATTAACTGTGTGGTAGTGATAACAAATTAAAAACGAAGCTTGAAAAATTTGCGAAACATTTTTCACAGTTCTTATGGGACATCGTTTCCCCAAAAAGAGGAGAGTTTGGTATAGCTAGGGTAAAATCCACAGTATTATAATCAAATCGGGATCACATTCAACAAGCTTAGCGAGTTTCTTAACAAGTGGCAATATTGAGAAATCTTAATTGGAAAGCACGTTTTTGGGGGTTGTCATATTTAACAGCTTTGAACATTTATTTTTAAAATCGATTCCCTATTCTATTTGACTTAGCAATTCGATGTAAATTCCTAAATAGCTGATTTTATTTCTGTTTTTCTGATTGAGTTAAGTCATTTTGAATGCAATTTTCGGGCTTTGAGCAAATGAATATTTTAGAAAAGCCAAAATGAAAGATTTTATTTTTGTCCGTCCGTCCGTCTGTCCGTCTGTCAGTGAGTCTGTATGTCTGTCTGCTGGCTGGTGCGCACGATAACTCTCGAAAGGATTAACCGATTGACTTCAAATTTGATGTGCGGTAATATTTCTCCAACTACACAAGACACCGTCTGTTGCTAAACCAACCATAATTTGTAAAGGAATTTTTCACAACCCAAAATATTCCTTGATATTTCTTGGCAGAAACAATCGGCCCAAAAAATGCCCAACCTAATTTTTTTTAATTTTTTCTGCCCAAATTTCGTTCGATATGCCAAAAACGGCAACACTGGTATTGACTCCAATGACTTCTTCAAAAGCTGTGGAGATGAGGAAGAAGGGGGAGCATTAAGCACTTGTTATGCGACTGCCCCGCTTTGTCCAGCTGGACATACTGGAGTCGGACTTTCTAGGCACTCTAACAGATCTTTCCTGTGCCGATATTCGTACAGGCTTTTCCAACAAGAGGTGTTATTTTGGTATTCAAAGAAAAATTTCATCTTTTGAGATAAATTATCGGATGTTAATTTCATAATAAAGAGGAAGGTATGCCGTTAATAATGAAAAAACAACATCAGCCAAATGGCCAAACGACGACCACGCTTACAGGACCATATCCTTTTCATGAAATTTTCCATAACAAAATAGCAAAGTGGCTGCCCTATGTCCTCGATAGCCTCACTAATTCTATCTTTGAGGTCTTGAATCGACGCTGGGCTGTTGGCGTAGACACGTAGAGATAACACGGTCCGGAAACTTTTCCTGTAACAGAACAATGGTTTCGTAGCTTGTGTGGCACGTAGCGCCGACTTGTTGAAAGTAAACGTTGTCCAGATCAATACCATCCAACTCCGACCATAAAAAATCATTAATCAACTCTCGATAGCGCAATCCATTCACCGTAAATGTTGATCCAACCTCATTTTCGAAAAAGTATGGTCCAATGACCCCGCCGGTCCATAAACCGCACCAAACAGGCTTCTCAACATAAACTCTTGGGTTTTCCGAGCCCCAGATGCAACAATTTTGCTTGTTGGCGTAGCCACCGAGGTGGAAATAGGCCTCATCAGTCAAGATGATTTTTCGATGGAATTTCGGATCATTTTCATGCATTTCAAGGACCCAATCAGCAAAGACACGACGTTGTTGATGATCGGCCCAAAAATAATGAATAATAAGATATGTCATCCCGGAGCGAGTAGGTTGTCAGTTACGAACGAATAGAAATTTCAACGAGTAGGTGTTCAAAGAGTGAGTTTTTCCGCGGATTTCGGACCGATTTTCCCGAATTTTGTGTAATTGTCACAATTAAAAAATAATATCAATCGATTAGTGCAAAAAAAGTTCAAACTATGTTCGCGGAAACCTGTTTTTTCGCGTGTGACATTTCATTCCTATTCGTTCGTAACTGATAGATTTTGACAGTTCTCGGGATGACTTATCTTCATAATTTATAATTTTTGGATCGGCCGGCATGAGTTTTTGTGTTAACTGAACTTTATAATTAAGATCCAAGTCTCTATGCAAGATACGGTGTAATGACGTTTGTGGAATGCCCAATTCCAAAGAACGACGAGGAATGGACAAACCTAGGTTTTCTTCAACACTTTGGGCTACAGCAGCAATATTCTCAGTTGTTCTTGAGCGACGTGCACGGGTTTTATTCTTCACATCACTAACTTGTCCCAACAGCTCGAATTTTTCCACCAATTTCTGTATTGCGGTCCGACAAGGTGCTTCACGACGACCCAAAAATGCTTTACTTTTGCGAACTGTGACTGCAAGATTTTCACCATTTTTGTAGTGAATTTTAATAATTTCAATGCGTTGCTGAATCGTGTATCGTTCCATTTTTAGTAATGGCATAGTTTCTACTTGTCAAATGTCAAAGAATAAAAGCTTCAAAAGTGACAGCTACCGAAATACCAGGTGATTCAAAATAACACCTCTTATTGGAAAACCCTGTATAAAACTTAACTTCTCTGACACCTCTTCATCTACCATGCCAAGTTTGGTCGCAATCGGTTTTTTAGTTAAGAAACGTTCGAATTATTTCTCTTTTTTGAATTCGTACCACTGTGCAGTGTTTTGCAAAAACAGACTTCCAAAAATCGAGAGGGGAGCAATTTTTTCTACAAAGGTTTTTTAAAAAATTTCCACAAAAAAATAGAAATTGCGCATTGTGTCCTCTGTAAAAAAAAAGTAAACATTGCACAAATCGGTTCAGTCGTTCGAGAGCAATTACAAATTTCGAAAAACACAAAACACACATTTTTTTATTTTTTTTTTTTCAAAAATTAATTAAAATATAATTTTTTCAAAAAATTTTTTTTTACAAAAAAATTATGGCGAGGTCTTATTTTACCTATTTCTAACTGCTTATAAACATTTTAGTCAAAAATAAACTACATAGGTCGATATTAAATATTCTCACCCAGGTGTTACATATTGCCTTTTTGGTTCCATTACAAACATATTTAAAATTCAACCAACCGGGGCAGTAACTCATTTTTTGTAGCTAAGAAAACGAAATTTATTCAATCTTAAGAAAGAAGTGTAATATCTCTTCGTTTCAAACGAACTTATCGGCATTGATTTTGCACGAATTTGTCTTAGTGTTGTTGCTGTTGTCGTTGTTGTTGACTTATTCACTCGTTTTTTTTTTTTGGGGTGATGCCAGTAGTTGTTTGTTGTCGTATGCGTCTGCGTCTGCGTCTACGTCTACGGTGACATCGACTTAGTGATGGCTGTTGTCATTTTTTGTCTAGATATTTGTTTTCATTTTTGTCTTTCGTTGCAGCCCCCCTCCTTACCTGAGTTCTCAGCACCCCACTTCAGGGCCATTATCAAGGTTTTGTTTTGATGCGTTGTTGTGTTTGTTTTTTGCCTTTTATGCTATATTTTCTTTTATTCGTAGTAATATATCTTGTTTGATTTTATGAATGAATTGTTGTTTTAACTTTTGTTTTGTTTTGGTTTTTATTTTTTTTTTTGCTGTTTATTTTTATTCAATGCATTTTTAGAGATGAATTGGCTAATGAAAAGAGATTATTGAGTGAGAGGAAGTTTTTGTTATTGGCAGAAAATATATTTTTTGTAATAGAGAATTCCTCTTTTTACAAAACTACACTCAGTTGTACTGTGTAGGACATAAGTATTCATCAAGAAATTCCATTTGATTTTAATCCAACGACTATTGATACAAAAGAGGGCAGAGAAATACTAAGAATTCTCTCTACTAGCCGACACCTTACGCGAACAGACAATGCAAGCGCTAAAAATATATTTAATAAGCATATTTTTTTGCAAAAAAAATACAGTGCATTTATTTCAATTGATGAAAAACGAAATAGTATTTTTTTGAAGATCTGAAGTTGGCGTATAACTTATGTGTCAAGCATTAAAAGATGTGTATACGCCTCTTCGTACAATGGAAAAGGAATGTTCATTGAACCTATGTACAGCTGCGGTCAAAATAATAGCACCACGATATATAAACATATTAAAACGGATATACTTCTAAACTATTGCATTACTATTGCATTACTATACAGAAATTATAAGTAATGCAGATATTTCAGTGTTTTGAATTATAAATGAGAAACATAATTTTTTCTAAAAAGTCCAAAAAAATCTCCCGTCAAAATAATAGCACCTCTAACATTTTACTAAATACTATATTAGTAACAAAATATTTATTCAGCAATAATTCGTTGAGAGCACCAATGCCATACAACGTCTTCCAAAATAATTTTCCAGATTCTGACCCCTATCTGCTAAATCGAGTATTTAAATGACTTTCCCCCTTTTTCCCTAAAGCTTTTGCGAGTTTTCTTTTATTCTTATACGATCTCCCTGAATCATTAATTATCCATTTTGTAATGTGGACAGTTTGGGGCTATGCGAAAGCACTATATATCATTAATTTGCTCGAATTTTGGATCGTTATCTTGTTGGATACGAGCGGACGAGCAATATTTCTTCATATGCATTAACCTACAATATCATATTAAGAATGAATCAAAACATTGATCAAACCATAGTGAAGTGTTCTTCCTGGCTGTAAATTTCTTACTGCATTTAGCATCAGTTGGTTTACTTTTATAGGACCAACATTACCTACCTCAAAATAATATATATTCCGACTCATCTGAGCAAAAAAGTTGAACCATTTTTGTCTTGGCTACTACCAATATGGAAATCTTTAACCGAGAACATTTTTCTGGGACGGAAGCAGTTAATTTGTGTTCCCCCATATATTTGCCAACTATTTCAACCCTTACTTCAGACATCGAAATCTTTGCGGCTCATTTATTCTTCATACAAAGCTTCACATTGCTCGTCCTGACTAAACCTTTAACCAATAAATGCGGCAAGATGGACTGGATTCTACATTTTGCAGTTTCCGAAGAAAACTTTACAGTATTTCTGAGAATGGATTCTACATTTTCCACTTTCAGAAGAAAACTTTACAGTATTTCTGATCAGTTTATGTGAAAAACTGAAAGATTTTTCATGCTAATCGTATTGTGAGAAAAATGTTAATGAAATTAAAATTTCCAGCGGTATAAAGCTCTATTGTTATTAATAAATATTTCTATAAATGCATTTAATTTTTTTTAAGAATAAAATATTTGGCCCTATATTAATTACATTTATGTGGCATTTATAGATGTTCTGAATTACAAAATTGGTAAAACTTTATCAACTTTTTGTCTATGGTGCTATTTTTTGACTGGCCTGATCAAAGGTTACTTCAAAGAATCTCTCAAAAGACACAAACTATTTCTTTCTTTTACAAAATGTTGATATTTTTGAGGAGAAGGTATTTATAATAATGATTCAATATAACAATATTGAGTAAACTTACTTTATATTTGAAAATTTCGTATCCACATGGCTGGAGGTGAATGTGTCTTGAACCAATGTCTTCTGATCGTGATGAAATTTGCACCAAGTTTAGTTCTATTGGATAGTAGTTATGAGACAAAATTTCAACGAGATCGGTTAAAGCCTATCTTAGTTGGAGGGTGTAGAATTTTGACTCCTTTTTTTCATTCATATAATAATTTCCTATTGTATTTAGAAAATTGTTGCCTAGTGTTTTCGATAGCCTTTTCTTCAATCTTTTTAAGAAAATAAAAAAAAAATCATATAAATAATTGTTGTTTTTTGGAAATTTGAGCTTTGAATTTTTTTTTAAAACACATGTTTTTATAGTTGATTTAAGTTTCAAGTGAAGGCTTAGGACATTTCCTTTAAGAGCTTTGTAGACTATTAGTTGTTTAGCTTGTTCATCTATCAAAATAAAGATTAACATCTAAAAAAGTAAGAAAGTTCAGTCGTGTAAACCGACTAACGAATCCCCTCACCTTGAGTCTCAAAAAAATATTAGTAAATTTATGTATTTTTTTTTTGTTTTATTTAATTTATTATCAATTTAAATTGCATTTAATAACTTTTAAGGTATTTACTGGGATTAAAGTTCAAAGCTGTTTACTTTTGGTACAAAATGGTCTATTTGTGTGAGAGGTACCAAAAGGGGCGTCCCAATAACTGTCACTTTTCTCTGGACTCTAGGTACTATAAAAGCATTACTCTGTACAAAATTTCAAGTACTTATATGCACTGGTATCAAAGTTATAAGCTGTTAACTTTTGGTGTAAAATGGTCCATTTGTGTGGGAGGTACCAAAAGAGGCGTGCCAATTACGAACACTTTTCTCTAGACTTTAGGTACAATAAAAGCATTACACTGTACGAAATTTCAAGTATTTGTATGCACTGGTAATAAAGTTATAAGCTATTAACTTCTGGTTCAAATTTGTCCATTTGTGTGGGAGGCGTGGCAACTTCGCCTATTTTTCTCGAGGTAATAGTGACTAATAAACTAATACTATGTGTAGAATTTCAGAGGATTCAAACAAGTAGTATAGAAGATATTAAATAATCAATATTTCACTAAATGTTAACCAATTGTGGGGGAGGTACTAGATGGAGTGAACCAATATGGCCCATCTTAGAACTTCGCGGGAGATAGAAGAAAATATTACCACATACCAAATTTGAAGTCAATCGGTTACTCCTTTCGAGAGTTATCGTGCGCACCAGCCAGTAGACAGATAGACAGACAGGCAGACGGACATTGCTCATTCGACTTAAAATGATCCAAAACGGATATCCGCCGAAAATACTTAGGGTCTTGGGTCACTCCTTCGATGTGTTACACTTTTAGTTCGTAGCAAATGATATATACCCTCCTCTCTAAGGTGAGGGGAGTAGAGATTAAACCATATAACTCGAGAACCATTTATCGCAATTGGCTCAGGAAAGCTGTTTGCTACTTCTCTAGCCACATTATCAATCGCCAATAGATGGATTAGGATTTTTAGAGACTCTGTCGCTGTAGTCCTTAGAGCCCCGCTTATGCTTATGGCAGCAGATCTCTGAAACTTCATTAATTGACTAATGATGGATCGCTTATCAGTTGCCATCCACCAAACCACAATGCCGTACAGTAGTATTGGGCGAACTACTGTTATGTATATCCATTGGACTATTTTAGAAGGGAGACCCCCAACGTGCCCCTACAGCTTTCCTATAGGAATAAAAAGCGACGTTGGCCTTCCTTACACGTTCCAATACATAAAGTCTAAAGGATAATTTCCTGTCTAGGATATCTGGAAAATGTTCGCTTTCAGAAAATACCAGCCATACCATGTGGAACCTTATTCTTCCTAGTATAAAGAACCAATTTTGTTTTGTTTGAGTTAACGCTCAAACCACAGCGTCTGGCCCATCTGGTCAATTTGTTTAGAGCCTTGCTGTATAATGTCTCAGAGGACATGCGGGAATGTGACGGTTACTGAGAGTGAAACGTCGTCCGTCGGAGACAGTACTCCTCACTGCAAAGTCCCTCTGTTTACAAATCTCACTGTCTTCAGGTGAGCGAACGCTTAATTAGTACTAATCAAGATGTACTTCATCCCTGGGTGCGATGTGAAGCGATCTTTGCGAAAACTGGTACAGAGGCATGTCTTGGTCTAGATTCTGTTGTTGTTGTAGCAGCTTGGAGACGCTGAGTTTATAATCCTTAAACCTATTTCTATTACAGACTTCGTTCCTGCATATATCCGATTATCGCGGGAACCTTATGTTATTTTCATCTTCTCAATGTTGTCCGGTTGCAAATTAACATCCGTGTGTTAATTTCAGGGAAGGGAAGTTATTTGAGTGTTATCGTTTATATTCTCCACTAAAAGCGCTGCATTTTTGTTAATAGTCGTCCTGGTGTTATGTCTATTTTTAGCTTCCCTGTTGACTGTGATCTGTGACCTGTGATCAGATGTTGTTGTAATGGTAGTGAGTGGTGAGTTATTTTGAGCTGCAGAAACTTGAATTATGAAGAAAACATGAAAGGTTGATGTTAAATTTTTCCAGTGCCCTGGCTGGGAATTGAGCCCAGCATCTTCGGGATCCAAGTCGAATGCACTAACCATTGAGCTCCCGAAGGTCATTTATCTTGGTCTAGTGATGATCGCTATTAAAAATGGGGTATATCGGTTCATGTTTTAATATAGGCCCTCTCCAATATAACTTGTCAACGCTCTCGAGAACACATTCAATTAATCTGGCTGCTATGTATTAATACTTTACATTGCTCTAAAACTGCCTAGTGGAAATGAGGCGTATAGGTCCAAACGTTGAGTGAAACATGAAATAAATTAGTTTTATTTACTTCAGAAAAATACCTGACCAAACAACTCAGTTTAAATAACATAATTAATTAAAATGAGGTACATCGGTCTTTGTTTTGATATAGTCCACATAATTGCAATTGATTTCTGGAGTCTCTTGAAAGTTGTACTCTATTTAACCTGTAACAATTATTAGTAATATTGCTTTGATGTAAGAACTACATATTTACATTGCTTGGCAAAAAATGGTGGAGGGTTATCTATACCGCCGTGCCTTTTCCTTCCACTTATCAATAAATGATTTAATCTACAACAAACATATGTGGAATTCCACAACAAATCGACGGGTTCAAAAATATTTAGCGGTTGGTTTTCCCCATGTTTTTAAATTTTTTAGTACACTTGAAGAAACGTTTTGTGGAATATTTTGAGATCTTGCCATAACTCGTTCAGATGTTATCGATAACTAAAAAATCGTTTAGCTATCACTCTATCTATGGGATTTTTGGTCATAGCTACTTAAGTTATGGACCTTTTTTTAAATTTTGTTATTTTGCGGAACTTTTCAGAAAAACATATAAAATGAAGTATTTCTTCCAAAACGACCGCCACCCACGCTGATTCCTTTCCCTCTGAAAGTCTTCCTACAAAAGGGTGCGTCATTTAAAATTGTAACAACCGATTACTTTGACATGTGATTTGAGCCCATTGGATTATTTTCTGTGGTGAGCCATTAAGGATAAATGTTACGCAAAGCATCCAGAGACAATTGAAGCGTTGAAACAGAAAATCGAAGTTGCCATTGAAGAGATTCGACCCGAAACAATCGAAAACGATTTGGACCTATAACATTAATAACATTGAAAGGATTCTAAGAAAATTTGTACGTTATGTTTTCGATTTGAAAATACAAGATCATGAGCGTGTAACTGAACTTACCCTGGTATTTTTAGGGTGTACTTTTAGGGATTATTTAAACTCTCGCATTTTACTACATTTTTATAAGATAATGAAAACAGGAAACATTATTAATTCAACGCGTAATGTTCAGATTGATTACCCCTTAATCATTCTACAGCTCTTGAATTTTCATTATTGGTTAGAGTCTACCGTAGTTGGAACTGCCTTCCTAACCGACTGAAAATGTATTCTTACTCTTATACTACATATGAGAGACACATTATTGATTACTATAGCGGCACTCTTCCGTAATACTAACTGGTAACTCTAGGCATGTCCCAGCTGTTTTAGGGCCTTTTTTATAAACACATTTTTCCTCTATTCATATGGCTGGGGAGCCATTTTTAAATCTATAATTATTTTTGTGAACTATTTTATAATTCATAATAATACCTTTTAGTTTAATAAGTTTATTAATGCTGTACATAGTTGATTATCTTACAATACATGTATAAGTGGCCTTTTTGGCTTTCTTTGTATTGATATTGAATAAATAAATAAATAAATTTTTCTGAAGTACATTTGGAAATGGTGTAGTAAAAAACACATAGGAGTTTTCGTCGGCGCACCGACGATATATTGGAATATTTTAAAATTGTTTATAACATTATGGCACTTACTAACAAGGCCATTACATATGGCACTTACTAACAAGGCCATTATGGCACTTACAATCAAGGCCATTATAACAAGGCCATTATGGCACTTACTAACAAGGCCATTATTAAATGACAAAGTTCAACCTTTCCAATCTTTATATATAAAATCCTTTGTAAGTTTGTTAGTAACGCATGATCTCTGAAACTATAAGAGCGAAGGGCTTAAAATTCCACATTAGGTTCAGTTCGGTGTCATCTGTGTTTTAGAATTATTTATTTCCAGAGCGATTTAACTGAAATTTAAAATGTATGTGTGGTTTGTCTTGATAATAGATTGTAACAAGTAGATGGCGCTGTAGTGGACTTATGTCCAAAATAATTTTTTTGCTGATTTTTTTCTGAAACTCGGATTATATGCATTTTTTAATGAAAAACAAACCAATACATGCCGAAAAGAAAGGACATGACAACGTCTGCTGGGGTCAGCTAGTAAAAACAGAAATTTGAAAATAATTACCAGTACTGTTTTATAGCCGATTCAAATTTTAAATGGCCCACCCGTACCTGAGTCCATCCCTAATATGCTTAATTGCCGAGCCAGTCGTGGTAGTCATATGAATGATATTGTGTTCCATTATTAAATGACAAAGTGCAACCTTTCCAATAAACCAGAAATTTGAAAAACTTATCAGTACTTTTATTATAGCCGATTCAAATTTTAAATATTCAAATTTATATCAAAAGTAGTAGAAATAGATGGATTTTTTGGGTGATGATTCGACAAAAAGATTTCTTGTAAAAAATCACTATTGGTGCCCACAGTACACTTTTATGGCAATTCAACGTTTTTTTAGTATATCGTATTTGTTGGATATGCATTGAGTTTTGTTTACTATTGAAAACAACCATAAATATCATATATTAAAAAAACCGTTGAATTGACACAAGGAATCTTTATCCCCTCACCTTAGAGAGGAGGGTATATATCATTTGCTACGAACCACAAAGTGTACCACATCGAAGGAGTGGCCTAAGACCCTAAGTATGTTCGGCTATCTCGGATATCCGTTTTGGGTCATTTTAAGTCGAATGAGCAATGTCCGTCCGTCTGTCTGTCTGCTGGTAAAAAAGTTTTACACTGTACAACATTTCAAGTATTTGCATGAACTGATATTAAAGCTATAAACAGTTAACTTTTGGTGCAAAACGGCCATTTGTGTGGGAGGTACAAAAAATGCGTGGAAACTGCCCATTTTTCTCGAGGTGATAGCAACTAAGGCCCTTATTCATAAAAATTTAATGAATGTTTGAAGAATGCTTTAACACTGCTAAAGCGTTCCTCAAACCTTCTTTAACTTTTTATGAATAAGGCCCTAATAAACTAATACCAAGTGTTGATTTAAGAGGATTCGAATGGGTAGTGTAGAAGTTGTTAACGAATCAGCTTTTCACTAAATTGTAACACTTTGTGGGCCCATCATCGAACTTAGTCTGAGATAGAAAAAAATATTACCACATACCAGATTTTAAGTCAATCGGTTACTCCTTTCGAGAGTTATCGTGCTCACCAGCCAGACAGACGGACGGAAGGACATTGTTCATTAGATTCGAACCGAACATACTTGGGTTCTTATATCACTCATTCTGTGGGTTACACTTTTGGTCAGCAGCAAATGATATAAATATGCATTCCCTCGTTACACCAAAGCGAGAGTTTAAAAAGAAGAATGCAAAAATGCATTTATTACAGCGATGGACTCAGAATGACGCCATGAGTCGATTTACCTGTATCCGTCCGTCTGTGAATACATTCTTGTGATCAAAATACAGCTCGCAAATAGGAACCGATCCTTACGAAAATGTTGGGATAAAGAAGCAGCCTTTAACTATTCCTGAAAAAAAACGACAAATTGGTCCACGTTTTGTTATATCTCCCATATAATGATACCTTCCGTTTTGACCTACGAGTATATCACGTTTTAGAAGGTACATTGACTTATTTTATTCTACTTAATTTTATGCTAAACCATTTCTAGAGAAAATGTTTCTAATCAGTCTTTATTTTAATTGAAAATTCCATAAAAATGTTTTGCAAATCCACAAGAACAGAAAGCAAATGTCATTTTAAAAAAAGGTTTAAAGTAGAGTCGAACCAACATTAAAATTCTCACATTTAATAATGGTTTACAAAGGGAATTTTAATCTGATAATCGTTAAGGAATACAGTTTTAACAAAGATTTGTAAAGCTGTTTTAAGTTTTTATGAATACGGCTGTTAGATGGATAGGCAAAGTAATGGATCAGCAACGGGCACAGATGCTTGTTCTTGACTATACCTCACCAATTCTTGACTATTCCCACCAAAGTCGCCCACGTAAACTCCTAATTGATAACATAGAATACAATTTTTTGTCGGAAATTATGGGCAAGACGCGTGTGGCAGCAAAGTTCGTTCCAATTTGCTGAATTTTGAACAACAAAATTCACCAGATTTGGCGCTTTGGGACTTTTTCCTGTTCCCAAAACTGAAGAGACCCAGAAAAGGAAGGCGTTTTGCGACGATTGATGAGATAAAACCCGAATCACTGAACAGACCTCGTATGTAGATACAAAATCTGCTAATATAAATATACATATATGCATGGTCATTGATAAATCTAATCTGTTAGAGATCCTAAATCGATCGGTATACGAGTATACTTTAAGGTTGGTCTAGCCAAAGTCAGTCAATTACAAAGATGTGCCGTCGCATAACGAGTAGCTGAGAGTGACGAACGAATAGGAATTTGATTTCAACGAGTATGGGTTTTCTTGTATTTTCAGATCGATTTTCTCGATTTGTTTGTAATTATCATGACTATGTAGCGTGTTATTAGTTAACGCGGCGAAATATTTGAGAATTTCTTAATGTTAACTTAATGCTAACTTTAATTATTCCAAGTTGTAAACGAATCAAATATAATGTTAAACCCTACAAGAATAAAGCCGGGTATTGTGTATGGGAACCCTTCCCTTTTTTCTTTTTGTTTACATTCGCACCACCAAGCCTCAGCTGTGGAAAATGATGGTCGTACCGTTGCTGTCAATGAATCATGGCTTCAAGACACAGGCATAATATGTATGCACCACCACGACAAAGCAACAACGATCAGGTCAGCGCGCAAATCAACCATTCCAAGAATATCTCATATGCTTGGAGGGAAAAAAAGAATAAAGCCCTTCAATTTATTAAATTAACTATAATAAAGAAAATTGAAAGAAGGAAATCTCAAAACGGCGGCAGACATGGCACAATGAGATACGAACGAAAAATGGGGTCAATGCATATGATGTGGTGGCCACCGTTGTTGCACTGGATATTGGTTGGTTGCATTGCAGTTATTGAGTTATTGGTTGTAGGTAGCAACAAACATCCATCTGAACAACCATTGCCAATAGAAACCAATGGACGGGAACGGGGAGAATAACAACGCCCCTTTGCAAAAAAAAATTTTGCTACAAACCAAAGTTAAATATCGGCATTTCTTTCGAAATACCTTTAGTGACGGCGGCTCAACTTATATTATTGAAAGTCTGCATTTGTTGATTTATTGATATTTCCACTTACCAACAATTTTATCTTCCGTCTGCTGCTGCTCGTCGGCAATGTTGTCCATGTTTTAGCTCCACAAACTTATTGTTGAGATGATTACTAATATTTCTAGCTTTAAGTCTATTCTTGGGGAAGTCTTTTAGACGATTTTTTAAAATATTTTGAATCTTTTCCGCAAATTAGATTGAATTTTTTCACGTCTTCTTATTTCACTTCATTGTTTCTTCACTTGCTGACACTAAATTAATTTTTTTGTAGCCATCTTAACTTTTTTGCAATATTTTGACGTTTTCTCAAGTTTCGATTCGTCGCAAGTTGTCAGTTTGGAACAGCTGATGGAGGGTAAATATGTTGGGATGTATGTGAGCTTAAATGAGAGATGTAAACAAAGATTTGTTGTCAAAAAGCCGGTAAAAAAAATACGGGGAGAAAATAAAAAAATTTTAAATTAATCAAGAGAACTGATTTTAATTGAATAAAATAATTAATAATGCTGTGTATACGATTCATTGAAACTTACAATAATTTCAAAAATAAAAATAAGTTGTTTACATTTTCACGTAGTTATCTCTCTTATTAATACCCTCTCTCTCTCAGAATCTGCTCACCATATGTTTTAATTGATAAACCAGAAATGTATCGATGACATTTATCGAGAGGCTCTGCATGAAGACTGGTTAATAAAACGTAACGGTTGGTAGACGTAAGTCCGCTCTTTACATAAATAGAAGAAAGCCGCTGAACAAATGAAATTAAACCCAACAAGTTATTCGATGATTTTTAAAACAAACATGTTTTATGCTAATTTTTAATTGGTCTAATAATGTTATTGATTTTTGCCAATTTACTTATTAACGTAAAATTAGGTCTTGTCGCTAACACCGATAACCAACCACCCACCACGTTAACACAGCGATAAGCGATAATCGATACAGAACGACGACGTCATTCGCTATTATTGAAGTATATTATTAGTTAGCAATATAAGTTTTGATCGAATTAGATTGTTTTCTTCGAAAGCAAAAAAAAAACACTTAGAAGAGTTCAAATAAATTAATAAAACAACCAACAATGGATTACTGAAGGAGATCTATCAACAACTTTGTCCGACAAAGACACTTGAAAAAGAATCGAATATTTTTAACACCAATAAAATTGCACTTCGGAAAAAAGGATAAACGCCCCACCAAATAAATAAATTGGTTTGTTTACATAATTTTTTTGTAGGAAAATTTCTAAACTATGCTGCTTCTTTCATTTAGTGCAACACAAGATGGACATACCCATTCATCCCCAAACCCACAATCCCACAGAAGCCTGGAAAGAAATTTCCAAAAAACAACGTGTGATTAAAGTGACCATGAAACCCCCACAAAGTGGTGTCCCCTTTAATAAGGCTCGAGTGGTGTGTATGAGTGATACGCACTCATTGACGCACTATATGAAATTTGACATTCCCGATGGTGATATATTCATTCATGCTGGGGATTTTACGAAATGCGGTCATCTTGAGGAAGTTGTTGAATTCAATCAATGGATTGGTACCCTGCCGCACAAACATAAAATTGTAATTGCGGGGAATCACGAGCTGAGCTTCGATGAGACGTTTACTCATCCATTTCAGAATAAATCGAGTGCGGAAAGGTGAGTCAAAATATTTGTGGTTAGAACTGGAATGAGTAAGTAGGGAAAATACGATACCACAAAGAAAATGTGTCACATATAAAATGAGAAAAGGGGAAAACCATTTTGTGTGAATGTTACAAATAGGACATGTAGTTTACTGTCCATAAACTCATCACTGTCGAGCTTTCGCCCATACTATATCTTAATAAATATTTTGCAGATGTCACACTATAAGGAATGACTTACCTCAGAAGCACTGACTGGAAAGTGTTGTCGATCTTTGACCACACAAAGTCTGCCCAGTAATCAGTTTTTCTGCCTTAAGTGCATGTTTAGAGCATGATCCAATAAAAGGTGCCTACATTTTTGTATAACTATCCCATGACAGATATATTTATCAATATACGCTTAGTTTTCTATAATGTCTTCGTTACAATGCCGCGGCATTTTAAGTATTCTGTATCACCATTAAATTGCCATTTCGACAGAAAATACGCATAATAGGAAATAAAAAGGTTGGTCAAAGATCCAACTGGTTTGAATCAAAATCAGCCATCTGTTCAGACCGAAGTCAAGGAAAGAAATGGAATCTCGTAGGCCCTTTAATAACCTAAAACCTAAGACGGCCTTTTTTATTTTAATTAAATATTTGTTCAGAGTAATTGTACTTTTAATACTGTATCAACAAAATGATACAACGAAGAAGACTTTTTAAGTGTAGTGGTCACACACAACACAATTAATGTTAATTTATGTTGATAAGTTGGCCATCAACGAAGTGTTCTTTAATTGGTTATCGTTTGTTTTTTATTGCGTATCAGCTATTTAACAAAGCAAATATAAATCATATTTCATTAGAAAATGATAACATTTCACAATCTTTGTTAGTGGGCAAACGAAGACAAAACAATCCCTCTTAATCCCCTAATGCATTCCAAAGAAGTTGTAGAAGTTTTCACATATTGGTTACTCTTTATCTATAGAAAGACAGTGGTAAAAGCTGCATACAACATTTTGTGTCATCGTAGGTATATAAAGCTAATTACAATCAGTTAAGAGAAATCTTGATAGTCTTAGAGGAAACGACATTTTAAAGAAAACTTAAGACTAATTAATATATAACCAAACACTGCAAATTTAAACGGCATAATAGCTCTTTTGGCACCTTTCGTCCATCCATTTAAAAAAAAAACCCATTCAGTGGAGAAATTGTATCAAATATAACTGTCTCATCAAACTCTTAAATGCGATATAATGTATAATAATAATACGCCTCTTCTAATACCTCCAATAAAAATTGGCAAATTCATACAATAATAATGATTTCATGGAAATAGACACTTGCTATTTTACATAGTTATTTATAGCGTAACCTATCCAACAGGACAAGAAAAAATTAGGTTAAAAATATTTGGTGTATTCTCGATCCGTTTTCCATATATGATTTTCTCTGAAGGTGTATATTTCTGTAAGTTTACTCAACTGAGATTTTTTACTTTATGATTCTATTTTATTATCCGGCCAGTATTTTAGTAACTCAGTAATCTTCGTAAGAAAGAAGATTTTGTGTTAAAAAACTGCCTATATTTAAACCGTCAACAATTGAATTTTCATAGAAAATTTCTGCGTAATTGCCTTTTCATATAATATTTTGTAGAAATTGCATTTACATATAAATGTCTATGAACTACATCGAAAATTTCCTTAAAATTACATTTTCATAAAAAATTTCGACAAAATGCATTTTCAGAGAATATTTCTTCGAAATTGCATTTTTATAGAAAATTTCATGAACTAGATTCGAAAATTAAATTTTCATACGGGTCTGTTCTGTAGCAAGGTGATTTGAAATCACGGTGATTTTAAAATCACCGGCGGCTTACAATCACTGTTGGAGTTCGAAATCGACCGGTTTATTATTCATAACCTCCCAAATACGATTGTTCGAAATATGTTAGGGTGATTTCGAACTCCAAAAGTGATGTTAAGTCGACGGTGATTTTAAAATCACCGTGATTTCAAATCGCCGGGATTACAGAATAGACCCGATAGAAACTTGTCAAAATTGTATTTTCATAAAAAAATAACTTATTTTTTTTTTTAGAAAATTCCGTGATTTTCTTAAACAATTTTGCCGAAGTTTCATTTTCGTAGAAACTACTTTCGAAAATTTCGTTGAAATTACAGTGTCATAGAAAAAGTTATCGAAATTACATTTTCATAGAAAATATCGCCGAAATACGTTTTTAGAGAAAATTACTTCGAAAATGCCTTTTCATAAAATATTTTGTCCAAACTGCATTTTCATAGAAAATATCTTTAAAATTGCATTTTTATAAAAAATTTCGTCGAAATTGCATTTTTTTACAAAATTTCTTCGACATTGCATTTTCACAGAAAATTTCTTCGAATTACATCTAAAATTTTGTTAAAATTGTCATACAAAATTTCCACAAAATGCATTTTCAGAAAAAATTTCTTCGAAATTGCAGTTTTTCAGAAAATTTCATGAACTACATTCATAGAAAATTTTGTCAAAATTCAGTGTCGTAGAAAATTTCATTTTCATAGAAAATTTCGCGAATATACATTTTCATTTCATTTCATTTATTACATACAAACTTGTAATTCAAAGCCGTCTGGCCAATTGAACATAAATTACAATATGCATATAACTAAGCTTTTCAACCAAGGGCAAAAACTGCTCATTGGTAAATAATGATATGTTGATTTGTTTAAACCTAATTAATATATAAGGAATAAATAATATAAATACAGATTGGGTATACAGAAAAGGATTTAGGATAACTAAATAGCTACTCAGTTTGCGAAACAAACATAAGTAAAATCCTAATATAAGGAAAAATGTATAAAGTGTTCCATAAAATAGAAACATTATTTAAAGATTTGTTTACGTAGCTTTAATTAAGCGCAATTTTGCATAACAACAAATAAAAATGTTATTGAAAGTGGTGAAGTAGCCTATTGAAGAGTGTAGGGAGCGAAATGCTAAAATTGTTCATGTCATTGGGTAATGAATTGTAAAGTCGTGCTACTCTTACTAGAAACGATTCATTCATTAGGTGGACAACCCTAGGAATGAGCAATTAATTTCTCCTAGTTGAATGGCAAAACACCATTGATTGGCACAAAAAAAGAGGAGACTGACTTTTAATCAGTTTATAAAAAAACAGAAGTAAGCGTAAATTTACAAATGCATCAAAATTACAGCCCAAAAATTTCGTTACATAGGGCGTCATATGAACACGCCGGTTCAGTCCATATACATACCGCGCCACCATATTTACAGCCAGATGTACTAAATGCATGTTACCCTGTATAGTGCCAGAATACACTTCTGAACAGTATAGAACTGTGGGTAATAGCAAACCATGTGCCAGCCTCTCTTTAACAAAAAGAGGCAAAGACAAATCGGTACCATAAAGATTTTTTAGCGAAAAATTTATTCTAGAAATTAGCATATTTATATGCTGTCCAAAACTCAATTTATCGTCTAGCTTGACACCCAAGCACTGTAACTCACGGTCAAATTCAATATCTATACCATTGTATCTAACGTGGATGTTGTTATGGACGCTGAAGGAAAAAAAGAGGGCTTTCGATTTTGGATTTACATTAAGCTTGTTAAGCAACATCCACGCATGCAGAGTTTCCAGAACCAAGTCAATTTTAGATTGCAGAACTATTGAGCACCGTTCATCATAGCAAATTTCATTAAAATTGCATTTTCATAAAATATTTTGTTAAAATTGCATTTTCATAGAAAATTTCTTCAAACTACAACAAAAATTTCATTAAAATTACATTTTCATACAAAATCTGGATAAAATGCAGCTTCTGACAAAATTTCGTCGAAATTGCATTGCATAAATCATAAATTTTTTCGAAATAATTTCATAGAAAATTTCAACCAATTTGCATTATCATAGAAGAATTCGAAGAAATTATATTTGTTAGACAATTTAATCGAAATTAAATTTGTCTGGAAAAATTTGTTTTGGATTTTTTTATAATTTTATTATTCTTCAAGATATCGTAAAAATTTAATTTTTCTACATATTTTATCGAAATACTATGTTCTAGAAAATTGCATTTCTTACTTTTAGAAAATTTTGTAAAAAATATTTTTCCAGAAAATTTTGTTTTATTGAAATTTTATTAATGACCCTTAATCCGGTCGATGGATGCTCCTTAATCCGGTCAACGATCCTTAATTAGGCCATTGGCACTTAATCCGGCCAACGACCTTTAAATATTTAAAACATTTGTTCCATTAAGGACCATTGATCCCAGAAAAACTCGCTTTAAAAACGACAGTAAATTTAATCCTCTTCTGGGAGGCTTAATTCATCGAATTTGCACTTTTATAGAAATTCCTTCAAAAGTGAAATTTCATAGAAATTTGCTTAGGAAAATTGTCTAGAAGATTCCGTTAAAAATGTTTTTAATAGAATTTCTTCGTAATTGCATTTTTATAGAAAATTTCATTGAAACTATATTGGAAAATTTCGTTAAATTACAATCTCATAGAAAATTTCGTCAAAATCATAAACTATTTTGTCGAAATTTTATAAAAAATTTCAAAAATTCGTCGAAAATGCGTTTTCATAGAAAATTTTGTCGAAATTGCATCTTTATAGAAAATTCCATCGAACTACATTCGAAAAATTCGTTAAAATTAAATCTTCGAAAAAAATTTTCGAAATTGCATTTTTATGGAAAATTTCGTCAAAATTACACTTTATCGCAAATTTCATCTAAACTACGTTCAAAAATTTCGTTAAAATTAAATTTTCATAGAAATTTGGTCGAAATTGAATTTTCATAGAAAATTTCGTCAAAATTTCAATTTCATAGAAAATTTCGTCAAAATTTCAATTTCATAGAAAATTTCGTCAAACTTGCATTTTCATAGAAAATTTCGTCGAAATTGAATTTTTATAGAAAATTTCGTCGAAATTGCATTTTCATAGAAACTTTCGTCGAATTTTCATTTTCATAGAAAATTTCGTCGAAATTTCATTTTCATAGAAAATTTCGTCGAATTTGCATTTTCATAGAAAATTTCGTCGAATTTGCATTTTCATAGAAAATCTCGTCGAATTTAATTTTCATAGAAAATCTCGTCGAAATTTCATTTTCATAGAAAATTTCGTCGAAATTTCAGTTTCATAGAAAATTTCGTCGAAATTTCATTTTCATAGAAAATTTCGTCGAAATTTAATTTTCATAGAAAATTTCGTCGAAATTTAATTTTCATAGAAAATTTCGTCGAAATTTCATTTTCATAGAAAATTTCGTCGAAATTTCATTTTCATAGAAAATTTCGTCAAAATTTTTCATTTTCATAGAAAATTTCGTCGAATTTGCATTTTCATAGAAAATTTCGTCGAATTTGCATTTTCATAGAAAATTTCGTCGAATTTGCATTTTCATAGAAAATCTCGTCGAATTTAATTTTCATAGAAAATCTCGTCGAAATTTCATTTTCATAGAAAATTTCGTCGAAATTTCAGTTTCATAGAAAATTTCGTCGAAATTTAATTTTCATAGAAAATTTCGTCGAAATTTCATTTTCATAGAAAATTTCGTCGAAATTTCATTTTCATAGAAAATTTCGTCGAAATTTCATTTTCATAGAAAATTTCGTCGAAATTTCATTTTCATAGAAAATTTCGTCGAAATTTCATTTTCATAGAAAATTTCGTCAAAATTTTTCATTTTCATAGAAAATTTCGTCGAAATTTCATTTTCATAGAAAATTTCGTCGAAATTTCATTTTCATAGAAAATTTTGTCGAAATTTCATTTTCATAAAAAATTTCGTCGAAATTTCATTTTCATAGAAACTTTCGTCGAATTTTCATTTTCATAGAATATGTCGTCGAAATTTCATTTTCATAGAAAATTTTGTCGAAAATTTCGTCGAAATTTCACTTTTATAGAAAATTTCGTCGAAATTGCATTTTTATTGAAAATTTCGTCAAAATTGGATTTTCATAGAAAATTTCGTCGAATTGCATTTTCATAGAAAATTTCGTAGACAATTTCATCGAAATTAATTTTATTTTTGCACATTTTGTTATTTTACAAGGTTTCATCGAAATTTAATTTGCATTTTATTGAAAATTTCATCGAAATACCATTTCATTATTCTTCAAAATTTCATCAAAATTCTATTTTCAGAAAATTGAATTTCTTTTGTTAGTAAATTTCGTAAAAACAATACTTTTAAACAATGGTCAATGGTACATTTACCTTTAAATCTTTAAACCGGATAATGCGTTCGGTCTGGCCAATGAGCGTTAGCCATTTAAACTGGCCAACGAATTTTAATACCGCCAACGACATTTAATCCGGTCAACGACTTAAACCGGTCCACGCCCTTTTCATAATAATTGGCCGGTTTAAAGATCATTTGTTCAATTGGAGGTTATTGACCGGATTGAAAGTCATTGATCGAAAAACTAAAATAATTTATAAACTAAAATATTTATAAATGCTGTTATTTTCTTAAAAATGCGTAATTTTGCTGAAATTCTCTAAAAAAATTTAACTACTGTATGTATATGAGTACATTTTTCAAATTATTTTGTTGTCCACAAATAGTTTTTATAAAATGCGTTTGTCGTGGCTAGTTTGACCACAGGCCGAACAGTCTATTAGCATATTTACCAGGCCCTTGAAATTAATTATAGAGGTCCTCGTAAGCTCTAAGGAAAATAGTTGTTTATGTTATCTAAAAAGGCTTTGAAATATCTAAAAACACAGTATTTGTGGTTTTATAATATATTAATAGCATAAGGCACAGATGCTAGTATGAATTGTCACCATGGACCACAAGTATTTGATATCTTGATATGGGAAAAAATTCATGATTAACATTAATGAAGGCAATATATATATCAATGCTTATATATATCAGTTTTATTTTTAAAATAATTTCCGTTTATAATTTTATTGATGTTCTCTGTTTTTTTCAGAACCAAACACACGGGGCTATCTATACTCGATGACTTGCCCACCCTAGGCAATACCAAAGAAAACATCGCAGATGCTGTTCAAACGCCAAATATTCGTGAAGTTCTTACGAATTGTACATACGTGGAAGATGAACTGCTCGAGATATGGGGTATACGCATCTATGGCAGTCCTTGGCAGCCGGAATTCTGCAAATGGGCCTTTAATGTACCCCGAGGTTTACCCTGTCTGGAGAAATGGAATAAAATACCCGAAGATATTGATATCTTAGTTACTCATACACCGCCTGTGGGCCATGGTGATCTCTGCTGTTCGGGTGTACGGGCCGGTTGTGTTGAATTATTAACAACCATACAGAAAAGGGTCAAGCCCAAATACCACGTCTTTGGCCATATTCATGAAGGCTATGGCATAACTTCAGATGGACGAGTTATTTATGTGAATGCTTCAACGTGCGATATTAATTATTTACCCAATAATCCACCAATTGTATTTGATGTGACACTGCCTCCTGGCGTACGAAAAGATGAGTAAATGGGCATTAGAAGAGAGCGCGACAGAGAGGCTCGAGATCGAACGATAGAAAATAGGTTTTATACCTTAGGTGAACAAATTGTGTTTTTCTAGCTCATTTTTTCAGTTTTAATTCGTATATATTTTTTGTATATACAATAATTAAAATTGATTGTTTTACGTTTGTACATGTTATTTGCCAAATTTTTATGTTTAATATTTGTACAAAGTTTTTTACACATTCTAATTCTATGTCGATTTTATGTTTTATTAAAACAGTTTTTAGTTTTTTGCTAGAAAATAAAATATTTTTATTTTTTTCTTGTAAGATTTTTGTTTTATTTTCCAATTTTTATTATACGACATAATTTTGTAAACTCTAGTCAGAGTTTTTTTAATACGATTTTAGTAAAAATGCATAATTTTATTTGTATTACTTTACGGAGAAGATATTCGTACTATATTGCTAAACTAAATCTACAAAAAGTAGTTTAGAATTCTAACAAACACTCACACAATATTATAAACATTATATGTGTTATACAACATTGTATATATCATTTACGATGATCCCATTTCTGAATTTTATAAGTCGTTTCAGATTCTGTGATCTTAGAGGTACTATAATTTTTTAAACGTCCCATAAACATACTGAAATTTCACACACAAATCTTATATTTTCTGCACCATTGTGAACATTCCACCAGTTAGTTAATTGCTCTTTTTGGATTAAGGCGATTCCCCCGATTTCAAATCTTAAGGAACTTTCTTGTTCACAAACATTCTCTTGATGACTTTTAAAAATTTTGATACAGATCGCCTTATTTTTCGGAGCATATTTGATACAAGCAGTATATAAAGCATGTATAAGTACATAAATATATAAATTTATGGTAAAACAAACAAATACAAAAGATCGATTCCGAGCGAACAATTTGGATTTAAGCCGGATTCGGAATGCAGAACAGGTGCGATAGACCCCACTACATCATTTATCCCCTTCCACAAAAGAGAATTTAGTGACAAGAATTTCCCATCCTTAAGAAAATTTGGAGAAAACTATTATGTTCTACGAAAATTCACTCAGGAGTGACGATTCAACATTGTTCTGGATGAAAAAAATATGTACGAACATTCTTTTTCTAAAAAAAGGCATGATACGAACTACTGATTTATTTTTCTAATGTTATGGATACCAACATTTGCCAAAACTATGATATTTTCGTCAAAAGTAAATTTTTCCAGAAAATGTTGTTTTTATGATTGGGTGTTGTTATTGACGTAATAAAACTCGTTGGACGGTTTAAAGCTCGTTGACCGGATTGAAAGTCACTGGACGGAGTAAAAGTCACAGTCTATTTTAATAGATTAAAGGATTTACCAAATTAAAATAATTGTCCGGTTTACAAATCATGTGTTCAATTAAAGGATCAATAGCCCAGAACTAAAAATCTATAAAAATTAAATTTCGACGAAACTTTTTTATGTGCAATCTCGCAAAATTTTCTAGAAAAATACAATTTCTGCCAAATCTTTTAGAGAAATGCAATTTCAACAAAATTTTCTAGAAAAATAAATTCCGGAAAAAAATTTTTAGAGAATGTAAATTCGACAAAAAGGAAATTTCTAACAAAAATTATTTCGAAAAATTTTTCTGGGAAAGTAAATTTTGATGAAATATTTAAAAAAAAAACAATTTTGACTAAATTTTTAAAAAGGAATATTTTGTCGATACACATTTTCTTTAAAAATTCAATTTTGCAGAAATGTTCAAGTAATGTATTTTTTTATTAAATTTTTCAAAAAGTGCAGTTTTACGATTTTTTTTTGAAAAATGTACTTTCAACAAAAGTTTACAAAAAAAAATAAACTGGAACAATGAAATTTCTAAAATTTTTTTTTGGAAAAATGCAATTCCGGAAGTTTTTTCTAAATAAAATAAGTTCTTGGAAACTTAAATTTTGACGAAATATAGTAAAAATACGAATTTGATAACATTATCTAGAAAAATAAAATTTTGGCGATATTTTCTTAAAAAAAATCAATATAAACAGTTCTCTAAGAAGTTCTCTATTAAGAAGTAGTCGATAAGTTCTGTTCTAAATTGAATTTCCCTGAGGATGACTGTCGAAGGCAGTCGAAATATTGGAATTTTCGAGAAAATTACAATTTCTGCGAAATTTTGTAGAAAAATACAATTTCTGTGAAATTTTCTAGATAACTACAATTCGAAGATTTTTTTTTTAAAAATCAATTTCAACAATATTTGGGATAAACATTAATTTTAACGAAATTTTGTAGAATAATGTAATATCTACAAATTATAATTTAATTTTAGCTAAATTTTCTAAAATAAATGCAATTTTACGAAATTTTCTATAAAAATGAAAAAAAAAATGTCGAAAAAAATCTAGAATAATGTAATTTCCAAAATATTTTTATACAAAAATGCAACTTCGACGAAATTGTCTTAGAAAGTTTAATTTTGACTTGAAATGTAACTTTGCGAAATTTTCTAAAATATATGCAATTTCACAAAATTTTCTAGAAAAATAGATTTCTGCAACATTTTCTACAAAACTAGATTTCTGCGAATTTTTTTAGAAAACTACAATTTGGAAAAATTTTCTAGAAACTACCTACAATTTGGACAATTTTTTTTTAAATCAATATAAACAGTTAATCGTTAACTCTATTAAGAAGTAGTCGATAGGTTCTATTCTAAATTGAATTTCCCTGAGGATGACTGTCGAAGGCAGTCGAAATATTGGAAACAAATAAAATTGAAACTATTTAAAACAACAAATTCATCGTTTTTTAAATAATACATGACCTCAAGCCAAACTATCAATAACTTCAATATAAACAATTTTTTTTATATAATGTAATTTCATCGCACTTTAACTTAATTTTAGCATATTTTTCAAAAAAAGTGCAATTTAACGAAATTTTTTTGAAAAATTAAAACAGTAGAAATGATCAAAAAGAAATATTTTAGCGAAATTTTCTAATAATATATATGCAATTTCACAAAATTTTTTAATAAAAATGCAATTTCTGCAACATTTTGTAGAAAACTACAATTTTGACGTTTTTTTTTTTTTAAATTCAATTTTAACGATTTTTTTTAGAAAAATTCAATTTTAACGATTTTTTTAGAAAAATTCAATACAATTTAATTTTACGAAATTTTCTGAAATAAATGCAATTTTACGAAATTTTGGAGAAAAATGCAATTACAACAAAATAATTCAATTTCAACAAATTTTCTAGATACTAAGATTTTTGCGAAAATTTCTAAAAAACAACAAATTTGACGAAATTTTTTGAAAAAATATCAGTTTCAAAGAAGTTTTGTAGAAAAAATCAATATGGACAATTTTTTAATACATTCAATTTCGTCGCATTTTAATTTAATTTTAGCGAAATCTTCAAAAATAAATGCAATTTTACGAAATTATCTAGAAAAAGCAATTTCTACAAAATTATCTAGAAAAAATAAAATTTCTGGTAGAATGTAATTTCGACATTTTTTTCAGAAAAAATTTTTAAAAATACAATTTTATTTCGACGAAATTTCCTTGGAAAGTAAAATTTTGACGAAATATTCCGAACAAATTTTCTAAAAAAATACTTTCGACGAAATTTTTTTGTAAAGTATAATTTCCAAAAAAACAATTTGACTAGAAAAATTAAATTTTTGCGAAATTTTCTGGGCAAAAGCAATTTTGTCGAAATTCTCTATATTTCATATGTAAATATCTAAAAATATAAATATGTATTGTAAAAAAATAAATTTTGACTAAATTGTCTAAAAAAAGTAAAACTTTGACGAAAATTTCGCAGAAATATTTAAAAGAAAAACTAAAATTTCGACGAAACTTAAAAAAATCAATTTCAACGAAATTTAATAGAAAATTTGCAGTTTAACGTAATTTGTAGAAAAATTCAATATCCACAATTTTTTCGATTCATTCAATTCAATTTCTTTGCATTTTATTTAATTTTAGCGAAATTTTCTAAAAAATGCTATTTTACGAAATTGTCTAGAAAAAATAAATATCAAAAAGTAAAATTTCTAAAGAATGCAATTTAGACAACTTTTTTAGAACAAATAAAATTTCGGAAAAGTTTTCTAAAAAACTAATTTCGACGAAATTTTCTTCGAAAGTAAAATTTTGGGAAATATTGTAAAAAATGCAATTTTGACTAAATTTTCTAGAAGACTAAAATTTTTACGATTTTCTTTAAAAAAAATGCAATTTTGATTTTCTAGAATTATTATTATTAACAGCATACCTTCCTCTTTATTATGAAATAAACATCCGATAATTTATCTCAAAAAATGGTATTTTTCTTTGAATACCAAAATAACACTTCTTGTTGGAAAACCATTTACTTTGTGCATTTGTTAGTAACTCCTCAAAAAAGAAAAGAGATAGACCTATTGTTTATTATACCGAGCGGCATAGAATCACTTTTTGAATGGATTTGGGGATGTTCATCTGTCGATTTATCTTTGTGAACAAAGAGCAGGTCGCAAATATAAAGCAATCTTTATGAAAATTGGTACAGGAGTATTTCATAGGCTAAGGACAATCCACATTGAAAATGGGGCACATCGGTCCATGTTTTGATATAGCCCCACCGACGCCACTTCTTGACGCTCTGGAGAATTCACTTTTTCATTTATCTGGCTGAAATTCGCCGAACGGATAAAAACATGTATAAGTAGCTGAGGGCTATTTACTTTTCGGTTCATTAAAACTTTTCTGAACCGATTCCGATAAATGGTTCTTGAGTTGTACTGAAATATGTGATTCAACCTCTGTAATTTGCATATCGCGATAACTACAGCGAATTCAAAGAAACCAGCATATAGTATATTTTCCAATAGGGATGATAAGTTTTTGAAGTGACGTTTCGGCCATTTGTAATATGTCATGACCTGTCATTTGTTTTTCATTGTATTCAGTAGTGTTTACAATTTCATCATGGAGAGGTATACGCAAGAACAACGTTTACAAATTATTCAGTTTTAATAATCGTTCTCCAATTGCAAGTTTTCGTGCGCTAAGTCCATTATTTGTTTTAAATCCAAAAAAACACTTTTCAGTCGACCTTCGACCTTGACACCCAACTTTTTCTCCATTGACCGATTCCCGATCCGACGTACCGTTAAGGCGCTAGAGCAAAAATAAACTTTCCGCTCACATTTGGAAATTATCCTAAGTCCATTTTTTTAAATCCAAAAACAACCAGTTTCAAGTGGTCCTACGACCTTGACACCCATGAGCAATATTTTAGCTCTCGCTAAGAGCTATCTTTTTGCCATTGACCGATTGTGGCTACTTGCCACACAGCAAATGAAACAATTGAATTGTTGCAAGAAAAGTTTGGAGATTCGATTATTTCAAGAAATTGTGATATTGAATGGCCTCCAAGAAGTTGTGATTTAACACCATTAGACTATTTGTTGTGGGGTTATTTGAAGTCATTGGTCTTTCGAAATAAACCAGACTCTCTTCAAGCTTTACAAGTAAATATTGAACGTGCCATTCATGACATACGACTTGATTTAGAGCAAAAAGTGCTCGAAAATTTGTTTCATCGAATTCTTTCCTGCAGAAGAAATCGTGGAGGCCATTTGAATGACGTTTTATTTAGAACTTAATTGTATCGATTGTACTTCACATTAAATAAAAAACTTTTGAATTTCCTTAAAAATAATTGTGTTGTTTTTCAAAGATTATATATATCACTCTTATTGGAAGACCCTGTAGACTGAGAACTGTATCAACCTGAAATCCAAAACGACTGCAAAATCTTGATTTTGATAAAAACGTTAACCAGTGTTATTTATTTCAATTTAATTTCTCTTCTGTTTTCTTTGGTGTATAAGTTTTGTTTAATTGTAAATAGACTTCAATGTTTTTGTTTTTAAAATCTTTGTTTTTCGCTTTAGAAATTATCTCTTACTTGCATTTACTGTTTGCTGCAAAGAAAAATCATCATCTCGGCAAAAACCTATATCACTGCACCGATCCACAACTATCTTTTTTTTTGCTTTATTTGTAGTGAGTACACCAACAATTTTGCATTGCTCAAGGACACAAGGCTTTATGATACATTGAACTAATAGTATTTCTTCAGACGTCAATCATCTTTAATGCCTTAAATAAAAAATTAATTTAATAACAATAATAATTTCGTAAAAATAAACAAATTATGAAAAGTATTATAAAGAGCAAAGCACAAATAAATCAACCCTATGTATTAGTAGTATGTATTAATTTAAAGAATATGTATAACAATAAAAATTTTCATAAATTCCAAAAATTAGAAAAAATGCCTTTACTGCTGGCAACATTGCAATTTTGTTATCGTTCGGTATGACATTCACGATCTGGAAATTGTAATAGATTATCTCTCGTTTTGGCAGATCAGCAATGATCAACAACCACCACCACCATCAATTGCGAAGTCAGAACCACCACTTACTTCATCATTTACGCAATATAACAGGACTTTTTTTTAGTACAGCTCATCTAGAGAAACAATCATGAAAGAAAAAAAGAGGCAGACAATCTACCTACATACGTCGGTCGTTTGTACTAAACTGATGATCGGCTACGATCGCACACCAACAAACATCAGCTCAGCGCGCACAGTCTTCATCCGTCATTGGCCAACAACCACCACTGATTGCTGCTGTTCGGTGTTGATCTACACGGTGTGCTTGCAAATTCTATTTTCTCTCGCTTTTTTCTTTTCTTTAAACAAAATTTTGCTTGCAAAAAGTTAATTAAGAACCAACTGCCGCCGTGTGGAAATTATTTTCAAATTCCACTAAATTCAGCTGAAGGCAAAAAAGAAAATCAGGATTTTGGAAATTTTTTCCCTTTAGATTTGATCGCTGTTAATTGTCAAGGATCTTTGAGAGCAACACACCACTCCATATAACAAGCATCCATTATGGTAAGTACGAGTGAATACGAAAGAAATGAAACCAAAAAAGAAAAATTGCGCCCAATATTTAAACAAAGGACATTTGAGGTTATATTCCCCCGGCAGCAGCTAAGCAATAACGCATTGCAAACAGAAAAACAAAACGGAAAACTAAAAAACAAGGAATTTATTTTTTTATACCACAAAGGAGCTTATTTTTTCTTCTTTAAAGTGCGAATGTGTCGGCTTCTGTAAATAAATGCAGCTGCTGGCGCAAACACAAGCAGCAAAGAATGAAAAAAAAACAAGTTTTATTTTTTAATAGGTATTTTTACTCTCAAGCAGAAGAATTGCTTTGGACATGGGGTACACAATTAAACTCAGATATCTTTGCATACGCGCTACGCAGTCAGTGATGCTCGCTTCATGCAATAACTGTGAATAATTTACATAAATTTAGAACTTTGTATTCATTTTATTGCAATTTTGCTGCCTACAAGCTGTTTATTTTGCAATTTAATTGCAAATATATTTTTAAATCATAGATCATTCTACATATCCAACTATGAACTTTATATCATACTGTCTGTCTGTCTTTTTTCTAGAATATTTGTCAAAATGTAATAATAGTGTAAGTCGTTGTGACATTATTAGTACTTATTTAGTACTTACAATAGTTCCTTTGTTGTTGTGGACTTTAATTGTTTGTCTTTTCTGTTTTAAGCTTATTCTTCTTACCCTTCCTCCTTCTTAGTGCCCCCCCCCTGATTTAAAAGTAATAACAACACCAATATTCCCATATGCCCAAGTCCCGGTTCACACTGAAATTGCCAGTCATTTTTATCTGAATATTGTCAAAAAATTTTAAATTTACTTGAAACAAGTAGTACACATATCTTAGTCAGATAAATATCTGATAACTATTAAGATTTTTTACTTTTGGTGCGACGAGGCTGTAATGGATGGACAATGCATTGTGAAATCATTCAGAAGTACCAAATTTTAAGACTAAGAACTATTGAAGCAATAATTGATTTATTCCATTGGTTCCTAGTTATAAATCAATCATTATTATTCTACACTTCTATAGAAAATTCAACAAAGCGGTATAACGAAATACAACTACTTAACATTTCGCACCGTCCAAATGGACAGACATATCTTATATTAATTATATTATCTCAAATAGGTTTTCTCCCAAACATGCATGTAACACTTCTCAGATACGACAAACTCTTGGTCCTTTGCAAAATAAAAACAAAATAACAAAAATAGTTCTGGATAAAGAATATGACAGTGATTTTTAACTTTTAGTTGTTTTAAGTTTTATTTAAATCTTTTACAATCTTTTGCAAAATCATTCATAAATACCAAATTTTAAAACTAAGATCTATACCAAGATCGTCTTAATACTAGGATATTCTCTAAATTTTTGTAGAAAGGATTATTTTTTATAAAACTTCAAGGCGAAGTACAATTGCACGACAGTTCGCAACGTCCAGATGGACAGACATAGTTTATATTAAATTATTTGGAAGAGGTTTTCTGCTAAACATGCTTATAACACTCCTTCTCTTTTGCAAAGAAAAAATCAATAGTAGTTATGGATAAAGAAAATTCCGGTAATTTTAATCTTATATTTGTTTTAAATTATACTTCAAACAAGTATACATAATTCAGTCTAGTAAAACGACTTATATATACCCCCTCATCCACAGATACACACCCGTATAATGAAAAATATCAAATTGTAAGACAATATGTATTTTTCGCCCATAAAAAAGATGTCATAACGCCCAAAATATGCAAACAAATTTATTCTTAAATGTTCACGCTAATCAAAGAAAAACGTATCATGAGAATTTTTTGTAAAACAAGTTTCGAATCGCCGGCGTGCCAAAAGGCGGCTACGCGGACCAAGGTGATTTGCGGTAGGCAGCCAAAGTGTCTTTGCTTGGACGACCTTCGGTTTGGTTAAAAGATTTTCTCCTCTGGGGTATTTCTAAAGACGGATACGTGGACTAAACAGCCAAACAGTATATATAATATATATACATTGTTTTGGGCGATATGACGCTTCGCCCAATATTGATGGTTTGCATAAAAAATCAATGGTAGTTCTGGATACAGAAACTTGTTAATAGCGGAATTTATCATTTTCCTTATTGAATTTATCTAAATAAACTGTCTTCATAACATGAAAAATGTCTGTGGGAGATCTTAGGTATTCTTCAAAAAAATGTTGCGCCGTTACCTTTAATGGGGATCATCTAAAACGCGAATATAGAAAATTGAACTTGCTTTAATCAATTTGGACCATCCTCCACTAAAGTGAGGGTATATAAAACAAGTAAGAATTATTCTGACAATTTGTGTGGGAGGGTTTAACAAATACACCTATTTTTTGCTGAACAGTGAACAGTGTATTCTTTGCACTGTCTCGAATTATAAGCGTTTATGTGCATTGGTATATAAACGTTATGAGATATTAAATGTTGGTATGATTTGGCCATTTTGTGTGGGAGGTACAAAAAGGGGCGTGGCAATAACTTACATTTTTCACTCGACTGTAGGTACTATAAAAGCATTGCACTGTACAACATTTCAAGTATTTTTATACATTCTGGTATTAATGTTATAAGCTGTTAACTTTTGGTGCAATATATAGTCCATTTGTGTGGGAGGTACCAAAAGGGCCGTGCCAATAACGCCCACATTTCAAAATTTCAAGTATTTTTATGCCTGATATTAAAGCTATAAGCAGTTAACATTAAGAATCAATATTTCACTAAATGTAAACCCTTTGTAGGGAAGGTACTAGAAGGAGTGGATCGATATGGCCCCTCTTCGAACTTAGCCGGAGATAGGGGAAATATTATCGCATACTAAATTTGAAGTCAATCGGTTAATCCTTTCGAGAGTTATCGGGCGCCCGAATCGAATTTCCATCAAACATTTTTGGGGTCTTAGGACACTCCTTCGATGTGTTACGCTTTTGGCTTGTAGCAAATCATATATACTCTCCTCTCTAAGGTGAGGAGATAAAAACCAAAAATATATACTACATCCAAAAAAATGGCATTCGAAAATTATTGCCCTTTTAGAAAATCTAGTCGAACCACATATTTACAAGTTCTTCATCATCAAAATAATAAATCTATCAACGGAGCGCTCCGAAACGACATAGTTGTTACACAAATTTTAACATATTTTACCTTTTTATACCCTCACTTTAGTGTGACGAGGGTATATATCATTTGCTACGGAAAAAAGTGTAACACATCGAAGGAGTGATCTAAGACCCTAAGTATGTTCGGAGGAAATCCGTTTTGGGTCATTTTAAGTCGAATGAGCAATGTCCGTCCGTCTGTCTGTCTGTCTGTCTGTCTGTCTGTCTGCCTGTCTGTCTGTGTGTCTGCTGGCTGGTGCGCACGATAACTCTCGAAAGGAGTAACCGATTGACTTCAAATTTGGTATGTGGTAATATTTTGATCTATCTCCGGATGAGTTCGAAGATGGGCCATATTGGTCCACTCCTTCTGGTACCTCCCACACAAAGGGTTAAAATTTAGTGAAATATTGATTCTTTAATAACTTCTATACTACTTATTCGAATCTTTTGAAATTCTGCACATAATATTAGTATATTAGTCGCTATTAACTCGAGAAAAATGGGTGAAGTTGGCATGTCCGTTTTGGTACCTCCCACACAAATGGACCATTTTGCATCAAAATTTAACTGCTTATAACTTTAATACAAGTGCATAAAAATGCTTGAAATTTTCTACAGTATAATGTTTTTGTAGCGCCTATAGTCCGGTAAAAAAATGGGCATTATTGTACAGCCCCTTTTGGTACCTCCCACACAAATGGACCGTTTCGTACCAAAAGTAAACGGCTTGTAACTTTAATACCAGTGCATACAAATACTTGAAATTTTGTACAGTGTAATGCTGTTATAGTGCATATTGTCCTGTAAAAAGTGGGCGTTATCACCCCGCCCCTTTTTGTACCTCCCACACAAAATGACCAAATCATACCAAAATTACATAGCTCGTAATTTTAATATACCAGTGCACATAAACGCTTATAGTTCAGCACAATGCAATGTATTTAAGAATGTACTGTTTACCGAAAAATATGTGTATTTGGAAAACCCCTTCTGGTACCTCCCACACAAATTGACAGATTTATTGGCGTATTGTTATATATTACATTACTCACAAAGTGAGGGTATACCTTAGTCGGTTTACCCGACTGAAACTTTCTTACTTGTTTAATTTTTCTTTAAAAATAATTTCTTTCTAAATTAATGATTAATCGAGCTCGATTAATCATTAATTTAAAAATTAAATAATACAGGTCGAAAAATACATAATAAACAATAATTTCTTTCTATAACTTCTATAATCTTTACACCCGTTAATCAGGGGCCTAATCACGGCATCCGTTATCGACAAGGTTCGATCGTAATCTTTAAGTTTTGGATCACCGCAACCGTTATCGAGAAAAAATTTGCGAGAAATTTCTCGACAAAACAATTTTTATCGAAAGCTAATTTTTTTATTGCTTTTGAGTAGAATTTTTTTGAGTTTTTTTTCAGAAAAAGCCAATTGTAAGTTTTCTGGGCCTCCTTAAAAATTATATACAAATGCAACATCTCATAGAAAGCATGCTATCTTCGGTCGTTTTCAATCATTCCTCCGTGCATTGACATGAGTATTCCGTGTTATTTTAAACAAGATAATCATGTCCAACATCGTAACCACCACCGGCCAGAAGATTTTGTGCGGCGTCTAGTTTTTATCATGGTAGAACGGATGTCAATGATTGGCCGGGGAAATTAATTTCAGATAAAAAATAGTTAAAAGCTTTAAAAGCCTTTTAAATGTGCAAAAAATATTTTGAATCATAATTTACATTTTTTGGAAGTATTTACGACTTCAGACGATGACGACGGATTACTTTTGTCCCTTATTTTTATTCGAATAGGCTGTGCTCTGTATTCCTCCTCTGAGTCCGAAGATGAGAATACAATATAACATTGGATCTATTTAATATTTAAAATAAACTTCACTGCAATTATGCTTCTTATTTAAGTTGTTCGTTCTGACTTTCGCAACTCTTCTGCTTCACTATTTGACGAAGCCATTCCACACAAAAGATAACAGAAAATCAAATTGTCCATCGATTGTCCATTAACTTTTTCGACACGAAAACGATTTCGTTAACGGATGCCGTGATTAGTCCCCAGATTAACAAATCGGAAAAGTCGTTCTGTTTAGAACGCGTTCACTCCAATTTAAAGACAAATTATGTTTAGGAACAAATATATTTTCTGTTTCTGTAATAATGGGACCATAAAGTGTGAAATAAAAAAATCTAAGGTTTTCTGGAATGTCAGAAATGTTTGATTTCTAGATTTTATAATAAACGTATTCATTCAGCTAATCATTATATATCGATCCATATATGACACTACTAGTTATGACTAATTTTTGGTGACTTTTTCCAAGATTCAATTGTATCGTGTAATCACCTGGGTACTGATGTTTTCGTCTTGATAGAGTAGGACATTGACTGAGAAGGTGTTCGATTGTTTCCAGTTCCTCCTCATCCTCACAGAGTCGACTTGGAGTATCTTATGTACCAAGTGATATCTAAATCGATTTTAGGCTTAAAAGTTTCGGATACAAACACCGCCGAATTACAAGAAAATCGGTACAGATTTACATGTAGCCTCATTATCCGATTTTGAATCTAAGCGATATCGAATACAAATTTTTGGACGGTTCATTAGAAATATAACATTGACTGAACATGACAAGTTTATTTCTTAACTGGTTTAGAAATAGATCAAATTAAATTTTAACTGAAGTCATATTTTTGTTCAAGTCTAAACTCTTGATCTTTACTTTTCTTCTTGCAGCGTGAGGTAATTTCCATTCAAATCGGTCAGGGCGGCATTCAAATCGGCAATGCCTGCTGGGAATTATATCTGCTCGAGCACGGCATCAATCACGATGGTTCGGCCAAAACCAAAGAGGAAATGCTAGCCAGTGGCTGTTCAGCTGGTGTGGTGGGCACTGAGGGACAATCGAATTGCACCAATGATGCTCGTACCTTCTTCTCGGAAACGGGTTCGGGTAAACAAGTTCCCCGATCGATTTTTGTGGATCTAGAGCCGACGGTAATCGATGACGTGCGCAATGGTCCCATGCGTGGTCTATATCATCCAGAGCAATTGATTTCGGGCAAAGAGGATGCAGCCAACAATTACGCTCGTGGCCATTACTCCATTGGCAAGGAGGTGATCGATAATGTCACCACGCGTATACAGAAAATAGCCGAACAGTGCGATGGTCTGCAGGGTTTTTTGATATTTCACAGTTTGGGTGGTGGCACTGGTTCCGGCTTCACCTCATTGCTTATGGAACGATTGTCCATGGAGTTCAGCAAGAAGTGTAAACTAGACTTTGCTGTCTACCCATCGCCCAAAGTGTCCACAGCTGTGGTGGAGCCATATAATGCTTTGCTGACCACACATTCGACATTGGAACACTCGGACTGTGTGTTCATGGTCGATAATGAAGCTATCTATGAAATCTGCAAAAATAGTTTGAGTGTAGATCGTCCTGACTATCGTAACCTGAATCGTCTAATTGCTCAGATAGTTAGTTCCACGACGGCTTCGCTGCGTTTCAGTGGCTCGATGAATGTGGATCTCAATGAATTCCAAACGAATTTAGTACCCTTCCCGCGTATTCATTTCCCCCTGGTTGCCTATGCTCCGCTGATGTCTGCCTCGCGGGCTTCGCACGAACAACATGCCATTACTTCACTGACGAATGCTTGCTTCGAATCCGGCAACATGATGGTTAAGTGTGATCCTCGAGCTGGCAAATACATGGCTTGTTGTATGTTATATCGAGGCGATGTTGTTCCCAAGGATGTGAATGCCGCCGTTTCGGCCATCAAGTCAAAGCGGCATATTCAATTTGTTGACTGGTGTCCTACCGGTTTCAAGATCGGTATAAATTACGAGAAGCCTGCATTTGTGCCCGACGGTGATCTGGCGCCCACGTCTCGAGCTGTATGCATGTTATCGAACACAACGGCTATTGCAGTGGCGTTTAGCAATCTCTGCTATAAATTCGATTTAATGTTCAAGAAGCGAGCCTTTGTCCATTGGTATGTGGGCGAGGGTATGGAGGAGGGTGAATTCACAGAGGCACGTGAAGATTTGGCCGCATTGGAGCGCGATTTTGAAGAAGTTGGAACAGACGATGCCGAACAGGCTGGCGAGGGTAATGATTATGAGTACTGATGATCGATCACTGGACGGACAAGCAGACCAGTTGAATGTCCTTATTATTATTATTATTAATACACATTGTAGTTATTGCATATTTTTTATAAATACATAAAAATAAAAACACCCACCTCACATTAAGTAAAAAGAAAATAATAAAACAAAAAATTGAGTTCGGAGGGAGAATATCTGTTAAAACTGTTGAAAATAAAAAAGAAAGATTGAATAAAATTGTTTTTGATCATTACAAAATACGTAATTGCAATTGTTTATAAAATTGGGAGCTACTCTCAATCAAGGCTTTTAAAGGTTGTTGATTGAAGTGGGAATCTTATTCTATGAGATATGGAGTAACAAGCCCAATTTCCAAAATATGATGGGAAACATTTGTATCAATTAAATTCACCTGGTTAAAACTCACCTGGTTCATTAGATAATTCAGTTCCATAAAATCAAATGTCAATGATGCTGGTGCGGGATAGCACAACAGACGATATGCAAAGATATTTTTATCTGGAACCCATAACAAAACGTGGACGTTGTGAGCCCATTTACACTAGGAATAGTTTTTGACAAAATTAAATACATATACATATGTATTAGTATACATGTTTCAACCACACTGATTGAAAAGCGTGGTCTTTAGATCGTTAATTTATGGGGAAAATCTGCCCCCTTCCCTGACTTTTGAAGGTTGTTAATTGAAGTGGGATTCTTACTCTATGAGATATGGAAAAATACCAAATTTCCAAAATATGGCGGGAATCATTTGTATAAATAAAGCTTAATTAAAACTCACCTGCTTCATTAGATTATTCAGTCCTGATAAACGAATGTCATTAATGCAGCTGGTGGAGGAACTGAGACGAAATGAAAGATATATTTAACTGGTACCCATACAAAAACATGGACGTTGTGGGCTCATTTGCACTAGGAATAGTTTTTGAAAAAAATGTAACAATACTAAATTTTCCTATTGTTATCGATTTTTGTCGATATTGATCCCTACCCAGTGCTTTTTGTTTTCATTAATTTTTCTAATTCGAACGCTTTATACAGTACAAAACAGGCTCGTAGATGTTAAGAAAACACGGTACTGTACTTTTATCTTACTGAGATTGCATTTGAGGGTATCTCTTAGGGCATCTCCTAAATACCGGTGAATGCGTCCTGCGTCTGTCAAACTCGATTTCAAATATATGAAAATGTACTACAGCTACCGAAATACGCACACGGATACGCCGGATAATTTCAAAAAATCCGAATTTGACAGTGCGCTTACACATACAAGGAAAGAAAACAAAACAACAACAAAAGAAAACATAAACACAAACAGATGACAAGCAGCATTTTATTTTTTATCTTGGAACAGTGCACGAAGTTGAAAAATTTTAAATATTGAATTTGCTGCAAATACCAAATACAAATTGGTAAGAATTTAATATTTTACTGTTATAATTTATATCAAAATGTGTTTTTCAGATTAACAGCGAAGAAATGATTGAAAATCAAGAAGGGCACAAGGCAAGCAATTTCTCTGGAGTTGTCAACACCAAGTAAATTCCAAAACTTTAAAATATGTACCAGCATTTTTGTATTAATGTTTATTAATTCAACAGAAACGTGGGGAAACTTTTCATGCTGCTTGGACGCAAGGAATCCATTTCAAGAACACATTGATTCCGGTCGGATCTAACCTAAGAAAATCGTTAGTCCAGGTGTTTGTTCTTCCTACAATGAAGCATGTGACACGAGCTTGCTCCGAATAGTTTTTATTTCCATAGCTTTACGATGCTGCAATTGAATTCAATGTTCAACGAGGACATTTGGAAATATCAATTGAAACTGGCCAATAAACAATTCTCTACTTTGAAGCATGATTATAAGATAGAATTTGATTTAATAGCGACACTGCCATGTGATATAAAACACAATTTAGTCCCAACATGGCAAGTGCCGACAGCTTCGATAGATTTGGTTGGCGTTTACAAAGTCACAACCAATAAAGAGTTTAAGAAACATAATTTGACTTCGGTGGACAAAACCAACATCTTTAGATACTCCACGATATGTTAGCAATGTTTCCGTTCGTCTCTAATGAAAGACAGCATCTTGCATAACAAACAAAATAAAAAATATAACTACAATGCTATGGAAATTTTGTAGTTAAAAAACGTTGTGTCATTGGGGTGTATTCACAATAATACTGCTCGAATGCAAACTATCAAATTGCTTCAGTGCAGCTTCTACAATCTTTCCTTAAGAAAACTTAGTTAGAAGGTTGAGAAGGCGAAGAAAAATTAATTGCTGTCTGAAAATGATTAATTGCTGTTCGAATGCCTCCTGGTTTTGGAATATATTTAAATTCCTTCTTCTTTGTGGTTTGTCCAGAATATTTTCAAAACATATAAATCATCCATAATATAGATATTGCTCTGAATATCCACTCCAAATGTAGAAAAACAAAATTTTTCTGAAATGGGGATGATAAATCAGCTGTTTTTTGTTTACTGCGTATTTCGGTACAGCGCGCGTAAAAAATTATCCATCATGCGTTTTTTTGACAGACGCAGGACGCATTCACCTGTATTTAGGAGATGCCCTTAAACACCAGGGAATGCGTCCGGCGTCTGTCAAACTATAAATTGCATCCTATTGTTTTCTGTGCATACAACAACACTTTGACAGACGTCAGACGCTTTCACTGGTATTTAAGAGACACCCTCAAATGCAATCTCAGTACAGGGATGATAAAGTTGATACTTTAGTACTTTTTTTGGTACTTTTCAGAGCCTCAAAGTACAGTGATACTCCCGCGACACATTTGATACTTTTTTTAATCAAACAGTCTTTGCACGAAAATAATATACACTTCGCAAAAAAAAATTACATAAGTCGTACACATACTCTTTCGACATGGTTCGACATAGCTAGGCACCTCGAAAAAAATGTTTGGCTCTTTGTATTACAACAGAATTAACTTTGTTATACCCTACACCACACAGTGGTACAGGGTATTATAAGTTTGTTTCACGGCAGATGTTTGTAACACCTGAAAATAACACAGCTAGACCCACCTTAAAGTGTACTCAGAATCACGAGCTGAGTCGACTCAGAATCACTAGCTGAGTCGATTTAACCATGTCTGTCCGTCCGTCCGTCTGTCCATGTAAAGTTGTTCGTCGACTACAGGTCGCAATTTCACTCCGATCGCTTTGCAGTTTAGAGTATTTCGCAGCTGTAAAGATCCCTATTGAATTTGGTTGAAATCGGTTCAGATTTAGATATAGCTCCCATATATATCTTTCGTCCGATTTGCCCCTTTAGTCCTATAGAAGCTGTATTTTACATCCAATCGTTTTGAAATTTAGACTGGTAGAGTTTCTTGATCCATGAACCAACACTACCGAATTCGAAGAATATCGGTTAAGATTTAGCTATAGCTCCCATATATACATATGTTTCGTCCGATTTTGCTCTTTAGTCCTGTGGAAGCTGTATTTTACATCCAATCATTTTGAAATTTAGAATGGTAGAGTTTCTTGATCCATGAACCAACACTACCGAATTTGAAGAAAATCGGTTAAGATTTAGCTATAGCTCCCATATATATGTTTCGTCCGATTTGGCTCTTTTGGTAGGGGTTTTTATACCCTTTGGTGTAGGGTTTTTATACCCTACACCACACTGTGGTACAGGGTATTATTTAAGTATAAAATGTCCCAAAAGTAAATTTATGTAAACAATTTATACATGAATTACAAAATTTATATATCAGAGTTATTCAATATTACGAGAGTGGTGTAGGGTATTATATAGTCGGCCCCGCCCGACTTTAGCCTTTCCTTACTGGTTTTTATTGTGTATGAAATCGCGCCTTTCCAGATTCAAAAGTGAACAAATTTGCAGTTTGGCAAATTTTTCACTTTCAACGAAATTTAAAACCTATAAGGAAAGATTAAAGGCACGTAGGTTGTAAAGCGTAAAAAGTCAAATTCGTCTGGAACCAACATGTGCGGTATAATCGTATATCAAAACTTGAAGCAATTCTAACAAACAATTTCTAAATCAAAACATGGACCGATAAGCCCATTTTTCAATAAGGATCACAAATGATTTTGTATCAATTTCCGTAAATATCGGTTTATATTTGCGACCTGTACTTTGATCATTAAAATGAAGCATTTCAGATATTTAACAATTATATGTGTGCTCCAACAATGTGGCATAGGGTAGTACAAACCAAAGGTTTTATGCTGCTGTAAGTTTTTAGTAGCTTGTTATGAATGTATTGCTGGATCTTACTAATTTGTACCTCAATATTTCAAGGTTTCAAGAAGAATTTAAACAAATTTTAAAATTGGTACTTTTTGGGACGAAAAAGTACCTTTTTAGAATAATTTTTGTACCATTTGGTAGCTGTCAATTATCATCCCTGTCTCAGTAAGATAAAAGTACAGTACCGTGTTTTCTTAACATCTACTACGAGCCTGTTTTGTACTGTATAAAGCGTTCGAATTAGAAAAATTAATGAAAACAAAAAGCACTGGGTAGGGATCAATATCGATAACAATAGGAAAATTTAGTATTGTTAAATTTTTTTCGGGAATTTTTCGCGTTTTGCGAATCAGAAATAAATAGAACGAAACTTTGTTTAAAATAATATATAAAATAATAAAGCTAATAAATAATAAGTAAAATAATTGCACCAAGCTGCACCCAAATTAACCATTTTCAGCCCGATCAGTTGAAATTTCTGGTTTCTATGTGGTTAAGAAGTCAAATCTGGAGGACTTTTGCATGGAAGCTATATAAAAACCTGGACCTATGACAAACATTGTTGTGTGTAGGTTTCCGGGTATAAATAAAACCAAATTACCAATTTTCTCCACAAATAGTTAAAATTTTTTGTCTCTATGGTGTCAAGAAGTCAAATCGGGAAGAATCTTTGTATGGGAGCTATATCAAAAACATGGAGCTATAACGACCTTTGTTTTGTGTAGAGGCTTCCGTGTATAAATTAACATAAATTACCAAATTTCAAACCAATTCGCTGAAAATTGTGGTTTCTATGGCCAAATTGGGAGGGACCATTGTATAGGAGCTATATCAAAACATTGAGCTATGGCGACCCTTGTTCGTCTGAAGGGTTCCGGGTATAAGTAAACCCAAAGTACCAATTTTCAAACCGATTCGTTGAAATTTGTGGTTTATATGTGGTTAAGAAGTAAAATCGGGAGGATCTTTTGTATGGAAGCTATATCAAAACCTGCATCTATGACGAACATTGTTTTGTGAGTAGGTTTCCGGGTATAAATAAACCCAAATTACAAAATGTTCTCTCCCATTAGTTACAATTTGTGGTTTCTACGGCTTTAAGAAGTCAAATTGGGAAGACTATTTGTATGGGAGCTATATCGAAACATGGAGCTATAACGACCTTTGTTTTGTGTAAAAGGTTCCGGGTATACATAAACCCAAATTACAAATTTTCAGCCCGATCCGATATAAACTCAAATTGCCAAATTTGAGTCCTATCAATTTAAATTGTTGGTCTCTATGGGCTTAAGAATATAAATTGGGGGAGAACTTAGTATGGGAGTTACATAGCAACAGGGACCAATGACGACCGTTGTTTGGTGTATAGGGTTTTGGGTATAAATACACTAAATATACCAATTTCCACCCCGGTCAGTTGAAATTTGTGGTTTTTATGGCGTTAAGAAATCAAACCGAAGAGGTTAATTATGTGGAAGCTATCAAAATGCTATCAAAAAATGAGAAAGAACTATTTGTTATATAGCTATAAGAACTATTTGTACAAAAATGTCAGTCATCTAGCTCAATTATTGGAGGTTGTAGAGTGAGCTAAATCTGCAGCTGAAAGAAGTATCTGTACCAAATGTCAGTCGTCTATAGCTCAAATATCGTAGTTTGTAGCGTGATCACAAAAGATGGTCACTCATACATTGCTAAAACATTTTAGAAAAATAAAATGATTAAGAATATTCTTATACATTTGGGGTATTTCAGGTCATGTGAGTCAATTTTTAAAAGCGATGTCTTCTGATCGGAATGAAACTTACACCAAGTTTAGTACTGTTGGATAGTAGGTTTGAAGAAAACCCTATCGAAATCACTTCTGGTCAAAATTGTCTAAATACTAAAATTTTCTAATAGGCAATTAGTCATATGGATGGGAAAAAAGGGCCGTTTGACCAAAATTTAAAATTGAACACATTCCAACTCTGTCAACCGATCTCGTTGAAATTTTGTGTCATAACTACTATCAAATCAGAAACATCGCTTTCAAAAATTGACTCACTTGACATGAAATCCCCCATATACGAGTATATATACCTTATGGGGTACTCTTGATAAATACTTCGAGGTGTTACAGACCCCATCCTATGGTGGAGGGTATACGATACACATATTATATATGATTAAGAAACAAAGTTTATAAAAATACATATGTATAAACCACACATAAACCACATAAACACTTTTGGGAAGATTATGTACATGTTTTGGAAAAAAAATTATCATGTAGTAACTTACAAAAATGTATAATTAACATTTAAAAAAAATATGAACTGCAGACAATGCTTTGTCGTCTTCTACAACTTCTTCTTTCATCGGCCTAATAAAACTAAAATAAAAAAGTGTCAAAATCTCGATAAGCAACATTTTAAGATTTTTTCTCGAAATTTTACAAAATTCCAATTTTCAAATATAAAATAAAAGACAACGCATTTTTGTTTGTTTTTGAGTGTTTTTCTCTTATATTTATTTTTATGTGTTTTTGCTTTTCTTTTGTTATTCATTATTATTTTAACTATTTGTATTTTTTCCAATTGTATTTTCGTTCCTTTTCTCTTTTTTCTTATACTTTGCTTTACTTGAACTATGCGTTAATAATGAAGACTTAACTATAACAAATATTGTTGTTATTTCTTGTTTTTTTACTTTAGTTTTTATTATTACATTAATTTACTTTTCGCTATACTTTTGACTTTTGATGTTATTTTCTCTTAATTTGTATTTTTGCAATTAATGATTTCATATAGTATATGGGAGTTGGTTGTTGTTGCTACTATGTGGTAAATATGTATAGGTAAGAATTTTGTCACGTATAAGTATATATAAAAAAATATTCTCAAAATTTGCATTTGCATATTTTTTTTGTATGCAGTAGTAGTGTATATAAATATCTATTCCAAAAAAGTGCTCTGATTTTGACAAAATTTTACAATTGTAATAACAAAAAAAAAATAAAACAACTTTTTTGTTTGTTGAATAAAGGACAAATGTCTGAGATAGATGGAGGGAGGGAGAACAGTGGCTTCTGTAAAAATATTCAAAGATGAAAAACGGTTTTAATGAGGAGTAGTTTTGTGTAGATAATTTCTTGTTTTGGTGAGAAAAAATAATTGATATTTATTCAAAAAAGGAGAGTTAAATTATTTTTCTTTAATTTAACTAAATTATTTTAAAACTTATTTCATTTTTCTTGCGGCTTGGCAAAAATCATTTTAGCATTAATGATAATAGTAATAAAAACCCAAAAAATAAAAATTTTCATTTAATAAAAAAAAAACATATTTTTTATAATTAAAAATATTTCATTAAAAAATACATACTCGTATAACGACAATGGCAAATGACAAACCAAAGTTTGATATCTTTGTTGTAAAGAATAGTGTTTTTTTTCTTTTGTTCTGAGTACGAAAGAGAGTATGAAGTTATAACAAAAAAAATATTGAAGAATATATAAAGTAGCAGTAGTAGTGATTAAAATAAAAAAAAATAGTAATTGTTAAAAAAATGAAACAATTTAATATTTAAAGATATTTCTTAATATGGAACATTTGAGAAGAGATAAGAAACACTTTCGCCGTTGTGTGTTCTTCTAACGGCTTCGGCAAACATCATGGAGACATCAATACACTAAGGTGGGGAGAAAAGAAAAATTGTTATTTTAAAGCCTCTTGCGTTTAATTTTGTCACCATTTACCTGTATTTTAGGACAATCTCTCATGTGGCCGTCTTGAGGTATAGTATTTGTGACAACCACAGCCTCAAAGCATGCATTGTTTATGCGTGAAATCGCTGGTCCCGAAAAGATACCATGTGTCAAAATAGCATAAACCTGTTAAAGATAAAACATAAATATGGAAATTAGTACACGATGATGTGGAAAAGAAATATTAGAAGCAGCAAAAGTTCGCAATTAAAAAATTATAAAATTTTACAAATTATTGTATTTTCGTTTGTTTTATTTTGGTTTTTAAATTGTTATTTATATATAACAAGGATATTTTCCTGGCTTTAGACCATCGTTGCCTCAATTATGTACTATTGAATGCAAAGTTTTTTCGAAAACGGTACGGCAAATACAATTTTTTTTAAATTTAAATTATTAAAAATTCTGTACAAATTTTTTATGTATATATTGTTATTGTTGCCGCTGTAAGAAGCGACAATAACAACAAATCGTCTGCCTTCCCCGCAAATTGCAGGGGCACACAAATAACCAAACAAGAAGTGTGGGGATGTATTAAGGTTGAGAAATACTGTCTGCAATGTTTTGGAGATATGGGACTTTGAAATCACTTCTCAATTATTTCATATTGAGCTGCTCTCATATTGTGCCAATTATTGACAGGGTATTTTGTCCAAGGTGCCGATGAGGTTGCTTGGTAGCTTCCGAAACGATATCGTCCACCAACCAGTGACCACCCTTAATACATTTTACACATTTCTTATTCTTCTTTTTCAAAGAAGGTTTGTTTTTCTGTTTATTCAAAAAAACAAAAATAACGATCTCGAACGATCAATATTTTTTTTAATTATTTCAATTAATTCTTTAATAGAAGACTCATATTTAAAATTTTTTTTATGGGTATGTAAATCGTTGTCATTTTTTAATTGGAATTATTTGAATGTTATTTTGTATATTAATTGAATCATTTAATATTATTAATTAATGTAATTAAATTTAATTGATATCTCATATTGTCAATCATAAAAATTAATTGATTCAATCGATGTAAAAATTATTCAATCATTTTTTTAATTAAATTTCTTTAATATTATTTTTTATATCCTCACCTTTGTAGCGCCTGCCTCCACCAAACGATCGGCAGCGTGCACAATTGTACCACAAGTATCGGCCATATCATCGACCAATATGGCAATTTTATCTTTAACATCACCCACAAGCACCATGGACGCCACTTCGTTGGCCTTCTTACGTTCTTTGTGAATCAAAGCGAATTCAACATTTAAACGATCAGCAATTGACGTCACACTGGAAAGGAAGGAAGAAAGGAGATAAATTAAAATGACGAATGAGAGAAATTCAAGAGAATTCGAATTTTAAGATTTCCACCAAACAGAAACCAAGGAGTATAAACCAACAGGAGCTAAAGATTTCCGGCCGATTAGTCTATCGTAATTCCCCTTAAACCCTTGAAGAGATTAATCGAAAGATAACTAAGGACTAAAATTAATCACAATCAGAGAAAATCCACGAAACAGCTCTGCATAATCTAGACAGCTTTATTGAGGAATCTGTCTCTGCTAAGGAATATATAATGGTGGCTTTCATAGATACAGAGGGGGCATTCAATAAAATATAATAATTCATCCGCAATAGTTACGGCTCTGTCAATCCTTGGTGATTGATAACAATATGCCATGGTTTATTCTTAACCGTTCTTCGAATTTTAGCGACCAATAAAATTATAGATGTTTAAAAATTTTATTTTTCAGAAAGTGATTTTACATATTCTTCAGCATCTCTTGCATCGCTCAAAAGTCTACCAATATCTCTGATGCCAGTCCATACATGGATATTATCAATCCATGTTGTTTATTTTCTCCCTTTAACAAATTTTCCTTAAATTTTCGCGCGTATTATTGATTACAAAAACTTGTATTTTGGTTCCTCATAACGGGTGATCTAAGTAGAGATACTTTTTTCAATAGCCTTTTATTGACAGATCACGTGTGAGTCGTGTCATGCTGTCATGTTATTTTTGTTAAGTATTGTTTGGCATTTCATCATGGAAAGACTTACGCCTGAACAACGTTAACAAATTATTCAGTTTTATTATCAAAATAATCGTTCGCCAATTGCGATAAGTCCATTTTTTTTTTAAATCAAAAAAAAGCACTTTCCAGTCGACCCACGACCTTGACACCCATGAGCAATATTTTAGCTCTCGTTAAGATCCATCTTTTTGCCATTGACCGATTCCCGATCCGACGTACCGGAATCATCGGTCCATATTTCTTCACAAATTATGCCGGTGAGAACTTAACCGTCAATGGCGACCGTTATCGTGCCATGATAACCGACTATTTGATGCCTGAAATTGAAGCTCGTGATCTCGGCGACATTTGGTTTCAACAAGACGGCGCCACTTCCCGCACATCGTATCAATCAATGGATTTATTGAGAGAACACTTCGGTGAGCAGATAATTTCACGTTTTGGGCCGGTCGATTGGCCAATAAGATTGTGTGTCGAAATGCTCGAACGAATCATCGAAAATTGGACTCATCGGATGGACCATCGCGGCCAACATTTGATAGAAATAATCTTCAAAAAATAAATACCAAAGAATTTTCTTTCAAATGATAATAAACATTCCCCATTCAATTTGAATTTTCTGTGTTTTTTTTCTTTAAAAAAGTAGGGAACCTCGAAATGGATCGCGCTATATTATGTCCCATGTATGAAGTGTTCCTTTTCTTTGCAACATTAAATAGCTCTCTTCTGCAGTGCATTTTTCTCAACCCTTAGTCATTTGATATATGGTCGGTACAGTGTATTTAGAGAATTCGTCTGTAAATCCACATTTCAAAGGCCTCTAATCTCTTTACGTCTGATGATTTTATGGTCCATGTCTCCGCCGCATATATATAGTAAGACTTCCTATTAAGAGACGCATTTCAGATAGATTAGGTTCAACTGATCTCAATAAATGTTTCTAAGTCTGTGGAATCTCTCCATGAATAGTAGTGTGCTTTCGGTTTGAGGGTTTGCATGTCACTAGCACTTTAAGTGGCATCCTAAAACAAAGACCTTCATACAACCGCAAGATAGAACTAGTTCATTTCAGCAGGAGATGTAGCAACTTTTGTACCTATCTCCTTGGGGGAATTGAAATGCACTTCTTACTGTATTGCTATCGGAAACCCAGAAAAGTCAGGAGTGATATATAACGACCTACAGTCCGATGTCCAAAAGAGAGTCTCTAGATTATAGAGCCTACTAAACAGGTTTAAACGAAATTCATGTCGACGAATTCCAGTTGATAACTACTGGGTGAATATCGTTCTCGGAGAGCATCCTCCGCTAGTGGCATAGCAAGAAGAGCGACTGCCGCGACAAACAAGAGCTGTTCTGCCGCAGCTGAGATGTGGTTGGTGTAGCCGCCTCAATTCTTAGCGTTGTGTAGTTCGAAAACGAACTAGTTCAATTTAACGGGTCACTTTACTGAACGGTTCGAACTAGTTTTTTAGTTCAGTAGTCTCTTCTCTTCATTGAAGCAACCATGTCATTTCGTTCTCTATTCTCAGCTGTTCTATTGTTGCCACCTTTGACATAATGAATATAGGATTTTACCTAAACAAACGCGTTTGTATATTCACAGCCAAAGACAAATAATTTAAGAAGACATTCCTTCCTGTAGCGAGTAATTGCCAGTTACGAACGAATAGGAATTTGATTCCAACGAGTGAGGTTTTTCGCGGATTTTCAGACCGTTTCAACAATTCATTCCTATTCGTTCGTAACTGATATATTTTGACGTTTCGGTCTGAAGGAATGTCTTCTTATATTCTATTTGTCTTTGTTCACAGCGACTTCATTCAACTCATTCCATTCATGTTCCAATCAGATTCCTTCAACAGCGACTGAATTGAACTGGTGATCTACTGAACGAAAATGAGCTGGTGAACTAAATGAACGAACTAGTTCACTCAATTGATCTGAACTAAAATGAGCGGTATCTTAAATTAACTGAAGTGCCCAACTCTACAAATCATACTGTGCTCGAATTGAAATTGGTGTGATAGTAAAGAGACCGAATAATCCACTTATTGTGTCTGTCATGACCTGTCGTTACTGCCTTATTGGGCGATACGCGGAGAGATAAAGGTCTTGCGAAATGACTTTTGCAGAAGCTGTGCAGACGAAGGGTAGAAGAAATCATAGACCACCTTCTGTAAATGTGCCCCGCTCGCTCTATAAGGCGGCAGGCGACCCTAGGCTCTCATTCCTTTGTGGGAGTTACGAAACATGGCTGATGTTAAAATCCGCCAACTTTTGAACTATCAGGGCAATCAAATTGGTTTAAGGGGTTGGACTAGCGAAAAACCTATGTTCTTCCTTACTTCCCTGTTGTAAAACAATGGATTTAAAAGTCTAAGTGTGTCTGTAATACAGACTGCCACATTTAACCTAAACCTGGTAGCCGACCGAGTGGACTATATACCAATGGTGTACACCTTCGGGTTGAACTTCCCCACTAAGATACCTGCCAGAATGGGTGGGCAGAACACCAGGAAATAGAAAACATCTCCACTTCTTCACCGATAGTTCGAAGCTGAACGAGTGCATCGGAATGCACTGTAAAGAACTCATGTCCTGATATAGCTCATAGCCACATAGTTGGTACAAAGCCGAAATAATGACAATAAGGGAAGTCGCCATGTGGCTTTTTTGCAATCAATTCTATTAAGGCCACATCACTAAATTCACAAACAGCCCTTTGCATATATTGGTATGCCACTATCCACATGCAAGCTTTGGCTTAGGTAAGATCCAAGCAGGCAGACCAATGAAAGATGGACAGAAATCGGCACCTGTAGGGCAGCTAGAAAAATCTTGCCAAGATAAGAACTAAGCTGTGGAGATGAGGAAGAAGTGGACAGCGTTGATCACCTGCTTTGCTACTGTCCCTCATTAAGTAAACGACGTCTGGATATACTTGGGTCAGCATTTCTGGTCAGATCTGGTCTGCTAAGACCTCTCCGGTACCGATAATCGTACTATTGATAACTTTATTTATCAAACAGATTGGTTTCGATGAGGGGCATCTGTGTCCGTGGTACATAAGGGACATACATTGGGCTGTGAGCTGGCTGCCACCCTAACCTAATCCTATTGACATCATAACCTCACTTTTGAATCAGCTGTTTGCTAATGCACATAAGGAGGGTTTGGTGTAAACGAGGATCGGACGAATTCTAGAGATGAACTCATGACGTCGGTGAAATATCGCACAAGTGAGAGAGAATTAAATGAAATTTCTCTCTTAAAAATCTCATAACAGAAAGCGCCAATGTAAACTCTGACTAATGCTGTGTACACACGATTATCAGATCTAACAATATTGGCAGGAAGATGGCGGAAAATTGCAACCCTGTGAACCTACAACCGTGTGAACATACAATTTTTGTCTTGCAACGTTGGCAAAAAAATCATTGTAAGACAATAATATTGGTAGACATCTGGCAATTGTGTAAAAACACAACGTTGCCATTGTGAGATAATTTGCAGACACTTTTGATTGTCAGATGTGCGAAGTTTATGCATGTGACAATTGCGCCATTGTCAGAGAAACATTTTGTTGGCAACTCTTGCAATCGTCTAAACTGACAATTCATCTTTGCCTAACAATATGTCATTGTCCGTACATTTGCAGCACTTTAACAGTGTTGATAACGTTGTCCGTTCTGACAATATACGAGTATATGTATATTTCGCCTAGTTTGATAAGCATATGGCATCATTGTCACTTTTGGTGTAAAGTGAGCTTACAAAAAGTTATTCGACTTACCGCTTAGCACCACCAGCATCTGGTGAGACAATAATAGAATTCTTCCATTCTGGAATGTTTTCTTTGATCCACTTCAACACAGCTGGTTCAGCATAAAGATTGTCCACCGGGATATCAAAGAAACCCTGAAATAAGAAATAAACTAGGGTTAAAAAAATATCGAGGTATCAAATTTATAATTTCAAAAATTATCTATAGATCAATTATAATTTAATGTTATTAACAATTTGATCCCCTTCCAATTGAGATCCAATAAGGGCGGGGTTTACACTATCCGACTCAATCGTACGATCTGTCCAAAAATACATCCCTGCTCGACTAGTCGCATGGTGTAAACAAGGATCGCATTATTTCGTTAAAGGACCGCAAAATTGATAGAGAATCAATTGCAATTTATCTATAAATTTAAGTTGTTTTGGAAATGTTCCTCCTTTTTTCTCTGGGACTCTCACTTAATGAGCTATGGCCGTTTAAAGTTAGAAAGGAAATGTATTTACATTTTTTGATTACAAACCAGTGGTACCAAACTTTTTTCTCTTTGATCTAGAACCCTTATTTAAGGAGCTATGACCTTTAAAATTTAAATTTGTTAACAAAAAATATCAAATGAAATTCCCCCAAAAAAAATCGCATGACAAATTGTGCTAATGTCAACAGCCATAAGTTTTATTCAATAGAAGTGGCTACATTTCCTGGGCTTTATTCCCAGAAATTAAATATTTTTTGACGTGTATATATGTATGTATTTTAAAATTTGGATCCTGATATACAATACTTATATTTAAGTAAAATTTCGTCACTAAATTCTGTCTGCAAAATCCAGCCAAAGTTAAAATGGATTGTAAATTGCGTCTTCAATCACTTTAATTTTCATTTAATTCCCAAATTTAAAAAATATTTTGATTTTTAAGTCTTTCATTAAAAAATTTAATTTTCTGAAAAATTTATTATTTTATTTTCTATGTCATTCGATTAAAATTAAAAATATTTTTGAGAAATTTTATTTTCGTGAAAATTTTATATTTCTCAACATCCGTGAAAATCGCAAAAATGCCGAAAACACTAAACCACGAACAACTCGAGGAAATAAAAGCTTGGCTACAGCTCCAGGGAGTATCATATAAAAATATACATCGTGATTTTTCTGATGCTCGGCCCGTCGTTAATATTCTCAAGAAACTGTATCCGAAACTTATCGATCCACACAATTATCCACCACGCTGTGGTACCCAAATGAAACTAAACAATTGGGAAACTTTGAATCTCAAAGTATTGACAAAATTGGGTTTGCAACAAAACAAGCAAATGCTCGATAAACTGGCCAAAGCCCTACCGGGAGCTATAGAATCTTTGCTCTTCGACATAATGCTCCTGGATCGTAAGCAACAAAATAAAGGCGATCAACTTCCAGATGAGCAGGAACAATTGTGGGCCGAAAATGATGAGGTTATGATGGTGACCGTCACAAAGAAAATTGGTGATGCTCTAGTCCAAGTGCCACAAAAAATGATACTGTATTCCATCTATGAGCAAGCGCTAAAGGAATCGCAAACAAAAGACAATTTCATAATGGCAGCTCAACAGAAAATAACCCATTTGGAGAATGTCATTCGGCTGAAGGCAGAGCGTATCGATGAGCTGTGTGCCCAGTTGGCCAAAGTTTCGGTGAGAAGTTTATTGGGGCAAAACAACTACTCAGCGGGCCTAGAACATGCCAGTAGTGGTTCCATTCTAATGGAACAACATAATCCCAATATTGAGTATAGTTCCTCAAAAAATATTACAATTTAGTTAATTAATTCAGTGTTGATTTCTTAATTCACGGAAATATAATTGCTCATTTATTTTTTTTTATAGATTTAAAATAATGGTCCTTCATTTATTTTAGATACCGAACAGCATTGCTATGAATCTCCCCAGTAATATACCCAAATTGTTCACAAAAGGGCATTCGAAATCGCTTATACCAGAACCACCTTCAACAGAGCCATTGGCTTCATGAGGGGATGTTGAGAATTTTTGTAACCCTAAATTCATGCCAAGTAGTTTGAAAACATTTTTGTGTTGTAATATATTTTTTAGAATGTGAATAAATTTTCATTATATGCATGTTCCCAAAAACAGCACGACATATCTCAATGGACCCTTAACAGAGGTAGCTGTGAAAGAGGCAGGGGTTAGATTTCGAATATCGATCTAGGGTTGTTGGTACATCTTTCAAGTTTTGGAAGGAGATTTACCGCCTGACCTACGATGTCGAACGTTAACGTTCGCATGACTTCTATGCGAAAAACAGCTGATTTGCGACCTAAAAAAAATTATCAGTTAGATAAAGAGAATGAAAACATACTGCCTGATGCCTGTTAGTTGGTCGCAAAGCAGCTGTTTTTCGCTTAGAAGTCATGCGAACGGTATCGTTCGACATCGTGTCTCAGACGGTTAATTTTTTTTTAGAAAAAGTGATGAACATTTTTCTTGACTTATAACGCTTATTTAAGGAGAAATTTACTTTAAAGTTTAGCAAAAGAATTTTAATATTTTACAACAAAAGAGTGATTCCAAGTGTTCGTCACTCATTGAGGAGCTATTTGCAATTTTTCTATTTCTTATCTAACTATTTAGTTAAACAATTTACCCCCAATCTCACAACCTCCGGTAAGAGCTAACTCACAGTTAAATAATAAAAATTTCATACAATTTGAGAGCGTCTAAAGTTTAGGAGATTGTGGAATTGGCCGTTAGAAAATTTATTTAAATTTGTTAACATTTATGGCGATTAGTTAGGAGATATGACCGTCTAAAGTTTAGGAAACGTATTTAAATGTTTTCATTAAAAACAGATGGATCTAATTTGCCTTCTTCTTTTTCCTCTAGTACGCTTATTTAAGGAGTTATGACCATTTAAAGTTTTGGAAAGGAATTTCAATGTTTTTACCAAAAAACAGGTGATCATCCCAAATGTTCGTTCTTTTCGATCTAGGATTAAGGAGCTATGGCTTTTTAAAATTTAAATTTTTACCAAAAAATGTGGTTCCACACGTTTTCTTTCCAGGAAGATTATTTAAGGAGTTATAACAGTTTAAGGTTTAAAAAAATATTCAAAATTGTTACCAAAAAGTTGATTCGTCATGTTCTCTCAAATATCCTCTGTAATGCTGTATCACTGTATAGTATATTTGTAGAGGTCTCACTGTACAAGCATCAACTTGTCACATAGCAGTTTGTTCACGGCCTAACGAATACATCAACCTATCCTCCTCCATTCCACAAACAAATTGTCCGCAAACATTTGTTGTTAAACGAGGTCAAAGGGGGTTTAGAAATAATTTCGATTGGAAAAGACAACAAAACAAAAATTATTGATCTATTTATGGCAGCACGCATTAAAAAAGGCCTCAAAGCAAATTTCGTTAGCATTGGACGGACTGACCTTTGAGCAGTTTTCATAAAGAACAATGTTATCTATCAAAACCTCATTCATACTCGTATTTATTTATCCAAATTCAATTAACAACAAAATTTGTAACGGAAACGAGTCGAGTAAATGAAAGAAGCGTTAGAGAGACTCAATCGGCGAAAAAAAAACAACAACAGAAAAAAAACTATCAATTACCAACGCAATACATCAATTAAAAGTTAATTATTTACTCTCTAAAGAAAAATGCAAACAGCGCAAATTTATAAATGAATAATAAAGACTAACATTTAAATGAATTTCTAAATCCATTTGTCTACAGTTGTGCATATCGTTACCTTAACCGATGTTTTCAAGAAGCTACGTTAACACTAACCGGTCGTTATGTATAAACTCCACATAAACTGATACAGGCTTTCCTGAAAATTTTAGTAAATCAGAAAAGGCGATGAAATGAATCAGAAAAACTATTAAATTCTTACAGAATATGTTAAAACGAGATTTACAATCGATGTATTGGCAACGTTCACAGACATGATGTCATGATTAAAAGTCTTCGTTAGATCAAGTACCACGAGTACGGTCCTATCGAACGCTTTAGAATAGGTCATTTGGACCGAAAGCTTAAAGCATTGCCGGCTAAGCCGAAGTGGTTGAATGATTTCATATATAATGACATAAATGTAGCTTCAAAATAAAACCAGACCCAATTTCGTTCTTATTTAGTCATCTATACGAATTTCAAGGTAGTAGAGTAGCATAAAGTTTGTGGTTTAACAGTGCAGTGATATCACCCTATCTTGAGAACTTCCCTTTAAACTCTACTCAATTTGGACTTCTAATTTAAGGAGATAGACCCATTTAAAGTTTTGCTAATTCTGAACAAGAAATAACAAATTCCGTACTTTTAAGGAGATATTCATTTAAAGTTCTGTTAAGGAAAAATTTCGCTTTTGGGCACTTATTTAAGCAATACATAATACAAAATTTGGGCCTTTTCGCTTTATGAGACTTATTTAAGGATATAGAGCCATTTAAAGTTTTACTAAGGAAATTCAAAAAGCTGACCAAAAAAATTGGGAACACTAAATATTGCCATATTTCGCTCTTATTTAATGATATCGTCGTTTAAACGCTTTTTGAAGGAGATAGAGTCATTACAAGTTCTGATGGGGAAATTTAAATTTTTTACAAAAAATAAGTGATGCCCAAACTTTGATCTTTTCGCCTTAGGGCACTTATTTGAATAGATAGAACAATTTAAAGTTTTTTTTTAATAATTTTGAGCAAACCATAAGTGATCACAAAATTTTATATTTTTCACTATGTGGCTTATTTAAGAAGATAGAACCATTTAAAGTTAATTTAGTTAATTTAGAGAAAAATATAATTGATGTCAAAATTTCGTCCTTTTAACTCTAGGAAAGAAATAGAAACATTGCACATTTTTACTAAGGAAATCTAAAATTTAGGTCAGAAAAATAGGGATCTCTAAAATCGCCACATTTAGCACTTGGCAACTTATTTAAGGAGATAGTCATTTAAAGTTCTGCTAAGGACATTTAAAATGTTCACCAAAAAACAAGTGCTCACAAAATGACGATCTATCGCACTATAGCACTTATTTAAGGCGTTTTGCCAATTTATTATCCATTTTAGCTTCAAGACACTTATTTAGGATATAGAGCCATTTAAAGTTATGTTAATTTTAATTAAAAAATAAATGATCACAAAATTTCGCCCATTTCAGTATAGGAAAGTTTTTCTAAGGAAATGGAAAATGTTGGTCAAAAAAATTAATTTAATAAATTTTGGTTCGCATGACTTCGGTTAAGATCGCACAAGTGAAATAACCAAATGGAATTTCTCTTAAAAATCACATGAGAAAGTGCGCCAGTGTAAACACCATCTTAAGGCTTTGTTTTTTCCGTGCAAATGTATGTCCAGATTTTTTCAAGCAAGTGTCAAAGTTTTGTAGGAGAGAGAGGCAGAGCTCTTTTCGCCTACTTATCTCACCTAAAAACTTTGACACTTGCTGGGAAAAAAATGTCTCATGTGAATCAGGACTATGGAATTTCGTTTTCGGCGCCAATTACGATGTATGCGGAAATTACCCTTTAGCAGTGATGAGAGCACTTTTGATTACGTTTATAATTTCGGAAGTAAATCAATTGATTTGACGACATTGTGAATATTGCAGCATTTTTTTTATTTTGTTGAAATTAAGATTACACAGAACTTACCTGAATTTGTGAGGCATGCAAATCCATAGTTATGATGTGATCTGCACCGGCCACTGATAGCATATTTGCGACCAATTTCGCCGAAATGGGAGCACGACTCTGTTATATTATGAAAAGAGAGAAATAAACTGAAAACATTAAAATCGCAATTACGGAAATTGATGTAATAAAATATAAATTTTTTGTTAAATGACAACTTTTGTAATGGTATGATGATCAAGGACGATGTTATCTGAAAACCCAATTTCAAACGATGACCATGACCTAGGTGGTGGCGCCGTTGTGATTGTAGGTGAGAGTTATGAAAACCATGAAGACGACACAAACAAATTAGGAAACATAAAATATTTAAAAACAAAACGCCCTTATATTAACGGTACCAATTGAAAATTTTGAAAAACGAAAAATAAAAAAATTAAAACCAATTCAATTATTTTTTTGGTGAACAATTTTGGTTCTGCAGCGTGTGTGACAAAATCCGAATTTCGGTGGGGGAAATGCAATTCAAAGAGGGGAAGATTGGGTGAAAAGGTGCCAGGTAAATAGTGAAATAGGTGCTTTGAAATGTGTTATATCGAAAAGGTAGATAAATATATACCATATAATAAATAAAATTATATGTTTACATACATACATTCTTGGCTATAGTATCAATACACTGAGAGAAAAGTAAATAACCATGACAGACAATTAAATTGCATGCAAAAGAAAACACTTGAAGAAACTCAAGGGGAGTCGGGGGTGTGGAAGAAAGGCAAAAATTGAAAACATTCAATCACAATTATTTCACAACTAAACTCTTTTTATAAAAAAACACTGGTGGTATTTTATTATTAATTTTCCACAAAAAAAAGAAAAACAGAAGCAACAAATTTTCATATTAGAGAGAAATTAAAAACAATGTGAAGAAGCCTTTTTAATTCTTTTTTTTCTTGGCAGGTGTTTTTTTGGGGGGGCGGGGAGCTGAGGGGCATGTCTCTCTTCTCTATACAGAGAGAGTTTAGCGAGATTCCTTCTGAGCTACTCACAGTATATTGTTTAGCTGAAAATTCCTAAAAAGAGATATCATTAAAGAAAAAGAAAAAAAGAGGTGAAACATAAACTTGAGAAATATTGAGTAAGAAAAACAAAAACAGAGAAGAAAAAGAGATACAAATAAAAAATGGGGGGGGGGTCTGAAGGATAAAGGGACATATTGGATACATTTCGCATTAGGGGAGGAAAGGAAAGTGATATGTTTTTTTTAATGTCATATACAACATTTTGTGCATTTACATAGTTTCTAATTGAATATAAAAATGTTATAATAAAAAAACTTAACATATTGTTCATGTAGTGCAAGAGCGTCACATTTCGAGTTAGTACATTTAACTTAAAGGTGATTTAAATGTTCTATACAAAAATAACTATTTGACAGAATGGGATGACATAATTGGTGAAGTATGCTAAAAAGTGTTGCCATCCTCAGGAATCAGCCCAATCATGGGTTAGATCCTAGAACAATTAGGTTCGATCACCTCAGAAAATTATTTGTTGAGTCGTGACGTTCTTGCACTAAACGAGCGATATGTACGATATAGTTTTTTTGGTATTTTAATTTTTATTCAAGGGACTCTAACTTGAATTTGTTTATATCTCGGTAATGATGGACTCAAAAGAAAATTGAATTTTTTAGAAGCTATTCGAAAAAGCCAAATTAAAATAAATTCAATAATCATTAAAAGCATCACTTAGTTTTAAACATTTTACTCCTAATCTTTAAAATAAAAACACTTCATACTTAAAATTAAGACAATTTACTTAATAACAATATTTCAAAATTAAGTACTTTTTTGTTGTAGACTAAACTGAGCTATTCGTTCTTATATTCTCTCCGCTCTTTCATTCATAATCTAGTTATGAGATAATCTACATCGAAATATAGTTAATTTATTTGCATCAGTTGGCAACGACATGCTTGTTTGTTATTACATATTAATTAGTAAAAGAATTTTCGTCGGCAACCGATGAAAATAATCGACTAGATTTCTAAGTAGATTATCACATAGTGGAAACATATTATTCGGACTCTATTCTAATAAAAGTTAAAAATAAAACAGAGCCATATAAAGTTTTTCCAAGGAAATCCAAACGCTTATTTAAGGAAATAGAACCATTCAAAGTTTTGTTAGTTTTTAGCAAAAATAAATAATCACAAAATGTAGTCCTTTTCACTCTTGGAATAAGATAGTTGAGCCACATAAAGTTTTTATAGCTGAGCTATAAAATTTGTGGCCAAAACAATTTCTGATTTTATTCTACTTTTATAAAAGTTAAAAATCAAAACAGAGCCATATAAAATTTAACTAAGGGAACGCAAAAGCTTATTTAAGGAGATAGAACCATTTAAAGTTTATTTTAGTTTTGAGCAAAAAACAAATGATCACAAAATGTCGTCCTTTTCACTCTAGGAAGGAGATAGAGCCTTGTACTTTTTTCAAATTTTACTAAGGAAATCTCCACAAAAAAAGCGGTCACAAAATGATGATCTTTTTTCTCTACTGTACTTAGTTAAGAAGATAGAACCATTTACAGTTTTGGAAAGAGATATAGTCAAATATAGTCATTATTGTAGTACTTATTTAAGGAGACAGAGTCTTAGAGTAAAGATAGTATAACACTATGTTTCCACTATGAGATAATCTACTTCGAAATCTAGTCGATTAATTTCATCAGTTGCTAACGACAATCCATTTACTTATTAATAGTAAAAATTGAAACAAAAAATATTACAGTCACCTGTTTTGTCAAATGTTATGGTGATTTCGAATCTAAAAGGAATGTTGCCCCGTCGACACGAAATTCTGAAAATTCGAATTAAACTTGGCTCCCCATTTCGAAATTCCAAAATGTTGTATAAAAGTCACAGTTTTCGAAAATGTTGCACTTTTTGCAGCAACATTCGATTACAACCACCTTCTACTATAAGACTTTCACAAAAATGCATGGCAACATCGATCACAGCCAATAAAAGATGTATTGATAAAAAATAGAATTACCGCTTGTTTTGTAAAATGACAGATAGTGAGAAGTTAGCTTAAGGCTGGATTAGGGAAACGTAACAGTAACGCCGCCGTATCGTTATATATCACCTGATCCAATCTATCATAAGATAATCTAAAAATAAGTTTCAGTATGAAATAATCTACTTGAAAATGTAGACGATTATTTTCATCAGCCGGTAACGACCATCCTTTTACTAATGAATATTAAATAATTGAAATAACAAATATTGTTTGTCAAATGTTAGATTAAATGTCTGGTCATTACAACCACTTCCAACTATAAGGTTTTCACAAAAACACATGGTAACATCGGTCACAGCCCATAAAAGATGTATTGATAAAAAAAAGCACTACTGCTTGTTTTGCCAAATGTCAGAAAGTCGGAAGTTGGCTTAAGGCTGGATTAGGGAAACGTAACAGTAACGCCGCCGTATCGTTATATATCAACTGATGCAATCTATCATATGGAAATCAGTGTAAACGCTTTTGTATTTGCAAACAGCTGCTTAAAAAGTGAGGTTATGATGTCATGAAATCAGTAAAAAAAAAAATAATAAAACTCGAAATTTACGCAAAGCTTGTGTAAGACAATGAAAAAAAAGACATTTTTAAATAAGTGAAATTAATGCAAAACAAAAATTAAGTTGTTACTATATTTGTTGGGATTGCCTGAATCATGATATGTAACGTTTTTCATATTAGGGTTAATTGCTCATGCGGACAATGTTAAGGTTACTGTTACGTGAAGTTAAGTTACGCTTACATTTGTCTAATTCAGACTTCAACTCGTGCGGCGAAAATAAACTAATGAACGTGTTGGCTTAAAGTTTTAAAAAATATGGTATGTAATAACGACCGTTTTACAAGTCTGGCTATCTAGCAGTTAGAGCTTACCTACAGATTGTGGGACAATTTTTATTGAATTGAATTTAATTTTTTAACATTCGATTAGTTAGGAAGGGAGTATTTCTGGAAAGGAGTATTTTCTTTTTTTAATCATTTGTGTGTTTTGAACATTTAAAGCAGTTTGTAGCTTACACATAGGAATGACTACGTAAAAGTCATGAAAATATTTTTTAAAAATTATTAAAAACAAAATATTTAAAACTCATAACACGATTACAAAAACGTTCCTCCTATCAGAACGTATGTACATATGTATGTATGTAATGGAAACCCTGCTTAGAAAATCAAGACTGCTAGACTCTGTTGAATGACCCCATCAAGATCACAAACTGATTAACATAAAGGGTGTTCTTTTAGAGTTGGATAATTTTAAAATGAGATAAAAAGCAAGAGTATGTATATCCACATATATGGATATAGCACCTCAAAATTAGAAGAAAATTTAAGGGACATGTTATCGATATATCGCTTAACTATCGTTATTATCGAGTTATCGGGTGTTAAATTTTGAAAAAAATCAAAAAAACGTTGCATTTTTTTAAATCAATATGGAAAAATAATAAAATATTTCGATAACTAGCTTAGTTATCGAAATTGAAAAAACGTTTTTTTTTTTTACTTTTTTATTATTTATATCTGTAGTATGTGGTCAGATAGCGGGGCCTCGTTATCGTACTCTTCCCCGAATTTTGGTTGTCCGAGTCAATTAGCTTAATTTCCACATTTGGCGTCATAAAAATTAATTGGACTTATTAGACTTATAAGTCCAATTAAGTTTTTTCCACACATTTGGGAAATTTTAGCATTGAAGTTAAGTTAAATTCGAGTGGTTACATAATTTCGACTTAAAAAATGCAAATATTTTCTAGTATTTTACTTCGACGGGACAACATTTTTTCGACAAACGAATTCGTCAAGATCGAAGTACATGTCACATGCTTATTTTAATATTAATTCCCTAAAATTATTTTTTTAAATAAAAAATGTTAAAAACATTTGGCTACACTAAAAAAACTAATATTAAAGTTCATGACATTGATTCGAAGACAAAGACAAACAATTTTTAGGATAAGAATATCTCAACCTACCTAAAATAAAGAAAATGTACTTAAAACTAATTATATTATCTCAAATTTAAGTATAACATGGACTTATTTTTATGTTTTATTTTCTTTGACGCCAATTCAATGCCAACGTTTTTTCACTGTATGTTTTATTTCAATTTAAAGTTCCCCGCCTCTAAAAAACACCCTAAATTAATCAATTTATAATCTCTACGTAACACGCTTAACTACAATTATTGATTTATTAAAGCAAAGACGTCAAATGCAATTTAAAAAAAAATGGAATGAAAAAAATGGGAACATTGATTGTAAACCACAAACTAAGGACGGACAACACAACATGACAATATCACACACGAAACCAGACATTAAATAATTTTAATTTTTAATGATTTGTGCTCTTATCACTAAATAAAGGAAATGTAAATGTGGTGTTAAGAAATAACAAAAATAAATAGAAATATAAAGTAATAATACCACATAATGTTCACCAAAAAAAAAACAATTAATTGACACAACAAAAATGATTGATTGACATAACACACTTTTTGATTTAATTCAAATAATTACTCTTTGGTTAATGGCCGAGAGAAAAAAATTTTGATTAGACGAGAGTAGTAAGTTAAAATATTATTTGTTGTCCATATATGTAATACACAATTGCAATGAAGCTGCGCTTTACAATTAAATGAAAACAAAAATCAACCAAACATAACGGAAACATTTTGAAATCAATCCAAAAGTAAACTGAGTGGAACAAGATAATTTTGAAGCAAATAGTTGTGATTACAAATGTATGAATAAATATTTTTTTTAAAAAAAAACCTACATTTATATCCAATTTTGAAATTTTAAAATGTAAATAATTTTCATTTACCAAACAAATTAAGCAAATTTTGTACAAAAAAAACCTGAGTTGATATCTCGTTCATATCTAATGTGCATTTAATTGCAATAATTATTTTAACTAGTAAAAAAGGAGAAAAAATCTTAATTCAATATAAATAATCAAATATGACACTTTAATAACAACAAAAAAAAACAAGAAATTATGAACATGCAATTTTTCCAACAAAAATGGATCGACACAAAACATATGTAAATATTATATTAAGAAAAAATCGAAAAGAATTCTGAACTTTATAGTCATTTTTAGGAAAGCTGCAAAAAATTATCGAAATGTTGAAAAATTTACCCTTATCACCAGCTCCACTTAGAGTTAACAAACAGTTAAAATTTTTAAATTCTATAGGATCTGACGCCTATTACTGTAGGGTAACACTACCAGTAGGATAACCGGAGATAGTGAAAGATTTCCCAAATAATTCATTACACACTGAAAAAAATTGTGTGAGCCCGACCAAGACAGAACTAGTTCTTTTCAGGAGCAGATATAAGGTACCAACTGTCGTAGCTATCTCCTTCGGAGTATAAAAGTTGCTTCCTCTGAAAGTGCCAAATACTTAGGTATTTTACTAGACAAGAAGAATAGCCTTCGAACAAAACATTCTGAAAATAGCAAAAACGGCTGTGGTAGAGATATATACATGTTAAAAGAAAACGATGGGGTCTAAACCCGCGAATACGGCAGTAGTTAGTCCTATAATGCTGTATGACATTGTCGACTGGTGAACGGTTCTACACAAATCTACAATATGCGCCATACTATCTAAAGAACAGCAAATGAATGACATGAGTATCATTGATGCGTCAAGAACGACTTCGCCGTAGGCACTAAACTTACTCTGGTCAGGAAATTGCTACGAACGTCGTGTTTGACTTCCAGACATTGTTGGTTCTAATAGATGATGATCTCCAGGCATGACCGCATGAGGAGATTTGTAAACTTCTATACAGGCTGTTCCAAACCTAACAACCAAATTGGTATTGGTGCCTTCTAACGGGTGATCCAAGTAGAGATACATTTTTCAATAGCCTTTTTTTGACAGATCACGTGTGAGTCGTGTCATGTTATTTTTGTTAAGTATTGTTTGGCATTGCATCATGGAAAGACTAACGCCTGAACAACGTTTACAAATTATTCAGTTTAATATCAAAATAATCGTTCGCCTATTGCGCTAAGTCCATTTTTTTTAAAAATAAAAAAAAATACTTTCCAGTCGACCCACGACCTTGACACCCATGAGCAATATTTTAGCTCTCTTTAAGAGCTATCTTTTTGCCATTGACCGATTCCCGATCCGACGTACCGGAGTCATCGGTCCATATTTCTTCAAAAATGATGCCGGTGAGAACGTAACCGTCAATGGCGACCGTTATCATGCCATGATAAACGACTATTTGATGCCTGAAATTGAAGCTCGTGATCTCGGCGACATTTGGTTTCAACAAGACGGCGCCACTTCCCACACATCGCATCAATCAATGGATTTATTGAGAGAACACTTCGGTGAGCAGATAATTTCACGTTTTGGGCCGGTCGATTGGCCACCAAGATCGTGTTATATCACACCGTTAGACTTTTTCCTGTGGGGATATGTAAAGTCTAAAGTTTATGCGGACAAACCCGCTACGATTCAGGCCTTAGAGCAAAACATCACGCTTGTCATTCGCCAGTTACCAGTCGAAATGCTCGAACGAATCATCGAAAATTGGACTCAACGGATGGACCATCTGAGACGTAGCCGCGGCCAACATTTGATAGACATAATCTTCAAAAAATAAATGCCAAAGAATGTTCTTTCAAATGATAATAAACATACCCCATTCTTTAAACAAGTAGGGAACCTCGAAATGGATCACACCATATAAAGAACTAGAGCTATCCAATGAAATATTGGCTATTAGAAAGGTAGTAGAATGGTTAGGAATTAATGTTCTGATTACAGTTGATGTCAAAATTTTCTCTTAGGATGTAGTCAGACAGTCCCAGCAAGATACATACCTGTATTACTGTTCTGACTTAGGTTGGTATCAATATTTTCTCTGATAGTTAAACCTAATTTGGAGGCAGGACCACTAATCCATAATACAGGGGAACAGGAATAGGTGGACATGTCACCATCACTATAGCTCTTCTTGAAAGGCAATGTCCTTGTGGAAACAAATGACAGTTGGTCAATATTCTGCAATAACTGCATTCATTCCAGACTGATGTCGTCCTGCCTCTATCCCAAACGTACCAACGCCTTCTGCCCCTGTCGAGACCGAATGTCTAACTTATCGTGTCTGATTTTTGTAGAATCTGAGAAGACTAAGAGGAAGGGGAATCAATAGAACAGTGAAAGACAAAAAAGTGTAGAAAGACTTTCTTGACACCAACTTTTGTGAGGAAATTAATTGTTGTTGTTTGTTTGGCTAATAGAAAATAATTAAATTTTTCACAAGAATCGAAAGATTTTTCCAAAAAAAAAATTTCGATGTAAAAACACTTTGTTGACCATAGTCCTTAGGTTCAGGCTGCCAGTCTTACCCTAACCTACTCGAAGTTTTTTCCCCAGAGAGAGCGAAATTTGACAGGAGGTGGCAGTACTTTTTTTAGCTTGTGTTTTCTACTAGTCATAAGACAAAGTCTTGTAGTGGAATGAGGACTAATGTATAGAATTATTTCACATGAATGCTGATCTTAAATAAGAGCAAAGGCGTCGACGTCTGTCAAAAAATCAGCTTTTCCTTCTTCAGTAGAAAATCTTGCGTTTTAGTAATTTTGTAAAATTTGTTAAAGTACCAGAATTCTTTTTAAATTTTCATTATGCTGTTAATCAAAACAAAAAACATTATCCCTTAGACAAAAAAAGAAATAAACACAATATCATTTGTACAAAATATGCTTAAAATGAGAAATAGATTACTGTTTCTTGTTATTATGTTACGAGTTGCGAATAATATCACTGATAAACAGAAAAATATATAAAATGTATATTAATATTAATTGAATATATTCTCATCCAAAATGAAAAAGAATCAATAATAAAAATGGAACAAAGAAATACCCTAAATTTCCAATCGTAGTTTTTACAACGGAGCTTTACATCACCATCATCAGAGCCGGCCAGCTAAAGAAAATTAAATGAGTTAACATTAAAAAAACTTATTCATTCGTTGAAGAACAACACAACTTCAAAATTATCCCCATCCAAACACACACACACAAACGCATCGTTTGTTCGTTCGTTGGTTTCATTTTTCTGGTCCTTCGACGATGTAACCATTTCGTTGTTGGCGATTTCTTGGGCAATTATTGGAATAATCAAAAACACCTTTAACATCAAAATGCAAAAATCTCACACCAAAATAAAAAAAGCTTAAATTTTCCAGGTTGTTTTTCTTGAGCAACAGCATAGTCAAGTCAATAAAAACAAAGCCGAAAAACAACTCAAAAAATTGACACAAAAATTGATAAATGAAGAAAATAAAAGAAAAAAACAATACAAAATAATGAACAAATTAATTAATCACACACTAATTTAATGTTTTTGTTTGCGTCATTTTGCACTGTTCACATGTTAGTTTAGCTTGGGCTAGAAATCGTTCTTCATACCGAAGTTTTCTTTCGCTGATATTCACAATTCTTGCGAGGTGTTGGCAGGTGGGTCTCACTCACCTTATCTTTCTTATCTTGGCGGGCATATGGGAAACAAGGGATCACAGCTGTTACACGGGACGCTGAGGCAATCTTGCAGGCATTGATCATGATCAGCAGTTCCATCAAGTTGTCGTTAATCTCGCCGGAGCCAGATTGTACAATGTAGACATCTTCGCCGCGCACAGATTCCCCAATTTCAACACTGCAAAGGGAAAAAGATTTATTAGAAATGAAAACAAAAACAATATACATATGTACATATTTATGAAATTTTATACAATTATTCTAAAGTTTGGTATGAAGAGCTAAGCAATATTGGCTACCGATAGAGTTTCCGTAACTTAACATTTCCGTATCTGTAACGTTGCCCGCAATTAGCAAAAACTTGAAAATCATGTCGTATATCCCGATTCGCACAAGGCAACTATACTTGCTGCAATTCGGAAGTTCATAGGAGAGACAGGCTGGATGGATATAAAGGGAGGAATTCATTCGTAGGCTACGGTGGCATTACTGTTACGTTTCAATGGTGTACCTAGAACACTTGGAAACGCGTCTCTATTACAAATTTTGTAGAAATTATATAGCAAAGGAGAAAGCACGACTCCTTTAAGCGTTCCTCTGCTGAGAAATGACATGTTATGAATGACACATCGTATATTGTTATCAAACCCAAAGGTTGGCGGAACGGCAGGATTCACGTTATTGAATGCCCCGCTATGTCTAAGAAAGCTTTCATTGAGAACTTTCAATAAAGCTAACTAGATCATGGAAGGTTGGGCAGTGGCCAGTGATCCATTTTAGTCCTATGACAACTATAGATTAACCTCTCTGTGGGTAATTAGGTTTAGGTTAAGAGTGCCAGCCTGTATGACAGACTCACCTCGACTATTTAATCCACCTGATTGCTTTAGAAAAGTTTGGCGAATTTTAACAGCAGCCTATCCTACTAACTCCCCAAAGAAATGAGAGCCTAAGGTTGCCTGCCGCCGTCTAGAGAGTGCGGGGCACATATACAGAAGGTGTTCTATTTATTCCGTCATTATGAAAGACCTTCAATCTCTGTTCGTGCCCTCCAATGCGGCAGTGACTCGCCATGACAGACACGATTAATGAGATGACCGTTTTCGATAACAACAGCAGGGCGTTGGTGCATGTGGAGCATAGGCAGGGCTACATCAGCTTTAAATGTATGCAGTTCCTGACAACCGACCACCTGTCATTTGTTGTCACAAGGACACTATCTCTCAAGAGGAACTTGCAGGTCGCTAGAGGCATGCCTAAGTATTGCAGTTTCACTGGAGCGTGTAATGTAGTTCCTACTCTTGCAAGTTCATCTGCTTTACAGTTCGCTACGGCCCGCTTTAACCCATTTGGGACCAACAATCCAATAAAAAGTTTACGGCCTTGAAAGGGTAAATTTTTTATAAAAATTAAATGTAGAGATCAGCAGTTCTATAACATGTCATGAAAAGTGAAAATCGTACCAAAATTGTGGAAAATGTTTCCGATTTTTTTAAAAAATAAAATCAAGAAAAAATTACTACAATGAATTTTTATAATGGAAGTCACGTCGCCCGATAAACAATGGTCCAGATTTTAATGTCCAGTGGTCAATTCGTAAAAGTAATAAAAATTGACAATTTTATTAAGGGAAAACCTGATTTTTAGAGATTATTTCAACCGCAAATAGCCCCTAATTTCGCGATCACAGAAACGAAATATTTTGCTAATATACTTAAAACAAAAACCAAATTTGCATATATGTAAGCTTTGATCAACGCGAACTTTTTTTTGTCCTCACAAAAGAAGCCACTCTAATGGTTAGTAGATCTGATGGACTTACGTTGTTGAAGACCCCCCCCCCCCCCATATGTCTAAGAAAGCTATCATTGTATACCTCAACAGAGAGAGAACCTTCAATAAAGCTGACTAGATCATGTATGCAGGCATCCTGTTAATTGGACAGTAACAACTTGTATCAAATTTAGTCTTAAAATAACTATAGATTAATCTCTCTGTGGGTAATCGCTTACACAGTTTTCAGTAAGACAGATTCTTTACGATACGGTAACGTTACGGTTTCGCATGGCAAATGCTCGGACAATATTGCCAGAAAAATGGCGGAAAAATGTAACCCTGTGAATTTACAACCGTGTGAACATACACTTCTTGTTTTGCAGCAGAAATGTCATTGCGAGATAATTTGCAGATTGTTATATGTGCGAAGTTTATGCATGTGACAACGGCTTCATTGCCAGAAAAACATTTTTTTTGCAACACTGTCTTATAATGTATTTTTATTGGCAATCCTGCATATAAATATTTACAAAATATATTGTAAATATATGAAATTGTAATGATTTCTTGCAATCGTCTGAACTGTCAAATTACCATTGCGTAACAATCTGCCATTGTCCGTATATTTGCAGCACTTTAACAGGGTTGATAACGTTTGCACATCTGGCAATCGTCTATACTCAGCTTTAGATGTGCGAAGTTTATGCGAACGGCGCCATTGTCATAAAAACATTTTATTGGCAACACTGTCTATAAAATATTTTTGTTGGCAATCCTGCATATAAATATTTACAAAATATGTATATTGTAAATATAAGAAATTATAAGGATTTCTTGCAATCGTCTGAACTGTCAATTCACCTTTGCCTATCAATCTGTCATTGCCGTACATTTGCAGCACTTTAACAGGGTTTATAACGTTGTCCGATCTGGCAATCGTCTACACTTAGCTTAAGCGATCTGTCACGTGACATTCCAGTGAGAATTTGCATTTGATCCTCTCCCGATTTCTTCAAAATCGCACGAAAAATTGGTTTTGCAACAAAGTCGTAAAACAAGCACGGATGGAAAAAGTTAGTACTTTATTATTTTTTTCAGTATCTTTTCACTTTCAAAAATACCAACGTATCCTCACGACCGTCAAATCAAATGACATTTTGTTTTCGTAATCCATACACTCTCGGCGTACGTAACTAGGTACGGGAGACATTTTCTCAAAATGTGTTTATTTTCTGTTTTTATTTAAATGAATAGAATATGAACTATAAGATTTTTATTAATATTTTGCGGAACACAATCATTAATTTTACGTATTCGTTTGGAAAGCGATCACAATTCTCGAAATTTATATTTAAAAAATTCTATAAGCGGAATGTCTAATAATAATTGTTGTAGTAGTATAAAAACGCAAAATCATCTAATAAATCATAACAACGTTCACGAAAAAAGCATTGAAAATTATGTTCCTTAAATTAATTCAATTAGTACCACTTGAGCTTAAAAAGTATTAGTTTAGTACCTTACAACAAAAATAATTTTCCATCCTTGCTTGTAAATGGATGTCAATTTTGTCGTGCGATCCTCATTCGGGGTCGTGCAATCCTCTCTCAAAATCGCGCGATCCTCGTTTACACCTAAAAGACTAGTCGCCCAGGAATGTATTTTTGAAAGATCGCGCGACGTAATCTCATGATGTAAACAGGCCCTTAGCACAGACTGAAGGCTGGGTTAGGCAAACTTAACCGTAACATAACTTTAGCGCAGTCGTTGCCCGCTGGAGCAATTACCCAAAACTTGAAAAACGTGCCATATGTATCAGGCATTCACATCCAAAATTGTAAAATGATTATATTATTTTATACTTTCTTGCTCTTATTTTAATATCTTATTACTTATTTATCATTCCATTTCAAAAGTTTCGCATAAATGTCTTATTTTTTCATTGTTTTGCTAATTTTGTTTGCAAATGCACGTAAACGTACCGTCCAAATAGAATTTCAGCAGATTCAGCCGTCCGTTTACGTTTCGTTTCAGTTGGTTAATCGTTTACACTGATTTTCATATGTTAGATCAAATCAGCTGATTCATAACGCTACGGGGGCGCTACGGTTACATATGAGATTTCCCTCCATGGGTAAAACTAATTTGAAAAAGCATACCATTTTTTAAAAATCCCCCAATCTGCTATGAAAGCCTAATGTACAGATATTTTTGTTTTCAAAAAATATAGCTTCTCAATGCGAAATCATTAATTAAGATTGCATGATTGAAAGACAGACAGATGTAACAAACTAAAAAAATGCATATATACTTATCAAATGATTAATTCTTTAAATATCCGGAAGAAATGTGTTTACAAGCATTGATAAATATCAAAATGTTCTAAATTACATCGTTTGATTCACATAAGTCACGACGATGAGTGACACGCAAGTGTTGAAGTGAGAGGTGGAAAGGGTGAATGAGTTACGGTAGCCCATATGTAACCCCATCATCGATGCCACCACCCACCCATTTGTAGATACCCCGCCAAAAAAAAGACCACGAGGACACGATAGTTTGTTGGTATACAAGAAGGCCGGCCTTGAGGAATAGACCAACTGAAGACGAAATTGTATAACAAATGTTGTCACAAAATTTCGTTGAATGTCGAAATGTGAAAAGTAGTATTTTAAGGCCAACAAAATGCAGACGGGCAAGAATATTGGAATATTTAACCTTCAATTAAATACAAAGAATCCGAAAATGACAATTGGTGTGTGTCTTTGTTTGCCTTTGTAATATTGACGTCAAATTAAAGGAGATTCAAGCAGACCCTGACATAAACTTTTGTCGATACCAATTTAAATATAGCGTGTAATCATGTTGTTGCTGTTGGTTTCTTTGGTAACAGTTGCTACTTGCGATGATGATGTTTGTTTACATATAGATTTGGACAAGCCCCACAAAATTTTGTTTAGGCCCCGCCCCTCGCCATTTCTCCTCTTGACGACAACAACATCCGTCCGCTCGGATTAAATCATCCATTCGCTAGAGTCTAGTAGAGTTGGGCACTATAGTTCTTTTAAGTGATCGGTCTTTTTAGTTCAGTTCAATTGAGTGAACTAGTTCGTTCATTTAGTTCAACAGCTCACTTTAGCACACCAGCTCTTTAGCTCACTCTACTTAAACAGTTAATTTCGTTCAGTAAATCACCAGTTCAAATAAGCCGCTATTAAAGGAATCTGATTGGAATGTGAATGGAAGAGTTTGAAAAACTAATACAAAGGCGTTTGTATAGGTGGAATCATACATTGTTGATGACATAAAAATGGAAACAACACATAACAGCAGAGAAGAGAGAACAAAATGATATGGTTGAAGAAAAAACATAGTGAACTACTGAGCTGAAATTAACGAGTTGTGTGAACTAGTTCGTTCAGTTCAGTATAGTGACCCGTTCAATTGAACTAGTTCGTTCACGAACTACACAACTCTAGAGTCTAGGTCTGTATACGTTCATTCATTCCACAGTGTGCCAATGTATCGATAGCTTGATTTTTCTTACGTAGATATGTAGATGTCTTCCTAGTCCCTATAATCAAGTCTACCATTAAATTATTTTTGCCACCCTATGGTGACAGTGATGATGACGTTGAGTGCTATCGCACATTGGGATCGGATATATTCGAAAAATTAAATAAATAACCTAACATAATCTATTTGAACAAATCTAAATGTGGGATTTTTAAATTTCATAGAAGTTAACAACAATCGTTGAACCGTAAGGGTATCTTAAATAGCACGTCTGGTGTCTGTCAAACTCAAGTACCCAAACACGTATTTGGGGGGTAGCTTTCGTACATTTCCGTAGCCCCGATTTACACTGGCTGAATGTTCAGCAGATTATCGGCATTTTGTGGGAGAGAGAGGCAGTCGCAAGAGGGGGAAAAAACTCGAGCTTATCGGGCTGAACGTTTTGTTTTTTTCACTCGCACTTTGAAACAACAACAATTCACACAGGAATATCCGAAACTAAATTACGTGTCTAAACGCAGAGGCATGTTTAACAGCCCGTTTCTCTATTTCGCACGCAAGCGATGCGAACGAAGAACAGCTGATTTTAGACCTACTAAAAGGTATCAGAACCACAAAGTGACTGCAAACATAATGGCGGATGCCAGTTAGTAGGTCTAAAATCAGCTGTTCTTCGTTCGCATTTCTCCATATGTTCTTATATGATTTGTGCCCGTAACTCACAACTGAGCGTTATGAATTTCTTTAAGAACAACGTAAGTCCTGAATCCAAGCAAGAGAGACTTTGACACTTGCTTGGAAAAATTGGCTCGTGTGATGCAGGACTTAGGAACCGATTGTCTTTAAATACAGTAAATTCTTTAATACAAATAAGATATGTGTTAAAGTTTAAAAAGGTTTGCTGCTCGAAGTATAAAATACCCAATAATTTATGTTTAAAAATAAATGCCAATGAAACATTTAGAAATCAAAATTTTATACACAATCAATATTAAAGCCATAAGAGATAGAGCAAAATTATACTACTTTATTTGGCAAAGAACAAGTCATTTATTAATAATTTAATCCTAAGAATGGAAAACAAAAAAAAGTGTAACGTTTATGTTATAAATATAAGTTCTTATATATGTTTTCATAGAAAAATGTTACAAACATTATCTAAATATTTAAAAAATTAATGGAATTCAAAAATATTTTGTTGGTGGTAATTTAAAAAAAGGTTAACATTTTTGTCAGTGTTACCGCTTTTGTAGATTTTGTTATTTTCTCACAACGATTTTTGGCGTTTTTATACTTGGTTAGTAGTGGTTTTGTGGTGTTTTCTGCACAGTTGTTTCGTAGTGATTTTTGCCTCGGAAGAGTTGGGAACACTGGTCGCTTTCTCTCGTATAACGATTTTCAAGAGTTCTGGACGTTCACCGCGGCAAGTTATACAAGATGCGTCCGAGTGTCTCCTTTTAATCTAAAATTTTATATAGTACACATTGAAAAATGCTTTAAATTATTTTCCAGACCCTTCTCTGTGTAACTTTTTCAATGAAAATACACAGTTTCAACTTTTTTGACAGCACCAATTGCATAGCAGGATTATCAGAGAAAATATAAATACCGACTTTAGTCCGAACATTAATTCTCAGCCATTCTGCTAGCTCTCTAATAGGCCTGATAAAAACTAAAGCCTTTATCATAAAAAGTTATGGAAGATATATTGAAATCATTTCAAACGTAAATGTATTTCACACAATGTATAACTTGTTACGAATAATTCTTTAATATGAGTGCATGTTGTGGTTAATTTTAAGCTGAAACATCAGCTTCTGAATATATCCTATGCCAAACAAAGGAAAGAATGCCCTCCTCTGTCTATCTCTTCCTTAACAATCAAAAACAGCTGTTAGTGAGAAACAACAGCTGATTTGTCTGATAATAGGAAGTTATATGAGAATTCATCTGATTTCTTGACAAACAATCGCCTGATCTCACTCTCGGCTTTCAAAAATAATTTTTTGTGAAAAACAACAGCTGTTAATAGTTGAATTATATGGTAAACTTATGGTGGCACTTTCACCCTTGAAACCCACAGTGCAATCATTGCTACACCAGTCGACCAGTGAGTCCCAAAATAAAAGCGAAAGTAAGAATATTTTTGTTTTTTTCCCTCACTAACTCTCGATCGTCGTCACCATCTATCGTCTACGGCAAAGTTGTTTTTGTCATTTGCCATTTCTGTTTGCCTCTAGTTTTAGATATCTATTTGTATTTAAAGATTTTTATCCCTAACTATTAACACAAAAAACATCAGGCATTACCAAGAACATCTCTCGAGATAACATTGGCACATTGGCTTGATATGGCTGATGTTGATGGTCTGTCGCTTCACTTGATGTGTGATACCGCCGCCACTACCGCACATTTATTCTTTTCGAGCGAGACGAGATGATTATCATGCCAAAGATAAAAAAGTCTAAACCAATTTTCTTGGCTGATTGCCCAGACAACACGAATTTTAAATGAAAATATTTGTTTTTTGTTTCTCTCTAAACAATATAGGGTTTTTTGCTGTAGTCTTTAAAAAAACACTGAATAATTTACAGTAAAATGAAACACAATGAAAAAAAAATTTAAATACACAAAAAACGATTGTTTACACAGTTTTGTATAATAAAATAGCAGTTAAAGAAAATGACTGAGGGGATATTTTCAAGTTAACCTCAAATCGGAACTTCGATAACTTTTTAGTAAACTATAAATTGCTTGGTAATCGATAACATCCATAATTATAGATTCCACGCAAACGCACTTTGGTGAGCGTAGACGTCTTTGGAACAATTCGAACAATTTTCACCAGATATTTTCTCTTTTTTTTATTCAAATGAGTTTAAAATAATAAAAAAGTTTAAAAATCAATTTTTTTAGTTTTCGATATATAAGATAGTTATCGATTTATTTTTATTTTTTCCAATGCAATATTAGATAACTAAGCGAGATATCGATAAAACGTCCCTTCCCATAAGCTGTTTTCTTCGTTCTACTTGTTCGTCGAAAGCATATGTTTTGCCAGTGTTGCCATGTACGCTTCATCCATATAAACATTTTCACCCCAAATGATCTGTGGTGAAAATATATTTTTTTCCTGAAGATCATACAATAATAACTAGTTTTACTTAGGACTTCTTCATTTTACAAATATGTCTTCACTACAAAAGTGATTTAAACAACAAAATTGTGAATTATGAAGAATTTCATTGCAAACCTTGCATGTTTTTCCCTCCAAAGTTTATGACAAATTCATAATTATTATGACAATAATATTTTAAATGCGCCACAATATACACTAATTGCATGAGCGACTTTTGCTACCCTACCACCCAACGCTGTAGATACAAATCTAATTTAATATTGCACGGTATATCGCTCAATTTGAGGCCATATATCACCAGTAGCACCACAGCTGTTCTGCACCTTTTCACATAATTAGCAAAGCAATACGATTCGATTTCTATTATTTCGTTCACTTTTTGCCCATTTAGTATTTATTTTAAATTGTACATATACTGGTATATGTATTTTTGTTTTGTTTATGCAAAACAGCTTCTTAAAATAGTTGCTTTCCAAACCAAACAAAATGTTTTCAATTCTGCGTATATTTTTTACAAAATAAAACGGAATAAAAATGTACACATGTATGTATGTATTCCGTATATTTACGATCAAAATTTGATTGTAAATTTTAATTTGATTAGATTGGCCAAATAAAAAATGATTAACGTTAATTTAATGAAGATTGTAATTCGCAACTGACAAATTGCATTTTCACATTTGTCATGCTAGGAATATTTACAATATTTTGGCACACGGATTTCATTTCGATTATTATCAAATAAATACTAATGAGAATTTATTATTTTCATACATGTATACTGTGCAGATACCCTCGAAGAATATAGATCGGTTGATTGCAGCGCAGCGTGAAATTGTCGATTGCATGAATGAACATGAAATTGATTTGAAGTGTTGACTATTAAAAAGTTTGATAACTTCCAAAAAGTTTTTAAATTTTTTTACATTTATGTGCTTGAATTGCTCTTAAGTTTTATTTTTTAATCTAATCAATAAAAGTATAAGTTTTTTTAGAATGAAAAATTCTCTGATATACTCGTATTTTCTATATTGTGAAATGTATATATTGGCAATGAGCAAAAACAATTAAATAAAAACTAAAAAAATGTTTGTAATTTAAAAAAATTTGAAGTCAATTTCCTTCATATAAATTAAATTGCCTTCATTTCAATTACACTAGTTTACAAAATAAAATTTCTGTCGAAGGGTGTATAGAGTGTTTTTAGCTGCATGCACAAAAAATTCACAAAAAATCGTTAACAATATTTTATTCCATATTCTAAAAAATTTCAAGTATTTGCACTGATTGGAATCAAAGTTATAAGCCTTTAAACTTTTGTGCAAAATGGTCCATTCGTGTGGAGGTACCACAAGGGGAGTGGCAACTTCAGCCATTTGTCTCAAGGTGATAGCTACAAATTAACTATTACTATGTGGGGAATTACGGAAGATTCCGATAAGTAGTATAGAAGTTATAAATGAATCAATATTTCGCAAAATTGTAACCCTTTTGGAAGAGGTACTCGAAAGAGTGGATCAACATGGTCGACCTTTGATATTACCCTGAGATATAAAAAAAATATTGACACTTTCCAAATTTGAAGTCAATCGGTCACTCCTATCGAAAGTTATCGTGCACACCAGACAGACGGACGGATAGTCGGACATTGGTCAAATGACTTAAACTGTCCCAAAACGAATTTCCGCCCAAATATACTTGAGGGGTTAGGTCACTCTTTCGGTGTGTAAAACTTTTGGACCACTATTTTCAAAATTTCACATTTTTTCTAATTGTTTTAACGACAGTTACTAAACTTTCTACGTGAGTGACATTTATAACATATGTAGCCTTCATAATTTTCTTAATTTTAAAGGCTAGCACAGCTTATCGGACTTATACTGCAAAAATATGGTCCAAAAAATAATGACAAATAACATTTTGTAAACTAGTGTTATCAATCCCCTATTATTACCAATATAATATTTTTTTTTGCAATTTAATGCAAATACATTAAATTTGTACATCATCATCAAATTAAAGCTTGAGGCCCATACCAAAAAAAAGGAAGAACTTAGTTTACATTTCATATCGTCTTACGTATATTTATTGTTTATATGTGATCGACATTGACAATGACTTTCAGAACAACACATGGCAACATTGGTCAATGACCGCAAAAAATGTCTACGTATAGGTACTAGGTATAACAATTATAAATCTAGACTGTTTTATCAAAAGTCAGATGAAATGTCACATAGTGTGAAAAACTGTCCGAAGTCTCAAACCAGCAATGCATTTGTTCTCGCTGCCGTTGTTTCCTGTATCTGATATTTTGTATTGGGAAATAAATAGACTAATACTGACAACTGAAAGATCTATTCTCTTTCATAGTAATATTTAGTACTTTTTGCAAAGCCTAACGATTAATCAGAGAGCGAGAGGGAGAATGAGCGAAAATAACGTAGGTGTTCGTCACGTTTTCTTTCACATTTCTTTCCTATATTAAGCACTTAAGGAAGTGTATGTTAGTTAATACGTATGTACATATACAAACACATGCACAAAACAATATGTTAAATGAAGATTCTACAGCGGTCGCCTCGCGCACGGCAACAAATTGTAGCCGTTGATAACAAACAATAAATATTGTTGTGCTACCTCCTCCTACCACCCATGCCTGAAAATATCTGATGGGGGGGACAAACAAATGTGTGTCATTCGGGAATAAAAACCCTACAGCTAAAATGATTTCTAGTTGCGTATTGAACCAGTCATAAGCTAGTTGCAATGTGACCTATGCCACAGACATTCGATTATACAGATGTTCCGTCGTGCCTTTGTTTACATTTGCGTGAGTTACGAACGAATAGAAATGATTTTTAAACGTGAAAAAATAGTTTTCTGGAGTCTTTTTTTTTAACTTTTTCGGTACTTAAAGATCGATATTAATTTTCTAAATGTGATTATTACAAAACAATCTAGAAAATCGGTCTTAAAATACACAAAAAAATCACTCGCTGAAATCAAATTTCTATTCGTTCGTCACTGATAGACTACTCGCTACTGGACGGAACTTCTTTATAAATTTATTTTCTTTGACCTATGCAAACCCATTCGCATCTCTGCCAGCAAAAACTATTATCTGAGCTGTTTTACAGTACTTGCATGGTACCTACATGGTGGTTGCAGATCGACACGTTCGTCTCTCTGTCGTCAGCAGCAGAGAAATAAGCAAAAACGATTGTCTGAACTGCTTTACGAGCAAGTACTCGCTTGGTGGTGGCAGAGTAAATGTGTCTCTCTCCCACCACAATTCTCTTGTACTCTCTTATTCTCAAATATAGTAATAACAGAACTAGATATTAACTAGTGCTGAATTGTAAACAAATGAACTAGTTGGGTGCCTATGACAAGCCAATGTTAAAATCGATAGTTCGTTATATGAAAAAAGGACAGATATGTTACTAGTTTGAAGTAAAAAGCAACTAGTATATTTCTATATACAAACTAGTCCTTTTGGCTGCAGGGAAGCAGCTGATTTCGAAAAGCACATACCATCACTCAAACACAATCAAAAAAAACACGGTGAGTGAAATTAAATGGCAATCTTTGCAATTATGTTTAATTTTACAGAAAAATCCCAATTTATTGCAAAGGAACGAAGTTGTAGACATCTACACTTTGGTCGCTCTTACACGGGGACTTTTCGTTTAGTCGAGAAAACACAAGATGCCGTTGGTGCAACCTTTTATACAAAGGCAGATGAACGACCCATTCTCCCTCTCAATTCTGTCTCCGCTTTCTGAGCGTTACTCAGAAATTTAAGAGCCAATGTAACATTTGATTATTTTCTTAAAAATTACAACATTTTGTCATTCTATATTATTATTCCACAACGAAGAAAAACATTTCATTTGAATCATATTTGTTATTAAAATATAAGATTAAACAAATTATGAGTGATGGGATTCTATTTTTGTTATTTACTAGCTGCGCTTGCATACGCTATTCTGTCCTCACCGCCACATGGAACAATCTCCACAGTAATTCTACAATATTATGTACGCATTATTGTGAAATCTAACATTTTTAACACATTACTGACTAATGGTTATTTAAATACCCATAAAACAGATTTTACGTAGAACGCAGTATCTCGAAAGTGTTTTGAGATATTACATTACTTTTTTCACAACATTAAGCAAAAATTGTTTTTTTTTATGCCGTCACAATGTGAAACGAAATTCTTAAAATTGATCAAATACGAGGAATTTCTAGAAATTAAAAATGGCAAAATCGATGACAAAGTTCCTGGTTAGTTTGCCTCTATTATCTTCTATTCATAAAAAATCGACGGAAAAATTCGTGGTCAGTATGCCTCTAATATCCTCTAAAAAAACTAAATGAATAATAATGGAAAAAATTAGTGAAAAATGGCGATTGCGTATTTAAATATCCAATTAGAGATGTCAAACGGGATCGGTTTTCACAAATCCCGGCATTCGGGAATTTAAATCAAAAACCCGGGATCCCGAGATTTTTTCGGGATACCGAAATGTTTCGATATCCTGGGATTTTCGGGATAAATCGGGATTTCTTAATAATGTGGTATTTCGGAATACAAACATTTTAGTTCAGTTTCAATTTAATTTGAATAAGGATACAAACAGTTAAAGCATAAATTAACTTTTGTTAAAAAATACTAACTTTTATTAAAATAAATTGTTACTTCTATTTTTGTCAATCGACAATTAAAAAATTTTTTTAAAATATTTCACAACATCTTAGCTATGGAATCATTTTGGTCCATCTTCAGTTCGTCGTCTGAATTATTATTGACGTTATAATTTTCTATCATTAAACCACGAAAAATATTTTTTCAACATGAGAAATCAGTTTGACTAATTCCGTTTTGATGAGAACCAAATTGATGTGTCGATCCAAATCAGATTTTATATTAGGATTTTTTCATAAATTTGAAAGAATAGAATACAATGTTTGCTTCATTAGTTTACATTTTCGACAGAGTGTATCCAGCTTTCACTTAATATTTTATACGAGACAGCTTCATATATTATTATTAAAATATCGCGGAATTCATTTTAAAAAATCGCGGCATTCGGGATTTTTCGGCATTTCCCGTTTGACATCACTATACCCAATGTAGAGCTCGGTTATGTAGAGCTCGGCAAAACAACTTCTATGACCTACACATATTAGCTTACAGATAAAAAAAATCGTAAGTTGGATTATATGGGCAGTCGTTAATGGGTTGAATGTATTTTCTTATAAACATGAATAAATATAAATGAATCATTTTCGTCCGTAAATGAAGAATTTGGTCATTACTTGACCCACTTGATCATCACCTACTACACTCTAACATAGATATGAACTCTGTCGGCTAGACGTTGTGGGAGGGCCTATTGTAATCTAAGTCGGAATTTTTGTATACACAGTAGTTTTCGATTTACTGCATTGCACTTAAGTGCCTTTTGTCCTTAGTCCTGATTCACACTCGGCAATTTTTTCCAAGCAAGTGTTAAAGTTCGTAGGAGATAGAGACAGGCGAAAAGAGCTCTATGCCTCTCTCTCCTATGAAGTTTGACACTTGCTTGGACAAAATAGCCGAATGTGAATTGGGACTTAGCCTTTATTAGAAAATTTGCAATTGACTAAAGAGCACAATTCAGTTAATAGCAATAGTTCTATCAACAGGTTCAAATATAGGAATTCAGAAAAAACTTAAATTAGATACTTGGAGAATTGTTCAAATATGCCCATGTTTTTGGGATATTCTTAATATCGGATTTTCTGGGCGATTTTTCATAGACCCTTTTTGTTCTCTGACATTAAAGCTATAATTCCATGTCCTCGGACTGACGCTACTTTGCATTTACACTTTTTTTGAACTATTTCCACTTGGTAGTCAATACACTCAAAAATTAACATTTTTAATTAAATGTACACAATATTAATTAAAAGTGCGCTTGTTTTTGCATTTTTGAATCTTTGAAATGGAAGGTGATAGGTTCTGGTGAATTTCTCGAAATTATTGGCGAATTTTTGGAGTTTGGAACAAATGCTACATTCAGAATCAATTTTCCACAACATCCGTCATAAACTGTTTTAAATCATTTTTATTAATACACGGGGCAAAGTCGCCTTTTTTGATATGTTTGAATAGAAAGAAAATATATCTGGAACACTTATTTTTAAATATTATATATTTCTGAGCAAATAAATTTTATTTGAAAATCAATAAAGTATATTTGGAACTCGTATATTAATATGTTACAACATATAATATTTGCAAACTAAATTTCTCAAATAAAATATGTATTTGAATACAAATAAAATGATTGTTTAGGAATTTCTCCAAATATTTTATTTAAAAAAGATTTTCGAAACATTTGTTGAATTTTTCGAATTTAAATTTTATTTTTTTTGTTTTTTTTTTTTGTTTGAACCTCCCAGTTATGATACCAAATGCAGCAATATCTTATGTTTTAAACCAATCATTTAAAATTTCTGCGTATTCCAAGCCATCATTGGTTGTCAATCCTCCAAGTATATATTTCGATCCAAGATTATATGATTTCAATTATTATTATTTTTTATATTTAAGACGTTAAAATTTTTGAAAAAATTAACTTTGAATTACTGAAAAATTTAACACAATTTAGATATTTTCTGAATACTTAAATGAAAATAAATATTTGTTTCGGAAAAAATAGTCCAAAATAAACACATTGGGATGTAAACAAAGATTTGTTTAGAACAACATCTTCCCAAATATATAATTTTTGTGTGTACCAAATATTATATGTTTAGAGTGTATCCTAAAGATATATATGTTTCAAGCCGAATATGTTTGGTACAATATACTACAGAAACGATTTTTTTTCAGCGTGTACAAAAAGTAAATAACGCAAGAGCACTTTTATAAATAATATGGGGAATAATGGCTAATTGTCCAGTTGAGTACTAAAAAAGTTGCGGGTTTTTTTAGTACCTATTTCTTCATAAAGTTTTCGCTTGGCATTTGATTGAGCTTTTTTTAATGGAGTTTGAGAGATTTTCAAGCGATGGGCGATGGTCAGTCTTTATTTATAGTCTTGAGTCTTTACTCAAAATTTATACATATATTTATGAAATTTTGCTCGCTAAAACAGTTTTCATATAATATTTTCACGTTTTTGTTAATGTTATACACGCTGAAAAAAAATCGCTTCTGTAGTATATTGTCCCAAACATATTCGGCTTGATACATATATATCTTTAGGATACACTCTAAACATATAATATTTGGTACACACAAAAATTATATATTTGGGAAGATGTTGTTCTAAACAAATCTTTGTTTACATCCCAATGTGTTTATTTTGGAATATTTTTTCCGAAACGAATATTTATTTTCATTTAAGTATTCAGAAAATATCTAAATTGTGTTAAATTTTTCAGTAATTCAAAGTTAATTTTTTCAAAAATTTTAACGTCTTAAATATAAAAAATAATAATAATTGAAATCATATAATCTTGGATCGAAATATATGTATACTTGGAGGATTGACAACCAATGATGGCTTAGAATACTTAGAAATATTAAATGATTGGTTTAAAACATAAGTTATTGCTGCATTTGGTATCATAACTGGGAGGTTCAAACCAAAAAAAAATAAAATTTAAATTCGAAAAATTCAACAAAAGTTTCGAAAATCTTTTTTAAATAAAATATATTTGGAGAAATTCCTAAACAATAATTTTATTTGTATTCAAATACATATCTTATTTGAGAAATTTAGTTTGCAAATATTATATGTTGTAACATATTAATATACGAGTTCCAAATATATATTATTGATTTTCAAATAAAATTTATTTGCTCAGAAATATATAATATTTAAAAATTAGTGTTCCAAATATATTTTCTTTATATTCAAACATATCAAAAAAGGCGATTTTGCCCCGTGTAGTTTTGTATGGAATCGCGTAAAGTTGATATTATTGCCGGTCCTTTGTATAGTTAATAAAGAGTTTCTTTGCAATCTACACTAAGTGTTGCCTGGCGCCATCTGACATTTCCATTGGAAAGTATGACATTTTTAGCATAACTTCACTCAGACCGTTTTGTCATTTGAGCGCGAATTGTTTTGGTTACAGTGTGTTGAAAATTCAACTCCAAAACATGGTTTTTGAACGCTTCAACTGCTGCTTCAGGCGTCGAAAAACGTTGACCAAGCAGTTTTTTCTTCATGTGAGTGAATAAGAAGAAGTCATTGGATGTCAAATCAGGGCTGTACGGCTGACGACCCATCAATTCGACGTTTGGCCGGTCAAAATGGCGCTGGTTTGAGCCGATGTGTGAAAGCTCGCATTGTCATGGTGCACAATGATTCGTCTTCTCTTGCTCGTTTTTCGAATTTCTCCGAAGACTTTAGGCAAACAAATTGTGGTGTACCACTCAGAATTGACCATCCTACGTTGCTCAAACGGAATAGTCACCACATGACCAGTTTTGCCGAAGAAACATGCTTCCAAGTGCTTCTTCCACGTACAACTTTCGTTGGATTTGACTCGTGTTTCGGGCTCATACGCATAGATCCAAGATTCGTCACCTGTGACGATCTTATAAATTACTTTTGAAGCACCGCGATCGAATTTGTTCAAAATATCTTTGCACCAATCGACACGAGCCTTTTTTTTTTGAGCGATTGTCAAATTGTGCGGGATCAAACGAGAACAAACCTTTTTTACGGCCAGGTGTTCATGCAATATCGAATGTATGCTGGTGGAAGAAATGCCCGAGGATGCCTCTATCTCACGGTATGTCACATGACGATCTTGCATTATCAGTTCACGCACGGCATCAATGTTCTCTGGCACAACGGCCGTTTTTGAACGACCTTCGTCTTTGAGCGAGCGTCGGCCACGATTGAATTCATTAAACCAGTTTTTCACAGTGCTATAGGATGGTGCTTCATCTCCATACAAAGATTTCGTCGTGATAATCCACGTCGAAAGTTGTGAAAAATGATCGCACGAAAATGTTCTTGAGTTAAATCTATTTGTTTGCCAAATTGATTTTTTCATGTCACTGTAAACAACACAAATGATGGTCGTACGTCAAAACGTTCTGAGTACGTTTATGCTAAAAATGCCAAACTTTCCAATGGAAATGACAGATGGCGCCAGGCAATACTAAGTATTGCCTAGGCCAGTAATATATATAGCAACCCTTATTAGTATTAAACTATAATTTTTCTTCGAGTGTATTTATGTGACATTGTTGTTATGACCCTGTTATTATGCCGCATATTAGGTGTTTTCTCGCCCAAGAAGTATTGCGATAATAGTATTAAAAACAATATCGAATACAAATTCAATCAAGCTTGCAAAACTAAGGGGAGGTTATGATAGACGAGAGGACAAATGGTCATTTATATGAATGTGTGTGTAATTTTTATTCTACCTGTGCGTTTATACACGCAAAGATAATAAACTGGCAACTTCTGTTGAACCAGAAATTGATTTAGGCTAAGTTGAGAAAGAGGAGAGAGTTTCAAATGTCTCATATCCGTTTCGAAACTCTTAAAAATGTTCTTTAGCACTTTCCTGTCAATGGCTCGAACTAACCTTAGAACCAAATCTTAAAATATTTAGGTTAGGTTATTTATGATCTTTTTATACACGAATTTTCTCAGTATCTTCTAGTCATATCCTTTAAGTCTATAATATTTAAATAAATAATTAAAATAACATATATTGTGAGATTTGGTAAGAGTTGGTGAATATTGCCGTGAGATGAGTTATGTCTTGTAGAGCGTAATCCACAATTGCATAGATTAATTTGAAAAGGCTGAGTTATACAACTGAAGAGTTCACTCAGGGCCGACGATTCGGTCCATTGTGGTTCCCTTAAATAGAAGTGAAGGAAAAAAGATTATTCAGAAATTAGAGGTAGGTTGTAGTAGAGAAGACAAGCGAATAAGAGAGAGTTTAGTGACACAGTGTTTTTATTATTAATATCTTAACGAATTTGACGGGAGGTTTAAGTTGAACGTCTGCTATGTCGTTAAGGTCTTCGAAAAGTCTGTGCCCTAAATAGGCTACACGATACTATTGCAGTCCTTTACATGAGCATTGCAGGTGCTGCACTAACTCCCCCTCTTCTTCATTTAAACAGTTTCTACAGTTGTCCTTGTATGGAAGCTTCATGCGTGCAGCTATGTGGCCAATCACGCAGTATCCTGTGAGAGTTCTTAGTGCGTTCTTCCGGAAGGAAGGCAGTCCTTTGGTACGAGTCACATCACTGACTGACCAAAAGAAATCGAGCTAGCCTGAATTTTTGTATTGATTCCCTGGATCTCATTAATGCTGCTCCCAACTCCTCGATTTGTTTTCTAAGTTCCACGAACGTAATTTTCACTCCCAGGGTCGCGGTTTCCTCTTGCGCACCGGAGCCTGTCCTGGCACAATCGTCTGCTAATTCCTTATTCTGTACGTTGCAATGTCCTGGTACTCAGCAGAACGTGATTTCAAGGAAATGTTCCTACGACTCGACGCCTTCCTGCATACTGAGAAAGTGCTGTTTTCTGCTTTTGGTACTAAGTGTAGATGTGCTATCTATTTGTAAGTTTTATTATCCCATCAGAACATCTTTCACCATACTAATCACAGATTTGCCTAATTGTTGAAGGCTGTTCACTTGGCTTCATTATTCGATGAATGCTAAGTCGAAAATTTTAGTATCGCAGGACAGGCGTTCTTTTTTTATTTTGATTATATACGTATATCTTACAATATACAGAATTTAATATGCAATATCCCAAAAACATGCGAAATAGACTTAACATACTGTACTATGATTTTTGTTTCCCTGGAAATAAATTTTCTTTGCATGTACTAATACGTAACCACAGACTCTCTATTATACAGATGTGCCGTCGCGACTTTGTTTACATTTTCGTGAGTTACGAACGAATAGAAATGATTTTCAAACTCGAAAAAAATAGTTTTCTTTATCATTTTTTTAAAATTTTTTTGTACCTTACGACCGATATTTATTTTCTAAATGTGATAAATAAGAAAATCACTCCCTGAAATCAAATTTCTATTCGTTCGTAACTGATAGACTATTCGCTACTGGACGGAACTTCTTTATAACTTTATTTTCTTTGTACGCAACTACTGTTTCCTACAACGAAAGAGTAATTTGCAGACAAACAACCTTACATACGAGTACATACATACATCCACTAAGAAGCAACTGAACTAGAACACAACAAACAATTTGTAAGATATTGTGCGACAACAAAAATACTAACAGGGCTTTGAAAGATTGTTGGAAGGGTAGGTGTTAAATATAATGAAATCTGTAGTAAAAAAAAAAACAAAATTATGCCTTAAACAATATACATTTTAGAACTAAAGAGGGAGATAAGACGTCGGTCGCGTGTGTGCCTTTTTTTTAACTGTCCAGACAATTAACTAGACGCACCACAACAAAACCTACCTTTCATATTAGATCATGCTTGATCGTTTCACACTACCTTTCTTATTGATTCATGGTTGGCGTCTTTGCTTTTTCTTGTTGTCAGCAAAACAGTAACCAAAGAAAAAATAACGGAAAGGGGCGCGGGGACAGTTTTGATTCCTGTCATAAATTGGAAGGTTAATTTAATTACACAAATCGAGTTTTTTTTTGTTTGCAATAGAAAACCACAAGACACTTTGAAGTAACATCTGTCTTTGCAAAGAAATAGAATTAAAAAGCAATTTAATTTCAAATGAAAATAAGTGATTTCATTTTGCTAGATATGGGGTAAGTTTTTGTGATGGACACTACAATGTCGTCGCAATACATTCGTCATTATCATTTAACTGAAGTTAATGTCATCATTGTCAACCTAGTCATAATTCAAAATAATGCCAAGATAAAAATTTACATTCTCTAGTTTCTAGTTGATTTGATACGCCCAATACAACAACTAAAGAACGGTTACACACATGATACATACATATGTGCATATGTACATATAAACTGTCTGAGGAGTACCGGTTAAAAAAAAAAGAAACCTCTAAACAAAACGAAAACAAAAACAAATCGAATGGAGGTTAGATTAAAAGATTTGTTGTCGACTTTTTTATCTCTCATATGTTAGTTAATTAATTGTGTTAATTCTCTAAAGTTTAGGTTATTGCCTTCTATCGAGCGAACCCACATTTGTATATATATACATACATACATAGCTATTTATTTTCTTTTTTCTGTCAATTTTGAGCATTAACGTCAACAAAGAATGTCAGAGCGTAGCTACATATGTACATATCAGAGCGTAGTTGCGTATATAATAAAAAGCGCGAACTATGCCAGCAAATTCAATTCGTTTACGAGTAGATGGTTTTGGGCGGAGGTTTTCTTGATGTGAAATCAGCTGTTTCTCTACTACAGGGTTTTCCAACAAGAGGTGTTATTTTGAATCACCCGGTATTTCGGTAGCCGTCACTTTTGAAGCTTTTATTCTTTGACATTTGACAAGTAGAAATTATTAAAATTCACTACAAAAATGGTGAAAATCTTGCAGTCACAGTTGGAAAAACTAAAGTATTTGGGGTCGTCGTGAAGCACCTTGTCGGACCGCAATATAGAAATTGGTGGAAAAATTCGAGTTGTTGGGACAAGTTAGTGATGTGAAGAATAAAACCCGTGCACGTCACTCAAGAACAACTGAGAATATTGCTGCTGTAGCCCAAAGTGTTGAAGAAAACCCAGGTTTGTCCATTCCACCGTATCTTGCATAAAGACTTGAGTCTTAAGGCTTATAAAGTTCAGTTAACACAAGAACTGGGTCCGGCCGATCATCAACAACGTCGTGTCTTTGCCGATTGGGTCCTTGAAATGCATGAAAATGATCCGGAATTCCATCGAAAAATCATGTTGACTGATGAGGCCCATTTCCACCTCGGTGGCTACGTCAACAAGCAAAATTGACACATCTGGGGCTCCGAAAACCTAAGAGTTATTGTTGAGAAGCCTCTCCATCCTCAACGTGTGACTGTTTGGTGCGGTTTATGGTCCGGCGGGGTCATTGGACCTTACTTTTTCGAAAATGAGGTTGGATCAACAGTTACGGTGAATGGATTGCGCTATCGAGAGATGATTAATGATTTTTTATGGTCGGAGTTGGATGGTATTGATCTGGACAACGTTTACTTTCAACAAGACGGCGCTACGTGCCACACAAGCAACGAAACCATTGCTCTGTTACGGGAAAATTTTCCGGACCGTGTTATCTCTCGAAGAGTTGATCACAATTGGCCACCGAGATCTTGTGATTTAACACCTTGCGACTTCTTCCTTTGGGGCCACGTGAAAGATAAGATCTACGCCAACAGCCCGTCGTCGATTCAAGACCTCAAAGATAGAATTCGTGAGGCTATCGAGGACATAGGGTAGCCACTTTGCGATTTGGTTATGGAAAATGTTGTTTTTCATTATTAACGTCATACCTTCCTCTTTATTATGAAATAAACATCCGATCATTTATCTCAAAAAATGGCATTTTTCTTTGAATACCAAAATAACATCTCTTGTTGGAAAACCCTTTATTATCTCAAAATACCTCACATTTACCGTTCATCGTTGTCAATCGCACTATTCTATACTTTCTTCACGCGAGCACACACATACATTTCGATTGTGTCCAAATTACTTGTTTTGTTGTTGTTTGGTTGGTTGTGGGGGATTTGTTTGATTTTTAGGCTGTTTTAATTCTTACGGAATGCGTGTTTTTTGTTTGGCTTTATGCCAACAACATATTGTTTCTTTACGTAGATATTGTTTTTTTCTAGTTTAGATAACTATAACGTCTATATCTATGATTTACGTACGAAATTATGGCTCTGCAATACTTTGGAACTGACTAATTTTTAGGTCACATTTATGAAATAGATATGTACATATACCTATCTATATGTAGGTACATGGTAATGACTATATTTTGTATCCGGCAAAATCACTTGACACAGTGGCCTCTCGCGAAATGATCTTTAGTAGTAATGACCCAAAAACCATGGAATTAAGGATTTTTATGAAACATCCAATAAATAAGAAATAGCCTTAAATTGCAAGAGTGTTTGTTAACGTTAATTTTCATCATTTCCCTTCATCTACGGTTATAGCTGTTAAATTGTACGTAACTTAAAATTTTGAACTGTTGGTTAGGTCCAACCAGAAATTGTGAAAATGATTAAAAATTTTCAAAAGTATACTAGGTAAAAAATGTGAAAAGTATTACAGCCCGTTTCTCTATTTCGAAAGTTTTATTTCGTTCGCTTGCCAGACGACAAACAGCTGATTTTGGTTCCACTTACAAAAATCAGAACGCCAAGTAGAACGAAAATCTACACGAACGAAAACTTACAGTATGTATATCCTTTATGCAGTAGTTTTGACTAGTGGCCGAAAAGCCAAAATTACACGAAAGTTAAATTCATTTAATGCCACAATGTTGCAGCTGTCCAATTCGCTTACCTGCAATAAAATACATACTTAAGTTAAATTCACTACGACGCAGGGCATCGAAAATGAATCTTGTTCTACTCGTTAACTATCCATACCTATTTTTGGAGATTCGACATGTCATGTTTTTTTATGTTGGCACGCACACTTGTCTCCAACATATGTTCTTGGTTGAGTTTTTTTGTGTTTAGTTTGTTTGTGAGAGACAAAACCACAGACTCTCTATTATACAGATGTGCCGTCGTGACTTTGTTTACATTTTCGTGAGTTACGAACGAATAGAAATGGTTTTCAAACTCGAAAAAAATAGTTTTCTGGATCATTTATTAAATTTTTTTTTGTACTTAACGATCGATATTTATTTTCTAAATGTGATAATTGCAAAAAAATCTGGAAAATTGGTTTTAAAATACGCAAAAAAATCACTCGCTGAAATCAAATTTCTATTCGTTCGTAACTGATAGACTACTCGCTACTGGACGGAACTTCTTTATAACTTTATTTTCTTTGGACAAAACAGTTAAACGTGTTTTGCTTGTTCTTTGATTCTGCTTAATCGTCGCAAAACGCAGTCCTTTCCACAGACTATATTATACAGATGTGTCGTCGTGACTTTGTTTACATTTTCGTGAGTTACGAACGAATAGAAATGATTTTCAAACTCGAAAAAAAAATTGTTTTCTGGATAATTTTTTGAACTTTTTTTGTACTTAACGATCGATATTTATTTTCCAAATGTGATAATTGCATAAAAATATGGATGCATGCGAACAATCGAACAAAAATCGTGCGGTGAGTAAAACCCATACCTACATTATGGCGCAACCATTTGGTAGTGCATTAAGAATGTACGCTTTCATTTAGGTTTCGTTTTGAAGTCTGCTTTATGACAGTGCAACACTCCACACCGTGGACTGGCTGAGTTTACAAACGAAATCAAAACCCGTTCATAAAAATGCGGTTTCAGTGTAAAATGTAGAAACAATTTTTTGCACAAACGAAATCACCATAACTGTAACATGTAAACCACTGTTGAGCAAAGACCTAAAAATAATGCTTAATGGTTCTTTTACTATGAATTTCAAACTGTTATTGATTAAATTTGATGTATAATTTTCATATACACGTAACTTATATGCTCGTATGTATGATTTTTACAATAAGTAATCAGGTAGCTAAGAAATCAGCTAGCTTAGTAATCAGCTTGCTAAGTAATCAGCTAGCTAAATAATCACGGTAGGTTTTCATTCGCTTAGTCCTTCTGATGCCTTTTTGTAGGTCACAAATCAGCTGTTTATCGTATAGAATGCAATGTTTGTTCGTGAAACAGGTTGTAAGTCCCGGTTCACACGACGCAACTTTAGTTGCGGCAATAGAAAGAATCGAGACTTAGTACTTTGTAAAGGTTGGTTCATCTACTCGTTGCTTTTGAACTGACTGCGATTGGATGCCATTAGCCTTTTTTGTGAGGTAACGCGAAGGACCGATATTATGTCAACGATTCAGGCGAATATCGAGCAAGTCATTCGTGAGATAAAAGCCAGAAACAGGCAACAACGACTTGGAAAATTGGGTTGACAGGATGACTACGAAGCCAGCCGGGGCAGCAACATGAAATCGTGGGGAATTTGCTCTGTCGGCTAAACCAATTATATGCGATCATAAACACTCAACTACTAGATGTTCCTTCCCTCTCTTAAGAAAATTTCTCGAGTTACTAACGATTAAATTTTTGACATTAGTAGTTAAGAGTACAAATTTGTTTTTACTTTTTATTCATATGTTTGGCACTTTTCCTCAAACATTTCACTTTACAATCACAATAGGAGCAAACACAATTGATTTTTTAAATAAAATTGCAAAAAACTCATCCTTAAATCAGCAAATTAAATCTCGAGAGCTAACAAGAGAATGACAAAATAACTCGAAGAAAGCAAAACAAATGTCAAAAATTTAATAGTTCGTAACTGCCACTTTTTAAAGAGTACGACGGACCATCTAGTACTTCTTTGTTTATGTATGCGATAACATTGATTTTAATTCATTTTTTTTTTTAATTTCTAAAGAGACTTCAATGTACCACCCCTTTTTTGCTCGCTCTGAATGGAAATTAGATTTCCATTCCCTATCTTTGAAGTTCCAAAACTGTTTTTGCGTAAACAAAATAGAAGCTATGTGGCAACACCATTCATCACAGAGCACTTGTGAGATATCTCCTTCGCAGTAATCTGCAGCTCATTAATATGACAGTTAGTTACCGTTATATTATCCATTCCTTTACATGCTGCACCACTGGAATGTGCAGTCTTCCTTAGGTTTCATTTATCTTCCGACACTTTACTAACTCTTATTGATGTTGTTCCCTATCTATTTCACGCTCTTCACGCACCGCATTCATTCATATTGTTATCTTTTGTCGGGGAAATGTTTGTGAAGAGAGCGGCGCGAGGCGGCAAAAGCTTTGCTGCAACGACAGACAACGCGCGCAACGTTTTGTGTTTATTATATTTTGTTTCAATACATAAACACGCAATTAAATACCTTTATTAAAGTGCTAATTGTCAATGGCGGCAATAAGTAAAGAGAGGAGTAAAAGAACTATAGAAAGAGAAGAGCGGGAGAGATCAATTGCTTATAAGAAAGAGAAAAATAGTTAGTGGCGTAGTAAAATACGACAAAGCAATGCGCGCGCACTTTTAAAGAGTGCATTTTTGGAAGAGAGATTTTGATTTTCCGTGTGTATTTTACTGTTGAATACTATGAAAAATTGGCATCATTCTACAAATGTCTTGAATTTGTATAGAAATATAAAACAAGCAGAACAAGAACAAAACAGAAATAAATTATAACCTCTAAATTTTGTTTTAAATGCCCGGCCACCATGCTAAAGAAAATGGAACGTGCTTCCATCCCTTTTACTACACTGCCAGCCAAGGAATCTGCCCAGCAAATATTAAATTTCCAAGTATTTTGGTTAGGTTGATTTCCACTTTACACAGACCACATGATTTGGGCCTGCTGTTTGGAAGCAGTGGTTGAAGGGACGGAGTCAGCGAGATGTCGAGTTTATTTTTTTAAACAAAACAAAAACAACTGCGCTAAAATTTAATAACACTTATATTTTCACACTTCAGCCAGTCTTCTTCTTCGCTTTCTGTTGTTTGTTGTCAGTCGTATGCGGAGAGCATTGAACACAATTTAGTCGATATGCTAATTTAATTAATAGTAGTAAATACAACAACCAATATGACAGGGTGGTTGTTACACACAGTATATGTCCGTCTGATTGTATTGGTTATTAAATCATATGTTTTGTAGCTGTCACTTCGTACGAAGCGATGCGAGAAAAGCACAAATAGCTAAAAAAAATCACTTTGTATTGCTACTAACAGACAGAAAAATCTAAAACTTTGTCTCGTGTGTTCTGTGTAAGGTACAGTCATAAGGTCTGGTGCACAGAAAACCGAAAACTTATGAATGAAATCGATATCAATATCTTAAGCTTCATGACAACCACCACAAGAAAACACCGCCTGTATGCCTGCGCCACCTTACGAAAACAAACCAACAAACTTTACATTTCTTTAATGACATTCAACCGAGTTTTCTGTTGACTGGAAGGGCAACAAACATCCTTGACGTTGTGCGTTGTGGTCGCCATGGTTGTAGCTGCTGACTGTCTCGCTTGTCATGTGTAGGATGGCGTGGTGGCGGCGAAGAGCCAAAACCAGATTTCAAGTCCACGTTACGGCACAGAGAATTTAATTTCCGTTGGTCCAGTTTCACTTAGTGTTGGTGTAGTAGGTATATATTATTTTCAATTTTTTTATACATTTCCCGAGAGGACTGACTGACGATGATGCATGTGCTTTCCTGGCATGTATACACAAGCAACGAAGAAAAAAACACTTTTCTTGCTTGAGCACTGAAAATTATTCACGTGTTTCTTTCCAAACACACAGGGAAAAATATCACATTTTTTTCTGTTGTTTTTTACAATATAATTAAACTTTTTTCTCCATAGGTAGTTTCGTAATTTTTAATTGTTTAATTTATTTTATTATTATTGTTGTTTTTTCACTTTGCTTTCCATCAGCGTTCTTTATTTTTTTTAAATATTTTTTCTATGTATTCTATTGTTTTCTGGTGGTTGGTGGTATAGAGCGGTACTCACCATGTTTCCAAATTGCTGAATTTCTTGGTGACCACCTTGCCCAAATCGATACCCAAACGGTCGACAATCCTTTGGGCCAGATCCGGATGCGATGTTCCCGAAAACACTTTAATGTTTGGCATTCTGGAGTGTAATGAATATGAACTGGCTTGTTTCTCCAAATTGTCGCGTATCAAACTATTTGCGCGTTTCGGATTAGCCGATCGAACTGGCATCACACAATCTACGAGTACAAGTTTTTATTACAAAAAAATAATATAGGCAAACGAAAAATAATACACACACACACTCATAAACACACAGAGTACAATACAAAGAGCAACAATTCTTTCACACACTCACTCTCTTGAACCCTCGCCAGCGTTGCCATATATTTTTTTAAAAAAACATCTTTAATTTTCTCTCGAAAAATCTTTCTTGCCTAAAAAATCTTTTTAGTACAAAAAAAAATAAAAAAGTGAAAACTATGTATTTTTAATTTTGTTTTTTGTAACCAGTACAAAACATAACGCAAAAATATTTCTTATGTATGTATAAAAAGTATTAATTCATCACGTTTTGAGACCAAGTTTATTGCACAGAAATATTATATTTACATTTCTGACTGCTTCGGATCTTTTCTATTATCGCTTTCATTACAATTTACTAGAAGTATTAATACATAAACATATGTTTATTCGTTACAAACATATGTACATATTTACTGGATGCCGAACTCAAATATTTTTGTTATAAACTTGATGGCAGGGAAATATATCAACAAATGATGAAAACGTCAATGAAAATTGTTGCATTAAAAGAAAATAGACAATATTAGCAAAGGAAGTTCAACCTAAATTAGAACAACGACGTTTTTGCTCTTTACGCTGCATATTTAAAATGCACTTAATATAATAAGGAACCATTGTTTAATATTTTTCTGTTACTCCCAGTAAATAATGAAAAAACTTAAAAACTGCACATTTTTTCAAAATCTTTTTTTCTGGCAAAAAAAACTCAAATCTGTTCACCACTTAAAAAATAAGATAAATCTTAATATATGGCAACACTGACCCTCGCTCACGCACACACATTGATATTATGAAAACCCAACCAACAACTCTTAAAACACTCTGGCAAAAGGGAAAGACTTATATTTCAAGAGGCGTTGTCGCGTCCTTACAAGCAGGTAGAGTATTTCGATATGTACAAATTACATACATATGTATATATATTTACTTAAAGAAAGGGTCCATTTACTCTCTGGAGGGGGTGTGTTCACAGACAATAGCATGAATATTTGTCAAAGGAATCTTTTTTTAAGGCCCAATAAATGAGATCATAAACGATAATTTTTGTCAGAAATTGGTTTTTTTAGATTTCCCAGAAAAAGTGACAGATCTTTTGCTCAAATGGAATATGAAGTCATACATATTGGAAAATAAAATGAGTCAATATATAATACACTACAAATACAGTATTTATGTACGGCGAGGGCGGATCAATTTTTTTTTTTTGTATCTTTTTGAATTTTTCGCCTCTTAACTGAAAGGACAACACTGCTTCTGTCAAGAGGCATTTGTCGGCTGAATCCTGTCAAATTTTAACAGATTGTGTTTGACTGTCATTGATAGCAGACACATAAACGCAATTGTGGTAAACTGGTCAAAAATTTCTAGGAAAATTAATGTTATTCACAAAAAAACAATTGCCAGGAAGGCGGTGATTTTCCACATTATGTTTAGTCCCATGAAGGCTTAAGGAAGTGTTAACCATTAATGGGAAACCTGTCAGTGGCAGAAGGGGGTAAATAATATAGAGTTAAGTAAATAATATACATACATACATTTTGAAAAAGAAGCGTAACGTTTCGGGACGAAATGAAACTTTTGTAACAAAATTAAAAAAGAGACTCATCAGAAGACGTCAAGTGCAAATGGCGCAAGGTAGAAAATCAAAAATGAATTATGAAGAAATACTTAGCAGTTCGAAAATTGCAAAGGAATTTTCTGTCAAAGTATGATTGCTGAATCATGGATGATGAGATTTACGTGTTATCTGACTTTTTGAAATTACGATGGCGGGAGTTTTATTTTGCTGATAGTAGGTAGAATATGAAGCTCATTTTGATTTTGGCGGGTATGTAAACAAGCAAAATTGTCGCATTTGGGGCACAGAAAACCCGCACGCATACATTGAAAAGCCGATACACCCAAAACGAGTCACTGTTTGGTGCGGATTTTGGTCCCGAGGCATAATTGGGCCATTTTTCTTCGAAAATGAGCAAGGAGTCGCCGTTACAGCCAATGGCGACCGTTATCGGGCCATGTTGAATTTTTGTTCACAAAAATTGAAGAGGAGGATATTGGCAACATTTGGTTTCAACAGGACGGCGCTACGTGCCACACAGCCGAAGAAACACTCGACGTTTTGCGCGATGTTTTAAAAAAAAAAGTTATTTGGCGGACCCTTTATAAGAGCGTACATTTTAAAACTACCAATGGCGAATATTATAACAACTTTACAAAAAATACCGCATTTTGACCCAATATTCAAAAAAACACATTTGGCCAAGAAAAAAAGTTATTTCCCAGCAGGACAATTGTAATTTTCATTGCAAAAATCCACGAATTATGCTAAGGATTGTTTTTTTATTCGCTCTATTCTCCGGATTTTGCCCCGACTATTTCTTGTTTCCAAAAAATTTTACTCCAACGATGACATCATCTCACAAACAAATACCAATTTTGATGTCCTCAACAAATCTTTTTTTTGGGAGGGATAAAAAAATTGGAGAACCATTTGACAAAGTGTGTATAACTCGAAGGAGAATACGTTGAATAAATTTTATTTACAAAAGCCTGTGTTTCATTTAAAAAGTTAAGAACTTATTGACCCGGCTTCGTATTTACGTCAATAGTTTCTGCAAAACCTTTTTAAGGAGTTTTATCTTAAAAAATATTTGTTTGAATTGCTCCCTCATTGAATTGCTCCCTCATTCGCCCTTTTCTCCGAATTTGACCCCAAGTGACTATTTTTTGCTTTTAAGAGATTTGACTCTAACAATGAAATCATCTCACAAACAAATATGTACCTGATTTTGTTTGTTTGAAACGTTGGACGAAGTGTATAAATCCCAAAGGAGACTATGTTAACATGTGTTTCAATTAAAAAGTGACGGACTTGTTTACCCGCCTAAGTGTTTACATCAATAGTTTCTGCAAAACCTTTTTTAATGAATTTTTCTTTAAAAATCTTGGTAAAATTTTCAAATAAAGAAGGAAAATAGTTCGGGTTCGACAAATCGATTTTTTTCGCCGAAGGAGAAATGCTACCCGATTATCGGTTTTTTCCGAGCTCCGTAAACGATAATCTGATTATTGACAAACAATTATGGTCAAAACTTACATATCATATCATGAACAATACCTATTGAAATTGTTGAAAATCGGCTCAGGTTTAGATATAGCATTTTTATCAAACATGTCCGTTGTTGCAGAAACGTTTGCTATACAATTTGAGGTAAATCGGCTCATATTTAGATATAGGATCCATATAAATCTGTCCGATTTGTTATATAACCACTATAGAAGCTACATTTGACATCCGATCATTACTAAAAACTACAGGGTTTTCCAACAAGAGGTGTTATTTTGAATCACCCGGTATTTCGGTCACTTTTGAAGCTTTTATTAATTGACATTTGACAAGTAGAAACTACGCCATTACTAAAAATGGAACGATACACGATTATCGAACGATACAAAATCATCTTGACTGATGAGGCCCATTTCCACCTCGGTTGCTACGTCAACAAGCAAAATTGTCGCATCTGGGGCTCGGAAAACTCAAGAGTTATGGTTGAGAAGCCTCTCCATCCTCAACGTGTGACTGTTTGGTGCGGTTTATGGTCCGGCGGGGTCATTGGACATTACTTTTTCGAAAATGAGGTTGGATCAACAGTTACGGTGAATGGATTGCACTATCGAGAGTTGATTAACGATTTTTTATGGTCGGAGTTGGATGGTATTGATCTGGACAACGTTTACTTTCAACAAGACTGCGCTACGTGCCACACAAGCAACGAAACCATTGCTCTGTTACGGGAAAAGTTTCCGGACCGTGTCATCTCTCAAAGAGGTGATCACAATTGGCCACCGAGATCTTGTGATTTAACACCTTGCGACTTCTTCCTTTGGGCCCACGTGAAAAATAAGGTCTACGCCAACAGCCCAGCGTCGATTCAAGACCTCAAAGATAGAATTCGTGAGGCTATCGAGGACATAGGGCAGCCACTTTGCGATTTGGTTATGGAAAATTTCATGTAAAGGATATGGTCCTGTAAGCGTGGTCGTGGTGGTCATTTGGCTGATGTTGTTTTTCATTATTAACGGCATACCTTCCTCTTTATTATGAAATAAACATCTGATCATTTATCTCAAAAAATTGAATTTTTCTTTGAATACCAAAATAACACCTCTTGTTGGAAAACCCTTTATTAAGCGCCTGTTGCATCCTAATGTTTTAGTCTTCTCCGTTTTAAAAATTTAGAGTTGTTGTTTATTATTGAACATACATAGGTATATTTTCAAAGATTTTCACAATAATAATTCTCACAGTTATGCAAAGTTTAGGAATAACTAGCCCAACCTTCAGTAACGACGGGACGGAGTATCTTGACATTATAACATTAATACCTCTCTTTTTAAAAACAACCCCATCTCTTTGGAGCGTATTATTTTTGTATATGTGAGATAGTGTTTGTTTTTCGAATTCTTTGTTTTTGTGCGCATCTTCATTACCTCTCAAAGGGAAGCAACGATTTTAGTATCATTGCCAAAAAAAAAGCTCTTGCGTTAAGCTTTTGTAACTACCCCGTATCATTACTAAGTGCTGCTTCTCTTAGTAAAAGTTAAGTATCAAAGTAACTGCTGAATTCTCTTAACGGTTTATTAGTCAGATGTCCATGTTACCTTTAGAAGCGGGGTAATAAGATTCTTCCTCAAAGAAACCAAATTCTGAGTTGTAGAAAAATGAGGGGAAATAGTGACAGCTGTCAATAACACTATACTTAAGCCTTTATTTCCTAAGTTAAAATACCTTTAAAAAAATATTTTTTTTTCTATGTAGAACTGCTGTTTTTATGATTTTTACTATTTTAACTATGTATACTAGGGCGGATCATTTTTTTGGGACCATTCCTAGAAACTTTGCCGAAGAAGCCATAGCTCAGGTATTTTTAATACCTACTTATTGTATACCTATTTTATTCCTATTTTTATAATTATTTTATATAGGTTTTAGCGTATTTTGGAAAATATCTACCGTGTTTTCCAATAGGGACATAACAATTTCGTATCTTTATGTCAACGCACCCTCAAGCATTTTTAATGATCTTTCAGTATCAAAACGTCACTTACGTGCAACGTTTGGAAATCAGTGTTCCCAACTCTTCCGAGGCAAAAATCACTACGGAACAACTGTGCAGAAACCACCACAAAACCACTACAAACCAAGTATAAAAACGACAAAAATCGCTGTGAGAAAATAACACAATCTCCTAAAAACTCTACCACCGACAAAATTGTTAACCATGAATTATATTTAAAAACCACCAACAAAATATTTTTGAATTCAATTAATTTTTTAAACATTTAGATAATGTTTGTAGCATTTTTCTTTGAAAACATAAATAAAAACTTATATTTATAACATAAACGTAACAGTGTTTTTTGTTTTCCATTCTTAGGATTAAATTATTAATAAATGACTTGTTCTTCTGGCCATAATATTAATTGTGTATAAAATTTTGATTTCTAAATGTTTCATTGGCATACATATATTTTTAAAAATAAATTATTGGGTATTTTTTACTTCGAGCAGCAAACATTTTGAAACTTTAACACATATTTTATTTGTGTTATAGAATTTACTGTATTTAAAGACATTCGGTTCCTAAGGCCTGAATCACACGAGGCAATTATTTCCAAGCAAGTGTCAAAGTCTCTCTTCTACAAACTTTGACACTTGCTTGGATTCAGGACTAGCTTTGTTCTTACAGAAATTCATAACGCTCAGTTGTGAATTGCGGGCACATAAGAACATATGGAGAAACATAAATGAAAGTGACATCGTTTTTACATTCCATATGCTCTAAAAGAGTGCGACGATACGTTGCGTCGCCGATGTATGTAAAAAATCACTAAAAGCGCTACAAAAAATGTTTAAAAACGCTACCGTAGTGGTTTTTCTGAAAAATCACTACTGTTGCAAAACAGTGGTATTTGGAGATCAAAAATCACCACAAGTAGCGGAAAAATCACCAAGTTGGCATCGCTGTTGGAAATCATTAAAAATTACTACCGAAATTCTGAGTTGGTGGTCGCAACTTTAAGAGCGCTTACTCCAATTTTCGGCCGTAATAATCGTCCTACCCGACAGCCTGTGCATCCTATATTGGATAAATTTGAATTCAACTTTTCACTTTTTGATGTTCCGGCGCCAAAGAGGAGTAGTTCTCAGGAATTGGGCATCTCTCAAACCAATGGAGAGAAAATGCTAGAAAATTATTTTTGGCCAGAATTGTATCAGGTCGACATCGCCGATATGTGGTTTCAACAAGACGGTGCCACAGCACGCGGTACAATCGATTTATTGAAAGGCAAATTCGGTGAACGTGTTATCTCGAGAATGCTCCGGTCACATGGCCACCTCGTTCATGCGATTTAACGCCATTGGATTTATTTTTATGGGGTCACATGAAGTCATTGGTCTATGCCAAAAGCCAACAACTTTGGACGAGCTCTGAGATGACATCCAACGCGAAATTGCCAACGTTCCGGTCGAAATGTGTGCAAGAGTGGTGGAAAATTGGCCCAAAGAATAGATCGCTGTAGACGGGTTCGTAGTGGTCATATGACCGAAATCGAATATCATTCTTAAAACGTAATATTTACAATACACCTGGATTAAATTTGAACTCTACATCTTAAATATTCTGTGTTTTATTAATATATAAAATTGTTATGTCCTTAATGGAAAACCCTTTATTTTGAAGCATAATAAAAAAACATGGTCATATCTTATCAATCGGTATATCTTTTGAAACTGGTCAAAAGCTTCCCGAAGACCACAATAATATGAATATAATTTGTCATTATCAACTATCTTATAAGAGTATTAATTAATTAATTATCGATTTAATTTTTATCGATTTAGCTGGACAAACTTTTTTCTGTGTGGAATTACGAAAGATTCTGATAATAAGTATAAAATTTATTAAATAATCAATATTTCACAAAATGTTAACGGTTTGTGGGGGAGGTATTTGAAGGAGTGGGCCAACATGATCCATCTTTGATCTTAGCCTGAGATGGAAAAAAGAGGCCTCGTTATTTTTTTTGTTTTAATGGTTTTTAAAAAACTATGTAGGCGTTTAAAATTTTAAAAAAAATGGACCAATTTTTGAAAAACCTTTGTAGAAAAAAATTAAAATTTTCTTTTTTACGAAATTCGTTCGATATACCGAATAGTACAAATAGTTATGAATTTTTTTTTTAAAAAAATGTGAATTTTGTCCCCTTTAAAACAAAGTTATCTTTGCAAAAATTGGTTCAGCCGTTCGAGAGCAAATTTCGTAAAACCTAAAAACAAAAACGCCCATAACATTTTTTAAAAAAAAAATCATAGCGAGGTCCTATTTGACTATTAACTGCTTATAAAGATTTTAGCCAAAAATAAACTACATAGGTCGATATTAAATATTCTTACCCACATACCAAATATAGGTCAGTCGGTTACTCCTATCGAAAGTTATCGTGCGCACCAGCCAGCCAGATAGACAGACGGACGGACAGACGGAGGAACTAACATTGCTAAAATGACTTAAAATGGCCCAAAACGAAATTCAAATTTTTGTGTGGTCTCTAGGTCGCTTCTTCGATGTGAACATTCGATAAAAACATAATTTTGTTCAAATTATCTTACTTTTTCTACCAAAATGGCTATAATTTCTACATTTATCCATGGAGTTTTATCAAATATGCACTGTTTTCTCCGTTAGGATGCCAGCTTTCAAAAATTGGAACAAAGACTTTTTGCGATTTTTTCTATTTTTATGGTTTTTATCGTGCCAAAAAACGACTTTGGACGATTTTCCAAACAAAAATTCAAGATATTTGTAATTGTTTTAACGACAGTTACTAAACTTCTGTCTATACGTACGTGATAGTGACATTCCCAACATATGTAACCCTCATAATTTACTTTATATTAAAGGGTCCAAATACTAAAGGCACCAACCAAGAAAATCGGAATTAAATAGAATTACCACAAACAATTTTTTAAATAATTTTTCGTATCCTTAACACCAAAAAATTATAAAAAACATATTATACCAGAAAATGTTTTTCACAGCCATTCGACAAATATTTTGTATACTACTGTTATTCAATAGCTTGGATCTGGATTTGGTTTAAAAAATCTGTAAAATCCCGTTCATTCCAGTCCGACTGACAACCCTAGAGAACATTTATCTACGTAACAAGAAGATGTGGAAAAACTATTAGCCTTTAAACCAGGCAAAATTTATTTTTTTTTCTACTGGCAGATTTTTCAGAATTTTAGGCCTATTTTTTATGCCATCTATGTCGAAAATAAGAGCTAAAATAGTAAAACTGGATTCGGGGTACTCGAAATAGCTTTACCAATATGGTATCCTTTTTGTGAAATATTATTTTGCCTTTCGAGTGTATTTCCAATTTCCCAACTTTCGACATCTGCTAAGAAATTTTAATATGAATACAATTTTGGGAGATTTTTAATTTTTCCTTTAGGTGATTTTTTAAATATTTTGGGTGTAATTAAATTTAGGGTAATTTTTCATTAATTTCAATAATATGAATGTCGAAAAATATTTTTTTGACGACTGTAACTAATTTGTAACATTTACTAGTCCTATGTAGAATTTTCTGCAAGTCAAATTACTCTCGTGTTATTGGACCAATCAATAATATTTGTTTTCCATTTTGTAAAAAACAAACTGATAATATTATGAAAATATTATTCTCGACAATGAAAAAGTAATGACTTCATTGGTAACACCTTTGAACCCACCAGCAGACATGACAACAGTCGACGCGCTATGTCTTATCACCAACATTTCCATGTGGCGTAACGGGAAAAACAATTACAAAAGGTTGGCAACCTTCTGTTTGATGGAAAAATAACAAAATAATCAACGAGACAGATAAGGAATTTTACAATTATAATAAACTGAAAACGAATACTCTTATTTGGGCCCATATTATATGTATACGAAAAAACACACACATAGGAGGCGGGGCAAGACAAGCCCCTCTGGCGGCGACGGCATTACTGAGATACTTGTCACAGTGAACGCTCTTAAGAGAGACAGAGGGAGAGACACTCATGTAAAGGAACACACACGCACACACCTGTTTAACTGCCTATATGACATTAAAACAATCCTAAATGCATCTCTGCTCAAAGTGGTTGCGCTCCGCTTCTCTTTTCTCTTAGGCGCCAAATGCATTAGGATAAAAAGGACATCACCGAATACTTTTTAGTCTAATTTATTTAAACAAATATTGTATACGCATACATACATGGGAATTTTTAAACGTGTACATACACAGTATTAAAAAAAATATTATGTAAAAATAGAAAGAATTGTCAACCCACCATTTTCTTCTAAATCCATGCGGTCGTCGCCGGGCATTTCGTCAAGAGTTTCTGCTTGTAAATTTGTTTATTATTGTCAACAACAACACTTTTTAAAATAATATTCAAATTAGGCAACTTGATTTCAATATATGATGACCATACATGACCTCCACATAGAGGTTCAATATCAACTGGCAATTTGTTTTATTTCTGTCAATTTATCGAAATTGTTTCGATTTTCCGCTGAATTTTTACGCACACAAACACACGCACGCTCAAAAGATAGACACGGTGGGAATAGAATTTGCGGTGTTGTTTACACGGTAAATGTTCGTCGTACTTGGTACTAGAGAATTGTATTGTCATAAAAATGAAAAAACATATAGGAATAAGTACCTATATTATGATCCGCCGTTGTCTGTACTAAATACACGAATAAGTACAAGCAGCCCAGCTGAGGTGTTGTGTTTGTTGTTTGTTTGCCACAGAGCGCGCAATGTATTTTGGCCATATGTTGTCTCCTCGTATTCACAGATACACATGCATACATATGTGAATTCAATTCTATACTCTGCAACTACTGTTACCCACACAAATGCAACAAAGAAATTGTCTAACAAAATACATTCGTGCATTGAGATATAGGGGGAATACTACTTTTAAATAGGCAACAGCATCTGTGATGTAAGAGTCTATAAAATTCATACCGAAGAGAGTTAATGATTATGCAAAGAGAAAAAGCTTTTTTGTTGGCCTGTATTAAAATATCACCAATTCTCGTTGGTACTATAGGTGGGAAAATTGCGCATTTCAACATTTTTCTCTGAGTGTATCTGAGCAAAGAGTAGTATACTGAGCGAAACGGCTCAAGGCTCCGTTCCTATAAAGGTAAATGGACGCAGCAATATTTTTCAGAATTTCACGTCATAAGACTATACAGTCGATTGTGTTACCACAGGGACATAAGGGAAAACATAAGTTATCCCTAGCCCGTTTTACCAATTTTATTGCTTTAAAAACTCAAAAGTTGACGGTTTCAAACATCAACCAAGTCAAGTACGTTCACTATCTCTCAAGAAGAGCTTTCAGGTTGCTAGAGGCATTCCCACATATTCTAATTCCCCTGGAGCGTGTAAGGTACAGTTTCCTGGTATGTCCCTGTGGCCCTCCAGATATCAGGTGAAAGTTGAACTGTTCAGCCATATCGTTAAGAGTGGAGGGCCATTTTTTAATTCAGGAGTATAGTTTCCATGGACTTGATAGCAGCCTATCAGAGAATATATTTATACCGTCTTTGGCCAGAAAATTAATGAAATTAAAAGCTAAGATTTCTGCATGGTAAGCACTACAGTGTCCAGGATGTCTTTTTTCATGGGATAGCTCAAGTTTCACAGAAAAGACACCAAATCCCACATGTTTATTGAGTTTGGAACCGTTTACATAGAATTTAACGAATCTCCTTTGCCCTGGGATACGGCTATTTCATTCTGATCTATCAGGTATAAGAGTGAGATACTTTTTGTCAGAGTGTAATCAGTAGTGTCCGGAAGGTCAGGCATTCTGTCTGAATGACACTATTGTACTACTATAATATCTAGCGGCATTAAATGTAGTATAACATTTAGTGCCTCAGTTGGTGTCGTTCTCAGCGCACCAGTGATACATATAGCAGGCATTCGCTGAACCTTGTTTAGTATCGAACAGAAGGTGGATTTCTGCAGAGCTCTCCACCAGACGACAATGCCGTACAGCATTATCGGCCTGACTACTGCCATATACAATTAATAAACTATACGCGGGCGTTTTTCTATTGCCCTTTTCAAGGTATAGCGCTATTACAGCCTTCCTTGCTCTTTCCAAAATATTGGGTTTGAAGTGCAACTTCTTGTCCAGTAAAATACCTAAATATTTTGCGCTTTTAGAGAAGGGAATTTTAATACCCCGAAAGAGACCGGTGTAACTGGTGGTACCTTATTTCTCCTGGTGAAAAGAACTATGCCGTTCCGTCTTAATTGGGTTAACAACAAAACCCTTATTGGAAGCTCATTTTGCAGTTGTATGAAGGGCCTGCTGTAGGATGTCTTAAGAGTACTCTCAAACTTTCCTTTAACGGCGAATGCCTCGTCATCATTGGCATATGCAATATCTCTAACACACAACCCATATTGTTCATGGAAAGATTCCATAACAGAGGAGACAGAACACTTCCTTGGGGCTTTCCCCTGCTTGTAGGTTGACCCTGAAACGCGTTTCTTAATCGGAAGGTTATGAATGAATCTACGTATTCTAGTATCAACCTCCACACGCTGAAAAATTCGCTTCTGTAGTATATTGTCCCAAACATATTCAGCTTGAAACATATATGTATATGTTTAGGGTACACTCTAAACGTATACTATTTGGTACAGACAAAAACTATATATTTGGGAAGATGTTGATCTAAACAAATCTTTGTTTACATCGCAATATGTGTTTACTTTGGAAGATTTTTTCCGAAGCAAATATTTATTTGCATTTAAGTATTCAGAAAATACCAAAATTGTGTTATTATTCATCATCACTCTCGCAGCGTGTTAAACTTAACATCTTTAACACAAATGTAAAGTCCGCCCTAATCTATGGTTGTGAAACATGAAACGCTGCATGCCGAGAAATGCAAAAAATGCAAATGTTTGTGAATCAATGTCTCCGAAAAATTCTACGAATCTTCTGAACAAGGGTCATTTCTAACGGCAGACTTTGGGAGCAATATAACCAGCAACCTATAGCCTCGGAAATTAAAAAACGGAAATGACGTTGGATCGGGCACACTCTCAGAAGACCACTGGATGATATAACAAGAAATGCCAGAAAATGGAATCCACAAGGCAACCGAAGAAGAGGACGTCCAGCCCATACTGGAAAAAATTGAATCGGAAATAACATCAAGTGGCAAATCCTGGGGGAGAAGTTAAGTTATTAGCACAAGACAGAATCATGTTAACGCAATTTATTGAAGCACTATGCTACTTCTAGGATCAATGAGAGATATATATATATATACCTTAACCGTTATTGTCCATATTCGCACAGATGTTAAATGGATGAATAAAAAATTCATGAATATCAAAAGAATATTATAACTCATAATTACCGAAGATCAATATGGATCCCAGTTCCCAGTTCTTTTTCTTTATTTGTTTACAAAAAGTCTCCCAAATATTTACAATTCTCAAATTAGGGTTTGCCGTTAGACCAATGTCCACCAAACATTTATTGTAAAATAATTTGTTTAATAATTTAAATTTCGTTGTAGTATTTTTTGGATTAGAATTAATTAAATATTTAATTGAAGAAATAAATTTTTCCTGAAAACTCAACAAGGCCACAAAAAACTGAACTGAACGTCATCTGACTGCCCTACTCTTGACCGAGAATAGGCCCTACTCTTAGGAGAATAGGATAGAATGGAGCCCGGACAGGCTCCATTCTATTATAACGGGTGATCCAAGTAGAGATACTTTTTCAATAGCCTTTTTTTATAGATCACGTGTGAGTCGTGTCATGCTGTCATGCTGTCATGTTATTTTTCTTAAGTATTGTTTGGCATTTCATCATGGAAGGACTTACGCCTGAACAACGTCTACAAATCGTTCAACTTTATTACGAAAATTCACATTCTGTGAGGAATGTGTGTCGTGCACCGAAGTGTACTTATGGTCAACATAATCGGCCTATTGAGCGTACTATTCGCAACACCATCACCCATCTTGAGACCCAGCATTCATTATTGGATAATATTCGACCGAATAGACCACGTCCAGCACGCAGTGAAGAATATGTAGCGCCCGTAGCTGAGAGTGTACACGAAGACCGTGGAGAGTCGATTCGGCGCCGTTCGCAGCAACTCGGACTGACGTATGGAACGACTTGGCGCAATTTACGTCGAGATCCAGAAAAAACAACGGTTTGGTGTGGTTTGTGGGCCGGTGGAATCATCGGTCCATATTTCTTCAAAAATGATGCCGGTAAGAACGTAACCGTCAATGGCGACCGTTATCGTGCCATGATAACCGACTATTTGATGCCTGATCGTGATCTCGGCGACATTTGGTTTCAACAAGACGGCCCCACTTCCCACACATCGCATCCATCAATGGATTTATTGAGAGAACACTTCGGTGAGCAGATAATTTCACGTTTTGGGCCGGTCGATTGGCCACCAAGATCGTGTGATATCACACCGTTAGACTTTTTCCTGTGGGGATATGTAAAGTCTAAAGTTTATGCGGACAAACCCGCTTCGATTCAGACCTTGGAGCAAAACATCACGCGTGTCATTCGCCAGTTACCAGTCGAAATGCTCGAACGAGTCGTCGAAAATTGGACTCAACGGATGGACCATCTGAGACGTAGCCGCGGCCAATATTTGCTAGACATAATCTTCTAAAAATAAATGCCAAAGAATGCAATGATAATAAACATTCCCCAATCAATTTGAATTTTCTGTGTTTTTTTCTTTAAAAAAGTAGGGAACCTCGAAATGGATCACGCTATATATGCTAAAGGGGAAAAAGTGAAGCCATATATCTTGGAACGATTATTATAGTCTTCACCTTCAACTTTCCTTAATTACGGCCTACTTTTGTGGACTTCAAAAAATGTGACCAAATTCGGCGATACCTCTCTACTCTTAAACTTTACATGTGTTTGCACCACGTCCTTTGAACTCTGAAATTGTGGTCACACATACCCTTACAGCATACGATACGTGTGTGTGAAAACATGAACACATTAAAGTCATTTCGATTTTCTTCCAACAAGCCTGTTTGCGTAGGCATACAAAATAAAGATAAGCACGTTTATCGTTATTTTTGACTTGCTGTCATTCACAGCACCTTAATGTACTTTGTACAAAAACATTGTAACTAAATATTTAATTAAAGAAACGCATGTACAGGTACAGTAAACAGCATACAAGACAAATGGTGAAGGAAGAAGCTAAACGGCAACAACAGCAGCAATCAATTGTGCTAAACGCTTGACAAAGCAAACTCACGTTTTTCAAACATGTCCACAGATGACAGCTAAAAATAAGTCGCACACACACATCGAAACAAGGACAACAAACACGCAGATATGAAGCGTAAATTATCAAAACAATTGGCACTTGAAATTTGCTATTTAAGAAAAACATAAAAATATATGAACATACATATATCAATGTCTTGTTTTTAAGTAATGGAAGATTTGTCAAATTTCGGAAAAATGCTTTTGACAATCAGCCAAATCGCACACGATATAAAACACGTGTTTATACAAAAACACACAAAGAGAGAGAGAGTGCCACTCAAAATATCTCGCAATGCGACAGATTCATTCGGAAGTCTCCCGCTCATTTATTTTGCGCTCATCTGTTTTGTTAAGATGTTACGAGGGGTTAAAATCACCGATAGATTGAAGAATGCACAACTTTGCAATAGATGCATAAATTCATTCACACCAACACACACACATCGGTAAATTTATCTGTAAAATACAAAACACTTACATTTTCCTCAATTTAAAAATTTTCCTTTGCTTTTGTTGTTTTGCTGCTTCAAGATTTATGCACTACATTTGGGAATTTACTCCAACTAAACTAAACAATTGCCGCGAAAATCTTTAAGATAAACACACTTGTCGCGCTGCAAAATTGGCAACCGATACACAGAATGCCAGAGAGTTCAGCCACTACCGATTTAGATTATCCGATTTCAACTTCACTGTTTAGCGTTGTTACCCAAACAAATGCTGATTGCGTTATGTTCGAGCGTCTCTTAAACTCCAGACACAACACTTCAGAAAACTTTGAAGCAAATACAGACACTATCGCACCGTCTCGTACATGTGTGCATACATACGTATGTATATACATACATATGAACATGTATTTTGAATTAAATATAAAGTAAACTTTATAAAATCAAGTAAAACAAAACAGAATGGAGATAAAATATATGTAGAACTTATGGAAAAGCCGGTTACAGAACAAACAGTGACGGGGGTTCGCTTCAATCATTGGAGGGGCGTACATTTCTTGGCAGAGTATTAGGAGAAAAACAAAATGTCACAAAAATCAAAAAAGCTTTACTCCCGTTTTCAGGAAGCTGCGTTAAGGACCCGTTAATGCTGTCAGTCTTCTTTGACAGCATTAAGCTTCCTAAAAACGCACAATGGGGGATCACGATAATTAAAAGAAGTAGTATATCTCGTTCTGTTGGATACAAATGTTACGAAAATTTCGTTTCAAATTGGGCCCTCTACACGGAGGAAAATCGTCATTTTTGATATGTTTGAATTGAAAGAAAATATACTTGGAAACGATTTTTTAAATATTATATTTTTGTTAACAAATAAATTTTATTTGAAAATCAAGAAATTATGTTTGGAACGCATATATTAATATATTAGAACATAATTTATTTGCAAACTGAATTTCACAAATAAAATATGTGTTTACACACAAACAAAGTTATTGTTTAAGAAGTTTTTCAAAAATATTTTATTTAAAAAGATTTTTAACACTTTTCTGACTTATTTGAATTTTAGTTAGTTTTTCCTACTTTTCGTGTTAAACTTTACAGCTAAAACTGTCTTAATTTATAAATATTCCAATTCATCACTTTTTGTCAATCCATCAATGCAATTAATATTTACGAAAGATTATTTGATTTAAGTTTTAATTAAATTTTACAAACATATACAATTTATAAAAACAAATCTCTTTGAATATCTGAAAAACAGAAACCTTGTCTTTAAGTTAAGGCATTGATACATTGCCAAAATAAATAACTACAAATTAATCTTTGTTTCGGAAATACTAGTTCCAAATAAAAACATATTTGAACGGGAGCATATTTTTGTTTAGAGCAATATCCTCCCAAACATATAATATTTGTGTCAAATATTATATATTTATAGTGTACCCAAAAAATATGTATATTTCAAGCCGAATATGTTTGGGACAATATACTATAGAAGCGATATTTTTCAGCGTGTACATCTAATATACATAGTATGTCAAGAATCTGTTTAAACATCCCATTTTTAAGGTTAAAAACCTAACCTTTATTTTTTATCGATAGAAAATATTTTATGAATGATACAAAATTTTGTTATCAAAAAGTGTATCAGAAAAAAAAATATTTTTCAATTTTTAAAAAATATTGGCTTACATGTTTTTCTGCCTCCACGAAAACAACTCCGGCAACGGCATCGCTAATAAACTTCGCCGTGGCCAGAAACATGGTGATAAGTAGTATCAGCATCGAAAAATCCACATGGCTACTTGGTTGTTCCCAAATCAGAACACGAAGAACCAAATTGAACGTGTGCTCGAAGTACGAACCATACGAGGCGCTAACATCGAACAGCAAGGCAAAATCTGTCCGTCACAACAGATAGCTAGAAGCTATTCGACTCTACTCCGAAATGCTAGAAGAAAATACTCCACTCTCTACAATAGACAAACAATGGACACATGTGTCACACTCAATTCGAGCTGCTCCGAAAAGGTAATATCGACCCCTTAAGAATCAGAGGAGTGCCGACCATGCCGCGTACCGAGCAACCCTGCAGTCAGCTGACATAAAAGTCGAAAAAGGCAAAGCAATGAGAGAAGAGAAAGGATGAGCGGTGGCTATATAGACGCAAAAAGCAGGTAAAAGAATGACATGAGTGTGAGGAAATTGGGGTATACTACGGGAATGAAACCCGGAAGCTATTTTAGTAAATAAAGCGTCAAACTGAAGTATACAAGTGTAGGGCTCCTTACCGTAGATATAGTAATGGATATCTACTAACGGACGCACAAGGAACCCTGAGGTTGTGGAGGGTACATTTCTGCTGCCGCTGACGACAATCCGCAAATGGGAATCTGCACCTGAAATCGACGACGACGGCATTGGCATCCGCCTGACCATATAGAGGTAAAAAAGCGATATCACGGTTGAAGAATAATATATCTGCTGGCCTGTTCGCTGAGGTCCACAGTCCTTTCCACAAGAAAAGAGGCCATTTATGCCAAATATCATCGCATAGATAATGCTAATATGTGAAAGACTCAAGTCATACTCCAACACCTTGATAGGAAAATATCAACGTGGCTTCGGTCTTGGTAAATCCACCACAGATTAGATATTCATGTTACGCCAAATCCTGGAAAAGACCCAAGAGAAACAAGTCGACACCCACCATCTATTTGTTGACCACAATGTTACTTATGGAGAAGATGTTTCAAGAATCAAACATGAGTCATTGTTAATAGTTTTTGAGAGAAAAATGCTGCGTAAGATTCCATAATAGAATGAACCACGAGCTGTCATCGACATACATAGATGCATAAAAGTTCAATCACTGTGCTGGCAACGTAGAAAAGGTCGATTTAAAGACCGTTCCCCGTATGGAAAAAAACAAGTTTGTCAAATAATTTTGGAATTCAAGATTTTTCTGAAATTTTCGTATTGATCTGGTTGAGAATTAAAAAAATGAAGCATTTTCAAAATTATAATTTTTTCCGAGATATGAATGATTAATTTTTTCCAAGTGTATTTATAGTTATAGTTAATAGTTAGTTCCGAGGCATGTACCAAAATCTAGATAGTTATCTGAAATATCTTCAATCTTTACAAATAAAGTTTGAATCCCCTTAGATATTAGTGCTATCCCAGAGGACGTTGCTTGTTTATATATAGGTCAGAATATTTAATATAGACCGTTTCTTAACGAAACAACCGATTGCGACCATGAAGAGGTCTTAGAGAAGTTAAATTTTATATTTAGGTCCCCTATATCAGACAGGGCGGAGATAGAGGGCCTCAGGGAGAAAAAAATATTCAAGCGCGTATAACTCGTGTTTCTCTTCCGATTTATCAAATTTCTTTTCTACTAACTGAGGTCAATAAAATTTATATTTAAGGGTCTTTATTTATCAGGCTATTGGTTGTTGATTGGACAGCTCCCATGAATTATTATCCGTTGGGTTACAAACACTTGAATTTTCTGCAGTATTTTAAAAAAGTTTGTACCCGCTTCCGCTGATTGTCTGGGACTTAAACCACTTATACGCAGCAAACCTTTATATAAAGGGTGGTTAAATTGTAAGGGCCGATGTTGAATGTGAACCACACCTAAACGTCAAGTTTTTTTCTGCATTTCATTTGACATTTCTCAATTTCAGACTAACTCAATTTGAACCATGGAAATATACACAATCGAGCAACGCGTTAAAGTTTTTTAGGCCTTTTACGAAAATGGTCGTTCAAATCAAAATGCATTTTGTGCACTTCGTGATATTTTTTTTTGATCAGCATAATCGGCCAAATGTGTCCACAATCGGGAGAATTGTGCTAAAATTTCAGCAAACCGGGTCGCCCAGTTCGTTTGATGCGGGCTGGGCTGGCGACGTCATCGGGCCATACTTCTTCGATATGAGGCCGGTTAGGCAGTTACTGTGAATGGTGTTCGCTATCGTGAAAAGATAACGAACTTTTTATGGCCCGAATTGGAAGATATGGATGTGGAAAATATGTGGTTTCAACAGGACGGTGCCACTTGCCACACAGCTAACGAAACAATGGCTCTTTTGCACAACAAATTCAATGTGTGTTATATCACGTCGTGGCGATGTCAATTGGCCGCCAAGATCATGTGATTTGACACCGTTGGACTTCTTTCTTTGGGGTTATTTGAAAGAAAAGGTGTACGTCGATAAGCAATTTTCAGAGCGGACAACGTTATCAACCCTGTTAAAGTGTTAAGGCAAAGGTAAATTGACAGTTCAGACAATTGCAAGAAAACCTTACAATTCCATATATTTACAATATATTTTGTAAATATTTTTTAGGCAGGATTTCCAATAAAAAATAACGGGTTTTCCAATAGGGATGATATGATTTTGAAGTGACATTTCGGCTATTTGTAATATGTCATGATCTGTAATTTGTATACCCTACACCACACTGTGGTACAGGGTATTATGACTTTGTGCATTTGTTTGTAACACCTAAAAGGAGAAGAGATAGACCCATTGTTTATTATACCGATCGACTCAGAATCACTTTCTGAGTCGATTTAGCCATGTCCGTCTGTCTGTCCATGTATTCTTGTAATCAAAGTGCAGGTCGTATTTATGGTCCGATTGTGATGAAATTTAGCATAGCACTCTTTTTTGGCCCAAGGACGATCCCTATTGAAATTGGTTAAAATCGGTTCATATTTGGATATAGTCCCCATATATATGTTTCACCCGATTTGACATGTAAGCGCTGTAGAAACCACATTTTACATCCGATCTTTATGAAATTCGGCAGAGAGAGTTTTATTATTACGTGAATGAACACTACCAAATTCGGAGAAAATCCGTTTAGATTTAGATATAGCCCCCATATATATGTTCCACCCGATTTAACATTTAAGCGCTGTAGAAATCGTGTTTTATATCCGATCAGTACGAAATTTAACAGAGAGAGTTTTCTTATTACATGTATGAACACTGCCAAATTCGGGGAAAATCGGTGATATTGAATGGCCTTCAAGAAGTTGTGATTTAACACAATGGAGTTATGTGATGTCATTGGCCTTTCGAAATAAACCAGACTCTCTTCAAGCTTTACAAGTCAATATTGAACGTGCCATTCATGACATACGACTTGATTTAATGAAAAAGTGCTCCAAAATTGGGTTCATCGTATTCGTTCCCGCAGAACAAGTCGTGGAGGCCATTTTAATGACGTTTTATTTAGAACTTAATTGTATCGATAGTACTTCACATTAAATAAAAAACTTTTGAATTTCCTTAACAATAAATGTATCTTTTTCAAAGAAATCATATCACTCTTATTGGAAAAACCTGTATTTCGTTTATAGTTCACTTACGTGCAACGTTTGCAAGTCATTAAAAATTACTACCGAAATTCTGAGTCGGTGGTCGCAATTTTAATAATCGTCCCACCCGACAGTCGGTGCGTGCTGTAGTGGATAAATTTGAATCTTAATTTTCACATTTGGATGTTCCGGCGCCAAAGAGACGCCGTACCGAAAATATCGCAGCCGTAAGTGTATTCGTTCAAAATAAGCCAATTCAGTCGATTCCACGTCGTTTTCAGGAATTGAGGATGAAGGCCAAATGATCAATAGATACTTCAAAGACATTGCACTGTACCGAATTGTAAGCGTTTATGTGCACTGGTATTTACGTTGAGCCAGAAAATTTTTTTAAGATTTGCCGATTTTGTGTGGGAGTTAACGGAAGGGGCGTGGCACTGATGTCAATTTTTTGCCGGACTATAGGTACTGTAAAAGCATTACACTGAACAATTTCAAGTATTTACAGGGTGATCTAAGTAGAGATACTTTTTTCAATAGCCTTTTTTTGACAGATCACGTGTGAGTCGTGTCATACTGTCATGTATATATTTTTGTTAAGTATTGTTTGGCATTTCATCATAGAAAGACTTACGCCTGGACAACGGTTACAAATTATTCAGTTTTATTATCAAAAATAGATAGAAAAATAATACCCTGTACCACAATGTGGTGTAGGGTATAAATATTATAACGTACCAAATTTGAAGTCAATCTGTTACTCCTTTCGCGAGTTATCGTGCGCTCCAGCCAGACAGATGGACGTACATTGCTCAAATGACTTAAAATGTCCTAAAACGGATTTCCGCCGAACATACATGAGGTCTTAGGTCACTCCTTCGATGTGTCCGTAGAAAATGATATATACCCTCGTATAACTAAAGTGAGGGTATAAAAATGGTACTACCACTGTTCTGTCAAATGTCAATTGAAATGTGATAGTGGGAAGTGGACTTTATAAGATAATCTCAAATTGAATTAGATCCTAAAAATACAGCAACACGGATGGCTGCAAAGAATTTCAGACGTTTTCTCTGTTAAGATAATTTGCAAATATAAATGTACCCCCTAGGTCCGCAGAGAGAATATACGCTTCTGCCGTTAGCGTAGACTTATTTTCTCTGAATGGAAGAAAACCCGACAACCACGTGTTGACGAACATACATATGTATATTTGTAGTATGTATACATATGTATGTATGTATGTATCACTCCCCACGCTCCATCATTTATTAACATATTCAAATCAGTGCGGCACATGTTCCTATAGTATAAAACAAAAAAACCAAGCCCCCTTAGGGCAGACCTAAGGCAAGGAGAAAGAAGAAAAAACGATTCCCAAACCGCCATCGCAACAAATAATTAACAATAAATTGCGCACTATCTTCTGCGTAACACGAATTGATTGTCTGACTGACGCATGTCTAATCGACAGTCTGTACCAAGAACACTTTTCACAGGCAGACAGGGCACAAGTGTTCTCTTCTCACGCAGAACAGGCTCAGACATCGTTGACTTGTGTAATCTCATATTCTCCCCTCTATTCATTGTTGTCAGGGAGCCATTCATTTTAAATATTTGGCAGGCAATGAAATTAAATGAGTACTCATTTTGTGTATGGGCAACAGAGTAAGAACTTTGAACTTTTTCCGTCAAAAAATGTCTGCTTTTGAAACAGATTGTTCTTCTTGCATTAATCGAAGTTCAAGGTTTTTATATATGCAGATACATAAGTATTACTAATTTTCCCAGGAGATATATATGTGTGGATATGCCAGCATTCCATTGTGTCTATAGACTCACATCACATGCGTAGCAGCGCACATTGGAAAATTTAAACTACCTGACGATGATTTGTGCGATCCCTTTCTTCAAATTTGTATCTTTTAGTCATAAATCAGATACTTAATAGAACAATGTAAAAAGTATTCCTATGGGCATGTCATATTACCCAAACCTGTACCGAAGTACATACTAGTTTTGGTTTAATGGGTTATCAATTAAAACGGGTTTAGGTTGGATGATTATTTTTACGACCTCATCGAATGTGTAGGGGAGTTTTATTTCTAATTAGGGTCACCTCCACTTGATAAAATGAGACGAAAGTCGAGATACACACAGGACAATTTTTCCAAGCAAGTGTCCATCAAGTTTGAAGGAGACAGAGGCAGGCGGAAAGAGCTCTCTGCCTCTCTCTCTCCTACAAAATTTGACACTTGCTAGGAAAAAATTGCCTCGTGTGTAGCACGACAAAGCAAATTTAAAGATCGAAGTGGAGCCGCTATACGGCCGCCGGTATTATGTTTCCATTTCACTGTGAAAATGTCATTAGAATATTTGTTGACGATTTCGTCCACATTGAAATTAAGCTGAAAAGCAAGATAAGTGCCAAATTTAACGACACGTCAAATCAAAAATTGTGCGCCTAAAAGTTGACAACAAAATGTTAAACTAGTAAAAACGGCGTTAAGATCGGTTATTTTGCCCTAAAAAATGTGAACAAAATATATAAGATGTTGCCATTTCAAGTTTTGCCAAAGAAATAAAACTATCGTCAAGTTTTCTTATTAGTATGTTTCATTTGAGGAGCAGCCCATTCGGGCTAATCAGCTCCTTTTTAATTTATTTTTTCCACTTGGGAACATAGGACTTCTATTAAATGATTAATACTTAACATATTATTTCATATTTGTTTTAGTTCATCAAAAGATTTATTAATGTTTCTCACCATGAGAATAGTTCTCCGCCACGAGTTTTTCGGTCTGCCAGTACGTCTGGTCCCTTGAGGCTTCCACTGTAAGGCTGATCTTGTAATGCTGCTGTTTACGTATGGTGTGGCCTATCCATTTCTGTCTCATTATGTCTCTCTATTGATTGTTCTTTTGTCAAATGGTGAAGATCTGAGTTTGTAATTGTTGATGGCCAAAATATTCCACATATTATTCTTAAGCATTTGTTGATGAATACTTACAGTCATTGGGCTATACTTCTCGACATCAGCCATGTTTCACTTCCATAGAGGAGTGCAGACTTTACGCAGGAGTTAAAATCCGCATTTTGGTGTTTTTGGATAGTTGGGTTGATCTCCATGTTTTCTTTAGACGGGCAAACGTCGACCTGGCTTTTTTGAGTCTGTTAGATACATCGTTTTTCACGCCGTTGTCGGTCGACATCACACATCCTAGGTAACAGAAATTGTTAACATGGGCTTGTGATCTATTACAAAATTATTGTCGGAAGTGTTATTTAGGCGCATCGCAAATGTTTTATATACATATGTTGACTTTTAGCCCAACCTTCTATGCCATATCCACCAAGTAACAGCCTGTTTATGTAACTTAAAAATTTGCTTTCGTTCGCCTGCCAGGAGACAAACAGCTGATTTGGGTTTCACTAACTACCATCACAACGACAAGTCTCACGATAATGAACTCGTACGTATTTTGGTTTCTCTAACTCTCTTTGCTGTCATCTGGGCGAACACAAATGTCAGATCGAGTCACTTTATTTTATTTGTCGACTGATAGGATCAATGCAAAAACGTTATTAAAAGCAAAAATAAGTAGATATTAATATAAATATGGTAAAAACAATTAACTAATAATAAAATTGTATACATAGGAACACATATCTAAGCATAAATAAGCCAACATTGGCAGCTTGCTAAGATGGAAAAAATTCCTCAGTGCACAATGAGAGAGAGAGATAGAAATGAGAGTCTTTGTTTAGCTCAGCTGACTCACCCAGAGTTGACTTTTTGGCCACTGCTAGTGTAAAAAGAACAGAGGTGTATTTGCTAAAGTCGACCATACAAAAATGGGTGCTTTTTTAGACCGGGAGTTGTGAAATAATTGATCTGGAAATTACATTATTTTCCAATTGGTACATTGCTAACATCATTGACGTAAGGCCAGGCGAACGAATGAACGGACCGTAGAGAAACCAAACCGGAAGAATGTGAGTGACTGGTTTTCGTTCCTTATGACTTCGGTGCATACCACCGCAATCTGTAACAAAATGCGCAGTGGATTTGAGGTCCTCAAGTCTCTACCGGTTGGTAATTGTAGTATTATCAGTGTGGTCCCCGAGAGTCGCCGATAACCAGGGGGAACTGTCAGAACGACGTCCTAAGACCAGGCCGCGTCAAAAATCCTCACCAAAAGTGAAGGAGCAGCGATAACGAGGGGAAGATGCCAGAACGATGTCCTAAGACCAGATCAGTTGGCGTCATAAAGGGTGTCCCAAGAAGAGCGCAATTTTTAAATCTCGCAACATTCGAAGTGTCATTGTTTGACATTTGAATAATTGTTATTGTTTGTTAGTAGAAGGTACGAGGTTAGTAAAAATGGAGCGCTACACGAATGAACAACGCATTCTCATTGTGAAATTGTTTTACCAAAATGGTGAAAGTTTTGCGGCTACAGTTCGCAAATTGCGATCAATTTGGGGTCACAATAATGCTCCAAAAGAGTCAACTGTAAAGAGATTAATGGATAAATTTGCCGAAACTGGGTCTGTTAGTCATGTAAAGACAACAACGAGCCATCGACCAGGTCGATCGACCGAAAATGTCGCAGCTGTACGTGATGATGTCGCTCAAACTCCATCCACCTCAATTCGACACCGAGCTCAGCAAATTGGTGTCTCCAAATCCACTTAAACAGTTTTTTCTTGCCTAGAATTGAAGAAATGAATGTGGAGGGCATGTGGTTCCAACAAGACGGCGCCACATGTCATACAGCCAGAGAAACAATTCAATTGCTGCATCAGTCATTTCCCGGTCGTGTTATTTCGCGTTTTGGAGATCAGAATTGGCCGCCTAGATCGTGCGATTTAACACCATTAGATTTTATTCTTTGGGGTTTTTTGAAGTCGATGGTTTACGCGAATAAGCCGACGACGACTCAAGCCTTAAAAGACGAAATTGGACGCTGCATTAATGAAATACCGCAGCATTCATGCAAAACGGTCATTGAAAATTTCATTAAAAGATCGCGTGCATGCCAGCAAAGCCGCGGCGGCCATCTGCACGATATATTGTTCCATACATAACCCCATTCTGTCTACTTTACGATATAATAAAGTTTCACGATTTTTTCTTAAATATCTGTGTTTTATTTAAAATTAAAAAATTGCGCTCTTCTTGGGACACCCTTTATATCCTTACCAGAAGTGAATGAGCAACTCACTGTGATAGTCGATGGCACAAAAACTTCGACCACCATATGTCCCAAGGTTCTTGGTGTCACATTTGACAGCCTCTTCAGGTCCAACGCCCATGACACAGCTATCTGCAATAAGATGAGAAGTAGGAACACGGTCCTCAAGTAGCTAGCTGGCAGCACTTGGTGAACCGACAAAGAAACCTTGTTGACCTATAGGTCAGGTCGGTCTGTGGTTGAACAGCATTTGCGGCTAATCGGAAGTTCAAAGGGGAGAGAGGGAGAAGGAGGAATTCCCCTTTCTATTCCTACTGCCTCTCTCGCCTATGAACTTCCGATTAGCCGCAATACTGTTGCCTCGTGTGATCCTGTGCCAAGCTATCGTTTTTGTGCATTAACTATTACGCAACATTGTCCCGTGTTGCCTACACTTAGGCTAAAAATACTGCATAGGCGGCATTTGTTTTTGTGTTACCAATCTAACAATTTATTAGCTTGCCAGCTATTCCCAAAAGTATGAAATTCCAAAATTCAAATACCTTTCTTATTGTATCATGTCAATTTTCGAAGACGGTGTAATTTCAGTCAAGTCTACGGCGTTGGTTGGGGGGAAATTATCAACAACGGCGTAACATGTCGGCTTCATACTCTTGGGGAGTATTCTAAAAAATCTCAAGAAGAAGAATGCAAGTTTAACAAAAAATAGTAGTAAAGTTTCCACAAAATTGCAATTACATTTTCCAATACCTAACCAAGATAATATTAGCAAAATTAGCCGGTTTAGCGGACAATTATTAATACAATTCCAGAGGAAAACACATTAAAAACCAACTGTTTTTTTTATCGGGGTGGTAATACAAATGAATGTTTTGTGCTAAAATTTTTTTGCAAACTTGTTCTTATTTATTGTTCTAGTAGTGCGAGAAGGTGCGTGTGGATTTGTGAGTGTGTGTGCGTGCGCGATATTAACAGCATAAAAATCATCAGCAGCAGAAGAAGAAACTAAAGAAGACTAAAACAAAAACAATTGTGTTAATAGCATAAAAAAAGAATACGGAACACAGAGCAACTATAACACGACTGGGGTCAAAGTTACGTTGCAAATTGCTGATTAAAGGAGATCGATCACCATCACGGAAAAAGTTTAGAAAACAAAAAAAATATCACCATGGCTGTGAATATGGCAGTATCACGTATAAAGCGGGAGTTCAAGGAAGTAATGCGCAGCGAAGAGGTAATGTCGTGGCATTGATTTTTTCATTGCATTCTATTCTTGACATAAGTTAAGATGTTGGGAATTTAAGAGATATTTAGTCAAATTGTTTGCCACATTAGTTTTCAGTCATACATTTGCATTTCGTGTTTGGGTTTTTGGGATTTCTTTCTTGGTTTGGTTGGCTCGAGTTCTAACCTAAATGTTTGCTTTGTCTCTTGTCAGCTGTCATTCGTGCACTGTTGTTGTTTGTGTTATTGTTTTTATCGTTCTTATTTAGTAAATGTTTTTATAGTTTTTGATTTTGTCATGAATGTGGTTGTCCTTGATTATTTCGATTTTCAACTGGTGCAAAAATACGAATATCTATTTTGATTTAGTTGAATATTCATAATAGTGTGTGTGTGTGTGTGTTTTGCTGGTTGGTCCTCCAAATTGCTTTTGTCATTTCATTTAGAGAGATGTGGAGTTATTTGTGATGATTCATTATTTCCAACTGTCGGATTTTATATCCTCTAATTGCTTTGTGCATTTACTTCCGCTTTAATTTACTTTGTTTTATGATTGTTTAATTAATTTCTACGTATCTTTATTGAAACAGAATTATCAAAATAATTAAGGTGACCATGTGTGTTTAATATTTGTTAAAAAATCTCAGAATTACTTCGGGTTGATTTTTATTTCAATGGTCAAAATCAATGCCATGAACAAATGTCGTCGACATCGAATTGAGGAGTGCACAAAAATATCCTGTCCATTTAGAGTATAATACGGGTTCTTAATAAATTCATAACTGTATGAATCACCCTGTTTTTAGTTTTGGTGGGATTTGAAAGATTCTGTTTTTATAAAGGGTCTCCAACAAGAGGTGTTATTTTGGTATTCCAAGAAAAATTCCATTTTTTTTAGATAAATGATCGGATGTTTATTTCATAATAATGAGGAAGGTATGCCGTTAATAATGAAACAACATCAGCCAAATGGCCACCACGACCACGCTTACAGGACCATATCCTTTTCATGAAATTTTCCATAACCAAATCGCAAAGTGGCTGCCCTATGTCCTCGATAGCCTCACGAATTCTATCTTTGAGGTCTTGAATCGATGCTGCGACATTATCTTTCACGTGGCCCCAAAGAAAGAAGTCGCAAGGTGTTAAATCACAAGATCTCGGTGGCCAAATGTGATCACCTCTTCGAGAGATTACACGGTCCGGAAACTTTTCCCGTAATAGAGCAATGGTATCATTGCTTGTGTGGCACGTAGCGCCGTCTTGTTGAAAGTAAACGTTGTCTAGATCAATACCATCCAACTCCGACCATAAAAAATATTATTATTATTAAATCTTTATTAACATAATAAATTATGAGAATAAGTGTTTTTTTTTTAGGTACTAACGACAAAGGTTTTCGACCTAAACTATTCAAAATATACATATGTAAAATTATATTAGGTGGAAAATATTACAATATTTTAAGAGATTTTTGACTGCATTTATATTGTCTATTTTTATATTACATAGTAATTCTGGTAAAAGCGGTTTACCAAAAAGAGTGGTCTGTGTTGCATTTATGGATCTGCAATTGAAGATAAGATGTTGTATGGTTAGGTTTTCAATATTGCATAGTGGACATGTCTCAGGTCCAGAGCGGTTAAAGATATAACGATGTGTTAGATATGTGTGTCCTAGTCGTAATCTGATGTATTTTTGTAGATTATTCCTCTCTGTGTCTGGTGGGAATTTTGGAGTAGTTTTATTGGGGTTAAATAGTTTATAATAATGTTGGTAGTCTGTCCAATCGGCTATTTCTTTTTGTTCAAATTTAGCTGCTATTAACTTTTTAAGATCGTTGCTGTTAGGTATAAAATTCGACCCGGAATTTGGGTCGAACTTTTGGGTAGGGGCAAATTTTGAAAAATCCCACTTTGACCCATTTAGAGTGTTCCAATCGAGTCCAAATGTATGACCGACCCCACTAACTTTGGAGGCCCGACCCACCCATGCCAGTGGCACACCCCCTGGAACCCCCTGGGGGTTCCATACATTTGGATTCGATTGGAGCACTCTAAATGGGTCAAAGTGGGATTTTTTTCCGGGACATCAGAATTCGTTTTAGAGGTATGGTTCCTTCGGCAAAGTTTCTTATTTTGATCCCTAGAATACGATTTTCACTGAGCAATGGGCGATTTTTAAATCGACCCGCCCTAATATGCATATTTACCTCATCTAAATATTTTACATATGATCATCAGCAAATTCATGAACCAATCCATCATTGGTTCATGAATGGACACTTTTAATTTTGAAAGAAATCGGTTTAGATTTAGCCACCAAATGCAAGTTCCCTTCGATTTGGTAACAACGTGTCAGAGAAGCTTTATTTTACATCTCATCATTATAAGATGAGTTTTTTAAGAGAGCTTCTAGGGTAGGCGTGAGGATTTAGGTAGATTTTCCTAAAGGTCTCAAAAATTTAGAGTAAACAAAAAAGTACACGGGGAATTTGTAAAATGTTTTTTATATATACAGGGTTTTCCAAAAAGAGGTGTTATTTTGAATCACTCGGTATTTTGGTAGCTGTCACTAACACCTCTTGTTGGAAAACCCATTTTATATGTAAACATAATACCAATTGAAGTGTAGAACATCTGTCAAATCCTAATTTAAAATTTTCTTTTAAATTAGCCTCCTTATATATGTATGTACGTTCCTTCCGTTTAGCATCAACGTACAACAAAACCTTTATTTTACATCCGAACATTATAAACTTTGGCAGAGAGGAGTTTCTTGACACAGAAACGAAGATTTCTGCCAAGTTTGATAAAAATCTGTAGAGATGTGTGTATAGCCCCATATATGTATGTATTCGATCCGATTTGGTATCAAAGTGCTATACATTCAAAATGATTTAACTCAATCAGAAAAACAGAAGTAGAATCAGCTATTTTGGAATGTACATCGAAGTCAAAAAGAAAAGGGTATACATTTTAAACAGGTATGTTTAATGCTGTTAAATATGAAAACCCCCGAAAACGTGCTTTCCAATTAAGATTTCTCTATATTGCCACTTATTAAGAAATTCCCTAAGCTTGTTGAATGTGACCCCGGATTTACTCTGTCTTAGCGACACTAAACTCTCCTCTTTTTGGGGAAAAGTTGCGCCACCATAGGATAGGGGGTATTATCATTTTGTCACCCCGTTTGTAAGACCTAAATATTGATCTGAGGTCGCAATCGTCGTAAAATTCTAAGACGGTATAACCATGTCCGTCCGTCTTTTGTAATCACGCTACAGTGAAATTTGGTATATATACTTATAGCTGCAGGTAACTTGAGATTGAAAACGGGAAATATAGATCCATTTTTTGATAAAGCCCCCATATGTAGCATCTCCCCGATTTGATTTATAAACGTCATAGAGACTACAAATGTCAACTGATCCGGCTGAAAATTATTTATACCCGAAATTCTTCACACGAAGAACGGTAGTCACAGTTCCATGTTTTGATACAGCCCCCATACAAAGGTCCCTCTAGATTTGACTTCGTAAGGCCACAAAAACCTGACATTTCAACGAATAGGACAGAAATTTGTTATAATTAGTTTACTTGTACCCGAAACCATTCACATGCGATCCATGGTGGAGGTTATATAAGATTCGGCATGGCCGAACTTAATGCGTCTTTAAACAGTTTTTTATTTGGGCAGATGAAATCTATTTTTCCTGAGGAAGTTTTGGTCCGAAAAAAAATTCCCAGCGGCAAAAGCTATTTTATCCCATCCCCTAAGAGAGGGGGTATATATCATTTGCTACGAGCCAAAAGTGTAACACATCGAAGGAGTTATCTAAGACCCCAAGTATATTTGGCGGAAATTCGATTTGGGTCATTTTAAGTCATTTGAGCATTGTCCGTCCGTCCGTCTTTCTCAGTTTTGCAAGAAATGACGATTTATCGTTATTACGACGATTTTTTAAGCTCAAAAACAGGGAATGACGATTTTTATTAATATGAAAAAAATTAAGAAAACAACTGATTTCTTTACGGTTAAGACTTTTTAAAATGTTTTTCGCTTTTACATTTTTCTTCATCCTTTGCGGATGCAAATTTCTAAAAATTTTATGAAATATCTTATATATATTATATAATATGGTTATCCTTATAGGCCGGACAGGATATCTTAGGAATGCAAAATCGGTAGAGAAAAATTAAAAATTTGAAGTAAATTAAGATCTATGTTAGAACTGGGATCTATGACGGTTGTTATTCGTACGAATGTATTCAAGTAATGTGAATCGAAAACGATCAAAATTTCAGCCCTATTGACTGGAATTTGTGTTTTCTATGGCGTCAAGAAATCAAATAAAGTCGGAATGTGGTGTGGGGCTGTATGAAAATATGGACTTTTGAGATTCATTGACTTTGATATGATTCTAGGCAAAATATCGTATGATGCCAATTGCCCAATTTTAGCTCAAACGGGTGGGACCGTTGCATTTTAAATCCACAGATATAATAAATGTTTCTGACAAATTTAAGACACATACATATGTTTAATTTTAAGGACTAGTGTGAATTTAACAGACGAAATTATCAAATCGTCTCAGAATTTTACGATATTATTTTAAAATTATATTCTCAAAAGGGTCTATCTATTTTTTACGAAAACATGAGTATGGCGATATACTCTTCTATATAAAGTTCTCATAAAAAGCAGAAATTGAGAAATTTTAAAATGTTGATGTTTTTTGTATTTGAATTATCAAGAGTTTGTTGTTTAAAAAATATTTAAATTTAAAACAAATACGTCTTTTTTACGAAAAATTCGTATGCAATCTAGTTTTTTTATACTGATTAAAGAAGATGCATTTGCAAAGCAATGTGGTATTGAATATAAGCCCTCATTAGATTCTTTATAAGGTCTCACATCACATTCCAATATTTTAAACTTAATAACAATCTTATGTCGGAATAACGGAATATGTAACTTATGAAATTAGTTATTATCCCTATCAACAATTAAATATGAAATACATAGTGAGAACGTTTCTCAAAACACCGTCCTGAAAGTATTAATACATGTGTGTATCTGAAGTGCTTCCTTGGATGGGTCAATGGGTCAATATCTGTAAGTAAATAGTAGATTTATGGGATGACTATGTATTTTCTGTTGAATTCGAAAAGGGATTTTAACGATTTGAAGATTTGTATGACCCCATTTTGACGATTTTGTCAGTTAGCTCGTGCGCACTATAACTCTCGAAAGGATCAACAGATTGACTTCAAATTTGGTATGCGGTAATATTTTTGTCTATCTCTGGCTAAGTTCGAAGATGGCCCACATTGGTCCAATCCTTTAAGTACCTGCCCCACAAAGGGTTAACATTTAGTGAAATATTGATTCATTAATAAATTCTATACTACTTACTCGAATCATCTGAAATGGTCGAAGTTGTCGAGACACTTTTGGTACCTCCCACACAAATGGATCATTTTGCACCAAAAGTTAACTGCTTATAGCTTTAATAACAGTTCATACAAATACTTGAAATTTTGTACAGTGTAATACTTTTATAGTACCTAGAGTCCAAAGAAAAGTGAGCGTTATTAATAAATTTAAAGAAATAATAAATAACACTGTCCAACAAATTAAGACATATTTATTGGAACAGAATAGCGATCCTATAATTCTGAAAGGGCATGTTGAGTAGATCATTTTTGTAGAATAAACTTATGGTCCATCTGGTCTGTTTTTTTTTACAGTGGGTCAATGTTTTCATTTTTTGAAAATGAAAATATATGGCCTGAAGAGACTATTAAACAATTATTATTAGACAGCGGAATTATATGCAATTTTGAATTTTTAACATACTCTGCATCCGGCTGCATATTAAAATTTTGGACTTGTTATGCACAGAATTATCGAGTTACCATGCTACAGCAAATATACAGCCGGAGTTGGAATTCTAATTATTATGTTTGAAACAACGTTAAAATATTTATGTTTTTCATTTCTTTATTTTCAGATCGTACAATGTTCTATTAAAATTGAATTAATCAATGACAGCTGGACTGAATTGCGTGGTGAAATTGCTGGACCACCAGACACACCATATGAAGGGGGTAAATTTGTGCTGGAAATCAAAGTACCCGAAACGTATCCTTTCAATCCACCCAAAGTATGTACCGCAAATAATAACAAACAAAACCATTCACATAATACAACATACAATAAATAACGAATTACAATTTCTAATTGCAACAGGTACGTTTTATAACAAAAATTTGGCATCCAAATATATCATCAGTAACAGGAGCCATTTGTTTGGATATTTTAAAAGATAACTGGTAAAAAGAAAACTAACTGATTGAAATATTAAAAAGTGCATTCATTTTAGAAAATTATATAAATATGGCCAAAATTGTCCATACTGGGATGGGATGGAATTTCTACCCCAGTAGAGTAAACCCATGGGGTTTACACAGTTAGCGAGCCAGATAATTTAAATGATTCTTGAAGTATTGTCTTAAGTTCTTTCATCATGGAGGAACTTTTGGCAGAAGACATATACAAGCTCGAGAACAATAGAAAGAGGACAATTGAAGCATAATCGCTATTAACGCCGTGTGAACAAAAATAATTTGTTATTCATTAAATGAGGAGGTACTTTTCAAATCTTGACTATTACACTTTTTACAGAAATGATTTTTTTCTTCTTTTTTGCTTGGTAACATTGATTTCAATACTCAGCGAAAATAAAATTTTGCGAAATATTTATAGGTACACCGGAAAAAGGAAATAAAAGGCATGATTTCATCAAAAGTAGATTATTCCACTTCAAAATGACAATACCCATTTCAAATATGCATTTTTGGAACAAAATATGATTAATTCAGAAGTTAATTACCGATTTTTGTCTAAATTGAAATATAACATGTTTTATCCGCAAATTTTTCAGTCAGAACTTAGGGCCTGTTTCTGTAACTTATTTTCGTTCGTCTACGCCGAACGATCAAAATTCTCTCAGCTATTACTTGAATTCTATAAAACGCAGGTTAGAAATATTTTAGGAACAAGCTTTTTACATGATTTTCTACAGACACAACAATTATAAACTTCTGTGACTTATAGATTTCTCAGAATAATTGAGTGATTTTTGATCGTTCGCAGTCGACGAACGAAAAAAAGTTACAGAAACAGGCCCTTAAAGTTCTTAAAGTACAAAACCCCCGTGTCCACAATGTGTCCGTAAGAACTAAACTGATAGTCGTCTCGGCTAAGTTATGTGATTTTGCAAGTAGTACTAAGCCGGTTGTTGTCTCGGCTAAGTAAAGTAACACCACTACACCAAAGATAAAAATCTTAACATAATTGCAACATTGGGACCCAATCTTTTACTCCAGAATCAACAACGCACAGATGTCATTAATACATAAGGGTCCAATCTTTTTTTTAAAGAACGGCTGAACATCCCAGTTATCCACATAAGTCCACCTCCGGGACTTGGCATTATTAAGAAATTGAAGTAAAAGAAACAATATCATTAAAAATGATGAAAATTAGTTCGTATTTTATTAGAAATTAACATTGCATATTTATTTATGCACTATTTTATTTAAAGCCCCAGGTTATTTTAATTCAGAATAATATTTTTATTTATTTATTACATTTATTTATCAACTAAAGCCCAAAACTAGTTTTACAAAACTAGTGATACAAAACTAGTTTTAGCAAAACAAGATTAATCCACAGTGGTATGCATCGAAACATGATTATTCCTTTGGAGCACATAACAAAACTTGATTATTCCAATCAGACACGTCAGAACTTGATTATTCCATTTCAAATTTTGGATCTATTCAAAATATATTAGAGGTACATTTTTGAATCCTATACAGGGCAATGACTAATTTTGACGTCTTTCATAATGCACCAAAATTTCGGGTTAAATACATAGGGCCATACCTATAAAACTATTTTCTCAAATTGTGAAAAAACACAAAAAGTGGATATTAAAAATAATATCGTCGAAGGTACCCTTAGTATTTGCACTATAATTTTTGGAGTATATGCCCGGTCAGGTCGACTTATACGTTAAATTGAAGCTTTTAATATGGGCTACCAATGTTGGAATCTATCTCTCTTCTCTTAGAAACAGTGGTTTAGTAACAGTCATTTAACAAATTGGAAAAAGTAGATTTTTTCAAAAAAAAATCCTGGGACAAAAAAAACATAAAAAATACAAAAAAATCGAAAAAAATATTTTAATTTTTAAAAGTTTGCATCCTAGCGAAGAAAATAATGACTATTTGAAAAAAAAATCTATGGATAAATGTAGAAATTATAGCCCTTTTGGTAGAGGTAAGAGAATTTCAAAAAATCTTTTTTTTTAATTTCTGTTTAAATAGCGATTTTTTTATTACTTTTATATATATTATGTACATTTGAGTTTATTTACATGAACAAGTTTCATTAGAAGTAATAGTGTGTGCTTTTTGTTGACGTTTGTAGATTTCGGAATCGGTTTCTCTAATGAGGAACCAAATATAATCTCCCATTATTCTTTCATCCCAGTGCCCTTGGTAACGCCGCTCGATGGACTTCAATTCTTGGTGAAACGTTCGTCACTTACGTCGTCAAGACTCTTGGGGAAAAAGTTTAAATGAGAATGCAAGAAATGAATTTTGAGGGACATATATACACCATATACAGCTGCGGTCAAAATAATAGCACCACAATATAGAAACATTTTAAAACGGATATACTTCAAAACCTATTGCATTACTGACATTGGTTTCTTTGGTTAAAATAAACACTATTCTATACAGAAATTATAAGTAATGCAGATATTTCGGTATTTTGAATTATAAAATGAAAAACATAATTTTTTTGTAAAAAGTACAAAAAATCTCCAGTCAAAATAATAGCACCTCTAGCATTTGTACTAAATATTATATAACTGGACAAGAGGAAAATTTAATTATAGATATTAAATGTTATTTGCGGTTGTCTAAACGTTATATTAGTAACAAAATATTTATTCAGCAATATTACGTTGAGAGCAACAATGCCCTACAACGTCTTCCAAAAATTTTTTCCAGATTCTGACCCTTATCTGCTAAATCGAGTATTCAAATGACTTTACCGTTTTCCCTAAAGCTTTTCCGAGTTTTCTTTTATTCTTATACGATCTGCCTTAATTATTAATAATCCATATTTTTGGAAATATGGACAATTCGGGGCTATGCGTGCCATTCTAACGAGCTTATTTGGATATTGCGAAAGCATTATACCATTAATTTGCTCGAATTTTGGATCGATATCTTGTTGGAAAGTGCGGACGAGCAATATTTCTTCATATGCATTAACCTACAATATCATATTAAGAATTATTTCATATACGGATTAATATGCATTAACCTACAATATCATATTAAGAATTATTTCATATACGGATGAATCAGTAATATTTTTTATATGATGTAAAGTTTCTTTTCTATAATAGGAAACACATTGCTCAAACCATAGTGAAGTTTTCTTCCTTTGGCTGTAAATTTCTGACGGCATTTTGCATTAGTTGGTTTATAAAAGTAAACCAACTAACATTACCTACCCAAAATAATATAATCCAACTCATCTGAACAAAAAAATTTGCGCCATTTTGGTCATGTCAATTTGCAATAGGTTATGTTAAATTATACACAACTACCAACATGAAAGTCTTTAACCGAGACCATTTTTTTGCTATTCAAGCCCTACTTCAGACATAAAAATCTTTGCGGCTCTTTTATTCATCATACAAAGCTTCACATTGTTCGTCCTGACTAAACCTTTAACCAATAAATGCGGCAAGATAGACTGGATTCTACATTTTCCAGTTTCCGAAGAAAACCGTACAGTATTTATGAGACTGGATTCTACATTTTAAACTTTAAAAGCTCTAATATTATTAAAAAATATCTTAATAAAAGCATTTCATTGTTTCAAGAATGAAATATTAGGCCCTATATTATATTTATTAGGCATTTATGGATGTTCAGAACCACAAAACTTGTAAAACTTTATCAACTTTTTGCCTATGGTGCTATTTTTTTGACTGGCCTGATTCAGAGGTTACTTCAAAGAACCTCTCAAATGACACAATATATTACTTCCTTTTACAAAATGTAGATATTTTTGAGGATAAGGGATTTAAAATAATGATTCAATATAACAATATTGAGTAAAATTGCTTTATATTTGAGAATTTCCCAGCCACATGGCTGGAGGCGGATGAGGTGCTATTATTTTGACCGCAACTGTACATAAATATATTTTTTTTCATAATTTTTTAACAAATCATTAATCATTGTTTCATATTGCGGGCTTATTTTATGCCCATCAAAAACTCCTTCATCGATTTTTTGAAAAGTAAGACTTTTAAATAAACCTTTAAATATGAGAGTGAATTGCCATCTTTCCTTAAGGCTTTTACAAAATTTTTAAAGAGCCCCAGCTTAATATGCAGTGGTGACAAAATACCGGCTATCCCAGAGGCATAACATACCAACAACTTTTAAATCGCAACAAATTTTCCAGTCATGTTCATATTTTATATATTTTATCAATTTAGCCATTGTTTTGTATGATTCCTTAGTGTTGACAGCGTGAGCAATGAGTTTCTGATTACCGTTGTTATAAAAGTACTGCTTTCAAACTTTCTTTACTGCTGTCAACAAGTAACCGCCATTGCTTTGAATTGTATGTTTGATTAAGTTCCTCGAACAATTTGGGAATGTCCTTGCAAAAGCATCTGTTATCCACAGTTGTATAAAAGTGTTTGTAAGGTATATCACGGACTCTATAATATGGTATGTTAACATCTGGGGCCAAAATATTGTACTGTTTCATCCCAGATGCAAGTAGTTCTGCCTTATCTTTGGTCAGATCCAAATATCTCACTAGATCATTGAGTTGAAACTGAGTTAAAAGCGATGACTTCTGACTCAACTTGAATCGCTTAGAGTTGAGTACTCAGTTGAACTTGATGATGTTTCCGTTATTAGGCTGTTAGCTATACTTGGACACTTCCTACTCCAATCTATTAACTTAGACAAAAATAGCAGTCCGTATCGTGAGTGAATGGTTGCCTCCAAATCATTGGCATTCCAAATTGCACGTGAAGTCTAAAATTAAAACGTTTTATTCCACAAAACATTGTAATACATTAATTTTAAAGTACTTACCGCATTCTTCCACTAGTCCATCGAGTAAGATTTACATGGCACGAATTACACAAAATACTAGGTGTCCACGGTTCGTTCATATTTTTAACTCGTATACCAAAATATTACACATATACATCTTCTATTATTTTACTAAACGCACGTCGATATTTATACCCTACACCACACTGTGGTACAGGGTATTATAAGTTTGTTTCACGGCAGATGTTTGTAACACCTGAAAATAACACAGCTAGACCCACCTTAAAGTATACCGATCGACTCAGAATCACTAGCTGAGTCGATTTAACGATGTCCGTCCGTCTGTCCATGTAAAGTTGTTCGTCGACTACAGGTCACAATTTCACTCCGATCGTTCTGAAATTTTGCAGTTTAGAGTATTTCGCGGCTGTTAAGATCGCTATTGAATTTGGTTGAAATCGGTTCAGATTTAGATATAGCTCCCATATATATCTTTCGTCCGATTTGGCCTTTTAGTCCTATAGAAGCTGTATTTTACATCCAATCGTTTTGAAATTTAGAATGGTAGAGTTTCTTGATTCATGAACCAACATTGCCGAATTTGAAGAAAATCGGTTAAGATTTAGCTATAGCTCCCATATATATGTTTCGTCCGATTTGGCCCTTTAGTCCTATAGAAGCTGTATTTTACATCCGATCGTTTTGAAATTTAGAATGGTAGAGTTTCTTGATCCATGAACCATCATTGCCGAATTTGAAGAAAATCGGTTAAGATTTAGCTATAGCTCCCATATATATGTTTCGTCCGATTTTGCTCTTTAGTCCTGTAGAAGCTGTATTTTACATCCAATCATTTTGAAATTTAGAATGGTAGAGTCTCTTGATCCATGAACCAACACTACCGAATTTGAAGAAAATCGGTTAAGATTTAGCTATAGCTCCCATATATATGTTTCGTCCGATTTGGCCATTTAGTCCTATAAAAGCTGTATTTTACATCCAATCGTTTTGAAATTTAGAATGGTAGAGTTTCTTGATCCATGAACCAACATTGCCGAATTTAAAGAAAATCGGTTAAGATTTAGCTATAGCTCCAATATATATGTTTCGTCCGATTTTGCTCTTTAGTCCTGAAGAAGCTGTATTTTACATCCAATCATTTTGAAATTTAGAATGGTAGAGTTTCTTGATCCATGAACCAACACTACCGAATTTGAAGAAAATCGGTTAAGATTTTGCTATATCTCCCATATATATGTTTCGTCCGATTTGGCCCTTTAGTTCTATAGAAGCTATATTTTACATCCAATCGTTTTGAAATTTAGAATGGTAGAGTTTCTTGATTCATGAACCAACATTGCCGAATTTGAAGAAAATCGGTAAAGATTTAGCTATAGCTCCCATATATATGTTTCATCCGATTTGGCTCTTTAGATCCAATCGTTTTTATACCCTACACCACACTGTGGTACAGAGTATTATTTAAGTATAAAATGTCCCAAAAGTAAATTTATGTAAACAATTTATACATGAATTACAAAATTTATATATCAGAGTTATTCAATATTACGAGAGTGGTGTAGGGTATTATATAGTCGGCACCGCCCGCCCTTTCCTTACTGGTTTTAATTACATATTTTCCGAAGATGTAGCGGAAATTGTCGGAATCATTTACACATTGAAAAGTTCTTTACCTTTTACTCATATTTCAAAATATAACATTGTAATATTTTACAGAAAATCAACTTATCTCTTTAAGGCGCTGAATTACACTAATTTATTAATTAGAAAGTTTATTCATAAATTCCGGGTTTAAGGTTCATAAGTTGCAGTACCTGTAGCTGACATATAGTTTGCTTCGAAAGTAGACACCCAATATTTTCAAGACTGCCGCATACTACTTTGTATTGCGTACATATAATTTTACTACCTGTATATACGACTGGGATGTCCATGCCCCCAAAAAGGCGTAACTGAATGGATACCTCATAAATAAAATACCACAAATATTGTTGAATGACCCTCTATCTGAGCGGATCTCACAAATATAGCTCTCACATTGCATATCATGTTTTATGGAGGGTTCGAACAGCCATCTCGCCCTCTCTTTAATTTTATAATGTCTGACATCAATTCTCATAAAATAAAATGCAAGTGCAAAGTCTCTTATATGTCTCTCTCACATATGGCGAATTCAGAGTAAGCAAATACATCATTTAAAAACGAAAAAATATGAAACACGATTTTTTTGAATTTCCCTAACATTTACCAAAATGGCTCATAACTTTTACATCTATCCATAGATTTTTTTCTAATAGACAGTGTTTTCTTCGTTAGCATGCTGGATTTTTAAAAATGTGATAACATATTTTTTTAAATTTTTTTTCTATTTTTTATGATTCTTTTTGTACCAGGAAAAAATGTTTTTTAAAAAAAATCATTTTTTTTCTCATATTTTTGACGACTGTTACCAAACCATAGATTCTACGTGAAAGCGATATTTGCAGCATATGTAGCCCTCACAATTCCCTTTAATTTGAGGCATAACACGGCTCAATCAGCCTTATACTTGAAAATTATGGTCTAAATACTGAAAGTACATTCCATGAAAGCTGGAATTTAAAAAAAAATTTACCATAAAAAATTTTTTTAATATTTTTTTCGAGTCTGTGACACCTAATTGCAGCAGAAACTGTTATCCACATCCCTTGGACAAAAATGTTGTTGCATAGTGTAATGAGTGAAAAAAAAGAAATGAAAAAAAAAGAAAAAGTGTCTCCTACTTTGTTACGAATTTTTGACCATTTTAGTTTTGTCGTTTACAACGTCATTCGTGATTATGCTTCAATTGTATAAATAATCTTGTCAGTGTATCCGAACCGTCTAGGTTAGTATACACTGCCTTGCTAACTATAGAACTTTATTGGGGTTGTTTTTTATGGGTTTTCTTGTACCGTCTTATTTGGAATACATATTCAAATCCATTTATTTTGTATTGTATTGTTTTTCATGTTATAGGGCCGCTGCCATGACATTACGCACCGTATTGCTCTCGCTGCAAGCATTGCTGGCTGCCGCTGAACCCGATGATCCACAAGATGCCGTGGTCGCCTATCAATACAAAGACAAATATCAGCTCTTCGTTACGACTGCAAGGCACTGGACGAATGTTTACGCCGGAGGTTAGTGTTAAGGATTTCCATCTCTGTTTTTTTTTGTTTACATGCATGTGTATCTGTTGTTTTTTAGGACCCCATAAATATCCCGACTGTGATGCTAAAATTCAGCGTTTGAAGGATATGGGAATTGATGAGCATGATGCCCGGGCGGTTCTATCAAAAGAAAATTGGGATTTGGAAAAAGCCACTGAAAGTCTTTTTAGTTAGCTTGATTTGCAGCAGCTGGCACCATCCTCAATTCTCCCCCGTCCCCCAAACGAACGCAAATCATTAGCGCGCCATGGGGATTATTTTAAGTTTAAACAAATGAAATAATCAGCGCTTAGAACGAAAGAGAGAGAGAGAGAAAAAAGCAGAAAAAACACAAAACAAAACCATTGAGAACATTTGAAAAATGCTAATGCTAATGATTATGATCACCCCCTCCCCCATCTTAAGCGCTTAAATTTAAAAACAAACAGAAAACAAAACTACCAATTTATTTTCTATTCTAATATATTTATTTGTTTTTCTTAAATTAAAAAAAACCAGCCCTGTTACAAAATAATAATTTAATTAAATTTGTCTCACCCCCTAATTCGTTAGTTCTTATCAACAAACTCACTCTCCATCTATTGTTTTGTGTAATTTATTAAATTAGTTTTCTCATTTCACCTAATTTCTTTAAAAAAAAGTCCTCAAGACGGTGGAACTGCTCTTTAGTAGGGTTTTCAATTCATTCATTCATTCTTATAATCTTTGATTCTTGTTTAAAATTGTTTCTAAAATCTCAATTTTTTTTTAAATAATATATTGTAATTTTTAAAGCCTTAATATTCAAAATACTTGTTCCCACAAAACAATGAAAAAAGAAACACTTTAATGCCTTCTCACTTACCACTTAGCCAGATTCTAAATTTTGGTTAGCTCTTATTTTTCTTTGTTTTCGATTATTCTTAGAAACGCGCTTTCACAACCAAACCACTCAAACAAACAGAAACAGACACTTTTCGTTCTCATCATCACTGTAGTAGTTCTTGTATCGTCGTCTGCCTTTTTTGGGTTCATTTTTTTTGTGAAAAACAACGGAAATTTATTAAGAAAACATATTTAAAACAAACAGAAGAAACAAAAAATATAAGTTTAGATTGTAAAGAAATAAAGAAAAATCAATACAACAAACAACGGTATAAAATTATTCTAAAATTTTTTTCTGCCAAAAAATTCTTTTATACACGGATTTGTTGCAGAATCTCAGCCGGATTGCTCATTTATCGGAATTAAAAACCGATTACGAAATGAATTGTTGTCATGAAATCGTCTTGTTTTTGGTTTGCTTCACGTATGTATGCATACGTGACGTATGTATGCATACATTGTGCGTCGGCCACAGATGTGTTGTAACAAACAAATGGTTTGCAGATTCATTGGACAATACCGGTTACATATAGATGCTTGTTGGGCTTTGTTAAAGCTCACTTGCCGCCGTCCAACATTTCCTGTGTGATTCAGCTGGATGCGACACTGCGATTTTTCGGAGATGTACCAAAGGTCAGTTCCTTCGGTGAGTCTTGGCAGAAACACAGTGTGAATTCTTTTGAGACTTGTACTGAGAGTAGTTCTCAGTAGGTAAAAACTAAAATTGATGGCAACGAAGAACGCAGATGTACAGGGTTTTCCAGCAAGAGGTGTTATTTTGAATCACCCGGTATTTCGGTAGCTGTCACTTTTGAAGCTTTTATTCTTTGACATTTGACAAGTATAAACTACGCCATTACTAAAAATGGAAAGATACACGATCATCGAATGATACAAAACGATCGAACAAAAAAACGATACGAACAATACAAAATCATCTTGACTGATGAGGCCCATTTCCACCTCGGTGGCTACGTCAACAAGCTAAATCCAAGAGTTATTGTTGAGAAGCCTCTCCATCCTCAACGTGTGACTGTTTGGTGTGGTTTATGGTCCGGCGGGGTCATTGTACCTCACTTTTTCGAAAATGAGGTCGGATCAACAGTTACGGTGAATGGATTGCGCTATCGAGAGATGATTAATGATTTTTTATGGTCGGAGTTGGATGGTATTGATCTGGACGACGTTTACTTTCAACAAGACGGCGCTACATGCCACACAAGCAACGAAACCATTGCTCTGTTACGGGAAAAGTTTCCGGACCGTGTTATCTCTCGAAGAGGTGATCACAATTGGCCACCGAGATCTTGTGATTTAACACCTTGCGACTTCTTCCTTTGGGGCCACGTGAAAGATAAGGTCTACGCCAACATCCCAGCGTCGATTCAAGACCTCAAAGATAGAATTCGTGAGGCTATCGAGGACATAGGGCAGCCACTTTGCGATTTTGTTATGGAAAATTTCATGAAAAGGATATGGTCCGGTAAGCGTGGTCGTGGTGGCCATTTGGCTGATGATGTTTTTCATTATTAACGACATACCTTCCTCTTTATTATGAAATAAACATACGATCATTTATCTCAAAAAATGCAATTTTTCTTTGAATACCAAAATAACACCTCTTGTTGGAAAACCCTTTAGAAACCAATTATACATACAACGCCTTTTAGAGTATCAGACAGTTTAGAGTAAAACAAAAATCGAAAGAATTCTACTGGCTACCGGCTGTGACACCAAAGTTTATTTTTGTCGGTTTCAATTCCACGATAACTCCGATAATAGCCGTTTTTAGGAAGCTAATATCGTTAACTTAGTTCAGATTCACATGAGACAATTTTTTCAAGCAAGTATCAAAGTTTGTAGGAGAGATATCTCTTTTCGCCTGCCTCTTTAGTGGCCGTTGGAGAGAGATGTAGGCGGAAAGAGCTCTCCGCATCTCTCTCCAACAAACTTTGACAAATGCTTAGAAAAAGTTGCCGAGTGTGAATCTGAACTAATTTCAACATTAATTTAACGATAAATCGTTCTAACATTCAATTGGCCACTACTGTGCTGACATCGATTAGCACAACTAAACACATCTCCGCGCGAACACAAACAAAAGCTGCGAGCTATGAATTACACCACTGACAGCTGTCAAAATGACATTCAATGAAAAATAATTTTTTACTGTTCTTTTCCGGTAAAATCTTCCACCATGGTAGGTGTCGGTTTTAGAAATTTTTATGCAAAAATCGTGAAAATTCAATAACATCAGTGCAATTTTGTGAAATATAAACTTCGAATCAGAAATAAAATGCAATAATGATTGAAGTGTTATTGAAATTTCAAGCAAACATGAAAAAGAAACTATGAAAATCCAAGTGATAAACAAACCCCTAATTTTCTTTGTTGTTTTACTTTTATTTCCCTCTGCCGCTCCCATTTGATATGTTTTTGGAAAATGATGTCGTTGCTGAACAACAACTTTACACTTTTGTCAACAAAAGGGTCGTGTAAGAACCAAGACTATCAAGAAGGCCGCCAAGGTCATCATTGAGAAATACTACACCCGCTTGACTTCGGATTTCCATACCAACAAGCGTATCTGCGAAGAAGTCGCCATCATCCCCACCAAACCCTTGAGAAACAAGATTGCCGGGTAAGTTAAGGTGGTAATATTTGTTTCAAGCAACAAAATCCTTATGTTATGTTTTTCTGTCTCTTAGTTATGTTACCCATTTGATGGGCCGTCTCCGCCACTCCCAAGTGCGTGGTATTTCCATCAAATTGCAAGAAGAAGAACGTGAACGTCGTGATAACTATGTTCCTGCTGTCTCTGCTTTGGAACAAGATATCATTGAAGTCGATGCCGATACCAAGGAGATGTTGAAGTTGTTGGACTTCCACAACATTCGTGGTCTCCAGTTGACTCAACCCACAACCAACACTTACACTCGCAGAAATTAGATCTTAAGTTCACGTTCAAACTGGAGTGCATCATAGTGTGATTTCCCCGCTTTTTTGGGGAATGATTTCTATAAAATTTCAATAAAACATAATTTGAAAAAAAAAGAGAAAAAACAATGGCGAATAAATGGAATCATTTTATAATGGACTAGACAAAATAAACAAATATCTGAAAGCTTTTAGTAAACGGAAGAATGCTGCTGATCCCTAGGTATTTTTATGAATTTAATTCATGGATTAATATTGTCCTAAAGCCAAAGTCTGAATGATGGCTTTTAAACAGTGGTTTACTTTTTGTCGAAGTGACGATTCGTTTACTTGCGGATGAAGTCCAAAACAATGAAGTTTGCCTTTAAAAAAATAACCCGATGTATTGTCAATAAATATCGAAACGTTGTCTCAAAATTTGCGCAAAGGTCTGTTGGACCGAAACCTATGACCTGTTTTCCGATATCTGTATGTACATAGTCAATCGCCCTTTTTCTAGTTGGCGTTGTCGACGTCGTCATATCTATGAAGTTCTAGCTCTTTACGCCAAAACGAATGTTTTTGTATCCATGAACTAACAAAAACCCTTTTTATAACTTAAAAATATTAAAAAATTCAAAATATATGAAGTCAATCTAAACAGTGTCGACTAAGAATCGACGTCGACGACGCCAACTGGAATAATGGCTTTAATACTTTAAACAAAGGAAATTTTCAGAACGTGGACTCCGAGCCCCTATACATTTGTTTTCTTTTGCAATGAAATATTTAGTAGAACTCGAATAGGAGAAACATAAAAGTAGTAACTTCTTCCCACAAGAAAGTGGATACTCATACAGGAGTGCATAGATAATATTCATGCAGATTAAACAATTTTTCAAATGGTCTAAATGGAACCGGGCATATTTTTATACATTTTCAAAATTTTGCAAGGACTTAAAACCGTGCCATATGGCTTAAGGCAAAACAACCCGTAACTTGTCTTTAATGTAAACGTAACGGTGCTCGCACGATCTTTTAGGGCATCTCTTAAATACCGGTGAATGCGTCCGGTGTCTGTCAAAGTGTTGTTGTATGCACCGAAAACAATAGGATGATATTTGAGTTTGACAGACGCCGGACGCATTCACTGGTATTTAAGAGATACCCTTACCCAAAAACAAGAAAAACGTGCCATAGTTCTGATTCACACGAAACTATTTATTCTGAGCGAAAAGAGGACTCTGCATCCTTTTCATACATAATAGGCGTGTTTTCGTTACACCATAGATGCTTAATTTGTATGGAGAGCTAAGCACTTTTAGGGCATCTCTTAAACACCGGTGAATTGCGTCCGGCGTCTGTCAAAGTGTTGTTGTATGAACAGAAAACCATAGGATGAAATTTAAGTTTGACAGACGCAGGACGCATTTACCGGTATTTAAGAGATACCTTTTAGCATATTTAGTTCCCGATGATGTATGGTGCTTGTGTTCCTTTCATAATCAAGTAAGGTGTTGCCTATATTTCGCAGTATGGCATGTCATTTTTCCCTAGTGGTAAAATGCCCTTCATCGAAACCAACCTGTTTGATATACAAATGTATCGATAGCACGAATATTGTTACTGGAAAGATCTGTTAGGCTGCCTAGAATGGCCGACCCCAGTAGGTCCAGTCGCCTTTTACTCAAAGCGGGACAGTCGCATAGCAAGTGATCAATGCTCTCCACTTCTTCCTCATCTCCACAGCTTCTGCAGAAGTCATTGCAGTTAATATCTTCTGGCGTGTTCGCCGATCAGGCAGCGTCCCGTCAGAACTGATACTAACGTAGACAATCTTTCCCTTTCTAGTGCGAGGAGATATTTTGACCTTGTCAGGTCATACCTTTGCCAGATTTGTCTAGCTACCATACAGGTGCCGATTTGTGTCCATCTTTCGTAGAACTGCCTGATTGCCTCTTGCCTAAGCCAAAGCTTGCACGTGGGCTGTGGCGCATCAATATATGCAAATTCTTCGAGAATTTGTAAAGTCGTCCCTTTCCTAGCAAGTTCATCGGCTTTGCAGTTCCCCGGGATATCCCTATGCCCAGGCTCCCATATGAGGTGTATATTAAACTGCTCAGCCATCTCGTTAAGGGATTTGCGGCAGTCCAAGCTCTTTGTGAATTTAGGGATGTGGCCTCCAGAGAATTGATGGCAGCCTGGCTGTCCGAGTAAATGACAACGCCAGTGTTGGTTACTATGTTCCGACTCAGCCACTTGGCGACTTCCCATATTGCCATTATTTCGGCTTGATAGACACTGCAGGTATCTGGTAGTCTGTGAGCTATATCCAAATTAAGTTCTACACAGTGTACTCCGAAGCCAACCTTTCCATCAAGCTTCGAACCATCCGTATAGAAGTGGAGATGGTTTATATTTCCGGGTATTCTGCCATCCCATTCATCCCTGGCTTGTATCATAGTGATGTAGTTCCTCTCAAAGGTGCGCACCGTTGATATATAGTCCACTCGGTCGGTTACCATAGCACTACACTTTGATATCCTCATGTGACCGTAGTTCTTGTACCTCCACATTGATAGGCACTTTAATCTTAGTGCCGCTTTGGTTGCAACTTCTCTCGCCACAACATTAATCGGCAGTATATGGAGAAGGGCTTGTAGAGACTCAGTCGCTGTAATCCTTAACGCTCCGCTTATGCACAGGCAGGCACCAAACTTCATCGGGAACTAATAATGCTTAAAAGAGCTTAGCTCCCCATACAAATTAAGCACCTATGGTGTAACGAAATCACGCCAATTGTTACAAAAGTTTAATATATACCACAATTTTATAATTTTTGCATGTTGTAATGGAAAGTTTTACCCTTTTTAAACACTGTAGCGTGTGAAGTTTAAGGACCTTATTCATAATAATGTAAAGAAGGTTTGATGAACATTATAGCAATGTTAAAACGCTCCTAAAACATTCTTTAAATTTGTATGAGTAAGGCCCCAATTATTCGTTTCATACCACGGTGCAATGCAGAGTTTTTGACAGACGCCTAATCTATGCGTACATTGTTGTAGTAGTACTTCGATTCCAATTAGAAACGTCATAGATAAAACAGCTGTTTTGTGAATATCGAAGTGAGAGACGAAGAATAGAAAAAATAATTGTTTGTTGAGTACACAAAAATAGTTTCAGTGATTCTGGATTCTGAAGCAATATCCAGATATATTTGTAATAAATCTAAAAATTCAAGAGAAATGTGCAAAGTTTCAAGTGTGAATTAAAAAGAAATCAATACAACTCAAACCCAAAGTGTATAGATATAAAATATTAAAGCCGAACATTCAACAGTTTCCAAGAATAAATCACAAACATCCAATCCATCAAACACGTAGAACTATATGTAAGTATCGAGAGAATCTTTAGAATATTCACTGTTGCAAAGTTGGCGGGAATGTTATGGCTATGCATAGCTACGATCCACAACATGGTTATGCGGCTGTCGTACTGCTGGTGGGGTCGCGTCACTATGAAGAAATTCGTAATTAAGAAAACTGAAAACTCACCAACCATTGTTTTCATTTGCGTTCGCTACCGTTGTTGGTGGTTGTGTATACCAGTCCATGCATTTGATACATTTATATTGCACCAGATACCATGTAGAAGGGGAAGTTTTCGATAAATACTTATACACAGACGAAATTTTGTGAGGGTCTTCATATGATAACATTTCAAAAAGGAAGACATCAAAACTGGTTGCCGTTTGTATTTTATTTGTTGCTAGATTACAATTTGCTAAAGAGTTTATTGATGAAGCTCTACACGTCATATATATTCGGAGGCAGGTCTTAATGGGTCTGTAATCGTGTCGGGTTTGAAGTGGGATAATCCTGGCCGTAGTCCAAACTCTTTCTATACGGCGATATACAGCAATTTTCATATTTTGTGACAGATTATCGTAATGCCTAGAATTACTACAGCTATAAATACCTTAAAATATAACGATCGGCTCAGAATAACTATCTGAGTCGATACCCACCATTTCTGAGAAACTTGATACAAATTGGTACGAAAACTTTTTTGTACTCGGGACGAAATTAGACAAATTGGTTGCGATTTAGATATATCACCCATATAAAATAAGCCATATTTTACCACCAATGTGTGTAAAATTCGACATAAGGACAACTTTAGAACAAAGCTGAGTTGTCGCTGAATTTCAGAAAAATCGATTCATATTTAGATATAGCCCCATATATAATTATGTATATTCCGATTTGAGTTTCAGCGCTATAGAACTAGCTTTTCTGACCGTGCCTACATATGGTTTGGCATATAACAATTCCTTCAAGTACCTACATATATACCAATATACCGAAGCTGCGTCTATGCGCTATAAAATCGGAATTTCTCAACGGATCTTTTTAAGATTTTATGGATATCAATTTAGTGAATCAAAAACGAACAGTCTAATTTCAAGAAATTCACTTAATATAGATATATTGAAGTCTTGAGATGAACTAAATGTAAATAATATATATCTATTAATTAAAAATAGAATAAACAAATAAAATGGTTAATTATGGGTAGTTCCTTCTCCAGTGTCACAGGTCAAAAATTAGATCTTTCTCAAATTCTCAGAAAATGTTGCTCTAGTATTGGGAAGTAGCGATAAAAAAACGATGCTGGGCCGATTCCGCGGGCTCGTAAATTAAGGGAATGTATTTTATTCGAGTGTTACCGATTCTATTCTCCACTATAAGCGCTGCATTTCTGTTAATAGTCGTCATGGTGTTGTCTATTTTTAGCTTTCCTGTTGACTGGGTGATCAGATGTTGTTGTAGTGGTGGTGCGACCGGTGAGTTATTATTAGCTGCAGAAACTCGAATTATGATGAAATCATGAAATATTGATGTGAAATTTTGCCAGTGTCCTGGCTGGGATTTGAACCCAGCACCTTCAGGATCCAAGTCTAATGCACTAACTACAGAGCTAGCGAAGGCCACCTCGCATTTGATAACTTTATATTTTTTTTGGTTTCCCTGTCTAATATATACGAGTGTTACAATATATCATAACAACTTGTAATTCTAAGGCCAATTGTAATTAAATTACAATATGCATATCATAAATCTTCAGATGCACTCAAATTAAAAAAATTTTTATTTTCTTATAAAGGGTGATCCATTTCGAGGTTCCCACTCTAACGGTGTGATATCACACGATCTTTTGACGATTATTTTAATAATAAAACTGAATAATTTGTAAACGTTGTTCAGGCGTAAGTCTTTCCATGATGAAATACCAAACAACACTTAACAAACATAACATGGCAGCATGACACGACTCACACGTGATCTGTCAAAAAAAGGCTATTGAAAAAAGTATCTCTACTTAGATCACCCTATAAATACCTATGTCCCATATCAGCGTCTAAGCGCTATAAAATCCGAATTTCTCTAAAGATCTTTATAAAATTTTATGGATATCAATTAACCCCCAATTTCACAACCTCCGGTTAGAGCTAACTTACAGTTAAAAAATAAAAATTTCATACAATTTGACAGCTATAACTGTCGGTTAGCTCTAACTGTAGGATAACCGGAGATTGTGGAACTTGCCGTTATACCGCTTAAATTCATACTTAATAGAAAAGAAATATTCAGCATTATGCGACTCCTCTTTGAAGAAGGTAACTTTACAAGATTCAGTCTGTACTCACAAGAAGGAAGATTTTGTCGAGTCCAACCAGGTCGGCGTAGACGGAATAGTAGGAATTGTTTCTGAACAGATACTAAAAGGTTACAATAAATTATATAACAGGGTTACCATATTACTGCAGCATATTCAAGAATAGGTCGAACCAGGGAAGTATATAAGTTCCTGGTAACAGAAGGATTCGTAAACTCCTGACTACAACGCTTCTCAAATCCAAGTGCTCCATAAGCCTTATTAATTTTTAATGATATATGTGATTTGAAATACTTTCGACGATCCAACAGAATACCAAAATCCACAAATGATTCAACAGAATTCAGCATACTCGTAATTTCAATATTTCTTATTCTGCTCTGATAGTGTGGAATAGAGTATTACATAGACGGCTCCGCTCAACTTTAGCCCTTCCTTACTGGTTTTAACATGATTTTGATGAAATTTACCTAAAACCTTGCTAGTAAAAATTAGCTAAATCGTTACATATTTTGTTATAGCCTTCATATAAAGCACCCTTCTGTTTTGACTTCATGACGCACTGTAGGAAATCTTGTAGAAATGTATAAAATTATATTTTACTTTGGATAAAAAAATTCATAGCTAAAATATAGGTGTACGTTTTAATTCAGCTCCCAGAAAGAGAATTGACCTAAGTCGTGCCTATCTCTGCTACAAACTTTGACACTCGCTTGGAAAAATTGTCTAATGTAAAGCAGGACGAACGAAATCTTCATTTCAACAACTTTAATTCTTATTTGAACGACGAAATCGTCATTTCAATGAAACTAAATATGATTACTCCCAAAATACGATTAAATATGTACTGGGTTTGAGGCTACTCTTACGATCTGTTAGACCTTTAATTCGTAGAAAATTATATATACACTCCTCACTTGAAAAGTGGAGGCAAAAGCATTAAAAACAAACGTGGTCGGTTTGGAGGTTTAATTTATGTTAAATGGTCTTGAACTGAACTTACTTTCCCCAGTCAGCGTTACCGTTGAGAAATTTCAAAAAGTGGCACAAAAAGGGTATTTTACAAAAAAAGTCGCAAACTTTTCATAAGTTTTTTTTATTTAAACAAAACACTCAAATTGAATAATAAAGTAACCAAAAACAAGGGAAAAAAATTAATTTATTAAAATAAGAGTTGAAATACACATTACAAAAAAAAAAACAATTCAATTACATTTAAACTGGAAATGGAATAAAAATAACAAAAAACGCAGTTCGTTAAAATACATATTTAAATCAATGCAAGGCACATAAATATGGGTAGTTCTTTCTCAAGCGCAGAGGCAGAAGTCGAGGTCAAACATCAGAAAAAATATTTTTTCTTCTTTAACGTTTTTATACCCGACACCACACTGTGGTACATGGTATTATGACTTTGTGCATTAGTTTGTAACCTCTAAAAAACATGACCTCTATTATACCGATAGGGATATAATTACTATTTGAATCAATTTAGCCATGTCCGTCTGTCGATGTATTCTTGTGATCAAAGCGCAGAGGCATAAGTCGAGGTCAAACTTCAGAAAAAATATTTTTCTTCTTTAACGTTTTTATACCCGACACCAAACTGTGGTACATGGTATTATGACTTTTTGCATTAGTTTATAACCTCCTAAAAACCTGACCTCTATTATACCGATAGGGATATAATTACTATTTGAATCAATTTAGCCATGTCCGTCTGTCGATGTATTCTTGTGATCAAAGTGCAGATCGCAAATATGAAGCGAAATTTATTAAAATTGGTACAGATTCATTCATTCGGTTCATGTTTGGTATAGCCTCCATATATAGGTCCCCTTTGATGTTAGCCCTTGACGACCTAGAAAACGCATTTTTAATTGATTTGGCTAAAATTTAAGAATTTTTATTGTTATTGGATCCAATTGTCCCTAATATCAGTCCATATTTTGGTATGTGGTATGTCGCCAAGAAGTCTAGTCGGATGGTATCTTTACATGGGAGCTACATATATTAAACAACGGACCATTTTCCCGTTTTTCTAAAAAGGGACAGCCCTTGGTCCAAAATATGACCTTTTTAAAATTTTCGTAAAGATGGATAATATCGGACAGGCAGACGGGCGTCAAAAATTATAAATTATGAAGATAAGTCATCCCGAGAACTGTCAAAATCTATCAGTTACGGACGAATAGGAATGAAATGTCACACGCGAAAAAACACTTTTCCGCGAAGGTGATTTCAACTTTTTTTGCACTAATCGATTGATATTAATTTTATAATTGTGACAATTACAAAAAATTCGGGAAAATCGGTCCGAAATCCGCGGAAAATCTCACTCTTTGAAGTCCTACTCGTTGAAATTTTTATTCGTTCGTATCTGATAACTTACTCGCTCCGGGATGACATATCTTATTATTCATTATTTTTGACGGGCGTAGTGTCGGGCAAAAATAATGAATAATAAGATATGTCATCCCGGAGCGAGTAAGTTATCAGATACGAACGAATAAAAACTTCAACGAGTTGGTGTTCAAAGAGTGAGTTTTTCCGCGGCTTTCGGACCGATTTTCCCGAATTTTTTGTAATTGTCACAATTAAAAAATTAACATCAATCGATTAGTGCAAAAAAAGTTGAAATTACCTTCGCGGAAAAGTGTTTTTTCGCGTGTGACATTTCATTCCTATTCGTCCGTAACTGATAGATTTTGACAGTTCTCGGGATGACTTATCTTCATAATTTATAATTTTTGGTGTCGGGTATAAATATTTGTAAACAAATATTTGACGTTCCTAAACCTAAAAAATAAGAATAGTATATTTTAAAAGGCATACAAACTTTTCGGGTTGAGAAAAGTAGAAAAAATTCCAAAAAGGGGATTTCTGAAAAGGGGGAAGCAAAAGTGGCATGGCTTATAAAAAGGGTAAAAATGCCACTTTAGTCGCACAACGGTAACGCTGTCCTCAGTTATTTTCTCAATAAAACATAGATTTAAAATGTCAATAATTATAATATGGGGCAGTATTTAATTATTGAAGTTAATCTTGTTTCTAGACCACAGAAGAATATTTGGGATTCTTGTCGACCGAACATAGCTCATCAAATATAAATACATACTTGTTTCATTTTTCTGTTTTGCTTTGTTCGGATGTTCTGCCATTCTATCCATACCCCCATTGCTCATTGCAAAGCCCAAACAAATAATAATACTAAACAACATTTACCGGTGGGAGCGGAGTCGCAAGCAAACACATAAACAGTAAAAACAATCATACAACAAACAGCGCTGCTGCTGCAAACAGCGATGACGAATTAACGTGAACCAGCCATGCCAACGTCAAAAGAAATCCCCCCCCCCCAATTGGAAGTTTGTTGGCGAGCAAACTATTTAACAGTGCGTTTCAAAGTTAAGTAATTGTGGTTTGAGAAAACTCAACATTTGAAACGTCATTAATTTGGACCCGAATTCATTTGAAAAGAAGTTTATTAAGTTAAACATAGATTCTACCGAATTTCAAATATAGGCAGTATAAAAGTCGTATTTTACATTGGATCATTATGAAAATTGCCAGAGTAATTTTTTTTGATAAATGAACGAATAACATACATTTTGAACGAAATCGGCTTAGATTTGGATATACATAACTCCCATAAACATATATTTTCCTTCTGTTTTGGCATATAAACGCTGTAAAGGCAGTTTTTTTTGCATAGAAGTTCGTTTATCCAAGGATGAACATTGTCGAATTTGAAGAAACCTTTTTCAGATTTATATATGTGGTCACAATCGATAACCGGATAAGTTAAGAAAAATTTTATCTGACAGTACTTTATACTTATGAGAAAATACCATTTCTCTTATAATGTTTGTTAAAAAGATATTAATAAAAACATATTGACCTAAGTTGTAATGAATCCCCACTACAGAAAAATAATAAGTGATTTTTCTCGAAAGTCGACTTAAGAAAGATTTAAGTTATGTATGCTATCATATTGTTTTAAAAATACTTTATATTTTCGTGAAGTCCCCATTTCTCTAACAATGCTTTCTAAAAAGAAATTAATAGAAACATATTGACCTAGTCGTAATTAAGCCCGATTACAGAAAAATTAAAAGTGATTTTTCTCGAAAGCATGATTTTGGACTTATTGTTATTGCTTGCGACCACAGCTATCATATGTACATATATATAATCCGATTTCTCATATAAACGCGGTATAACCCGCGTAGTGCAATTTTTTAGCCAGCAAAGAATGCAGCAGAAATTGAAAGTAATCGAATACGATTTGGATATAGAGCCTCCATTCAAAAATGCGTGACGGTAGTTTTTCAAGAGATGCGATCAAAGTTGTAGGACTTTTTTAAATTTGTGTGGAATTCCTTTATAATACAAGTCGAAAGCCTGCACTGTTATATGAATAACTTTTAAATTGGTTGATGGATAAACACCAAATTTTGACTGTATATTACTTAAAATATTTAGAACTTAAAATTGCGATGTCCCTGAAAACATTCTAGGTAGACTTATCCTACTTAAGAATGGAGATATCGATATATACATATATGTACCTAAGTTTTGTCACCTTAGAATCTGGGCGTAAATTTCCTTTGACGATTACAAAATTTTGGTGTCTATCAACATGAATGAACACTATAAATTTTGAGGAAAATTGGTTCATATTAAGATATAGCCGCCCATATATACGATCCGACCATTATAAAAGTTGGCAGAGGGGTTTATTAAAGCAAAAATTAACATTACCTACATTTCTTTACATTAGCATGAAGGAAATAGTTTCAGGTTTATGTGGTGAACTGTACCAAGTAGTCGGTTCCGCACGACTTTAGCCTATTCTTATTGATATTTACGTCAAAAACTGTGGACAAAGGGCAATTCTTTTAAATTAATATTTGGTTGCTCGAAAAAGTCATACAAATCTAAGCTTTAACAAGTAAGAAAGTTCAGTCGGTTAAACCGACTTATGAATCCCCTCACCTTGAGTCCCAAAAATATTAGTAGATTTATTTATTTTTTGTTTTAATTAAATTATTATCAATTTAAATTGCCTTTAATATCTTTAAGCATGTACTGGTATTAAAGTTAAAAGCTGTTTGCTTTTGGTACAAAAAGGTCCATTTGTGTGGGAGGTACCAAAAGGGGCGTGCCAATAACGCCAATTTTTCTCTGTAACCTAGAGTCCAGAGAAAAATAAAAAGCATTACACCGTACAAAATTTCAAGTATTTGTATGCACTGGTATTAAAATTATAAGCTGGTAACTTTTGGTACAAAATGGTCCATTTGTGTGGGAGGTACAAAAAGGAGCGTGGCAATAATGCCCATTTTTCACTGTATTTTAGGTACTATTAAACTGTACAAAATTTCAAGTCTTTGTATGCACTGGTAATAAAGTTATAAGCTTTCAACTTTTGGTTCAAAATTATCCATTTGTGTGGGAAGTACCAAAAGGGGCGTGGAAACTTAGCCCATTTTTCTCGTGGTAATAGTGACTAAAAAACTAATACTACATGTAGAATTTCAGAGAATTCAAACAAGTAGTATAGAAGTTATTAAGCAATCAATCTTTCACTAAATGTTAACCTTTTGTGGGGGAGGTACTAGAAGGAGTGGACCATCTTCGAACTTAGCCGGAGATAGAAGAAAATATTACCACATACCAAATTTGAAGTCAATCGGTTACTCCTTTCGAGAGTTATCGTGCGCACCAGCCAGCAGACAGAAAGACAGACAGACGGACGGACATTGCTCATTCGACTTAAAATGACCCAAAACGGATATCCGCCGAACATACTTAGGGTCTTAGGTTACTCCTTCTATGTGTTACACTTTTGGTTCGTAGCAAATGATATATACCCTCCTCTCTAAGGTGAGGGGATAAAAAGTAAATATCCATAAAATTGTATTCGTATTTTTTTGGAATATTTCTTTTAACTCCAAAGACTTAATACACACCCTTTGCAGTGTTTTCAACTCGAGAGATGTAAAACGCGTGACAAATTAAAACAGGGCTTCATGGTCCAAAAGTGTAACACATCGAAGGAATGACCTAAGACCCGAAGTATGTTCGACAGAAATCCGTTTTAGGATATTTTACGTCACATGAGCCATGTCCGTCCGTCTGTCTGGCTGGTGCGTGCCACAGTGGGATGGATGGCTTCATACATTTTTGTGCAAACATTATAAGGAGTGGTCTTAGATTACTGAAAGTTGGCACCGAGTAATATATGTATAGACTAAATTAATCAAAAAATTGTATTTCATGAAAATCGGCCGCGCCCGCCACCCATTCAATCCAAATCGATTTCTTCTCTTAAAATTGATAATTCTCTTTCATAAAATTTATAAGTTTATTCAGCGAACGGTGAAAGACGATAGATTTGTTTTGCGTTAATAAAGGGTTTTCCAACAAGAGGTGTTATTTTGGTATTCAAAGAAGAATGTCATTTTTTGAGATAAATGATCGGATGTTTATTTCATAATAAAGAGGAAGGTATGCCGTTAATAATGAAAAACAACATCAGCCAAATGGCCACCACGACCACGCTTACAGGACCATATCCTTTTCATGAAATTTTCCATAACCAAATCGCAAAGTGGCTGCCCTATGTCCTCGATAGCCTCACGAATTCTATCTATGAGGTCTTGAATCGACGCTGGGCTGTTGGCGTAGACCTTATCTTTCACGTGGCCCCAAAGGAAGAAGTCGCAAGGTGTTAAATCACAAGATCTCGGTGGCCAATTGTGATCACCTCTTCGAGCGATAACACGGTCCGGAAGCTTTTCCCGTAACAGAGCAATGGTTTCGTTGCTTGTGTGTTGAAAGTAAACGTTGTCCAGATCAATACCATCCAACTCAGACCTTAAAAACTCATTAATCATCTCTCGATAGCGCAATCCAATCCAACCTCATCCACGATCCAACCTCATTTTCGAAAAAGTAAGGTCCAATGACCCCGCCGAACCATAAACCGCACCAAACAGTCACACGTTGAGGATGGAGAGGTCCGACAAGGTGCTTCACGACGACCCAAAAATGCTTTAGAACTGTGACTGCAAGATTTTCACCATTTGTAGTGAATTTTAATAATTTCAATGTGTTGTTGTCGTTTATCGTTCCATTTTTAGTAATGGCATAGTTTCCACCTGTCAAATGTCAAAGAATAAAAGCTTCAAAAGTTACAGCTACCGAAATACCGGGCGATTCAAAATAACACCTCTTGTTGGAAAACCCTGTAGAAAGAATAGTGTCCCGTCCTTTATTTCGTTTTAGTCAGAAGGCCGAGATCGACCGAGCCAATTGTTTTTATTCCACGGAAAACTGCAAACGCTGAATTAAATATTCCCCTTTTTATTTCTATCATTTCTATTAAACTATAAATGCAATCCAAATAACTTTCTTTTAAATTAAAAAGAAGGTTCTGTATTTCAATAGCAACGACATTTAAATTTTAGCATTGAAAATATTTTACATGCATAAGCTACTGAGTTGCATGCAAATTTTCATTAATTATCACTTTACAATATTTAGGTAACTTCACTGGAGTTGTTCTATGACAAAATATTATTTTTGGCAAAAAATTATAGATTTTTCTTTTTGAAACACTTCTCTATGGAACTACATCGTCAGATTTTTGAAATGTTATTGTCGAAATATTGCTTTTTTGCAACCAAAATACCTCTGTGCGAGCGATAATTCTCGAAAGAACTTCAATTTGGTATATGGCAATATTTTTTTCAGGCTAAGTTTGAAGATGTGCTATATTGGTCCACTCCTTCTGGAGTGATTGGAAATGAACGAGCAAACAGTTTGGCTACAAAGGGCAGAGAACTTCGAGTAATAAACTTGGATAATTGGAAACCTTTCGAAGCCACGAAGGACGAGTTGAAGCACTTGGTAGTGATGGCTCGCGAAACTGTGTGGAATGGAGCAACTGTAGGAGCAACTGCAAAGATACTGTGGGGTGACCCAAATGAGAAGAAAACAAATAGTTTTCTGAAACTAAACAAGATCGAGATTAGTAAGATGATGAGTGTTCTAACGGGACACTCAAGCTTACAGGCACATCTTCATCGCATAGGACTAGCAGAAAACGACTAGTGCAGGGCATGCAGGGAAAACATCGAAACGATGGAACATTTTCTGTGACACTGCCCAGCTTTCACACATGCAAGATCCCGATATTTCGATTCCGACATATTGCCAGACTTGACTCATCTCAGAGGATACGACTGTAAGATACTGAGAAAATACGTGTCTAGTACCGATTTTCTGTAATTCGTGGGGTATGAAAATCATAAATAAGGAGCGCACAACAGGCCGAACCACTGGCTTAAGTGTATGTCCGTGGACATGAGACGGTTAAACGTCTCCTCTATTCAACCTAATCTAACTTAACTCCTTCTGGAACTCCAAAACACAAAGGCTTAACATTCAGTGAATATATCCGAATCTTTTGTAATTACACACATAGTAATAGTTTCTCTGTCGCTATCACCTTGAGAAAAATGAGCGAAGTTGCCCCACGCCGATTGGTACCTCCTACGCAAAGGGCCATTTTGTACAAAAAGTTAAAATCATTGTAATGATTTGACAGTACCTATGGTCTAGTGAAAAATTGGTGTTTTGCCACCGCGCTTTTGGTACCTCCCACACAAAATGCTAAAATCATAGTAAAATCTTATAGGTTATACCTGTTATACCAGTGCACATAAATACTTACAATTCTGTACAGTGGAGTATCTACTGTTCAGCCCAAAATAGGCGTAGTTGTCAAGCCCCTTCTTCTTTTGCAATGACTAGACTGACGAAGAATGACATTTTTTTGTCAACCTTCTCTTGCCCTAGTCGGTTTATTAGACTGAAATATACTCACTTGTGTCATAGATCTTCTTTTCGTCCGCTTTTTTCTATCGCACTGTAGTAGGCAACAATTTGGTGTGCTTTAACAGCAGCCAGCACAAATGCGCACGAGTACGCTCAACTGTTTCAACTGCTGCCCAACTATCTGAATTCATTTCAGTTGTTACGTGTTAAGCAAACGTTCCGGGTGTTGTCGTCGCCAACTCTAAAGCTTCGTGTAGATTCAATTCAAAGCAATATACAAAAATTACCAGATAAATAAATTGAATAAAATAAAATTTAAAACAAAAAACGAAACATCTCCAACAACGGTGTGAGTGTTGAAAAAAAAATTAGATTAATTTTTTTTCGTTTGTAATGAGAGAAATTAAATAACACAAAAATAAAAAAATACGAATTAAGATTTGCAAAACCCCCGCAAAAAAACTATAAAAACAAAACATAATTTAACGCTTGAAAGGATTTTGAGGTTCTAACTTGATAGAATTTAGTTAAAGCTTTACAAATGTAATTTGAGATACTATGAATTGAAATGAAACTAATAAATCAAGAAATTTAAATAGAATACAATGATAGATTCTTTCATTTGTTATATTAAATAATCTGTCATTATGTTTTCTTAAAACCTCGAATCTTTTCTTGTGTTGTTATACCAACTGAAAAATATGCTAATATTTTTGAAAAAGAAATGTTGAATAAAAAACAACAACAAATTTTCATGCAAATCGATAAAAGTTCAACCACCCTCGTCTCTCAAAATTTAACCGATGAAAAACTAATGCTCATAAGAATTTCCATCCTACGTTGGATACACATCTCTTAAAAAGCACCACACACTAACAACAATTGTTTACATAGAGCCAGAGCAGTCGCCATCCAGCCAGCCAGCATCCATTCAATCCTACATACGAGTATCAACCCCCCAGTTCATTCATTCATTCCTTTTTCCTCTTTTTCTGTTTTTATTTTATGCGTGTGTGTTGCGCCGCGTAGATTATCTTGCTGCACCCTATCCTGTTAACAGCAGCGCAGAGAAACGAAAAACGACAACAGGGAAAAACGGAAAACCGGAAACAACGTTACATCCTTAAATAACATCGGACAAAAGCGGAAACTCCGGCACGATTTGCTTTTTTGCTATTCGTTCCATAGAAAGGTGAGTTTTTCTTTGAATTACATACATATGTATTTTAAATCCGTTCAGAATTTTCTTGTTTGTTGGAAATTTTTATTCCACGAATAAAAATGTAATAATTAGATTTAATGTGAATTGCTATGGCTTGCAAAGGTCCTTGTATATTTTAATTAAATTACGCAAAGACTTCAAAGAAAGATGAAAAATGGAGAATAGTTGTGGGCCCTTCTTTCTGTGAATTTTTATGCAGATTCATCAGTATCTTAAGAGATTTTTTTTACAAAATTTAAATATTCTATTTGCCCTAATTCGAATAGTGATGAAATCTTTAAATAAAATACAGTATTACACGGAAACAACGTTACATCCTTAAATAACATCGGACAAAAGCGGAAACTCCGGCACGATTTGCTTTTTTGCTATTCGTTCCATAGAAAGGTGGGTTTTTCTTTGAATTACATATGTATTTTAAATCCGTAGACTCTACCAGCATTTTCTTGTTTGTTGGAAATGTTTATTTCACGAATAAAAATGTAATAATAAGATTTAATGTGAATTGCTATGGCTTGCGAAGGTCCTTGTATATTGTAATTAAATTACGCAAAGATTTCAAAGAAAGATGAAAAATGGAGAATAATTGTGGGCCCTTCTTCTTGTATATTGTAATTAAATTACGCAAAGACTTCAAAGAAAGATGAAAAATGGAGAATAGTTGTGGGCCCTTCTTTCTGTTAATTTGTATACAGGTTCATCAGTATCTTAAGAGATTTTGTTTCAAAAATTAAATATTCTTAATTCGAATAGTGATGAAATCTTTAAATAAAATACAGTATTACACGGAAACAACGTTACATCCTTAAATAACATCGGACAAAAGCGGAAACTCCGGCACGATTTGCTTTTTTGCTATTCGTTCCATAGAAAGGTGGGTTTTTCTTTGAATTACATATGTATTTTAAATCCGTAGACTCTACCATAATGTTCTTGTTTGTTGGAAATGTTTATTCCACGAATAAAAATATAATAATTAGATTTAATGTGAATTGCTATGGCTTTCGAAGGTCCTTGTATATTGTAATTAAATTACGCAAAGATTTCAAAGAAAGATGAAAAATGAAGAATAATTGTGGGCCCTAATTTATTGCATATTTTTATATATTTATGCAGATTCGTCAATATCTTAAGAGATTTTCTTACAAAAATTAAATATTCTATTTGCCCTAATTCGAATAGTGATGAAATCTTTAAATAAAATATGAAAAAGATGCGTAAACTATGAAGTTGGGACAAATATAAAATAGTTGGGTAAATTGACTGAAGTATACCCTCACATGAGAAATATAATATGGAATTCAGTACTTTGTGTGGCAGATGCCAGAACCGTGGAAATTGTTTGTTTGTCATTCATACTAATGTCAATGGAAAAATAATCTTAGATTAATAACACTATGCAACAACATGTTTGTCGAAGGGGTGTGCATAACATTTTCTGGTGTACTACGGTGTCCCAAATACGAAAAATATCAAAAAAATTTATAGATATATTTTTTTTTATATTTATAATATATATTTTATAATTCCCCTTTTTTTTGGAAAGTGCCAGTAGTATTTGGATCATATTTTTTGATGTATGTACACATTAAATTAAAGACAAATATGAGGAATGTAAATGTTAATCATGTCACTTTCTCATAGAAACAGAAGTTGATAACAAAAAAAAAAACATTTTTGCTGGTAAAGGGTTTGGCAAATAGAGCGCTACAAAAGTTTTTTTTAAATAAAACAAAAACGGTTTTGGATATCAATGAAATTCTTTATTCCTGTGAAAGTACGTTAGATGCCATTATCTATGGAACTCGATTTCTTTTGCATGGCCACCACGGGCACGCTTGCAGAAGTCCAGACGCTGAACCCAATTTTCGACGGTTTTCAAGCATAAATCGGTTTTCAAGCAATAAAACTTGGTTTCCAATAAATTGATTGTGGCATTGGCGCTGTGTGGCTTGTGGCGCCGTCCTGTTGGAACCACATGTCCTCCAAGTCCATATCATCCAATTGGGGCCAAAAATATTCGGTTATCATTGAACGGTAGCGATTCCCATTCACAGTAACGTGCCGGTCTCCAGGCAGAGATCTATGCCATTAACATTACCGCTAATCAGATTTTGGAACGGGATATTTCTTCGGAAAAATTCAAGATCTACGTGGACAGCATGGCAGCTCTCAAGGCCTTGGGCTCTAGAACTATCAAATCACGCTGCACAATGGACTGCTTTCTAGCCTTAAACCATATTCAGGCGCACGAAATCACGCTCTGCTGGGTGCCAGGACATAGCAGCATACAGGGCAACGAATTAGCAGACGAATGTGCCAGGATAGGATCAGGTGCGCGAAATGAAACCTCGACTCTGGACGTGCAAATTCCGTTCGTGGAACTTAAAAACGAAATCGACGAACGCGCAGCAGCACTAACCAGATCGAGGTGGGACACAGTACAAAACTGCAGGACTGCAAGAACCCTTTGGCCATCCATTGATGTGAACCGTACCAAAGAATTGCTGTCCTTCAGGAAGAACACACTTAGCATCCTCACAGGAGTCATCACAGGGCACTGCGTGATAGGCAATATGGCTGCACGCATGAAGCTTCCTTACGAAGATTTCTGTAGAAGCTGCTTAGATGAAGAAGAGGAGGAGTCAGTACAGCACTTGCTATGCTCATGCAAAGGACTGCAAGAGTACCGTTTGGCCTATTTAGGGCACAGGCTCTTCGTAAACCTAGACGACCTAGCATATGTACCGCTCAAACCCCTTCTCAAATTCATCAGTAAATCTCTCTGGTTTAGTAAAGCCACGAGGACAAACGAAAGCAACTAGATCTTCCTCTCCCCCTCCTAAATATTCTCTCCCTCTTCCTAAACCTTTTCTCCATCTTCCTAGTCTGTCAACCTCCAACTATTTCTTCTATTCTTCCTTTCTACTCACGGGAAACAGAATGGACCGAATTGTCGGCCACGAGTGAACTCGTCAGTTGTATTCTGACGGGCGTCCCTTTCAACCTAACCTAACGTGCCAGTCTTGATCATCACGGAAGAAGTACGGCCCAATGACGCCGCCGGCCCATAAACCGCACCAAACCGTAATTTTTTCGGGACGCAATGATGACTCATGGAGTACGTGTGGATTGCTGTCTGACCAATAACGCATATTTTGTTTATTGACGAAGCCATCCAGCCAGAAATGAGCCTCATCGCTGAAGATGACTTTTCGATTTTTCGCGCTCTTAACGTTGAGGCCACTGACTCCGAATTTTGGTATTACATTTTAATAATTTCTACTCGTTGTTGGCTCGTATATCTTTCCATCATGAAATGGCAAACCTTACTGAAGAGAAATGTCAAAAGAGCGGCAAAAAATATGGCGTCGTTTGCTGTCCCTGTCGGTCTACTTTTGTAGCGTCCCTGTTGAAAAATCCTTTACTAAAAAACTCTACAAAATAGGAAAAAAATAAAAACAAATTATTTGTTTCAAATTTTAATAGCTAGCATCGTAACGAAGAAAGCTTTGCCTATTTGGAAAAACATCTAAGGATAAATGTAGAATTTATAGCCTTTTTGGTAGAAGTAAGAGAATCTCAACAAAAGCATGTTTTTATAAAAGTTGGTTAAATTTTAAGGGCACAAATTATTTAGGAAATTATTGTCATTTCTTTTTATTATGATAATATTGGTATGGTTCAATTATGTATGGAACAAAATATCGGCCAAATGGCCGCCGCGACCTCGGCGGCTCTCCTTCTTCCAATGGTATAAATTTTCGATGACGCTGAGGCATAATTGAGGTTCTATGCCGTTAATGTGCCGAATAATCTCATCCTTTAGCTCTTGAATTGTTGCTGGATTACAGACGTACACCTTTTCTTTCAAATAACCCCAAAGAAAGAAGTCCAACGGTGTCAAATCACATGATCTTGGCGGCCAATTGACATCGCCACGACGTCAGATAACACAGCCATTGAATTTGTTTCGCAAAAGAGCCATTGTTTCGTTAGCTGTGTTGCAGGTGGCACCGTCCTGTTGAAACCACATATTGTCCACATCCATATCTTCCAATTCGGGCCATAAAAAGTTCGTTATCATCTCACGATAGCGAACACCATTCACAGTAACTGCCTGACCGGCCTCATTTCGAAGACGTCACCAGCCCATAAGCCGCATCAAACGAATTGGGCAAGTATCCACAGGTGTTTTCACATCTCCTAAAGACCCGGTTTCCTGAAATTTGAGCACAATTCTTCCGATTGTGGACACATTTGGTCGATTATGCTGATCAAAAAAACATCACGAAGTTCGTGCACTTGCATTTTGATTTGAACGCCCATTTTCGTAAAATGCTTAAAAAACTTTAAAGCGTTGCTCGATTGTGTATCTTTCCATGTTTCAAATTGAATTAGTCTGAAATTGAGAAATGTCAAATGAAATGCAGAACAAACTTGACGTTTAGGTGTGGTTCACATTCAACATCGGCCCTTACAATTTAACCACCCTTTATACGAGTATGGGTATATATCAGTTTCTATATGCCAAAAGTGTAACACATCGCAGGAGTTACCTAAGAGACCCTAAGATTATTTGGAGGAAATCCATTTTAGGTCATTTTAAGTCATTTGAGCAATGTCCGTCCGTCGGGCTGGTGCGCACAATAAGTTTTGATAGGAGTAACCAATTGGCTTCAAATTTGGTATGTGTTAATCCTTTTTCTATCTCAGGTTAAGATCATGTTGGTCCAATCCTTCGAGTATCTCCCCCAGAAAGGGTCAAATATTGATTCTTTAATAACTTTTATACTACTTATCTGAATTCATAATTCCACACAAAGTATTAGTTTCTTGGTCGCTATCACCTTGAGAAAAATGAGCGACGCCCCTTGTGGCAACCCCCAAACTAATGGACCATTTTGGACAAAAAGTTAACGGCTTATAACTTTGATTCCAGTTCATAGAAATACTTGGGATTTTGTGAAGTGTAATGCTTTTGTAGTACATACAGTCCCGTAAAAAATGGTCGTTATTGCCACGCCCACTTTGTACCTCCCATTCAAATGGACCATTTTGCACAAAAATTTAACGGCTTATAACTTTGATTCCAGTCTATACAAATACCTAAAATGTTGTGGAGTATAAGGCTTTTGGTACCTCCTTTACAAATGGACCATTTTGGGCGTTATTGCCACACCCCTTTTCGTACCTCCCAAACAAAATGTTTTTCAGTAGCTCTGTGGTTAGTGTGTTAGACTTGGATTCCGCAGGTGCTGGGTTCGATTCCCCGCCAAAGCACAGTAAAATTTAACATCAACATTTCATGTTTTTAAAATTTTTTATATTTACTAAACGTGTCTATACGTGAAAGTAGTTTTCCCACTATTTATTGCCCTCATAACATCTCTAGGGTATAACAAATCTATTGGGCTTATACTTCAAAAAATATGGTCTAAATACTAAAGGTAATACAATGAAAATTGGAACTTAAAAAACTTTCCCATAATTTTTTGTTTTGGTTTCATAAAATGTTATGTCTCAATCTCAAAAAAAAGATTTTTAGGTCTCGGACAAAAAAAAAGTAACGATTTCGAGATTTTTTTCGAAATTTTAATTTTGCCAACTTTTGGAACATTTTGAAGTGAAAAACGCGAAGTTTGTGCGAAAAAATCGACTAACCGGTTATTGTAAAATGAAAAATATTAAAAAAATGAAAAAACTCGACAGCTATGCCTAGTAAATTATGTATAAAAATAGTTTTCAAAAGAATTGGTGCAGCAGTTTTTGACTTATGAGGGGCACCGACTTTGTAAACATAAGTTGTGGGAAAACACTAAAGATTTTCTAATGCAATGAGTCACGTACTCGTATGAGGCGATTGCTTACACTGCAGTATCCCCGTAATTTTTTCTCCGATTCATCTCAAAAATTCACACAACATTCTTGAAAGCTTCTCAATTCAAAATATCAACAAGTAAGAAAGTTCAGTCGGGTAAACCGACTAATGAATTGATGAGTCTCAAAAAAAAAATAGTAAATTTATTTATTTTTTTGTTTTATTTAAATTATTATCAATTTAAATTGCATTTAATAACTTTAAAGTATGTACTGGTATAAAGTTAAGAGCTGTTTACTTTTGGCACAAAATGGTCCATTTGTGTGGGAGGTACCAAAAGAGACGGCCCAATAACGCCCATTTCCCTCTGGACTCTATATACTATAAAAACATTACACTGTAAAAAATTTCAAGTCTTTCTACGCACTGGTAAAAAAGTTATAAGCTATTAACTTTTGGTTCAAAATCTTCCATTTGTGTGGGAGGTACAAAAAGGGGTGTGTGCACTTCGCCCATTTTTCTCGAGGTAATAGTGACTAATAAACTACAGGGTGGCTGATATGTAATGCAACAAAGTAAAGCGCTATATTTCTTTAATTTTTTTTTTAAATTTTGTTGTTCAAAAGCAAAAAATGTCGGAAATAACATAAAATTTTAGAAACAGTTTAGATTTGTTCGAATTGGCCACCTTTGGCACGAATTATGGCCTTCAAGCGGCCGACAAAGCCATCACACGCTGCACGAAAGTGGCTCTGCGGTATTTGGCCCATTCCCGACGAAGCGCCGTCTTGAGATTGTCCATACTTTGGTATTTTTTAGTGCGAACCTTACTCTCTAAAATGCCCAAGGCGCAAAAGTCCAACGGATTGAGATCCGGAGATCTTGGTGGCCATTTTGCGGTAGAAATGAAGCGAGGAACCTCCTTTTTAAGCCATTCTTGGTTGACGCGTGCTGAGTGCGATGGTGCTAAGTCCTGTTGGAATGTCCATGGTCTGCGGCCGAAATGTTTGTCTGCCCAGGGCTTCAATACTGTCTTTAGGACATTTTCCCGATAATATTCGGCATTTATTTTGACCCCATGGTCGATGAATACGAGCGGGGAGCGACCATCGGCCGTTACGGCGGCCCACACCATTATCATCGGCGGCGCTTGAGTTCTGGTGGCCAATCGAAGGTGTACATTTTCAGCTGACCTCTTTGGCAAGTAAACCCGATAATTTTGTTTGTTCACAAACTGCTCAGTTTGGAATGGTTTCTCATCGGAGAAAACCAAATTCGGTAACTGGTCACTTTCGTGCAAGCGAAGCAACTCCTTGGCTCTTTCGAGTTTAACTTTTTTTGTGCATCGGTGAGTTCTTGCACTTTTTGAAACTTCAATGGCTTTAGTCCAAGCTCATTTTTTAATATGTGTTGTATCCGTTCTCGCGATATATTCAGCTCACGAGCAATTTTTCTACCACTGCGGCGTGGATTTCGATCAAATCTGGCCTTCACTTTTCGGATAATTTCTGGTGTTGTTACCGTTTTTTTTCGTCCACTTGTTGGACGCGATGCAACACAGCCAGTATCACGGTAACGAGCAATGGTACGAGAAACAAAAGATTTATTCACATTTAAATGCTGGAGGGCTCTAACAATAGCCACTTGTGTTTTTCCACCCAAATATAAGGCAATCACACTATCACGCTTGAATTCCATCACGAATAACTTTTTTTCTGAATGCAATAGATCAAAATGCTTTTGTAAGCTTGTAAACAATAAAATGAACTGTCACTGAAATAAATCTCTCAGCTATCAGACTAGCGGTTTAGAAATGATAGCAACCTGAAGTTGGTTGCAATACATATCAGCCACCCTGTAAGTACATAATGGACTTATGTGAATCTTTTATAATCTTTAGCGCCAAATTAATGAAATTCTCTTTAATATTTTTGTCAATATATGGTAGGGGAAATTTTTAACATTTTATGATTATTTCGTTTCTGAAAAAAATGCCGACATTAATTTTCTAATGTGAATATCCTGAATTTGAGGATTTTTTTTGTAGTTTTTTAAGCAATATGAGCTTAGCCACACAAAAGTCGCACGCATTTAAAACTGACGAAACGAAATGACTTACTTTGAAGCCCTGCAGCTACGATAATTCTAAGCTAAATCCCATTATATTGTCATTTATTATTTTAAACGTTTCTAGTTGTTGTCTTACAAAACTGATCTTTTAAAAAATACTCTGCAAATTTTATAACCTATCGACGAATATTTAAACTCTACACAATTTGAAAGTGACGCCTTTTGTTTATCGGTCATTGTTATTATGTTTATTTAATTCTATAAACATAAACAACCGCTTCCTCTACCGAAAACCGAATTTAAAATGATCATGTTCGAAGGTCTTTCTCATAAACAAAAGACAAAAACTTGTTGCTTGTAATGAAGCATGATTGCGGTTTTACAGACAACATCATCATCATCGTGATCATCATCATCCACATTGGCAATGGCATCAGATTCAGTACTAGTGCTCTCAGTGCCCGTATCAACATCAAATTCAGCAACACCATCATCATCATCACTGTCATCATTGTCGAAATTAATTCAATACCCCCAAAAATGAGTGAAATAAAAAAAAACCTAATCCAACAACTTGTCTAGTACCACACTGAGAAAAAGTTCTATCCTATTTATAAAGACTTTACTGGAATAATAAGATTGCTTATTTAAAAATAAGAAAATTTTCTTAGAACGAAATAAATTGTTTTATTTTCATGTATAAAATCTATTTATTTTTAAAGATTAAGACGTCTTTGGCATAAAATCTTTACATTTAGGAACTTTTTTTCTCAGTGCTTCAGCTATAGTGCTTTGGAAGGAAGAAGATGAACTAGTTGCTGTATTGGTTATTTAAGAAGGTATAAAATATATTATTGAAAATTCGCTTCAGACACTACTCTTAAAAAAAGTGCACAACCAAGGAGAAGTGACGTAGTGCCGTGCTACTGTATGTCAAATGAAATCGAAAAGCCAAAAAAGTACGACAGCGTCGGTCGGTCGAAGATGATGAGATCACCTCCATTTCACTAAAGGAAAAAATAAAACAACGCACACATTTAGTGTATGAAACAACTACATACAATGGGCCAAAGAAAATTCGAAATGAATAATTACAACGGGAAGAAATGATTTTAAAATGTGGGTTTTTCGCAGACTACATTGTACATATTTTTAGGGCGGAGTAGGGTAATACATCAATCAGTGCTAGCTTAGTTATTCCCAAGTGGTATCATTAAATATCATCTCATCCCATATGTTCTTTCCACATTCATTATTAGTCACTTAGTCAACAGAGCATTACGCAGTAGTACGGGTAGTAGGTAGCCTAAATTTGAGTTTAATTTTAAGAAACAGGTTGAAAATACACATCGCGACTTATGCGGTGTACTTAATTGCTTCACGGTAAAATATCAACCGCCCCACTTAAATAAATTTGAATTTTTATTAAGTCTAGCTTAATTCTCAGAAGTTAAACTCTTATAATTTAATATTTATGAAGACTTTATTTTTTTTTTGAAGGAAAGAAATTCTGTAGTTGGAGGGAAATTTGGGAAAAACCGGGAGGTCATAAAGACTGAGCATTCATTGCTTAAAATTTCTCAAAGTTCTTGATAGAACTTAAAATTTTTGTTTTCAAATAGCGTTCATTCCATGTCAAACTGAACGATTTTTCGAAAAAAATCTGGCCGACATTATCAATTGTCTTGAAAATTTGTATATGCGTTTTACTACGAAAATGAATCATCTTGTAGTTGGCGAGAAAAAAAACAAAATGTTTTTTAGATTTTTTTTTAGAGAAACAGTGTATAAAAATACTTGAAATTTTGTACAGTATTTTGCTTTTATATTGCCTACAGTCCAGGGAAAAATGGGTGTTGTTGCCACGCCGCTTTTGGTACCTCCCACACAAAGGTACCTTTTTGCACCAAAAGTTAACAGCTTATAACATTAACACCAGTGTATAAAAATACTTGAAATTTACAGTGTAATGTTTTTATAGTGTTTATAGCCCTGTGAAAACAACACCCATTTTTCCCTGGACTGTAGGCAATATAAAAGCAAAATACTGTACAAAATTTCAAGTATTTTTATACACTGTTATTAATGTTATAAGCTGTTAACTTTTGGTGCAAAATGGTGCATTTGTGTGGGAGGTACCAAAAGGGACGTGGCGACTTCGCCCATTTTTCTCGAGTTGATAGCGACTAATAAGCTAATACCATGTGAGGAATTTCAAAAGATTCGAATAAGTAGTATAGCAGTTATTAAAGAATCAATATTTCACAACATTTTAACCCTTTGTGGGGGAAGTACTAGAAGGAGTGGACCAATATAGCCCATCTTCGAACTTAGCGGGAGATAGAAAAAAATATTACCACATACCAAATTTGAGGTCAATCGGTTACTCCTTTCGAGAGTTATCGTGCGCACCAGCCAGCAGACAGACAGACGGACGGACATTGCTCATTCGACTTAAAATGACCCAAAACGGATTTCCTCCGAACATACTTGGGGTCTTAGGTCACTCCTTCGACGTGTTACACTTTTTTCCGTAGCAAATGATATATACCCTCGTCACACTGAAGTGAGGGTATAAAAAATGCCAATGATTTTCCTTTATAAATTATGAAAAATATTGAAATCACAAAATAGACAATTATTCCAATAAAAAGCAATTTCGATTTCTGACATTTTTAAGTAGAAATGCTAAAGGCTTTTCCAACAAGAGGTGTTATTTTGGTATTTAAAGAAAAATGCAATTTTTGAGATAAATGATCGGTTGTTTATTTCATAATAAAGAGGAAGGTATGCCGTTAATAATGAAAAACAACATCAGCCAAATAGCCACCACGACCACGCATACAGGACCATATCCTTTTCATGAAATTTTCCATAACCAGATCGCAAAGTGAAATATATATAGCAACCCTCGTATCCATAGATAGGCAATGTTTTTTCGTTAGGCTTCCAAAAATTGCAACAATCCAATATTTTGCGATTTTTTTTCTATATTTTATGTAATTTCGTGCCAGCAGAAACGCTTTTCTTTTTGAAAAAAATCAAATTGTTTGTAATTGTTTTAACAATAGTTGCAAAATTGCAACTGTTGTTAACCGATCTCGTTTATATTTTATGTCATAACTACTGTCCAGTAGGATTAAACTTGGTGCAAGTATCATCTCGATCAGAAGATATCGGTTTTTTAAAATAGACTCACTTGATATGAAATCCCCCATATCTGTAAACCTAACCAAAACTGTAGGAATCATATACATTTTTCAATAACTGTGAAAGCTTCTCTTCTTGTTTTAGAATGAAATTGTTTATTTACTGAAGCTTAGTGATAAAATTTAGATTATTATGATTTATCTTTTGGCGAAGAGTAAATGTAAAAAAGGAATGAACTTCACAGTTATTTTTAATTAACATGTTTTTTATTTGTAATTTATGCGAATATCATAAATACAATCGATTTTTAAACATTATCTTTTATGGAAGTTAGCTCTAGAAGTAGAGGTTAAAGAGTTTATTCGTCGTGTGCTATTAAAACAATAAATAACTTGGCTTTACAACGACCTTAGTTATTTTTTTTACTCCTCCTATAGAAATTACGTTTTAAGACTTTTGGCTCGTGATTGGCGCACAAGGCAGCACAGTGATTCGAAACGAAAATATTTTTAAATCGATAAGTGATCGATTGAAATAAAATTATTTAGAAAATATGCCTTAAATCGTTGTTCTGATTGATTTGTTTTCTGATCTATAATCATATACGGCGTCATTAAAAATTGTCCAAAATTATGCCCCAAAAGTATAAAATTGCTCAAAGTAGGTTATAAATAAATCAAAAATTGCCCAAAGTAAATTTAAAAAATTACCCAAAACTGTTTTACCCCCATTAACACAAAACAAAATAACCGAGCGTTTTCGTTTAACACAACTGACGGAACTATAACTTAATTAGTGGTGAACAAGTAAACAATGATTTATTTGGTCCCATTTTCTTTCTGTGGAATCCTCCGTATTGATTTCATTTTCTTGTGATGGACCCTTACACAATAACTGAAGTACTATCAGCGGCTTCTTAGCATTTATCAGAAATTTCTTCAATCTTCAAAAACGGAAGTCGATATCCAGGCTTTTTTGGTAGACTTATATACAAAAGGAAGTTAAAATTGTTAAAACGCTCATGGATAGAAAATATAAAAGGAGAGGCAACGTATGAGATCCAGACTCTTTACCACGAAGGTAAATCTATCTTCTGACATTTTTCTGCCTGGAGCTGAATTAAAATCATGTTGTTATTGGAAGTGCCCTCAAAAATAGAGCAGATTCATCTGCACTGTAAATTTTTGGAACTCATCAAGATCCACTTCCTCGACGGCTTTCAAAAATAATACAGCAGAAATAGCACTTTATAATTTTTCGCCTCATATTTCCAAGCACCAATTTCATTACAAATTTCGAAGTTTTACAACCACCGGTTACTTTCAAAAAAAGATTGTCATTACCCAGAACAACTACATGTTTCTGTTTTTAGACTAAAGGTATAATAACGTTAAAAAACTTTAAAACAATCACAAAAACATATTGATGTCCGGACTACAGAGGTTAATTTTCTAAACTGTCCGAATCATTAAGCTGTCCGGATTACTGGATAGTCTGTAATAGTCTGTACTGTACTTAAAAAAAAAACTATATATGGATATGTACAATGTTTTTTTTTTCAATTCCTCTAAACTGTGCGTCAACAAACGAGTCACAGCCTGACTCACCGTGACGGCAAAACAAAATGTTGTCAAATAGAATAATGAACACAGCAACGAAGAATGTCATGTAGGAGTTTTATTTTGTTTTGAGATTGGCCGGTTGCGAGAAAGATTAGATAGATTCTTGTTTTCAATGGCAACGCCACAACCGACAATCGGCACTTTCAATACACGTTTGTTTTTTGAGGCCCTTTTAAGTAAGTCATCGTGTACATTTTAACGGTTTTGTTTACTATTTCATATTTTTCAATATCCATATCGATTCGATTCAATACTAATTTTGTCTAAACGCTCAGAAGATGTGTTGGTGTTTTTAATTTTAGTTTAATTTTAGTTTTTATGATGAATTATTAATTTTTGATCTAAAGTGAGCTGAGTTGAGTTGAGTAGCGAGAGCGGCTTAAAATGATTTTCTTCGAGGCAAGCTAAAAAAGGTAAAACGTTGGCGTCATTTGACGTTTTCTTTCTAATTTAACTTTGATCTTAATTCTAATAGAAAAGTTGGCGTATGTGTGGGCACTGAAAAAAATATTAAAAGCATTCAAATAAGTCCATTTTGTTTTTAAATTTAAAATATTTTAATTAGTAATAAGAACATTTTTTTTAGTTTACATATGAAGTGGTCTTATCATATTATTTTTTGTCTTTGGTTTCAAATCAGTGTCATTCTCTTTAGTATTAGGACATATTTGTTTCAGTGTATGTTTCGTTTCATTTTGTTTTGTTTTTCTTCATGGTTAGTTGCTCGTAAAAATGTACTTATTTGTAGTTTCTAATTCTGACGGACGGCCAGTTGTCCGTCCGTCTGTTTGTCTGTCTGTCCGTCATTCGACCAAGTGGGTTTCTTCTTTTAATTGCCATAAGATTTCCAATCATTTTCGGTTGTCTTTTTAAAACGCGGTGTCGGTCCGTCTGTAGTTCAAGAGTATGATTTTTTACGTTTAATTGTTTAGGTTTTTTTATTCTTTGTTGGTACTTATTTTTCTACATTTCGTAAATTTGTTTCAGTGGTTTTCTTTTAGAAAGTGTTACAATTGTTTCTGTTTTTTTATTTTTTTTTTGGTTTAACTGCGTGCGTTAATGTGCTCCAAATTCGCTGGTCAGATTTTTGTGGTTGTTTATTTTTAAATCTTTTTCCATTTTGGGGTTTAGCGATTAAAACATTTTAGTCATAGTTTAAATTAAGTTTTTTTTGTGTTAAAGCGTAACTACATATCAGTTTTATAACGATTAATTTGTCTGTTTAGATATTTTTTTTGCCCAAACACTGCACAATTTTCAAACGTTATTGAGAACATTGTTAAAATTTCACTTTAGGTTGAGATTTTACAGGGTGGCTGATATGTATTGCAACCATCTTCAGGTTGCTATCATTTCTAAACCGCTAGTCTGATAGCTGACAGATTTATTTCAGTGACAGTTCATTTTATTGTTTACAAGCTTACAAAAGCATTTTGATCTATTGCATTCAGAAAAAAAGTTATTCGTGATGGAATTCAAGCGTGATAGTGTGATTGCCTTATATTTGGGTGGAAAAACACAAGTGGCTATCGTTAGAGCCCTCCAGCATTTAAATGTGAATAACAGCCTGTTTCTCTATGTCGAACGACAGCGATGCGAACGAAAAACAGCTGATTTTAGACCTACAAACTGGCATCAGCCAGTATGTTTGCATTCGCTTTGTCATTCTAATACCTTTTAGTAGGTCTAAAATCAGCTGTTTTTCGTTCGCATCGCTTTCGTTCGACATAGAGAAACAGGCTGTAAATCTTTTGTTTCTCGTACCATTGCTCGTTACCGTGATACTGGCAGTGTTGCATCGCGTCCAAAAAGTGGACGAAAAAAAACGGTAACAACACCAGAAATGATCCGAAAAGTGAAGGCCAGATTTGATCGAAATCCACGCCGCAGTGGTAGAAAAATTGCTCGTGAGCTGAACATATCGCGAGAACGGATACAACACATATTAAAAAATGAGCTTGGACTAAAGTCATTGAAGTTCCAAAAAGTGCAAGAGCTCACCGATGCACAAAAAAAGTTAGACTGGAAAGAGCCAAGGAGTTGCTTCGCTTGCACGAAAGTGGCCAGTTACCGAATTTGGTTTTCTTCGATGAGAAGCCATTCCAAATTGAGCAGTTTGTGAACAAACAAAATGATCGGGTTTACTTGCCAAAGAGATCAGCTGAAAATTTACACCTTCGATTGGCCACCAGAACTCAAGCGCCGCCGATGGTAATGGTGTGGGCCGCCGTAACGGCAGATGGTCGCTCCCCGCTCGTATTCATAGACCATGGGGTCAAAATAAATGCCGAATATTATCGGGAAAATGTCCTAAAGACAGTATTGAAGCCCTGGGCAGACAAACATTTCGGCCGCAGACCATGGACATTCCAACAGGACTCAGCACCATCGCACTCAGCACGCGTCAACCAAGAATGGCTTAGGTTCCTCGCTTCATTTCTACCGCACATTGGCCACCAAGATCTCCGAATCTCAATCCGTTGGACTTTTGCGCCTGGGGCATTTTAGAGAGTAAGGTTCGCACTAAAAAATACCAAAGTATCGATCATCTCAAGACGGCGCTTCGCCGGGAATGGGCCAAAATACCGCAGAGCCACTTTCGTGCAGCGTGTGATGGCTTTGTCGGCCGTTTGAAGGCCATAATTCGTGCCAAAGGTGGCAAATTCGAACAAATCTAAACTGTTTCTAAAAGTTTATGTTATTTCCGAAATTTTTTGCTTTTAAACAATAAAATTTAAAAAAAAATTAAAAAAATATAGCGCTTTACTTTGTTGCAGTACATATCAGCCACCCTGTACATTTGTAATTGATTAAATTGGGAAATTTTCATTTAAAATTGAGAAAATTCCATTATACTTGTAATGGTTAAAAATTATACGACGCACAGTGGGAGGAATTCAGAAAACTGAGGTCTTCCTCTATACTAGAGTCGACATCTGAGATCTTCCACTATACTTGAGTCGACCTCTGAGGTCTTACTCTATACTAGAGTCGACCTCTGAAGTCTTACTCTAGACTAGAGTCGACCTCTGAGGTCTTACTCTATACTAGAGTCGACCTCTGAGGTCTTACTCTATACTAGAGTCGACCTCTGAGGTCTTACTCTATACTAGAGTCGACCTCTGAGGTCTTACTCTATACTAGAGTCGACCTCTGAGGTCTTACTCTATACTAGAGTCGACCTCTGCGGTCCTCCTCTATACTAGAGTCGACCTCTGAGGTCTTACTCGACATCTGAGATCTTCCACTATACTAGAGTCGAACTCTGAGGTCTTCCTCTATACTAGAGTCGACTTCTGAGGTCTTCCTCTATACAAGAGTCGACAGATGAGGTCTTCCTCTATACCAGAGTCGACCTCTGAGGTCTTCCTCTATACTAGAGTCGATCTCTGAGGTTTTCCTCTATACTAGAGTCGATCCCTGAGGTCTTCATCTATACCAGAGTCGACCTCTGAGGTCTTCCTCTATACTAGAGTCGATCTTCCTCTATACCAGAGTCGAACTCTGAGGTCTTCCTCTATACTAGGGTCGACCTCTGAGGTCTTCCTCTTTATAGAGTCGATCTCTGAGGTCTTCCTCTATACAAGAGTCGACAGATGAGGTCTTCCTCTATACCAGAGTCGACCTCTGAGGTCTTCCTCTATACCAGAGTCGACCTCTGAGGTCTTCCTCTATACCAGAGTCAACCTCTGAGGTCTTCCTCTATACTAGAGTCGACCTCTGAGGTCTTCCTCTATACGAGTAGTAGGGTCGACCTCTGAGGTCTTCCTCTATACTAGGGTCGACCTATGAGGTCTTCCTCTATACTAGGGTCGACCTCTGAGGTCTTCCTCTATACTAGGGTCGACCTCTGAGGTCTTCCTCTATACTAGGGTCGACCTCTGAGGTCTTCCTCTATACTAGGGTCGACCTCTGAGGTCTTCCTCTATACTAGGGTCGACCTCTGAGGTCTTCCTCTATACTAGGGTCGACCTCTGAGGTCTTCCTCTATACTAGGGTCGACCTCTGAGGTCTTCCTCTTTATAGAGTCGATCTCTGAGGTCTTCCTCTATACTAGAGTCGACCTCTGAGGTCGAATGGGGTCGACTCTAGGAAAGGTCGTTGACCCCGATCAAAGTTATTGATCCCGGATTAAAGGTAATTGACCCCGGATTAAAGGTCATTGATCCCGAATTGACTTCGGATTAAAGTTCATTGACCGAAAATAAAGTTCAATGACTTTGATTAAAAGAAATAAAGGTTATTAAACCCGGATTAAAGGTCAATGACCTTGAATTAAAGACCATTAACCACCTTAGACGTCAGCGACACAGATTAAAGGTCAATAACTTGAACTTAAATGTCATCGACCCTGATTAAAGGTCATTGTCATCGGATTAAAGGTTATTTGCCCCGGATTGACTTCGGATTAAAGGCTATTGGCTCCAATTGAAGGACAATGACCTCGGATTAAAGGCCATTGACCGCAATTGAAGATCAATGACCTCGGATCAAGGAGTGACCCCGATTAAACCCAGAGAATGACTAAAATCATTCTCTCCGTTTACACACATTCTTGTAATACATAACATTTGAATAAAATGGATTATGCATTTAATATAAAACATCATTATCAAATTTATTTTAATAATATCGATTTTTTCTTCATTTTTTTCAGGTGAGTCTTAACATACATATATATTCATCTGAAACTTTGTAAGACTATTAATGTAAGTATTACAATGAAAATAACATGCAATTCGGCTTTTGAAAAGGAAAATGCATATGTTTAAATTGTTATATGTTTTATTTAAAAAAGGCTTAAATAATTTTGTTTATCCAGAGATTTTTCTTTCTTTTTTACAAAAAAATACTTTATCGTTTTGCAAAATCTTTAAAATTAATTAAGTTGTGTAGTTATTGTCATTTTGCTGTTTTGAAGAAAATAGATTCATATTTGAATATAGGGAGGGTTTATAACTTTGTATACCCTACACTACACTGTGGTACATAAGTTTGTTTCACGGCAGATGTTTGTAACACCTGAAAATAACACAGCTAGACCCACCTTAAAGTATACCGATCGACTCAGAATCACTAGCTGAGTCGATTTAACCATGTCTGTCCGTCCGTCCGTCTGTTCATGTAAAGTTGTTCGTCGACTGCAGGTAGCAATTTCACTCCGATCGTTCTGAAATTTTGCAGTTTAGAGTATTTCGCAGCTGTAAAGATCCCTATTGAATTTGGTTGAAATCGGTTCAGATTTAGATATAGCTCCCATATATATATTTCGTCCGATTTGGCCCTTCAGTCCTATAGAAGCTGTATTTTACATCCAATCGTTTTGAAAATTAGAATGGTAGAGTTTCTTGATCCATGAACCAACATTGCCGAATTTGAAGAAAATCGGTTAAGATTTAGCTATAGCTCCCATATATATGTTTCGTCCGATTTGGGTCTTTAGTCCTGAAGAAGCTGTATTTTACATCCAATCGTTTTGAAATTTAGAATGGTAGAGTTTCTTGATCCATGAACCAACATTGAACCAACATTTGAAGAAAATCGGTTAAGATTTAGCTTATATATATGTTTCGTCCGATTTTGCTCTTTAGTCCTGAAGAAGCTGTATTTTACATCCAATCATTTTGAAATTTAGAATGGTAGAGTTTCTTGATCCATGAACCAACACTACCGAATTTGAAGAAAATCGGTTAAGATTTAGCTATAGCTCCCATATATATGTTTCATCCGATTTGGGCCTTTAGTTCTATAGAAGCTGTATTTTACATCCAATCATTTTGAAATTTAGAATGGTAGAGTTTCTTGATCCATGAACCAACACTGCCGAATTTGAAGAAAATCGGTTAAGATTTAGCTATAGCTCCCATATATATGTTTCGTCCGATTTGGCCCTTTAGTCCTATATAAGCTGTATTTTACATCCAATCGTTTTGAAATTTAGAATGGTAGAGTTTCTTGATCCATGTACCAACAATACCGAATTTGAAGAAAATCGGTTAAGATTTAGCTATAGCTCCCATATATATGATTCGTCCGATTTTGATCTTTAGTCCTGTAGAAGCTGTATTTTACATCCAATCATTTTGAAATTTAGAATGGTAGAGTTTCTTGATCCATGAACCAACACTACCGAATTTGAAGAAAATCGGTTAAGATTTAGCTATAGCTCCCATATATATGTTTCATCCGATTTGGCCCTTTAGTTCTATAGAAGCTGTACTTTACATCCAATCGTTTTGAAATTTAGAATGGTAGAGTTTCTTGATCCATGAACCAACATTGCCGAACTTGAAGAAAATCGGTTAAGATTTAGCTATAGCTCCCATATATATGTTTCGTCCGATTTTGCTCTTTAGTCTTGTAGAAGCTGTATTTTACATCCAATCATTTTGAAATTTAGAATGGTAGAGTTTCTTGATCCATGAACCAACACTACCGAACTTGAAGAAAATCGGTTAAGATTTAGCTATAGCTCCCATATATATGTTTCGTCATATTTGGCCCTTTAGTTCTATAGAAGCTGTATTTTACATCCAATCGTTTTGAAATTGAGAATGGTAGAGTTTCTTGATCCATGAACCAACATTGCCGAATTTGAAGAAAATCGGTTAAGATTTAGCTATAGCTTCCATATATATGTTTCATCCGATTTGGCTCTTTAGATCCAATCGTTTTTATACCCTACACCACACTGTGGTACAGGGTATTTTTTAAGTATAAAATGTCCCAAAAGTAAATTTATGTAAACAATTTATACATGAATTACAAAATTTATATATCAGAGTTATTCAATATTACGAGAGTGGTGTAGGGTATTATATAGTCGGCCCCGCCCGACTTTAGCCTTTCCTTATTAACGCGATTATTATATATTTTTGTAAAAATACAGAATTTTTTGCAATTAGCTTTGAAAAATTATATCATGTAAATCCAGTTTTTAGCATATTTTCAATAATTTCGGAAAAATTTAATTATTTTTGTACGTTGTTCGATACTTAATTAATTCCCCAAGTCTCCTTCACATAATGCTGAAACAAAGAAAGAATAATAAATAAAAAAGTTATAAAGAATTCAAACCATATAGCTCATTCTGCGCCACTCTGTTCAGAGAAGAAAAGGAACTCATTGAACCATCTTTTGATAGGAAGGTTCTACCCGATGTGACTTCCTGATACAAATACCAACTATGTACTTGTCTGCAATTTCACCCAGGAACCAGACACGCGAGTAAAGGATCACATTGACCCACATTTTGATATCGCCACATTCAAAGATGCCTCGTTATGAATATTTTAAAGTAAAAATTTAAACCATTTGGACTGCAAAAATTGATCATTTTCTATTAATTTTATCCGAATGAACTTATTTATCTCAATCGGATGAACTTATTATTATTTATAGCTTTATACCCCTGAGAGGAGCATAGGGCCACAAACTGGATGAACTTACCACCCTTTTAAATATTCTACTAATTGAAAAGTATAATTCCATAATAAAGGGTTTTCCAATAAGAGTGATATGATTTCTTTGAAAAAAACACACCTATTATTAAGGAAGAAGCGATACAATTAAGATCTAAATAAAACGTCATTCAAATGGCCTCCAAGACTTCTTCTGCAGGAACGAATTCGATGAACCCAATTTTCGAGCACTTTTTCAACTAAATCAAGTCGTATGTCATGAACGGCACGTTCAATATTGATTTGTAAAGCTTGAAGAGAGTCTGGTTTATTTCGAAAGACCAATGACTTCAAATAACCCCACAAGAAATAGTCTAATGGTGTTAAATCACAACTTCTTGGAGGCCATTCAATATCACAATTTCTTGAAATAATCGAATCTCCAAACTTTTCTCGCAACAATTCAATTGTTTCATTTGCTGTGTGGCACGTAGCCACAATCGGTCAAAACGATAGCTGAAATATTGCTCATGGGTATCAAGGTCGTAGGTCGACTGGAAAGTGTTTTTTGTGGATTTAGAAAAAAAATGGACAGCATCATTTTCAAATGGGAACGGAAAGATTATTTTTGCACTAGCTCCTTAACGGTACGTCGGATCGGGAATCAGTCAATGGCAAAAAGATAGCTCTTAACGAGAGCTAAAATATTGCTGCTCATGGGTGTCAAGGTCGTAGGTCGACTGGAAAGTGTTTTTTTGGATTTAAAAAAAATGGACTTAGCGCACGGAAAGTTGCAATTGGAGAACGATTATTTTGATAATAAAACTGAATAATTTGTAAACATTGTTCTTGTGTATATCTCTCCATGATGAAATTGTAAACACTACTGAATACAATGAAAAACAAATGACAGATCATGGCATATTACAAATGGCCGAAACGTCACTTCAAAATCATATCATCCCTGTTGGAAAACCCGTTGCTAGAGAATTTTCCATAGAAATGTCAAGATGCTTGAAGGAATTATTAAAAATGTTAATATAAAAGAAATCTGTTAAGTTTTCTTTAGTTTTGTACCCTCCACCATTGGATGGGGGATATAAAGGGTTTTCCAACAAGAGGTGTTATTTTGGTATTCAAAGAAAAATGCCATTTTTTGAGATAAATGATCGGATGTTTATTTCATAATAAAGAGGAAGGTATGCCGTTAATAATGAAAAACAACATCAGCCAAATGGCCACCACGACCACGCTTACAGGACCATATCCTTTTCAGGAAATTTTCCATAACCAAATCGCAAAGTGGCTGCCCTATGTCATCGATAGCCTCACGAATTCTATCTTTGAGATCTTGAATCGACGCTGGGCTGTTGGCGTAAATCTTATCTTTCACGTGGCCCCAAAGAAAGAAGTCGCAAGGTGTTAAATCACAAGATCTCGGTGGCCAATTGTGATCACCTCTTCGAGAGATAACACGGTCCGGAAACTTTTCCCGTAACAGAGCAATGGTTTCGTTGCTTGTGTGGCACGTAGCGCCATATTGTTAAAGGAAACGTTGTCCAGATCAATACCATCTAACTCCGACCATTAAAAAATCATGAATCATCTCTCGATAGCGCAATCCATTCACCGTAACTGTTGATCCAACCTCATTTTCGAAAAAGTAAGGTCCAATGACCCCGCCGGACCATAAACCGAACCAAACAGTCACACTTTGAGAATGGAGAGGCTTCTCAACAATAACTCTTGGGTTTTCCGAGCCCCAGATGTGACAATTTTGCTTGTTGACGTAGCCACCGAGGTGGAAATGGGCTTCATCAGTCAGATGATTTTTCGATGATTTTCGATTTTTCGAATTTTAATAATTTCAATGCGTTGTTGAATCGTGTATCGTTAGATTTTTAGTAATGGCGTAGTTTCCACTTGTCAAATATCAAAGAATAAAGGCTTCAAAAGTGACAGCTACCGAAATACCGGGTGATTCAAAATAACACCTCTTGTTGGAAAGCCCTGTATTTTTTGGAATTGGTATACTATGTTTGTTGGGTTTGCTTAATGCCCGACACTTTATTCGCATTTTCATCTTTTTGTTCTTCTCATTTCTCATAACTCTGTTAAAGGCGATCTTATACATACATACATGTTGTTAACATTGATACGAGTATACTATGTTTGTTTAATACCCGACAATGTTCGCATTTTCTCCTTTTGTTATCACTTCTAATTGCTCTGTTAAAAGCAATCTTATACTCTCTTCGAATTTTACTTTGTATGTATGTACACACAGAAGGTTTGTGATTTAGCTAAGACACTCTTTAGCATAAGCTGTTAACAGCACGTACTCTGTGTGTTAGCAAAAGCGGAAATAAAACACAAAGGAAAAATTAAAAACAGCCGTTTTTTGTTTATCTTTTCATTAGTAGTTTTCTTGCTTGCATTTATTTATTTAACAGTATGACTAAATGTGTACTATACAGTAATCATTTCATTGTGTTATGTTCAATAAACAGGTTTGATTTTACTTTTCATTTCATTAATAAACAAGATTTCTTTTTTCTTACCTAATTAATATGTACTAAAATAAAATAATTAAAAACTAATATTAATATTAGGTATTTACACGACGAAGCAACAATCGATATCACTTTATGGCTACTTTTTGTGGGTATCCAGAAGAATTACATATTATTATTATTAAATAGAACAAAACAAATGCCAACATTGGGAATTGAGTTGTTTTCTGAAAATTTATGTTGTTTTCTTTTTTTCTACGCCACCTCCCAGTCTACATTAATTGCTCGAAATCCGTTACATAATACTGAGCACGCTTATACACCTCGGGTCGTACTACATTACCGCCAAAACCAATGAAATAATTGGCCGGTGGCACGGCTTCAAGATCTGTAGCTCCATCACCGATCATTGTTATCACTGTGTCGGCTTCGTATTTCTGACGTATGAGAGCGATGGCCTCGGCTTTGCCACCCGATTTGGAAGTAGGTTGATTGGTATCGAATGCTGCATAATCTCCGTTACAGTAGAACATCAATTTGTTGGCATACAAGTGGGAGAGGGGGACATTCAACTCATTGGCCACTGGTTCAATGAGACAATCGAATCCACCCGATATAAGGTAAACCTGTTTACCTTCTGCCTTCAGATGCTCCACAAAGCGCTTGACATTACGGGTGAGGATACTGGGGCGGGACTTGACGAAATCGTAAATTTGCTGTTGACTGGGTCTAATGATGTTCAGGCGAATTTTCAAAGCATCCTGGAAGGTCATTGAGCCACCCATGGCCTCCTTGGTGACGCGGGCCACCTCTGAGCCTTTGCCACAGAAATCGGCCAATTCATCGATGCCCTCTTCGCGTATCACCGTGGAGTCAACATCGAAGCAGACGATATGCGATTGTGCGATGATCTTGGAGGCCAGATCGGCACACTTACTTTTGGGCATGGTGTGTAGATTAATGCTGCCGCCGCTTAGAGTTTTGGAAGCCACTGCATGACAAGTGGCAGCACCACTCAGAGCTGACGAGGGACAGCCATTTGTGGCAGCACGCCCAAGACTTAAACCAATTGTGGAATTCATAATGTTGTTCTCTGTACCCGCGACGATGACTGGTGTGATTTCTTTGTTTACCTCCAGAGGATTACTTAATGAAGATTTACGGGGGCGAATGGAAAGTTACTCCGTTGTCTCTGTGCTATGCTCTTTGTATTAATTTAGATAAAGCACGTTTTTCTCCGCAGGTTTTTCTATTTGTATTAGGTAACAATAAACAAAGACTGTTCGTTCGCTCGTTTTCCAACAAAAAAAGAGAACGCTTAGAAATTGTTTTGATGTTGTTCTGTTGTGTTTTTGCCTGTTTTGTTGCGATCTTTCAAGTTCACGATCAATAGGAAGTGCTTTTCGTTTTATACACTTTTTTTAATCTTTCTTCTTTCACTTTCTTTTGTTTTATGTTTTCTTTAAATTATTTTGCATTTATTTTTGTTTCAAGTGTTATTTATAATTTAAATATATTTTTTCTTTCAAGTGGAAAATTTGAGTATTATTTCTTTCACTCGTTAGTTTAGATGGCGTTCCATTCAATTTAGGTGTTTGTTTTACACAACAAGAGAACTTTTTACTGCTGTCCGCCTCGATGACCAATTGTAACTGAATTGATTTGCTGTAAAATTTTGTTGAGGAAAACTCTTTTATATATACAATAATTTTGTCGAATATTTGTTGTTGTTGCTGTCTCTTATACGAACATAGTATGTGTAGAGAAATAATCTACATATGTATTTACAACAATAACAATCGAGTCAGCAGCACAACTTGTATACAACAACAGATCGAGCGACCGACGACGATCAGCAGTTGGTGGTATTGGCCTGGTAACACAACAACGATGAAAGACGACATACACTCAATTGTTTACGTGCCCTAACAGTGTTGCCAGAAACTTGTAAAGAATACGTCCGAAAGTTCTATTCAAAATCTCTGAAAAAATGCAATTTTTTGAGATAAGTGATCGGATGTTTATTTCATAATCAAGAGGAAGGTATGCCGTTAATAATGAAAAACAACATCAGCCAAATGGCCACCACGACCACGCTTACAGGACCATATCCTTTTCATGAAATTTTCCATAACCAAATCGCAAAGTGGCTGCCCTATGTCCTCGATAGCCTCACGAATTCTATCTTTGAGGTCTTGAATCGACGCTGGGCTGTTAGACCGTAGACCTTATCTTTCACGTGGCCCCAAAGGAAGAAGTCGCAAGGTGTTAAATCACAAGATCTCGGTGGCCAATTGTGATCACCTCATTTTCGAAAAAGTAAGGTCCAATGACCCTGCCGGACCATAAACCGCACCAAACAGTCACACGTTGAGGATGGAGAGGCTTCTCAACAATAACTCTTGGGTGTTCCGAGCCCCAGATGCGACAATTTTGCTTGTTGACGTAGCCACCGAGGTGGAAATGGGCCTCATCAGTCAAGATGATTTTTCGATGGAATTCCGGATCATTTTCATGCATTTCAAGGACCCAATCAGCAAAGACACGACGTTGTTGATGATCTGCCGGCTTGTGTTCTTGTGTTAACTGAACTTTATAAGCCTTAAAACCCAAGTCTTTATGCATGTTACGGTGTAATGACGTTTGTGGAATGCCCAATTCCAAAGAACGACGAGGAATGGACAAACCTGAGTTTTCTTCAACACTTTGGGCTACAGTAGCAACATTCTCAGTTGTTTCTGAGCGACGTGCACGGGTTTTATTCTTCACATCACTAACTTGTCCCAACAGCTCGAATTTTTCCACCAATTTCTGTATTGCGGTCCGACAAGGTGCTTCACGACGACCCAAAAATGCTTTAGTTTTGCGAACTGTGACTGCAAGATTTTCACCATTTTTGTACTGAATTTTAATAATTTTAATGCGTTGTTGAATCGTGTATCGTTCCACTTTTAGTAATGGCGTAGTTTCTACTTGTCAAATGTCAAAGAATAAAAGCTTCGAAAGTGACAGCTACCGAAACACCGGGTGATTCAAAATAACACCTCTTGTTGGAAACCCCTATATTATAATTTGGACACTCCGCAAAAACCTTATTTTAGAACTGTAAAACAATACTTTTAAAAAATGCGATAATAAATACCATTAACGATCACATCTAACACATATCGTTGACATACATATTTTCCAAACGCTTTTAAAACTTCCTATTCCCAAAAACGTAGGAGGGAACAGGTAAAAATTGCATGGATTGGTCAATTTATTGTTATATTAAGAGCGAGTTGACTGAAATTCAGAATAGATATTCGTTTTGTAGTGGGAATAATTATATGTGTGACTTGACCAGATTTGCCAATTTTATATGATTTTTTTTGAAAACGAAATTTTTATGTCTACAATTTTGATAGAAATCGTACCTCGAGTGTGTGAAAAATGTTGTCAGAATAAATCGATAAAAGAAAATAGTACTGAAAGGGCCGCGGGGGCATTTCGGTACTTTTGATAGTGGATAAGTAGTGAAAAAAGTACTAATGTACTAACTTTTCCATTCCTTGTCCACATAAACCCTTATACGTCGGTATAGTACAATGTCTTTGAGGTATCTACCGTTCAGCGCAAAATAGGAGTATTCGTCAAGCTACTTCTGCTACCCCCACCCAAATTGACAGATTCATCAGAACCAAACATTCCAATAACTTCTACAGCAAATGTTTTCAAATTTTGTATTTTAGACAACATTTCCCATGACTATTAATTGACGAAGAGTGAACAATTTTTTCTACGTTCTGGCATCTCCCACCCTATGTACCATATTACATTACTCAAAAAGTGAGGGTATACCTTAGTCGGTTTACTCGACTATAGAAGAGGTCGACTCCAGTATATAGGAAGACTTCTGAGGTCGACTCTATGTTAGAGGAAGACCTCTGAGGTCGACTCTAGGTTAGAGGAAGACCTCTGAGGTCAACTCTAGTATAGAGGAAGATCTCAGAGGTCGACTCTAGTATAGAGGAAGACCTCTGAGGTCGACTCTAGGTTAGAGGAAGACCTCTGAGGTCGACTCTAGGTTAGAGGAAGACCTCTGAGGTCGACTCTAGGTTAGAGGAAGACCTCTGAGGTCGACTCTAGTATAGAGGAAGACCTCAGAGGTCGATTCTAGTATAGAGGAAGACCTCAGAGGTCGACTCTAGTATAGAGGAATACCTCAGAGGACGACTCTAGTATAGAGGAAGACCTTAGAGGTCGACTCTAGTATAGAGGAAGACCTCAGAGGTCGACTCTAGTATAGAGGAAGACCTCAGAGGTCGACTCTAGTATAGAGGAAGACCTCAGAGGTCGACTCTAGTATAGAGGAAGACCTCAGAGGTCGACTCTAGTATAGAGGAAGACCTCAGAGGTCGACTCTAGTATAGAGGAAGACCTCAGAGGTCGACTCTAGTATAGAGGAAGACCTCAGAGGTCGACTCTAGTATAGAGGAAGACCTCAGAGGTCGACTCTAGTATAGAGGAAGACCTCAGAGGTCGACTCTAGTATAGAGGAAGACCTCAGAGGTCGACTTTTGTATAGAAGAAGACCTCAGTGGTCGACTCTAGTATAGAGGAAGACCTCAGAGGTCGACTCTAGTATAGAGGAAGACCTCAGAGGTCGACTCTAGTATAGAGGAAGACCTCAGAGGTCGACTCTAGTATAGAGGAAGACCTCAGAGGTCGACTCTAGTATAGAGGAAGACCTCAGAGGTCGACTCTAGTATAGAGGAAGACCTCAGAGGTCGACCTAGTATAGAGGAAGACATCAGCGGTACACTCTTGTGTAGAGAAAGACTCCAGTGGTGGACTCTAGTATTGAGGAACAACTCAGTGGTCGACTCTAGTGTAGTGGAAGACCTCATTACTCCACTCTAGTATAGAGAAAGACCTTAGTGGTCTACTCTAGTATAGACGACCTCATTGGTTTACTCTAGTGTCAAACCTCAGGGGTGTGTAGATGAAGACTACATTGGTCGTCTTAAGTATAGAGGAAGGCTTTAATGCTCGACTCTAGTATAGAGGAAAACTATAGGAATATCGCATGGGTCGGTTCTAGTATAGAGGAAGACCTCATTGGTCAACTATAGTATAGAGGAGGATCTCATTGGTCGACTCTATTATAGAGGACGACCTCTTGGCGACCGCGGGGGCATTTCGGTACTTTTGATAGTGGATAAGTAGTGAAAAAAGTACTAATGTACTAACTTTTCCATTCCTTGTCCACATAAACCCTTATACGTCGGTATAGTACAATGTCTTTGAGGTATCTACCGTTCAGCGCAAAATAGGAGTATTCGTCAAGCTACTTCTGCTACCCCCACCCAAATTGACAGATTCATCAGAACCAAACATTCCAATAACTTCTACAGCAAATGTTTTCAAATTTTGTATTTTAGACAACATTTCCCATGACTATTAATTGACGAAGAGTGAACAATTTTTTCTACGTTCTGGCATCTCCCACCCTATGTACCATATTACATTACTCAAAAAGTGAGGGTATACCTTAGTCGGTTTACTCGACTATAGAAGAGGTCGACTCCAGTATATAGGAAGACTTCTGAGGTCGACTCTATGTTAGAGGAAGACCTCTGAGGTCGACTCTAGGTTAGAGGAAGACCTCTGAGGTCAACTCTAGTATAGAGGAAGATCTCAGAGGTCGACTCTAGTATAGAGGAAGACCTCTGAGGTCGACTCTAGGTTAGAGGAAGACCTCTGAGGTCGACTCTAGGTTAGAGGAAGACCTCTGAGGTCGACTCTAGGTTAGAGGAAGACCTCTGAGGTCGACTCTAGTATAGAGGAAGACCTCAGAGGTCGACTCTAGTATAGAGGAAGACCTCAGAGGTCGACTCTAGTATAGAGGAATACCTCAGAGGACGACTCTAGTATAGAGGAAGACCTTAGAGGTCGACTCTAGTATAGAGGAAGACCTCAGAGGTCGACTCTAGTATAGAGGAAGACCTCAGAGGTCGACTCTAGTATAGAGGAAGACCTCAGAGGTCGACTCTAGTATAGAGGAAGACCTCAGAGGTCGACTCTAGTATAGAGGAAGACCTCAGAGGTCGACTCTAGTATAGAGGAAGACCTCAGAGGTCGACTCTAGTATAGAGGAAGACCTCAGAGGTCGACTTTTGTATAGAAGAAGACCTCAGTGGTCGACTCTAGTATAGAGGAAGACCTCAGAGGTCGACTCTAGTATAGAGGAAGACCTCAGAGGTCGACTCTAGTATAGAGGAAGACCTCAGAGGTCGACTCTAGTATAGAGGAAGACCTCAGAGGTCGACTCTAGTATAGAGGAAGACCTCAGAGGTCGACCTAGTATAGAGGAAGACATCAGCGGTACACTCTTGTGTAGAGAAAGACTCCAGTGGTGGACTCTAGTATTGAGGAACAACTCAGTGGTCGACTCTAGTGTAGTGGAAGACCTCATTACTCCACTCTAGTATAGAGAAAGACCTTAGTGGTCTACTCTAGTATAGACGACCTCATTGGTTTACTCTAGTGTCAAACCTCAGGGGTGTGTAGATGAAGACTACATTGGTCGTCTTAAGTATAGAGGAAGGCTTTAATGCTCGACTCTAGTATAGAGGAAAACTATAGGAATATCGCATGGGTCGGTTCTAGTATAGAGGAAGACCTCATTGGTCAACTATAGTATAGAGGAGGATCTCATTGGTCGACTCTATTATAGAGGACGACCTCTTTGGTCGACTCTAGTATAGTGGAAGAGGTCATTGCTCGACTCTAGTATAGACGAAGACCCCATTTCTCGACTCTAGTATAGAAAAAGAACTCAGGGGTTGACTCTAGCATAGAGGAAGACATCCTTGATCCACTGTAGTATAGAGGAAGATCTCATTAGTCGACCCTAGTATGAAGGAATACCTCAGTGCTAGACTCTGGTATAAATGAATACCTCCTTGGTCAACTCTAGTATAGAGGAGCACCTTAGTGGTCTACTCTAGTATAGAGGAAGAACTCATTGGTTTATTCCAGTATAGAGGCAAACCTCAGTGGTAGACTCTTAATATAGAGAAACACCTCAATGACTGACTCTAGTATAGAGGAAGATCTCATGAGCCGACTCTAAAATAGAGGAAGACCTCAGTGGTCGACTCTAATATAGATAACATAGAGAAAGATGTCATAGGTTGACTCTAGTATAAACGAAGACCTCATTGCTTGACTGTAGTATAAATGAAGACCTCATTGCTTGACTGTAGTATAGAGGAAGACCTCATTGCGCCACTATAGTACAAAAGAATGCCTCAGTGGTCGACCCTATTATAGTAAAATATCTCAGACAAGGAAATGTCCCGTTTTCAATGTAGAGTATATAGAAAGACCTCATTTGTCGACTCTAGTACAGATTTTGTCTAGAGGAATGATCTCATTTGTCGACTAGTACTAGTACAGATTCTGTCTACATTTAGGCATATGTTCACCAATTACACAGTGCAACAGTCCAAAAACCACAAACCGCGATACTATTTTTCGAGTAGGTCTTGGAGAGTAAAACAACGTTTGCTCTGTAAAATTTGCCGGACACGCTCAAAATCCGGATTGTCGGGGAAAAAACGATTTTCTTGCCTTTTGCACATAAACGCCTTAAGCTTTATTCCTCGTTGCTGAGTCCTCCACGTCGCATCAACAGGGAGACTTTGCCAAAACGTCTTTCACATGTCTCACGAAGTGGATATCTGTCCAAAAAAGGGACGCCCTGATGTCAAGGCAATTTGTACTGGCCGAAATCCGAAGGTTTGCGACGTTTCCGATGCTAATGACAGGAATTTATGTTTTCTCATTAAGATAAAGGAGTTTAAATATAATATTATCACATTTCGATACATTCAATTTTTCCTTTCTATCCTTAGGGGCAAAAATGCTTCTTCAATTCATTCTATCCCAAAATAAAAATCAAAACAAAAATTCCCATTCTTTCACCGAAAATCCTTTAATCTGGCATCTCAGGTATTTCGCCGCGATCATGTTGTTGTTGCTAACCGAGAGTGGGTATTATACTAGTAAACAAGTAAGTGTGTGAGAATTTTGCTGTCCTGCTCTTAATACTCGTACTCTCCTATCAACACATGTTGTTTTGCTATTGTCGGGAAGGAAATTACCGCTCCGTCGAGTGCGTTAGTTATCTACTAGTTCATATTTGTAGACAGACTCCATGTCGAGACAGTCAACTAATTTAGTTTCATCAAAAGGAACACCGCAACAACAAAAGACCAGCAACAAGTTGACCATTGTACTGTTTGTTCTCCAGACGGACGGATGTACAAACACACACCTACCTATCCACCAGTCATAAAGCAAAAGGCAGCGGGCGGTGTACGTATGGCGACGGACGACGACTGATTGTCACTATCGTATGATGTTATGAATTGACGGGAAGTTTTGTTATTTCATTATAGGGAGAAATAAACATGAAGTTCTACTGTCTGGAAATTTAAACAGAATATACCTATATACTTTTTTGATTAGTAACGCCTTGGCGGGATTCTTCTCTGTAAGGCTATTAAGGTAAAGATTAAATAGTCTATGTCTACAATAATGTTTTTATCCTGAACAGGTGGTTCTTTTCTCACATTTGAAGAAGGGCCATGTATGTGTAGATTGCTGAACAATCACAAAGTTCCACGTATGTACATACATATACTACTACTTAAGTATCAGGTTCCTCGTATTTTCCTTTTTCCCGATGAAATTCGGTCATCTTACGCTTTTAAAAAACCTGGGCACGACTTTGTCCACAAAATTTCTGTTATTCAATTCCTCGAATTGAATTTAATAAAAAATAAGCAAAAAATTTAATTTGCACAATGGAATATTTTTATTGGCACTTAAATACACACAGAAAAATACGGAGTTTAAAGAATGACGTCGTGAATTCAGAGGAAAATTTCGGGAGTGTGCGAAAAATTGCCGGCGATTTAGTCTCGGATCTTCCCGAAGTACAAATTTTTGGCCCAAAATCTAATATGAAAATAGCCCTATTAAGAAAGTCATTAAGTGCAGGTAGAGGTCGGATATACGGGAGAGCTTTTTGCAAAATCATGAAGATCGACAATGCAGAACTTATCATTTCATTGTTCATAGGAGATGGTCTTAAATCCTTTCGGCCTGGCCGAACTTAGGTTTGGTATACTTCTATCCCGAATCGATGGAGGGATATCAGAGTGGTATTCATACCCAAAGCGGGTAAGATATCGCACACTAGGTCAAAAGACTTCAGACTAATTAGTCTATCATCCTTCTTATTGAAAGTTCTGGAGACTTTTAGATTCTCTCATTAGGAAAAGCTGGGTACAAAACTCCTAACGGAGAACCAACATGCTTACAACAACGGAAAGTCTACAGAATCGGCGTTGCAGGAAGCTGTGGGCACTATCGAATCGTCCCTATAAGGAATTCACTATGGTGGCATTTTTTGACATAGAAGGGGCTTTTAACATAACATATTAAGCTGAACTCTAGCTTGATTAGACTAATTCAATGCTTGCTCAATAGAAGACGGCAACTCTTGGGCCCACTACCCTAACAAGATTTGTAAACAGATAGATTCCACAAGGAGGAGTACTGCGTCCACTAATTTGGTACTTAGCGGCGAATGAAATCCTGCTAAATCTAAAAAGTTGTGGTTTCTAGGTCGTGGAATATGGGGACGACCTGGCAATCGCTGTAAGTGGAAAATTCGAAAACGTCCTCAGACACATGCTACTGGTGGCTCTGAACAAATTGGCTAGATGAGGCAGTATCAGCGGTTTCAGCTTTAACCCAAACAAGACAGAATTGGTTCTCTTTACTAGCAGAATTAAGGGCCTGCATCTGGATCTGCCTCGGATAAATGGAACAGATCTAGCTTTTTTAAAAGGTGCAAAACTTCTAGGAATAATTCTAGATAGGAAACTGCTATTCAGACTTAATATACTGGAATGTGTAAGGAAGGTCAACGTCGCCATATATTTCTGCAGGAAGGCTTTAGGGTCGCGGTGGGTATCTCTACTAAAATCCTCCATGAGGCATGCGGTAGCTCAGTGGTTAGTGCAATAGACTTGGACCCCGAAGGTGCTGGGTTCAATTCCCAGCCAAGGCACCGGCAAAATTTAACATCAACATTTCATGTTTTCATCATAATTCGAGTTTCTGCAGCTAAAAATAACTCACCGGTCACACTACCACAAAAATAACTCACCGGTCACACTACCACTACAACAACACAGATAACAGGAAAGCTAAAAATAGAAATAACATCATGACGACTATTAACAGAAATCCAGCGATTCTAGTGGAGAATAGAAACAGTAATACTCAAATAACATCCATTCCCTGAAATTAACAGACGAATGTTAGTTAACAACTGCACAACATTGAGTAGATGAAACAAAATAAGGTTCCCGCGATAATCGGATATATGCCGGAACGAAGTCTGTAAACGAAGTCTAGAATTAAGCATTATCAACTCACCGTCTCCAAGCTGCTACAACAACAACAAAATCCTCCATTGGATATATATACATAGCTGTAGTTCGTCCAATACTGTTATAAGGCATTGTGGTATGGTGGAAGGCAAACTAACTAACTGGTAAACTATCCATAATAAACCAACTATCAAGGGCCAGAGAACCAGAGCGGCATTAAGAATAAACTGCCTATCAGTGTGGAGGAACAAGGCGGTCACATGCCGCAGATCTCTTAACGAGATGGTTGAGCATTTTAACATACGCCGCATATGGGCATAGGAATATCCCGGGGAACTGCAAAGCCGATGAACTTGCTAGGAAAGGGACGACATTACAAATTCTCAAAGCGACTTTCCACCACTATCCACATTCAGGCTTTGGCTTAGGCAAGAGGCAATCAGGCAGTCCAACAAGAGATGGACAGATATCGGCGCCTGTAAGGTAGCTAGACATATCTGGCCAATATTTGATCTGAGAAGGTCATAATATCTCCTTGCACTAGAGAGGAAAGATCGCCTACGTTAGTATCAGTTTGGCCGGGACACTATCTGATAGGTGAACACGCCAGAAGATTGGGTATTGACTCCAATGACTTCTACAGAAGCTGTGGAGATGAGAAGGAAGTGGAGAGTATTGAGCACTTGCCATGCGACTGACCCGCTTTGAGTAAACGACGTCTGGACATACTGTGGTCGGCCTTTCTAGGTAGATCTTTTCGGTACCGATATTCGTACTATCGATAAATTTGTGTATCAAACAGATTGGTTTCGATGAGGAGCATTTCAGCCCGTTGTAAATCTTGGGACCTAAACTGAAATCGACTGTGAAAGAAAATGTCAATTCTATTTCGATAACAGAGTAGTTATCGATAAATTACAAAAATATATTTTTTTAGATGTGTTCAAACCTTAAAGTCCGATAACTATGCGAGATATCGATGACACGCCCATAAGTTATTCATATAATTATAATTCATTTCAATTTCGATAACAAAGTTGTTGTCGATAAATGGTATTTGTATTTTTTGCTACTTTAGTTATCGATAGCTGTCTTAGAAATCGATAATATTCATAATTATCGTTTCCACGCAAAGACACTTTGCTTCGCGTAGCCGTCTTTGAACATAACCCAGAGGTGAAAATCTGTAACACCGACCGCTGTGTTACAGATTACAGTGGTCCGAGAAGCCAGCTTTGAACATATGATAACTCGAATGTTATCGAAAATGTTGACCAGATATTTTGGTTTGTTTTTCATTCAAATGAGATCAAAATTATAAACTAGTAAAAAAAAATGTCTATTTCGATAACAATTTATTTGGAAATTTTACCCCTTTTTCACTTTGATCTAAAATGCATTATTTTTATTGGGATTTTTTAAACTAACATCCGATAACCCTGTACCTAAGCGAGATATCGACCTCAAATATCATACTTTTGCCAAAAACTTGCCCAGAAACATTTTGGTCTGCGTAGCAGGCTTTTGACATTTCGCTAACTCGAAACTCATAATTTCGATAACTTCAGATTTTTTAATATTAACCTATGAAATTTATTTTTGCCTAAAAACTTTATAAAGAGTTGTTAAATGGAAAAATAAAATACCACTATAATTTAAAAAAAAAAACAATGTTTTATAGAGATTTTAAATTTAAAAAAAATTTACAAAAATGAATTATTGGGTTTTACGAAATTGTTAATTGCTCTCGAACGGCTGACGCGAAACCTTTTTTTTACATCCCTGCACAGAATATGCCTCAGAAATCCAAAACATTAATTGGATTTTTGGAGACTTAATGTTTGTAAAAGTACAGGGTTTTCCAACAAGAGGTGTTATTTTGAATCACTCGGTATTTCGGTAGCTGTCACTTTTGAAGCTTTTATTTTCCAGCTTTGAAGCTTTATTTTCCGTTCCAAGCTTTTATTCTTTATTTGAAGCTTTTATTCTTTGACATTTGACAAGTAGAAACTACGCCATTGCTGAAAATGGAACGATACACGATTCAACAACGCATTGGAATTATTAAAATGCACTACAAAAATGGTGAAAATCTTGCAGTCACAGTTCGCAAAACTAAAGCATTTTTGGGTCGTCGTGAAGCACCTTGTCGGACCGCAATACAGAAATTGGTGGACAAATTCGAGCTGTTGGGACAAGTTAGTGATGCGAAGAATAAAACCCGTGCACGTCGCTCAAGAACAACTGAGAATATTGCTGTTGTAGCCCAAAGTGTTGAAGAAAACCCAGGTTTGTCCATTCCTCGTCGTTCTTTGGAATTGGGCATTCTACAAACGTCATTACACCGTATCTTGCATAAAGACTTGGGTCTTAAGGCTTATAAAGTTCAGTTAACACAAGAACTCAAGCCGGCCGATCATCAACAACGTCGTGTCTTTGCTGATTGGGTCCTTGAAATGCATTAAAATGATCCGGAATTCCAAAATGATCCGGAATTGGGCATTCCACAAACGTCATTACACCGTATCTTGCATAAAGACTTGGTTCTTAAGGCTTGTAAAGTTCAGTTAACATAAGAACTCAGGCCGGCCGATCATCAACAACGTCGTGTCTTTGCTGATTGGGTCCTTGAAATGCATGAAAATGATCCGGAATTCCATCGAAAAATCTTCTTGACTAATGAGGTCCATTTGATTTAAATGATACATACAAAAAAAACTGTTTGGCAGAATGGGATGCCATAACTTCGGAGGTGCGCCAAATATTGTTGTCTTCCTCAGGAATCAGCCAAATCATGGATCAGCTTATAGATATTGAAATGTAGGACAATTTATATATAATCATTCAGAACAAGAACGTTATAAATATATGTAACGTTCTTGTTCTGAATGAGCGATATGTACTTATATATATTATTTTTTCTTTTACAAATTAATTTTTTATTTTACAAATCACATTTTTTCCGAATTTTTCAAATTTTAACATCTGATAACTCGATAACTAATCGAGACATCGGCCTCAAATAGCATACTTTTGCCAAAAACTCGCATTGGTCTTCGTAGCCGTCTTTGGACATTTCGATAACTCGAAGTTTATTTAAATGTTTGCCAGTTATTTAGAAGTTCCATTGAAATAAGCTGAAAATAATAAAAATGTAAAAATCTCGATATTGTAATTTCGACACCAAAGTAGTTTTCGATAAATTTTATTTGTATTTTTACCTTTTTTCATATTGAGCTAATGTTACCAAAACATGCTCGATTACTAAGTCGAGATTCACACCAGACAATTTTTTCCAAGCAAGTGTCAAAATTTGTAGGAGAGAGAGAGGCAGGCGGAAAGAGGTCTCTGCCTCTCTCTCTCTCCTATCAACTTTGACACTTGCTTGGAAAACATTGCCTCGTGTGTAGCACGACTAAGCGAGCTGTCTGCAACATTACCTCAATTTTTCTTTTTATTTTAGGGTCTAGTAGGGTTTAGGTATCCAAAAATCTAGTCAGTTCACTTTATCATACCTGAAAATGTATCGTGCATTTATCAATAGGTATCAATAGGTACATTATATTATTATAAAATTGAATAATTTTACTATTGTTGATAATTTTACATTTATCTCCAAACAACGTTTGTGTTACTGTTGGCAACAACAAAATATAAAAACCGCGATAAATAAAAAATAGCACGTTTTACTCTCGCAGCTGCTGTCGTTGTTGCTATTGTAAAGTGTTTGTAACGTCGTAAAATATACTTGGCGAATATACGATACGCTACGCCACGCTACGTATTTATGTACATATATGTATTTACATTCTTACGCACGTTTTACGCACAGTCATCGTCGCACGCGCTTCTCAACATGATATGTTCACGTGTTTCTCGCATGTTTTGCCCCCATATCATCCATCTTCCGCTAACCAACAACAACAGATATAACAACAGCCACAGGCAGCCAGTCCCCTTTTTATTTGTAGAAGTCAATAAACGTTGTACAAGAAATCGGCACAGTATCCGTACGATCCATTTGTCGTTAATGCTTATAAATAAATTCAAAAATATTTTCGAAATTTTAATTTTGGAGGAGCGTTTTTTTTTTTTTTTTTTGATTTTTTCCCCAGTGGAATAATACCAAAAGTATGTTATGTGTGTATGTAGATATGTATGTATGTATATACATAAAGAAATCACAACATTCGGACGTCACCGGCTGTAAGATGCTCTATAAAAAGATTAACAAAATAGAAGAAAATACATACTCGAAAATACTTATTATAAATATATTTAAGTTATTTTTTGTAGACGCATCTACAGGGTTTTCCAACAAGAGGTGTTATTTTGAATCACCCGGTATTTCGGTAGCTGTCACTTTTGAAGCTTTTATTATTTGACAAGTAGAAACTACGCCATTACTAAAAATGAAACGAAGCACGAACGATACAAAACGATCAAAAAACGATCGAACAAAAAAACGATACGAACGATACAAAATCATCTTGACTGATGAGTCCCATTTCCACCTCGGTGGCTACGTCAACAAGCAAAATTGTCGCATCTGGGGCTCGGAAAACCCAAGAGTTATTGTTGAGAAGCCTCTCCATCCTCAACGTGTGACTGTTTGGTGCGGTTTATGGTCCGGCGGGGTCATTGGACCTTACTTTTTCGAAAATGAGGTTGGATCAACAGTTACGGTGAATGGATTGCGCTATCGAGAGATGATTAATGATTTTTTATGGTCAGATTTGGATGGTATTGATCTGGACAATGTTTACTTTCAACAACGGACAGTATTATCTCTCGAAGAGCTGATCACAATTGGCCACAGAGATCTTTGTGATTTAACACCTTGCGACCAAAGGAAGGCCACGTGAAAGATAAGGTCCACGCCAACAGCCCAGCGTCGATTCTCAAAGATAGAATTCGCGAGGCTATCGAGGACATAGGGCAGCCGCTTTGCGATTTGGTTATGGGAAATTTCATGAAAAGGATATGGTCCTGTAAGCGTGGTCGTGGTGGCCATTTGGCTGGCTTTATTTTTCATTATAAACGGCATACCTTCCTCTTTATTATGAAATAAACATCCGATCATTTATCTCACAAAATTGCATTTTTCTTTGAATAGCAAAATAACACCTCTGTTGGAAAACCCTTTATTATCGATATTTGCCAGATTACGTAAATATTTGACGGAAAACGTAAAATATTTGATCTTTTTGATAGTTGAAATTGAGAAAATCAGCTGATATCTGACAACACAACATTTTGTGACAGCAAACCGAAATTTGACCAAAGGTAACGTGGGCGACCCTACAATATGAAATATTTTTCATATTTATGCAAATATTTACTAGCTCTCGAAAACTTGTATAAGAAAAAAATGACAGCTGATGCATATGGGTGATTTCGTGTAAAGAAAGTCAACCTAAGACTTCAAATATATTCCGCGGAAATCCGTTTTGGGACATTTTAAGTCATTTGAGCAATGTCCGTTTACAAATTATTCAGATTTATTATCAAAATAATCGTTCTCCAATTGCAACTTTTCGTGCGCTAAGTCAATTTTTTTTAAATCAGAAAAGAAAACACTTTCAAGTCGACCTACGACTATGACACCCTTGAGCAATATTTAAGCTCTCGTTAATAGCTATCTTTTTGCCATTGCCCGATTCCCGATCCGACGTACCGTTAAGGAGCTAGAGCAAAAATAAACTTTCCGTTCACATTTGAAAATTATGCTAAGTAAATTTTTGTTAATCCAAAAAAAAAAACACTTTCCAGTCGACCTACGACCTTGACACGCATGAGCAATATTTTAGCTCTCGTTAAGAGCTATCTTTTTGCCATTGACCGATTGTGGGTACGTGCCACACAGCAAATGAAACAATTGAATTGTTGCGAGAAAAGTTTGGAGATTCGATTATTTCAAGAAATTGTGATATTGAATGGCCTCCAAGAAGTTGTGATTTAACACCATTAGACTATTTCTTGTGGGGTTATTGGAAGTCATTGGTCTTTCGAAATAAACCAGACTCTCTTCAAGCTTTACAAGTCAATATTGAACGTGCCATTCATGACATACGACTTGATTTAGTGGAAGAAGTGCTTGGAAATTGGGTTCATCGAATTCGCTCCTGCAGAAGACGTTTTATTTAGAACTTAATTGTATCGATTGTACTTCACATTAAATAAAAATTTTTTGAATTTCCTTAACAATAAGTGTTTTTTTTTCAAAGAAATCATATCACCCTTATTGGAAATCCCTATACCTAGTAATAGTTTATCTGTCGCTTTCAGCTTGAGAAAAATGGGCGAAGTGGCCCCGCCCCTTTTGGTACCTCCAAAACAAATGGACCACTTTTCACCAAAAGTTCACTGCAATACTAAGATTCTGAGTATTAGTATAGAAGTTATGAAATAATCAATCTCATCTCAATCTCAATTATGTTTTGTTTTATCTTGTAAGATATCTTTGAAACCCCTAATGGGATAAAGAAATTATTATAACGGGTGATCTAAGTAGAGATACTTTTTTCATTAGCCTTTTTTTACAGATCACGTGTGAGTCGTGTCATGCTATTTTTGTTAAGTATTGTTTGGCATTTCATCATTGAAAGACTTACGCCTGAGCAATGTTTACAAATTATTCAGTTTCATTATCAAAATAATCGTTCGCCAATTGCGCAAGTCCATTTTTTTTAAATCCAAAAAACACTTTCCAGTCGACCCACGACCTTGACACCCATGAGCAATATTTTAGCTCTCGTTAAGAGCTATATTTTTGCCGTTGACCGATTCTCGATCCGACGTACCTGAATCATCGGTCCATATTTCTTCAAAAATGATGCCGGTGAGAAAGTAACCGTCAATGGCGACCGTTATCGTGCCATGATAACCGACTATTTGATGCCTGAAATTGAAGCTAGTGATCTCGGCGACATTTGGTTTCAACAAGACGGCGCCACTTCGCCCACACATGGCATCAATCAATGGATTTATTGGGAGAACACTTCGATGAGCAGATAATTTCACGTTTCGGGCCGGTCGATTGGCCACCAAGATCATGTGATATCACACCGTTAGACTTTTTCCTGTGGGGATATGTAAAGTCTAAAGTTTATGCGGACAAACCCGCTTCGATGCAGGCCTTGGAGCAAAACATCACGCGTGTCATTCGCCAGTTACCAGTCGAAATGCTCGAACGAGTCATCGGAAATTGAACTCAACGGAGGGACCATCTGAGACGTAGCCGCCGCGGCCAACATTTAATAGACATAATCTTCAAAAAATAAATGCCAAAGAATGTTCTTTCAAATGATAATAAACATTCCCCATTCAATTTGAATTTTCTGGGTTTTTTCTTTAAAAAAGTAGGGAACATTGAAATGGAGCACGCTGTATTTAGGGAGATAGGGATCATAAACTGAAAAGGTCAACATCTAGTGATCACTAAATTTTAAAACGCCGCATTATAGGGTAACATTTGTTTTGTGCGTCCATTGCCCTCGATCAATTTGTACTCGTACTTGGAGTAAATATATGTGTATACTCACTCGCACATACATACTTATATATTTGTATTGAAAACTTGAATTGTGATTTGTTTTAATCGGCTGTTGTTTTCTTTGTCATATTGTAACCTGAACTAAAGTGTTTTGTAAATAAGTTTTTTTATCCGATTGCATTTTTTGTTCTCCGATTTGTCGAACAACAACAACGCTTGTCGCTCCAAACTGACCGTTTTATGGTAATGGCCTACATTTCTTGTGTGCAGTCTGAACGTGAAATTACAATAACAAAACATTAACGAAGCGCAACAAAAAAAACAAACAACAACATAACAACTTAACTTGTTTATGCGCTTATTTTGCTTCGGCTTCAGCTTCAGCTTCTGCCTTTCCTTTGTTTTTGCGGTGAGTTTTTATACTATGTAGTACATAAACTACATAAGTACATATATCGGAGTTGTCCTAACTTGGAGGGCTAATATTATGTTTATAGTTTAATACGTACATATAATAATTTTAATGTACGTTTTCACCGTGAAAAAAGATAGCTGATGCATCAGCATCAGTGATGTTTTGGTCCACTCTAACTGCCACATGACGCTTACTATTCGTTTTCAAATGTACCATGAAAAGATTGGGCAGGTAATTCACTGGATGTTACCCATCCGTAGATGAAATAAATTTGAAGGCTTTTTATAAAAAAGAAAGCAATTTCAAGATTTTCTGTAGAAATTCTCTATAAAATCGCAATATTCATTAAATGTTCCAGAAAAAAATTAAGTTTAAAGAAATTGTTGTTTTTGATCGTTGACCTGTTGAGTATTCAGTTTTGATTATTGTTCGGCTTGAGGTCCTTTTTTGTAATTAAAAAAGCGATTGGATCGTTTTTTAATTATTTATTTTTATTTCCGTATATTTCGAATAACTTCGTTAGTCATCATCAGGGAGTTTTAATTTAATACAAAAACACGAAAAACAGATTCAAAAGACACAATTATTTAAACAATAATATTTTTAACATACAATTTTAAATTTCGCTTTTAAACAGTTCGACTTGCTTCTTTGAAATTACTTGTCAACTACAATTTTTTTCGTCCGTGCTTATTAATTATATGTCTATACATCTGAGAGCATTTATCTGTGTCTGTCTTATAGTTAAGTCTCTTCTCTGTCGGGATATTTGTTATAAAGATACGGATTGGTACCAAAAGACGACGGCCTCTGGAAGACTAATAAACTTTTACTCCAAGCACCCAAGAAGGACTATTATAAATACAGCGACTAATTTCATATCCAGAGTACTGACCATTAGCGACGTAGAATTTCACAAAACCAATAAAAATAGAATAAAAAATATATTGACCAAGAATGAATTTCCGAAAAGAACGATAAACGAATTATTAAGGAGAGCGATGATGAAAAAGGACAAGAAAGATAATAACAGAGAACCAAGAATATATAAGTCTGTAACCTATATACCGGGACTATCTGAACGATTTAAAAATTCTAACATATATGACAAAAATAAAATCGAACTAGCATTTAGGACACAAAACACAACCAACCAATTATTCAGCAGGACAAAATCAAAGCTGAAAAAAGAAGACAAATCAAATTTGGTATATCAGATAAGGTGCAATTGTGACGAATCCGACGTATGCCAAAAGGTATATGTAGGGACGACAAGGACTAAACTTAAAACTAGATTATCGTCACATAAATCGGACCAAAACGCTATGGAAAACCATTGGAGCAGAAGACGGCTTTGGCAGCTCATTGCACACTAACTGTACACAAACCTGACTTCAATAATGTATGTAGATGTATTAATAGAAGAGAAAAATCCATACAGACGATACACATTAGAGATGCTCTTTATAACAAATATCCCGACAGAGAAGAGACTTAACGGATAAATGCTCTCAGATGTATAGACATATATTTAATAAGCACGGACGAAAAAAATGTTAGTTGACAAGTAATTTCAAAGAAGCAAGTCGAACTGTTTAAAAGCGAAATTTAAAATTGTATGTTAAAAATATTATTGTTTAAATAATTGTGTCTTTTGAATCTGTTTTTCTTGTTTTTGTATTAGATTAAAACTCCCTGATGATGGATGACTAACGAATTCAGTCGAAATATAGGAAAATAAAAATAAATAATTAAAAAAGATCAAATCGCTATTTTAATTACAAAAAAAGGACCTCAAGCCGAACAATAATCAAAACTGGTTTAAAGAAATTTTTAGAAAAATACAATTTCAATGTTATTTTTTAGAGAAAAGCAATTTCAATGTAATTTTGTAAAATATTTGCAATTTCAACGAAATTTTGTAGAACAATTTGTTTTAATTTTTTTTTATAATTATACAAATTTAAAGGATTTTTTTTTGGAAAAATTTCAATTTTCATTAAATTTTCTTAAGCCGAACTATCCGAAAATCAAATAATTTTCTAGAAACATTTATGTGTAACAAAATTTTGTAGAAAAAATGTAATTTCTAAAAACAAAATTTGCAGCAACAAAATTTTTTAGATAATACCAAATTTGAAGAAATTTTCCAGAACAAATACAATTTTCATTAAATTTTGTAGAAAAATTTAGTTTCAACAAAGTTTTGTTGAAAAATGCAACCACGACGAAATTTAAAAAAGGCAATTTTGACGAATGTTTTAAATAATCAATTTCAATGCAATTTTGTAAAAAAAGTGAAGTAACAAAATTTTGTAGAACAATCTGAATTAATTTTTTTTAGAAATGTACAAATTTAAAGGAATTTTCTGGAAAAATTGCAATGTTTATGAAATTTTCTAGAAAAATTTAAGTTCTACGAAATTTTTGTAGGAAAAATGTAATTTCAATGTAATTTGATATAAAATAAAAAAAAAATGATAAAATTTGACTTAATTTTTTTTAAAAACACATAAAAATTTGAAGAATTTTTTTTGGAAAAATTGCAATTTTTTAGAAAAATTTAAGTTCAACGAAATTTTATAGAAAATATTTAATTTAATTTTAGAAAAATTGAATTTCGAGGAAATTTTGTTGAAAAATTTAATTTCAACGAAATTGTGAAAAAAAGCAATTTTGACGAATGTTTCAAGAAATCAATTTCAATGTAATTTTGTAAAAAAGTTTTACATTTTTTTTAGAATTATACAAATTTGAAGGATTGCAATTTCCTAGAAAAATACTAATTTCGTCGAAATTAAATTTAAATTTATACAAATTTGAAGGATTGCAATTTCCTAGAAAAATACTAATTTCGTCGAAATTAAATTTTTCTAAAAAATTTTATGAAATATTTATTTTTTCATAACTTTTGTTTAAATTAAAAAACAAATATATAAAATTTAATAATAAAATTTCGTTGAACTAAAATTTTTCTAGAAAATTTAAATTTTTCCAAAAAGTTCCTTCAAATTTGTATATGTATTTTTAAAAAACATTAAATCAAATTTTTCTACAAAACTTCGTTAAAATTGTATATTTTTTTAGAAAATTACATTAAAATTACAGTTTTTTTACAAAATTTCGTTGAACTTTAATTTTTCTAAAAAATGTCATGAATATTGCAATATTTCCAGAAAATTTCTTTACATTTGTACATTTCTAACAACAAATTTAATTCATATTGTTCTGCTTTCTTTCTTATAAAAATCCTTCAAATTTGCCTTTTCTAAAAATTCCTTCAAATTTTTATTTTTCTAAAAAATTTGATCGAATTAAATTTTAATTAATAATTTTTTTTTCTGCAAAATTTTTGTTGAAATTGCATTTGCGAAGACATTTTGTTTATAAATATGCAATTTCAATGAAATGTTCTAGAAAATAAAATAAATATAAATAAACAAAAATTGATTTTTGACTAAATTATCAAAAATATAAATTTTTTGTGAGGCCCCAGTAGGTGAGTTGGTAGCGTGCTCGCCTATGGGTTTGGGGGTCGTGGGTTCGAACAGCGAGGTGACATCTTAGTTTGGACTTTACGGAGTTCTACGATCGATCACGTGTCATTTGTTTATTTGTTTACTTTCAAATGTTGTTTATTTACATTGGACAACTTTGGAATTTATACAAATGCACTATTATGTACTAGCCCCACCTCCTCTTTTGAAAGTCCAAAGATAAAATCGTAAACAACGTATACGATTTCATAGCAATAACAAAAAATGTTATTTCTACTGTTTGTTCAGATCGAGATTATAATTTAATTGAGTTGTTTACGATATTTATACGTTACGAGTACCGTACTTATACATTCCCCCACCGCTACTTACTCTGGGATCTATCTTTTAAAAAAGAAACAGAAAAAATACTATGAATAACTATTTGAACATCATAACAAAAGTCTATTTAATTAGTCATGCAAACATTCATTAAAAAAATAATAAAAGAAATATGCGCACACACCTGTGCATAATAATAGATAGTTTAAAGTAGGGCTTTCAAACATACGGCTCCCCAAAACGATGTAAACATTCATTCATTTTATTTATATGAATTACAATACAATGTAGATATATATCCTACTTTTATGGTCCAGGGAAAGGCTGGATTACAAAGACCATGTGGCTAGATTTTGCAGCGACAGACCATAGCTTCTTGTGTGAATCAAACCCACGACCCCCAAACTCATAGGCGAGCACGCTACCTACCACCTACCGGGGCGTTCTAATGTAAAAATATACAAAAAATAACCGATTATAACATAAAAACATATTTTTCTTTAAAATTTTATCGAAATTTTAGTTTTCGTTGACATTGCATTTTCTATAAAATTTCATCAAAATAGATTTTTTCTAAAAAAATTCGTTGAAATTTCATATTTTTTTTTTTATAAAATTTTGTTGAAATTGCATTTCTTTAAAATTTATTTATTTATTTATATGAATTACAACACAAAGTAATTTTAAGGTCCAGGGAAGCCGGGTTACAAAGACCATGTGGCTAGATTTTGCAGCGACAGACCAGAGCCTGTGATGGGAATCGAACCCACGACCCCCCAAAATTTCTTTAAAATACTACGTTGGATTTCAAATCTTTCATTGAAATTTTATTTTTCGAGGAATATTAATAAAAATTGTAATTTTATGAATTTCATCATAATTAACAGCCTGTTTCTGTAACTTAAAAATTTGCTATCGGTCGCCTGTCAGACGACAAACTGCTGATTTGGGTTTCAGAAACTACCATCAGAACGGCAAGTCGCACGAAAACGTAATCATTTTAGAGTATATTTTGGTTTCTCTATCTCTCTTTGCTGTCATCTGGGCTAACACAAATGTCAGATCGAGTCACTTTATTTTATTTGTCGACTGATAGGAACAATGACAAAAACACGTTATTAAAAGCAAAACTTAGTAAATTTAAATATGATTATCGTAAAAACAATTAAATAATAATAAAATTGTATACATATCGTCGGCTCAATGCTATTTTGTTCCATACGCCATTTTGTATGATCGGAGAAAAACGCAATTTATTGTTTGAGTAAAAACGGGACTGAAGAGTTACACACTTTTTATTTCATAGGGTTCCCAACAGTGTTTATATGATTCTCATGCATTTCTATGCCATTACATCCAAAAATAAGCAAGTTATAACAATTTTTGTACTTGGCATTTTGGTCCATATCCACTTTTATTTTAATATTTTTTCGTATTTGTATTACATGGACCACAAAAAGGGTCGGTATGGAAGGACACTAATTTACATATTGTGATCGAAAGAACGTAAAATACTGAGTGAAAAATATAGGGCGATAGAAAAATTGAGACATAGAACATAAATATCGAAATTGTTTCCCGTTATTCAGAGTAAAACAAATTTACCCTACCAATATCTCGAAAACTAGGCGAGATAGGAAAAAAATGATTGCAGATTCTGAAAGAGCATGCTTGGAACCCATATTATCAACTCCTAACTCAAAAAACACAAAAATGGCGTATGGACCAAAATAGCATTAAGCCGACGATATGTACACATATTGAAGCATAAAGAAGTCAACATTGGCAGCTCGCTAAGATGGGGAAAAAAAATCATCAGTGCACAATGACAAAGACGTGAGAGAGGGAGAACGACATGAGAGTCTTGGTTTAGCTCAGCTGATCCACCCAGGGTTGATTTTTTGGCCACCGCTAGTGTAAAGAGTACAGAGGTGTTTTTGCTAAGGTCGACCATGCAAAAATGTGTGCTTTTTTAGACCGAAAGTTTTTTCCATTATTTTCCAATTGGTAAATTGCTAACGTCATTGACGTAAGGCCAGGCGAACGAACGAACGAACCTTAGAGAAACCAAATTTATGACGAAAGTGAGTGTCTGATTTTCGTTCGCAGAGACTTTCGTCAGAATACAGAAACAGGCATTTCTATACAAAATATCTTAAAATTCAATTTTTTTAAAGAAAATTTTTTGCACTACTTTTTTCTACAAGATTTTGTTGGAATTTTAGTGTTACAAAATTTTATTGAAATTAAAATTTTCTTGAAATTTATAAAAAATTTTGTTTTTTTTTTTTTCTAAAAAAAAATGAAGTCAAAATTATACTTTTTTCTAAAAAATTTCGCCGGTTGCATTTTTTTTCTTTTTTAGAAAAGAAAATTAAAATTTTTCGAGAAAATTTAGTTTTTAAATTATTTTTTTAATTTCGCTGAAATATCATAGAATTTTCTACAAAAATCATTGAATTTCATTTCTCTAGAAAATGTTGTTACAATTTGCATTTCTCTACAAAATATCTTGAAATTAAATTTTTTTTTAGAAATCTTCTTTAAAATAACTCTTTTTCTAACAGATTTTGTTGAAATTTAATTTCTATAAAATTTTGTTGAAATTTTATTTCTATAAAATTTTGTTGAAATTTTATTGAAATTTTGTTGAAATTTTATTTTTACAAAATTTTGTTGAAATTAAAATTTTCTTGAAAATTTCTAAAAAATCGTTGACAATTTAATTTTTCTGTAAAATTTCTATAAAATGCTATTTTGAAGAAATTTTATAGACCATTCATTTTATTTACCATTCAACGATTTTTTCAATTTATACTAAAAAATTAAATTTCTAATTAAAATATACGTTTTGCTGAAAGTTTCTATAAAAATGCAAATTTTATAAAAAAAATTTCGTTAGTTATGCAATTTAGATACAATTTTACAAGAAAGTATTAATATAGGAAAAATTTTCTTGAAAAATACAATTTCGTCAACTTAGAAGAATTTTCAATAAGAAAATAAATTAAATTTGGCAGAAATTTACTATTATAAAAAAAGGAGGAAATATTATAAAACAAAAATCAATAATAAAAATAATTTTTTTGAAATTTATAAAAAATTTAGTTTTTTTCTGAAAAAGATGAAGTCAAAATTATATTTTTTCTAGAAGTTTCGTCGAAGTTGATTTTTTTTAATTCAATTAAAATTGCATTTTTCGAGAAATTTTGTTATTTGAATTTTTTTAAATTTCCCTGAAATAACTACAATTTTCTACAAAAATCGTTGAATTGCTTTTCTCTAGCAAATGTTGTTACAATTGCATTTCTCTACAAAATATCTTGAAATTACATTTTTTTAGAAAATTTCTTCAAAACTACCTTATTTCTAGAAGATGTTGAAAATTTTATTTTACAAAATTTTGTTGAAGTTAAAATTTTCTTGAAAATTTCTAAAAAATCTTTGACAATCTATTTTTTCTGTAAAGTTTCTAAAAAATGCTATTTTGAAGAAAATTTGTAGACTGTGTAATTTTCACAAAATTAACAATAAATATGCAATTTTGATGATGAACTTTGCAAGAAAGTATTGAATTTTGGCGAGATTTTCTAAAAAAAATACAATTTCATAAATTTTGAAGGAATTTTCTATAAAATTCAGATCCGACTTATCTCGAAAGATTTAATTTCGAAGAAATTTTAAAGAAAAACGCAATTTTCTAGAAAGATTTAATTTTCTAAAGAAATAAGATTGAAAGAAAAATGCTACTAGAAATATGCAAGACGAAATTTTCAATAAAAATGTATTTTTGTCAAAAATTATGAAAAAATTTCCAATAAATAAATTTTAATCATTTAGAAAAAAATAAATTTTATTGAATTTTTTTAAAAACAAAAAAAAATCGTTGACTTTATTATTTAATAAATAAATTTTAATATTTAAAAAAAAGGAATTTTTTCAATAAATTTTTGTGACTGTTTTATTTATAAATCAATTTTCAATGAAAATCCATTTATATTTATTAAATGTACCCAAGACTCTCCTGGAAGATCGGTACAGACTACAGGGGAGCCACGGCTTCCCGTTTGGAAATGTCTGAGATAACAAATCTTAAACTACTCTATTGAGATGTATACAAAATTTGTTCTTAACTTTTCAAGAATATAATCCTTCAAGTGTATCTATTATTTTCATCTCAATTTCTTGCAAGAAAGAAAATCTCAACACATTAGTGCCAAATTTTTCTTATAAATGACATTATTGCATTATTTTAAATGAGAAATAAATGTTGCATACATTTGTGACAATACTAACCGTTTAGGTGTATCTATTATTATGAACAGGTGTGTGAACAGGTGTATCGACATGTAAGCAAGTACGCGTAATTTCTGCAAAAATCCAATGCCACGCAATTTACATGTAAACAATGACACATGGAAATTAATCATGCATCGACACTTCGAAGAAGAACAAAAGAAAAAAATGTTTATATAACCTTTGTTTCTATGCCATTAATTTTTAAGTGAATTTGAATTTCCAATGGAAATTTGCAAATGAAAACAATAAACAATTCTCAAGTTGTTTTGAAAGAAAAGTTTGAAATATATGAATAAAACCAGAACAAAATGAAAACGATTAAATGCAAAAAAAAAACATTTCCACCAGACACGTTTTTCATAACACATTTTGCAATAAATATTGATATTTTTCTAATGTCCCAATGCTAGGCAGAGAAAAAAATGCTTCATCATTGGACTCATCACCGCCATTAGTTATTCATTTGTAGTCATTTTGTAAAGTGTATCGGATGTCTGACATACAAATACTATTGTCGAGGGATCTGATCTGAACGTGTCGTGTGTGTGTGGACGGATCTGTATTGGTTCGTATTCGTTCTATAATCTGCATGATATTTTAAATGGACTTTCTTGCATCATTTATTGATTTCACATATACAAATACACTCGAGAAAAGTACACGTAAGAAAAGTCATCAACGATGAACTTTTCTATAAGAAAAGTCATCAACGATGAACTATTCTATAAGAAAAGTCATCAACGATGAACTTTTCTATAAGAAAAGTCATCAACGATGAACTTTTCTATAAGAAAAGTCATCAACAATGAACTTTTCTATAAGAAAAAGTCATCAACGATGAACTATTCTATAAGAAAAAGTCATCAACGATGAACTATTCTATAAGAAAAGTCATCAATGATGAACTTTTCTATACGAAAAGTCATCAATGATGAACTTTTCTATACGAAAAGTCATCAATGATGAACTTTTCTATACGAAAAGTCATCAATGATGAACTTCTCTATAAGAAAAGTCATCAACGATGAACTTTTCTATACGAAAAGTCATCAACGATGAACTTTTCTATACGAAAAGTCATCAACGATGAACTTTTCTATACGAAAAGTCATCAACGATGAACTTTTCTATACGAAAAGTCATCAACGATGAACTTTTCTATACGAAAAGTCATCAACGATGAACTTTTCTATACGAAAAGTCATCAACGATGAACTTTTCTATACGAAAAGTCATCAACGATGAACTTTTCTATACGAAAAGTCATCACCGATAAACTTTTCTATAAAATAAGTCATCAACGATGAGCATTTCTATAAGAAAAGTCATCAACGATGAGCATTTCTATAAGAAAAGTCATCAACGATGAACTTTTCTATAAGAAAAGTCATCAACGATGAACTTTTCTATAAGAAAAGTCATCAACGATGAACTTTTCTATACGAAAAGTCATCAACGATGAACTTTTCTATAAGAAAAATCATCAACGATGAACTTTTCTATACGAAAAGTCATCAACGATGAACTTTTCTATAAGAAAAGTCATCGAAATGATGAACTATTCTATAAGAAAAGTCATCAACGATGAACTTTTCTATAAGAAAAGTCATCAACGATGAACTTTTCTATAAGAAAAGTCATCAACGATGAACTTTTCTATAAGAAAAATCATCAACGATGAACTTTTCTATAAGAAAAGTCATCAACGATGAACTTTTCTATAAGAAAAAGTCATCAACGATGAACTATTCTATAAGAAAAAGTCATCAACGATGAACTATTCTATAAGAAAAGTCATCAATGATGAACTTTTCTATACGAAAAGTCATCAATGATGAACTTTTCTATACGAAAAGTCATCAATGATGAACTTTTCTATACGAAAAGTCATCAATGATGAACTTTTCTATACGAAAAGTCATCAATGATGAACTTCTCTATAAGAAAAGTCATCAACGATGAACTTTTCTATACGAAAAGTCATCAACGATGAACTTTTCTATACGAAAAGTCATCAACGATGAACTTTTCTATACGAAAAGTCATCAACGATGAACTTTTCTATACGAAAAGTCATCAACGATGAACTTTTCTATACGAAAAGTCATCAACGATGAACTTTTCTATACGAAAAGTCATCAACGATAAACTTTTCTATAAAATAAGTCATCAACGATGAGCATTTCTATAAGAAAAGTCATCAACGATGAACTTTTCTATAAGAAAAGTCATCAACGATGAACTTTTCTATAAGAAAAGTCATCAACGATGAACTTTTCTATAAGAAAAGTCATCAACGATGAACTTTTCTATAAGAAAAATCATCAACGATGAACTTTTCTATAAGAAAAGTCATCAACGATGAACTTTTCTATAAGAAAAAGTCATCAACGATGAAATATTCTATAAGAAAAAGTCATCAACGATGAACTATTCTATAAGAAAAGTCATCAATGATGAACTTTTCTATACGAAAAGTCATCAATGATGAACTTTTCTATACGAAAAGTCATCAATGATGAACTTCTCTATAAGAAAAGTCATCAACGATGAACTTTTCTATACGAAAAGTCATCAACGATGAACTTTTCTATACGAAAAGTCATCAACGATGAACTTTTCTATACGAAAAGTCATCAACGATGAACTTTTCTATACGAAAAGTCATCAACGATGAACTTTTCTATACGAAAAGTCATCAACGATGAACTTTTCTATACGAAAAGTCATCAACGATGAACTTTTCTATACGAAAAGTCATCAACGATGAACTTTTCTATACGAAAAGTCATCAACGATGAACTTTTCTATACGAAAAGTCATCAACGATGAACTTTTCTATACGAAAAGTCATCAACGATGAACTTTTCTATACGAAAAGTCATCAACGATGAACTTTTCTATACGAAAAGTCATCAACGATGAACTTTTCTATACGAAAAGTCATCAACGATGAACTTTTCTATACGAAAAGTCATCAAGGATGAACTTTTCTATACGAAAAGTCATCAAGGATGAACTTTTCTATACGAAAAGTCATCAACGATGAACTTTCTATACGAAAAGTCATCAACGAAGAACTTTTCTATACGAAAAGTCATCAACGATGAACTTTTCTGTAAGAAAAGTCATCAACGATGAACTTTTCTATAAGAAAAGTCATCGAAATGATGAACTTTTCTATACGAAAAGTCATCGAAATGATGAACTTTTCTATACGAAAAGTCATCGAAATGATGAACTTTTCTATACGAAAAGTCATCGAAATGATGAACTTTTCTATACGAAAAGTCATCGAAATGATGAACTTTTCTATACGAAAAGTCATCGAAATGATGAACTTTTCTATACGAAAAGTCATCGAAATGATGAACTTTTCTATACGAAAAGTCATCGAAATGATGAACTTTTCTATACGAAAAGTCATCGAAATGATGAACTTTTCTATACGAATACGAAAAGTCATGATGAACTTTTCTATACGAAAAGTCATCGAAATGGTGAACTTTTCTATACGAAAAGTCATCGAAATGATGAACTTTTCTATACGAAAAGTCATCGAAATGATGAACTTTTCTATACGAAAAGTCATCGAAATGATGAACTTTTCTATACGAAAAGTCATCGAAATGATGAACTTTTCTATACGAAAAGTCATCGAAATGATGAACTTTTCTATACGAAAAGTCATCGAAATGATGAACTTTTCTATACGAAAAGTCATCGAAATGATGAACTTTTCTATACGAAAAGTCATCGAAATGATGAACTTTTCTATACGAAAAGTCATCGAAATGATGAACTTTTCTATACGAAAAGTCATCGAAATGATGAACTTTTCTATACGAAAAGTCATCGAAGTGATGAACTTTTCTATGCGAAAAGTCATCGAAATGATGAACTTTTCTATGCGAAAAGTCATCGAAATGATGAACTTTTCTATACGAAAAGTCATCGAAATGATGAACTTTTCTATACGAAAAGTCATCGAAATGATGAACTTTTCTATACGAAAAGTCATCGAAATGATGAACTTTTCTATACGAAAAGTCATCGAAATGATGAACTTTTCTATACGAAAAGTCATCGAAATGATGAACTTTTCTTTACGAAAAGTCATCGAAATGATGAACTTATCTATACGAAAAGTAATCGAAATGATGAACTTTTCTACAGGAACTTTTCGTATAGAAATGTCATCAACGATGAACTTTTTTATTGTTGATAAAATATTATAGGGCATTGCTTTGATCAGTCTTATATTTTAGTTAAATGTTTCATTTTCAGTCGTTCATATTTTAATAAAATTTAATTTTTCTTTCTTTTTAGGTGAGTGTTTCCAAAGCAATATTGCCAAGGTAAGGTCAAGAACTATGTATATCATTTACTACGGGCCAAAAGTGTAACACATCGAAGGAATGACCTAATCCTTAAGTATGTTTGGCGGAAATCAGTTTTAGGACATTTTAAGTCATTTAAGCAATGTCCGTCCGTCTGTCCGTAGATCTATTTATTTGTCTGGAGCGCACGATAACTCTCTAAAAGAGTAACGGATTGACTTCAACTTTGGTATGTGATAATATTTTGTCTATCTCATGCTTTGTTCGAAGATGGGCCACATGGGTCCACTCCTTCTTGTACCTCCCTCGCGAAGGGTTAACATTTAGTGAATTATTGATTCTCAAATAACTTCTTGACTATCTATCCGAAACCTCTGTTATTTTGTTGGTGCATGTGTATATCGAACATTTTTCTTTGAGTGTATTTACAAATGTAATGAAAAACATCATTCGTTCAGTTGATGTCGTTTGTGAGGATGACTGAGAGATACCATCGATGAAAAAAACAATAATGCAAAAAAGCCTTATATAGACTAAATGGAAAATAAACTGTATATGTATAGAAAATATACATATATGCAAGTGATATATATATACATATGTATGTGTATATGCCTATCTCTATGTACAGACACATTAATGCACTTCACTGGGGGTATTTACAACGTCAGCAAAAACTGTTTTTTCAAAAAAAAAAAAACAATAATCCCCGTATTTTATCAGTGCAATAAGTAAGCTTATGAAATTCTATATAACATTACAACAAAATGTTTTCATCTGAATGAAAAATGACAGCAAAAATCAACACAAAAAAATACACCAGGAGAAAAACAATAATAAAAGAAAACAAAAACAATTTTTTTTGTTTATTCGAAGACGACGCACGCCTTTTGCAATAAAATCATTGCAAAACAGACGGTATACTCGTTTATTGATATATATATTTGTATATTTTTGTTTTTTTTTCGCTTGCATATCGACCCATATTTGAGTCTTTACGTCTTAAATACAATTCACAAGTACATATTGTCGTACATTTCCTCACACCGATTGATTGTTCCATGAGAAAAATACCTCAAAGTCAACGTATCATCAGCTCTTATATAACACTACGAAACAAAAATTTTTTTTTTGTTTCGTAGACCTAAAAATTATTTTTTTTGTACAGATTGCGGCATACTGTTATTTAAAATCAAAATCAAAAATTTTTTTATGGATACATTTTTTTTTAAAAATTTTTTTATTAAAAATACTAATATCGTCGAAGGTACCCTTAGTATTTGCACTATAATTTTTGGAGTATATGCCCGATAAGGTCGACTTATACGTTAAATTGAAGCTATTAATGTGGACTACCAATGTTGGAAATATCTCTTTCACTTAGAAACAGTGGTTTAGTAACAGTCAGTAAACAAATTGGAAAAGTAGATTTAAAAAAAAAAATTCTGGAACAAAAAAAACATAAAAAATAGAAAAAAAAATCGAAAAAAAAAATATTATATTTTTTAAAAGTTTGCACCACAGCGAAGAAAATAATGCCTATTTGAAAAAATCTATGGATAAATGTAGAAATTATAGCCCTTTTGGTAGAGGTAAGAGAATTTCAAAAAATCTTTTTTTTTTAATTTCTGTTTAAATAGCGCTTTTATTTATTACTTTTATTTATATTATATACATTTGAATTTATTTACATGAACAAGTCTCATTAGAAGTAATTGTGAGTTCTTTGTTGACGTTTGAAGATTTCGCAATCGGTTTCTCTAATGAGGAACCAAATATAATCTCCCATCATTATTTCATCCCAGTGCCCTTGGTAACGCCGCTCGATGGACTTCAATTCTTGGTGAAACCTTTCGGCATGTTCGTCACTTACGTCGCCAAGATTCTCGGGGAAAAAGTTTAAATGAGAATGAAAGAAATTCATTTTGAGGGACATATGTACACCTGTTGGAATACATAAAGCGAAAAATAAGTTGGAAGAAAACATACATATGTGTTATATACATAAATATAAAAAATATATTTCTTACCAATTTCTTCATAATTTTTTAACAAATCATTAATCATTGTTTCATATTGCGGGCTTTTATTGGATCCAAGGAAATTTCAAACTACACTGATAGAAAAAGCTTCGTCATAAGTCAGCTAACGTACGGATAATCCTATTGATGAATTTGTTCGTCGCCCTGACGAATCTCTGGAAACTATAGTTTCGAGGGTTATCGTTCGCTCCGGTCAGGCTTACGGATGGACGGACATAAGTAAAATGACTTAATGTGTTCTAAAACGGATTTCCTCCGCATAAACTTAGGGTCTTAGGCCACTCCTTTGATGCGTTACCCTTTTTCTATATGTTATATATACACTTATTGATATTTGTATTATAAATCAAATAAATCCCCATATTTATCCCCTCACCTTAGAGAGGAGGGTATATATCATTTTTTATTTATGAGCACGATTCATCGTAGGGACGTCATCGACGTCAAATATGATTCGAAATTCACATTTTTCATCAGTTTCCTTATTTTAGGCCCATCAAAAAGTCCTTCTTCGAGATTTTTAAATAAACTTTTTAAATATGAGAGTGAATTGCCATCTTTCCTTTAATGCTTTTACAACATTTTTAAAGAGCCCCAGCTTAATATGCAGTTGTGGAAAAATATCGGCTATCCCAGAGGCATAACATACCAACTACTTTTAAATCGCAACAAATTTTCCAGTCATCTTGATATTTTATGTATTTTATCAATTTAACCATTGTTTCGTATGATTCCTTAGTGTTGACAGCATGAGCAATGGGAATCGACGGTTTCTGATTTCCGTTGTGTAAAAGTACTGCTTTCTATCTATCTTTACTGTTGTCAACAAGTAACCGCCATTCCTTTGAATTGTATGTTTGATTAAGTTCCTCGAACAATCCGGGAGTGTCCTTGCAAAAGCATGTGTTATCCACAGTTGTATAAAATTGTTTGTAAGATATATCACAGACTCTATAATATGATATGTTAACATCTGGAGCCAACATACTGTACTGTTTCATCCCAGATGCAAGTAGTTCTTCCTTATATTTGGTCAGTTCCAAATCTCTCACTAGATGAGTTGAAACTGAGTTAAAAGCAATGACTTCTGACTCAAACTTGAATCGCTCATAGTTGAGTACTTAGTTAAACTTAATGATGTTTACGTTATTAGGCTGTTAGCTATACTTGGGCACTTCCTACTCCAATCTATTAACTTAGACAAAAATAGCAGTCCGTATCGTGAATGAATGGTTGTCTCCAAATCATTGGCATTCCAAATTCCACGTGAAGTCTAAAATTAAAAAGGTTTAATCCACAAAACACTGTAATACATTAATTTTAAAGTACTTTTCGCATTCTTCCACTAGTCCATCGAGTAAGATTTACATGGCACGAATTACACAAACTTTTTAACTCGTATACCAAAATATGAAACATATATTTCTTCTATTATTTTACCAAACGCACGTACATTTTTTTAATTACATATTTCCGCAGATGTAGCAGGAATTGTCGGGATCATTTACACATTGAAAAGTTCTTTGCCGTTTACTCATACTTCGAAATATAACTTGGTAATATTTTTCAGAAAATCGACTTATCTCTTTAAAGCGCTGAATTACACTGACATTACATATAATGTTTATGGAGGATTACGAGCGGCCTCGTCCTCTCTATAATTTTATAATGTCTGACATCAATCCTCATAAAATAAAATGCAAGTGCAATGTCTGTTATATGTCTCTCACATTTGGCGAATTCAATATAAGCAAAAACATCATTTAAAAACGAATAAATATGAAACAAGATTTTTTTGAATTTCCCTAACATTTACAAAATGGTTCATAACTTTTACATCTATCCATAGATCCATAGACAGTGTCATCTTCTTTAGCATGTAGGCTTTTTAAAAATGTGATAAAATAATTTTTTCGATTTTTTTTCTATTTTTTATGGTTTTTTTGTACCAAGAAAAAGTGTTTTAAAAAAAAAAACATTTTTTCTCATATTTTTGACGATATTTGCAGCATATGTAGCCATCATAATTCCCTTTAATTTGAGGCATAACACGGCTCAATCAGGCTTATACTTGAAAAATTATGGTCCAAATACTGAATGTACTTTCCATGAAAGCTGGAATTTAAAAAAAAAATTACCATACAATTTTTTTTTAATATTTTTTTCGTGTTTGTGACACCTAGTTGCACCAGAAACTGTTATCCACTTCCCTTGGACAAAAATATTGTTGCATAGTGTAATATATATTACAAGGCATATTTATGGTAGACAATTTTACGACCCTATACTACGCCTAGGAACTATGGGAATATATATATTTGGCAGAAAATCTAAAAATGTAGAATGCAACTATTTAAAAATTGACTTTAATCGCCTAGGGCTTCTTAAATGGTGGTTCGTGGCCCCCTGGGGGTCCGTAGCGGCATATCAGGAGGGTCGTGAAGTCTTGATGAAAATTAGGTACATTAAGTATTTGATTGATCGGATTCTTGAACTTAAATGTATTAAATGTATTTGTTTTTAAAACTAGAGTTTTGCTAAAGTTTTAATTTTTCTCCAAAAATACATATTTATTTAGTCTTGGATATTAAATTTGTCTCATTAAAAATAATACCCATTAGCGTTAGCGCTTTTCCCATCTAAAGCTTTTTACAATCCTCGAAAAATACGCTTCCTGGTATGGCCTTGAGATCTTCTAGCGATGCTGTCTTTATCTTCTCTGTAGTGGCAAGTCTCACATGAGGCAGTATTGACTCTTTGAGTAATCTGGATCGAATTTGACGTCATTCATCAAGCCATGAGCGATGCGCATGCTACAGTTCTTTAAGTAAACATTTTGCAATTGCTGAACAATCTTCGTTTTTCGCATTTCATCACTAAGGCATCTCAGAAAAAGTGGCATGAAATGAGCCAATCGATATTCTGAAATCCTCGGCAACTTCTCTAATAGTAATGCACTGTACACTGGTCCCAAATCCATTGTTTGTGGCATAAATATGAAGGAATGTATACACAGCCCTAAAAATGTGCACTTCTGTTTGTCATAAGTAGACCTCGGATTATATGCAATTGCATATTTATACCCTCACTTTAGTGTGACGAGGGTATATATCATTTGCTACGGAAAAAAGTGTAACACATCGAAGGAGTGACCTAAGACCCCAAGTATGTTCGGAGGAAATCCGTTTTGGATCATTTTAAGTCGAATGAGCAATGTCCGTCCGTCTGTCTGTCTGCTGGCTGGTGCGCACGATAACTCTCGAAAGGAGTAACCGATTGACCTCAAATTTGGTATGTGGTAATATTTTTTTCTATCTCCGGCTAAGTTCGAAGATGGGCCATATTGGTCCACTCCTTCTAGTACCTCCCCCACAAAGGGTTAAAATGTTGTGAAATATTGATTCTTTAATAACTGCTATACTACTTATTCGAATCTGTTGAAATTCCACACATAGTATTAGCTTATTAGTCGTTATCAACTCGAGAAAAATGGACCAAGTCGCCACGTCCCTTTTGGTACCTCCCACACAAATGCACCATTTTGCACCAAAAGTTAACAGCTTATAACATTAATAACAGTGTATAAAAATACTTGAAATTTTGTACAGTATTATGCTTTTATATTGCCTACAGTCCAGGGAAAAATGGGTGTTGTTGTCACGCCCCTTTTGGTACCTCCCACACAAAGGTACCTTTTTGCACCAATAGTTAACAGCTTATAACATTAAAACCAGTGTATAGAAATACTTGAAATTTTGTACAGTGTAATGTTTTTATAGTGTCTATAGCCCTGTGAAAAATTGGCGTTATTGCCACGCCCCTCTTTGTACCTCCCACACAAAATGCTCAAATCATACCAAAATTTCATGTCTCATAACGTTTATACCAGTGCACATAAATGCTTATAAGTCGGCACAGTGCAATGAATTTAAAGTATCTAATGTTCAGCAAAAAATAATGTGTATTTGATAAATCCCTTGTGGTACCTCCCACACAAATTGACAGAATAATTCGAGTAATATTCAATATTACATTACTCACAAAGTGAGGGTATACCTTAGTCGGTTTACCCGACTGAAACTTTCTTACTTGTTTTTTTTGCAGATTGATAGAAAAATTCTGATTGGACCAAAATTCGTATCAAAGAAAAAGGAATCGAACAACAGGTGCATATTTGTAATTTTTTGGCATATTTGTGATATGCAAAATATATGCAAAAAATTTGCAAAATATGCAAAAATATTCAAAAATAATTTGGCGATATATACATCAAAAATGCGAAATTTTAGAAGGGTATGTCAATACCATTTTGAAAAATCTTGATATAAAAATGGATGATTTCAAAAATCATCAAAAAAAAGTGCATAAATATATGGAAAGTATGGGGTAATTCCAAAGGATACCGACCCACTCTGAATATTTATGAATTTAGATTTGGATGGAATTTTGCACGCGTATACTACAAGACAATACGAAATTTGAACTTTGATCTCTCCCTCTTCCTCCAATTTTCATTTAATTTTTTTAATATTGTGAGTCATTGATCCCACATTCTAGGGAAACATTTTCTGAGGATTTTGAGAAAGATCTAGTTTTTGACCTGTGGCACTTGAGAAAGAACTACCCATATACATACGAAATTTTACGTCATTCGGTCACTCCTTTCCAGAGTTATCGTTAGCACCATTCAGTCCAACTGACGGACGGACAATAATTAATTCATATTTTTTTTAACCCATAGAAACCAATGCTGAAATGTTTAAATTTTTTGGGCAAATATATGGGTAACTTTGAAAAATATAACAAACAAATTTAAGATACGCTTTTCAGGATAATCAAAGTGAAGAAAAACTCAGTGATTTGGTGGATTTTTGGCAACTGTGACAATCGACCGATTGTGGATGCTTGAGGATTTTAACGCAGTGGACTGTAAGTGATGGCTGGTTTAAGTGAAATTATTCCTCTCGTCATGAGGAATAATTTCACATAAGATAATAGCGAATGAGATGAAAAGTAAAGAATGAAAAAACCACAAAGTTGGTTAGAAATCTATTTCCAAAAAGATTTATTGGAGATGAGATGCTCAACCTTATATTTCAATCAGCCAAGTGAACGAGGAACAGATTTCCTCTCACCAAGTTAACTTTAGGTTGGCTTAGGCTGATATGAAAAAAGGGACAAATCAAACGACTAATTGGTTCAATTTTGTCCACAAGGTTTTAGGATATATTCGTCCTTTTGTGTCCTTAATACACAAAAATGTGTAACTTAATATATAATTCTTAGAGAGGATGTTAAAATCTTTTAAATGGTACTTTATCATTCAAATCTGAGATTCCGTTCAAAAGTTATGTCGACTTAAAAATAGCTAAATTTTTGTAAAAAAAAAAAAAATAGATAACCAACTTTGGCTTCCTATAAAATCTAAACCACTATGAAATTGGTCAAACGGTAAAAGCATTTAATTCCGCATTGTCTTTTAATATACGCGTGCAAAATTGCATCCAAATCTACATATGTAAATATTCAGAGTGGGTCGGTTTCATTTGGATTTACCCCATACTTTTCATATATTTAGGCAATTTTTTTTGGATGATTTTTTAAATCACCCATTTTTTAATTTTTGTGACACGATTTTTTAAATAGTATTGACATATCCTTCTGATATTTTGCATTTTTGATTCGTATATCGCCAAATTTTTTTTTGCATATTTTGCTTATTTTTGCATATTTTGTGCATATATTTTGCATATTTTTGATATGCACTCAAATTATTTAAATTTGAGTAATGAAACGTCTAAATACAAATTTTGGTTGAAATCGGATGAAAATTGAAAGATATGCAAAAATCTGATGTCTAGTCATAACACACATAACAAATCACCAAAAATTTGGACCAATCTGGCAACACCCACTACCACCTCCCACACAAGCTTGATGCCTGTACGCTAAGTGCTGGTTGCAAATATGGTCCAATTTGCATGAAATTTGGCATGGATATGTTTTTTGTACTAAGGACCAACCATATTTAATTTGAAGAAAATCGATTCAGATTTGGATATAGCCCTCATACATATTTCCCACCGATTTGGTCAATATGGGCCCTATACGCTGACTGCGCGACATTCGGTTTGCATAAATATCGAGACACTCAATATTTTAGAGTAATTATGATGTACAAAAAAAAGTGAACCCAATTATACGAGGGTTGCTATATGTATATATTTCTGGCCTAGGCAACACTAAGTGTTGCCTGGCGCCATCTGATATTTCCATTGGAAAGTTTGACATTTTTTAGCATAAACGTACTCAGAACGTTTTGACGTACGACCATCATTTGTGTTGTTTAAAGTGACTTGAAAAAATCAATTTGGCAAAAAAATGGAATTAACTCGTGAACGTGAATGATCACGACAAGCGTGCATCGATGAACTTAAATCTTTGTATGGCGATGAAGCACCATCCTGTAGCACGGTGAAAAACTGGTTTAATGAATTCAATCGTGGCCGACGATCGCTCAAAGACGAAGGTCGTGAAGGTCGTCCAAAAACGGCCGTTGTGCCAGAGAACTTTCATGCCGTGCGTGAACTGATAATGCAAGATCGTCATATGACATACCGTCAGATAGAGGCATCCTTGGGCATTTCTTCCACCAGCATACATGCGATATTGCATAAACACCTGGCCGTACAAAAGCTTTGTTCTCGTTGGATCCCGCACAATTTGACAATCGCTCAAAACAAGGCTCGTGTCGATTGGTGCAAAGAAATTTTGAAAAAATGCGATAGCGGTGCTTCAAAAGACGTTTATAAGATTGTCACAGGTGACGAATCTTGGATCTATGCGTATGAGCCCAAAACAAAACAGCAGTCGACCGTGTGGGTCTTCGAAGACGAGCGAAATCCAACGAAAGTTGTTCGTGGAAGAAGCACTTCGAAGCAAATAGTCGCCTGTTTCTTCGGCAAAACTGGTCATGTGGCAACTGTTCCGCTTAAGCAACGTAGGACGGTCAATTCCGAGTGGTACACCAAAATTTGTTTGCCTGAAGTCTTCGGAGAAATTCGAAAAACAAACAAGAGAAGACGAATCATTGTGCATCATGACAATGCGAGTTCTGACACATCGGCTCAAACCAGCGCCTTTTTTACCGGCCAAAACGTCGAATTGATGGGTTATCCACCGTACAGCCCTGATTTGACACCCAATGACTTATTCTTATTCATTGACATTAAGAAAAAACTGCTTGTCAACGTGTTTCGACGCCTGAAGCAGCTGTCGAAGCGTTCAAAACCCATGTTTTGGAGGTGTCTCAATCGGAGTGGAAAAAGTGCTTCGACAATTGGTTTGAATCATGCTGGAGAATACTTTGAAAAACAATAAAACCATTTTTGATGAAAAACATTCGCATTTTCATTATTAGGCCAGAAATATATACAGCAGACATTAATAACTCTGTTTGAGCATAACTCGAGTTATGCTATTATGCCTTGTGACCACAGATATGTATATCACTTCCTCGATTGGTCACGAAAGTCGTGAGAGATAACTTTTTCTTGAAAATTAATTTCATTTTGTAATATTTGTTACTAAAATGTTACTAATGTGACACGTACACGTGTGTCCTTTATAATACACAATAAATATGTAATTTCTAGATATCATTAAAATTGAATTAAAGGTAGACTAATGAGAAAATTAGTCAATTACCCCTTACTCTGTGCAAACAAGAAAATTAATTGGATATTATTGATTTATTTATTCAGTGTTTGCATATACGTTTAATTACTTAGAATTGACATTCCCGAAAGAAACAATTAGAGTGATAAAAACAAGTAAAATAAGGAAAGACTATAGGTAGTGTAATAGCATTACACTGCACAAAATTTCAGGTATTTGAATGTAGTTACTTGTATTCAAGTTATAAGTAGTTATCTTTTTATACAAATTGTTCTTTGGGTGGGAGGTAGGAGAAGGAGTTGGCCAATAAGGATCATCTTCGATCTTAACCTGAGATATACAAAATATTACCACATTCCAATTTTTAAGTCAACCAGTTACACCTTTCGAGACTTATCGTTCCCACCAACCAGACAGACAGATGGACGGACATAACATAAGTAACATAAAATGTCCTAAAACACATCGAAGGAGTGACCTGAGATCCTAATTATGTTTGGCGGAAATTCATTTTAAGACTGGCTATTGCACTCAAAAAAAGTGAACCCTAGAACAAGTTAAAATGAGCTAATCTGTAGGAATATTGAACTTCGTATGGCGCTAAAGCTAGTTTTTCTCATATCAAGTTCATACATTCCCTCACAATTATGAAATATTCCTTTAAGTAACTATTGAAACTAAAATAGGGAAAATTAACTCAATACTAACAAAATCTGACTTGGTATTATGCATATTCAGCATTTTTTTTTGTCCTTATTACAAGTAAATTTTTACTCAATTTAGGAAAACTTAATTATAAAAATTGTTCTTGGACTTTTTTAATCCTTGACATTTTTTGCGACTTATGATCACCTCCTCCATCACTCTTCCTCCATTTATATTTTGGAATCTTTTACCACATTTTCTCTTCGGATTACTCTATTCTTGTTTATTTTAGGAATTGAAATTGATTATTATCACACGAAATGTTCAACATTATGAATATAAAATTTTACCTCCGCTCCGAATGTGATTCGATCTCAGAACCTTCCGATTTGTGAGACACATTGTTGAACCCTGTTCAATCTCTCATACACTGAATTCCAAGAATCTGAATTACTTCCATATTACCATTATTGTAACCTAGCATTAAATAAAATGAATTAAACTGTCACTCACATGAAATCCCCTGTATCATTCCCTTTCATTTAGATGGCAACTCTTTATCCATTTCCCTGCCATGAAGGCGAAAGCTTTTACTCAAATGGATAAAGGGCTGCCATCGTCTCTCTCTGTTCCAATGGATTTACTGTATTCTACAAATCTTAGCTCTTTTTCTGTTCGCTCTGCACCGCAATTTTCACTTTTGCAGCATCTACTGAAGCGGTAAGCAACAGCGACTCCTACGCAATAAATCTGTATCAAACTGAAACTAACCTGTGCCTTTTTTATTCCATGTTTCTTGCTACTTTACAAATTTCTGGGATTTCAACTGATTAATTATTTCTAATACAGTCCACTCCGCACTTCTTTGTTTGTTTCTAGATTTGTTCATGGTCCTTCGAACCGGATCTTGAGAAGAAACTTGCTAACTTTCAGACTCAAACCCAAACTGAAGATGTTCTAAATCGGTTTTCATAGTTTGGGCGTGCCTTGCGTGTGCTCTGTTTGATGTTCCGGTTTATTAAGAAATGTAGGAAACAATCCAGCCCCGACTTGAATGAAATAATTACTGCTCACGAAGTTCGCTTTGTCAAATACCATATAATCAAACTCGCGCAACAAGCACACTATCCCGCTGAATATTAAGCTCTTCATAGTAATCAAGTCATATGTTCGAAGAGTAAGCTCTTAACGCTGAACCCATTTCTGGACGAAAATCAACTACTTAGCGTAAATGGACGTTTGTCCAATTCTGATATCAGCTATAATGAGAGACATCCGATAATCTTACCGGAACATTTCAGATTCTGTAAACTGTTTATCGAGTTCACGCACAAAACACTGTTGCATGCTGAACACCAGGTTATGTTACGAGCCATTCGCCAACAATTCTTCGTCATACCATTAAAAAATGCGTTTAAACACTGTATCCGACTGTACTTTTTACAAGCACCGTGTGCGTAACCAAATAATGGTCGCTCTGCCATCCGAAAGATGCACATTTTCTCTGCCCTTCACCAATACAGGACTGGACTTTGCTGGTCCTTTCGAGATCAAAACCTCCAAGCTGCTATTTTTGTTTGTTTGTCGACTAGGGCTATTCACTTAGAAGTCTGTTCCGATCTGACAACGGAAGCATTTCTCTCAGCTTTCAATCGCTTCGTAGGGCGCAGAGGGTTTCCCAACCAAATTTTCTCCGACAGTGGAACCAACATTACCAACTGAGCTACGTAGACACATTCATTTTTATGAAAAATTAGTTTTTAAATACAATTATGTATATATCCCAAAATTTTCGAAAATTCAAATGTATATTTATGTACACTTGAATTTGATAAAAGGATTGCCATCATTGAATGATAAATAGAGTTGTCATATACTATATTTATAGGCGACGAAGACATTTTATTATGAATGACATTTTCATACCAAGTCCAAAGGAGTGTCGTAGCTCGATATATAGTGTGTCTGGCTCATAATCGTAAAGATGTCGGTTCGACTCCCGGGCGTAACATTTAAAATATGTTTCGGCATATGAGGTATGTTCATAAAATATCGCGAATTTTGTAATTTTTCAAAAAGTATTTATTTATTCATGAATATCTATTTTGTCCCCTTCAAAGTATTTCCCCTCGGATATAATACACTTCTGCGAAAAGTTTTTTCCAATCCTCGAATCACTTCAAATAATCATTTTTGTGATCTTGATCAGCTCCTCCTTCGATGCCGTCTTTATCTCCTCAATAGTGGCGTAGCGTTTTGGGAACAAAAAATAGTCACAGGGGGCTAGGTCAGGGGAATACGGTGGCTGCCGCACCATTACTGTATTGTTTTTGGCCAAATATTAGCGCACAAGCAACGATGTGTGCGCAGGGGCGTTATCATGGTGCAAAAGCCAGTTTTTGTTCTTCCACAAATCCGGGCGTTTTTGGCGGATTGCTTCGCGCAATTTGCGCATAACTGGCAGGTAATATTCTTTATTGACCGTACTATTCTGTGGCAAGAAATCATAATGCACCACGCCCCTGCAATCAAAGAAAACTGTGAGCAAAACCTTTACGTTCGACCGAAGTTGGGCGTCCGGAACGCTGTTCGTCCTTCGCATCTTCTCGGCCCTCTAAGAACATTGTGTACCACCGATAAACGTTGCTTTGTTTCAAGGTAGCTTCACCATATGCCACAGTCAACATTCGACGCACTTTATTTTGTTTTTCACACAAAATTTGATGCAGAAAAAATTTGATCTATTTTTTGAAATAGATAAAAATCGAAGACAAGTTAAAACACATCCAAGCACAACAGCTGTCAAAAATTAACTAAACATTCAAAATGGCCGACCTTGTCGGCATAAGTAAGGGACATGAGTACAAACATAATGCTACAAAAATATCAAAAATCAAATACACGTAGGCCGCGGAAATTAAAAATTCCCGATATTTCTTGAACATACCTCGTACTTGTTATCCCCTCACCTTAGAGAAGAGGGTATATATCATTTGCTACGAGCCAAAAGTGTAACACATCGAAGGAGTGACCTAAGACCTTAAGTATATTCGACGGATATCCTTTTTGGGTCATTTAAAGTCGAATGAGCAATGTCCGTCCGTCTGTCTGTCTGTCTGCTGGCTGGTGCGCACGATAACTCTCGATAGGTGGTAATATTTTCTTCTATCTCCGGCTATGTTCGAAGATGGGCCATAGTGGTCCACGCCTTCTAGTACCTCCCCCACAAAGGGTTAACATTTAGTGAAATATTGATTATTTAATGACTTCTATACCACTTATTAGAATCGTCTGAAATTACATACATAGTATTAGTTTATTAGTCACTATTATGGGCGAAGTTGCCACGCCCCCCTTGTGGTACCTTCCACACAAATGGACAATTTTGAACCAAAAGTTATCAGCTTATAACTTTAATACTAGTGCATACAAAGACTTGAAATTTTGTACAGTGTGCTGGTTTAATAGTCCCTAAAATACAGTGAAAAATGGGCACTATTGCCACACTCCTTTTGGTACCTCCCACACAAATGGAGCATTTTAAACTAAAATTTAACAGCTTATAACTTTAATACCATTCCATACAAATACTTGAAATTTTGTACATTGTAATGCTTTTATAGTACCTAGAGTCCAGAGAAAAATGGACATTAGTGGCGCGCTCCTTTTGGTACCTCCCACTCAAATGGACCTTTTTGTACCAAAAGATAACAGCTTTTAACTTTAATACCAGTGCATACAAATACTTGAAATTTCGTACAGTAAAAAGCTTTTATAGCACCTAGAGTCTAGAGAAAAGTGGCCGTAATTGGCGCGGCCCTTTTGGTACCTCCCACACAAATGGACCATTTTACACCAAAATTAACAGCTTATAACTTAAATACCAGTGCATATAAATGCTTGAAATTTTGTACAGTGTAATGCTTTTATAGTACCAAGAGTCCTGATAAAAATGGGCGCTATTGGCTCGCCCCTTTTGGTACCTCCCACACAAATGGACCATTTTACACCGAAAGCTAACAGCTTATTACTGTAATACCAGTGCACAAAAATATTTTAATATTGTACAAAGCTTTTATAGAGCTAGACTCCAGTGAAAAGTGGACGTTACTGGTACGCCCATTTTGGTAACTCCCACGCAAGTGGACCATTTTGCACCAAAAGTTAACTGTGTATAACTTTAATACCTTTCACACAAATACTTGAAATTTTGTTCAGTGTAATGCTTTCATGGGACCTACAGTCCATTGAAAATTGGGCGTTATTGGTACGCCCCTTTTGGTAGCTCCCACAGAACTGGACTATTTTGCACCAAAAGTTAACAGCATATAACTTTAATTAAATTGATAATCATTTTTTTAAAACAAAAAATTAATAAATTTACTAATAGTTTTTTTGGGACTCAAGGTGAGGGGATGCATAAGTCGGTTTACCCTACAGAACTTTCTTACTTGTTTTTAAATATCAAAATGAAACCTCTTATTGGGAGACATATTAAAAATCTTCTGAATGATTCACCCTATACATTAGTTGGTTACTCGACCGGAATATTCGTACTTGTTTCCGCATACAAATTACTTAGTACTTAATAATCACTCTAAACAGAAAATTGTTCATTTAACAATATTTCACCTTCAAAAGTACAAGAAAAAACTTTTGAAACAATTCATAACTAATTTATAGCACTGATTCGCTGATTAACTCTTCATGTCCATCACCTTGGAAATTTAGACATATATACATACATACATATATACGTGTGTAAATACTTTCACTTGAAGACATATAGACTGATTCCCTCAATATAAACAACGCTGTAATTAAAACAACAATCATTTCGAACAGTTTTAGAATTTCTCAACCAAATTTTCTCCGACAGTGGAACCAACATTACCAACTGAGCTACGTAGACACATTCATTTTTATGAAAAATTAGTTTTTAAATACAATTATGTATATATCCCAAAATTTTCGAAAATTCAAATGTATATTTATGTACACTTGAATTTGATAAAAGGATTGCCATCATTGAATGATAAATAGAGTTGTCATATACTATATTTATAGGCGACGAAGACATTTTATTATGAATGACATTTTCATACCAAGTCCAAAGGAGTGTCGTAGCTCGATATATAGTGTGTCTGGCTCATAATCGTAAAGATGTCGGTTCGACTCCCGGGCGTAACATTTAAAATATGTTTCGGCATATGAGGTATGTTCATAAAATATCGCGAATTTTGTAATTTTTCAAAAAGTATTTATTTATTCATGAATATCTATTTTGTCCCCTTCAAAGTATTTCCCCTCGGATATAATACACTTCTGCGAAAAGTTTTTTCCAATCCTCGAATCACTTCAAATAATCATTTTTGTGATCTTGATCAGCTCCTCCTTCGATGCCGTCTTTATCTCCTCAATAGTGGCGTAGCGTTTTGGGAACAAAAAATAGTCACAGGGGGCTAGGTCAGGGGAATACGGTGGCTGCCGCACCATTACTGTATTGTTTTTGGCCAAATATTAGCGCACAAGCAACGATGTGTGCGCAGGGGCGTTATCATGGTGCAAAAGCCAGTTTTTGTTCTTCCACAAATCCGGGCGTTTTTGGCGGATTGCTTCGCGCAATTTGCGCATAACTGGCAGGTAATATTCTTTATTGACCGTACTATTCTGTGGCAAGAAATCATAATGCACCACGCCCCTGCAATCAAAGAAAACTGTGAGCAAAACCTTTACGTTCGACCGAAGTTGGGCGTCCGGAACGCTGTTCGTCCTTCGCATCTTCTCGGCCCTCTAAGAACATTGTGTACCACCGATAAACGTTGCTTTGTTTCAAGGTAGCTTCACCATATGCCACAGTCAACATTCGACGCACTTTATTTTGTTTTTCACACAAAATTTGATGCAGAAAAAATTTGATCTATTTTTTGAAATAGATAAAAATCGAAGACAAGTTAAAACACATCCAAGCACAACAGCTGTCAAAAATTAACTAAACATTCAAAATGGCCGACCTTGTCGGCATAAGTAAGGGACATGAGTACAAACATAATGCTACAAAAATATCAAAAATCAAATACACGTAGGCCGCGGAAATTAAAAATTCCCGATATTTCTTGAACATACCTCGTACTTGTTATCCCCTCACCTTAGAGAAGAGGGTATATATCATTTGCTACGAGCCAAAAGTGTAACACATCGAAGGAGTGACCTAAGACCTTAAGTATATTCGACGGATATCCTTTTTGGGTCATTTAAAGTCGAATGAGCAATGTCCGTCCGTCTGTCTGTCTGTCTGCTGGCTGGTGCGCACGATAACTCTCGATAGGTGGTAATATTTTCTTCTATCTCCGGCTATGTTCGAAGATGGGCCATAGTGGTCCACGCCTTCTAGTACCTCCCCCACAAAGGGTTAACATTTAGTGAAATATTGATTATTTAATGACTTCTATACCACTTATTAGAATCGTCTGAAATTACATACATAGTATTAGTTTATTAGTCACTATTATGGGCGAAGTTGCCACGCCCCCCTTGTGGTACCTTCCACACAAATGGACAATTTTGAACCAAAAGTTATCAGCTTATAACTTTAATACTAGTGCATACAAAGACTTGAAATTTTGTACAGTGTGCTGGTTTAATAGTCCCTAAAATACAGTGAAAAATGGGCACTATTGCCACACTCCTTTTGGTACCTCCCACACAAATGGAGCATTTTAAACTAAAATTTAACAGCTTATAACTTTAATACCATTCCATACAAATACTTGAAATTTTGTACATTGTAATGCTTTTATAGTACCTAGAGTCCAGAGAAAAATGGACATTAGTGGCGCGCTCCTTTTGGTACCTCCCACTCAAATGGACCTTTTTGTACCAAAAGATAACAGCTTTTAACTTTAATACCAGTGCATACAAATACTTGAAATTTCGTACAGTAAAAAGCTTTTATAGCACCTAGAGTCTAGAGAAAAGTGGCCGTAATTGGCGCGGCCCTTTTGGTACCTCCCACACAAATGGACCATTTTACACCAAAATTAACAGCTTATAACTTAAATACCAGTGCATATAAATGCTTGAAATTTTGTACAGTGTAATGCTTTTATAGTACCAAGAGTCCTGATAAAAATGGGCGCTATTGGCTCGCCCCTTTTGGTACCTCCCACACAAATGGACCATTTTACACCGAAAGCTAACAGCTTATTACTGTAATACCAGTGCACAAAAATATTTTAATATTGTACAAAGCTTTTATAGAGCTAGACTCCAGTGAAAAGTGGACGTTACTGGTACGCCCATTTTGGTAACTCCCACGCAAGTGGACCATTTTGCACCAAAAGTTAACTGTGTATAACTTTAATACCTTTCACACAAATACTTGAAATTTTGTTCAGTGTAATGCTTTCATGGGACCTACAGTCCATTGAAAATTGGGCGTTATTGGTACGCCCCTTTTGGTAGCTCCCACAGAACTGGACTATTTTGCACCAAAAGTTAACAGCATATAACTTTAATTAAATTGATAATCATTTTTTTAAAACAAAAAATTAATAAATTTACTAATAGTTTTTTTGGGACTCAAGGTGAGGGGATGCATAAGTCGGTTTACCCTACAGAACTTTCTTACTTGTTTTTAAATATCAAAATGAAACCTCTTATTGGGAGACATATTAAAAATCTTCTGAATGATTCACCCTATACATTAGTTGGTTACTCGACCGGAATATTCGTACTTGTTTCCGCATACAAATTACTTAGTACTTAATAATCACTCTAAACAGAAAATTGTTCATTTAACAATATTTCACCTTCAAAAGTACAAGAAAAAACTTTTGAAACAATTCATAACTAATTTATAGCACTGATTCGCTGATTAACTCTTCATGTCCATCACCTTGGAAATTTAGACATATATACATACATACATATATACGTGTGTAAATACTTTCACTTGAAGACATATAGACTGATTCCCTCAATATAAACAACGCTGTAATTAAAACAACAATCATTTCGAACAGTTTTAGAATTTCTCACACACATTTCCTTCTTTTTTAAAAATCCAAAACAGCAGAAACAGCTGTGAAATAACCCACACAACAGTGAAAACAAAAAAAAAACAAATTCCCTGAAACTTTCGACATGAAACGCAGAAGAACAAGAAGAGGAGAATAGTGGAAAATGCCTTATTTATAATAACACTTACCAAGTCTATGAAATTGTACCTATCCTATATGTGTATACGTATTTCTATTTATCGAGTATTTCCATAAAATCAAACCAAACCAAACGATATTGTTTGCTCTTAACCTTGTAAATCCACAACCACCAGTCAAGTCAGTAAATGTTGGTAATAAAGCTCAAATAGCCAATTAAGTTGGCTAAAGGCAAAACCGTTTTCAGTTTTCAAAGGCAAAGAAGCTATCTACAAAATACGAGTAACAAGGACGATATACTCTCGCACTTACATAGTGGAATATTCTCGCCAACATATGACGTGTAATAATTTCTCCCCGAAAAAAAAATGTAGCAACTTGTTCTTCGACTTCGATACAATTTTCAACGCCTTTTTGTGAAATCAATATTTTAAGAATTATTACCAAAGTAACCATTAAACACTCTTCGTTTGCTTTGCTTTATTTAGTTTTTCTTCTTGTTTTCGAATGGGAGAAAAATAAATAACAACAATTGCTCGTCATAAGGACTTTGGTGGTTTAGGATTTCCAACATTTTTATTTTCACTGTTTGCTGCTTTCATTTGAAGGTTGAGAACTATAGGCAAATAAAATAACTACATGCAACCCAAGACATTCTGTACTTTTTTTATATTTTATTAAATTTTTGGTACCTTTTGATGTTGAAATTTACGAGTTTCATGTGAAGGTTCTCGGGGAATGGGAGCAATGAAATAAATATTTATACGGAATTTTATTATGACACGGGGCAAAATCGCATATTTTGATTTGTTTGAATCGAAAGAAAATATACTTGGAACACAAATTTGTAATCTATATATATAAGAGAGTGTCTGTTTGTGGGCTTGTTTGGGTGTTTGTTTGTTCCGTATAGACGTCTAAACGGCTTGACCGATCATCTTGACATTTTCACAGAATGTACTTGTGTAGGGGGTGCTGAAAATAGGGTACTTGAATTTTCGTTATATCAAGTGGGCCTAGACCCGCCAATATGGGTCCAATTTTGATATTGAGAAAAATTTTTAACTAGAGTGCTGAAATTTTGTGTGTATGCATTTAGTGTCAGATTATGTGAATTTTCAAAAAATGGGCGGAATCGGACCAATGGGCGTGGCCCCGCCCATATAAGCCAAATTTTGAAATTGAGACTCATATCTTGCACAATTTTTTAGCGAGAGTGCTGTATTTTTTTGCATATGGATTTGGTGATTGTCTATGTAATTGGTTAAAAAATGGACGGAATCGGAAATCTGAAGTCTGGGGCAATGAAGTGGACCGGGTCCAGCTAGTTATTATATATTTTCGAGCAAATAAATTTTATTTGAAAATCAATAAAATGTATTTAGAACGCATATGTTAATATATTTGAATAAAATATATTTGCGAACTAATTTTCTCAAATAAAATATGTGTTTAAATACAAATAAAATTATTGTTTATGAATATTTCCAAATATATTTTATTAAACAAAAAAAGATTTTCGAAACTTTGCTGAATTTTTCGAACTTTAGTTTTAATTTTTTCCATGTTTTCGAATTATGCTTTTCTATTTAAAATGGCATACTTAGCATTAACTTCTATTTGAAGCCACTTATTTTTATTTTCTAACTATTCCCAGTCATTATTTTCATTTATAAAGAAATTTTACTAACATTAAAAATTTCTAAAAATTACCTTTCAATTGCTGAAAACTTAAAACAATTAAAGAATAGATATATATTCACGCAAATAGATCTTTGTTTGGGAAATAACATATACAAATAAAAAATATTAGAATGTAAACATAGTTTTGTCTAGAACAACATCCTCCCAAACATATAATATTTGTATGTGTCAAATGTTATATATTTGGAGGGCACCCTAAAAATATATATGTTTCAAGCAGAATATGTTTGGGACAATATACTACAGAGGAAATTGTTTTTCAGCGTGCGAGAAATTTGTTTATAACACTGTGCAACAAATTTTGGGTCATCAAATCTTTCCCGAACGAAACCAATTGGATATGATAGTACACCACTAGTATATCAAAACCCCCTAAGGGTTTAGCAAAGTTAGCTCGAATTTTTGTTTTATAGCCCTTTGAATTTGGTCTACACGGGGCAAAATCGCCTTTTTTGATATGTTTGAATGGAAAGAAAATATATTTGGAACACACATTTTTAAATATTATATATTTCTGAACAAATAAATTTTATTTGAAAATCAATAAAATATATTTGGAACGCATATATTAATATATTACAACAAAATATATTTGCAAACTAAATTTCCCAAATAAAGTATGTGTTTAAGTACAAATAAAATTATTGTTTAGGAATGTCTTCAAATATAGTTTATTTAAAAAAGATTTTCAAATCTTTAGCTGGCTTTTTCGAATTTCATTTTTAACTTTTTCTTGGTTCCCAATTGTACCTCCCAGTTATGATACCATATGCATCATTGACTTCTGTTTCAAATCAATTATTTAAATTTCCGAGCATTCCAAGCCATCATTAGTTGTCAATCCACCAAAAAATTTATTTTGATCCAAGATTATAGGATTTTAATTATTATTTTTACGAACATTAAACAATTTCTAAAAAATTACTTTCAATTACTGAACAATATAACACAATTTAGGTATTTTCTGAATACTTAAATGTGAATTTTTTATTTGTTTCGGAAATAATAGTCCCAAATAATAACAAATTGGGAGTAAACAAAGATTTGTTTATAACACCATCTTCCCAAACATATAACCTTTGTGTGTACCAAATATTGTATGTTTAGAGTGTTCCCTGAACATATATATGTTTCAAGCCGAATATGTTTGGGACAATATACTACAGAAGCGATTTTTTTTCAGCGTGTATGTGAAAACAAAAAATAAACCCAACCGCCTCCGAAGTTACTCCCAAAATTAAAAACAATATACCCGGTGGGGCAACGGGAGATCCAAAAGTGCCGTACAAACAAAAAAATTCCTAATAACGGGTCCGCCATCTAACGTTTTTTTTCAACTAGTGCTTATTTCGTGAATGGTAACACTTAGCTCATGTCTGATTTGACAGATAATTCGTTTTATCCTTCCGCTGAACGAATATGGTTGTGTATACGCTTGAGCAACGCTGGGAGCGATCGACTTACAGAAGATGCCGATTTTGCCAAAAAAATCATCTTTTCAGATGAAGCTCATTTGGATCTTGGCGGGTATGTAAACAAGCAAAATTGTCGCATTTGGGGTACAGAAAACCCGCACGCATACATTGAAAAGCCGATACACCCAAAACGAAAATGAGCAAGGAGTGGCCGTTACAGTCAATGGCGATCGTTATCGGGCCATGTTGAACGAAGTTTTGTTCACAAAAATTGAAGAGGAGGATATTGGCATCATTTGGTTTCAACAGGACGGCGCTACGTGCCACACAGCCGAAGCTACAATCGATGTTTAGCGCGATGTTTTCAAAAAAAAAAAATTATTTGGCGGACCCTTTATTTATATACGTAATCCAATGGAGTGAATCAATGCATATATTAAACAATTGGAATTGAATATTTAAGGCCTCGCATATTTAAATTTATTAATTTTTATACTTTATGTGGTTTTGGAACTCCAGGGACTTTTTTGTGGAATCCATATTTTAAGGCCCCATACGACACTAGATTTTTATTTCATTTTTCGATTATTGAGGAATTTCCTTTCATTTCCTTTCATCAACAAATCGCCTCACTATCTTCAGGAAAAGTGAGGCGATTTGTCTGCGTAATGCATCAGGGAAATGTAAAAGATTCGTGGTCCCAGAAAGTAAGCGATTGCGGTTGATCATCGGCAATGAGGAGATTCCTTTGGGACAACATTAAATACCTAGTTATTCAATTCGATAAGCTCTACATATAAGTTTAATAAGCATGTAGTTTTAAGATTATACCTAAGATTTACTCTTAAAATAATGAGAAGCCCCGGGAGCAAGGGCGATATTGGTTTCGCTTCACATGTACACATAACCAAGTATCTGACATTTCTATCCACAAGGAAAGGCACCGTAATTACATTACATTAGGATAATACGTTACAGTCCGTTACGTTACAGAATAACATACTGCGATAAAACATAAGGTACTAGTTTGTAATTTTTAAATTATTTTAAATAAGGCTCAATAAATAAACTTAAACCTAAACTTGAGTATCATATCGTATATTTGTGAGTCTAAGGTCCTTTTTTGAGGTCAATGACTCCAGGGCCCGTTGTTCCACTATGTTTTTTTAATGAATTTTTGGATCATTGCGGATGTCTTGGTTTTTTGTTTCGTCATGTGCCCGCTTAAGATAACTTTTTATATAGAAATAGTCTGAAAGTTGACTTAAAATAGCCTAACTTCAAGGGGCTATAAAACAAAAATTCGAGCTATCTCTACTTGCATCACCCGTTATTCTGTCAGTCTGTCTGTCTGCTGGAGCGCACGATAGTTCTCGAAAGGGGTAAACGATAACTAACGTTGATTCGTGCAAAAAAGGCACATTTTTATGATTTTTTTGTGACGAAACGGTTAAATTTTTTGATTGAAACCAATGGTACGTTAAAGTATAACTTTCAAAGATTATTGTGTTAAAATGTTCATAAAAAAAAATAAAAAATGTGGCAACGACAGCATTTATGCGGATGCGCCTCGAAAAAAGTTGAATTACGGTGCCCCTCATAACTCGATACCGGATCATCAGAAATTAAAAACATTAATTCGAGTTTTTTTTCTAAATTTTAATTTTTCAATTTTTGAGAACACTTTGAAGTGAAATGTGCGATTTTTGCGAGAAAAATTCGACTAATTGGTTATTGTTAAATAAAAAAATTAACAAATTAAAAAAAAAAAACTCGACAGCGTTACCTCGTAAATTATGTAAAGAACAAGTAAGAAAGTTCAGTCGGGTAAACCGACTAATGAATCCCCTCACCTTGAGTCTGAAAAAATATTAGTAAATTTATTTATTTCTTTGTTTTATTTAAATTATTATCAATTTAAATTGCATTTAATAACTTTAAAGTATGCTCATTCGACTTAAAATGACCCAAATCGGATATCCGCCGAACATTCTTTGGGTCTTAGGTCACTCCTTGGATGTGTTACACTTTTGGCTCGTAGCAAATGATATATACCCTCCTCTCTAAGGTGAGGGGATAAAAATTAACAAATTTAAAAAAACTCGACAGCGTTATCTCGTAAATTATGTAAAAAAACAAGAAAGTTCAGTCGGATAAACCGACTAATGAATCCCTCACCTTGAGTCTCAAAAAAATATTAGTAAATTTATTTTTTTTGTTTTATTTAAATTATTATAAATTTAAATTGCATTTAATAACTTTAAAGTATGTACTGGTATTAAAGTCCAAGCTGTTTACTTTTGGTACAAAATGGTCCATTTGTGTGAGAGGTACCAAAAGGGGCGAACCAATAACGGTCACATTTCTCTGGACTATAGGTACTATAAAAGTATTACACTGTACAAAATTGAAAGTATTTGTATGCACTGGTATCAAAGTTTTCAGCTGGTAACTTTTGTTACAAAATGGTCCATTTGTGTGGGAGGTACCAAAAGAAGCGTGGCAATAATGCCCATTTTTCACTGTATTGTTGGTACTATTAAACCATTACACTGTACAAAACTTCAAGTCTTTGTATGCACTGGTAATAAAGTTATAAGCTATTAACTTTTGGTTCAAAATTGTCCATTTGTGTGGCAGGTACCAAAAGGGACGTGGCAACTTCGCCCATTTCTCTCAAGGTAATAGTGACTAATAAACTAATACTATGTGTAGAATTTCAGAGGATTCAAATACGTAGTATAGAAGTTATTAAATGATCAATATTTCACTAAATGTTAACACTTTGTGGGGGAGGTACTAGAAGGAGTGGACCCATATGGCCCATATTCGAACTTAGCCCGAGATAGAAGAAAATATTACCACCTACCAAATTTGAAGTCAATCGGTTACTCCTTTCGAGAGTTATCGTGCGCATCAGCCAGCAGACAGACAGACAGACGGACGGACGGACGGACATTGCTCATTCGACTTAAAATGACCCAAAACGGATATCCGCCGAACATACTTAGGGTCTAAGGTCACTTCTTCGATGTGTTACACTTTTGGTTCGTAGTAAATGATATATACCCTCATCTCTTAGGTGAGGGGATAACAAATTGTGTCCGAGACCAAAAATTTGTTTTTTCGTGTAGATTGCGGCATATTTTTCGATAAAATCAAAACGAATTTTTTTATAGAAGAGTTTATTTTTATCCCCCCACCTTAGAGAGGAGGGTATATATTTTTTGCTATGATTCATAAATCGGTTTACCCGACTGAACTTTCTTACTTGTTTTACTTTTCTGGAGTTTAAAATACTTAAAACTTAAATTTCACTTCAGACTTTGTGAACATTTTAAACCGAAACTTATTTTTCGGTTTACGTTTTCTGTAGAAGCTTAGGGCGTCTTCGATTTCAAAAACGTAAATTCTTGTACGATTTTGCACTCTGTGACATGCCTGATACTCTTATACTCTCGTCACACTAAAGTGACGGTATAATAAAAGATGTACATCTTATTTAATTGTATGCAGAACCATTTTAAGGAGCCTTGGCCGTCATCAGTAAAATATTTTCGCCTCATACATAAGTAGGTTTGTCCCATTGTGACTTCTTGGCGCTATTGAAAACATGCCGACACCTCCATTCTAAAATATGCTAAGTCGACTTAGCATGATTTTAAGGAGATTACATTTTTAATTTTTAAAAATTCCAAATATATTCAGGCAACATTTGGTGCTTATCCGTCAATCCAATCAAGAGTTATTCACAAAACAGTACAGGTGATTCGATTTGCATAATAATGGAATTCCACACAAAAAATTCATCAATCATTGATCGCCTCTCCTGAAGTACTACCATTTTGCACTTAGCATAGTTTAGAATGGAGGTATTGGTGTGTGAATAACACAGTACAACTCATGATTTTGGGACTCAATTCTGAGAATTGGACGTGAAAGTAGCCCCAAAAATAAAAACTTCTGCATCCATCATTCGTTTAGTCACGCTGGCTTAATTAATAATTTAATTTAATTTGAACTTTTTCTATATTTTCTTCTCGGTATACCGTACGGAATATATCTTTTGTGTCGTAAGCAAAGTTGTAGATATTGAATAGGAGAAAAAATGCGGAACAAACCAACCCGAAAAAAGTGCATCCAGTGCCTTAAAAATCACAAAAATTCCCACATAGTAGTCATAAAATATCTGTCAGTAAAATATTGAAAAATACTTATACGTATACGTATTACAAAACCTTAAAACAGAACATTATAAAATAGAACAGAACATTTTTGCGAAAAAATTCGAAAAAAATACAGTGATTTTCGCAGTACATCGAGAGTGGGAAAGAACCAATACACTAATAGCAATAGCAATGTATATGCCGGTGCCTGCTGTATACCCTTTTCCCTGTAAATTCAGGGTATACTCGTATAAGGTGGTTAGTAGAACTAATACTTGTTTTTGCATAGTCTTTTCATAAGTTCCTTTTTTGTGAACTTTACCATGACATTTAAGCATTGTCAGATCATGAAAAAGTTGAAAGGTGCGCTTGTATTAAAGCTCGTATATTTATGTTTATAATGGGAAAACCTTCATTACACAAGGTGTCCCATAAGTTACACAAGATTTAAATTAAATAGAAAATTCACTTTTTCAAGATTATTTTTTATTGAAGCACAGGAAGCACATCGAAAAAATGGCCTCCACTGACGCTCTTTTTATTACAAAATATTCGTAAGACTATACCGCACATATCGATACCTCCATTCTAAAACATGCTAAGTTGACTTAACATAGTTTTGGGGAGATTGGATTTTTAATTTCTAAATATTCCAAATTATATTCAGTCAAAATTTTGTGTTTATCCGTCAACCCAATCAAAAGTTATTCACAAAACAGTGCAGGTCATTCGAATTGCATTATAAAGGAATTCCACACAAATTTAATAAAATCATCAAACTTTGATAGCCTCTCCTGAAAAACTACCTGTTTGCACTTAGCCTAGTTTAGAATGGAGGTATCGATATGGTGGCAAATTCAAATCTTACGGTAATTTTGGAACACCCTGTATTGCTGCTCGTTTCATATCCAAATAATCAACCTACAAAAGAAAGAACGAATACGAGTATTCCACTATCATCATTTTAACAGACACGTTAAAAGTTTGACACCCAAAGGAAATGCCTTTCATGATGACTCTCAGGTGGAACTAAGGCAGGGGGCATGAATAGTGCCCCCCATGCACAGACTGACTCTTGCAAGACTGTAATTTTGTAATAAAATGGGATTTTCTTTTCAGTTTCTATCACAACGTGTGTGTGCTCGCGTAATAACGTAGTCATGATTGACGTAACCCATTCATACGTTCAACAATTGCCTTTTGATATGAGTACTGGTGCCATGCATGATAGGCGGTGGGGTGTATGGGTATACCTCTTAAAATTATATGTGTTTTTGATGGTATGGAGGGCGAGGCATCAACATTATTAGGCATGATGTTAGAGAGGAAAGGATCGGTGGGGTTGTTGAATGCCAACCAATCACAAAGTTCAATGAACAGCTATTAAAGTATTCAAAAGAACATTGTGTATTAAATAAAAAATTCAATTTGAATTAATAAAATGTAATGGAATTAAAAAAAAATCAACTTCCCCTACCAACAATGGATGTTCATTCCTGTGATGTAGTTATCGGTTTTAGATATGTAATTCTCGCTGTAATACTTGAAAATGTTAAATTTTAATGTTCGACTTTCTGGACCAAATTCCAAATGTGGTGATATAAATACGGGTATGTGATTTTGTTCAAAAAAGTTATTTTCTGCTATTGTCCAAGTACAATTGATTCGCGTCTATTATTATATCTAAAATCTGGAGTTTCTATAATAAAAATTAGAGTTGTGTGTTCGTGAACTAAATAGTTCATTTAGGATGACCAGGTATGACCCTCAGGAACTAAGTGAAATGTTCTTCGATATAATGATTATGTTCGTAATTGTATGTCTGGTCACCCCAATTGAACGAGTTCGAGAACTAGTGAACTAGTTCCACACAAGTCAAATAAAAATGTGAATGAATTTGTATACCACATTTTGAAATAAGAGCAATAAAAGCAGCTCCACCTAAAATGGGCAAATATTTTTCAGAATTTCGCTTCGACGGGGCAATATTTTTTTCAGAACCGAAATCACCATTAATCATTCATCAAATGGTCACTTTGGCGTATGAGTGTTTAATGCTTCAACATCAAGCACACGTACCGAAGGCGTTCATTACTTGACTGAGTTCATTCCCAGCAAACAATTTCTTCCGAATTCGGTCCGAAGTCGGTCAGAAACTCTGCACAAGTAGCCGATTCTGATGCCGACTTTGTTTCGAAATTGTTCAGATAACCATGTGAGCGGTTGACACGACTTCTGTAACTTTTGTCTTGGGAAATTCGGTTGATTGTGCAGAGTTGTCGGACTCATCTCTGTCAGAAATCTGAAGAAAAATCGGAGGGAAATTCGGAAGGATTTTGCGACTAGTTTCAATTAAGTCGGCCTTAAGTCTAATAAAATAGTCGAAAATGGTTCGAATTTCCGACCGGTTTCTGGAAATTTGTCCGATTTGTCGGACCAATTTCGGAAAGTCTAACCGATCATCCGAATTTGGTCCGACTTCTCCGACATATTTCTGACTATCTGTCCAATTTTTCGGACCTATTTCGGAAGGAAGTCGAACAAAAAATCCGAATTTGGTCTAACTTCTCCTAAATTTTTCTAACCATCTGTCCGATTTGTCGGCCCAATTTCGGAAAGAAGTTTAACAAAATATCAGAATTTGGTCCGACTTCTCCGACATTTTTCTGAATATCTGTCCGATATGTCGGACCATTTTCGGAAGGAAGTCTAACAAAAGCATCCGAAATTAGTCAGACTTCTCCGACATTTTTCCGCTATTTGTCCGATTTGTCGGACCAATTTCGGAATGAAGTCTAACTAAACATACGAATTTGGTATAATTTGTCCGACCGGTTTCTGACTAATGGTTCAACTTTTCTGAATAAATAAATAAAATAAAAATAAATAATAATAATAACAATAAATAATAATAAATAAATATAAATTAATTTATCCGCGACATGTTAATTGTTTTGTGGCACAATTGAAAATGAGAGGTGATGTAAGAAAACAAACAAAAGAATGTATGTATGCAAAACAACAACAACAAGAACCAGTTCTTGCTATTCCATGAAAATTAACAGTTAGCTATGTTGCGGGAATTTAATTATTGGCACATGGTTACTGAAATAAAACAAGACAAAAATTCCGTTTCGAAAAGAAAAAACACCATTCGAGAATGTGCAGAAACGTCGTATAATTCTCGATCAAGAAAAAAACAACAAACACTTTAGATAATGTGCAGAAACGTCGAATAATTTTCGGTCAAGAAAAAAGCATAAAATCCCTTTCGAGAATGTGTAGAAAAGTAGCATATTTCTCGATTAAGAAAAATAAACAAGAAATCCGTTCCGAGAATGTGCAGAAATGTCGTGTAAATCTCGTATGGAATTTTAGAGAATGTGCAGAATTGTCTGACCGATATTGTACAGAAAAGCGTTTAAATGTCTAAAGGAAATTTAGACAATTCGGCTGAATGTCTAATGAAACTTACGAGAATTTGCCGACGTCCGACACGTCGGAAATAATTGTTTACTGGGTTGTTATATCCTACACCAGTGTGGTGTAGGGGTACCATATGTCTGTGGTACTGGGTATTACAAGTTTATTTTGAGCCACATTAAAGTATGCGGATCGACTCAGAATTAATAGAATTCTATCTAGATTTTGTTTATCTAGATGTCTGTCCGTCTGTCTGATGTCCATGTAAAGTACAGGTCGTAATTCTAGACCAATCCTGATGAAACTTGGAACAGACCACTTTTTAGCATCAAGGACTAAAGATATTGAATTTTGAAGAAAATCGGTTCAGATATAAACTCCAAATATGCGTTCCTTCAGATTTGGTATCAAAATGTTAGGTTAGGTTGAAGAGAGGAGATGTTTCAACGCCTCTTGTCCACGGACATACACTTATGCCAGTGGTTCGGCCTATTTCGCGCGCCTTATTTATGATCTTTTCAACACCTCAGGATCTTTCAGCAATATCCTCTGAGATGAGGTGGCGTGTCGTACCCGAAATATGGGGATCTTGCATGTGTGTCGGGTATTGGCACAGAAAATGTTCTATCGTTTCGATGTTTTTCCTGCATTTGTCGTTTTCTGCTAGTCCTATGCCTGTAAGATTGAGTGTCCCATTGGAACACTTTCATAGTTCTGGATTTTATCCTTTCCGATATAAGGGTAAAGTTTGAAGACTTTGTTTGAAATTTTTTTATTTTAATTTTTTGAAAAAATAAAAAAATCCTAACTGTTTTAAAGACAGTAACTAAACAACTCTCTCAACGTAAAAGTGAAATTCCTAACATTTGTTGGCCGTATAATTTGCTTTAATATAAAGGGTATCACGGCTCTATCGGGCTTATATTTCGCGGTCCAAATATGGTCCAAATATGGTCCAAATATTAAAGGTACCATCCATGGAAATTAAAATTTAAAATTGTTATGCCTTAATCTACAAAAAACGGTTTTTAGGTCTTGGACACAAATAATGTTTGTTGTTGCATAGTATTAGTATTTATTGCCCCAATGTTATGGGTCCAAATTTTTTTTATGCAATATGAATAATCTAAAACAGGTGTTGAACCCAGTTCAACAGTATTGATTTAATGAATTCCACTATATATGAATTTGTACATTACTTTTAATATTATTGTTTAAGAAAAAATGGCTTATTATGAATTTCCTCTGTATCCTTTATTTCATTGTCACTTTTGTCTAGATGGCAACTCTTTATCCGTTCCCTGCCATGAAGGCAAAAAGCTTTGACCCAAATGGATAAAGAGCTGCCATCTTCTCTGTTCATTCCAATGTAATTTGGCTGAATTGCAGAAATTCAGGGTTTTTCTCTATCTTCGCTCTGCACCGACTTCACTTTTGCGGCATCATCTGTAGCGGTAAGCAGCAGCGACTCTTATTAAATAAATCTGTTTTCAACTAAATTAAACTGTGCCTTTTCTTTCTGTTTTCTTTTACCCATTACAAACTGTCGGAGTTCAATTGATATTAAAATACAGTCCACTCCACAGAAGGAACTCCCGAAATTGTACAACAGGGATGTAACGAATATTCGCATTCGCATATGCGAACGCAATTTATTCGCATCATTTTAACATTCGCTTTCCATCTTTGGATTATTCGCATTCGTTTTCGCAAAAATATATTTCAGTATTCGCTTCCATTTATTAAAAGTGTTATATCTTGTTATTCGCCTCGCACATTTTGAAGATATTAATACCAATAAAAACCTCTTCCACTTCTCTTCAAAACAGTTGAAAAATATGCTTGTCCTTGTGGCAACAGGAGGTAAAAATATGGAAAAAATTCTTAATACTCGTACTTGAATATCCTGGGAAAGTATCAATTTAGTTCCTTAATTTTGTTGGTACTAAAGGGTCAAACTATTATTCGCTTTCGCAAAAATTCATTTTTCACTATTCGCATTCGCAAGAAATAAAGGGTCCGCCAAATAACTTTTTTTTTGAAAACATCGCGCATCGAGTGTAGCTTCGGCTGTGTGGCACGTAGCGCCGTCCTGTTGAAACCAAATGTTGCCAATATCCTCCTCTTCAATTTTTGTGAACAAAAATTCGTTCAACAAGGCCCGATAACGATCGCCATTGACTGTAACGGCCACTCCTTGCTCATGGCCCAATTATGCCTCTGGACCAAAATCCGCACCAAACAGTGACTCGTTTTGGGTGTATGCGTGCGGGTTTTCTGTGCCCCAAATGCGACAATTTTGCTTGTTTACATACCCGCCAAGATCAAAATGAGCTTCATCTGAAAATATGATTTTTTTGAGCAAAATCGGCATCTTCTGTAAGTCGATCGCTCCCAGCGTTGTTCAAGCGTTGTTCAAACATATTCGTTCAGCGGAAGGATAAAACTAAAGTGTTACCATTCACGAAATAAGCACTAGTTGAAAAAAAAACGTTAGATGGCGGACCCTTTATATTTCAATATTCACTTTCGCTAAAGTCACTTTAGTTACATCCCTAATCTAAAATGACCACATGTGCGTATGAGTGCTCAAAGCTTCAACATCAATCATACGCACCCGATTCGTTTAATACTTCGCACATGAAACCGATTGCATTGTTGTACTCTCACTTTAGAGGATAATGGTATAAAACATTTGCTACGGCCCAACATTTTAAAGCAGCAAATACACGGTACAATCATCATACCGATTATCCCACCAGCTGGGATCGTAATTTCAAGATTGTATAATGTGTGTGCACAAATCGTACAATTTTCGGTCTGGAGCGTTCGATCTTACAATATGGTTTGTGCGAATATCCTGAGTATTTTCGGAAGAAATTCATTCTAAGACATTTCAAGACATATGAGCAATGTTCGTTTTGTGTATAGATTTTGCAATGACTACTCGTATAGACTGAGTAAAATGTTTCCGTCTTTCTGGCTCACCATATTCCAGTACCCACAAAGCGAGCTTATACCTTAGTCTGTTTTGGTTAGGTTTAAGTGGCAGCCCTAACCCTAGTACTACCACGGGCTCAGTTGCCCCTCATCTTAACCAATCTCTTTGATACACAAATTTTTCAATAATACACATCTGTCAGACTTCCTAGAAAGGCCGACCCCAGTATATCCAGACGTCGTTTACTCAATGTGGGACAGTAAGAAAGCAGTCGATCAATGATCTCAACATCCTTCACATCTCCGCAGCTTCTGCAGAAGTCATTGGACTCAATTCGCAACCTCCTGGCATGTTAGCCGATCAGGCAATGCCCTGTCAGAACTGACGCTACCGTAGACAGTCTATTGCTCACTAGTACGAGGTGATAGTTTGACCCTCTTTGGTCGTACACCTGTAGGGAAGCTAGACAAATCTGGCCAGGGATTTGTCTGGCTACTCTACAGATGTCTATTTCTGTCCATCTCTTATTGGACTGCCTCTTGCCTAGCCTTCGAGAATTTGTAATGTCGTCCCTTTCCTAGCAAGTTCACCGTCTTTTCAGTTCCCTGGTCTTTTCAGTTCTGGTAGTATGTGAGTTATATTAAAGCTAAGTTTTTTTTATTCTCTCACCTTAGAGAGGTGGGTATATGTATATCATTTGCTACGAACCAAAAGTGTAACACATCGAAGGAGTGACCCAAGACCCTAAGTATGTTCGGCGGATATCCGTTTTTGGTCTGTCTGCTGGCTGGTGCGCACGATAACTCTCAAAAGGAGTAACCGATTGACTTCAAATTTGGTATGTGGTAATATTTTCTTCTATCTCTGGCTATGTTCGAAGATGGGCCATATTGGTCCACTCCTTCTAGTACCTCCCCCACAAAGGGTTAACATTTAGTGAAATATTGATTATTTAATAACTTCTGTACTACTTATTGAATCCTCTGAAGTTCTACACATAGTATTAATTTATTAGTCACTATTACCTCGAGAAAAATGGGCGAAGTTGATGCGCCCCTTTTGGTACCTCCACACAAATGTACAATTTTGAACCAAAAGTTAATAGCTTATAACTTTATTACCAGTGCATACAAAGACTTGAAATATTGTACAGTGTAATGGTTTAATAGTACCTACAATACAGTGAAAAATGGGCATTATTGCCACGCTCCTTTTGGTACCTCCGACACAAATGGTCCATTTTGTACCAAAAGTTACCAGCTTATAACTTCAATACCAGTGCATACAAATACTTGAAATTTTGTACAGTGTAATGCTTTTATAATACCTAGAGTCCAGAGAAAAATGGGCATTATTGGCCCGCCCCTTTTGGTACCTCCCACACAAATGGACCATTTTGTACCAAAAGTAAACAGCTTTTAACTTTAATACCAGTACATACTTTAAACTTATTAAATGCAATTTAAATTGATAATAATTTAAATAAAACAAAAAAATTAATAAATTTACTAATATTTTTTTGACACTCAAGGTGAGAGGATTCATTAGTCGGTTTACCCGACTGAACTTTTTTACTTGTTATGACTAAGTTCTCTTCAAGATTTGAACCATCTGTCTGGAAGTGGAAATTGTTTCTGTTTCCTGGTTTTCTGCCAAACCATTCCTCGCTGGCAGATAACTTAGTGGTGAAGTTCCTCTCGAAGGTGTACACCGTTGGTATATAGTCCACTCGGTCGGTTACTATTCCATTACATTGTGATATCCTCATGTGGCCGCTGTTCTTATAACTCTACATTGATAGGCAGTTCAATCGTAATGCCGCTCTGATTGCAACTTCTCTAGCCACTAAATCAATCGGCGTAGATGTAGTAGGACCTGTAGTGACTCTGCCGCTGTAGTGCTTAAAGTCCCGCTTATGCTAGGCAGGCAGTTCGTTGAACCTTCATTAATTGATTGGTAATGGATGACTTATCAGTTGTCGCCAACCACACCACAATGCCGTACAATAGTATTGGACGAACTATTGCTGTGTATAATCAATGGGCGATTTTAGGAGAGAGGCCCCAACGCCTTCCCATACAACCGTTCTGCAGCAGCACAAGGCAACGTTGGCATTCCTACTACTTTCCAATACATTAGGTCTGAATAACAATTTCTTCTCTAGGATTATACCTATAAATTTTGCACTTTCAGAAAAGATTAGCTCATTTCCACTTAGCCGAGGAGGGTCCTCATGTGGAACCCTATAGCTCTTAGTAAAGAGAACAAATTCTGTCTTGTTTGGGTTAACGCTCAAACCGCTGCTTCTGGCCCATCTCGCCAATTTATTCCGAGCCACCTATGTAATGCATATGTGGACGTTGGGGAATTTTCTAGTTACTGCGATTGCCCCGTCGCCCGCATATGCCACGACAGGTTTCCATTCATCGATAGATTCCAAAGTGGAGACATTACTCCTCCCTGCGCAGTCCCCCTGTTCATAAATTTCATTAGAGTTGTGGCCCCGAGACTTGCAGTTATGCGTCTTCTGGTGAGCAAACGCAGAATTAGCCTAGCAAAACTATGCTTCTACCTTAGATGCGATAGCGCCGCAATTAACGCATCTCAGTGAATGTTGTTAAAATCCCCTTCAATATCAAGTAGGACCACCATAAGGAACTCCTTGAAATCTAGGGACTATTCAATAGCGCCCACTAGCTCGTGCAAGGCCGATTCTGTAGACTTGCCCTTATTGTAAGCATTTTGATTGCCCTACAAGAGTCTTGTATCCCGGTTTTCTATAATGACAGAATCTTAGAGTCTTTCTAGACCTTTCAATAGGAATGAGGATAGACTTATTGGCCTAAATGGCTTTGGCCTAATACGTGATATCTTCCCCGCTTTTGGTATGAATACCACTTTGGTATCCCTCCATTCATTGGGAATACACGAGTGCTCAATTCATATATCTTTTCCAAACAGCCTGCCCAGGACTTCTACATTATCTACATTTCTATTGGAGAAATGCCATCTGGACCTGGCGATTTGAAAGGGTCAACGTTGTTAAACGTCCAGCATAGTCTGGATTTATCGGTCAACAATTTAGTGACCTTTCTATTTCACTCGCTTTCTTGTTGGTCCTGCTGTTTCTCGAGTTCTGACATTGAATTTACCGGAAAATGTGTGTCGGCCAGTACATTTAGCGATTGCTAGCTGTTTTTTTGCCCAGTTATTATGCTCATCCTGCAGATAGTCCGCTGTACAGGGTAGGGTGTTGTTGATAGTATCCTGCTCAGTCTTTCGGAAGCTGAGAACCGTAATAAATTTCTTTCTTTCACAGTCCAACACAGTTCTGCATTTTACCCTTTCCGACGTTATTGCTTTAATCACCATTTGGCTATCTGTGACGATGAATTGTTATTAAAGTTGTACAGAAGCTTTATTCAACTTCCTTCCTGGGTGCGCCTGACTTTAGTCTTTCCTTATTGTTTTATATCCTTACTTTACTGGAAAATGTGTGTCTGCCAGTACATTTAGCGATTGATACCTGTTTTTTTGCCCAGTTATTATGCTCATCCTGCAGATAGTCCGCTGTACAGGGTAGGGTGTTGTTGATAGTATCTTGCTCAGCCTTTTGGGAGCTGAGAAATTTTCCACGTCTCCACAGAAGGTGTACCAAGACATCTTTGCGTTTTCCTAAGTTCCTTTTTATAGATTTTGGTATGCTCTTTATAGGCAATGTGTGTCGGCCTGTACATTTAGCGATTGCTACCTTTTTTTTGTTCAGTTATTATACTCATCCTGCAGATAGCCCGCTGTATAGGGTGTTGTGGATAGTATCTTCCTCAGCTTGGCGGGAACTGATCCTTTTCCACGTCTGCACAGAAGGTGTATCAAGGCATCTTTCGTTTTCCAAAGTTCCTTTATATAGATTTTGGGATGCTCTTTATAGGCATACCAGCCAATAGTAACCCCAGTAGATTTGGTAGTGTAGGGTTTTTTTCCTAGCCTTTGTACCTTTGTTTTGGACTCGCTTATTCAATTCCATATTATCCAGATCGACAATATCATTTCGTTCGTAAAGAAGTTTTGAATTGAGGACTTTTTAAATTAGTCGGTTTACTCGACTGACAGTTTCTTACTTCTTAATTTTAACAGTAAGTTTTTGAATTTCATATAGATATTCTAAACAATGTGTAAATTACTATTTCTTAACTCTATTTTGGTGTACCCACTGTTTCTTGAATTTTTTATTCATGCGTATCTCAAAGCATTTGCTGCAACGTAACAGAAAACATACATATGTAGAAATACCCTCGTATAAGGAGATCTTGACATTAACATTTACTAAATATGTACATATTAGCGCAGCACAGTTCATGGATAATTTAAATTTAACAATGTTCTGCTCTATAAATTTTATGGTTTTTTTGTGCATACTTTAAACAATTTATTAAAATATTTATAACTAATTATTTTTTCCTCTTCTGGCAATTTTAATATTCATTGCAGTTATTCGCAGCCACACGTACGAGCACTTAAGTCGGAACATTAGTAGACATCTAACGAGCGAGCGACAGAGTCACAATGGTTGAATTTCGCTTCGATATAAGTCCCCTATTTAGTCAACCGATAGTCAAGGTGACATCGAATTTGCTGCCACATACATTTCGTGGGGATCGCCGTCAATGTTTGTAAGTATTCCTATTTCCTTGGGAGCAATATCCAGACATCAAGTAGCGCGCCGATAATGTTCACTTGACAATGAAAATGCACTAAGGGGAGAATTTGTTGTTGCTAATTTCAGAGATGCCACCTCAAAGATGTCGGAAATTATCGATCGTTTGGGTCAGTTGTCGGCGAATGCCCAAAAATTGAATACCCCAGTGACGACAGCGCAACGCTTGCGAATGTCCGAGAATCAAACAATTTATCTGCTGGCAGATGTTAATGCGGGCAATAAGTAAGTATGAGTATTATTAACAGTTATTAGTTTGAATAAACATTTAAAATATTGGGTTATCTCTAAATCTCATGGACTTCCTACATAGATTAGTTTTTCGATTTTTTTTTCTTTTGTAGAAGTCATTATGTATTATTTGACCATATTCCAATTAACTTAAATGTTATAAATTATTATGAAGAGGTTCTTGAGTGAAATCAAAGATTAGATACTTTAAGTTCAATGAACGTTCCAACAGATTTCAATAAACTGTTTTATAGCTGGAACACATGTATGTACGTTTTGGAGATAAAGAGAAATTACACTAGTTTACTAATTTAGTTTTCACTAGTTTTCTGGATTTCTAAGCTAGAAAAAAATATAAAAAAAAATTATGGTAAATTTTTTTAATTACGATTTTCTTTATGTTTTCCTTTAGTATTTGGACCATATTTTTTAAGTATAATCTTTAGTTATAAACTTTTATGAAGAAACAGAAATTTAGTAACTGTCGTTAAAACAATTAAAAAAGTGGGATTTTTTAAAAAAAAATATAGAAACAAATATAGAAAAATCAATTAAGAAAGTTCAGTCGGGTAAACCGACATATGAATCCTCTCACCTTGAGTCCCAAAGAAATATTAGTAAATTTATTTATTTTTTGTTTTAATTAAATTATCAATTTAAATTGCATTTAGTAACTTTAAAGTATGGACTGGCATTAAAGTTATAAGCTGTTAACTTTTGGTATAAAATTGTCCATTTGTTTGGGGGTACCAAAAGGGGCGAACCAATAACGGTCACTTTTCTCTGGACTCTAGGTACTATAAAAGCATTACACTGTACAAAATGTCAAGTATTTGTGTGAACTGTTATTAAAGTTATAAGCTGGTAACTTTTGGTACAAAATGGTCCATTTGTGTGGGAGGTACCAAAAGGAGCGTGGCTATAATGCCCATTTTTCACTGTATTCTAGGTACTATTAAACCTTTACAGTGTACAAAATTTCAAGTCCTTAAATGCACCGGTAATAAAGTTATATGCTATTAACTTTTTGTTCAATATTGTACATTTGTGTGGGAGGTACCAAAAGGGGCGTGGCAACTTCGCTTATTTTCTCGAGGTAATAGTGACTAATGAACTAATACTATGTGTGGAATTTCAGAAGATTCGAATAAGTATTATAGCTGTTATTAAAGAATTAATATTTCACAACATTTTAACCCTTTGTGGGGGAGGTACTAGAAGGAGTGTACCAATATGACCCATCTTCGAACTTAGCCGGAGATAGAAAAAATATTACCACATACCAAATTTGAAGTCAATCAGTTACTCCTTTCGAGAGTTATCGTGCGCACCAGCCAGCAGACAGACGGACGGACATTGCTCATTCGACTTAAAATGACCCAAAACGAATATCCGCCGAACATACTTAGAGTCTTAGGACACTTCTTCGATCTGTTACACTTTTGGCTCGTAGCAAATGAGATACAGGGTTGCTGATATGTATTGCAACCAACTTCAGGTTGCTATCATTTCTAAACCGCTAGTCTGATAGCTGACAGATTTATTTCAGTGACAGTTCAATTTATTGTTTACAAGCTTACAAAAGCATTTTGATCTATTGCATTCAGAAAAAAAGTTATTCGAGATGGAATTCAAGCGTGATAGTGTGATTGCTTTATATTTGGGTGGAAAAATACATGTGGCTATCGTTAGAGCCCTCCAGCATTTAAATGTGAATAAATCTTTTGTTTCTCGTACCATTGCTCGTTACCGTGATACTGGCAGTTTTGCATCGCGTCCAAAAAGTGGACTAAAAAAAACCGTAACAGCACCAGAAATGATCCGAAAAGTGAAGGCCAGATTTGATCGAAATCCACGCCGCAGTGGTAGAAAAATTGCTCGTGAGCTGAACATATCGCGAGAACGGATACAACACATATTAAAAAATGAGCTTGGACTAAAGCCAGTGAAGTTCCAAAAAGTGCAAGAGCTCACCGATGCACAAAAAAAGTTAGACTGGAAAGAGCCAAGGAGTTGCTTCGCTTGCACGAAAGTGGCCAGTTACCGAATTTGGTTTTCTCCGATGAGAAGCCATTCCAAATTGAGCAGTTTGTGAACAAACAAAATGATCGGGTTTACTTGCCATAGAGGTCAGCTGAAAATTTACATCTTCGATTGGCCACCAGAACTCAAGCGCCGCCGATGGTAATGGTGTGGGCCGCCGTAACGGCTGATGGTCGCTCCCCGCTCGTATTCATCGACCATGGAGTCAAAATAAATGCCGAATATTATCGGGAAAATGTCCTAAAGACAGTATTGAACCCCTGGGCAGACAAACATTTCGGCCGCAGACCATGGACATTCCAACAGGACTCAGCACCATCGCACTCAGCACGCGTCAACCAAGAATGGCTTAAAAAGGAGGTTCCTCGGTTCATTTCTACCGCACAACGGCCACCAAGATCTCCGGATCTCAATCCGTTGGACTTTTGCGCCTGGGGCATTTTAGAGAGTAAGGTTCGCACTAAAAAATACCAAAGTATCGATCATCTCAAGAAGGCGCTTCGCCGGGAATGGGGAAATGGTTTCGTGCAGCGTGTGATGGCTTTGTCGGCCGTTTGAAGGCCATAATTCGTGCCAAAGGTGGTCAATTCGAACAGTTTCTAAAATTTTATGTTATTTCCGACATTTTTTGCTTTTGAACAATAAAATTTAAAAAAAAAAATTAAAAAAATATAGCGCTTTACTTTGTTGCATTACATTTCAGCCACCCTGTATACCCTCCTCTCTAAGGTGAGGAGATAAAAAATAGAATATTTTCAAAAAAATGTTTTTTGCTGGCGCGAAAAATAAAAAATAGTTTGTTCCATTTTTTGAAAGATAGCATCCTAACGAAGACAACAATGCCTATGCCTTTGAAAAAAAATCTAGGGATACATGTAGAAATGATATTCCTTTTGGTAGAAATAAGAGATTTTCTACAAAATCTTGTTTTTATACACCCACTATTGTAAACGAGGGTATATGTATATCAGTTACTGTGGGCCAAAAGTGTAACACATCAAAGGAGTAACATAAGAGATTTTAATTTGTTGAACTTTGTCCGTCCGTCAGTCTGTCTGGCTGGTGCACACAAGGATTTTCGACAAGCTTAACTTCAAATTTGGTTGGGTTCATATTTTTTCTAAGATGAACCACATTGGCCCACTCCTTCGCGTACCTCCCCCTAAAAGGGTCAACATTTAGTGAAATATTGTCTCTTTAATCAATTCTGTACTACTTATCGGAATCTTCCGCAATTTCACACATGGTATTATTTTCTTAGTCGCTATCACCTGGAGAAAAATGATTGACACCTCCCTTTGGTACATCCCATACAAATAGACAATTTTGCACAAAAAGTTAACGGCTTATAGTTTCGATTCCTGCGCATACAAACACTTGCAATTTTGTATAGCGTAATGCTTTTATAGTACCCATAGTCTACTGAAAAAAGGGCGTTATTGCCACGCCCTGCTGGTACATCCTAAACAAAATGGCCAAAAATAATAGAAACATTTTTTTTACCTTACATTTACATTGTGGGTCATAACTAGACCTCGGGAGGGTAGAGAGGAGGGTATATATTATTTGCTACGAGCCAAAAGTGTAACACATCGAAGGAGTGACCTAAGACCCCAAGTATGTTCGGCGGAAATCGGTTTTGGGTCATTTTAAGTCATTTGAGCAACGTCCGTCCGTCTGTCTGTCTGTGAGTCTGTCTGCTGGCTGTTGCGCACGGTATCTCTCGAAAGGAATAACCGTTTGACTTCAAATTTAGTATGTGGTAATATTTTCTTCTATCTCCTGCTAAGTTCGAAGATGGGCCATATTGGTCCACTCCTTCTAGTACCTTCCCCACAAAGGGTTAACATTTAGTGAACTATTGATGCATTAATAACTTCTATACTACTTATTCGAATCTGCTGAAATTTCACACATAGTATTTGTTTATTAGTCGCTATCACCTCGAGAAAAATGTGCGAACTTTCCAGGCCCCTTTTGGTACCTCCCACACATATGGACCATTTTGTTCCAAAAGTTAACAGGTTATTACATTAATACCAGTGCATAGAAATACTTTAAATTTCGTACAGGGTAATGCTTTTATATGTTCAGTGATCGGCACGCCCCTATTGGTACCTCCCACACAAATGGAGCATTTTGTACCAAAACTTAATAGCTTATAACTTTAATACCAGCGCATAAAAATACTTGACAATTTGTACTGTGTAATGTTTTAATGGTACCTACAGTCCGGTAAAAAATGGGCATTATTGTACCGCCCCTTTTAGTACCTCCCGCACAAATGGAAAATTTTGCACCAAAAGTTAACAGCTTATAACCTTAATACAAGTGCATACAAAAACTTAAAATTTTGTACAGTGTAGCCCCTTTTGGTACCTCCCATACAAATGGACTATTTTGCACCTAAAGTTAACAGCACGTACTTTAAAGTTATTGAATGCAATTTAAATTGATAATAATTTATTTAAACCAAAAAAATAAATAAATTTAGGAATATTTTTTGAGACTCAAGGTGAGGGGATTCTTAAGTCGGTTTACCCGACTGAACTTTCTTACTTGTTTTTTTTGCAGATTGATAGAGAAATTCTGATTGAACCAAAATTCGTTTCAAAGAAAAGGAATCGAAAATCAGGGGCATATTTTTATTTTTTTTGCATATTTGTGATAGTATGCAAAAATATGCAAAGTATGCAAAAATATGCAAAAAAATATGCAACAATATGCAAAAAATATGCAAAAAATATGCATAAAATATACATAAAAATTTTGCGATATATGAATCAAAAATTCGAAATTTTAAAAGGATATGTCAATACTATTTATGACACAAAAGTGGTGATTTCAAAAAGTGGGTGATTCACATCACCCCGAGCGAGTGCGCATTTTAAATATACGATTCAACACAAAATGACCTCTCCTCACGTATCCAATGCATGATGGCAACTGAAGGGCAGACGAGTACAAATCTCCCATCAGCCACTATAAGCCACGCAAACTCTCCACTCTCTTCGACCAACAGTGCCGCCACTGCCTGCAGTGCAAAAAAGCAAATTCCGCGCTCCACCCTGTACTATAAACGGTGGCAATGTCATGGTCTGAGGATGCTTTTCCTGTAACGTGGTTGGACCCCTCTATACAATAAACGGAATAATAAACAGGTTTATGTACTGCGAAATCTTGGAGAATTCTATGCACTCAGCATAGGGAATACATACTTCAAGACTGTCATAACTCAAAATTTAAAATTGTTGAGGTTGGCTTACAGAAATGGGAATTTTGCAAATATCCATAAATTAATCTCAACGAAATTTAGTTTATATGTAAACAACAATATACATGACTTTTCCATCGTTTTTAAAAATCGTATTTTATGTTACTTATCTTTTTATACGAACTTTTATACACATCTTCAAAATTTTCAATTTTATTTTATTATATATTTAATTTTATGACAGTATTGAAGTGAGCGATATGTTTATTTGTCCTACAAACACAGTTTTTAATTTTTTTTCTCGAAATTTTCTAGTTTAGGCAATGTTTTTACCAATTTTTTTGTGAGAAAACTGCACTATTATTTGATTTACATAGACAGTCTATTTTGAATGGAGCGATATGCCCCATTTTCAATAGGTTTCATCCCTTTGTAATCGCATTGTCTTGTAATTAATATAAATAAATAAATAAAACATGGAGACCAAATATAAATAGTCAAGACTGAGTTTATTTTAGGAGTACTTTAATTACCACCGAAATCATGGAGTTCCTTTTTTAAAGATTAAATAAAGTATTGAGAAACTGGTTTTCTTATTAGGAAGACATTAAGGCACTATTTGAATTGATAATAATTGAGTACAATTATAGTGGAAAATTAGATAACAAAACCATAAAATTTTGAAAAATGTTAATAGAAAAGAAGATTCCAAAAACTGTTTCATATTTACTTTGCCTGTTAATTATTCCTTAGAGTATTAAGTATTTAGGCTAGACACACTAAGTTCTAAATGAGTTTTACTAATGTGGGGGGTTATTGCGTCATGTTAATGTTGTGTCTAGCTACATAAATAATTCCTCCAACAAAAATTTAGTTGTTTCTCAATGCTAATTAAAATGTTCTTTAAGTTCCTTGGACACATGTTCTTTCCTCTCTCTCTCTCCGCAACAGTGTACCATATTTCCTGTTCGTTTGAGTAACTAATGTTAATATTAATTACATCGAATTGTTTTTTGTTTCTTGGTCTGCTAAGGCAATGTGTTGCTTTGATATCCTTTTGGTTGCCTAATTTAAATTAATTATACCTTTTTGTACTATTTATATAATTCCCAATGTTTACTCAAGCCACCTTTGTTTGATTATTTTTTACAGTGGTGCTGTGATTGGCCTTCTTAAGGTGGGCACCAAAGACCTCTATCTGTTCGATGAAACGGGTCAAACGCGTAAGGTGGAGAACGCCCCATGCATTTTGGATTTCTACATACACGAATCACGACAGAGAGCCGGTCTTGGCAAGGATCTGTTTGAGACCATGTTGGCCGATGAGAAATGGACACCCATCAAATGCTCCGTGGATAGGCCTTCGGAGAAACTTTTGGGTTTCCTGAGAAAGCATTACGGTTTGGTGCGTAGTATACCACAGTCTAATAATTTTGTGCTCTACGAGGGTTTCTTTGATGACGATGACTACAACGTCAAGCACACCACAAATGGAGGTGGTGGTGGTGGTGGCAATGGAATGTATATTACAAATAGGTAAGTAGCGTGTTTCACCCCTCCAACCCACCTTCTCAAAACACCTGCGCTCCCTTTAGATTTTCCTGCTTTCCTTTGGGTATATGTAATTAATTTTCCATTCTTTGCGTCATTTTTTATGCTGAAATAAAGGAAGTTCTAATATTTAGTTTTATGATTGTACAACGAAACGAAAATGTGGTGACTGCATGGCTGACTGACTGACTTACTGGCTTGACGTGTCTTAAGGATATTGCACGACAAGGAATAGTTTGAAATATAAAAACCGCGTGCCAGCCAAAACTCATCACACTACACCATGTCAAGTGTCGTGTCGCACAGTAGGGAAATTTCGGCAGAGAAAAAAGAAAATAAATCGGCCGTTTTTAAAGAGTCCAAAAATTGAAATGGTAAAGCGTGATCCATTTCGAGGTTCCCTACTTTTTTAAAGAAAAAAACACCGAAAATTCAAATTGAATGGGGAATGTGTATTATCATTTGAAAGAACATTCTTTCGCATTTATTTTTTGAAGATTATATCTATCAAATGTTGGCCGCGGCTACGTCTCAGATGGTCCATCCGTTAAGTCCAATTTTCGATGACTCGTTCGAGCATTTCGACTGGTAACTGGCGAATGACACGCGTGATGTTTTGCTCCAAGGCCTGAATCGAAGCGGGACAAACTTTAGACTTTACATATCCCCACAGGAAAAAGTCTAACGGTGTGATATCACACGATCTTGGTGGCCAATCGACCGGCCTAAAACGTGAAATTATCTGTTCACCGAAGTGTTCTCTCAATAAATCCATTGATTGATGCGATGTGTGGGAAGTGGCGCCGTTATGTTGAAACCAAATGTCGCCGAGATCACGAGCTTCAATTTCTGGCATCAAATAGTCGGTTATCATGGCACGATAACGGTCGCCATTGATGGTTACGTTCTCACCGGCATCATTTTTGAAGAAATATGGACCGATGATTCCACCGGCCCACAAACCACACCAAACCGTTGTTTTTTCTGGATGAAGTGGCAGCTCTTGAATCTCTTTAGGTTGCTCTTTGTCCCAAATGCGGCAATTTTGCTTGTTTACACACTCATTGAGCCAGAAATGGGCTCATCGCTGAACAAAATTTGGCTCGAAAACGTCGGATCTTCTTGGAACTTTTCAAGAGCCCATAGAGAGAAGCGATGTCGCTTGGGAAGGTCGGGCGGCTTCAGTTCTTGCACAAGCTGTATTTTGTATGCTTTCAATTTCAGATCTCGTAAAATGCGCCAAGTCATTCCATACGTCAGTCCGAGTTGCTGCGAACGGCGCCGAATCGACTCTCCACGGTCTTCGTGTACACTCTCAGCTACGGCCTCTACATTTTCAGCATGACACGACTCACACGTGATCTGTCAGAAAAAGGCTATTGAAAAAAGTATATCTACTTGGAATAACCGTTAGTTTCCGCATTTTAGAAAAGGTATTTTCGAGTATACATTTTTGATAATACGTATAACCTTTGTGTTACTGAACCCATATGAAAGACATTGCTACGACTCTACAAGAACGTAAGAGAAACATGTTTGACATTTTGTAAGACATTGCTTCGACTCTACAGGAACGTAAGAGATACACGTTTTTTTCGTAGTTCCTCCCTTCGAACCAATTTGATTACCTTAGAAAGCCCAAAAGTTGGCGAATTTTTACATCAGTAAAGTTAGCTAACTCCGCCGCCTGCTACACTGAAAAAAAAAATAGTAATAAAACTAATGATGACACATTCTTATATTAAGTGTGCTACCTCGGCATCAATTCAATGACAATTTTCATTAAAATAATGAAAATTTACACGTTTTTTACGAAATTTTCCTTAATATAAAGTTTTTTGAATTTGAATTAATGACTATCTAATCATTAGTTTTGTGTACGCGCTTCTTTAAATGTACGCATTTAAATTAAAGAAAAAAATCATTATTTTTGTGACAATCCGCATTATTTTAAGTAATATTTCAATACTTTTAAGGATTTTCTACATTAACACTATGACGTAGACATGTCATAGTTTTAATGCCGAATCGGACTTAATTAACAGTATGAGATATTTGAGTAATAAATTTAAGGCTATGCTCCCCTTAAAGGAAAGGCTGTCTTGGTAATAAATTTTATGACTATTGTCATTATTTTTAAGAATACATACGAGAGAATTATACAATCTCTCCCTCCCTCTCTCGCTCGGAGAATCAGTTTTGTTTGGTAATGTGTGAATCAATAATTGTTATGGAATGTTAAAAGAGAAAATAGAGAACAGCGCTGTTGTTCGTTTTCTTTTAAATCGTCAGTTATTTACAAGCGATGGAAGGAAACGGTTGTCTGTTTTCGGGACGCGGATTGTGAAAAAATGTGGTTGCCGTGAATATGTAAGTATACGTGCATACATACGTGCATATTGCACCGAAAATAATTTTAATATGGGCTGTTAACAGTTATTTTTGCTAAAGCATAGCAACAACAACAAATGAAACCGTGGTGTACATGTGTGTATGCATGTGGTTATGCCGTCGGCGTCACCATCGATCTCTGTGATAAGGGAGTGCGTGGTTATTTTTGCTGTATGTTATTTATGGCGATGTATGTACATGCGTTTTTGAAGGAGATCTTGTTTGTAAGTCCTGTGAAGAGATTTGTGCCAAATGGATGATAAAATGTGAGTAATAGATTTTGTAATACTGAAAGAGACAATGGGAAAATGTTTAGGTACGTGAAAAATAATATTATTATCCTGAAATAAACATTTTATTGGCAATTACAAAATTAACAAAACACATTTTAATTGAAAGTATTTATTTATTAAAAATACCTGCGCATAATGCAGAAATGCAAAATTATTTGTGGCAATATAGAAATTTATTATTAATAATATGTTATACATATACCTATCTTTTTTAATTTTTTTAGTAAAACAATTTTAGAATGGGTCTTTTGTGAGAAGATTGGCAAATTTTACAAAATATTTCAACGTAAGTATTATATATGAACGGCTGAAATATTTCTCTTAGTTTTCAGCGTTTTCCAATTGTGATATGATAAAATTTATTTGCATTTCTTTTTTGTTTATAGATAATTTTATTTGATTTATTTTCAGAAAAAATTTAATTATTTTAATTTTAGATCACGCAATATTTGAATGTAAATGTGATGGATATATGAAAAATGCAGTGCTGAATGCCATTTATAAATTACAACAAATGAGATTTGGAAACAATAGATTTGGAAACAATATTTGTAAGTATTATGTATTTCTGAACAAATATATATTATTTGAAAATCAAGAAATTTAATTTGGAACGCATATATTACGGTATTAGAACAAAATATATTTGCGAACTGACGTTCACATATAAAATACGTGTTTTCACACAAACAAAGTTATTGTTAAAAAGTTTTCCAAATATAATTTATTTAAAAAGATGTTTTCCTTTTTTGAATTTTAGTTTAAATTTGTCCTTGATTTCGTGTTCATTATTGCTTCATAAGTACTTCATAATTAAACCTGCTGTTAGATTAGGCCCATTTGGTCCAATTTTTGTATCGTTTCCTTTATAAACGGTAATATATGTATGTATAAATATTGTATTATAATTTGGTCCAAGGGATATTTTTGTTTTACTAAAATCAAAATAATAAGCGTTTTTGCTCAAAAATAATTGTAAATAAGCTGCTTTCTTTTCACGAAGTATTGAATAAAAATAAATATAAAATATTGTCTTCCATATTCATTTTATATGAAAAATGTAATGTTGACCAAATGGACTCTTAATCTCGGATTCGTACAGATTTGCTAATCTAACACCAGGGTTAAGAACGTCATAAGCAGCATTAGATTTTGTTTTACAGACTTAATTTTTAATAAGTTTTTGTAGTTTTGTTTGCTAACAAAACTTAAAATTTTAAAACTAAGTCACGATTGATTTTTTTTTGAGAAAATTATTTTTGATAACTCAATTTATATGAAAAATGTCACTTTCGCCACTTTCAAAACAATCAGTTTCTATTATTAATAATATCTTACATAAATATTTTTTTTAACTTTTAGTACAGCAAATTTTGTATGGATCTATGATGAGAATTTGTGTCGTAGAAGAGTGACTAAATATTTCAGTGTAAGTAAGTATATTCCAAAAATTTGAATATATTTCTTATTTTTCAACATTTTGTGACAGTTATATGATAAAATTTATTTTAATACTTTATCGTATATAAATCATTCTGTTTGATTTCTATTGAAATTATTTTTATTTTAGTTCGCGCAATTTAACTTTATTTGGATATATGAAACCCACTGCATTAGTGGGGAATTAAAAATTTACAAATTGCAGGAAATGAGTGAGCATACAAACTATATGATATAATAATATAATATTTGTTTTATATAATTTCTATTTAAATTCCAGCCAAATTCTAGGTTAAAAATCATTAAGTTCGGTTCCGATAAAAATTGTTCATGGACAACAAATAGAGAAACGAATCCCGCTATAGAATCGATACATAACAATACAATATTCGAATAAAAGTCAAACTTCATAGTGTGTTGTTTTTATACAATTACATATTGCTTTAAATTATAAAATGTTCAAGGTTATCCGTAATATGTATTATATTTTTTTGTATTTTCCAATATAAAATATAACAAATAAAATATTTATTTAGAAAGATAAAGTGTTGTGTTATTGAATTTTCTATGAATATTAAATTATTTCAAAGAAAATGATTCATTTAAAAGAGTAACATTATAATCAATATAATGTAACGAATTTTCTATACATATTTAAAAAAACTGTATTTAAATTCATGTATGCCTTAAATAAATTACCAGTATATTCGTATATCAAGGACAAACATTTTAAATTTTATTACGATAATGTTTTAAATTATATGATATTTTACTAAAAATAAGCACGCGCCATACTTAAATTTACGAAAAAATGTGCTTATTTTAAGACCAAACATAATTAGTTTTATTACCCAAAATTCTTAATTCTATGAAATGCATCCTCAAAACAAGTACTATTCACGTCTTTATATTAACTATAAAACCTTCTTATTTTTATAACGATTGTCTTTGGCTCGAAATCATTGCCGAAATCTTAAACTTTACGAAAAATTCATTGATTTTCAGTACGCTTTTTTTTTAGTGTAGAGAGCGAGGCACAGACACCGAAAGAGTTCTATTGATTCCTCCTCTTATTCGTTTACAAAACTACTGCAAAAATCTTTTCGCAAGACCTTCAATGTCTCTGCGAGCCGTACAATTAGGCAGTAACCCGTCATGACATACACGACAATTGAGACGTTCAGTTTCGATAAGGAGAGCAGGGCTTTGGTGTATTTGTAGTTTGGCCGGGCCACATCAGCCAGGAATATATGCAGTTTCAGACTAGTGAACACCTGCCATTTGTTGCCATGAGGGCATTATCTCTTAAGAATATATTGCAGGTAGCTAGAAGTATGTCCACACATTTCAGTTCCCCTGGTGGCCCAGCACCAAAATCAGATGAATATGAAACTGTTCAGACATCTCGTTAAGAGATCCGAGACAGTCGACAGGTTTCGTTAACGACAGCAGGGCTTTGAGCGTTCGGAGTTTAGACAGGGCCACATCGGCCAGGAATGTATGCAGTTCCTGTCTAGTGACCACCTGTGGCAGTCGAGGGAAGTTTTTTAATTATGAAATACAGTTTCCAACGACTTTATAACAGCCTGACTTTCAGACAAATTATTAATATAGACTTTGGTCGTCATTTACTCCGACAGCCAAGCTACCATTAAACCTCTGGAGGCTACATCCCTAAATTCACGAACATCTGTCGACTGCCACAAATCTCTCAACTAGATGGTTGATCAGTTAATCATATACCTCATATGGGTGGGTGCCAGAGGATAGGGGAGATATCCCGTGGAACGGCAAAGCAGATTAACTTGCTAGGAAAGGGACGACATAAATTCTCGAAGAATTTGCATATATTGGTGCGCCGCTATCCACATGCCTGCTTTGGCTTAGTCAAGATGCAATTGGGCAGTCCAACGTCAGTCCAATATAAAATATAACAAATAAAATATTTATTTAGAAAGATAAAGTGTTGTGTTATTGAATTTTCTATGAATATTAAATTATTTCAAAGAAAATGATTCATTTAAAAGAGTAACATTATAATCAATATAATGTAACGAATTTTCTATACATATTTAAAAAAACTGTATTTAAATTCATGTATGCCTTAAATAAATTACCAGTATATTCGTATATCAAGGACAAACATTTTAAATTTTATTACGATAATGTTTTAAATTATATGATATTTTACTAAAAATAAGCACGCGCCATACTTAAATTTACGAAAAAATGTGCTTATTTTAAGACCAAACATAATTAGTTTTATTACCCAAAATTCTTAATTCTATGAAATGCATCCTCAAAACAAGTACTATTCACGTCTTTATATTAACTATAAAACCTTCTTATTTTTATAACGATTGTCTTTGGCTCGAAATCATTGCCGAAATCTTAAACTTTACGAAAAATTCATTGATTTTCAGTACGCTTTTTTTTTAGTGTAGAGAGCGAGGCACAGACACCGAAAGAGTTCTATTGATTCCTCCTCTTATTCGTTTACAAAACTACTGCAAAAATCTTTTCGCAAGACCTTCAATGTCTCTGCGAGCCGTACAATTAGGCAGTAACCCGTCATGACATACACGACAATTGAGACGTTCAGTTTCGATAAGGAGAGCAGGGCTTTGGTGTATTTGTAGTTTGGCCGGGCCACATCAGCCAGGAATATATGCAGTTTCAGACTAGTGAACACCTGCCATTTGTTGCCATGAGGGCATTATCTCTTAAGAATATATTGCAGGTAGCTAGAAGTATGTCCACACATTTCAGTTCCCCTGGTGGCCCAGCACCAAAATCAGATGAATATGAAACTGTTCAGACATCTCGTTAAGAGATCCGAGACAGTCGACAGGTTTCGTTAACGACAGCAGGGCTTTGAGCGTTCGGAGTTTAGACAGGGCCACATCGGCCAGGAATGTATGCAGTTCCTGTCTAGTGACCACCTGTGGCAGTCGAGGGAAGTTTTTTAATTATGAAATACAGTTTCCAACGACTTTATAACAGCCTGACTTTCAGACAAATTATTAATATAGACTTTGGTCGTCATTTACTCCGACAGCCAAGCTACCATTAAACCTCTGGAGGCTACATCCCTAAATTCACGAACATCTGTCGACTGCCACAAATCTCTCAACTAGATGGTTGATCAGTTAATCATATACCTCATATGGGTGGGTGCCAGAGGATAGGGGAGATATCCCGTGGAACGGCAAAGCAGATTAACTTGCTAGGAAAGGGACGACATAAATTCTCGAAGAATTTGCATATATTGGTGCGCCGCTATCCACATGCCTGCTTTGGCTTAGTCAAGATGCAATTGGGCAGTCCAACGAAAGATGCAGAGAAATCGACACCTCTTGGGTAGCTACACACAGAATACAGTTTGGTTGCCTCAACCGAATTATTTGCCAACCTAATTTTGGTAGTTCTGTCTACTATCATGCGATTCCATCAGGACAACCAACGTTTTGATTGTGGTATACTTCTGCTTTCGTGTTGACAACAATCATATTTGGTTGCACCAACTACGAAAATGGTGGCTTAAATTATCTGTTGTAGTTGCCACAACCAATTGTTCTACAAAAATTGGTTGTTCTGACAATTTGTCAGTCATATACTACCGACAATTAATTAAAAACAGTTTTCATTAATTTTTATTTTATTTAATGAACAAAAAACCAATCGACACGAGCCTTTTTTGAGCGATTGTCAAATTGTGCGGGATCCAACGAGAACAAACCTTTTTTACGACCATGCAATATCGAATAAAAGCGGGTGGAAGAAATGCCCAAGGATCCCTCTATCTCACGGTATGTCACATGGCGATCTTGCATTATGAGTTCACGCACGGCATCTATGTTTTTGGACGACCTTCACGACCTTCGTCTTTGAGCGAGCGTCGGCCACAAGTGAATTCATTAAACCAGTTTTTCACAGTGCTATAGAATGGTGCTTCATCGCCATACAAAGATTCAAGTGCATCGATGCACTCTTGTCGTGATAATCCACGTCGAAAGTTGTGAAAAATGATCGCACGAAAATGTTCACGAGTTAATTCCATTTTTTTCCAAATTGATTTTTTCAAGTCACTGTAAACAACAAAAATTAGGGTCGTACGTCAAAACGTAGTACGTTTATGCTAAAAAATGTCTAACTTTCCGCAAAGCAACACTTAGTGTTGCCTAGGCCTGAAATTTATACAGCAACCCTCGTAGCAGTAGATGCGGAATATTGTTTTGCTATAATGTCTAGTAGCACCATTAAATGTAGTACAGCATTTAGTGCTTCAGTTGGTGAAGTTCTCAACGCACCATTGACACATAGCAGCCATTCACTGAACTTTGTTTAGTATCGCTTAGAAGGTAGATTTCTGCAGAGCCGTCCGCCAGACGACAATGCCGTACAGCATTATCGGTCTTACTAATGCCAAATACAACCAATAATGTATACGCGGGTTCAGAACACAGCTTTATCCTATTGACCTTTTACTGAAACTCGTATATTGCGCTACCACAGCCTTTTTGTTCTTTCTAGGTTTAAATTTCAACTTCCTGCCTAGTAAAATACCCAAGTATTTTGCGCTTTCAGAGAAGGGAATTTCAATATCCGCCAAGGAGACAGGTGCAATAGTTAGTACCTTATATCTTCCATTATCGGAAGCCCATATTGCAATTGTGTGAAAGACCTGCTGTAGGATGGCTCTAAGAGTACTCGGAAACTTCCCTCTAACAGCTATTGCCACGTCATCTGCATAGGCAACAACGCTAACACTTATTTAGTTTGGACCTAAGCTAACTGAAATGCCTTTCTTAATCAGAAGGTTATGAATGAACCTTCGTATACTGCTGTCAAGCCCCCGCTTTGTTAAAGCAGTAATTATAGCAGCTGGATGTATGTTATTGAAGGCCCCCTCTACATATAACAAAGCTACCATAATATATTCCTTAAAAGAGGTATATCCTTCAATAAAGCTGAATAGATCATGCAGGGCGATTTCGGTGGATATTGCGGCATATTGTCTTCCTATAATGTCGAGCGGCATTAAATGTAGTATTGGCTTGCATTTAGTGCTTCAGTTGGTGTAGCTCTCACCGCACCTTTGAACTTTGTTAGTATCCCGCAGAAGATGGATTTCTACAGAGCCATCCATCAGACGACAATGTCATACAGCATTATCGGTCTGACTACTGTCGTATACAACCAATAGACTATACGCAGGTGCCACTATAGCACTACCACAGCCTTCTTGCTCTTTCCAGAATATTGGGTTTGAAGTTTAACTTCCTGTCTAGGAAAATACCTAAGTAGTTTGTGCTTTCAGAGAATGGAATTTCAATAAATCTGAAATGTACCATAGTATATTCCTGCCGCAAATCCTTAGCTTCTGTGTGAGACGACTTTCCCGCTATTTGGGATGAAAACAACCTTTGTTTCTACCCATTTTGTTGGTATATAGGGCTGATTGATACAACATGTGTATATTTCTCTAAGCCAGGTGCAATTGTATCAGCCACAGCCTGCAGATCCGCCGAGTTTAAAAGCTTTTGATAGCAAGGAATTTTTTTCGAAATTCCCCCACTGTGTTTCGTGTGCATGTCGTTTAAATCCTGCAATGTGCATGTGGTTATGAGTACTTATTCCTCGGTGTGCGTGCGTGTGATGAAGTGAAGTGAAAAATAAGTAACTGAAAGGAACCCTTAAGTTTTTCACACATTTTCTTTATTTATGCCTTCATTTATTGAAGAAGTTTTAGTTGGACTAATTTAAATATACATCATATACATACATACTTGTATACTCATGCGAGTTTATTTTCTAAAGGGGAGAAGTACCCTCAAAGATATTTAAACCAAATCTAGGTCATACTTACATATATTCTCAGTAATTCCATTATATTCTGAGGTGATTGAAAGTCCTACTTGACAATTATAGGTTTTCTCTTAATCTCATTTTTTTGCATTTTATTTCCCTTCGAAACATCGTTGGAAAAATACGTCGACCTGTTTCAAGACATCAATTTAGTTTAAGGGGTTGCAATGTGTAAAGTATATGAAGGCATTCCTGTTTCATTCAAAGTATTCAACACTAAAGTTAAGTTTATAAAATGGCATAAACTTAACTTAGGTGTTGAATACTAGATATCTTCTAAAAACTAAAATAGACTTAAAGAACAAAATATGTGATCTATTTTGTTCTATAAGTCTATTTTAGTGGATACTACCTGCTCATAATAATAATCGGTTAGTATTAAAGTGATATCAAATCTTGAACCTATTTTCTGATATGACTCCCCTCACCTTAAGTCTCAAAAAAATATTAGTTAATTTATTTATTTTTTTGTTTTATTTAAATTATTATCAATTTAAATTTAATTTAACAGCTTTAATGTACAGGGTTTTCCAACAAGAGGTGTTATTTTGAATCACCCGGTATTTCGGTAGCTGTCACTTTTGAAGCTTTTATTCTTTGACATTTGACAAGTAGAAACTACGCCATTACTAACCAGTAAGGAAAGGCAGAAAGTTGGGCGGGGCCGACTATATAATACCCTACACCTCCCTAACAATGCGATAAGGGTCATTGCGATAATAATTTGGAATAATTGGTAATTGAGTAAGAACATATATATGTGGATATATCTAATTCTGAACCGATAATCGCTAAATTAAGCAATATTAGTTCCTAAATTGAGAAACATCTTTCTGGAGAATTTTGTAATGATCGGAAGTAAAACACAACTTCTATAGCGCTTTGTAACCAAATTAGGAGGAACATATACATACAGGGTGGCTGATATGTAATGCAACAAAGTAAAGCGCTATATTTTAATTTTTTTTTTTAATTTCATTGTTCAAAAGCAAAAAATGTCGGAAATAACATAAAATTTTAGAAACAGTTTAGATTTGTTCGAATTGGCCACCTTTGGCACGAATTATGGCCTTCAAACGGCCGACAAAACCATCACACGCTGCACGAAAGTGGCTCTGCCGTATTTTGGCCCATTCCCGGCGTAGCGCCGTCTTGAGATGATCGATACTTTGGTATTTTTTAGTGCGAACCTTACTCTCTAAAATGCCCCAGGCGCAAAAGTCCAACGGATTGAGATCCGGAGATCTTGGTGGCCATTGTGCGGTAGAAATGAAGCGAGGAACCTCCTTTTTAAGCCATTCTTGGTTGACGCGTGCTGAGTGCGACGGTGCTGAGTCCTGTTGGAATGTCCATGGTCTGCGGCCGAAATGTTTGTCTGCCCAGGGCTTCAATACTGTCATTAGGACATTTTCCCGATAATATTAGGCACTTATTTTGACCCCATGGTCGATGAATACGAGCGGGGAGCGACCATCGGCCGTTACGGCGGCCCACACCATTACCATCGGCGGCGCTTGAGTTCTGGTGGCCAATCGAAGGTGTGCATTTTCAGCTGACCTCTTTGGCAAGTAAACCCGACAATTTTGTTTGTTCACAAACTGCTCAATTTGGAATGGCTTCTCATCGGAGAAAACCAAATTCGGTAACTGGCCACTTTCGTGCAAGCGAAGCAACTCCTTGGCTCTTCCCAGTCTAACTTTTTTGTGCATCGGTGAGCTCTTGTACTTTTTGGAACTTCAATGACTTTGGAACTCCAAGCTCATTTTTTAATATGTGTTGTATCCGTTCTCGCGATATGTTCAGCTCACGAGCAATTTTTCTACCACTGGGGCGTGGATTCCGATCAAATCTGGCCTTCACTTTTCGGATCATTTCTGGTGTTGTTACCGTTTTTTTTCACGGTAAAGAGCAATGGTACGAGAAACAAAAGATTTATTCACAATTAAATGCTGGAGGGCTCTAACCATAGCCACTTGTGTTTTTCCACCCAAATATAAAGCAATCACACTATCACGCTTGAATTCCATCACGAATAACTTTTTTCTGAATGCAATAGATCAAAATGATTTTGTAAGCTTGTAAACAATAAAATGAACTGTCACTGAAATAAATCTGTCAGCTATCAGACTAGCGGTTTAGAAATGATAGCAACTGTATATGGGGGCTATATCTAAATCTGAACCGATTTTCTCCAAATTTGGCAGTATTCCTTCATGTAATAAGGAATACTGAACCGATTTTCTCCTCTTTCTGCCGAATTTCGCTCTGATCAGATATAAAATACAGTTTCTACAGCGCTTGAATTTCAAATCGGGTGTAACATATATATGGGGGCTATATCTAAGTGTATCACGAGACTACTCTCTGTCAATTTTTGTACAAATCGGTTCAAAAATGTTGTTTATACAGTGCATATATGCCAAATCGGAGGTACATATATATGGGAGCTATATGTAAATCTGAACCGATTTTAACCAAATTCAATAGGGACCTAAATAAAGATATGTGCAAAATTTCGTTGAGATCGGATCATAATTGCGACCTGTACTTTGATTACAAGAATACTAAATCGACTCAGAAAGTGATTACAACACGATCGGTATAATAAACAATGGGTCTATCTCTTCTCCTTTTGGGTGTTACAAACAAATGCACAAAGCCATAATACCCTGTACCACAGTGTGGTGTAGGGTATAAAAATGGAACGATACACGATTCAACAACGCATTGAAATTATTAAAATTCACTACAAAAATGGTGAAAATCTTGCAGTCACAGTTCGCGAAACTAAAGCATATTTGGGTCGTCGTGAAGCACCTTGTCGGACCGCAATACAGAAATTGGTGGAAAAATTCGAGCTGTTGGGACAAGTTAGTGATGTGAAGAATAAAACCCGTGCACGTCGCTCAAGAACAACTGAGAATACTGCTAAGAAACCCCAGGTCTGTCCGTTACTCGTCGTTTGGAATTGGGCATTCCACAAACGTCTTTACACCGTATCTTGCATAAAGACTTGGGTCTTAAGGCTAATAAAGTTCAGTTAACACAAGAACTCAAGCCGGCCGATCATCAACAACGTCGTGTCTTTGCTGATTGGGCCCTTGAAATGCATGAAAATGATCCGGATTTTCTCCTCTTTCTGCCGAATTTCGCTCTGATCAGATATAAAATACAGTTTCTACAGCGCTTGAATTTCAAATCGGGTGTAACATATATATGGGGGCTATATCTAAGTGTATCACGAGACTACTCTCTATCAATTTTTGTACAAATCGGTTCAAAAATGTTGTTTATACAGTGCATATATGCCAAATCGGAGGTACATATATATGGGAGCTATATGTAAATCTGAACCAAATTCAATAGGGATCGTCCTTGGGCCTAAATAAAGATATGTGCAAAATTTCGTTGAGATCGGATCATAATTGCGACCTGTACTTTGATTACAAGAATACTAAATCGACTCAGAAAGTGATTACAACACGATCGGTATAATAAACAATGGGTCTATCTCTTCTCCTTTTGGGTGTTACAAACAAATTCACAAAGCCATAATACCCTGTACCACAGTGTGGTGTAGGGTATAAAAATGGAACGATACACGATTCAACAACGCATTGAAATTATTAAAATTCACTACAAAAATGGTGAAAATCTTGCAGTCACAGTTCGCGAAACTAAAGCATATTTGGGTCGTCGTGAAGCACCTTGTCGGACCGCAATACAGAAATTGGTGGAAAAATTCGAGCTGTTGGGACAAGTTAGTGATGTGAAGAATAAAACCCGTGCACGTCGCTCAAGAACAACTGAGAATACTGCTAAGAAACCCCAGGTCTGTCCGTTCCTCGTCGTTTGGTATTGGGCATTCCACAAACGTCTTTACACCGTATCTTGCATAAAGACTTGGGTCTTAAGGCTAATAAAGTTCAGTTAACACAAGAACTCAAGCCGGCCGATCATCAACAACGTCGTGTCTTTGCTGATTGGGCCCTTGAAATGCATGAAAATGATCCGGAATTCCATCGAAAAATCCTTTTGACTGATGAGGCCCATTTCCACCTCGGTGGCTACGTCAACAAGCAAAATTGTCGCATCTGGGGCTCGGAAACCCAAGAGTTATTGTTGAGAAGCCTCTCCATCCTCAACGTGTGACTGTTTGGTGCGGTTTATGATCCGGCGGGGTCATTGGACCTTACTTTTTCGAAAATGAGGTTGGATCAACAGTTACGGTGAATGGATTGCGCTATCGAGAGATGATTAATGATTTTTTATGGTCGGAGTTGGATGGTATTGATCTGGACAACGTTTACTTTCAACAAGACGGTGCTACGTGTCACACACGCAACGAAACCATTGCTCTGTTACGGATAAAGTTTCCGGACCGTGTTATCTCTCGAAGAAGTGATCACAATTGGCCACCGAGATCTTGTGATTTAACACCTTGCGACTTTTTCCTTTGGGGCCACGTGAATGATAAGGTCTACGCTAACAGCCCAGCGTCGATTCAAGACCTCAAAGATAGAATTAGTGAGGCTATCGAGGATATAAGGCAGCCACATTGCGATTTGGTTATGAAAAATTTCATGAAATGAATATTGTCCTGTATGCGTGGTCGTGGTGGCCATTTGGCTGATGTTGTTTTTCATTATTAACGGCATACCTTCCTCCTTATTATGAAATAAACATCCGATCATTTATCTCAAAAAATTGCATTTTTCTTTGAATACCAAAATAACACCTCTTGTTGGAAACCCCTTTAAAATTCGGCCCTGCAGAACTTACTACCATTTTAACATGTTTTAAATAAACCGATTTTTTGTGGTCTTTCATGCGGATTTTAGTATATTTTATTTTAGAAGGATTATTTATCTTTCGAGTGATTATAAGAATACCATTATCCCATTCTTCGAATGACTTTTGTAACACAAACACCTTGAAGAATATACCTACTAAACATGTATATACGTCAATTATATTAACCTTGAACACCAATGATTATATATTCAAACACGTTTACCATGGAAGTATTTAATTCGAATTGTAACGAGTCAATTTTGTGTTATTTCCGAATTTTGATTATCCCTAATAGGCATTGTACTTGTTCCCTGACGTACATATGTTAATGTAAATAATAGCCCCTTAAGAGAACCACACACAACACAAGTAGTTAGAGTACTGCTAACGGTTTTATTGGATATTCAAACCCCAAATCTTAGCATACTTCTCTTCTCCTTTTGACATCGGCAACTTGAGTATTAGTCATTTAACTTCCTTCAAGCCTGACGATTTAAACGCTGCTTAACTACCCACCGTCATATACTCGTACTCGCTGTTCTCGTACTCTTACATATGTAAGAGTCGTTCCCAAAGAGGAAATATTACAAGACATTTGACGAAAGTAAATAAAATCAAATAATTTATTTGTACACATACTCGTACATGAGGTGAAATCTAAGACTCAACTCCTATCAAGATCTTGGACATGCAAACTTGGTATTATATTTGTGTAGGAGACGCTTGCCCAGACGTAAAACCGCTAAATCTTATTCATAATTACATTAGTTTACACTAATGTCGAGGGGGATGGCTAAGGGGACACAGTAGCCGGACAAAAACTCGGAAAATTATTAGATTTCACTATAATTTTGTTCCGACTACAATGACCATATTTTAGATAAAATGTTTTGGATTTTTTACGAGGAAACCATTAGAGGGCTGCTTTCTTTCCAAGGAAGAGAATAATAATAAAAGTTAAAGCTTTGGAAAAGGGTTTCACTTGTTAGGTAAATGACCATAATTTGAAAAGAAATAATTAATGGTTCAAAGGTAATAATAATGGACCGAAAAATTTCGTATTTGAACGGATGAAAAAGTTTTTGCTCTTTGAGGGGCATTAAAACCTTTTTTGAATGTTATAATAAGGGTTTTTTAGAATAGAAAAAAATGTGTTCAAGGAAACCACTCATTCGGGCCAAAATAATGTTTTTCTTTTTCCCAAGTATCCCAAAATAAAATCGTTTGCAATTAATTTATGGTCTGCTATAATTATGAATAATATATTTTCTTATCCAAATGTGATTTACTTTTCTGCTCTTAACCCATAAAATTTACTGACTAACTAACTATATAATATTTTAATAATTTTTTGCATTTATTTATTTCATGTTAAAACAACCAAATATATTCATCATATACTATGTAATCTTCATCGTCTCCACTAACAAACAACAATAAAAACCAAAAACAAATGTAAATGTGAAAACTTAAACAAAATTATATGCTAAAAGTCCTAACACACAACTTTTCGGTGCTACTTATTTGGGTGATGAGAATAATAAGCGGCGATCACAACGCCATCTAGAGGCTGCATCTAATATGACATCACAAATAACACAAATATCACCAGTGGGTCGCTATGGTGCCCGGAGACCAACATGCAGCATGGCTGAGGTATTTACAAAAAATCCATTTTTATTACATACAAAATATTACATATGTATATAATTTTAATATTAAGTTCTAATTTAAAAAAAATACTCTATGTGATTAATTAATTTACTAGTATTAATATGTGTACATATTAATTGAAGTAAAGGCGATAAACAGTGAAATGGAAACATTTTTGAATGGATTGTTTAAATAACACTACTTGTATAGTCCCAACAATCCCTCAAATTGTGGTTAATTTATGAATTTGAGATCATTATATTTTTCTATTATTAACATTATGAAAATTTCAAATTCAAAAAAATGTTTGGTGTTTATTTTTTTAATTCTTAAAATTAACTCTACAAATTATTTAGGAAATTATTGACATTTCTTTTTATTATGATAATATTGGTATGGTTCAATTATGTATGGAACAAAATATCGGCCAAATGGCGGCACACCTCCATCCGATGGTCCAAATTTTCGATGACGCTGCGGCATAATTGAGTTTCTATGCCGTTAATGTGCCGAATTATCTCATCCTTTAGCTCTTGAATTGTTGCTGGCTTATCGACGTACATCTTTTCTTTCAAATAACCCCAAAGAAAGAAGTCCAACGGTGTCAAATCACACGCGCCTTGACGGCCAATTGACATCGCCACGACGTAAGATAACACGACCATTGAATTTGTTGCGCAAAAGAGCCATTGTTTCGTTAGCTGTGTGCGCAAGTGGCGCCGTCCTGTTGAAGCCACATATTGTCCACATCCATATCTTCCAATTCGGGCCATAAAAAGTTCGTTATCATCTCACGATAGCGAACACCATTCACAGTAACTGCCTGACCGGCCTCATTTCGAAGAAGTATGGCCCGATGACGTCGCCAGCCCATAAGCCGCACCAAACGAACTGGGCGAGCAATCACAGGCGTTTTCACATCTCCTACAGATCCGGTTTGCTGAAATTTGCGCACAATTCTCCCGATTGTGGACACATTTGGTCGATTATGCTGATCAAAAAAACATCACGAAGTGCACGAAATGCATTTTGATTTGAACGCCCATTTTCGTAAAAGGCTTAAAAAACTATAACACGTTGCTCGATTGTGTATCTTTCCATGGTTCAAATTGAGTTAGTCAAGAAAAAACTTGACGTTTAGGTGTGGTTCACATTCAATATCGGCCCTTACAATTTAACCACCCTTTACTATTCATAACTCAATAGCGCTAACCAGCAGTAAAAAAATCCATACGATTTTACAGCTATAACTGTAGCCTAGCTCTAAGTGTAGGATAACCGCAAATGGTGAAAGTGGACGTAAGTGTTGCAAGTCTTCAAAATGAACTTATTTTTATTGTTCACTTTTTCGGCTGTTATAATTTCGAAATTTTAACAAATTTCTTCAGAAATGATTTACATTTAAATTAATACAAAGTATTCTACCAGTGGTATCGTGAATTGCTTAATCACATTGACGAACTGGCCGACATAAGAAGTTGGTCCAGATGGGAATATACAGGTTTTTCCCATAAGAGTGATATGATTTCTTTAAAATAAAAAAACACGCTTATTGTTAAGGAAATTCAAAAGTTTTTAATTTAATGTGAAGTACAATCGATACAATTAAGTTCTAAATATAACTTCATTCAAATGCCCTCCACGACTTCTTCTGCAGGAACGAGTTCCATGAACCCAATTTTCGAGCACTTTTTCCACTAAATCAAGTCGTATGTCATGAATGGCACGTTCAATATTGACTTGTAAAGCTTGAAGAGAGTCTGGTTTATTTCGAAGGACCGACGACTTCAAATAATCCCACAAGAAATAGTCTAATGGTGTTAAATCACAACTTTTTGGAGGCCATTCAATATCACAATTTCTTGAAATAATCGAATCTCCAAACTTTTCTCGCAACAATTCAATTGTTTCATTTGCTGTGTGGCACGTAGCCACAATCGGTCAAAAAGATAGCTCTTAACGAGAGCTAAAATATTGCTCATGGGTGTCAAGGTCGTAGGTCGACTGGAAAGTGTTTTTTTTTTTTGGATTTAAAAAAATGGACTTATCGCACGAAAAGTTGCAATTGGAGAACGATTATTTTGATAATAAAACTGATTAATTTGTTTATCTAATTTTTGGAGATAAATGATCGGATGTTTGTTTAATAATGAAAAACAACATCAGCCAAATGGCCACCACGACCACGCTTACAGGACCATATCCTTTTCATGAAATTTTCCATAACCAAATCGCAAAGTGGCTGCCCTATGTCCTCGATAGCCTCACGATTTATATATTTAAGGTCTTGAATCGACGCTGGACTGTTGGCGTAGACCTTATCTTTCACGTAGCCCCAAGGGAAGAAGTCGCAAGGTGTTAAATCACAAGATCTCGGTGGCCAAATGTGATCACCTCTTCGAGAGATAACACGGTGCGGAAACTTTTCCCGTAACAGAGCAATCGTTGCTTGTGTGGCATGTGTGGCATGTAGCGCCGTCCAATGACCCCGTCGGACCATAAACCGCACCAAACAGTCATACTTTGAGGATGGAGACGCTTCTAAACAATAACTCTTGGGTTTTCCAAGCCCCAGATGCGACAATTTTGATTGTTGACGTAGCCACCGAGATGGAAATGGGCCTCATCAGTCAAGATGATTTTGTGTCGTTCGTATCGTTTTTTGGTTCGATCGTTTTGTATCGTTCGATTATCGTGTATCGTTCCATTTTTAGTAATGGCGTAGTTTCTACTTGTCAAATGTCGAATAATAAAAGCTTCAAAAGTGACAGCTACCGAAATACCTGGTGATTCAAAATAACACCTCTTGTTGGAAAACCCTGTAGTTAATTGGAATTTGACGTTTCGTCGTAAACGAACGAAAACGTTTTACAAAAACAGGGGGTTAAAACGTAATCATATTACTTCTATATGTTTGACAAGTTTCATACAAATCGATCGATTTTTTTAATTCCCCATTTGTGCGTCCCATGGGTCAGCATCCTGCCAACATTTCGTAATTTTATTGTTGAAGAGTGTAATTGATTTTTTTCATGCTGTTATAATTTTAAAATTTTGTACAAGTTTTGAATTTGCTTTCATTTAATATATGTCAAACAGAAACAAATTGTATGAAATATTCGAATTTTTCTTTTCAATACTCATACCGAAGAAAATATTGCGCGAATTTGAGAAAACATATTTTGACTTTTAAAGAAAAAAAAACGCGTTTATTTTTCGATTTCTTTATTTGTGTGTATTAAGAGAAAACATTTTAAGAAAATAATGGAGTCCAAACGTGTTGGTCAAATGTCCAATGCTTCACGCATCACTCATCATCCCCAAACGGCGGAACATCAACGTATGGGTGTTTCAAAAAGTAAAACTAAACTTTTGGTAGGTATACGGGTTGCATTGAAAGAGATTTTCCGTTGCTCTTTTGTGTTGAATGGAAAGATTTTAGAAGTTTTGTTTTCTTTCAAGAAAAATTCCAGTGAAATAAGTCTAACACCCAGTCAGTTGGCTGAAGAAGCGAAAGTAGTGGTAAGTAATTTTTAATTTTTTTTAAATATAGGATTTACTCACGGCTTATTAAGGAATTTCTAGTATTGAAAACCAATAAATAAATCCATACATAATTTCCAAATCTTCTCCTAAGAAGCCGTGAAGACTAAAATTTATTTAATCTAAATTGGAATTTTTTTATCTATTTTTTTTCTTTTTTTAAGGCTCGTAAAAATCCTTTAGATGCCTTGAGTAAAACAAATGTTCGTCAATCAACTATGGAACGTCGTTCGGTAAATTTATCCACCTTTAATTTTAAAATAATGTCGGAACCTTTTAAAATGCCTCAACATTGTTCTGGATCACAGGGTTTGCAAGACGTCGACGAGGAGTATTTGAAGCAGAATGTCTTTCGGAAATCACAATTTCAACGAAATTCGGTATTTTAATTCACTTCAATATGATAGATTTTTTGTCCGATACATCTTTGAACTAAAACATCACTTGTAGGTCCAATGGCTAACGAACCAAACTATGCGATAACACAGATTATGAGAAAATTAATTACATTTAATAATATGAGTGGGGCTTGTTAAATACGCCTATTTTGGGCTGAAATATGATAGACATTGATATTGAGGTTATCTATTTTATTTTAGTACGATCTGGTCAATTAATATAGAACTAGTTTATATCGTATTTTTACCCTCACCTCTCTATCATTTGCTACGAACCAAAAGTGTAACACATCGAAGGAGTGACCTAAGACCCTAAGTATGTTGGGCGGATATCCGTTTTGGGTCATTTTAAATCAAATGAGCAATGCCCGTCCGTGCGTCTGTCTGTCTGCTGGCTGGTGCGCACGATAACTCTCGAAAGGAGTAACCGATTGAAAATATTACCACATACCAAATTTGGTATGTGGTAATATTTTCTTCTATCTCCGGCTATGTTCGAAGATGGGCCATATTGGTCCACTCCTTCTACAGGGTGGCTGATATGTAATGCAACAAAGTAAAGCGCTATATTTTTTTTAAATTTTATTGTTCAAAAGCAAAAAATGTCGGAAATAACATAAAATTTTAGAAACAGTTTAGATTTGTTCGAATTGGCCACCTTTGGCACGAATTATGGCCTTCAAACGGCCGACAAAGCCATCACACGCTGCACGAAAGTGGCTCTGCGGTATTTTGGCCCATTCCCGGCGAAGCGCCGTCTTGAGATGATCGATACTTTGGTATTTTTTAGTGCGAACCTTACTCTCTAAAATGCCCCAGGCGCAAAAGTCCAACGGATTGAGATCCGGAGATCTTGGTGGCCATTGTGCGGTAGAAATGAAGCGAGGAACCTCCTTTTTAAGCCATTCTTGGTTGACGCGTGCTGAGTGCGATGGTGCTGAGTCCTGTTGGAATGTCCGAAATGTTTGTCTGCCCAGGGCTTCAATACTGTCTTTAGGACATTTTCCCGATAATATTCGGCATTTTCAGCTGACCTCTTTGGCAAGTAAACCCGATCATTTTGTTTGTTCACAAACTGCTCAATTTGGAATGGCTTCTCATCGGAGAAAACCAAATTCGGTAACTGGCCACTTTCGTGCAAGCGAAGCAACTCCTTGGCTCTGAATTTCGGCGTGAATTTCGATCAAATCTGGCCTTCACTTTTCGGATCATTTCTGGTGTTGTTACCGTTTTTTTCGTCCACTTTTTGGACGCGATGCAACACTGCCAGTATCACGGTAACGAGCAATGGTACGAGAAACAAAAGATTTATTCACATTTAAATGCTGGAGGGCTCTAACGATAGCCACTTGTGTTTTTCCATCCAAATATAAAGCAATAACACTATCACGCTTGAATTCCATCACGAATAACTTTTTTTCTGAATGCAATAGATCAAAATGATTTGTACGCTTGTAAACAATAAAATGAACTGTCACTGAAATAAATCTGTCAGCTATCAGACTAGCGGTTTAGAAATGATAGCAACCTGAAGTTGGTTGCAATACATATCAGCAACCCTGTAGTACCTCACCAACAAAGGGTTAACATTTAGTGAAATATTGATTATTTAATAACTTCTATACTACTTATTTGAATCCTCTGAAATTCTACACATAGTATTAGCTTATTAGTCACAATTACCTCGAGAAAAATGGGCGAAGTTGCCACACCCATTTGGTACCTCCCACACAAATGGGCAATTTTCAACCAACAGTTAATAGCTTATAACTTTATTACCAGTGCATACAAAGACTTGAAGTTTTGTACAGTGTAATGGTTTAATAGTAACTACAATACAGTGAAAAATGGGCATTATTGCCACGCTCCTTTTGGTACCTCCCACACAAATGGACCATTTTGTACCAAATGTTACCAGCTTATAACTTTAATGCCAATGCATATAAATACTTGAAATTTTGTACATTGTAATGCTTTTATAGTACCAAGATTCTAGAGAAAAGTGGCCGTAATTGGGCACGCCCCTTTTGGTACCTCCCACACAAATGGACCATTTTACACCAAAAGTTAACAGCTTTTAACTTTAATACCAGTACATAATTTAAAGTTATTAAATCGCGACCTAAGAGTGAAAAGGCGCTAAGTCCAATTTTTTTTAAATGTATTTTTTGAAGTGGAACGTAAGACATACATCGATTTGAAAACAAAAAGGCAAAGCTGAATCTTAAAAGCGCTAAGTCCATAATCCCTTTATAAAAACATTCATATACAGTAAGTATTTTGCCTTTCCTGTACAATTTTAAATATTGGACTTAGCGCCTTTACACTCTTAGGTCGCGAAATGCAATTTAAATTGATAGTAATTTAAATAAAACAAAAAAATAAATAGATTTACTAATATTTTTTTGAGACTCAGGGTGGGGGGATTCGTTAGTCGGTTTACCCGACTGAACTTTCTTACTTGTTATACTCTTCAGTTAATTGCGATTTTGATCATTTCCTTGTAACACCCTACAGGAGAAGAGAACAATCCGTCGACTCGATCTCAGTTTCCGGAGTCGATTTAAACATGTTCGTCTGTCCGTCCGTCAGTTTATATCGGGTGGTTAAATTTTAAGAACCGATGTTGATTTCGAATAAAGCACAAATTATTGTCATTTCTTTTTATTGTGATAATATTGGTATGGTTCAATTATGTATGGAACAAAATATCGGCCAAATGGCCGACGCGACCTCGGCGGCACACCTCCATCCGATGGTCCAAATTTTCGATGACGCTGAGCCATAATTGTGGTTCTATGCCGTTAATGTGCAGAATTATCTCATCCTTTAGCTCTTGAATTGTTGCTGGCTTATCGACGTACACCTTTTCTTTCAAATAACCCCAAAGAAAGAAGTCCAACGGTGTCAAATCACATGATCTTGGCGGCCAATTGTCATCGCCACGACGTAAGATAACACAACCATTGAATTTGTTGCGAAAAAGAGCCATTGTTTCGTTAGCTGTGTGGCACCGTCCTGTTGAAACCACATATTGTCCACATCCGTATCTTCCAAGTCGGGCCATAAAAAGTTCATTATCATCTCACGATAGCGAACACCATTCACAGTAACTGCCTGACCTCATTTCGAAAAAGTATGGCCCGATAAGCCGCACCAAACGAACTGGGCGAGCACGCACAGGTGTTTTAACATCTCCTACATACTCGGTTTACTGAAATTTGCGCACAATTCTCCCGATTGTAGACACATTTGGTCGATTATGCTGATCAAAAAACATGACGAAGTGCTCGAAATGCATTTTGATTTGAACGCCCATTTTCGTAAAAGGCTTAAAAAACTTTAACGCGTTGCTCGATTGTGTATCTTTCCATGGTTCAAATTGATTTAGTCCGAGATTGAGAAATGTCAAAAAAATGCAGAAAAAAACTTGACGTTTAGGTGTGGTTAACAGTCAACATCGGCCCTTACAATTTAAGCACCCTTTATTAAATTCATTATATCTTCTATACTACTTACCCGAATCATCTGTAATTTCACACAGTAGTAGTTTCTTCATCGTTCTGAACTCGAGAAGTATGATCGAAATAGCCTTTCTATAGAAAGGAACCCATTAGTACCAAAAATTAATAGGGCATAACATGAATTCCAGTGCACACAAACACCTGATATTTGGTATAGGGCTTTGTTCCTAAAGTGCTTACTGCTCAGAGGAAAATTGGGAAAGGAGCCAAATCGTACCAAAATTGAATAGCTCATAACTTTAATACCAATACACAAAAAATAACTGAAATTGGGTAAACTTTTGAAGCATCTATTGGTCAGTGCAAACAGGTTGTATTTGTCAAGCCCCTTTTGGTACCCCACACACATTTTAACAATTTCATACAAAAAACATTTCCCATTTCTCCATTAAAATTTCTTAATATTCTGTATTTTAGACTAGTTCTGCAATGAATTTAGTCTGAAAAAGAATGAACAAAATTTTGCCACCTGGTTCTGGCATCTCCCACAGAAACTACCAAATTCCATATCATATTTCATTCAAACAAAATTTTATTATTTGTTGATTTTTTTTTAAATCGACACAACATATACGAGTACAATTTCGTAAAGAATAATGAAATTTAGAGAAAAACAAATTGAAAATAATTTTTTAAAATATTTTCTATTGACTCAGGGTTTAAATGAAGTGAATAGCATCCAACAACAGACTGCTACTCCAAGTCATGCAGCTGGTCAGCCTTCAATTGTGAGTATTTTCGAACATCTAATATTCATACGATTAAAGACACAAACTCCCACTGATGGGAAATTTAATTCAATGCCCTATTTTCGCTTTAATTTAAAACAAAAATTATAATTTTTAGTTTTCGGACATATGTATATTTCACTTTATTAAAAAAATTGATAAATTTAATAAACATGCTATAATTCCGAAAGAAAGTTGGATTTATCGAAATTGATTTGATCACTTTTTGCCGTTTACCTTCGATATGAAGGTTTTTCCAATAGGCCGGATATGATTTTGAAGTGTTTCGGCCATTTGTAATATGTCATGATCTGTCATTTGTGTTGCATTGTATTCAGTAGTGTTTACAATTTCATCATGGAGAGATATACGCAAGAACAACGTTTACAAATTATTCAGTTTTATTATCAAAATAATCGTTTTCCAATTGCAACTTGTCGGCGCTAAGTCAATTTTTGTTTAAATCCAAAAAAGAACACTTTAAAGTCGGCCTACTACCTTGACACCCATGAGCACAATTTTAGCTCTCGTTAAGAGCTATCTTTTTGCCATTGACCGATTCTCGATCCGACGTATCGTTAAGGAGCTAGAGTAAAAATAAACATTCCGTTCACATTTGAAAATTATGTCAAGTCCATTTTGTTTTTTAATAAAAAAAAAAACTTTCCAGTCGACCTACGACCTTGACACCCATGAGCAATATTTTAGCTCTCGTTAAGAGCTATCTTTTTGCCATTGACCGATTGTGGCTACGTGCCACACAGAAAATGAAACAATTGAATTGTTGCGAGAAAAGTTTGGATATTCGATTATTTCAAGAAATTGTGATATTGAATGGCCTCCTAGAAGTTGTGATTTAACACCATTAGACTATTTCTCGTGGGGTTATTTGAAGTCATTGGTCTTTCGAAATAAACCAGACTCTCTTCTTCAAACTTGACATGTCAATATTGAACGTGCCATTCATGACATACGACTTGATTTATTGGAAAAAGTACCCGAAAATTGGGTTCATCGAATTCGTTTCTGCAGAAGAAGTCGTGGAGTGGAGGCCATTTGATAAAAAAATACAATTCTAATTTTAATGATATCATATATAAATTGAAATTTGAGTCATTGAACATTACGAATCATTAAAAATGAATTAGATTTTCCAAATCGTATATTTTCACTTACTGTCTTATACAAAGAAGTTCTTCTCTTCTATAAAATGAAAACAATATGAATCGATCTTGATTTAACAAACCATCAACCTACTGCATAAACTGACCAAATACATTTTCGATAAATTATTTAGTGAAATTGACTTTGTCCGATTATACCGTTTACCCTCGATATAATGAATGAAAATTATAATTTTGAGAACATACATTTTTCAAACTTTCAAAAAAAAAAGATTATGATTTAATCTTTTCGGTATTTACTTTGTAAATAAATATTAAAGTAAACTAATATTATTCAGTCCCATGCCGAGCAAGCACAATTTCAACAACAACCGCAGCAGCAACTTTCGCACCCTCCCACCCAACTACTACAGCAGCAAATAAATCAACAACAATCACCGTCAACAGTTGTCACAAATCAAAACGCCTCACAAATAACTCGGGGTCAACCTACGTCCGCCGCAGGGTCGTTGCCCACAGAAAGCAAAATCAACCTAAACCAAGTAAATTATTCAGCATATTTTGCAGTTGACTAAATATTTACAAATATCCATATTGTAAGATAATTAAAGCAATTTCTTCTCTTCTCCTCTCCCTCCCATCCATTGTAAAATATTTGATGAAATAGGCCTCAATGTCAATAGGTCAGCAGCAGCAACAACAAGTGCCATCAATGATGACAGCAACTATGTCACAGCAACAAGTGTCAGTGCCGCCACATCATCATCATCACCACCATCAACACCAACAACACTCAGGACAACATCTGCACCATCAGCAACATGAGCACCATCATCAAACACCTTCGGCAATGCCAACACCAACGCTTGTACAGTCTGTGATGCCTGAGCCTGAGATGTGTACCACTTGTCCCAATTGCCAGACTACCATTTATTTGGTACCAGCCCCAGAGACGCTAGGACATAGTCAACAACAAACGGCTTATGAGTCGTCTTCGGCAGCAGCAGCACAACCTGAGGCGTCCTCCTCCGCTATGGGATCTAATTGAATTTGTCTAAATGCAGCAAATCCAATTTATTTTTCGTTTCGTATTACGAATGACCAAATTGTTATTGTTTTTTGAGGATTTTTTTGCATGTTTTCTTAAATTTGTAAATTTGTGTATTTTATCTAATAAATATATATGTATATTTTCGGTAACTAATACATTTTTGTTTTATTCAGGGTTGTTGTGGAATCCGATTGTTGTCGGAATCGGACTTGAAACCGAGAAGAAAAATAACTTTGGTGTCACAGAAGCTTATTTTTTCGATTTCAATTCCGAGAAAAAATAAATAAATTTGGCGTCACAGAAAGTTATGTTTTTTCTAGATTTCAATTCCGATTTAGACAGCAATCGGATTCCACAACAACCCTCAATGACTTTTTCCATAAAACTAATTCGTCTGAGACGAAAGTATCGTCAAATAATTCTCAAATTTATCTTCTCTTTTAAAAAGCGAAGAGATCTAATATTTTGGATCCAGGAATTACCAAACCTCTTAACCATACAGTCCTCGCAAGAATGTAAACAATTTTCATTATCAGAAATTATATTTCATTTCTGCATTTTTCTAGAAAATTTAGAGAAATTTAATTTTTCAAGAAAATTTCGTTGAAATTAATTTTTTCTTCAAAACTTCATTGAAATTGCATTTTTTTTAAAGAAAATTCCATAAAATTTTAATTTTCTTTTAAATTTTTTCTTACAAAATTTCGTTAAAATTGATTTTTTCCAAAGATTTTTTTTTTCAATTTTTCTACAAAATTTTATAAAAATTGCAATTTTCTAGAAAATTTCGTCATAATTGCATTTTTTTTTAGAAAAATTTGTTGAAATTACATTTTTCTACAAAAATTATCTGATATTCACTCAATCATCAAAAATATACTTTTCTAGAAAATTTCGTGAAATTGAATTTTTCTACAGAAATTGGTTGACATTTCGTTTTTCTCGAAATTTATTTGAAATTCCATTTTTTTTCACAAAGTTTAATGAAAATTGAAATTTTATAGACAATTTTATCATAATTACATACATATGTACATATTTCTGAAATTTTGGAAATCGTATTTCGTTAAAATATAATCAATTATAAAGGTCAACTATATCACAGACCTTAAATTAGACAGATGTACCGTCCGGACGAAACGTCAAAATCTATCAGTTACGAACGAATAGGAATGAAATGTCACACGTGAAAAAACAGTTTTCCGCGAATATTGATTGAACTTTTTTTGCACTTATCGATTAATATTAATTTTTTAATTGTGACAATTAGAAAAAATTCGGGAAAAACGGTCTGAAAATCCGCGAAAAACCTCACTCGTTGGAATCAAATTCCTATTCGTTCGTAACTGACAATTACTCGCTACAGGAAGGAATGTCTTCTTAAATTATATTGTCTTTGAACTATATACACAATAATAATAATTTTGTTTTTCTTGAAAATTTCGTTGATTTTTCTTTTTCTCGGCCTTATGAGCAATGACCACATGGTCCTTTAGCCCTTTCTGCTCACCAACTTTAATTCTGGTCATCGGCCTTTAATCCGCTTTAATTAATCTCGTCTCCGGCGTTTTCTAAAAAAAATGCAATTTCGTCCAAATTGTCTTGCAAAATGCATATCGGTGAAATGTCTATGTAATTTCGTAGAGGAATGAAATTTCAACGAAATTTTGTAGATACATTGGCGAAATTTTGAAGAAAAAATAAATAAAAAGCAATTTTAACGAAATTTTGTAAAGAAATTATGAATATCAACAAAAATGTAATTTTAAACCAATTTTGTAGAAAAATTTAACGATGAAATTTATTAAAAAAATTCAATTATGATGGATTTTTCGGAAAACGCAATTTCGTAAAAATATAAAATCTTCAAGAAAAAAATTATCTAAAAATATTAAATTTTGAAAACAACATTAATTTCAAGAAATTTTTTCAAAAAATTTGTACAAATTCAAAATATTGTAAAAATAAAATTTCGAAGAAATTTTTTAGAAAAAATTTAATAATATAAAACAAAAATAAATTTTGTCGAATAATTTAATTTTAACAAAATTTTCTCGACAAATTCAAAATTACAAAATATTGTAAAAATTAAATATCGAAGAAATAATGTAGAAAAAATTAAATCTAAAAATTGAAATTTTTAAGGATTTTTTTTTGAAATTTTGTAAAAAATTTTTTTTTTCGAAAAAAAATTTCCAAATTTGTCTAGAAAAATTTTTTAAATTTAATTTTTCGAATAAATTTCTTGAAATTGATTTTGTTTCCAAAATTTATTTTTTTTAGATAATTTTTTTCTTGAAGATTTTATATTTCGACGAAATTGCAAAAATACATCAAAATTGAATTTTTTTGAAATAGGATTTAATAAATTTCATCATATTTTTATACAAAATTGGTTTAAAATTACATTTTTACAAAATGTTGTTGATATTCATCATTTCTTTACAAAATTGCATTTTTCTTGAAAATTTCAGTTTTCTTTAAAATATCGCCAAAATTGCATTTTATTTAGAAATATCCGTCAAAATACCATTTTCCTAGACAATTTGTTTGAAATTAATTTTTTCTATAAAATTTCGCCAATGCATTTCTCTACAAAATTTCATTCCTCTACGAAATTTCGTCGACATTTCATCGATATGCATTTTACAAGACAATTTGGACAAAATTGCATTTTTATAGAAAATGCTAAATTGAATTTTTCCAAAGAAAATGCATTGGATTTGCATTTCTCTACAAAATTTCGTTGAAATTAAATTTTTCTAGAAAATTTAATGAAAATTGCAATTTCATAGAAAATTTCGTCATAATTGCATTTTTTTTTTGAAAAATTAGTTGAAATTGCTTTTTTCTACAAAAATTATCCGATATTCATTCAATCATCAAAATTAGATTTTTCTAGAAAATTTCGTGAAATTAAATTTTTCTACCGAAATTGGTGACATTTAGTTTTTCTCGAAAATTTTGTTGAAATTATATTTTTTTGTTACAAAATTTAATGAAAATTGAAATTTTATAGAAAATTTTATCATAACTACATATTCTGGAATTTTGGAAATCGTACTTCGTTAAAATTTATTGTTTCTTGAAAATTTTGTTGATTTTTCTTTTTCTGGATAATTTTTGTTGAAATTGCATTTTCTACAAAATTTGGTTAAAGTGTGAAGATAAATTTTTCTACAAACATTTCAGTGAAATTGCATTTTTCTAGAAAAATTGTGGACATTTCATTGTGAAGAAAATGTTGTTAAAATTGCATGTTTCTACAAAACTTCGTTAAATTGAATTTTTTCATAAAATCCTTAAACCAATAAGAAACTAGAAATGCTGTTGAAATTTAATTTGTTGAAATTGAATTTTTCTACAAAACTTTGTTACAAATTTTAAATTTCGACGTAATTGAATTTTTCTACAAAATCCATCAAAATTGCATTTTTCCACAACTTCTTGAACTTGAATTTTTTTACCAAATCTGGTTTAAAGTTATATTTTGTATAAAATTTCTTTGAAAATTGCATTCTTCTCGAAATCAAAATTGCATTTTCTAGAAGATTTCTTTGAAATAGCATTGTTTTAGAAATTGTCTTCGAAATTATATTTTTTTTTAGAAAATTTTGTTTAAATTGCATTTGTTTAATTTCGTTGAAACTGCATTTCTCTAAAAATATTACGTTGGAATAGCATTTTTCTACAAAAAATTGCAATTTCCGTATAAAAATATTACGTTGAAATTGCATTTTCTGCAAAATTTCGTTGCAATTACATATTTCTAGAAAACCACAATTTTTAGAAAATTTTAGAGAAATGAAATTTTTCTAGAAAACCACAATTTTTAGAAAATTTTAGAGAAATTAAATTTTTTTAAAAAATTTGGTTGAAATAGAAAATATTGTTGAAATTGAATTTTTTTTACAAAATTTCAAAAAAATTCTTAAAAATTTCAATTTTTATATTTAATTTTTTCTACAAAATTTCTTCGAATTTTAATTTTTACAATATTTTGTAATTTTGAATTTGTCTAGAAAATTTTGTTAAAATAAAATTTTTCGACAAAATATATTTTTGTTTTATATTTAATTTTTTCTAAAAAATGTCTTCGAAATTTAATTTTTACAATATTTTGAATTTGTCTAGAAAATTTTGTTAAAATTAAATTTTTCGAAAAAATTTCTGGAAATTGATTTTGTTTCCAAAAATTTTATTTTTTTAGATAAATTTTTTTCTTGGAGATTTTAAATTTCGACGAAATTGCGTTTTCCGAAAAATCCATCAAAATCGAATTTTTTTGAAATAGTATTTAATAAATTTTATCATTATATTTTTCTACAAAATTGGTTTAAAATTACATTTTTTAGAAAATTTTGTTGATATTAATAATTGGATTTTTCTTGAAAATTTCGTCGAAATTTCATTTTTCTTGAAAATATCGTCAAAATTGCATTTCATTTAGACATTTCCGTCAAAATTCCATTTTCATGGAAAATTTGTTTGAAATTAATTTTTTCTACAAAATTTCGCCAATGCATTTCTCTACAAAATTTCGTTGAAATTTCATTCCTCTACGAAATTTCGTCGACATTTCATCGATATGCATTTTACAAGACAATTTGGACGAAATTGCATTTTTTAAAAAAAACGCCGGGGACTGGATTAATTAAATGTTTATGAGCGGATTAAAGGCCGATGACCGGAATTAAAGTTGGTGAGCAGAAAGGATTAAAGGAACACGCGGTCCTTGCTCATAAGACCGAGAAAGAAATTTTCTCAAAAAATTTGAGATAAAAATGCAATTTCAAAATAATTTTCTTGAAAAATTAAATTTTGATGAAACTTTCTAAACTGAACTAAATGAAAATGACGTAATAAGAAAAAAAATTTCAATAAACTGTATTTTGGAAAAAATTTTCACAAAAAGCATAATTTCGATTAAATTTTCTAGAAAATCGGTTTTCAACGAAATTTTTTAGTAAAATTAAAATACCTATTTTGACAAAATTTTTTATAAAACTGCGATTTATATTTAATTTTCAATTAAAATAAATTTTCGAAATTTTCTAAAAAATTAAATTTTTTAAATTTTTGTTTTGTAAAAATTAAATAAAAAAAACAAACCAATAAGAAATATTATTTTCAACAAAATTTTATTAAAAATAAAAAAAAGTAAAATTTTCTGGAATATACAAATTCCAGAAATGTTACAAAAAATAATAGATGGTTTCATCCCCAGTAACTCTAACTCAGTTGGCTACGACTCACTTATCCATTTCATGCTCAAAACTCAGGATATAATGAAATGGAAATTTACACAAACCTACTTCATCTACATAAGTGAAATTGATGACAGTTTGCCAACAATTTGTCAACATATCCTCAAAATTTAAAGTTCCTAAATTTGGCGTTGAGTTTTGCTGATGTCTTCGAAAACAAAATAAAAGCTAAGCGAAAAAAGAGTCCTTTAAAATACATTGTTTGGCTGGAGGCCAGTGATTTATTTATTCGAGCACTTTGTAAGTGGTTCAAATAGTTTTCACTTTTCAAAAGCAGAGTGTCTTATGGATATGTGTATGTTACCAACCTACATACATACCTACCTACCACGTACCATAACATTCTAAACACATCATTCCATAGATATTTGAATATAGGGGTTCACTTTCTATAGAATACGTATAGCACTCTAAGCGTGTCACATAACGATTTGTATTTTGAACTAAATTTCTTAGATAGGTTTTTTCTACTCCGTTGGGGTGTGTAAAGAAACCACAGCGAGGGTCGTTTTGTAATTGTGAATAAAATGAAATAAAAATAAATTACAGGAAATCATTGTTTTATGGGAACAAACCATAATCTTTGGTCGCCTTTGGACGTCAAGATTCCGTGAAACTGTCACCATTGTTTGAAAAAAAAAATGGACGAAAATTAGACATCCATAATGAGCAACGTACAAGTCAGGCGCGGCGTTGTCCATTTTTCTCAAATTATAAAAAAAAATAATCATGTTTTCTTTTTAATAAATTTCGTTTAAATTGTATTTTTTCTTGAAAATTTTTCGAAATTGATTTTTTTTGTAATTTTAATTGAAATGCATTTTTCTAAAAAATTACGTTGGAATTGTATTTTTCTCCAAATATTGTTGAAATTAAATTTTTCCAAATGAAATTTGCAATTTTATATAAAAATTCCTTCAAATTTGTATTTTGTTTTAAAAAAAAATGTTGTTTCGTTGAAAATTCAGTTTTTGAAAATTTCCTCGAAATTTAATTTTTCTGAAAAATGTTAAAATAAAATTTTTCTCTAGAAAATTGCAATTTTATAGACAATTTTATCATAATTACAGTTTTCTACAAAAATTCTTGAAATTCCTTTTTTTAGAAAATTCCTTCAAATTTACATTTTCTAGAATATTCCTTCAAAAAATTTTGTTGAAATCACATTTTTCGTAAAATTTTCGTTGAAATTACATTATTCTGTAAAATTTTGTTGAAATTGCATTTTTTCTAGAAAATTTTGTTGAAAGGTTGATGAGCGGATTAAGACTGAACGGTCAATGACTCCGGATTGGTGGCCACTGCCCGGATTGAAGGTCGATGACTTTATTAAAAGCTCAAAAATAAATGTGGAAAATTTCAGTTTCGAAAAAGTTCAAAAGAAAAATGAAATTTCAACGAAATTTTCTAGAAAAATTAAATTTTGATATTTTTTAGAAATATGCAATTTCAACGAAATTTTCTAGAAAAACTGAAGTTTATTATATTATTTTTGTAGTAAAAAACGAAATTTAGTTTCAAAATATATTTTCGACAAAATTTTTTTAAAAAATTTAATTTTGACAAAATTTTCTGCATAAATGCAATTTTGAAGAAATTTTATGGAAAATTCAACTTTCAACAATTTTTTTAGAAAAATGAAATTTCTAGAAAATTTCTTGAAAAAAACTATTTTTTCAATAAAATTATTTTCGACAATATTTTCAAAAAATCAATTTTGACAAATATTTTTTGGCAATTTTTAAAGTAATATTATGGAAAATAAATTACAGGAAATCATTGTTTTATGGGAACAAACCATAATCTTTGGTCGCCTTTGGACGTCAACATTGTGCGAACCATTGCCGTGGAACTGTCCGTCCCCATTGTTTGAAAAAATTTACGAAAATTAGACTTCCATAATGAGCAACATACAAGTCAGGCGCAGCGTTGTCCATTTTCTCAAATTATAAACAGAAATACATAGTCACCTTTCCCACAAAAATTTCGTAAATAGTATTTCTTTTTAGTAATGAAATACAAATTTCGTTTTTCTTGAAAATTTTTTTTGAAATAGATTTTTTAGAAAATTTAATTGAAATGCATTTTTCTAAAAAATTACGTTGGAAATGTATTTTTCTCCAAATATCGTTAAAATTAAATTTTTCCAAATGAAATTTGCAATTTTATATATTTTTTTTTTATTGTTGAAATCTCATTCTTCTATAAATTTTCTTTGAAAATTTCCTCGAAATTTAATTTTTCTGAAAATTTTCGTTAAATTAAATTTTTTCTAGAAAATTGCAATTTTCTAGAAATTTTACATTTTTCTACAAAAATTCTTGAAATTCCTTTTTTTTAGAAAATTCCTTCAAATTTACATTTTCTAGAATATTCCTTTAAATTTATATTTTTCAAAAATTTTTGTTGAAATCACATCTTAAAATTTTCGAAATTACATTATTCTGTAAAATTTTGTTGAAATTGCATATTTCTAGAAAAATCGTAGAATATATTGTTAAAATTGTATTTCTCTACGAAATTTCTTGAAATTAAATTTTTTCTAGAAAATTTTGTTGAAATTTCAAAGGTTGATCAGCGGATTAAGACTACTGAACGGACGATGATTGGTGGCCACTGCCCGGATTGAAGGTCGACGATGACTTTCTTAAAAGCTCAAAAATAAATGTGGAAAATTTCAGTTTCGAAAAAGTTTAAAAAAAAGAAATGAAATTTCAACGACATTTTCTAGAACAATTACATTTTTATGTTTTTTAAAAATACGCTATTTGAACGAAATTTTCTTAAAAAACTGAATTTTATTGTATTATTTTTGTAGTGAAAAACCAAATTTTGTTTAAAAATTTATTTTCGGCAACATTTTCTGGATTTATGCAATTTTGAAGAAATTTAATGGCAAAATTCAGCTTTCAACAATTTTTTTATAATTTTATACAAAACTACAATTTTTCTAGAAAATTGTTTGAAATTGATATTCTTAGAATTTTTTTTCGAATTTGCATTTTTCTAGAAAAATTAAATTGTAAATTACTTATCTAGAAAAAAACGAAATTTTGCATTTTTAATTAAATTTTCATTAAAAATTAAACAACTACTAAATTTACAAAAAAATATGCAATTTTGATGAAATTCGTGAGTAAATATAAATTTAGGAATTTTTTTTTTAAACTCAATTAATTATTCTACAAAAATTATTCAAATTGAATTTTTTTAGAAGATTTCTTCAAAATTGCATTTTTCTAGAAAAATTTTATTGTTTAGGTGGGGAAAAAGAAAAAAAAGAAATTTTCAATAAAATTTATTTTCGACAAAATTTTCAAAATACGTTTAAAATTCAATTTTTAAAAATATCTATTTTGATAAAATTGTCTATAAAAATTCGATTTAAATTAGATTTTGCTGAAATTTTCATTAAGCAACAACTACTTAATTTACAAAAAATACGCAATTTTGATAAAATTCGTGAATAGATAAATATAAATTTAGGAAAGATTTTCAAGAAAAAATAATTTTTTTCTACAAAAATTCTTGAAATTGAATTTTTTTACAAAATTTTTTCAAATTACCGTTTTTCTAGAAAATTTAATTTTAATATAATTTTTCTAAAAAAACAAACATTATATTTTTGGCTTTGGCCATAAATAAAACAAATTAATTATTGAATTTATTCTTGAAATTACATTTTTTTACAAAATTTCTTCAAATTAGCGTTTTTCTAGAAAATTTAATTTTAATATAATTTTTCTAAAAAAAACAAATATTATATTTTTGGCTTTGGCCATAAATAAAACAAATTAATTATGAATTTATTGTTTTATTTTTAAAAATTGTTATTTTCCCGATATTTCGACCGACTTAATCGATCAATTTCAAGGGTTACAATTTATTGCAAAACAAAACAAAGTAAACGCTCCTGCTTCTCTCGAAAGTTAGGAAAAATTTATTTTCGACAAAATTGTCAAAAAAAAATTATTTTTTACGAGATTTTCTGGATACATAAAAGCAATTTTGAAGAAATGTTACAGAAAAATTTAATTTTCATAAAATGCTAAATATATTAGAAAAATGCAATTTGATGAAATTTTTTAAAAATATAAATTTTGACAAAATTCTCTATAAAAAGTAGATATCGATTAGATTTTGCTGAAATTCCCATTAAATTGCAACTACTAAATTTACAAAAAATATGCAATTTTGATGAAATAAGTAAGTAAATAAAAATATAGGGTATTTTTTCTAGAAAATACAATTTACAACAAAAATTCTTGAAATTGCATTTTTTTTAAGAAAATTTCTTCAAATTTGCATTTTTCTAGAAAAATTTAATTTTGATATTATTTTCTAGAAAAAACGAAATTTTCAATAAAAATTTATTTTCGACAAAATTTAAAAAAAAAACAATTTTGACGATATTTTCTAGATACATAAATAAATGCAATTTTGAAAAAATGTTACAAAAAAAATTAATTTTCATCAATTTTTTTTTAAAATGCAATTTTTAAAATGCCAATTTGGAGAAAATTGTCTATAAATAAATGTCTATCAATTAGGTTGTTCTGAAATTTCATTAAAAATACAACAACTACCAAATTTACAAAAAAAATAAATTTTGATGAAATTCGTATAGGGAAGATTTTCTAGAAAAATACATTTTTTTTACCAAAATTTTTGAATTTTTTTTAGAATATTTCTTCAAATTTGCATTTTCTAGAAATTTAAATTTTAATATTATTTTTCTAAAGAAAAACAAATATTTTCAATCAAAATTTTTTTCGACAAAATTGTCAAAAAAATCAGTTTTTACGACATTTTCTAGATACATAAATGCAATTTTGAAGAAATGTCACAGAAAAATTAAATTTTCATCCATGTTTTTCAGAAATTTGATGAATATTTAAAAAATACCAATTTTGACAAAATTGTCTACAAAAATTCGATTTCGATTAGATTTTGCTGAAATGTTCATTAAAAACGTAATTTTGATGAAATTCGTGAGTAAATATAAATTTAGGGAAGATTTTCTAGAAAAATACAATTTTTCTACAAACATTTTTAAAATTGCCTGTTTTTTTTAGAAAATTTCTTCAAATTTGCATTTTTCTAGAAAATTCCTTCAAAATTGCATTTTTTTAGAAAATTCCTTCAAAAAATGTTGAAATCACATTTTTCTATAAATTTTCGTTGAAAATTCATACTTTGAAAACATGTTCTTTTTGTTGAAATTGCATATTTTTTAGAAAAACCGTAGAGTTACATTTCGTTAAAAAAATTTTGTTAATTTGTATTTCTATACAAAATTTTATAAAATTTAAACATTTCTAGAAAATTTTGTTGAAATTTCAAAGGTCGATGAGCGGTTTAAGCTGAATTTCGAAAACATTTTAAAGAAAAATGCAATTTCAACAAAATATTCTGAATAAAATAAATTTTGATATTTTTTAAACATGTGAACAATGTGAAAATATCATGCGAAATTTTCTAGGAAAATTTAATTTTGATGTTATTTTTCTAAAAAAAAAAGAAATAGTCAATAAAAATTTGTTTTCGACAACATTTAAACAAATCAAATTTGACAAAAAAAAATAAATGCAAATTTGAAGAAATTTGGTAAATTAAATGTCCAACAGATTTTTTAGAAAAATACAAGTTTGATGAAATTATTTAAAAATATCAATTTTGACAAAATATTTCAAAAATATAAATAATTATGAATTTTTTTAAAAATATCAATTTTGACAAAATTTTCTATGAAAATTAGATTTCGCTGAACGCATTAAAAAACGCAAATTCCACTAAATTTACAAAAAAAATATGCAATTTTGATGAAAATCTTGAGAAATATGGAACATTTTCTAGAAAAATACAATTACGTCAATTTTGAAGGACATAATTATGAAAGTTCAATTTAAATAAATCAAATTTGACAAAAAAATTTAATAAATGCAATTTTGAAGAAATTTGGGGGAAAAATTAAATTTCCAACAGATTTTTTAGAAAAATACAATTTTAATGAAAAAAAATATCAATTTTGACGAAATCTTTCAAAAATATAAATAATTATGAATTTTTTTAAAAATATCAATTTTGACAAAATTTTCTATGAAAATTAGATTTCGCTGAAATTTCCATTAAAAAACGCAAATTCCACTAAATTTACAAAAAAAAAATGCAATTTTGATGAAAATCTTGAGAAATATGGAACATTTTCTAGAAAAATACAATTACGTAAATTTTGAAGAACATAATTATGAAAGTTCAATTTAAATAAATCAAATTTGACAAAAAAAAATTAATAAATGCAATTTTGAAGAAATTTGGTAAATTAAATTTCCAACAGATTTTTTAGAAAAATAAAATTTTGATGAAATTTTTTAAAAATGTCAATTTTGACGAAAGAAATCTTGCAAAAATATAAATAATTATGAATTTTTTTAAAAATATCAATTTTGACAAAATTTTCTATGAAAATTAGATTTCGCTGAAATTTCCATTAAAAAAAGAAATCTTGCAAAAATATAAATAATTATGAATTTTTTTTAAAATATCAATTTTGACAAAATTTTCTATAAAAATTAGATTTCGCTGAAATTTCCATTAAAAAACGCAAATTCCACGACAATTAACAAAAAAAATATGCAATTTTGATGAAAATTTTCTAGAAAAATACAATTACGACAATTTTGAAAGACATAATTATGAAAGTTCAATTCGATGCAATTTTCTTTGAAATTTTCAATAAAATTTCATTTTCTATAACATTTTCAATAAAGTCTTATTTTTTCGAACTTTTCCCAGCAAAATGCGAGACAAATTAATCAAATTCAATAAAATACCTTAAGAGCAAATCCATGGGAAAATAAAGAAGTTAAAGTTGGATTTAAAATAAATAAAAAAATTAACTTAAGAAAGATAAGGAATAAATATTCCAGCTTTAATATATTAGTCCTTATCTTTCTTAAGTTAATTTTTTTTATGTTAAAACAAAAATTTTCTTGGCTAAATCCGGCTTTAAATTAAAAAAAATCTAAAAACTACGTTTTCAAAATAATCCCTTACAATTTCCATTGAAAACGATTAATTCATTACTTTTTCATAAGACCTTCTCAAGTATTTTTTAGACATTTTGAAAAATGTAGTGAATTTTCCGAGAATTCCCGAACGGCCTTCGTAACGTTATAAATTGCCGCTTTAAATGTTTTTCGCTCTATGTGAGGAAATTGTTGTCCACTTTTTTTGCAGTTGATTGTCATGTTCATTCTTCTAGCCAAAGGGGCTAAGACGATGACACATTGTGTGTGTGTGTGAGTGTGTGTGTGATAGTGAATATTGAAAGGATAACAGCAGGAAGTCTATTGCAGCATATGTGACTATGTTCGGTGCTCCTTTGTTTGTTATGTCTTCATTCTTCCTACCGCTCTCCCTTCCTACATATGTACATGTGGTGGTCTCTTCTAGAAAAAATGAAAAGTAAAGAATGTAAGCCAAATATTATCCATATGACTGCAAAAAATGAAAGAATAAAGAAATACAAACACAATACAATACATACATACCAACAAAAGAAGGGAAAACGATACAATTACACTGCATGTGGTGAAAAGGCTCAATTTCGTGTAAGGAGGACATCTAAATAGCCCATATACATACATACATCGTACATACATAGATACTCGTATATGTGTGTAGAGCTATACAAAGGCCATTGTTTATTCCTTGCGGTAGTCAGCAGTCAGCGAGTTCTTCTTCCTTCTTGTTGACGCAGTTGTCTGCCCATCCGTCTATCATTTTTGTAGTGCAGTTGTTCTTTGGGGGAATGGGGGGGAAATGAAAGTGAAATTTTCAAAATGCATACCACAGAAACGGTATTCCCATATTCTTAGTTTTAGTTTTAGTTAAACAGAATATTTTATTAAAGAAAGTCGCATTCTTCCACTCACGTGTATCTCTTCTATTTTTCCAGATAATTCACAGTGGTACGACACCAACTAAAGGCGCTGAATCAGGAAGGTAAGTCAAGGGGAAAACAAAAACAGTTTCAAATTCATTTCATTTCACAATTATCACATCATAGCATTGCATTTTATACTAAAAAAAAGCCAAACGTAATTTTGTAAATTTTGAAAAAAAAAAACAATAATTTTTTAAATTGTCTCATTTTTTTTTTGGCATCCGTTTTTATTTCTGATATTCATTATAGATGTATTGATTTTGATTTTCTTTGCTTTTCTGTTTATTTTTTATTACCGGCGATTATTGAGCATTTCCATACAGTTCACATATACATATTTCAACGACCGGTATTTTTTATAAGCGATAAATTCTCTATTATATCCTACAAAACGATATAGATATAAATTTGTGTTTTCCCATCGCGTATACTGACAGCCTGTTTCTGTAACTTAGAAATTTGCTTTCGTTCGCCTGCCAGACGACAAACAGCTGATTTGGGTTTCAGTAACTACCATCAGAACGACAAGTCGTACGATAATGAACTCGTACGAAAACGTAATCATTTCAGTGTAAATTTTGGTTTCTCTATCTCTCTTTGCTGTCATCTCGGCGAACACAAATGTCAGATCGAGTCACATTATTTTATTTGTCGACTGATAGGAAAAATGACAAAATAAACATTATTAAAAGCAAAAAATAAGTAGATATTAATATAATTATGGTAAAAACAATTAAATAATAATAAAATTGTGTATTTAAGCATACAGAAGTCAATATTGGTTGCTCGCTAAGATGGAAAAAAATTATCAGTGCACAATGAGAGAGACGGGAGAGAGAGAGAGAAATAAATGAGAGTCTTGGTGCAGCTCAACTGACCACCCAGGGTTGCTTTTTTGGTCACGTCTAGTGTGAATAGTACAGAGATGTATTTGCTAAGGTCGACCATACACAAATGTGTGCTTTTTTAGACCGGAAGTTGTGAAATTATTGATCTGGCAATTACATTATTTTCCAATTGGTAAATTGCTAACGTCGTTGACGTAAGGCCAGGCGAACGAACGATAGAACGTTAGAGAAACCAAATTCCTGACGAAAGTGAGTGACTGGTTTTCGTTCGCAGAGACTCTCGTTAGAAATACAGAAACAGGCCGTGAGTTTTATGCGTACGAAGTTATCAAAATGAGGAATTTGTGAAAGCTAGTGTAACGAGTCTGTGTCTAGAAAGTGTCTCAAAGTCTTGCTGAAGGACGCAAGTAAACAACTAAGAAGATTTCAGTCGATAAATCGACTCCTTTTGTGATTTCTAGAGTCTAGAAAGTATCTTAAAACCTGCTTAAGGATATATCGATACCTCCATTCTAAAACATGATAAGTCGACTTAGCATGTTTTTAGAGAAATTGCATTTTTAATTTGTAAATATTTCAAATTATGTTCAGTCAAAATTTGGTGTTTATCCGTCGACCCAAATCAAAAGTTATTCACAAAACAGTACAGGTCATTCGATTTGCATTATAAAGGAATTCCACACACATTTCAAAAAATCATCAAACTTTGATAGCCTCTCCTGAAAAACTACCTTTTTGCACTTACCATAGTTTAGAATGGAGGTATCGATATGAAAACAAGTAAGAAGATTCCCGGTTAAGATAAACCCGGTTAAGAAGAGGTTATGTTAGTCAATGATGCCATTACAGCAAAACAATAATCCCCTACAGAGGGCGTTTTCGGTCTATTGTGATATCTCGTGGGTTTAGGGCACCAATAAAATGTCTGAAATACCTGCAGAAGCACATATGGAAACAGATTAGAAGATTCCAGTCGATAAACCGGCTTAAGTATAGGTTAGATCAGAAGGTGATGTCTAGATATCCTACCATTGCCCATTTTCGCCTATTGTGATTTTTCGTGTCTTGCTGCCACCTAGAAAGTGTCTCAAATACCAGCTGAAGAAGGACATGTGTAAACAAGTAATGAGATTCCAGGCGATAAACCGACTTTATAACAGGTGGTGTTAGATGATGATGACATCACATCAAGTCCATGATGTCCTACCTGGAGCAAAGCTGTAATGCTCTTTCGAGGCCTATTGCGATTTATCTTATCTTGTTGCCACCTAAAGGGTGGTTAAATTTTAAGGGCCGATGTTGATTTAGAATAAAACACAAATTATTTAGGAAATTATTGTCATTTCTCTTTATTATTATGATAATATTGATATGGTTCAATTATGTATGGAACAAAATATCGGCTATATGACCGCCGCGACCTCGGCGGCACACCTCCATCCGATGGTCAAAATTTTCGATGACTCCGAGGCATAATTGAGGTTATATGTCGTTAATGTGCCGAATTATCTCATCCTTTAGCTCTTGAATTGTTGCTGGCTTATCGGCGTACACCTTTTCTTTCAAATAACCCCAAAGAATGAAGTCCAACGGTGTCAAATCACACGCGCCTTGGCGGCCAATTGACATCGCCACGACGTGAGATAACACGGCCATTGAATTTGTTGCGTTAGCTGTGTGGCAAGTGGCACCGTCCTGTTGAAACCACATATTGTCCACATCCATATCTTCCAATTCGGGCCATAAAAAGTTCATTACCATCTCACTATAGCCAACGCCTTTCACAGTAACTGCCTGACCGGCCTCATTTCGAAGAAGTATGGCCCGATGACGTCGCCAGCCCATAAGCCGCACCAAACGAACTGAGCGAGCATGCACATGTGTTTTCACATCTCCTACAGACCCGATTTGCTGAAATTTGCCCACAATTCTCCCGATTGTGGACATATTTGGTCGTTTATGCTGATCAAAAAAACATCACGAAGTGCACGAAATGCATTTTGATTTGAACGCCCATTTTCGTAAAAGGCCTAAAAAACTTTAAAGCGTTGCTCGATTGTGTATCTTTCCATGGTTCAAATTGAGTTAGTCTGAAATTGAGAAATGTCAAATGAAATGCAGAAAAAAACTTAACGTTTAGGTGTGGTTCACATTCAACATCGGCCCTTACAATTTAACCACCATTTAGAAAGAGTCTGCTCTGGATGCGAGTGTACCGAGTCTGTGTCTGGAAAATACTTCATATACCTCATATACCTACTGAAAGACTTATGGACCCAAATAATAAAAAAAACTAGGAATTGGCACAAATTCCAATTTTTGGCACAAATGCCAAAATATTGTTTTATCGTCCCCTCAATAAAACAATCGCGAATACGCATATGTGGCTGATATGTAATGCAACAAAGTAAAGCGCTATATTTTTTTAATTTTTTTTTAAATTTTATTGTTCAAAAGCAAAAAAATGTCGGAAATAACATAAAATTTTAGAAACAGTTTAGATTTGTTCGATTTGGCCACCTTTGGCACGAATTATGGCCTTCAAACGGCCGACAAAGCCATCACACGCTGCACAAAAGTGGCTCTGCGGTATTTTGGCCCATTCCCGGCGAAGCGCCGTCTTGAGATGATCGATACTTTGGTATTTTTTAGTGCGAACCGTACTCTCTAAAATTCCCCAGGCGCAAAAGTCCAACGGATTGAGATCCGGAGATCTTGGTGGCCATTGTGCGGTAGAAATTAAGCGAGGAACCTCCTTTTTAAGCCATTTTTGGTTGACGCGTGCTGAGTGCGATGGTGCTGAGTCCTGTTGGAATGTCCATGGTCTGCGGCCGAAATGTTTGTCTGCCCAGGGCTTCAATACTGTCTTAGTACATTTTCCCGATAATATTCGGCATTTATTTTGACCCCATGGTCGATGAATACGAGCGGGGAGCGACCATCGGCCGTTACGGCGGCCCACACCATTACCATCGGCGGCACTTGAGTTCTGGTGGCCAATCGAAGGTGTAAATTTTCAGCTGACCTAAAAATCATTTTGTTTGTTCACAAACTGCTCAATTTGGAATGGCTTCTCATCGGAGAAAACCAAATTCGGTAACTGGCCACTTTCGTGCAAGCGAAGCAACTCCTTGGCTCTTTCCAGTCTAACTTTTTTTTGTGCATCGGTGAGCTCTTGCACTTTTTGGAACTTCAATGGCTTTAGTCCAAGCTCATTTTTTAATATGTGTTGTATCCGTTCTCGCGATATGTTCAGCTCACGAGCAATTTTTCTACCACTGCGGCGTTAATTTCGATCAAATCTGGCCTTCACTTTTCGGATCATTTCTGGTGTCGTTACCGTTTTTTTTCGTCCACTTTTTGGACGCGATGCAACACTGCCAGTATCACGGTAACGAGCAATGGTACGAGAAACAAAAGATTTATTCACATTTAAATGCTGGAGGGCTCTAACGATAGCCACTTGTGTTTTTCCACCCAAATATAAAGCAATAACACTATCACGCTTGAATTCCATCACGAATAACTTTTTTTCTGAATGCAATAGATCAAAATGCTTTTGTAAGCTTGTAAACAATAAAATGAACTGTCACTGAAATAAATCTGTCAGCTATCAGACTAGCGGTTTAGAAATGATAGCAACCTGAAGTTGGTTGCAATACATATCAGCCACTCTGTATGTAGTCTGGTAATTTGATCCCATTTATATATAGGTGATCCATTTCGAGGTTCCCTACTTTAAAAAAAAAACACAGAAAATTAAAATTGAATGGGGAATGTTTATTATCATTTGAAAGAACATTTTTTGGCATTTATTTTTTGAAGATTATGTCTATCAAATGTTGGCCGCGGCTACGTCTCAGATGGTCCATTCGTTGAGTCCAATTTTCGATGACTCCTTCGAGCATTTCGACTGGTAACTGGCGAATGACACGCGTGATATTTTGCACCAAGGCCTGAATTGAAACGGGTTTGTCCGCATAAACTTTAGACTTTACATATCCCCACAGAAAAAAGTCTAACGGTGTGATATCACATGATCTTGATGGCCAATCGACCGGCCCAAAACGTAAAATTATCTGCTCACCGAAGTGTTCTCTCAATAAATCCATTGATTGATGCGATGTGTGGGAAGTGGCGCCGTCTTTTTGAATCCAAATGTCGCCGAGATCACGAGCTTCAATTTCAGGCATTTAATAGTCGGTTATCAAGGCACGATAACGTTCGCCATTGACGGTTACGTTCTCACCGGCATCATTTTTGAAGAAATATGGACCGATGATTCCACCGGCCCACAAACCACATCAAACCGTTGTTTTTTCTGGAAGAAGTGCCAACTCTTGAATCTCTTCAGCTTGCTCTTCGTCCCAAATGCGGCAATTTTGCTTGTTTACATACCCATTGAAATGGGCCTCATCGCTGAAAAAAATTTGGCTCGAAAACGTCGGATCTTCTTGGAACTTTTCAAGAGCCCATGCAGCGAAGCCATGTCGCTTGGGAAGGTCGGGCGGCTTCAGTTCTTGCACAAGCTGTATTTTGTATACAATTTAAGATCTCGACGTAAAATGCGCCAAGTCGTTCCATACGTCAGTCCGAGTTGCTGCTAACGGCGCCGAATCGACTCTCCACGGTCTTCGTGTACACTCTCAACTACGGCCGCTACATTTTCTTCACTGCGTGCTGGACGTGGCCTATTCGGTCGAATATTATCCAATAATGAATGCTGGGTCTCAAGATGGGTGATGGTGTTGCGAATAGTACGCTTATGTACGAAGGCCGATTATTTTGACCATAAGTTGAGCGAAGTGCACGAAACACATTCCTCACCAGGACGTGAATTTTCGTAATAAAGTTGAACGATTTGTAAACGTTGTTCAGGCGTTAGTCTTTCCATGATGAAATGCCAAACAATACTTAACAAAAATAACATTGACACGTGATCTGTCAAAAAAGGCTATTGAAAAAAGTATCTCTACTTGGATCACCCTATACAATTAACGCACTTTTAGACTAATAGAATATCATATTAAAATGACAAGAAATTGAAAACATCGATTCTTTTCTAAAATATACACATTCATCTTCCAAGAAGTCTAATTTCACAAAAACTTCAAACGCGATTTTCTCGAAACTACAAAATAAAAATTATATACTATTTTTTTTTTTTGAGGGGACGATATGTCATTAAGAAGATTCTTGTCAATCATATACCGAAGCCGATTTCGGCTGACAGTAGGTATTCTGGATTTAGGTGAGTTTCTTCCTGAGTTAGGCCTAACCCCACCGTGCTCTAAACACCTGCGTGAGTACATGCGTCGACCAACGCCCCACGCAGAAAGTGCATGAGTACCAAACAATTCTGTGTTTCTGGACACTTTTGCCCTACTCCTTGGTTAGGAGCGGAGCCCATTTAAAACTCATTGCCACTCTAAGGGTCATGGCACCCGGTTGGTTTGCGACTTCACATCCGAGAATGTTCTCTTCCAGCGATTTTGGTTTCAACCACAGCCACCACGTTGCACCCAATAGGATCCTCACCAATAGTCAGGGCGGAATCTGCATCCCGAGGGCTTTCCTGAATCCCGTGGTACCAGATTAAGTGCTATGGTCAGACTGCGTAGCCGAAGATACTACCAGTTGTACTCCAGAAAAGGTAGGACTGGATTTCGGCTGACAGTCGAGAGGAGTTTTTGAGGAATATAGTTTATTGTATTCGACGCGGCCCTGATACCTGCCAGCGGCGACACAGTCGGCAGCCGAACCAGGCAGCTCCTCAAGAATGTCGAATATAACAGCACAGTGCATTTTCTTTTTCACTCCACATGCCCCTGGGAATGTTGCCGTCTTCCTCTCCCCGGCTGATGACTGCCAGTACCAAACGGTCCTGCGCATCGTCAGCGAAGGACCGTGGACCAGCGTTATCACTGACCACTTTAGCGCATTCGGCGGGTCATCTGGAGAGCGCAGCCTTTTAACAGTCTGTTGTATGGAAGTTGACCAAGAATCCTGTTTCTCAGAGATTATCTATGCTTGCTGGTCAGATCTGCAGGGTCGGCTTTCTCAAGTTTATCAAGACTTCAGAGAGCCATTAAACTTCTTCTTTGAAGGACTCCGTGCCCACTTTTGAGATTCTCTTTGCTTGTAGGTCAGAGATGCAGGGTCGGCTGTTTTTTTTTCAAAGAAATCTTATCACTCTTATTGGAAACCCCTATACTATTACTGGGGCTCTGCCCGACTTTAGTCTTTCCTTAACGGTTTTCCTTTTAATTGTATAGTACCCGATTTTCTTCGAGAATCAATCACATCTTGGATTAGCCTTTAGATATAAAATTGTTGACCTTTTCCAATTTTTGAGGATAAAATAGCTTGAGGAAAGGTTTTTTTAGATGCAATGTTAGGGCCACACAACATAATCATTTCATGCCCAAATTGTTACTTTTTTAGTTTTTTTGTTAACATTTTTCATTTTTTTTTTGTTATTTTTTCTTTTCACATTTCAGAATATCATAACTCTAGCTGGACTTCATTGTACAAAATATCGGTAGCTGTTTTTTCATTATCTATTTTTATTTTTTTTTACCATAAATTTTAGTTCGATTTTATACAAATGCAACAAAACATCTAAATATATACATATATATTTTTTTTTAATATATAATCTAATACAACTTAATCAAAATATTTAATACAATTTATAAAAATTGACAAATATCGTTAGACCTTAGATTTTCTTTTAATACTTGAAAATTTTCATTAGTCGTTTTACTCTTTTTTTTAATACATATCTATTTGTAAATGTATTTAAACAAGAAAGCACTTTTGTATTTTTATTTTTTCTTAATTTAGTTAAATTATCATGTGATTTAATAATTTGTCTTTCTTTGTTGGTATATGTCTAATTTTAAGTTTGTTGCTTTTAATTTTATTTTATAAAACCAAAAAAAAAAATGATATCAGCGCCTCTTTTTAATAAAACCCTACCACAAAAATACGATTATTAATTATAATAAATTCAAATACAAAAAGACACTTTAAAACAACACACAAACAATTTCCCCCCAAAAAGATCGAAACAATAGAAAATTTAATTTTTAAATTATTTTTCTTTGAAATTTAGTTAATCTGAATAATCGACCTTTATTCTGTATTTTAGTTGTTTTTAATTAATTGACCTCGAGCTTGTTCATTAATAAAACCCAACTAAAATTGTTTTTCTTTATACATATATTTTTGGTTTTCATATAATTTGGAATTAAATGTTAAACATTATATATTTTATTTTTCTTATAATTTTCAATTAAATTTTATTATTGTTAAATCGATCTTGTTTGTTTATTTACATTTTGTTTACCTTTATCTCTTTAATGTGTGGATTTATGTTCTAATAATTTCTTTAGTGATCAACAAACTAAAGTTGATTTTGTCCTAGAGAATTTACAAAATTTACAAATTGAAGATAATAATGAGACATCGGCTCAAGCAGAGCCTGAATTGCCACCAAACGAAACAAACGACATAGAAGAAGATCTGCAAACGCAGCCAGACGTTGACGTTGAGCCCGAGGTTTCTACCGATCTTGAGACCAACACCAACACCACCAACACCAACATGGATCATGCCACCGAACAAGAACCGTCCAACAGTCAACAGAACTCTTCATTTGCTCAGTCCCCCACAGAGGAGAATCACAAACCGGCGCCCACATTCCACTTGAGCAAACAACATACGGGCATGAAGAATCGTTCTTATGGTGTTGGTATGGCTGTGACGCCCACCAATAAAATGGAATTCGATCAGGAGTCACGTGAAGATTTCGGTGTGGTGAAGATAAATCGTCCGGTGGGCAGCAAGTGTGCCCTGTCGCCCAGTGGCAGTCATCCGGGCGGCGATGATGCCATGTCCACAGTGTCCAGTGGCGGTGAGGGTTTAACAGATCAGGGTTATAATGATTTGAAATTTTATCACAATAAATTGTGGTAATTTGGATATTTTTGTCGGCGAAGGAAGGATTTTTCAGAGAGAGATCTTAAATAGACCTCGAGCGTATTAGCATCACAACACATATATATATATTTAGATATACATACATACAAATACATACGTACTTGTCGAGGGTGTACAGGATAAACTGGACAAGTCCATATACGATAAATATTTTTATTGAAATTTAAATTTTTGGGAAATATTTTATTAATTTTCCACAGTAATTTTAAAATGAAATCAATTCAATTTCATTAAAATCAAGTAAAATTCCTTTTGGAAATCAAAACTGGCCAATTGAAATTCATAATACCTACATACATATGTAAAATTAAATTTTGGATGGAAATTTGATTGAATTTCATTACAACAAAAAGTTCCATTGGAAATTCAAAATTCCTCACAATTTTCATTAATTTGGAAAATATCAATTCACAATCTAATAATGTCAAATCCATTTTGAAATTGAAATGTTCAAAATATTGATGTTTTTGATCGTTGACCTGTTTGGTTATTGTTCGGCTTGAGGTCTTTTTTGTAATTAAAAATCGATATGATCTTTTTTTAATTATTTATTTTTATTTTTCTAATATTTCGACGAACTTCGTTAGTCATAACAGGGAGTTTTAATAATTTTAAATTCAGTTTTTAAACATTTTGCTTTAAAAAAAGATCAAATCGCTTTTTAATTACAAAAAAGGACCTCAAGCCAAACAATAACCAAACATTTTCAAAATACTTCAATTGAAATTCGAGATATGTCAATTGAAATTCAAAATATCTAAACTATGTGAACTACATAATATTCTATGTAAACTTTTTATTACTTTATTTGAAATACAAAATGACGTATCATTTTCAACTGTAATATGAAAAATTTTAATTAGTTTCAAATAATTCATCAATTCCTAAAAGATGAAATGAAATTCAAAAGCTCTATTCAAAGTCCATTCAAAGTACTCGTACTTTAAAGATGTCAATTAAAATAAAATATTCAAAAAAGTCAATTTTAAATTCTAAAAAACAAAAAAAACATTTGAATTTCAAAACAACCCATTTTAAGTTCAAAAAATTTTAAGTAAAAAAAACAAAAAAATATTTTGAAATAAAAACCAGTAAGGAAAGGCTAAAGTCGGGCGGTGCCGACTATATAATACCCTAGACCACTCTCGTAATATTGAATAACTCTGATATATAAATTTTGTAATTCATTTATAAATTGTTTACATAAATTTACTTTTGGGACATTTTATACTTAAATAATACCCTGTACCACAGTGTGGTGTTAGGTATAACAACGATTGGATCTAAAGAGCCAAATCGGATGAAACATATATATGGGAGCTATAGCTAATAACCGATTTTCTTCAAATTCGGTAGTGTTGCTTCATGGATCAAGAAACTCTACCATTCTAAATTTCAACACGATTGGACGTAAAATACAGCTTTTATAAGACTAAAGGGCCAAATCGGACGAAACATATATATGGGAGCTATAGCTATATCTTAACCGATTTTCTTCAAATTCGGCAATGTTGGTTCATGGATCAAGAAACTCTACCATACTAAATTTCAAAACGATCGGATGTAAAATACAGCTTCTATAGGACTAAAGGGCCAAATCGGACGAAACATATATATGGGAGCTATAGCTAAATCTGCACCGATTTTCTTCAAATTCGGCAATGTTGGTCCATGGATCAAGAAACTCTACCATTCTAAATTTCAAAACGATTGGATGTAAAATACAGCTTTTATAGGACTAAAGGGCCAAATCGGAAGAAACATATATATGGGAGCTATATCTAAATCTGAACCGATTTTCTTCAAGTTCGGCAATGTTGGTTCATGGATCAAGAAACTCTACCATTCTAAATTTCAAAACGATCGGATGTAAAATACAGCTTCTATAGGACTAAAGGGCCAAATCGGAAGAAACATATATATGGGAGCTATAGCTAAGTCTTAACCGATTTTCTTCAAATTTGGCAATGTTGGTTCATGGATCAAGAAACTCTACCATTCTAAATTTCAAAACGATCGGATGTAAAATACAACTTCTATTGAACTAAAGGACAAAATCGAACGAAAGATATATATGGGAGCTATATCTAAATCTGAACCGATTTTCTTCAAGTTCGGCAATGTTGGTCCATGGATCAAGAAACTCTACCATTCTAAATTTCAAAACGATCGGATGTAAAATACAGCTTCTATAGGACTAAAGGGCCAAATCGGACGAAACATATATATGGGAGCTATAGCTAAATCTTAACCGATTTTCTTCAAATTCGGCAATGTTGGTTCATGGATCAAGAAACTCTACCGTTCTAAATTTCAAAACGATCGGATGTAAAATACAGCTTCTATAGGACTAAAGGACCAAATCGGACGAAAGATATATATGGGAGCTATATCTAAATCTGAACCGATTTTCTTCAAGTTCGGCAATGTTGGTTCATGGATCAAGAAACTCTACCATTCTAAATTTCAAAACGATCGGATGTAAAATACAGCTTCTATAGGACTAAAGGGCCAAATCGGACGAAAGATATATATGGGAGCTATATCTAAATCTAAACCGATTTCAACCAAATTCAATAGCGATCTTAACAGCCGCGAAATACTCTAAACTGCAAAATTTCAGAACGATCGGAGTGAAATTGCGACCTGTAGTCGACGAACAACTTTACATGGACGGACGGACGGACGGACGTACGGACGGATGGACGGACGGACGGACATCGTTAAATCGACTCAGCTAGTGATTCTGAGTCGATCGGTATACTTTAAGGTGGGTCTAGCTGTGTTATTTTAAGGTGTTACAAACATCTGCCGTGAAACAAACTTATAATACCCTGTACCACAGTGTGGTGTAGGGTATAAAAATTTAATTGAAATACCAAACATTTAATTTGAAATGTGTTTAACATTTTTATTTACAAATGAAATTTTTAATTTAAAATAAAAAAATGGATTTTTTGTTTCAATTGGCGTTTTTTTTTAATTTCAAACGAACTTTTTTAATTGGATTGTTTTAATTTCAATTTACACATTTCGAACTGAATTGATATCTCTTGAATTTCAAATAGAATTTATGAATTTCAATAAATCTTTTTGAAATAGAAAATGTGTGTACAGATGATATTTTTTATTTTATTTACAAATGAAATATTTTATTTTAAAATAAAAAAATGCATTTTTTTGTTTCAATTGGCTTTTTTTTTGAATTGCAAACGAACTTTTTTAATATCAATTGAATTTTTTGAATATCAAGTGGAATGTTTTGAATTTTAATTGGATTGTTTTAATTTCAATTTGCATACTTCGAACTGAATTGATATCTCTTGAATTTAAAATAGAATTTATGAATTTTAATAAATCTTATTTGAAATGGAATACATAATTCGAATGTCAAGTGGATATTTTTTTTAAGTCAATTGACATATCCATACCTCCATTCTAAAATATGCTAAGTCGACTTAGGCTGTTTTTAGGGAGATTGGATTTTTTATATCTAAATAATTCGAATTATATTCAGTCAAAATTTGGTGTTTATCCGTCAATCCAATCAAAGGTTATTCACAAAACAGTGCAGGTCTTTCGATTTGCATTATAAAGGAATTCCACACAAATTTAAAAAAAACATCAAACTTTGATCGCCTCCCGTGAAAAACACCTTTTTGCACTTAGCATAGTTTAGAATGAAGGTATCGATATGTCGAATATTAACTGACTATTTCGAATGCCAAAAAGAATTTTTGAATTTCCGTTAATCTTTTTTGAATTTCAAATAAAAATTTTCAATTTGGAATCCAAAAAAATCCATTTTAAATTCAAAAGACGACATAAATTGGAATGCAATTTAAATAATTTTAAATTCAAAATACATCAATTGAAATTCAAATTATTCCATATTATTTTCTAATATGGAACTCAAAAACTTCCATTTGAAATTCAAAAATCAATAATTTGAAATCCAAAAATACACAAATCATTCAAAATTCGCCATTTAAAATAATAAAATTACAATTTAGATAAAAAATAATTTAAAAGATTTTATTTAAAATTGAAAAAAAGTATTTATAATTCCAAAAGAATTACGTTTTTGAAAAATCAAAAAAAAAATATATCGAACATAATTTTTTTCTAAAGAATTTAATATGTAATTTCAGTGTCAAAAATAATTTAAAAGATTTTATTTAAAATTTAAAAAAAGTATTTATAATTTCATTTAATTTAAATTTTGAATTTAATTTTTTTGTAAAGAATTTAATATGCAATTTGTGTATTTTTAAAATCCAAATTACATAATTATTTTTTAATTTCAAATGGAAGTTTTTAGTTTATATTTCAAATAAGATCAATTGATGATTTTTGAATTTCAGTTGAATTGTTTGTTTATAATTTGTTAACTTCAATCGATGTTTTTTAAATTACAAAAAAATCTTTGAACTTCAATTGATTTTTTGTTTTCGATTAACAACTGAAATTCTAAAAGTTAAAATAAAATGCAAAAAATTCTATTTGAAATTCAAAAGGCATCACCTGATATTCACTATACAGCAATTAAAAGTCTAAATAATTAAAAAATTTGAAACATGTCAATTGAAATTAAAAAAAAAACCACTTGAAATTCCAATTATGTATTCCATATGAAATTCATCGAAACATATCTTTTCAAATGCGATTAATTGCTAAATTGAATAATTCTATTAGAAATTCAAAATACATCAGTTGCAATTTAAATTATTACAGTTGAAATGAAATATTTTGAATTTGAAGTTAATGTATTTTGAATTGCAATTTATTAGAAATGAGACTTTTTAAAAAATTAAAAAACCCACTTGAAACTCAAATCACGTATTATATTTTAAATTCATCGAAAATGTTCATGTTCAATTTCCAATAAAGAAATTGCAATTCAAAATACACTAACTGAAGATAAAAATATAAAATACATAGAATTTCAATTCCAATTAAAATTAAAAATATTCCATTCAAAAAATATTTAATCAATTCTAAAATTATTTTAAAAATATTATCAGTTGAAAATGGTATACATATTTATAATTCAAAGAAATATAAACCCATTTAAAAAAAATTGAATTTCAAATGGAATCATAAATTGAATATAAATTTCTTCTTTCTTTTTTTTCAAATTCAAATCATGTATTCCATTTGAAATTTGCCGAAAAATATAAGTTCTATATAAAATAAGATCAATTGTAATTTTAAAATATAAAAAAGAAATCAACTGAATGAAGTTCAAAATATGAGAATTGAAATTAAAAATTCAAATTGTAATTCAAAGGATTTTATTTATAATTCAAATATGTGAACACATTTCAAACTGAATTATTTGAATTTCATTTGGATTCTACATATAGTTTAAAATTAAAATGGAATAATTTGAATTTCAAATCAATTTTTTAAATTAAAAAAAATGCATTGAATTAAATTCTTAAAATGTTAATCAATTTTTTTAATTACAGTTTAAAATAGTATTAATATTTACAATTAAATGAATTGCATTTGTTTTTTTAATTAAATTTTAAATTCTTAAAATTTTAATAAATTTTTTGAGTTACAGTTGAAAATAGTGTTAATATTTATAATTCAAAGAATTATATTTGTAATAAAAAAAATGTTAACGCATTTTAACGAATTTTTTGGAATTGAAAGAGATTTTTTAAATTTTAGTTAACGTTTTAAAAATATATGAATTTAAATTTTTTGTTTTTTTTAACTTCAAATGGAATCTTTGGTTTCGGTTGATTTAAAAATTTCAATTGTAAAATGTAAAGGTATTTCAAACGAAATTTTAGGATTGATGTTTTGATTCAATTGACATGTTTGAATTTCAATTGAAATATTTTAATTTTAATTATGAATTTTGATTAAATTTCTATAAAAATTTTATAATAATATGTGAACACATTTCAAACTGAAGTTTTTAAATTTCATTTGGATTCTACATATACTTAAAAATTAAAATGGAGTAATTTTAATTTCAAATGAATTTTTTTAAATTAAAATAAAATTCATTGAATTTTAAATTCTTAAAATGTTAATTAATTTTTTTAAATAAAAAAATCTTAACGCATTTTAAGGAATTTTTTGGAATTCAAAGAGATTTTTTAAATTTTAATTACCGTTTTTAAAATACTTCAAATGGATTCTTTGGTTTCGATTGATTTAATTAAAAAAATTTCATTTATAAAATGTTAAGGCATTTCAAACGAAATTTTAAGATTGATGTTTTGATTCAATTGACATGTTTGATTAATTTCAATTGATGAATTTTGATTTTTTTATATCTTTACTTAATTTTCTATAAAAATTTTATATCGAAATTGCATTTTGGGTCAGTTTTTATGATGAATTTTGATCTTTTTTACATCATCACTTAAATTTCTATAAAAAATTTATATCGAAATTGCATTTTGGGTCAGTTTATTCTGTATATCGACGACTATTGAAAATCAAACCTGTACTAATTAAGAAAGTCCAAGGTTTATTAAATCTATTCATATTTCATAAAAAATATCTAATGTTTAAGAAAAAACAAAAATCGGTACACAAAAACAAAAAAATTTTTTATATACATTCGTGTGTACATCTGAAGTACAAGAAATCAAAAAAAAGACATTCGGTAAATCATATAATTTTTATGATAAAAAAAATACAATGTGTCATACATAAAAAATATTTTATACAAAAAAACTCAAACAAATTTAAAGAAATACACTTGTTAAATCCACCCCCGTTTCCCTACTCTTATTCGGCTATAGTAACACCCCAAAGACAAAAATCTTAAGTATTTTTGTTTTTGAATTCAAAATCCAAAGACAAAAATCATAAATCTCAAGTCTTTTTGTCTTTTAATTCCCAGAAAAAGCCCACACTTTCCAACACTCACAAACAATTTATTCACAGCCTTACAACACTACACTTTTACCCCCTCAACTCACGGAAAACACAGTTTTATTAGCACTGAGTATGTGTCCCGGCTATATTTAACACGCAGCACTGCTTGCCAAACTGTAACCCTTAACTCTCCACGAAAAAATTGCATACATTCTTGAATGGAGACATATTGAACATTTTCGAGTATAGATAGTCGTTTATGAAATGCAATTTATATGCAGACAAATCGATACCTCCATTCTAAAACATGTTAAGTCGCCTAAGCATGTTTTTAGGGAGATTGAATTTTTAACTTCCAAATATTCCATATAATCGCCCATGTTCTGGAATTCACTTGTGGTGGTGAAGGGAGAAGTATACACCGAGAGGTGTTCTGCAACTCACTTTCACCCCATTTCATGCAATTTTTTCTCGCCATGTTTTCCATTGTGAGAGCGCTGTGAGTTCTCATTTTTTGGAAAGAATAATTATTGTAATCACAAATTAACTGTGCCGTGACAAAATTTGTAATGTTTACTTCTTAATTACAAGTTTCTGTACGATAAAATAATCAAATTAATTAATAAATTAGGTTTTATAAAATAAGTCCAAAATTGCAACCAACTTTTTTTCTTTTGTGATGTGAGTAAGTGAGTTCTTGGCAAATCAGCTGATTTGGTTTGACTTCGAAAAATCAGAGATGCAAGATGTTTGTTAGTTTGAAATACAACCATTTTAATGGAGTAACCTCAAGGTTATTTGCATCGGATAATTTAATTTTGGTACAGAAATGTTATTCCATTTTAAAAATGTACTAAATTTAACAAAAATATAAGTAAAATAATTAAAATGATCGTCAATTTGCCTATTATGAACCGTGTGGCAACGCTACTTCTGCAAAGTGTCAAATGTTTGACGTCTATTAAAACGTAACAAAAACAACAAACATAAAACAATTAACACCAACTTGACAAAACAAAAAAACATAAAACAAAAATTGGACGGAAAATAACCAAAGGATTTAGATTTTACAAGATGTAAGTATGCTGAGCTTTTTGCTGAAGCTAATTGTTCAAATTCATTGCATTACTATCCTACAGGTCCCCACGAATAAATAGTTCTCACAATGAGATTTTCGTCCAGTTCATGGAGTTACACCCAGACTTGGCCATGGGCTACTCAAAGATGGATAAAGCAGAGCAGGATAAACTGTGGTCAGACCTGGCAACAAACCTTAATTCATGCGGACCTCAAACAAGAACGGAACATTAAATCCAAGCTTACACATAACAAAAGGGAATGTCGGGCAACAGGTGGTGGCCAATATAATAAATATGTAATGACACCTTTGAAGGAACGTGTTGCTGTTTTGTGCGACCTTTATATGTGCGCGGATGGGATAAATAACACCCAGAAATTAGGTGGCCCCAATAAAGAAAATATTGACGCAGATGCACCATCTACATCGCATGCAAGTCGTATTAGGCCCAAAGAAACGTCAAGTGCAAAACCAGCAGAAAAACTTGCCACATAATCAGCTGCAAATACAGTGACTGCATCAAAGCGTGTACGCAGCCACTCTCCTGATTTCGGCGATATACCCGATTCGCCAATTGCCTCTCCCAACGTTGAGCCACCCGCACCAAAGAGAAAGAAACCATCGGACGTGGAGTACTTAATGGAGGAGGAAACGAAAAATTTTAAGTGTGTTTCGGGTGGTATTAGTGCAATAAAGGAAGTGATGGTTGCCAATAGTCATACATTAATAAGCATTGAAAATAAGCTAGATGAACTAGTCTCATTAAAAAAGGAGGAAATAAAAGAAAAGAAAAGGCACCACATACAAATGGAGAAGCATTTGCTCACCCGAAATGAGCTGAAATTGAAGTCCATCGAGCTGGAACAATTGAAGATGGGACTTTAAATTGACAATATAGTTAATAAATACATATATATCTAATTGATCTCATAAAAAACTGCAGCAAATAAAATTTGTCTTGTATTTTTAGTTTATTCATTCTAAAGACTGTGTTTTATTGAACTATTGAACGTGCAATTTCGTCTCTTACTCGTGTGCCATCGGTACCACTACTTAATTGTTCCACATCTTCAATGTTGTCATCGTCAGGTATCGGAACTTCCGCATCCATAGGTAAATTAAAATGCTTGCAAATATTGTGCAGTGCGCAGCACGCATTAATAATACTGCTTACTTTTGCTGGTTCGTAGTGGAGGGTCGCTTGTAGGCATCGGAAACGAGATTTTATGTTGCCTATAGTCCTCTCAACAATGTTCCGTGCTGAGCAGTGTACTTTGTTGAATTTGTGTTCACTGTGTACAATTGGCGGCAGCATTTTTGAAGCACTGACTTCCGCCTGACTCATTTCCATATTAATCCATTGTGGACACATTTTGTCCTCAATAGCGTTTACCACTTTCCACATTATTTTGCACAATGTAGTCCTTCCCATGCTTATATTTATGTCGTTTGCTATAACACCTTGAAAAGCGCCTACCGCAAGAAATCTCAAAGCTGCCGCCAATTGTATTTTTTGTGGTATTGAGCCTGTGCTAATGTAGGGTGCAATTTGATCAAGGATCATTGAAAATCCGTCTTTATTAAGCCGGTAAAAAGCTATAAAACATTTAAAGGCATAAATTATTATGTTAAACAGATTAACGACACTTAACTTACCTCGAATTTGGAATATCCATTGGATTTGAGTAGTCACGCAAGTGCCGCCTTTTGATACGTTCCTCAAGAACTGCATAAATCCCTAATGGCTAAGAGAAAAGCTATTGGCACATTTTTTATTGTGTTTTTGTATAAAATATGATTAATAAATCTTTAGATTTTCTTTTTTTAATTTCTTGTCGGATTCTTCGCGAGAATAAATTGTTTTGTTTACCGCCCATGTTCTGGAATTCACTTGTGGAGGTGAAGGGAGAAGTATTCACCGAGAGGTGTTCTGCAACTCACTTTCACCCCATTTCATGCAATTTTTTCTCGCCATGTTTTCCATTGTGAGAGCGCTGTGAGTTCTCATTTTTTGGAAAGAATAATTATTGTAATCACAAATTAACTGTGCCGTGACAAAATTTGTAATGTTTACTTCTTAATTACAAGTTTCTGTACGATAAAATAATGAAATTAATTAATAAATTAGGTTTTATAAAATAAGTCCAAAATTGCAACCAACTTTTTTTCTTTTGTGCTGTGAGTAAGTGAGTTCTTGGCAAATCAGCTGATTTGGTTTGACTTCGAAAAATCAGAGATGCAAGATGTTTGTTAGTTTGAAATACAACCATTTTAATGGAGTAACCTCAAGGTTATTTGCATCGGATAATTTAATTTTGGCACAGAAATGTTATTCCATTTTAAAAATTTACTAAATTTAACAAAAATATAAGTAATATAATTAAAATGATCGTCAATTTGCCTATTATGAACCGTGTGGCAACGCTACTTCTGCAAAGTGTCAAATGTTTGACGTCTATTAAAACGTAACAAAAACAACAAACATAAAACAATTAACACCAACTTGACAAAACAAAAAAACATAAAACAAAAATTGGACGGAAAATAACCAAAGGATTTAGATTTTACAAGATGTAAGTATGCTGAGCTTTTTGCTGAAGCTAATTGTTCAAATTCATTGCATTACTATCCTACAGGTCCCCACGAATAAATAGTTCTCACAATGAGATTTTCGTCCAGTTCATGGAGTTACACCCAGACTTGGCCATGGGCTACTCAAAGATGGATAAAGCAGAGCAGGATAAACTGTGGTCAGACCCGGGGACAAACCTTAATTCATGCGGACCTCAAACAAGAACGGAACATTAAATCCAAGCTTACACATAACAAAAGGGAATGTCGGGCAACAGGTGGTGGCCAATATAATAAATATGTAATGACACCTTTGGAGGAACGTGTTGCTGTTTTGTGCGACCTTTATATGTGCGCGGATGGGATAAAGAACACCCAGAAATTAGGTGGCCCCAATAAAGAAAATATTGACGCAGATGCACCATCTACATCGCATGCAAGTCGTATTAGGCCCAAAGAAACGTCAAGTGCAAAACCAGCAGAAAAACTTGCCACATCATCAGCTGCAAATACAGTGACTACATCAAAGCGTGTACGCAGCCACTCTCCTGATTTCGGCGATATACCCGATTCGCCAATTGCCTCTCCCAACGTTGAGCCACCCGCACCAAAGAGAAAGAAACCATCGGACGTGGAGTACTTAATGGAGGAGGAAACGAAAAATTTTAAGTGTGTTTCGGGTGGTATTAGTGCAATAAAGGAAATGATGGTTGCCAATAGTCATACATTAATAAGCATTGAAAATAACCTAGATGAACTAGTCTCATTAAAAAAGGAGGAAATAAAAGAAAAGAAAAGGCACCACATACAAATGGAGAAGCATTTGCTCACCCGAAATGAGCTGAAATTGAAGTCCATCGAGCTGGAACAATTGAAGATGGGACTTTAAATTGACAATATAGTTAATAAATACATATATATCTAATTGATCTCATAAAAGACTGCAGCAAATAAAATTTGTTTTGTATTTTTAGTTTATTCATTCTAAAGACTGTGTTTTATTGAACTATTGAACGTGCAATTTCGTCTCTTACTCGTGTGCCATCGGTACCACTACTTAATTGTTCCACATCTTCAATGTTGTCATCGTCAGGTATCGGAACTTCAGCATCCATAGGTAAATTAAAATGCTTGCAAATATTGTGCAGTGCGCAGCACGCATTAATAATTCTGCTTACTTTTGCTGGTTCGTAGTGGAGGGTCGCTTGTAGGCATCGGAAACGAGATTTTATGTTGCCTATAGTCCTCTCAACAATGTTCCGTGCTGAGCAGTGTACTTTGTTGAATTTGTGTTCACTGGAGTTATATGTAGGATTTCTATATGGCGTGATAAGGTATGGTTCCAAAGCGTAACCTCCGTCAGCTAAAAGCCAGCAATTTCGGGAACGTGCATACATCTCGGCGTAATGATTCTCTGCTATACCTGATTTCCATATACATATATGAATCATGACACGATCCAGGTCAAACCCTAATAAAAAAAAACGTTTACACAAATAAATATATATCGGTTATAAAAAAGCGCTTCTCCATCTGGAGGTTTTATGAGTCGAACGTGAGTACCGTCGACACAACCAACAACCCCGGGAATTCCATGCTTTTGGTAAAAATGCATTTTTGAAGCACTGACTTCCGCCTGACTCATTTCCATTTACCACTTTCCACAATATTTTGCACAATGTAGTCCTTCCCATGCTTATATTTATGTCGTTTGCTACAATACCTTGAAAAGCGCTCACCGCAAGAAATCTCAAAGCTGCCGCCAATTGTATTTTTTGTGGTATTGATCCTGTGCTAATGAAGGGTGCAATTTGATCAAGGATCATTGAAAATCCGTCTTTATTAAGCCGGTAAAAAGCTATAAAACATTTAAAGGCATAAATTATTATGTTAAACAGATTAACGACACTTAACTTACCACGAATTTGGAATATCCATTGGATTTGAGTAGTCACGCAAGTGCCGCCTTGATACGTTCCTCAAGAACTTCATTTCTTAAAACTTAAATCCCTAATGGCTAAGGGAAAAGCTAGTGGCATATTTTTTGTTGTGTTTTTTATAAAATATGATTAATAAATCTCCAGATTTTCTTTTTTAATTTCTTGTCTGATTCTTCCCGAGAATAAATTGTTTTGTTTACGTTTTTGTCTGCAAATTATGGCTTTGCAGACAAAAACATATGTTTCGATTTTTTTGAGCAGAAGTTCGAAAAAGAGAATTCACGTGAGAACCAGAACACCTCTCCATTCGTTGGGTGAAGTGAATTTGTGAAGTGAATTGAATATTTGGTGAGAGCCAGAACAGGGCTGTACGTTTTTGTCTGCAAATTATGGCTTTGCAGACAAAAACATATGTTTCGATTTTTTTGAGCAGAAGTTCGAAAAAGAGAATTCACGTGAGAACCAGAACACCTCTCCATTTGTTGGGTGAAGTGAATTTGTGAAGTGAATTGAATATTTGGTGAGAGCCAGAACAGGGCTGAATATTCAGTCAAAATTTGGCGTTTAAGAATTGGCATATGTTAAACTTTTTCGAGAAGTCGGCATTTAATGAAATATTCAGAGTTGTTGTGAAATCCGATTGTTGTCGGAATCGGAATTGAAACCGAGAAAAAAATAACTTTCTATAAGCCATGGCTAATTGCCACACAACAAATGAAACAACTGAATTGTTGCGAGAAAAGTTTGGAGATTCGATTATTTCAAGAAATTCTGATATTGAATGATCTCCAAGAAGTTGTGATTTAACACCATTAGACTATTTCTTGTGGGGTTTTTTGAAGTCATTGGTCTTTCGAAATAAACCAGACTCTCTTCAAGCTTTACAAGTCAATATAGAACGTGCCATTCATGACATACGACCTGATTTAGTGGAAATAGTGCTCGAAAATTGGGTTCATCGAATTCGTTCCTGCAGAAGAAGTCGTGGAGGCCATTTGAATGACGTTTTATTTAGAACTTAATTGTATCGATTGTACTTCACATTAATACTTAAAAACTTTTGAATTTCCTTAACAATGTGTTTTTTTTTTCAAAGAAATCATATCACTCTTATTGGAAAACCCTTTATATGAAGAGGATTTCATCAAAAACGTTTTCCACGACTTTCGTTTTAATCTGTCAGCATAAGTTTATAAATACAATAAAAATCACATACAACACAAAACATGTCGCATGTTCAGAAAGCATTCGATAAAAAATCAGCATGAATGCATTATTGCCAAGAATCAAAAGTGTTGTTTAATGATAGTTGTTAACCTACATACCACCCACCCCCTGGTGACTGTTAACATAAAATAAAAGAGAACTGTTTCTAATGAACAATATAGTTGTATGGAGTTTGAGTCAGAGTATCTCATTTATTTTCTCTGTTGTTAACAAAAAAAAACCAACTTCCTATAAAACGGAACACTTGAATTCCTTTGTTCGTTCCTAGTTTTATTAGTTTTCTTTTTTTTATTAAGTTACTGTTCTTGTTAAGTTTGTTGTAACTATTATGAGTTGCTTTTTTGGCTTTAATAATAAAATGGATTCCTATTTTTACTGTTGATTTGTTCGTTATTGCTTACAATTTATTTGTACACCTATATAGCCTATGTTCCTCACCTAAAAACCAAATAAATAAAAAGCAAAACACCTTAATAAACAGCTTTGTTGAAAATAACGCACATTGTTAGCAAAAGAAAACAAATATTATTTATTCTCAACCGCCACGTGTTTAAAAAACAATAATTAACTCGCTAACCCACCCACCCACACAAAAACACTCAATCACCACCACTCCACCCCTCACATATTTACACATTTCAATAATTTTTTTCCAGCGAAGAAGAAACAACTGAAGGAAATTTAAGCACAAACTGAAAATATGTACTTGTACTAAATAAATAAAAATTACACTCAACTCATGTGTATGTATGTAGACAATTTTGCTTAGCTTATTGTTATGTAACAAACAAAAAAAAACTTAATACATAAACTGCAAAAATAAAAATTAATTTCTTTACAGAGTATACATAGAAAATAAATTCAACACAAATCATGAAATAAAAAACAATAAAGTCCTTATTCATAAATATGTATTTCTTCCATTTACAGTGGTCAAACATATGAGAAATTAAATGCAGATTATATTCTCTAAAGAAAAAAAACAAACATAAAATCTTCTATAAAATATCTATGTATAGGAAGATATATACAAAAAAAAGTTCTCTCCATAACGATAACACTGTCTTTTAAACATTTAAGAGTACAAGAAATTATATAACTAAACAAAAAAGCAATAAAGCACTTTCTAACTATCTACATACATAAATGAGACCGGCTACAACAAAATTATCAGCCCTTCTTGTACTTGTCTTTTGAAAATTAAAAAAAAAAAAAACATGTAATGTTTATTAAATAAAATATATCATATATAAAGAAAATTAAAACTACAAAGTGTTTTCTTTTTTTTGAATAACTTTTTTCGTTATATTGAGCTGAAGTCTTTTTGTTTTTTGTATGGGGGTTTTTCTTTGTTTTTTCCTTTCGATTTTTTGGAAGTGAAACAGAATATCATAACATTGCAAAGTAAGTATTATTATGTACTACAACATTTTTTGTATATATCCTTTTCATTGTTTCGCAAGAATAAGCTAAGAAAGAATATTGAAATTCTGCTTAGGTATTTCAATTATTGTTTTTAGAATTTTGTTATGTACTTAATTGTTTTATTCTGTTTGTTTTGCTTTCTATTTATAAAATCTAAATATTTTGGGAGTTTGTTTATAATTAAATAATTGTATTTTTGTGGTTTTGTTTTGTTTAATAATAATAAATTTGAAATGTTCAAAAATTATGGACATTTGTGTGGCGCAACAAATTCGAGTCCATATAATCATCATAGTTTCCCGCGTCCTCTGCTGGCTGTTGTTCTAGAGCTCGATTGGGATGTGAGCCCTGTTGTAGATATACAGGCGCAGTGGTGGTAGAGGCAGTCTCTACTCACATATAAATGAAGTTAAATCTGAAAAAAATAAATGAACAATAAAATATCAGTTTCAAAAAAATTTTACATTTTTCTATTTAAACCCACCTGCATAACGCTTGCGGCAGCGATGATATTATCGGTCCATAGCCTTGAGAATTATCATATAGCTCAAATAGCGGCGCCGCTACTAATTTGTAATTTTTGGGTACAGCAAATAAAGCTAAATACACACACCCCACAAATACATGGAAAGAAAATAGAACGAACAAATTATGCACCATTAGTTATTTTCGTGAATTTGGAAATTTGTCTTTAATATTTTTGTTTAAAAATTATATGCAAAACTTAATGCTAAGTTTATTTATTACAAAACTATTTGCATACAATAGTAATAATAATTCAGTAAGTAATATTGAGCTTGGGATTTTTTTGTAGTAGTAGTAGTTGTTTTTGTGGTATGTATTAATAATAATTTTTATCAATTGTATAATTTTTTTTGTTTAAATATGCAAAATTTATATTTACAAAACTTCTTTATTGTTTCTTATTGAATAAAACAAATGAAATTTCATAAAAAAAAATAAATTGTGAAAGAAAGATGAAGAGAGAGAAAAAGTTGATGATAATACACAAAAATACAACATTTTGAAACATTTTTGATTAATGTTAATTTATTTTGTATAACAATGGCGTTCTATATAATATGATTATTTTTAGAAACATACTGTTATTTATAGGTAAGGCTTGGCACTACTTTATTATTTTACTAAAGGAGTAAGCGGACAAATTCCAAAAAAAAGCCTATAACCTATGAGTACAAAATATCTACTTAGTTAGCGAAATTCAATATAGCCTAACAAAATATTATTTATTTTTTATAGGTTTGTATATGTAATTTACAAACTTTCAAAGACAATATATAAAATAGACAATTAGATTTTTCGCAAAAGATTCTCATTTTCAAGTGATACAATGAGCTGTTGGGAAGAAAATGTATATTAATAAAAAATATCATTTCAGTATCATAAAAGCTATGGAAATAGCTGACATTTCTTCGAAGTGCAAAATATCTGCTTTATTTATTAGAGAAATTCAAAAATGGCCTAACAAAAAAGTAAGTAACCAAGTAAAAGCGTTAAGTTCGGTCATGCCGAATCTTATATACCCTCCACCATGGATAGCATGTGACCTCACAAAATAACTCAAACCTAAAGAAAATAACACCGAAAACACACAAAAAATAAAGTAGATGAGGAATCACAACAAGTTAGATGCTATATATGTGAGCTATATCTAAATATGGACCGATATCGCCCATTTGCAATCCCAAACAACCTGCAACTATAAGAAATATTTATACCAAATTTGATCATCCTAGCTCTACTATTACGGACTGTAGCGTGATTACAACAGACGGACATGGCTAAATCGTCTTAGAATTTTATGACAATTAATTATACTTTATGGGGTCTCAGATCAATATTTAGAGGTGTTACAAACGGAGTCACAAAATGAATATACCCCCCATCCTATGGTAGAGGGTATAAAAATATGTAATTCATAAACATGCAAAGTCAATGTTACTGTTACTGTATTACTATGCAAAACAATATACGATATACAGAGTGGCTGATATGTATTGCAACCAACTTCAGGTTGCTATCATTTCTAAACCGCTAGTCTGATAGCTGACAGATTTATTTCAGTGGCAGTTCATTTTATTGTTTACAAGCTTACAAAAGCATTTTGACCTATTGCATTCAGAAAAAAGTTATTCGTGATGGAATTCAAGCATGATTGCTTTATATTTGGGTGGAAAAACACAAGTGGCTCCAGCATTTAAATGTGAATAAATCTTTTGTTTCTCGTACCATTGCTCGTTACCGTGATACTGGCAGTGTTGCATCGCGTCCAAAAAGTGGACGAAAAAAACGGTAACAACACCAGAAATGATCCGAAAAGTGAAGGCCAGATTTGATCGAAATTCACGCCGAAATTCAGAGCCAAGGAGTTGCTTCGCTTGCACGAAAGTGGCCAGTTACCGAATTTGGTTTTCTCCGATGAGAAGCCATTCCAAATTGAGCAGTTTGTGAACAAACAAAATGATCGGGTTTACTTGCCAAAGAGGTCAGCTGAAAATGTACACCTTCGATTGGCCACCGGAACTCAAGCGCCGCCGATGGTAATGGTGTGGGCCGCCGTAACGGCCGATGGTCGCTCCCCGCTCGACCATGGGGTCAAAATAAATGACGAATATTATCGGGAAAATGTCCTAAAGACAGTATTGAAGCCCTGGGCAGACAAACATTTCAGCCGCAGACCATGGACATTCCAACAGGACTCAGCACTATCGCACTCAGCACGCGTCAACCAAGAATGGCTTAAAAAGGATGTTCCTCGCTTCATTTCTACCGCACAATGGCCACCAAGATCTCCGGATCTCAATCCGTTGGACTTTTGCGCCTGGGGCATTTTAGATTCGCACTAAAAAATACCAAAGTATCGATCATCTCAAGACGGCGCTTTGCCGGGAATGGGCCAAAATACCGCAGAGCCACTTTCGTGCAGCGTGTGATGGCTTTGTCGGCCGTTTGAAGGCCATAATTCGTGCAAAGGTGGCCAATTCGAACAAATCTAAACTGTTTCTAAAAATGTATGTTATTTCCGACATTTTTTGCTTTTGAACAATAAAATTAAAAAAAAATATAGCGCTTTACTTTGTTGCATTACATATCAGCCACCCTGTATATATATAATATGGGTAGATAATATTGATATTAGCCTTTAATACTCTAACTAGAAAACGTTTTGTACATACATAAGTATATCAACAAATTTGAAATTTAATTATGTACCTAAAACTTTCTATAAAACAATATTCTAATCCGCCTAACATTTAATTACTGCATCTACTTCTTTTTTTCAATACTGCTGTCTCTTTGATTTTTTATCACAAATATCTTTATTATGACTATGAATAAGTTTGTCTTTGGGTCGATAATGTGTTTATTAGCCTTTTTTTCTCGAAGACAACGTTTTATCCAAATTTTTTCATAAGTTGTATATCCAAAAATTGGAATTATTTATTATATCAATTACCTAAAAGTTGTGTATTGATTTCTCTGGTGAAATAATTGCATTATGTTTGAAAATGAGCTAAAAACAGATTTTTATTTCAGTTTTTGAAACAAAACGTTTTAATTATAATACATTTGAATATTGCGTTATAATCTACATATACACTTGCATTTTTTCATTCTTATTAATCAATATTTCAGAATCATTAATATTTAGCCTAGCTATATTGCAAATAAAATGTTGCTAACTTCTTGACTATATAACTTTAAGCTCCTCTTTTGACATCTTCAATATTTCTCTCAATACACACACAATACCCAAAAAGGCCTCAATCTCTAACTTATATACATACTTGAAGTAATTTTGTAAAATGAGCTAAATTGTAACAAAAAAAACACCTCATCTACCAAATCACTACTACACCTTGTTAACAATTAATAAATTTCATCATATTTTTCTAACTCTATAGAACGTCATTGTTTTCAAAATAATTTTAGCTATAAATAAAATTTTACATATTTCGATGGTTATTCAACAAAAAAAATAATAATATATCATTTTTTACTAGGTATACTCCTAAAATAAAACTATGCAGCCTGGACAATATAGGCCACATTACAGGACAATTCAATATGAAAAAAACTTCATAGATTTACAATTACAAATTACAAACTTGTAAATGTGTTTAGTTATGTGTATATAAAAATAGAATTATACGCAGAGCCAGCCAATTCAAATTCTTGAACAAAATTATTACAATTCGAAATTATATGGAGGAAAAATAGATATGCCCCTTAACACACATAATTTTCAAGGCATATTCACAATATTTAAACAAGTTGTTACACATACACAGTAGTAAGAAAATAGAACAAAAGAATTTGAATGGCATTGTTAGGAGGACAAAAAAAAATACGAGTTTCTGAAAAAAGAAATAGTACATTGAGATTTTTCTAAAAAAAAACATGTATGTAATAATACGAGTGGAAGTGGTGGCTGTGAAACATGTCTCGCCTTAACACGAATTAAAGATTTAAGTTATATAAAATGGTTCTTAAGTCCGGAAATTTTACACATAATATTCTGTTACAATAAAAGTACCTAAGACAACATTTTCAGTTACAAAGAATAGATCTGAAAATGTGTCTATGTTTAAAGAAACATAATTGGTATGTGATTTTACAAAATTGTTGAGCCCCTAATAAACACATTTTGAAATACAAAGAAGTTTTATTTTCTCCTTGATGAAAGATAGTAATTTTGTGACTTTATGGTCGTTGTATGTAGTTTGTTGGAATGCGCTTTGTTGTTTTTTTATACAAAATTATTGCAAGTTATTTTTTTCTTGTTGCCTGTAGGAGAAAGCAAAACATGAATTTGTTAGAATTTATTGTTAAATTACAATAATCAACCAATAATCGATGACCTGACATACACTCAAAATACAGTGAGAGAGAGAGCTAACTTATGGACTAGACATTAACAAAAATACGTAGAAATAAATGCAAATAAAAATACAATTTATAAAAAACTTTACCCTTTTCGTGAAGTTGTACTAAAAACAAACGTTTATGTTCCTTGGGTTTTGTTATGTGCGGTGGGATGTACGGGTACTGCGGAGGTTCAAAATTCGGCCGCCACCAATTTCCAATTGTATCTTCGACAATCCATTCTTGCTTAACACCATCTTGGCGTCCTAAAGTCTAAATAAATTACAATGCGAATATACGGATAACAATGCAGTCTCTTGAATAAAAATATTATTAATTATTTTAAATACAATTTGTTTGTTGTTTTGTATGTTGTGGATTCATTACGTTAGAGTTGGGTTGATTGCAGTTGCAGTGGCAGTGTGGGTGGATAAAGGTGGATTGGATTAGCAATTAACAAGACATCAATCAATGAATTAACAACGCCAATATGCCTTATGTATGTGTATATTATATTCGTTAACAGCACAACACGCAACAATATTTATAGTTTCTGGGAGTTTCAGGAATTTCTTTACAGCATCAATACACAAACATCTTAATATGTTTCTTCGTTTTGCTTAAAACAGTTTCTTTTGAATGAATGTTTAAACTTAATTAACAATACTAGTGGCGTTAATATATATATTTTTCATTTACATTTTTTCTTATGGATTTTTGATCATCATTTGATCTTGTTCACTGTTACAATTTTCATTTCACATTCTTTTCGTTTAGCTTTAAAGATGAAATGGTAAATTCATTTGTAACTTACTTCAGTCAGCAGACGTTTAAGTCCTTCCACTTCATCCTCGCCGGCGTTGAGTTCCCCTCCGGGCAATTTGAAGAACGTTGTACCCAACTGCAATAGAAGTACATGTGGTAGACCGTGTTCGTGCACCAAGAGTACACCTTCGACGGATCGTCGCATACCAATACGATCGAATTCTTCGCGCATTCTTTGGAAGCGTGAAGGCACTGATGGGTCTTTTTCAAAGAGAGGTTCCTTTGTGCCGAATGTATAGTTTGTTAGCGGGTATCTGAAAAAGTTGATATTAGTTAATTGCTCTATTTGATAATTGCTTTTATATCTTCTTTACATATAAAATTCTTTGTACGTTTGTTAGTAACGCAAAAGGGAATGGGCTGAAAATTGAACTATATATTCAATTTGGGGTCATATGTGTTTTAGAATTATTTTCACCGCGATAAATTGTGGAGTGGTCAAGTTATTCGCAAAATTCGTATTTCCAGAGCGATTTGAGAGAAATTTAAAATGTATGTGTGGTTTGCCTTGATAATAGTTTGTATGTATGATTGTAACCAGTAGGTGTCGCTGTAGTCAATATAAATATTTTTCTTGAAACTCGGGATGTATGCATTTTTAAATGAAATATCAATGAATAACAAACCAACACATCCCAAAGAGGACGGGCAGGACAACGTCTGCAGGGGTCAGCTAGTAGGGTTCATATTTTCCATTTTACAGTTAGGAGGATATTTACACTATGCAACAAATGAACACTCTTTGAAAAATACACGGACTTGACAGTATAGGTTCGATTATATTTTTTTTATAAGCCTCCAAAGTTTCTGAAAATCAGTGTGCCCCTCGAAAAAGGCATCATCAACTTTTGTCCAACAACTAGTTCAGACTTGGTAATACCGCTTAACTATATTTGGCAATATTGTAGCTAGAAATATGCTGAACAAAGTTTCTTAAAATTTTTTGCGAAAAAAATTTTTTCCCGTACTTTTTTTTGAAAAAGTGAAGTAAAAAATATTTTGTTTTCACTTTTTTTTAGCATAACTCACTAACAATTCTTGCCAAAATTGTAGCCAACGTAAATCTTAACAACATCTGTGAACATATCAATACAATCTGAACGTGTCTAGGTACCCTAAATAGCTCTAAAACCCATATTGTACCCTAAATAGCTCTAAAACCCACATTGTACCCCAAAAATTTTAGTATTTCACTATAAAATGTCCTATAAAAATGTTGGCCATAAAATTTTACTATATGTGTCAGAACAAACCAAAGCTCAAAACTTAACACAAACACCAAGAAAATGTCAAAATCCTGTTCGTGCAGCAATGTTAGTAATACGATCTAGTGGTCGAAGCTTCCATATTATATTTCTCTAATCAATAGGGTGTGCCTTAGCTTGTTTACTCGACTTATGGTGCTATTCGCGAATTCATAACAATAATCATTCATGAGTTGTTACTATCACATTTATTTCAATGAAATTTCAAATACCTATTCTGTAATTACTGTGACAAAATTAATGCTTTATAATTTAAAAAAATTTTGCATTGCTGCCCAACAAAAAAAAACGTTACTAAAAGCTTTTGGGAACAAATGCAGTTTACCCACACTGCTCGGATTTTGACCAAATTTTCACCATTTGTAGAGCTTGTCATTCCTATACAAACCCATAATTTTTTTTCGCCGGAAACCCATAGTTCCGGCGATATGGGCCTTCAAAAATTCTAACCTTCAATTAATAAAATCGCTATATTTCGGTCAAATATTGATGGATACAAGCAAAACCGGTGTCATTGGAAAGCTTGTGGAAAAATGTTTCAAATGATTTATCTACCTCCCAAATCCTTAAACCCATTGCGGAGAAATCTGAATTTCTTTATCTTCGGAAATTTCGCGGAGGAGAAAATCTTAACCCCAGACAAATATGATTTATGCCAACACATCTAGTGTCGTTGGAAAGGTTATGGAAAGGTTATGAAAATATATTAATTAAAAAAGTGCGCCAAAGTATCACGGCTAAGTGAGCAAACATATTCCTGCGTGGCGGCCTTCGGCCCGGGTTAAAGATTTTCTCCTCTGGGGTGTGTCCAAAGCCGGCTACGCCATCCAAAGAATTCCTGCGTGGCGGTCTTCGGCCGGGCTTAAAGATTTTCTCCTCTGGGGTATGTCCAAAGCTGTCTACGCCAACCAAAGAATTCTTGCGTGGCGGCCTTCTGCCGGGCTTATAGATTTTCTCCTCTGTGGTGTGTCCAAAGCCGGCTACGCCATCCAAAGTATTCCTGCGTGGCGGCCTTCGGCCGCGCTTAGAGATTTTCTCCTCTGGGATATGTCCAAAGCCGGCTAAAAGTATTCCTGCGTGGCGGCCTTCGGCCGGTCTTATAGATTTTCTCCTCTGGGGTGTGTCCAAAGCCGGCTACGCCATCCAAAGTATTCCTGCGTGGCGGCCTTCGGCCGCGCTTAGAGATTTTCTCCTCTGGGATATGTCCAAAGCCGGCTACGCCATCCAAAGTATTCCTGCGTGGCGGCCTTCGGCCGGGCTTATAGATTTTCTCCTCTGGGGTGTGTCAAAAGCCGGCTACGCTATCCAAAGTATTCCTGCGAGGCGTTCTTCGGCCGGGATTAAAGATTCCCCCCTCTGGTGTGTTCCAAGACAGCTACGCGAACTAATGTCTTCCTGACATACCAAATTCTATATAAAATATGACTGTTTTAAAAAATATTAAAAAAAATCAGATTGATCTGCAATGGAATAACGCATTCGGAAACTACGTACACCATCTGAAAGATGCTTCCACAAGCTTTCCAATGACACCGGTTTTGCTTGTATCCATCAATATTTGACCGAAATATAACGACTTTAATAATTTGAGGATAGAATTTTTGAAAGCCCATATCTCCGGAACTATGGGTCTCCGGAGAAAAAAAAATTTGGGTTTGTATAGAAATGACGAGCTCTACAAATGGTAAAAATTTGGGCGAAATCTGAGCAGTGTGGGTAAACTGCATTTAAGCCAGCTTTTGTGTATGATGAAAACTACTGAAATTCAAAATTGTACAATATGGCATGACTTTTTCATTTTGACATAGAAAAATTGAAAATGTAGAAATCATCCCCAAATGTTTTTAGGCAAAAATATATAGGGGTTTCTATTAAGGACATAACATTAACTTTGCCAGAACCCAATCGGAGAAGTTTCGGCGTTTCAAATCATCAGGAGGCTTTAGTTCTTGAGTCAGTTTGATCTTATAAGGATGATCTTTTCGCAAAATACGCCACAGTGTGGTTTGAGAGATGCCCAATTCCTGAGAAAGTCATGGAATCGACTGATTTGGCTCATTTTGAACGGTTACACTACATGGCTGCGATATTTGAAAATTTGGATTCAAATTTATCCACTATAGCACACACAGCCTGTCGGGTGGGACGATTATTACGGCCGAGTAAGCGCTCTTAAAGTTGCGACCACCGTTGACTTCGACTAACATTTTGACACTGAAAGATCATTAAAAATGATGGTGTGGACATAAAGACACGAAATGGTTATGTCCCTATTAGAAACCCCGATACAATAACATGAAATATGTTGGAAGATTTCTGTTCTTTCGGGACCCAATCTTACGAATTGTAAAGAAATACAGATGTTTCTATAAAGAGAGAATATAGAGCAGGGCCAATATTAATTTTTGCAGGTATATTGTCTGAGATGCAGAATAACGCACCCAGACTTTCCGTTAACAAGAAATCGCTGAAGATAATTTTTAATACACGAAATATTTCTTATCATATGCTATTGGAGTCGTGATTGCCATCACTGAAACCAAAAAAACAAAAATAGCTTTCAGTTAAAACCCAGAATCGCAAATTGTATTTACTATCACAAATGTTGTTACTATCACATAAATATTCTTGTCACTCAGTCGAGACTTTCTTACATATTTTCATAGCCTAACGTTTTATTTCGCTGTGAAAAGTATAGGAGCGTTATATTTGAATCGTCTATGTAAAAATCTCGAAATTGAAAATTTCTGATTAGGCGGTTATTCCAGAAAACCACACATATTCCCTCCTCCAACATTGAATGACATAATGCTTAGCTCATGATAAACTCCCAAAGACATGAAACATTATTCCATTTTTTCCCAGAAATTTGTTGACGTCAGAAATCTGTTGTTATTTTATAAGGTATGGAAAAACCAGTGCCCATCGTTTTTGATGCAATCATTTGCGTTCACTCATTCCACTCGTTGCAATTTATAGCTTATTCCGAGAGTTGAAAATAGCTTGTCGGAAAGATCGTTTCAGGTTAGGGTCTCTCGTGCGTTCAACAGACTTCCTAATTCGTTAAGAACATTCAATATGTCCGATAAAACATTTCGTGATAATCGTATCCTGCACTTTGGGGGCTCCAATCGCCAAGAGCGTGTATAATAATTTGTGGCAAACTTTATAGCATTGTCTTAAATCTAACCTATTAGGATCTGAATCCTAAATCTCAGACCAAATATATAATTAGTACTTTTATTTAGCTGGGAACTGCTAACACAAATTTTAGTAACTAGGGAACAAATAATTTTTGCATTTAATCTTAGCTAGGTTTTAGCACATGAATATTTTAATTTTGTAGTTTACTCAATTGTTGTATTATGTAATTTTGTTAAAATTGGCCAATGGGCTTTGAAATTACAAACTAATAAATGAAATGAAAAATTGGATATACTCGTAATACGTAACCCATAGAGGAGTTATATCTTTAATCTCAGCAGAAGGCTGGTCTCTCCATGAATTAATCTCAGCAGAAGGCTGGTCTCTCCATGAAGTGTCTATCTTCTAACGGAATATTCTAATATCGAGACATCTCCATAAACTGCACTTTAGTCATAATGGCTGTAGAAAACGTAAATTAGAAGAAAACTGAAATTTATAATGATATTTGCATAATAAGGAGCAATAGTGTTTATATGGCATCCAGACAATAAAATATTTACTACGTCCATGCAGTATGCCTTGGACAGCGCAGACTGAATGATTAACCCTAAAGACGATAATGAATTTTTCGACTAAATAGTACCAAGCTAGAGACATGATAAACCCAATTTTTTACATATGCACCGAGGGTAATGCGTTTATCTACCTAATACCCCAGCGCAGAAAGCAGGAGTCTGGCAACTTCAACCTCTAACACATGTGGCAACACCAATCACAAATAGCAAAAAATACCACTCTTTGACAATTCAAAGATGTTACATGAATTGCACATTTTTACTTACAAGTTTATTGTACGATTTATGGTCAGGGATTGATTAGGACTAAATTTCTGTGTTCCATTGTTGGCAGCATCCACCTGCCCTTGGCTACCACGGCGTGGCCAACCCGTTGTAGATTTGTTGCTTGATACTTGCGTCGCCATGCTTTGTTTAGATGTGTATGTATGTTGAATACACACACGGAAAACCGACTATTTTTCACCAAGCGGATCTACTTTTCTTTTCGTTGTATTTTCACACGGATTTCAATTTCGGATGTTTTTTTATAAAATTGACAATAGATCTACAATATTTTCACTCTGTCACTGACTTTTTTCACGTATTTTAATAACTTCTAAATATGCAACCTCAAAATCCCATCAAAAAAATCCGTGGCAGCCGAAAATTAAATTATGCGAAAAATTATACGAGTGAGAAAGATGAAGAGTGAAGCGAAGCCGTAGAGAATGACGCGAAGCCGGACAACGTTATCGGCCGCGGCGTTTGGACATCACTTGACCGCGACGGCGCTGAATAATATGTTATCATTAGTGGCAGTAACAAACGTATCGTAACGTCGACGTAAGGCGGCAATGCAGACCGTGGTTTAATAGGCGTGTTTTCGTTACACCACAGGTGCTTAATTTGTATGGGGAGCTAAGCACTTTTAAGCAGTTTTAGTTCCCGATGAAGTTTGGTGCTTGTGTTCCTGTCTTAATCGAGTATGGTGTTGCCAGATTGCGCACCCTATATTTCGCAGTATGGTATCTCATTTTGGAGAGATTATTGTCAATTATTGTGAATTAACGGGAAGAAGAACAACAAAAATGGAAAATTATTTTAATATTTGCAAAAAGAGTGTAAACAATTGATAGAATAGTAAATTTATGTTTTACTAGCTTACCCGGTGCGCTTCGCAGCCCCCATCTTTTATCTATATTTAACACATTTTTTCCCCTCCTTTCTGCACCACAGTGCTACTAAAAGCATACATTAAAAAAAACATTCTGATTTCATATTTAACTTACCCTCTCTCCATGCATCCATATTTTTACCCACTGTACTAAATGTACGCTTTGTGACCCACCGTTCTTTAATTTAACCTTTGGGTCCACTGAATCAAATTTAACACCTTTTTGACCTACTATATTTTGTCCACTATATTTAACCATTTTTGCCCCACTGTACCATAGTTAACACATTTTTGCCCCACTGTTCCATAGTAAAAGCTTTTTGCCCCACTGTACCATACTTAACCCATTTTGTTCCACGTTACCATATTTTACTATTTGTGCCCACTGTAACCATTTTTGTCATACTGTACCATAATTAACCATTTGTGTCCCACTGTACCATTCTAACACATATTTTTCCCCACCCTTCCATAGTTAAAGCTTTTTGCCCCACTGTACCATATTTAACCCATTTTGTCCCACGTCACCATATTCAACTAATTGTGCCCCACTGTACTATAGTTAACTCTTTTTGCCCCACTGTATCATATTAAACCCTTTGTTTCACTGTACCATGTTTAACAGTTTTTGCCCCACAGTACCATATTTAACCCTCTTTGCTCCACTGTACAATATTTAACACAGTTCGGCCCCACTGTACTATATAGTTAACCATTTTTGTCACACTGTACCATATATAACCCTTTTTGCCCCACTGTATCAAGTAAATAAATTTTTGCCCCACTGTACCATAGTTAACGATTTTTGCCCCACTGTACCATTTTTACCCCATTTTGTTACACGTTACCATATTTTACTTTTTGTGCCCACTAGAACCATTTTTGTCATACTAGGCGTGTTTTCGTTACACCATAAGTGCTTAATTTGTATGGGGAGCTAAGCACTTTTAAGCACTATTAGTTCCCGATGAAGTTTGGTGCTTGTGTTCATGTCTTAATCGAGTATGATGTTGCCAGATTGGGCACCCTATATTTAGCAATATGGCATCCCATTTTTGGAGATATTTTATCAATTATTGTGAATTAACGGGAAGAAGAAGAACAAAAATGGGAAATTATTTTAATATTTGCAAAAGAGTGTACACAATTGAACATTGAATAGTATATATATTTGATTTACAAATACTTTTCACGAGTTTTTTGCCTGTTTCGCACTGTTCTTTCTTCGCAGCTCATGACACCATTGCTACCAGATAGTGAAAATCCGCCACTTATTGCTTATGTGCCAGTTAGTGGAAGTCAGTTGTTTTCGTTGCAAAGTGCTAAACTAAAAGTGCTAGCTTGTAACGAAAACATGCCTACTGTACCATATTTAACCATTTGTGTCCCACTGTACCATAACTAACACATTTTTTTCCACTGTTCCATTGTTAAAGCTTTTGGTCCCACTGTGTCATATAAAACGCTTTGTCTCACTGTACCATATTTAACAGTTTTTGCCCCACTGTACCTTATTTAAACCTCTGTGCTCCACTGTACAATATTTAACACAGTTATGGCCCAATGTACTGTAAAGTTACCGATTTTTGCCCACGCTGTACCATTTTTAACCCATTTGTCCCACTTTACCATATACATATAACTATTTTTACCCCACTGTACCATAGTTAACCTTTTTTGCACAACTGTGCCCCATTCTACTCTTTATGACACTGTACAAAATGTTTACCCACTGTACCATATTTAACAAATTTTTGTCTCACTGTACCGTACTCGTATTTAAAATGTGTCTCCACGCTAGCGTACTTAAACCTTTTTCCCCGACTGTAACATATTTAATCATATTTCCTCCACTCCACTATTTAACCTTTTTGACCACAGTGCTCCTAAAACCATATAAACTCTTCATATCGCATTTTTAAGTTCCAATTTTGGCAGATTGTTCCCTTTTATCCCCATGCTCCATAATTAATACCTTCTGTCCCACTGTGCCTCTAAATTTTAAAAAAAAATCACTCCTTGTTCTTGTTTACGTCCCAAGAGCTACTCTCACACCAAATTTCTCGATTCTAGGTCTTGCCATTTGGATTTGGCTGTTGTACCACATTTATCCCATTTTAGCCCACTGTGTGCGCAAATGTTCGAATTACGAAAAATCCTGCCAATTTCAGAGTCTACATCATAAGGGCTACCATCACACAATATTTCACGATTCTAGCCCTTGCCATTTGGATTTGGCTGATGTACCACATTTATCACTTTTTACCCCACTGTGTGCGTAAATGTTCGAATTTCGAAAAATCCTGCCAATTTCTGAGTTTACCTCCTAAGGGCTACCCTCATACCAAATTTCAAGATTCTAGCTCATTTCGTTTAGATTTGGCGGTGGTACCATATTTATCACTTTTTACCCCACTGTGTGCGTAAATGTTCGAATTTCGAAAAATCCTGCCAATTTCTGAGTTTACCTCCTAAGGGCTACCCTCATACCAAATTTCAAGATTCTAGCTCATTTCGTTTAGATTTGGCGGTGGTACCATATTTATCCCTTTTTGGCCCATTTTGCGGCTAATAGTACGAATTTCGAAAATTCCCGCCTTATTGCTCGTCTACGTCCCAAGGACTAACCTCCCACCAAATTTCATGATTCTAGCTTCAGCCGTTTGGCCTGGGCGATGATCAGTCAGTCAGCCAGTCACGCAACAATATTATATATATATAGATAAATACATTTCATGATTTTTTTGTATGTTGCGCACTGTTTTTTCTTCGCAACTTATGACACCAGTGTTACCAAATAGTGGAAATCCGCCACTTACTGCTTACGCGCCAGTTAGTGGAAGTTGGTTGTTTTCGTTACAAAAGGCGTGTTTTCGTTACACCATAAGTGCTTAATTTGTATGATGAGCTAAGCACTTTTAAGCACTATTAGTTCCCGATGGAGTTTGGTGCTTGTGTTCCTGTCTTATTCGAATATGATGTTACCAGATTGGGCATTTTCTAGTCTTAGTTCAATAGAGACAAGAAATTCATGAAATATATTTATAAAACTTAAATTTACTATTCTATGTTCAATTGTTTACACCCTTTTTGCAAATATTAAAATAATTTTCCATTTTTGTTCTTCTTCTTCCCGTTAATTCACAATAATTGACAACAATCTCCCCAAAAATGAGATGCCATACTGGGAAATATAAGATGCCCAATCTGGCAATACCATACTCGATTAAGACAGGAACACAAGCACCAAACTTCATCGGAAACTAATAATACTTAAAAGTGCTTAGATCCTCATACAAATTAAGCACCTATCGTGTAACGAAAACACGCCTTCTATTCAGCAAGCAATATTCGTAATGCCACGCTACGATACTTTTATGCCACTAATCTCGGTTAAAGTCATACCCACAGGCAAAAAAATCGATAATACACAAAATAAAAAAGATACTATCGCAAGTGTCATCGATAGTTTGACACCTCTAGCTGTCAGTGTTTGTCTAATTGTTTTTTATGTTCGAGGAATTCCTCTTTTTGTTGTCGAAATTCGCATTTACATATAATTTGTTAATAAAAATGGGTGCATATCTACAAATCGCTTAAAGAATTTGCGTTTTATGGCAAACGAAAAAAATCATAAAAGCTTAAAGAGTGCGTGTTTAAATTAGAGAAAAACGAAAACGAAAAGTACAAAGAAACGAAGGGGACACACACACACACACGAAACAAGTAGTTGGAGATTATCAGAAATTGCAGAAATTTTGTGCCCCCAATCTCAGCAAGTGTTCGGTTGCTGTTATTAATTATTGTGGTTAATTGTTGCTGTTTTTGTGTTCTTTTGTGTACCTAATCTATCTTAAAAAAAGGACGGCAAAATTGATTTAAAATTGTGGAAACATACAAAAATAATCGATATGAACAAAGAGATATATTACGAGGGATGGTTGATCAAATCACCGCCCACGAAGCGTATTTGGCGTGCGGTAAGTAAGGAAGGAAGATTCTGAGATTATCTTTATTATTTTCGTAGACGCGATATTCTCGATATTGTTGCAGTTTGGTTTCATGTTTGTGTGAGATAGCAGAAGTGTATGTATGTCGGCTGTCATTTGGTATGATTTGAGAAAGTGGGAAGTAGGCTAAAGAACTTAGGAGGGGCCCTCTCATAAAGTCTGTTAGAATCTCAGAGAAGGCCTTAGCAGTATATCTCAGAAAGGCCCCACAAATTCCCCGGGTGTGTGTGTGTTTTTTGAGCCATCATACATACGTACATACATGCAGCAAAAGAGAGAGCAAAGCAATAATACGCAGTAAAAGCAAATTGACAACAACAAAATAACAGTAAACAACAAAGTATTTGAAGTGTGGGTGAAATTGGGATAGAGGGGGGTCCTGAGTCTGAGTATAGAAGAAATGCAAAGGAAATTTTATGATTTTATGGACATGGATTGACTGACCGACCCATTACAACCACGACGGATGACGACTACTACTACAATAATCCAAGCAGGCTGGCTGGCTGGCTTGGAACTTGTTATCCACATTTCGTTGATTGGGTGCTGTAATTATTTGCAAATTATGATAATTATTAAATTGAATGTTTGCATATTTAATCATCGCCACCAACAACGTTGTTTTGCTACTCGTTTTGTTGTTATTATTGTTTTCTGCTTGTTTGTTTTATAAACATTCAATATTTATGAATGAAATGTGTTTTTTTTGCGTTGGATTCTGTATTCATATCTATAGTATTAATGAGTCAGATATTCCTAGAACGAATGCTTAACTGCATTCATAAATTATTCCCTCAATTTCTATATTATTTATTTAATTTTATTACTCGTATACATATGTATGTAGATAAATGATTTTGGTTAATGAAACTTCTTGATGTTTTCGCCATTTTTCCTATAAAATTTAAGGCAATATAAAGGGTCCGCAATTTAATGTTTTTTTTCAACTAGTGCTTATTTCGTGAATGGTAACACTTAGCTCATGTCTGATTTGACAGATAATTAGTTTTATCCTTCCGCTGAACGAATGAGCTTCATCTTTTCAGATGAAGCTCATTTTGATATTGGCGGGTTTGTAAACAAGCAAAATTGTCGCATTTGGGCACAGAAAACCTGCACGCATACATTGAAAAGCCGATACACCCAAAACGAGTCACTGTTTGGTGCGGATTTTGGTCCAGAGGCATAATTGGGCCATGAGCAAGGAGTGGCCGTTACAGTCAATGGCGATCGTTATCGGGCCATGTTGAACGAATTTTTGTTCACAAAAATTTAAGAGGAGGATATTGACAACATTTGGTTTCAACAGGACGGCGCTACGTGCCACACAGCCGAAGCTACACTCGATGTTTTGCGCGATGTTTTCAAAAAAAAAATTATTTGGCGGACCCTTTACTTATTCTCATCGCTCCAGTGTGGAGAATTTAAGCACAGACAAATTATAATGTATCATTATCTGATTCGAGGAAATGGAAATAAATTCGCCACATTTTCTGATAACAGTTCTTGATTTACTTCTTATCGTTAAGAGTTTAATATAAGTTATTGTGATAAACTGTGATAACGGAAGTACAAGCCTTAGTACATACATATTATGTTTATTTATTGTTTGTTCCAAAGTTCTGAAAATGAGTTAGTGGTTGATTTGAGCTAACTGGCGATAAAACATTTTCGCGCAGAGTTTTTTTATTTTTAATTCAGCATCTACAAAACGTTAAAGTTCTTCTCAACCTTTTTCACCTCTTCAGAGAATCCGTTGAAAGTTTAACAAGTGCGAAGTTTTTTAATACATGGGAATTAAAATTATTGCATTTCTATGTGAGAATGTTTGCCTACCCTGTTAGCAGGGCTTCTGGGGAGCCGCAGAACCAAAACGGCTGATAATCTCCTCTATATGATGATATGAAGTTAGATCTACATAGTGCAGTTTTTCACTCCGTATTCCGAGGTCGGTTTGAATTAGAATTTTTCTCATTCGAAGTACAGTATAACCTCTCTAATCCGGACAGATATAGTTTCGACCTTTGTCCGGATTACTGAATTGTCCGGACTGCAGTACAAAATTCGAAAGTGAGAAAGACTACAATTGGAGTCTACGAATATGTTCTCTTAAATATTTTCGTTTGACATAACTGACGGAACTATAACATCATCAGTGGTGAAAAAGAAATGTAAGATCTTTATGGTCCCATTTTTTTCTGTGGAATTCTCCGCATTGATTTCAATTTCTTGTGATGGACCCTTACCCAATAACAGCATTTATTAGAAATTTCTTCAATCTTCAAAAACGCAAGTCGACATCCAGCCTTTCTTGGTAGAATTATATACAAAAGGAAGTTAAAATTGTTAAAACGCTCACGGATTTTCATGCGGATTAAAAGGAGAGGCAAGGTTTGAGATCCAGGCTCTTTATCATGAAGGTAAATCCATCTGCTGACATTATTCTGCCTGAAGCCGAATTAAAATCATGTTTTTGTTGGAAGAGTCCTCAAAAATAGAGCAGATTCATCTGCACTGTAAATTGTTGGAACTCATCAAGTTCCTCTTCCTCGGCGGCTTTCAAAAAATATTACAACAGAAATATCACTTTATAACTTTTCACCTCATATTTCCAAGCACCAATTTCATTACAAATTTTTAACTTTAGCAACCACCGGTTACTTTCAAAGTTAAAAACCTTAAAAGAAACACAAAAACATATTGATGTCCGGACTACAGAGGTTAATTTTCGAAAGTGTCCGAATCATTGAGCTGTCCGGATTACTGGATAGTCCGGACTATCGAGTGTCCGGATTAGAGAGGTTATACTGTATATCTGAAACAAGCAGTACAATTTGGGTCCAAAGAAACGAATTTAGAAAATCAATTCCGACTTAAAGAGTTACGAACGTTTGGTCGATTATGCTGATCAAAAAAACATCACGAAGTGCACGAAATGCATTTTGATTTGAACGCCCATTTTCGTAAAAGGCTTAAAAAACTTTAACGCGTTGCTCGATTGTGTATCTTTCCATGGTTCAAATTGGGTAAGTCTGAAATTGAGAAATGTCAAATGAAATGCAGAAAAAATTTGACGTTTAGGTGTGGTTCACATTCAACATCGGCCCTTACAATTTAACCACCCTATATAATAGAAGGAGGAATAGAAATGAAATTCCTCCCTTTCCCTCTCTCTCCTACGAACATCCGTTTAGCCGCAACAAATGCTGCCTCGTGGTATTCGGAACTATATCTAGCGTCATATCATACTAATATAGGGCGATATAAGTAAAGATACTTTTTTCAATAGCCTTTTTTTGACAGATCACGTGTGAGTCGTGTCATGCTGCCATTTTATTTTTGTTAAGTATTTGGCATTTCATCATGGAAAGACTTACGTCTGAACAACGTTTACAAATTATACAGTTTTATTAGAATGTTCTTTCAAATGATAATAAACATTCCCCATTCAATTTGAATTTTCTGTGTTTTTTCTTTAAAAAAGTAGGGAACCTCGAAATGGATCACCCTATATAATATTTTTTGGTTATACCATTTATTTCTTTCCCAGAGCGGTCTCGTATGTATGAAAGTCCCTTATAAGCTAGTTAGTTCTATTAGAAAGTCCGATTATCAGTTGCACACATATAACTTTGAAAACACATTGAGGGCTGGTGGTGGGCGGGTTAGCTTGGGAAATATATGGTATTTCTGATCCTAGAATCTTTGTATTGTTATTAATTACATATGTATTTCTGTAAATAAAAAATATGTGTCAAATAATTACCAAGCAGGAGCCGGGCGAACGATGTCATGTATCTTACAAAATTTTTACGGAAATAACGAAGTCCATTTTGCCCAAATACGGTTTTAAATATGATTCGACGCTAGCCCGAGTTCCATTGAAAACGTTTTTATCGAAATCGCTTACCAGTATCTCATATTTGTATAGATGCCGAACATTTTTCCTAATATCATATGTGGCAATCACCTTTAGTTTTAAAAATACATATAGAGGCTTAAAGTCATTTCTTGTTGCTGTGTGAATTCTTATATCCGGCTCTGTATATTACAATTTTCCTACAATTATCTGCTATCTTCCGTACTTCAAAAACTATTTGCCGCATTTTGGGGAATTATATTTCTTTTACTTTCTTTTCAACATTGTACTTTTGGTTTGTTGCCCATTATGTACTCTTTATGTTCATAAAATAAACATGTTTTCTTTACTCCCAACCACCTCCGTCCATACTACATAGTATATGTACAGTGATGAGAAACTAACCGCTGAAACCACAGAGGTCATTACTAGCATATGTATGTATGTAAGTATGTACATATCATAGGTATTTATTTATATACATTGTCTTTATTATACATATGTTTATCCATGTTTCAAGTGCTGCTACAATAAAGCCTATGTGTATGGCTATGTGCTATGTCTGCCTACAAAATTGTATGTCAACAGTTGTAATGACACTGTCATGTCTGTCATCACATTCCTTCACTTTGCTTGCCCGACAAAACAAAACACAAGAAAATCGAATTGTTCAATGACCGACCGACCACAACCGCAGCAATTGTGGGGCTAGACTACTCCGGTGCGATTCGGTTCGGTCGGTCCATGTTCATTGATTCATTTACTCTTTCATTGTTATTAAATAACTTTCCCATGCGACATGTACATATGTATTTATATACGTATGTGTATGTATGTGGATCTTTATATTCCTTTATTTGTAAAGTAAAAAATATACTTGGTTATTTTTGTTTATTTAATTAAATGAACAAACAAATAAATCATATTGTATTTACAATATCATCGTTATACAAAAATGTACATTCGTGATGGGAATTGTAGCATTCGTTATTTATTTATCTATAACAATTTTGAATTTTATTCATATAAGAAAATAACTGTTGATTTATTCAAACCCTATCTAAAGTTGATTTCGATTCTGGAAAAAATTTTACCCCGTCGACGTGAACTACTAAAAATCTATCTATCTGCCCTTTTTATTTCGAACTGATGTAGACCCCCGAAATAAACATAGCTCATTTTTCAAAATTCCAGAATGTGGTATAAAAGTCCAGTTATAGGGAAAAGGGCAACGAAAATGGTGGACTTTTTTGTAGAAAAAAATCGCCATAAGTAAAATTAAGCCGGATGATAAAAAACGAGAAATTTTATCTAATACATTTTAAATATACCCTCGCTTCGAAGAAGTGATCTATGAACCTAAGTATGTTCGACGGAAATCGAAAATGTTAGGACATTTAAATCCATTTAAGCAATGTCCGTCCGTCCTTCTTTCAGCACGGTGAGCGCCTGTTGCAATATTTATGGCTACTGCGTCCCTCAAGCACCCTAAAATTTTAGCACCCTAAATTTAACTTTAGTTTGTGTTGTGTTAGTAGCCGATCAACTTCTGCAAAAGACATTCGAATACTCTCCACTATCTTCTCTGCTTTAACGTTTCCATCGATTGATGTTCTGAGCCGTCTAGGGCGCCAAGTTCCTTCTGTGAAGTTCTTGTACAACTTATAATAACACTGTGTGTGCACCAAAATGTATCCTCGATGAAAACAACTTTCCCCTCATAATTTCAACCCGCTAATTCGAGTGGCATTAACCATTTTTTTCCTGTGACATCGCCCTTTTGAGATATCTACGTATGTTTTCACAAAGTTTGCTGGGTAAACAAAGTGGTGAGTAAATTGAGACACAATTTTGAGTATAGATAGCATCGAAATTCATGTTCCATGTCAAAGAGCAAAATAAAGTAGACATTTCAAGAAGTATTTCTCTCAAAATACCCGACATCGCCGCTCATGTGGTCATGTTTGCTATATTAGCTACAACTTTTGAAATGATGCATCGATTTTCTTCAGAATGGTCTCATTATAGAAGAAGAAGATGAAGGCGACTTAATTTATGACTATTTAAAGAAGATTATTTCCAGAACCAAGATTTGAAGATTATATTCCAGAACTAATTACGATGAATGGATCTCCATTTATGATAAAAGATATAGTTGAACCTCAATTTTTTTAGAAGTTTATCTTTTTTTTGGTAGATCACCAGGTCCCATCTCACAAAGCTCTTAAAGGAAGTGACCTTATCTTTCTTTTGAGCAAAAAATAAAAATATGCATTTTTTACAAAAATGCCAAAACAAGTTTCAATTTCGCAAAAAAAATTACAACTATGGACTCTAGGTACTATGAATGCACTACACAGTACGAAATTTTAAGTATTTGTATGCACTGGTATTAAATTTAAAAGCTGTTAACTTTTGGTACAAAAGAGTCCATTTGTACCAAAAGGGGCGTGCCAATAACGTCCGTTTTCTCTCGAGACTATAGGTACTATAAAATCATTACACTGTACAAAATTTCAAGTATTTAACTTTTGGTACAAAATGGTCCATTTGTGTGGGAGGTACTAAAAGGAGCGTGGCAATAATGCCAATTTTTCACTGTATTTTAGGTACTATTAAACCATTACACTGTACAATATTTCAAGTCTTTGTATGCACTGGTAGTAAAGATATAAGCTTTTAACCTTTGGTTCAAAATTGTCCATTTGTGTGGGAGGTACCAAAAGGGGCGTGGCAACTTCGCCCATTTTTCTCGAGATAATAGAGACCACTAAACTAAAATTATGTGTAGAATTTCAGAAGATTCAAATAAATAGTATAGAAGTTATTAAATAATCAATATTTTCATTTCATTTCATTTCATTTATTTATACGATGTAATGCACAAGCCAACAAGGCCAATTTGACAGCATTACCGAATACAACTGCGTTTAAAAAGTTTTACAATATAAACATATAACATAGCCATTAAAAAAATACATATTAAGATTTTACTTAAAACTATTTTTAACTTTAAATTTAATAACATTTATATAAAAAATCCTATAAAACACTAATGCAACTTAAGGCCCCCAGCCAAAAAGGGATTTAACTAAAAATGCACATTAAAACAATTGACACGCCTAAAGGCAAAGCAAAGAATAGACTTAGTTACATATAGAAACACTACTCCTGAATATACATATATATGTACTGCATCATAAACATTGTCATATATACGTACGTATAATTAATTGTCAGAGCAAACAATTTATGATTGATGTAGAGCGAACTCCAAGTACTTCCCCTCAAACACATGTTCAGGGAATGAAAAAACACGCAAGTAAACAGGAAGCCTGTTCCAGATTCGTGCAACACGGACAAGATATGATCGATCAAAGATAGAATGTGAAAAACGAGGTAGAAGGATCTGAGGGTTACGTATCGATCTAGAAAAAATAAATTTCTCGCGAAGAGAAACAAGTGATCCAGTTCGTATAGTTCTATAGAAGTAAAGCAAAATTCGCTGCTTTACAAGTAATTTAAACGGGACACCTAAAAATTGAATAGCATGTTCCGAAATGTGATCACGCCTATTTAAAGAATATACAAAGCGGACTACCATGTTGAACAGCTTCTCAATTCTACTCAAGTTTTCATCCGTTGTGCCTGATACAACTTCAATGCAATAACAGATTACAGACATCAATAACGCAAATGCGAGCCTCCGTCTTACAAAATGAGGAAAATATAGATGCGTACAATACAATTTGCGCAAGGTAGAAATAACTTTAGGAAATAGCGAGTCAATATGACTGGAAAAATCGAGTTTATAATCAAGAATAACTCCTAAGCATTTCATCTCATCAACGAACTCAATTGTACTATCATTTATACACACATTAAGAGTGTGATCTACTCGACGCAAATGACCAAACAACATTGATTTAGTTTTAGATTCATTGATGGTGAAATTGTTATTCTGCAGCCACCAACTCACTGCACGCATTGTAGAATTAATATTATTTTCCAATTGTACCTTAGTGGTGCCTCGGAAGAAAAGATGTATATCATCAGCGTATATGTATGGAACGCATATATCAAAATTAATACAATCTACTATGTCATTAAGGTATAAAATGAAAAGAAGAGGTCCCAGAACAGACCCCTGGGGAACTCCGCTGCTAACATTACGCACGTCGGAAATATTTTCATTGAAGCACACATATTGAGAACGACCACAGATATAGGAATGCATTAATTTACAAGCAGTAGTACTAAATAGGAAATTATTTTTCAATTTATTAATTAGTCTCACGTAATCTACTCTATCGAAGGCTTTGGACAAATCCAAAGCCACAAGGGCACCAGTATCACCAGCATCAACTACTTCCCTTATAGTGTCAGTCATATCAAGTAAGAGTGACGTAGTACTGAGACCTTGTCTAAATCCGTATTGAGAAGTATTCAACATTCTACAATCCTCGATGAAATAAAGAACCTGCTCTTTAATTAGATGCTCAGCAACCTTAGAAAGACAAGGTAAAATACTTATTGGTCTCATGCCATCAATAGTGTATGAACCCTTGACCTTTGGAATAGGGACAACACGTGCGATTTTCCAAGCAGATGGAAAAACGGAAGTAGTAAATATTGTATTGAAAAAGTGAAGCAAATAGCGCGATATATATGGAAAAATCAACTTCAAAAATTTGATGGGTATCCCATCAACCCCAACCGCCTCGGACTTGACATGGCCCAATGCATTTAAAACATCATCTTCGAATATACAATCGAATGAAAAATGGCGTTGTTCACCAGAATCAACCGAAAAATCAGTGCCATTGGCATCATGGTTGGAATTGGTTTGAACAAAGTAATTGTTGAGATCATTTGCATCAAAATCTATTCCCGAGAGGTCTACATCTACACCCACAGAACCACTAGCACGCAAATATTTCCAAACCTGAGAGGAATTCATACCACTAAATATTGCAGTAAAATATTTTTTCCGTTCACCCCTAAGTATAGATTTCGGCCTGTTCCTATACGAACAGAAAGTTCGCCAGTTATCATCAGTAGGCCGCCGTAAGTACTCCCTATATGCAAGGTCTCTGAGAGATCTAGACACGACAACAGATTCGGACATTAGCCAAGACTCCACCCTAGACGAAACTCTACGCCTAACAATAGGAACAAATGAGAACAGGTTGCCAACAAGGCAATCAAGAAAAGATAACTGCATATTAACATCAGAAGTATTATAAATTGCATCAAAATCAACCATGGACAAACAATTAATAAAACCCTCCCAATCAATGTCATTGTAATTGCGATACTCAATAAATTGCTCCTGAGGTGACAAATCAATTTCCAAGGAACCAAATATCAAAGCATGGTGCGAAATTACTGGGCATTGAACCTGACTAGTGAAATTTAAAATTGAAGAATTACTTAATAAAGTGAAATCTATCAAAGATGTGGATGCATGGACAACATCATGGTGAGTTGGCAAAGCATTGTGAGCAATACTAAGTCCCAAGCGTAAACAAACGATTCTCATTGAAATTGATCTCGACGTATTAAATAGATTACAATTATAATCACCGACAACAATTATATTACTATATCTGACGAACAAATGGTAATGTGATTCTTCAAACGCAGAGATATCACCATGCGGTAGATAAACTACACCGAAGAGGATTTTATTAGAACCTGAACCAGCTTCAATAAATAAGGACTCACACACTCCATAATCCGAAGCACGAAAAACAATACTAAACTTGATTTTATTCGAAACATAAATTCCTACTCCACCACCTCTAACACCTGGTCGATCATTTCTCACAAACGAAAACCCTGAAATAGCCACTGCCTTTGATGTCACGTAGGACTTTAACCATGTTTCAGAAACACCGAATAAGTCAATGTCACTTCCACAAAGTATAGTCCTAAGTTCATCTAACTTGGTGTTATAATTAGAAGGGCGAATGCTCTGACAGTTGAGATGTCCAAAAGATAAACAATTATTGTAATGACGAAGTCTATTCCTGAAAAAAGAAGCATTGCCAACAATTGGGCCAAGATTAAATGCAACCATTTTAAAAATGCAAAAAATGAGAAAGAAATAACTGGGGAACCACAATGCAAGGAATAAATATTACTGTAAAATACAATTATTCAATAACGCAAAATTATTTAGCACTTGGCAGGAAGATCAAAATCACAAAAATTAACTAAATTTCCTCACAAGAAAATCAATTAAAAATAATAAAGTTAAGGATAAATACTACTCCAATAATATTTCACTATATGTTTACCCTTTGTTGGGGAGGTACTACAAGGAGTGGACATATATGGCTCATCTTCGAACTTAGCCGGAGATAGAAAAAAAATATTACTACATACCCAATTTGAACTCAATCGGTTACTCCTTACAGCAGACAGACAGACAGGCGGACGGACATTGCTCATTCGACTTCAAATGATCCAAAACTGATATCCGCCGAACATAATTAGGGTCTTAGGTCACACCTTCGATATGTTACACTTTTGGCTCGTAGCAAATGACATATAACCTCCTCTCTAAGCTGAGGGGATAAATAGGAGAGGGCAGAATATTTATTGCAATAGACAATGCCGTTTAGGCAGATGGATGAGCGGTTCTCATCCCCAGCCACTTCAGGCAACTAATATACGGGTCTGTTCTGTAATCACGGCGATTTGAAATCACGGTGATTTTAAAATCACTGGCGACTTAACATCACTTTTGGAGTTCGAAATCACCCAAACATATGTCGAACAATCTTTTTTGGGAGGCTATGAATAATAAACCGGGCGATTTCGAACTCCAACAGTGATTGTAAGTCGCCGGTGATTTTAAAATCACCGTGATTTCAAATCACCTTGCTACAGAACAGACCCGATAATTGAGGATACTGACTATTTTATGCGACGACAGAGCTTCCAGATCTTCGATCGTAAATAAGGGGCCAGGGAGACCTAGCGGTTTTACAGTCCGGTGTGGCTAACAAATTCTGGTTAACTTTATAGAAGCGCTCTATCATGCCGAAGAACTCACACTTTGGTGGATACAGTGATGACACCACACTAGTTGTTGTTGTTGTTGTAGCAGTATATGTGTTTGTTATCCATTAGTTGTTTTTCATTCGCCTTGTATAGTGGTTTCTGCTGTATTGGTTTCCAGGCCGAGGAAGATGGCTGCTTCCACTGGTTGGGTCCAAAGAGACCTGGGAACAAGTTGAGTAGGTTTGGCAGGGCAGTTAAAGAGGTGTAGTGTGTCGTGTGGTCCCTGGTTACAGGCGGGACATATGTTCGACGTGGTGCCATCAATCCTTGCCCAGTATGAATTGAGGCGGATACACCAGCCAGATCTTAATTGGGCCAAAAGTACTCTTGTCTGTCGTGGTAATTCCTCTTCCTCTGAGGCCACTGATGGAGGGTGGTCTCCTAGTACGACATTGACTCTGTAGTTATTCACGGCTTCAGCGACTGCGTCAGAGTGTATGTCAGCCAGACCTGCCTTGAAAGCTCTTTGGTCTAGAGGTTCTCTCTTGTAGCGTTGGACCTCGCGCTCTAGATCATGAAGGTCTTTCCTGATCTGCCTGGGAGGTGGGCGCCTATCCACTAGATGGTGATTGGGATGGCTGGGACGGTAGCAACCAAGCAGATACTGCTTCGACAGCAAAAAATTGTGTCGTCGCACGGTTATGATCTTCGTCTCCTCATGTAAGTGGTCCACAGAAGACATGAGGAGGCATCCTGTCGCAGTTCTCAGGGCGGCATTTTGGCAGGTCTGTATATTCTTCCACTGCGTCTCGCTCACATTCGGTGACCACACTGGTGCTGCATAGTTTACCACAGACCGACCTATCGCTTTGTAAGAGGTCAACAAGGTTTCTTTATCTGTGCCCCAAGTGCTGCCGGCTAGCGACTTGAGGACCTTGTTCCTACTTCTCATTTTATTGCAGATAGCTGTGGCATGCGCGTTAGACCTGAAGAGGCTATCAAATGTGACACCAAGAACCTTAGGGTAGTTGGTGGTCGGAATTCTTGTGCCATCGACTATCACATTGAGTTGCTCCTTCACTTGCGCTGTCCATGCAGTAAAAAGGGTGGCCGATGATTTGGTGGCGGATATTTTTAAGTTCCTCGCAGCGAAGAAATTGGCAATCTCAGCGAGGTAGACGTTCAGCCTTCCACATATGTCATCGATTAGAGGGCCCGACGCCAGAATCGTACAGTCATCAGCATATGATACGATTTCAACGCCGTCAGGTGGGGGTGGAATTGCAGAAAGGTAGAGGTAAAACAGTGCCGGAGATATCACCCCACCTTGGGGAACTCCCTGTTTCACTCTACGGGGTTTGGACTTCTTGTTTCTGAATTCCACATACGACTGGCGTCCACACATGTAATTGACGGTCCAACGTTTCAAACTATTCGGGAGGGACGTGTTGGCTATGTCCTCAAAAAGCGTGGCGTGGCTGACAGTATCGAAGGCCTTCGATAGGTCTAGCGCCACGAGGACGGTCCTGTCACCGGGCTTGTTCTGGTTAAGACCGCGGCTCACATGCGTGGATATGGCGTGTAAAGCAGTAGTCGTACTATGCTGCTTTCGGAATCCGTGTTGATGATTAGCAATTGGAAAATGTCCAATAAGGCTCGGGAGGATTAACGCCTCAAGCGTCTTTGCTACTGGCGAGAGAAGGGAGATAGGCCTGTACGATTCTCCCTTGCTCGCATCTTTGCCCGGTTTCAGTAGCGGGACCACTCTACCCATTTTCCAGGCTTCGGGTATTATCAGAGTGGCCAACGACAGATTGAGGACCCTAGTCAGGTACTCAACTCCCGGTATGTCCAATTGCTTCAACATCAGCATCGAAATTCCGTCGGGGCCGAGCGCTTTGGATGACTTAGCGCTACGGATGACATCTGCAACTTCTCCAACTGTAAACTGTGGTGGTACTTCTTCAGCTCGGAGAGCATGGATACGACGCATTACTCTCCTTTTCGCTCTGTCACTCACGGGGTGCTCTATAAATTGTCGGTTAAAATAACGCGCGCACCTCTTCGGGTCAGTCACAGTGGTGGCACCAAATGTGACTGCCGTCCGTTCGTCTTTCCTGCCTGGATTCGAGAGTGACTTAACCGTTGCCCACAATTTACTAATACCGGAACTTAAGTTGCATTGCTTCAGTTGATCTAGCCATTTATTCCGCTTATATTCGTCGACTTTCCTACTGATTTCTAGATTCAGTTCCCCGATTCTAGGATCAGCAGTATTAGAACGACGAATTTCATCACGCACGTCTGCTAGTCCCGCTGCATCTGCTGGGAAATTAGGTCGTATCTCGGGTATTCGACCAGCAGGGATAAAGCGAGCGGCTGCTGCGTTGATGATGCCTCGGAATTTCTTCTCAGCTACCCGAACATCTGAGGGGATGGGTAGGTCACTGAAGCTGCGGTTGGTGAATTCTCTGAACCCGTTCCAGTCCGCTTTCCTTTGATTCAGGAAAGTACGGCGTTCAGAGATAATAAAATCGGCTGGTCTGTCTATGGAGAGGATTATGGGGAGGTGGTCTGATCCCAATGAAATGACGGGCTGCCAGGTGACGTCATTTATCAGACCAGGCGACACGATGGTGATATCTGGCGAGCTGCTGCAATCACCCATAATCCGTGTGGGGGCGTCCTCATTCACTGTGCAGAACGTAGAGCCATCTATCTGCTCAGCCAAAGCTATGCATCTATGGTCATTAGCTAGGAGAGAATGCCAAAGCTCATGATGGGCATTAAAGTCTCCTAGGACCACGCGATTATTGCCTTGCAGTAACGGACTGATGTCCGGCAAATAACGCGGAGAACAGCTACCAATCGGCGGTATATATACGTTGTACAGCTCTATCTCGGCAGTCCCGGACTGAACTGCTACCCCCATACATTCAATGTATGGGTCTCTAGAGTCAAGCTCAGGCGAGATAGGTCTGTATTGCACAGAATGGTGTAATAGGAAAGCCAGTCCCCCACCTCCACTTCTAGTGCGATCCTTACGTAGCACATTGTAACCCTGACAACTGTGCAAGCTGCATGTGTCGCTCAGCTTTGTTTCCTGGATCGCAGCGACCTTGATGTTATTCCGATTCATAAAATCTACAATCTCGTTGATTTTGCCGCGGAGACCATTGCAATTAAATTGCAAGAAGGATGCATGTTCGGGGGTTGGTGTGGTGTTAATTGTGGTGTTGATTGCTGTGCATGTTGCTGTAGGGGAGATTGCGGCGGTGTCCCATAAACCGAAGGTGTCGATGACGTAGACGACGGGGGCGACGAGGCCGACGACACTGACGACTGCGATTCTTGAGGCACACTGAGAGGTATGGATGCACAGCAGGCTCCGACATAGCTCCCTATGTGGCGATACTCCCCGGCGTTCATAAGGCCAGAGCAACCCCTGAGATGCAACCACTCCATACATCGGGTACACCTTACTGATGTTGAGTTGCCACGTATAAGGTTTCCGCAGACGGAGCAGAAATATTGTTGTGGTCCGGGATTTTGTTCGGTCCCGGCACGGACCAGAAGAATTCGGAGCAGACACTCCGGGATGTGCCTCTCCCAAGGCGAAAAAATGGACGAACATAAAACACATAGTACTGAGGTGGCAGCCCCTGGCCGAAGAATTGCTGCTTCGGGTCAATCCGGTACAAAGAACCGGCTGCCGCACCACACTAGTGGTTTCCATCGCCGTGGTTTTTGCCTGAAATCGGAATGTGTGCATTTTTGAATGAAATATCAGTGAATACCAAACCAATACATCCCAAACAGGACGGGCAGGACAACATCTGCTGGGATCAGCTTTTAAATGTATAGATATACATATATAATGGAAATTTGAAATAAAATGGTCAATTTGTGTGGGGGGTACCAACAAAATATTATCACATACCAAATTTGAAGTCAATCTCTCCTTACTCTTTTCGAGAGTTATCGTGCGCTCCAGCCAGACAGACAGAGGGACGAACAATGCTCAAATGACTTAAAATGTCCTAAATCGAATTTCTGCCGAAAATACTTAGGGTCTTAGGTCACTGCTTCGACGTGTTACACTTTTGTCCCGTAACAAATGATATATACCCTCCTCCCTGTAAGATGACGGGATAATAAAGGGTAAGAACGTAGGGAATCAAAAGCCAAAATACTTTCTTGACATACGGTCTATAGATTTCGAAAAATATCTAAAAAAAAACGGCTAGTTTTCGAGTTGTGAACATTTTGCCTATCCCGTTACAAACAAACTATTTGAGGTTAGTGAATCCATAACTTAGGAAAAAATATAGTATAATCAGAAAATTATATCACATTTAAAAATGCCCGTTCCTATTCACATGAATTGGACTGTAGATACACATGTACATAAATATGCACATACGTCATACGTAAATATTATGAGTGTTAGACAACACCCATAACAGCAGCAGCACACAATGGCATGCACGGCGGGCGTTCCCCAATAAAAGTGATTAATAATGACAAATATCTACTTGCTGATAAAGTTATCGCTAAACATATTAACAATATTCTGCTAATTACTTATGTATTTACTATCATCAAATAGTAGTTAAGCCACTGCTAAAGGAAATATATGTCAGTTAAGTGGCGGCTATGTTCCACTTAGGAATTTGGATAACAATAATAATAAGTGGCGGCTTGTGTATTGTCCTGTACTTTTAAAGAGTTCAAAATGAATACTTTTGGGAATGTTAGAGAGAAAACGAACTAGAAATTTCAACATGCCATTGTTTTTTTTGATTGTTTGCTTTAGCGGCGCTTCTACTCCCAAATACGTAGTTATGAGTCCAAAAGTAATGGATTTGCACTGAGAGAAAATTGTGTATGCAAATCTTTAACATCCGATAATTCGATAACTAATAGAGATATCGATAAAACGCACCATAATCGTTCGGCAAATGCGCTAAGTCCATTTTTTTTAAATCAAAAAAAAAAACACTTTCCAGTCGACCCACGACCTTGACACCCATGAGCAATATTTTAGCTCTCGTTAAGAGCTATCTGTTTGCCATTGACCGATTCCCGATCCGACGTAACGGAATCATCGGTCCATATTTCTTCAAAAATGATGCCGGTGAGAACGTGACCGTCAAAGGCGACCGTTATCGTGCCATGATAACCGACTATTTGATGCCTAAAATTGAAGCTCGTGATCTCGGCGACATTTGGTTTCAACAAGACGGCGCCACTTCCCACACATCGCATCCATCAATGCATTTATTGAGAGAACACTTCGGAGAGCAAATAATTTCACGTTTTGGACCGGTCGATTGGCCACCAAGATTGTGTGTGTAAAGTCTAAAGTTTATGCGGACAAACCCGCTTCGATTCAGGCCTTGGAGCAAAACATACGCGTGTCATTCGCCAGTTGACCATCTGAGACGTAGCCGCGGCCAACATTTGGTAGACATAATTTTCAAAAAATAATGCCAAAGAATGTTTTTTCAAATGATAACACTGTGCTCGAAATGGACACTTTAAAAATTTAACAGAAAGGAGACTCTATGGATATACCTATTTCGACCTTGCTGAATCCAATGGAGCTAACCGTTTTTCTAGGTTATCTCTTGTTTTCCCAATATTCGACCACAAAGTTTGCAAAAAAAATCAGAGAGGTTAGTTATCTCGGAGGTGATTTTGAAGTGTAAGACTACAAAAAACGCGCTTCAGTCCAAAGAACGATAAAGGAAACCCTTCGAGTATTATTTCTCTCAAAATAGTCAATCACGCTTCTCACCACTTTACTCCCGAAAAAGTGCAATCAAATCTTACCATGTGTCAAACGTCATACAAATCATCCACATTTTTAGTTTGTGTCTTTGAGAAAAATGTTCCTCACGAGAAATTACTATGAGTCTCCTTTCAACATATTTATGAAAAATTAACAGGTTTCACAATTTAGCAGGTCTTGTTGGTTACCTTTGAAATATCCATTAACACTAACGAAAAAATAATTTACAAAAAATTTAAGTCAAAAAATTTTATTTCAAATATTTTCTGCTATGAGAGGAATTACACAAATTATGTAATAACTCGAAATTTGCTTAATTCTCATTAAAAACTTGAGAAAGGACTTATAGTATTTCTTCGCGAGGAATAGTTTTCTCAACGATGCCTACTAAAAATGTCGACGATATGTATGTTTTTAAACATATGATAAGATTTCATTGCAGTTTTTCAGCGGTAAGGGGGTGAGAAGCGTGGACGACTGTTTTGAGAAAAATAATTGTCCAAATGTTCCCTTTATTTCGATCTTTGGACTGAAGGGTATATTCCGAAGTCTTCCACTTCAAAATAACCAAAGAGATAAGTCAGCTCTCTGATTTCTCAACAAACTTTGTGATCGAATATCGCGAAAACAAGAGCTAACATAGAAAAAAGACAAATGCCACTGGATTCAGCATGGCCGAAATAGGTCTATCCGTAGGGTCTCCTTTCTGTTACATTTTTGGACTGCACAGTGTAATAAACATTCCCCATTCAATATGAATTTTCTGTGTTTATACCCTACACCACACTGTGGTACAGGGTATTATAACTTTGTGCATTTGTTTGTAACACCCAAAAGGAGAAGAAATAGACCCATCGTTTATTATACCGATCGACTTAGAATCACTTTCTGAGTCGATTTAGCTATGTCCGTCTGTCCGTCTGTCTGTCCGTCTGTGCATGTATTCTTGTAATCAAAGTACAGGTCGCAATTATTTTTGGCCCAAGGACGATCCCTATTGAATTTGGTTAAAATCGGTTCAGATTTAGATATAGCCCCCATATATATGTTAGCCCCGATTTGACATGTAAGCGCTGTAAAAACTTTATTTTATATCCGATCAGTATGAAATTCGGCAGGAAAAGGTTTCTTATTACATGAATGAACTCTGTTAAATTTGGAAGAAATCGGTTCAGATTTAGATATAGCCCCCATATATACATTACCCCCGATTTGACATATAAGCGCTATAAAAATGATATTTTATATCCGATCAGTGCGAAATTCGGCAAAGAGAGGTTTCTTATTACATGAAGGAATACTGCTAAATTCGGAGAAAATCGGTTCAGATTCAGATATAGCCCCCATATATATGTTACCCCCGATTTGACATGTAAGCGCTGTAAAAACTGTATTTTATATCCGATCAGTGCAAAATTTGGCAGAAAGAGGTTTCTTATTACATGAAGGAATACTGCTAAATTTGGAGAAAATCGGTTCAGATTTAGATATAGCCCCCATATATACGTTACCCCCGATTTGACTTGTAAGCGCTGTAAAAATGTTATTTTATATCCGATCAGTATGAAACTCGGCAGAAAGAGCTTTCTTATTATATGAATGAACACTGTTAAATTTGGAAGAAATCGGTTCAGATTTAGATATAGCCCCCATATATACGTTACCCCCGATTTGACATGTAGGCGCTGTAGAGACTGTATTTTATATGCGATCAGTACGAAATTCGACAGAAGGAGGTCTTTTTACATGAATGAGTATTCAGGGAAGATCGGTTCAGATTTATATTGATTGTTCCTCCTGATTTGGTATCAAACCGCTATAGAAGTTGTATTTTACTTCCGATCATTGAAATTTTCCAGAAAGATGTTTCTCAATTTAGGAACGAATATTGCTTAATTTAGCGATTATCGTTTCAGAATTAGATAATATGTTTCTACCCATTTACCAATTATTCCAAATTATTATGACAATGACCCTTATCGCATTGTTAGGGAGGTGTAGGGTATTATATAGTCGGCCCCGCCCGACTTTCTGCCTTTCCTTACTGGTTTTTCTTTAAAAAAGTAGGGAACCTCGAAATGGATCACGCTATACAATAAAATATAATAAAATATCGATATATTTATTTTTGCTGCGACATAAAATTTTGAAGTCGATTTTGGAAATATAGGATAATACAGTTTCAGTCTAAAACTTCGTTTCTTTGGATTGACTCTAGTTCTCGCGTCCGTTGTATGCAAAAATGGGGATGTTGCACCACATATTTCAGCACAACTCTAAAGCCATTAATCTCAATTGTTCCTGCAAAGTTTTAAATAATCGTAATTGCCTTTAACTTCTTCTAAAATCGTTTTTTCATTTGTTCGACAATTCGAAGATAGATGACAAGTTTTGGCGAAAAAATATTATTTTTTAAGAAAATTTTAATAATTTTTAAATAAAAGTGTTTTTATATAGTATTAATCTTAATGTACGGATGTACAGCAAAAATTATACCTAATTAGAAGTACATATATCTGATTTTAATATCTTCATAGTTCAGTAGCCTTTTTTGACGTGAATATACATAGGACAAATTTCGATCGCTTAAAGCACACTGTGTATAGGCATATGTAATCGGACAGTTATTTTCCAATATCGTAGCACATTCTCCTTTTTACCCCCCCATCATTCTCGAGCAGTGTTTCTCTAATATGTGTATAAACAATTATTATTGCTTTAATTGCCGCCAGCCACCACAAAACATTTCATTCGTAAAATCATATTAAAATGTATTTATTGTTTTTTATCTGATCAAATATCACTTCAATTGACCTTTCGACTTTTTTTGCGATGCATCATCTCGTTTGCAACAATAAAACATTCAATTCTGCAGAGATTTTGTTCTCTCTTAATAGTAATACAAAAGATTGAAAGAAATGAAATGTACGAATAAAAAGAAAATGCTCATCTTTTCAATAGGAAAAAATAAGGAAAGAATCGCACAAGCCCTCTTGACTGTTACCATCGATCCGTCGTGACCGCCATTATATTTTTTTGGTTTGGCATGTGGCTGCAATTTTTGCTGCCAATCCTCAAGCCCTTGTTCCAGAGTGTAGTGGTGGGCCAATATTGCACATTTATTGGGTGTTTTTGAGGTATTACATGCAATGTCTGCTTGGCCTGCATGCGTTATCGCAATGTTTGTTGTTCATGGTGGCGGTGGTGGGATTGGTTGTGGTACGTCATTTATTTGTTGCATACGATTTTAACCAACCTAACCGGGGTGGCAGGCAACAATTATAACAACAACTACTGCAACTTCCATAACGTCAGTCATAGCTACGACGCGACGTACTCTTCCATGCAACTTCCTCCCCACAGCCGCGCCGCTTTGGCTACTGACGTTTTGTTCATTCATTCATTTATATTAATCGTATCGTCGCTTGGTTTTCAATTTTCAGTTTAGTATAAAATTGCATTTTAAGCAAGTAACAAGAAAACAAATCAAAACAAACCAAAATCAGAATACCTCATACACCCGACCGAACGATAGATCAACCGATAGATCAACCGCGAGTCAACCAACCCTCCTCCAATGTGTTATCTAAAACTTGTAAAGAATCATTCAACAGCAGTGGCATTCGGATATTGTATTTTTTAACAAAACAAAAAAAACAAGATTTAAGTGAAAAATTAATTGTCTCAAATATTTGAAAATGTAAAGGTTGCCTATTTTGCTTAATTGTATTTGCATATTCGAATGTGGATAAATAAACGTTTACCGCAAAATCAACAATAAACAATATGTACTATCTATCCAATAAGTCAGTATGAATTATTGTATAATACTACATATATACTCGTATACATACACACCTGCTCATAATAATAGATATAGCTAATCGGTTGGTATTAAAGTGATAAAAAAATGTTGGACTACTCTTCTGAAATGTACACAATATTTAGTTACTGAATCTAATACTGTAATATGAAGCCAACTGTTAAGGCTTCCCTTAACAGTTCTATGCGATAGTGACATTTTTGAAATATGTAAATCCAGCTGCTCTGATAATACTATTCTTAAGTTTGTGAGAACTACGAAAATTTTTGTTCGTAATAACTATACCTCTGATTTTTGCATATTTTTTAATTTTAATTTTTGCATATTTTTAATTTTTCATCCGAGTGGAACCAAACTATGCATTTAGACGTGTTATCGTTCAAATATATTTTTTGTATATTTAAGTTACACATTTTTGTGCATAAAGGACTCAAAAGGACGAAAGTATCCGTAAACTTTGATTATCCTGAAATGCGTATTTTAAATTTGTTTGTAATATTTCCCAAAAAATTTAAACATTTCAGCATTGGTCTCCATGGGATAAAAAAAATATGAATTAATTAATGTCTGTCCGTCTGTCAGTTCGACTGAATGGTGCTAACGATAACTCTGGAAAGGAGTGACCGAATGACGTAAAATTTCGTGCGTATATACCGGGTTTGGCAAATAGAGCGCTACAAAAGTTTTTTTAAATAAAACAAAAACGGTTTTGGATATCAATGAAATTCTTTATTCCTGTGAAAGTACGTTCGATGCCATTATGTATGGAACTCGATTTCTTTTGCATGGCCACCACGGCCACGCTTGCAGAAGTCCAGACGCTCAACCCAATTTTCGACGATTTTCAAGCATAAATCGGCCGATACTGCTGCAATTTCACGTTCGATACAGGCTTGTCAGTTTTTTTTAGTGCCGAATCCCCAAATTTTTATTTTGTATCCCCTAAATCCCCAAAAAAAGATTTCTCATCCCCAGAAAATATTTTAACTTTTGTGAATGATGTATTTTACAATTCAATTTTCCTTTTACTAAAATTAATTTTGTTTGTACAAAATGTGCTTTGTCAAATTATCAAATATATCTGATTCAAAATCTTTAATCTCATCTACATCATCTAATTTTTTTTGATCATTTCTGCCAATGGACTAAATAATTGATAAAGTACATCAAAGGGTTAATATCAGCGATTCCAGTTCTTTAAAATCGAGTTGGACCAGCAGAATCGTGTTACTAGTAAACTTTACTCCAAAATTAGCTTAAATTGTTCGTAATGTCGTCTGGGAGGAATTATATAAACCGCATTTGGCTTCAATTATTGATTTATAAATATCTATAGAAATACGTATAGGCAATTACTACAGGTTGTCTATTTAAGTCGTACTCTAATACACTGCGAGTCAAGCTACTTTTTGTAGGAACTTTTGACACAATTTTTACGGACGCATTTTCTAAAAAATATAGATTTAACAGAAAATAAAAATTTTAACATAAATAAAGACATGTAATTATAAAAAATTGCAATCTCCGCCAAATCCCCGGATCCCCAAACCAAAAAATATATCCCCATTCGCCAAGAAAAATCCCCAAATTGGGGATAAATCCCCTAAACTGGCAGCGCTGGTTCGATATTCGTACGAAGTTCATCAATCGTCGCTGGCTTGTTGGCATAGACCATAGACTTGACGTAGCTCCACAGGAAATAGTCTAACGGCGTCAAATCGGACGACCGAGGCGGCCAATCGACTGGACCATTTCGTGAGATAACACGTTCTCCAAACATGGTTTCCAATAAATTAATTGTGGCATTCGCTGTGTGGCTTGTGGCGCCGTCCTGTTGGAACCACATGTCCTCCAAGTCCATATCATCCAATTGGGGCCAAAAATATTCGGTTATCATTGAACGGTAGCGATTCCCATTCACAGTAACGTGCCGGTCTTGATAATCACGGAAGAAGTACGGCCCAATGACGCCGCCGGCCCATAAACCGCACCAAACCGTAATTTTTTCGGGATTCAATGATGACTCATGGAGTACGTGTGGATTGCTGTCTGACCAATAACGCATTTTTTTTTTATTGACGGCCATTCAGCCAGAAATGAGCCTCATCGCTGAAGATGATTTTTCGCGCTCTTAACGTTGAGGCCACTGACTCCGAATTTCGGTAGTAAATTTTAATAATTTCGACTCGTTGTGGGCTCGCATATCTTTCCATCATGAAATGGCAAACCTTACTGAAGAGAAATGTCAAAAGAGCGGCAAAAAATATGGCGTCGTTTGCTGTCCCTGTCGGTCTGCTTTTGTAGCGTCCCTGTTGAAAAACCCTTTAGTTAGTAGTTCTTTCTCAAGTGCCACAGGTCAAAAACTAGATCTTTGTTAAATTCTCAGAAAATGTTTCCCTAGTATGTGGGAGCAATGACCCACAATATTAAAAAAAAATTAAATGAAAATTGGAGGAAAAGGGCGAGGTCAAAGTACAGAAAAATTTATTTTTTCGTCTGTAATGGTTTTTTGAAGTAAATTTTAATGCTACAAAGCATACAAAATGGAAAGTAGATAATATCATTTCTTAAAGTTTTTCCACGTACTTTACTTCTTACGTACTTCTACTTTTTATTTCCGCAAAGTGACCGAAATAAAATATAAATTGCGATATCTCATATTCGATCTAATTTTTTTTCCTTAAATTTTTTGTAAAAAATGGTCAATATGAACTCTACCAGTGGCGTAATTTTGGAGTGGGCACAACATTGGTCGGAAGTTCAATTAATAACTGAAAATCTTCACCAAATTACAAAGAAAAGTATTTGAAAAACAAAAAACTAAATATAATTGATAACACATACAAATATTTTTTCTTTGTAATTTGGTGAAGATTTTCAGTTATTATAATATAATTTCTGAACCAAAGTCCTCCCCACTCCAAAATTTACACCATCGGTAGAGTACATATGGACCAATTTTTTATAAAAAATGTAAGGAAAAAAATAAATCGATTCAGAGATATCTCAATTTATATTTTTAATTTCCGTGAAAAGTGACCGAAATAAACTGTTTTATATAAAATTTTAAATTTTCCATAAGGTATATATGTACATAAATGTCATTAAGGGTCCCTCAGGTGTTAAGAAAATATGAAATTATTAATGGTCATCTGTTTATGATGTTTAGTGCGAATGAGAACTCTCGAGTAGGTGTATCTATTATTATGAGCAGGTGTGTATATATATATATTCCTATCGTTGCTAATCACAATCGTATGTATGTATGTACGTTTGTATGTAGACAGAAGCATACTTGTGTATAATTGTTATTTATATTTTATAAACACATCACAACAGTCTATTTTGCATTCTTGGAAAAACATTGTTAGTCATAAGCAGTCACTCAGTTTCCACAGTTTTCCATAAACACATTCAATATGTACGATCGAATGAATGTTATTTGTTGTTGTATATATAAGTAAATGCATAATAGAGTGGGTTAAACATTGATATAGAGTCAAATATTTCAACAATGATTATATTCAATATAGCTAAATTAAGGTGGTTAATTCCAGATTGGGAAATTCTACATTTACAACAACATGATATTACAAATTCCCGAAGAATTTGAATATATTGGTGCGCTACTATCCGCAAGATGGACAGAAATCGGCACATGTAGGGTAGTTAGACAAATCCTGCCAAGATATGACCTGAGAAGGTCAAAATATCTCCTCGCTTTAGAGAGACTGTCTACGTTTGTCAGTTCTGACGGGACACTGCATGATCGTCGAACACGCCAGTAGATTGGGTATTGACTTCATTGACTACTGCAGAAGCTGTGGAAATGGGGAAGAATTGCAGAGCATTTAACATTTGCTATGTTTATTTATTTATTTATTTCATGTATTTATCAACTAAAGCCCATATTTGGAATATACTTTGATAGGAACACAATCATTGAGAAAAATTTCGTAAACTAGACTTAATTCTAAAACACACATTTTCTAAACATAACCCACCTGGAATTTATGAGATTTTTATACATACAGATTGTCAGTGAGACCTCCAAACATGAATTTATTCGTCTAAAGCTAAGTACACACGATTGCCAGATCGGACAACGTTATCAACCCTGTTAAAGTGCTGCAAATGTACGGTCAATGACAGATTGTTAGGCAGAGGTGAATTGACAGTTCAGACGATTGCAAGAAAACCTTACAATTTCATATATTTTGTAAATATTATATGCAGGATTGCAAATAAAAATAATTTATAGACAGTGATGCCAATTAAATGTTTTTCTGGCAATGGCACCGTTGTCACATGCATAAACTTCGCACAGCTAACAATCTGCAAATTATCTCACAATGACTTTTTTGCCAACGGTGCAAGACAAAAATTGTATGTTTACAGGGTTGCATTTTCCCGCCATTTTTTTGACAATATTGTCCGATCTGGAAATCGTGTGTACTTAGCTTAATTGAGAATTGGTACTGTCCCGCTTTAGGTAAACGACGTCTGGACATACTGGGGTCGGCTTTTCTAGGGAGTTTAACATTTCTTCCGGTACAGATTTTCGTACTATCGAGAACTTTGTATATCAAACAGGTTGGTTTCGATGAGGGGCATTTCAACCCGTGGTAACAACACTAGGAACGTATGGTGGTACAGGTGAGCAACTGTTAAGAAACGGCTGCCACCCTACCTAAACCATATATTTCAGTATATCGTGAACATATTTTTAGTGCAAATGACACATTTTGGCACCATTCGAGTTTAAAATTATAACCTTTGCACAAACTACTCCACAGAATATCAGTCCTATATTATCTACATTTATATAGAAATGTGGGATGACCCAATATTGTATTACCTGCGCATGATTTGTACACAATTTTTATATCGTCTGTGCATTTTACAAAAAAATAGAAAAAAATTCAAATATAGTTATATTTAGGTGATTAGTTTGAACGAGACATACGAGTATACTCAAGCCAGTGGATCGATCTGTTGAGCGCTACCTATAATCTTTTGAACCCACAAGATTTATAAAAGCTCGGTGCTTGATTCGAATTTTCTCTGTATCTCTCAGTAATATTCTTTGAAATGAAACAGATCTGACAATGTGTCAGAATCAAAGTATCGGAATCAGTGCGAAAGCTGGTCATTGACATAGAAAATGTTCTATCGTCTCGATGTCTTTGTAAACTGATGTGTTTGTAAACTTGAGTGTCCTGTTAGATTAGGTTGAAGAGAGGAGGCGTTTAAACGTCTCATGTCCGTGGCCATACATTTGAGCCAGTGATCCGGCCTGTTGTGCGCTCCATATTTACGATATATTTTACCTCACGAGTTACAGAAATTCGGTACTAGAAGATAATTTTCTCAGTACCTTCGAGTTATAACCTCTGAGGCGAGTCAAGTCTGCCAATATGCCGGACCCGCAAAAAAATGTTCCATCGTTTCGATGCTTTCCCTGCATGTCCTGCATTCGTCCTGTTAGAACACTCAACACACCCATGATACAATTACAACAGGTACAACAGGTAGTGTAAACAAAACAGCTAATTTAATATTTTTCTTGCAGGGACTTGGGTTGTTCAAATTCATACAACTCTGTATGCTGTTTTCAACAACAACAACGAGCAAAGTTTCATAAAACAACAAAAGGAAATTTTGACAATTTGTCAACAAGCAAATGACGACAACACAAGACTCCCAGAGTTGATATGATCAGTTTGTGACTACCTGGTGTAATTGTATCGTGATCACAACGGTCGGCACGATTTTTGGGTCTGACTATTAGTTGTCAAGTTTTGGTTTATTTTTTGTTACTAATAAACGGAAAAATATTTTTTTTGTCAACGTTTTTTTTATAGAAATGAGAGCAAGTCTTCGAATTTCAAGAAAAGTTAAGATTTTCCTTTCTACAACTTCCTTGCTAATTATGCATCGATTTTCTTCGGAATGGGCTCATTTTATTCATGATCGATCAGATTTTACGATGAAATCATAAATATTTAACGACTATGTATTTTTAGTCGTCTTTATGAGACTTATATTAAAAAAATTATTAAAATTTTCTCAAAAAAAATAATGCCGCGTTCAAAGTACTACAAAACCTTTATTTTAAATACGATCATTATAAACTTTGGAAGATAAGTTCGATAAAAATCTGTTGAGATTTATATATATATGGCCCCATATACATACATACATATGTATGTATTCATTCGGATTTGGTATCAAAATGCTATAGAAGCTTTAACATCCGATTGTTATGAAATTTGGCAGTGTGGAGTTTATTGATCGAAGAACGAACGTTGCAATATTTGGAGAAAGTGGGTTCACATTTAGATATCGACGACTAGATATGGAAAATATATCTCTCAATGTTGTGAATTTGACTCATAGTGTACTTATTCTGCTAACAAAGTGGTGTAGGGTATCATATAGTCGGCACGCCAGACTTGCCTTACTGGTTTTTTAATTTTGAAAATAAATATAACTCTGAGCTAGAGTTTTTCGAAGTGGGCTTAATGTTAAGACGATTTATTTTTTTAAACATGTGAATTTAATTTTTTTCTCCGAATTATTTGTTATAATCGTTCTGATTTTTTTACCAAATTTGTAAATTTATTTTTTTAAACATGTGAATTTAATTTTTTCTCCGAAATATTGTTATTTGTTATAATTGTTCTGATTTTTTACCAAATTTGTAAATTTGGTTAGATTTCGTTTTTCAATACCAATGATCGGATCTGTAGTAGACTAATTAAGAGATTTTTTCAAAACTTCCGGAAAAGTCATACGTTTACGTCATTGTCCCAAAGAGCCCGCTGAAAACCTTTAACAAAGATTGGATTCAAAAAAGTGTCCAGCATATAAATTTCATTTATCCCGTACAGTATATTACATTTATTACTTTTAGTAGGGAACCTTGTGTATGTAACGGGTGATCCAAGTAGAGATACTTGTTTCAATAGCCTTTTTTTGACAGATCACGTGTGAGTCGTGTCATGCTGTCATGTTATTTTTGTTAAGTATTGTTTGGCATTTCATCAGGGAAAGACTTACGCCTGAACAACGTTTACAAATTATTCAGTTTTATTATCAAAAAATCGTTCGCCAATTGCGCTAAGTCCATTGTATTTTTAAATCCAAAAAAACACTTTCCAGTCGACCCACGACCTTGACACCCATGAGCAATATTTTAGCTCTCGTTAAGAGCTATCTTTTTGCCATTGACCGATTCCCGATCCGACGTACCGGAATCATCGGTCCATATTTCTTCAAAAATGATGCCGGTAAGAACGTAACCGTCCATAGCGACCGTTATCGTGACATGATAACCGACTATTTGATGCCTGAAATTGAAGCTCGTGATCTCGGCGACATTTGGTTTCAACAAGACGGCGCCACTTCCCACACATCGCATCAATCAATGGATTTATTGAGAGAACACTTCGGTGAGTAGATAATTTCACGTTTTGGGCCGGTCGATTGGCCACCAAGATCGTGTGATATCACACTGTTAGACTTTTTCTTGTGGGGATATGTAAAGTCTAAAGTTTATGCGGACAGATCCACTTCGATTCAGGCCTTGGAGCAAAACATCACGCGTGTCATTCGCCAGTTACCAGTCGAAATGCTCGAATGAGTCATCGAAAATTGGATGGACCATCTGAGACGTAGCCGCGGCCAACATTTGATAGCCATAATCTTCAAAAAATAAATGCCAAAGAGTGTTCTTTCAAATGATAATAAACATTCCACATTCAATTTGAATTTTCTGTGTTTTTTTTCTTTAAAAAAGTAGGGAACTTCGAAAAGGATCACCCCTTAGTTATAGAGTATGTGGACTCATAATTAATTGGTATTGGTGGTATTTAGGTCTTTGTTTATTTATTTTTAATTTAAATATGTATATACTTATACATACATACGTGCATTTCAAAACCGTGGCTATGTTATTCCACATAATGTGGCTGACCGCTAAACTATCCATAGAACTTCCGAGAATTATTACTTTAAATGTTAGCATTTGGTTGTGTGCTCATCGGAAGATCAAGTTACATGGACGGAAGAAAAACTACAAAAGGTCGTAAAAATCAAAAGTATCAAATTTTGATTTGGTATTTTTGATACAACGTATACACGTTCATACATACATATAAAAGATTTCACATTAAGCGAAAAATTGTTTTTCACATTTAAGTAGGAGAGTTACCTTTTTATAAATATTCCTATTACTGATTGTTATGATCCTGCGTCAACTGAGAATTTCTTTGACAATGGATTTCAATGAGGAACACTATATCTACGGTTCGATATGACTAGCCCATTAGGTTCGTTTCATTCCATGGTTTTACTACTCATGGAAGACAATTTTTCAGCAATCATATATTTGGAGCATGGAGACAACATAATTCTGCCGATAGATCTATATTATCCACAATCTAGAGAATTTTCAAAATAAAATTTGCCAAATTTCTCAGTACATATTGACTTTGAATTCTGTACAATCTTCATTTTTACGTTCTCAAAGCAAACACCTCCACTACAACATCCATAGAATATCACTAGCACCTCGCCATATGTTTTATTTAATATTAAAGTCCATTAATAATGGGTATTTCCTTAATAGTTTTATCATCTACTCGCAACTTTGTTGTTTACGCATTTATTTACTTAATGTCCAGTCAAACAACAATATACATATGTACGTATGTATGTATGTATGTATGGGTGTAGAAATGTTTGTAAATATACAGAAATGTACACTCTGGATGTGGATGTTAAATGCTTTGTTATTGCTTTTATCATAATTAATATCCATCTATCCCATATAATATTGTGCTGTATCGTACTACTAGAGTAATACTACATGAAGTCATACACAAAAGGCGGACATACAAACAAACATCCATCCATATATCGTTCACAAAGTAATATGAAACAACGCAACGTGTTAATTGTTTGCAATTCCTTCTTCATACGTATACTTATATTTTATTTTTTTTTTCTATTTTTTCTGGAATAGCGTTGGCGTCGACGTTGGTTTACTTTGAAACAAGGCGAGATACCGGAGCAGTTTTGCCTTGAATACTATGCCGATCGTAAGTGTCGCAAACTGAAAGGTGTCATTGATTTGGATCAATGCGAACAGGTGGACTGTGGCCTGCGCCTGGAGAATCGCAAGCAGAAATTTCAATTTATGTTCGATATCAAAACTCCGAAGCGTACATATTATTTGGCGGCGGATACGGAAACGGATATGCGTGATTGGGTGAATTGTATATGCCAGGTGTGTCACTTGCATGACACAAAGCAATCACAAGGTAAGTTAAAGAACACCCACCAAAAGCCACCCCCAGAGGGCGGCGACAACTAATTAATTTTAATGTTCGGAGACAAAAGCAATAAATTATTTTGTTTTTTATTACAGATGAAAATCGTCCCCAAAATATGACGGCTACTGTGCACACAAACTCTTCGAATGACACAACTACCACTACCATCAACTCATCGAGCGGCACTAATGCCGGCAATAATACTCGTCAAAGTTTCAACAATGACATTCTTCGCCGGCCTCTCAATGTGGTAGAACAACAGCCTTTAACAGCGGCGGCGGCGGCAGCAGAGGCAGCCACGAACACCGCATCCATGAATAGTGCAACAACATCCGCATCATACCAACAACAAAACGCCGACGATAGCAGCAGAGCTTATGTCAACACCGAATATTCGAATCGTGAGACTTTATTGTGTGATGCCCAGTTTGAGAGACAACAATTGGCCAATGTCGCCAATATGCAACCACAACAAAAACAAACTCATCAGCAACAGCATGCCCAACCCCAAGTGGGATCTTCTGCCCTGTATCTCAATACAGCGGCTTTTCAGGATTCATCCCGGCTGTCTGTTAGTTCGAATGGAGTTGTGCGTAAAATTCCCGAAAATTTGGTGCTAAACAATACTCCACTGCCGGAGACGCAACAGCACAGTGTGCAGCCCTCGCCAGCATTGAGTACCGCCTCGGGACCGTATATACCCATAAGCGAATGCTATTCAGGAAGTCCGAAATTTTTGGTAAGTTTTTGTTTTTTGCATGAAAAAATCTTCAATTTCAAGTTATTTATTCATGTTTTCTCTCTACAGCTGGAGGGCAATAATCCTTCAACGCCATTGAACAATTTGGATCCCAAATTTTATGATACTCCCCGGAGTCATAACAATATTGGTTTGAATTTAACCAATGATCAATCATATTCACCGAAAATCAGCAATTGTGGAACGGTAAGATGTTCACAAGTATAATTTATTTATAGAATTAAAAAGGTGGTAATTAAAATTACATCTGTTGCCCAAATATCTTTTATCCATCTGATTAAATGTGATATATACACGGTGGTCGGCGTTTTGGCTCACACAGACCAGTTTAGATCACTAGTGTTACTACCGGCTGATATAGCCCTCATCGAAACCAAACTGTTTCATATACAAAGATATCGATAGTACGAATATCGGTACGAGGGTTGCTATTTATATATTTGGCCCTGGCAATGCTGGTGTTGCCAGATGAAAATTGCAGTTTTTTCTTGATGTGAGTGGTTAAGAAGTCATTGGGTATCAAAAGAGCTGTACGGCGAATGACCCATCAATTCGACGTTTTGGCCGGTCAAAAAGGCGCTGGTTTGAGCCGATGTGTGAGAGCTCGCACTGTCGTGGTGCACAATGATTCGTCTTCTCTTGTTCATTTTTTCGAATTTCTCCGAAGACTTCAGGCAAACAAATTGTGGTGTACCACTCAGAATTGACCTTCCTACGTTGCTCAAGCGGAGCCGTCGCCACATGACCAGTTTTGCCGAAGAAACAGGCGACCATTTGCTTCGAAGTGCTTCTTCCACGAACAAATTTTGTTGGATTTGGTTCGTCTTCGAAGACCCACACGGTCGATTGCTGTTTTGTTTCGGGCTTATACGCATAGATCCAAGATTCTTCACCTGTGACGATCTTATAAACGTCTTTTGAAGCACCGCGATCGTATTTTTAAGGCTAAGTTCGAAGATGGACCACATTAGTCTACTCCTTCTAGTTTCTGCCCACAAAGAGTAAAAATTTAGTGAAATATTGAATCTCTTATAACTTCTATACTAATAATCCACATTACATTACTCACATAGTTCGGTTTGCACGATTAAAATATAGAAAATATTCATCCTAACACAATGGTTTATTTATCTTTTCAGCAACAACCCATAAACGCTCCAAAGAATCGCAGTCATAAATCTGATTCCGACTCGGAAAGTGTTTTTACAGATGATGACGAATGGGCACATCCCATGCCCTTGAGAGAAAATCTTGGTATGCATTCAAAATCTTGTTTGCATTATAATATTTATAACTTAAATTGTTTATCCTATTTCTTTACTCAAACAGATCGTAATACTAGACCATCCGATAGCTCGGTGGAAAATGAATCATTTGTTTTAACTTATTCACAACGTTTTTCGAAATTACCTGACGATGCTAGTAAAGAGCTAAAAAACATAACAAACAATAGTGCCCACAATTCCAATGAATGTTTGGAAAAATTAGCAAAAGTATTGAAAAATAAAAATAATTTAATATTGGACTTTAAGGACAATGAAAAGTAAGATTTAGCTTTTGTTTCTTTATACTTTACAAAAACTTCATTGGTGACTTAATTCTCTCATTTCTTAATTGTAGATTGACCCGTGACATGCCACAATTTTCTGATACAGAAAATACTTCACCCGCTATTATAGGACCCCGTGACGCCCGCTCTGTGGTTGACGAAAGCTATGACATACCGCGTTCCCATCAATTGCCCTATTACAATATGGCCAATATCATGGAGAAAATAACCAGTCCCGAGGCAAATCCCATTGCTGCTTCAACACCAAATCTAATGGCCGGTTTGGATACTGTACCCAGTTCACCGGCCTCCGTTATCTCGGCTACACATTCTTTGGGGCCACAAATATCGTCGAATGTTCGTACTTTGCCCAGACCACATTGTTATACAAATGCAGCCCCCAGCAAAGTCGAGGGGACGGTATTTCGTTATGATTTTGTAGAACAAAATGTGCCGCCAGTGAATCGTAAATTAAAACCTAAACTTAGTGCTGAGGCTGATAAACCACCCGAGGAGTTGCCGGCAAAACCGCCTCAATTAGCGACTCAAGTTGATCATTTGGCAAATCGTCTACAAGCGACACAGATACAAACACCAGCAGGACTGGTAAGCGGTGGAAGTGGCGTGGTCCCAGCAGATAATGTTCCACTAAAGCCGCCATCGGTGGATCGTAAAAATAAACCGAATGCTTATAAGGTAGGCAAAGATAAAGACAAATTATTTTTTTTTACGCAACATTGCATTTTTAAAATTAGGCTTAGATGGTCGAAAAAGTAATCTGGATCATTATATTACCATCGCTTTAAAATGATTGCAAACATAAAAGAGATTAGAATATAACGCCGCCTTAATTTAAAAAGGGCGTAAATGACGTTTTTTCCATGTCGATGTTTTTCATACATTTTGATAGAAAACGCTGAAATTTTTAATTTTCCGCAAGAAATATTTTTCTTTAAGACACCAACTAAAAATACCGACGATTTGTATGACTTTTTACATATGGTAAGATTTGATTGCAATTTTTGAGGAGGAATGGGGTGAGAAACGGGGACGACTGTTTTGAGTGAAATAATTCTACAAGGATTCCCTTTACGACCTTCTTTGGACTGAAGCGTGTATTCCGAAGTCTTCCACTTCTTCGAACTTAGCCGGAGATAGAGACAAATATTACCGCATACCAAATTCGAAGTTACTCCTTTCGAGAGTTATCGACAGACAGACGGACGGACATTGCTCATTCGACTTAAAATGACGCAAAACGGATATACGCCGAACATACTTAGGGTCTTAGGTCACTACTTCGATGTGTTACACTTTTGGCTCGTAGCAAATGATATATACCCTCCCTCCTCTCTAAGGTGAGGGGATAAAAAAGACAAGAATGTATTACGAAAACAATTTTTTGGACAATATAACCAATCATTTTAAAATATAGGTTTTAAACATATATGACATATCGTCTCCTGAAATGCCCAAAGACGTAACCCTCATTACAGCAAAACACGAATAAAATGAATACAAATAATTTTTCAAACACATTTTGTCACATTGTAAAGGGTTTTCCAACAAGAGGTGTTATTTTGGTATTCAAAGAAAAATGCCATTTTTTGAGATAAATGATCGGATGTTTATTTCATAATAAAGAGGAAAACATGCCGTTAATAATGAAAAACAACATCAGCCAAAAGGCCACCACGACCACGCTTACAGGACCATATCCTTTTCATGAAATGTTCCATAACCAAATCGCAAAGCGGCTGCCCTATGTCCTCGATAGCCTCACGAATTCTATCTTTGAGGTCTTGAATCGACGCTGGGCTGTTGGCGTAGACCTTATCTTTCACGTGGCCCCAAAGGAAGAAGTGGCAAGGTGTTGAATCACATGATCTCAGTGGGCAATTGTGATCACCTCTTCGAGAGATTACACGGTCCGGAAACTTTTCCCGTAACAGAGTAATAGTTTCGTTGCTCGTGTGGCACGTAGCGCCGTCTCGATGTCCAGATCAATACCATCCAACGCCGACCATAAAAAATCATTAATCATCTCTCGATAGCGCAATCCATTCACCGTAACTGTTGAGCCGGACCATAAACCGCACCAAACAGTCACGCTTTGATGATGGAGAGATTTCTCAACAATAACTCTTGGGTTTTCCGTGCCCCAGAAGCGACAATTTTGCTTGTTGACGTAGCCACCGAGGTGGAAATGGGCCTCATCAGTCAAGATGATTTTTCGATGATTTTCGATTTTTCGAATTTTAAAAATTTCAATGCGTGGTTGAACCGTGTATCGTTCCATTTTTAGTAATGACGTGCCAAATGTCAAAGAATAAAAGCTTCAAAAGTGACAGCTACAGAAATACCGGGTGATTCAAAATAACACCTCTTGTTGGAAAACCCTTAACCTAAAGATTATCGATACATCTTTTCATTTTATATCGTTTTTTTGGCTTGTACTGTATGAGGGTTACGTCTTTGAGCAATTCAGGTGACGACATATTTTTAAACTATAACTTTATTTCAGATATACTAACGAGAGATTGTTCAAGAGCATTGGGATTTGATTTAAAAAAACACATACAATTCGAGTCGATAGAACAGTCTATACAATTCAACGTTTAAAGATGATTTCATGTAAATGTTGACCGCGGCTGCGCCTCAAATGGTTCATACGCTGGGTTCAATTTTGGCAAACTCTCTCAAACATATCGGCCGGTATCTCACGAATAAATTAAATTAACGTATTGCCAAATGTTCTGAAAGTCTTTAACTTAACGCCTAATTCATATCGAAATAATCTTCTTGTTATTTAAATCTTCTGAGGAGTAGATTTTCTCTAAAGGCGTTAAATTGCTCGATCTAGGCGTTCAATTGACCGGCCCCAAACGTAAAATAGACTGTTCACCGAATTCAAAATTCAATAAAAATAAATAAAATGCAATCATCTACTAAGTAGATTCATGGTTAATAGGCCGGGTCGATTTGAAGATATTGTAGGTCATTGTAGGGAGCCAAATGGTTGAAAGTGTTGAAAGCCCCGATTTAAACGGAGGAGGTTTATTGACTCAATCTAGCATTTAGGAAGATATTTTTTATAATTTATCTTGAAAATCCAGAGATTTATATGATCAATCTTTAAAGCTATGATGGGCCATGTCTTGATGTAGACCTATATGAAGATTCTTCCGATTTGACTTTTTGATGACAAAGAGGCCACATTTTTAAGTGAAATTTATATTTCATATTGAAAATGATTGTCCTTTTCGTTGCTCCATGGGAGCCCATATGAGTTGAAAAATGCATTATTTTATAATATGCATAAAAGTTTGTCAGGATGGGTATTTTGAATATCAATAACTCAATTTTGGATTTTTTTGTTGATTCGCCCTTTTTGGTTTCTATGACATTTCTTGATGCCACATTTTCAACCTATCTGAATGAATTTTAGAACCGTTTGATATAACCACGATATGATTCTTATAGCATTAATTAGTTATGCTATAAGATTCATAACGTATCAGTTAGTTTTCTGCAATAACGGATGGGATAGGACTATAATTGCGACCTATACTTTGATTCAAATAAAACTTGAACCGTCAGACGAACACAGATAAATCGACTCATAAAGTGATTCTTATTTGATCGGTATAATAAACTATGGGCCCATCTCTTTTCCTTTCGGGTGTTACAAACAAATGTATAAAACCCTAATGCCCTGTACCACATTGTGTTATAGGGTACAGAAAATGTTAATTTTGTGTTAATAAAAAGTTATGGAAGATGTGTTGAAGTGATTTTCAACGTCAAAATGTATTAACAGCGTCTAAACATAATGAAAAAAACTTTACGAGTTTTGAAAAGTAAAATATATTGTTTGTTTTAATTAAAATAAACTATTCTCTATTATCTTCATGTTTTTAATTTTATATGAGTTTTTTTCTATAGGGTAGAAGAAGTTATATTTTGAAGTATCTTTAATTTAGAATCTATTGCTATTCACAAATAACTATCTTAACAAATCTAAACAATCTCCTTTATTTCATTTAATTTCCAGATTGGTAACTCCAATACTTTGGGTAACAATACACGTCGTACCACTGGTGCACCCCTCTCTATGGTGCTACATGAACACGAACTTCCGACATCCTATGTTATGGAGACACGAACTCTACCACGACAACCGAGACCTAATTATGCACTAAATCACGGCAACGCAATTTCGCAATGCAGTACCCCGACTATGATTATTACGGCCCAAAATACAAGCAGTGGCTTTAGTATACAACATCAACGCACCGCATCGGCAAACGCAGCAATGCAACATTTAGCTGCAACCGCAGCCAATAATGCCTCTCTGGCATCAGCGGCTCATTTACATTTACCAGCCAAAAATGAACATAAATTGCAATATTTCGATTTGGATGTGACCAATGCTCCAGCCATAAATCGTCAAAGTATGAGCGTGGGCAATTTAAATAATGCTACAGGTAATCGTTTGGCTTTGGCTGCCGATCCTTCGGCCCGAGCACCGGTGCAAAGCACAGTGGTCTATAATTCAGTGGATTTTGTCAAAACGGAGGCCTTTAAACGCATACGGGAAGAACGAAAGACTCAAAATGAAGGTGTTAATGCAAATAAGTAAATACGCACAGAGACACAGACGCACACTCACACATATTAAATAGTTTTACTTTTAAATTAAATGAGATTACAGTATGACGCGCGTCTTTATATATTAAGCTAAAGATTTTGCAAAGCAGAATTTGAACGTATAATGTATGACAAAAAATGAAAAGCGAAAAATTTCTGGTTATACATAAATACGTACCCATATATACATAGATAATTATTAGAATCACCATTTTAGGAAAACTGAAATTATAATTCTCTTGGTTTAACCACAAAAAGGGGTTTCTGTAACTCCCTCTGCTGTAGCTTGTTTATAAATCTCTAATGTAGCCTGCCGTTTAATAATGTATTTACATGTTGTTGATAGTCCTTTTATGTAGGAGAGTTTGAGAAAAGCACCATCACTACATTGACGATATTTCTCTACATATATAATAAATTGTTGGGTTGGTGTCTATATATATATAAAAAAATCTTCTTTCTAACAAGGATTGTTGTGAGTTTTTCATCATAAACTTTAAGTCGCTATTCCAGTTTTGTTTAATATTTACATTTTTTTAAATAACCATTTTTCTAAAATAAGTCAGTTTTAGATACACACTTCAAGAAAAATATATTAATATACAGTGATACATCAACCATTTTTTTCATTTAAGTTAAAAATCTATTTGGGTAGTCTACAACATGTTTTCATCCATTAAATTTTCTAATTTCTTCCTGAATTTCGCAATTTCCGAATTTCTCACTTTCAAGACAAAGAAAGAGAGTCCTTTTTCACATTCCACCAAAGTCGTTTTTCATTTCATTTCATGAAAAAATGGTAAATTAAAGGAATTTGGAAGCGATTTCATCGAAATCGCTTTCTTTGTTTTCAAAACAAAATGTAATTATTGGGTCATTGGAAATATATTGCAAAGCCTTAATTCCTAAAACTTTAATTTGGTGATAACAAAATATCGAATATTTAAATTTAGCTTAAAATCGAGGTAGTAATTAGTCAAAGAAAATTCAGAAAAAAAAGAATAAGCATTCCGCAATATCTAAATATTTATATTTATATGCAATGGCTAAGTTTTCACTACTGTTCATTCAAACTGCTTTTTCACAATTTCTAGACGCTTGCAAAAAAAAATCATTCATCCTTTCACACTTATTCCAAATTAATATAAAATGTTAAATACAAATTTTCTAGGGATAATTTCAAATAAATTTTAATCCGAAAGTCGCCATTCTTTTATAAAATGTAGATTTTTCATGAGATCTCAATACAGGAATAACGTTTTTTATCACATGTTGATTGATGCCTGTTCCATTATTTGAATTTTAGAAATGATAAATAAGCCGTTAAAACTTCGGCACTTCATGACAAATTGCACTGTGGATGCAGCAAAATGTTTACTCCAACAAAACCAACTTTCCCTGCATACTTATGGAATTAAACCTATTTCCCTATCGATTCATCTTTTGAATCTATTTGCTCGCAACTTCTCCCGAAAAGTTTAGTCACTTCAAAGAGGAATTTTAAAGAGGAAAACATTGGAATGTAGTTATTTTGTCTGAGAATAAAAGTTAGAGGTCCCCACAAACTCTCCCGTTAACGCAAAAAAAAATAACACAATGTGATAGTTTTTTGAGCAAATTTATCTGACACCTAATTTATGTAGAATTGTCCGCTGAATCCGAATATGAAGTCAGAATGGTCATATGTCAAAAGAGATACAAATCATCGACATTTGTAGTTGGTGCCTCTGAGAAATATATTCCTAGCGACAAATAACTATAGGTTCTTTCTAAAGAAATAAGCAGATTTCGAGTTTTAACATAATTTGTGTATTTTTCCACTCATAACAGAAAACACTGATTGATGTTAGTATATGACTTAAATTGTTTATTTTAAAATTTTTTATTGGGTCATTCACACAGTATTATTCTGGATTGTGTATTTTCCTCCAACAAGACTTCCATCTCGAAAACTTCATCGTCAAAAAGAGGAAATCATTTGAAAGTATTTACTTTGTATGAGAAAGAAATGTATAGGACCCTAGGGAAATATTTTTGTTAAATTAATCGAACTTCAAACTCTTCCGGCGTAGTATAGTATCAAATATTCATTTTTTATTTGGAATTTATTCAAACAAACTTGAGGTACATTTAGGTACACTGTTTGTTTTTGATATGCTCCCCCTCGCGGGCAATTCTGGATGAGATCTTCACAATATAAAGCGTAATTTGCAACGGTACAAGAGAGAACCTGTAGATTTAAGGCAGGTCTAAATGATATTATCGGCGAAGAAGTCGCAGCAGCAGTTAACATCTGCGGGGTAATATAGTTCTAGGAAACCACACTCCACTGCAAAACTGACTGTTTAATAGCTCTATTTTAATCGTTTAAATTGTATTTTTGCTTAATGAAAATTACAATTTTATAGAAACTTTCATCATACATGAATCATATTTTTCTACCAAAATTTTTGAAATTGCATTTTTTTAGAAAAATCATTCACAATTGTATTTTTCTAGAAAATTCCTTTAAATTTGTTTCTTTCTAAAAAATGTTAAATCTAATTTTTCTACAAAATATTGTCGAAATTGATATTTTAAAAAAAAAAATGAGTTGAAATTTCATTTTTCTAGAAAAATCGTTGAATTGTATTTCTCTAGACATTTGTTTTAAAATTGATTTTGTCACAAAATTTCTTGAAATTGCAAACATTTTGTAGAAATTTCATTTTTCTTGACAATGTAGAAAACATTTTTTTCAATAAAATTTAAAATAAAACAATATTTATTTATTGTCGAATTTTTCTAGATATATGCAATTTCTGAAAAAAAAAACGCAATTTTCAACGAAATTTTCTAGAAAAATTGAATTTTGGCGTAATTTTCTAGAAAAACCCATATTTTCAATGAATTGTTTTTTATAGAAAAATTTAATTTTGGCGTAATTTTCTAGAAAAACCATATTTTCAATGAATTGTTTTTTCTAGAAAAATTTAATTTTTAAGAAATTTTCCAGAAAAATGCAATTTTGGAGAAAAAAAAACAAATTTTCAATAAAATTAAAAAAAAAATGTCATCCAATTTTTTTAGAATTGAATTGAATTTTGATTTTGAAATGTATTTTTCCAGAAAATATCAGTTTTAAGAAATTTTCTAGAAACATTCAATTTTGGAGACATTTTATAGAAAAACACAATCTCCAACGTTTTTTTAGAAATATTAAACTAACGACATTTTTGATATCAGCAATTTTGACGAAAACTTCCATAAAAAATCGATTTCTATAAAAATTAAATTTTGCTTACATCTTCTATAAAAATACAATGTTCACTAAATTTGCAGTAAATATTAATATTAATTTAGGCAAGATTTTCTAGAAAAATGACTGATAGACGAGTGATTTTTAAGAGCTTTCGGATTTGATTTAAAAAAACGTAAAGTTTAGAGAAATGTATTAAATCTTTATTTTAGTCGATAGAGCGATCTATATTTATACCCTACACCACACTGTGGTACAGGGTATTATGACTTTGTGCATTTGTTTGTAACACCCAAAAGGATAAGATATAGACACATTGTTTATTATACCGATCGACTTGTAATCACTTTCTGAGTCGATTTAGCTATGTCCGTCTGTCTGTAGATGTATTCTTGTAATCAAAGTACAGGTCGCAATTATAGTCCGATCTCAACAAAACATTGCACATATCTTTCTTTAGGCCCAAGAACGATCCCTATTGAATTTGGTTAAAATCGGTTCAGATTTACATATATCTCCCATATATATGTACCTCTGATTTGGCATATATCGTCATCTGAAAAATCAAAATTAATTTTATGATTGATTATAGTCTATTACAATAAACTACACATTCCTAAATTATGAGTGAAATTCAAAAAGACGTCACAGCAAACAAGGTCATTAAAATGGCGGAAAGATTCATAAAATTGTATTTTTTTATTCAAAATGTACGCCACAACTAATTGCACTACATTTTTTATTTGATTTTGCCTTAATAGCCAGGAAATCCATAAATCTGGTCAAAAGATTAAAATTACTTTAATTTTTTTTTGGCTTCTCCTGAAAAAGCATGAACATGTGGGTTACGTTATTTTGGTTTTCAGGTGACGATATGCACTAAATAAGCAAAATTTTTGAACTGATTTGTATAAAAATTGACAGAGAGTAGTCTTATGAATATCGGTTCAGATTTAGATATAGCCCCCATATATGTTACGCCCGATTTTACATGTCTTACATGTAAAATGTAAAAATGTTTTTTTTAATCCGATCAGTACGAAATCCGACAGAAAGAGGTTTCTTATAACCTGAATTAACATTGCCAAATTTGAGGGAAATCGGTTCAGATTTGGATATAGCCCACATATATATGCTACCCCCGATTTGACATGTAAGCGCTGTAGGAACTGTATTTTATATCCGATCAGTAAAAAATTCAGCAGAAAGAGGTTTCTTATCCCATGAATTAACACCGCCAAATTTGAGGGAAATCTGTTCAAATTTAGATATAGCCCCCATATATATGTTACCCCCGCTTTGACATGTAAGCGCTGTAGAAACTTTATTTTATATAAGATCATTACGAAATTTGGCAGAGAGAGAGTTGTCTTATTACATGAATGAACACAGCTAAATTCGGGGAAAATCGGTTCAGATTTAGAAATAGTCCCCATACATATGTTACACCCGATTTAACATGTAAGCGCTGTAGAAACCGTATTTTATATCCGATCAGTACGAAATTTGGCAGAGAGAGTTTTCTTATTACATGAATGAGCACTGCCAAATTCAGGAAAAGCCGTTCAGATTTAGATATAGCACCCAAATATAGTTTCACCCTATTTGACATGTAAGCGCTGTAGAAACCGTGTTTTATATCCGATCAGTACGAAATTCGGCAGAGAGAGTTTGCTTATTACATATATGAACACTGCCAAATTCTTATCGCAATGCCCATTTTCGCATTGTTAGTGAGGTGTAGGGTATTATATAGTCGGCCCCGCCCGACTTTCTGTCTTTTCTTATTGGTTTAAAGATGATTTCATGTAAATGTCGCGGTTGCACTTTAAATGGTCCATACGCTGGAATATCTCACAAACAAATTCTTCAATATTGGCTTCCACTGCGTCAACCGTTGCGGGCTTGTCCCTATAGACATGAGCCTTAACATAGCACCACAAAAAATAATCTAAAGGAGTAAAATCGCACGAACTTATAATTTAATATTAATTCAATAAAAATAAATAAAATTGAATAATCAATTATAGACTAAACTGAACATGTTTGACCGTAAGTCCAGATTCACACGAGACAATTTTTTGCAAGCAACACTTGCTTGGAGGTAGAGGTAGAGAGCTCTTTCCGCCTGCCTCTCTTCTACAAACTTTGACACTTACTTGAAAAAATTGTATCGTGTGAATCTGGACTAACATGTTACACGAAAACAGCTGAGTTGCCAAAAACAGTGTTGCCAAAAAGAAAGTTGACATAAAATCACCTATCACAATATAGTCAATTTTGAAGGTAAAGTGCAATTCGATGGAATTTTCTATAAAATTTTCAATAAAATCCTATTTCGTTCAAGAAATCAAATTTAATAGCAATCGAAGGACAAACTCAAGAGAAAAGGAAGAATTAAAAAATATTCTGCGGTGGACGATTATTTTTGTTTTATTATTTCTTTTAAATAGACCTTCTCATTAGACATTTTCAAAAAGTTAAAATCCCAATACAAGTTACCAATTACAATCGCCCATGTGATGGCAATCGCATTTCCCCTAAAATTGGCGATTGTGATTTCAAGCCGCAAAATACATGTTGTGAATTCTTTTTTAGCACAACAATTTGGATTTATTAAAACCAAATTATTAACTACAGTGAAAAATAACTACACCCATGTATATTTTATTAAAATTTAATTTCGAAGACCGTTAAAATTGAAGGGGACATTTTTGCGTTTTGAACTCACGCGATTGTCATCATATGGGCGAATATTTTATGTACATGAGTATATATTTATTAAATGTACTCAAGGCTCCCCTGGATGATCGCTACTGAACCCTGTGGGCAGTCGCGGGCTGATATTTGTATGCTACTTTTCTCCTTGTATTAAGTGACCTTTACCTGACATTAGTTTTGTTACAACATTACAACAAACATTTACATAGACTATCCACGTCTTGAAATTCAATCATTCTTCCACACATACATAACTCAAAAGTGCAATATACAATATTTAAAATTTGACTCGGATTTCAATAAATAATTAACAATATGCAATGTAATGATAAAGTTATTAATGTAGCAAAATATATACATATATAAATAATATATTTAATACGGAATAAAATCGGAATAAAAAGATATAGTATTATGTGCCTGATTGTCAAATCGAATAATAAACCCTACAATAATTAACGAAAAAAATATTTTTTCATATGTACGACTAAATGTATACTATAACACACAACACTGAGACAAAAAAAAACGCAAGTCACACAATTAAAATTGGAATAGATTTAAAAGCAACAGCAATAGAGCGCGAGTTACGCTTTAAATATTTATAATTTTATAAAAATATTTTTATACAAAAGAAAAAATTTTATATTTAACAACAACAAGGAACAATGCAACAAATAATCGAAATATAATAGAAAATACATGTTTATTTTTTATCGACATTTTAAATATGGCATACGATGACACATTTACATATTTACGCGTACATGCTCGTAGTAGTGCTATTAGAGCGCATTTATGTATACAATATACGCATACATACATACATATATAAAAAATCCAAAATATTTACATTCTATATTTAGGCAAAAGAACAAACAAAAACAATGCTTTTATATTTATTAAGCTAATTAAATATTTATATACGTATAATCGATCATTTATAAAAAAAAAATATTTTTAGTATTTTAACAAGAAATCGTTTTATTAGTACGCCTGGAAATTATTTAATTGCAATTTGTTGCATAATGTGCATTAAAAATTCCCTTTGATGTTTGTAATAGGCGATAAAAAATAAATACAATAAAAACGTACAAAATATAATAAATCAAATTGAATGAAGTGTTATTTATACGTTTGTTCCCTTCTCTCTCAAAATTTATTTTATTTTTTCTATCCCGCTTCCCAAGCACTGGAGAAATTGAATATGGGCATTTCCGCCGAATGGTCAACCAGGGCCGAAAAATAAAATGTTAATAATCATCGTATTTTATTGTGAATAATTATAAAAAAATGAATACAAAATGTCTAAATTTTTAAAATATAATTGTTTCATAGCATATCTCATTGGTTTTCATGAGAAAATTTGCCTAAAAACTGAAAAATTTTATTTTTTTCCATTTTAAGCTACTTTTACAGACGATTTTATATCTAATTATTTTACATTGCTTGCAATTTTTCTACAAAATTTCTCTATTACAAAAAAAGTTCGATTAACGATTAATTTAACAGTTAAAACAGATGGAAAAATCGTACGTTCGCGACCGGCACCTAAGCCAATTATAAAAAAAACCAATAGAGATAATTTATTGTGTGAATACTCGATAGAAAGCTACATTAATCCTCTTTTAAAATAAATTAATAGCTTTAGAATGTTCCGTTCCTTTTCGCAGATTTTTGCATGTTACTAGATTCAGCCAAAGTTGACTTCTGTTTCGCGTACGTTAGTGACCACATGTTTATTGCTATCGATGAGGGTATCTCTTAAATACCAGTGAATGCGTCCGGCGTCTGTCAAACTCAAATTTCATCCTATTGTTTTCTGTGCATACAACAACACTTTGACAGACGCAGGACGCAATTCACCGTTATTTAGGAGATGCCCTAAAACCCATCTTTTGTACCTAACATAGAGCTACCAAATTGCTATCAAATCTCCAAAAAAATGCGGGGAAAATTTATTTTTTCTTTATTTTTTGTACATCAAAAGCGTGAACGTACGTTCGCGACCCGCGGAAATGCCCAATAATACTTGTTATTCCTACTGTTGTCATACTATATTTTTTGTGTTTTTTTGTGTTATTTTCTTTAGGTTTGAGTTATTTTGTGAGGTCACATGCTATCCATGGTGGAGGGTATATAAGATTCGGCATGGCCGAACTTAACGCTTTTACTTGTTTTTTCCTATCTCGTCTAGTTTTCGAGATATTGGTAGGGTAAATCTGATATTTTTGTTTCATGTCTCCATTTTTCTATCGCCCTATATTTTTTACTCACTATTTTAAGTTCCTTCAATCACAATATGTAAATTACTCTCCTTCCACATCGACCTTCTTTGTGGTCCATGTGATACAAATTCGAAAAAATATTAAAACAAAAGTGGATATGGACCAGATGCCATGTACAAAAATGTTATAACTTCCTTATTTTTGAATGTATTGGCATAGGAATGCATGAGAATCATACCAACACTGTTGGGAATAAAATGTGTGTAACTCTTCAGTCCCGCTTTGACTCAAACAATAAATTGCGTTTTTCTCCGGTCATACTAAATGGCGTATGGAACAAAATTGCATTAAGCCGACGATTTGTAAAATAATTTTTTTTTTATTCGTCAGCCGTAACCAGACCAAAAATAACTTCACTTGGCTATTTAAAAATACCCTCTCTCACTTAGAAAAGGAACCTTTGATCTTCAGTTCAACTTTACAGTGAGGAAATCATAAAATAAAATAATTTATGGATATGTAATATGACTTTTATGATTCCCTCCTAGGGAATCATCATGATTCAATTATACAAGGTTGTGTTATTAGCAGGTGGTTTACCTATTTTTTTCATATTGATAGTAGCTGAAATGTCATATTAATGTTTGAACTTCAAATTTTGTTTACATTTTTTGTCAATAGGAGTTTGAAATTCAAATCTGTAAAATAATTAAAAAAGTGAAAAAAGGGGAAAATGCGCAAAAAGGAGGGACGCGATAAAGGTCCTTTCTCAAATTGTCATGTGGATTTTTTGCCCGGCAAGGTATCTCCCTTGATTTAACAATATTCGTGGTTTATTTTAATTGTTCCCTTAAGCAACCATTTGGCATCGCTTTGGAGGAACAGAAGGCAATTCTTTCTCGTATGAACACTATGGTGTCATCCCCGATAATACCTGGAAAGAAATCTTTAGAATTTATTCAAAAGGGAATATTAATATCCAATAAGTCATTGGTAATGTTGCAAGAATATGTTGATGGAAAGTACCGAATGGCATATTTACTAACGTACCGTTTAAATCAAGACGTGTTGGAACACCTCTTTGGGGCCTTGCGAAGCAAAGGTGGTTTGAATGATCATCCAACTCCTAAAGAATTTAAGTACAGGCTACGTAAATTCATACTGGGTAATTCTTTAACACAAATATAAAAAATACTTCGCAGATAATCTTTAGTACGTCTTAATAATATATTATTGATTTCAGCGCGAAATACTGAATATTTAAGTTCTTCGGGTAATGTCCAAAATGATTGCACCGAATGGATTAATGACGAATTTTCCGGAGAAATATTGACCATTAGCAATGAAGCTGAACATAAAGAAGTCGACGACACAGAGTCGGTGAATTCGGATGTTGACTTTCTGGACATCGTATTTAGATGACACTGACAATTTTCAAGATGACGCCTTAGAATATGTAGCTGGCTATATAATTCGAAAAACTCATCTTGAAAATTGTGAGAGTAATTTAAATACATTTACATGGGTAAACCAAAAATCAAATGGTTCATTAAAAAAACCATCTAATGAATTTCTTTCCGCCATTAAATATCTCGATTTGGCTTTCCAGAGTGTAAATGGTGAAACAATTTCACACTGTAGTGGTCTTCAACGTCGGCTAATTGAAAAAAGTGCAGGAGTTCAACTGCCAGAAAAAGTAAAAAATTATTTTTTAAATGCAGAACATTTTTTAGAATTAAGTACCTAAATAGGAGGATAAAATTACAAAAAGCCAAACAAAGAATTATTGGTTTCAAGAAATTCATTAAGATTAACATCTAAATTGTTTTTTAATATTTAATTTGCAAAAATACTTAACCTTTTTGTAATTTAACATTTGTTTTTAATGTACGTAGGAGCATAATTTTATACTACAATAAATGATAAATAACAAAATGCTGTTTGCATTTATCATCTTTTGCAATATTGCACGTTGTGTATGTTGACTTGCCTTTTAAAATGTTTAAGATGTGTGGAATGTTATATAAATTTTATCATTTGCGGAGGTACCAGGTGGGGTAATACAATAAGTCGGTCTTCGAACATACAATTTTAAGAACATTTATCAAATAAATAAAGATACATATATCGATGGCGTATACAAATTAATAAAGATATATCGATGGCTTATATCAATCGACCACTGTGCTCTTCCTCTATACTAGAGTCGACCACTGTGGTCTTCCTCAATACTATGAGAACCATTCTTTGGGGAATTTTACGAATTTATTTTCACTGCCACAGGTTTGTCGTGCACACCAAGCAGACGGAAGGGAGGACAGACATCGCTCAAACAAATTAAAACATCTTTATATAATTCCTTCGATGTTTTAATATTTTGTTCCGTACTAGGCAGACGGACGGGAGGACAGACAAACAAATTAAAACATCCTGATGTAATTCCTTTGATTTTTTTTAGCTTTTGTTCCGCTCCAAATGATTATATCCCAGTAGAGTTGATTGCGAAGAGTTGCAAAATTTTCATAATACCAAATTGGCTGACAAAACAATTAAAATTCTAATTGTTTTGTTTATTTGTAAACAAATGTTAGACATTTCAACATTTTGTTTATATTTCAAAAATCAAATGGCATTGACATTTCAACTACGAATACAACAACAAAATTCCATGTGGTTGTTGTAGAATTTTTGTTGTTGTGCTAGTAACACAACCTTGTATAATTGAATCATGGGAATCATAAAAGATATGTAAATATGACTCATCGACAATTCGAAAAGACCGAGGTGACACAATTCCAAGTCTACTAAATGAATGGCTCAAATGCCAAATCGATCACAGACGTTTAATTAGACATGTCCCGCGGGACGAACGTCAAAATCTATCAGGTACGAACGAATATGAATGAACTGTCACACGCAAAAAAAAAACAGTTTTCCGCCAACATTGATTTATTTTTTTGCAATTATCGATTAATATTAATTTTTTAATTTTATCAATTACAAAAAATTCGGGAAAATCGGTCTGAAAATCCGCTAAAAAACTCACTCTTTGGAATCCTATTCCTTGGAATTCCTATTCGTTCGAATCTGACACTTACTCCCTCCGCGATGACATATCTTATTATTCTATTTGTATTTGAAATCTATGAACTTCATCTCACAGACCTTAAATTAAACAGATGTGCCGTCCGGACGAAACGTCAAGATCTATCAGTAACGAACGAATAGGAATAAAATGTCACACGCGAAAAAACACTTTTCCGCGAACATAGTTAGAACTTGTTTTGCACTAATCAATTAATATTATTTTTTTGATTGTGACAGTTAAAAAAAAATCGGGGAAAATCGGTCCGAAATCCGCGGAAAACCTCACTCTTTTAACTCTACTCGTTGAAATTTCTATTCGTTCGTACCTGACAACTTACTCGCTCCGGGATGACATATCTTATTATTTATTATTTTAAAGTCAAAGCACTTAAAAGATGCCAATTTTTTTTACTATTCATAAAGATTTTTCTCAACTATTTGTTTTATGGACTTAATCGATTTGGCATTTGAGCCATTCAAATATGACTATTTTTTCAACCTTCGTCTCCAGGAGAACTCTTACAATAAAAAAGGGATACATTTTAGGTCTTACAAAACAGGAAAATAATGAAAACTTTACGGTGAATCTGAGAAGGCTGCCTTCATTAAGTGAACTATTCCAAAAACTATGCATTTATAAATGTCATGGTTACCACAATTTCTTTACTAAAACACACATATTTCACCTGGTAACTTCCTCCAATTGATTTGTTTGTAACCAGGTGGCTTCATACACTGTGTGGGAGGACATAAAAAGTGAACACTTCAAAAAGGACGTTTTAATAAAACATACCCAAATTTTTATTTAAAAACTCCAATTTGTCAATAGTATCGCTTCAAAATGTCTCTCGTCTATATAACGTATCACGATGAAAATATTTTCGATGTGGAAAATGATAAGGAATCCATCACCTCTCGTCGTCAGCGTTTGAAATACAATTCCAAATTCAAACAAATGGTCCGAGATGAAAAAAATTCCAGACATGTCATAGAAATGCCTGATCACAAAAAGCTGCTAACCAGTTCGGCCAAGAATAGCCATCAAACTATGGGTTATGCTGTTACCCCCATAGAGTTGCCGTGTAATTTTCTCAAAAAGAATCAGGGTGTGAAATGGCAACGTTTAAACGAGCATCGCTGTCCGCCCAAAAGAGAAATACCACCGGTGCCACACTTTCATCATTCTCCTGGTTTGCACCATACGGTAATAACGGATACGAAAAAGGATCCAAAGGAGGATTTACTATGCCCTCGCACTCGCTATTTTCAAGACCACAAGCACAGAGCCAATTTTGTAGCGCTAAATGTAGAGTTAATTAAAAGAGCGGAGACAAGACGTCCACCACCTCGTTATATAGACACACCCAAAGGAGATCGTCACGCTTTGCTGAATAGTGGTTTGATACCGCAGTACATTTGCTCTAAGAATTTTGGCAAAGTTCCGTGTTACATTGATGCTCGCAAGAAAATGTTGAAGCAATTAAACGAACGTTGTGCCCAGACTAAAATGGAGGCAGAGAATGCCTGTGTCAGATATATGGACCGCATGCCGGGTGTTAAGAAACTCACAATGGACGAACGTAATGAAATTCTAAAGGTAGGAAATAGGAAACATATTAACAGTACTTGAAACTAATTCTTGAACGTTACAATTTAATTATTCAATCCTAGGGTCTACGAACAAATTTCGCCAATCTATTTAAAATCTATCAAAGACTTTCGGTCTGCACGGATACGGTGGCCAAACAGCTGAAGAAGGGAAAAATGGAAAACGAATTACGTCAATTGGAACAGGACATCTACTTAATGGAAAACAATCCAGAGATATATGTCTCAGCTTATTGAGAAATGTTTGCAAAATTTCTATACATACAAATATATACATACATACATTTATTTCGGATCTCTTAAAATACTATTCAATATAAAAACTAAAATTTGTCTTCTTTTAGTAAAAATCTACAAAATGAACATTTCAGAAACTCATTCGGTGGAAATAGCTCCTGCAAGTCAACGCTATCATCGGCAGCCAAAGCAAAACAATGAGGGCAGTATCTCGTTTGAAACAGGGGTAGCTAAAAATAGGTTTGAAAATAGGAAAAATAATCTAAATATTAACAAATTAACAGTTTAGAGAATTGTTAGGAGACAAATTACAATATGTAACAACAAAAACAATGTGGGGGTACACCGCATAGTTCCGTGGCCGTAGAATGAGTTTAGCCACTTTTCTCTTAACACAAATAGTTAGTTTTTTTCATATGCTTACAAATTCAATGCTTACAAAGTTTGTTTTCTCTTCAGCGATACATTTGTAGCGGAAATCGTTGATATTTTCATTTCATGTTTGATAAAGAAAATGTGATAGTTTTTCACAAATGTAATGTAATGTTCTTACAGGTGTTGTGTTTTATTTTGTTTGCATAATGTAATTTGTTGTCACTTTAAGAACTCTCACCTTTACATAAGAGATTGTACAACGTTTCACCTCATGACCCTCTCGACATTTATCCAATGTCGTAACACTAATGTCCTCATTACATATCGAGCAGATCTCTGGCTTATATTTGAAACTCTCTGTTTCAAATTTACATTTATCGAATTCATCACTGGCAACTTTGATGAAATGTTCCAGAGAATTACGCAAAGGATTCTCATCATTATCGTTGTTTGCCAGACCATTTATTAAACGTGAAAATTGTGATTGCATACAGGCCACGGATAGCTCTTGGAATGAGGAAAGTTTAACCTCTGGGGTTCGCACTGTCTGCAAATACTGGAGACGCAGTAAAATGTAAACCAAGGGCACAACGCATTCCAAGAAATTCAATTCGAGTTCGGTGTGACGTTTAAAGCTTTTGTATTTCATTCTAAAATGGGAAAAATATATTAATCTATATAGTATGTATGCATGTATTAAGAAAACCTTACTTCTGATATTTGGCAAAATTACGCACAATTAATAATTTAATTTGTAATTTCTGTAGAAAGGCCTCATTTAGAACTTTCGGACAGTTTAAACGAGTTAAATTTAAAAATTCGCTGTATCTTTCAGTCTCCAGATTATTGACTATGTCCAAATTAATCGCTAATACTAAATCCCGAGCCATATCCATTGTGGTTAAATTAAGGTTGATAAGTTTATTCAAAGTTTCAAGTTTTTCTTGATTACTGATTTTAGAAACACTTAGAAATGTGGAATTTGGCATGTACTTCGATTGATGCGTATAGTCTTTGTTACGAGAAAGTATAAACGACCAAAGATTGCGTGATTTCGATATAGCAATTCCCAAAATTTGTAAATTTGCTGAATCCATATCATGTTCGATGGCTTGAGACTCTATGGAAAGTTCATCGTCGGAAGGACATACAAGTCTTATGAGGGTTATAGTGCTCATTATGGTAGTGACTGCAAATTCCAGTGGAGTTATAATGTCAATACCTTAAATTAGAAAAGCTGTAAAGTAATTTTAATTTTTCATTTTTTTTTTCTAATTATCTCACCTGATATCTTAATTCCACTAACATACAAAGTACAATTTGACAAAAGTTGTCCGTTAGAATTCAAACGATATGCCAAAATATGCGCTCCTTTAGAGAATACTATGAAATACGACTGCAATTGTTCGCAGTAACTGATGAAAGCCTTGCGACAAGTCATGCGATCCTTTTTACTCCACAAATATTCCATTTCGATCAATTTCATTTTAACCGTATCGATTTTCAATAAACGTATCTGGCCCTCAGGGCAAGCCACTAAGACTAGTTTATCTTTGATAGTCATATAGGCAATTCTTTCTAAGCTTGTTTTAAGTTTAAACAATTTCTGAAATTCCTGTGTTTCGGGCAAATATTTCAGCGCCACAACATAACCCAAAGCATTGCCAACATAAATCACATTATAATCTCCAATTTCAGACCATGCAAAGGAGGTAATTAAATAGATATCGATAAAATTCTGAAAGTCCTTAAAGGTTTTTATATCTTTTGGAGATATTTTAATGGGGAATACATCGGTTATAAGTATTTTGTTAAGATTTGTCTTCAACAAATTCCAGTCGTTGGTTAAATAGTCTTTTTGCAACAAATCGCAGGCCCCAAAGGAATTTAACATGCAACATATTTGAGCGGGGCCATCACCCACAAGTTCAGTTTGAAGCAGACGAGGTTTGGGAGGCTCCAGGGAACACTCTGTTACGTAAATTGGATCCAAAGATAATGCTTGACACTCTAAAACATTGGATTTTGAGTAGATTTTTACCAAGTCCACTGGCTTTATTAGCTTTGTAAGTGGTTTATTTTGAGACACAGCGACATGCTTGGCTAGATAGGGCAAAGGTATTAACAATTCCACGGAATATAGCATTTCCAAGATGTTAAATTCAAAGCAATTTCCCCATAGAATTAAAGTGTTGCCGTGGGAATTTAAACAAAATTCTGTAACGGAATCCACTTTAAATTCGCTCACGGCCAACTGCGTCAAACGTAAATTATTCATAGCGGCGACGTAGTCACACAACTCGGTTACCGATTAGTTATCTCTGGGCAGTAGCTTTAAACGAATAAGGGAATCAAAACAAAAACGAAAATATACAATTGTTTGTAAAAAATAAAGATATGCTGAGATTATTGTTTTTATGTGAGTGCGGAAGAAATGACGACACACTTGACTTTTGGACACACTTACCCCTTTTCCCTTTCAGATGATGTAATTTCAAGAAGTTTAGTTTAGTTCTTGCCGTGATCGCGTCAAAATAAGTTGTACTCTAAAAATGTCGTCGGCCAAACGCGGTGTTGATTTCCTTAAAGCTGTCGTAGAATATATGAGCAAAACCGGGGGCCATGATACTATCACCAATGTGGTAAGTGGAATTTGCAGTGTATTATTTGCGAATTTTCATATTCCAATAGTTTTTTTATTTACATAAAATGAGAATACACGCTTTATCAATGTGCCACAGAACATATGACCGAAAGAGAATAGTTGAACAGTGGTGTATTTGGTATTGTTGTGTTAGAAGTTGCCACATCGCTAACAGAGAGAAAATTTCGGAAATGTATTTGAATTAAAAGTCCCGAAACACAACAGGCAACATTAGTTGCGGTTAATCGGAAGTTCATTGGAGAGAGAGGCAGGAGGAATAGAAAGGGGAATTCCTCTCTCTCCAACGAACTGTCCAACTACTGTTGCCTCGTGTGATTCGGTTAAATATTAGAAAATGATGTGTACCTTCGATAAAAGAGTAGCTATTCTGCAAAAAACTTCAATGCCGAAAATTGTGTCAAAATTGACCAGTAATGTCGAAACCACCCAAATATTAGATATGAATGGACAATTCTAAAACGTTGAGAATATTTGTTTAGAAAAATAGCTCTTAGGATTTCTAAGGCTCCTGAAAAATTGGACCGGACGTTTTTTTATTTAAGAATTAAAACCCACATTATTACGACAATGACTCGGGGGTGATAATTTATCCTTTTTTCCAATGCATATTGTAATAATAACAGCTGAAAAAATGGTTTTGAAGTTTTTCACCGATTACAAATATATCTATTATGTTAAGCATAGAATCGAAGTTGGAAGTGGAAAAGTTGTCGGATTTGACATGGAATGGACGTTTTTTTTTAAACACTTTTATGTAGCCAGATGGCGTTGGTATAATACTAACCCCAGCATTGCACCAAAATCTCAAATGACCACGGATTTTGCGCTATATCTTTATTTAAGAATTACGCCGTAATGTACTTCTCTGTTAACCCTGTATTTTTGTGTGTTCTTTTTTTAATGGTCATATCACCAAGTCTGATAATCCTATTAGCATAGCTTTCAGACTGTGAACCTACTTATTTCATCGTCCGAAAATTTTATCCGCCTTTACAGTTGAAAATGGTGCAGAGCAATCTGAATTTATTTAGGCGCCTTGTTCTTCATTATATTAATTTGTCTGTTTTATTTCTCCATTTCATTAATTTTCGTCTCATAATTTATTTCTTTATAGTTTAAAGTTACCGGTGGTGGCGAAGGACGCTGCATTGGTGAATTTACCGTCGCCAAATCACATTTGAATGCTAGTGGTGGTTTGCATGGGGGATACACTGCCACCATGGTCGACAACATAACAACATACGCCCTAATGTCTGCCAATTCGCATCCTGGCGTGACGGTCGATCTACATGTTAGCTACTTAAAATCTGCCAAAGAGGGTGAAGAGATCATAGTGGATGCTAATACCATAAGAAAAGGCAAAAAATTGGCCTTCATTGAATGTGTGCTGAAGAAGAAATCGGATGGTTCTATTGTGGCAAAAGGTGGACAAACAAAATATGTGGATTTTCAAGAAGAATAATCGTAAATGGTCTCATTCGTGTTTTGTACACATATTTCTGTACTAATATGTGAATTGTAACGGCTTTTGGGGGTATAAATTAATGTCATAAATCTGGCAATGCCATAAGATGCTAAACATATGTTTGTTTTGACTTTAAGTTTATTTCGTTCACCCCTCGATTGTGTTTGTTTGAAATTTTTATAATTTTGCGCGACATCTTGTTTTTGTGTGAAATATGTAAGGAGTAAACAATAAATTAGTGATGGGTACTTGTATAAAAAGGCGCAGATTATAAAGAATTCATGGGGTTTGACAAGCACTTGGAAAAGCTAAGTTTTTATATTGTCGTTGTAATGATAAAACATTCGGTTTTTACTTAAAACAACTATTTAATACTATCTGTTATTTACTAAAGCTAGTTCACAAAATCTGACGATGTACTACTCTAAATGCTACAGCTGTAGAGCGAAAACTTCTTGAATCAGTTGTAGTTTTCGTCTCCTTTGGTTCGTTACCAAGTTGCCAGATTGTCTGTCATTCGAACACGACAGTCTTCGAAAATTTTTAAGCATGTTTTCGTTACAAGCTAGCTATTTTAGTTTAGCACTGCAACGAAAACAGCTGACTTCCACTAATTGGCGCTTGAGAAGTAAGTGGCGGATTTCCACTATCTGGTAACAATGGTGTCACGAGTTGCGAAGAAAGAACTGTGCGAAACAGACAAATAATTCGTGAATTGTATTTATAAAACATAAATTTACTATTCTATGTTCAATTGTTTACACTCTTTTTGCAAATATTAAAATAATTTTCCATTTTTGTTCTTCTACCCGTTAATTCACAACAATCTCTCCAAAAATGAGATGCTATTCTGCGAAATATAGGATACCCAATCTGGCAACCCCATAATCGAATAAGACAGGAACACAAGCACCAAACTTCATCGGGAACTAATAATGCTTAAAAGTGCTTTGTCCAGTTTCACACGTGGCAATTTTTTCCAAGCAAGTGTCAAAGTTTGTGGGAGAGAGAGGCAGGCGGAAAGAGCTCTCTGCCTCTCTCCCCAACAGACTTTGACATTTGCTTGGAAAAAATTGCCGAGTGTGAATCTGAACTTAGCTCCCCATACAAATTAAGCACATATGGTGTAACGAAAGCACGCCTATTGTTTCATTCACTTCCCGCATCATCTCATTGACATCTCATAAACCATTATTTCCATAGTCCTGACATCCAGATTTACACGAGGATATTTTTCAGCAGATTCTCCTCTAATTATCTTTTAAACTTACCTTTGCGTTTACACGACGTTATTTTGTTTCAGCTAATCTTTGTGAATTGCGGACAAAAAACACAACGTTGAGCCCGAAAAACCTGAGTACGGGAGAGTTTTTTTTCCCCTTTCCGATTGCCACTATCCCCTTCAAAACGACGATAATCGGCTGAACATTCAGTCCGTGTAAATAGGAAAAATTCACACGAGCAAGTGTCGCAGTTTGTAGGAGAGGCAGGCAGAAAGAGCTCTATGCCTCTCTCTCTCTCCGAACATTCAGCCCGTGTAAATAGGAAAAATTCACACGAGTCAATTTTTCCAAGCAAGTGTCGCAGTTTGTTGGGGAGAGAGGCAGAAAGAGCTTTATGACTCTCTCTCCAACAAACTTTGACACTTGGTTGGAAAAATTTGCCTCGTGTGAAGTAGGACATAATAATAGTGGTATACTCTTCAAACACACCTCGGTCCTCGGTTAACGATTACTTATCTCTGATCACTAGCTGTAAGCAAATAAGGGAACAAAACAAAAACGAAAGTGTAGAATTGAAAAAGAAAAAGATTATCAGTGGCATGCATTGGAGTAGTAACCCAGTGGTAAAAATCCTCATGACATCATCGATTACGTCTCGATTATTTCGTAGAGCGAACCCCCACGAATTCCCATCCTATTTCCATTTTACTACTACTTTGTAATTAAGAGAGAGGATCAGGCCTGTTGCACATGTGATGATAATGTGTCAGTCATAACCCCCCATGACAGCCTCGCTTATTTTGTAATGAGATACAAACGGGTGTTTTATTTTTTCCCTCCTAGAAATATGCCACAAATAAATAATTTAAAACGATTTTTGTTCTAATTTTAGTTTAGTTTTTTAGTTTATTGATCTATTTTTGTCTACATATGGGCATATGGTTTATATTATGGCCACCTATTAACAATTTTATACCCTACACCACACTGTGGTACAGGGTATTATAAGTTTGTTTCACAGCAGATGTTTGTAACACCTGAAAATAAGACAGCTAGACCCACCTTAAAGTATACCGATCGACTCAGAATCACTAGCTGAGTCGATTTAACCATGTCTGTCCGTCTGTCCACGTAAAGTTGTTCGTCGACTACAGGTCGCAATTCCACTCCGATCGTTCTGAAATTTTGCAGTTTGAAGTATTTCGTAGCGGTAAAGATCTCTATTGAATTTGGTTGAAATCGGTTCAGATTTAGATATAGCTCCCATATATTCATATCTTTCGTCCGATTTGGCCCTTTAGTCCTATAGAAGCTGTATTTTACATCCAATCGTTTTGAAATTTAGAATGGTAGAGTTTCTTGATCCATGAACCAACATTGCCGAATTTGAAGAAAATCGGTTAAGATTTAGCTATAGCTCCCATATATATGTTTCGTCCGATTTTGCTCTTTAGTCCTGTAGAAGCTGTATTTTACATCCAATCATTTTGAAATTTAGAATGGTAGAGTTTCTTGATCCATGAACCAACACTACCGAATTTGAAGAAAATCGGTTAAGATTTAGATATAGCTCAAATATATATGCTGCGTTCGATTTGGCTCTTTAGTCCTGTTGAAGCTGTGTTTTACATCCAATCGTTTTTATACCCTACACCACACTGTGGTACAGGGTATTATAAGTTTGTTTCATGGCAGATGTTTGTAACACCTGAAAATACTATAGCTAGGCCCACCTTAAAGTATACCGACCGACTCAGAATCACTAGCGGAGTCGATTTAACCATGTCTGTCCGTCCGTCTGTCCATCTTAAGTTGTTCGTCGACTACATGTCGCAATTTCACTCTGATCGTTCTGATTTATATTTCAGAGTTATTCAATATTACGAGAGTGGTGTAGGGTATTATATAGTCGGCCACGCCCGACTTTAGCCTTTCCTTACTGTTTTTATTATTATTACCTTAAAATAACACTTTTTCACAAATTTTATTTTACTCAGAAATTCTTCCCCACTTTCAAAAACAACCACTTCATACAACCGTCACGACAAGAATGGACTTTGCAAATAAATAACACAACAATTCGAAAACAAAGAATGTTAGAATGTTTTACAGTTACTTTTTTTACAACAAAGACAAAAAAGCATTTTGCATCACCACATTCGTTCCTGCTTATGAGCGAAGGGACGTTTGTAATGTGGTAAAGCAAATGAACATCACGAAAAATGAAGCAGAGTAGAAAATTACAAAATATCAGATATTTGGATGTGGTTATCATCTATGATTTCGTAAGGGGAATTCAAACGTACTTGAATCTGTACATTACGACTGTCTTCGTTAAAAAGTACTTTGATTTTCTTCGGATTTGCAAAGTACTCCATAATTTTTACCACTGGGAATGTAATTGTATTTACATGTATTTGTACATGTAATTGTATCATGAGTGCTGATAAAGGAACCGTTCATTTTTTTTTGTTCCAAAGATATGCTGGCTGTGATTTTTGTTTTTACGTTAGTGACGACACATTTGACTTTTGAACACACACCTTTTTCCCCATTTCAACGGTTGTAACGATGTAACTTCAAAAAATTTGGTTTAGTATAGATCAGCTCTTGCTGTAATCGTTAAAAAATAAGTTGTGCTCTGGAATATGTCGGCCAAACGTGGTGTTGATTTCTTAAAATCTGTCGCAGAATATTATACCAAAACGGGTGCCCATGATGCTATCACCAATGCGGTAAGTGAAATTGCAGTGAACTGTTTGGGAATTTTTATAGCCCAATATTTTTTTTTATTTACATAAAATGAGAATACACGCTTTACCAATGCAACACGGAACCTTATGACCAATGCTTATTGTCTGGGATATTTTGAACCAGTAAGGAAAGACAGAAATTCGGGCGGGGCCGACTATATAATAGCCTACACCTCCCGAACAATGCAAAAATGTTCATTGCGATAAGAATTTGGCAGTGTTCATAAACGTAATAAGAAAACTCTCTGTTGAATTTCTTACGGATCGGATATAACATACGGGTTCTACATATAAAACACATATAAACATATAACACATAAACATATATATGAGGGACTATATCTAAATTTAAACGGATTTCCTCCGAATTAGCCAGCGTTAATTCACGTTATAAGAAAACTATCTCTGCCGAATTTCGAACAGATCGGGTGTAAAATACGGTTTCTACAGCGCTTACATGTCATATCGGGTGTATCATATTTATGGGGGCTATATCTAAATCTGAACGGATTTTCTTCGAATTTGGTAGTGTTCATTCACGTTATAAGAAAACTCTCTCTGCCGAATTTCGAACAGATCGGGTGTAAATATGGTTTCTACAGCGCTTACATGTCAAATCGTGTGTAACATATATATGGGAACTATATCTAAATCTGAACCGATTTCCCCGAATTTGGCAGTGTTCATTCATTTAATAGAAGAAGTCTCTCTGCAACATTTCGTACTGATCTGATATAAAATACAGTTTCTACAGCGCTTACATGTCAAATCGGAGGTACATATATTTGGGAGCTATATGTAAAACTTAACCGATTTTAACCAAATTCAATAGGGATCGTCCTTGGCCCTAAAGAAAGATATGTGCAGTTTCGTTGAGATCGGAGCATAATTGCGACCTGTACTTTGATTACAAGAATACATCTACAGACAGACGGACATAGCAAATCGACTCAGAAATGTATGAACATTTGCAGAATTCACATTTCTTTAAGGCAACCTCAAAAATTTTAAATTTTGAGTTATGACTTTTTTGAAGTGAGTGAGGGATATGTATAGGGTTTTCCAACAAGAGGTGTTATTTTGGTATTCAAAGAAAAATGCCATTTTTTGAGATAAGTGATCGGATGTTATTTCATAATAAAGAGGATGGTATGCCGTTAACAATGAAAAACAACATCAGCCAAACGGCCACCACGACTACGCTTACAGGACCATATCCTTTTCATGAAGTTTTCCATAACCAAATCGCAAAGTGGCTGTCCTATGTCCTCGATCCAACCTCATTTTCGAAAAAGTAAGGTCCAATGACCCCGCCGGACCATAAACCGCACCAAACAGTCACACGTTGAGGATGGAGAGGCTTCTCAACAAGAACTCTTGGGTTTTCCGAGCCCCAGATGCGACAATTTTGCTTGTTGACGTAGCCACCGAGGTGGAAATGGGTCTCATGCGAACTGTGACTGCAAGATTTTCACCATTTTTGTAGTGAATTTTAATAATTTCAATGCGTTGTTGAATCGTGTATGGTTACATTTTTAGTAATGGCGTAGTTTCGACTTGTCAAATGTCAAAGAATAAAAGCTTCAAAAGTGGCAGCTACCGAAATACCGGGTGATTCAAAACAACACCTCTTGTTGAAAAACCCTATAAATCATTTGCTACGGGTGCAATACGTCGAAGTAGTGACTTTAAGACTCTATATACGTTCGGGGGAAATCAGGTTTGGGACATTTTAAGTAATTTGAGCAGTGTCCGTCTGTCTTGCTGGATCGCACGATAACTCTTAAAAGCTCTAACGGATTGACTTGGCGAAGTGACATCGCCTCTTTCGATACCTCCCACATATGTAATAGAGTCTACAAAAATTTAGAATGACAAAGAATGAACACTTTTTCAACTTTTTCAACCAAGGGTGTAACTTGGTTTACCCGACTAAAATTTTCTTATTTGTTTTTTTTTTTTATTTTCGTAACATTATCTCCTACTTGAATTATTGGAGAATATTTCTCTACCTGTCGTGAGAGAACGGACAATGCTGGAATCATTTGGTCAATTTGCACTTTACCTGGGGGATCGCGAAAATTAAAAAATATCTAGTCTATTTCGTTCTAATTAGTCAAAAAGGAACGAAAATAGAGTTCATATTATCACCTGAAATGCCCAAAAGGTGTAACCCTCATTTTCATTATTTTACAGGAAAAACGCAAATACATTATAAAATGAAAAGTATTAAAATTTCAATACGCGATTTTTTCAAAGCATACCTAAAGTTTGTCGATACATTTATTTATTTTAAAGGTTCTTAATCCTTGCGTTTTTAAGGTTATACGTGTTACGTCTTTTGTGATTGTTTCTTCTTTTCACAAATTCCGAAAGGCGTTACATTATGTAATTTTTGTAACGTTACACACAGCGAGCCTCAGGCAATGAAATGATGGGATGGATTAACGCTAAATTTTTTTTCTCCTATTCAATATCTATATCTTTGATTCAGACACAAAAGAGATATTCCGTACGGTATACCGAGAAAACAATTCGTATGACCATTAAATTTTTAATTGAGCAATCACAAATTTCTTATCTCACCCCGTGTAAACTAGACAATAATAATGTAATAAACACACATGTGCACATACGCAAGACCTATAGTTTCAATACGGCTGATCGCTAGGAATTTTATAGATATTTTTTATCACACTCTTTGTAACAAAGATAAGGGACGAAACTAGACGCTGATAGGTTGTTCTGTAGTCATCGTATGTCTTCTCTATTATTTTCTTACCTATAAGTTAATAATTACACTAGTTTAAGATAGGTTAATAATAAATAAATAAAAAGTTTACACAGTTTTTGTCGAAGGGATGTACATTACATTTTCTGGTGTAATTTGGTAAATATAATTAAAATTAAAAAACGTATATCAAATTATTATCGCAATGACCGTTATCGCATTGTTAGGGAGGCGTAGGGTAATATATTGAGTGCCCCGCCCGGCTTTCTGCCTTTCCTTACTGGTTTTTACTAAAATTGTGTTATTTTGCCATTTAATGGTAAATTTTACCATCAAGTCTGATAATGTAGTTATAACTAAACTACATTTGTAGTTGTAAAACCGTAACTTTCAGTTTATAAAAACGAAATTCTTTAAAAATGGTGTACAGTAATCTGAATTTGTTTGGATGCGTTGCTCTCGATAACATTGTGAATAAAAATATCCTTCGTGATTAGATGTTTTATTTCATCATATAATTTCGTGTTTAACATATATTTTTAATTTACATATTAATTTTTTAATTTTATAGTTTAAAGTTACCGGAGGCGGCGAAGGACGCTGTATAGGTGAATTTACCGTCGCCAAATCACATTTGAATGCAAGTGGTAGTCTGCACGGTGGATACACTGCCACCATGGTCGACAATATAACATCATATGCCCTAATGTCGACACCTTCGCATCCTGGCGTGACGGTCGATCTATATGTCAGCTACTTGAAAGCTGCCCAAGAAGGTGAAGTAATCATTGTGGATGCTAATACCATAAGAAAAGGCAAGAAATTGGCGTTCATTGAATGTGTGCTGAAAAAGAAATCGGATGGTTCTATTGTGGCAAAAGGTGGACAGACAAAATATGTGGATTTTAAAGATGAATAATCGGTCAATGATGTAATTCGTTTATTTTTTTAATTTTTCTATAATATAAATAATAAGTAATAATTGTAACGGCTTTTGGGGTTACAAATAAATGTCATAAATGTGGCAACTCCATAAGATGCTAACCATATGTTTTGTTTGACGTTTAGTTCATTTCGTTTTTCTCTCTCTCACATTTGTGTTGTAGTTTCATAATAGTTTTGCGCGTCGTCTTGTTGTTTTGTTGAGTGAAAATATTAAGCAATAAACAAAAAATTAGTAATGGGTACTCGTAAAAAAGGCGCGGAATTCATTAAACATATTTCGGACATTATAAAGAATTCATCGGGATTTGAGAAGCACCTAGAAAAGGTAAAATTTTGTTTTTTTTATATTTTTTTGTTTCATTCGCCTCCCGCATCTCATTTTACATTGACTCCCCTCTCTACAATAACATCTCATAAAAAGCATTGAACTTGGTCATTCGTGAGTGACAAATCAGCTGATTTCGCATATGCGCGGCAAGTGTTGCCGCAGGTGTCTCCCTGAACAAATACATTTTTAACCGTTACAAATTCTTGCATGTTCCCATACACCTCGCAGGGAGGAAGGGGTCATGAAAAAGTTAGTTTATGTTTGGACAAAAAAGGTTTTGAGACTGAGCTATGCCAGTCGGTCTAGTGGTTGCGCACTATAATCCAATGAATTATCTCATTGGATTATAACTTTTGACGCTCACTCACGAGGCACATTTCAGATTTAACTATCAAATGAATAACTCGTTAAGTTTTTTTTTTTACAAAAAAAGTTAGTAAAAGTGTGATTTTAGAAAAGCTTGTTCCACAGACGTGGTCATCACTCAAAAGCTGAAAGTAAAATTACTAATTTTATATCCGAAATGGGGAAAGTTAGTTATTTTTAAAGCCTTTTTAATAAAATCAAAAATAGCTAAAGCTGAAGGTAAGTACACACGATTTGCAGATCGGACAACATTGCCAGAAAAATGGCGGAAAAATGCAACCCTGTGGATTTACAACCGTGTGAACATACAATTTTTGTTTTGCAACGTTAGCAGAAAAGTCATTGCGAGATAATTTGCAGATTGTTATATGTGCGAAGTTTGACAACGGCGCCAAACATTTTATTTGCAACACTGTCTATAATGTATTTTTATTGGCAATCCTGCATATAATTATTTACAAAATATATTGTAAATATATGAAATTGTAATGTTTTCTTGCAATCGTCTGAACTGTAAATTCACCTTTGCCTAACAATCTGTCATTGTCCCTATATTTGCAGCACTTTAACAGGGTTGATAACGTTTGCCGATCTGACAATCGTCTATACTCAGCTTGAGTATAAAATAAGTTATATTTACAGAAAATCTATGTATGCAGTCAGAGTTAAAAAGTTGCATTCATTTTAGCAATTCTTTCTGAACCAACTTTTGTCATATTCTTCAAAATATAAAAATGGTCGTCCTGGTCAAAATATTAAATCTTTGGATCTGAATTATGTACAACATAGGACGACAAATTCTTGCGATATTTTTGCATTGAAATGGTAATATATTACCATGCTATATAATTGAACCCATGGGACTCCCGGGTTCATAAAATCAATATTATACTCATTTCAAAACAGAAATGTCACATAGACTCCAAATATGGACAAAATATAAAAAATGTGGGTCCAGTCGGCCCCCAGCAACGCGTTAACAATGTGGTCTGCCGAGAAAAGCATTGACCTACGTAGCACATGACCCAAAAATAATAAGATATGTCATCCTGGAGCGAGTAATTTGTCAGTTACGAACGAATAGAAATTTCAACGAGTAGGACTTCAAAGAGTGAGGTTTTCCGCGGATTTCGGACCGATTTTCCCAAATTTTTTGTAATTGTCACAATTAAAAAATTAATATTAATTGATTAGTGCAAAGAAAGTTCTAACTATGTTAGCGGGAAAGTGTTTTTTCGCGTGTGACATTTCATACCTATTCGTTCGTATCTGATAGATTTTGACGTTTCTGGCTGACGGCACATCTGTATAATTTAAGGTCTGTGACATGACCTATCCATCTCCATTTTCTTTCTCGGATTTTAATAGCAATAGGTTTTATATTGCTTCTGTGGTATAAGTCCCGATTTACACAGGCTGAATGTTCAGCAGATTATCGGCGTTTTGTAGGAGAGAGAGGCAGTCGGCAAGAGGGGGGGGGGGGAAACTCTCCCTGAACGTTTTGAGTTATTCGTGCAAGTTCAAAAGAGAATTTGATGATAAGCTGCTGAAAAAACTTGCCTAGTGTAAATTCGGACTAACTCCACATTGGATACCAGTGCTGCCAGAAATGGCGATTTATCGTCATTTTGACGATTTTCAGAGCCAAAAAATAGAACATGACGATTTGACGATTTTTGCCCCGAAATGACGATTTTTTATGATATGAAAAAAGTAAGGAAATTTACTCTCCTTTCTTTAAAAAAAAAAATGAGAAATGTTAGAAATGTCTAAAATATTATGGAACGCACTCAATGACATAACAAAAAAACCTCTAAAGATTTGTTAAGTTGTAAAATTGGCAGAGGAAATTACAGTGACATTTTTTAGGTAAAGTAAGGCTACGTCAAAACGTGAACCCTTTATTCCAACGAATCGTTCCAGCTAAAATTAATCACATTTATAATTTTTAAGCCAAATTGGAAGGAATTTTTTCTTTGGGGCTATGAAGTCAAATCGGTTTTGACAGTTGTATGGGACTATGCCGAAATATGGTCCAATGGGGTCACTTGCTCCTTAAAATGGTTCTGGGTATAATAAAATACAAATTGCCGAATTTTAGGCCAATCGATTATTTTTTGTGGTTTCTAACGCGCTAAAAAGCTATACCAAAATGTTGACGCATGAGGTCAGTACTACTATGAATGATTATGGGTAAACGTAAACCCAAATAATCAAATTCCAATCTCCCTATGAGTTGTTTTAGGTAATATTAAATTGTCAAAATTCAGTCTAATCGGTTGGTACTAGTGATTTCTAATACGTCAAGAAGTTGAATCTAATGGAACCTTCGTATGGGGGTGTATAAAACAATGGATCTTCACTGGTCCCTGTTGACGTGAATGGTTATAGGCATTTTGTCAAACTTCGTCCCAATAAGTTAAAGGTAGGGGCTTTCATGACGTAAAGAAATAAATAATATATGAGCAAGACTATTTTCAAACAAAAAAAAAACAATATGTATGAGATATGTTTCCGCCAAATTTAATTATTAATGTCGTTCAAGAATGTGAGATCCGCCGACATAATTCGTTTTATGTTCACTTTGAGGAACGCGTTGCACGATTGTGTATCTGAAATTGAGAAATGTCAAATGAAATGCACAAAAAACTTGACGTTTAGGTGTGGTTTACATTCAATATCGGCCCTTACAATTGAACCACCCTTTATAAACCTGCGAAAGCGGTTTTGGCCTTCATAATTCTGTGAGGTAACACTGCACGTGAACCTCCCTCTGCTGTAAATTAGCTGCCTTGGTAAAATCTGTGACTGATTCGATGTTCTGGCCATACAGAGTAAGTGGTTCTGTTTGCACTACTTTTATATTGAGCGATATGGTTTTTGTCCACATTAATATTCAGGCCATTTACTCCATATTGTATCGATGTCGTTTGTACAAGATGGCGCAAAAGTAATCCTCCTATCAGAAAATGCTATAAATTTTGCGATTGGCCCCTAATGTCAGTTCTGTTTTGACATTTGTGTAGTAACCACATGCGAAATACACGTTAATAAACAATGTTACGCTACACTGCTCCAGAACGCGGAATATTGCTGACTATTTATTTGACCAATAATCGGTCGGTGACTTTGGCACACCGTGAATTTCGTCGCAGATTTCCTGGCCGTCCAACGCCTGAAACACTGCGACGCACAGTGGCGCCCGTAGAGCAAACGAGGTTGCAAAAATCAAAATTTTCATGTGCGCCGACGAAGTTTTGAATAAACCCACGTTATAGGAAACTTTTCAACGATTTCAAATATGCTACTCTTAATATCACATTTTTAGTTTAGAAGATATAACCGTTCAAAGTTGACCGACTTTCGGTTTTCAAAAAACACACAATTTTTAGTCAATTTGTTGCGATTTAAGGTGTATTATCACGAAAAATAGGTAACGAATCGCCTTATTTTTTGTTTGTATTTATTGATGTATTTATTAAATGTATAATGATAAAAAAAATTAACTGTTTGCTTTGTGTTTCTCCTGGTAAAACGCTATTTAAAAACTATCCGTTTTTTCACTATTTTTCAACTTTGACGGAAAATAAAAAAAATCTATATTTTTTCTATATTTGCCATATTTTCAAAATATGTTCTTTGATTATTCCTTTACATAATCCCAAAGGTTTTATTTGCCTCTAGGCGCCCCTTTGGCTTCTAGAGGTGAAAAAGGTAAAAAAGACGTGGTTCTTGATTGGCAAAAATCAAATCATTAACCCTTCGTCATACACATGTTTCTATAGTCACATTCGTAACACATGGGTCAGGCCAGACCAACTGTGTATTCATTTTGTAAAACAATAAAAACAACTCGCGTAAACTTCTGTAACTGGCACTCATGATAGAATTATTGGGAAAATTAGCTGTACGGACAGCATGGGATGCCATCATTTCCAACATGAAACCCTTTTTTGTCTGAATTCGTGGAAAGAACTAACAATTCTTGGAAAAACAAAATTACGTGATAAAATGGACGCAACAATTGTCATCCAGTCCACACGCATTCGTATTTTTAGAACAAAACATACCTTAGGGAGATGCTTCGTGTACCTGTACACGATGTGATTGGTCACATCGTGTACAGGCCAGCACTCCACCACACCACGCACAGTCCAACCCCGTTAAGACTCCGCCCACAAGAACCCAAGCGCACACTGGAAAATTCTACCTAATTTACGTGGTGGTAAGAACTTGCGTCATGCACAGTTACAATATAAGTGTAAACACTTAGCGTGGTTTCAACAAACCTGATTGTGCTATTATTGACCAACCATCTAACCGCGAGTTATTGAAAACATGGCGTTGAACAATTTAAAATTATTTGGACTGTTTAGAAAGACAACCACACCAAAGTTTTTCACGGAAGCTGCTTTAGAAGAACTTGATAGCTTATACGGAAATATTGAGAGAAGCGAAATTATAAAAAATTATTTTTATCTGATATATGCAAATATTAAGGCAAAATGGGTGAAATCTAATCGAACCATTCAGAAATTCAACTCCAAATACGAGGACTGGCTTAATGAAGACACCATCCTGGATATATTGGCAGTAGATAAACCCACCACATCAACCAGAGGAGCAAAAGGAAGGCCAAAAAAAAGTATTGAAGAGTGTTCAATTTTCACAAGAAAGAGGAAACTTGCCGATGCCACCAATGACTTGACCACGAAGCATTTATCGGAGGCGCTGTCTATTAAATATACAAAGGATAGTGAAAGAGTGAGGTCGCAGATTACAAAATCTGTTGCTGATGCAAGCCCACTGCGACTAAAAAGGATTAAGGAAAGCATTCCCACGCCCACAAACGCACACATTAAAAAGTATGGTTCCGAAGAAGCCTTGGCCTTGTTTATGGACTTACAACTTTCCAAAGAAAAATATGAGATACTACGGGCATCCTTGATGCGACACGGGGCTGACGTTTTACCAGGATACAAGCATATTACGCAAGCCAAAATGTGAAGTCACGAATAGAGTTAGAAAATAATTATTGTTTAGAAATGATTAGTCTTTTAGATATACCTTCTCCTAGGAATTGTGATGAATATTTTACAGAAAATTGAAAAAATAAATTTAAAAAAGAAGTAATTTTTTTTTAATTTGTTGGGTAATAATTTAAAACATAAAACCCTAAAGAAAAAAAATAAAAACAATCTAAAAATGTAAAAATAATTTTTTTTAGTTACCATAAAATTGATTTTTCTACAAATTTTAACTTTGATAACCCATAAATAGGCCCCTACAAAGCGTAGCACCCTTTCCAAACGCTCATTTCATAGGCTGAACAGTTATCGATCATATGCTGTTTAAACTGTTCAATTATCTTATTCGGTTCAAAAGATATGATTTTTGCAACGAAAAAACTCAAATGGCGCCACTGTGCGACGTTTAGCCGCTCGCCTCGAAGAGACTGGCGCAACAAGAGATGCTGCCAGGCGTGGCAGACCCCGGAGTAGCCGTTCTGCAGAGAATATTGCTGCTGTAGCCGAGGATGTCATGGAAGCGCCGTCGACATCGACCAGACGACGTGCCACGCAAATGGGTATCAGTCGACGGTCTCTACAGCGAATTTTGGTACAAGATTTGAAGATGTTTCCGTACAAAGTCCAGACGGTGCGTCAGCTGTTAGCTGCTGACCACCAATCGCGTCTAACATACGCTCAAGCCATCCCTAATCACCACCAAGAGGAAGATGATTTTTCATCAAAAATAATCATGAGTGATGAGGACCATTTCCATCTTAGCGGGTACGTAAATAAGCAAAATTTACGCTTCTGGGGCACTGAAAATCCGCGTGTAACCCACGAAGAGCCATTACACCCGCTCAAAGTCACTGTATGGTGTGCTGTTTTCGCTGGAGGAGTCATCGGACCTTTTTTCTTCGAAGACGTCGCGGGCCAAACGGTTACTGTGAATGGTGAGCGCTACAGAGCAATGATCAACGAGTTCTTTTTGCCGCAACTTGATGAATTGGGATTGGAAAACATGTGGTTCCAACAGGACGGTGCAACGGCACACACTGCACGTGCCACAACCGATATGCTGAAGGATGCTTTTCCCGGGCGCCTAATCTCCCGTTTTGGCGATTTGCACTGGCCAGCAAGATCGCCTGATTTGACCGCTCCAGACTTCTTTTTGTGGGGCTTTTTGAAGTCGCGGATTTATGTCAACAAGCCTCATACTCTTGCAGCTCTTAAAGACAATATCCGTCAAGAATGTGAGGATCTATCGCCGGAAGTTTTGGCCAAAGTGATGGAAAATGCCATAAAAAGGGCTCAAATGACAATCAACTGTGGCGGCGGCCATTTACATGACATCATATTATCGACTTGATGTAAAAAAAAATTAAAAGACCAAATAAAAATAATCCACAAGAAGAATCAAAGTTTTTCATTTTTTTTTTTAAATTACAGCCAAAAAACATCGAAAGGTTACTTTTGCGCCACCTTGTATATGGGGAGATAGTTGTTGCCATGATCAAATTACGGATTTCCTTTTGGAAATCAATGAAAATAAGGTAGAGTGATTCCTGCATCTCATTTATTGGCTCCATTATAATTCTTAAGGTAGCAATATGGCCAGTACAGGATTTGCGGCTACGGAATCAGCCTTGCTGAAGTCGAATGCATAATCAATTTTCCTTTCTATAGGGTTTTCAACAAGAGGTGTTATTTTGAATCACCCAGTATTTTTCTAGCTATCACTTTTGAAGCTTTTATTCTTTGACATTTGACAAGTAGAAACTACACCATTACTAAAAATGGAACGATACACGATTCAAAAACACATTGAAATTATTAAAATTCTAAAAATCGAAAATCATCTTGACTGATGCGGCCCATTTCCACCTCGGTGGCTACGTCAACAAGCAAAATTGTCGCATCTGGGGCTCGGAAAACCCAAGAGTTTTTGTTGAGAAGCCTCTCCATCATCAACGTGTGACTGTTTGGTGCGGCTTATGGTCCGGCGGGGTCATTGGACCTTACTTTTTCGAAAATGAGGTTGGATCAACAGTTACGGTGAATGGATTGCGCTATCGGGAGATGATTAATGATTTTTTATGGTCGTAGTTGGATGGTATTGATCTGGACAACGTTTACTTTCAACAAGACGGCGCTACGTGCCACACAAGCAACGAAACCATTGCTCTGTTACGGGAAAAGTTTCCGGACCGTGTTATCTCTCGAAGAGGTGATCACAATTGGCCACCGAGATCTTGTGATTTAACACCTTGCGACTTCTTCCTTTGGGGCCACGTGAAAGATAAGGTCTACGCCAACAGCCCAGCGACGATTAAAGACCTCAAAGATAGAATTCGTGAGGCTATCGAGGACATAGGGCAGCCACTTTGCGATTTGGTTATGGAAAATTTCATGAAAAGGATATGGTCCTGTAAGCGTGGCCATTTGGCTGATGTTGTTTTTCATTATTAACGGCATACCTTCCTCTTTATTATGAAATAAACATCCGATCATTTGTCTCAAAAAATTGCATTTTTCTTAGAATACCAAAATAACACCTCTTGTTGGAAAACCCTTTATTTGACCTCCGTAATTTCAAGAGAAATGCCATGTTATTTAAAAGTCTACGACCATAACAATAGATTTTTGAACCAAAAGGAAGTACATTTCACTTTAGGGCTCTTATTTATGGAGTTACCATCATTAACAATTTAGAAATTCGAGTATTCAACCCAACTCTTAATGATTCGCTACAAGCCGTATGATACAATCTAAAGTCTAGGGGCAAACAATGACCAACATGGTGGTCGTCTCAAATAGTTATGCTGAGGAAGTGCTGTAGGAAGGTCTTTAATAAGTCAAAGGCCACCTGAGCCCCATAGGACTGGGTCACATATAAGGAAGAATTCAAGCAGTACAAAAAAGAGTTGAGAAAGGCTAAAAATAAATCCTGGATATTTCTGTAGTGGCGTAGACGGATCTTCCGAAGCCTCATGGTTACGGAATTGTTTTATGTCAACACCTTGTACTATTGGGTACATCAAGAAAAATGATGATTCTCGGACTACGTCCAGTGAGAAATCGCTAGGTGTGCTCCAGGATACACTTATCCCCGGCAAGGTGCAGGCATCGAAGGTCGCCAGCAAGATTGTAACCGAATCTAGAATTCTTTGGGCTATCAAAAGCTTTAAAACTTTTAAGCCGCCAGGACCAGACAATGTCTCGCCAGCGGAGCTAAAGGCAGTGGCTGATACATACAATTGTTCCCTGGCTCAGAGCGATCTACATATGTTGTATCAGTCAGGCATACATACCAACAAAATGGAGAGAAACGAAGATTGTGTTCATCCCAAAAGCGGGAAAACAGTCCAACACTGGAGCTATGGATTTACGGCCAATTAGTCTATAGTCATTTCTCCTTAAAACTCTGGATAGATTAATAGATAGTTACCTTATCTACTAAAATTGATCACAGGCTGCTGTCCAATCAACAGAATGCTTACAGCAAGGGTAAGTCCACAGAGACTGCCCTGCATGATCTAGTCAGCTTTATTGAAAGATTTCTCCCTGTCACTACGGTAGCTTTCTCAGATATAACATAAATCCAGGCGCTGTATTACAGCTCTATCAAACCTGGTATTCATTTATAAATTTCTGACTAAGAGACGTATTTCAGCTAGAGTGGGGTCAGCTGACCTCCACAAATTTATCCATGGGAGTCTTCAGTCTCCTCCCTCATGGAATATATCCATGAACAATATTCTGACATGATGTGTGTAAGGATAGTTGCCTATGCAGATGATGTGGCAATAGCTGTTAGAGGGAAGTTTGAGAGTACTATTAAGAACATCCTAGGCCCTTCATGCAACCGCAAGGTGGGCCTCCGATAATGGTCTTGGTGTTAACTCGACCAAGGCGAAACTAGTTCTTTTCACCAGGGAAAATGAGGTATCAGCAGTTACACCTGTCTCCGTGGGAGGTATTAAAGTTCCCTTCTCAAAATTTTTAGTTTAGGAAGTTGAACTTCAAACCCAACATTCAGGAAAGAGCAAAGAAGGCTGCGGTAGCGCTATGTACCTGTAAAAGGACAATATGAAAACGTTGGGGCCGATAATGCTATACGGCATTGTCGTTTAGTGAAAGGCTCTGCAAAAATCCAACGTCTGGGCGATACTAAACAAGGTTCAGCGAATAGCTGCTATATGTATCAATGGTGCGCTGAGACCGATCGACCAAATGAGGCACTACATGTTATACTACATTTAATGCCACTAGACAATATAGCACTGCAATATGCTGCATGTACTGCAATAGTGTCGACATAGTGTCGTGTCAATCGTATACCTGACGGATAAGAATGGAATGGTCGTATCCCAGGACATAGGAGGTTCGTTAACTTCTACACAGACGGTTCCAAACTCAACAACCAAGTGGGCTTTGTTGTGTTTTCTAAAGAACTTGAGCTATTCATTGAAAAAAATCTGACTGTAGTGCACTGTAGTGTTTACCAGGCAGAAATCTTACCTATTAAAGAGGTAGCGGAGTAGTTGAACATTAATGTACTGATTAAAGTAGATTATAATATTGTCTCTGATAGTCGGGCTGTTATCAAGTCCCTGGAAACAATATTCCTGAATTAAAAAATTGACCTCGACTATCGCAGATCTCTTAATGAACAGTTCAATATTCACCTGATATGGGTGCCAGGCCAAAGGGACATATCAGGAAACTGGACTAGCGACCTGCATGCTCTTCTAGAGAGATAGAGCCCTTACGGCAACAAATGACAGGTGGTCACTAGTCAGGATCTGCATTTCACGCTGATGTGGTCCTGCCTAAACTCCAAACGCTCACACATTGCTGTCGTTATCGAGACACTGTCTTATGGGGCGGCACGCAGTGAGATTTAAGGTCTTGCGTAATGGCTTTTGCAGAAGCTATGGAGACGAAGAGGATGAGGAATCAATTGAACACCCGCTTTCTCTAGAAGGAGGCATGTACCCTTAGGCTTAGGATCATTTCTTTGGGGTGTGAACTAACTTGGCTGACGATGGAGTCCGCCAACTTTTGAGCTTTTTAAAGCAAGCAACTTGTTCGAAGGAAGGATGTAGGGACGACTTACATTTTCCCTTACGTCCCTCTAGTAACACAATTAACTTCATAGTCTAAGTGAGTCTCTTTTACAGGCTGCCACTCTTAACCTAACCTGACCGAAAAATTATTTAAGAAGTTTAGGCCGTTTAAGGTTTAGCAAAGACAATTAAATTCCTAATAACGGGTGACCCAAGTAGAGATACTTTTTTCAATAGTCTTTTTTGACAGATCACGTGTGAGTCGTGTCATGCTGTCATGTTATTTTTGTTAAGTATTGTTTGGCATTTCATCATGGAAAGACTTACGCCTGAACAAAGTTTACAAATCGTTCAACTTTATTACGAAAATTCACGTTCTGTGAGGAATATGTTTCGTGCACTTCGCTCAACTTATGATCAACATAATCGGCCTACTGAGCGTACTATTCGCAACACCATCACCCATCTTGAGACCCAGCATTCATTATTGGATAATATTCGACCGAATAGACCACATGAGCACGCAGTGAAGAAAATGTAGCGGCCGTAGCTGAGAGTGTACACGAAGACCGTGGAGAGTCGATTCGGCCCCGTTCGCAGCAACTCGGACTGACGTATGAAACGACTTGGCGCATTTTACGTCGAGATCTTAAATTGAAAGCATACAAAATACAACTTGTGCAAGAACTGAAGCCGCCCGACCTTCCCAAGCGACATCGCTTCGCACTATGGGCTCTTGAAAAGTTCAAAGAAGATCCGACGTTTTCAAGCCAAATGTTGTTCAGCGATGAGGCCCATTTCTGGCTCAATGGGTATGTAAACAAGCAAAATTGCCGCATTTGTGATGAAGAGCAACCTGAAGAGATTCAAGAGCTGCCACTTCATCCAGAAAAAAACAACGGTTTGGTGTGGTTTGTGGGCCAATGAATCATCGGTCCATATTTCTTCAAACATGATGCCGGTGAGAACGTTACCGTCAATGGCGACCGTTATCGCGCCATGATAACCGACTATTTGATGCCTGAAATTGAAGCTCGTGATCTCGGCGACATTTGGTTTCAACAAGACGGCGCCACTTCCCACACATCGCATCAATCAATGGATTTATTGAGAGAACACTTCGGTGAGCAGATAATTTTACGTTTTGGGCCGGTGATTGGCCACCAAGATCGTGTGATATCTCACCGTTAGACTTTTTACTGTGGGGATATGTAAAGTCTAAAGTTTATGCGGACAACCCCGCTTCGATTCAGGCCTTGGAGCAAAACATCACGCGTGTCATTCGCCAGTTACACTTCGGTGAGTAGATAATTTTACTTTTTGGGCCGGTGATTGGCCACCAAGATCGTGTGATATCACACCGTTAGACTTTTTCCTGTGGGGATATGTAAAGTCTAAAGTTTATGCGGACAATCCCGCTTCGACTCAAACCTTGGAGCAAAATATCACGCGTGTCATCGAAAATTGGACTCAACTGATGGACTATCTGAGACATAGCCGCGGCCAACATTTGATAGACATAATCTTCAAAAAATAAATGCCAAGGAATGTTCTTTGAAATGATAATAAACATTCCCAATTCAATTTGAATAATCTGTGTTTTTTTCTTTAAAAAAGTAGGGAACCTCGAAATGGATCACGCTATATATTCTTTGGGATTTATGTTCTGCCCAAATAAAGCAATCACGTCGTGAATATTTGATTATATTATCACTCCAGTATTAAATCGATTTGTGGGACATCCATTTGTACCCTAAACATATGTACATATGTACGTGTTATTGCATTTACAGTTATTTATCCAGTCAGTTTCAGATTATTAAAATCTCGCAGTCCTATTTACAACCACATTTATGCGTATTTATAGCCATCTATCTGTTTCACTGACTGACGTTTTTGGACTAAAAATCCTCGCAGAGTCAACCAATGCATATGAGATCACCGTCATAAAAGCTCACTTTCGTATCTTTTCATTTGCCTAATCATTGTATCCATTCACGACAATCAATTAATTTGTCAATTCAATTACACAAATTACCAACAGGTGAAAATCACCAGCGGTGGTGGTGGCAAATGCACAGCCGAATTTACCGTCAGCACTGAGCATCTCAATCGTTTGGGTGGTTTGCATGGCGGTTTTACAGCCACTCTAGTTGACATGGTCACCACGTATGCGTTAATGTCGAAACCTTGTCATCCGGGAGTTTCGGTGAACATTAACGTTAATTACCTGAAAGCTGCCAAAGCCGGAGATGATGTCCTAATCGATGCAAATCTCCTGAGAGCCGGCAAGAAGTTGGCCTTCCTTGAATGTGAACTAAGGCACAAAAAGGATAACTCGATTATAGCCAAAGGTTCGCATACCAAATTTGTAGATTTCCACTAGAAACTGTAGTAATTTAAGTAGACAAATAAAAATGCTCTTTATTGTGATTTAGACAATTTGTGTTAATTTCATCTTTTTTAGATTTATTTGGTAAATTTTTTGTATGTTTTTCTATTTAGATTATCTTAAGTTTGGCCATTTGGTAGAGGAGTTCTCTATTATTTAATTTTTTTTGGTTTGTGTTCGTGGGGACTTCCTTTTGAAAGAAATATTATAGACATGGTTTTTGTTCCTTTTGAGGGTGTTTTCATTGTGTTGCTATTTACTCTTTATGTCATGGTATATTATATAGTTTCTTTTGTTTTTTGAACTTATTTATTGTGCATTAAGTTTTCTCAGTTTTTTCAGAATACATATATTTCATTTTTGATCGGTGTTACAAAATTGGCTTCTTATGATATACGAACGAACAACAATTTTTGTTTTGGTTTTGGAAAAAGTTCAATCAATTTTTTTTCTCAATAAATTTAAAAAGGATTTTACTGATTGATTTTTGATAAGTAATATGATATCTAATTTTTTATGGGCGTCTTATTAAAAATATGTGGACAATGGGGACAGCAAGCCATGGGCGGTGTTATGGGATCTATACCGGGTTCACAGTGCACTTCGCCACATTTCTCCTTTGTGCAGGTAATTTGAGCACGACGACATTCGCATTTAGTACAGTAGTCCGGCGACCAGACTTCATTGTTCAAACGGGTAGTGCCACTCTCGTCGACGCAGTGATTTCTCTTGGCCGGTTTGTCCTTGGCGCTGGAGCTATCACAGGATTCCTCTAGTTTATGCATTTTTTTGTGCATCTTTTTCAGCTCCTTTTGGAAAGCACTGATGACCTCTTCCAATCCACTGACACGTTCTTCGTTTATGTCCATTAATTCTTCTACCTGGCTTAACGGTTGCTGGTAGTCCGCTTCAGCGATTTCCTTGCTTAGCGATCTCTTCGGGCGATTTGTCTTGATGTACGTCTGCGGCACATAGGTATCAAAGAGCGGCGGTAAGCTACTACAGGTGGCACAATCCTGCCAGAAGTACAAGTTGATGCCGGGGATATCCTCACACTTTTTGTAGCCTCCCTGGTGCTTGGCTAAAATAAAGACATTATCGGTGACTTCTTCGATTTTATCGCCAGAATCACAGAGCACTCGACCCAAATTTGCCTGTTTAATTTGTTCCAATTGTTGGGGTAGGAAGACAGAGGGGTTCTCATAGTAGAAACGATCGCCATCCCGAAGACGTCTAAATTGTTCGACCAATAAACATTGGAAGAGAGGTCCAACTTTGCCACCCTCCACTTGATCTTCCAAAACGCCACCCACCCAAACATCAATGTTATCTGGGTGACCATATAACTCCTTGAGTTTATCGCGCACATCTTTATCCGTGATCTCTTTGGACAGATCGTCAAAGGTCTGGGCTTCGGCGAGATTGCAGAACTTACGATAGACATTATAGCCGGGTATGCCATGATCACGGCCACGTTGTATATTAATGGCAGCCAAATCCAAAGCTACAGCATGGGCAGTTTGGAAAAGTTTCTCAGTCAGCTCAGTATTAAGATTTTGACCGGGCAATTTCAATTTGGCTGCCGTGGCAAACATGCCTCTCATCAGCGGATCGACACCACCTTCGTAAACCAAACGCCAAGGAGCAAAGAAAGCCTTATGCAATTGCAAATTACCCTGAGGTATAGGCTCAAACGAGGAGTTCAATCGATGTAGAATGGGATTAATGATGGTATGTCCAAACCTTAAGGCCACCGTGGCAAATTCATTGGCAATGGTGGGATTCATTGATGAGTTATAGCCCTTGTACTCGCCCAACATTTGCATACCGCTCTCGCCTAAGACCAAAGGCAGCCAATGTTTGTAGGTAATGTGTTGCATTTGGGCACCTACAATCTTTCTGGCTTCGTGATACAGAGTGTCACCATCCCATTGAGGATTAATGTCCTTCAAGGCAGTGGCTATACGATTGTGTTCCCGCATCCACACGGTATGCATAGCCAACAAACCTACTTGTTCATTCACTCGTATGTCGCCCGAAACAAAACAATTCATTTGGTTTTCATCCAAATTACGACGACAATCCATGCCATCTTGTGGGGCAGCAAAGGGTAACATGTCACGCTGATTCGGGAAGTGGACACCCACTCGCAGTAAACCATCATCGGTGGTGAGATTTCTCAATTCATTGGCAAAGGACTCGGTGAAGCCATAGACATGAGAGGCATCAATAAACGAAGTCAGTTGATTGATTTGTTCGCGATGCTGGACACTATCAAAGAACAGCGAAGTCATACCGGAACCACAGATGGAACTCGATCTCACCAAATCGATGCAGCGTCTATTGCTAATGCGTGGATCATTCGGGGGCACCTCAATGGGATAGCAGGGTGGGGCAAATTCGCATGTTTTCTTACAGTCCACACCATCCCAACTTTCCGAACTCACCGAGGGTATAGCGTGATCCATATCGTGATCCAAAAATTGACCCCACTGCATAACCATATGGGTAATACGTTCATCGGGTGTGATTTCCTTAGTCGAAATCAACGAAGTGGAAACCAAGCGAGAGCTGGGTTTCTGAAAGCCTCCATACAACTTTTCCTTAGTCCAGCCTATGGGCAAACTGAAACCATTTTCATATGTAGGTTTCGCCAGACGACGGAAAGCTGTCAAGGAAGCACCCCAAGTGGGATGTAAGAGATTATTGCAGGTACCATCTACGCTGCGGAATTTGGAATGGAAACACATATCGGTGCAGTTGGGCATTTCACGATGTTCCATACAGCCGGACAACTCAGCCACCAAATGTAAATGTTCTCGAGACAAAAGGTCCTTGAATTTGTATTTGTCACTCTCAATGGTCAAATTGTCGCCCTTCAAGACATGCTTGCGTATGTTAACCAACGTGCGTTCATAGATTTCTGCAGCTCTAGCCAATTGTCTAGCCTCTCCAGTGGGGAAACGAAACACTCTCAGCAAATCGGCATAGTTGGGTGGTGCTTGTTCGCCATTAGGTTTGGTGCGATTGCGATTAGTGAACAGAGTATCGATGGTGTTGTTAATGGCCAAATCAATTTCCTTGGCAGCTTCTTCAAAGGCAATGCGAACATAACGATCACCAGGAGCCAAATCCTCGTTGCTCCTAAAAAAAGGGTGAGTAAAACGGAAAAACTTTATTAATAGAATTGTTAAAATATTTGGTAATGTATAATATGTAATGGTATTGAACATAACATTTTAAAATTCCTATGATTAGATCTATCCACTACAATGCTTTTGTCCTCCTCCTTTGTACATTTGCTTTCGGTCCATTCAAACAATAGAAATTTAATACAATAGCCTTTGTACTTTGGTTTTTGGTTGGCAACAATTTTGTTTCTCTTCTCAATACCAGAATCAATGGACAAAAGGTCGAAAGTTAACCTAATTGTAGTTAATACCCTCAATAGCACAGACACAATAGCTTGCTTGTTCGTTCTTTAAAGTAATCCTCTTAAAATTAAACGTATCTCTTACGGAGATCATCTTGCTTAAACACACTTGGACGCTTCTTACAAATCCTTTTGTTCAAACGTTTACATGAACATCAACCAAGGAATAAAAGTTTGAACAGTTTTAAAGTGTATGGTTTTGTCTTGATAGGAAGACGGTCAACAAATTTAAACTGAATGTTTGCTTAAGTGGTTAAATGGCAAAGAAATTAAATTGTGGTCACACGTATGTAAACATTTTCTTTAATTTGAGATGTGTTACAATTGAATAGATAGTACTCGAAAAATCAAAATGTTCAGAACACATACCTTAAATTATACAGATGAGCCGTCAGCCAGAAACGTCAAAATCTATCAGTTACGAATGAATAGGAATGAAATGTCACACGCGAAAAAACACTTTTCCGCGAACATAGTTAGAACTTTCTTTGCACTAATCAATTAATATTAATTACAAAAAATTTGGGAAAATCGGTCCGAAATCCGCGGAAAACCTCACTCTTTGACGTCCTACTCGTTGAAATTTCTATTCGTTCGTAACTGACAACTTACTCGCTCCGGGATGACATATCTTATTATTTATTATTTTTGGTTCAGAAGAGCCTAACTACTTTTTCTCTCGCAGTACATTTGATACTTAATGTGCATAGTTGAGTGTTGGAAAAAGTCTTCAAAAAATGGACTAAAATCCCTAAATCGAAAATTTCCGACATAGGCTATTATTCCCGTAAAACATAGAGTTGTTAAAGTTAACTGGGAAAATTATGGTAGTTCAAGCTAAATCTGATATCATAATATAACTTTTTTGTTTAGTACAATTCAATAAAATCTATAAGTATGAGTCGAAGGATTCGCATATGTTATATTAATATGAAATATAATTTTCAATTGTTTCTTTCGTGGTCATCAAGCCAGCAGGAGTTAGTTTTATATGAAAATATAATTAAAAATATACCTTCCCATATTTGTATATATACACGGGGCAACATCGCCTTTTTTGATATGTTTGAATCGAAAGTAAATATATTTGGAACACAAATTTTTAAATAAAGGGTTTTCCAACAAGAGGTGTTATTTTGGTATTCAAAGAAAAATTCCATTTTTTGAGATAAATTATCGGATGTTTATTTCATAATAATGGTATGCCGTTAATAATGAAAAACAACATCAGCCAAATGGCCACCACGCTTACAGGACCATATCCTTTTCATGAAATTTTCCATAACCAAATCGCAAAGTGGCTGCCCTATGTCCTCGATAGCCTCACGAATTCTATCTTTGAGGTCTTGAATCGACGCTGGGAAGAAGTCGCAAGGTGTTAAATCACAAGATCTCGGTGGTCAATTGTGATCACCTCTTCGAGAGATAACATGGTCCGGAAACTTTTCCCTTAACAGAGCAATGGTTTCGTTGCTTGTGTGGCACGTAGCACCGTCTTGTTGAAAGTAAACGTTGTGCAGATCAATACCATCCAACTCCGACCATAAAAAATCACTAATCATCTCTCGATAGCGCAATACATTCACCGTAACTGTTGATCCAACCTCATTTTCGAAAAAGTAAGGTCCAATGATCCCGCCGAACCATAACCGCACCAAACAGTCACACGTTGAGGATGGAGAGGCTTCTCAACAATAACTCTTGGGTTTTCCGAGCCCCAGATGCGACAATTTTGCTTGTTGACGTAGCCACCGAGGTGGAAATGGGTCTCGTCAGTCAAGATGATTTTTCGATGGAATTCCGGATCATTTTCATGCATTTCAAGGACCCAATCAGCAAAGACACGACGTTGTTGATGATCGGCCGGCTTGAGTTCTTGTGTTAACTGAACTTTATAAGCCCTAAGACCTTAAGTCTTTATGCGAGATACGGAGTAATGACGTTTATGGAATGCCCAATTCCAAAGACCGACGAGGAATGGACAAACCTGGGTTTTCATCAACACTTTGGGCTACATCAGCAATATTCTCAGTTGTTATTGAGCGACGTGCACGGGTTTTATTCTTCACATTACTAAGTTGTCCCAACAGCTCGAATTTTCCACCAATTTCTGTATTGCGGTCCGACAAGGTTCTTCACGACGACCCAAAAATGCTTTAGTTTTGCGAACTGAGACTGCAAGATTTTCACCATTTTTGTAGTGAATTTTAATAATTTCAGTGCATTGCTGAATCGTGTATCGTTCCATTTTTGGTAATGATGTAGTTTCTACTTGTCCAATGTCAAAGAATAAAAGCTTCAAATAAAGAATAAAAGCTTGGAACGCATATATTTATATCATAACAACAAAATATGTTTGCAAACTAAATTTCTCAAATAAAGTATTTCTTTACGTACAAATAAAATTATTGTTAAGGAATTTCTCCATATATATTTTATTTAAAAGAGATTTTCAAAACTTTTGGTGATTTTTTCGAATTACATTTGTAATTTTTTCTTGGTTCCCAGTTATGATACCATATGCAGCATGGATTTCTGTTTCAAATCAATCATTTCAAATTTCTGTGTATTCCAAGCCATCATTAGTTGTCAATCCACCGAAAAATGTATTTTGATCCAAGATTATAGGATTTCAATTACAGTTGAACTTCGATTAACCGTGATGCTCGGGACCGGGCTAATCACGGATAACCGAAAATCACGGTTAAAAGAGGTAAAATTTTACATGTATAAATTTTATTATTTTTATTTATTTTTGACAAAAACATGTAAATCTGCGTCTATAAACAACGTATCACATCTCTAGGAATACATACATTTATTTAAAAAAATCTTTTATGGAAGTCTGTCTTATGTTTTTAGCTTTTGATTGTTCTTCCAACAAATGAGTTTGTATGCGATATATGTATTTGCATTTTATCTGGTTCTGAAATACTACACTGAAAAAAAAATAGTAATAAAATTAATGATGGCACATTCTTAAATTAAGTATGCGGCCTTGGCATTAATTCAATCGCAATTTTCGTTAAAATCATGAAAATTTACATGTTTTTTACGAAATTTTCCTTAATCTAAAGTTTTTTGAATTTGAATTAATCACTATGTAATCATTAGTTTTGTGTACGCCCTTCTTCAACTGTAAGCCTTTAAATTAAAGAAAAAAATCATTAAATTTGTGACAATCCTCATTATTTTATGTAATATTTCAATACTTTTTAGGATTTTCTACATTAAAACAATGACGTAGCCACGTCATTGTTTCAATGCCAAATCGGACTTAATTGACAGTATGAGATATTTGAGTAATAAATTTAAGGCTGAGCTCCCCATAAAGGAAAGGTTGTCTTGGTAATAAAATAACTCTCTTTCTCCGAGAATTATTCTTTCTCTCTTTCGGAGAATTATTCTAGCTCTCGGAGAATCAGAAATGTTTGTTAATGTGCGAGTCAATAATTGTTATGGAATGTTGAAGAGCTCTCTGAAAATTTGAAGTAACTCGTCGTTTGTTTTCTTTTACGTCGTCAGTTATTGAGAAATGGTAGAAGCAAACGGTTGTGGTTTTTTTCGTCGCGGATTGTAAGAAAACGAAATTGCTGGAAATATGTAAGTAGACGTACGTGTACATACAAAAGTGTAATTTTATTTAAATATTTTTTACTTTTCCATATTATTTTGAAAATAATTTGATTATGGGCAGTAACAGTTGTTTTTGCTTAATGAAAACACATATCTGAAACAATTAAAAAATAAAGTGTGGACATAAATAGATTGGCAAATCGCATAGCAGCAACAAAAGAAACAAAAAAGGGATACATAAATGTATAGATTTCGTGCGTGTAGATTGCACATGTGTGTATGCATGTATGTGGTTGTGATAAGGAAAAGGCATAGATGTTGTGTGCCTTAGTTATTTTGGCTGTATGTCATTTATGGTGATTTACACACAATTATGAAAGAGATGTTGTTAGTAAGTCATGTGAAGAGAATTATGCGCGAACACTACAAAACGAATTGGGCAAACAAAATAAGAATAACAGGTTTTGTAATACTGAAAGTGACAATAAGCAAAATTTTATAGAAATGTTAAAATGTTGTATTATAAAACTGAAGTAAAAATTATTGGCAAATTATGGAATTAGGAAAACACTTTTGTTAATAGTAAATATTTATTAAAAATAACTGCTAACAGCACATAAATTAAGCAAAATGTAACATTATTTCTCGAAATATGGAAATGTATTATAAATGCGCTGGTCAACTTTTTTTTTGAGACACGGGGTTCACAGCCGATTGTGATATAGATGTAATACAGTTCTTACCCTAAAATGTAGTTTCTTTGAACTTCCTCTAGTTCTCGCGATTAATCGCTATTTACAAAAATAGAGAGGTTGCGACACATATTAATGCATAACTCGAGAATCTTTTATACGAATTATTTCGGGAATGTTTTAAATAATGCAAAATTAAGTACATTTCTTCTAATACCAATATTTTATCCGTTCGGCGATATCTTACGAGATTGCGTTAAACCCTATTTTTTGAGAAAATTCTAATAATTTGTAAAAAAACGCGTAATATAAATGTCGATATATACTAAATTTTTATTATTGTATCGTAATGCACGATAAAATGAAACTATTCCGAAGGAAATCGATGCACAACTTCAAAAGTTATAGCTAAATTAAAAAGAAATGAGAAGCGTTTTTTGAGATTTTCTGCGAAATTTTTGATCGGGACATTGTCTTAAGGTGAAATAAATTTCGGGGTAGATTTAATAAATTCGATACAACTTTTTACGTTATGCATTGGTTTTTTTTCGTAATGATCTAATCTTAATCATGACCGATCAGACTTTATGAAAATTTAATAAACATTTTATAATTGAGCATTTGTCGTTGTTTTTATTACGCGTTTATTTCTAAATTATTTATAAATATTTCTAAAAAAAAAAATATGAATTTTTAGCACTATCTTGTAATATATCGTCGAAACATCTGAACGGATGAAAAATTTGTGTTTGAAGAAGTTGAAGGCTATTTAATTTTGGATCATTTAAAACTTTCCCAAAATAATCCGTATAAATTATTTTCGAGTTATGCTATAATATGTGTAGCACTCTCTATATTATTTATCGCGAGAACTAATTCAAAGAAACTACATTTAAGGCTAAGATCTTTATTATCTCATATATCCAAATAGGCTGCAAAATCCTGTGCCACAGCAAAACTATTTTTTTCTTGAGCTGTGTAATTAATAACTTGTTATATAAATATAATATATTTTTTAAATTGTTTAGTAAAACAATTTTTGAATGGGTCTATTATGAGTATTTGTGTCGTTGAAGAGTGAACAACTGTACCAAATATTTCAACGTAAGTATTATATGTATGAGAAAGATTGAAATATATCTCTTATTTTCCAAAATTTTCTTACTGTGATATGATGAAATTTATTTGACACTTTTTGTACATAAATTATTCTGTTCGATTTCTTTTCAGATTAGTTTATTTTAGATCGCGCAATAAACTTTGCTTGAAAATATGAAAAATGTAGTGGGGATCTAAATTTACAAAGTGAAGCAAATAATTGAAAACTACAAATTCTATGACATGTAAAACTAATTATATAATATTTATTTTATACAACTTCTATTTAAATTCCAGGCAAATTCCTTGTTCAAATCATTGATGTCGGTTCCAATGCAAATTGTTCTTGTACAATAAATAGAGAAATTAAACCCACTACAGATTTACAAATCCATTGACAAATCCACAAATTAAAAACTACAAATTCTATGACATGTAAAACTAATTATATAATATTTATTTTATACAACTTATATTTAAATTCCAGGCAAATTCCTTATTCAAATCATTGATGTCGGTTCCAATGCAAATTGTTCTTGGATAATAAATAGAGAAATTAAACCCACTACAGATTTACAAATCCATACCAAATATTTGAACAAGGACAAACATCAAATATTTCGGTAGTGCGTTGGAGGGTTTGTCTTTAGACAACTAAAATATTGTTTTTAATTATAAAATGTTCAAAGTTTTCCGTAATATGTATTATAAATTTTTTGTATTTCCAATAAAAATATAACAATTCCAATGTTTAGAAAGATAAAACGTTGTGTTTTTGAAGTTAACACTGTAAATAGCATTAAGCACATTTTCTATGAATATAAATAATTTCAATGCTTCAAAGAAAACGATTCATTAATAAGAGTAAAATTATAATAAATACAATGTAAAGAATTTTCCATATATACATATTTTAAAAAACTATATTTAAATCTATGTATGCCTTAAATTAATGACTAGTACATTCTAACATCAAGGACAGACATTTTAAATTTTATTACGATAATGTTTTAAATTGTATGATATTTTACTACAAATAAGCACGTGTCATACTTAAATTTACGCCAAAACGTGCTTATTTGAAGACCAAACATAATTAGTTTTATTACACAAAGTTCTTGATTCTATGAAATGCCTCCTCAAAACAAGTACTATTCATGTCTTTAAATTAACTATAAAACATTCTTATTTTTATTGCGATTGTCTTTGGCTCGAAATCATTGCCGAAATCTTAAACTTTACGACAAATTCATTGATTTTCAGTACGCTTTTTTTTTAGTGTACTTGGACAATTAAAGTTTTCTAAAAAAACCCTAACAAAATACTACTAGCCTCTATTGCCTGAGCCAATGTAGGCGTTTCGTCCGCATTTCCTTCATCTGATTCCTCGGAATTTGAATCAAGCTCATCTTCTTGGCTTTGGGTAACCATGTCTACGATTTCGTCTTCAGATATAATAGCAAACGGAGCGACATCAGAGTCGCACACCATCCACTTTTCGAAAGCATCAATCGTACATCCAGACGGTATGGTTATACATATCTGTTTGTATCTCAACAAGGCTATTTGGAGCATCTTCATTATGAGATAGTAAGTTATTCCAAACTCTTTTTAAAACTTGTGGAGTTACAGAGTCCCACGAAGCTGCGGCTGCCCACAAAGCTGTTTTAATATTCAAAGATTTAACGAACCCACGTCTGTCATTAGCACCAGCAAGTTTTTGAACGATCAGTTTACGGTAGTGACATTTGAAGCTCCGAATTACTCCTTGATCCATAGGCTGAATCAAGGACGTGCAATTCGGTGGGAGATATTTTACTGTAACGTTTTCAGATATCATAGCATTTACATCTGGGTGTGCAGGACAGTTGTCTAATAGTAAAAGTATTTTACAGTTATTTTTGAGACCGATGCGCCGTTGATGTTCCTTTGCTTCTGGTACACAATTTTGATTAAACCACTCCAGAAATAGCTGTTGTGTTACCCAAGCTTTCCTATTAGATTTATAAATCACAGGAAGGTGTTCAACGTTTTTTAAAGCTCTTGGATGGGCACTTTTTCCTATTATCGTCAATTTACACTTGTGAGTTCTTGCAGCATTTGAACAAACTAGCACTGTGATTCTCTCCTTGGATTCCTTGTACCCTTCAATAGAATATTCATTACCACTAGCCAAAGAACTCTGAGGCAAACACCTCCAAAATAGACTGGTTTCGTCTGCATTGTAGATCTGTTCAGTTGTAAGTTGTTCGTTTTTAATGATTTCATCCAAGTCGTCCACAAACATCGTAGCAGACTCATAATCAGCACTCTCCTTTTCTCCCGTAGATTTCAGTCGATGGATTCCATGACGTTTTTTGAATTTATCCAACCATCACGGTTAATAGATAATCACGGTTAATAGAGTCACGGTTAATCGAAGTTCAACTGTATTATTTATTATTTTTAGGAACATTAAAAATTTCTAAAAAAATACTTTGCCTAAATGCTTTCATTGGTCAAAGTACTGAAAGTGCGGGTCTGAAAGCTTGCAAACATTTGCAAATATGACTATACAATTATTATTTTTTCATGGATTTTCGTGAAATTACATTTACAATGTTGTTTCTAATTTTAAAGTTTTTTTGAGAGAATGTCTTTAAAAATATTGGAAAACTATAAATTTTTTTATTTTTATCGTAAAATTTTTTTTCGAGTTTATTTCTTTATTCTTCGAGTTGCCGTCAAACGATTTCAAAATGGTGACAGTTTACTTTTACAAGAATTATGTGTATTTTTAGAAATTATTTATTAAATATTGTCTTTTTCAGTGAATAATCCCAAAAACTAATGGACTAACAATGAATAATCAATTTTTGCTCTCAATAAATTAAAATAAAAGGAATTCTTTTGGAGAATATTCTGAGAAAAGACTGATTCTATTAGAATTAATATACTCGTACTTAGTAGGGACATAAATACTGTTACAACATCGAACATACCCATAACAATAGTAGAATTGAACATACCCTATTACGAGGAATACCACGTGTATTGTGAAACCTATTCTCTGTAGCTTTAGTTTGTAACGGGAATTCAAAATTGCTTCAGTTTTCACCATGGAGTGGTCAGACAATGAGAACTGCATCGCTGTTATAGCGCTGTTTAAGTATGGAATAAAAAAAGCGACATTTTCAAAACGCTCCGCCCGCTGGGTATTAATCGTATGTTCGTCTACCGGTGCATAGAACTGTTTGAGGAGAGTGGAGATGTCAAAGACGGCCACCGGTCGGCACGCCATCGTACTGTTCGATCGCCGCAGGTCATCTCATGACCCATGAGATGAATATTACGCAAAAATCCTTGAGTCGAATTATCAAAAAAAGACAAGAAAGGGGCTTTTAAACGCCATAGTGGACATCTGTTGACTGCAGCTTTAAAAAAGTGGGAAAGAGAAATGCAAACGCTTTTTGGTGGGATGTCTCTTACGAAGAGATCACTGATTTGCATTTCTGTGAACAAGGGGTCAAAACATCGTCCAAAGTTTACCAAGAAACCGTTTTGGAAGCTGTTGTAGAGCCACTTAACCATGGATTCGAAACAATCTACCAGCTTTCATTTCATCAGAAGAATGGCCCATAGAGGACTATATAACGGTGCGCACCTTTGAGAGGAACCGTTTTGGAAGCTGTTGTAAAGCCACTTAACCATGGATTCGAAACAATCTACCAGCTTTCATTTCATCTGAAGAATGGCCCATAGAGGACTATATATCAACGGTGCGCACCTTTGAAAGGAACCGCATCACTATGATACCAGCCAGAGATGAATGCGTTGGGAGAATACCAGGAAATAGAAACCATCTCCACTTCTATAGGAATAGTTCGAAGCTTGATGAAAAGGTTGGCTTCGGAGTAAACTGTGAAGAACTTAGTTTGGATATAGCTCACAGACTACCAGATATCTGCAGTGTCTATCAAGCCGAAATAATGACAATATGGGAAGTCGCCAAGTGGCTGAGACGGAACATAGTAACCAATACTGGCGTTGTCATTTACCCGGACAGCCAGGCTGCCATCAATTCTCTGGAGGCAGCATCCCTAAATTCACAAACAGCCCTCGACTGCCGCAGATCTCTTAACGAGGTGGCTGAGCAGTTTAATATACACCTCATATGGGTGCCTGGGCATAGGGATATCCCGGAGAACTGCAAAGCCGATGAACTTGCTTGGAAAGGGACGACTTTACAAATTCTCGAAGAATTTGCAAGCTTTGTGCTTAGGTAAGAGGCAATCAGGCAGTCCAACGAAAGATGGACACAAATCGGCACCTGAAGGGTAGCTAGACAAATCTGGCAAAGGTATGACCTGAGAAGGTAAAAATATCTCCTCGCACTAGAAAGGAAAGATTGTCTACGTTAGTATCAGTTCTGACGGGACGCCAGAAGATTGGGTATTGACTTCAACGACTTCTGCAGAAGCTGTGGAGATGAGGAAAAAGTGGAAAGCATTGAGCACTTGATATGCGACTGTCACGCTTTGAATAAACGACGACTGGGGTCGGCCTTTCTAGGCAGTCTAACAGATCTTTCCGGTTCCAATATTCGTACTATCGATAAATTTGTATATCAAACAGGTTGTTTTCAATGAGGGGCATTTCAGCACGTGGTACCACTAGGGACCTAAACTGGTCTATGTAAGCTGAAGGAAAAAACGGCTGCCACCCTACCCTAAACCTAACCTAAACCATGGCCCTCTGGAAGCCCTGATTTAAACCCACTGGATTACAAACTGTGGACAATTTTAGAGGACATGATCTGCCACAAAAGATAGCCCAACATCAATTCTCTTAAGACTGCTTTGATTCGTACTGTGGACACTTACCCAATGGACGAGGTGCGTGCAGCTATTGATGATTGACCAGTGCGACTTAAGGCATGTGTGAAGGCCAAAGCTGGAAATTTCGAATGCATGATTGCTTTTTTTTTACAATATATATATTGTTTATAATATATATACAATATAAATTTGGTCCAAAAGCATTCATTAATTTTAATGTTATTGCATAAAATGTGTGTAGCAGTACTTATGTCCCTACTAAGTATATTATTTTTTAATTTTTAACAATCAATACCTTTACTAACTATGTGAGCTGGTAACTCCGGCTGCCACTCTAACCTAAATATAACAATTTAAAACAGTTAGTAATTATTTTGATAATTATTTTCTAGATGACTGTATAATCTGGATCGGATTGACTTATATTAACGATTTGTTTGTAGTTTTAATGAAAACGTGAGGATAATTTATGTAATATTTTCTGAATTTTTATCGAGATCCAGATTTTTTAATGACTATAGGCTCATTTTTAATCCAGTTCATAAAAATTGTATGATCCGGCATTTTTTAATGACTATAGGCTTTGCAAAAATACTGAATTTAATGGTGCTTGGATAACACTATACAACAAAATTTTTGTCCAAGGGAAGTGGATAACAGTTTCTGGTGCAACTAGGTGTCACAAACACGAAAAAAAGATTAAAAACAAATTTTATGGTAATTTTTTTTAAATTTTTTTTTAAATTCCAGCTTTCATGGAAAGTACATTCAGTATTTGGACCATAATTGTTCAAGTATATATAGCCTGATTGAGCCGTGTTATGCCTCAAATTAAAGGGAATTATGAGGGCTACATATGCTGCAAATATCGCTTTCACGTAGAATCTTTGGTTTAGTAACAGTCGTCAAAAATATGAGAAAAATGATTTTTTTTAAAAAACACTTTTTCCTGGTAAAAAAAAAAATAAAAAATAGAAAAAAAAATTGAAAAAATTATTTTATTACATTTTGAAAAAGCCAGCATGCTAAAGAAGAAAACACTGTCTATTTGAAAACAATCTATGGATAGATGTAAAAGTTATGAGCCATTTTGTAAATGTTAGGGAAATTCAAAAAAATCTTGTTTCATATTTTTTTCGTTTTTAAATGATGTTTTTGCGTATATTGAATTCGCCATATGTGAGAGAGACATATATGAGACATTGTACTTACATTTTATATTATGAGGGTTCATGTCAGACATTATAAAATTATAGAGGACGAGGTTTTATGGCCGTTCGTAACCCTCCATAAAACATGATATGCAATGTGAGAGCTATATTGGATGAGATCCGCTCAGATAGAGGGTAATTCAACAATATTTGTGGTTTTTATTTATGAGGTTTCCATTCACTTACGCCTTTTAGGGGCATGGACATCCCAGTTGTATATACAGATAGTAAAATTATATGTAGGCAATACAAAGTAGTACGCGGCAGTCTTGAAAATATTGGGTTTCTACGTTCGAAGCAAACTAAATGTCAGCTACAGGTACTGCAACTTATGTACCTTAAACCCAGAATTTATGAATGAAATTTCTTATTAATAAATTAGTGTAATTCAGCGCCTTAAAGAGATAAGTCGATTTGCTGAAAAATATTATAAAGTTATATTTCGAAGTATGAGTAAACGGCAAAGAACTTTTCAATGTGTAAATGATCCCGACAATTTTTGCTACATCTGTCGAAAATATGTCATTAAAAAAAATCGACGTGCGTTTAGTAAAATAATAGAAGAAATATATGTGCAATGTTTTGGTATACGAGTTAAAAATATGAACGAACCTAGTATTTTGTGTAATTCGTGCCATGTAAATCTTACTCGATGGAGTAGTGGAAGCATGCGGTAAGTACTTTACAATTAATGTATTACAATGTTTGGAATGCCAATGGTTTGGAGACAACCATTCATTCACGATACGGACTGCTATTTTTGTCAAAATTAATAGATTGGAGTAGGAAGTGTCCAAGTATAGATAACTGCCTAATAACGGAAACATCATCAAGTACAACAGAGTACTCAACTCTGAGCGATTCAAGTTTGATTCAGAAGTCATCGCTTTTAACTCAGTTTCAACTCATTGATCTAGTGAGAGATTTGGAACTGACCAAAGATAAGGCAGAACTACTTGCATCTGGGATGAAACAGTACAATATTTTTGCCCCAGATGTTAACATATCATATTATAGAGTCCATGATATACCTTACAAACAATTTTATACAACTGTGGATAACAGATGCTTTTGTAAGGACATTCCCGGATTGTTCAAGGAACTTAATCAAACATACAATTCAAAGGAATGGCGGTTACTTGTTGACAGCAGTAAAGAATGTTTGAAAGCAGTACTTTTACACAACGGAAATCGATTCGTATTGCTCATGCTGTCAACACTAAAGAATCATACGAAACAATGGCTAAATTGATAAAATACATAAAATATGAACATGACTGGAAAATTTGTTGCGATTTAAAAGTAGTTGGTATGTTATGCCTCTGGGATAGCTGATATTTTGCCACCACTGCATTTTAAGCTGGGGCTCTTTAAAAAATTTTTAAAAGCCTTAAGGAAAGATGGCTATTCACTCTCATATATAAAAAGTTTATTTAAAAGTCTTTCTTTTCAAAAAATCGAAGAAGGAGTTTTTGATGGTCCTAAAATAAGGAAACTGATGAAAGATGTGAATTTCGAATCATATTTGACGTCGGATGAAATTGCAGCATGGAGGTCGTTTAAGCTTGTAGTTTCAAATTTCCTTGGATCCAATAAAAGCCCGCAATATGAAACAATGATTAATGATTTGTTAAAAAATTATGAAAAAATTGGTTAGAAATATATTTTTTTTATATTTATGTATATAACACATATGTATGTATTCTTCCAACTTATTTTTCGCTTTATGTATTCCAACAGGGGTAAATATGTCCCTCAAAATTAATTTCTTTCATTCTCATTTAAACTTTTTCCCCGAGAATCTTGACGACGTAAGTGACGAACATGGCGAAAGGTTTCACCAAGAATTGAAGTCATTGACATTGACTTGGTATTCTCTAACACTCATGCGACGATGTCGATTGTTTATCGATAATATCAATAAAACAAAAAGCACATCTCTAAAATGTTGGTCAGCTGATTTATTTTGTTTGAAATTTTTGTGCAAAAATGTTTTTTATTTCTGATTCAAGTTCAGATTCAAGTGATGAAGAAAGTAAAAGATATCTAATACTGCAAAGAAAGCAAATTAGACAAGAGTCCGACATATTCAGTTTACCAGATGAACAGTGAGTATAAATATATGTATGTATAAGTATTTCCTAATGCTTATTTTGTTATTTCCTTAAAAGGTTTGTACGTTACTTTCGACTTAATAAAGCAGCCTTTAAGTATGTATTGGAAACAATAGATCCTCATTTGAAGAGCGGAATCAGAGCAACATTCGTTTCGAAAACAATAAAATTAGCAGCCACATTAAGATTTTTAGCCCATGGGTCGTACCAACTTTGTGTTGGGAACGACTTTAAATTGGGACTGTCACAGCCAGTCGTCTCCAAGGTTATGTCTGAAACGTTGGATGTCTTAGAAAGAATAATTTGTCCCCAAAAGATAAAATTTGAAATGACCAATGCTGAAAAAAATGAAGCCAAATTAGAGTTTTTTGAAAAAACAGATTTTCCCGGTGTAATTGGTTGTGTGGATGGAACCCACATTAAAATACTGGCTCCAACTAAAGAAGACCAGCATCTATACTTCAACCGTAAAGGGTTTTTTAGTTTAAATGCTATGGTTGTATGTATACCTGTATAACATTTCATTGTATTTTATAATCTTATATATATTTAAATCCTTATAGATATGTGATCATAAAATGAGAATACGGTTTTTGGATGCCCGATATGCAGGTTCTGCTCATGATTCATTAATCTGGAACGATAGTATTGTAAAAAGGGTGTTACAATAACGATATACAAGTGGGGAACGTAATACGTGGCTTTTAGGTAAAAAATGAATTTTAAATTGTAATTGTAACAGTATTTCAGTTAGTTACGTTTTATTTCAGGTGATGCAGGCTATCCTCTTCAGCCATATCTTATGACACCATATCGTTCTACTGTTGAAGGAAGTCCAGAGGCTATTTTTAATACAAAGCATGCAAAAGCAAGAAATATAGTGGAAAGAACTATTGGTGTGCTAAAAAACCGATTTCGTTGTCTCCTCGGAGCACGTCAACTTCATTACGCACCAACAAAAGCAACCAAAATTACCAATGTTTGCGGTGCACTGCACAATATATGTATTGAGTATGGCATAGATAATACGTTTGAGGATATAAGCAGTGCAGAAAATGGCCAATTGGATATGTATATTTATGTTTGTATGTTTAGAACAAATGTGTGCAAAAGCCAGGAGAAACATTATGGACGGCTAAAGGCCCAACTATAATATGCATAAGCAATTCCGTACGGAATGTGCGTTAAGTTTCGCACCCTGCTTAAGCAAATGGGAACTGAGAGAACTTAACGAAAAGTTCACTTAAGTACATCATAGTTTGGCACATACGATTTCATGCATTCGCACAGTTGCTTAAGCTAGCTTATGCATATTATAGTTGGGCCTTAACGCTACCAAAGCAGTAGGACAATGGAATTGGACAGTGCCTGTGGTCTCGATTTGGAAATGGTTGTAAAGAACATACATAGTCAGTTCTTGCCAGCCATAGAAGTTGGAAGAAGATATTCCGTTTATGGATGGAAGTATAATTTATATATGTCAACAAATATAATGTAAATGCTTAAATGTAATAATAAAACATATTTTTCGATTAATCAAAACATCATTTTATTTATTTATATTCGTACAACAGTAGGTGACTTTTCATGTCTCACAAACATCGCCACCGCAACAACACAAAATAAATAATTTATGTATAACATTAGCACAATGATCTCCAACAATATTTCCTTTCTGACATTTAAATAAACTACGAGTATTTTCTAAGTCGGCATTATTCTAATTGTTTGTTGATTCGAATTTTATCTTTTGTTTGCTTTCAAGAATGTTAGCAAAAAGAAACCAGTAAGGAAGGACAGAAAGTCGGGCGGGGCCGACTATATAATACCCTACACCTACCTACCAATGCGAAAATGGGCATTGCGATAAAATTTGGCAGTGTTCATACATGTAATAAGCAAACTCTCTCTGCCGGTTTTCGTACTGATCGGATATAAAACACGGTTTCTACAGCGCTTACATGTCAAATCGGGTGTAACATATATTGGGACTATGTTAAAATCTGAACCGATTTTTCCCGAATTTGGCAGTGTTCATACATGTAATAAGAAAACCTTCTCTGTTAAATTTCGTACTGATCGGATATAAAACATGATTTCTACAGCACTTAAATGTTAAATCGGGTGAAACATATATATGGTGGCTATATCTAAATCTGAACCGATTTTCCCCGAATTTGGCAGTGTTTATTCATGTAATAAGAGAACTCTCTCTGCCAAATTTCGTACTGATCTGATTTAAAATACAGTTCCTACAGCGCTTATATGCCAAATCGGGTGAAACATATATATGGGGGCTATATCTAAATCTGATCGGATTTTCTCCGAATTTGGTAGTGTTCATTCACGTAATAATAAAACTCTCTCTGCCGAATTTCATAAAGATCGGATGTAAAATGTGGTTTCTACGGCGCTTGCATGTCAAATCGGGTAAAACATATATATGGGGACTATATCCAAATCTGAACCGATTTTAACCAATTTCAATAGGGATCGTCCTTGGGCCAAAAAAGAGCACTATGCTAAATTTCATCACAATCGGACCATAAATACGACCTGCACTTTGATTACAAGAATACATGGACAGACGGACATGGCTAAATCGACTCAGAAAGTGATTCTGAGTCGATCGGTATAATAAACAATGGGTCTATCTCTTCTCCTTTTAGGTGTTACAAACAAATGCACAAAGTCATAATACCCTGTACCACAGTGTGGTGTAGGGTATAAAAATGCACATACATATACACACATACATACATATAAAAGTGACACTTTGACACACACACTTCCAAATTGCAATGTCACTTTGTAAAAAAGCGTTCCATTTTTCAACTCGAAATAACAATTTGCGAAATTTTTTCGTGCCGAAAAAACATAGTACCCACCTTTAGGGTGTAGTTCTCTATAGTTCAATTTTTCCTATATCAGGATAAGTTCGAAGATTCACCATATTGGCTCACACCTGGTATTACAGCCATGAAGGATTAACATTTAGATAAATATGAATCTCTTATAACTGATATACATACAGGGTGGCTGATGAAAGCTGCTACCAAAAAAGAAATTTAATAACTTTTTTTCTATTTAATGAATCTTGTTAATTTTTTTTTATTTTGCAGATTTAGATTTTTAGATTTAACAAAAATGGATAACTGGGACACTGAAACAAGAATTTGGATTGTCCGCCGCTATTACGCACTGAAGTCCGTAGTTTCGGTTCAAAGAGAGTATAGAGGCACGTTTGGCGGCAATCCTCCGAGCAGATGGACCATAAAGAGACTTGTTAACAATTTTTCCGAGCATGGGACAGTCAACAGAAGACCTAACCATCGAAACCCTTCAGTTCGGACGGAGGAAACAATCGCTGCTGTAGCTGATGCCATACAAAACAATCCAAGAGTTTCGACAAGACCCTTATCTGCTCAAATGGGTATAAGCAGACAGTCATTGCAGTCAATTATGCACAAAGATTTGGAGTTAAAATTCAAATGGCCAACAAAGTGAAATCAGCAGACTTCCCGATTCGCTTGGAATTTTGCCAGAAGATGCTTCAAATGGTGGAAGAGGACGGAAACATGTTGAACTGTCTTTTCGTGTCTGACGAGGCCCCCCAGGTCGCCTGACCTTACTGCACCTGACTTTTTCTTGTGGGGTTATTGCAAACAGGAAGTCTACAAAACAAAACCAACAAATTTTAATGAACTAAAGCAATCCATTCGAGAAAAAATTGCGGCTATTCCAGTGTCAACTCTCCAAGCAGTAATGAACAAATTTTTGGTAAGATGCCGCACATGCAACAACGAGCAGGGGGGGGGGACATTTAAATTCCATTACTTTTAAAACTAATTAAGCTATATTTAATTAAATTTAATGAGCTTTAACATGAATAAAAAACTGAATTCCATACACTGGAAAAAAAAGTTATTTGAGTTTCTTAATGTAGCAATATTCATCAGCCACCCTGTACTACTGAGCCGAATCAATTCCGTACACAGTAATAGTTTCTTCAAACACATTTTGGTGTCACTTTGTGCGGGAGGCAATATCAGTCCATTTCTTATTGAAAAGTTCATCGGCTTTGCGATTCCCCGGCATATCCCTATGCCCAGGTATCAATATGAGGTATATGTTAAACTGCTCAGCCATTTCGTTAAGCGATTTGCGGGTTTCGTGGGCTGTTTATGAATTTAGTGGCGTAACCTCTAGAGATTTAATGTCAGCCGGGCTGATCGAGTAAGTGATGACGGCAGTCTTGCTGTGACTCAGCCACTTGTCGAATTCCCTTATTGTCTGTGAGCTAAATCAAGTCTTTTTTCGATGTATTCCATCAGTTCTCATCAATCTTCAGATGGTTCAGTGTAAAATTGGAGATAGTTTATATTTCCTGGAATTCGGAAAACTAATTTCTCCCTGGCAGGTATCTTAGTGGTAAAGTTCCTCTCGAAGCTTGTACATCTTCGGTGTACACAGGTACACAGTCCACTCAGTCGGTCACATTGTGGTATCCTCATGTGGCCGTAGCTCTTGTATCTCCATATTGATGCACAATTAAATCCTAATGTCGCAGTTCTCTGAACCCTCATCAGTTGACAGAATGGTGATGGATTGCTTATATGACTCCGTTTACCACAATGCCGTACAATAGTACTGGCCTAAGCTTTTCTGCCAAGTAACGGATTTTCCCAATAGGGAATGATACGATTTTGAAGTGACGTTCGGCCATTTGTAATATGTCATGATCTGTCATTTGTTTTTCATTGTATTCAGTAGTGTTTACAATTTCATCATGGAGAGATATGCGCAAAAACAACGTTTACAAATTATTCAGTTTTATTACCAAAATAATCGTTTTCCAATTGCCACTTTTCGTGTGCTAAGTCAATTTTTTTTTAAATCAAAAAAAAAAACACTCCAGTCGACCTACGACATTGACACTCATGAGCAGTATTTAAGCTCTCGTTAAGAGCTATCTTTTTGTCATTGACCAATTCCCGATCCGACGTACCGTTAAGGAGCTAGAGCAAAAATAAACTTTCCGTTCACATTTGAAAATGATGCTAAGTTCATTTTTTTAAATCAAAAAAAAAAAAACACTTTCCAATCGACCTACGACCTTGACACCCATGAGCAATATTTTAGCTCTCGCTAAGAGCTATCTTTTTTCCATTGACCGATTGTGGCTAGGTGCCACACAGCAAATAAAACAATTGAATTGTTGCGAGAAAAGTTTGGAGATTCGATTATTTCAATAAACTGTGATATTGAATGGCCTCCAAGAAGTTGTGATTGAACACCATTAGACTATTTCTTGTGGGATTATTTGAAGTCATTGATCTCTCGAAATAAACCAGACTCTCTTCAAGCTTTACAAGTCAATATTGAACGTGCCATTCATGACATACGACTTGATTTAGTGGAAAAAGTGCTCGAAAATTGGGTTCATCGAATTCGTTCCTGGAGAAGAAGTCGTGGAGGCCATTTGAATGACGTTTTATTTAGAACTTAATTGTATCGATTGTACTTCACATTAAATAAAAAACTTTAAAGTTTCCTTAATGTAGGGATCCAGTGGACGATCCCTACATTTAAGGCGACGTTTGCCTCCGTTGCCCCTTCCAATACATTAAGTCGGAAGGACAATTGCCTATAGAAAATGCAATCTTTTTCATACACTATTACGGAGTGCTCCTGGGACCAATTAAAATGTTTTATAACCTTTTAGTGAAAATGCTTAGGTCGATATTAGTGTTTTGGGCCCTGCGTAATGTGCTTTGCATCTGTTCGATTTTAAAGAGCAATTTTCACACAACCTTTCCAAAAATATCCGGTTACTTTTCTTACCTCCCTCCCATGAATTTCCCATAGTCTGACAAGTAATCTTTGGGAAACCACACCCAAATCCCTACGGAGAAGTCATTCAAAGTTAAATGATAACATTAAATATTTATGTTTTACTTAACCCCGTCATTAACACTATAAATCAGAGTTTGACATTTGCAACAATTTGTTATAAAATCTCCAAAGATTCAGTGCTAACCATTCAAGTGCACTCCTGCTCCAACATCCGCTCCTGGTCCTTGCCAACCCAATGGCCCAAATGTAAACAATCATCATCGTCGTCGTCCTCTGAAAAGATATGCAGGATTCCTTGCGTTATTCCTTGGCAGTTGGGCATGTGTTGTTGGATGAGATTGGTTTGACTTGCTTGCTCCAAGATCTACGAGTACATCATCAGTACAAGTATCTGCTGATGATGATACACCGCAAACACTACAAATCCCAAATGGTGATGATACATAAGAAGATATGTACACCACCACTTCCATCACCAGGGTAGAGATCTTGGCCTGACGGCTGGTGTACGCCTTTTGCGAATACAAGCCACAATCATGTTCATGTTTTCCATGACTGCAGCACACACAGACCACCAGCCTCCACCCACTGTGCTGCAGCCCGACCAGGGAAAAGGATGCACAGGAGTTAAGCACTGGGAAACAAAACAAACACAAGACAAAATTGGATGGCAAAGGAAACGGATGTAAGAAATAGACACATTTATTTTTGTAGGGGCGCCTTGTGTCTTATGACTAAGACTTCGAGTGACTACATAAATATTTAAGCCCTTATAAATGATAGTGGTGTAAGTCCTCTTTTAGCGAAAATTGGGTTTAAAGCGATAACTAAATAATTGGGGATAACAGTGTAGTCAACCCCTATAAATTATAGTATTGTAAGTCGACTCTCAGAGAAATTTTAATATAAGGCGATAACTAAATAATTGTTATTTAGATTAGATCTTGAACACTTAGTAGCAGTAATATTTCCCAACCATTGGGGGCCCAGTTATAATAATATATTGCATGCAATTTTTTCTCATTTATTAAATTAAAGCTATATATACAATATTTAATAATAATGTTGTGTTGTGAAATTGTTTTAAAATTCAAAATCTTGAAATAAGAAAAAAGTGGACTTATACCATTTGGATTTCTAACCGCTCATATATTAGCTCTATATAGTTGTAGTATTCAGCTAAGAACAGAACAGATTTGCTCGTTTCTTCTCTGTTTTTCCTGGTTATGACAACAGCCAAGAACCGGTAAATAAGCACTAAAGGAAAAGAAAAATATTTTCTTACATACTATAACTTTCTCTTGTTTTACTGTGAAATTGGAATAAAGGATGTGAATCCAAATGTGCAGGAGATGCATTAAAGCGATATACAGACATAGTTATGCATTTAAGCAGATGTTTTGTCAGAGCTATCTTTTTCATTTGTTAAGAAGCCAAAACGGAAATGGAATTTGTAAAGGTATAAAGTCGGTACCACAAGAGAGTTCGAAGTGTTTCTCTTTTTGGATGCATTTTATGTTAAATTCTGTAAAATACCATGATATTTAGAAAGAGTTTACGAAATAGAGTCCAACTATATTATAGCATTACTTTAGTAAAATATCATCTATATTATATGCTACGGGAGGAAGGAGTGTCCTAAGAACCTACGTATTTTTTTATTTTCGTCGGAGATCCGTTGTAGGCCATTTAATAAATGTCTGCAATGTCCGTCCGTGTGTCTGGTTGGTGCGCACGATAACTTAAAAAATTTGACTACAGCGTCACCTAATCCAAATACAGTTACGCATACCCACATTGATGATATAAATATAATGTGCTAAAAAACATCAATCGGACAAGCTGTTTACAAGTAACGCTACTCTAACTGACGGATCAAAAATATTGACTCAATACAATTGCTATATCTTTTAGGTCCATCGGTTTTTCATGGTCAGTTCACATTAGTTCGACCCTTTAGAACCAAAAATATTAAGGAACTGAATTTATGCCTTCCAGGATATTCTTGGATTAAAATCTATATTTTGACCTCCTGTTATCACAAGGACATACATATTATATTCCACAGCTTTGAAGAGGAGTAGTTGAGCTTTTAAGTTGGAATTGGATTTTGAGTACAAAATTTCGTTGAAATTACATTTTTCTTGAAAATTTAATCAGTTTTACACAAAATGTCATCATTATTAATTTGTCGAGAAAATTTTCCAGAAAACTTCGTCGAAATTTTATTAAAATGAATTTTCCTGCAATATTTCGTCGATTTTTTGTAGCGAATTTTGTCCGCATTGAATTTTTCTAGAAAAATCGTTAAGATTGCTTTTCTATAAAATATTTTGTTAGAATTCAATTTTCTATAAACATCTTAAAATTCTTTTTTTTTAGAAAACAAATAAATTTTTTCTAAAAATTGTTAATTTTACTTTTCTTGAAAATATCTTCAAAACTGAATTATTAGTTGGAAATTTCGCCGAAATTGAATTTTTCTACAAAATTTTCATTTCTCTAGAACATTTTATGGGGATTTATTTTTTCTACAAAATTTCGTCCAAATTTTCATTTCTCTAGAAGATTTATTTTTTCTACAAAATTTCGTTAAAATTGCCTATTTGGAAAATTTCGTTGACATTTTATTACTCTGAAAAATTGCGTTGGAATTACATTTTTCTTTTTTTTTAGAAAACAAATAAATTTTTTCTAAAATTTTTTATTGAAATTTTATTTTTCTACAAAAGTTCAACAAAAAATTGTTAAGTTTACTTTTCTTGAAAATATCTTCAAAACTGATTTATTTCTACAAAATTTTCATTTCTCTAGAACATTTTAGGGAGATTTATTTTTTCTACAAAATTTCTTCCAAATTTGCGTTTCTCTAGAAGATTTTATGGAAATTTATTTTTTCTCAAAAATTTCGTTAAAATTGCCTATTTGGAAAATTTCGTTGACATTTTATTTCTCTGAAAAATTACGTTGGAATTACATTTTTCTACAAAACTTCTTTTAAATTGTATTTTTCTTGAAAATTTTATCGAAATTGATTTTTTTGCAAATTGCATTTTTCAGCAAATTTAATAGTAAATTTTGTCGAAACAGAAGACCTGTCTCTAGAAAATTTTCTTAAAACAGAATTTTTTTTCAAAATTTATTGATTTAAAAAACGCGCTTTCTACAAATTTGTATTGAAACTTAATTATTCTACAAAGTTTCGGTGAAATTTAATTTTTCTTGAAAATTAATTAATAATTGAATTTTTTCTAAAATATTTTGTTTAAAATTAACTTTTCTACAAAATTTTGTCGAAATTACATTTTTCTTTAAACAATTTTATTACAACTTAATTTTTCTACAAAATTTTTTTAAAAATTTCAGTTGGATATATGTATTGTAGACCTTTTTGTTGTTATGATTGGATTGTTTGTTCGGCTTGAAAATTCCTTCGAAACTGAATTTTTTGTTGAAAAGTTCGTCGAAAAATTCTACAAAATTTCTGAAATTGATTTTTGGAAAACTATAACAAATTTCATTGTAGTTCTAAAGAAGTTTTTCAAAATTGCATTTTTCTTGATATTTTTTTTAGAATTTGCATTATTCTTCAAAATTTTGCCGAAATTGTATTTTTTTGAAAATTGATTTTTTCCAAAAAAAAATATTTTTCTTGAAAATTTCGTTGAAATTGCATATTTTGAAACAGTTTATTTTGTCGAAATTTCACTTTTCTGCAAATTTTTGTAGCAAATTTAATCGAAATTAAATTTTTCTACAAAATTTCGTCGAAATTGCAATTTACTAGAAAAACGATCTTATAGAATTTTGTTAACGATTTTTCTTCAAAATTTAAAATTTTTTTTTAGAAAAATCAAAATTTTTTGAAATTTAATTTTTCTTGAAAATTATTCCACACTTTCATTTTTTCTAGAAAATGTTGTTTACATTAAATTTCGTCGGAACTGGATTTTTCTTTCAAATTTGTATAAAAATTATTTTTTGACAAAATTTTCAAAAAATCGATTTTAACGAAATTTTTTGATATTTTGATGACATTTTTTAAAAATACCGATTTTGCAAATTGTTCTATAAAACTGCTATTTATTTATAAATTTTCAGTGAAAATATATTTTCAATTTCCAACAAAATTTACAATAGAAAATTTGGCTAGATTTTTTAGAATTTTTGTTTATTTTGTTTCGGATTTTTCAATAAAATTTAATTTTGACATAATTCTATAAAAGTACAATTAGATGAAAGCTTCTATAACATTAAAATTTCTATGAAAAAAAAAAAATGAATTTGAAAAAGATTGAAGAATATTTAAATAAATATTTTTAAGTTGTCTTAAAAAATGCACAAATTCATTAGAATCGGTAAATTCATTACTTTTCGTAAGACCTTCTAGGAAATTTTTAAATATTTTCAAAAGGCTAAATCCCTATAAAATTTACAAAGTAAAAAAAAATATTTTTCTTGAAAATTTTGTTGAAATTGCATGATTTAAAACAGTTCATAGTTTATTTTGTCGAAATTTCACTTTTCTGCAAATTTTTGTAGTAAATTGCATCGAAATAAAATTTTTCTACAAAATTTCTTCGAAATTGCAATTTTCTAGAAAATACGTCTCTAGAGAATTTAGTTAATGATGTTTCTTCAAAATTTCAAAAAAATTTGTAGAAAAATCTAAATTTTTCTAGGAAATTGGATTCAAATTTAATTTTTCTAAAAAATTTGGTTTGGTTTTGGCAGTTTTGTAGAACAATTTGGCAAAATCGGTATTTTTAAAAAATATCATCAAAATATCAGAAAACTCCGTTAAAATAGATTTTTTTGAAAATTTTGTCAAAAAATCATTTTTATGCAAATTTGTAAGAAAAATCCAATTCCGACGAAATTTAATTTAGACAACATTTTCTAAAAAAATGCAAGTGTTCAAGAAAAATTAAATTTCAAAGAAATTTTGTGGAAAATTTATATTTCAATACAAATATTCTAGAAAAATATGTTTTCTAAAAAATACATTTGAAGAAATTTTAAATAAAATGCAAATTTTTCGACAAAATTTACAATGAAATTTGCAGAAAAGTGAAATTTCGACAAAATTTTCAAAAAAAATAAAATTTCGGCAAAATTTTGTAGAATAATGCAAATTCAGAAGAATTTTTTAGAAAAATGCAATTTTGAAAAACCTCTTAGAACTTCAAAGAAATTTGTTATAATGTTTTCCGAAAATCAATTTCAGAAATTTTCGACGAAATTTTCAACAAAAAATTCAGTTCTGTAGGAATTTTCAAGAAAACTGAAATTTCAAAAAAAATTGTAGAAAAATTAAATTGCAATAAAATTGTTTAAAGAAAAATTTAATTTCGACGAAATTTTGTGGAAAAGTTAATTTTAAACAAAATTTTTTAGAAACAATTCAATTATTAATTAATTTTCAAGAAAAATTTAATTTCACCGAAACTAGAAATTTAGTTAAAGATTTTTCTTCAAAATTTCAAAACATTTTTTAGAAAAATCTAAATTTTTCTAGGAAATTGGATTCAAATTTAATTTTTCTAAAAATTTGGTTGAAGCTAATTTTTTTCTGAAAATTATTTCATAACTGAATTTTGTTCTACAAAATATTGTTTACATTAATTTTTTCTACAAAAATTTCGTCAAATTGCATTCTTCTTTAAAATTTCATAAAAAGTAAGTTTGACAAACTTTTCAAAACAAAAAAAAATAGTTTTGGCAAATTTTTTCTATAAAACTGACATTTCTATTAAGTTTTCAATGAAAATCCATTTTCTAAGAAATGTTTTACAAAAATTAAATTTCGTTAAAATTTTTATAACAATTGAATTTTGCTGAAATTTTTTATTATTTCTGGATAATTGAAACAAGCTCGAGGTCATGTGTTGTTGTTAATTTATTTTTGTTCAATATTTCGTTTCTCTTTGAGAAACATCATCAGGAACATAAGAAATTTTGAGAAACAATAACAAACTTATTCTAAAATGCAATCAACCTGCACCGACGATGTCTGCATTGTTACTGCTTGAGTTACTTGAGTAGACATTTTTTATAAAAAATAAATTTTGTTAAAATTTTTATAAGAATTTAATTTTGCATTATAAAAATGCAATTTCCACTAAATAACAATAAATATGCAAATTTTATGAAATTTGCAAGAAAATATTAATTTTCGGAATATTTTTTTTAGAAGTGTTGTTAGCCAATTCTGATGGATTTTTCAATAAAATTCAATTTTGAGATAATTGTCAATAAAATTGTAATTTCTAGAAAAAAATTTAAAAATAATCCTAGAGGCATGTTACGAATATCTCGGCCTTAAATTTGAAGTAGAAGATTTCGGATTTCACGCTTCTGTCCAAAGAACGAAATAAAGGGAACCCTTGGAGAATTATTTCTCCCAAAACAGTCGCCCAGCTTCAATCCGCATACCCCTACAAAATTTCAATAAATATTATCATATGTCAAACGCTGATTTGCAGAATATTGAGGCAATATTAAGGTGAAAACCTTCCCTTCAGCGCTTTAAAAATTTACTTTTGCAAAAATAGATAGTAGCTTAACATAACGCCATGTTAATAGTTAAAATAACCCTATATTGTGTTGTATGTGTTACTTCTTGTCATAGAATTTTATCAGTCTCATTCAAGATATAGAAAAATGTATGAAATCTGCCATTTCATAAAATGTTTAACGCTTTGTTAAATTAACATAATTAGCTTTATGTACGAGTTAATATTTTCAACATGGTACCACACTTTAAATTAGGAAATTTGCAATTTAAGTGCTATAATAATGTTATGCTTCGAAGCGAAACTTGGAAAACAATACGGTCGGTCTAGTCGCAGCTACCATCCATATTCCCAAACTGCTGAACTGCAGCTATTGTTTCATTTTGTTCGTGGAGAGTACACGAAATGCAGATAATAAAAGGGTACATGCTGTGGTCAAAGAAATGGCGAAGCTGTCGCATTATCCGGTAAAAAAAACTATATTAAAATATAAAACAATTTCTGCACCTCAAATAAGGTGAACGAAATCTCGGCAGAATAAACCATCTTAAAGGGATTTTGGAATGCCTTGTTCATTCATTGTAGTTTTTGTGGTACAGGGCTCCAAAGTTAACTATCACAGAGAGTGATTTTTCTCATAATTACCATTTGTTAAAATTGTCATACGTATCTTCTTAATCGCTTTAAGTATTTTCAAGATATTAATACCAATGAAAAGCTCTGGTACTCCATTTGAAAGCAGTGAAAACAGAAACAGTCATTGAATATTCTGGAATATTCTCAGTCATTGAATATTCTGGAATATTCTCAGTCATTGAATATTCTGGAATATTCTCAGTCATTGAATATTCTGGAATATTCTCAGTCATTGAATATTCTGGAATATTCTCAGTCATTGAATATTCTCGAATATTCTCAGTCATTGAATATTCTGGAATATTTTCAGTCATTGAATATTCTGGATTATTCTCAGTCATTGAATATTCTGGAAAATTTTAAAATCAGCTATTTAATTTTTGGCGTTGAGCGCCCCAGTAGGTGAGTTGGTAGCGTGCTCGCCTATCAGTTTGGGGGTCGTGGGTTCAATTCCCACCAGAGGCTCTGGTCTGTCGCTGCAAAAACTTGATATTTGGTCTTTGTAACCCGGCTTTCCCCTGGACAGTAAAATTGAATACAAATTGTCTTTGTATTGTAATTCTTTAAATAAATAAATAAATAATTTTTGGCACTCTGAGGAACAAATCTACCCTCAAAAATTCTTCTTGACATGAAAAAGCTCAGACTATTTTGAAAGTTGATTTTGATAATTTGACGATTTTTGTGCCCTCATTTTGCCGATTTTGGTTCAAATTTGTCTAGCAGCATTGGAAAATTCCCTGAGATAAGTATTTTCGAGCTCTGAACCACAAAAACTACAACTAATTTTGAAAAAACCAAACAGTCCAAAAAATTCCACACATTATGACAAGTCTTCCCAACCATTTCAACCATACGGCTCCCCACAACTTGCAAAAAATCTTCATGCACATCTTTTCAGCAAAAAATTATCATGTCATATTTCTTTTTTATTATCAATAAATAATAAAATAACATTTCGTTTGAATTGTGTGTTCTTGTGATAATTAATACAAAATTTAATTTTTCAGCAAATTTTCGTTGTAGTTTTTAGTTTTTTTCTATATGTAGAAAATTATGTCAACATTTTTCTTGAAAATTTCGTCCAAAAATAAAATTTCAACGAAAATTTTTAGAAAAATTTTCATGAAATATGAAATTTTAACGAAATTTTCTAGAAAAACATAATTTTCTACTTATAGAAAAAACTATATATTCATTAAAAAGTTTATTCGACAAAATATTCAAAAATGTAATTTCGACGAAATATTGCAAAAAAAATGCAATTTTGAAGAAATTTCATAGAAAAATTGTAATTTTTACAAAATTTTTGACAACATTTTGTGAATTCTATTAAATTTTTAAAAAAATATATTTTTTTGGTGAAATTTTCTATAAAAATGTAATAAATATATACAATTTTGATAAAAAAATATTAATTTTGGAAATTTTCAATAAAGTTTCAATTTCTAAGAAATTTTCAATTGCTATGAAATTTTCAATAAAATCTAAATTTCTATGAAATTTTCAATAAAATCTAAATTTCTATGAAATTTTCAATAAAATCGAAATTTCTACTGATTTTCAATAAAATTCAATTTCTATGAAATTTTCAATCAAATTTCAATTTTATATGAATGTTTCAATTTCTACAAATTTTCAATTTCTATAAAATTTCAATTTCTATGAAATTTTCAATAAAATAAAATGTAAATTTCTATGAAATTTTCAAAAAAAAATTAAATTTCCTTTGTTCTGGAAAATTCGTTGAATTGCATTTCTTTAGAAACCTTTGCAAGAAAAGCAATTTCCTATACAGTTTTTAAAAAAAAAATTGTTGAAATTGAATTTTTCTTGAAAATTTCATCCAAAAGTACAATTTCAACGAAAAATTTTAGAAAAGCTAAATTTCGATGAAATTTTCTAGACAAATGCAATTTCGATGAACTTTTCTAGACAAATGCAATTTTAACGAAATTTTCTATAAAAATGTTGACATAATTTTCTAGAAAAAAACTAAATGTTCAATAAAAAGTATTTTCGACAAAATATTCGAAAAATGTAATTTCGATGAAATTTTATAGAAAAAATTAAATTTTCAAGAAATTTCATAGAAAAACTGCAATTTTAAGATTTTTTGAAAAATTTCATTAAAATGTGAGTTCTATTAAATTTTATTTGTAAAAGGCAATAAATATGCAATTTTGATAAAGAAAATATTTTTATTAAATTATAAAATTGACATTTCTGTGAAATTTTCTATAAAATTAATATATCTATAAAATTGATATATCTATGAAATTTTCAAAAAAATTTATATTTCCATGAAATTTTCAATAAAATTTCAATTTCTATGAAATTTTCAATAAAATTTCAATTTCTATGAAATTTTCAATAAAATTTCAATTTCTATGAAATTTTCAATAAAATTTCAATTTCTATGAAATTTTCAATAAAATTTCAATTTCTATGAAATTTTCAATAAAATTTCAATTTCTATGAAATTTTCAATTTCTATGAAATTTTCAATAAAATTTCAATTTCTATGAAATTTTCAATAAAATTTCAATTTCTATGAAATTTTCAATAAAATTTCAATTTCTATGAAATTTTCAATAAAATTTCAATTTCTATGAAATTTTCAATAAAATTTCAATTTCTATGAAATTTTCAATAAAATTTCAATTTCTATGAAATTTTTAATAAAATTTCAATTTCTAAGTATTTTTCAATAAAATTTTAATTTCTATGAAATTTTCAATAAAATTTAAATTTCTAAGAAATTTTTAATAAAATTTCAATTTCTATGAAATTTTCAATAAAATTTCAATTTCTATGAAATTTTTAATAAAATTTCAATTTCTAAGTATTTTTCAATAAAATTTTAATTTCTATGAAATTTGCAATAAAATTAAAATTTCTATGAAATTTTTTATAAAATTTTCAATAAAATTTCAATTTCTATGAAATTTTCAATAAAATTTCAATTTCCATGAAATTTTGAATAAAATATAAATTTCAATTAATTTTCAATAAAATTTAAATTTTTATGAAATCTTCAATAAAATTTTAATTTCTATAAATTTCCAATAAAATATCAATTTCTATGAAATTTTCAATAGAATTTCAATTTCTATTAAATTTCAATTTCTATGAAATTTTATAGAAATTTAAATTTTATAGATATTGAAAATTTCATAGAAATTGTAATTTTATTGAAAATTTCGTAGAAATTTAAAATTTATTGGAAATTTCTTAGAAATTGAAATTTTTTTGAAAATTACTTAGAAATTGAAATATTATTGAAAATTTCATAGAAATTGAAATTTTATTGAAAATTTCATAGAAATTGAAATTTTATTGAAAATTTCATAGAAATTGAAATTTTATTCATAGAAATTGAAATTTTATTGAAAATTTCATAGAAATTGAAATTTTATTGAAAATTTCACAGAAATTGAAATTTTATTGAAAATTTCATAGAAATTGAAATTTTATTGAAAATTTCATAGAAATTGAAATTTTATTGAAAATTTCATGGAAATTGAAATTTTGTTGAAAATTTCATGGAAATATCAATTTTTTGAAAATTTCATAAAAATATCAATTTTATAGAAAATTTTATAGAAATATCAATTTTATAATTTAATAATAATATTTTCATTATCAAAATTCCATTTTACAAAAAAAAAATTAATAGAACTCACATTATAATGAAAATTTTCAAAATTTGTATTTAAAATATCGATCAAATTACATTTTTTAAAAATATCTTAAAATTGCAATTTTTCTATGAAATTTCTTGAAAATTTAATTTTTTCTATAAAATTTCATCGAAATTACATTTTTCGAATATTTTGTCGAAAATACTTTTTATTGAATATTTAGTTTTTTCTAGAAAATTATGTCAACATTTTTCCAGAAAATTTCATCGAAATTGCATTTGTCTAGAAAATTTCATTGAAACTTAGTTTTTCTAAAATTTTTCGTTAAAATTGTATTTGTGGACGAAATTGTCAAGAAAAATTCAATTTCAACAATTTTTTAAATTGTGTATTTCTATGAAATTTTCAATAAAATTTCAATTTCTATGAAATTTTTAATAAAATATAAATTTCTATTAATTTTCAATAAAATTTAAATGTTTATGAAATCTTCAATAAAATTTCTATGAATTTTCAATCAAATCTCAATTTCTATGAAATTTTCAATAAAATTTCAATTTCTATGAAATTTTCAATAAAATTTCAATTTCTATGAAATTTCCAATAAAGTTTCAATTTCTATAAAATTTTAATTTCTCGTCAACTTTTATGAAATTTTCAATAACATTTCAATTTCTATGAAATTTTCAATAACATTTCAATTTCTATGAAATTTTTAATAAAATTTCAATTTCTAAAAAATTTTCAAAAAAATTCCAATTTCTATGTATTTTTCAGTAAAATTTCAATTTCTATGATATTTTCAATAAAATTTTAATTTCTATGAAATTTTCGATAGAATTTTTATAAAATTTTCAATAAAATTTCAATTTCTATGAAATTTTCAATAAAATATATTTTTTTAAATTTCTATGAAATTTTCAATAAAATATCAATTTCTATGAAATCTTCAATAAAATTTCAATTTCTATGAAATTTTCAATAAAATCTAAATTTATATAAATTTTAAATAAAATTTCAATTTCTAAGTAATTTTCAATAAAATTTCAATTTCTAAGGAATTTAAATTTTTTACAAAAAATCTTAAATTGCAATTTTTCTATGAAATTTCATGAAAATTACATTTTTTCTATAAAATTTCATTGAAATTACATTTTTCGAATATTTTGTCGAAAATACTTTTTATTGAACATTTAGTTTTTTCTAGAAAATTATATCAACATTTTTATAGAAAATTTCGTTAAAATTGCATTTGTCTATAAAATTTCATCGAAATTGCATTTGTCTAGAAAATTTCATCGAAATTTAGTTTTTCTAAAATTTTTCGTTAAAATTGTATTTGTGGACGAAATTGTCAAGAAAAAATCAATTTCAACAATTTTTTTTTAAATTGTGTATTTCTATGAAATTTTCAATAAAATTTCAATTTCTATGAAATTTTTAATAAAATATACATTTCTATTAATTTTCAATAAAATTTAAATTGTTATGAAATCTTCAATAATATTTCAATTTCTATGAATTTTCAATAAAATTTCAATTTCTATGAATTTTCAATAAAATTTCAATTTCTATGAAATTTTCATTAAAATTTCAATTTCTATGAAATTTTCAATAAAATTTCAATTTCTATGAAATTTCCAATAAAGTTTAAATTTCTATGCAATTTTCAATAAAATTGAAATTTCTATGAAATTTTCAATAAAATTTCAATTTCTATAAAATTTTAATTTCTCTTCAACTTCTATGAAATTTTCAATAAAATTTCAATTTCTATGAAATTTTCGATAGAATTTCAATTACTATGAAATTTTCAATAAAATCATATTTCGTCGAAATTTTCTAGAGAGGGACTTATAGCCCAGCAAAATGCCGGACAAAGTAATCAAATTTAATAGCATATCTAAAGGAAAAATCTATGGGGAAAATAAGGAAGTTAAAGCAATTCTGCCAACGAATATTTTGTTTTGAAATTAAAAAAAGAAACTAGAAATGATTAAGGAATATTTTAAAAACTATGTCTTTAAATATTCTCTTATGTTGTCTAAAAATTGCAGAAATTACACTGGAATCGAATAATTCATTACTTTCTCTTATGACCTTCTCAAGCCATTTTTTATCTTTTCAAAAGGAAAAAATCCCCATAAAAATTACAAATTAAAATATTTTGAATAGAAGATTCACAATAAATAGCAATATATTTATTAAATGTACTCGAGGCTCCTCTGGAAGATCGCTACGACCGCAGGGGAGCCGTGGCTCCCCGGTTGGGAAGACCTGCCTTAGGAGCAATGTGGTGCTAAATTTTGTTAACATTAAAAGAGATTATTTTTTTCGTTAATCGAACTGTTTTGGAATTAGCCCATTTTGGATTTTTTTAGAGGGGAGTTCTTTTGCTTAAATAATTTGGGTTATTTACTTCCCCCTTAGCCAAGTCTTGGTATATCAGCTAAATAACCAAAAGCAGTGATAATTTCATAGCGAAATACTGTGTCCCCCATCGGTTTGTATGTGTGCATATACCTGAATGCGTGCATGTATTTGTGTACAAGCATAACATGCTCGATGCTCGGTGCACTCACACTCAACCCCTGCTCCTTGGGGGTATTAGCTGCAATGCTGGATGGATGTTCTACTCGGCAAAGGAAGCTTGTGTTCCAAGCAGCAAACATAATGAGCAAAGTTTTCCATACGATGTCGTTGTTGTTGTCACCGTTGTTCTGGATTTTTGTGGCGAAGCACAGTCCGCCTCACACACATGCATATGTACACACACAGAGGAACTGAAGGACCCAAAACCGACCCATACAAAAGTGGTGGGGGGTTCATTTTTAGAAAAATCTTAACTTTTATGCTGCAAAGCTGAAAGGGTCTGTTAGGGTTGGGATTTGATAGGATTCAAGAACCGCATTTATGCGTCTTTTATGGGTGTTTAACACACAACGGCGATGTGAATATGTGAATACTGCGCTTTGTCATGCTGCACCGCATACCATAAGAAGCGTATCATCAGTGCCACTGACTGACTGTGAGGCTGGTCGGAATTGTTCTGGCCTGGTTGGTGGCGCTGATGATGGTGGTGCTACAAGCCACCACAAATAAGCTGGCATAATGTTCTTGTTGTTGTTTTTGTTGTTGTTCTTGCTTATGGTTAGCCTTACATTACCCACACATTTTAACACTTTTGCCGTGTGCGGTTAATTAAATTGTGTGACTTTGCTGCAACTTTTTCTTTTTTCTGCCATCTCTGGAGAGTCCATAATGTCCTGCCTTCCATTCCCTTCCCTTGAAATATATTCCAGGAGGCGGTGCAGAGAATAAAAAAAAATTATGTATGCTCCCGATATTTTCTACATAAATTTACTGCACTCAACAGCAACGACAACGACAACGATTGCCATAATTATGATGCCGAGAAGAACTGTGATGACAAAGATGAAGAATAAGGCTGTGCTAATGATGATCATTGCCATCATCATCATCGTCATCATCCTCATCCAACCACGGATGATGGTGGAGCTGTATGTAATGCTTTAGCAAACTTTTTTGTTCTTATTATTTTTCTTTGTAATATAGGGGCTTTACCGCATAATCATGCTTTTTTTTAATTCGTCATCCTTTTTTCTCTCTCGCCTTTCTTGTCTTTACTGCAGCAGGAGAAGGCGAAAAAAAAAACGCTAAACTTTTACTTGCTCTAAGAAGCACAAAGTACTTTCTGGTTTTGGGCCCAGAGTACTTTGTGCTACTTACGAGCAGTATACTGCTCGCCTTTGGATCTTAACTACTGTGTCTGGGATTTATAGTTAGAGCGGATTACAAATGCCAATGGTTGGCAAGGAATTGTTTTAAAGTTCTTTAAAGCTTTGAACTTATGCTGAGAATTTTAAATTCTAAAATTGAATATTAACGGGGAAAATTCGATTGGGATAAACATTTTATTTTGAAATTAAATAAGTATACCAAATAAGACTATTTCAGTCGAGTTAACCGACTTATATATGGAAATGCTTAATTTTTTCCGATCGAAAACGGTTTACCAGAACCGAAGACGAGTTCCAATGTTTTCAATGTTTTATTCGGTGTTTTTTGGTAAAATATAGTATTTGTGAAATAAAATTAATGTAGACGAACTGCAAATTCTATACATATAGGATTTCTGGTAAAGGTTATTATGCATTTCTCACAAAGGTTTACTCGATTGAAATTTTTTATTTATTTTTATTTTTGAGCTATATTCTGTTAATCTATTTGTGTTATTTTTTTATACCAATGTAAGCGTTATTTCATTATTTTTTTGATAATTTTTCTCTTGGATGATTTTTATTTATTTATTTACTATATGAATTACACGGAGGAAAATCGTCATTTTTGATATGTTTGAATTGAAGAAAAAAAATACTTGGAAACGACTTTTTTAAATATTATATATTTGGTAACAAATAAATTTTATTTGAAAATCAAGAAATTTTGTTTGGAATGCATATATTTTTATATAAGAACATAATTTATTTGCAAACTGAATTTCACAAATAAAATATGTGTTTACACACAAACAAAGTAATTGTTTAAGAAGTTTTCCAAACATATTTTATTTAAAAAGATTTATAAAACTTTGCTGACTTATTCGATTTTTAGTTAGATTTTCCTATTTTTCGTGTTAAACTTTATAGCTAAAAATGTCTTTTAATTTATAAATATTCCAATTCATCACTTATTGCCAATCCATCAATGCCACTTATATTTGCGAAAGATTATTCGATTTAAGTTTTAATTAAATTTTACAAGCATTATAATATTTATAAAATGCTCTTTGAACATCTGAACATCTGATAAACGGAAAACATGTACATATTTAAGTTAAGGCATTTATAAAATGCCAAAATAAATAATTACAAATTAATCTTTGTTTCGGAAATACATACTAGTTCCAAATAAAAAAATATTGAGCGCCTCAGTAGGCGAGTTGGTAGCGTACTCGCCTATGAGTTTGGGGGTCGTGGGTTCGATTCCCACCAGAGGCTCTGGTCTGGCGCTGCAAACATTTAGCCATATGGTCATTGTAACCCGGCCTTTCCCTGGACCTTAAAATTATAATATAAATTTACTGTGTATTGTAATTCATATAAATAAATAAATAAATAAAAAAATATTTGAATGGGAGCATATTTTTGTTTAGAACAATATCCTCCCAAACATATAATATTTGTGTGTGTGAAATATGTATATATTTGGAGTGTACCCTAAACATATGTATATTTCAAGCCGAATATGTTTGGGGTAATATACCACAGGAGCGATTTTTTTCAGCGTGTAGGCGAGCTCGCTACCAACTCACTTACTGGGGCGCTCAATGGATGATTTTTATATCGCCAATATAGGGCCAAATGAAAAATTACCTATAATTTTTCATTCGAAAAAACCGAGTAAGCAATAATCATACCACCTTTAATATCTCCTCACCTTAGAGACGATGGTAGGTTTAGGTTAGGGTGGCAGCCGTATTTTTTTTTATACAAGCTCACATAGACCAGTTTAGGTCCCTAGTCTTACCAAGGGCTGAAATGCCCCTCATCGAAACCAACCTGTTTGATATACAAATTTATCGATAGTACGAATATCGGTATTGGAAAGATCTGTTAGACTGCCTAGAAAGGCCGACCCCAGTATGTCCAGTCGTCGTTTATTCAGAGCGGGGCAGTCGCATAGCAAGTGCTTAATGCTCTCCACTTCTTCCCCATCTCCACAGCTTCTGCAGAAGTCATTAGAGTCAATAACCAATCTTTTGGCATGTTCGCCGATCAAGCAGTGTCCCGTCAGAATTGATAGTAACGTAGACAATCTTTGCCTCTCTAGTGCGAGGAGATATTTTGATCTTCTCAGGTCATACTTTGGCCAGATTTGTCTAGCTACCCCGCAGTTGCCGATTTCTGTCCATCTTTCGTTGGACTGCCTGATTGCCTCTTGCCTAAGCCAAAGCTTGCACGTGGATAGTGGCGCGCACCAATATATGCAAATTCTTAGAGAATTTGTAATGTCGTCCCTTTCCTAGCAAATTCATTGGCTTTGCAGTTCCCCGGGATATCCCTATGACCAGGCACCCATATGAGGTGTATATTAAACTGCTCAGCCATCTCGTTAAGAGATCTGCGGCAGTCGAGGGCTGTTTGTGAATTTAGGGAAGTTGCCTCCAGAGAATTGATGGCAGCCTGGCTGTCCGGGTAAATGACAACGCCAGTATTGGTTACTATGTTGCGACTCAGCCACTTGGCTACTTCCCATATTGCCATTATTTCGGCTTGATAGACACTGCAGGTATCTGGTAGTCTGTGAGCTATATCCAAACTAAGCTCTGCACAGTGTACTCCGAAGCCAACCTTTTCATCAAGCTTCGAAACCATCTCCACTTTTAAAAGTGGAGATGGTTTCTACTACCTGGTATCCTGCCAACCCATTCCTCTCTGGCTTATTCCGGGCTTAAAAACTTACTCCTATGGATAGCTCAGAAATCGGGAATGCAATTAAAAGAAGTTATATTGTATTGTCTTTAGTCGGGCTTTAGGACTATACTAGAGTTCGCGCGATTAATCGGCCTATGGCATAAAATTGGTACCGGCCAGCAATCAGTTACAAAATTTAAAAGTAATTTATTGCTTCTTAAGAAAATGTTGTACAATTTATCAACAAAAAAAACTACTCGGTCTTGATTTTATTGGTCGTTTTACCTTTAGCATTTCTGACGACGAACGAATGTATATCGCATCAGGGGATATAACAAAACATTGACAAACTGCTGAGGCATATCCGTAAATGGTTCACCAGACTGGAACTTCTTTGCTTGTTTTCCTGTTGCCTTAACGCATTTTTCTCATGGTAAAGTGAAAAACTGACGAAAGTAAAAACACAGAACAGAAAAAAGAAAATCTGTTGGTTTTTCTTTAGTTTTATGGTTTTTCAAACTTAACCGAAGCAAAAAGAAAGAACTCCTAGAAAGACATCAATGTAAAGGAAGGAAAAAACTGAAGAGCTACACAGCTATAGGATAATAAAAACTACAGCAACGTTGTCCGTACATATAAAACAAAGCTGGCGACATGTGCACGTACAGAGAGGACGACATTACAATGAATTATCTCTTTAAACTCTGCTGTTTTGGGGGAGTGGGATGGATAGTAATGTTGAAGAGAACGTTGGTGTCAACATGAAATTCTCATTCAGAAGAGACATTTTACATGAGTGTTTTTAATTCATTATTTTCAATTGATTTCAAGTTTATTTCTAGCTGAAAATTACATGTGAAGTAAATTAATTTTCATGTCGAATTCAATATTGCAATATCGAATTCTATTATTTTAGCGTCGAATTCTTTTATTTGGCATAAAATCAGAAGAAATTTTTAAACAACCAAGATTTATCTAATTTGCCTCTCTATTTTGTGGATGAGTGGGATGTAGAATCGAAGAAATCGTTGGTGTCGTCATAAAACGCATTCAGAGTGCAAGTTTTCCTAACTCTGTTTAATGAAGTATTGCTTTTCAATTGATTTCCAGTATATTTCAAGCTGAAAATTACATGTAAAGTAAATTGATTTTCAAGTTGAATTTTAGAATAACTTCCAAAGAGGAATTACGAGTATATTATTTGGGCATAATAAACTAAAAAATTTTTGAACAACCCTTACCAAAGGATTGTCTAAAAATTCATCCAAAGAAGTCCCAAACTTTACAATAAGGACAATTCAAACATAGAATTAGGAAAATCTACTTAATATTGTGAAAATTGGCATAATTTCAAATATGAAATATCCTTGTTTTAAAGATTAAGGCGTCTTTTGAAGCAAAATCTTTAAAATAAATTAATATTTGTCCAGCGTAAGTCATAAAAAAAAACAATCAAAATTTAGTAAGTCATTTTCTCTCGGAGATAAGGATAAAGTACATACTCTTTCTTCACACCCACACTCTCCTGTGGCAAGTACTATATCCTTACAACATCTGCCCCTCTTGTGGCTTTTGCTAGCCATTTTCTTTCAACGTGCATCTCTAGTGCAACGTTTAGTTTTAGCTTTTCTCCATAGCCATCATGGCTTTGTCCCCTCTTTCAGCAGTACACGTTGTGTCTGTCGTTCGTTGTCTCTGATGTTGTGAGAAGTATTTAAATTACATTTAATATGCAAAGTGAAATAGTTTTATACCCTCTCTTTACACAATTAATTATCAAAGTTTATGCAATCACAAAACCACTCCTCCACTCCCCCATTCCCCCATTCCCACCTCAACGCTCCATCCTTCATCATCCCGATACTATCTCCATATCTATTCACCATTTTGTTCTTTTTGCATAGCATTATTCGTCTGGTGGAAAACTTGCATAAGCACGAAATAGTTTAAGATTAGTTTTGTGGGGGAGAAAAGGATAGCTCTGGGGTTGGGCAGATGAAGATGATGTACTTTTTTAGCTTATTGTTTTACAGATTATTAACAGAATTTAAGGCTTAATGCCAATTCACTTAATTACTTTGAAATAGAAAACAAGTTGTAATGATAGCGTTGACATTTAATTTTGGAGATTATCATCTAAATGGTTTTGGTTACAAAAGTTTATTGTCATTTAGTCCTAAAGCTGTCCGTCTATTGGTCTGACTGTTGCTAACGATAACTCTCGAAAGGATGACCGAATGTTTTCAAATTTGGAGGGTTGTTACATTTTCTCCAAACATAGTTTAATTCCGACAATGGGTCATATTGGTGGCCCCCCGTTTCTGGTTGATTTATTGTGCTATTGTTCGTTTTATACCTATATACCATTTATATTATACCATTTTTGCCCCTATATTGCAAATAATGCAATTTTTTTAAAATTGTATGTGAAAATATAATTGATTGACAGCGAAAGTAAAAGTTTAGCTGTAATTATTCGATTTAAATATCAAACATATAAGGAATAGCATCAATGAGACGAATAAGAATTATTTACAACTTCAAAGAACAAAAAAAAATCTCGCCAGGTAATGTAACTGGTTTTCCAATAGGGATGATATGATTTGGAAGTGACGTTTCGGCCATTTGTAATATGTCAAGATCTGTCATTTGTTTTTCATTGTATTCAGTAGTGTTTACAATTTCGTCATGGAGAGATATAAGCAAGAACAACGTTTACAAATTATTCGGTTTTATTATCAAAATAATCGTTCTCCCATTGCAACTTTTCGTGCGCTAAGTCAATTTTTTTTTAATAAAAAAAAAACACTTTTCAGTCGACCTACGACCTTGACACCCATCAGCATTATTTTAGCTCTCATTAAGAGCTATAATTTTGCCATTGGCCGATTGCGGGTACGTGCCACACAGCAAATGAAACAATTGAATTGTTGCGAGAATAGTTTGGAAATTCGATTATTTGAAGAAATTGTGATACGAGGGTTGCTATATATATTGCTGGCCATCTGACATTTCCATTGGAAAGTTTGTCATTTTTTAGCATAAACGTACTCAGAACGACCATCATTTGTGTCGTTTACAGTGACTTGAAAAAATAAATTTGTCAAAAAAATGGAATTAACTCGTGAACATTTTGGTGCGATAATTTTTCACAATTTTCGACGTGGATTATATCGACAAGAGTGCATCGATGAACTTCAATTTTTGTATGGCGATGAAGCACCATTGAAAAACTGGTTTATTGAATTCAATCGTGGCCGACGCTCGCTCAAAGACGAAGGTCGTCCAAAAGCGGCCGTTGTGCCGGAGAACATTGATGCCGTGCGTGAACTGATAATGCAAGATCGTCATGCAACATACCGTGAGATAGAGGCATCATTGGGTATTTCTTCCACCAGCATACATTCGATTTTGCATGAACACCTGGCACAATTTGACAATCGCTCAAAAAAAGGCTCTTGTCGATTGGTGCAAAAAAATTTTGAAAAAATACGATCGCGGTGCTTCAAGAGACGTTTATAAGATCATCACAGGTGACGAATCTTGGATCTATGCGTATGAGCCCGAAACAAAACAGCAATCGACCGTGTGGGTCTTCGAAGACGAGCCAAATCCAACGAAAGTTGTTCGTGGAAGAAGCACTTTGAAGCAAATGGTCGCCTGTTTCTTCGGCAAAACTGGTCATGTGGCGACTGTTCCGCTTGAGCAACGTAGGACGGTAAATTCTGAGTGGTACATCACAATTTGTTTGCCAGAAGTCTTCGGAGAAATTCGAAAAACCAACAAGAGAAGACGAATCATTGTTAACCATGACAATGCGAGCTCTCACACATCGGCTCAAACCAGCGCCTTTTTGACCGGCCAAAACGTCGAATTGATGGGTCATCCGCCGTACATCCCTGATTTGACACCCAATGTCTTATTCTTATTCACTCACATCACGAAAAAACTGCTTGGTCAACGTTTTTCGACGCCTGAAGCAGCTGTCGAAGCGTTCAAAGACCATGTTTTGGAGGTGAGCTTTCAACACACTGTAACCAAAACAATTCGCGCTCAAATGACAAAACGGTCTGAGTGAAGTTATGCTAAAAAATTGCATACTTTCCTATGGAAATGTCAGATGGAAATATAAAGGGTTTTCCAACAAGAGGTGTTATTTTGGTATTCAAAAAAATGCAATTTTTTTAGATAAATGATCGGATGTTTATTTCATAATAATAATGCCGTTAATAATGAAAATCAACATCAGCCAAATGGCCACCACGACCACGCTTACAGGACCATATCCTTTTCATGAAATTTTCCATAACCAAATCGCAAAGTGCCTGCCCTATGTCCTCGATAGCCTCACGAATTCTATCTTAGAGGTCTTGAATCGACGCTGGGCTGTTGGCGTAGACCTTATCTTTCACGTGGCCTCAAAGGAAGAAGTCGCAAGGTTTTAAATCACAAGATCTCGGTGGCCAATTGTGATCACCTCTTCGATAGATAACACGGTCCGGAAACTTTCCCGTTTCGTCGCAATGGTTTCGTTGCTTGTGGGGCACGTAGCGCCGTCTTGTTGAAAGTAAACGTTGTCCAGATCAATACCTTTCAACTCCGACCATAAAAAATCATGAATCATCTCTCGATAGCGCAATCCATTCAACGTAACTGTTGATCCAACCTCATTTTCGAAAAAGTAAGGTCCAATGACCCCGCCGGACCATAAACCGCACCAAACAGTCACACGTTAAGGATGGAGAGGCTTCTCAACAATAACTCTTGGTTTTTCCGAGCCCCAGATGCGACAATCTTGCTTGTTGACTTAGCCACCGAGGTGGAAATGGGCCTCATCAGTCAAGTTGATTTTGTATCTTCGTATCGTTTTTTGTTCGATCGTTTTTTGATCGCTTTGTATCGTTCGACGATCGTGTATCGTTCCATTTTTAATAATGGCGTAGTTTCTACTGTCAAAGTCAAATGTCAAAGATTAAAAGCTTCAAAAGTGACAGCTACCGAAATACCGGGTGATATCAAATAACACCTCTTGTTGGAAAACCCTACATATATGACAACCGTACTGAATGGCCTCCAAGAAGTTGTGATTTAACACCATTATACTATTTCTTGTGAGGTTATTTGAAGTCATTGTTCTTTCGAAATAAACCAGACTCTCTTCAAGCTTTACAAGTCAATATTGAACGTGCCATTCGACTTGATTTTGTGGAAAAAGTGCTCGAAAATTGGGTCGAATTCGTTCCTGCAGAAGAAGTCGTGGAGGCCATTTGAATGACGTCTTATTTATAACTTAATTGTATCGATTGTACTTCACATTAAATAAAAAACTTTTGAATTTCCTTAACAGGAGGGTGTATATATAATTGCTACGAGCAAGAAGTTTAACACATCGAAGGAGTGACCTAAGACCCCAAGTATGTTCGGCGGATATCTGTTTTTGGTCATTTTAAGTCATTTGAGCAATGTACGTCCGTCTGTCTTTCTGTGTGTCTGACTGCTGGCTGGTGCGCACGATAACTCTCGAAAGGATTAATCGATTGACTTCAAATTTGGTATGCGTTAATATTTTTCTCTATCTCCGGCTAAGTTCGAAGATGGGCCATATTGGTCTACACCTTCTAGTACCTCCCCCACAAAGGGTTAACATTTAGTGAAATATTGATTCTTTAATAACTTTTAAACTTCTTTCTCGAGTCTTCTGAAATTCCACACATAGTATTAGTTTATTAGTCGCTTACACCTCGAGAAAATGGGCAAAGTAGGCACGCCCCCCAAAAAATATGTCGTCGTTTGATGTCCCTGTCGGTCTACTTTTGTAGCGTCCCTGTTGAAAAACCCTGTAAATATTTAAATGTAATTTCAAAGAACTCTGAAATAATTGTTGTTGTTGAAGGTTATATGAAAATATTGCATTTAGAACGCCAACGCGATGAACATTAGTAAAACAAAATGCGTACGAATGTAACGTCCGCAACCCAGGATTTGCCCATCTGCGTACCAAACTACATTTTTTGATTTTCAACAAAAAAATGTATTTGTTAACAAGTATGCGAGTACACGGGGCAAAAATCGCCTTTTCTGATATGTTTGAATCGAAAGAAAATATATTTGGAACACAAATTTTTAATTATGTATTTCTGAGCAAATAAATTTTATTTGAAAATCAATAAAATATATTTGGAACTCGTATATTAATATGTTACAACATATAATATTTGCAAACTAAATTTCTCAAATAAAATATGTGTTTGAATGCAAATGAAATTATTGTTTAGGAATTTCTCCAAATATATTTTATTTAAAAAATATTTTCGAAACTTTTGTTGAATTTTTCGAATTTCATTTTAGTTTTTTTTTGGCGTCGAATTGAACCTCTCAGTTATGATACCAATTGTAGCATTGATTTCTATTTTAAATTAATAATTTCAAATTTCTGAGTATTCCAAGCCATCATTAGTTGTCAATCCTCCAAGTAATATATTTCGAACCAAGAATATACGATTTCAATTATTATTATTTATTATTTTTAAGGCATGAAAAATTTCTAAAAAATTAACTTTGAATTACTGACACAATTTATTTTCTGAATACTTAAATGCAAATAAATATTTGTTTCGGAAAAAATTGTCCAAAATAAACACATATTGGGATGTAAACAAAGATTTGTTTAGAACAACATCTTCCCAAATATATAATTTTTGTGTGTACCAAATATTATATGTTTGGAATGTACCCTAAACATATATATGTTTCAAGCCGAATATGTTTGGGACAATATACTACAGAAGCAATTTTTTTTTTCAGCGTGTATAAATTCAATTCAAACACATCAAAAATGGGGATTTTCACCCGTGTAGAGCGGCTATAAATAAAAGTTACCGATGTTCACAGCTTACATGAACATTTGGTATGTTTTATTCATACATATTCTCAAAATATTGCGTTTCTGCGATTGACCAATTAGGAGCGATTCGCGATCGTAATAAACTCTTAAATTATATTTTTCTTCAATAAAATTGGCAGAGCTAATATTTCCCGAAATCCGCTATTTGAGAATAAAAACCGAGCCATTGTTTAGCAGACGATGATTGCCATACAAATGATTATACATAGCATTATCATTATTTCAAACTCAAATGCTGAAATCTTGTATAGGCCTTTTCGTCCATAAAAGTAACACTTTCTAACTTACAGTAGCATATTTAACCCTTCATATCTCTAGTTTTTGTCCCAAAAGCTATATTCATACCCTAAGACCATATAAACTCTTTTTTGTACACTGATAGAAAATGCTTCGTCATGACGACGAATTTGTATATCATCACGATTATTTTTTCGTCAAAAGTCATCTAACGTACGGAATAATCCTCTTGATCAATTCGTTCGTCACCATGACGAATTTCTGTTTCCAAAAACTTTCGTCCTCAGGATGATCCATTCATCACCACGACGAACCCCATTCATCATCACGACGAATCCCATTCATCACCACGACGAATAGCAGTCATCACCACGACGAACTCTATTCATCACCATGATGCACTCCATTCATCACCACGACGAATTTCATTCGTCATCACGACGAATCCCATTCATCATCACGACGAATTCCATTCGTCACCACGACGAATCCCATTCATTATCACGACGAATCCCATTCATTATCACGACGAATCCCATTCATCACCACGACGAATTCATGCCCACGACTATTTAAATTTTAAAAATTCCAATAAATGTTCTTCTAGTTTTAAACCATTTAAAATGGTATGGAAAATAAAATTATTTGACTGCATTGCTAGGTTCAGTTGTGAATATTCGTTTCGAGACGCAGTTCTTATCAGGTAAGGCTGAAATCAAACAAACGAGAAGTATTCATTACTTCTGCTATTTTAAATGTTTCACACTTATACAGTTTGTCGAGCTGCATGTATGTACGAGTATGCATGTGTTTGATGTTTTGTTAAACAAACATCAGTTACGCCCTGCCAGTGCGGTTTGTTTGAACCAATCGGTGCTGCGTGGAACACACCCGTGGACGAACATAACAACGTCGCATGTCTTACTTTGTTTTGCTGTAGGAGTTGACGTTGCCGTAAAGGGCGAATAAGTCGATCGTTCTCATGATGAATGGATAATCTTATTGACGAACGGTGTTCATATATTTAAGCAGAAACTATAATTTGATTGCTTCGTTTGATCATATTTTCAGCAAAATGGCCAAACAAATCTTTTCGTCGTGGGAATGAAACCTTATCGTTCTCTCGACGAATTTCGAAATCACCAAAAACATGACTTGATGATCGTGTTCGTTCTATTGACGTACAAAAACATCGCATGTACGAAACTTTTCGTCACCAGTACGAAGATATATTGACGAAACTGATTCGTCATGGTGACGAACGGCTTTTCTATCAGTGTACCATATTTGGTAACTTATTTTGTCCCACTGTGCTCTGTGGGAAAAAGACAGTTCTTATCTCTAGGTCTAAATAATTTTTTTCGCACTAAGTAAAAATTGTGTACACCCTGGTACCATATTTACCCCACTTAACCCATTAAAAGTATGAATCGGTCAAGAAGCAATTTTTTGGAATATTAACCTATGTAGGATTTCGTAATGTTAATGAAAAGTTTCGCTGTTTTAACGAAACAAAATCAAGGAAAACTCTTATTATTTAATACTACCATATGTGTTTTTCTTTCAGTACTTGTTAGATGACAGAACATTTACCTCCGCAACACCCACAATATTGTTGTTGTGTTTAGGCCACTGTCGCTCTCATTGCTTCATATGCAGTAACCAAATATAAATAGAATCCAGACGTTGTCAATGTTATTTTTAATCATTCTTTGAAATTGAAATTTCTCATTTCCTTTTGTAAACTATACAAAAAGTTCTCTGCCTTAAATCGACAAACCGTCCGTCCGTCAGTCAGTCACAAAACATTTTCATTTTCGTCCTTTGGCATATCACGACCACCACCACCGCCACCATCATCGTCACATGCTAAAGAAGCAACTGTAATTCACTTCCCAGAGACACGATATGCATAATACCTACATATGTATGTATGTACATACATATGCACATACTTGAACGTTCTCCAACTCAAGCTTACCTTATTGTCACAAAAGCGGATGCCGTCGACCTGCCAAAATCATTCTTCACCGAACATTCGTAGCGTCCGCCATCGAATATGGTTACGTTGCGTACAAACAGACTGCCCGTTCCGCTGATTTCGTATTTGTTCGTTAACAAAACATTCGGATCAATAATACGACCATCTCTGCGCCACGTAATCTGCAAACAAATCGAATCGGGAGGAAAGAAAGAACACACACACACACATACATTGGTAACAGTAAAAAACAGAAGGAACTTCCGTGATAATGCCTGAAAACTGCCGGTCGGTCTCCTGCTCAGCTTGTCGGGTCGTCTGACCTGTTTAATTAAAAATTGTCGGCTGGGGGGTGAGCCAGTTCAGCAAATGGCTAACGGCCAACGGCCGACAGTCCACAGACAGAGACTACCGGGAATTTCCACCATAAATAAAATCAATCAAGTTTGAACTCACCTGTATACCATCCGAATCCTCGGTCTTGCAGGGCAACTCAATGCTGGTGCCACTCAACGCATCCAGATTGTATGGCTCTATTAGTAGACGGGGAGCACTGCGCACCTGTTCCACAGTGACCGTGGCCGATATCTTTGTGCGACCATTATCGTTCTCCGCAATGCAGGTATAGATGCCTGTACCCAAAACAAAGCAAAAACAAAGAGAGTGCGGTAGTTACAAAAAATACATAGTCAACTTTGGGGGCGTGGTGGGAGGAGTTGAGGAAGGAGTAGGAGGAATTAAATTTAAATGCAATTTGTGTGTGTTTATTTTTCGTATAATTTCAGCCAATATTTATTCATTAATTATTCTCATTTGATTCGTTTTTCGCATCTCATCGGTGCGCGGGAGCTGCTTGTTGTTTTTATTGTTTTGTCCTCCTCGACTGGTTCAGGTCGACTAATTAATATTCTGTGTGTTTTATATAGGCACCACCCGCAAAATAAGTAAATAGCTTTAGTTGATCGGGTCGCGGGTAACATTTGGAATGTGCATAGAAAATAATATTCATACAAAACAAATTTAATTGAAGCTAAATTTTCCATTAACTACTTCATTGGAATTATTAAAATATTAATTGAATAAACAACTATAAAGGGTGTTTTTTAGAGCTGAAGAACTTTAAATTAAAACCAGTAAGGAAAGGCTAAAGTCGGGCGGTGCCGACTATATAATACCCTACACCACTCTCGTAATATTGAATAACTCTGATATATAAATTTTGTATTTCATGTATAAATTGTTTACATAAATTTACTTTTGGGACATTTTATACTTAAGTAATACCCTGTACCACAGTGTGGTGTAGGGTATAAAAACGATTGGATCTAAAGAGCCAAATCGGATGATACATATATATGGGAGCTATAGCTAAATCTTTACCGATTTTCTTCAAATTCCGCAATGTTGGTTCATGAATCAAGAAACTCTACCATTCAAAATTTCAAAACGATTGGATGTAAAATATAGATTCTATAGAACTAAAGGGCCAAATCGGACGAAACATATATATGGGAGCTATAGCTAAATCTTAACCGATTATCTTCAAATTCGGCAATGTTGGTTCATGGATCAAGAAACTCTACCATTCTAAATTTCAAAACGATCGGATGTAAAATACAGCTTCTATAGGACTAAAGGGCCAAATCGGACGAAACATATATATGGGAGCTATAGCTAAATCTTAACCGATTTTCTTCAAATTCGGTAGTGTTGGCTCATGGATCAAGAAACTCTACCATTCTAAATTTCAAAATGATTGGATGTAAAATACAGCTTCTTCAGGACTAAAGAGCAAAATCGGACGAAACATATATATGGGAGCTATAGCTAAATCTTAACCGATTTTCTTCAAATGCGGCAATGTTGGTTCATGGATCAAGAAACTCTACCATTCTAAATTTCAAAACGATTGGATGTAAAATACAGCTTTTATAGGACTAAATGGCCAAACCGGACGGAACATATATATGGGAGCTATAGCTAAATCTTAACCGATTTTCTTCAAATTCGGTAGTGTTGGTTCATGGATCAAGAAACTCTACCATTCTAAATTTCAAAACGATTGGATGTAAAATACAGCTTTTATAGGACTAAATGGCCAAAGCGGACGGAACGTATATATGGGAGCTATAGCTAAATCTTAACCGATTTTCTTCAAATTCGGTAGTGTTGGTTCATGGATCAAGAAACTCTACCATTCTAAATTTCAAAACGATCGGATGTAAAATACAGCTTCTATAGGACTAAAGTGCCAAATCGGACGAAACATATATATGGGAGCTATAGCTAAATCTTAACCGATTTTCTTCAAATTCGGTAGTGTTGGTTCATGGATCAAGAAACTCTACCATTCTAAATTTCAAAACGATCGGATGTAAAATACAGCTTCTATAGGACTAAAGGGCCAAATCGGACGAAACATATATATGGGAGCTATAGCTAAATCTTTACCGATTTTCTTCAAATTCGGCAATGTTGGTTCATGAATCAAGAAACTCTACCATTCTAAATTTCAAAACGATCGGATGTAAAATACAGCTTCTATAGGACTAAAGTGCCAAATCGGACGAAACATATATATGGGAGCTATAGCTAAATCTTAACCGATTTTCTTCAAATTCGGTAGTGTTGGTTCATGGATCAAGAAACTCTACCATTCTAAATTTCAAAACGATCGGATGTAAAATACAGCTTCTATAGGACTAAAGGGCCAAATCGGACGAAACATATATATGGGAGCTATAGCTAAATCTTTACCGATTTTCTTCAAATTCGGCAATGTTGGTTCATGAATCAAGAAACTCTACCATTCTAAATTTCAAAACGATTGGATGTAAAATATAGATTCTATAGAACTAAAGGGCCAAATCGGACGAAACATATATATGGGAGCTATAGCTAAATCTTAACCGATTATCTTCAAATTCGGCAATGTTGGTTCATGGATCAAGAAACTCTACCATTCTAAATTTCAAAACGATCGGATGTAAAATACAGCTTCTATAGGACTAAAGGGCCAAATCGGACGAAACATATATATGGGAGCTATAGCTAAATCTTAACCGATTTTCTTCAAATTCGGTAGTGTTGGCTCATGGATCAAGAAACGCTACCATTCTAAATTTCAAAATGATTGGATGTAAAATACAGCTTCTTCAGGACTAAAGGACAAAAACGGACGAAACATATATATGGGAGCTACAGCTAAATCTTAACCGATTATCTTCAAATTCGGCAATGTTGGTTCATGGATCAAAAAACTCTACCATTCTAAATTTCAAAACGATCGGATGTAAAATACAGCTTCTATAGGACTAAAGGGCCAAATCGGACGAAACATATATATGGGAGCTATAGCTAAATCTTAACCGATTTTCTTCAAATTCGGCAATGTTGGTTCATTGATCAAGAAACTCTACCATTCTAAATTTCAAAACGATTGGATGTAAAATACAGCTTCTATAGGACTAAAGGGCCAAATCGGATGAAACATATATATGGGAGCTATAGCTAAATCTGAAGCGATTTTAACCAAATTCAATAGCGATTTTAACAACCGCGAAATACTCTAAACTGCAAAATTTCAGAACGATCGGAGTAAAATTGCGACCTATAGTCGACGAAAAACTTTACATGGACAGACGGACATCGTTAAATCGACTCAGCTAGTGATTCTGAGTCGATCGGTATGCTTTAAGGTGGGTCTAGCTGCGTTATATTCACATGTTACAAACATCTGCCGTGAAACAAACTTATAATACCCTGTACCACAGTGTGGTGTAGGGTATAATAAAGTAAAGAAAAAAATGGGTGGTGAAAATGGTGAATTTACGTCTCTTGTGTGACTTGTAAGCTTTCTTCCAAGGTATATACATAATTCCCATATGCAAGTTTCTTTGTAGGTTGGTATATATACAAGTGATGATCGCCATAACTACAAGCTCACACTGTGTCATGTATAAAGTCCCTCTGATGATAACCCCGCACAGGATTGAAATACGTATAAGGGTATGTCTTTACATGGCTTCCAAAGTGCAGTGTCTTATCTTTTTCAATACACCACAAAAACCTCTCTTTCGAAAGGAAGAGTTGATCGAAAAATCTGAACAATTCGGATGAGAAACATTCAATAAATCTAATAAAAAAATATATAATTTAAACGGCTTTATTGTATAGATAACACTATGCAACAGAAAAATTGTTTATGTCCGATGTCTAAAAATTTATGAAACCAAAAAAAGTTTATGGCATAGTTTTTTTAAAAAAAAATGTTCTTTAAAAATTCCAATTTTCATAGAAGATATGTTTAGTATTTGGCCCATATTTTATGAAGCATAAGCCAGATAAGGGCTTTAAATCCTTTAAACTAATGGTGATTTCGTTTGTGCAAAAAAATGCAAAATTTTTTCTACATTTTACACTGAAACCGCATTTTTATGTTTGTTTGTAAAAATGGTGCAACCGTATGAAAGGGGTTTGATTTCTTTTGTATGCATTTCCCACACTCATGCATGTAATGCCTTTTCCACACTCAGCCCACTCCACGGTGTGGAGGGTTGCACCGTCAAAAAGCAAACCTCAGAACCAAACCTAATTGAAAGCGTACATTCTTAATGCATTATCAAATGGTTGCGCCATAATGTAGGTATGGGTTTTACTCGCAGCACGTTTTTTTGTTCGATTGTTCGCATGCAATCTGCGAAATTAGCAGTGGGTACAAGGGGAATTTTTAAAATGTCGCAACATGATGTGGTGATATCATTTTTTAGAAACGAATTGTTTTTGAACACTTCAGGCGTCGAAAAACGTTGACCAAGCAGTTTTTCCTGATGTGAGTGAATAAGAATAAGTCATTGGTTGTCAAATCAGGGCTGTACGGCGAATGACCCATCAATTCGACGTTTTGGCCGGTCGCGCTGTCATGGTGCACAATTCGTCTTCTCTTGTTCGTTTTTCGAATTTCTCCGAAGACTTCAGGCAAACAAATTGTGGCCTGATAATTGACCGTCTTACGTTGCTCAAGCGGAGCAGTCGCCACATGACCAGTTTTTCCGAAGAAACAGGCGACCATTTACTTCGAAGTGTTCCTTCCACGAACAACTTTCGTTGGATTTGGCTCGTCTTCGAAGACCCACACGGTCGATTGCAGTTTTGTTTCGGGCTCATACGCATAGATCCAAGACTCGCCACCTGCGACGATCTTATAAACGTCTTTTGAAGCACCGCGATCGTATTTTTTCAAAATTTCTTTGCACCAATCGACACGAGCCTTTTTTTTGAGCGATTGTCAAATTGTGCGGGATCCAACGAGAACAAACCTTTTTTACGGCCAGTTGTTCATGCAATATCGAATGTATGCTGGTGGAAGAAATGCCCAAGGATGCCTCTATCTCACGGTATGTCACATGACGATCTTGCATTATCAGTTCACGCACGGCATCAATGTTCTCTGGCACAATGGCCGTTTTTGGACGACCTTCACGACCTTCGTCTCTGAGCGAGCGTCGGCCATGATTGAATTCATTAAAACAGTTTTTCACAGTGCTATAGGATGGTGCTTCATCGCCATACAAAGATTTAAGTTCATCGATGCACATTTTTCGTGATAATCCATTTCGAAAGTTGTGAAAAATGATCGCACGAAAATGTTCACGAGTTAATTCAATTTTTTTGCCAAATTGATTTTTTCAAGTCAATGTTAACAACACAAATGGATGGTCGTACGTCAAAACGTTCTGAGTACGTTTATGTTAAAAAATTTCAAACTTTCCAATGGAAATGTCAGACGTAAGTTGTTAACTTTTGGTGCAATATGGTATATTTGTGTGAGAGGTACCAAAAGGGGCGTGGTAATAACGCCCATTTTTCACTGGACTGTGGGCACTATAAAAGCATTAAACTGTAAAAAATTTCAAGTATTTTTATGCACTGGTATAAATGTTATAATCTGTTGACTTTTGGTGCAAAATGGTCCATTTGTGTGTGAGGTACCAAAAGGGGTGCGGCAATTTCTCGAGGTGATAGTGACTAATATACTAATATTATCTGTAGAATTTCCGAAGATTCGAATAAGTAGTATAGAAGTTATTAAAGAATCAATATTTCACTGAATGTTAACCCTTTGTGGGGGAGGTACTAGTCCGGAGATAGATAAAAATATTACCGCATACCAAATTTGAAGTCAATCGGTTACTCCTTTCGAGAGTTATCGTGCGCACCAGCCAGCAGACAGACAGACAGATAGACGGACGGACGGACATGGCTCATTCGCCTTAAAATGACCCATAACGAATATCCGCCGAACAAACTTGGGGTCTCAGATCACTCATTCGATGTGTTACCCCTTTTCCGTAGCAAATGATAAAGACCCTCGTATCACTAAAGTGAGGGTATAAAAATGGACGAAGTTGCCACGAATTCTATTAAAATCTCATTAATTCGATTAGTTTTTTAATTACCATTTAATTTTTAATTAATTCCAATAATTTATCTTTAATTAAATTTACTTCTTAATAGTTTCAATTAATTAATTTTTAATTTAAATAGTTAAGAAAAACAGATAAGTAGAACTCGGATTTTTGCATATCTTGCAATTTTCATCCGATTTGAACCAAAATTTGTATTTAGATGTTTCATCACTCAAATTTAAATAATTTGAGTGCATAACAAAAATATGCCAAAAAAATTTGCAAAAAATTGGAAAATGTGCAAAAATATGAATTTTTTTTTGGCGATATACGAATCAAAAATGCAAAATATCAGAAGGATATGTCAATACTATTTAAAAAATCGTGTCACAAAAATGAAAAATGAGAGATTTCAAAAGTCATCCAAAAAAATTGCCTAAATATATGAAAAGTATGGGGTAATTCGAAACCGACCTACCCTGAATATTTACTAGGGATGTAACGAAAGTGACTTTAGCGAAAGGGAATGCGAAAGCGAATATTGAAATATATTTCTTGCGAATGCGAAAGCGAATAGTGAAATATGCATTTTTGCGAAAGCGAATAATAGTTTGACCCTTTAGCACCAACAAATTGAAGGCACTGAATTGATACTTTTCCCGGATATTCAAGTATTAAGAATGTTTTCCATAGTTTTACCTTCTGTTACCACAAGGACAAACATATTTCTTCAACTGTTTTGAAGTGGTAGAGGTTTTTATTGGTATTAATATCTTCAAATTGTGTGAGGGGAATAAGGAGATTTAACACTTTTAACAAATGGAAGCGAATACAGAAATATATTTTTGCGAAAACGAATATGAATTAATTAATGTCCGTCCCTCTGTCAGTTCACTGGAAAGAAGTGACCGAATGACGTAAAATTTCGTACGTATTGGGTAGTTCTTTCTCAAGTGCCACAGGTCAAAAACTAGATCTTTCTCAAATTTCAGAAAATATTTCCCTAGTATGTGGGAGCAATGACCCATAATATTAAAAAAAATAAATGAAAATTGGAGGAAGAGGGCGAGGTCAAAGTTCAGAAAAATTGAAAATAGAAAATATCATTTCTTAAAGCCTTTTTTTACGTACTTTACATAAATAATACTAACTTTATCTAAAACAGTTTATTTCGGTCACTTTTCGCGGAAATAAAAATTGATCTAATTTTTTTCCTTACACCGACGGTGTAAATTTTGGAGGGGGCACAACTTTTGTTCGGAAGTTCAATTAATAACTGAAAATCTTCAACAAATTACAAAGAAAAAATATTTGAAAAAAATCAACAAACAAAATATAATTGACAAATTTTTTCGTTGTAATTTGGTGAAGATTTTCAGTTATTATAATGCAACTTCGGAACCAAAGTCGTCCCCACTCCCCACCATCGGTAGAGTACATATGGACCAATTTTTTATAAAAAATTTAAGGAAAAAATAAATCGATTCTGAGATATCTCAATTTATATTTCTAATTTCCGTGAAAAGTGACCGAAATAAAATGTTTTATATAAAATTAGTATTTTTTTGAAAAATACGCGAAAAAAGCTTCAAGAAATTATATTTTGTATTTTTAAATTCGTATGCTTTGTAGCATTAAAATGAACTTCAAAAAACCATTACAGATGAAAGAAATCAATTTTTTTTTTAATTTTGACCTCGCCCCTGTCTCCAATTTTCATTTAAGTTTTTTAATAGTGTGGGTCATTACTCCCACATACTAGGCAACATTTTCTGAGAATTTGAGAAAGATCGAGTTTTTGACCTGCGACACTTGAGAAAGAACTACCCATATTTAGATTCCTGGGCGTTATTGCCAAACCCCTTCCAGTAACTCTCACACAAACGGTAACAATTCTGTGAAATTGTTAATTGTTTGTACCAATTTGTAACTTTGTGTGGGGGGTATTAAAAGATGCGTGACATTTCAGTTCTTTTTTGTCCAGCTTATAGAGATGGTAAAATGATTACTATGTATGAAATTTTACAAAAATTCCCATGAGCAGTATAGAAGTTATAAGAGTTTTAACATGCCCAAAAATGTTATCCGTTTGTGGCGGAGGTGCCACAAAGAGTAGGCTAATATGGTTGTTCATCAAACATAAACTGGGTTTGTATAAAATATTACCACGTACGAAACTTTAAGTCATTCGGTTACTCCTTTCCAGGGTTATCATTAGCACTTATTTGGATAATCCAGGATTAAGGAAATTTTCGTCCTTTTGATGTCCTTAAGACACAAAAATTCGTTACTTAATTTATAATTCTAAGAGAGGGTGTTAAAATCTTTCAAATGACACTTACAGTATCGGACAATACATCTTGGACTTCTGTACAAACGCCAAAATCTGAAAATTATCAATGATATATTCCAAAAACTGTACCTATCATCTAAGAAATTACATCAATTTAACAAAAAATGGCAATCTGGCTGCCTCAATTAAAGGTCTAAAATTCGCACGACAAAACATATTGGACTATGCATTTCTATTCAGATTTTGTGAAAATAGCTTATTTTTATCTCCACCTACGCTTTCTCGATTTATCTCTTTATTGAGAATTTCCCAGTAATTTTCAATGGGATTCAAGTCTATGGTGATTTCGCGGTATTATTCGGGTGGTTGTCGTGTTGAAATTGCCGTAATAGAGCAACATTCCACTCAGCATAGGGAAGCATGGAATTCTCCAAGATTTCGTAGTACATAAACCTATTCATTATTCCGTTTAGTGTATAGAGGGGTCCAACCACGTTACCGGAAAAGCATCCGCAGACCATGACATTGCCGCCTCCATGATTTACAGACCGTTTATAGTATAAAGGGTGCAATATTTTATAAACTAGTATATACTGTATATTCCGTTAAAAAGTTATATCGACTTCAAAATAGCAAAATTTATAAAAAAATGTTTAGATGACCAATTTGGCACCCTATAAAATCTAAACAGCTTTGAATTTGGTCATAATTCCGTATTGTTTTGTAGTATACGCGTGCAAAGTTTAATCCAAATCTAAATCATAAATAGTCAGAGTGGGCACTGAATTTATAGAAGTTTCAAAACTGTTTTTAGTTTGCATAAAAATCGACAAATGGACGGACGGCACGAAAAAACACGATTCTTGAGGTATATTGAGTGATTAAAAATTGTCAACGAAACTACTTACATAAATAATACCTAACTTACGGCCTGTTTCTGTATTTCTAAAGAAAGTCTCTGCGAACGAAAACCAGTCACTCACTATCGTCAGGAATTTGGTTTCTCTAATGTTCTATCGTTCGTTCGCCTGGCCTTACGTCAATGACGTTAGCAATTTACCAATTGGAAAATAATGTAATTGCCAGATCAATAATTTCACAACTTCCGGTCCAAAAAAGCACACATTTGTGTATGGTCGACCTTAGCAAATACATCTCTGTACTATTTTCACTAGCCGTGGCCAAAAAGCAACCCTGGGTGCTCAGTGCCAAGACTCTCATTTATTTCTCTCTCTCTCCCGTCTCTCTCATTTTGCACTGATAATTTTTTTCCATCTTAGCGAGCAACCAATATTGACTTCTTTATGCTTACATATGTACCCATATGTACACAATTTTATTATTATTTAATTGTTTTTACCATAATTATATTAATATCTACTTATTTTTTGCTTGTAATAATGTTTATTTTGTCATTGTTCCTATCAGTCGACAAATAAAATAATGTGACTCGATTTGACATTTGTGTTCGCCGAGATGACAGCAAAGAGAGATAGAGAAACCAAAATTTGCACTGAAATGATTACGTTTTCGTACGAGTCTATTATCGTACGACTGCTCGTTGTGATAGTAGTTAGTGAATCCCAAATCAGCTGTTTGTCGTCTGGCAGGCGAACGAAAGCTAATTTTTAAGTTACAGAAACAGGCTGTTAACTTAACTATGTGCTGGCATATACTAGAGGCAATGCTTCTTAAGTATGTATTTACCATTTACTCTAAAAATGCAAAACTTTTGAGATATTTCGATTTTTGTTGTTGAAATATGTCTTTTAATGTCAATATTATACAATATTTATCCATTTTTTTTAACGTTGAAAGTTCGACAAGGTCTAAAACAATAATTTCATGACAACATTGTTAATTTTTAGCCAGGGAAATGACCATATATTATTTTGAGAATTCGGAGAGTAACAATTTTGGGTCGTTCAGTATTCTTCAAAAGACTACAAGTCTTTACTGATCCCTTTTCCCCTTTAAAATAAAGATTTTCGATAAGGCCCTTCAATAGCGTTCTCTTATGCACTAGACAAATTATTATCCTAGCTCTAGCCAATTGGTCTATGATAGACAATTTTAAGAAAACACATCTAATATAGGTTGTCTCTCATTAACCACCATAGAGAATCATTTAGGAGATTATACAGTCGTCTCGTTCCATCTTCAATCTTTCCTCATTTGTTTTAAATTACACTCCTCCATTTATAAATGAATAGCTTTATCTGTACGGATTTGTGTTCATTTTTTGGCTTTGGCGCTCAATTTTACCTGAATCGGATTCCTGTGCTTTATTTACAATCAATTCGGTGTTTTCATTCTCCAATACCAGATGGTCGTTGTCGGCTGCCGGGGTAATTGCTTCACCATTAAATTGCCACGATATGGTCGGTATTGGATTACCATCTGCATCGCATTCCAGAACAAAATTCTTGCCGACTTTAATTGTTTGATTTTGTGGTGCCATGAGTATTTCAGGCAATTCTAAAAAGAGAGAAGAGAAAAAATATATTTAAAAAAAAATATCATTCAGAAACCATAAAACAAAACAATAAAATCATCTTTAGAATGAAATTGCTACCACTGCTGCAAAGCAGAAAAAAAATAAAAATGTGTTTCTCAAAGAGATGCAAGCAAGCAAAGGAAGTCAACATCGTCATCATTATATCCTCATGTTCATCCTCGTCATGAAGAGTAAAACGTTCTCGTAATTGCATTTGTAAACTATTATGGGGCTACTGTGTACATACATACATACATACGTACATAAAACCTATTGTTTATTCCAACTGCAGCCTCTCGATCTCGTTTTTATACGCCAGACGCGTTACTCTTACATTGTGGGCGTTTGACGCGGCAGACGCGACAATGCGTTTTAAATGGCGTTAAAGACATTCGCATGAACACGAGGCGGCGGTCACATTTGTTCAATGTCCCCTGTCATCTACGTAAATAGATACTTATATTTGTGTACACGAACATTAGGGTACATATATTTTGCAACAAAAATAATACAGTAGGAGCAGGTTACAAATGCAAATTTTTTAGTCTATAAGATTAAAATACAATAATCCACATACACATCTCTGAAAAGACGAATTGCGGACTTTCTCTATCAACAATAAAAAAATGTGTTTCCTACATTTTAGTAAAATACATACTCCAATTTAGTTCAAGGTTTTTACTCATATTGAGTTTTTTTTTTAAAAAACTAGGAAATTTTACTTACTACAGAGCGCCCCAGTAGGCGAGTTGGTATCGTACTCGCCTATGAGTTTGGGGGTTGTGGGTTCGATTCCCACCAGAGGCTCTGGTCTGTCGCTGCAAACATTTAGCCATATGGTCTTTGTAACCCGGCCTTTCCCTGGACCGTAAAATTAGAATATAAATTTACTTTGTATTGTAATTCATATAAATAAATAAATAAATAAAATAAAATAATACTTAGTACAAGTAAATTTTACTCGTTTTGAGGATATCATTAACTAAAAATAAAGACTTATTTTTACTAAAATAATATTTCTTGAAACTAGTTCGAATATTAAAAAAATTAATTAAATTCAGACACATGCGGTGGCCACCCAACCTTGATATACATAATATAAATATGAACTAATAATGGAAAACGTGAGCTTTAGGACATTTTAACTAAAAATAATCGAAAATCCTTAATCGTGTCCATGAAAGTGAAGTAAAAATTAGGAAAACTTTACAAAAATCAAGGAAAAATTAACTATTTTCGGACATCATAATTTGTACTCCCAAAAATGTAAAAAATTGTCTGTCCTTATTCATCCGCAATTTTTATTTTTTGTGCAAATCATTAGTTGCAGAAATTGAAATTTATTGCAAAACATTAAAAATGTTAGGCTCGGGGCGTGTGTCGAACAGACAAGTTTGTTAGCTAGACACAATATACATCGAGCGAGCAAACCATTTTACGATTGATATACAAATTTCATTTATATTGGAATTTCCTTGTCATCTATAAATAAAGTATATGACAACTGTATTATCAGGAGGAGGGTATATATCATTTGCTACGAACAAAAAGTGTAACTCATCGAAGGAGTGACCTTAGACCCCAAGTATGTTCGGCGGAAATCCGTTTTGGGACATTTTAAGTCGAATGAGCAATGTCCGTCCGTCTGTATGTCTGTCTGCTGGCTGGTGCGCACGATAACTCTCGAAAGGGGTAACCGATTGAAATTTGGTGTGTGGTAATATTTTCTTCCATCTCCGGCTACGTTCGAAGATGGCCCGTATTGGTCCACCTCTTCTAGTACCACCTCCAAAAAGGGTTAAAATTTAGTGAAATATTGATTATTTAATAACTTCTATACTACTTATTTGAATCCTTTGAAATTTTACACATAGTATTAGTTTATTAGTCCCTATTACCTCGAGAAAAATGGGCGAAGTTTTCACGCCCCTTTCGGTACCTCCCACACAAATGGACACTTTTGAACCAAAATTTAATAGTTTATAACTTTGTTATTAGTACATACAAAAAGACTTGAAATTTTGTACAGTGTAATGGTTTAATAGTACCTACAATACAGTTAAAAATGGGCATTATTGCCACGCTCCTTTTGGTACCTCCCACACAAATGGACCGTTTTGTACCAAAAGTTACCAGCTTATAACTTTTATACCAGTGCATGCAAATACTTGAAATTATGTACAGTGTAATGCTATTATAGTACCTAGAGTCCAGAGGTAAATGGGTGTTATTGGCACCCCTTTTGGTACCTCCCACACAAATTGACCTTTTTGTACCAAAAGTTAACAGCTTTTAACGTTAATACTTGTGCATACAAATACCTGACATTTTGTACAGTGCAATGCTTTTATAGTAACTAGAGTCTAGAGAAAAGTGGCCGTAATTGGTACGCCCCTTTTGGTACCTCCCACACAAATGGAGCATTTTACACTAAAATTTAACAGCTTATAACTTTAATACCAGTCCATACAAATACTTGAAATTTTGTACATTGTAATGCTTTTATAGTACCTAGAGTCCAGAGAAAAATGGACATTAGTGGCGCGCCCCTTTTGGTATCTCCCACTCAAATGGACCTTTTTGTACCAAAAGTTAACAGCTTTTAACTTTAATACCAGTGCATACAAATACTTGAAATTTCGTACAGTAAAAAGCTTTTATAGCACCTAGAGTCTAGAGAAAAGTGGCCGTAATTGGTACGCCCCTTTTGGTACCTCCCACAAAAATGGACCATTTTACACCAAAAGTTAAGGGCTTATAAATTTAATACCAGTGCATATAAAAACTTGAAATTTTGTACAGTATAATGTTTTTATAGTACCAAGAGTCCAGAGAAAAATGGGCATTATTGGCATGCCCTTTTTGGTACCTCCCACACAAATGGAACATATTGTACCAAATGTAAACAGCTTTTAACTTTGATACCACAACATGATTTAAATGCAATTTAAATTGACAATATTTTAATTAAAAAAAAAAAAAAATTACGATTTTTTTTTTGGGACTCAAGGTGAGGGGATTCATAAGTCGGTTAACCCGACTGAACTTTCTTACTTGTTTTTGTTTGTTTATTGATATATAAATAATATTTTTCTCCACTCACAAAAGTTTTATTTGAAAATTCGGCTCTAAGTACATAGTTTTTTATGCAAAACGGTACAAACTTTAACATTTTTACAATTGAATATAAAGGGATTTTCAACAGGGACACTACAAAAGTAGACCAACAGGGACTGCAAACGACGGCACATTTTTTGCCGCTCTTTTTACATTTCTCTTCAGTAAGGTTTGCCATTTCATGATGGAAAGATATACGAGCGAACAACGAGTCGAAATTATTAAAATTTACTACCGATATTCGGAGTCAGAGGCCTCAACGTTAAGAGCGCGAAAAATCGAAAAATCATCTTCAGCGATGAGGCTCATTTCTGGCTGAATGGATTCGTCAATAAACAAAATATGCGTTATTGGTCAGACAGCAATCCACACGTACTCCATGAGTCATCATTGCATCCCGAAAAAATTACGGTTTGGTGCGGTTTATGGGCCGGCGGCGTCATAGGGCCGTACTTCTTCCGTGATGATCAAGACCGGCACGTTACTGTGAATGGGAATCGCTACCGTTCAATGATAACCGAATATTTTTGGCCCCAATTGGATGATATGGACTTGGAGGACATGTGGTTCCAACAGGACGGCGCCACAAGCCACACAGCGAATGCCACAATCAATTTATTGGAAACCAAGTTTGGAGAACGTGTTATCTCACGAAATGGTCAAGTCGATTGGCCGCCTCGGTCGTGCGATTTGACGCCGTTAGACTATTTCCTGTGGCGCTACGTCAAGTCTATGGTCTATGCCAACAAGCCAGCGACGATTGATGAACTTCGTACGAATATCGAACGTGAAATTGCAACAGTATCGGCCGATTTATGCTTGAAAACCGTCGAAAATTGGGTTCAGCGTCTGGACTTCTGCAAGCGTGACCGAGGTGGCCATGCAAAAGAAATCGAGTTCCATACATAATGGCATTGAACGTACTTTCACAGGAATAAAACATTTCATTGATATCCAAAACCGTTTTTGTTTTATTCAAAAAAAACTTTTGTAGCGCTCTATTTGCCAAACCCGTTACTTGTACCCAAGTTAATATTGTTTGAGGACAAAAAGTAAATGTTTATCAATTTATTTTTAAAGATATTTATGGTCACAAGGTATAACAGCATATGTCTGTTTTTGAAACTTTCCAGGAGAGAATTTTAAAGGTTTTTATCGTTATAATAATCCATTTGTAATGTAGTGACACAGTGATATATGATCATCACCAAAATGTGTCACAATATGTAATCGAAGATGGGGAACATTATGGCACTAATAACTCAGTTTGAGCATAACTCGAGTTATGCTGTTATGCTCGAGTTATTATGTGACCGCAGATATTTTTATTCTTCTTTTCAGACCAGACGATCCTAATCTGTCAATTATATAACTTGTTAAATAGATTGCGGTAAATTTGAATTTATGTTTACGTTCTGTTGCTTATTAGAAAGACTTATTTTGCAAAATTTTACTAGTGTATTTATATTTGTAATTTTCGGCAGTAAAATCATTCCTCCCTAATGTATTCATACACATGTTGGATAAAATGTTGAATAAGCATGGATGCCCATGTGACAAAGCTGTTGCTTAATGAGAGTCACGCATACGAGATGATGCTCCTACATGTTGCACAGTGGTTTGAACAAATCAACTACAAAATTTGGTATGCACCCAGGAAAATAATTGGTTGGAATTCTATTGTAACAATAAAAAAATAGTTCTAGCAACAAAAAGTATATTGCCTACACCGTGTGTCGGTTGTATTTATATATAAATAGCTGAAACAACAATAATAACATGGATTCGATCAAATAAAAATGCTTGCAAATAAATCGATACTTGTATCATTCGAATTAAGATTGGTTTTTTTCATTGACACTCGGTTAGTTGTGGCAATCAATTTTAAATTTGCATTATAGTACCATATGATCGATTTTTGGTTGTGACAATCAATGTTTTATTCTTGACAACAGAAATTGTATCAATAGACCAAATATTATTATTGCAACGAATAATTGGTTACTACAACAGAAAAAATATTAATAAATAATCGTTTTTTGGTTATCCCAATCATTTCCCAAATTTAGAATAATTAAATGTATTTTGGGAAATACAACCGCAAGATTGGTTGGTGTTATTTTGCTGATACATGACAAACAAAAAATAAAATTACTCGACGTATATAAATCATTAACATTTTGTTCAAGAACGGTATAGGTAATCAGAAATAATCTCGTGTGGATACTCATGTGTGGAATGCAGAATATTTTGTGCAAAATGTTTTACATAAATAAAAAATAAAAGCAACAATCATGAAATTTAAAGCACAGGGTTAAGCGATATTTGCATAAAAGTTTTGTTTTTTTTGTGTACTAAAATGTGTGTTAAATATTTCCACATCTCATAATAGTGATGAATTTGTAATATGGGATTTTTAATTTTGTTATGAATTGTTTTGTTTTTTGTTCAATAAATAAAATAAAAATTAATGAAAATTGTGTTTAATTAACTGTCGGTATTATATGACTGACAAATTGTCAGAACAACCATTTTTTTAAAACTGTTGGTTGTGGCAACTACAACAGATAATTTTAGCCACCATTTTCGTAGTTGGCGCAACCAAATATGATTGTTGTCAACATGGAAGTAGAAGTATACCACAACCAAAATATTGGTTGTCCTGATGAAATCGCATGATAGTAGACAGAACTACCGAAATTCGGTTGGCAAATAATTCGGTTGAGGCAACCAAACTGTATTCTGTGTGTAAAAATCGTTGATTTCGAATAATTACCTGTAAAAGATATAAATGTCTTATTTGTCTTGTAAAATATAATATTTTGGAAAAAAGAAGGAGGAAACAGAAGGGTAGGCATACGAGTATGTGATCCATTTTGAACTTAATTTATGTTTGGAGAAAAGTATTACATGCCATATTTCATGACATTTGTTCACTTCTTTTGGGAGTTATCGTACGCACTAATCACATAGACAGAATATATGTATACGAGTATAAACATATATTGATACCTTCATTCCAAAGTATGCTGATTCGACGAAGCGTATTTTTAGACACATTGCCTTTTTAAATTTGCCAAATTATGGTCGGTTAAAATTTGGTGTTTATCCGTAAACCCAATCAAAAGAATTCCATACACACCTAAAAATGTCTTGAAACTACGATCATTTCTTCTGAAAAACTACCTTTCTAGATATAGCATACTTCGGAATGGAGGTTTCGATATGCAATCTTAGGTCACTCCTTTAATGTGTTAGTTTTTGATGTGTATCAAATAATATATACCCTACCTGTAAGGTGAGGGCTTACAAACTCCGTGCTAATTTGTACATGTGCTATTAGGTTTCTTTCATTTTAGTTCTGCCATCTCCCGAATGATTGTGGTTTCAATTAAACCCACTGTGCGGACGGCCGGTGATGAGGCTTTTATTGTTAAGCCGAAGGTTTGTGTTAAACGAATTTAGCGGAATAATGATTACGTTTTACGTTGCGTGAATGAAACTGAGTGGGAGTGACAGTGGGTGTGTATCGGTGCGTCAACAGCACTTCACTCACTACACTACTAATATGTTTGTCAAAGACAAACAAACACTCACTCTCTCACACTTTCAAAGAGATTGCATTGAAACTGCATAACAGAATCATTCAAACTCACACACATACCCAGTGGCAAATGAATGCACTCGCGTACACAGAAAAAATTATCTGAACTAAGAGCTGCAATTAAAAAATTATGAAAGAGTCAGGATATCTTCTATTATTAAATTTATTGATTTAATTGGATTAAATTAATGCCTACATTGATTCAATACATTTTTAATTGGTTTTTGGTTTTTTAATTAAAAGTAAAACCCAGAAAAAAGCCATAAATAGACTTAGGTGATATTGGCCTAAATCTTATCACTTTTAAGGTTTAATGCAACATTTTAAGCGAATGTTTTGTAAAACTTTAAATTAAAATAAAGCAAAGAAACATTTTTTTAATATCCATTAAACTGGCTTTATGGATATACAGGGTGGCTGATATGTATTGCAACCAACTTCAGGTTGCTATCATTTCTAAACCGTTAGTCTGATAGCTGACAGATTTATTTCAGTGACAGTTCATTTTATTGTTTACAAGCTTACAAAAGCATTTTGATCTATTGCATTCAGAAAAAAAGTTATTCGTGATGGAATTCAAGCGTGATAGTGTGATTGCTTTATATTTGGGTGGAAAAACACAAGTGGCTATCGTTAGAGCCCTCCAGCATTTAAATGTGAATAAATCGCGTCCAAAAAGTGGACAAAAAAAAAAACGGTAACAACACCAGAAATGATCCGAAAAGTGAAGGCCAGATTTGATCGAAATCCACGCCGCAGTGGTAGAAAAATTGTTCGTGAGCTGAACATATCGCGAGAACGGATACAACACATATTAAAAAATGAGCTTGGACTAAAGCCATTGAAGTTCCAAAAAGTGCAAGAGCTCACCGATGCACAAAAAAAAAGTTAGACTGGAAAGAGGCAAGGAGTTGCTTCGCTTGCACGAAAGTGGCCAGTTACCGAATTTGGTTTTCTCCGATGAGAAGCCATTCCAAATTGAGCAGTTGAGTGAACAATCAAATTGATCGGGTTTACTTGCCAAAGAGGTCAGCTGAAAATTTACACCTTCGATTGGCCACCAGAACTCAAGCGCCGCCGATGGTAATGGTGAGGGCCGCCGTAACGGCCGATGGTCGCTCCCCGCTCGTATTCATCGACCATGGGGTCAAAATAAATGCCGAATATTATCGGGAAAATGTCCTAAAGACAGTATTGAAGCCCTGGGCAGACAAACATTTCGGCCGCAGACCATGGACATTCCAACAGGACTCAGCACCATCGCATCAGCACGCGTCAACCAAAAATGGCTTAAAAAGGAGGTTCCTCGCTTCATTTCTACCGCACAATGGCCACCAAGATCTCCGGATCTCAATCCGTTGGACTTTTGCGCCTGGGGCATTTTAGAGAGTAAGGTTCGCACTCCAATCCTTCCAACAGGACTCAGCACCATCGCACTCAGCACGCGTCAACCAAGAATGGCTTAAAAAGGAGGTTCCTCGCTTCATTTGTACCTCACAATGGCCACCAAGATCTCCGGATCTCAATCCGTTGGACTTTTGCGCCTGGGGAATTTTAGAGAGTAAGGTTCGCACTAAAAAATACCAAAGTATCGATCATCTCAAGAAGGCGCTTCGCCGGGAATGGGCCAAAATACCGCAGAGCCACTTTCGTGCAGCGTGTGATGGCTTTGTCGGCCGTTTGAAGGCCATAATTCGTGCCAAAGGTGGCCAATTCGAACAAATCTAAACTGTTTCTAAAATTTTATGTTATTTCCGACATTTTTTGCTTTTGGACAATAAAATTTAAACAAAAATTAAAACCAGTAAGGAAAGGCTAAAGTCGGGCGGGGCCGACTATATAATACCCTACACCACTCTCGTAATATTGAATAACTCTGATCTATAAATATTGTAATTCATGTATAAATTGTTTACATAAATTTACTTTTGGGACATTTTATACTTAAATAATACCCTGTACCACAGTGTGGTGTAGGGTATAAAAACGATTGGATCTAAAGAGCCAAATCGGATGAAAGAGCCAAATCGGATCAAATTCGGCAATGTTGGTTCATGGATCAAGAAACTCTACCATTCTAGATTTCAAAACGATTGGATGTAAAATATAGCTTCTATAGAACTAAAGGGCCAAATCGGACGAAACATGTATATGGGAGCTATAGCTAAATCTTAACCGATTTTCTTAAAATTTGGTAGTGTTGGTTCATGGATCAAGAAACTCTACCATTCTAGATTTCAAAACGATTGGATGTAAAATACAGCTTCTATAGAACTAAAGAGCAAAATCGGACGAAACATATATATGGGAGCTATAGCTAAATCTTAACCGATTTATTTCAAATTCGGCAATGTTGGTTCATGGATCAATAAACTCTACCATTCTAAATTTCAAAACGATTGGATGTAAAATACAGCTTCTATAGAACTAAAGGGCCAAATCGGACGAAACATATATATGGGAGCTATAGCTAAATCTTAACCGATTTTCTTCAAATTCGGTAGTGTTGGTTCATGGATCAAGAAACTCTACCATTCTAAATTTCAAAATGATTGGATGTAAAATACAGCTTCTATAGAACTAAAGAGCAAAATCGGACGAAACATATATATGGGAGCTATAGCTAAATCTTAACCGATTTTCTTCAAATTCGGTAGTGTTGGTTCATGGATCAAGAAACTCTACCATTCTAAATTTCAAAATGATTGGATGTAAAATACAGCTTCTACAGGACTAAAGAGCAAAATCGGACGAAACATATATATGGGAGCTATATCTAAATCTGAACCGATTTCAACCAAATTCAATAGCGATCTTAACAGCTGCGAAATAGTCTAAACTGCAAAATTTCAGAACGATCGGAGTGAAATTGCGACCTGTAGTCGACGAACAACTTTACATGGACAGACAGACGTGGTTAAATCGACTCAGCTAGTGATTCTGAGTAGATCGGTATACTTTAAGGTCTAGCTGTGTTATTGTCAGGTTTACAAACATTTGCCGTGAAACAAACTTATAATACCCTGTACCACAGTGTGGTGTAGGGTATAAAAATATAGTGCTTTACTTTGTTGCATTACATATCAGCCACCCGTATACATTTATGCTACGGCTGGCGCTAGATGGCGCAATCTGGGACTCCACTTTTCACAAATTTTTCATCAAATAACCCCAAAGAAAAAAATTCTATAGGGTTAAATCACACGATCCTGGTGGCCAGTTAACAGGTCTATTACGTTCATCAAAAGATACCTTGGGTAAATTAATTGTGTGGCATATGGCTCCACGTTGTTGGAACCAATGTCAGCAAGATTAATGCCAGCTAATTGAGGTAGGTCATCTCACCTGTAATCATTTGTCCATACCGTTCACCGTTGACAGTAACATTTTTACCATCATCGTTTTTGAAGACGCATGGACCAATGACTGCGACATAAAGCACAACAAACAGTAATTTTCTGTGGATGTAATTGTTTGCGTAGAAGCTTGTGGATTATCAAGCAAAAATTTTGCTTATTTATGTACCCATTCAACCAAAAATGAGCTTCATCGCTGAACAATAAGCAACTATCAGCTGTTAATGTGGATGTCAAATACCTCAAGTTGTGAACTTGTATAAAAAACACCCTATAAGATTTCTCCATTAATTATGACCCAATTTAATTTATGAATTTCCTCCTATGAAGTTCTAAATTTATGTCGGGGCTACTAGACATGACAAATACGGCCATTTTAAACTGAGCAGTGGGTACTAGTGGCCTATTTCGGTCCACTTTTATATATATGAGTATGTTACAAATAAAGCTCAATTGAATTTATGCTCTAGAGGCCATTTTTCAACCAATCTGACCGAAAATTAGACATGTTTGCAAAGAACATGTTATGATATAAAGGGTCCGCCAAATAACTTTTTTTTTGAAAATGCTATATAAAAAAACTACTGAATATTTTCTCAAATTTCATTTTTTAATTGAAAGTACAATCCTTCCGGTTAATAATGAAAATAGTTTCATTCAAATGGCTGCCTCGGATGGCCATGCAGTAGCCTACACGATCGGTCCAATTTTTAAGCACATTAACGATTGTGTGCAGCTGTATTTCACCAATGGCTTCACGAATATTGTCCTTTAAAGCGTCAATTGTCTCTGGCTTGTCGGCGTAACACTTATCTTTGAGGGCACCCCACAAATAATAGTCCAACGGTGTCAAATCGCAGCTCCGAGGTGGCCAATCGACATCAGCTCTGCGGCTGATAATTCGATCTTCAAAAACAGGGCGCAAAACATCGAGTGTAGCTTCGGCTGTGTGGCACGTAGCGCCGTCCTGTTGAAACCAAATGTTGCCAATATCCTCCTCTTAAATTTTTGTGAACAAAAATTAGTTCAACATGGCCCGATAACGATCGCCATTGACTGTAACGGCCACTCCTTGCTCATTTTCGAAGAAAAATGGCCCAATTATGCCTCTGGACCAAAATCCGCACCAAACAGTGACTCGTTTTGGGTGTATCGGCTTTTCAATGTATGCGTGCGGGTTTTCTGTGCCCCAAATGCGACAATTTTGCTTGTTTACATACCCGCTAAGATCAAAATGAAAAAATCAAAATCAAATGAAAATTTTGAAAGTAATGTCGCAATATTTCTCAGCGTTGTTCAAGCGTATACACAACCATATTCGTTCAGCTGAAGGATAATACTAATTATCTGTCAAATTAGACATGAGCTAAGTGTTACCTTTCACGAAATAAGCACTAGTTGAAAAAAAAAACGTTAGATGGCGGACCCTTTATCTCCTAGCTTTTCCCTCACATTTCTTACGTATGATTATGAACTGTAGGAATTTGTACTGAGACAACTTAATATTGAGAACTTCTTTTAGGTAGACTTCTACAATCCACAAGCTGGGTTAATAGTGTTGTATCGTATTATACATTCTTCCCTTTAAATGATTTTATTAATTTCTTAATTTATTCAATTAATTTCTTTATTATTTCTTTTAATTGCGGAATTGTCTTATTTTTTTTAATTAATGTAATTACATTGTTCGATCGTAAAGTACTCGATATCGAATACGGTGATTTGGCCCATCGTGTTTTAATTTACGAAGATTCTGGATAGAAATATGTCAAAAATTATATGATGGGGCTAAATGCTCCATGTCATAGATCAAGCTTTTCATACCCTTTTACATAGGCTAAGAGAAATGGAATTTTCTCAATTTAAATTGGAAATATCCTAATTTCAAATCAAATTTAGTGAATTTAAAATGAAAAATCTGACAAACCGGAAAATCGTAATTTTAAATGGAAAATTGAAATTTAGTCAATATCAAGCGTAAAATCTCAATATCAAATGAATTTTCTCAATTGTTGTTGAAGTTGTTTACGTATTCAATGTTTTAATACATTCCTTAAAAAGTGTCAACTGAAGATATAAAAAAAATTATTTAACATTTTTTATTGCTATTTTTAGCATCACATTTTTTTTTGCTATGTATGCATATGTCAAACACAAAAGCTTTATCAATTGCGGCGACCGAAACGGCTTTCGGAGGAGGGCGGCAGGCTCAAATGAGAATGAAAATGAGCATTGCTCATTCAAAGCGATGGCTTATAATTTGCATTTAGTGTCAAATTAATAGACACCGACAAAATAAATACATTATCCGCCATGTGCAGCATGTGCAATGTTCTCCCTCCCCTCCACCCGTTCGTGCAATGCGTCAACATTGGGGTAGTTGTTATAGGCAATTTACTATTGTAAAACTGCTATCTCGAGGGATCGGTGCCAAATAGAGTTCCATGGGAGTAAAACATCCCTAAAAAAATATGAATATGGTTGAGGACAAATTCGAGTATTTTCAATTCTTCCTTACCACACTCCCCACCCTAATGTCCAGACAGCACTTTTCCACCCAATCGCTATGATGTTCTTTGAGATAATGATGAGGATAATACTGCCGATGTACATAGTTGATGCTCCGTTCTTGATAATGTCGATATAACACTTTAACTGCAAACATTATTCAATTAACAGTGTCATTAATATTTACAAAGGCTTCAATTGAAATACGAGCATCTCTCGAGTGATTTGAGAGATTAAATGTTCTTTGATGTACGGTTCGAGGGTTAGCTAAGTGCATTTATCAAATGAAAATAGTGCGAAAAACTATTTGCAAGCGTTGCGCCAAAGCTAATTGCCACCACTGTGACATGACATTCAATGGTGTTTGCTTGTGTTTTTTTTTTCTCTCCCACGAATGGGAAAGTGATTTGAAAAATGGAAATCGTATTTCCTTTGATTAAAGAGATTGCTATGGATCAAAGAGATTTTTTGTAATAAAATATTGTTAAATATTTCATGTAAATAGTATTAACCATTTTTTATTAGTATCTTTTATGAGGAGTTATGGCAATTAACAATTTAATAGATATGGCAATAAATGGTTGAGGAAATAAATCTCTTGTTTATTCACTAGTCAGCCAATTGATATAGCCCATCTCGGGTATATGAACATAAATATGAAATTTGTGAATTTGTTCTCTGATTCCATCAAAAATGCTACTACTGTAAAGAAATGCAATGTATCCAATCAAATTTCACCCTGGGTAAATGAGAATTTACAATCCCTTATTCAATTGAAAAAGAAGTTGTTAGCAAAGAGAAGAAGGAATGGTACTAGAGAGGCGACTAGAGCTAATAAGCAATATTATAAAAAAAAGCTAATCGGATATGTATGAATAGATTTTATCAAGATCAACTAGTATCTTTTGAGCATAATCCAAAGAAATGCTGGTCGTTTTTAAATTAGCATTTGGGCAGATCGGTGAAATCGCAAATAAACTTGAGAGGTGATAATGGTGATTTCGTTATGGATACCCGGCAAAAATGCGATATTTTAAGCGAGTACTTCTTACATGTCCCAACATTGCTTAAGAGAAATATTCTTCAACTACCTGATGACAATAACAAAATGCTTAGAACAATGAGACAATGTCAACAACAATTTTCATTTAGTCTTGCAGCCGAAGAGATAATCGCTGAACACATCTCTGGTTTAAAAATGAATAAAAGTCCTGGTAATGATGGAATATCAGCCAAAGCCTTACAAAAATGCAGTGATGTAATTGTTTCAAGGCTTACAATATTATTTTGTGAGATAGTAAATAGCTCAATACATCCAGAAGTTCTCAAGATTTCCAAAATAATTCCAATTCCAAAGGAAACAAATGCCCATACCGCTGATAGCTTTAGACCTATTGCGTTATTACCTCTGATCGATAAAATATTTGAGAAGATTTTACACAAACAACTCGCAGACTTTTTGGAAGAACCCAACCAATTGTATAATTCGCAGTTTGGATTTAGGAAAGGTAGTGGAACACAGGAAGCTGTTGTAAATGTAATTAATATTGTATGCGACGGTTTGGACAATGGTAGTGGATGAGTAGCTGGATTATTTTATGATCTTTCAAAAGCTTTTGACCTTGTCGAACATGACATTTTGTTGCAAAAGCTCCCATTTTATGGCATTACGGAAAATTCAGTAAAACTAATAAGAAGTTACCTTGAGCAGAGAAAACAGTTCGTAGAACTGAAAGACTCTAGAAGCGATATTGGAGTTGTGAGACACGGTATTCCTCAAGGAAGCGTGCTAGGACCCGTGCTATTTACACTCTATATAAATGATATAGCTAATCTTGACCTACATGGTAAATTTGTGATGTATGCCGATGATATTAGTCTGTTCTATCCTTACAATCATGATACAATACTAAAGGCTCAAATCGAGCATGATGCGGATATTATTCTTGAATATATAAGAATAAACAAGTTGGTTCTGAACGTGAAAAAAACAAAGCTAATAAGATTTCGACCGTATTCTACTGGAAGTAGTAGTAGTGCCTTCAATGTACTGATTGGTGGGAATAATGTGTACGAGTGCAATTCACTGCAGTATTTAGGACTCCATATGCAGTCTAATTTGGCATGGAACACACACATCCAACATATTAAGCGTAAAGTAGCTCCTGCGGTTGGGATTCTTCAAAAATTTAGACACAAATTCGATGAGAAAACAAAACTTCTAATTTATAACAGCCTTATCAACAGTCACTTAAATTACTTGCCTGTAGCATACGGATATAAGAAAAGTAACGAGTTTCGAAGCTTACAAAGAATTCAGAACAGAGCGCTAAAAATTGTCTATAATCTTCCTGTGACATTCCCATCTGTTCAATTGTATGAAGATATATGTAAACATATTTTGCCATTACACGGACTTTATAAAATGCAACTACTAGTCTTCATGTATAAAACACTGAATCATATTGGTCATCACGTGATTGCATTTTCGAGAAACCAGGTCGCATTCAATACACGGAATAATTCCAATCTTAGTGTAAAAAGGTGTAGGCTTGAAACAACAAAGCAGAGGGTTGAATATATTGGCTACCTGGAATACAATCACTTACCTCAGGCTTTTAAAAATATTACCAGAATTTCAATATTTAAATCTAATTTGAAATCATATTTACATCAAAACATAGGAATGCTTCTATTGTAATATTAAATTAAATATATAAAAGATATAACATATAAAATATGTACTCTATTGAAAATATTGTTGTATTCAATACTTTTTTTGTTAAATAATGTAGTATTATTGCCAACTCGCCCCAATAATGTCCAAGTGCCGCTGGGGCACTTATGTACTTGCTAATTAATAATCAATTGAAATAAATGAATTATATAAAGTCATTTGTCTGGCTGGTGAGCACGATAACTCTTGAAAGGGGTTACCGATTAACCTCAAATTTTGTAAGTGTTCATATTTTTTCTATCGCCGACTAATGGCGATTTCGATTCTGAATAATGGTACCCCGTCGACGTGAAATACTGTGGTAAGTTTAGGTTAGGGTGGCAGCCGTATTTTTTTTTATACAACCTCACATAGACCAGTTTAGGTTCCTAGTGTTACCACGGGCTGAAATGCCCCTCACCGAAACCAACCTGTTTGATATACAAATTTATCGATAGTACGAATATCGGTACTGGAAAGGTCATGTCAGACTGCCTAGAAATTCCGACCCCAGTATGTCCAGTCGTCGTTTACTCAGAGCGGGGCAGTCGCATAGCAAGTGCTCAATGCTCTCCACTTCTTCCCCATCTCCACAGCTTCTGCAGAAGTCATTAGAGTCAATACCCAATCTTTTGGCGTGATCGCCGATCAAGCAGTGTCCCGTCAGAACTGATGCTAACGTAGACAATCTTTGCCTCTAGTGCGAGGAAGGAGATATTTTGATCTTCTCAGGTCATACCTTGGCCAGATTTGTCTAGCTACCCTGCAGGTGCCGATTTCTGTCCATCTTTCGTTGGACTGCCTGATTGCCTCTTGCCTACGCCAAAGCTAGCACGTGGATAGTCGCGCACCAATATATGCAAATTCTTCGAGAAATTGTAATGTCGTCCCTTTCCTAGCAAGTTCATCGGCTTTGCAGTTCCCCGGGATATCCCTATGCCCAGGCACCCATATGAGGTGTATATTAAACTGCTCAGCCATCACGTTAATAGATCTGCGGCAGTCGAGGGCTGTTTGTGAATTTAGGGATGCTGCCTCCAGAGAATTTATGGCAGCCTGGATGTCCGAGTAAATGACAACGCCAGTGTTAGTTACTATGTTGCGTCTCAACCACTTGGCTACTTCCCATATTGCCATTATTTCGGCTTGATTGACACTGCAGGTATCTGGTAGTCTGTGAACTATATCCAAACTAAGCTCTGCACATTGTAGGGTTGCACTTGCACGTTGTATATGGGAGGTGGATTCAGCGTTAAGGATCAAATTGACCTGACGCTTTTTACCATCCGCCTCACCCACCTTGCTGATTCTCCAATTATGGGCCGGCAGACCAGGATTGGAATCTATTATTATTTCTAATATGTCAGCCGGTTTGGAGGGCTCTTCTCTAACCCAGGTGATGGCTCTAGGGTGACTAGGGATGTTGTTATTTTCGACAACATCCAACTCGGCACCTGGCCACACCTCACTCGCTCGACTCAGAGCAGCCTTATACAGGTCTACTGATATGGCATCTCCGAAATATAAGAGCTTTACTCTCCCCTGATGCCATTCTGCATCGTTGCAGATTGGTGGTTTGCCCGGCATTTCTCTACGGACATCGAGGTAGTGAGCCATAGTGGCTCCATTTGTCCTTGAGGATGGATCCATCCTCACTACTTCTGTCTATAACGGCCATCACAAGACTCTCCTTCGCCACTTCATTGAAGGGCTTGATGAGTGTCCTGTTGATGGTGACATTAGGGCATCTTGCCTTTTTCGAAGGCAGGGGTTCATCAAGTGATCTGATTCTTTAGACTTTATTAGCCGTTAACACAGCTGAATTTGTGGCTCTTTCAGCCGGCTCATTGGCCTTAGAAGCATCTATGACGCCTTTATCCCAGGTAAGTGACTCGTTTTGTTTTTCGGTAAGAGCCGACACCTCAACAACCTCCAACTTCGTCAAAACTCTGAGCGCTATGCGGTGCTCATTGTGCTTCCGTTTTGACGGTCGGACATGACGTTTTCCCCTCACCGTACCACCTGTTGTGAGTACTGGGGCGAAATTTTCACCATCTTTGGTGTGGTCGGCTTTGGCCAAGACCAACGGACGGACAGTAGGACGATTGGGGAACACCGCTCCATCGGAACACGAAGGCATCCCCGTCAAGGAATTTATTTATTTTTTGTCTGTAGTAGCCCGTAATAGGTACTACGATGTAGGCCTTCCAGACTTTGTACAGATTTTTTCCCTCGTGATTGCGTTATAGATACTGCGTAATAGAGTTTAACTATCCGCTCTGTGATAAACACGTCCGTTCACAACAACTGATCAGCAACGACTCAAAATGTGGTATAAAAGTCCAGTTTTAGGGAAAAGGGCAACGAAAATGTTGCACTTTTTTGCAGAAAAGGAATCGCCATAAGTTCGAAGATGGGTCATATTGGCCCACTCCTTCTAGAACCTCCCTCACATAAGGTATGTTTAGGGATAGTCCACGACATGATTTTTTAGGTTAACGACTGTCAGAAAGGTGTAAACGTCACATACGTCATAAACCCATCTGAAATGTATGAAATATCGTAAACTGTAATATCAGTTCTAAGGACGCTGCAGACTTCAGCCCTTCACGTAAAAATCTGGTGGACACCATATAAAAACTAATCGAAATCCGAGATACAACTTTATTTAAAATTTTTTGAGAAAATATATGTTTTTGATCGAATACCGATATTTACACAATGGTGTGATATATTGTACAACCCGAACATTAAATTAGTTCAAAATGGGAAAATCAACTATTTCGGCGATAAATCTACTTTTTCAACAACGGCACGCACATCTTTTCAGATCATAAAAATTCACTTTTCTTCAGATCTTTTGTAGACCATTTAATTTATATTCTTGACGAACAATAAATCGTTCAGTTTCAGTTTTTTTTTTGCAAAATTTTATATAAGTTCTGATTCATACGAGTCAATTTTTTTAAAGCAAGTATCAAAGTTTGTAAAGGGTCCGCCATCTAACGTTTTTTTCTTCAACTAGTGCTTATTTCGTGAATGGTAACACTTAGCTCATGTCTGATTTGACAGATAATTAGTTTTATCCTTCCGCTGAACGAATATGGTTGTGTATACGCTTGAACAACGCTGGGAAATATGCCGAAGAAGAAAATTCCGATTTTGCCAAAAAATCATAATTTCAGATGAAGCTCGTTTTGATCTTGGCGGGTATGTAAACAAGCAAAATTGTCGCATTTGGGGCACAGAAAACCCGCACGCATACATTGAAAAGCCGATACACGGATTTTGGTCCAGAGGCATAATTGGGCCATTGGGCCATTTTTCTTCGAAAATGAGCAAGGAGTGGCCGTTACAGTCAATGGCGATAGTTATCGGGCCATGTTCAACTAATTTTTGTTCACAAAAATTGAAGAGGAGGATATTGGCAACATTTGGATTCAACAGGACGGCGCTACGTGCCACACAGCCGAAGCTACACTCGTTGTTTTGCGCCCTGTTTTTGAAGATCGAATTATCAGCCGCAGAGCTGATGTCGTTTGGCCACCTCGGAGCTGCGATTTGACACCGTTGGACTATTATATGTGGGGTGCCCTCAAAGATAAGTGTTACGCCGACAAGCCAGAGACAATTGACGCTTTAAAGGACAATATTCGTGAAGCCATTGGTGAAATACAGCTGCACACAATCGTTAATGTGCTTACAAATTGGACCGATCGTGTAGGTTACTGCATGGGCAGCCGAGGCAGCCATTTGAATGAAATTATTTTCCATTATTAACCGGAAGGATTGTACTTTCAAATAAAAAAAGAAATTTGAGAAAATATTCAGTAGTTTTTTTTATAGCATTTTCAAAAAAAAGGTATTTGGCGGACCCTTTAGTTTGTCTGCCTCTCTCCAACAAACTTTGACACCCCACCCATTTCTGTGCTTGTTGCAAAAACTAGAAGGCCTTACTTATTCTGGAATATGGCAAAAAGTCGACATAACGCATTGTCATCATTTGCTCTAAAATTACTGATGATCCCAGCGTCCACTGCATAATTAGGCATTTTCTCCAATTGGTCTCATGTGCATTCTGATTTTCGAAATCTATTAGAATCGGAACGATCTAAAATGTTGCTGGAAGTTTACTCTTTACTTAAAATACGCGAAAAAAGACAACTTTGAAGGCATTGAAGATAGAGATTCGAGTGAAGAAGAAACCTAATTTATAAACAAATAATAATTCATTTGGAGCGCCCCAGTAGGTGAGTTGGTAGCGTACTCGCCTATGAGTTTGGGGGTCGTGGGTTCGATTCCCAACAGAGGCTCTGGTCTGTCGCTGCAAAAATTTTGCCATATGGTCATTGTAACACGGCCTTTCCCTGGACCTTATAATTAGAATATAAATTTACTTTGTATTGTAATTCATATAAATAAATAAATAAATAATTCATTTGAACCAATTAATAAACTTGAAAGTTCAAAATAAATATTTTTTTCTTTTCTATTTACTGTTAGTGACAAAGTCAAGTTTCCGACATTAGGTTCACGACGTTGTATACGTATGTCGAATACGTCTCAAATGTATGTCATATACGTCACAGTTTAAGACGGACCATCCCTGGGTATTTTTAATAGAAAAGGCGAATTTTGAAATTTCTCGGGCTACGTGCATTCGATAGCTATTTTTATGTTGGAACACTTGTCGGGAACATATCACTCACTCACTTCACTCAACTCAAAATTGAAAATTGCCAAGATGTGTAACTTTACGTCCGTATAAAAAGATAAGTAACATGAAATAAGATGTTTAAATACACTTAAATAATCCGAAATATGTTTGTTTACCTATAGACCAAATTTCGCTGAGAATAATTTATGAACATTTGCAAAATTCGCATTTTTATAGGGCAACCTCAAAAATTTTAAATTTTGAATTATGTCACTCTTGAAGTGAGTGAGCAATAGGTTCTTAGTTGAGTTTGTTTGTGTTTGGTTTAGTTTGTTTGTGAGATACAAGCAAAACACGTCTAACTGTTATGTCTCTCACAAACGAATTAAACACAAACAAACTCAACTAAGAACATATCGCACCTGTTCCACAAAAGGGTAACAACTCAAAATTTTGTAATTTAGCTTTTTTGCAAGAAAACAACGTACAATGGCAATTTCTATCCACTGCAAAAAATGTCCATTGATTTTTCTTCTTTTTCATAATAAACCAGTAAGGAAAGGCAGAAAGTCGGGCGGGACCGACTATATAATACCCTACACCTCCCTAACAATGCCAAAAGGTCATTGCGATAATAATTTGTAATAATTGGTGAATGGGTAGGAACATATTATCTAATTCTGAACCGATAATCTCTAAGTTAAGCAATATTCGTACCTAAATTGATAAACATCTTTCTGGGAAAATTTTAATGGTCGGAAGAAAGGTACTACTTCTATAGCGCTTTGAAACCAAATCAGGAGGAACATATACATATGTGGAGGTTATATATAAATCTGAACCGATTTTCCCTGAATACTCATTCACGTAAAAAGACCTCTTTCTGTCGAATTTCGTACTGATCGGATATAAAATACAGTCTCCGTGCTTACATAGCAAATCGGGGGTAACATATATATGGGGGTTATATCTAAATCTGAACCGATTTTCTCCGAATTTGGCAGTATTCCTTCATGTAGAAAGAAACCTCTTTTTGCCGAATTTCGCACTGATCGGATATAAAGTAACATTTTACAGCGCTTACATGTAAAATCGGGGGTAACGTATATATGGGGGATAAATCTAAATCTGAACCGATTTCTTCCAAATTTAACAGTGTTCATTCATATAATAAGAAACCTCTTTCTGCCGAATTTCATACTGATCGGATATAAAATAACGTATTTACAGCGCTTACATGTCAAATCGGGGGTAACTTATATATTGGGGCTATATCTAAATCTGAGCCGATTTCCTCCAAATTTAACAGTGTTCATTTATATAATATTGAAACCTCTTTCTGCCGAATTTCATTCTGATCGGATATAAAATACGGTTTCTACAGCGCTTACATGTAAAATCGGGTGAAACATATATATGGGGACTATATCTAAATCTGAACCGATTTTCCCCGAATTTAGCAGTGTTCATTCATGTAATAAGGGAACTCTCTATGCCAAATTTCGTACTGATTTGATATAAAATACAGTTTCTACAGCGCTTACATGTCAAATCGGGGGTAACATGTATATGGGGGCTATATCTAAATCTGAACCGATTTTGACCAATTTCAATAGGGATCGTCCTTGGGCCAAAAAAGAGCACTGTGCTAAATTTGGGCGTTACAAACAAATGCACAAAGTCATAATACCCTGTACCACAGTGTGGTGTAGGGTATAAAAACCGTTATGACTCTCTCTGTGTTTACAGAATAACGTCTTTAGATTCAACTAAAGAGATACATTTTGAATTGTCTCCAAGTGTTTAAGCAAATGGTACCAATGATTTATCATCAAAAGAGTAACATTTTTAGTTGTGCCCTTTTCAACTTATAATCCGAGTAGGATTTTTCAGTTAAAAAGGTACAACTCAAAATACTACCACTATTTATATACAAACTTTGTTCATGAAAAGAGTAATAACTCAAAAAAGTTGTTATTTTTCTTAAATCAATAAAAAAACAAAAAGGAAAATAGCGTTATTAATTTTTTCTATGATATTTTATTGCAACGACATATTCTTTTTTTTGTTTGTAATATACCATTAATATTAACGGAAACAGTTTTTGGCCTCTACTGAATTTTTTTAAATTTTGAGTTGTTACCCTTTTGTGGAACAGGTGCGGTATGTTACAGACAAGTGTTCCAACATAAAGAAGTAAAATCGTTAAGTTCGGCCATGCCAAATCTTATATACCCTCCACCATGGATTGCATTTAATTTTATTACTGGAAAAATCGTTTGATATGAAGCAAATCATGTTCTTGTTTAAGTAAATTATTAAGAAAAGAAACGCTGCAATTTTAGGCCACAAATGCTTTAGCCAAACTCTTCACTTGAAAAATGTGGTATTTATGGCTTAAAATAGCATTTTTGGGAGCTACATCTATACGGGGACTACAACAAAATAATATTTGATTTTTATAAATTTTATTGAGTTAATGGCTAACATAAGTCTTTTTGGGAGCGACATCTATAGGTGGACTATAACAAAATATGGACTGATTTAAAAAATTTTTACTGCGATGAATTCTTGTCCTAATTAAATACAAAATGCAATGATTTAGTTAAAATGTTTAATAAATAAAATTTATTAAATACGTATATTGTTGAGCGACCTCTATAGGGCGACTATAACAAAATATGAAGTGATATGTAAAATTTTTGCTATGATGAATTCTTGTCAAAATTGAATATAAACTGCAAAGTTTCTGCTAAATTGCTTTTTAAAATGTGGTATCCATGGCTCATAAACCGTATTTAGGACCTACCTCTATAGGGCGGACGGACGGACATGGCAAAATCGTCTTAGAATTTTCCGACGTAGTGTAGCAACAAAAAAATTTTTTTTCGTGTCCTAGACCTTAAAATTATTTCTTTGTATAGATAGTGGCAAACTGTTATATAAAATCAAAACCAAAAATTTTTGTATGGATACATTTTTTTTAAAAAAAAATTTTATTAAAAATACTATTATCGTCGAAGGTACCCTTAGTATTTGCACTATAATTTTTGGAGTATTTGCCCGATCAGGTCGACTTATACGTTAAATTGAAGCTATTTATGTGGGCTACCAATGTTGGAAATATCTTTTTCACTTAGAAACAGTGGTTTAGTAACAGTCATTAAACAAATTGGAAAAAGTAGATTTTTTCAAAAGAAAAAAAAGAAAAAAATCCTTGAACAAAAAAAAAAACATAAAAAATAGAAAAAAATCGACAAAAAATACACTATTTTCTAGGGAAGAAAAAAATGCCTATTTGAAAAAAATCTATGAATAAATGTAGAAATTATAGCCCTTTTGGTAGAGGTAAGAGAATTTCAAAAAATCTTTTTTTTTAAATTTCTGTTTAAATAGCGATTTTATTTATTACTTTTATTTATATTATGTACATTGGAAGTAATTGTGAGTTCTTTAATGACGTTTGTAGATTTCGGAATCGGCTTCTCTAATGAGGAACCAAATATAAGCTCCCATCATTCTTTCATCCCAGTGCCGTTGGTAACTCCGCTCAATGGACTTCAATTCTTGGTGAACTTACGTCACTTACGTGTCCAAGATTCTCGGGGAAAAAGTTTAAATGAGAATCCAATAAATTAATTTTTTAGGGACATATATATACAAAAATAATATGTACATAAATATAAAAAAATATATTTCTAACCAATTTTTTGATAATATTTTAACAAATCATTAATCATTGTTTCATATTGTGGGCTTTTATTGGATCCAAGGAAATTTGAAACTACAAGCTTAAATGACCTCCATGCTGCAATTTCATCCGACGTCAAATATGATTCGAAATTCACATCTTTCATCAGTTTCCTTGTTTTAGGCCCATCAAAAACTCCTTCTTCGATTTTTTAAAAATAATGACTTTTAAATAAAGAGTGAATTGCCATCTTTCCTTAAGGCTTTTAAAAAAAATTTAAAGAGCCCCAGCTTAAAATGCAGTGGTGGCAAAATATCGGCTATCCCAGAGGCATAACATACCAACCACTTTTAAATCGCAACAAATTTTCCAGTCATGTTCATATTTTATGTATTTTATTAATTTAGCCATTGTTTTGTATGATTCCTTAGTGTTGACAGCATGAGCAATACACGAATCGACGGTTTCTGATTTCCGTTGTGTAAAAGTGCTGCTTTCAAACATTCTCTACTGCTGTCAACAAGTAACCGCCATTCCTTTGAATTGTATGTTTGACTAAGTTCCTCGAACAATCCGGGAATGTCCTTGCAAAAGCATCTGTTATCCGCAGTTGTATAAAATTGTTTGTAAGGTATATCACGGACTCTATAATATGATATGTTAACTTCTGGGGCAAAAATATTGTACTGTTTCATCCCAGATGCAAGTAGTTCTGCCTTATCTTTGGTCAGTTCCAAATCTCTCACTAGATCAATGAGTTAAAAGTGAGTTAAATGCGATGACTTCTGACTCAAACTTGAATCGCTCAGAGTTGAGTACTCAGTTGAACAGAATTGCACGTGAAGTCTAAAATTAAAGCGTTTTATTCCACGAAACATTGTAATACATTAATTTTGAAGTACTTACCGCATTCTTCCACTAGTCCATCGAGTAAGATTTACATGGCACGAATTACACAAAATACTAGGTGTCCACGGTTCGTTCATATTTTTAACTCGTATACCAAAATATTACGCATATATTTATTCTATTATTTTACCAAACGCACGTCGATTTTTTTAATTATATATTTTCCGCAGATGTAGCAGAAATTGTCGGGATCATTTACGCATTGAAAAGTTCTTTGCCTTTTACTCAGACTTCGAAATATAACTTTGTAATATTTTTCAGAAAATTGACTTATCTCTTTAAGGCGCTGAATTACACTAATTTATTAATAAGAAATTTCATTCATAAATTCCGGGTTTAAGGTTCATAAGTTGCAGTACCTGTAGCTGACATATAGTTTGCTTCGAAAGTAGACACCCAATATTTTCAAGACTGCCGCGTACTACTTTGTATTGCGTACATATCATTTTACTATCTGTATATACGACTGGGATGTCCATGCCCCTAAAAGGCGTAACTGAATGGAAAGTTCATAAATAAAAAAACCACAAATATTGTTGAATGACCCTCTATCTGAGCGGATCTCATCCAATATAGCTCTCACATTGCATATCATGTTTTATGGAGGGTTACGAACGGCCATAAAACCTCATCCTATAATTTTATAATGTCTGACATCAATCCTCATAAAATAAAATGCAAGTGCAATGTCTCTCTCACATATGGCGAATTCAATATAAGCAAAAACATAATTTAAAAACGAAAAAATATGAAACAAGATTTTTTTGAATTTCCCTAACATTTACAAAATGGCTCATAACTTTTACATCTATCCATAGATTTTTTTCAAATAGACTGTGCTTTCTTCGTTAGCATGCTGCCCTTTTAAAAATGTGATATAATAATTTTGTCGAATTTTTTTCTATTTTTTATGGTTTTTTGTACAAGGAAATATTTTTTTCATATTTTTGACGACTGTTTCAAGATTCCACATGAAAGCGATATTTGCAGCATATGTAGCCCTCTTATTGAGGCATAACACGGCTCAATCAGTCTTATACTTGAAAAATTATGGTCCAAATACTGAATGTACTTTCCATGAAAGCTGGAATTAAAAAAAAAAATTTACCATACAAATTTTTTTTTACATTTTTTTCGTGTTTGTGACACCTAATTGCACCAGAAACTGTTATCCACATCCATTTTTGTCCAAGATGTTGTTGCATAGTGTTATGAATATATATACTTGATGGGGTCTGAGATCAATATTTAGAGGTGTTACAAACGGAGTGACAAAAAGAATATACCCCCATCCTATGGTGGAGGGTGTAAAAAAACGCTAATCGAATGCACGTAACCCTAGAAATGTCATAATTCGCCTTTTCTATTGAACATACCCCGTATATTGAAATATTGATTCTCCAATTACTTCTACACTACATATTGTAATCCTTTTGTAATTTCACACATAGCAATCGTTTATCCGTCGCTATGGAAGAAGTTGGCCTACCCTTGTAGTACTTGCACATCCCACACAAAGGACCATTTTGCATAATAATTTAACAGATGCTATGATTTTGTAATATGTCATGATCTGTCATTTGTTTTTCATTGTATTCAGTAGTGTTTACAATTTCATCATGGAGAGATATACGCAAGAGCAACGTTTACAAATTATTCAGTTTTATTATCAAAATAATCGTTCTCCCAATTTTAATTTTAAAATCAAAAAAACACTCGATCTACGACCTTGACACCCATGAACAATATTTTTGCTCTCGTTAAGAGCTATCTTTTTGCCATTGACCGATTCCCGATCCGAAGTACCTTTAAGAAGCTAGAGCAAAAATAAACTTTCCGTTCACATTTGAAAATTATTCTGTCCATTTTTTTTTAAATCCAAAAAAAAAACACTTTCCAGTCGACCTACGACCTTGACACCCATGAGCAATATTTTAGCTCTCGTTAAGAGCTATCTTTTTGCCATTGACCGATTGTGGCTACGTGCCACACAGCAAGTGAAACAATTGAATTGTTGCGAGAAAAGTTTGGAAATTCGATTATTTCAAGAAATTCAAGTGATATTGAATGGCCTCCAAGAAGTTGTGATTTAATACCATTAGACTATTTCTTGTGGGGTTATTTGAAGTCATTGGTCTTTCGAAATAAACCAGACTCTCTTTAAGCTTTACAAGTCAATATTGAACGTGCCATTCATGACATATACTACTTGATTTAGTGGAAAAAGTGCTCGAAAATTGGGTTCATCGAATTCGTTCCTGCAGAAGAAGTCGTGGAGGCCATTTGAATGACGTTTTATTTAGAACTTAGTTGTATCGATTCTATTTCACATTAAATAAAAAACTTTTCAATTTCCTTAACAATAAGTGTTTTTTTATTTCAAAGAAATCATATCACTCTTATTGGAAAACCCTTTATATAGGACTGTCTATGTGAGAGCAATTTAGAGGGAATTAATGTACTTTACAAAGAAAATAACACAGGGTATTGTGTTGATGAAGATCAGTTTAGGTTATGTATGAGTATAGGGTAATCTAAGTGGAGATATTTTTTTCAATAGCCTTTTTTTACAGATCACGTGTGAGTCGTGTCATGTTTTTTGTTACGTATTGTTTGGCATTTCATCATGGAAAGACTTACGCCTGAACAACGTTCACAAATTATTCAGTTTTATTATCAAAATAATCGTTCACCAATTGCGCTAAGTCCATTTCTTTTAAATCCAAAAAAGACACTTTCCAGTCGTCCCACGACCTTGACACCCATGAGCAATATTTTAGCTCTAGTTAAGAGCTATCTTTTTGCCATTGACCGATTCCCGATCCGACGTACCGGAATCATCGGTCCATATTTCTTCAAAAATGATGCTGGTGAGAACGTAACCGTCAATGGCGACCGTTATCGTGCCATGATAACCGACTATTTGATACCTGCAATTGAAGCTCGTGATCTCGGCGACATTTGGTTTCAACAAGACGGCGCCACTTCCCACACATCGCATCAATCAGTGGATTTATTGAGAGAACACTTCGGTGAGCAGATAATTTCACGTTTTGGGCCGGTCGATTGGCCACCAAGATCGTGTGATATCACACCGTTAGACTTTTTTCTGTGGAGATATGTAAAGTCTTAAGTTTATGCGGATAAACCCGCTTCGATTCAGGCCTTGGAGCAAAACATCACGCTTGTCAGTCGCCAGTTACCAGTCGAAATGCTGGAACGAGTCATCGAAAATTGGACTCAACGGATGGACCATTTGAGACGTAGCCGCGACCAACATTTGATAGACATAATCTTCAAGAAATAAATGCCAAAGAATGTTCTTTCAAATGAACATTCCCTACTTCTTTAAAAAAGTAGGGAACCCCGAAATGGATCACCCTATATATAGATGGAACTATCTATTTCTTCCTTCCGATTCTTGATCTTTCAAAGAATACTGCACGTTTTAGGGTTATCTTTTCAAATATGGTTTATTGATGAGCCTTGATGAGGCGGTGCAGCTACGTACTTCCTCAACTGAAACGAAATCAATTATTCCAAATTACTATCGCAATGTCCCTATGCGCATTGTTAGGGATGTGAGGGGTAGTATATACTCGTTCTTCTCACTTATTGTCTTTTCTTACTGAATTTGAATTTAAATTAGAATCTTTGAATTTCAGTTGATATTTTTCGCTGTACTTTAGAGAATGGGGCAGAACGAAATACATATATTTAGTTTTGGCCAATGGAAATTAGTTCCAATCCAATGTGGATTAGTTTATTCGTCTGATATTCTCCCATTTGTTCAAATTATTAAACCAACAATTACAAATATAAATTACAAAATAATAGAGAATTATGTATCTTTTTGTGCAAAAATCTTAGTATGTATGTTAACAATAATGAATAAAAAAATCAATATAAAAATTTTCAATTAAAAAATCCCATACTTCATTTAATTGTCATTTGTTATTAAACACTAATTCCATGAATTGTACTCGTTTTTCTTCTTTGGTCAAATATTGAGATTTTTTCTATTTATTTCAAGCAGTGCATATAACATAATTAAAGTGCCAGTAATAAAGTTAAGGTCATATTTTTATTGTAATTGCCGAGATAAAAAGTTAAATAAATTTGTAGTTTGTAAATTGTTTGGAATACATTAAATTAAAATATTAATTGCCAGTAAATATCCTTCAGTATCAAAAGCCAAAAGCAAAAACAGCAATTACAAATGTATTCTGTGTATGTGTGTGTGTTGAATGTGTTGGGCACACGTACACACGTAATTTAAACTCAATGTAAAATGAATGGAATATTTTAATTTGTATTTTATATGCATAAAATGCATAAATGTGTCTGTGTGTTGTGTTGTTTTTGTATCACAAGAGCTCTCTAAAAATGATAAACCGCAATATTGTTGCAAGTCAATTAAATGCATAAATTATGCAAAAAATTCAATGCAACCGAAAGACAAAACGTGCCACAATTCTAACCACTCGTAACAATTACACTTCAAATTGCAGTTAACGTCAGTTAGTCAGTCTGGGGTGACCAGGAATAAAGGATGCAGAAGGTTCAACCATGAACCAACCCTTTACCCACAGAAGAAAAACACCTACACTCCCTATAGCACAGTGGGGGAATCATTAAAAATGTGGAAATAAATTTGAGGTTTATTAAATAGTCAACCAATTGTAATGAATCTTCGCACATCTATACCCAAGGTATAGATGTGCGGGCACACAAATCGTTAAAATCAATTTTGAAATCGTCAGCACAAAAAACTTATATTTACATACCGATTTTAACAGCCTGTTTCTGTAACATAAAATTTTGCTTTCGTTCGCTTGCCAGACGACAAACAGCTGATTTGGGTTTCACTAAGTACCATCACAACGGCAAGTCGCACGATAATGAACTTGTACGATAACTTAATCATTTCAGTGTAAATATTGGTTTCTCTGTCTTCCTTTGCTGTCATCTGGGCGAACACAAATGTCAGATCGAGTCACTTTATTTTATTTGTCGACTGATAGGAACAATGACAATAAAAACGTTATTAAAAGCAAAAAACAAGTAGATATAAATATAATTATGGTAAAAGCAATTAAATAATAATAAAATTGTATACATATGTTTACATTTTAATCATAAAGAAGTCAACATTGGCAGCTCGCTATGATGGTTAAATTCATCAGTGCACAATGAGAGAGACGTGAGAGAGAGAGAGAGAAAGAAATGAGAGCGTTGTATCAGCTCAGCTCAACCACCCAGGGTTGATTTTTGGACACCATTAGTGTAAATGATACAGAGGTGTATTTTCTAAGGTCGACCATATAAAAATGTGTGCTTTTTTAGACCGGAAGTTGTGAAATTATTGACCTGGCAATTACATTATTTGCCAATTGGTAAATTGTTAACGTAATTGACGTAAAGCCAGGCGAACGAACGAACCTTAGAGAAACCAAATTCCAGACGAAAGTGAGTGATTGGTTTTCGTTCGCAGAGACTTTCGTTAGAAATACAGAAACAGGCCGTAAGCTTTTTTACAAGATGAAAATATTTTGGGGATATTTATTTATTAAACAAACGTTGATATTACATAAAATATGGATTACCATTAACATTTTAAAATATGTATGTAATAATTATTTACAGGGTTTTCCAACAAGTGGTGTTATTTTGAATCACCCGGTATTTCGGTAGCTGTCACTTTTGAAGCTTTTATTCTTTGACAAGTAGAAACTACGCCATTACTAAAAATGGAACGATACACGATCATCGAACGATACAAAACGATCAAAAATCGATCAACAAAAAAACGATACGAACGATAAAAAATAATCTTGACTGATGAGGCCCATTTCCACCTCGGTGGCTACGTCAACAAGCAAAATTGTCGCATCTGGGGCTCGAAAACCCCAGAGAGTTATTGTTGAGAAGCCTCTCCATCCTCAACGTGTGACTGTTTGGTGAGGTTTATGGTCCGGCGGGGTCATTGGACCTTACTTTTTCGAAAATGAGGTTGGATCAACAGTTACGGTGAATGGATTGCGCTATCGAGAGATGATTAATGATTTTTTATGCTCGGAGTTGGATGGTATTGATCTGGGCAACGTTTACTTTCAACAAGACGGAGCTACGTGCCACACAAGCAACGAAACCATTGCTCTGTTACGGGAAAAGTTTCTGGCCCGTGTTATCTCTCGAAGAGGTGATCACAATTGGCCACCGAGATCTTGTGATTTAACACCTTGCGACTTCCTGCTTTGGGGCCACGTGAAAGATAAGGTCTACGCCAACAGCCCAGCGTCGATTCAAGACCTCAAAGATAGAATTCGTGAGGCTATCGAGGACATAGGGCAGCCACTTTGCGATTTGGTTATGGAAAATTTCATGAAAAGGATATGGTCCTGTAAGCGTGGCCATGGTGGCCATTTGGCTGATGTTGTTTTTCATTATTAACGGCATACCTTCCTCTTTATTATGATATAAACATCCGATCATTTATCTCAAAAAATTGAATTTTTCTTTGAATACCAAAATAACACCTCTTGTTGGAAAACCCTTTATATCTCTAACAAGCTGGCGTAGAGTATCATATAGCTAGCATCGCCAGACCTTAGCCTCTCCTTACTAGTTTTTTACTCTCTTAGGAATAGCGTATGTCTTGCAAAAAATGCTAATTGGTTAGCAGCACATTCATCTTGCTACATTGAACACATACCAGTATATAATCAGAAATGTCCTAAAACTGCCCTTACTTAAAAAGTGGTTTGGTCGACTTTATAGCTATTTTGGACATACAACATACTATTTGGTTAAAAGCTTTGCATGTTGTTCTCTTCGTTTGCACAATATTTGTTTTTCCAACATTTTTTGAGTGCAAAAGTTCTCACATCACATAAATGGTTCATTTTGCACAATTCATCTCGAAGTCGGTGTGGATCATAATTTTTCAACTTGGGACTCCAACTCCGGGCAAATTGCTCCGATTCCACAGCCCTGGTGCAAAGTTTAATTACAATCCTCAAAAAAAGGGAAGATTTATTAAATTTGTTTAAAATTCTCCCACTTTGCAATGTGGTAAATTGTTACATGACCAAGAGCTAAAGCTTCTGCAGTCGCAATTTACATCTGCTTCCATGTCTGGATTTACATCCACAACAGCTGCAGATGATGACCTGTATGTGTGATTACAACAATTACTTTTACATTGTTACAATTACAATTACAACAAAACATATGACTATAATTGAAACAAATACATATTTTGTGGAAGAGCCAGTCACAGTCGTTTGTGACATACGAGTACTAAAATAAATGCAAAAAATAATTTTATTTTTATATATTCTATTGTTCACATATTTTGAACAATAACTATGGAGATACTCGTATGCTATTCATGTATTTGTTTGTACGTCTCTCTCTAACTAGATTTATGGATGTGTAGGTGATGTCTGCAATATATATATATATATATATACATATAGACATAAAATATGACACTATGAGTTCTTTGCTATGAACCAATGCATATACGAGTATAGTTCTGTTTCAACACTGTGGGTCCTACAAGATCAATTATTTATGGTAAAGTTTCTGATTAAACTTTATTGTAACCTCATTTTAGTGGAGATGGGTGGTGGTATATAATAACATTTGACACGGACCAAAAGTTCAATATATCGAATGAATGACTAAAGTTCCTAAATATGTATGTTTGACGGAAGTGCATTACAAGGCTAATTCTAATTCATTTGAGCTATGTCCGTCCATCTAGCCGGCTGGTAAGCATGAATGCTCTCGAAGGAGTGACCGAATGACTTAAAATTGTGTATAGGTTTGTCGTTTTTATCCCCTCACCTTAGAGAGGAGGGTATATATCATTTGCTACGAACCAAAAGTGTAGCACATCGAAGGAGTGACCTAAGACCCAAAGTATGTTCAGCGGAAATCCGTTTTGGGTCAATTTAAGCCTCTTGAGAAATGTCCGTCCGTCCGTCTGTCTGTATGTCTGTCTGCCGGCTGGTGCGCACGATAACTCTCGAAAGGATTAACCGATTGACTTCAATAGGGTATGTGGTAATATTTATCTCTATCTCCGGCTAAGTTCGACGATGGGCCATATTGTCCCACTCCTTCTAGTACCTCCCCCACAAGGGTTAACATTTGGCGAAATGTTGATTCATTAACAACTTTTATGCTACGAGTACTTACTCGAATCTTTTGGAATTCCACACATAGAATTTGTTTATTAGTCACTAACACCTCAAGAAAAATGGGCGAAGTTGCCACGCCCCTTTTGGTACCTCCCACACAAATGGAATATTTTCCACTAAATGTGAATTGCTTATAACTTTAATACCAGTGCATACAAATACTTTAAATTCTGTACAGTGTAATGCTATTATAGTACCTTGAGTCCGGAGAAAAGTGGCCGTTATTGGCACGCCCCCTTTGGTACCTCCCACTGAAATGGACCATTTTGCACCAAAAGTAAACAGATACCAAAAGATAACTTTAATACCAGTGAATACAAATCCTTGAAATTGTGTACGGTGTAATTCTTTTATAAAGGGATGATATGATTTTGAAGTGACGTTTCGGCCATTTGTAATATGTCATGATCTGTCATTTGTTTTTCATTGTATTCAGTAGTGTTTACAATTTCATCATGGAGAGATAAACGCAAGAACAACGTTTACAAATTGTTCAGTTTTATTATCAAAATAATCGTTCTCCAATTGCAACTTTTCGTTCGCTAAGTCAATTTTTTAAAAATCAAAAAAATTAAAACACACCTGTCGGCCTAAGACCTTGATACCCATGAGCAATATTTTAGCTCTCGTTAAGAGCTATCTTTTTGCCATTGAACGATTCCCGATCCGACGTACCGTTAAGGAGCTAGAGCAAAAATAAACTTTCCGTTCACATTTGAAAATTTACTAAGTAAATTTTTTTTAAATAAAAAAAATCTTTCCAGTCGACCCACGACCTTGACACCCATGAGCAATATTTTAGCTCTCGTTAAGAGCTATATTTTTGCCATTGACCGATTGTGGCTCAGCAACTCCTGTGAGAAGGCCCTCAATAATACTGCAAGGTGTGTGGAGGAAAATAGGCTTGGAGTAGATCCGACAAAATCGGAGTTTCTTTCCTTCAGCCCTCACATGGTTTACAAAAGAACCATCTGACGCGACTGGCATTATAGAACTGCTAAGTGTTTGGAATCCTGGTATGCCCACCCATAATTGGAAAATTGGCAAGATTAGTAAGGCGGATAGTCAAAATGGGCTGAATCCATCCCTCAACGGTCAAATGGATATGGTTTCTAGACTAAAGATATTACAAGCAGGATTTAACCCCCCTATTACTATATCAAACATAAACCGATGTTGCCACCCAGCCGTCTGAAAGTGTGGAGCGCGAATAATTTCTGGAACATCGGGTTCTAATATAAAGGCGGTGCCATCCATTACCGGCGTTTAATTTATTTCTTCGGACAAAGAGAGGCTGAGGGGAGTTTTCGAAGTCTTCGGCGTATCTGTTCAGAACATTCATCATAGAAGATATGCATTATGAGTTCGATAACACCATAGTTGGGGTGGAATTTAATTTGATACCAATTATGGTAAGAATTCTACAGATTAGCATCTATTACGCAAAAAAAGGCTGAGCGGGACCATTGCTGCGCATCTCCACAATGGTCATCGTCCTAATACAGGAACCCTAGGTAGTACAAGAAAATGTGTGGCATCAGGATAGCCGCCAACTGGTGTAACAGGTGATTTTTTAAGAGCCTTCGGATTAGATTAAAAAAAACACATACAATTTACAAAAAATTTATGAAATCTTTATTTTAGTCGATAGAATGGTCTATATAATTCAATGTTTAAAGATGATTTCGTGTAAATGTTGACCGCGGTTGTGCCTCAAATGGTTCATATACATATCGGCCGGTATCTCACGAATAAATTCTTCAATATTGGCTTCCGGTGCGTCAACCGTTGCGGGCTTGTCCCTATAGCCATGAACATTAACGTAGCCCCGCAAAAAATAAACTAAAGGTGTTAAAACGCACGATCAAAGCGGCCCCAAACTTGAAATAAACTGTTGACCGAACTCGCCTCTAAATTGGGCTATTGTTTCGCATGCTTTGTGGCATTGAAACCACATGTCAGCAAAGTCTAGCTTCTACGTTTTGGGCAAAAAAAGTTTGTAATCACGGCACGCCATTCACAGCAACGTTCCTGATTTCGACGTCTTTGGAAAAGTACGTTCCAATGATGCCACCTGCGATATTTTCCTCTGTCAGCACTCTACGTATGCGTGTCGTGGGTTTAATGTCCAATAATGTAAATTAGGAGCGGAATTTAGTCACAAGATTTCGAATAGCCGCCTCAGAAGGTCGCCCAAACTGACCATAAAATGAAAGAACTTAACCAAGCATGAATTTTGATAATAACATTTAATAATATGCAAACTTTTGTCGTTTGTAAGTCGATTCATGGTTAAATAATAGACCAAACAGAACATGTTTGACAGTACACATAAACAGCTAAGCTGCCAAAAAGAAAGTTGCAAAAAATCGCCCTTTACTACTCGAAATACATTTCGCGGGAAACTCGCGGAAAGAGGTCGAGGAACGACGGAATCAGCAGGAAGGCTACTGTACTATGAACCCTGCTGGTCTGTTGGCCGACAAATCCAGGATAAGCTGGGCTACTAATAGCTTTGAGCTGTCAAAAATCACCTCGTCCATATGACATCTCTTTAATATAAATGCAGAAAATGTTGAATCACATTATGCCAAGGTTGTAAATGTAGGTTAGAAAATTTCTGGAGACTGTATTAGGCTCTCTTATATCCCCAATCGATGGAGAGATACCAAAGTGGTATTCCATACCCTAAACGGGAATATTATCGCCAATTAGGTCTAAGGGCTTCAGGCCAATTAGTCCATTCTCGTTTCTGCTGAACGATCTGGAAAGGATCTTAGATTATTTCATTAGATACAAAACTCTTTTCTGGAAGCAACATGCATACAACAAGAGCAAGTCTACAGAATCTACCCTGCATGAACTGGTGGGCGCTATCAAATCATCCCGACATTTAAAGGAATTCCCTATGGTGGCCTTTCTTGATAATGAAGGGATTTTAAGATTGCAGTGAGATGCAGTAATTGTGGCGCTGTCATGTCATGGCATGTTGGACTATAACTTGCCGCCAGTCTTAGCGAACGGACGTGTTATTACAGATCGCATAGTTTTTCAACCTTTTACGCAGTACTTATTCACCTACCTACTACGTGGCCTTCGGTAGCTTAGTGGTTAGTGCATTAGACTTGGATCCCGAAGGTGCTGGGTTCAACTCCCAGCCAGGGCACCGGTAAAATTTAACATCAACATTTCATGTTTTCATCATAATTCGAGTTTCTGCAGCTAAAAATAAACTCACCGGTCGCACTACCACTACAGCAACATCTGATCACCCAAGTCAACAGGGAAGCTAAGATCAGACATAACACAATGACAACTATTACCAGAAATGCAGCGCTTCTAGTGGAGAATAGAAACGGTATCACTCAAAATAACATCCATTCCCTGAAATTAACAGACGAATGTTAATTTTCAACCGGACAACATTGAGTGGATGAAAACAAACGTATATATGCCGGATAAACGTATATATGCCAGAACGAAGTCTGTAATAGAAATATACTTAAGGATTATCAACGCAGCGTCTCCAAGCTGCTACAGCAACAACATTCTACCTACTACGCAACCACAGGGTGTGTTTTTTAAAGTGGGGGTTGAATTAGTTGCATCGTTCTCATGACAGATATTTTGGAAGTAGTCGGGAAGACCAACGTTCCTATTACGAGCAATTACCTACTATGGGGGTCCCCCCCCAAAAAATCATGATTAAACCCAGTGCCGGTGGAAAGCGTTGATTTACACGCGAGTCACATTTCGTCGTTATCAAAAAATCGTGAGCAGGTAACTTCTACGGGGTTGGGTGCCTCGGATCCCGTAGTCGAAACAGATACTGTTCAAGTCCGTGAGACTTGAAAAAATAGCAAATAATAAAAGAAACAACTATGTTTTTTTAAATTTTAATTATATTCAGCAGTGTGCCATCTTTATTGTTGCGGGTGAGTCGTAAACTGATTAAATGTCACAGTAATGGCGTTACCATCACTACGATTTGACTCCCAATCGTCGTTGATAGAGGTCGATGTTGTTAACAACGAATCAGTATAAAAGCTAGGGGGCGCTAGTTGAAGATCAGCTGTTGACGCTTCAACAGATACATAGACACATCTAGCAAAAGAAACGAGGAGGAAGATAAAGAAAATCCTAGCGGGTGCCTAAGCAAACGCAGCTTTTAAAAGCTAGTGGGAACTCCGACTCTGAGACATCAAGTGATAACAATCTTACTATAGTTGAAAATAGGAAATGAATGTCAGAGACACAAAGAAGGACATTGAATAAGATGAACCGGCAGAAGATATTACAGGATGAATCTGACTCTTCTACATCTACTAAAAGAGTCAGATATCCCAAAGAGCATAGCGATGCGAAATCAATAAAGAAGAAAAAATCTCGCCCACACCCAGTACTTAGGAGAAACCTATTCAATCTACCAAAAAAAGAAGTCTCTAGTCAGAATCCGTTAATGGTGGGAGGTGAAGTTGATCCAGCAAGTCCAAAAAACCATCCAAAAAGTAGGGGGCCTCAAACAAAAAGACCCATCCTAAAGGAAACAGCAATAAAAAAGGGTAAGGAAGCAACATCTTATTCTCAAATAGTCCAATAAACATACCCAAGACGAACTATACTATGCCATAATTGATAGCAGTAGTTCGTCTGGAAGAATTCCCGAAGAGCAAAAGAGTAACTTCGAAGGCCATATTCTCGAATCTAATGAAGGACCATTGTGATGCTGAAAATGGCATCAGAATGCTGCGCCGATGTCTCCTTAAAAAAAAGAAAGTAAGCTTCATCAAGGCTTATTCCAAGGAGGGGTTGGAGATATTCATCATAATAAACTAAAGGGTTTTCCAACAAGAGGTGTTATTTTGGTATTCCAAGAAAAATGCCATTTTTTTAGATAAATGATCGGAAGTTTTCTTCGTAATAAAGAGGAAGGTATGCCGTTAATAATGAAAAACAACATCAGACAAATGGCCACAACGACCGCGCTTACAGGACCATATCCTTTTCATGAAATTTTCCATAACCAAATCGCAAAGTGGCTGCCCTGTGTCCTCGATAGCCTCACGAATTCTATCTTTGAGGTCTTGAATCGACGCTGGGCTGTTGGCGTAGACCTTATCTTTCACGTGGCCCCAAAGGAAGAAGTCGCAAGGTGTGAAATTGCAAGATCTTGGTGGCCACTTCTTCGAGAGATAACATGGTCCGGAAACTTTTCCCGTAACAGAGCAATGGTTTCGTTGCTTGTGTGGCACGTAGCGCCGTCTTGTTGAAAGTAAACGTTGTCCAGATCAATACCATCCAACTCCGACCATAAAAAATAATTAATCATCTATCGATAACGCAATCCATTCACCGTAACTGTTGATCCAACCTGATTTTCGAAAATGTAAGGTCCAATGACCCCGCCGGACCATAAACCGCACCAAACAGTCACACGTTGAGGATGGAGAGGCTTCTCAACAATAACTCTTGGATTTTCCGAGCCCCAGATGCGACAATTTTTCTTGTTGACGTAGCCACCGATGTGGAAATGGGCCTCATCAGTCAAGATGATTTTCGAATTTTAATAATTTCAAGGCGTTGTTGAATCGTGTATCGGTCCATTTTTAGTAATGGCGTAGTTTCTACTTGTCAAATATCAAAGAATAAGAGCTTCAGCTACCGAAATACCGGGTGATTCAAAATAACACCTCTTGTTGGAAACCCCTGTACATCTGAAACGACAACCTTAAAACGTGTAGTATTCTTTCATATATTAAGAATCGGAGGGAACAATTAGATTGAGCTATACAACAGATTTTCATCAGCTTGGATAAAAAAATTAATTTCTGCCAAATTATATAAAGATCGGACGTAAATTACAATTTTAATAGAGTTTAAATACTACATCGACACGAACATATATGAATATATCGGGGCTATATCTTCAAAAGTTGTTATTTAATGTGATAAAACGTCATTCAACTGGCCTCCACGACTTCTTTTGCAGGAACGAATTCGATGAACCCAATTTTCGATCACTTCTGCCACTAAATAAAGTCGTATGTCATGAATGGCACGTTCAATATTGACTTGTAAAACTTGAAGAGAGTCTGGTTTATTTCGAAAGTCTGGTTTTACTTCAAATAACCCCACAATAAATAGTCAAATGGTGTTAAATCACAACTTCTTGAAGGCCATTCAATATCACCATTTTTTGAAATAAACGAATCTCCAAACTTTTCTCGCTACATTTCAATTCTTTCATTTGCTGTGGTCGTAGGTCGACTGGAAAGTGTTTTTTTGTTGATTTAACAAAAATGGACTTAGCATCTTTTTCAAATGTGAACGGAAAGTTTATTCTAAAGTTATTTGCCCTAGCTCCTTAACGGTACGCCGGATCGAGAATCGGTCAATGGCAAAAAGATAGCTCTTAACGATAGCTCTTAAAATATTACTCGTGGGTGTCAAGGTCGTAGGTCGACTGGAAAGTGTTTTTTTTTGATTTTAACAAAAAATGGACTTAGCGCACGAAAAGTTGCAATTGGAGAACGATTATTTTGATAATAAAACTGAATAATTTGTAAACGTTGTTCTTGCGTATATCTCTCCATGATGAAATTGAACTGAGCTACTGAATACAATGAAAAACAAATGACAGATCAAGACATATTACAAATGGCCGAAACGTCATTTCAAAATCATATCATCCCTATTGGAAAACATTATATATGCGTTCCAAATATATTTTAAAAATTTGTGTTCTAAATATATTTTCTTTTGATTCAAACATATCAAAAACGGCGATTTTGCCCTGTGTATTCGTTCCTAAATTAAAATTTCTTCCTGCAAATTAGACAATGCAAAAACTTGTTTATTAACAACAGTTGAAAAATTTAGGTGATTGTCACTTCGTTTTTGTTACGAAGCAATGCTTTCGAGGCAACTACTGTTCAGCGGGAGTACATCCCAGTACAAAATGGGAGTACATCCCAGACAAATCTATAAATCAATGACTCATAACTTTTCTACCACCGAACTCAAAACCATCAAACTTGTAATTTTACAATAATTTTGAAATAACTACAGTCTGACTAGTGTAAAACCTTTCCCTACCCTTCCTGAAACTTCCCACAGAATATACCAAATTCCATATTAAATTTCTTTAAGGTAAATGCATAGAACTTTAGTCGGATTACTTGACATAAACCTTTTTACTGGATTTCTATGAATTTCGGACTTTTAAATTTGTGAAATGAAATTTAAGTGAATTAAATAAATCTTTACATTTTCATTTTCTTCTTCTTGATTTTAAAATTGCATATTTATACCCTCACTTTAGTGTGACGAGGGTATATATCATTTGCTACGGAAAAAAGTGTAACACGTCGAAGGAGTGACCTATGACCCCAAGTATGTTCGGAGGAAATCCGTTTTGGGTCATTTTAAGTCGAATGAGCCATGTCCGTCCGTCTGTCTGTCTGTCTGTCTGTCTGTGTGTCTGCTGGCTGGTGCGCACGATAACTCCCGAAAGGAGTAACCGATTGACTTCAAATTTGGTATGTGGTAATATTTTTTTCTATCTCCGGCTAAGTTCGAAGATGGGCCATATTGGTCCACTCCTTCTAGTACCTCCCCCACAAAGGGTTAAAATGTTGTGAAATATTGATTCTTTAATAACTGCTATACTACTTATTCGAATCTTTTGAAATTCCACACATAGTATTAGCTTATTAGTCGTTGTCAACTCGAGAAAAATGGGCAAAGTCGCCACGTCCCTTTTGGTACCTCCCACACAAATGCACCATTTTGCACCAAAAGTTAACAGCTTATAACATTAATAACAGTGTATAAAAATACTTGAAATTTTGTACAGTATTATGCTTTTATATTGCCTACAGTCCAGGGAAAAATGGGTGTTGTTGTCACGCCCCTTTTGGTACCTCCAACACAAAGGTACCTTTTTGCACCAAAAGTTAACAGCTTATAACATTAAAACCAGTGTATACAAATACTTGAAATTTTGTACAGTGTAATGTTTTTATAGTGTCTATAGCCCTGTGTAAAATGGGCGTTATTGCCACGCCCCTCTTTGTACCTCCCACACAAAATGCCCAAATCATACCACAATTTAATGTCTCATAACGTTTATACCAGTGCACATAAATGCTTATAAGTTGGCACAGTGCAATGAATTTAAAGTATATAATGTTCAGCAAAAAAAAAAGTGTATTTGATAAACCCCTTCTGGTACCTCCCACACAAATTGACAGAATAATTCGAGTAATATTCAATATTACATTACTCACAAAGTGAGGGTATACCTTAGTCGGTTTACCCGACTGAAACTTTCTTACTTGTTTTTTGGTAAATTTTCCATTGATTGCAATGTGCCATGCATACATATCTGTCAAAATAGATTGATAGTTGAATGGATAGTTTCATCATTAATTTATATTCATATCCATCATTGCTTTATCCTTGTAATGCTGCAAATGCATTTTATGTGTTTGTAAGTGTTTTAAAAAATATGCATTCATTAGAGTGGGTCTCACAATGAGTTTCTAGTAAAACCTTACAATTACTTACAATTATTAATTTAATTTGCAATTTGTTTTTATGAATGTTTTTCTCAACATTTGGTGTTATTTAAATAAACGATAGAGTTCATTTTTGACATGGAAGGATCAATATAAGTTCTTGAAAAATCATTGCAATTCCGAAAAACTAAATAATCCATTAAACAAATAGATGCAAAGAGATAACGTTTTAGTTGTGACAAGCGACATTTTCGCCAACCGAAATTTTGCTGTTGTCAGAACAAATATTTAATTGCTCTGACCATCGGTTTATCGGCATAACATCGGTTTATCGGCAGATTACAATTACAAACATTCAGCTGACAACTATTTTTTCTGCGTGCGCCATTATAACTAAAGTACTATAGATTTTAATAGGATAACGTCGTGACCCATTTTAATGTTCTTATTCACATACTCACTCATACATGTTATATGAACGTACTATATTGTTATTATTTTCCATCTGTGTATATGAATATAAATAAATACGTCGGAATAGTTAAGTGACATTTGGATGGCATTTCCACATCCACATCCGTGTGCAGGAGGATGCATGTCTCATTGCACTGACGGACAGGCGGATGGACAGCAATAAATGTGTGGGAGTCGAGTACGAATTTTGACTGCACCACTCGTAAATTTAACAATGATTTTTAATCCACTTTCGATGTTTTTGCGCTGTTGGGTTTTATACCTGAATAAATAACTTTACTACATTCATGCGATGCAGTCAACCGTAATAGGTTTGGTCAACTCGAAAGTTCAATGGTTGTTGAAGTCACATGATATAAGTATCGTATATCCCCAGATTGAAGTACATACATATAACAAATTTTAGTGATTTATTTTTATGGAAATTTTGTAAATGTCATTGATGAGATAGGACTTTCTTTGATATGCCCGGAATGTGGAAAATGTATACATATTTTATACAATAGACATCTCGTTGGGTCATCTAATCTGCAGAAGGCGGCTTTATGGGTCATCTACTCTACAGTAGACGACTAGTTGGGTCATCTACTCTGCAAGAGGCGACCAGTTTGTCATTTACACTGCAGTAGGTGACTAGTTGGATCATCTACTATACAGAAGACGACCAGTTCAATCATCTAGTCTACAGTAGACAACACGTTGGGTTATCTATTATACCATAGACGACTAGTTGGGTCGCCTACTCTTCAGTAGAGCACTAGTTGGGTCATCTACTCTACATTATACGATCAGTTGGTGTTTCATCTACATTAGACGTCCAGTTGAGCCACATACTCTACATAGACGACCAGTTGGATCCTATACTCTACTGTAGGGTCATCTACTCTGTACCAGACGACTAGTTGGTGCATCTACTCTACACTAGGAGACCAGTTGCGTCGACTACTCCTATTATACGGAGTATCCACTCTACAGTAGACATCCAGTTGGGTCACATGCTCTACATAGAATACAAGTTAGGTCATCTACTCTACACTAAAAGACTATTTGGGTTATCTACTCTACAGTAGAGTACTATGTCAGTCATCTACTCTACAGTGGAAGACTATTTGGGTCATTTACTCTGAAGTAGACAACCAGTTAGGCCATATACTCGACAGTAGGCGACCAGTTAAGTCATTTACTCCGATGTAGACAACCAGTTAGGTCATATACTCGACAGTAGACAACCTGTTAGGTCATCTACTCGACAGATGAAGACCAGTTGGATCATGTATGCTACAGTAGATGACAAGTTGGGTTATCTATTCTATAATAGAGAACTAGTTGGATCATCTTCTTCATTGAAGTCGGCCAGTTTGTTGGATCCTATGATGTGCAATAGATGAGTAGTTGGGTCATCCATTCTACAGTAGGTTACCAGTTGCGTCATCCATTCTACAGTAGGCTACCAGTTGCGTAATCTTTTCTACATTATACGACCAGTTGGTGTATCCACTCTACGATAGACGTCCAGTGGGGTCACATACTCTACGATAGACGACAAGTTGGGCCATCTTCTCTACGGTAAGCGACTATTTGGACCATTTTCTTTACAGTAGACGACCAGTTAGGTCGTCTAATCGATAGTAGACGACCAGTTAGGTCATATACTCGATAGTAGATGACCAGTTGGATCATCTACTCTACAGTAGACTGTTGGGTAATCCATTGTACAATAGACGACTATTGGGTTAACCTACTTTACAGTAGACGACTATGTGGGTCATCTACTCTGCAGGAGGCGACTTTATGGGTCATCTACTCTACAGTAGACGACTAGTTGGCCATTTACACCGTAGTAGATGACTAGTTGCATCATCGAGTCGTCTAATGTAGAATAGATAACCCCAAGACGACTAGTTGGGCCATCTACCATACTGTAGACGACGCGTTGGTTCATCTACTCACCCAAGATGATGCAACTAGTCATCTACTGCGGTGTAAAGGACCAACTACTCGTCTACTGTCTACAGTGGATGACGCGTTGAGTAATCTACTCTACAGTAGACGGCCAGTTGGGTCATCTACCATACAGTAGACGCCCAGTAGGGTTATCTACTCTACAGTAGATGACTTATTGGATTATCTGATTTATAGTAGACGATGTATTGGTTCATCTACTTTACAGTGGACGACGCGTTGGGTCATCTGCTCTTCAGTAGACGATTAGTTGGGTTACCCGATCTACAGTAGACGATGCGTCGGTTCATCTACTCTACAATGGACGACGCGTTGGGTCATCTGCTCTTCAGTAGATGACATGTTGGGTCATCTACTCTGCAGTAGGCGACTACTTGGGTCATCCACTCTACAGGAAATTGTGTCATCTAAACTACATTGTACGGGCAGTTGGTGTAACCACTCTACAGTAGAGGTCCAGTTGGGTCGTATATTGTACAGTAGGTTACTTTATGGATCATCTAATCTACAGTAGACGACCAGGTAGGTCATCCACTCTACAGTAGATGACTATTAGGGTAATCTACTGTACAGTAGATGACTATTAGGGTAATCTACTGTACAGTAGATGACTATTAGGGCAATCTACTGTACAGTAGATGACTATTAGGGTAATCTGCTGTACAGTAGATGACTATTAGGGTAATCTACTGTACAGTAGATGACTATTAGGGTAATCTACTGTACAGTAGATGACTATTAGGGTAATTTACTGTACAGGAGGTGACTATTAGGGTAATCTACTGTACAGTAGATGACTATTAGGGTAATACACTGTACAGTAGACGACAGGTTTGGTCATCTACTCTGCAGGAGGCGACTTTATGGGTCATCTACACCACAGCAGACAATTAGTTAGGTCGTCTACAGTAGACGACGCGTTGGGTCATTTACTATACAGTAGACGACGCGTTGGGTCATCTACTCTAAAGTAGACGACGCGTTGGGTCACCTACAAATAGTAGATGACAACATGGGTTGTGTTTTATGCATAAGATCCAATCTTAGCCCATCCAATCTATAGTACGCGACCAGTTGGATCAACTACTTTATAGTAGACCACCAGTTTGATTAATTGAACGGTTGTTGTGGATACTGCTGCTGGTACACTGTTGACTGTTGAACACCTGGCGCATTGTTAAAACCAGGAGATGAGGCGATGTGTCATTTACTATACAGTGGACGACGCATTGGGTCATCTACAAGTAGTATATGACCACATGTGTTGTGCATTAAACGACCACTTAGCCCACATAGGCCCAATATACGACTATTGGGGTAATCTACAGTAGACGACGCGTTGGGTCATTTACTCTACAGTAGACGACACGTTGGGTCATCTAAGCTACAGTAGAAGAGGCGTTGCGTCATCTACTCTAAAGTAGACGACGCGTTGGGTCACCTACACATAGTAGATGACAACATGGGTTACGTTGGATCAACTACTTTATAGTAGACCATCAACTTTTCTTAATTGAAGGGTTGTTGTGAATACTTCTGCTGGAACAGTGTTGGCAGTTGGACACCCGGCGCCTTGTTTAAACCACCAGACGACGCGTTGGGTCATTTACTCTACAGTAGACGATGCGTTGGGCCATCTACTCTTCGATAGACGACGCATTGGATCATCTTTAAATAGTAGAGGACCACATGGGTTCTGATTTGTGCATTAGACGACCACTTCGCCCATCCAATCTTTAGTACAAGACCAGTTGGATCAACTACTTTATAGTAGACCACCAGTCTGATCAACTATTCTTTAGTAGACGATCAATTGGGTCATTCATTATATATTATACGCTTTATAATAAACTTTAAGGGACCAGATTGGTCATATACTCTATAGAAGTAGTCCAAATGTGTTATGTGCGGCCAATTTGATCATATGTTTCATCATATTATCAAACAACTACTTTGGTCACATACATACTCCGCAGTAAAAGACCAGATGGGTCATCTATCTATTCTATTGTGGAATACCCGATGCGTTATCTACTATATAGTTGATGTCCATATATTATTTTATCATATACTTTATCGTAGAATACCAGACAGTAGACGTCTAGATGGGTCATATAGTCTTTCGTAGAAGATCAGATGGAAACAGCAAGTGAGATGGGTCATATACTCTTTCGTAGAAGATCAGATGGAAACAGCAAGTGAGCTGAGGGGTTAAAACAAATCAATTTTACTTTTTGTTTAAATTCTCCCGTCTGAGTTGCAAAGTTAAATTTTGTAAGTCATAATACCCTTACTTGCAATCAGTATATCAGAACTTTATAAAGTCTATTAATATTATAAGTCTAAATAACTTTTGGAAGTTGTCATCAGAAATCATTTATCATTTTGTAATTTAACTCATTCTTCCATTCGCTACTTTATATTTGCCACAGTTGCTACCATTGATGATGACGATGCACAGAGTATCATTTGTTTTTGAAATTATGCACTTTGCATTCCCACCCGCCCGTTCACTTTTGACACGGGACATGCATAATTTAGACATCATTTCCTGCCCCCCCAGGTATACACTTACCTTTCACTTCAATGTTAGCAGTGGCCTGAACTGTGCCCAATGGATTGGTGGCCGCACAACGATAGGATCCCGCTTCCATGAGAGTTGGCTTGACAATGACCAAACTGCCGTTCGCCTGGATACGCAGTGTATCGGTGGATTGTGAGACCAGGCGACTGTTGAAATACCACAGAATCTCTGGAGGGGGTATACCCGAAGCCAAACAATCCAGGCGTACTGGGTCACCATTCAAGGCGACAATGGCATCGCTGGGCGGAATGACAAAGGCGGGCAGTTGGGGCTGTGGAAGAGTTGTAGGTGGCGCCGGTGTGGTTGTTGGTCGTGGCGGCTGTGTTTGCTGCCGGTGCTTTTGTTGTTGCTGCTGTTGTTGTCTATTTGGCGGCGACAATACAACTGGTGTTTGCACGGGCTGATGCCAAGTGTTGAACGGTTGTTGTTGTTGTTGTTGTGGATATTGCTGCTGGAACACTGTTGGCTGTTGGACACCCGGCGCATTGTTAAAGCCACCACCGTTGTGTGTTGGTTCCGGATACTGTCTGCCATTGGAATCATAATGGAATCCACCAACTCCGCCATGCAGTGGAGTTTGCGGTTGATTCCACACTTGATTATTGTTGTTGATGTTGCCGTTGCTGCTGAAATAATGATAGTTCGGACTGTTGCCAGTGCCGCCACCTAGGCCTACACCGCCCAGTCCATGAATGGGAATATCATTCTCCACCATCATTCGGATGGGCTGTGTACGTGTCTCGCCCACTTCGTTGCGTCCGATGCACTCATAAATCCCAATATCATTGGCATTGACGGCATTTATTTTGAGCGTCCCCGTGGGCAGCACTTGCATTTTGGGCGCATAGTCCTGGGAGATTTCGTTGGTGTTCTGCATCCAAATAATTTCCGGTTGGGGATCGCCCTCCATGCGACAGGGCAATTCGACGCTCTCACCTGTTGTTAAATGCATGTCATGTGGTGCTGTGACAATTTCCGGTTTTTCTGAAAGGATATCGAAACAAACAAAAAAAAACAACAGTTAAAAGGACATGTGATGACATAAGCTGACAAAAAAGAACATATTTTTGTGCTTTTTTGCGAGAGTACTGTTAAGTTGAGCGCTTCAAAAATATTTTTCCACATTTTTTTTTTATTTTCTGGCTGATAGGATGAATGTTCGAATGGCTAAATGTACACGCAAAGAAAAAATTCTTTCAACAGAAATGAAATTTTAAACAACTACACTCCTCATTTACGGAACTGCAATTGCGTTTGTGCAATCAGGAAATTACTTTTGTAGAAACAAAATGTGTGTTTTGCTCCAATAAATTTCTGTTCCCGTAAACGATGAATGTCTATGGAATGAAAAGCATTTTTCTCTGCGTGTATATACGAATGGATGGCTTGGAGTAAGCAGTTACAAAAAATATCAGTTTTGTTTGGCTAGCCTTGATTGTCTGCCAGAATTGATTCAGATTCTTGTCAGTCAATGGCCAACGAGTTGTAAGGCTATGATTGATGTTTAACGTGACTGTGACGAAAAAACGATTGTGATAGAATGTAAAGATATATATTATGGACTAAAATCGATTGCAAACGAGTGAAATTGAAAAAGACAATATGAGTTGTATGTCTAACAGTATGAGGTGGCAACTTCGACATAGAAGTTCTATAAATAGAAAATATATTTAATTTCAGTTTAACTGTAGGACCAGGATATTGAAAGCCGATATAATAATTACAATATGCAACAAAAAAATTTGTTTGTGTCCAAGATCTAAAAATTATTTTTTTGTATAGATTGTGGCATACTGTTATATAAAATCAAAACCAAAAATTTTTTTATGTATAAATTTTTTTATAAAAAAATTTTTATTAAAAGTGCTATTATCATCGAAGGTACCCTTAGTATTTGCACTTTAATTTTTGGAGTATAGGTCGACTTATACGTTAAATTGAAGCTATTAATGTGGGCTACCAATGTTGGAAATATCTTTTCACTTTGAAACAGTGGTTTAGTAACAGTCATTAAACAAATTGGAAAAGTAGATTTTTTTCCAAAAAAAAATCCTGGGACGGAAAAAAATAAAATATTTTATTTTATTTTTTAATAGTTTGCACCCTAGCGAAGAAAATAATGCCTATTTGAAAAAAATCAATAGATAAATTTAGAAATTATAGTCCCTTTGGTAGAGGTAAGAAATTTTCTAAAAATATTTTTTTTTAATTTCTGTTTAAATAGCGATTTTATTTGTTACTTTTATTTATATTATGTACATTTGAGTTTATTTAGATTGTTTGCGAATGAGCAACTGGCAAAGTGACAGATTTTACTTCAGCGTAATTCCAGCGAATGCTCCTTCCTACTCCAATCTGTTTACTTAGACAAAAAGCAGTCCGTATCGTGAATGAGTGGTTGTCTCCAAATCATTGGCATTCCAAATTGCACGTGATGTCTAAAATTAAAACGTTTTATTCCGCAAAACATTGTAATACATTAATTGTAATGTACTTACCGCATGCTTCCACTACTCCATCGAGTAAGATTTACATGGCACGAATTACACAAAATACTAGGTGTCCACGGTTCGTTCATATTTTTAACTCGTATACCAAAATATTGCACATATATTTCTTCTATTATTTTACTAAACGCACGTTGATTTTTTTAATTACATATTTTCCACAGATGTAGCAGAAATTGCACATTGAAAAGTTCTTTCTATTTTACTCATACTTCGAAATATAACTTTATAATATTTTTCAGAAAATCGACTTATCTCTTTAAGGCGTACATAAGTTGCAGTACCGGTAGCTGACATATAGTTTGCTTCGAACGTAGAAACCCAATATTTTCAAGACTGCCGCGTACTACTTTGTATTGCGTACATATAATTTTACTGCCTGTATATACGACTGAAATGTCCAAGCCCCTAAAAGGCGTAACTGAATGGAAACCTCATAAATAAAAAACCACAAATATTGTTGAATGACCTGAGCGGTACCTGAGCGGATCTCATCCAATATAGCTTGCATATAATGTTTTATGGGGGGATACGAACGGTCATAACACCTCGTCCTCGCTATAATGTTCTAATGTCTGACATCAATCCTCATAAAATAAAATGCAAGTGCAATGTCTCTTATATGACTCTCTTACATATGGCGAATTCAATATAAGCAAAAACATCATTTAAAAACGGAGAATTATGAAAGAAGATTTTTTTTTTGAATTTCCCTAACATTTACAAAATGGCTCAAATAGGCAGTGTTTGCTGATAAAATATTTTTTGCGACTTTTTTTTTATGGTTTTTTTTTGTACCAGGAAAAAGTGTTTTTTCAAAAAAAAAATAATTTTTTCTCATATTTTTAACGACTGTTACTAAACCAAAGATTCTATGTGAAAGTTATATTTGCAGCATGTATGTAGCCCTCACAATTCCTTTAAATTTAGCGCATAACAAAGTTCAATCAGACTTATACTTGAAAAATTATGGTCGAAATACTAAATGTACTTTCCATGAAAGTCGGAATTTAAAAAAAAAAAAAAAATTTACCATAAATTTGTTTTAAATATTTTTTTTCGTGTTTGTGACACCAAAATACACCAGAAACTGTTATCCACATCCCTTGGACAACATTTTTGTTGCATAGTGTTACACTGTGATAGTCTGAAAATGTAACAGACTAAAGGTCATTTGGGTTAACCTGCTCGACCGTGCTGTACGAGTACTATCCAGTGGTGCTAGCCGTAAGCTCTTGTTTCCGGGAAATTCGGACACCAAATTTGCTGGGAAATCAAAGAGGTTAGTTACCTAGGGGTTATATTGATGTGGAAAACCGTGGAAAACATGCTTCTTCTGGATTATTATTTCTCTCAAAACATTATGAGTTGGTATCTGCGAAAAAATATTAAGGCCCCTTTCAATATATTCAATATCAAGAAAACTCCACAGCTTTGATACAGGGTTTTCCAACAAGAGTGATATGATTTCTTTGAAAAAAAAAATCACACTTATTCTTAAGGAAATTTAAAAGTTTTTTATTTAATGTGAACTACAATCGATACAATTAAGTTCTAAATAAAACGTCATTCAAATGACATGGACGATTTCTTCTGCAGGAACGAATTCGATGCGATTTTCGAGCTCTTTTTCCACTAAATCGAGTCGTATGTAATGAATGGCATGTTCAATATTGACTAGTAAAGCTTGAAGAGAGTCTGGTTTATTTCGAAAGAACAATGACTTCAAATAACCCCACAAGAAATAGTCTAATTGTGTTAAATCACAAAAGATAGCTCTTAATGAGTGCTAAAATATTGCTCATGGGTGTCAAGGTCGTAGGTCGACTGGAAAGTGTTTTTTTTTGGATTTAAAAAAATGGACATAGCATCATTTTTAAATGTGAACGGAAAGTTTATTTTTGCTCCAGCTCCTTAACGGTACGTCGGATCTGGAATCGGCAAAAAGATAGCTCTTAACGAGAGCTAAAATATTGCTCATGTGTGTCAAGGTCGTAGGTCGACTGGAAAGTGTTTTTTTGGATTAAAAAAAAGGACGCACGGAAACTTGCAATTGGAGAACGATTATTTTGATAATAAAACTGAATAATTTGTAAACGTTGTTCTTGCGTATATCTGTCCAGGATAAAAATGTAAACACTACTGAATACAATGAAAAACAAATGACAGATCATGACATATTAGAAATAGTCGAAATGTCACTTCAAAATCATATCATCCCTATTGGAAAACCCATTATATGCGTAAACTCTAACCGAAAGTATAAATGTAAAAATATAATTATAATTGTCATTAGTATAAATACATATACACAAAATATGTATGTAATAATTCAAAATCTAATTTTTTCATATAAAAACTTTGAGAAAGGACACATATAAATTTTTCGAGAGGAATATTGTTGTCAAAGACACCGATTCTAAATGTCTACGTATTATATGACCTTTGACATATGAATAGTTTTAATGTAGATTTATTAAGGGTATAGGGATGAGAATCGCGTTCGACTGTTTTTTGAGGGAAATAATTCTCCAAGGGTCCTCTTTATTTCCTTCTTTACACTGAAGCCTATATTCCGAAGCCTCTCGTTACAAATTCACCACCCCATTGATAATTTGATTTGCGGCTATTTTCGTAGCCGGATATCTCGAAAACAAGAGATAACCTAGAAAAATGCATAGTATCACTGGATGCAGCAGCGTGAGAATCCTTCATTAATTATACCCTACACCACACTGTGGTACAGTGTATTATAAGTTTGTTTCACGGCAGATGTTTGTAACACCTGGAAATAACACAGCTAGACCCACCTTAAAGTATACCGATCGACTCAGAATCACTAGCTGAGTCGATTTAACCATGTCTGTCCGTCCGTCTGTCCATGTAAAGTTGTTCGTCGACTACAGGTCGCAATTTCACTCCGATCGTTCTGAAAATTTGCAGTTTAGAGTATTTCGCAGCTGTAAAGATCCCTATTGAATTTGGTTGAAATCGGTTCAGATTTAGATATAGCTCCCATATATATCTTTCGTCCGATTTGGCCCTTTAGTCCTATATGTAGAAGCTGTATTTTACATCCAATCGTTTTGAAATTTATATTGCAGAATTTGAAGAAAATCGGTTAAGATTTAGCTATAGCTCCAATATATATATATTTCGTCCGATTTTGCTCTTTAGTCCTGTAGAAGCTGTATGTATTTTACATCCAATCATTTTGAAATTTAGAATGGTGTGGTTTCTTGATCCATGAACCAACACTACCGATTTTGAAGAAAATCGGTTAAGATTTAGCTATAGCTCCCATATATATGTTTCGTCCGATTTGGCCCTTTAGTTCTATAGAAGCTGTATTTTACATCCAATCGTTTTGAAATTTAGAATAAACAATTTATACATGAATTACAAAATTTATATTTCAGAGTTATTCAATATTACGAGAGTGGTGTAGGGTATTATATAGTCGGCCCGCCCGACTTTAGCCTTTCCTTACTGGTTTTAATTTGCCATCTTGTCGTATGAGTGATGGTGCATGAACCAAATATTAGTTGTACGCCCCACTTGAACGACCTCACTGTACCAACGCTTTACAGGAGGATTTCATATCCTTAATATCAAAGCCGAGCATGCAAATATTAAGCTATCGTAACAAAATTTTGCAGAAAGTCTTCTTTAGGTTCAGGAACGATTCCAAATGGGCAAACACACGATATAGCTTACATACGAGTACAAAGGCGCCGCCGACTTGACTTCTTTATGCCTTTGAAGCCAAATTTTAAACCGATTCTGCTGGTAGGCCTTTTCAATCCGACTTTGAATAGTTCCCCCCTATACATATATAAAGGTTTCTTCCGATTAGAATATTGACGGATCCAAATGCCAATTTTTCATCCGATCTGAGTGACTTATGTTTTACTCATCCAGAGAAAATGGTCTCATCTTTTGACATGGCCACTGTAAGGTCACCTTCAAGTTGACTTCTTTAAGTTCGTTTCACAACCAATTATGAATTTTGCCATTCAGGATTCCTAGTAAAACTGGAATATATCGCTTCAAATTTTGTTACAGAACTCATATTCTCATTTAAGTCCTTAGTCCTTATGTTTCTATTAATTTACGAGAAATTTGTACTTTATATCGGACCTAATAATCCCTAGTTAAAATCGGTCATGTTTTGGTATTGCCTTATTCTTATTGACGCTCTAGAGAACGCATTTTCAATATATCTGGCTGAAATTTAGGAATTCATACTTTTTATTGCACGTTATCGTCCCTAATGAAAATGGGGAACATATATATTAGGGCGGGTCGATTTAAAAATCGCCCATTGCTCAGTGAAAATCGTATTCTAGGGATCAAGATAAGAAACTTTGCCGAAGGAACCATACCTCTAAAAAGAATTCTGATGTCCCGGAAAAAATCCCACTTTGTTGTTACTAGAAGGAGTGGACCAATATGGCCCATCTTCGAACTTAGCCGGAGATAGATAAATATCTATTACCGTATAAATAAAAATATTACCGTATACCAAATTTGAAGTCAATAGGTTACTCCTTTCGAGAGTTATCGTGCGCACCAGCCAGCAGACAGACAGACAGACGGACGGACATTTCTCATTCGACTTAAAATGACCTAAAACGAATATCCGCCGAAAATACTTAGGGTCTTAGATCACTCCTTCCATGTGTTACACTTTTGGCCCGTAGCAAATGATATATACCCTAGTATCACTAAAGTGAGGGTATACAAATTAACAGCCATTCTGTATTTGCATATTATTGGTTCATTCGAAAAAGCAAACATTCATTCCAAAGAGCAAACATTCACCTTATTTAGATATTGACTGTACATTCTGTTGACCCTACTTAAGCATATTAGGTATGTAGACTTTTCGAGAGCCGTTCACCGAACAATAACACCATAGAGCATTATGGATCTGTAAACTGTATTATTCAGCCAGTGAGTGGTCACTTTTAAATTTTTTTAAATGCAAAAAATGAACAAAAATCATTTTTCGGCATATTATCGGATTACTTGAATGGGCAAACATTCGTGTTATTTATGGAGCGTGATTTTGTTCACGTGGCTGCCTCGGCTGGCTTAGCAGCGTATTGTCAACCCAATTTCCCAAGACCTTGGTGCTAATTTCTGGCTCTACTTCACGAATCGTCGGCTTAATGCTATTTTGGTCCATACGCCATTTTTGTGTTTTTTGAGTTAGGAGTTGATAATATGGGTTCCAAGCATGCTCTTTCAGAATCTGCAATCATTTTTTTCCTATCTCGCCTAGTTTTCGAGATATTGGTAGGGTAAATTTGTTTTACTCTGAATAACGGGAAATAATTTCGATATTTTTGTTCTATGTCTCAATTTTTCTATCGCCCTATATTTTTCACTCACTATTTTTCGTTCTTTCGATCACAATATGTAAATTAGTGTCCTTCCATACCGACCCTTTTTGTGGTCCATGTAATACAAATACGAAAAAATATTAAAATAAAAGTGGATATGGACCAAAATGCCAAGAACAAACATTTTTATAACTTGCTTATTTTTGGATGTAATGGCATAGAAATGCATGAGAATCATACAAACACTGTTGGGAACCCTATGAAATAAAAAGTGTGTAACTCTTCAGTCCCGTTTTTACTCAAACAATAAATTGCGTTTTTCTCCGATCATACAAAATGGCGTATGGAACAAAATAGCATTGAGCCGACGGAATGTCTTGCTTTATATTCGCCTTAAATAAGTCTAACGGCGTCAAGTAGCAGCTCCGAGGTGGCAAAAAAACACCCTGTAAGCCCCCATGTTCTGCTTGTTTTTATACATGGTTAATGGGACTTAGTTTGTCCTATCTAAATAGGATGCTGAGTTTGAAACAAAGCATGACTAAAATCTGTAAGATAATGACTCTTGTCGCGAATAAAAGGTGAACATTTGTTCCCATGGAACAATTTTTCTAAAAACTAAATTTTTGGCGGCACGAACTTCATCGATCGATTTTTCAGTTTACATCTGCAATTCTAATTGGAAAATTATCGTTTTCGAAAATTTTTCCTCACTAACACATAAGACGAAACAATTGGTGATTCAAATTTAGGGAACTAGGAACAAATTACTCTAGGAATTCAGTTCGTGATAAGGGCGAATGTGCGTTCTAATAGTACACTCAAGCTTATAAACATATCTGGACCGTATAGGACAAACAAATAGCGATGAATTTAGGGCATATAAGGAAGACATCAAATCGATGCAACATTCCCTTCTTTCCTAGCTTTCGTAAATCTGACTCATCTGAGATAAACTGGCCGGAAAGCACTTAGAAAATTCGTGGCAAGCTGTGATTTTCTACAATTAAATTTACACAATTAAAACTTCAGGTTTTAAAAGATCATGCATAAGGAGCACATAACAACAAACCTAACGATAATAATACGAGAATTCAATGGCTTAAAATTTCTGCCTACTCAGTCGGTCTCCAAATCTAGTATACTATTTAGGCATCTTTTGCAATATCTATATTCTGACAAATAATGAGTACAATATTTCTACCCGTACGCAGGGCACTCTAAGACATCATATCAAATTTCATGTTATAATTCTCTGAAGGACATTTTTTGTACTATTCAAGATTGAATAGAACAAATACGATCAATCTTTGGCTATTTTAAATACCAGATATTGCGAAATACATTGACTCCTAAATAATGCTAAATGATAGATTAATTACCATCCTGAAGTCACATTTTAATTTAGTGGACAAAATATCTTGAAAGTCGATTAATTATTGTCTAAATAACAATTACCTTCTTCCAGAAGCCAATTAGTATTTTGTCTCATGGACATATTTTATCTTATTAACAGCTCCAGCAAGCCCTATCATTATTTTTTAATTAAACCAGGTATGTTTGATTTTGAGTACACTTTAAGTAAGTGTTTTTCACTTGTTACGTTTAAACCAGAAATTTGTCGGAAAATTCAACAGTTCACCAAATGATTATTACAAATGTACATAATGTAATCTGCATTTGTGTGTATCTGCGTCAGTGGTTGAGTTTGACAGAGAGTGTCTGTAACTCGTTTTAATTGCTTTTCATGTGAATGTGGAGGTAAAAACAATTATTTACCATCACAAAATATCATCGATATCGATTTTCTAGTATTTCCCTCCAAATGTGATTTCACTTCACACAAGTGTGGAGTTCATTACAGTCGCACATACCACACGGAGACACGAACTCTGTACCAAATCTAAAACACACGGTGGTAAAGACTACAAACGCTTCTCCTATTTGCACTCTAAATACGCGCAGCGGTGGAATGTTCAAGGCCTAGCAAATAGTATAAGGCATTATTTGGTAATGGCGTGAATTTATATCATAAGATCAGGTGCCAAATCACGACATTTGATATTGAGAACTTTTCTATCGAAAACCAAATTTAATTGTTCTTTATAAGTCGACCTCTGAGGTCTTCCTCTATACTAGAGTCGACCTCTGAGGTCTTCCTCTATACTAGAGTCGACCTCTGAGGTCTTCCTCTATACTAGAGTCGACCTCTGAGGTCTTCCTCTATACTAGAGTCGACCTCTGAGGTCTTCCTCTATACTAGAGTCGACCTCTGAGGTCTTCCTCTATACTAGAGTCGACCTCTGAGGTCTTCCTCTATACTAGAGTCGACCTCTGAGGTCTTCCTCTATACTAGAGTCGACCTCTGAGGTCTTCCTCTATACTAGAGTCGACCTCTGAGGTCTTCCTCTATACTAGAGTCGACCTCTGAGGTCTTCCTCTATACTAGAGTCGACCTCTGAGGTCTTCCTCTATACTAGAGTCGACCACTGAGGTCTTCCTCTATACTAGAGTCGACCTCTGAGGTCTTCCTCTATACTAGAGTCGACCTCTGAGGTCTTCCTCTATACTAGAGTCGACCACTGAGGTCTTTTGCTATATTATAGTCAAAATCGCTGGTCCTCCTCTATACTAGATTCAACCTCTGAGGTCTTCCTCTATACTAGAGTCAACCTCTGAGGTCTTCCTCTATTCTAGAATCGACTTCTGAAGTCTTTCTCTATACTAGAGTCGACCTCTGAGGTCTTCCTCTATACTAGAGTCGACCTCTGAGGTCTTCCTCTATACTAGAGTCGACCTCCGAGGTCTTCCTCTATAATAGAGACAACCTCCGAGCTCTTCCTCTATACTAGAGACAACCTCTGAGGTCTTCCTCTATACTAGAATCGACCTCCGAGGTCTTCCTCTACTATACTAGAGTCAAACTCCGACGCTTTCCGCAATACTAGAGTCGACCACTGAGTTCTTCCTCTATACTAGAGTCGACTTCTGAAGTCTTTCTCTATACTAGAGTCGACCTCTTAGGTCTTCCTCTATACTAGAGTCGACCACTGAGGTCTTCTGCTATATTATAGTCAAAATCGCTGGTCCTCCTCTATACTAGATTCAACCTCTGAGGTCTTCCTCTATACTAGAGTCAACCTCTGAGGTCTTCCTTTATACTAGAGTCGACCTCTGAGGTCTTCCTCTATACTACAGTCGACCTCTGGGCTTTCCTCTATACTAGAGTCAACCTCTGAGGTCTTCCTCTATACTAGAGTCGACCTCTGGGCTTTCCTCTATACTAGAGTCAACCTCTGAGGACTTCCTCTATACTATAGTCGACCACTGAGGTCTTCTGCTATATTATAGTCAACATCGCAGGTCCTTCTCTATACTAGAGTCGACCTCTGAGGTCTTTCTCTATTCTAGAGTCGACTTCTGAGGTCTTCCTCTATACTAGAGTCGACCTCTGAGGTCTTCCTCTATTCTAGAGTCGACCACTGAGGTCTACCTTTATACTAGAATCAGCCTCTGAGGCCTTCCTCTATACTAGAGTCAACCTCCGAGGCCTTCCTCTATACTAGAGTCAACCTCTGAGGTCTTCCTCTATACTAGAGTCGACCTCTGAGGTCTTCCTCTATACTAGAGTCAACCTCTGAGGTCTTCCTCTATACTAGAGTCGACCTCTGAGGTCTTCCTCTATACTAGAGTCGACCTCTGAGGTCTTCCTCTATACTAGAGTCGACCTCTGAGGCCTTCCTCTATTCTAGAGTCGACCACTGAGGTCTACATTTATACTTGAATCAATCTCCGAGGTCTTCTTCTATACTAGAGTCAACCTCCGAGGCCTTCCTCTATACTAGAGTCGACCACTGAGTTCTTCCTCTATACTAGAGTCGACTTCTGAAGTCTTTCTCTATACTAGAGTCGACCTCTGAGGTCTTCCTCTATACTAGAGTCGACCTCTGAGTTCTTCCTCTATACTAGAGTCGACTTCTGAAGTCTTTCTCTATACTAGAGTCGACCTGTTAGGTCTTCCTCTATACTAGAGTCGACCACTGAGGTCTTCTGCTATATTATAGTCAAAATCGCTGGTCCTCCTCTATACTAGATTCAACCTCTGAGGTCTTCCTCTATACTAGAGTCAACCTCTGAGGTCTTCCTTTATACTAGAGTCGACCTCTGAGGTCTTCCTCTATACTACAGTCGACCTCTGGGCTTTCCTCTATACTAGAGTCAACCTCTGAGGTCTTCCTCTATACTAGAGTCGACCACTGAGGTCTTCTGCTATATTATAGTCAAAATCGCAGGTCCTTCTCTATACTAGAGTCGACCTCTGAGGTCTTTCTCTATTCTAGAGTCGACTTCTGAGGTCTTCCTCTATACTAGAGTCGACCTCTGAGGTCTTCCTCTATACTAGAGTCAACCTCCGAGGCCTTCCTCTATACTAGAGTCAACCTCTGAGGTCTTCCTCTATACTAGAGTCGACCTCTGAGGTCTTCCTCTATACTAGAGTCGACCTCTGAGGTCTTCCTCTATACTAGAGTCGACCTCTGAGGTCTTCCTCTATACTAGAGTCGACCTCTGAGGTCTTCCTCTATACTAGAGTCGACCTCTGAGGTCTTCCTCTATACTAGAGTCGACCTCTGAGGTCTTCCTCTATACTAGAGTCGACCACTGAGGTCTACCTTTATACTTGAATCAACCTCCGAGGTCTTCTTCTATACTAGAGTCAACCTCCGAGGCCTTCCTCTATACTAGAGTCGACCACTGAGTTCTTCCTCTATACTAGAGTCGACTTCTGAAGTCTTTCTCTATACTAGAGTCGACCTCTGAGGTCTTCCTCTATACTAGAGTCGACCTCTGAGTTCTTCCTCTATACTAGAGTCGACTTCTGAAGTCTTTCTCTATACTAGAGTCGACCTGTTAGGTCTTCCTCTATACTAGAGTCGACCACTGAGGTCTTCTGCTATATTATAGTCAAAATCGCTGGTCCTCCTCTATACTAGATTCAACCTCTGAGGTCTTCCTCTATACTAGAGTCAACCTCTGAGGTCTTCCTTTATACTAGAGTCGACCTCTGAGGTCTTCCTCTATACTACAGTCGACCTCTGGGCTTTCCTCTATACTAGAGTCAACCTCTGAGGTCTTCCTCTATACTAGAGTCGACCACTGAGGTCTTCTGCTATATTATAGTCAAAATCGCAGGTCCTTCTCTATACTAGAGTCGACCTCTGAGGTCTTTCTCTATTCTAGAGTCGACTTCTGAGGTCTTCCTCTATACTAGAGTCGACCTCTGAGGTCTTCCTCTATTCTAGAGTCGACCACTGAGGTCTACCTTTATACTAGAATCAACCTCCGAGGTCTTCCTCTATACTAGAGTCAACCTCCGAGGTCTTCCTCTATACTAGAGTCGACCTCTGAGGTCTTCCTCTATACTAGAGTCGACCTCTGAGGTCTTCCTCTATACTAGAGTCGACCTCTGAGGTCTTCCTCTATACTAGAGTCGACCACTGAGGTCTTCCTCTATACTAGAGTCAACCTCTGAGGTCTTGCTCTATACTAGAGTCAACCTCTGAGGTCTTGCTCTATACTAGAGTCGACCTCTGAGGTCTTGCTCTATACTAGAGTCGACCTCTGAGGTCTTGCTCTATACTAGAGTCGACCTCTGAGGTCTTGCTCTATACTAGAGTCGACCTCTGAGGTCTTGCTCTATACTAGAGTCGACCTCTGAGGTCTTGCTCTATACTAGAGTCGACCTCTGAGGTCTTTCTCTATACTAGAGTCAACCTCTGAGGTCTTGCTCTATACTAGAGTCGACCTCTGAGGTCTTTCTCTATACTAGAGTCAACCTTTGAGGTCTTGCTCTATACTAGAGTCGACCACTGAGGTCTTCCTCTATACTAGAGTCGACCTTTGAGGTCTTCCTCTATACTAGAATTCTCTTTTATTTATATAATTGTTCTATAATTTCATAAATTAGATTTTTAAAAATTTTAGGGCCTCATGTTAAATAAAAAGGGACATGGAATATGTTAAGAAGGCCTTCGGTTCGTATTCCAACCAGCAGCAGGATTTAGTTTACTTCGAGCACTTGGGTGTGAGTGTGTGTTTAAATGTGGTTGTTTGTGCTTATGTTAGGCTGATAGACACACTCCCATATATAGAGAGGAAGATAGAACGATGCAGATAGACAGACAGACAGCCATAGACAGACAGATACATAAATACAGTCGTATTGCAATTTATTCATGGTCGTTGTACGTTCTACCACATTGTGCAAATGCATGAATGACTTTGTCTCTATAGGAGCTATATAGAGGTGAATGCAGGTGTGGGCTTATGTGTGTGTGTGTTGGTGTGTGTCTGTGGGCATTACTTACTGCAGTGGAAATGATACTCCTGTAATCCGGTAAATCCATAACGATACAATGTCGCTGGTGTTTCACAAGTCAATGCGATGGTGATGAGTGTACGTTGTGGATGTTGTTGGTAGTGACGCCACAATGAGTAAACGCCACAATTACAGTCGATTGGATTGTTTTCCAATCGTAGCCGCTTTAAACTTGGCAACCCAGTGAATGCATCCGGTGGCAGATTAGTGAGTTTATTATTGAAAAGGAATCTGTATATTCGCAAAGTTGACGACGAAGAAGAAGCGTGTTCAGAGAATCATCATCATAAACAGGAAGCAGTGGCAGAGCCCGCATCATCCGGTATCATTGGCGGGAGAATAAACATTATTCGTCGGGTAATTCCGCAATGTAGGCGAGAGAGAGAGAGAGACAGGGAGGAGGAGAGAAAATAGATGAAAACAATTAGATAACAAAATATCGATATCAATGTAAAAGCGAATGCCTTGAAAGGTGTGCCAATCTGGAGTCAAGTAACACTGGTCGACATAAACAAGATTTTTATACCCTCACTTTAGTGTGACGAGGGTATATATCATTTGCTACGGAAAAAAGTGTAACACATCGAAGGAGTGATCTAAGACCCTAAGTATGTTCGGAGGAAATCCGTTTTGGGTCATTTTAAGTCGAATGAGCAATGTCCGTCCGTCTGTCTGTCTGTCTGTCTGTCTGTCTGTCTGTCTGTCTGTCTGTCTGTCTGTCTGCTGGCTGGTGCGCACGATAACTCTCGAAAGGATTAACCGATTGACTTCAAATTTGGTATGTGGTAATATTTTGATCTATCTCCGGATGAGTTCGAAGATGGGCCATATTGGTCTACTCCTTCTGGTACCTCCCACACAAAGGGTTAAAATTTAGTGAAATATTGATTCTTTAATAACTTCTATACTACTTATTCGAATCTTTTGAAAGTCTGCACATAATATTAGTATATTAGTCGCTATTAACTTGAGAAAAATGGGTGAAGTTGGCATGCCCCTTTTGGTACCTCCCACACAAATGGACCATTTTGCATCAAAATTTAACTGCTTATAACTTTAATACAAGTGCATAAAAATGCTTGAAATTTTCTACAGTATAATGTTTTTGTAGCGCCTATAGTCCGGTAAAAAATGGGCATCATTGTACAGCCCCTTTTGGTACCTCCCACACAAATGGACCGTTTCGTACCAAAGTAAACGGCTTGTAACTTTAATACCAGTGCATACAAATACTTGAAATTTTGTACAGTGTAATGCTGTTATAGTGCCTATAGTCCTGTAAAAAGTAGGCGTTATCACCCCGCCCCTTTTTGTACCTCCCACACAAAATGACCAAATCATACCAAAATTACATAGCTCGTAACTTTAATATACCAGTGCACATAAACGCTTATGGTTCAGCACAATGCAATGTATTTAAGAATGTACTGTTTACCGAAAAATATGTGTATTTGGAAAACCCCTTCTGGTACCTCCCACACAAATTGACAGATTTATTGGTGTAATGTTATATATTACATTACTCACAAAGTGAGGGTATACCTTAGTCGGTTTACCCGACTGAAACTTTCTTACTTGTTTTTATTAAAATATAGTTACCCAATTCGCACACGAATCAGTTTTGTATTTTTCCCGAGGTTCTTTGCCTCCTGTCATTAGATTTGAAAATAATAATTGTAAATGATATAGATATAATGATATTAAATTCATATAAAAATTTAAAGATCCAATCATATTTATTATATTCGCTCCATAATAAATTACAGACTACGAAAGCCCGTTACAAAATCAAGCTTGAGAAATGTGGTTCCATATTAGTCGCAATGTGTTCTATTAAAAAAAATGGGCATTATTGCCACGTCCCTCTTTTTACCTACAAAAAAAAAATGGCCAAAATAAAACCAGTAAGGAAAGACAGAAAGTCGGGCGGGGCCGACTATATAATACCCTACACCTACCTACCAATGCGAAAATGGGCATTGCGATAAGAGTTTGGCAGTGTTCATACATGTAATAAGCAAACTCTCTCTGCTGATTTTCGTACTGATCGGATATATAACACGGTTTCTACAGTGCTTACATGTCAAATCGGGTGTAACATATATATTGGGACTATGTTTAAATCTGAACCGATTTTCCCCGAATTTGGCAGTGTTCATACATGTAATAAGAAAATTCTCTCTGTTAAATTGCGTACTGATCGGATATAAAACACGATTTCTACAGCGCTTAAATGTTAAATCGGGTGGAACATATATATGGGGCTATATCTAAATCTGAACCGATTTTCCCCGAATTGCGCAGTGTTTTTTCATGTAATAAGAGAACTCTCTCTGCCAAATTTCGTACTGATCTGATTTAAAATACAGTTCCTACAGCGCTTACATGTCAAATCGGGTGAAACATATATATGGGGGCTATATCTAAATCTGAACGGATTTTCTCCGAATTTGGTAGTGTTCATTCACGTAATAATAAAACTCTCTCTGCCGAATTTCATAAAGATCGGATGTAAAATGTGGTTTCTACAGCGCTTACATGCCAAATCGGGTGAAACATATATATGGGGACTATATCCAAATCTGAACCGATTTTAACCAATTTCAATAGGGATCGTCCTTGGGCCAAAAAAGAGCACTATGCTAAATTTCATCACAATCGACCATAAATACGACCTGCACTTTGATTACAAGAATACATGGACAGACAGACGGACATGGCTAAATCGACTCAGAAAGTGATTCTGAGTCGATCGGTATAATAAACAATGGGTCTATCTCTTCTCCTTTTAGGTGTTACAAACAAATGCACAAAGTCATAATACCCTGTACCACAGTGTGGTGTAGGGTATACAAATATGAACAAGATTTTTTGAGTTTCCCTTACTTTTTCAATATGGTCATAATTTCTACATTTATCCATAGATTTTTTCAAGTATGTATGTAGTGTTTTCATCGTTGGGATGCTAGCTTTTAAATTTGTTTCCTATTTGGTATATTTTTTTGTGCCAAAAAAAAACAATATTTTTGAAAAAAAAAAAACAAATTTGTTCTAATTGTGTGTCATTATTAACATTAACATTAGAGTCCTCATAATTTAATTTATTGAACTTATACTTAAAAAAATATGATCCAAAATTAAAAAAAAAAAAAAATACCATAACGCTGGAGTGAACCGGTATGGAAAGACCCTACACGAATAATACCGAATAACACTGAAATATTCAGTTTATACTTCAGATAAAAATTTTTTATATAAATTTACTTTTGGGAAATACAACATCTATATCTCCAAAAATGCCAAATCGGAAGGAAAAATATATGGAGGTATTATCTAATTTCGTCAAATTCTGCAATGGATGAAAAAATCGACTCTGCCAAATTTCAAAATGTTTAGCTGTGAAATACAGCTTCTACGAGGTATGTTAAAAAAATATCACGAATTTTTAATTTTCGCGGGCTACGTGTACATATTTGATTTTTGATATTTTTGTAGCGTTATGTTGGTACTCATGTCCCTTACTTATGCTGACAAGGTCGGCCATTTTGAATGTTTAGTTAATTTTTGACAGCTGTTGTGCTTGGATGTGTTTTAACTTGTCTTCGATTTTTATCTATTTCAGAAAATCATCAAATTTTGTGTGAAAAACAAAATAAAGTGCGCTGACACATTCCGAATGTTGACTGTGACATATGGTGAAGCTGCCAGCAACGTTTATCGGTGGTACAAAATGTTCGTAGAGGGCCGAGAAGATGCGAAGGACGAACAGCGTGCCGGACGCCCGAGCACGTCAACAACAGACGAAAACATTGATAAAGTGAATAAAATAATATTGGAGAAGTTGCTGAGGATCTAAACATATCGATTGGCTCGTGCCATTCGATTTTAACCAATGATTTGGGCATGAGTCGGGTCGCCGCTAAATTCGTTCCAAAATTGCTCAATTTGGACCAAAAACAGCATCGCGTTAACATTGCTCAGGAGACGTTGAACTTGGGCCGTGACGACCCAAATTTGCTCCAGAGGGTCATAACTGGTGACGAATCATGGGTTTATGGTTACGACGTGGAAACTAAAGCTCAATCATCCCAATGGAAGCTGCCGCATGAACTAAGACCGAAAAAAGCGCGCCAAGTTCGGTCGAACGTTAAGGTTTTGCTCACCGTTTTCTTTGATTGCAGGGGCGGAGTGCATTATGAGTTCTTGCCACAGGGTAGTACGGCCATTAAAGAATATTATCTGCAAGGTATGCGCAAATTACGCGAAGCCATCCGCCAAAAACGCCCGGATTTGTGGAAGAACAAAAACTGGCTTTTGCACCTTGATAACCTGCACCCTGCACACACATCGTTGCTTGAGCGGGAATATTTGACCAAAAACAACACAGTAATGGTCCCGCAGCCACCGTATTCCCCTGACCTAGCCCCCTGTGACTATTTTTTGTTCCCAAAACTGAAAAGGCCCATGAAAGGACGACACTACGCCACGATTGAGGAGATAAAGACGGCATCGATGGAGGAGCTGAACAAGATCACATAAAAATGATTATTTGAAGTGCTTCGAGGATTGGAAAAAACGTTCGCAGAAGTGTATTATATCCGAGGGGAATTACTTTGAAGGGTACAAAATAGATATTCATGAATAAATAAATACTTTTTGAAAAAATACAAAATTCGCGATATTTTTTGAACATACCTCGTATAGCTCTAAAAGGCCAAATCGGAAGGACCATATACATTAGAGTGGCTTCATTTGTGAGAACGAAAAAAAGTACGCGTTGTTCAAGGCTAATAAAGGGTCCGCCAAATAACTTTTTTTTTTTGAAAATGCTATAAAACAAGTAAGAAAGTTTCAGTCGGGTAAACCGACTAAGGTATACCCTCACTTTGTGAGTAATGTAATATATAACATTACACCAATAAATCTGTCAATTTGTGTGGGAGGTACCAGAAGGGGTTTTCCAAATACACATATTTTTCGGTAAACAGTACATTCTTAAATACATTGCATTGTGCTGAACTATAAGCGTTTATGTGCACTGGTATATTAAAGTTACGAGCTATGTAATTTTGGTATGATTTGTTCATTTTGTGTGGGAGGTACAAAAAGGGGCGGGGTGATAACGCCCACTTTTTACAGGACTATAGGCACTATAACAGCATTACACTGTACACAATTTCAAGTATTTGTATGCACTGGTATTAAAGTTACAAGCCGTTTACTTTTGGTACGAAACGGTCCATTTGTGTGGGAGGTACCAAAAGGGGCTGTACAATAATGCCCATTTTTTACCGGACTATAGGCGCTACAAAAACATTATACTGTAGAAAATTTCAAGCATTTTTATGCACTTGTATTAAAGTTATAAGCAGTTTAATTTTGATGCAAAATGGTCTATTTGTGTGGGAGGTACCAAAAGGGGCATGCCAACTTCACCCATTTTTCCCGAGTTAATAGCGACTAATATACTAATATTATGTGCAGACTTTCAAAAGATTCGAATAAGTAGTATAGAAGTTATTAAAGAATCAATATTTCACTAAATTTTAACCCTTTGTGTGGGAGGTACCAGAAGGAGTAGACCAATATGGCCCATCTTCGAACTCATCCGGAGATAGATCAAAATATTACCACATACCAAATTTGAAGTCAATCGGTTACTCCTTTCGAGAGTTATCGTGCGCACCAGCCAGCAGACAGACAGACAGACAGACAGACGGACGGACATTGCTCATTCGACTTAAAATGACCCAAAACGGATTTCCTCCGAACATACTTAGGGATCTAAGACCCTAAGTATGTTCCCTTCCCCTCCTTCGATGTGTTACACTTTTTTCCGTAGCAAATGATATATACCCTCGTCACACTAAAGTGAGGGTATAAAAACTACTGAATGTTTTCTCAAATTTCTTTTTTTATTTGAAAGTACAATCCTTCCGGTTAATAATGGAAAATAATTTCATTCAAATGGCTGCTTCGGCGTTGTTCAAGGCTAATAAAGGGTCGGCCAAATAACTTTTTTTTTGGAAAATGCTATAAAAAACTACTGAATATTTTCTCAAATTTCTTTTTTTATTTGAAAGTACAATCCTTCCGGTTAATAATGGAAAATAATTTCATTTAAATGGCTGCCTCGGCGTTGTTCAAGGCTAATAAAGGGTCCGCCAAATAACTTTTTTTTTTGAAAATGCTATAAAAAAAACTACTGAATATTTTCTCAAATTTCTTTTTTTATTTGAAAGTACAATCCTTCCGGTTAATAATGGAAACTAATTTCATTCAAATGGCTGCCTCGGCTGGCCATGCAGTAGCCTATACGATCGGTCCAATTTTTAAGCACATTATCGTAACACTTATCTTTGAGGGCACCCCACAAATAATAGTCAAACGGTGTCAAATCGCAGCTTCGAGGTGGCCAAACGACATCAGCTCTGCGGCTGATAATGCGATCTTCAAAAACAGGGCGCAAAACATCGAGTGTAGCTTCGGCTGTGTGGCACGTAGCGCCTCTCTTCATCTCCTCTTAAATTTTTGTGAACAGAAATTCGTTCAACATGGCCCGATAACGACCGCCATTGACTGTAACGGTCACTTGCTCATTTTCGAAGGAAAATGGCCCAATTATGCCTCTGGACCAAAATCCGCACCAAACAGTGATTCGTTTTGGGTGTATCGGCTTTTCAATGTATGCGTGCGGGTTTTCTGTGCCCTAAATGCGACAATTTTGCTTGTTTACATACCCGCTAAGATCAAAATGAGCTTCATCTGAAAAGATGATTTTTTTTGGCAAAATCGGCATCTTCTGTAAGTCGATCGCAGGCACACTTGTTCAAGCGTATACACAACCATATTCGTTCAGCGGAAGGATAATACTAATTATCTGTCAAATCAGACATGAGCTAAGTGTTACCATTCACGAAATAAGCACTAGTTGAAAAAAACATTAGCGGACCCTTTATAAAAATATGGTTTGTTTTAAGTATATTTGCAAAATATTTCGTTTCTGCGATCGCAAAATTAGGGACTATTTGCGGTTTAAATAAGCACTAAAATCAGTTTTCCCCTTAATAAAATTGTCAATTGTTATTACTTTTAGGAACTGACCACTAATCTTTAATATTTAGACCATTACTAAAAAGGACGAAGAGACTTCCTTTAAAAAATTTGCAATATAAAGTCACTTTTTTCTCAATGTTTGTGAAATTTTTAGCGATTCTTTACAAAACGTGGTCAGTTTTTCTCTTTTTATGGCTCCTTATAGAACTGCTGATCTATAGATTTAATATCTATAAAAAAATTAACCCTTTCAAGGCCGTAAAAAGCGAATTGGTTGCAATAAAAATGACCCCACATGCATTTTTTCAACCCCAAAAGTTATTTCCCATTTTGTAAAAAATTCATTAAAAATTGCACAAGAATTGAGAAAAAAGTGAATTTATATTGCAACTTTATTATAGGAAGTCACGTCGTCCTATAAGTAATGGTCCCGGTTTTAATGCCCATTGGGGAATTCCTAAAAGTAATACAAATTCACACTTTTTTTAAGGGAAAACCTGATTGTTTTGAGGTTATTTAAACCGCAAATAGCACCGAATTTCGTGTACTTAAAACTAAACAGGATATTTAATATCGACCCATGTATTTTATTTTTGGCTGAACCGATTTTTGCAAAGTTTACTTTGTTTTAAAGAGGACACAATGCGCCAATTTTTGTAAGATATCCCAGTAACTATACGAGATAATTAAAAAGTTTTTTTGTAGACCTCTGTTAAATCGTAAGAGAAACTCGAGTTACACGCGCTTGAACATTTTCTTCACTCGATGTGTCCAACTTTGAGGCCGATAATTGTCAGACTAGTCTTGGTATTTCGTCCATAACTTTTACAAATATTGAGTCTCCCTTTTTACTGTTCTGGGTTTGTGAGAGTGCGACGAATATTCTGTGAAAATTTAAAGCAAATCGAGGAGGGAGCAATTTTTTCTAAAAAAAATTTCCAAAAAATTATTTTTTTTTATAAAAAATGCCGCATTGTGTCCTCTTTAAAACTAAGTAAACTTTGCAAAAATCGGTTCAGCCGTTCGAGAGCAATTACAAATTTCGTAAAACACAAAAAATATTTTTTTTTATTTTTTTGAAAAATTATTATTAATTAATTTTATTTTAAAACATTTGTAAAAAAAAATTATAGCGAGATCTTATTGTACCTATTTGTAACTGCTTATAAACATTTTAGCCAAAAATAAACTACATAGGTCGATATTAAATATTCTGACCCTGGTCATTTAAATTCCATTATTTTTAAAACTAATTAAGCTATATTTAATTAAATTTAATGAGATTTAACATGAATAAAAGAAAACTGAATTCCATACACTGAAAAAAATGTTATTTGAGTTTCTTAATGTAGCAATATTCATCAGCCACCCTGTATTATTTCCGTTATCAAACAAAATTCCTTTAGCAATATAAATCGATATTGCAATGCAAATAAATAAATATAATGCAAACATAGGTTGCGATCCTATTTGATTTCGTTGAAATGTTTGTTTTCGGCCAAAAATTCTGGATTGTAAAGCGCTTAGAAGTCATAAACTACATATATCTAAATCAGAACTGATTTTCACAAACTTCAACAGAATAGTTCCAGATTTAAACCAGTAAGGAAAGGCTAAAGTCGGGCGGGGTCGACTATATAATACCCTACACCACTCTCGTAATATTGAATAACTCTGAAATATAAATTTTGTAATTCATGTATAAATTGTTTACATAAATTTACTTTTGGGACATTTTATACTTAAATAATAACCTGTACCACAGTGTAGTGTAGGGTATAAAAACGATTGGATGTAAAATACAGCTTCTACAGGACTAAAGAGCCACATCGGATGAAACATATATATGGGAGCTATAGCTAAATCTTAACCGATTTTCTTCAAATTCCGCAATGTTGGTTCATGGATCAAGAAACTCTACCATTGTAAATTTCAAAATGATCGGATGTAAAATACAGCTTCTATAGGACTAAAGGGCCAAATCGGACGAAACATATATATGGGAGCTATAGCTAACTCTTAACCGATTTTTTTCAAATTCGGTAGTGTTGGTTCATGGATCAAGAAACTCTACCATTCTAAATTTCAAAATGATTGGATGTAAAATACAGCTTCTTCAGGACTAAAGAGCAAAATCGGACGAAACATATATATGGGAGCTATATCTAAATCTGCACCGATTTTCCTCAAATTCGGCAATGTTGGTTCATGGATCAAGAAACTCTACCATTCTAAATTTCAAAACGATCGGATGTAAAATACAGCTTCTATAGGACTAAAGGGTCAAATCGGACGAAAGATATGTATGGGAGCTATATCTAAATATTAACCGATTTTCTTTAAATTCGGCAATTTTGGTTCATGGATCAAGAAACTCTACCATTCCAAATTTCAAAACGATTGGATGTAAAATACAGCTTCTATAGGACTAAAGGGCCAAATCGGACGAAAGATATATATGGGAGCTATATCTAAATCTTAACCGATTTCAACCAAGTTCAATAGGGATCTTTACAGCTGCGAAATACTCTAAACTTCAGAACGATCGGAGTGAAATTGCGACCTGTAGTCGACGAACAACTTTACATGGACAGACGGACGGACAGACGGACGGACAGACATGGTTAAATCGACTCAGCTAGTGATTCTGAATCGATCGGTATACTTTAAGGTGGGTCTAGCTGTGTTATTTTCAGGTGTTACAAACATCTGCCGTGAAGCAAACTTATAATACCCTGTACCACAGTGTGGTGTAGGGTATAAAAAGGGAGTTATGCCAAATTTTATTGATAATAATTTCAGGAATACATGGAGAGACGTAGGAAGCTAAATCGAGTCAGATGTTTTTGGATCTCATTTTGGATCTTGCAAACAACTGCATAAAATCAAAATATCCTGTAGCACAGCATGGTGTAGATATAAATAATGTTTCTGGGTCGAATGGGCTACCTCTACACCAACTTTTGGGATTTCAGGCGTCTATCAAATATATTCGTAACTAGTTTATAGAACGATGGTAACCAGTTTTTTTCCAATTTTCCCGTTTTGGGTTAAATTAAAATTAGCTGAAACACGATTTAACTCAGAGTTTCAATACACAACCTTTTCCTCAAAAAAAAATCCTAACTTCATTAGTTGACGACCAGTGTTAGCTCCTTTGGCTACATCTATAAATGGAAAGTGGGATGGATGGTTTGTTGGTTGAATGGATGCGAATAAAATGAATGAATGGATGGATGGATGATTGATTGATACGACGAGTACTTACAGACGATTCAAGACCGCTAGATTGGCAAAGGTACCCGCATCTATTTGCCAGATATCATTGTTTTCCAGGTAACTGCAGGTGGACGATCCGAGCAGATGGGGAGGCGGCAAAGTATTAAAGAGAATTGCAAAAGGGAAGAAAGAGCAGAACACAAAACAGATTCAATATTAAAACTTAAAAACTCAACACAACTCAAGTAGTATTTGCCATGAATTCCGAATACCAAAGCAAATATTTACATTTGGTGTTCCGGCAAATACTAGTTGGATATCTGGTCTACTACACCTCTTCATCCTTCTTTTCTCTAAATAAAGTTTCCTTTGATTTCATTTGATTTAGCCACTCCGTTAAATGTATTGAGAATGAAACGTTGGGAAACAATAGAGCATAGAGCATAGAGCATAGCTAGCTCCTCCTCCTCCTGCTCCCACTAAGTACTTACATGCCTTGCACTTGTTTCACCGATTGAAAGATGTTCTTGGGCAAACGGGTAATGCGATTAGAGTTTAGGTACAGGAAACGCAATGAGGGCAATCCTTCGAACGCTCCCTCCTCGAAGTGTGAGATTTCATTATCATTGAGGAATATGGTAGTCATCATCGAGAGGCCATCGAAGGCACGAGCGGGTACCTCCTTGATGTGATTGTAGCGCAAATCTCTGAGGAAATGAGAGAAAAAGAAAAACAAAACGAGAATGGTATTAATAATATAATAATGCTGTTGCCATAGTTTGATTGCTGTAAACTCTACAATATCAGAATCGTTAGCAGCGCAATTGTGCATGAGTTTATTTAATTATGCCGCAAACAAATCTATGTTTAAATTTTTCATTAACTTATTTACGTATACCACCTATACATAGGTATGGTAAGCGGATTTAATTAGTGTAAATAATCAAACGAAAGTGTACTTTACTCTTATTCTTCAGGGTTTTCCCAACTAATTTTCGTACATCTTTATTAACTTGAATTTAAAGCAAACAAGTTTCAATAAATGCTATTTCACAAAAAAAAAATCTTAAATGAGACGGCATTGTTAATATCGTCCATTGTTTTAAACAATTTTTATTTGTAATTTTTATGGAGATTAAACAAATGCTTTTTTGTTTTACGAAAATCGATTTTAATGACATTGCTGTCATCTTGAAGACAACATAAAACGTTTATAAACTACTAGCGGATACCCGGTAGTCGTCGTGACGGTGCCTTGCCCACTGATGTGTTATCCCCAATTTTCCGTTAAACCGGTCATACATATTATTCTTAAATGAGTATATGCCAAATTTCTGGGCAATCGTTCTCCACCTATGTATGTATTTTCGTCATGTGGGCGGGGTCGTTCCCAAATTTCCAATTTCCCGTTGGTCACATTGCAGTCAAATGCACCAATGCTAAATTTCGCCACTTTTAGTGATCTACAACCATCTCCGCATTATTGGTTGTATGGTTCAAAAAAACTATAACGGACATATACATATAACTAAAAACATTTTTCGTGTTATATACTGAAATAAAAGATAATCATACAATTAATGACGACACATTCTTAAATTAAGTATGCGACCACGGCCACCATCAATTCAATCACAATTTTCATTAAAATAATGACTATTCACATCTTTTAAAAGAAATATTCCTTGATCTAAAGTTTCTTGACAATGGCTTAATGACACATTCACTCAATCATACATTTTCTGTACGGCCTTCTTTAAATGCATGGCTTTAAGTTAAAGAAAAAATCATTATATTGCTAACAAGCAAAAGCACAGACTACATTTGTTTCGTGGCTCGCGAAGCGAACCCAAGCAAAAAACCAGTAAGGAAAGGCAGAAAGTCGGGCGGGGCCGACTATATAATACCCTACACCACTCTCGTAATATTGAATAACTCTGATATATAAATTTTGTAATTCATGTATAAATTGTTTACATAAATTTACTTTTGGGACATTTTATACTTAAATAATAACCTGTACCACAGTGCCAAGACCCAAATCGGACGAAACATATATATGGGAGCTATAGCTAAATCTTTACCGATTTTCTTCAAATACGGCAATGTTGGTTCACGGATTAAGAACCTCTATCGTTCTAAATTTCAAAATGATTGGATGTAAAATACAGCTTCTTCAGGACTAAAGAGCAAAATCGGACGAAACATATATATTGGAGCTATAGCTAAATCTTTACCGATTTTCTTCAAATTCGGCAATGTTGGTTCATGGATCAAGAAACTCTACCATTCTAAATTTCAAAACGATTGGATGTAAAATACAGCTTCTATAGAACTAAAGGGCCAAATCGGACGAAACATATATATGGAAGCTATAGCTAAATCTTAACCGATTTTCTTCAAATTCGGTGGTGTTGGTTCATGGATCAAGAAACTCTACCATTCTAAATTTCAAAATGATTGGATGTAAAATACTGCTTCTACAGGACTAAAGAGCAAAATCGGACGAAACATATATATGGGAGCTATAGCTAAATCTTAACCGATTTTCTGCAAATTCGGCAATGTTGGTTCATGGATCAAGAAACTCTACCATTCTAAATTTCAAAAGGATTGGATGTAAAATACAGCTTCTATAGGACTAAAGGACCAAATCGGACGAAATATATATATGGGAGCTATATCTAAATCTGAACCGATTTCAACCAAATTCAATAGCGATCTTAACAGCTGCGAAATACTCTAAACTGCAAAATTTCAGAACGATCGGAGTGAAATTGCGATCTGTAGTCGACGAACAACTTTACATGGACAGACGGACGGACGGACGGACAGACACAAAAATTAACATGAATATAACCTTATTATATGTTACAAGTCCGGTCGCATTTCACCAACAAACGAGAATTCTACAAGCATTTTAGTACATATAGACATTTTATCATCGCATTTTTATTTGCATTTATTAGTATAAAAGACACACTTTGAATGGTCATAACTCGGAATCACCTAGAGATATTTTCATAAAATTTGAAGGTATTTTCATTACATATTATCCACAATAAAACAACATTCCCAAAAAATGAATTTTTTTTGTTTTGAAAATCCTATGCGCGCATATTTGATCATATTTTCCCATCGTGTGGCGTTCATTAAGCGATATTCATTGTCCCAATGCATTGGGCCAATGAATATATTCATGAAAATGTAATGTACAGAATGTATATTTATGAACATTCATTAAACGCATTCATTAAGGACTCTATAGGGTAGGTTTACATATATAGTTACGGCAACATTTCGACTTTTCGACCTTTCGACTTTTTGAAAAATCAAGAAGTCGACTTTTTAGTATAAAAAGGTCGTTTTAAGTCGACTTTATTAATGAAAATGCTAATATTTCTAGTTATCCCCTCACCTTAGGGAGGAGGGTATACATATATCATTTGCTACGAGCCAAAAGTGTAACACATCGAATGAAGGGTCATTTTAAGTCGAATGAGCAATGTCCGTCCGTCTGTCTGTCTGTCTATCTGCTGGCTGGTGCGCACGAAAACTCTCGGAAAGGAGTAACCGATTGACTTCAAATTTGGTATGTGGTAATATTTTCTTCTATCTCCGGCTAAGTTCGAATATGGGCCATATTGGTCCACTCCTTCTAGTGCCTCCCCCACAAAGGGTTAACATTTAGCGAAATATTGATTATTTAATAACTTCTATACTACCTTTTTGAAACCTCTGAAGTATTAGTTTATTAGTCACTATTATCTCGAGAAAAATGGGGCGAAGGTGCCACGCCCCTTTTGGTACCTCCCGCACAAATGGATAATTTTGAACCAAAAGATACTCGTAATAGCTTATAACATTATTACCAGTGCATACAAATACTTGAAACTTTGTACAGCGTAATGGTTCAATAGTACCTACAATACTGTAACAAATGGGCATTACGACGGTTGCTATTTATATTTCGGTCCTGGCAATGCTGGTATTGCCAGATGAAAACTGGAACTTCCATAGGAAAGTATGAACTTTTTTAGCATAACTTCACTCAGACCGTTTTGTCATTTGGGCGCGAATTGTTTTGGTTACATTGCGTTGAAAATTCACCTCCAAAACATGGTTTTTGAACGCTTCGACAGCTGCTTAGGCGTCGAAAAACGTTGACCAAGCACTTGTTTCTCGATGTGAGCGATTAGGAATAAGTCATTGGGTGTCAAATCCGGGCTGTACAGCGGATGACCCATCAATTTGACGTTCAATTGCAAACGGATTTTTAAGAGACTGGTTGCATTGTTTTCCTTATAAAATATGCTATAAATGTAAATAAATTAATCGTGCGGTTATCTCACAAAATAATTGGTAAAAACATTGCCTAAAATAGAAAATGACGGACAACAATTTAAAAAATGTGTTTGTAGGATAAAAAAACCTACATTCGCACAGCTTTAAATAAACAAAATATATATCGTTCGAAAGGTCTAATTCTCTTCTTTCCAAATTCTTTTAGAGATGGAACATCGGTTAATAATTAACAGTGGAAAAGGCGTTCGAGTGAAAAAAGGCAAGAAAGACTGTTTTTACCCGTAAATCCGGATTTTGGTGGTGTCCGGTAAATTTCGTAGAACAAACATTTTCTAATCGCCAAGACCAACAATAAAAATATTATCGCGGTTTTTGGTTTTTGCACTGTCGCACTGTGTTATTGGTCAAAGTTTTGATATAACTGAAAATTTTAAACAATTTCCAAATTTTCTTTAATATACTGTGGAATGAAATCCATGTATATAACATTTGGCCTTGGCGAACTTATGGCCGTTTTTACTAATTTTTTTTTAACAAACCTCGTATATAAAGCAACAAGGCAAATGTACCTAAGGTACGTTTGATGTTACTATTACTCCACTCAGTTTGTCTACATCTACTTTGAATACGTTACACGGTGGCCATTTGTATATTTTGTGTTAAACAACCAAGTATACAACTTTTAAGAAAGTTGTTCTGCACCAAAACCTTCAAGGATGCGAGATCACATTTTGATTGAAAAGTCCGTCCCTAAGATGCCAAGAGGAAAAGTTTTCCCAAAGCTTTAATGATGCCACCGGAAATGCAAGTATTATAAGTTGTTGCACATTTTTTGGCTTAAGCTCCAACTTCAAGTTTACTTTTAACAAAAAGTTTTGCACAAATATTTTTGTAAACATTCCGCGTGTCTAGAGAGTTTTCATTTCTCACTATTGTCGTATATCTGGGTGGAAACTTGCCAAAGCAACTTGTATCTTGGCTTGGCTTTAATGATGTTAATTTGAACATATGCTCTGGTGTTTATTCGCTCTTTCGTTTGTTTCTTCGTCCACTTCATGTCTGGTCTAGTCTTTACAAGTGGTCCTTTTAGAGGCTTTCCCTTATCATATCTTTGAAAAATGGCTACGATTTTTTTCTCTCTTTCGAAAAGTGGCCACTCGAACAGCATTGAGAGCGAGAGTTATGTTAAGATCTTTATTTGTGTGTGTGTGTGAGTGTCTATTCGACAGAAAATATACATACATACTCGTACTTACATTTGAAGACATGATACAGTTTCTTATTTACATGGCTATGCTAGGGTGGAGAGAAAAGCCACTTTGGACAAGTGAGAATATTTCAGACGAGTAAATTGATTGAAGCACAGACTCTATATTACACAGATGTTCCGTCGTGACTTTGTTTACATTTGCGAGAGTTACGAACGAATAGAAATGATTTTTAAACGCGAAAAATATAGTTTTCTGGAGTATTTTTTTTTTTAACTTTTTTTGGTACAACGATCGATATTAATTTTCTAAATGTGATAATAACAAAAAAATCTCGGAAATCGGCCTAGAAATACGCAAACAAATCACTCGCTGAAATCAAATTTATATTCGTTCGTCACTGATAGACTACTCGCTACTTGACGGAACTTCTTTATAACTTTATTTTCTTTGGATTGAAGTACATCAATCTCTCGATTAACGTTGTCTAAATGTATAGGCTGGGTTCGGAAAACGTAACCGTAACGCCCCGTAGCGTAACAAATCAGCTGATTCAATCTGACATATGGAAATCAGAGTAAACGATAAGCCAACGAAAACGGAACGGAAACTGACGTCTGAAGCTGCTGAAATTTTATTTGGACGGTATGTTTACGTGTATTTGCAACGAAAAAATTAGACATTTATGCGAAACTTTTGTAATGAAATGATAAATAAGTAATAAAATAGTAAAATAATAGCATGGAAATATAGAATAAAATAAAGATGTTCTAATTTTTGTTGTGAATGTCTGAGTCATATGGCACGTTTTTCACGTTTTGGATTATTGCTCCAGTTACGGCTGCGCTAAAGTTATATTACGATTTCGTTTGCATAACCCGACCTTATGTCTTCGATATTAGAATAGTTATGAACAAATTCCATGTTGCCAGAGAGTAATTTTTTATCCCCTCACCTAACAGAAAAGGAGGCTACTTTGAAGGAGTAGTCTTACTTTGAAGGAGTAGCCTAAGACCCCAAGTATATTTGGTGGAAATTCGTTTGGGCCATTTTAAGTCATTTGAGCAATGTCCGTCCGTCTGTCTGTCTGCTGGCTGGCTGTGCACAATAACTCTCGAAAATACAGAATAATTTTTGAAGAAATTTTCCATAAAAATGAAAATTATATTAAAATTCAATTTCAACGAAATTTGTTATAAAAATCTAATTTCAAGAAATTTGCTATAAAAATCTAATTTTAACGAGATTTTCTATTATGATGTAACTTTGACAAAATGTTCTTTACGAAAAACTGCTATTCAAATCCAATTTCAACGAAATTTACTATGAAGTTGCAATTTCTATACAACTTTCTATAAAAACGCAGTTAAAGCAAAATTTGCTATACAAATTAAACGTGGCCAAATTAGATATAAAAAGTTAATTTCTACATATGTTGCTATAAAATTGTCCATAACAAAATTTGCAATAAAAATTAACTTTCTACAAAAAATATTTTATAAAAAAAAATTATTTCGACAAAATTTGATATACGAGTAAAATACAATTTCTGCAAAACTTGCTATGAAAATGCAATTCTTACACAATTTGTTACAAAGATGCAATTTTGACGAAGTTTGCTACAAAAATCAAATTTCGGAAAATTTCATAATTTGTTTAAAAAATTTAATATGAGTAAAATTTACTATAAAAAGGCAATTTCGACAAAAAAGTTTAAAAAAATTATTTTCTAGGAGAATAAAATGTGGTATAAAAACGCAAATCCGTTTCGACAAAATTTTTTATAAAACTGCAAATTTTACAAAATTTACTAACAAAATGTAAATATGACATAATGTGTTATAAAAATTTAATTTCGACGGAATTATTAAAAAAAAAACAATTTCGTCAAATTTGGCAATACAAATTTAATTTAAAAAACATTTGGTATAAACAAGTGATTACGACAAAAAAAAATTGTAAAAAAGAATTATCTATAAAATTTGCTATAAAACCGCATTTTAATTTTAACCGTAGGAATCGATTGACTTCAAATTTGGTATGCCGTAATATTTTTATTCATCTCAGACTAAGTTCGAAGATGCGCCATATTGGTCCACTCCTCGCAGTACCTCCCCCATAAAGGGTTAACGTTAATGAAATATTGATTCTTTAATAACTTCTATACTACTTGTTCGGATCTTCTAAAATTCCACACATAGTATTAGTTTATTATCCGCTATCACCTCCAGAAATGGGAGAAGTTGCCACGCCCATTTCCGGTACTTCCTACACAAATGGACCAAAAGTCAAACTGCGTACAGATTTAATATCATCTCATACAAATACATGAAATTTTTTTCAATGTAATGCTTTTAAAGTACCTACAGTCCAGTGAAAAGTGGGCGTCATTGGCAAGCCCCTTTTGGTACCTCTAACACAAATAGAATATTTTACCCCAAAAGTTAACAGCTTATAACTATAATATCAGTGCATAATTATTAAATGCGATTTAAATTGATAATAATTTAATTAAAACCATGAACTAAATACATTTTCGGATATTTTTTGGGACTGAAGGTGAGGACATTGAACATTTTTACTTGTTATAAAGAAAGTTTGTCAAGGAAAGCTTGTCAGAGATCACCTTATCTCAAAAAAAGGTTTACAGAGCAACGTTTGTTCAAAGAAAGATTGTCAGAGCACACATGCTGTCAGTGATAGAGCCCTGCATCGACACCATTTTTCAGTATTCGAAAACATTCATTGCTTTTGCGATTACTATACTTCACTCACTTTCTTTGTTTCAAACAGAGAAGTGAACTGCCGTTATTGTTTTCGAGTAGTTAGTGAAGAGAGACAAATGAGAGTGAGTAGTCAAATAAAATAAAAGTATTCGAAAACTTAGTGTATTTCACCGAGTATATTTCGGTATTTAGGGTATTTTTGTCTATGAGCTGGGTAAAAGAAATCAAGTCACAAATTTATCAACGGCAATTTTTGCGTAAATCTAATTTCATATTTTTTAGCTAAAAACCTGTTATATAAATAACAATAAAAAATTACTAATATCGGTTTACCACCAAATCCAAAAGACTAGAGTTATAATCATTTGGTAGCCCTAACATTTTAAGAAATTTAAATTTTTGGGCGCACAAAATGCCGAATGGTGGATAAATATGGTACAGTGGGGCAAAAATTGTTGAATGTGGTACAGTGGGTCAAAAAGTTGTAAAATATGGTACTGTGGGACAAACATTTTTAAATGTGGTACAGTGGGTCAAAAAGGTGTAAAATATGGTACAGAGGGATAAAAATAGTTAAATGGTGGGGTAAAAATTATTTTATATGGTACAGCAATAATTTGTATGTACCGTCGAGCAAAAAGGAGTTATATAATGTACTGTGGGATCAAAAAGAGTTCAATGTGGTCCAGTGTGTCAAAAATGGTTATATATGATACAGTGGGTAAATATTGCTATTACTTACTGTACAGGCGTGAAAAAAGGATTTGGTGCAGTGAGCCAGATATAGATAAATTTGGTACATTGGGGAAAAAATTTTTAAATATGGCACAGTGAGGATCACAAGTGTTAAATGTGGGCCCAGGGCGCGAAGAAATATCTTGCAGCATAAATTAAATATAAGATCGTTGTGCGAAATTTGAAATTTAGAGGCACAGTGGAGCAAAACGGTTTAATAACGGTGTGAGACATAAAGGGTGAAATGGGTAATGGGAATGCTAGGCCAACTATCACAACATAAACCGGACATTCCGTGAGGCAAGAAAGTAAATAAATTAAATGGGGTACGAATGGGGATCGAAAAGAGTTAAATATGGCACAAGCGCGCGAAGGAAGCTCTTGGAATATTTTAATGAATACTTTAGCGACACAGTCCCAAGGTGCGATTGTAGTCTTACAACATAAACAAAGGATAGGTAGCAAACATGGTTTTATATTTTCCCAGAATGTGCAGGTAGCTATTGTAACAAAAATAAAACGGTTCAAAGAGCCATTTTCCCAAACTCCACTTATGCTTGCGAGGAACATCCATATTCACCTTCCTGAATTTGTTCAAATAATAACATTAATTTTGTTTAAGAAAATTGAGAAAAATAACTTTATGTGCACAATAAGAAAAAGAAACTGGAAGTTGTATAATAAATATTACGCCATGGTGAAGAAGCAACATCGTCTCAAAAACAATAAATCTGCTCTTCTGAACAATTTTTAAAATATTAGTTCCGTCAGTTGGTCACCTTCTCCCCACTGTGAGTCTACATGTCGAAAACAAATTTGTGGATCATATAACCCCTTTTTACCCACTGTACTTTTGGCCCACTATACCACATTTAAAACTTGTTTGCCCCACTGCACCATAACTTAACCTTTTTGCACCACAGTGCTTCTAAAAGCAAAAAAAAATTCAAATCTCCTCTTATCTCATATTTATGTACCAAAATTACTCTCGCTACCTGGGATCATATTTTTGCCTACGGTACCATATTAATTTCCAATGTATCATATATAACAACTCTTTGCCTCACGTTACCATTCTTAACAGTTTTTGCCCCACTGTACCATATATAAACCTTTTTGCTCCACTGTACCATAGTTAACCTTTTTTGTCCCACTGTAGCATATGTATTTAGAAAACCTTTTACACCCACTGTACCATATTTAACACCTTTTTGAGCTGTACAATATTTAACACTTTGTCGCACTGTACCGTATGCAACACATTTTTAACCCCCTGTATCATATTATTTATTATCTCCCTTTCTATTTCACGAGCGACCCTCGCATCATATTTAACACTAGTTGTTCCACTGTGCCCTTAAAATACAAATTTCAATCCTAAGTACTACGGACAGCTCTCGCATTAAATGTCACGATTCTAACTAGCCGTTTGAATTTTTCAAGGGCACCATTTTCAAATCTTTTCGTCACACCGTGCACCGAAAAATCGACAAATTGTTTCTGATGCGTGCCAAGGCCCCATACACCAACATTCAAGATTCTAGCTCATGCAAATTGAATTTGGCCACGTAACCATATTTATCTATGTTCGAACTTCGAAAAATGTATCATTCTTTCGAGTCTACGTCCGAAGAGACACCCTAACATAAAATTTCACAATTCTATTTCTTGCCGATTAAATTTATTGGTGGCACCATATTTTTCCTTTTTTGTCCCACTGTGCGTTCAAAATTCCGGTCTATGTCCCAAGTACTACCATCCCACCAAATATCATGAATGTAAATACAGCCGTTTGGGCTGGGTCAATAAGTCAGCCACGCAATAGTTTTATATATAAACATATATAGAAGTACTACTAGTGAATAACTTTTTTGGCTACCTTATTTCCCAACTATTCCTTATTATATTTCTCTAAAAGTGAGGATATACTCCAGTCGCTTTATTCGACAGATACTCGTATCTTATCGTTATTTAATTTTCTCAATATAAGATTTTAAAAATATATAATAATTGGTTTTACTTGCGTTTTCAGAATCCATTTTGACAAAAGTCTAATTAAAATGTTTTTTATATTAATTTGTCCGTTGTCTGAATTACACTTGATGTAGGCATATGCAAAACAGCAGAAGCAAACGAAAATGTACGGTTATTCCCATTAGTTGCTATTCAATTGTTTCGAGTACATTCATCACAGTTCGAACATTTCAAATGTTCTCGAAAACTTTTCAACTACTTACTGAAATGAGTGAAGTTCAGCTCAGTATTTGTTGTAACCAAACAGTTCAGTACATTGTAGTTGTGTGATGTCATGACACTGCAGTGATCGGACCGATAATGTTGGCTTCACTTCAGCATTCGTTTTGGTTGCGGTTCATACAGGTATGTACAGTATTCGTTTCTCATACGCTCTATGGTACGCGGTGAAATGAATATATTCATGCAGGGCTTTAGTCAGTGACTGTTATTCCTTATATCAATAGTAAGGTTGGCAACTCCTCCAAATAGTTACTGGAGACACATTTCCCTAAGGAAAAGTTGTCAGACACCGCAATTTCAAAATCAAAAATTTCCTACAGACTTCATTTTCACAAAAAAATTGTGTACCTTTTCCCAAGAAAAGTTTAATAGAAACTTAGTTTTCCTAAATGGACATTGTTCTTCTTCTTCCCAAAATCGCATAAGGATGAGATGTCAGATAAGAATGTTTCACAGATCTTTTTTAGGAAAAATATATCCCAGACATCACCTGTTTTCCAAGGACATTTTTTAGAGACACCATATGATCTATGATGACGGTCACAAAATTAGCTGACCTAACAAAGAAAACACGACAAATTTGGGAACATTTTCCTTAATTTTTCAACATTATCACCTTATAGCTCGATACGCGATTTTAAGTAGTTTCGTTTAGAGTAAAGGTAAGTACACACGATTGTACAATATTTTCAAAATGCTACCCTGGAACTTACAACCGTGTGAACTTACAATTTTTGTCCTGCAACGTTGGCTAAAATGTCATCGTCAGTAAATTGTGAGACATTGTAAGATGTGCGAAGTTTATGCTTATAACAATGGCGCCATTGTCAGAGAAATATTTTATTGGCACCATAAAATATTTTTATTGGCAATCTTGTATATAAATATTTACAAAATATATTGTAAATAACGTGTTTTCCAATAGGGATGATATGATTGTAAAGTGACGTTTCGGCCATTTGTAGTATGTCATGATCCGTCATTTGTTTTTCATTGTATTCAGTAGTGTAGCTCTCGTTAAGAGCAAAGGAAACAATTGAATTGTTGCGAGACAAGTTTGTAGATTCGATTATTTCAAGCAATTGTGATATTGATTTCCTCCAAGAAGTTGTGATTTAACACCATTAGACTATTTCTTGTGGATTTATTTGAAGTCATTGGTCTTTCAAAATAAACCAGACTCTCTTCAAGCTTTACAAGTCAATATATGCCATTCATGACATACGACTTGATATAGTGGAAAAATACGTTTTATTTAGAACTTAATTGTATCGATTGTACTTCACATCAAATAAAAAACTTTTGAATTTCCTTAACAATAAGTGTGTTTTTTTCAAAGAAATCATATCACTCTTATTGGAAAACACTGTATATTACATTGTAAGGTGAACTATCAATTCACCTTTACCTAACAATTTGTCATTGTCCGTACATTGGCAGCACTTTAACAGGGTTGATAGCGTTGTCCGATCTGTCAATCGTCTGTACATAGCTTAAGTACTGATTAGCTTCTGAAAACAGATATCAACCGCAACCTACAAGTCTTCTTTGCTGGCAAATATTTTTCGCCGACCCATTTCTTTCAAGTTTGGAAACAACAAATAGTCAGAGGGAACTAAATCTGGTGCTGAATCAATTCGAACATTAATTTTGGCCATCGCAATAGTGGATGTGTGAACTGGTGCAGTGTCTTCATTGTAAGCAAACGCGGCACCCATTTTATGCACAGTTTTCTCATCAGCTCAGAACTCAGTCTTCAGCTAGCTCACCAACCTTCAACTGACGGTCATCCAATACCATTTTGTGAATTTTTTAAGCATGTCCACGCCAGAAATGCACCGTTTAAACGCTGCACCCAATATTTTATAGTTGTAAATGAAGGAGTAGAACTGAGCATTGGTTGAACCGAGACCCTTCAAATGAAAGTATGGTATTACATATCGGTGATCAATATTTTCCATATTTACGTGGCGCCTTGAAACTTAAAACATATACTTTAGAAGGTTGCCCATTTTTCACGAAAGTCTGTTTTTTCAAACTTCTAACGCCATCTATATGTTGGGCAGGCTAATTTTGGGACCGCCCTCGCAAGTAAAATTCAGCCTGATTTATGCGACAGAGTCATGGAAAATTTGACATTTTGGAAGCGCGCCATTCAGCGAACACGTGGCGGACACTTGCACGATGTTATGTTCCATACATAATGACATTGATACACGGGGCAAAATCGCCTTTTTTATATGTTTGAATTGAAAGAAAATATATTTGGAACACAATTTTTTAAATATTATGTGTTTCTGAACAAATAAATTTTACTTGAAAATCAATAAAATATATTTGCAACTCGTATATTAATATGTTACAACATATAATATTTGCAAACTAATTTTCTCAAATAAAATATGTCTTTGAATACAAATAAAATTATTGTTTAGGAATTTCTCCAAATATATATTATTTAAAAAAGATTTTCTAAACTTTTGTTGAATTTTTCGAATTTCAGTTTTAATTTTTTTTTGGTTTCGAATCGATTCTCCCAGTATCTATGTTTTAAATCAATTATCTAACATTTCTGAGTATTCCAAGCCACCATTAATTGTCAATCCAATATATTTCGATCCAAGATTATACGATTTCAATTATTATTATTTATTATTTTTAGACATGAAAAAAAGTTAAAATAATTTAGGTAGTTTCTGAATACTTAAATGCAAATGAATATTTGTTTCGGAAAAAATAGTTCAAAGTAAACACATATTGGGATGTAAACAAAGATTTGTTTAGAACAACGTCTTCCCAAATATATATTTTTTGTGTGTACCAAATATTATATGTTTAGAGTGTACCCTAAACATATATATGTTTCAAGCCGAATATGTTTGGGACAATATACTACAGAAGCGATTTTTTTTCAGCGTGTAGGCCTCTCAAACGAAACGAGCATTATCCCCGCTTAAAAATCTGAACCTAGATTTTTAGTGAAATTTATTCTTGAATGTAACCCTTTTCTAAATTTATCAAAAAAAGGTGAAAAACAAAAAGCATAGCTAAATTTTTTAATACTTTAATATAGGATATTTTCATGCTCTACAGATTTTTTTTAGAGAACCAAGTCCGTTTTTTTGCAGAACTGCTTTTGGTAAGGAATATATATAAAAAGTCAACAAGAGACGGCGCCGTTCGCAGCAACTCGGACTGACGTATGGAATGACTTGGCGCATACAAAATACAGCTTGTGCAAGAACTGAAGCCGCCCGACCTTCCCAAGCGACATCGCTTCGCTCTATGGGCTCTTGAAAAGTTCCAAGAAGATCCGACGTTTTCGAGCCAAATTTTGTTCAGCGATGAGGCCCATTTCTGGCTCAATGGGTACACGCTGAAAAAAAATCGCTTCTGAAGTATATTGTCCCAAACATATTCGGCTTGAAATATACATATGTTTACGGTAGACAACAAATATATAATATTTGACACACACAAATGTTATATGTTTGGGAAGATATTGTTCCAAACAAAAATATGTTCCCATCCTAATATTTTTTTATTTGGAACTAGTATATCCGAAACAAAGATGAATTTGTATTTAGGTATTTTGGTAATGTAACAATGCCTTAATTTAAAGACAAGTTTTCTGTTTTTCAGATGTTATATACAGATGTTTTTAAAATTTAACCAGTAAGGAAAGGCAGAAAGTCGGGCGGGGCCGACTATATAATACCCTACACCTCCCTAACAATGCGATTAGGGTCATTGCGATAATAATTGGTAAATAGGTAGGAACATATTATCTATTTCTAAACCGATAATCGCAAAATTTAGCAATATTCGTTCCTAAATTGGGAAACATCTTTCTTGAAAATTTAAATGATCGGAAGTAAGGTACAACTTATATAGCGCTTTGACACCAAATCAGGAGGAACATATATATGGAGGTTATATTTAAATCTGAACCGATTTCCCTGAATACTCATTCATGTAAACAGACCTCTTTCTGTCGAATTTCGTTCTGATCAGATATAAAATACGGACACTGATCGGATATAAAATAACATTTTTACAGGGCTTACATGTCAAATCCGGGTAACTTATATATGGGGGCTATATCTAAATCTGAACCGGTTTCTTCCAAATTTAAAAGTGTTCATTCATATAATATGAAAACTTTTTCTGCCGAATTTCATACTAATCGGATATAAAATAAATTTTTTACAGCGCTTACATGTCAAATCGAGGCTAACATATATATGGGGGCTATATCTAAATCTGAACTGATTTTCTCCGAATTTGGCAGTATTCCTTCATGTAATAAGAGACCTCTTTCTGCCGAATTTCGCACTGATCGGATATAAAATACAGTTTCTTCAGCGCTTACATGTCAAATCGGAAGTTACATATATATGGGGGCTATATCTAAATCTGAACCGATTTTCTCCGACTTTAGCAGTATTCCCTCATGTAATAAGAAACCTCTTTCTGCCGAATTTCATACTGATCGGATATAAAATAAAGTTATTACAGCGCTTACATGTCAAATCGGGGGTAACATATATATGGGGGCTATATCTAAATCTGAACCGATTTTAACCAAATTCAATAGGGATCGTCCTTGGGCCAAAAAAATGAGATGTGTAAAGTTTCGTCGCGATCGGACTATAATTGCGACCTGTACTTTGATTACAAGAATACATGCACAGACAGACAGACGGACAGACAGACAGACGGACAGACAGACGGACAGACAGACAGACAGACGGACATAGCTAAATCAACTCAGAAAGTGATTCTAAGTCGATCGGTATAATAAACGATGGGTCTATTTCTTCTCCTTTTGGGTGTTACAAACAAATGCACAAAGTTATAATACCCTGTACCACAGTGTGGTGTAGGGTATAATTAAAACTTAAATCGTATAATCTTTCGTAAATATAAATTGCATTGATGGATCGACAAAAAGTGATGAACTGGAATATTTATAAATTAAAGGAAATTTTTATACCCTACACCACACTGTGGTACAGGGTATTATAACTTTGTGCATTTGTTTGTAACACCCAAAAGGAGAAGAAATAGACCCATCGTTTATTATACCGATCGACTTAGAATCACTTTCTGAGTTGATTTAGCTATGTCCGTCTGTCCGTCTGTCTGTCTGTCTGTCCGTCTGTCTGTCCGTCTGTCTGTCTGTCCGTCTGTCTGTCTGTGCATGTATTCTTGTAATCAAAGTACAGGTCGCAATTATAGTCCGATCGCGACGAAACTTTACACATCTCATTTTTTTGGCCCAAGGACGATCCCTATTGAATTTGGTTAAAATCGGTTCAGATTTAGATATAGCCCCCATATATATGTTACCCCCGATTTGACATGTAAGCGCTGTAATAACTTTATTTTATATCCGATCAGTATGAAATTCGGCAGAAAGAGGTTTCTTATTACATGAGGGAATACTGCTAAAGTCGGAGAAAATCGGTTCAGATTTAGATATAGCCCCCATATATATGTAACTTCCGATTTGACATGTAAGCGCTGAAGAAACTGTATTTTATATCCGATCAGTGCGAAATTCGGCAGAAAGAGGTCTCTTATTACATGAAGGAATACTGCCAAATTCGGAGAAAATCAGTTCAGATTTAGATATAGCCCCCATATATATGTTAGCCTCGATTTGACATGTAAGCGCTGTAAAAAATTTATTTTATATCCGATTAGTATGAAATTCGGCAGAAAAAGTTTTCATATTATATGAATGAACACTTTTAAATTTGGAAGAAACCGGTTCAGATTTAGATATAGCCCCCATATATAAGTTACCCGGATTTGACATGTAAGCCCTGTAAAAATGTTATTTTATATCCGATCAGTGTCCGTATTTTATATCTGATCAGAACGAAATTCGACAGAAAGAGGTCTGTTTACATGAATGAGTATTCAGGGAAATCGGTTCAGATTTAAATATAACCTCCATATATATGTTCCTCCTGATTTGGTGTCAAAGCGCTATATACGTTGTATCTTACTTCCGATCATTTAAATTTTCAAGAAAGATGTTTCCCAATTTAGGAACGAATATTGCTAAATTTAGCGATTATCGGTTTAGAAATAGATAATATGTTCCTACCTATTTACCAATTATTATCGCAATGACCCTAATCGCATTGTTAGGGAGGTGTAGGGTATTATATAGTCGGCCCCGCCCGACTTTCTGCCTTTCCTTACTGGTTAATTATACAGTTTAACATGAAAACTACGAAAAACTAACTAAAATTCTAAAAAGTCAGCAAAGTTTTAAAAATCGTTTTTAAATAAAATATATTTGGAAAACTTCTTAAACAATAACTTTGCTTGTGTGTAAACACATATTTTATTTGTGAAAGTCAGTTTGCAAATATATTATGTTCTAATATATTAATATATGCGTTCCAAACAAAATTTCTTGATTTTCAAATAAAATTTATTTGTTAACAAATATATAATGTTTAAAAAAATCGTTTCCAAATATATTTTCTTTCAATTCAAGCATATCAAAAATGACGATTTTCCCCCGTGTATGTAAACAAGCAAAAATGTCGCATTTGGGACGAAGAGCAACCTGAAGAGATTCTGCCACTTCTTCCAAAAAAAACAACGGTTTGGTGTGGTTAGTGGGCCGGTGGAATCATCGGTCCATATTTCTTTAAAAATGATGCCGGTGAGAACGTAACCGTCAATGGCGACGGTTAACGAGCCATGATAACCAACTATTTGATGCCTGAAATTGAAGCTCGTGATCTCGGCTTTGGTTTCAACAAGACGGCACCACTTCCCACACATCGCATCAATCAATGGATTTATTGAGAGAACACTTCGGTGAGCAGATAATTTCACGTTTTGGGCCGGTCGATTGGCCACCAAGATCGTGTGATATCACACCGTTAGACTTTTTCCTGTGGGGATATGTAAAATCTAAAGTTTATGCGGACAAACCCGCTGCGATTCAAGCCTTGGAGCAAAACATCAAGCGTGTCATTGGCCAGTTATCAGTCGAAATGCTCGAACGAGTCATCGAAAATTGGACTCAACAGATGGACCATCTGAGACGTAGCCGCGGCCAACATTTGATAGATATAATCTTCAAAAAATAAATGCCAAAGAATGTTCTTTCAAATGATAATAAACAGTCCCCATTCAATTTGAATTTTCTGTGTTTATACCCTACACCACACTGTGGTACAGGGTATTATAACTTTGTGCATTTGTTTGTAACAACCAAAAGGAGAAGAAATAGACCCATCGTTTATTATACCGATCGACTGAGAATTACTTTCTGAGTTGATTTAGCTATGTCCGTCTGTCTGTCCGTCTGTCTGTGCATGTATTCTTGTAATCAAAGTACAGGTCGCAATTATGGTCCGATTTCGACGAAACTTTACACATATGTTTTATTTGGCCCCAGGACGATCCCTATTGAATTTGGTTAAAATCGGTTCAGATTTAGATATAGCCCCCATATATATGTTACCCCAGATTTGACATGTAAGCGCTGTAAAAACTTTATTTTATATCCGATCAGTCTGAAATTCGGCAGAAAGAGGATCCTTATCATATGAATGAACACTGCTAAATATGGAAGAAATCGGTTCAGATTTAGATATAGCCCCCATATATACGTTACCCCCGATTTGAAGTGTAAGCGCTTTAAAAATGTTATTTTATATCCGATCAGTATGAAATTCGACAGAAAGAGGTTTCTTATTATATAAATGAGCACTGCTAAATTTGGAAGAAATCGGTTCAGATTTAGATATAGCCCCCATATATACGTTACCCCCGATTTGAAGTGTAAGCGCTGTAAACATGTTATTTTATATCCGATCAGTATGAAATTCGGCAGAAAGAGGTTTCCTATTATTTGAATGAACACTGTTAAATTTGGAAGAAATCGGTTCAGATTTAGATATAGCCCCCATATAAACGTTACCCCCGATTTCACATGTAAGCGCTGTAAAAATGTTATTTTATATCCGATCAGTGCGAACTTCAGCAAAAAGAGGTTTCCTTCTACATGAAGAAATACTGCCAAATTCGGAGAAAATCGGTTCAGATTTAGATATAGCCCCATATATATGTTACCCCCGGTTCGACATGTAAGCGCTGTAGAGATTGTATTTTATATCCGATCAGTACGAAATTCGACAGGAAGATGTCTTTTTACATGAATGAGTATTCAGGGAAAATCGGTTCAGATTTATATATAACATCCGTATATATGTTCCTCCTGATTTGGTATCAAAGCGCTATAGAAGTTGTACTTTACTTCCGATCATTAAAATTTTCCAGAAATATGTTTCTCAATTTAGGAACGAATATTGCTTAATTTGGCGATTATCGGTTCAGAATTAGATAATATGTTCCTACCCATTTACCAATTATTCCAAATTATTATCGCAATGACCCTTATCGCATTATTAGGGAGGTGTAGGGTATTATATAGTCGGCCCCGCCCGACTTTCTGCCTTTCCTTACTGGTTTTTTCTTTAAAAAAGTAGGGAACCATCTGAAAGTTGTGGGCAAAACACGCTTGTGGTTCGTGAATTCTTCGTATGTAAGTCTTTTTATTCCTGAAATCGTTTGTCTTCTCTATGCCTTGAGAATGTGATTTATACCCACCCTAATGTTCATTCGAACACACGCATAGATACACACACACAAGTTGGTGGCATTTATCGGTTTTATAGAAACCGACGTAGATTATAGAGAAGCATAAAGAAGAGTTGCACCAAGGAAGTGGGAATTTACAGCTCCTTGCTGCCGGTCTTGCCTTGTCTGCCACAGACATTCATTCATGTGGTTTGGCCACAAAGCAATGTCTGTAAAATGCTGCCAACATAAAACCGAAGCAAACGAACCGGGCCAACAACGTACATGTTGTAAGGCTTTCTTTTCTGTCAATTCTGGTTTTTACTTTCGGATTATATGGAGTTTTCCTGGACATTTATATGGGATTTTGTACAAATGAATTTTGTATATCATTTGGCTAAAATGAACAACTGGTCCGCTCATGTGTGTGTGATGTTATGTCAGGTATGGCTTTTTTGTCCTAGTAAGATAATTTTATTTCAAAAACAGCTTAATCTATTGAGTAATTGTGCCTTACTTTTCCCTTTCATTTATTTTCACATAACAGATATGTACATTATCCTTCAATTTCCACTTAAAGGTGAATACAATCCTGCAAAATAATTTGACAAATCTGTAAAATGTTAATGTGATCAAATTTGCATAAGAAAGGGAGATCTTCGGAAGATATAGCACAAAAAGAAAAAAATTTAATTTAAAGAACCCCCCCTAATTTTAGTTTCCCCATATATTTTCAATGTTTCCAACCCATATTATTTGTTTCTAACTAATGTATACTTGTATGAGACAAAATGCGCAGCAAACGATTTTTTTTCGGAGATTCGAATTGGTATATGCCACGTTTCAAAATTCATAAAACTTAGATTTTAATTTCGTTTTGGTGGATGACAGTGGGTATATGACCGATCTCTAGGATATGCATATTTTCTTCAAGACATCTATATTTTACGAAATATTGGATTTTTAATTTGGATTTTTTTTGGGAAATGTATCTTTTCTGCTTTATTTATTCTCTTATTTATGTTATATTGATAGCGTTTCTAGCATATTTGAGACAAAAAAAAATACATTAAACGATTTCTTTTGGAAAATGGAGCAAAATTTGAACTTTCCCTTTTGTAAATTTATAAATTCACAATTTTGTAACATATAGCAAAATTTTAATTTAACTGTTTTGTATATTTATAAACATGCTACATATTTTGTAAATATGCAATGCTGTAAGTTTTTCGGAATATGGAGCAAAATTTGTATTTTGCCTTATGTAAATTAGCAATTTGTTTGCTAAAAATGCTGGGAATCTGGTATTTTAGTCGGAAAGTTAATTAAAGTTGTCTTTTTGTCTTTTGTAAATTTGCAACTTTGTTAATATGCAATTTTGTGGATATTGAATTTTGTAAATTTCAATTTGTAAATTTGCTTGCTGAAAATGCTGGGTAGTTCAATCAGTCGAAAAATGAATCAAAATTTGTTTTTATCCTTTTGTAAATTTTCAATTTTCTAAATATGCAATTTTGTAAATTTGCTTGCGAAAATGCTTGGGCGCTTGGTATTTCAGTCGAAAAATTAAGTAAAATTTGTATTAGCTTTTGTAAATATGAAATTTGGTAAATTTGCTTGCTAAATGCTGAGCGCCTGTTATTTCAGTCTAAAAATTAATTAAAATATGTATTTTGGCTTTTGTAAATTTGCGATTTAATAAATATAAAATTTTGTAAATTTGCAATGTCTAATTTTGTAAATTTGCTTGCTGCAAATGCTGGGATCCTGGTATGTCAGTAGAAAAATTAAGTAAAATTTGTATTTTGCCTTTTGTAAATTTGCAATTTAGTAAATATGAAATTTTGCAAATTTGCTTGCTAAATGCTGAGCGCCTGGTATATCAGTATAAAAATTAATTAAAATATATATTTTGCCGTTTGTAAATTTGCAATTTAGTAAATATGAAATTTTGTAAATTTGCTTGCTGCAAATGCTGGGCGAAAATTTACAAAATTGCAAATTTACAAAAGGCAAATTACAAAAAAAATCTACTTCAGTTTTCTACTGAAATACCAGCATTTGCAGCTAGCAAATTTAGAAAATGGTAAATTTAATAAAATTTTATGTTTACAAAAATGCAAATTTACAAAAGACAACATAAAAATGTTACTTCATTTTTCGACTGAATATTAAGCGCCCAGCATTTGCAGCAAATAAATCAGGAAATTTAAAATTGCAAATTTACAAAATTTCATATTTAGAAAATTGCAAATTTACCAAAGGCAAAATACAAATTTTACATAATTTTTTCGATTACAAAATTGTACTTCATTTTTCCGACTGAAATAATAGGCGCATTTACAACAAGCAAATTTAAAAATATAAATTAACAAAATTTACAAAAGTCAAAATATAAATTGTAATTCAGTTTTGGACTAAAATACCAGGCGCCCAGCATTTGTAGCAAGCAAATTTAAAAATCGCAAATTTACATAATTCTATATTTACAAAATTGAAAATTAAAAAAATAATAAGTTTTTTGACTGAAATTTTGGTCGTTCAGCATTTGCAGCATGAAAATTTACAAATATGGAAAATTGTAAATTCACAAAATTTCATATTTACAAAATTTGCAATTTTACAAAAGGCAAAATACAAATCTTAATTAATTTTACTTAATTTTTTGACTGAAATACCAGGATCCCAGCATTTGCAGAAAGTAAATTTACAAAATTTCATATTTACTAAATTGCAAATTTACAAAAGCCAAGGATTACAAAAGGCAAAATACAAATTCTACTCTACTGAGTAGAAATTCTACTGAAATACCAGGAGCCAGCATTGGCAACAAACATATTTAGAAAATTGAAAATTTACAAAAGGCAAAATACAAATTTGACCTAATTTTTCTACTGAGATACCAAGATCCCAGCATGTGCAGCAAGAAAATTTAAATTTAAAATTAGAAATTGTAAATTTACAAAATTTCATATTTACAAATACAAATTTTACTTAATTTTTTAACTAAGCGCCCAGCATTTGCAGCAATCAAATTTTCAATTTTCATATTTACTAAATTGCTAATTAACAAAAGACAAAATACAAATTCTACTCCATTTTTCGACTGAAATACCAGGAGCCCTTTGTAAATTTAAATAATATAAATTTGGAAAATTGCTTGCTGCAAATTTCTGGGCGCCTGGTATTCGAATAGTTAAGTAAAATTTCTATTTTGTTTTTTGTAAATTTAAAATTTTTAAAATATAAAATTTTGGAAATTTGCTTGCTGCAAATGCTGGGCGCCTGGTACTTCAAGTCCAAATAAGAAGTAAAATTTGTATTTTGCCTTTTGTAAATTATCAATTTTGCAAATATGAAAATTTGGTAATTTGCAACATTTTTAAATGTGCTTGCTGCAGTTGCCGGGCTCCTGGTATTTCATTGGAAAAATTAGGTAAAATTTGTATTTTGCCTTTCGTTGATTTGCAATTTTGTAAATATGAATTTTTTTTTTTTTAAATTTCCAATTTTATAAATATGAAATTTTGTAAATTTGCTTGTGCAAATGCTGGCCTCCTGGTATTTCAGTCGAAATATGACGAAAAATTTTTATTTTGCTTTTGGTAAATTTGTATTTTTTTAAATATGAAATTTTTACTTTTGCAAATTTTGTTGTTGTTGTTGTTGCTTTAGCGGTATATGTGTTAGTTATCTATTAGTTGTTTTCATTCGCCTTGTATAGTAGTTTCTGCTGTATTGGTTTCCAGGCCGAGGAAGATGGCTGCTTCCACTGGTTGGGTCCAAAGAGACCTGGGAACAAGTTGAGTAGGTTTGGCAGGGCAGTTAAAGAGGTGTAGTGTGTCGTGTGGTCCCTGGTTACAGGCGGGACATATGTTCGACGTGGTGCCATCAATCCTTGCCCAGTATGAATTGAGGCGGCTACACCAGCCAGATCTTAATTGGGCCAAAAGTACTCTTGTCTGTCGTGGTAATTCCTCTTCCTCTGAGGCCACTGATGGAGGGTGGTCTCCTAGTACGACATTGACTCTGTAGTTATTCACGGCTTCAGCGACTGCGTTGGAGTGTATGTCAGCCAGACCTGCCTTGAAAGCTCTTTGGTCTAGAGGTTCTCTCTTGTAGCGTTGGACCTTGCGCTCTAGATCATGAAGGTCTTTCCTGATCTGCCTGGGAGGTGGGCGCCTATCCACTAGATGGTGATTGGGATGGCTGGGACGGTAGCAACCAAACAGATATTGCTTCGACAGCAAAAAATTGTGTCGTCGAACGGTTATGATCTTCGTCTCCTCATGTAAGTGGTCCACAGAAGACATGAGGAGGCACCCTGTCGCAGTTCTCAGGGCGGCATTTTGGCAGGTCTGTATATTTTTCCACTGCGTCTCGCTCACATTCGGTGACCACACTGGTGCTGCATAGTTTACCACAGACCGACCTATCGCTTTGTAAGAGGTCAACAAGGTTTCTTTATCTGTGCCTCAAGTGCTGCCGGCTAGCGACTTGAGGACCTTGTTCTTACTTCTCATCTTATTGCACATAGCTGTGGCATGCGCGTTAGACCTGAAGAGGCTATCAAATGTGACACCAAGAACCTTAGGGTAGTTGGTGGTCGGAATTCTTGTGCCATCGACTATCACATTGAGTTGCTCCTTCACTGGCGCTGTCCATGCAGTAAACAGTGTGGCCGAAGCTTTGGTGGCGGATATTTTCAGGTTCCTCGCAGCGAAGAAATTGGCAATCTCAGCCAGGTAGATATTCAGCCTTCCACATATGTCATCGATTAAAGGGCCAGAATCGTACAATCATCAGCATATGATACGATTTCAACGGCGTCAGGTGGGGGTGGAATTGCAGAGAGGTAGAGGTTAAACAGTGCCGGAGATATCACCCCACCTTGGGGAACTCCCTGTTTCACTCTACGGGGTTTCGGACTTCTTGTTTCTGAATTCCACATACGACTGGCGCCCACACATGTAATTGACGGTCCAACGTTTCAGACTGTTCGGGAGGGACGTGTTGGCGATGTCCTCAAAAAGCGTGGCTGACGGTATCGAAGGCCTTCGATAGGTCTAGCGCCACGAGGACGGTCGTTTCACTGGGCTAGTTCTGGTTAAGACCGCAACTCACATGCGTGGATATGGCGTGTAAAGCCGTAGTCGTACTATGCTGCTTCCGGAATCCGTGTTGATGATTAGCAATTGGAAAATGTCCAATAAGGCTCGGGAGGATTAGCGCCTCAAGCGTCTTTGCTACTGGCGAGAGAAGGGAGATAGGCCTGTACGATTCTCCCTTGCTCGCATCTTTGCCCGGTTTCAGTAGCGGGACCACTCTACCCATTTTCCAGGCTTCGGGTATTATCAGAGTGGTCAACGACAGATTGAGGACCCTAGTCAGGTACTCAACTCCCGGTATATCCAATTGCTTCAACATCAGCATCGAAATTCCGTCGGGGCCAAGCGCTTTGGATGACTTAGCGCTACGGATGACATCTGCAACTTCTCCAACTGTAAACTGTGGTGGTACTTCTTCAGCTCGGAGAGCATGGATACGACGCATTACTCTCCTTTTCGCTCTGTCTCTCACGGGGTGCTCTATAAATTATCGTTTAAAATAACGCGCGCACCTCTTCGGGTCAGTCACAGTGGTGGCACCAAATGTGATTGCCGTCCGGTCGTCTTTCCTGCCTGGATTCGAGAGTGACTTAACCGTTGCCCACAATTTACTAATACCGGAACTTAAGTTGTATTGCCTCAGTTGATCTAGTCATTTATTCCGCTTATATTCGTCGACTTTCCTACTGATTTCTAGATTCAGTTCCCTGATTCTAGGACCAGCAGGATTAGAACGACGAATTTCATCACGCACGTCTGCTAGTCCCGCTGCATCTGCTGGGAAATTAGGTCATATCTCGGGTATTCGACCAGCAGGGATAAAGCGAGCGGCTGCTGCGTTGACGATGCCTCGGAATTTCTTCTCAGCTACCCGAACATCTGAGGGGATGGGTAGTTCACTGAAGCTGCGGTTGGTGAATTCTCTGAACCCGTTCCAGTCAGCTTTCCTTTGATTCAGGAAAGTACGGCGTTCAGAGATAATAAAATCGGCTGGTCTGTCTATGGAGACGATTATGGGGAGGTGGTCTGATCCCAATGAAATGACGGGCTGCCAGGTGACGTCATTTATCAGACCAGGCGACACGATGGTGATATCTGGCAAGCTGCTGCAATCACGCATAATCCGTGTGGGGGCGTCCTCATTCACTGTGCAGAACGTAGAGCCGTCTATCTGGTCAGCCAAAGCTATGCCTCTATGGTCATTAGCTAGGAGAGAATGCCAAAGCTCATGATGGGCATGAGCAGTAACGGACTGATGTCCGGCAAATAACGCGGAGAACAGCTACCAATCGGCGGTATATATACGTTCTACAGCTCTATCTCGGCAGTCCCGGACTTAACTGCTACCCCCATACATTCAATGTATGGGTCTCTAGAGTCAAGCTCAGGCGAGATAGGTCTGTATTGCACAGAATGGTGTAATAGGAAAGCCAGTCCCCCACCCCCACTTCTAGTGCGATCCTTACGTAGCACATTGTAACCCTGACAACTGTGCAAGCTGCATGTGCCGCTCAGCTTTGTTTCCTGGATCGCAGCCAACTTGATGTTATTCCGATTCATAAAATCTACAATCTCGTTGATTTTGCCGCGGAGACCATTGCAATTAAATTGCAAGAAGGATGCATGTTCGGGGGTTGGTACAGCAATGTGTGGTGTTGATTGCTGTGCATGTTGCTGTAGGGGAGATTGCGGCGGTCTCCCATAAACCGAAGGTGTCGATGACGTAGACGACGGGGACGACCAGGCCGACGACACTGACGATTGCGATTCTTGAGGCACACTGAGAGGTATGGAGGCACAGCAGGCTCCAACATAGCTCCCTATGCGGCGATACTCCCCGGCGTTCATAAGGCCAGAGCAACCCCTGAGATGCAACCACTCCATACATCGGGTACACCTTACTGATGTTGAGTTGCCACGTATAAGGTTCCCGCAGACGGAGCAGAAATATTGTTGTGGTCCGGGATTTTGTTCGGTCCTGGCACGACCAGAAGAATTCGGAGCAGACACTACGGGATGTGCCTCTCCCAAGGCGAAAAAATGGACATAAAACCCATCTGGCAACGCCATAACTTTTGACAGAGATGTCAGATCGCTTAATGACATACCGCGTTTGAAGCGTCAGTCAAAGCAGATTTTTACCATGGAACAATACACGCCACGCGAGCGATCTGAAATAGTTGAAATTTACATTCAACAGAAGAAGTCAATTGTGAAAACTCAACGTGCTTTTAAAATATTAAAAAATGTGAGAAGTGCGCCTTCATTAAGCGTTTATACGAAAAATTTTCGACTGGTGAGGCTCTTTCTAATCCGAAGAGGCCAAATAAAAGTCGAGCCAGTGTTGAGAGGTCCCCAAGAACATCCCAAAAACGCCGTTCTCAGCAGTTGGGCATGGCTCGGTCCACTTTACAACGGATTATTCGCGTTGATTTGCATTTGTTCCCGTACAAAATTCAATTGACGCAAAGACTGTTGCCTGCGGACAAGCCTCGTCGATTGGAATGGGCCCAACGAGTCATCGAAATGGCCGATGATGACGAGCAATTTTGGAACAAAATTATCATGTCCGATGAAGCCCATTTCACATTGAATGGGACCGTAAATAAGCAAATAAGCAAAATTGCCGTATTTACGCCACTGAAAATCCTCAGGAGATTCAAGAATTGCCTCTTCATGACGAAAAAGTCACAGTTTGGTGCGGCGTTAGTGCGAAAACGGTCATTGGGCCGTTTTTCTTCCAAAACAAAAATGGCCATGCTGTTACCATCAACCAGGAGCGTTATCGCGACATGATGACCAATTTTGTGATGCCAAAACGCCATCAACGCCAGAGGCGGCCATTTGAGAGATATCATATTCAAAAATTGATGTAAACAAATCTACTTGGAACAAATTAAATGATTAAGATTGCCAACCGCCAAATTTTTATTTTTTTCTTTGATTTTTTTTAAAAAAACATGGGTCCGTCGAATATGGGCAACCCTGTAGTACTGAGGTGGCAGCCCCTGGCCGAAGAATTGCTGCTTCGGGTCAATCCGGTACAAAGAACCGGCTGCCGTGGGATTTGTAAATTTGCTTGCTGAAAATGCTGGGCGCCTGGGTATTTCAGTCGGAGAATGGAGTAAAATTTGTATTTTGGTAAATTTGTAATTTAAAAAAAATTGTATTATGTAAACAAATTATGTATATATAATTCAGTAGAAAAATTATGTAAAATTTATACTTTGCCTTTTGTAAATTAGCAATTTGGTAAATTTGCCATTTTTAAAATATTTCATAAATCTGCAATTTCGATAATTATTATTCTTTTACATGTTATGTATTATTTTTTATAAAATTTAAATGTAATATAACATTTTCTAATTTTTTTCTTACAATTTTCATTTCAGAAAATATCTCAGATCTATGGCGCTAATTAAAGCAAACTGGACGAAATAGAAGGGATATTTGGAATTTGTATTTATTTATTTTTCACATTTGGAATATTTGGAATTTGTATTTATTTATTTTTCACATTTGGAATTTTTATTTATTTATTTTTCACATTTGGAATTTTTATTTATTTATTTTTCACATTTATTAAAAATTTTTAAAAAATATGACATAAAAATATGAATAAAGAACTAAAACACATTTTTATGTATTAATTGTCTTTTATTTGGTGGGATTGGGAATTAAAGTAGGTAAAACCACAGCAAATAAATTTAGAGCCTAAAAGTATGCTTTGCAATTTCAATAAAACTCCAACCGAAGTAAACAATATGGCAACACTGGCATCGGTATGCAATTTTTGGCCAATCCTTGCCAGACTACAGAAAATGCCTTTAAATTGATAAATAACATATCAGGCACAACGTAGACGTTTGTAGCCAAATAATACATCAAATAGAATGTCTAAACTTCAACTTTATGTGTGATGTTAAACATTTGCTATATTGCACGTCGTTAAGAAGTTATGGTAGTTTGAATTTTGAAGGAAGGTCTAAAAGTGAAAATATTGTTATAGATATCAGGTAGGCATTATGGCCTTTCGTTTAAGGTGTCATTTGGGGACATACAACAACTGGTTTAGAAGTTATGGGCCCCTAAATTTTAATCTAATAGGGGTATGACCCAAATACATACTTTAAATGAAACGTACATATAAATGTTTACTGTGTGGCTGTCGCGTTATTTTGCAATTTGGAGGCAAATAATTTTTTTTGAAAAATTAAAAATCCAACATATTTTTGTAGTCTGGCAAGGTTTGGCCAAAATTTGCATTCCAACGCCAGTGTTGCCATATTGTTTATTTTAGTTGGATTTTTATTGAAATTGCAAAGCATACTTTTAGGCTCTTAATTTATTGACTCTCCTTCGCCACTTCATTGAACGGCTTTGGGCCGTTACGAGTATAGATATTGGAAAATGTCTGTCGATTTGAAACTATGTAGGATATCGCGACAAATGACACCTCAAAAGAAAGGTTTAAATGTCTAGTTTGCACTTCGTTTTGGTGGATGATCGTGGGTCCATTACAGATCACTAAAATAAGCACGTTTTCGTGGAGACATCAATACTTTACGAAATATTGAATTTGTAAGTGTACGAAATATTGATTTTTTTAAATGCACCTTTTTTGCTTAATTTCTTCAAATTGATAGCGTTTGTTGCGTATTTGGAACAAAAACTATATCAGACGATTGGTATATATATTTCTTATTTTAAAATTTCTAAGTTAAATTTTTAGTAAATTTTTTTAGACAGTGCAGAAAACCTTTGCAAAATTTACAAATATCGAAGAAATAGATATTCATTTAGTTTTGGTGGATGATAGTGGGCCCATTACTGATCTTTAGAATATGCATACTTTCTGCAAGCCATCAATATTTTAGGAAATATTGAATTTTTAAGTGTGCGAAATATTGATTATTTTTAGATATCTACCTTTTTTTGCCTAATTTCCTCATATTGACAAAGTTTCTTGCTTATTTGGGACAAAAACTGCACCAAACTATTTTTTTGGCGTACATATTCGTTTGGTATATTACTCGTTTCAAAATTTCAAACTTTAATTGTTAGCCAATTTTTTTGAACAGTGTTACCCTTTGCAAAATTTACAAAAAGTTTAAAAATGGAAAAAAATTAAATTTTCTTTTCGTTTTGCTGGTTGATCGTTAGTCCATTACTGATCTCTAGAAAATGTATCTTTTCTTTGGGAACGCAATATTTTAGGAAATATTTATTTATTTATATGAATTACAATACAAAGTACATTTATATTCTAATTTTAAGGTGCAGGGAAAGGCCGGGTTACAAAGACCATATGGCTAAATGTTTGCAGCAACAGACCAGAGCCTCTGGTGGGAATCGACCCCCGACCCCCAAACTCATAGGCGAGTACGCTACCAACTCGCCTACTGGGGCGCTCAGGAAATATTTTATTTTATTAAATTACCTCTATTTTATAATTTCCCGATATTTCCAATGTTGCTAGCTCATTTCATTTTTTCTTGCTTATATGAGACATCAAACGATTTCTTTCGGGGAGTAGACTCGATTGGTATACGCGTCATTTTTAAAACCCTAGCTTTAATTTTTTTGTGCGGTATTACTTACCCCTTTCCAAAATAGCAAAAATTGCAAAAAAAAATAGAAAATTCCAAATTTTCTTGGCGCTTTGATGGATGATTCCATTAACGACCTCCAGAAAATGTATCTTTTCTGCGGGAACTCAATATTTTAGGAAATATATCATATAATTCCCAATCCTTCTCTTCAAAGAATTTTTGCCATTTTAGGTTTGGTTAGGAAATTTAAAATTTTCAACAAAAAAAAAATCATTAATTTTGTTCTTTTCGATTTTGGGCGCTTTTTTAAGGAGTAGTTGGCACTATAAGTTTGGCTAGGGAAATCCAAAAATTTCAGCAGAATATAAAGGAACACCACATTTCGTCCATTTCGCTCTAGGGCAATTAGTTAAGGATTTATAACCGTTTTAAATTCTGCTTGTGAAATACGCAATGTGCACTAAACCGGGTAGGCCTCCATGTAAAAAAAAGTTTTCGGATACGGGGCGGATAATAAGTCGAGACAACTGCACAAACATTATTTTAAAATTTTTCAGAACCCTCCGAATCGGCCCAAAACCGTTTTTTATCATAATTAATTTAGTTTGTAGCTCGATTTACACCAGTGACAAATCAATGTGACTGTCTCGACGAGTACTACATTTTCCTCATAGATGTCGCTGATGTACAATGTCACTTTCTAATGAAGACTTCACTTATTGCAGTATGTACCCCTGAAATTTAAAAACATATTACTATAGGAATAAAGCGGTTTAAAAACCATTAACATTTTGCTTTGGGTGTACACACTTTTATTCAAAAAACAAAGAAGTTACGAACAGAGAGAACAAATGCCGCTCATCTGGCGTATCCTTTTATGGTACTGAACTCTAGACTAGTTATTGTTAGATGGTGACATTATTTACAATTGTAACTAGATTATAAATTAATAATCCCAGAGAAACATGTGAAAATATTTACTATAGCTCCCAAAAGTACGCAATATTTTCCAATAATAATGCAAACAACATAGAAACATGTTTTGCAGCAATATTTAATATATATTGTCATACGAAACATTTTTGTTTTTGAATAAAACTGTATACACCCAAAGCAAAATATTTGTGGGTTCTAAAGGGCTTTAATCCAAAAGAAAACAAATGATGGGTAGAAAGTGCAGTAACTGAAGTATTCATTATAAAATGAAATCAGCGATATCTATAAGGCAAATGTACACGCAAATGTACTCGCTTCTGTAGTATATTGTCCCAAATATATTCGGCTTGAAACATATATATGTTTAGGGTACACTCTAAACATAAAATATTTGGTACACACAAAAATTGTGTATTTGGGAAGATGTTGTTCTAAACAAATATTTGTCTACATCCCAATGTGACTGTTATTTCCGAAACAAATATTTATTTGTATTTAAGTATTCATACGAGTAAAATACATGAATTGCGTTAAATTTTTCAGTAATTCAAAGTTATACTTTTAGAAATTTTTAATGTTCGTAAAAATAATAATTGAAATCGTATAATCTTGGATCAATAAAAAGTACTTAGAGGATTGACAACTAATGATGGCTTGGAATACTCAGAAATTTAAAAAGAAAGAATTCCTAACTAATAATTTTATTTGTATTTAAACACATATTTTATTTGAGAAATTTAGTTTGCAAATATAATTTGTTGTAATATATTAATATATGTGTTCCAAATATATTTTATTGATTTTCAAATAAAATTTATTTGCTAAGAAAAATATAATATTTAAAAATTTTTGTTACAAATATATTTTCTTTCGATTCAAACATATCAAAAAAGGCGATTTTGCCCCGTGTAGTAGTCGTCGAGACCAACACATTGATGTAGCGCAAGTGACGTTCGAGCTACAACAATAACGATAAAAAACGATTTTGGGCTGATTCCGCCATTTTCGCTCGGAAAAAATTAAACAAATATTATTGCAATTGTCTCGAGGTAAGCTTTAATAATCCGCCTCGCATTTAGTAACTTTTTTGTGACCCGAACTAATGTACCCCAATCACTTATTTGATCACCAAATATCGTCCACTTGACTTTGGGATACTTGTTTGAGGACCTATAGCCATTTTAAGTTTGACTACAAGACAAGTATGTTTGGAACCAAATTTTTTAAATATTATATAGGGTGATCCAAGTAGAGATACTTTTTTCAATAGCCTTTTTTTGACAGATCACGAGTGAGTCGTGTCATGCTGTCATGTTATTTTTGTTAAGTATTGTTTGGCATTTCACCATGGAAAGACTTACGCCTGAACAACGTTTACGCGTGTCATTCGGCAATCTGAGACGTAGCCGCGGCCAACATTTGATAGACATAATCTTCAAAAAATAAATGCCAAAGAATGTTCTTTCAAATGATAATAAACATTCCCCATTCAATTTGAATTTTCTGTGTTTTTTTTTTCTTTAAAAAAGTAGGGAACCTCGAAGTGGATCACCCTATATATTTGGGAACAAATAAATTATATTTGAAAATCAAGAAATTTTGTTTGGAATGCATTTACTAATATATTAGAACATAATATATTTGAGAACTGACTTTAACAAATAAAATATGTGTTTATACACAAAGAAGGTTATTGTTTAATAAGTTTTCCAAATATATTTTATTTAAAAAAGATTTTAAAACTTTGCTGACTTTTTCGAACTATGAACTTGTGAGAAACTGAAAACTTGTATTTAACTGCCTGTTTCTGTACTTCTAACGAAAGTCTTTGCGAACGATAACCAGTCACTCATTTTCGTTAGGAATTTTGTTTCTCTAAGGTTCGTTCGTTCGCAAGGCCTTACGTCAATGACTTTAGAAATTTACCAATTGGAAGATAATGTAATTGCCAGATCAATAATTTCACCTTAGAATATACACCTCTGTACTTTTTACATTAGCGGAGGCCAAAAAATCAACCCTGGGTGGGTCAACTGAGCTGAACCAAGACTTTTCATTTCATTCTCTCATTGTGCACTGATGATTTGTTTTCCATCTTAGCAAGCTGCAAATGTTGACTTCTTTTTGTGTAAATATGTATACATGTGTATACAATATTATTAATATTTAATTGGTTGCACCATAATTATATTAATATCTATTTATTTTTGCTTTCAAAAATGTTTTTTTGTCATTTTACCTACACGGGGCAAAATCTCCTTTTTTATATGTTTGAATTGAAAGAAAATATACTTGGAAACCACTTTTTTAAATATTATATATTGGTTAACAAATATATTTTATTTGAAAATCAAGAAATTTTGTTTGGAACGCATATATTAGTATATTAGAAAATAATTTATTTGCAAACTGACTTTCACAAATAAAATATGTGTTTACACACAAACAAAGTTATTGTTTAAGAGGTTTTCCAAATATATTTTATTTAAAAAAAGATTTTTAAAACTTTGCCGACTAATTCTAATTTTAGTTTTTCCTAGTTTTGTGTTAAACTTTATAGCTAAAAATGTCTTTTAATTTTTAAATGTTCCAATTCATCACTTTTTGTCAATCCATCAATGCAATTTATATTTACGAAAGATTATCCTCTATAAGTTTTAATTATATTTTACAAACATATACAATTTATTAAAAAAATTCGATCTTTGAACATCTCAAAAACAGAAAACTTGCATTTAAATTAAGGCATTGATACATTGCCAAAATACATAAATACAAATAAATCTTTGTTCCGGAAATACTAGTTCCAAATAAAAAAATATAAGAAGGGGAATAATATTATATAAGAGCAACATAATATTATTGTTTAGAGCAACATCCTCCCAAACATATAATATTTGTGTGTGTCAAATATTATATATTTGGAGTGTGCCCTAAACATATGTATATTTCAAGTCGAATATGCTTGGGACAATATACTACAGAAGCGATTTTTTTTCAGCGTGTATCAGTCGACAAATAAAACAAAGTGACTCGATCTGACATTTGTGTTCGCCCAGATGACAGCAAAGAGAGAGATAGAGAAATCAAAATTTACACGGAAATGATTACGTTTTCGTATGAGTTCATTATCGTGCGACTTGTCGTTCTGACGGTAGTTAGTGAAATCCAAATCAGCTGTTTGTCGTCTGGAAGGCGAACGAAAGCAAATTTTAAAGTTACAGAAACAGGCTGTAAATTAAGGCATTAATCTTTGTTTCGGAAATACAAGTTGCAAAAAATATATAACATATCGTTGTGTGTTTCAAATATTACATATTTGAAGTGCACCTTAAACATATGTATGTTTCCAGCAGAGTATGTTTGGGACAATATACTACAGAAGCGTTTTTTTTCAGAGTGTATGGATATATACATTTCTCAACAAAATTGGAAGCTTGTTTAAGGAGTTATTGCGGCGATCAACAAATTCCTTCCTTTCGCTATAGAACCCTTATTTAAGGAGCTGTTGCCTTTTTAAGTTATGCCGGTGAAACTAAGGATTTTCCAAACAAAAATAACACTATGCAACAAATGAAAAATTTTTGAAAAATACACGGGCTTGACAGTATTGGTTCGATTCTACTATCAAAGGGTAGTATAACCCCATACTCGATTTGGCGAAATTGGTGACCAATTTTTTTATGGGCCTCCAAAGTTTCTGAAAATCAGTGGACCCCTCGTAAAAAGTGTCATCAGCTTTTGTCCAACAACTAATTCAGACTTGGTGATACCGCTTAACTATATTTGCCAATAATGTAACTAAGAATATGCTGAACAAAGTTTATTAACATTTTTTGCGAAAAAATATTTTTTTCCGGTACTTTTTTTGAAAAAGTGTAGGAAACAAATAATTGTTTTCACTTTTTTCAGCATAACTTTCAGGGACTCGTAATTTTTCACTAACAATGTTTGGCAAAATTGTAGCCAACGTAAATTTGAACAACTTTTGTGAACATATCAATACAATCTGAACGTGTCTAGGTACCCTAAATAGATCAAAAAAAAAACATACTGTACCCCAAAAATTTTAGTATTTCACTATTGTGTAACAAAAATATTTTTTTTTTGGTATAGGGTATGTTCAGCAACTTTATAGAAAATATTAAGGCCAATATTTTCAACCCTCTAGCTCCCTTACATAACTGTAATTTTTGGCCCCATTTGAACAAATCGTAAAAAATACCCCTTAAAATGGGGAGGGCGGGGATGAAATGTTCTACAAAAATGTTGGCCATAAAATTTTGCTATATGTGTCAGAACTAACCAAAGCTCAAATATTAACACAAACGCCAAAAAAAAAAGGTCAAATTCCTCGTATACTGACGCCTGCGCAGTAATACACAATATCCATTTAGACGAACAGAAAAATGAGATCGTACAGGAGTTCTCAGAGGATTTATAGCCATTTTAAGTTTGTCTAAGAATATACACAATTCTCAGCAAAATTGGACGCTTGTTTAAGGAGTTGTTGCCAATTTAAAGTTTGAGTAGGGGAATTCAAAATAATCACCTTCCCTCCTTTCTGTGTAAAACGCATTTTCAAGGAGTTATTGTCACTTTAAAGTTATGCTGCTGAAAAAATCAAGATCTATGGATTTTCCTAAAAAAATAAATGTTATTGGTACTTTGGTGAATTAAAGAAATACAGTGTCACCTTCTATCGGGTCGACTTTATTTGGATTATTGGATGATTTTTTTTAAGAAAACTTTTATTTCTAATATTTATTGGATTATATACATTATATTCATAATTCATATCATTATGTGACGAAGGTACCAAAAGGGGCTTACCAATAACGGTCACTTTTCTCTGGACTCTAGGTACTATCAAAGCATTACACTGTACAAAATTTCAAGTATTTGTATGCATTGGTATTAAAGTTAAAGGCTGTTAACTTTTGGTACAAAAAGGTCCATTTGTGCGGGAGGTACCAAAAGGAGCTTTGCAATAACTATAAAAGAATTACACTATACGAAATTTCACCCATTTTCCTTGACGTGGGGGGGGGGGGGGGGGTACTAGCAGGAGTGGACCACTATAGCCCATCTTTGAACTTAGCCCGAGATAGAGAAAAATATTACCACATACCAAATTTGAAATCAATCGGTTACTCCTTTCGAGAGTTATCGTGCGCACCAGCCAGCAGACAGACCCACACACAGTCAGACAGACGGACGGACGGACATTGCTGAAATTACTTAAAATGACCCAAAACGGATTTCCGCCGAACATACTTAGGGTCTTAGGTCACTCCTACGTGTTACACTTTTGCCTCATTACAAATGATATATACCCTCCTCCCTAAGGTTAGGGGATAAAAACATGAATAGATATACAACATTTTCATTAAAGACGATTTAATTCAACAAGAAGTAAAGGGTGTCCCAAGAAGAACGCAATTTTTAAATCTCGCAACATTCGAAGTGTCATTGTTTGACATTTGAATAATTGTTATTGTTTGTTAGTACGAAGGTACGAGGTTAGTAAAAATGGAGAAGGACAGCGAAGGGAGTTCGTTAATTGGGTATTGGAGAGACAACATGAAAATGCTGATTTTGCCGATAAAATCATCTTCAGTGACGAGGCCCATTTTCATCTTGATGGCTTCGTCAATAGGCAGAATTGTCGCATTTGGGGTGCGGAAAATCCTCGAGTGATTCACGAGAAGCAAATGCATCCTCAACGTGTCACTGTGTGGTGTGGTTTTTGGGCTGGAGGAATCATTGGACCTTTGAGGCAGGTCAAGCGCAAACAGTCAATGGTGTTCGGTATCGTGAAATGATAACCAGTTTTTTCTTGTCTAGAATTGAAGAAATGAATGTGGAGGGCATGTGGTTCCAACAAGACGGCGCCACATGTCATACAGCCAGAGAAACAATTCAATTGCTGCATCAGTAATTAAAAAATTGCGCTCTTCTTGGGACACCCTTTACAAAAAGCTTAAATTTCCGCATGGTGGGTTAAAAATGCGTCCCCTAGAACGCCAAGAAGTCTAATTCCTATTAGAATTCCTAGGGCCTCAAAACATGGTCCGATGTTCCCCATTTTCACTAGTTGCGATTTAGTGCAATATAAATTCATAAATTGCAGCCAGATCAATTGAAAAATGTGTTTCCTAGAGTGGTCTAGAAGTGGCATCTGAGGGTACCTTTATATGGGGGATATACCAAAACATGGACCTATGTACCCAATTTGTACTAGGGACGACTAAGTCTCTTTCTTTTTTAGGCGTTACAAACACATGCACAAAGTCATAATACCCTGTACCACAGTGTGGTGTCGGGTATACAGGGTGGCTGATATGTATTGCAACCAACTTCAGGTTGCTATCATTTCTAAACCGCTAGTCTGATAGCTGACAGATTTATTTCAGTGACAGTTCATTTCATTGTTTACAAGCTTACAAAAGCATTTTGATCTATTCCATTCAGAAAAAAAGTTATTAGTGATGGAATTCAAGCGTGATAGTGTGATTGCTTTATATTTGGGTGGAAAAACACAAGTGGCTATCGTTAGAGCCCTCCAGCATTTAAATGTGAATAAATCTTTTGTTTCTCGTACCATTGTTCGTTACCGTGATACTGGCAGTGTTGCATCGCGTCCAAAAAGTGGACGAAAAAAAAAAACGGTAACAACACCAGAAATGATCCGAAAAGTGAAGGCCAGATTTGATCGAAATCCACGCCGCAGTGCTAGAAAAATTGCTCGTGAGCTGAACATATCGCGAGAACGGATACAACACATATTAAAAAATGAGCTTGGACTAAAGCCATTGAAGTTCCAAAAAGTGCAAGAGCTCACCGATGCACAAAAAAAGGTAAACTGGAAAGAATATTATCGGGAAAATGTCCTAAAGACAGTATTGAAGCCCTGGGCAGACAAACATTTCGGCCGCAGACCTTGGACATTCCAACAGGACTTAGCACCATCGCACTCAGCACGCGTCAACCAAGAATGGCTTAAAAAGGAGGTTCCTCGCTTCATTTCTACCGCACAATGGCCACCAAGATCTCCGGATCTCAATAAGTTGGACCTTTGCGCCTGGGGCATTTTAGAGAGTAAGGTTCGCACTAAAAAATACCAGAGTATCGATCATCTCAAGACGGCGCTTCGCCGGGAATGGGCCAAAATACCGCAGAACCACTTACGTGCAGCGTGTGATGGCTTTATCGGCCGTTTGAAGGCCATAATTCGTGCCAAAGGTGGCCAATTCGAACAAATCTAAACTGTTTCTAAAATTTTATGTTATTTCCAACATTTTTTGCTTTTGAACAATAAAATTAAAAAAAAATATAAAAATATCTTAAAATATACAAATACTTGAAATTTTGTACAGTGAAATACTTTTATAGTACCTAGAATCCAGAGATAAATGGGCGTTATTGACACATCCCTTTTGGTACCTCCCACACAAATGGACGTTTTTAACCCAAATTTAACAGCTTTTAACCTTAAGACCAGTGCATACAAACGCTTGAAATTTCGTACAGTGTAATGCTTTTATAGTACCTAGAGTCTAGAGAAAAGTGTCCGTTATTGACACGCCCCTTTTGGTACCTCCCACACAAATGGACCATTTTACACCAGCTTATTACTTTAATACCAGTGAATATAAATACTTGAAATTTTGTACAGTGTGATGCTTTTATGGTACCTAGAGTCCACTACCTTTAACAGCAGTGAATATAAATACTAGAAATTGTGTACGGTGTAAAGCTTTTATAGTATCTAGAGTGCAGAGAAAAGAGACCGTTATTCTCACGCCCCTTTTGGTACCTCCCATTTTGTACCAAATGTAAACAGCTTTTGACTTTAATAGCAGTACATACTTCAACGTTATTAAATGCAATTTAAATTGATAATGATTTAATTGAAACAAAAACAAGTAAGAAAGTTCAGTCGGGTAAACCGTCTAATGAATCCCGTCACCTTAAGTCCCAAAAAGTATTAGTAAATTTATTCATATTTTTGTTTTAATTCACTTATTATCAATTAAAATTGCATTTAATAACTTTTAAGTATGTACTGGTATTAAAGTTAAAAGCTGTTTAATTTTGGTACAAAATGATCCATTTGTGTGAGAGGTACCAAAGGGGGCGTCCCAATAACGGTCACTTTTCTCTGGACTCTAGGTACAATAAAATCATTACACTGTACAAAATTTCAAGTATTTATATGTACTGGTATTAATGTTAAAAGCTGTTAACTTTTGGTACAAAAATGTCCATTTGTGTGGGAGGTACCAAGAGGGGCGTGCCAATAACGCCCATTTTTCTCTGGACTTTAGGTACTATAAAAACAATACACTATACAAAATTTCAAGTATGTGTATGTACTGGTATTAAATTTATAAGCTGGTAACTTTTGGTATAAAATGGTCTATTTGTGTGGGAGGTACCAAAAGTAGCGTGGCAATAATGCCCATTTTTTCACTGTATTGTAGGTACTATTAAAACATTACACCGTACAAAATTTCATGTCTTTGTATGCACTGGTAATAAAGTTATAAGCTATACATTTTTTTGTTCAAAATTGTCCATTTGCGTGGGAGGTACCAAAAGGGGCGTGAAAACTTCTCCCATTTTTCTCTAGGTAATAGTGACTAATAAACTAATACTATGTGTAAAATTTCAGAGGATTCAAATAAGTAGTATAGAAGTTACTGAATAATCAATATTTCACTAAATGTTAACCCTTTGTGGGGGAGGTACTGGAAGGAGTGGACCAATATGGTCCATCTTCGAACATTGCCGGAGATAGAAGAAAATATTACCACATGCCAAATTTGAAGTCAATCGGTTACTCCTTTCGAGAGTTATCGTGCGCTCCAGCCAGCAGACAGACAGACGGACATTGCTCATTTGAATGTAAATTACCCAAAACGGATATCCGCCGAACATACATAGGGTTCTAGGTCGCTCCCTCGATGTGTTACACTTTTGGCTGGTAGCAAATGATATATCGCACCTGTTCCACAAAAGGGTAACAACTCAAAGTTAAAAAAATGTCAGTGGAGGCCAAAAACTGTTTCCGTTAATATTAACGATATATCACAAAAAAGGATATGTCTTTGCAAGAAAATATCATAGAAACAAGTAAGAAAGTTTCAGTCGGGTAAACCGACTAAGGTATACCCTCACTTTGTGAGTAATGTAATATAGAATATTACACGAATTATTCTGTCAATTTGTGTGGGAGCTACCAGAAGGGGTTTAACAAATACACCTATTTTTCGCTGAACAGTAGATACTTTAAATTCATTGCACTGCGCCGAATTATAAGCGTTTATGTGCACTGGTATAAACGTTATGAGATATTAAATTGTGGTATGATGTGGCCATTTTGTGTGGGAGGTACAAAAAGGGGCGTGGCAACTTCGCCCACTTTTCTCTGGACTGTAGGCAATATAAAAGCATAACACTGTGCAAAATTTCAAGTATTTTTATACACCGTTATTAATGTTATAAGCTGTTAATTTTTGGTGCAAAACGGTGCATTTGTGTGGGAGGTACCTAAAGGGACGTGGCAACTTCGCCCATTTTTCTCGAGTTGATAGCGACTAATAAACTAATACTATGTGTGGAATTTCAGAAGATTAGAATAAGTAGTATAGTAGTTATTAAAGAATCAATATTTCACAACATTTTAACCCTTTGTGGGGGAGGTACTAGAAGGAATGAACCATATGGCCAATCTTCGAACTTAGCCGGAGATAGAAAAAAATATTACCACATACCAAATTTGAAGTCAATCGGTTACTCCTTTCGAGAGTTATCGTGCGCACCAGCCAGCAGACAGACAGACGGACGGACATTGCTCATTCGACTTAAAATGACCCAAAACGGATTTCCTCCGAACATACTTAGGGTCTTAGATCACTCCTTCGATGTGTTACACTTTTTCCGTAGCAAATGATATATACCCTCGTCACACTAAAGTGAGGGTATAAAAATAATAACGCTATTTTCTTTTTTGTTTTTTTTTTATTGATTATAGAAAAATAGCAACTTTTTTGAGTTGTTACTCTTTTCCTGAGAAAAGCTTGTATATAAATAGTGGTATTATTTTGAGTTGTACCCTTTTAACTGAAAAATCTTACTCGGATAATAAGTTGAAAAGGGCACAACTAAAAATATTACTCTTTAGATGATATATTAATGGTCCCATTTGCTTAAGCACTTGGAGGCAATTCAAAATGTAACTCTTTAGTTGAATCTACAGACGTTATTTTGAAAACACAGAGAGAGTCATAGTGGTTTTTATTTATGAAAAAGGAGAAAAATCAATGGACATTTTTTGCAGTGGTTAGAACGTACGTTGTTTTCTTGCAAAAAGCAAAATTTATAAATTTTGAGTTGTTACCCTTTTGTGGAACAGGTTACGAGTCCCTGAAAGTTATGCTGAAAAAAGTGACAATTTTGTTAAAAATTAAGGAAGTATGTAATGAAAAAGTAAGTGAAAATTGTTTTTCCCATAAAGTTTTAAGAATCTTTGTTCAGCTTATTCTTAGCTACATTATTGCCAAATATAGTTAAGCGGTATCACCAAGTCTGAATGAGTTGTTGGACCAAAGCTGATGACACCTTCTTTGAGGGGCCCACTGATTTTCAGAAACTTTGGAGGCACATACAAAAATTGGTCACCAATTTCGCCAAACCGAGTATGGGGTTATACTACCCTTTAGTAGTAGAATCGAACCAATGCTGTCAAGTCCGTGTATTTTTTCCAATGTTGTACAGTGTTATTAAATGAGCCAACTTGACTAAACGAATGATGCAGAAGTTCTTATATTTGGGGCTACTTTCACGTCCAATTCTCAGAATTGAGTCCCAAATCAATGAGCTGAAAAATGTGGATGTAGAGATTTTCTTGATCAAAAACTAGTGTTGCTTGGTGTAATATATACAAATTTGCCTCCCAAATATATTTCAAATCTGTCTACTCGACTGAGAGTTCCCTTTTTTGAAAAATTTAAAAAAAAAACACACAATTTTTCCAATATCTTTATGCATTAACATTCCCCAAGCTTAAGTTAAAGCTAAACGTTTCAACAGTCAATTGTTTTAGCCCTATCACTAATATTTTGCCGGCATCTCTGTTCACCGATCCCTCGTAAGAAGTAGGCACACACTAAGTAGTAGAGCAAGTGTCCATAACCTCCGGCTACAGTCGTGTGTGTGCTCAGTTCAGCCTTTGAAGAAACTTAGCAATTGTGTTCGCCCATTCATTTTGGGGGTATGTACTCGTATGTATGTATATACGAGTATATGCATTTTACGATTACGTTTCTATAGCATGTGTTATACAGGAATTACACACTTACTCGCATACAAGCGCACAACCTAGAGAAGAGTACTATATTCTATGATTGCGTGAACGTGTGTAAACGTTGAGTAGTTTTTAGTTCAGAGAGAGTTGTTTTTCTTCGTTTTTGGTTTGCGTTCTTTTGTGCCAGAGGCATTCCACTGAAATGCGTTTTGGCATTCGCATCTGTGAGTGTGTGTACGTGTGTTTGACTTGTTATTGGTGTTAGTGGTTCCTCGTTTTTCCTGTTGAGATCATGTGGAAGAAATCAACAAACCGGAAGCGGTGTCGTTCTGGCCTCTCGTTTATATTCGCAATTTATGATGGGAGCAACAAAAGTAGGTTATTTAACGAGTGGCTGGGCTGCCTAACTGATTTCGCTTCAACGGCTGATGTGTTTTGCTCGTTTGCTGCGTTCCTTATGGGTTGTAGTTGGCATGGATGGGTTGCATCGATTGGGAGGTGGTGGCCTGTGGTTCTTTTCGTTTTTTTTCGAAATCGACATCAAAGTTAAAAAACAAACAAAAAAAAATAGTTTACATTCATTGAATCTGTTCATGGTGCTCCTGTTCAATTTGTTTTTAATCATTTGAGGTGCAGCGAACAGTGAAACCCCCAAACTGGTCTCATGCTGTGATTACTGCAAAATGCCAGTTGGTAGCGGACAATGAGCGATTGGTAAATGGCGATTGGTCATTATGGCTCAAATATGGTTAAGGCAATGTAAATTTACATGCCACTCATTGGCGGTGGCCTAATAAAATGGTAAGTGGTTTTTGCCGCTTGTAGCTCTGAGTGGTTTACGAACGAAAAAAAACTATATCGATTCCCACATTGAATAAATTAAACGATTGACTGTTTGATAATGCCGACAATCGTTACAATTGAGTTTGTAAGAGTTATCCATCATAATGTTTATTTTATGGTATTGTGCAAAAAGAAACCTTACTGCACTGAGAGAAAAATCGTCCGTTGCAGTACAGAACCCAATTCGTTAATAAAGTTTCGTTGCTGGCAAAAAAATTTGTTGCTACAGCAAAAATATTTATAGTCACGTTTCGCAGTATAGTTCCTGTAATAATTTAAAAACCAGTAAAGAAAGGCCAAAGTCAGATGGAGTTGACTATATGATTCTTGAACCGAACTGATTTCCGCACTGTTTTCCCTTTGATCAAGAACAGCGTTGCCGTTTTGGTCATTTCCGACCGAATTTGGTCGGATAAAATTAAAATTTGTCTTTCTGGTCAGATGGTCGGACCAACTAAATTTTGGTCGGTTTTATTCTCGAATATTTAAGTTGTAGTATAATACAGAATAATTTGGCGATTAATACATATCGAAGTAAATTACTTTAAAATAATAATTTAGGCACGGCAAGAAAATTTCATTTACCGGGAATGTGGTTTGTTCTTGTCGGAAAGAATTATTTGTTTCACTTCTGTTCTGTATGCCGAGAGTAGATTGAAGCCGAAATTTTAGCTCATAAATCTCACCATAATTGCGGAATTTTTCCATTAGTGTTCAAAGAAACATATTTAGAAACTGGGTTCAGTTCATGGAACAATGAAATACAGAACAGGAACATTTGGATATATGTAATACATTCATATATTATTCAAACTGATTTGACCTTTCTGCACGACTTACATACATATGTCTTTACAGTGTGGTCTTCTTCTGGTATTTTGCTAAAATTTTGTAAATCTGGGAACATCACTGAATTTTTCAACTTTTAAAATCTTACAAATAACAAAAGTCCTTACTATTCTGTTTTAGAACTCACAGTCATTAGTCATAAATGATGGAAGTTACAAATTATTTTTGACGTTGAAATCTGTTAATAAAACTTAAAATTTTAAATAAGGCATGCTATGAACTATATCCTTTTGTCCTTTCTTGAAAAATTTAGTTATTTGTCACAAACTAGGTCATACATCTTCAGCGCATTATTTCTTTTTAGGCGTCTAACATAAATTTAAAAAAAAACTCAATACAAATTCACAAAGATTTGTTCAAATGTGAATTAAAAGTTAAAAAAAAGTTGAAATAAACTTGAAATGTGGAAACAGAAAGAAAATATTTTCATTAGTTTGATTTTGTTCGACCTTTTTAATATCCATATTTGTTTAAGTTATAGTCAAGCTCGAGGTCAAATTTGAATTTATAATATAGTTTTTTATTAAAATTTAAATTTTATTTTTCCGATATTTCGCAATTTCCTTGAATTGCTTCATCAGGTATGTTCTACAATTATTAAACAGAAATTGGTGTTAATATCATCAAAGAGGTTTCGGTAACTGTTTTTCGAATTTTCAGATCTGATTTATGTTCTGATATTCTTTTTTTAACTTGTTTTTGGTTGAACCAACGTAGAACCAAAGAAAATATATTTAACATTAGTTTTAACTGCACAATTCTTTTTTCAATATTGCACATTATTTTTGCAATTTATAAATTGACTTTTAGCCACTAGAATTTACCAGTAGTTGTTTGGGATTGAAAATGGACCATATCTGTCCATGTTTCGATAAAGTCCCCATAGAAGATCCTAACCGATTTTATTTCTTTACATCATACTTCAAGTAGTTGGGAAGAAATTTTGCAACATGCGTCTAAGTTTTCATAGAACTACTCACACTTACAAGGATCATCGTAGGACCATGATTTGATATAGCACCAAATAGAAGTCCCATCCAATATAAATTCTGGGCGCCTTTGTAATAAATAATTATATTTTGGGGTGCAATTATTTCCATTAGTAATGGATCTCATTGTACACATTTGTATATCCCCTACATAATGGTCAAAAAAGATTTGCCTTATTGACGACAAATCAGAATAAACATATATATATAGAGGCTCTATATATGAAAGGCTCACTTTTTTTCAATTTTATTCCGATCGCGTCGAAACTTGGTGGGAATGTAAGACGTACTATGGGAATGAGATGTGCCAAAAATACAGCTTACTAGCGTGATAGGTTAGGAAGATACAGGGTGTCAAAGTTTGAAAGTTTGATCATTGTATCTCCTGACTACGCTGGGAATTGAGCCCTGCACCTTCGGGGTCCAAGTCTAATGCACTAACCACTGAGCTACCGAAGGCCAGTTTCTAGTATTTGTTTGCACAGCTATTAAAGTTATAATCAGTTAACGTTTAGTGCAAAATGGTCCATTTGTGTATGCGGTACCAAATGGGGCGGGTCCACGTCACCCATTTTACTTAAGTTGATAGCGACAGATAAACTATTACTATGTGTGGAATTACATAGGATTCGGATAAGTAGAATAGAAGTTATTCGAGAATCAATATTTCACTAAATGTTAACCCTTTGTGAGGGAGGTACTAGAAGGAGTGGACCAATATGATCCATCTTCGAACTTAGCATGACATAGAAAAAATATTATCCCATACCAAATATGATGTCCATCCGTTACTCGTTTCGAAAGTTATCGTTCGCTCCAGCCAGACAGACAGACGGACATTGCTCAAATGAATTAAAATGGCCCAAAACAGATTTCCGCCAAACATACTTAGGGTCTTTTCCTAAGGAAAAGCTGATCTTTGTAATTGTCTCTGACCGAGACTACCTTTTCTTATGGAAGAGTTGTCAAATACAACAATTAGTAGGTAAGGATAAGTTTTTGGAAAAGCCTTTTCCTAACGAAAAATTGTTCGTATAGTGAAACATTTTACAGCCACCATATCTTGTCAGAGCTATCAGATACATTTTCCGGGGACCACCCTTTTCCAAGGAAAACTTGTGGAATATCAACTTTCTCCAAGGGAAAGTTGGTAGATTTGCTAAATTTGCTAAAAACCAGTAAGGAAATGCAGAAAGTCGGGCGGGGCCTACTATATAATACCCTACACCTCCCTAACAATGCGATAAGGGTCACTGCGATAATAATTTGGAATAATTGGTAAATGGGTAGGAACATACGAGTATTATCTAATTCTGAACCGATAATCGTTAATTAAGCAATATTCGTTCCTAAATTGAGAAACATCTCTCTGAAAAATTTTAATGATCGGAAGTAAAGTACAACTTCTATAGCGCTTTGATACCAAATCAGTAGGAACATATATATGGAGGTTATATATAAATCTGAACCGATTTTTCCTGAATACTCATTCATGTAAAAAGACGTATTTCAGTCGATTTTCATACTGATCGGATATAAAATACAGTCTCTACAGCGCTTACATGTCAAATCGGGGGCAACATATGTATATATGGGGGCTATATCTAAATCTGAACCGATTTTCTCCGAATTTGGCAGTATTCCTTCAAATAATAAGAAACTTCTTTCTTCCGAATTTCGCTCTGATCGGATATAAAATACGGGTTCTACAGCGCTTAAATGTCAAATCTGGTGAAACATATATATGGGGGCTATATCTAAATCTGAACCTATTTTCTCTGAATTTGGCAGTATTCCATCATGTAGAAAGAAACATCTTTTTGCCGAATTTCGCACTGATCGGATATAAAACAACATTTTTACAGCGCTTACATGTCAAATCTGGGGTTACATATATATGGGGGCTATATCTAAAACTGAACCGATTTCTTCCAAATTTAAAAGTATTCATTCATATAATAGGAAACCTCTTTCTGCCGAATTTCACACTGATCGGATATAAAATACAGTTTTTACAGCGCTTACATTTCAAATCGGGGGTAACATATATATGGGGGCTATATCTAAATCTGAACCGACTTTAACCAAATTCAGTAGGGATCGTCCTTGGGCTAAACAAAAGATATGTGTTTCGACGAGATCGGACCATAATTGCGACCTGTACTTTGATTACAAGAATACATGCACAGACAGACGGAAAGACAGACGGAAAGACAGACGGACATAGCTAAATCAACTCAGGGCGGTTCGGAAACTTCGTAGCCTATCAATGAAAGAGAATAGTTAGTTTTTCAGAAATATTTTTATTTTTCAATATAATCTCCTGAAACTTCAATACACTTAGTCCAACGCTTATCTAGCAATTCCATCCCTTGATTAAAATAGTTTTCCTCAAGGTCTTCAAAATAGTGGTTTACAACTGTAATTGCATCTTCATTTGAGGTAAAATGCTTGCCAGCAAGGAATTTTTTTTAGATTTGGGAACAGGTAAAAGTCACTGGGAGCTAAATCAGGAGAATAAGGTGAGTGGTCAAGCAACTCGTACTTTAATTCGTTGATTTTAGCCATTGTTAAAACACTCTTGTGCGCTGTTGCGTTGTCTTGATGAAAAATTATTTTTTTGTGTTGTAAGCCAGGACGTTTTTTCTCGAATTTGTACATTTAATTGATCTAAAAGGTTGCAATAGTACTCGGAATTTATTGTTTTACCCTTTTGCAGATAGTCAATCAATAAAATACCTTTGAAGTCCCAAAAAACCGTTGCCATAACCTTACCAGCCGATTGAATTGTTTTTGCCTTCTTTGGGGCACTTCCTCCAGCTTCAGTCCATTGTTTGGATTGTTCTTTTGTCTCTGGAGTATAGACAGATATCCATGTCTCATGCGGCACCCATCTTGCAGAAAGCTTTTTCATCTGTAGTTCTTCATGCAAAATTAAATGGACTTGATCATTTGAGATGCCCGTAATATTAGCTATTTCACGCACTTTTATTCGTCGATCATTTAATACCATATCATGCACTTTGGCTACAATTTCTGTTGTTGTTGCTGTTTTTGGACGTCCACTACGTGGTTCATCTTCAATGCTTGTACGACCACGTTTAAATTCAGCAACCCATTTTTTTACCGTTGCATATCAAGGAGCACTTTCACCTAACACATTCACCATATCATTATGAATTTCTTGTCCCGATAAACCTTTTTTATGTAAATATTTAATTTTTCCACTGTAAAAAAATCGCGGATGCGTCATTTGTGATTACCTGTTTCTATATGAAGGAGTTACCAGATCGAAACAAAATTTAACATGTGTTCATAGCAGAGATGGAAGTTTCCAATATACTTAACTTTTTTCTGTTTATACCGGGCTTTTTGTGCTAGGCTAAGAAGTTTCCGAACCGCCCTCGTAAGTCGATCGGTATAATAAACGATGGGTCTATTTCTTCTCCTTTTGGGTGTTACAAACAAATGCACAAAGTTATAATACCCTGTACCACAGAGTGGTGTAGGGTATAAAAAAATTATATTATGCATCGATTTCTCTTCGGAATGGTCTCATTTTTTTCATGACCCATCAGACATTACAATAAAATAATAAAAATATAATAATTATGCATTTTTCGACGTTTTTAAGATAATTTGATTAAAAAATTATTAAAATGTTCTCAAAATATTGGATTTTTGATTAGCAATATCTTGTTAGCTATATTTGAAACCGCTTATGGGAAGAAAAGATTATATTAAAAGAAAGCAAGTAAGAAAGCTTCCGTCGCGCAACCGACTAAGGTATAACCTCACTTTGTGAGTATTGTAATATAACGGGTTTTCCAATAGGAATGATATGATTTTGAAGTGACGTGTCGGCCATTTGTAATATGTCATGATCATTTAATTTGTTTTTCATTGTATTCAGTAGTGTTTACAATTTCATCATGGAGAGATATACGCCAGAACAACGTTTACAAATTATTCAGTTTTATTATCAAGATAATCGTTCTTTAATTGCAACTTTTCGTGCGCTAAGTTAATTTTTTAAAATCCATAAAAAAACACTACGCCTTGACACCCATGAGCAATATTTTAGCTCTCGTTAAGAGCTATATTTTTGCCATTGACCGATTGTGGCTACGTGCCACACAGCAAATGAAACAATTGAATTGTTGCGAGAAAAGTTTGCAGATTCAATTATTTCAAGAAATTGTGATATTGAATGTCCTCCAAGAAGTTGTGATTTAACACCATTAGACTATTTCTTGTGGGGTTATTTGAAGTCATTGGTCTTTCGAAATAAACCAGACTCTCTTCAAACTTTACAAGTCAATATTGAACGTGCCATTCATGACATACGACTTGATTTAGTGGAAAAAGTGCTCGAAAATTGGGTTCATCGAATTCGTTCCTGCAGAAGAAGTCGTGGAGGCTATTTGAATGACGTTTTATTTAGAACTTAATTGTATCGATTGTACTTCACATTAAATAAAAAAACTTTTGAATTTCATTAACAGTAGGTAGGCTTATTGGGAAACCCTGTATAACATTACTCTAATTAATCTGTCAATTTGTGTGACAGGTACCAGAAGGGGTTTAACAAATACACCTATTTTTCGGTAAACAGTTTTTCCTTTAAATACATTGCCTTGTTCCGAACTGTTTATAAGCGTTTATGTGCACTGGTATATTAACGTTAAAAGCTATTAAATTTTGATATGATTTGGTCATTTTGTGTGGAAGGTACAAAATGGGGCGTGGTGATAACGCCCACTTTTCACAGGACTGTAGGTACTATAACATCATTACAATGTACAAAATTTCAGGTATTTGTTTGCACTGGTATTAAGTTATAAGTCGTTAACTTTTGGTATAAAACGTTGCATTTGTGTGGGAGGTACCAAAAGAAGCGTGGCAATAATGTCAATTTTTTACTGTATTGTAGGTACTATTAAGCCATTACACTGTACACAATTTCAAGTCTTTGTATGCACTGGTATTAAAGTTATAAGCTGGGAACTTTTGGTACAAAATGGTCCATTTGTATGGGAGGTACCAAAAGGAGAGTGACAATAATGCCCATTTTTCTCATGGTATAGTGACTAATAAACTAATACTATGTTTAGAATTTCAGAGGATTCAAGTAAGTAGTATAAAACTTATTAAATAATCAATATTTCACTAATTGTTAACCCTTTGTGGGAGAGGTACTAGAAGGAGTGGACCAGTATGGCCCATCTTCGAAATTAGCCGGAGATAGAAGAAAATATATCAACATACCAAACATGAAGTCAGTCGGTTACTCCTTTCGAGAGTTATCGTGCGCACCAGCCAGCAGACAGACAGGCGGACGGACATTGCTCATTCGACTTAAAATGACCCAAAACGGATATCCGCCGAACATACATAGGGTAGTAGGTCACTCCTTCGATGTGTTACACTTTTGGCTCGTAGCAAATGATATATACCCTCCTCTCTAAGGTGAGGGGATAAAAATATTGTTTTTTTTTCGAACATCGTTCGATATATACCCCCCTCGAATAAAATGATGTTATAACCAGTAAGGAAAGGCAGAAAGTCGGGCGGGGCCGACTATATAATACCCTACACCTCCCTAACAATGCGATAGGGGTCATTGCCATAATAATTTGGAATAATTGGTAAATGAGTAGAAACATATTATCTAATTCTGAAACGATAATCGCTAAATTAAGCAATATTCGTTCCTAAATTGAGAAACATCTTTCTGGAAAATTTTAATGATCGGAAGTAAAATACAACTTCTATAGCGGTTTGATACCAAATCAGGAGGAACAATCAATATAAATCTGAACCGATCTTCCCTGAATACTCATTCATGTAAAAAGACCTCCTTCTGTCGAATTTCGTACTGATCGCATATAAAATACAGTCTCTACAGCGCCTACATGTCAAATCGGGGGTAACGTATATATGGGGGCTATATCTAAATCTGAACCGATTTCTTCCAAATTTAACAGAGTTCATTCATGTAATAAGAAACCTTTTCCTGCCGAATTTCATACTGATCGGATATAAAATAAAGTTTTTACAGCGCTTACATGTCAAATCGGGGCTAACATATATATGGGGGCTATATCTAAATCTGAACCGATTTTAACCAAATCAATAGGGATCGTCCTTGGGCCAAAAAAAATGTGTAAAGTTTCGTCGAGATCGGACCATAATTGCGACCTGTACTTTGATTACAAGAATACATGCACAGACGGACAGACAGACAGACAGACGGACAGACGGATATAGCTAAATCGACTCAGAAAGTGATTCTAAGTCGATCGGTATAATAAACGATGGGTCTATATCTTCTCCTTTTGGGTGTTACAAACAAATGCATAAAGTTATAATACCCTGTACCACAGTGTGGTGTAGGGTATAACAACTACTTACAATAAGTTAGTATTCCCTTAGCTTATGAGAAATAATAGCGTTTACAGAACTTTCAAATAATTAGATCATCACTTTAATGGAGGAGAGTGTATAAATTTAAATGTTATTTATATAAATTTGTTATTTCTACAACACAACTTCTCCATAACTTCTGTAGCAATCATCTAAATGTTTTCATATTTTGTATTTTATACTACAATGGACATTTTGCAATGACTATGGAGAGAGCAAAATGTTTCCACACTTCTGAATTCAACACAAACTACCATAATCTACGAGTATATTGCGGTTACTCACATACCTTAGTCGGTTTACTCCACTGAAACTTTTTTACTTGTTTTCGTGACAAATGATATATACCCTTCTCCACTAAAGTGGGGATATAAAAACGATAGACAATGAAATAATATAATCGCACCTTCAGAGAAAAAAACGAAAAAATTGATATATTTTTTTATGTACACAATCAGTTATATTACAAATTTTTCATTATAATTTCTTGTTTTAACATCACTTGATTTATGGTAAATTAAATTTATTATTTATTTCCTCTGCCCCTATAAAAACCAGAAAACCATTGCACCCACTAACTGTTCTAGTTTGCCTACATTGCGTATGATTTATGTATTTCGCTGTCATTACTTTTCGCGTAACGCATACGCATTGTTGCAATTCAATAGTGCATTACGAGCAAAACTTCATTAGGACATATTCAGTGCAAAAGTCGACGAAATGTAAAAAGGGTTCATTTGTTTAATGAACCACACAAATATTTACTCAACGCAACTCTCACATTTTATGCCTTTAGGTGTCAAAAATATGAAATATTTACCCACTAACGTTACAATCACAAATCAAATCTCTCCCCGTCCCCCAAAAACTTCCTTATATCTCTCACTTGACTCATTGAACGACGGCTGACCAAAACTATTCTATATATGCTCAGCATAGGTGTCCCTCTTCTCTCTACGTGTTTTGTGTGTTTATCTATGCTTGTGTGTGTGTTGCAATATTCATTTGCGGTCGGTCTTATCAGCGATACGAGCAGCAACCGACAATCAGGCAAGGCAGCAATAAGCCACAATCAGCAGAAACCTGCAGAGGAGCGGCAGAGAAAGGGAGAGAGATCATAAAAACGAACGCCAAATGAGCGAACATTGTTGGATCTAATTAATAGAAATAGAAATGTTTGTTTCCACACCGCAAATCATTTCGTTTCAAAAAAAAACGAGAACGGCAACGGTGGCCGGCAGGCCATTCACAAATATTCCGACAGAGTTGTCCAGAGATAAATGAAGCGGCCGAATGTATGCTGTACAAGTCAGCGCCGCCGAGGACATACGACCCCTTATCATTGCCCATCCATAGCCAAAATTCATTGGCACTCATTTCCCGGCTAATAGATGTGTTTAAATAGGTGAGGGAGCGAGTGAGAGTGTGTGATTCTGTGATAAGACCGCAAACATGGAAGTGGTTTTCGTCCATTGATTACAATTTGCCGGTGCCAGAGTTGCTGTCACTGTTGGTGGGTGGGTGGCCATTAGTTTTGCTGGTGTGACGGTGGGGGTAGTTGAATTTGTGAATGACACCGCCTATCTCGTTGAAGAATTTTGATGATGTTCATTTCAGTGGCTTTTGTGGTCCCGGTTGCCGGACAATGTCTTGTGAAAACAATCACTTTCATCGTAGCGATCAATTAAAGTGGTTTTGATGCGCCAAATTATCATTAAACAGATATCACAACATCGGTGGTTTGTAAACCACCTACACTAGCCATGAGAGGTGTGCGTCGGTGTATCATGAAATATTTGAAATGTTTCCTACATTTAAGAATTAAACGATTTATCTGTTTGGGTGAAACCTTAATTTGTTATTAATAGTCTACAGAATCGTGGGAATTAAAAACATTTAAAAATCTAAATCGGAACCAATTTATTTCAAAATTAACAGTATTTATCGTTATTGGATCAAAAAACTCCTTTCTGCCAAATATGACAATGCTCAGATGTTACATACGATTTTTATAGCACTTATATGCCAAATCGGTAAATATATATGGCGGCTATAGCTAAATCTGAACCAATTTTCTTCAAAAATGGCAAACTTCGTTTCTGTGTCAAGAAATTCCTCTCTTCGCCAAATCTTATTATGATCGGATGTAAAAAAATCTTCTGTGACACGTTGATACCAAATCGGAAGGAAGTTTAATATGGGGGCTATACAGTGTTGCCAGAAATGACGATTTATCATCATTTTGACGCTTTTTGGAGCCAAAAAATAGGACATGACGATTTTTGCCCCCAAATGACGATTTTTTGTGATATAAAAAAAGTTAAGGAAAACTTAACATTTTTTCTTATACAAAGGATTTATTATTATAATACTTATTATAAGTACTTCCAGATAAATTAGTCCCCCTCATTTATCTTTTTAAAATTATAATTGGAAATGTTAGAAAAAGTCTCAAATATTTTGGCTGATCATTGAAACATTCAAAATCAATCATTGAAAGTGGTAGATTCGATCACATTCAATAACATAACAGGAAAAGTCTCAGGAATTTTATTAGGTTGCAAAATCGGCTGAGGAAATTGCAGTGAACATTTTAAGTAAAGTAAAGGCTATACCAAAACTTGGTATAAGGAATAAATCGTTTCGTCCTCACTTCTGATTTCAATAAAAAAATACATAAAAGAATAAAGTTAAATAAATGATAAGGATGATCCGTACACGTCCGTTCGCTACAACTTCAACTATACGACACTCTCTCTCTCGTGCTCAACCGTCTTCTTCGTCCATCATTGTGTGGGCCATTCATGATTGCCATGTTGCAAAATATTCGTAGCCTTACATTGGACTTAGGAGGTATTTATTCCAACGAATAGTTTCACTTCAAATAAATCGCATAATATAATTCTTTCCACGCAAATTGAACTATTTTATTTTTTATCCTAAAAGTCGAGTTGAATGGGACTTTCAAAATATGGACAAATTAGGTCACTTACTCCATAAAAAGGTCCTGGTTAAACTCAATCGAGAGGTATTTGTGGTTTCTACGGCGCTGGAAAATAAAATCGGGTGAGTGCTATAACAAAATGTTTGGGTCTACATAGAACCATGGATTCACGCCGGACTATTTTTGGTGTGAATGGTTCTATTCATTTTTGTAAAATTTCATCCCAATTGGATGAAGTCTGTCGCTTCTATGACGTAAATAAAAATCTACTGCGATATTTCTATGGGAATATATCGAATTATAAATTGATAATTATTGCAGTTCAAGAATAGGAGATAGAATCACAAATTTGTTTAAGCTAACTCTGAGGCACGCATAATCATTTGAGATTACTTATACTCGTAAATACATATCTGTGTCTGAAATATGCCCTTCGACCGAGAAAAAACACAAAAGCTGTATGTAACCTGTATATTTTTGTGTTGAAGATTTCTTGACAATTTTAAAAACTAATTTTGACGATTTTTGTGCCCCTATTTTGACGATTTTCGGTCAAATTCGTCTGGCAACACTGGGGCTATATCTAAAAAAACTGAACCGATTTCTTTCAAATTTGACAGTGTTCATTCTTAGACAAATAAACTTCTTTATGCAATATTTTTATACCCTCACTTTAGTGTGACGAGGGTATATATCATTTGCTACGAAAAAAAGTGTAACACATCGAAGGAGTGATCTAAGACCCCAAGTATGTTCGGCGGAAATCCGTTTTGGGTCATTTTAAGTCGATTGAGCATTGTCCGTCCGTCTGTCTGTCTGTCTGTCTGTGTGTCTGCTGGCTGGTGCGCACGATAACTCTCGGAAGGAGTAACCGATTGACTTCAAATTTCGTATGTGGTAATATTATTTTCTATCTCCGGCTGAGTTCGAAGATGGGTCATATTGGTCCACTCCTTCTGGTACCTCCCCCACAAAGGGTTAAAATGTTCTGAAATTCCACACATAGTATTAGTTTGTTAGTCGCTATCAACTCGAGGAAAATGGCCGAAATTGCCACGCCCCTTTTGGTACCTCCCACACAAATGCACCATTTTGCACTAAAAGTTAAAAGCTTATAGCATTAATACCAGTGTTTAGAAATACTTGAAATTTTGTACAGCGTAATGTTTTTATAGTGCCTACAGTCCATTGAAAAATGGGCGTTATTGTGACGCCCCTTTTGGTACCTCTCCCACAAAGGTACCATTTTGCACCAAAAGTTAACAGCTTATAACATTAATACCAGTGTATACAACTACTTGAAATTTTGTACAGTGTAATGTTTTATAATGCCTATAGTCCAGTGAAAAATGGGCGTTATCACCACGCCCCTTTTTGTACCTCCCACACCAAATAGCCAAATTATACCACAATTTAATATCTCAACGTTAATATACCAGTCCATATTAACGGTTACAATTCGGCACATTGCAATGTATTTAAAGTATCTACTGTTCAGCGAAATATAGGTGTATTTCTTAATCCCATTCTGGTACCTCCCACACAAATTGACAGGATAATTTGTGTAATATTCAATATTACATTACTCACAAAGTGAGGGTATACCTTAGTCGGTTTACCCGACTGAAACTTTCTTACTTGTTTAATGCTCAGATGTTAAATACGATTTCTGTAGCGCTTAGATGCCAAATCGAAGGAGAATATAAAGGGTTGTTCAATTGTAAGGGCCGATGTTGAATTTGACATTTCTCAATTTCAGACTAACTCACTTAGAACCATGGAAAGATACACAATCGAGCAACGCGTTAACTTTTTTTAAGCCTTTTACTAAAAAGGGCGTTCAAATCAAATTGCACTTCGTGAACTTCGCGATGTTTTCTGATCAGCATAATCGACTAACTGTGTCCACAATCGGGAGAATTGTGCGCAAATTTCCGCAAACCGGGTCTGTAGGAGATGTGAAAACACCTGTGCATGCTTGCCCAGTTCGATTGGTGCGGCTTATGGACTGGCGACGTCATCGGGCCATACTTCTTCGAAATGACGCCGGTCAGGCAGGTACTGTGAATGGTGTTCGCTATCGTGAGATGATAACGAACTTTTTAGGCCCGAATTGGAAGATATGGATGTGGACAATATGTGGTTTCAACAGGACGGTGCCACTTGCCACACAGCTAACGAAACAATGGCTCTTTTGCGCAACAAATTCAATGGCCGTGTTATCTCACGTCGTGGCGATGTCGATTGGCCGCCAAGATCATGTAATTTGACACCGTTGGACTTCTTTCTTTGGGGTTATTTGAAAGAAAAGGTGTACGTAGATAAGTCAGCAACAATTCAAGAGCTAAAGAATGAGATAATTTATGCCGTTAAAAACATTAACGACTTAGAACCTCAATTATGCCTCAGCGTCATCGAAAATTTGCACCATCGGATGGAGGTGTGCCGCCAAGTCCGCGGCGGCCATCTGGCCGATGTTTTGTTCCATACATAATTGAACCATACCAATATTATCATAATAAAAAGAAATGACAATAATAAATAATTTAAATTATTTGTGTTTTATTCAAAAACAACATCGGCCCTTAAAATTTAACCACCCTTTACTATGTGTGGAATAGTGAAAGATTCTGAGTAGTAGTATAGAAATTATGAGATAATCAATATTTCACTAAATTTGGACCCTTCGTAGGGGAGGTACTCGAAGAAGTGGACCGACATAGAAAAGAAATTATGGCCGCCGAGGTCGCGGCGGCCATTTGGCAGATATTTTGTTCCATGCATAATTGAACCATACCAATATTATCATAACTAGCTTTAACCCGGTGCGCTTCGCATCCCCAATCTTTTATTTATTTTCTGTTTAGGGTACTGTGAAATAGTTATAACTCTTTTTTTCAAAATGGCATGATTATTATATATGGTGCAAAATGAAGAAGATTTGATTACCTTTATACTATAAAATTCGAACCCTCGTGACATTTCTAGTTTGTGTTCCAAAAGTTACCCTGACATCATGGTACAATATTAATCCTTTTCCACACTGTACCTCTGAACGTTGAAAAACTATTTTTATACCCTCACTTTAGTGTGACGAGGGTATATATCATTTGCTACGGAAAAATGTGTAACACATCAAAGGAGTGACCTAAGACCCCAAGTATGTTCGGCGGAAATCCGTTTTGGGTCATTTTAAGTCGATTGAGCATTGTCCGTCCGTCTGTCTGTCTGTCTGTCTGTGTGTCTGCTGGCTGGTGCGCACGATAACTCTCGAAAGGATTAACCTATTGACTTCAAATTTCGTATGTGGTAATATTTTTTTCTATCTCCGGCTAAGTTCGAAGATGGGCCATATTGGTCCACTCCTTCTCCTCCCCCACAAAGGGTTAACATGTTGTGAAATATTGATTCTTTAATAACTGCTATTATACGTATTCGAATCTTCTGAAATTCAACACATACCATTAGTTTGTTAGTCGCTATCAACTCGCGGAAAATGGGCGAAATTGCCACGCCCCTTGTGGTACCTCCCACACAAATGCACCATTTTGCACTAAAAGTTAAAAGCTTATAACATTAATACCAGTGTATAAAAATACTTGAAATTTTGTACAGCGTAATGTTTTTATAGTGCCTACAGTCCATTGAAAAATGGGCGTTATTGTCACGCCCCTTTTGGTACCTCTCCCACAAAGGTACCATTTTGCACCAAAATTTAACAGTTTATAACATTAATATCAGTGTATACAATTACTTGAAATTTTGTACAGTGTAATGCTTTTATAATGCCAATAGTCCAGTGAAAAATGAACGTTATCACCACGCCCCTTTTTGTACCTCTCACACAAAATGGCCAAATTATACCACAATTTAATATCTCAACGTTAATATACCAGTCCATATAAACGGTTACAATTCGGTACAGTGCAATGTATTTAAAGTATCTACTGTTCAGCGTAATATAGGTGTATTTCTTAAACCCCCTCTTGTACCTCCCACAAAAATTTACAGAATAATTTGTGTAATATTCAATATTACATTACTCACAAAGTGAGGGTATACCTTAGTCGGTTTACCCGACTGAAACTTTCTTACTTGTTTTTGGATCATACGTTATCAACTTTCCCCTAGTTTATGTATCTACATTCACACCCTGGTACAATATAAAACCATGTTTGTCCCACTGTGTCTATAAAGGTTACGAATGTAAAAAGCTACAGTGAATCGCTCGATTGTGCCACATTTAACCCTTTGTGTGTCATAATTTACCAATTTTGCACGATTGTTCTATATTTAAAAGTCATAATTGATATTTCAAGATCCAAATTCGCAACCTTAGGCCGTATTTCAACATTTTGGTCCCCTATATGTGCCATTTATTTAACTTGTTTCCCCCCACCGTTTAAGTAGAAGAAGCTATTTGGAAAAAAAAATTCTTAGCTTTGGTTTATGCTGTAAGAGCTACCTTTGCACTCTTGGACCACATTCAACACTTTATGCACCACGGTTCCATATTAAGCACTTTATATTACACTGTGCTTTTAAAGTACGAATTTTTATACATATCTGGGACTAATGTTTCCCTTTTTCCCCACTTACCACATTTAACCATTTTACCGTATTTAGCTGTTTTTGTTTCACCGCACCATATTTAACCCTTTTTGCTCCACTTAACTATTTTTAACATATTTTCGCCTCTCTGTAACATATTGAACAATTTTCGTTTGCCCCAATTGTACCATATTTAACAAATTTTTGTCTCACTGTACCGTATTTAAAATGTGTATCCACGCTAGCATACTTAACCCTTTTTCCCCGACTGTACCACATTTAATCATATATCCACTGTGCATTATTTAACCGTTTTTCACCACTGTGCTCCCAAAACCAAATAAACTCTTCATATCTCATGTTTAAGTTCCAATTTTGGCAGATTGTTCCATTTTTTCCCATGTTCTATAACACTATGCAACAAATGAACACTTTTTGAAAAATACACGGACTTGACAGTATAGGTTCGATTATACTATCAAAGGGTAGTATAACCCTATACTCGGTTTGGCGAAATTGGTGACCAATTTTTCTGAATATCAGTGGGCCACCTGAAAAAGGTGTCATCAGCTTTTGTCCAACAACTAATTCATACTTGGTGATACCGCTTAACTATGTGTGGCAATAATGTAGCTAGGAATATGCTGAATAAAGTTTCATAACATTTTTTTGCGAAAAAAAAATTTTTCTGATCCTTTTTTTTGAAAAAGTGATGGCAAAAAATATTTTTTTCACTTTTTTCAGCATACCTTCCAGGGACTCGTAATTTTTCACTAATAATGCTTGGCAAAATTGTAGCCAACGTAAATCTGAACAACTTTTGTGAACATATCAATGCAATCTGAACGTGTGTAGGCACCCTAAATTGCTCAAAAAACCACATTGTACCCCAAAAATGTAAGTATTTCACTGTTATGTAACAAAAATATTTTTTTTGGTATAGGGTATGTTCAGCAACATTATAGAAAATATTAAGGCCAATATTTTTGTGGAACATACTAACCCTCTAGCTCCCCCACATAACTGTATTTTTTTGGCCCCATTTTAACAAATCGTAAAAAAACACCCCTTAAAATGGCGAGGGCGGGGATGAAATGTTCTACAAAAATGTTCGCCATAAAATTTTACTATATGTGTCGGAACACACCAAAGCCCAAATCATAACACAAAAACCCAAAAAAACGGTCAAATTCCAGTCAACTACGCTCTTTAATGGTATCTTTATTGCTTCGGCCATTAGATCGTACGACTAACATTGCTGCATAAACAGGAATTTGACCTTTTTTTGGTGTTTGTGTTATGTTTAGAGCTTTGGTGTGTTCAGCCACATATAGCAAAATTTTATGGCGAACATTTTTGTAGAAAATTTCATCCCCGCCCTCCCCATTTTAAGGGGTGTTTTTTACGATATGTTAAAATGGGGCCAAAAATTACAGTTATGTGGTGGAGCTAGAGGGTTAATATGTTCCACAAAAATATTGGCCTTAATATTTTCTATAATGTTGCTGAACATACCCTATACCAAAAAAATATATTTTTGTTACATAACAGTGAAATACTTACATTTTAAGGGTACAATGTTGTTTTTTGAGCTATATAGGGTGCCTTGGCACGTTCAAATTGTATTGATAAGTGCACAAAATTTGTTCAGATTTACGTTGGCTACAATTTTGCCAAGCATTGTTAGTGAAAAATTACGAGTCCCCGGAAGTTATGCTGAAAAAAGTGAAAAAAAATATTTTTTTCCTTCACTTTTTCAAAAAAAGTACCGAAAAAACAAATTTTTTTCGCAAAAAATTTTGAGAAACTTTATTCAGCATATTCTTAGCTACATTATTGCCAAACATAGTTAAGCGGTATCACCAAGTCTGAATTAGTTGTTGGACAAAAGCTGATGACACCTTTTTCAAGGGGTGCACTGATTTTCAGAAACTTTGGAGGCCCATAAAAAAAATTGGTCGCCAATTTCGCCAAACCGAGTATAGCAAATCCCGTCTTAGTGCATACCAAGGGCTACCCTCCCACCAAATTTCATGATTCTAGCTTCAGCCGTTTGGCCTGGGCGATGATCAGTCAGTCAGTCAGTCAGTCAGCCAGTCACGCAACAATTTTATATACAGGGTTTTCCAACAAGAGGTGTTATTTTGAATCACCCTGTATTTCGGTAGCTGTCACTTTTGAAGCTTTTATTCTTTGACATTTGACAAGTAGAAACTACGCCATTACTAAAAATGGAGCGATACATACGAACGATACAAAATCATCTTGACTGATGAGGCCCATTGCCAACTCGGTGGCTATGTCAACAAGCTAAATTTTCGCATCTGGGGCTCGGAAAACCCAAGAGATATTGTTAAGAAGCCTCTCCATCCTCAACGTGTGACTGTTTGGTGCGGTTTATCGTCCGGCGGGGTCATTGGACCGTACCTTTTCGAAAATTAGGTTGGATCAACAGTTACGGTGAATGGATTGCGCTATCGAAAGATTATTAATGATTTTTTATGGTCGGAGTTGGATGGTATTGATCTGGACAACGTTTACTTTCAACAAGATGGCGCTACGTGCCACACAAGCAATGAAAAGTTTCCAGACCGTGTTATCTCTCGAAGAGGTGATCACAATTGGCCACCGAGATCTTGTGATTTAACACCTTACGACTTCTGCCTTTGGGGCCACGTTAAAGATAAGGTCTACGCCAACAGCCCAGCGTCGATTCAAGACCTCAAAGATAGAATTCGTGAGGCTATCGAGGACATAGGGCAGCCTCATTGCGATTTGGTTATGGAAAATTTCATGAAATGGATGTGGTCCTGTAAGCGTGGTCGTGGTGGCCATTTGACTGATGTTGTTTTTCATTATTAACGCCATACCTTCCTCTTTATTATGAAATAAACATCCGATCATTTATCTAAAAAAATTGAATTTTTCTTTGAATACCAAAATAACACCTCTTGTTGGAAAACCCTTTAGGAGCTATAATAAAATATGACCCAATAATAAAGTTTTCCGTTAGTAGAGCTTTCAATGTCAATCATTAAAAAAAGAGCATTTTTTTTTTATTCCATTCTCCGTTCATTCAATTCTAATTATTCAAATAATTTCCTCTCGCCAAATTATCTCGTGTCCATCTTGCCAGTCGATTTATTTTCGATTCATTTGAACTATCCGCGCAACTCCAACCCACAAATATACGTAGTTGCAATTTAAGTCATTAGGACAACACCTTAAAAACGCTCATAAATTATGGGGCAAATAACACTTTCATGTTTCCTCGATGATTTTATGTAGAGCAGTGCGGCCAGTCGAGTGCTTCTTCTCGGACGGTTGGGAATGGTTTTTGCCATGCCACATACCAAAAAGAAAAAACACAAATGGCCATAAAGTAATGTCCTCTCCAGGACGAATGGACAAGTGTGTTAATTTCATTATAGCCTTGAATGCAGAGGGCAACAGCAGCCGAGGCAAATGGCAGAGGAAAAATGAAAAAGGCAGAAAAGTGGCGGCAGCAAACATTCATATGAAGGCACTTGCACTGACACGGTAGTGGCAACGATGGCGGCAATGGTTGCTGTTTTGGCCGAAAAGCATTCAATGAATTAAGCTCATAGACCGACAGTCAAGCAGAACTAAAATCCGGCCATTTGTAATGTACACTTCATTCATTTATTTACTGACCCGCTACCGTTCGAGTGTCCTTCCCTCTCATCAGCTTCGTGTCGTTTATATACTCAGAGCCACAGAGGCCATAACATAGTCGTATACACTTATACTCTTGCCCAACTCCCTCGCTCGCAGCCAAAACAGTACTTTTTAATGCACTTTGAGCATAAAGTCGCCTTTTTAATACACACAACGACACACACAGTCACGGCCACACAGAGAAGGTATAAAAGAGAATAAGCTTTTTCCCTCCCATTCATGTTTGTGTGTTCATGATGTTTTTTTTTTTTGGTTTTTTGTTGTTGTTGCTCTTGTTTGGCTCAATTCTCTGTTGGATATTTTCAATAAGATTTGTTTATATGTATTAGATCCCCGGGTGAAACTGGCGGCAACTACACACACAAAATGCAACACAACACAAAAGACCAGAACTGATTTAAAATTTGAATTTAAATTCAAGTTGTTTCCTTCCTCGTTTTCGCGCTTTCACTCTATTTTGCTTTTTTTATTTGCCAGCGCGAATGTGTTAAGCAGCAAAGGGGGGGATAAACCCTATAGTACTGCCAGTGTAAAATTGTGTGAACCCTCTGCCTGTCTATCTCTCCCTCCCTCTCTTTGTACCCAAAGGATGGCATTAAGCCAGGAGGGACAACAAAAATATCGAAATGAATTTCACCAAATTGGGCGCCAAAGGAATGAGACCGCGGGAGTTGGATATTCAAAATTTTATTGTCTACTAAGAATGTCGTACAACCACTTTCATTAAATTTACATCTACACTCGGGGAAAATATTCCAGGACTGTGTGGTTTCTATGGGTATATCCTGCGTTAAGGAATTTTATTTATTTATAGACGTTGTGTTACGGACGTGACAAAATTTCAATGAAATGACTAATTATACTGTACTGTATACAGTATAGTTTCGATCCTACTACCAATACTCGGACCCAAAGACGCATTTGGATGATACCTGGGGCTTAAGGTGAGGGACTGGGAGTACAATGTATTACGAGGGCAGGGACTACTACACACTATTCCTGGGAAAAGAGGGATCCTGTAGATCGGTGCTCGGGCAACTACAAATGTTGACTACGGGATTTGAGGTTTTGGTAGCGAGCTGAGGGAAAACATTCAAGGACGCATTTGGATGATACCTGAGGCTTAAGGTGATGGACTGGGAGTATGATGTACAGGGTTTTCCAATAAGAGTGATATGATTTCTTTGAAAAAAAACACACTTATTGTTGAGGAAATTCAAAAGTTTTTTATTTAATGCGAAGTACAATCGATACAATTAAGTTCTAAATAAAACGTCATTCAAATGGCCTCCACGACTTCTTTTGCAGGAACGAATTCGATGAACCCAATTTTCGAGCACTTTTTCCACTAAATCAAGTCTTATGTCATGAATGACACGTTCAATATTGACTTGAAAAGCTTGAAGAGAGTCTGGTTTATTTCGAAAGACCAATGACTTCAAAGAACACCACAAGAAATAGTCTATGGTGTTAAATCACAACTTCTTGGAGGCCATTCAATATCACAATTTCTTGAAATAATCGAATCTCCAAACTTTTCTCGCAACAATTCAATTGTCAATGGCAAAAAGATGGCTCTTAACGAGAGCTAAAATATTGCTCATGGGTGTCAAGGTCGTAGGACGGCTGGAAAGTGTTTTTGGGTTTAAAAACAATTGACTTAGCATCATTTTCAAATGTGAACGGAAGGTTTATTTTTGCTCTAGCTCCTTAACGTGACGTCGGATCGGATGCGTATATCTCTTCATGATGAAATTGTAAACACTATTGAATACAATGACAGACAGTGATATATTACAAATTGCCGAGACGTCACTTCAAAATCATATCATCCCTATTGGATAACCCGTTAGTAACCATCTAGCTCCACCGTACAAGGGTGCATTTTTGGTCCTAATTAAACAAATCGTAAAAAACACCCCAAAAAATGGGGAGAGCGGGGATGAAATGTTCTACATAAATGTTGGCCATAAAATGTTACTATACATATGGTGAAATTCATGAAAAATGTCCTGCCTAAAAATTAAGGTTGTCCAATTTTGTTCAAATTTTGTTTATGAATGGTGCTATATACAAATAATATATCCGCCAAGTTTTGAAAATCTTCTTTGAATATTGGCAGCATGAGCGGTGGTCCAAAATTTACTCTTCAAGCAAAGGTGTTGTTGTTTGATTCTTTCTTGTGCTTCATCCACTAAATATAAGAATATTTTGTGACACGAATGTTGAGGATTTTTTCATGGGCTTTCGAATGGTTGTATCGTTTTCGGCAAAAATTTGCAATCTGACCTCATAAACGCGAAAATAATCACAAAAAATTAATTTTCGCGGATTCGGATATAATTAATTTTTTTTTGAAATAATTTTAAATTGAAAAGCTGATTTTCCCCCATATGTGTGCAGATTTTCAAGATGGCGTTTTTTGACACTCCTGAGGAAATAACTTTTAAAAATGTCTATCTAAAAAAATTGGGTTTAAATATTTTAATGTTTTTATTTTGTTTGATCCTTATTAGATGTACAGCTTTTGCATAAAAGTAACTTCTGATACACTAATCTTTTTTTATTCGCTTCCTTCCAAATTTGCTCATTTAACGTGGTAATGCAAAAGAATAAATAATGGATTGTTGCTAAAGGGAATAAATATTGATAGTTTGACAAAAGATGGGATTATACATTTAAAAGACTACAATGATTTCATAAAGTCTGTGGTTTGTCCTAATCCAAGCCCATCATGTTTTTAAATGAGTGCGAAAAGTACCCAGGTAGTCAACACATCAGAGAAATGTTAATTATGCTTTTGGATGAAAATGAAATTGATAAAGTAAAATATGATAACTGGCTGCAGACAGTTAGATGCACCCTAAAAACATTGATTATGGGGACCGATGAATTCGTTGAAGAACCTTGCTGCCGAATAAACAAATTAAAAAGTCACGATTATATTGCCAAACAACAAACGCAATTTATAAAAGATTTGAAAGGCAAGTTGTTACCTGGAGAACTTATTGTATCGTGCGATTTTGCAGAAAAATGCATTTGTAATACAGAACTCCATACAATCCTTTCACTGGAATAACAACCAGGCAACAATTTTCACCGTTGTGATATGTTATAAAATTAATGAAGATGTCTTACATCTCAGTATGGCAATATTGTCAGACAATTTATTACACGACACTGCAGCAGTTTACTCTTATCAAAACATTATTGTTGACTTTTTAAAACCACAATATAAGCCAAGAAAAATGTATTATGTAACTGATGGTGCAAGCCAACATTTCAAAAATAAATCTAACTTTGCTAACCTCCTAGCACAAGAAGAGGATTTTAGCATTCAAGCTGAGTGACATTTCCACGCCACATCTCACGGAAAAGGGACGTGCGATGGCATATGTGCAAACATAAAAAGAGGAGCGAGGCGAGCAAGTTTGCAATGCTCTTCCAAAGATCACATACTCTCTGCTGAGTCACTTTTCAATGGGCAAATAAATAATCACTTCAAAGAAACAGAAATATTTTTTAGCAGAAAAAACGATCAACTTCCAAACTTAAAAATTTTAAGAGAAAGATTTGATGCAGCTGTCGCAATCCCAAATACACTGAAATACCATGCTTTTATACCAAAAACTAATGGAACGCTTCTTTTGAAAAAATGTTCTATGGATTAAAAAGTAAATAAAGACAAATTACAATAAACCTATGCATTTTTTAAATTTATTTTATATACTCGTAGTTATTTATTATTAGAAGAAAAATGAAAGATTTGTTTAAATCAAGTCCACTAGACTGTGATTGAGATTAATTTTTTAACTCATTATCTAATGAAGACCAACACCGCAAAAATCCATTTCTTATTTATTTTTGCAATACAACGTTAAATGAGCAAATTTGGAAGGAAGCGAATAAAATCAAAAGATTAGTGTATCAGAAGTTACTTTTATGCAAAAGCTGAACATCTAATAACGATCAAACAACAAAATAAAAACATTAAAATGTTTAAACCCAATTTTTTTAGATAGAGAAATTTTTAAAAATTATTTCCTCAGTAGTGTCAAAAAACGCCATCTTGAAAATCTGCACACAAATGAGGGAAAATCAGCTTTTCAATTTAAAAATATTTCAAAAAAAATTAATTATATCCAAATTCGCGAAAATTAATTTTTTGTGATTATTCTCGCGTTCATGAGGTCAGATTGCAAATTTTTGCCGAAAACGATTCAACCATTCGAAAGTCCATGAAAAAATCCTCAACATTCGTGTCACAAAATATTCTTATATTTGGTGGTTGAAGCACAAGAAATAATCAAACAACAACACCTTTGCTTGAAGAGTGAATTTTGGACCACCGCCCATGCTGCCAATATTCAACGAAAATTTCCAAAACTTGGCGGATATATTATTTGTATATAGCACCATTCATAAACAAAATTTGAACAATATTGCACAACCTTTATTTTTAGGCAGGACATTTTTCATGAATTTCACCATATATGTCAGAACAAACACAAACATTTTCAGTCGGGTAAACCGACTAAGGTATACCCTCACTTTGTGAGTAATGTAATATATAACATTACACCAATAAATCTGTCAATTTGTGTGGGAGGTACCAGAAGGGGTTTTCCAAATACACATATTTTTCGGTAAACAGTACATTCTTAAATACATTGCATTGTGCTGAACTATAAGCGTTTATGTGCACTGGTATATTAAAGTTACGAGCTATGTAATTTTGGTATGATTTGGTCATTTTGTGTGGGAGGTACAAAAAGGGGCGGGGTGATAACGCCCACTTTTTACAGGACTATAGGCACTATAACAGCATTACACTGTACAAAATTTCAAGTATTTGTATGCACTGGTATTAAAGTTACAAGCCGTTTACTTTGGTACGAAACGGGCCATTTGTGTGGGCGGTACCAAAAGGGGCTGTACAATGATGCCCAGTTTTTACCGGACTATAGGCGCTACAAAAACATTGCACTGTAGAAAATTTCAAGCATTTTTATGCACTTGTATTAAAGTTATAAGCAGTTAAATTTTGATGCAAAATGGTCCATTTGTGTGGGAGGTACCAAAAGGGGCATGCCAACTTCACCCATTTTTCTCGAGTTAATAGCGACTAATATACTAATATTATGTGCAGAATTTCAAAAGATTCGAATAAGTAGTATAGAAGTTATTAAAGAATCAATATTTCACTAAATTTTAACCCTTTGTGTGGGAGGTACCAGAAGGAGTAGACCAATATGGCCCATCTTCGAACTCATCCGGAGATAGATCAAAATATTACCACATACCAAATTTGAAGTCAATCGGTTACTCCTTTCGAGAGTTATCGTGCGCACCAGCCAGCAGACAGACAGACAGACAGACAGACAGACAGACAGACAGACAGACAGACAGACAGACAGACAGACGGACGGACGGACATTGCTCATTCGACTTAAAATGACCCAAAACGGATTTCCTCCGAACATACTTAGGGTCTTAGATCACTCCTTCGATGTGTTACACTTTTTTCCGTAGCAAATGATATATACCCTCGTCACACTAAAGTGAGGGTATAAAAAGATAGTTAAATTACAGTTAAACCCATATAATGTTTCGACCACTGGGCCGTATGAACAACATTGCTGCACGAATATTTCAAAAGGGTGTTTTTGGCTGGAATTTGGTGTGTTCTGACATGTATAGTAAACTAGATAGGAGAAAATATTATTGGCACGCCGCACGATGGGAAAATATGATGAAATATGCGCGCATAGGACTTTCAAAACAACTTTTAAAAATCAGTTTTTTGGGATTGTTGTTTTATTGTGGATAACATTTAATGAAAATACCTTCAAATTTTATGAAAATATCTTTAGGTGATTCCGAGTTATGACCATTCAAAGTTTGTCTTTTTTACTCATAAATGCAAATAAAATTGCGATGATAAAATGTATATACTAAAATGCTTGTAGAATTCTCGTTTGTTGGTGAAATGCGACCGGACTTGTAACATATTATAAGGTTATATTCATCTTAATTTCTGTGCATAAGACGCATTTTTAGCGTCTTTAAATTAAGAGATATTTCAAATCAAAAATACAGTTTTTTTTGTTTTTCAAAAAAAATTATCCACAGTAAATGGAATACAACTTTTTTGGATCACGTGGGATCACTACCACATGACATAGTGAAGAGAGGTGACTTAGTGGTGAATCCAACAGTACCAAGTTTATCTGCGACTTTTTGCGACTATGGCAGTTGTTTGTACTTTAAATATGTCCTTTTTTACTTTAAATATAGAAAAAATGTGTGGGAGCTACATCGAACTATGAACCGATTTTCCCGAAACATATGGACCTTGGTCTTCTTGGTCAAAAAAATAACCTTTACGAAATTTCGACAAAATCGGACAATAAATACGATCGGAAGATGTCCGGCTGCAAGTTTGTAGTGTCCCACGATCACAAATAGTGATCTTATTATTTTAAAAGAATTATATGTGTAATTATTATTGTTTACTTCTTCTACAAAAACTATAAACATATAGTTAAACGCTTCTGTAGTTTGTGTATATTAGGGTGGACCGATTATTTTCTGTTTTTAATTTAACTTTTCTTTTATTACCAGTCGACGACCCATTGTGTAAGAGCATTATTGGAACACTTCAGCTTTCAAAAATATTGCAGACTACGATTTTATCCTATTTATGTTGTTCTGGTTTCAATTTCAAAAACATTGCCCTGTTTTGTAGACTTTTAACACAATGTTGACAAAAATAAGTTTGAATTTCAATGGTCTATATATTTAAAACGCACCAACACACAATCAAGTAACTCAAATAGATTTTGAACTAAATATTGTGAGCTCTAATTTAAAATAAAGATCACTGAAGTTGGTACGATATTTCGATTTTTACACTAATTTCCACAAAGTCGCTTTTGTAGCCTCACTGTGCGATATATGGTAACAGTAAAATAAAATCTGGGTACAGCTATTTCTTCTCCAAAGAATTCTCTTGAATATGGTCCAAACCGTAGGACTCTATCTCTAACGGTATAGTCATGAGATAGAAAATATTGCTATGCGCACGTATTTACCCCTTTTTTCCCATTGTGCGCCGCTTTTGGTACCTCCCACACTAATGGACCATTTGGCACCAAAAGATAGCAGCTTATAACTTTAAGAAGCTACTAATACTTTAAAGTTCTTAAATGCAATTTAAATTGATAATAATTTAATTACAGCAATAAAATAAATAAATTCAGGAATATTTTTTTTTGGGTCTGAAGGTAAGGGAGGGTATTCTTAAGTCGGTTTACCCCACTGAAATTTCTTACTTGTTCGAGTTTCAGTTACATTTTTTCCTAATTGCGTTATTTAGTTATGAAAAAATGCAGAAGTGTCAGAGACCAAAGAAAAGTGCACCAGCAACAATCATTTCCTAGAATAATGCTGTCAGAGACCTTTCATCTAGATAAGGTAATGTTGCCAGAGACCAACAATTCCTATCAGAGATTTCCTAATCCTATGGAATTGATGTCAGAACTGTCAGAGACCAGCTTTTCTTAAGTAAAAGCTGTCAGAGATCGATGGCTTAATATAAAAAGGGCGTATCTTGATTTTCATCATAATGCTTTTTTGGCGTTTATTCTGGCAGAAAGAGGTCAAATGCAAATTAGTTTTTTTTTCATTTTCGGTGGATATAGTTGCAAGTCGGTGTCCCTGTTAAGGAACAACAAAACCGAGATACACCCTTTTTATACTTAGCCATCGTCCGCCAGATTTATTGGAAAAAGTAGACAAAAATTCGAATGATCGAATGGACCATGTTACCCGAAACCGTGGCGGAAATATATGCCATGGAATAATCTACCAGATTGTAATAAAAAATATCATTCCAGCAATATTTCCGTCTTATAACAGGTTTTTCAATGATATGATTTTGTAATATGTCATGATCTGTAATTTTTTTACCCTACACCACACTGTGGTACAGGGTGTTAGGACTTTGTGCATTTGTTTGTAACACCCAAAAAGAGAAGAGATAGACCCATTGTTTATTATACCGATCGACTTGTAATCGCTTTCTGAGTCGATTTAGCTATGTCCGTCTGTCTGTCTGTAGATGTATTCTTGTAATCAAAGTACATACAGGTCGCAATTATGGTCCGATCTCAACGAAACTTTGCACATATCTTTCTTTATGTCCAAGGACCCTATTGAATTTGGTTAAAATCGGTTCAGATTTACATATAGCTCCCATATATACGAGTATGTACCTCCGATTTGGCATATATGCACTGTATAAGCAAAATTTTTGAACCGATTTGTACAAAAATTGACAGAGAGTAGTCTCGTGATAAACTTAGATACAATACAAAATTTGGGGGAAATCGGTTCAGATTTAGATATAGCCCCCATAGTTATGTTACCCCCGATTTGACATGTAAGCGCTGTAGAAACTGTATTTTATATCCGATCAGTACGAAATTCGGCAGAAAGAGGTTTCCTATTACATGAAGGAATACTGACAAATTCGGAGAAAATCGGTTCAGATTTAGATATATCCCCCATATATATGTTACCCACGATTTGAAATTCAAGCGCTGTAGAAACTGTATTTTATATCCGATCACAGCGAAATTCGGCAGAAAGAGGTTTCTTATTACATGAAGGAATACTGACAAATTCGGAGAAAATCGGTTCAGATTTAGATATAGCCCCCATATATATGTTAGCCTCGATTTGACATCCAAGCGACTATGTAGAGACTGTATTTTATATCCGATCAGTACGAAATTCGACAGAAAGAGGTTTCTATTTTACATGAATGAGTATTTAGGGAAAATCGATTCAGATTATCGATTAGAATTATCGGTTCAGAATTAGATATATCCACATATATATGTTCTTACCATTTACCAATTATTCCAAATTATTATCGCAATGACCCTTATCGCATTGTTAGGGAGGTGTAGGGTATTATATAGTCGGCCCCGCCCGACTTTCTGCCTTTCCTTACTGGTTTTTCATTGTATTCAGTAGTGTTTACAATTTCATTATGGAGGGATATACGCAAGAACAACGTTTACAAATTATTCAGTTTTATTATCAAAATAATCGTTATACAAGTGCAACTTTTAGTGCGCTAAATCCATTTTTTTTAAATCCAAAAAAACACTTTCCAGTCGACCTACGAACTTGACACCCATGAGCAATATTTTAGCTCTCGTTAAGTGCTATCTTTTTGCCATTGACCGATTGTGGCTAAGTGCCACACAACAAATGAAACAATTGAATTGTTGCGAGAAAAGTTTGGAGATTCGATTATTTCAAGAAATTGTGATATTGAATGGCCTCCAAGAAGTTGTAATTTAACACCATTAGACTACGAGTATATCACGTGGGGTTATTTGAAGTCATTCTCTTTCGAAATAAACCAGACTCTCTTCAAGCTTTACAAGTCAATATTGAACGTGCCATTCATGACATACGACTTGATTTAGTGGAATAAGTGCTCGAAAATTGGGTTCAACGAATTCGTTCCTGCAGAAGAAATCGTGGAGGCCCTTTGAAGGACGTTTTACTTAGAACTTTATTGTATCGGGTCCGTCAATAAGAGCGCTACAAAATTTTTTTTTTAAATAAAACAAAAACGGTTTTGGATATCAATGAAATTCTTTATTCCTGTGAAAGTACGTTCGATGCCATTATGTATGGAACTCGATTTCTTTTGCATGGCCACTACGGGCACGCTTGCAGAAGTCCAGACGCTGAACCCAATTTTCAACGGTTTTCAAGCATAAATCGGCCGATACTGCTGCAATTTCACGTACGATATTCGTACGAAGTTCATCAATCGTCGCTGGCTTGTTGGCATAGACCATAGACTTGACGTAGCCCCACAGGAAATAGTCTAACGGCGTCAAATCGCACGACCGAGGCGGCCAATCGACTGGACCATTTCGTGAGATAACACGTTCTTCAAACTTGGTTTCCAAATATTGATTGTGGCATTCGCTGTGTGGCTTGTGGCGCCGTCCTGTTGGAACCACATGTCCTCCAAGTCCATATCATCCAATTGGGGACAAAAATATTCGGTTAACATTGAATGGTAGCGATTCCCATTCACAGTAACGTGCCGGTCTTGATCATCACGGAAGAAGTACGGCCCAATGACGCCGGCGGCACATAAACCGCACCGAACCGTAATTTTTTCGGGATGCAATGATGATTCATGGAGTACGTGTGGATTTCTGTCTGACCAATAACGCATATTTTGTTTATTGACGAAGCCATTCAGCAAGAAATGAGCCTCATCGCTGAAGATGATTATTCGATTTTTCGCGCTCTTAACGTTGAGGCCACTGACTCCGAATTTCGGTTATAAATTTTAATAATTTCGACTCGTTGTTGGCTCGTATATCTTTCCATCATGAAATGGCAAACCTTACTGAAGAGAAATGTCAAAAGTTTAATGGAAATGTCCATTAAATAAAAACTTTTGAATTTCCGTCTTCGATGTTCTTATGACGCTTTTATTTATTTAATTATTGAAAATTTCTCAAAAACTGGACTTTTGGCAATATCTTGCAAGATACCGATAAAACCGCAGAACTTATGAAAAAATTATATTGGAAATTTCCTGAACCAATTCGCCTTAATTATTCGTGAGTTATGCTAAAATATGTGGTTCAACCTCTCTATTTCGCATATCGAGGTTTATCGCAAGAACTAGAGTCAACTCAAAGAAACATACTTATTCAAATCGACTGCAAAACCCTATATTTTTTGAGTGTTTAGAACGGTATGTGAGTTGTTTTTTTTTTGGTATTTTTTGTTCTTTTCTTTTTGAATCTATGAAACCGGGAAAAGCGTTGTTCTATGCCATTTTGTTTGCAGCAAAATAACAATAAATCCAACAAATTGTATACATGCCCTCGCCCACTCCAAAATCTTCTTCAAAGTCATAGCGACCAACCCATAGAAGGGCGGAGAGGAAGAGAAATAAAAAGGGAGAGATCAGCTACTAGTGTCGGTGTAGCTGCTAGCAAATGCTGCTTAAATTAAATTTTAGTTGCAGGTTCAAGTCATATATCACCACTACTGCACAGCGCTGAGCGTACTTGTAGATTTGTCGACAACAACGGGCGAAGCGGTAATAGCAATAGCAACGACGACAATAACAATAGTAACAGAGGGTGTACAGCAGCAACAGCAGCAGAAGTATGAATAAACTGAGAGTTGCTCAACAGACGTTTGAAAAATAGAATGCGGAAAAAGACGGAGGATGCACCAAAAAGGAGTGCGAAATATATATGTACTCGTATATCCACTTGAAATGAGAAAATTGAAATACTGTCACTGCAAATCTCTAGGAAACCATACAAATCCTACAGCACGAAGAAGCATACGGAAACTGTGAGCATTTGGAAATGAATATGACTATGATAGGACTGTTGCTGTTGCTACAACGAGTACTGCTGCTGTTGCTCCTGCTGCCGGTAGTCGGTGGATTGTAGTGTCGCATTAGTTGTTGCCTTGACATTTAAATGGCGCATTTTAAGCAAAGTTTCGACAGAAAACTTTATACTGACTTATTTATTGAGAGACGAGAAATGTAAGTGCATTAAATGCAGTTCAGGGGTTGCCGTGAATGGTAGATGGGAAAAAGAATACGGGCAACAATATTACTGATAACACCATGCAACAAAATTTTTGTCCAAGGGATGTGGAAACAGTTTCTGGTGCAATTAGGTGTCACAAACACGAAAAAAATATTTAAAAAAATTTTATGGTACTTTTTTTTAATTTTTTTTTTAAATACCAGCTTTCATGGAAAGTACATTCAGTATTTGGACCATTTTTCAAGTATAAGCCTGATTGAGCCGTGTTATGCCGCAAATATTGCTTTCACGTAGAATCTTTGGTTTAGTAACAGTCGTCAAAAATATGAGAAAACCAGTAAGGAAAGGCAGAAAGTCGGGCGGGGCCGACTATATAATACCCTACACCTACCTACCAATGCGAAAATGGGCATTGCGATAAGAATTTGGCAGTGTTCATACATGATCGGATATAAAACACGGTTTCTACAGTGCTTACATGTCAAATTGGGTGTAACATATATATTGGGACTATGTTTAAATCTGAACCGATTATCCCCGAATTTTGCAGTGTTCATACATGTAATAAGAAAACTCTCTCTGTTAAATTTCGTACCGATCGGATATAAAACACGATTTCTACAGCGCTTAAATGTTAAATCGGGTGGAACATATATATGGGGGCTATATCTAAATCTGAACCGTTTTTCCCCGAATTGCGCAGTGTTTTTTCATGTAATAAGAGAACTTTCTATGCCGAATTTCGTACAGGTCGGATGTAAAATACGGTTTCTACAGCGCTTTCATGTCAAATCGGGTGAAACATATATATGGGGACTATATCTAAATCTGAACCGATTTTCCCCGAATTTGGCAGTGTTTATTCATGTATTAAGAGAACTCTCTCTGCCAAATTTCGTACTGATCTGATTTAAAATACAGTTCCTACAGCGCTTACATGTCAAATCGGGTGAAACATATATATGGGGGCTATATCTAAATCTGAACGGATTTTCTCCGAATTGGGTAGTCTTCATTCACGTAATAATAAAACTCTCTCTGCCGAATTTCATAAAGATCGGATGTAAAATGTGGTTTCTACAGCGCTTACGTGTCAAATCGGGTGAAACATATATATGGGGACTATATCCAAATCTGAACCGATTTTAACCAATTTCTATAGGGATCGTTCTTGGGCCAAAAAAGAGCACTATGCTAAATTTCATCACAATCGGACCATAAATACGACCTGCACTTTGATTACTAGAATACATGGACAGACACGGACAGACGGACAGACAGACGGACATTGCTAAGAAAGTGATTCTGAGTCGATCGGTATAATAAACAATGGGTCTATCTCTTCTCCTTTTAGGTGTTACAAACAAATGCACAAAGTCATAATACCCCGTACCACAGTGTGGTGTAGGGTATAAATATTGCTGTACATAGTGTTACTTACTTTGTCCCATGTGTTTTCAATAGATTTTTCTTCAATATTTTGGGAAAAAGAATTCACAACAATATTTTGTGGGATATTGTGAAAAATTCAATTTTTTTTTACTTTTAATATTTTTTAATAACATCGAACAATTCACAATTAATAAATTTTTATTATTTTATCGTAAAGTCTGACCGGTCATGAATAAAATGTGACAACTTCAAAGAAAATCGATGAATAATTTAAAAAAAAAATTTTAAAAGTTGTAGTTACTTTAGCAAATCATCCAAACCGACAAGCTATGAAAAAATACCAAATGTAAAAAAAACTTAATGTTAAATAAAAAACATCATCATAACATCACACTACTATACCGATTATTTTATGTTTGTAGACTCACTTAATTAGCTACAACTTTTGGTACTCAGTTGATTCATGGCATATCGGGTTTTACGCGACTTCAATTTTCTTACTTGTTTTTCATATTTTACTTACAAATCGCCAAAATTTTTGGGCACTTACCTGTAAATAAAAAAAATGGAAAAAACAATATTAAAAAAATATTCCACAAATATTGTAATGAATGCATAAACTACTACATAACAAAAAAATATTTCCAGAAACTAACAAAAATGTTCGTTATTTTATTTTTATACGCTCCACTATAGGATGGTCATTACCGTCAGGGTTTTTCAATAAGAGTGATATGATTTCTTTGAAAAAAAAAACACTTATTGTTAAGGAAATTCAAAAGTTTTTTATTTTATGTGAAGTACAATCGATACAATTAAGTTCTAAATAAAACGTCATTCAAATGGCCTCCACGACTTCTTCTGCAGGAAAGAATTCGATTAACCCAATTTTCGAGCACTTTTTCCACTAAATCAAGTCGTATGTCATGAATGGCACGTTCAATTTTGACTTGTAAAGCTTGAAGAGAGTCTGGTTTATTTTGAAAGTCCAATGACTTCAAATAACCCCTCAAGAAATAGTCTAATGGTGTTAAATCACATCTTCTTGGAGGCCATTCAATATCACAATTTCTTGAAATAATCGAATCTCCAAACATTTCTCGCAACAATTCAATTGTTTCATTTGCTGTGTGGCACGTAGCCACAATCGGTCAAGGGCAAAAAGATAGCTCTTAACGAGAGCTAAAATATTGCTCATGGGTGTCAAGGTCGTAGGTCGACTAGAAAGTGTTTTTTTTTTGATTTAAAAAAAATTGACTTAGCATCATTTTCAAATGTAAACAGAAAGTTTATTTTTGCTCTAGCTCCTTAACGGTACGTCGAATCGGAAATCGGTTAATGGCAAAAAGATAAAATATTGGTCAATTTCGTAGGTCGAATGGGAAGTGTTTTTGTTTAATTTTAAAAAAATGGACTTGGCGCACGAATAGTTGGAATTGGAGAACGATTATTTTGATAATAAAACTGAATAATTTGTAAACGTTGTTCTTGCGTATATCTCTCAATGATCAAGTTGTAAACACTACTGAATACAATGAAAAACAAATGACAGATCATGACATATTCCAAATGGCCGAAAGGTCACTTCAAAATCATATCAACCCTATTGGAAAACCAGTTATATTCATGATCGTCTTGAAATTCTAGGACGATTTTGCCATGTCCGTCTGTCTGTCTCTTGAAATCACGCTGCAGTCCGTAATAATAGAGCTAGGATGATCAAATTTGGTAGAAATACTTCTTATAGAAAGGTGGTTAAATTGGCCGATGTTGAATGTGAACCACACCTAAACGTCAATTTTTTTCTGCATTTCATTTGACATTTCTCAATTTCAGACTAACTCAATTTGAACCATGGAAAGAGCAACAATCGAGCAACGCGTTAAAGTTTTGTAAGCCTTTTACGAAAATGGATGTTCAAATCAAAATGCATTTCGTGCACTTTGTGATGTTTTTTTGATCAGCATAATCGACCTAATGTGTCCATAATCGGAAGAATTGTGCGCAAATTTCAGCGAACCGGGTCCGTAGGAGTTGTGAAAACACCGGTGCATGCTCACCCAGTTCGTTTGGTGTGGCTTATGGGCTGGCGACGTCATCGGGCCGTACTTCTTCGAAATGAGGACGGTCAGGCAGTTACTGTGAATGGTGTTCGCTATCGTCAGATGATAACGAACTTTTTATGGCCGGAATTGGAAGATATGCTTGTGGACAATATGTGGTTTCAACAGGACCACTTGCGGCACAGCTAACGAAACAATGGCTCTTTTGCGTAACAAATTCAATGGCCGTGTTATCTCACGTCGTCGCGATGTCAATTGGCCGCAAAGATCATGTGATTTGACACCGTTGGACTTCTTTCTTTGGGGTTATTTGAAAGAAAAGGTGTACGCCGATAAGCCAACAACAATTCAAGAGCTAAAGGATGAGATAATTTATGCCGTTAGAAACATTAACGGCTTAGAACCTCAATTATGCCTCAGCGTCATCGAAAATTTGGACCATCGGATGGAGGTGTGCCGCCAAGTCCGCGGCGGCAATTTGGCCGATATTTTGTTCCATACATAATTGAACCATACCAATATTATCATAATAAAAAGAAATGACAATAATTTCCTAAATAATTTGTGTGTTATTCAAAAACAACATCGGCCCTTAAAATTTAACCACCCTTTACTATGTGTGGAATAGTGAAAGATTCTGAGTAGTTGTATAGAAATTATGAGATAATCAATATTTCACTAAATGTTGTCCTTTCGTGGGAGAGGTACTCGAAGAAGTGGACCGACATAGTAAATTTTTGACCTTAGTCTGAGATAGAAAAAAAATATTGACACATACCAAATTTGATGTCAATTGGTTAATCCAGTCGAAAGTTATCGAGCGCACAAACCTTGGGGTCTCTTAGGTTACTGCTATGGCGATGTGTTACACATTTATCCCGCAGCATCTAATATATACCATTGGTCACAATAGCGGGCGTCTAAAAACCGGATTATGTTGATATTCTCTTATTTCTACCAAAAGTGCTATAATTTCTACATTTATCCATAGATTTTCTTCAAAGAAGCACTGTTTTATTCCTTAGGATTCTAGCCTTCAAAAATTGGAACAATCATTTTTATACCCTCACTTTAGTGATACGTGGGTATATATCATTTACTACGGAAAAAAGGGCTGGTGCGCACGATAACTCTAGAAAGGAGTAACCGATTGACTTGAAATTTGGTATGCGGTAATATTTTTATCTATCTCCGGATGAGTTCGAAGATGGGCCATATTGATCTACTCCTTCTGGTACCTCCCACACAAACGGTTAAAATTTATTGAAATATTGATTCTTTAATAACGAACTCGAATCTTCTGAAATTCTACACATAATATTGATAATATTAATATTAGTTGTTATTACCTCGAGAAAAATGGGTGAAGTCAGCATGCCCCTTTTGGTACCTCCCATACAAATGGACCATTATGCATCAAAATTTAACTGCTTATAACTTTAATAAAAGTGCATAAAAATGCTTGACTTTTTCTACAGTATAATGTTTTTGTAGCGCCTATAATCCGGTAAAAAATGGGCATTATTGTTCAGCCCCTTTGGTACCTCCCGTTGTACCGTTTCGTACCAAAAGTAAACGGCTTGTAACTTTAATACCAGTGAATACAAATGCTTGAAATTGCGTACAGTGTAATGCTGTTATAGTGCCTATTGTCCTGTAAAAAGTGGGCGTTATCACCCCGCCCTTTTTGTACCTCCCACACAAAATAACCAAATCATACCAAAATTACATAGCTCGTAACGTTAATTTACCAGTGCACATAAACGCTTATAGTTCGGCACAATAGAATGTATTTAAGAATCTACTGTTTACCGAAAAATAGGTGTATTTGGAAAAACCCCTTCCGGTACCTCCCACACAAATGGACAGATTAATTAGTGTAATGTTATATATTACATTACTCACAAAGTGAGGGTATACCTTAGTCGGTTTACCCGACTGAAACTTTCTTACTTGTTTTTCGATTTTTTATGGTTTTTTCGTGCCAGCAAAAAACTATTTTTTTTAAATAGTTTTAACGATAGTTACATAACTTCTGTTTCCAAGTGAAAGTGATATTATTTTTGTAGTTCTCTCAATTTTCTTTAATTTAACGTGTATCCCGACATTATCCATATACTAAAGGAACCATCCAAGAAAAAAGGAATTTTAAAGTATTTTTTTTTGAAAAATAATTTACCATAAACATTTTTGAAAAAAAATATTTTTTTTTTATGTTTAGGACTCCATATTACACCAGAAAATGTTATGCACAGCCCTTCGACAAAAATTGTGTTGCTTAGTATAATCAATAATTCACTATATATTAACCCTTTGTGGGGGAGGTACTAGAAGGAGTGGACCAATATGGTCCATCTTCAAACTTAGCCGGAGATAGAAAAACGTATTACAACATACCATATTTGAAGTCAATCGCATAATCCTTTCGAGAGTTATCGTGCGCACCAGCCAACCGAAAATGGCCTTTATGTTCTCTTCCAAAGACGTAAACTTTGTAAAAATCGGTTCAGCAGCAATTAAAAATTCCGTAAAAAAACAGTAGGAATCACAACAAGCTAGATGCTATATATGGGAGCTGTATCTAAATATGGACCGATATCGCCCATTTTCAATCCCAAGTTACCTGCAGTTATAAGAAGTATTTATACCAAATTTCAGCCAACTACACGCTGAAAAAAAATCGGTTCTGTAGTATATTGTCCCAAACATATTCGGCTTGAAACATATATATCTTTAGGATACACTCTAAACATATAATATTTGGTACACACAAAAATTATATATTTGGGAAGATGTTGTTCTAAACAAATCTTTGTTTACATCCCAATGTGTTTATTTTGGACTATTTTTTCCGAAACAAATATTTATTTTCATTTAAGTATTCAGAAAATATCTAAATTGTGTTAAATTTTTCAGTAATTCAAAGTTATTTTTTTCAAAAATTTTAACGTCTAAATATAAAAAATAATAATAATTGAAATCATATAATCTTGGATCGAAATATATACTTGGATGATTGACAACCAATGATGGCTTGGAATACTCAGAAATTTTAAATGATTGGTTTAAAACATAAGTTATTGCTGCATTTAGTATCATAACTGGGAGGTTCAAACCAAAAAAAAAAAACAAAAAAAATAAAATTTCAATTCGAAAAATTCAACAGAAGTTTCGAAAATCTTTTTAAATAAAATATATTTGGAGAAATTCCTAAACAATCATTTTATTTGTATTCAAATACATATTTTATTTGAGAAATTTAGTTTGCAAATATTATATGTTGTAACATATTAATATACGAGTTCCAAATATATTTTATTGATTTTCAAATAAAATTTATTTGCTCAGAAATATATAATATTTAAAAATTAGTGTTCCAAATATATTTTCTTTCTATTCAAACATATCAAAAAAGGCGATTTTGCCCCGTGTAGCTTTATTATTACGGACTGTAGCGTGATTACAACAGACGGACGGACGGACGGACAGGCGGATATGGCTAAATCGTCTTAGAATTTTACGACGATTAAGAATATATATACTTTATGGGATCTCAGATCAATATTTAGAGGTGCTACAAACGGAGTGACACAATGAATATACCCCCCATCCTATGGTGGAGGGTATAAAAAATAAATGTTTAAATTTTTTTAAAGCCCCATTAAACTTTGTAAAAAAATTGTTTAAAAATAATTATAGCGAGATAATATTTTACCATTTAGCAACTTTTTATAATCAATTTAGGCAAAAATAAAATTCATAGGTTAATACTCGTATTAAAATTTCTGACTCAATAAAATTTCTCCAACTGAACTGAATAAATATTTAAAAAATTCTAACATTTGACTGAGAAATTTTCCACATACCTACTTTGAAGAACAAAAATCAGGAATTAAAAAAAAATAAATAAATGCGCAGAACAAGAATCAGGAATTAAAAAAAATAAAAAAAAATTAAAGCCGTTTGCAATATTTGGTAAATTTTGTATACAAATCCTCAAAGTACTTATGTGTAAAATTTCATCGACATCGGAGTTAAGAGCCAAAATTTGTTTGAGTACTTCACATGGAATTACGTAGAAATCGAAAAAAAATCAAATGTCTCTTTCATCTAAATTTTTTCTCAAGAATATGAAGAGTCCCCTTCATAAAACTTTCTGGAGGTATTATTGACAGTATAATCCACAATGAAAAAAAAAAACAAAAAATTTTTTCTTAAAATGTAACTTTGATTTTGTTTTAAAAATTTAATTTTTTTTGAGAGCACGATCTGTTTCTTTTAAAAAACAAAATTTTTTTTTTACAGAAAATTACCAAATTTTTCATTTGGCCATTAGGTTTAGGTTAGGGTGGCAGCCGTATTTTTTTACAAGCTCACATAGACCAGTTTAGGTCCCTAGTCTTACCACGGTCTGAAATGCCCCTTATCGAAACCAACCTTTATGATATACAAATTTATCGATAGTACGAATATCGGTACTGGAAAGATCAGTTAGGCTGCCTAGAAAGGCCGACCCCAGTATGCAATGTCGTCGTTTACTCAGAGCGGGGCAGTCGCATAGCAAGTGCTCAATGCTCTCCACTTCTTCCTCATCTCCACAGCTTCTGCAGAAGTCATTGGAATCAATATCCAATCTTTTGGCGTGTTCGCCGATCAAGCAGTGTCCGATCAGAACTGATACTAACGTAGACAATCTTTGCCTCTCTAGTGCGAGGAGATATTTTGATCTTCTCAGGTCATACCTTGACCAGATTTGTCTAGCTACCCTGCAGGTGCCGATTTCTGTCCATCTTTCGTTGGACTGCCTGATTGCCTCTTGCCTACGGCAAAGCTTGGACGTGGATAGAGGCGTACCAATATATGAAAATTCTTCGAGAATTTGTAATGTCGTCCCTTTCCTAGACTTTCCTAGCAAGTTCATCGGCTTTGCAGTTCCCCGGGATATCCCTATGCCCAGGCACCCATATGAGGCGTATATTAAACTGCTCAGCCATCTCGTTAAGATATGCGGCAGTAGAGGACTGTTTGTGAATTTAGGGATGTTGCCTCCAGAGAATTGATGGCAGCCTGGCTGTCCGAGTAAATGACAAAGCCAGTGTTGGTTACTACGTTGCGGCAAGCAGTTCTCTGAACCTTTGGTAGTAGGTTGGTGATGGTTAGTTTGTCAGTTGCCGTCCACCATACCACAATGCCCTATAACAGTATTGGACGAACTACTGCTATATGTATACATATACCCAGTGGACGATTTTAAGAGAGAGGCCCACCACGACCCTACAGCCTTTTTGCAGGAATATAAGGCGACGTTGGCTTTCTAAATAAGAGTTTCCTATCTAGAATAATTCCTAAAAATTTTGCACTTTCAGAAAAGACTAGATCTGTTGCATTTATCCGAGGTGGAAGGTCCACATGTGGGACATTATTCATCCTAGTAAAGATAACCAATTCTGTCTTGTTTGGGTTAACGCCCAACCCGCTGCTTCTGGCACATCTAGCTAATTTGTTCAGAGCCACCTGTAGAATGTCTCGGAGGACGTTTTCGAATTTGCCACTCACTGTGATTGCCACGTCGTCCGCATATGCCACGACCTTGCAGCCACATCGTTCTAGATCTAGCAGGATTTCATTCACCGCTATGTTCCAAATTAGTGGAGACAGTACTCCTCCTAGTGGGGTCCCTCTGTTTACAAACCTTGTTAGAGTTGTGGACCCTAGACATGCTGTTATGCGTCTTCTGTTGAGCAGCAGCATGTTGATTCCCCGACAGGAGTTTAAGTCTTTCCAGACCTTTCAATAGGAAGGAGGATAGACTAATTGGTCTGAAGTCTTTTGGCCTTGTGTGTGATATCTTCCCCGCTTTGGGTATGAATACCACTTTTGTATCCCTCCATCGATACGGGATATATGAAAGCCTGATACAGCCTACATACATTTTATTTGCCTCATCCTGTAAATATCCCACTGTACAGGGTGAAGCAGATAATATCTTCCTCAGCCTTGCGGCGTCGGAGACCTTTTCCACTTCGCCACAGAAGGTATATCAAGAGCGTCTTTGCGCCTTCCTAAACTTCTTCTTATAGATCTTGAGTTGCTCTTTAGGCTCTAGGCATCCCCCCTATTGTTTATATCCGTACTATCCGAGATAGTATGATGAGCGCTTGTCTGCGCCAATAATCAACTCGACCTCGTCTTCTACTATTTCCCTGAATAGAGCAGTCGGTACTACAGCTTCATAAGGCAAGTAACTGCAGACCACCCAATATATGCGATTACCGATCTCCAGACTAGCATCCTGTATCAGGATGATGTCTACTGCACCTGTGGACAGGCGCAGCAATAGAGCCGTTGAGGCTGCTTTAGCGTGATGAAAGTTAATCTGAAGAATACTTACCATCATTGGTAATTGACAGATTAACATCCACTCCGACAAGGGTGTTATCGAACTCTTCGTCCGTATCATCGAGAAGCGTGTCCCCGCCAGATTCGGCCACTACTAATTGTATTTAAAATTTTTATTTTTTAAAAATACGGATTCTTGTTCTTCACCTATCAAAGTACATATCTCGAAAATTTCATCAAAATCGGAGAAAAGAGCCAATATTTGTGTGATCACTTCACATGGAGTTACACTATAAAACAATTGGCTTTTAATAAAACGTGCATCTGGCATTGCTTTGTATGTTCTCGCACCCTCGGTCACTAAAGAGCTTTATCCTCCCTTTTCAATAGTTTAGTCAGTTTACTCTGCAGGAATTTTCGCACTTGCTTTAATTTCTCTTTGAGTGTTTAACAGAAAAAAAATGTTCAACACTCGTCCATTTAAGTCTTCACCACTAAAATCATTAAAAACATTCAAAAGCATCAGTCACTATAAGAATTTTCTATGAAGAAAATCTAGTTGTTATACCCTCACTTTAGTGTGTCGAGGGTATATATCATTTGCTACGGAAAAAAGTGTAACACATCGAAGGAGTGATCTAAGACCCTAAGTATGTTCGGAGGAAATCCGTTTTGGGTCATTTTAAGTCGAATGAGCAATGTCCGTCCGTCTGTCTGTCTGTCTGTCTGTCTGTCTGTGTGTCTGCTGGCTGGTGCGCACGATAACTCTCGAAAGGAGTAACCGATTGACTTCAAATTTGGTATGTGGTAATATTTTGATCTATCTCCGGATGAGTTCGAAGATGGGCCATATTGGTCTACTTCTTCTGGTACCTCCCACACAAATGGTTAAAATTTAGTGAAATATTGATTCTTTAATAACTTCTATACTACTTATTCGAATCTTTTGAAATTCTGCACATAATATTAGTATATTAGTCGCTATTAACTCGAGAAAAATGGGTGAAGTTGGCATGCCCCTTTTGGTACCTCCCACACAAATGGACTATTTTGCATCAAAATTTAACTGCTTATAACTTTAATACAAGTGCATAAAAATGCTTGAAATTTTCTACAGTATAATGTTTTTGTAGCGCCTATAGTCCGGTAAAAAATGGACATCATAGTACAGCCCCTTTTGGTACCGCCCACACAAATGGCCCGTTTCGTACCAAAGTAAACGGCTTGTAACTTTAATACCAGTGCATACAAATACTTGAAATTTTGTACAGTGTAATGCTGTTGTAGTGCCTATAGTCCTGTAAAAAGTGGGCGTTATCACCCCGCCCCTTTTTGTACCTCCCACACAAAATGACCAAATCATACCAAAATTACATAGCTCGTAACTTTAATATACCAGTGCACACAAACGCTTATAGTTCAGCACAATGCAATGTATTTAAGAATGTACTGTTTACCGAAAAATATGTGTATTTGGAAAACCCCTTCTGGTACCTCCCACACAAATTGACAGATTTATTGGTGTAATGTTATATATTACATTACTCACAAAGTGAGGGTATACCTTAGTCGGTTTACCCGACTGAAACTTTCTTACTTGTTTTTTGCTTTTAATTCCTGTTTTTCAAAGCGGTGAATATTCTATTAAAAGTTTTCACTCCTTTGACACTTTGCCACACCGACGGCGCAAAAACACAAACTTTTGAATTCAACGAACTTGTTTTCTTTTTCAATTCCAGGAGAGAGAAAAGAAAACAAAATCATCGTTTAGTTGTTGCTTGGAAAAAAGAAAAGAGAAAGAAGTGGGCAAAAAACTATTTTGCAATGTGTGGCAATGTTTAAAAGCTCTTAAAAATAAAGGACATATTTCCTGTTCATTTTAAACTATTGCTGGCATTTCCTTTAGTTCTTTGCTTCTTACAGCTCGCCTTTTTGCCTTTTCTTCTTTTTGTTTGTTGCAAAATAAGCCATTTTATTTTGTTTATGGCGTTTTGTTTACACTTTAATAACACCACTAACGACCAAATGCAAACAGCAGCAATAACAAGTAGCAAAGGAGGAGCAAAAAAAAAGGATCTACTCCCCCCCTTCCACTCCAGCTCCAGCGAATAGGATAGATGGGTTGTAAGTTTCTAAGAAGAACACTTACACAAGTGGGAAGAAACTAATGAAAAGTCGAGAAAATAACGAACACAGGAAACGGAAACTAGCTGTAAGTGCTATAAAAAGGCATTAAGATGAATATCCAGCCATCTACACGTAGCACTATCCCCTTCGGCCCAAACCCCCCGACACTATTTCCACGACGACGACGACGACTATGAGATGGCCACCAATGATGCATTATCCAAACTCCATCCACCAGATAAAGTACTATCCCGTTTTAGCCCAGACACATGTGATGCATCTTAACCAGAAGTTTGTAAGAGTATCTTCAAGTTTAAGCTTCCAACTAACTATGTTAGTAACTATGTATGTATGTATGGATAACTATAGTCTTTAGTGGAGCAGGTCATGAGTTAAATTAAGCGGGAGTAGAATGTATGAATGGGTGGGTGCTGGTATGTGTGGCAGTTGATGGCTCACACAAACGGCCAACAAAAGCCACAATTTCCACATCAGCACTGAGACAAAAACAGAACCAACCGAGGCAGTCGTTGTGGTGGCTTTGCCAACAGCGGTGGCGATAGCAGACCAAACCACAAGGAAAGGCATCAGCAAAAACAATGCCAACAATGGCATTCAGTGATTTATGCCGCAGAAAAGTCAGTTGCAGCATTATTTTTACCTACCAACAATAACAACAACAGCATAATACCATAATAAACAAAAAACGCTGAAGTGTAATGCACAGTGGGCCATTTTACACAGGGAGAGAGTGGACAAGACGTGACCATAATGGAATGGAAATACCATCTGAGTAAAGTACACAGTGAGACAGTGGACCAGACGTGACCATAATGGAATGGAAATACCACCTGAGTAAAGTAGTAAAATCCTGGTAATCATTTTGTTAAAAAAATGTAATTTCTTTACTATGAGACATAAAACGTAGAAATAAACATTTCATGCCGGAGAACATAACAATGCAACAAAAAAAATTTTTTTTGTGTCCTAGACCTAAAAATTATTTTTTTATATAGATTGTGGCATACTGTTATATAAAATCAAAACCGAAAATTTTTTATGGATAATTTTTTTTTTTTAAAAAATTTTTATTAAAAATACTATTATCGTCCAAGGTACCCTTAGTATTTGCACTATGATTTTTGGAGTATATGCCCGATAAGGTCGACTTATGCGTTAAATTGAAGCTATTAATGTGGGCTACCAATGTTGGAAATGTCTTTTTCACTTAGAAACAGTGGTTTAGTAACAGTCATTAAACAAATTGGAAAAAGTAGATTTTTTTTCAAAAAAAAAAAAAAAATCGTGGCACACAAAAAATACACAAAAATAGAAAAAAAATCGAAAAAAATATTTTATTTTAATTTTTAAAAGTCTGCATCCTAGCAAACAAAATAATGCCTATTTGAAAATAATCTATGGATAAATGTAGAAATTATGGCCCTTTTGGTAGAGGCAAGAGAATTTCAAAAAATCTTTTTTTTTAATTTCTGTTTAAATAGCGATTTTATTTATTACTTTTATTTATATTATGTACATTTGAGTTTATTTACATGAACAAGTTTCATTAGAAGTAATTGTGAGTTCTTTGTTGACGTTTGTAGATTTCGGAATCGGTTTCTCTAATGACGAACCAAATATAATCTCCCATCATTCTTTCATCCCAGTGCCCTTGGTAACGCCGCTCGATGGACTTCAATTCTTGGTGAAACCTTTCGCCATGTTCGTCACTTACGTCGCCAAGATTCTCGGGGAAAAAGTATAAATTGAGAATGCAAGAAATGAATTTTGAGGGACATATTTACATCTGTTGGAATACATAAAGCGAAAAATAAGTTGGAAGAAAACATACATATGTGTTATATACATAAATATAAAAAAATATATTTCTAACCAATTTTTTTTATAATTTTTTAAAAAATCATTAATCATTGTTTCATATTGCGGGTTTTTATTGGATCCAAAGAAATTTGAAACTACAAGCTTAAACGACCTCCATGCTGCAATTTCATCCGACGTCAAATATGATTCGAAACTCACATCTTTCATCAGTTTCCTTATTTTAGGCCCATCAAAAACTCCTTCTTCGATTTTTTGAAAAGAACGACTTTTAAATAAACTTTTTAAATATGAGAGTGAATTGCCATCTTTCCTTAAGGCTTTTACAAAATTTTTAAAGAGCCCCAGCTTAATATGCAGTTGTGGCAAAATATCGGCTATCCCAGAGGCATACCATACCAACTACTTTTAAATCGCAACAAATTTTCCAGTCATGTTCATATTTTATGTATTTTATCAATTTAGCCATTGTCTCGTATGATTCCTTAGTGTTGACAGCATGAGCATTGGGAATCGACGGTTCCTGATTTCCGTTGCGCAAAAGTACTGCTTTCAAACTTTCTTTACTGCTGTCAACAAGTAACCGCCTTTCCTTTGAATTGTATGTTTGATTAAGTTCCTCGAACAATCCGGGAATGTCCTTGAAAAAGCATCTGTTATCCACAGTTGTATAAAATTGTTTGTAAGGTATATCACGGACTCTATAATATAATATGTTAACATCTGGAGCCAAAATATTGTATTGTATAAGTAGTTCTGCCTTATCTTTGGTCAGTTCCACATCTCTCAGTAGATCAATGAGTTGAAACTGAGCTAAAAGCGATGACTTGTGACTGAAACTTGAATCGCTCAGAGTTGAGTACTCAGTTGAACTTGATGATGTTTCCGTAATTAGGCTGATAGCTATACTTGGACACTTCCTATTCCAATCTATTAACTTAGACAAAAAAAGCAGTCCGTATAGCGAATGAATGGTTGTCTCCAAATCATTGGCATTCCAAATTGCACGTGATGTCTAAAATTAAAACGTTCTATTCCACAAAACATTGTAATACATTAATTTTAAAGTACTTACCCCATTCTTCCACTAGTCCATCGAGTAAGATTTACATGACAAAATTACACACAGTACTAGGTGTCCACGATTCGTTCATATTTTCAACTCGTTTACCAAAATATTGCACATATATTTCTTCTATTATTTTACTAAACTCACGTCGATTTTTTTAATTACATATTTTCCGCAGATGTAGCAGACATTGTCGGGATCATTTACACATTGAAAAGTTCTTTACCTTTTACTCATACTTCGAAATATAACTTTGTAATATTTTTCAGAACATCGACTTATCTCTTTATGGCGCTGAATTACACTAATTTATTAATAAGAAATTTCATTCATAAATTCCGGGTTTAAGGTTCATAAGTTGCAGTACCTGTAGCTGACATATACACTGGAAAAAAATGTGTCATAAAATTAAAGAAATGCTCCAAAGACGTCATTAGTCTTCAAAATAAGTACATTTTGTACTTAAAATATAGATAATTTCAATAATATTAAGTAATATTTTTAATTTGAAGTAAAATTTCTTAATTTTAAGTACAAAATGTACTTATTTTGAAGACTAAGGACGTCTTTGGATCATTTCTTTAATTTTATGGGAAATTTTTATACCCTCCACCATAGGATGGGGGGTATATTCAATTTGTCACTCCGTTTGTAAAACCTATATATATATATTCTTAATCGTCGTAAAATTCTAAGACGATTTAGCCATGTCCGTCTGTCCGTCCGTCCATCCGTCCGGCCGTCTGTGGTAATCACGCTACAGTCCGCAATAATAGAGCTAGGTTGATCAAATTTGGTACAAATACTTCTTATAGTTGCAGGTTGTTTGGGATTGCAAATGGGCCATATCGGTCCATATTTACATATAGCTCCCTGAACAAGTTCGAGGGGGGTTTGCGACGATTTTCCGTTCGAAACCAGTATTGGGAGGAATTGTTGTAGATTCCCACGAAAGCTGAGATTGGAGGAGTGGACTGTAATGAGGAATGATTCGCATAAGTATGAGAAGACAAAATAAAAACGAAATAAAAAGAAATCAGTAGGATTTCAGAAACGTTATAAATTTTATTGAGAATAAATGTTAGGATGTTGAGAAGAGAGAATGAGATGCTCACCCGTGCCGCTTGGCTGCCAGAAGTAAGTGAACGAGCAAAAGGAATTTTGCTCGGCAAGAAACCTATCTTAACGAAACTTAAGCTAAGTTACAAATACATTGATACAATTCAGCTAACTTACAATGCATTGTTTGACATTTCTTATTATTCCAATACACTTAAAAAATAAATAGATATAATTCATAAATACATAATTCAGTATAAAATTCACTTTAATATAATATACAATCTAAATTCAAGATAAAATTGGTACAAATTATTTCAAATTTGTCCACCCCCATATATAGCATCTAACTTGTTGTGATTCTTACTGTTCTCATCTACTATATTTTTTGTGTTTTTAGTGTTATTTTCTTTAGGTTTGAGTTATTTTGTGAGGTCACATGCTATCCATGGTGGAGGGCATATAAGATTCGGCATGGCCGAACTTAACGCTTTTACTTGTTTTTCAGTGTAGTTTGCTTCGAAGGTAGACACCCAATATTTTCAAGACTGCCGCGTACTACTTTGTATTGCGTACATATAATTTTACTACCGACTGGGATGTCCATGCCCCTTAAAAGGCGTAACTAAATGGAAACCTCATAAAAAAAAACCACAAATATAGTTGAATGACCCTCTATCTGAGCGGATCTCATCTCCAATATACGAGGGCGGTTCGGAAACTTCTTAGCATATCAATGAAAGAGAATAGTTAGTTTTTCAGAAATATTTTTAGTTTTCAATATAATCTCCTGAAACTTCAATACACTTAGTCCAACGCTTATCTAGCAATTCCATCCCTTGATTAAAATAGTTTTCCTCAAGGTCTTCAAAATAGTGGTTTACAACTGTAATTGCATCTTCATTTGAGGTAAAATGCTTGCCAGCAAGGAATTTTTTTAGATTTGGGAACAGGTAAAAGTCACTGGGAGCTAAATCAGGAGAATAAGGTGGGTGGTCAAGCAACTCGTACTTTAATTCGTTGATTTTAGCCATTGTTAAAACACTCTTGTGCGCTGTTGCGTGAAAAAAAATTATTTTTTTGTGTTGTAAGCCAGGACGTTTTTTCTCGAATTTGTACATTTAATTGATCCAAAAGGTTGCAATAGTACTCTGAATTTATTGTTTTACCCTTTTGCAGATAGTCAATCAATAAAATACCTTTGAAGTCCCAAAAAACCGTTGCCATAACCTTATCAGCCGATTGAATTGTTTTTGCCTTCTTTGGGGCACTTCCTCCAGCTTCAGTCCATTGTTTGGATTGTTCTTTTGTCTCTGGAGTATAGTGGTGGATCCATGTCTCATCAACAGTTATGAAACGACGCTTAAAATCCATTTTATTTCGCTTAAAACGATCCAAACAAGCTTGAGAAATGTTCATTCTTATGCGTTTTTGGTCGACTGTTAACAAGTGCGGCACCCATCTTGCAGAAAGCTTTTTCATCTGTAGTTCTTCATGCAAAATTAAATGGACTTGTTCATTTGAGATGCCCATGATATTAGCTATTTCACGCACTTTTATTCGTCGATCATTTAATACCATATCATGCACTTTGGCTACAATTTCTGTTGTTGTTGCTGTTTTTGGACATCCACTACGTGGTTCATCTTCAATGCTTGTACGACCACGTTTAAATTCAGCAACCCAATTTTTTACTGTTGCTTATGAAGGAGCACTTTCACCTAACACATTCACCATATCATTATGAATTTCTTGTCCTGATAAACCTTTTTTATGTAAATATTTAATGACACAACGCATTTCTAATTTTTCCATTGTAAAACCAGTAAGGAAAGGCAGAAAGTCGGCGGGGCCGACTATATAATACCCTACACCTCCCTAACAATGCGATAAAGGTCACTGCGATTTGGAATAATTGGTAAGTCGGCAGCTACGTATTATCTAATTCTGAGCCGATAATCGCTAAATTAAGCAATATTTGTTCCTAAATTGAGAAACATCTTTCCGGAAAATATTAATGATCGGAAGTAAAGTACAACTTCTATAGCGCTTTGATACCAAATCAGGAGGAACATATATATGGGGGCTATATCTAAATCTGAATATGGCAGTATTCCTTCGAGTAATAAGAAACCTCTTTCTGCCGAATTTCGCACTGATCGGATATAAAATACAGTTTCTACAGCATTTACATGTCAAATCGGGAGTAAAATATATATGGGGGCTATATCTAAATCTGAACCGATTTCCCTCAAATTTTGCAGTGTTAATTCATGTAATGAGAAACCTCTTCTGAAATTTTTTTTTACTGATCGGATTTAAAATACAGTTCTACAGCGCTTACATGTCAAATCGGGGGTAACATATACATATATGGGGGCTATATCTAAATCTGAACTGATTTCCCTCAAATTTGGCAGTGTTAATTCACGTAATGAGAAACCTCTTTCTGCCAATTTTTTTACTGATCGGATTAAAAATACACTTTTTACAGCGCTTACATGTAAAATCGGGGGTAACATTTATATGGGGGCTATATCTAATCTGAACCGATTTTCTCCGAATTTGGCAGTATTCCTTCATGTAATAAGAAACCTCTTTCTGCCGAATTTCACACTGATCGGTTATAAAATAAATTTTTTACGGCGCTTACATGTGAAATCGGGGATAACGTATATATGGGGGCTATATCTAAATCTGAACCGATTTCTTCCAAATTTAACAGTGTTCATTAATATAATAAGAGACCTCTTTCTGCTGAATTTCATACTGATCGGATATAAAATAAAGTTTTTACAGCGCTTACATGTCCAATCGGGGCTAACATATATATGGGGGCTATATCTAAATCTGAACCGATTTTAACCAAATTCAATAGGGATCGTCCTTGGGCCAAAAAAAAGATATGTGTAAGGTTTCGTCGAGATCGGACCATAATTGCGACCTGTACTTTGATTACAACAATACATGCACAGACAGACAGACGGACAGACGGACAGATAGACAGACGGACAGACGGACATAGCTAAATCAACTCAGAAAGTGATTCTAAGTCGATCGGTATAATAAACGATGGGTCTATTTCTTCTCCTTTTGGGTGTTACAAACAAATGCACAAAGTTATAATACCCTGTACCACAGTGTGGTGTAGGGTATAAAAATCGCGGATGCGTCTTTTGTGAACACCTGTTTCTATATGAAGGAGTTGCCAGATCGAAACAAAATTTAACATGTGTTCATAGCAGAGATGGGAGTTTCCAAAACACTTAACTTTTTTCTGTTTATACCGCGCCTTTTGCGCTAGGCTAAGAAGTTTCCGAACCGCCCTTAGCTCTCACATTGTATATCATGTTTTAAGGTGGGGGTACGAACGGCCATAAAACCTCGTCCTCTCTATAATTTTATAATGTCTGACATCAATCCTCATAAAATAAAATGCAAGTGCAATATCTCTTATATGTCTCTCTCACATATGGCGATTTCAATATAAGCAAAAACATCATTTAAAAACGAAAAAATATGAAACAAGATTTTTTTGAATTTCCCTAACATTTACAAAATGGCTCATAACTCGTACATCTATCCATAGGTTTTTTCAAATAGACAGTGTTTTCTTTGTTAGCATGCTGGCTTTTTAAAAATGTGATAAAATAATTTTTTCAATTTTTTTCTCTATTTATACCCTCACTTTAGTGTGACGAGGGTATATATCATTTGCTACAGAAAAAAGTGTAACACGTCGAAGGAGTGACCTAAGACCCCAAGTATGTTCGGAGGAAATCCGTTTTGGGTCATTTTAAGTCGAATGAGCAATGTCCGTCCGTCTGTCTGTCTGTCTGTCTGTCTGTCTGTCTGTCTGTCTGTCTGTCTGTCTGTCTGTCTGTCTGTCTGTCTGTCTGTCTGTCTGTCTGTCTGTCTGTGTGTCTGCTGGCTGGTGCGCACGATAACTCTCGAAAGGAGTAACCGATTGACCTCAAATTTGGTATGTGGTAATCTTTTTTTCTATCTCCGGCTAAGTTCGAAGATGGGCCATATTGGTCCACTCCTTCTAGTACCTCCCCCACAAAGGGTTAACATGTTGTGAAATATTGATTCTTTAATAACTGCTATACTACTTATTCGAATCTTTTAAAATTCCACACATAGTATTAGCTTATTAGTCGCTATCAACTCGAGAAAAATGGGCGAAGTCGCCACGTCCCTTTTGGTACCTCCCACACAAATGCACCATTTTGCACCAAACGTTAACAGCTTATAACATTAATAACAGTGTATAAAAATACTTGAAATTTTGTACAGTATTATGCTTTTATATTGCCTACAGTCCAGGGAAAAAATGGGTGATGTTGTCACGCCCCTTTTGGTACCTCCCACACAAAGGTACCTTTTTGCACCAAAAGTTAACAGCTTATAACATTAAAACCAGTGTATAAAAATACTTGAAAATTTGTACAGTGTAATGTTTTTATAGTGTCTATAGCCCTGTGAAAAATGGGAGTTTTTGCCACGCCCCTCTTTGTACCTCCCACACAAAATACCCAAATCATACCACAATTTATTGTCTCATAACGTTTATACCAGTGCACATAAATGCTTATAAGTCGGCACAGTGCAATGAATTTAAAGTATCTAATGTTCAGCGAAAAAAAGGTGTATTTGATAAACCCCTTCTGGTACCTCCCACACAAATTGACAGAATAATTCGAGTAATATTGAATATTACATTACTCACAAAGTGAGGGTATACCTTAGTCGGTTTACCCGACTGAAACTTTCTTACTTGTTTTTATGGTGTTTTTGTACCCGAAAAAGTGTTTTAAAAAAAAAATATTTTTTTTCTCAAATTTTTGTCGACTGTTACTAAACCAAAGATTCTACGTGAAAGCGATATGTGCAGCATATGGAGCCCTAATAATTCCCTTTAATTTGAGGCTATATCAGGCTTATACTTAATTATGGTCCAAATACTGAAAGTAATTTCCATGAAAGCTGGAATTTAAAAAAAAGTTAAAAAAAAAAAAATAAAAAAAATAAATTACCATAAATTTTTTTTTATAATTTTTTTCGTGTTTGTGACACCTAATTGCACCAGAAACTGTTATCCACATCCCTTGGACAAAAATTTTGTTGCATAGTGTTATAGGTTACCAACAAAACCTGCTGAATTATGAAACCTGTTAATTTTTCATAAATATGTAGTAATTTTTCGCGAGGAATATTTTTCCCAAAGACACAAACTAAAAATGTTGACGATTTGTATGACGTTTGGCATATGATAAAATTTGATTGGCCTTTTCCACGGGTAAGGGGGTGAGAAGCGTGGACGACTGTTTTGAGAGAAATAATTCTCCCAAGGCTACCTTTATTTCGATCTTTGAACTGAAACGTGTATTTCGTAGTCTTCCACTTCAAAATCACGAACAAGATAACTAAGCTCTCTGATTTTCCAACAAACTTTGTGGTCGAATATTGCGAAAACAAGAGCTAACCTAGAAAAATGGCTAATACAACTAGAATGAAATATGTATATGGGCAACTATCAAAATTTTTTAACACAGGGGTAATGTATGTTGTTTTACCCTTTTCTCGCTTTGTGTACAGATTTCGGTGCATAAGTTGATGGAATTAAATAACCACAAACATAAAAGTTTTTTCCCATAAAAGTTTGTTATTATCTAAAAAATTTTAGAAGTTATAAGCACATACATTTCAAAATTGTGAAAAAAGTCCTAGAAATGTTCATATCTGTATCCATTCTTTTATAAGATGTGGCCAAACTATTTATTCTGAAGTTACTGGTCAGTTACAAAAAACACGAGGGACACATGGAGGAAGAATTTTTCGTGAGCACTGTTCATGTGAGATCTTTCCGCAAAACATTATAGCTATTTGAAGATTGACGTCTTGTACGCGAAGAACGTGACACTTTTGTCTCAGCAATGATCGTCAAGGCACACCCAGTGCGGGGTACAGATATGGGGGAAGTGTATATAAAATAAAAGGATTTTTAACGCTCTATTCCGGAATCGGAGGGCCGTCATTTTATTTTGATGATTGTGCAAATTATGCACATTGCAAAAATTATATTTCCACAAAAATAATGTTCGTATGAAAATTTTACCTGGTCGATTTTTGGATTTTTTGGATTCGCTATATTTATCCGAATAATGAAGCTACAGCGAATATTTTGTCATAGGCTGATAGAAATGCAAATTTTTTTTTTTAGTTTTCCGAATACCGCTGAAAATTGCATTTTATAACATTTTTTTAAAATTTCAATTTGGAACCGCCATAACTTTCGCGGCCTTTGATGAAATTTATTCACAACAACGGTTTTTATATTTATTATATGTTTATATGTTTATACTCATATTTTTATTTATGTTTATATTTTTATATATATATTTTATGTTTATATTTTTATCTCCTTCTGTTGTAAAAGCCTTTGATGTGCTCGCCAAAAAAAATCTTGAAAAAAAATGTACTTCAAAAGTAAAAAATTTTGATATGTATTTGCCCATATCTGTATTGGTTGAAATATGTATATCTATAAGGTTTCCATTCTGTTACATTTTCAAAGTATCCAATTCGTGGTGTTTCCATAATATTATTATACCCTACACCACACTGTGGTACATGGTATTATAAGTTTGTTTCACGGCAGATGTTTGGAACACCTGAAAATAACACAGCTAGACCCACCTTAAAGTATACCGATCGACTCAGAATCACTAGCTGAGTCGATTTAACCATGTCCGTCCGTCCGTCCGTCTGTCCATGTAAAGTTGTTCGTCGACTACAGGTCGCAATTTCACTCCGATCGTTCTGAAATTTTGCAGTTTAGAGTATTTCGCAGCTGCAAAGATCCCTATTGAATTTGATTGAAATCGGTTTAGATTTAGATATAGCTCCCATATATATCTTTCGTCCGATTTGGCCCTTTAGTCCTATAGAAGCTGTATTTTACACCCAATCCTTTTGAAATTTAGAATGGTAGAGTTTCTTGATCCATGAACCAATATTGCCGAATTTGAAGAAAATCGGTTAAGATTTAGCTATAGCTCCCATATATATGTTTCGTCCTATTTGGACCTTTAGTCCTATAGAAGCTGTGTTTTACATCCAATCATTTTGAAATTTAGAATGGTAGAGTTTCTTGATCCATGAACCAACATTGCCGAATTTGAAGAAAATCGGTTAAGATTTAGCTATAGCTCACATATATATGTTTCGTCCGATTTGGCCCTTTAGTTCTATAGAAGCTATATATTACATACAATCGTTTTGAAATTTAGAATGGTAGAGTTTCTTGATCCATTAACCAACATTGCCGAATTTGAAGAAAATCGGTTCAGATTTAGATATAGCTCCCATATATATCTTTCGTCCGATTTGGCCCTTTTGTCCTATAGAAGCTGTGTTTTACATCCAATCATTTTGAAATTTAGAATGGTAGAGTTTCTTGATCCATGAACCAACATTACCGAATTTGAAGAAAATCAGTTAAGATTTAGCTATAGCTCCCATATATATGTTTCGTCCGATTTGGCCCTTTAGTTCTATAGAAGCTATATTTTACATCCAATCGTTTTGAAATTTAGAATGGTAGAGTTTCTTGATCCATGAACCAACATTGCCGAATTTGAAGAAAATCGGTTAAGATTTAGCTATAGATCCCATATATATGTTTCATCCGATTTGGCTCTTTAGATCCAATGGATTTTATACCCTACACCACACTGTGGTACAGGGTATTATTTAAGTATAAAATGTCCCAAAAGTAAATTTATGTAAACAATTTATACATGAATTACAAAATTTATATATCAGAGTTATTCAATATTACGAGAGTGGTGTAGGGTATTATATAGTCGGCCCCGCCCGACTGTAGCCTTTCCTGACTGGTTTTTTTTTATCTTTAAGGTTAGTTCGCATAAACATTGTTTCCGTATGTCACTAGTATTTTTGTAGTGCTTACTCCTTAAATGAAAATGGTTTTCTGTACATTTGATCCCATTGTGCAGTGCCAACAACAACAATAATACCACAATTGCAAGATGTATGCAACAAACCGCACAATCACACCAATGGTTTTTGTGTCCTTTTGTTGTTTTCATGTTAGCCTCGTTTGTAGTCCAATGTATCATTGTCGTCGTCGTTGTCGACAGACATCCTCGAACGAACATATGCCGGCAGCCAAGCCAAACGAGCTCCAGTTTATACATATGTATGTGTCTATGAATGAATACCACCATAGGATGGACCTTCGCCAGTGTGTGTGTATGTGTGTGTCAGCATAGATGTGGTGAGCTGGTGAAATATGCGAATACTAGAGCCTTTCAGGAATCTTCTGGCTTTTAGCCACTATCGCTATTTTCAAAACAACAAAGAAACGAGACACGCACTTTTCGCTTTTCTTTTGTTCGCAGGATCAACTGCATTAACGACTGAAGAGAAAGGAGGGGCAGGTGTGGAAAAGACAAGAATTTACACTGGTAACACCAAGAACCGAACAACAAACTATTTCATCTGGTGGTGCCACCAGAAGTGGTGGCAGTGGCTACCAGTGCCTTTGTATATCATCTTTAGGCGAATGGGTGTGTGTGTGTGCGTGTCACAGAAAGAAAGGTGGCAATAGAATTACAAAACAGCAGCTGTTGTTGCTGTTACATCTGCTGTCCTCGCAGCAGTGTTATCCTGGCAATAAATGGTGTTGTCAGCAAAGTTTCTCATGCAAATGAAAATGCCAACACTAGCACCACCACCTCCTGAGAAAAAGGACACCTAAAAACTCATGACACACTTTAGCTTATCGACTCCAGTGAGTGCACCACCACCGCCAAGTGCACTGGAGTCGAGGAAAAGTCAAAAAAATCCCTCCATTCATTTTCTAGAAATGCTAAAAGCTTTCCCAAAGACAAATGAGTAGATGCGAAGATCTTGGAAAGATTTGACAAAGTTGTTGATGAACACCTGAACTCTTTGTCAGATAACACCTGGGCTGGGCGTTTGGGAGCGACAAAAATGCTCTTCTTACTTTACAAATTAGTTTGCGTTGTGCAGCACTTCGGTGGTTTATTATTCTCATTTTTTTTTGATTTTCTATCCCTTTAAGGTTTGATAAGTCGTTGCGAGTTGATGCAGTCATTAGCAAAGTGCACCGAAATGGGTGAGTGATTTCTGATAGACTTAATGCCACCGACGTACATCATAGTTAGTTTTTCTCGGAAGATAATTATGTTCGCGTATTCACCGCATTCGATATTAATAGAATTTTTAAATGCCATGATTGCACTTGTTAACCGAAATACGGAAAAAGAAAATTGTTATTTGTTTGCTAATATTTCTTAGGTAATTTAGTTTTTTTTTGTTTGGGGGGAGAAGACTGTAAAAGATATAAATCAGCTCAGTTTTATAACAGAAAGTGACCAATTAGGGTAAATGATTGCTTTTACAAAGTCGTTGTTTTTTATTATTTCAATATATTTAGATCTCATTTAAGAAAAAAACCAGTAAGGAAGGGCAGAAAGTCGGGCGGGGCCGACTATATAATACCCTACACCTCCCTAACAATGCGATAAGGGTCATTGCGATAATAATTTGGAATAATTGGTAAATGGGTAGAAACATATTATCTAATTCTGAAACGATATCGCTAAATTAAGCAATATTCATTCCTAAAGTGAGAAACATCTATCTGGAAAATGTTGTTTGATACCAAATCAGGAGGAACATATGTATGGAGCTTTAATATAAATCTGAACCGATCTTCCCTGAATACTTATTCATGTAAAAAGACCTCCTTCTGTCGAATTTCGTACTGATCGGTTATAAAATACAGTCTCTACAGCGCTTACATGTCAAATCGAGGGTAACATATATATGGGAGCTATATCTAAATCTGAACCGATTTTCTCCGAATTTGGCAGTATTTCTTCATGTAATAAGAAACCTCTTTCTGCCGAATTTCGCACTGATCGGATATAAAATACAGTTTTTACAGCGCTTACAGGTCAAATCGGGGGTAACATATATATATCGGTGTTATATCTAAATCTAAACCGAGTTTCTCCGAATTTGGCAGTATTCCTTCATGTAATAAGAAACCTCTCTTTGTCGAATTTCGCACTGATCGGATATAAAATAACATTTTTACAGCGCTTACATGTAAAATCGGGGGTAACGTATATATGGGGGCTATATCTAAATCTGAACCGATTTCTTCCAAATTTAATAGTGTTCATCCATATAATAAGAAACCTCTTTCTGCCGAATTTCATACTGATCGGATATAAAATAAAGTTTTTACAGCGCTTATATGTCAAATCGGGGCTAACATATATATGGAGGCTATATCTAAATCTGAACCGATTTTAACCAAACTCAATAGGGATCGTCCTTGGGCCAAAAACAAGATATGTGTAAAGTTTCGTCGAGATCGGACCATAATTGCGACCTGTACTTTGATTACAAGAATACATGCACAGACGGACAGACAGACGGACAGACAGACGGACAGACGGACATAGCTAAATTAACTCAGAAAGTGATTCTAAGTCGATCGGTATAATAAACAATGGGTCTATTTCTTCTCCTTTTGGGTGTTACAAACAAATGCACAAAGTTATAATACCCTGTACCACAGTGTGGTGTAGGGTATAAAGAAGTATAACGGGGTTTTACAAAAGAGATGATATGATTTTAAAGTGACGTTTCGGCCATTTGTAATATGTCATGATATGTCATTTGTTTTTCATTGTATTCAGTAGTGTTTACAATTTCACGTTTACAAATTATTCAATTTTATTATCAAAATAATCGTTCTCCAGTGCAACTTTTCGTGCGCTAAGTCCATTTTTTTTTAAATCCAAAAAAAAAACACTTTCCAGTCGTCCTATGACCTTGACACCATAAGAGATATCGTTTAGCCATTGATCGATTCCCGATCCGACGTACCGTTAATAAGCTAGAGCAAAAATAAACTTTCCGTTCACATTTGAAAATGATGCTAAGTCCATTTTTTTTAAAAGCCACAAAAAACACTTTCCAGTCGACCTACGACCTTGACACCCATGAGCAATATTTTAGCTCCAGTTAAGAGCTATCTGTTTGCCATTGACCGATTGTGGCTACGTGCCACACAGCAAGTGAAACAAGTGAATTGTTGCGAGAAAAGTTTGGAGATTCGATTATTTCAAGAAATTGTGATATTGAATGGCCTCCAAGAAGTTGTGATTTAACACCATTAGACTATTTCTTGTGGGGTTATTTGAAGTCATTGGTCTTTCGAAATAAACCAGACTCTCTTCAAGCTTTACAAGTCAATATTGAACGTGCAATTTTTGACATACGACTTGATCTGGTGGACAAAAGTGCTCGAAAATTGGGTTCATCGAATACGTTCCTGCAGAAGAAGTCGTGGAGGCCATTTGAATGACGTTTTATTTAGAACTTAATTGTATCGATTGTACTTAACATTAAATAAAAAACTTTTGAATTTCCTTAACAATAAGTGTGTTTTTTAAAAGGAAATCATATTACTCTTATTCGAAAACCCTGTACAATATAATACCGGGTTTTCCAACAAGAGGTGTTATTTTGAATCATCCGGTATTTCGGTAGCTGTCACTTTTGAAGCTTGTATTCTGTGACAAGTAGAAACTACGCCATTACTAAAAATGGAACGATACACGATTCAACAACGCATTGAAATTAATAAAATTCGAAAAATTCAGAATCATCGAAAAATCAATTTGACTGATGAGGCTCATTTCTACGTCAACAAGCAAAATTGTCGCATCTGGGGCTCGGAAAACCCAAGAATTATTGTTGAGAAGCCTCTCCATCCTCAACGTGTGACTGTTTGGTGCGGTTTATGGTCCGGCGGGGTCATTGGACCTTACTTTTTCGAAACTGAGTTTGGATCAACAGTTACGGTGAATGGATTGCGCTATCGAGAGATGATTAATGATTTTTTATGGTCGGAGTTGGATGGTATTGATCTGGACAACGTTTACTTTCAACAAAACGGCGCTACGTGCCACACAATCAACGACACCATTGCTCTTTTACGGGAAAAGTTTCCGGACCGTGTTATCTCTCGAAGAGGTGATCACAATTGACCACCGAGATCTTGTGATTTAACACCTTGCGACTTCTTCCTTTGGAGCCACATGAAAGGTAAGGTATACGCCAACAGCCCAGCGTCGATTCAAGACCTCAAAGATAGAATTCGTGAGGCTATCGAGGACATAGACCAGCCACTTTGCTATTTGGTTATGGAAAATTTCATGAAAAGGATATGGTCCTGTAAACGTGGTCGTGGTGGCCATTTGGCTGATGTTGTTTTTCATTATTAACGGCATACCTTCCTCTTTGTTATGAAATAAATATCCGATCATTTATCTCAAAAATGCCATTTTTCTTTGAATACCACAATAACTACTGTTGTTGGAAAACCCTTTACAAAAATTAACAATTTTTTAAAATATTAATTGATATGGCCACAACATTTTGTCTCAGTGAGTACATCTGCTCGAAATTTTTTACATCGTATAGCAAATTTTGTTGTCTGTTCAGAAAAGTTGATGTGAGAGAAAAATTGGTTTATTTTCCTCTGATATTAAGACAATGTTAGGACAGGGTTAGAAAAAAAAAAATAAAAAAAATGCATCCAGAAATGTAATAACGACATAAAATATTGAAATAATTAATATGAAATATTTTGTAATTTGTAGGATATCACAAATCGAAAAGAAATTCGCAAATCATCAATTCCACAATGAGAAAATGTTTTTTTTTGGTTTCTCTCCTATATTTAGATATACTACAAAAGCCGGAATCCAAAATACCTTTGCAGATTTGTTTGTAGCTTGTATATTTTAGAAGAGAATATATGTTTTCAATTTCTTGGCATTTTAATATGTTGTGAAATAATCAGGCTACAGCCAGATGATATTCTATTAATCTAAAAGTGCGTTAATTGTATATAAATAGGATCAAAGTAGAATACTACATATATACAGTATTTTTTTCAATTTAACTTTTGATCCACTTTGTGGAAGTAGAATTCCACCAAATTTTTACCAGCTACACGCTAAAAAAAATTCGTTTCTGTAGTATATTGTCGCAAACATATTCGGCTTGAAGTATACAGATGTTTAGGTTACACTCCAAATATATAATATTTGACACCCACAAATATTATATGTTTGGGAGGATATTGTTTAAAACCAAAATATGTTCACATTCTAATATTTTTATACCCTACACCACACTGTGGTACAGGGTATTATAAGTTTGTTTCACGGCAGATGTTTGTAACACCTGAAAATAACACAGCTAGACCCACCTTAAAGTATACCGATCGACTCAGAATCACTAGCTGAGTCGATTTAACCATGTCCGTCCTTGAATTTGGTTGAAATCGGTTCAGATTTAGATATAGCTCCCATATATCTTTCGTCCGATTTGTCCCTTTAGTTCTATAGAAGCTATATTTTACATCCAATCGTTTTGAAATCTACAATGGTAGAGTTTCTTATCCATGAACCAAAATTGCCGGATATGAAGAAAATCGGTAAAGATTTGCTATAGCTCCCATATATATGTTTCATCCGATTTGGCTCTTTAGTCCTGTAGAAGCTGTATTTTACATCCAATCATTTTGAAATTTAGAATGGTAGAGTTTCTTGATCTATGAACCAACATTGCCGAATTTGAAGAAAATCGGTTAAGATTTAGCTATAGCTCCCATATATATGTTTCGTCCAATTTGGCTCTTTAGATCCAATCGTTTTTATACCCTACACCACACTGTGGTACAGGGTATTATTTAAGTATAAAATGTCCTAAAAGTAAATTTATGTAAACAATTTATACATGAATTACAAAATTTATATATCAGAGTTATTCAATATTACGAGAGTGGTGTAGGGTATTATATAGTCGGCCCCGCCCGACTTTAGCCTTTCCTTACTGGTCTTATTTGGAACTAGTTTTTCTGAAATAAAGATTAATTTGTCTTTAAATATTTTGTCAATGCCTTAATATAAAGACAAGTTTTCTGTTTTTCAGATGTTCAAAGAGCAATTTTTTTATAAATTTTATATTTTTGTAAAACTTAATTGAAACTTGAATCGTATGTATAATCTTTCGTAAATATAAATTGGATTGACGGATTGACAAAGAGTGATGAACTGGAATATTTATAAATTAAAAGACATTTTTAGCTATAAAGTTTAACACGAAAACTAGGAAAAACTAACTAAAATTCGAATAAGACAGCAAAGTTTTAAAAATCTTTTTTAAATAAAATATATTTGGGAAGCTTCTTAAACAATAACTTTGTTTGTGTGTAAACACATATTTTATTTGTGAAATTGGGTTTGCAAATAAATTATGTTCTAATATATTAATACATGCGTTCCAAACAAAATTTCTTGATTTTCAATTAAAATTTATTTGTTAACAAATATATAATATTTAAAAAAATCGTTTCCAAGTATATTTTCTTTCAATTCAAACATATCAAAAATGACGATTTTCCCCCGTGTATAGAATCGATTACGTAGATTCTTAAAATGGTGTATGTATATGCGTATACGCTATTGTTTTATTGAAGGGACGATATGTGACTCAGACGGTGCCCCTCATAACTCAAAAAGTACTTAACAGATCCTTTTGAAATTTTTAACACTATTTCTTTACATAATTTACGAGGTAAGTGTACCCAAAAATTGAAAAATTTTAATTTCGATAAAATGCTGTCGTTGCCATATTTTTTTTATATTTTTTTTATGAAAATTTTACACAATAAAGTTATACAGGGTTGCCCATATTCGACGGACCCATCTGGCAACGCCATAACTTTTGACAGAGATGTCAGATCGCTTAATGACATACCGCGTTTGAAGCGTCAGTCCAAGCAGATTTTTACCATGGAACAATACACGCCACGCGAGCGCTCTGAAATAGTTGAAATTTACATTCAACAGAAGAAGTCAATTGTGAAAACTCAAAAAACAAAATTATCATGTCCGATGAAGCCCATTTCACATTGAATGGGACCGTAAATAAGCAAAATTGCCGTATTTACGCCACTGAAAATCCTCAGGAGATTCAAGAATTGCCTCTTCATGACGAAAAAGTCACAGTTTGGTGCGGCGTTAGTGCGAAAACGGTCATTGGGCCGTTTTTCTTCCAAAACGAAAATGGCCATGCTGTTACCATCAACCAGGAGCGTTATCGCGACATGATGACCAATTTTGTGATGCCAATTATTCGTCGAAAGCGTATGAGGCAGTTCTGGTTTCAACAAGACGGCGCTCCATCGCACACAAGTCGCATAACAATCGATTTTCTGAAGAATTTGTTTCCGGGCCGTTTGATGTCGAAAAGTTGTGATTTGGACTGGCCACCGCGTTCGCCCGATTTGACGCCGCCTGACTTCTTCTTGTGGGGATATTTGAAGTCAAAGGTTTACGTTAACAAGCCAAGGACCGTAGAAGAGCTCAAGGACAACATTCGTGAAGAAATAGCCGCTATTCCGGCCGAAATGTTGGCGAAAACGATGGAAAATGCTGCAAAAAGGGCACAATACGCCATCAACGCCAGAGGCGGCCATTTGAGAGATATCATATTCAAAAATTGATGTAAACAAATCTACTTGGAACAAATTAAATGATTAAGATTGCCAACCGCCAAATTTTTATTTTTTTCTTTGATTTTTTTTTAAAAAAAACATGGGTCCGTCGAATATGGGCAACCCTGTACTTTAATGTGCCATTGGTTTCAATCAAAAAATTTTAACCGTATCGTCACAAAAAAAAAATCATAAAAATGTGCCTTTTTTGCATGTATTAAGTTCGAAAACACTTTGGGCAACAATTTTATTAATACAATAGTTAATTAGCTATATGGATTGGAAAAAATGACAGTTTGACCAAAATGTCAATATTCAATACCCTCCAACTTGGACAGTTCTTAACAGATCTCGATGCAATTTCGTGTCACAAATACTATCCAATAGGACTAAACTTGTAAGTTTCACCCCGATCAGAAGACATCGGTTTCGCTCACTTGACATGAAATCGCCCATACGAGTAGTATATGTAGATTTTTAAATTGCACTGAGTTTCTTGGATTTTCTTAGCAGATGCTATTGTAAACACCATATCTTATTCAACCATATCTTCGAAATTATTCACAATATATATTATTAATATATTATTTAAAAGAAAAATAATTTTAACTCAAATTTCAATATCAGTGTAATATTTCAAGCTTATATTCAATATCATGTCACTTGAGTCAACATCAATAATCCATTTTTTGTTTGCAATGGCAAAACTATGTATATTAATATGTTTCTCGTAATGTTTGACGTTATTTGTCAATATCTGCTGTGTACAAAATTGTACTACAAAATTTATTGGATCGGAATTGATGGGGAGCAAAAGAAGAAAAAAACTGGGAAATGCTATCGAAAGGATAAGTCGACTTAACAACACCACCCTCAAATGGATTAAACCTATTCTGAAGAGAGGTTACCTGTGGTCGAATGTTGTTCGTTTCTAGTTGAACAACGGGAAGAGATTTGGGGCAAATTTTCTTATTTTGTGCAATGCTATACCAAAATACTATACCAATCAAAACACTTAAAACAATTAGAAAAAATTAGATTTTTTCACTGAGTTTCTTGTTTTTTGCTTGCACGAAAAAAACAATAAAAGTAGAAAAAAAATTCGAAAAAAAGGTTTGTTCCATTAATTTTTGAAGCTACACGGGAGAAAATTGTAGTCTTTGATATGTTTGAATTGAAAGAAAATATATTTGAAACAAAATTTTTTAAATATTTAATATTTGTGAAGAAATACGTTCTATTTGAAAATCAAGAAATTATGTGTGGAACGCATATATTAATATATTAGAAGAAAATAGATTTGCGAACTAACATTCACAAATAAAATATGTATTTACACCAAAACAATGTTATTGTTTAAGAAGTTTTTCAAGCATATTTTATTTAAAAAAGATTTGTAAAATTTTCCTAGATTACGTGTAATAAAGGGTGGTTGAATTTTAAGGGCCGATGTTGATTTTGAATAAAACTCAAATTATTTAGGAAATTATTATCATTTCTTCTTATTATGATAATATTGATATGGTTTAATTATGTATGGAACAAAAGATCGGCCAAATGGCCGGCGCGACCTCGTCGGCACTCCTCCATTCGATGGTTCCAATTTTCGATGACGCTGAGGCATAATTAAGGTTCTATGCCGTTAATGTGCCGAATTATCTCATCCTTTAGCTCTTGAGTTGTTGCTGGCTTGTCGACGTACACCTTTTTTTTTTCAAATAACCCCAAAGAATGAACTCCAACATCGACATCGCCACGACGTGAGATAACACGGCCATTGAATTTGTTGCGCAAAAGAGCCATTGTTTCGTTAGCTGTGTGGCAAGTGGCACCGTCCTGTTGAAACCACATATTGTCCACACCCATATCTTCCAATTCGGGCCATAAAAAGTTCGTTATCATCTCACGATAGCGAACACCATTCACAGTAACTGCCTGACCGGCCTCATTTCGAAGAAGTATGGCCCGATGACGTCGCCAGCCCATAAGCTGCACCAAACGAAATGGGCGAGAATGCATAAACACCTATTACATCTCCTACAGACCTGGTTTGCTGAAATTAGCGCACAATTCTCCCGATTGTGAACACATTTGGTCGATTATGCTGATCAAAAAAACATCACGAAGTGTATGAAATGCATTTTGAATTGAACGCCCATTTTCGTAAAGGGCTTAAAAAACTTTAACGAGTTGCTCGATTGTGTATCTTTCCATGGTTCAAATTGAGTTAGTCTGAAATTAAGAAACGTTTAGGAGTGGTTCACATTCAACATAGGCCCTTACAATTCAACCACCCTTTATTAACTAAAAAAATTGCTATATTTTGTTGTTCCATCTTGGTTCCATTTTGAGTATTTCATAGTCTGTTCAAAATAGTTTGACACTGTAGTACCAAAAAACCAAGGACTTTATTTAATAAATTTTCAGGATATTCAAAGATTAAGGATATTTCCATATTTTCACCTCCATCCAGCAAAAGGAGGTAAATATTGAAGAAGAGTAGCAGAGTTTTTCATTGGTATTAATATCTTCAAAATACGTAAAGCAGTTAAGAAGATATGGTTAATTTAACAAATAGTAATTTTGAGAAAAAAAACCTTGAAATAGGTAACTTTAGAGCTCTGTACCACAAAAACTACAATGAATTTTGAAAAACTAAAAAGGAATTTTGTGAAAATTTTAAGGGGTCATTTTTTGAGTTGGTCGATCTGCTTTGGAATTACCCAGTCAAAATAATAAAAGTATATTCCTTGAAAATTTTAAATTAAAGAAAAAACATAACATTTTTTTAATTATGATTTTATAGAATTATACCCCTCAAACAACGCAAAAAAAAGTTTGTAGGCCTTGGACACAACATTCTTTATGTATTTTGTTATCATTAGCAATACAACACTGATAAAACAATATTTCTTTTTATTCAGCTCCGATAGGGTGGGGTAGGTTATCACATAGTCGGCTCTGCCCGACGTGAGCACTTTTTTACTGGTTTTAGCAGTAACCCTTAACTTATGCACATAACTATTCAGTTGTTCAATTAATTTAATTAATTAAACAATTGTGTATCCGATTAATTTTTTGATTAAAATTTGATGGTTTTCCAATAGGGATGATATGATTTTGAAGTGACGTTTCGGCCATTTGTAATATGTCATGATTTGTCATTTGTTTTTCATTGTATTCAGTAGTGTTTACAATTTCATCATGAAGAGATATAAGCAAAGAACACCGTTTACAAACTATGCAGTTTTATTATCAAAATAATCGTTCTCCAATTGCAAATTTTCGCGCGCTAAGTCAATGTTTTTAAAATCCAAAAAAAAAAAAAAACTTTCCAGTCGACCTACGACCTTGACACCCATGATCAATATTTTAGCTCTTTAGCGTTGAGAGCTAAATCTTTTTGCCATTCACCGATTCCCGATCCGACGTACCGTTAAGGAGCTAGAGCAAAAATAAACTTTCCGTTCACATTTGAAAATTATGCTAAGTAAATTTTTTTTAAATCCAAAAAAAAACACTTTCCAGTCGACCTACGACCTTGACAGCTCTCGTTAAGAGCTATATTTTTGCCCTTGACCGATTGTGGCTACGTGCCACACAGCAAATGAAACAATTGAATTGTTGCGAGAAAACTTTGGAGTTTCGATTATTCCAAGAAATTGTGATATTGAATGGCCTCCAAGAAGTTGTGATTTCACACCATTAGACTATTTCTTGTGGGGTTATTTGAAGTCATTGGTCTTTCGAAATAAACCAGACGCTCTTCAAGCCTTACAAGTCAATATTGAACGTGCCATTCATGACATACGACTTGATTTAGTGGAAAAAGTGCTCGAAAATTGGGTTAATCGAATTCTTTCCCGCAGAAGAAGTCGTGGGGCAATTTGAATGACGTTTTATTTAGAATTTAATTGTATCTCATTAAATAAAAAACTTTTTAATTGCCTTAGCAATAAGTGTGTTTTTTCAAAGAAGTCATATCACTCTTGTTGGAAAATCCTATTTCTATTAATATAGCAGTCAATTCAGATTATTATGTGGTCATTTTTTTTTTGTTGAATTAATTTAATTAATTAAACAATTGTTTATCCGATAAATTTTTTAATTGAAATTATTTAAAATTGATACCTTTTTAAATTTTAGCAGTCAATTCAGATTATTATTCTATGTGTGAAATATTTATGCCAAAGCAACCTAGGATTTTCTCTCAATATTTCCAAATGCCCCAAACAATACAACGCACTTAATACACATCCCTCATTCTATAAAAGTACCGAAAGGGAATATTTCATATTTTTAGACAAATTTGAAACTATAGAGATGTAAAATATGTACACATGTGTTTTTGGGACTTTGCTTATGCAAAAAAAAAAATGGAATACATGTATTCTATATATACATATTTCCATTTTTATGAATTTCATATGTACTCGTACCCTACACACATATGCGAATTGGCTCTGTGGCGCAAACACGAAGTGAAATACAATACTTAGCGTCATATTCTCTGTACTTGTTAGACGCTTAAGGGGCTTTTGTGCATCAATGATGGAACAAGGAGTCATATTGCTGCCACACATGCCACAGCCACTGCTACTGCTCCTCCTCCTCTTAACAAAGTGTACCTTTCTTTTCTCGGTATTTGTTATTTTAAGCTGGATTCTGGGGTTGGCAGCAGTTTTGTTGTTGCGTTTGTATCCTTGTGAAAGTGGTGTTCGTGTTGCTATGAATTATTACTAACTTGGTCGACAAAAGTTGCCATGGTTTGTGAAAGAGTTATTGTAGATAAAAATTAAAATGGTTACTCTCAAAATAAAAAAAGTATTCTTCTTTGTTGCAATTTAATATAGCCTAAGAAGCGAAATAGTGTTTATATCAAAACATTGAACGATGTGTACTTATTTTTTGTTCTGATGCATTTTTTATACCCTACATCACACTGTGGTACAGGGTATTATGATTTTGGGCATTTGTTTGTAACACCCAAAAGGAGAAGAGATAGATCCATTGTCTGTCCGTCTCTCTGTAGATGTATTCTTGTAATCAAAGTACAGATCGCAATTATGGTCCGATCTCAACGAAACTTTGCACATATCTTTCTTTAGGCCCAAGGACGATTCCTATTGAATTTGGTTAAAATCGGTTCAGATTTACATATAGCTCCCATATATGCGAGTATGTATCTCCGATTTGGCATATATGCACTGTATAAGCAACATTTTTGAACCGATTTGTAAAAAATTGACAGAGAGTAGTCTCGTGATACACTTAGAGACAATACAAAATTTGGGGGAAATCGGTTCAGATTTAGATATAGCCCCCATATATATGTTACCCCCGATTTGAAATTCAAGCACTGTAGAAACTGTATTTTATATCCAATCGCAGCGAAATTCGTCAGAATAAAAAGGTTTCTTATCACATGAAGTAATACTGCCACATTCGGAGAAACTGTATTTTATATCCGATCACAGCGAAATTCGGCAGAAAGAGGTTTCTTATAACATGAAGGAATACTGCCAAATTCGGAGAAAATCGGTTCAGATTTAGATATAGCCTCCATATATATGTTAGCTCCGATTTGACATCTAAGCCCTGTAGAGACTGTATTTTATATCCGATCAGTACGAAATTCGACAGAAAGAGGTTTCTTATTACATGAAGGAATACTGCCAAATTCGGAGAAACTCGGTTCAGATTTAGATATAGCCCCCATATATATGTTACCCCCGATTTGAAATTCAAGCACTGTAGAAACTGTATTTTATATCCGATCACAGCGAAATTCGGCAGAAAGAGGTTTCTGCCAAATTCGAAGAAAATCGGTTCAGATTTAGATATAGCCTCCATATATATGTCAGCTCCGATTTGACATCTAAGCCCTGTAGAGACTGTACTTTATATCCGATCAGTACGAAATTCGACAGAAAGTGGTTTCTATTTTACATGAATGAGTATTCAGGGAAAAACGATTCAGAATTATATATAACATTCATATATATTAGAGTGCCTCAAAAAAAAAAGTTGCAAATGTACCCCCTCAGAAATGAAGATTGATATGTTTTAGAGTGATTCCCAAAATATTTTGGTTCTAGCTATTTGTGAGCTGGACCAGTTGCAAAACACCTCCAAAAACATGGTTTTTCGTCAGTAACATAACCGATATTATACTTATATTAAAATAAACGACCAAATTTAGTGGAAAAATATCAGCGCTTTTATTTTGCATTTAAAAAAATTTTAAATTTGTTTTTACACTCCAGATATTAACATTTTTGTGAGATTTTTTTACGTTTTTCCATATGATTTTCATGAAATTTTAAATATCTCGCATGTTTTCCATCGTAATTTCGATGTTAGGGTACCGTCGGAAAGGTTTTTTTCAATGCTATCCACTCCTGTATCTTATTAATCATTTCTGATAAGAAATATTGTACCAGTGCTAATAACAAATAGGTTGATTTAAATAAATACTTTGTTAAATAATTATGTACTTTGTTATGATATCGAAAAACATCAACACGAGTATAGCATTACAATTTCATTCAAAAGAGCATAAAAATTTTACACATAATCTCATAAATTATTCTCGTTTCCAAAAAAGTTGCTCCATTAGCCTCAAAAAGAAAACGTTAAAATGTAGTTTGTTCCACGCGAATTAATAAAAAAAAAATTGCCAAGGTGTTGCGATGTAATACAACATTTACTGTTTTTGAGAGATAAAACCAATATTCGAACATTGGGGTTCTACAAATTTTATGAATTTGTAACCAATGACATTCTACAGGTTTGGAAAAGAACGCAGCTTCCAGTAATAAGTAGGATTTTAATTCGTAAAAAGCTGGTGAAGTTTGTAGAAAGGTATCGCGATAACATAAAGAATCCATTGCATTATATAGAGAAGCAGTGGAATGAACTATTTTGTGTAACCAGCTGCAGATGTCCTCTTAAGAGCCAATCCTGCTTAGCAGTCATTGATAAAAACCGACCAGGTCACATAATCAGCAAAATTGTGTCACGTAAGGAATATCCTAAAATGAATTCCCGAAAAGATTTCTTAAATATAAAGTAACTCCTTGTAACACGCTTTTACAACCATTTTTATTTAATTGATAAATACATAAATTTGTGACCATGAAATTAGCAAACATATGCATTTTACCTAAAAATCGGTAATTTTAACCAATTATGGACCAGATACAGAAAGTTAATATTTATATTCAGAATGGGTTAAGTAGACTCAGAAATAGATAGAATCGGAAAAGACCTTTCCAACGGTACCCTAAAATCTAAATTACGATGGAAAACATGTCAGATATTTAAAATTTCATGAAAATCATTTGGAAAATCGTAAAAAAATCGCACAAAAATGTTAATATCTGGAGTGTAAAAACAAATTTAAAATTTTTTTAAATGCAAAATACAAGCGCTGATATTTAATAATATCGGTTATGTTACTGACGAAAAACCCTGTTTTTGGAGGTGTTTTGCAACTGGTCCAGCTCACAAATGGAAATAGCTAGAACCAAATTATTTTGGGAATCACTCTAAAACATAACAATCTTCATTTCTGATATGTATATATTCTTCCTGATTGGGTTACAAAGCGCTATAGAAGTTGTACTTTACTTCCGATCAGTACAAAATTCTCCAGAAAGATGTTTCTCAATTTAGGAACGAATATTGCATATTTTAGCGATTATCGGTTCAGAATTAGATATATCCACATATATATGTATGTTCTTACCTATTACCAATTATTCCAAATTATTATCGCAATGACCCTTATCGCATTGTTAGGGAGGTGTAGGGTATTATATAGTCGGCCCCGCCCGACTTTCTGTCATTCCTTACTGGTTTTTTAAATGGAATACTGTAAATGAGTACTGAAACTGTAAAGTTTTAACTAAATTGCTTAGAAAATAGGTTTTATGGCTTAAAGAACGAAAATTGGGAACGACCTCTATAGGAGAGCTATAACAAAACATTAATCGAAACGGCTGATTTTCTATACCCAGCGACCTGCGAAATATTTCTGTTAAATTTTATCAACCTAGATCTATGTATTACGACGATCGACATTCGAAATTGGACCCCCAGTTCCAATTCCAGAAAGTTTACCTATACTAACTAGTTTACCTATACTAACTATGATGGCACCGTCCGACAGTAAGTATGGATGTCATAGATCTGAAAGTAGACCCCAAGTAGAGCTTCTTAAATGATTTCTAAGGCAAATTTTGAATTAATTTCGATATTTTATATTCTATACATATATGTAAAAAAACGGCATATTTTTGAAAATTTCCTCAACTGAAATTTCCCTACATATGTTGAACTAACATTTTTCTTTGAGTATAACAGCTACGCATACATTCAGTATTTGTAATATTCATGTGTTCAGTTGCATGCCCACCAACGTCACAACATCATTGTCGTTGGCGGCGTCTGACAAGGTATGAATGCATGAACAATGTATGGTCGTCATCTCATGTTATCCTGGATTTAGTAACTGCTCTTCACTGGGTACCTGGAAAAATAAATACGAACCAACTATAGCCAAACGCCACGTTGCCTGGAAGTTTGTCCACCTACAGCAGCTACTGTGCTCTGTCGAGTTCAGAGCTCGCTTATCCTGCAAACAATGAACGAATAAAGCAAGTCAACGCAACGCACCGCACCGCACCAAGGACTCCAACCAATTAAGGATTTTTGGATTTTATGTCGTCTTCTGTCCGGTTCGGTTCTGTTGTTTACACTTTGTTAACTCAAATAAATGCATTCAGTCATTTGTTCATTGTATCAAATTAAGCAGAGCGAGAGAGAGAGAGTGTAGAGAAAGTGAAGAGTAGAGTGCAAATGAATGCCATAAGATCCTTCCTTATGCTTTTGTTGTTTCATCTCCTTCTTGTAGTTATTTTTTTCGGTTTGTGATAAAAAATCCTTTACAGTGTGTTGTGTGGGCACTGAAGGATATAATAACAAATTTTGCATTTCTTTCCGAGATGTCGCAATCGGATTTCGGTAAATTCACTTTTTCTGGGAATGTTAAAAGAACTATTGGCTGCGGGAAAGTTTCGTTTGGATGCACAGTGTTTTCTAAAATATTCTAAGGTAAACAATCCGAATACAATACATCTATGGGGGACTTCATGTCAAATGATGTGAACTTTTAAAACGGATGTCCTCTGATAGGGATGAAATTTTCAGACAAAATTAGAAGGTGTTGAATTCGACATTTTGGTCAAACAGTCCTCCTCATCCGTTCATCGGTCGATACCGATGAAAAAATTATATTTGAAGATATCGCCGATGCGATATCTTGGAAGATATTGGAAAAAATCACCTTTTTATGAACATTTTATGTAATTATTAAAGAAATCTTATATCATCGAAAATTGCACAATTATTATAAATATTTATATTATTTTATCGTAAAGTCTAATCGGTCATAAATAACGGGTTTTCCAAAAGGGATGATATGATATTGAAATGACGTTTCGGACATTTGTAATATGTCATGATCTGTCATTTGTTTTTCATTGTATTCAGTAGTGTTTAAATTTTTTTTTTGTTATTTGTACTATCATCATTATATTTATACCCTACACCACACTGTGTTACAGGGTATTATAAGTTTGTTTCACGGCAGATGTTTGTAACACCTGAAAATAACACAGCTAGACCCACCTTAAAGTATACCGATCGACTCAGAATCACTAGCTGAGTCGATTTAACGATGTCTGTCCGTCCGTCCGTCCGTCTGTCCATGTAAAGTTGTTCATCGACTACAGGTCGCAATTTCACTCCGATCGTTCTGAAATTTTGCAGTTTAGAGTATTTCGCGGCTGTTAAGATCGCTATTGAATTTGGTTGAAATCGGTTCAGATTTAGATATAGCTCCCATATATATCTTTCGTCCGATTTGGCCCTTTAGTCCTATAGAAGCTGTATTTTACATCCAATCGTTTTGAAATTTAGAATAGTAGAGTTTCTTGATCCATGAGCCAACATTGCTGAATTTGAAGAAAATCGGTTAAGATTTAGCTATAGCTCCCATATATATGTTTCCTCCGATTTTGCTCTTTAGTCCTGTAGAAGCTGTATTTTACATCCGATCGTTTTGAAATTTAGAATGGTAGAGTTTCTTGATCCATGAACCAACATTGCCGAATTTGAAGAAAATCGGTTAAGATTTAGCTATAGCTCCCATATATATGTTTCGTCCGATTTTGCTCTTTAATCCTGTAGAAGCTGTATTTTACATCCAATCGTTTTGAAATTTAGAATGGTAGAGTTTCTTGATCCATGAATCAACACTACCGAATTTGAAGAAAATCGGTTAAGATTTAGCTATAGCTCCCATATATATCTTTCGTCCGATTTGGCCTTTTAGTCCTATAGATGCTGTATTTTACATCCAATCGTTTTGAAATTTAGAATGGTGGAGTTTCTTGATCCATGAACCAACATTGCCGAATTTGAAGAAAATCGGTTAAGATTTAGCTATAGCTCCCATATATATGTTTCATCCGATTTGGCTCTTTAGATCCAATATACATGAATTACAAAATTTTATATCAGAGTTATTCAATATTACGAGAGTGGTGTAGGGTATTATATAGTCGGCACCGCCCGACTTTAGCCTTTCCTTACTGGTTTTAAAATTAGTTTCATTATGCTATTCTCGAATTCATAATAAGTATAATTCATGAGTTGTTACTATCACATTTCTTATCATTGGAATTTTAAATACCTATTCTCGAATTTCTGTGACAAAATGAAAGCTTTATAATTTAAAAAATGTTGGCATTGCTGCCCAATGAAAAAATACAATATTAAAAGCTTTTTGGTATAAAGAAATGTGTTCCTTAAAAGTCATATTTTTATCTAATATTATTCCCAGATATTTGATACTGTTTTTAAGTGGAACTTCTGCCCCTTGTACGTCTAAAGATATGGTGGGATTTCTTTTAGGAGATTTATTAAAAGGGAAAATAATCACCCTTATTCCAGTTGGCGTCATCGACGTCGATTCTTGGTCGACACTGTTTAGATTGACGACTTCATAAATTTTGAAATATTTTTAAGTTATAAAATGGGTTTTTGTTAGTTCATGGATACCAAAAACATTCGTTTTGGCGTAAAGATGACAAAGCTAGAGCTTCATAGATATGACGAAAATGATGTGACGACGTCGACGACGCCAACTGGAATAAGGGCGAATAGCTTGTGTCTTGTCTTCATTTATTTTTATTTTCCACTTTGAGAAGTATTTTTCTGCGTCTATGAGGAATTTTTTCATATTTTTAATTATTGCATTCCATAGCTTTCGACTTGTTATAATTGCAGTATCATCGGCGTATAAGGCAGTACTGTTCCTTTTTTCAACTTTAAAGTCTGATGTGAATAGATAGTATACGATAGGTGACAGGATAGATCCTTGAGGTACACCAGCAGGGATACATCTTTCGTCCGCTAAGTCCATTTTTTTAAAATCCAAAAAAAAAACACTTTCCAGTCTACCTACCACCTTTTATTTAAGCTCTTAAGCGTTAAGAGCTATCTTTTTGCCATTGACCGATTCCCGATCCGACGTACCGTTAAGGAGCTATAGCACAAAAAACATTTGAAAAGGATGCTAAATCCATTTTTTTTTTAATCCAAAACAAAACACTTTCCAGTCGACCTACGACCTTGACACCCATGAGCAATATTTTAGCTCTAGTTAAGAGCTATCTTTTTGCCATTGACCGATGGTGGCTACGTGCCACACAGCAAATAAAACAATTGAATCTTTGAATGGCCTCCAAGAAGTTGTGATTTAACACCATTAGACTATTTCTTGTGGGGTTATTTGAAACTATATATATCATTGATCTTTCGAAATAAACCAGACTCTCTTCAAGCTTTACCAGTCAATACTGAACGTGCCATTCATGACATACGACTTGATTTAATGGAAAAAGTGATCGAAAAATGGGTTAATCGAATTCGTTCCTGCAGAAGAAGTCGTGGAGGGCATTTGAATGACGTTTTATTTAGAACTTAATTGTATCGATTTTACTTCACATTAAATAAAAAACTTTTGAATTTCCTTAACAATAAGTGTGTGTTTTTTTTTCAAAGAAATCATATCACTCTTATTAGAAAACCCTTTATATTATTATACCGCAAAAAACAGTTGTCCAGTGCAATTTCTTCGAAGTTTATTCGACTTCTGACCACTGTGTTTGCTTAGTGATGCGGGCTTAGTCTGACAACTTTGACTATATTTGTGAATTTGTTAAAAAGTTGTTGTTTTCTTTATTTGGGAAATCTCTTCTTTCGTCCTAGACTTCCTTTTCCTCCCGATCCGTGTAGTTTCTATTCCTTTGTTGTGTGTGTTTTTTTATTTAATTTCAAATATTTTTTTTCTGAGTTAATTTGAAAGTTTCTGTTTTTGTGTTTGTATGACAATAGGGTCCTTTGGTCAACTGTGGTCCACAAAGCAGAAAAACACACACAGACAGACACCGAATGGGTGGGAAAGAATGGAAAGAAAAACAGAGGGAAGTGGAAATGGTGCGAGAAATGTTAGTGAAAAGAGGCAGAACTAACTTAGCAAAGCCATTTTCCACTTAAGAATTGTTAATGCAAAAATAATCTGGTAAACTGGCGACTTAGCTTTGGGTCATAATGGTCCGCAACACAAACACACGACAACCCAAACCAAGTTAAAAGAATGCTTCCATGCTTTGTGGCCATAAAGTTAAAGCCATTCATTTTGTCTTAGTCGCCTGCATAGTTAAAGCGGCACAGTGGGGGGAGTATAGAAATTGTCATGCTTTTATAGATGATGATAATTTTGAGAAATATGAAGTTCAAAATTCCAAAATCTCAGAATCAATAACTTTTAACTGTATAAAAGTTTGTCGTGTTTTATTTTGCAGGCTGAAAAATATACCAGATTTGTGGCAAATAAAACACAAAATTCACAATGTCTTAATATTCTCCTAAAATTTGGCAACACGGAGTAGAATTGTTTACTTTTAGGCGCATTTCAAATTTTGATTCTTTGAAGAAGGATGATTCATGTATGAATTAAAATCTATTCCCAGAAAAGAGATGGCAACACTGTAAAATTATAGACGTGGAAACATAATGGATTGCTGGTAAATGAAACACAAAAGATGATAGGTCAACATTTTGCCCCTAAAAGTCGGCAACATGGAAAGGGATAGCCGATTTGTAGGCGCATCATTGAAGCACAGTGTTGCATAAAGAGATGATCTAGTCAAGTACTGACATTGTTTTCATATACATTAGACGGCATACAGAAAACTTAAGCTTCAGGCATTCAAGCTTGGGGGCCGTTCAAGTATTACGTAAGCACTATAGGGGGGTGGGGGGTCTTTGCTTTGCTTATTTTTGATGACATTGGGGGGGGGGGTGTGTTGGAGATGGTGATTACGTCAGCAGTAGTTCTTTACTTTTTTCCACATATGACAACCCACACAGATTGTGATTACTTCAGCAGTAGTTATTTACTTTTTTACACATATGGCAACCCACACAATGTCTATGCTCGAAAACAAAACCCATATTCGGGGATTCCCATAAATAATGAGTACATTTAGGTACTCGCTTAGAATTTCTTCAATCAGTTTCGTTTCGGTACGATTGACGATTTGACGTGGTGTAAGCAAAGCAAAGCAAGTAAATATTTGTGTTACCGTTGATCCACTTTCGCCAAAGTGGAATTGTTTAAGATGTCGTTTCAAATAGACAAATCCAAGTTATACCAACAATTGTTTGAAAGTTTTGAAAAATCTCATACAAATACAAAACTACAAAAAGTACAGAAGTTAGTTAACGAAGTGTGGCGTAATTATAAGTTACAAGCAAAATCGGACAAGGAACTTGATATTATTGTCTCTAAGAGAATTGAAGAAGAATTGCAAGCAGCGACTAAGAATAAATCCAATCTACTACGATTTTTTTCCAAGGTGAGTGATGAAGTTAATGTAAATTAAACAATCACCCCTATCGCAGAAAAAATTTCACGTGAAATGTTTTGATCCCTAGAAAATACAAAGTAGAAATTGAAGTCTATAGGTATATTATTCTGCGTTAAAGAGATTTGCAATGAAGAAAATGATAACTACTCGTCTTAAAAGTCTATTCAAGTGGAATTATTTTCACTTTCCATTTTTATTATATCCCTTCAATTTTTCTGGGGAGCAAAACTTTTCACATGGAATTTTATTCACGATAGGGGTGAATATTAAATGTACTCACCATAGTGTGTATGTATTAATAAGACAAACATTAGCAGTACCTATAAAATGTTTTAATTTTTAGGCAACGAATACCTGTAAGCCTGCAGAAAAACCACAAATTATACAGCCAGCTTCAAATTCTAAAGAACAAAAAGACGACATAAACCCCGGAGTGGAATCATAACAGCAATGCGAAAACACAGAAAACACAGATAAACAGCCGAGAGCAAAACCTTCGCAGGAAGCTATGAAAAATAAGATTGCTCTACTCGAAAAAAATCTGAATGCTTTGTATTCTGCCAGAGATAGTATGCCAAGCCGTGTTGAAGTTGATAAACAAATCAATAAGTTGCGCGAAGAATTAAAAACAGCGAAAATGTCTTTAAACAGGAAGATTCAAAACGAAGTTGCCCAGAAGAAACACAGAGATGGTATGAAAAGAAAGTTAGAAGATATTTCTCATGCAAATCCAGAAATAAAAAAAAAACTATCCATGAGGGATTCAGTGGGATGGCCTAGCCTAGAAAATGATCAACCATTATTATTGAAAACAATTGCGGATATTGCTTTATTTGGCAGTGCATCAGATGATAGAAGACGAACAGAATCTATTCGCAGTGTAAAAACTCTTGACGAATTAACACAAGAATTACGAAAAATAGGATTTGACATTAGTCGAAGTGGGACATATCTTCGTTTGATTCCCAGAAAATCTAATTCTGCAGAGGGACGAAGACATGTATCGACAGTCCCTGTAAAGCTCACTCGGGCTCAGACTGATCAGCACAAAAGCCACTTAGATAGCAATTTCGCTGAAACATCAATCCATTATATGGAGAACATAGCATCCATACTTGGACCAGATCAAGTATTTTTCATATCTCAAGATGATAAAGCTCGGGTCCCTATTGGTGTAACTGCGGCAAATAAGCAAGCACCTCTTCTAATGCACATGGAATATAGAATCAAATTGCCTGATCACGACTGGGTAATCGCTGAGCGGCATAAATTAATACCATCAGTTTATGCTGGTATCAAAATCACTTCCAGTACGCTAGGACAACCGCAAGCCGTTGGATATTCTGGACCAACATACATCGCTATTCGAAGTGGAAAGCATAGTTCATCTACTGCAAATACTCATGCTCATGATTTCGAGACGCTTCTCGAACTTGAAGAGTTTCAAGCATTAGCTAAAACTGACCATGGGTTGGTAAAACCAGTAGTAATCATGACGGTTGATGGAGGGCCAGATGAAAATCCGCGTTATACAAAAGTTATAGGGTTTGCTATTAAACACTTTAAGCGACATGATCTCGATGCATTGTTTTTAGCTACCAATGCTCCTGGCAGAAGTGCGTATAACAGAGTAGAGCGCAGAATGGCTCCTCTTAGTCGGGAACTGGCTGGTTTGATATTGCCTCATGACCATTTTGGGTCACATTTGGATGCACGTGGTGTTACAATTAATGAACATTTAGAAAGATCCAATTTCGAGTTTGCAGGAAATGTGTTAGCTGAGATATGGAGTTCAATGGAAATTGATGGCTATCATGTTACTGCACAATATGTTGGGCCGGGCGAACAAGATCTGCCTGATTTGCCAGATATTGAATGGTATTCAGAACATGTGCGTGAAAGCCAATACTTACTTCAAATTGTAAAATGTAGAAACATAGAATGCTGTCGTCCAAGAAGTGGCCTATTTAGATTACTAGACAACAGGTTTCTTCCACCACCAGTAAAAGTAAAACAAACAGTTGATGACTTGGTTTTGGATGATGGAGGGCAATTTCTCAATCTTCCAGTCAATTTAGCTCTACGCTTAAATTCTTCACTCAAAGATTTCCTACAAATGCCATACGATTATTTTTGTCCGACGGTAAAATTGAAGCTATTAAGTCGAACATGCAAAACGTGTGGTCTTTATCATACTTCCGTCAAGTCACTAAATCGTCACATCGAGAAGGTCCATAAAAAAGTAAACACGCACACTGATATGAAAGTTAGGCCTTTAAGAGTGGCTGCTCGTCGTGCTAATGAACTGATGTGCATTATTCAAAATTTAGAGCACCAAGATGTTGAATGGCTCGATGAAAACGACGTAGACATTCCAAAATCGAATGAAAGTGAGCAGACACACAACATTGAGCAGCAAACATCCAATGTCATCGAAAACTTAGAATCATGGATTCGGGTGTCATGGACTGAAGACTGTTAATTGGAATTAATATGTACACCAATAATTTAAAAGAATTTTGTTTAGTTTGTAATATTACTTAATAAGATTATAATATTTGTACTTTACTCTATGTTGAATACCGTATCAATAGAGTTTGTTTAAATGAATATTATGTGCGTTAAAGTCCTCTATCCTAAGCCTATTTTCTTATTTCTAGAATTTTAACTGCTGCTCATGAATGAATAACAAAAATAGAATACATTAAATGAAAAATGCATATAACAATGTTTACGTAAGCATGGGGGGGGATAAGAGATTTGCTTACTTTTGTTGACAAGGGGGAGGGGGGAGGGGGGGGGGGTAAATAATTGCAATAAATCTGCTTACGTAATACTTGAATGGCCCCTTGTGAAATAAAACGTGCCTAATATATGCAATCAATTGTCGCCTATGAACGAATATGATTTATAATCCAGTGGAATATATTAAAATATATTTGGTCAAAATCTATTTTAATACATGTCATAGTACTACCCAGAGGGGATCCATTTACAACTATGAAGCTTTGCCTAAAATTTTGTCAACTATATTAATTCATTCAAAATCAACCAATTAACATTAAGTTACATCCCACTGTGTCCTGTAACGCAAGCCAGACTATGAATTCGCATGCATTTCATGGCTTTTAATGTCTCAAAGAACCATAAAAAAATTAGAGAATCTCAATCTGCTTGGAATGCTTTGAAAGCATAATATAATTATGAAAAGAAAGAGTTTATACTAAAGAAAAGTGAGAAATGTACTCATGTAACTTGAAAGGTTTAAATTATTATGTTCTACCAACTTTATTCTTCTGCGCTTTGCTACCCTCAAATATATATTTTTTTTCTAAATAAATGCAAAACTGCTCTCTGAAAGTTCACAGGTTCTGGCATTAACAAAACACCTTATATACGTACGAAAAAAAACAAAGACATTTTGTCCAGCGGCACTCTACATAGATGTAACGCACTTCAGTTATTTCGTTTTTCAATAATCGCGCCGCACAGTGTCGTGGTTTCATGTAAACGTTGGCCAAAAATTGAAGGAGATGTCGTAGGTGAATGAAAATTGGTACAAATGTTTTTTGTGAGTAAGAAAGAATATATATAAAGTTCTGTGAAGATTGGTTTAAAGACACGCATAGCTCCCTTTCGTCCTGAAATGAAAATACATATTGCATAGTTTTTGAAATTATTGTCCGATTTAAATCAAACTTGGTACAATTTGTTTACTGTGTAAAGTCAATAAATGTGCAGAATTTCAGAAAATTATCTCAAAGAATAAGTCCAACGCCCATATATACTGAAACAATATTTTTGAAATTGTTGCCAGATCTGAACCAAATATAAAGTATTTATGTTCGAGGTAGAGTTTTGTGTGAGGAATCTCAGGAAATTTTCCCAAAGGATACGCCCCCAGATATCCTTGAATTTAATTTTGTAGTAAAGTTTGCCAAAAACAAGTAAGAACAATTAGTCGGGTAAACCGACTTGCGAATCCCCTCACCTTCAGACCCAAAGAATATTCCTAAATATATTTTTTGGTGTTAATTAAATTTTTATCAATTTGAAATGCATGTAATAAATTTAAAGTATGCATTTGTTTTAAAGTTATAAGCAGGGTAATTCCAACGGCAGTCGACCCACTTTTTTACACGACCCCCTCCGATTTCGATGAAATTTGGTACACGCTATCTCCTAGTGTGTACAATTTGTATGATGTCTATATTTAGTCCAAATTCGTTATGGTTCTTGTTTTACAGCGTCCGAAAGTTGGTCGAATCTCTACTTTTTTCTTAAAGGATACTGAATTCAACAGAGTATAACTTACGAACGCGTTATCCGATTTCAACGATTTTAGTGTCATTGTAACCGGCCACTCTCGTACTTCAAAATTTATAATTTAAAAAAAACATTGTCCGTGTCGAAGGACATTAAAAATCTAAAAATTTTTTTAATCCTTCAATATCTCGAAATGCACCTAATTTTTTTTCTTCATATTTTTTGTAGTTAAACCGTTAAATGTCCTTTACACGTGACATCAGTTTCACGATGGAGGTCGTTTTGGTTTAAAAGATACAGATTTTTTACTGTTTTCTCCCACATATATTTCAGGATTTTTATATAAAACACAATGTAAATTCTTTCTATGTGAGCGGAATCAAATTATTATTTGTTATGAGAACGTATATCGTACCGTGGTAATTATAAAATCTGATTTATATTTTTGAAAGTCTTAAGTCAGGATTACTTTTAAGCCTCAAAAGCAAACCTGTAACTTCGTGGAATATCCATAATAAGGGCACTTATTTATCGTTCGACGTGAATATCTCTATATGACCATACCTATTTGTTTGTCATTCTATATGCAGATAATGACAATGTGCCTGACATTCTATATAAACAAAATTCAGAAGTATTCGTGTAAAAAAGGTTTTGTAGAGATCGATGTAAAACTATCTATTAAAAATATGGGTCGATTTAAAACTATATAATGTTGTAATCCCTTGGGGTTAAAGCATATGAAATGCAAACCTGCCAATTTGAGAATTGTTGGCGGAAATTTCAACAACATTTTTATTTTGCTTTTGCTCTTCTAAAAATCTGCAGTTTGAGCACATTTTATCGTCCGCCTTGAAAATTGAATACATTTCAATCATCCTCTGTGAAACAGTTCTCAAATTGGCATTTTTGAGAACTGTTATCATTATCTACATATTGAATGACAAACAAATAGGTATGGTCATATAGATTTATTCACGTCAAATGTTAAATAAGTGACCTTATTATAGATATTCCACGAAGTTACACCTTAGTACTTCCTTCTAACCAATATATTTGTTAAGCCAGGTTTGCTTTTGAGGCTTAAAAGTAATCCTGACTTAAGAATTTTAAAAATATAAATCTGTTTTTATTATTACCACGGTCCGATATACGTTCTCATAACAAATAATAATTTGATTCCGCTCACATTGAAAGAATTTACAATGTGTTTTATATAAAAATCCTGAAATATATGTGGGAGAAAACAGTAAAAAATCTGTATCTTTTAAACCAAAATGACCTCCATCGTGAAACTTATGTCACGTGTAAAGGACATTTAACGGTTTAACTACAAAAAATATGAAGAAAAAAAATTAGGTGCATTTCGAGATATTGAAGGATTAAAAAAAAATTTTAGATTTTTAATGTCCTTCGACACGGACAATATTTTTTTTAAATTATAAATTTTGAAGTACGAGAGTGGCCGGTTACAATGACACTAAAATCGTTGAAATCGGATAACGCGTTCTTAAGTTATACTCTGTTGAATTCAGTATCCTTTAAGAAAAAAGTACACGGAGGAAAATTGCCATTTTTGATATGTTTGAATTCAAGGAAAATATACTTTTAAATATTATATATTTTTGAACAAATATATTTTATTTGAAAATCAAGAAATTTTGTTTGGAACGCATATATTAATATATTACAACAAAATATATTTGCGAACTTACTGTCACAAATAAAATATGTGTTTACAATCAAACATTGATATTGTTTAAGAATTTATCCAAATACATTATATTTAAAACAATTTTAAGACTTTGTTGACTTTGGCAATTTCTAATTTTATTTTTTCCTAGATTTTGTGTTATACTTTACAGGTAAAAAAGTCGTGAGCAGCATTTTCTTTTGTTTTAATTTTTAATTTATAAATCGTCCAATTGTCAATCCATCAATGCTATTTGTCGTTACCCAAGATTATACGATTTACATTTTAATATAATTTTTCAAACATAAAATTTCTAAAAAATTAAACCTTAGATTTCTAAAAAAAACTGAAAACATTCCTTTAAATTAAGGCATCAATACATTGCCAAAATACTTAAATACAAATTGATCATTGTTTTGGAAATATTATTTCCAAAAAAAAATAATACCCTGTACCACAGTGTGGTGTAGGGTATAAAAAATATTAGGATGAAAACATAATTTGGTTTAGAACAACATCCTCACAAAACATATTATATTTGTGAGTGTCAAATATTATATATTTGGAGTGTACTCTAAACATATGTACGTTTCCAGCAGAATATGCTTAGAACAATATACTACAGAAGCGATTTTTTTTCAGCGTGTAGAGATTCGACCAACTTTCGGACGCTGTAAAACGAGAACCATAACGAATTTGGACTAAATATAGACATCATACAAATTGTAGACACTAGCAGATAGCGTGTACCAAATTTCATCGAAATCGGAGGGGGTCGTGTTTAAAAGTGGGTCGACTGCCGTTGGAATTACCCAGCAGTTAACCTTTGGTGCAAAATAGACAATTTGTGTGGAAGGTACCAAAAGGGTCGTGGCAACTTCGACCATTTTTCTCGAGGTGATGGTGACTAATAAGCTAATACTATGTGTGGAGTTTCAGAAGATTCGAATAAGTAACGGGGTTTCCAATAGGGATGATATGATTTTGAAGTGACGTTTCGGCCATTTATAATATGTCATGATCTGTCATTTGTTTTTCATTGTATTCAGTAGCGTTTACAATTTCATCAAAATTAATCAATTTATTCAGTTTTATTATCAAAATAATCTTTCTCCAATTGCAACTTTTTGTGCGCTAAGTCATTTTGTCTAAATCCAAAAAAACACATTCCAGTCGTCCTACGACCTTGACAACCATAGTCAATATTTTAGCTCTCGCTAAGAGCTATATTTTTGCCATTGGCCGATTCCCGATCCGTCATACCGTTAAGGAGCTATAGCACAAAAAAACTTTCCGTTCACATTTGAAAAGGATGCTAAATCAATTTTTTTTAAATCAAAAAAACAACACTTTCCAGTCGACCTACGAACTTGACACCCATGAGCAATATTTTAGCTCTCGTTAAGATAGCTTTTTTTGCCATTGACAGATTGTGGCTACGTGCCACACAGCAAATGAAACAATTGAATTGTTGCGAGAAAAATTGTAGATTCGATTATTTCAAGAAATTGTGATATCGAATTGCCTCCAAGAAGTTGTGATTTAACACCATTAGACTATTTCTTGTGGGGTTATTTGAAGTCATTGGTCTTTCGAAATAAACCAGACTCTCTTTAAGCTTTAGAAGTCAATATTGAACGTGCCATTCATGACATACCACTTGATTTAGTGGAAAAAGTGCTCGAAAATTGGGTTCATCGAATTCGTTCCTGCAGAAGAAGCCGTGGAGGCCATTTGAATGATGTTTTATTTAGAACTTAATTGTATCGAATGTACTTCACATTAAATAAAAAACTTTTGAATTTCCTTAACAATAAGTAAGTTTTTTTTTCAATGAAATCATATCACTCTTATTGGCACCAAAATTTGACAGTTTATAACTTTAATACCAGTACATATTTTAAAGTTATTAAGTGTGAAATTTATTAATTTGATAATAATTTAAAAAAATGTGTGTTCTTGTTGGTCTGTACTTTTGATATTCAGTCAGAGCTAATAAAAATTAAATTAAGAATATTTTTTGGGACTGAAGGTGAGTCGGTTTACCCGACTGAACTTTCTTACTTGTTTTTTCTTTATCTTTGTATATAATATTATTTGTATAATAATTTATTTATTTATTTATATGAATTACAATACAAAGTAAATTTATATTCTAATTTTACGGTCCAGGGAAAAGCCGGGTTACAAAGACCATGTGGCTAGATTTTGCAGCGACAGACCAGAGCCTCTGGTGGAAATCGAACCCACCACCCCCAAACCCATAGGCGAGTACGCTACCAACTCACCTACTGGGGCGCTCTTGTGTAATATATTAATAAAAATTTCATGTTGTGTTTTTTGTTTGATCCACTATTTAACTAGTGTAACGTAAATTTCACTAAAATCGTATATCATACAAACTTGATCTCCTAGGCAAATTCATATAAAAAGAGCTCCAAATAACATCCAAATAGACTAACAAAGAATTAACAACTTGTTTAAACGATCTTCCACCATATTGCACGACTCATAAGGTAAGGGGATCCTTAATCGGTTTACCGAAAAATTTTCGTAATTGTATTACAATCGAATCTTGACTTTAAATTTCGATTAAAAAAACTTCATTGTAATGGTCTTGGGTAATTTTATTTCGTAGTCTCACTTAATAAAGATTGTTTGAAGTTTTGCATCATGATCACAAATTCCAACACCAAATATGTGGAGTTTCTCCCTATTTCCTTTTAATAGCCAAAAAATAAAGAGAGACATAGTGACATTGCATATACAGAAATGACTCCAATCCCCATGAATGGCCAATATGAAAAACATGTGCTATGCATATGTATCTTCACATAAGTAAAAGGTGTTTTTTTAGAGGCCGAGAACTTTAAATTTAAATAAAACACAGAAAGCAAATGTAATCTTCTATGAAATTGTAACCTTGATGAAGATAATTATTGTTGGCATTTGCTGAATTTTCTATACGAAAACATCATCAACGATGACTTTTCTATACGAAAAGATCATCAACGATGACTTTTCTATACGAAAAGATCATCAACGATGACTTTTCTATACGAAAAGATCATCAACGATGACTTTTCTATACGAAAAGATCATCAACGATGACTTTTCTATACGAAAAGATCATCAACGATGACTTTTCTATACGAAAAGATCATCAACGATGACTTTTCTATACGAAAAGATCATCAACGATGACTTTTCTATACGAAAAGATCATCAACGATGACTTTTCTATACGAAAAGATCATCAACGATGACTTTTCTATACGAAAAGATCATCAACGATGACATTTCTATACGAAAAGATCATCAACGATGACTTTTCTATACGAAAATATCATCAACGATGACTTTTCTATACGAAAAGATCATCAACGATGACTCTTCTATACGAAAATATCATCAACGATGACTTTTCTATACGAAATGATCATCAACGATGACTTTTCTATACGAAAAGATCATCAACGATGACTTTTTTATACGAAAAGATCATCAACGATGACTTTTCTATACGAAAAGATCATTAACGATGACTTTTCTGTACGAAAAGATCATCAACGATGACTTTTCTAGACGAAAAGATCATCAACGATGACTTTTCTAGACGAAAAGATCATCAACGATGACTTTTCTATACGAACAGATCATCAACGATGACTTTTCTATACGAACAGATCATCAACGATGACTTTTCTATACGAACAGATCATCAACGATGACTTTTCTATACGAACAGATCATCAACGATGACTTTTCTATACGAAAAGATCATCGACGATGTCTTTTCTATACGAAAAGATCATCAACGATGACTTTTCTATACGAAAAGATCATCAACGATGACTTTTCTATACGAAAAGATCATCCACGATGACTTTTCTATACGAAAAGATCATCAACGATGACTTTTCTATACGAAAAGATCATCCACGATGACTTTTCTATACGAAAAGATCATCAACGATGACTTTTCTATACGAAAAGATCATCAACGATGACTTTTCTATACGAAAAGATCATCAACGATGACTTTTCTATACGAAAAGATCATCAACGATGACTTTTCTATACGAAAAGATCATCAACGATGACTTTTCTATACGAAAAGATCATCAACGATGACTTTTCTATACGAACAGATCATCAACGATGACTTTTCTATACGAACAGATCATCAACGATGACTTTTCTATACGAACAGATCATCAACGATGACTTTTCTATACGAACAGATCATCAACGATGACTTTTCTATACGAAAAGATCATCATCGATGACTTGTCTATACGAAAAGATCATCAACGATGACTTTTCTATACGAACAGATCATCAACGATGACTTTTCTATACGAACAGATCATCAACGATGACTTTTCTATACGAACAGATCATCAACGATGACTTTTCTATACGAACAGATCATCAACGATGACTTTTCTATACGAACAGATCATCAACGATGACTTTTCTATACGAACAGATCATCAACGATGACTTTTCTATACGAAAAGATCATCAACGATGACTTGTCTATACGAAAAGATCATCAACGATGACTTGTCTATACGAAAAGATCATCAACGATGACTTTTCTATACGAACAGATCATCAACGATGACTTTTCTATACGAAAAGATCATCAACTATGACTTTTCTATACGAAAAGATCATCAACGATGACTTTTCTATACGAAAAGATCATCAACTATGACTTTTCTATACGAAAAGATCATCAACGATGACTTTTCTTTCTAATTTATATCTAAGAGAACATAGCTTATTTTGGCCATTTTATTTTCATTTATTCAATTTACATTAAAATCGTTGATTTGTAACAATCTAATATTAATTAATCTATGGTCATCTTTTTGTTATTTTCGCTAATTTAAATAAAGTCAAGTTTTCTCCTCCAAAAAAAACACCCTTTACATGAACATATGTACGAGTATTCTATAAAAAAATATCCTTTCATTCATCGAATGTTTTGTTTATTAATTCTGAAAATGGTCACATGAATGATGATGCCCTGTTTGTGTGTTTTCTCTCTCCTCATAGCCCTCGGCTTATCCTCCCCCCGGGCCACACACACACCCAGTACGTTGTTGTGCAGAGAATATAAATTCCCAGGCCAATGATTTCGAATACTTCTTGTTTTGTTTTTGAGGGGGAGTAATATGAGCATAAAACGCAGTGAGACCTCCGAAAAAACAGCACTTGAGTCTAGTGGGAGAGTGGTTTACTATTGCAAGTGGTTCTTGATTGGGATTTGGGGCACTCTGACACAGAGAGAAAGAGACACACTCGCCCACACACACCTGAAACACACACTCTGCGAGAATATAAAGTCAAAAGTGTTTGCAACTAAACACTGAATAACGAATAAACGATAACAACACGAACTAATAACCAACACAATCCAAAAAAAACAAAGACTACACCGTTCCCTGTCCCTTTTTCCATTTGCAATTTCTCCGCGCCTATCGTTTTTTGTTCACACATTTCCCAATGTCCTGCGACCATTGTAACTTTTGTCGTTTGTTTGTTGTCGGCCTTCTGACCGACCGACCAACCGACAATATGGTCCCCGAATAGTTTTGAACACTGTCAGCGTTTTTATCTGTGAATGAAGAAGAATCATTTAATTCTATTTCAAAAGTTGTTCCTCCGACATTTATGGGAAAAAGTCATGTGTGTGTTTTGAATGGTTCTCAACTTTGTGTTATTTTATGTTAGATGTTTGGTCATAATTGGAAAGTTTTTCTTTCTCTGGTTCTAATGCGAAAACAACAAAGTTATGTGAATTTTGACAAGTTGAAGTATATGAAACAAAATTTACTAAACTACGTTTTGTGTACATATGTGAAAATTGAGGCGTATTTTTGGGAGTTTAGTAAAGTTCAAATTTTAAAATCAAATAAAGTATATATATTTATGTTTTACGTAAAATAAGAGTCTTTAGCAAATATTTGTATTTACACTCGTATGCTAACAGTATCTGTTTAAAACGGAAGAAACATATGAATAGTAAAAAACTTATAGGAACATTAGGATGTGCTAAATTTTTTGGAGGACACTTTTCAAATCGACCACAGACGACTTCCTTTATACTGGACTTGACGACTGATGCCTTTCTCTATACTAAAGTCCACTTATACTCGACTATAAAGTCTAAAGATTCTATACTAGAGCCGACCACTGAGGTCTTCCTCTATACCAGAGTCGACAACTGAGGTCTTCCTCTATACTAGAGTGGGGACTTTCTTTATGCTAGAATCGACCACTGAGGTCTTCCTCTATACTATAGCCGAACACTGAGGTCTGTCTTACTATGTGCTAGAGTCGGCCACTGAGGTCTTCCTCTATAGCAAAGTCGACCACTGAGATAATCCACTATAACGGGTTTTCCAACAAAAGGTGTTATTTTGAATCACCCGGTATTTCGGTAGCTGGCACTTCTGAAGCTCTTATTCTTTGACATTTGACAAGTAGAAACTACGCCATTACTAAAAATGGACCGATACACGATTCAACAACGCATTGAAATTATTAAAATTCGAAAATCATCGAAAAATCATCTTGACTGATGAGGCCCATTTCCACCTCGGTGGCTACGTCAACAAACAAAATTGTCGCATCTGGGGCTTGGAAAACCCAAGAGTTATTGTTGAGAGGCCTCTCAATCCTCCACGTGTGACTGTTTGGTGCGGTTTATGGTCCGGCGGGGTCATTGGACCTTACTTTTCCGAAAATGAGGTTGGATCAACAGTTACGGTGAATGGATTGCGCTATCGAGAGATGATAAATGATTTTTTATGGTCTGAGTTGGATGGTATTGATCTGGACAACGTTTACTTTCAACAAGACGGGGCTACGTGCCACACAGGCAACGAAACCATTGCTCTGTTACGGAAAAGTTGCCTGACCGTGTTATCTCTCGAAGAGGTGATCACAATTGGCCACCGAGATCTTGTGATTTAACACCTTGCGACTTCTTCCTTTGGGGCCACGTGAAAGATAAGGTCTACGCCAACAGCCCAGCGTCGATTCAAGACCTCTAAGATAGAATTCGTGAGGCTATCGAGGACATAGGGCAGCCACCTTGCGATTTGGTTATGGAAAATTTCATGAAAAGGATATGGTCCTGTAAGCGTGGTCGTGGTGGCCATTTGGCTGATGTTGTTTCTCATTATTAACGGCATACCTTCCTCTTTATTATGAAATAAACATCCGATCATTTATCTCAAAACATTGAATTTTTCTTTGAATACCAAAATAACACCTCTTGTTGGAAAACCCTTTAGAGGCGACCATTGCGGCCTTCCTCTATACTAGAGTCGACCACTGAGGTCTTCCTCTATGATGGAGTCGATCACTGAGGTTTTCCTCTCTACTACAGGCGGCAACTGAAGTCTTCATCTAAACTAGAGTTGACCAGTGAGATCTTTTTCTATACTAGAGTCAACCACTTCGGTCTTCCTCTATACCAGAGTCGACCAGGACTTTCTTTATGCTAGAATCGACCACTGAGGCCTCCCTCTATACTAGAGTCGACCCGTGAGGACTTTCTTTCTATTCTATACTATAGCCGAACACTGAAGTCTTACTATGTGCAGCTGTGTTAACGGCTAATAAAGTCAAAAGAATCAGATCACCTGATAAACCCCTGCCTTCGAAAAAGGCAAGAGGCCCTAATGTCACCATCAACAGGACACTTACCCAGCCCTTCAATGAAGTGGCGAAGGAGAGTCTAGTGATGGCCGTTATAGACAGAAGTAGTGAGGATGGATCCATCTTCAAGGACAAATGGAGCCATGTGCAATCAGCCATTATGGCTCATTACCTCGATATCCGTAGAGAAATGCCGGGCACACCACCATTCTGCAACGATGCGGGATGGCATCAGGGGAGAGTAAAGCCCTTATATTTCGGTGATGCCAGATCAGTAGACCTGTATAAGGCTGCACTGAGCGGGTGAGGTGTGGCCGGGTGCCTAGTTGGATGTTGTCGAAAAAACAACATCCCTAGTCACCCTTGAGCCATCACCTGGGTTACAGAAGAGCCCTCCAACTCGGCTGACATATTAGAAATAATAAGAGATTCCAATCCTGGTCTGCCCGCCCATAATTGGAGAATCAGCAAGGTGGGTGAGGCGGATGGTAAAAAGCGGCAGGTCAATTTGATCCTTAACGCTGAATCCACCTCCCATTTACAACGTGCAAGTGCAACCCTTCAATATGGCTTCGAGACTATAGTCTTGAAGGTGTACAAGCAGGATATAGCTCCCAGTGCGGAAGGTGAGTCGTCCACCGTGGATGATAGACGGCTTTCTGGAAGTGCGGAACAGAAGATCTGTAACGTCCTACTCTGAGGACGAAAGCTCTACTTCTGACACAGAGGGGCTGAGGGGAGTCTCCGGACTCTTTAAAGCATCTGGCGGGGACACGCTTCTCGATAATACGGACGAAGAGTTTGATAACACCCTTGTCGGGGTGAATGTTAATCTGTCAATTACCAATAGAAGAATTTTACAGATTAACCTCCATCACGCTAAAGCAGCCTCAGCGGCTCTATTGCTGCCCCTGTCCACAGGTGCAGTAGACATCGTCCTGATACAGGAGCATTACGCAGTGGGAGGAAGGGTGTGCGGTATCAGGACACCCAACTTTAAACTGCTTGTGGCCAACTGTGAAGGCACTCCAAGAACCTGCATTTTGGCCAGGAAAGATCTAAGTATCTTTCTCCTGGTTAATTTAAGTGGTAAAGACCAAACATCTGCTAGTCTGGAGATCGGTAATCGCATATATTGGGTGGTCTCCAGTTACTTGCCTTATGAAGCTGTAGTATCGACTACTCTATTCAGGGAAGTAGTAGAAGAAGCAACGTCTGACGAGGTCCAGCTGATTGTTGCCGCAGACACGAACGCTCAGCATACTATCTGGGGTAGTACGGATATAAACAATAGGGGTGATTCGCTTCTTGCCTTTATTCTAACTACCAACCTAAGTATTTGTAACATAGGTAATAAACCGACATTTACAATTAAAGACAGACAAGAAGTACTAGACGTAACGTTTGCTACTGACCGGCTGTCAGACAAAATTATTGGGTGGAATGTACTGGACGACCACTCATTCTCAGATTACCATTATATTGAGTTCAAACTCGCTGAAAAAGCGCCTGAACCTGCCGTCCACAGAAATGTGAGAAAGACAAAGGGGCACCTGTATGAAAAGAATTTCACGAAAGTCCTCAACTCCAAACTTCTGTACGAACCGAATGACAAAGCCGGTCTGGATAATCTGGTCGAGCATATCACCACATCATTCAATAGTTCCCTTGAAGAAGCCTGTCCAAAAACAAGGTAAAAAGGTAAAACTAAACCCCAATGGTGGACTTCTGAGCTAACGGCTATGAAAAAGACCTGCAACAAGCTATTCAACAAGGCTAAATCTACTGGGGTCGCTAATGTGTGGGGTGCCTATAAAGAGCAACTCAAGATCTATAAGAAGGAACTTAGAAAGGCGCAAAGACGCTCTTGGTATACCTTCTGTGGCGAAGTGGAAAAGGTCTCCGACGCCGCAAGGGTGAGGAAAATACTATCAGTTTCACCCTGTACAGTGGGTTACTTGCAGGATGAGGCAAATAATTGGACCAAAAACAGCGAGCAGTCGCTCAATGTACTGCTCAACACACATTTCCCGGGGAACTCTCTAACAGAACCAGAGGAACATCAGGACCACCAAGACTGCGAGTAGACTGCGAGCGTCGCTAGCTTGTTGACTGAGAGATCCAGAATAAGCTGGGCTATTAATAGCTTTGAGCCCTTCAAGTCACCTGGACCAGACGGCATCACTCCAGCAGATATGCAGAAAATGTTGAAGTACATTATCCCCTGGCTGGAGAACATTTATGTAGGCTGTATCAGGCTTTCATATATCCCGAATCGATGGAGGGATAGACCACAGAGGTCTTCCTCTATACAAAAGTCGACTACAGAGGCCTTCTTCTATAGTAGAATCGACCACTGAGGCCTTCCTCTATACTAGAGTCGACCACTGAGGTCTTCCTCTATACTGGAGTCAACCACTGAGGTCTTCCTTTATACTAGAGTCAACCACAGAGGTCTTCCTCTGTACTATAGCCGAACACTGAGGTCTTACTATGTGCTAGAGTCGGCCACTATATAAGAGTTGTCCACTGAGGTCTTCCTCTATACTAGAGTCGACCTCTTAGGTCTTCCTCTATACTAGAGTCGACCTCTGAGGACTTCCTCTATACTAGAATCGTCCTCTGAGGACTACTTCTATACTAGAGTCGACCTCTGAGGTCTTCCTCTATACTAGAGTCGACCTCTGAGGTCTTCCTCTATACTAGAGTCGACCTCTGAGGTCTTCCTCTATACTAGAGTCGACCTCTGAGGTCTTCCTCTATACTAGAGTCGACCTCTGAGGTCTTCCTCTATACTAAAGTCGACCTCTGAGGTCTTCCTCTATACTAGAGTCGACCTCTGAGGTCTTCCTCTATACTAGAGTCGACCTCTGAGGTCTTCCTCTATACTAGAGTCGACCTCTGAGGTCTTCCTCTATACTAGAGTCGACCTCTGAGGTCTTCCTCTATACTAGAGTCGACCTCTGAGGTCTTCCTCTATACTAGAGTCGACCTCTGAGGTCTTCCTCTATACTAGAGTCGACCTCTGAGGTCTTCCTCTATACTAGAGTCGACCTCTGAGATCTTCCTCTATACTAGAGTCGACCTCTGAGGTCTTCCTCTATACTAGAGTCGACCTCTGAGGTCTTCCTCTATACTATAGCCGACCACTGAGGTCTTACTCTGACCTATTCAAGCAAAATATTTAACAACTGGCAGCAGCCACGTTTGTGTGTGGCCACTCTAATGGTCTTCCTCTATACTAGAGTCGACCTCTGAGGTCTTCCTCTACACTAGAGTCGACCTCTGAGGTCTTCCTCTACACTAGAGTCGACCTCTGAGGTCTTCCTCTATACTAGAGTCGACCTCTGAGGTCTTCCTCTATACTAGAGTCGACCTCTGAGGTCTTCCTCTATACTAGAGTCGACCTCTGAGATCTTCTTCTATACTAGAGTCGACCTCTGAGGTCTTCCTCTATACTAGAGTCGACCTCTGAGGTCTTCCTCTATACTAGAGTCGACCTCTGAGGTCTTCCTCTAAACTAGAGTCGACCTCTGAGGTCTTCCTCTATACTAGAGTCGACCTCTGAGGTCTTCCTCTATACTAGAGTCGACCTCTGAGGTCTTCCTCTATACTAGAGTCGACCTCTGAGGTCTTCCTCTATACTAGAGTCGACCTCTGAGGTCTTCCTCTACACTAGAGTCGACCTCTGAGGTCTTCCTCTATACTAGAGTCGACCTCTGAGATCTTCCTCTATACTAGAGTCGACCTCTGAGGTCTTCCTCTATACTAGAGTCGACCTCTGAGGTCTTCCTCTATACTATAGCCGACCACTGAGGTCTTACTCTGACCTATTCAAGCAAAATATTTAACAACTGGCAGCAGCCACGTTTGTGTGTGGCCACTCTAATGGTCTTCCTCTATACTAGAGTCGACCTCTGAGGTCTTCCTCTACACTAGAGTCGACCTCTGAGGTCTTCCTCTACACTAGAGTCGACCTCTGAGGTCTTCCTCTATACTAGAGTCGACCTCTGAGGTCTTCCTCTATACTAGAGTCGACCTCTGAGGTCTTCCTCTATACTAGAGTCGACCTCTGAGATCTTCTTCTATACTAGAGTCGACCTCTGAGGTCTTCCTCTATACTAGAGTCGACCTCTGAGGTCTTCCTCTATACTAGAGTCGACCTCTGAGGTCTTCCTCTAAACTAGAGTCGACCTCTGAGGTCTTCCTCTATACTAGAGTCGACCTCTGAGGTCTTCCTCTATACTAGAGTCGACCTCTGAGGTCTTCCTCTATACTAGAGTCGACCTCTGAGGTCTTCCTCTATACTAGAGTCGACCTCTGAGGTCTTCCTCTACACTAGAGTCGACCTCTGAGGTCTTCCTCTATACTAGAGTCGACCTCTGAGGTCTTCCTCTATACTAGAGTCGACCTCTGAGATCTTCCTCTACACTAGAGTCGACCTCTGAGGTCTTCCTCTATACTAGAGTCGACCTCTGAGGTCTTCCTCTATACTAGAGTCGACCTCTGAGGTCTTCCTCTACACTAGAGTCGACCTCTGCGGTCTTCCTCTATACTAGAGTCGACCTCTGAGGTCTTCCTCTATACTAGAGTCGACCTCTGAGGTCTTCCTCTATACTAGAGTCGACCTCTGAGGTCTTCCTCTACACTAGAGTCGACCTCTGAGGTCTTCCTCTATACTAGAGTCGACCTCTGAGGACTTCCTCTATACTAGAGTCGACCTCTGAGGTCTTCCTCTATACTAGAGTCGACCTCTGAGATCTTCCTCTATACTAGAGTCGACCTCTGAGGTCTTCATCTATACTAGAGTCGACCTCTGAGGTCTTCCTCTATACTATAGCCGACCACTGAGGTCTTACTCCAACCTATTCAAGCAAAATATTTAACAACTGGCAGCAGCCACGTTTATGTGTGGCCACTCTAATGCATTAAGCTGACAGCGTAAAATGTGTGATTTTGTACTTGCCAATTGACATAATGCGAACTTAAAGTATTATCTGCTAACGATCATAAAGAGGGTGTTATGCATTGTCAGACTACGAGGACTTGACTGCAATGCCTGCCACTGTAGCCATTTGAGTGAGTGCATGAGTGTGTGTGTGTGTGTGTGTGCATCTGGTAACTAATATCAGTAACTGCATCCATATCCGTAACCGTTTTCATAATGACAGCATAATAATATCCGATCTCTGGTGATTGGCCATTGTCTGTCTGACTGTCAATGAGTTACTGTTCTGCTGCACTCTGCTCCGTTCCCAATATGCCAAGCGATGCCATATAAGTATCGGACATACATATAAATAATTCAAAAGCTCCATTGGCTCCCAGATAAAGCCAAGTGGGGAGGTTATGGAGCAAACCGACCGAACTCAAACTGAACAATACACAATGGATATTGTCTGTGTCGGTGTCTAACCATACTCCTATGGAGTGTTGTGCTCGTCGTGTAGTTGTCATTGTAGTTGCCCTGTCATAGGGTTCTGCTTCTTCTTCTTGTACTTCTTCGTAGTTTATAATTTGTTTTAAATTGACAGTAGTCCTCTCTGCTTTGGGAAACGAGACAGAAGGATGAGGAAACAAATATCTGGCTTTTGGTTTGGTCCTTGATAAAGGGAAACTTTTCTTCAATTGTAATTGCCAATAGATTATGTATGTAGAAGTCGTTAGTACGTTTCCATGTCTGTGTGTGCCTCGAGGTTTGACATGATTCACAGATTTCACATGAACTCCCAGGATAATGTTGTCCTTTTTTCTGGTTTTATTCGTATGTACGGAAGATCCACAAAATAGATTTGCTTTGTTTTGTGGCTTCAAGTCAAACATTACAGTTCTTCTTGTCGGAATATGTAAAACAGAACAAAAGTAATATCATTTAATTGCTACGAAAATATTCTAGTTATTTATGTACTCCTATGTTTGGATTGCACAATTGAGAAAAAATATTTTTTTGATAAAATCGCATATAATTGATTTCGAAGGCAAGAAGTAGAAATCAAGTAAGAAAATTTTTGTCAAGTAAACCCACTTATGCTCCCAGATAAATGGAAAGCAAGATATTCAATTTTACTGAATAATTGTATGGACTACAAGGGTTGGCATACACTGCATACTAAAGCATGTTATCGCAATAAGAAAGTTAGTTCTTATTTTCTCCGAAAGATTATTTATTTTCTCGGCATCAAATTTTGTTGAACAGTAAAAATTATAGTGTACCTATCATTGACTGTTGACGTTGCTTAACCCTGCAAAAATGTGCTGCTGAACTTTTATCAATTTTAAGAATGCGAAATTCAATAGTGAATGTCATTCGTTCCAGAACGAATTCCACCAAAACGGTTTTATTTCCCAGAGAATACCGAACTGACAATGCCTGAGATCATAAATAATGCCAGAGCTGACGGCGGACCTCGTTATCAAAACCAGAGTCGACCACTGAGGCTTTCATCTATGCAAAAGTCGATCACTGAGAGTTTGATCTATACTAGACTTAATTACGAAGGACTTCCTATATACTTATACTAGAGAATGTTGAGTCAGCTTAGCATGTTTTCAAGGGGATTTAATATTTAAGTTATAAATATTCCCAATTTTATTCAGTAAAAATTTGGTGTTCATCCGTCAACCCAATCAAAAGTTATTCACAAAACAGTACAACTCGTTCGGTTTGATTTTATAAAGGAATTCCATACAAATTTAAATATGTCATAGAGCTTTAACCGCCTCTCCTGAAAAACTATCTTTTTCAACTTTTGGGATGGAGGTATCGATATATTAGTGTTGATCACTAAGGACTTGCTCTATATTAGAATCCACAACAGAGGTCCTACACAATATTAGAATCAACAGCGGAGGTCTTAATCAAAAGTAGAGTTAAAGGCTTACATGTATACTATGTACAACCGGTCACAGAGGACTTCCCCTATGCAAGAGTCGATCAATGAGGACTTTCTATATACCACAGTCCAAAAATGGGACCCCACTCTATATTAGAGTAGGTCTTGATCAGTACAGAATTCTACCAACGAGACTTTCTTGTATTCTAGTGTCCATCGCTGAGGTTTGCTGCTACATTAGAGTCGGCCACTGAAGCCCAATTCTATACTAGAGCCGACCATAAAGGTCTTACTCTATATTAGCGTCGGTCGCTTAGGATCTTCTCTATATTAGACTGACGTCTGAGGTCCCACACACTATAATAGTCAACCTTTATATATCCTTTAACTTGGGGGGTGAAAATGTGTTCCTGTATTATAGTCCACCACTGAGGTCCTACTCTATATAAGAGTCGCCCACGAACGTCTTAATCAATACTATATTTTATAACTGAGGCTCTTATGTATACTAGAGTCGTTCACTGAAATCTTCAGATATACTAGAGTCGACCACGAAGGTCTTCAGATATACTAGACTCGAACGTCCTCAGTGTATATTAGAGGTGAGGTCATACACAATTTTTGGTTGGTCACGAAGATCTTAATCAGAAGTAGAGTCGACTGCTGAGGATTTCCTCTGTGCAATATACTACAGTCGGCCACTAAGGTCTTTCTTTATACTAGAGCCGACCATATTACAGTAGAAGGTCTTAATCAATACTATATTCTACCACTGAGAACTTTATATATACTAGAGTCGATGACTGAGGCCCTACTCAATATTAGAGCCAACTATTCCCTTATATCACTGAAGTCTTGTTCTATGCTAAAGTCGATCTACGGAGGACTTTCTATTTACTATAGTCAAGCACTAAGGTCTTAATCTATTACTAGAACAGACAATAAAGTCTTGAATAGAGTCGACCACTAAGGACCTACTCTATACTAGAGTAAAGGTCTTAATATATATTAGGGTCTGTCACTTAGGAACTTCTGAGGTCCCACATAACATTACAGTAGATCTTTCCATACAGAGCCTTTTTCAGCTCATTGCATTGGTATTCAATTCTGAGAATTGGACGTGAAAGTAGCCCTAAAAATAAGAATTTCTGCATCATTCGTTTAGTCAAGTTCGCGTAATAATTTAATGGTCATACGATTTTTTTTTGCCCAAGATGGATTTTTAGCACTTTTGCTATATTTTTTCTCGGTATATGGTAGGGAATACCTCTTTTGTGTTTGAAGCAAAGTTGTAGATATTGAATAGGAGGAAAACAATACGAAACAAACCTACCCGTAAAAGTGCATCCAGTGCCTTAGAAATCGCAAAAATTCCCTGTTCTGTTCTAATGTTCTGTTTTATACGTATACGTATTTTTCAATATTTTTCCCTACAGATATTATATGATTTTGTGGGCATTTTTGCGATTTTAAAGGCACTGGATGCACTTTTTTCGGGTAGATTTGTTCCACATTTTTTCTCCTATTCAATGTCTACAACTGTGCTTCAGACATAAAAGAGAAATTCCGCACGGTATACCGAGAAAAAAATATAGAAAAAATTCAAAAAATCCACCTTGAGCAAAAAAATCGTATGGTCATTAAAATATTAATTAGCCAACTTGACTAAACGAATGATGCAGAAGTTCTTATTTTTGGGACTACTTTCAGGTCCAAGTATTAAAATTGAGTCCTTAATTTAATTTACAGGGTTTTCCAACAAGCGGTATTATTCACCCGGTATTTCGGTAGCTGTCACTTTTGAAGCTTTTATTCTTTGACATTTGACAAGTAGAAACTACGCCTTTACTAAAAATGGAACGATATACGATCATCGAACGATACAAAACGATACAAAATCATCTTAACTGATGAGGCCCATTTCCACCTCGGTGGCTACGTCAACAAGTAAAATTGTCGCATCTGGGGCTCGCAAACCCCAAGAGAAGTTTCTCCATCCTCAACGTGTGACTGTTTGGTGCGGTTTATGGTCCGGCGGGGTCATTGGATCTTACTTTTTCGAAAATGAGGTTGGATCAACAGTTACGGTGAATGGATTGCGCTATCGAGAGATGATTAATGATTTTTTATGGTCGGAGTTGGATGGTATTGATCTGGACAACGTTTACTTTCAACAAGACGGCGCTACGTGCCACACAAGCAACGAAACCATTGCTCTGTTACGGGAAAAGTTTCCGGACCGTATTATATCTCGAAGAGGTGATCACAATTGGCCACCGAGATCTTGTGATTTAACACCTTGCGACTTCTTCCTTTGGGGCCACGTGAAAGATAAGGCCTACGCCAACAGCCCAGCGTTGATTCAAGACATCAAAGATAGAATTCGTGAGGCTATCGAGGACATAGGGCAGCCACTTTGCGATTTGGTTATGGAAAATTTCATCAAAAGGATATGGTCCTGTAAGCGCGGTCGTGGTGGCCATGTGGCTGATGTTGTTTTTCATTATTAACGGCATACCTTCTTTATTATGAAATAAACATCCGATCATTTATCTAAAAAAATTGCATTTTTCTTTGAATACCAAAATAACACCTCTTGTTGGAAAACCCTTTACATTAGAGTCGATCACTGATGACTTTCTCTGTATTAGAGTCGATAACCGAGGTCTTAATCAAGACAAGATTCTACCACTGAGGCTAGAGCCGTCTCAACATTGGAGTCGATCACTGTAGAGCTTTTCTATATTGGAGTCGACCACTGATGAACTACATAGTATTACAGAGAACCATGGAGATGTCAATATACTAGAGTATATAATAATATATAGAGTATATATTAAAAAATAATTGATTCTACCACTTAGGTTTATTTGTATACTAGAGTCGATCACTGAGGCCCTACTGCATTAAAGAGTTGACGACTGAGGCCCTGCTCTTCGAGTATACTAAATACAGCCAACTATAATGCTATTCCTTTATACTAGATTCGATCACTGAGAACCTTCTCTGTATTAGACTAGACTCTATATTATAGTCGACTTCGGAGGACTTAATCAAAACTATTCTTGACCACTGAGACTTTCTTCTATCCAGAAGTCGATCACTTAGGTGTTCCTCTATGCCAGAGAATTCACTGAGGTATTCATTTAAATCAGAAAGAACACAAAGGTCTTGATCGATACTAGTTATAATCACGGGGGACTTTATATACATAGGTATACTAAGGTCTTCCTATATACTACAGCCGGCCATAAAATTTTTCTTATATATAAGATTCGATCACTGAGGACTTCCTCTATATTAGATTCGACAACAGAGGTCTTAACCAAAACGAGATTCTAATACTATGCACTAAAGTGCACCACTGAAATCCTAATCTATCTTAAAAATCGATCACGAATTTCTTAATCATTACTAGAATCTACCACAGAGGTCTTGCCTTACACAGCACAACACATGATTTTGGGACTCAATCCTGAAAATTGGACGTGAAAGTAGCCACAAAAATAAGAACTTCTGCATCATTCGTTTAGTCAAGTTGGCTTAATTAATAATTTAATAGCCATACTATTTTTTTTTGCTCAATATCTACAACTTTGCTTCAGACACAAAAGAAATATTCTGTACGGTATACCAAGAAAATATATATAGAAACAATTTTAAAAATCCACCTTGAGCAAAATAATTCGTATAGCCATTAAATTATTAATTGAGCCAACTTGACTAAACGAATGATGCAGAAGTTGTTATTTTTGGGACAACTTTCATGTCCAACTCCCAAATCAATGAGCTGAAAACTGCTGTAGTGCGTTATGCAAGAGTTGTTCACCGAGAACTTTCTATATATTGGATTCGAACACGGCAACCCTACTTAATGCTAGAGCCGACCAGTCTTTAATATTGGAGTCAATCGCTGAGGACCCTCCTTATATTAGACTCGATGACTGAGGTTCTGCATAATATTAGAGTCGACCTCGGAGGTCATAATGAAAACTGGAGTATAGCACTGAGGCTGTACTTTATGCAAAAGTCGATCACTGAGGTCTTCCTCTATGTCAGAGAGATCACTGAGGACTTGGACGATACTAGAGTTGATCACGGAGGACCTTATAATCGAGACGACTGCTAAAGTCTTATTCAAAACGAGATTATTATACAAGGTGGCGCAAAAGTAATCCTCCTATCAGAAAATGCTATAAATTTTGCGATTGGCCCCTAATGCCTAAAGTTGACATTTGTGTAGTAAACACATGCGAAATACTCGTTAATAAACAATGTTACGCTACACTGCTCCAGAACGCGGAATATTGCTGACTATTTATTTGACCAATAATCGGTCGGTGACTTTGGCACAAAACATCGAAAGGTTACTTTTGCGCCACCTTGTACTAAGGATCTCCTGTGTACTAGGACTTTCGATAAACAAGAGTTGACCAGTGTGATCCTACTCTATACTAGAGTCGTCCAAGAAATTCTTAATTCATTCCAGATTCTACCACTGAGGCATTCTTTAATACTAAAGTCGACCATTGAGGTCTTCAGCTATATGAGAGTAGATCACTGAGGCCCTACTCTACGGCAGAGTCGATCACTGAAGTCCTACTCTTTACTAGAGGCGATCATGAAAACCTTAGACGAGATGACAGATGTCTTACACAATAAAAGAGTCGACCACGTAGATCTTAAAAATACTAGAGTCGACCATTGATGCATTCCTCTATGCAAAAGTCGATCACTGGGATCTTCCTCTATGTCAAAGAGATCACAAATATCTGGATCTATACTATAGATGATCACGGAGGATTTTATATATACTACAATCGATCACTGAGATTTTACTCTATACTAGAGCCGACAATAAAAACTGATGTCTTTCTCAAGTCGTAGTAGAACTACTAAGGATCTCCTGTATAGTAGAGTCGATCAGTGATTCAATCAGTGATAACTTTCTTTATACTAGAGTAGATCACTGTGAGTAAACACTGTATTAAACAAGTAAAAAAGTTCAGTCGGGAAAACCGACTAATGAATCCCCTCACCTTGAGTCTCAAAAAAATATTAGTAATTTTTTTTTATTTTTATACCCTACACCACACTGTGGTACAGGGTATTATAACTTTGTGCATTTGTTTGTAACACCCAAAAGGAGACAAAATAGACCCGTCGTTTATTATACCGATCGACTTAGAATCACTTTCTGAGTTGATTTAGCTATGTCCGTCTGTATGTCTGTCTGTCCGTCTGTCTGTCTGTCCGTCTATGCATGTATTCTTGTAATCCAAGTACAGGTCGCAATTATGGTCCGATCTCTACGAAACTGTACACATATCATTTGTTTGGCCCAAGGACGATCCCCATTGAATTTGGTTAAAATCGGTTCAGATTTAGATATAGCCCCCATATATATGTTACCCCCGATTTGACATGTAAGCGCTGTAAAAACTTTATTTTATATCCGATTAGTATGAAATTCGGCAGAAAGAGGCTTCTTATTACATGAAGGAATACTGCTAAATTCGGAGAAAATCGGTTCAGATTTAGATATAGCCCCCATATATATGTAACCCCCGATTTGACATGTAAGCGCTGTAGAAACTGTATTTTATATCTGATCAGTGCGAAATTCGGCAAAAAGAGGTCTCTTAATATGTGAAGGAATACTGCCAAGTTTTATATCCGATAAGTATGAAATTCGGCAGAAAAAGGTTTCCTTTTATATGAATGAACACTTTTAAATTTGGAAGAAATCGGTTCAGATTTAGATATAGACCCCATATATAAGTTACGCCGATTTGACATGTAAGCCCTGTAAAATTGTTATTTTATATCCGATCAGTGACTGTATTTTATATCCGATTAGAACAAAATTCGACAGAAAGAGGTCTGTTTACATGAATGAGTATTCAGGGAAATCGGTTAAGATTTATATATAACCTCCATACCCATTTACCAATTATTCCAAATAATTATCGCAATGACCCTTATGGCATTGTTAGGGAGGTGTAGGGTATTATATAGTCGGCCCCGCCCGACTTTCTGCCTTTCCTTACTAGTATTGTTATGCCCGCACTTTAGTGTGACGAGGGTATATATCATTTGCTACGGAAAAAAGTGTAACACGTCGAAGGAGTGACCTAAGACCCCAAGTATGTTCGGAGGAAATCCGTTTTGGGTCATTTTAAGTCGAATGAGCAATGTCCGTCCGTCTGTCTGTCTGTCTGTCTGCTGGCTGGTGCGCACGATAACTCTCGAAATGAGTAACCGATTGACCTCAAATTTGGTATGTGGTAATATTTTTTTCTATCTCCGGCTAAGTTCGAAGATGGGCCATATTGGTCCACTCCTTCTAGTACCTCCCCCACAAAGTGTTAAAATGTTGTGAATTATTGATTCTTTAATAACTGCTATACTACTTATTCGAATCTTTTGAAATTCCACACATAGTATTAGCTTATTAGTCGTTATCAACTCGAGAAAAATGGGCGAAGTCGCCACGTCCCTTTTGGTACCTCCCACACAAATGCACCATTTTGTACCAAAAGTTAACAGCTTATAACATTAATAACAGTGTTTAAAAATACTTGAAATTTTGTACAGTATTATGCTTTTATATTGCCTACAGTCCAGGGAAAAATGGGTGTTGTTGTCACGCCCCTTTTGGTACCTCCCACACAAAGGTACCTTTTTGCACCAAAAGTTAACAGCTTATAACATTAAAACCAGTGTATAAAAATACTTGAAATTTTGTACAGTGTAATGTTTTTATAGTGCCTATAGCCCTGTGAAAAATGGGCGTTATTGCCACGCCCCTCTTTGTACCTCCCACACAAAATGCCCAAATCATACCACAATTTAATGTCTCATAACGTTTATACCAGTGCACATAAATGCTTATAAGTCGGCACAGTGCAATGAATTTAAAGTATCTAATGTTCAGCAAAAAAAGGTGTATTTGATAAACCCCTTCTGGTACCTCCCACACAAATTGACAGAATAATTCGAGTAATATTCAATATTACATTACTCACAAGTGAGGCTATACCTTAGTCGGTTTACCCGACTGAAACTTTCTTACTTGTTTTATTTTAATTATTATCACTTTAAATTGCATTTAATAACTTTAAAGTTTGCTATTTACTTTTGGTACAAAATGGACCATTTGTGTGAGAGGTACCAAAAGGGGGCGAACCAATAACGGTCACTTTTCTCTCTATTCTAGGTACTATAAAAGCAATACACTTTACAAAATTTTAAGTATTAATATATTGAAGTTATAAGCTGCTAACTTTTGGTGTAAAATGGTTTATTTGTGTGGGACGTGCCAACAGGGGCGAGCCAATTACGGCCACTTTTCTCTAGCCTCTAGGTACTACAAAACCATTGCACTGTACAAAATTTCAAGTATTTGTATGCACTGGTAATAAAGTTATAAGCCTATAACTTTTGGTTCAAAATTGTCCATTTGTGTGGGAGGTACCAAAAGGGGCGTGACAACTTCGCCCATTTTTATACCCTCACTTTAGTGTGACGAGGGTATATATCATTTGCTACGGAAAAAAGTGTAACACATCGAAGGAGTGATCTAAGACCCTAAGTATGTTCGGAGGAAATCCGTTTTGGGTCATTTTAAGTCGAATGAGCAATGTCCGTCCGTCTGTCTGTCTGTCTGTCTGTCTGTCTGTCTGTCTGTCTGCCTGTCTGTCTGTCTGTCTGTGTGTCTGCTGGCTGGTGCGCACGATAACTCTCGAAAGGATTAACCGATTGACTTCAAATTTGGTATGTGGTAATATTTTGATCTATCTCCGGATGAGTTCGAAGATGGGCCATATTGGTCTACTCCTTCTGGTACCTCCCACACAAAGGGTTAAAATTTAGTGAAATATTGATTCTTTAATAACTTCTATACTACTTATTCGAATCTTTTGAAATTCTGCACATAATATTAGTATATTAGTCGCTATTAACTCGAGAAAAATGAGTGAAGTTGGCATGCCCCTTTTGGTACCTCCCACACAAATGGACCATTTTGCATCAAAATTTAACTGCTTATAACGTTAATACAAGTGCATAAAAATGCTTGAAATTTTCTACAGTATAATGTTTTTGTAGCGCCTATAGTCCGGTAAAAAATGGGCATTATTGTACAGCCCCTTTTGGTAGATCCCACACAAATGGACCGTTTCGTACCAAAAGTAAACGGCTTGTAACTTTAATACCAGTGCATACAAATACTTGAAATTTTGTACAGTGTAATGCTGTTATAGTGCCTATAGTCCTGTAAAAAGTGGGCGTTATCACCCCGCCCCTTTTTGTACCTCCCACACAAAATGACCAAATCATACCAAAATTACATAGCTCGTAACTTTAATATACCAGTGCACATAAACGCTTATAGTTCAGCACAATGCAATGTATTTAAGAATGTACTGTTTACCGAAAAATATGTGTATTTGGAAAACCCCTTCTGGTACCTCCCACACAAATTGACAGATTTATTGGTGTAATGTTATATATTACATTACTCACAAAGTGAGGGTATACCTTAGTCGGTTTACCCGACTGAAACTTTCTTACTTGTTCTCGAGGTAATAGTGACTAATAAACTAATACTATGTGCAGAATTTCAGGGGATTCAAATAAGTAGTATAGAAGTTATAAAATAATCAATATTTCACTAAATGTTAACCCTTTGTGGGGGAGGTACTAGAAGGAGTGGACCAATATGGCCCATCTTCGAACTTAGACGGAGATACAAGAAAATTGTACCACATACCAAATTTGAAGTCCAACGGTTACTCCTTTCGAGAGTTATCGTGCGCACCAGCCAGCAGACAGACAGACAGACATACGGACATTGCTCATTCGACTTAAAATTACCCAAAACGGATATCCGCCGAGCATACTTAGGGTCTTAGATCACTCCTTCGATGTGTTACACTTTTGGTTCGTAGCAAATGATACATACCCTCCCCTCTATGATGAGGGGATAAAAATACTAGATTATACCACTGAGGCTTTCTTGTATACTAGATTCGATCACTGAGGCTTTACTAAATGGTTTTGCAAGAAGAGGTGTTATTTTGGTATTCAAAGAAAAATGCCACAATAAAGAGGAAGGTATGCCGTTAATAATGAAAAACAATATCAGCCAAATGGCCACCACGACCACGCGTACAGGACAATATCCTTTTCATGAAAGTTTCCATAACCAAATCGCAAAGTGGCTGCCCTATGTCCTCGACAGCCTCATGAATTCTATCTTTGAGGTCTTGAATCGACGCTGGGCTGTTGGCGTAGACCTTATATTTCACGTGGCCCCAAAGGAAGAAGTCGCAAGGTGTTAAATCACAAGATCTCGGTGGCCAACTGTGATCACCTCTTCGAGAGATAACACGGTCCGGAAACTTTTCCCGTAACAGAGCAATGGTTTCGTTGCTTGTGTGGCACGTAGCACCGTCTTGTTGAAAGTAAACGTTGTCCAGATAAATACCATCCAACTCCGACCATAAAAAATCATTAATCATCTCTCGATAGCGCAATCCATTCAGCGTAACTGTTGATCCAACCTCATTTTCGAAAAAGTAAGGTCCAATGACCCCGCCGGACCATAAACCGCACTAAACAGTCACACGTTGGGGATGTAGAGGCTTCTCAACAATAACTCTTGGGTTTTCCGAGCCCCAGATGCGACAATTTTGCTTGTTGACGTAGCTACCGAGGTGGAAATGGGCCTCATCAGTCAAGATGATTTTTCGATGGAATTCTGGATCATTTTCATGCATTTCAAGGACCCAATCAGCAAAGACACGACGGTGTTGATGATCGACCGGCTTGAGTTCTTGTGTTAACTGAACTTTATAAGCCTTAGGATCCAAGTCTTTATGCAAGATACGGTGTAATGACGTTTGTGGAATGCCCAATTCCAAAGAACGACGAGGAATGGAGAAACCTGGGTTTTCTTCAACACTTTGGGCTACAGAAGCAATATTCTCAGTTGTTCTTGAGCGATGTGCACGGGTTTTATTCTCCACATCACTAACTTGTCCCAACAGCTCGAATTTGTTCACCATTTTCTGTATTGCGGTACGACAAGGTGCTTCACGACCGACAAGGAGTTTTGCGAACTGTGACTGCAAGATTTTCACCATTTTTGTAGTGAATTTTAATAATTTCAATGCCTTGTTGAATCGTGTATCGTTCCATTTTTAGTAATGGCGTATTTTCTACTTGTCAAATGTCAAAGAATAAAAGCTTCAAAAGTGACAGCTACCGAAATACCGGGTGATTCAAAATAACACCTTTTGTTGGAAAACCCTGTGTATACAAGAGTCGACCACTGAGGCCCTGCCGGTCGTAAAGGTATTCCTTTATAAAGGGTCCGCCAAATAACTTTTTTTTGAAAATACTATAAAAAAAAACTACTGAAAACGCATTGGATGGTCAGTTGGCTTCAACTCCTGAACCAATTGGACTTTGTATGGCGTCATACCAAGGTCTTTATGCAAAATTCGTCTCAATGATGTCTCCGAAATGTTCAATTGTGAATTCATGTTGATGGCGCTTCACGCACACTTTCTGCCAAAGCAGCAATATTCTCTGGTGTACGCACTGTTTTTGGTTTTTCACGCTTTGGTTTATCGATGAGGATGCCAGTTTCTTTCACTTTTTCCACAAGATAACGAACATGCGGAGCTGACGGTGCTTCTCTTCTTCCAAAATCGGTACGCAATTTTCGCACACATTCTGAAACATTACCATGATTTTCAAAGTAATGTCGCAATATACACATATTCGTTCAGCGGAAGGATAAAACTAATTATCTGTCAAATCAGACATGAGCTAAGTGTTACCATTCACGAAATAAGCTCTAGTTGACCACTGAGGTCCTCTTCTATACTAGATTCGATGACTTAGACATACGCTTAGAGTCTATCACTGAAGATTTTCTCTGAGTTAGAGACGACAGCTGAAAACGAGATTCCACTGTTTAAAGCTCTCCTAGGTGCAATTTCGCTATCTAGAGATGTAATACTTGTTTACAGGAAACAACTTATTTGCTCTATATATATCTTGTCACTTTAAACAAAATGTGAGGCAAAAATGCCAACAATTCCATTAACATTTACAAAATACAATTAGCAAATGTTCCCAAAAAAAAAAATGAGAAATTTGTGTTGTGCTTGTGCACGCCCACACTCATGTAAATTATACACATGGTATGTGTATTCAGTTGCCCCCCGTGACGTATGAGTATTGCCAAAAAATTAGTAAATGCATGTTTATCATCATAATATGTATGTATTATTAACAGATTGCACGTCATAATGATCCAAACATCTGTAAATAACACTAATTCGTAATTACAAAATTCTACAAATTGCATTTTTGCACATTTTTGTGTGTTTTCACACGGCATCTAATATTACAGGTATACTAAATGCACAAATGCATTCAACAAAAAAATATAATCACATTTCTAGAACACTTGAGAATTTGCACATTTCTATTTTTAAGGCAATGAATGCGGCAATAATTATCCCATTTCATTCAGTGGTTGCAGATGAGGTGATTCCGATGATGATTCCCTCCAGTGGCGGCCATGAACTTTGCAATTGCACTCCAAGCGAAGTGGTTGCTGACCGACCATTTGGCAAAACCCATCCATGTGTTGATAATTTGGAAAATGAAAGAAATGATGTACTATGAATAGAAAAACAAAATAAAAAAAATTTACTTTTTGTGTGTGTGGGGGGCACATAAAAAAATTAAATTTAATTACATTCTTTGTTTGCTTATTTTTGCCATTGTTATAAAAATTTCGTTTACGAAAAAAAAAAAAAAACACCAAAAATATTATTCGAGAAGGGAAAACAAGGATCTCTTTGGGGCAAAGAATGTTTCAGGAAAATTTTCTTTTTTAAAGTATGTATATACTCTTTAATTTTTTTTAGTGCTGTTATATTGTTTGGGTTTTCATTTCAAATTTTTGTGACAGTTGCTCCAGTTCCCAGTATTCAGAGTATTTTGTGTGTTCATTGCAATGGAATAAGGAAATTTGTTTTATGTATATAAAATTGTAGATGGTTTCCTTAATAACATTGCATACTCGTAAATGTGTCATTAGTTCGTTCGTTTTTCCTTCATCTTCATCTTCGTCTTATGTCACTATTATGTTTTTATTATAAAGCTACAGGATTTAATTTAATTTGAATGCTATTTGCAACAAACGAGGGTGGAGTTAATATAAGTATAGGGTGATCCGTTTCGAGGTTCCCTACTTTTTTAAAGAAAAAAAAAACACAGAAAATTCAAATTGAATGGGGAATGTTTATTATCATTTGAAAGAACATTCTTTGGCATTTATTTTTTGAAGATTATGTCTATCAAAAGTTGGCCGCGGCTACGTCTCAGATGGTCCATCCGTTGAGTCCGATTTTCGATGACTCGTTCGAGCATTTCGACTGGTAACTGGCGAATGACACGCGTCATGTTTTGCTCCAAGGCCTGAATCGAAGCGGGTTTGTCCGCATAAACTTTAGACTTTACATATCCCCACAGGAAAAAGTCTAACGGTGTGATATCACACGATCTCGAACGGCCCAACACGTGAAATTATCTGCTCACCGAAGTGTTCTCTCAATAAATCCATTGATTGATGCGATGTGTGGGAAGTGGCGCCGTCTTGTTGAAACCAAATGTCGCCGAGATCACGAGCTTCAATTTCAGGCATCAAATAGTCGGTTATCATGGACGATAACGGTCGCCATTGACATTTACGTTCTCACCGGCATCATTTTTGAAGAAATATGGACCGATGATTTCGGTACGTTGGATCGGGAATCGGCCAATGGCAAAAATATAGCAAAAACCAGTAAGGAAAGGCTAAAGTCGGGCGGGCCGACTATATAATACCCTACACCACTTTCGTAATGTTGAATAACTCTGATATATAAATTTTGTAATTCATGTGTAAATTGTTCACATAAATTTACTTTGGGACATTTTATACTTAAATAATACACAGTGTGGTGTAGGGTATAACAACGATTGGATCTAAAGAGCCAAATCGGATGAAACATATGTATGGGAGCTATAGCTAAATCTTTACCGATTTTCTTCAAATTCGGCAATGTTGGTTCATGGATCAAGAAACTCTACCATTCTAAATTTCAAAATTATTGGATGTAAAATACAGCTTCTACAGGACTAAAGAGCAAAATCGGACGAAACATATATATGGGAGCTATAGCTAAATCTTAACCGATTTATTTCAAATTCGGCAATGTTGGTTCATGGATCAAGAAACTCTACCATTCTAAATTTCAAAACGATTGGATGTAAAATACAGCTTTTATAGGACTAAAGGGCCAAATCGGACGAAACATACATATGGGAGCTATAGCTAAATCTTAACCGATTTTCTTCAAATTCAGTAGTGTTGGTTCATGGATCAAGAAGCTCTTCCATTCAAAATTTCAAAATGATTGGATGTAAAATACAGCTTCTATAGGGCTAAGGGCCAAATCGGACGAAACATATATATGGGAGCTACAGCTAAATCTTAACCGATTTTCTTCAAATTCGGCAATGTTGGTTCATGGATCAAGAAACTCTACCATTCTAAATTTTAAAACGATTGGATGTAAAATACAGCTTCTATAGGACTAAAGGGCCAAATCGGACGAAAGATATATATGGGAGCTATATCTAAATCTGAACCGATTTCAACCAAATTCAATAGCGATCTTAACAGCTGCGAAATACTCTAAACTGCAAAATTTCAGAACGATCGGAGTGAAATTGCGACCTGTAGTCGACGAACAACTTTACATGGACAGACGGACGGACGGACGGACATGGTTAAATCGACTCAGCTAGTGATTCTGAGTCGATCGGTATACTTTAAGGTGGGTCTAGCTGTGTTATTTTCAGGTGTTACAAACATCTGCCGTGAAACAAACTTATAATACCCTGTACCACAGTGTGGTGTAGGGTACAATTAGCTCTTAACGAGAGCTAAAATATTGCTCATGGGTGTTAAGGTCGTGGGTCGACTGGAAGGTTTTTTGTTTTGGATTTAAAAAAATGGATTTAGCATCACTTTCAAATGTGAAATGTGATATATTTGAATCGAAAGAAAATATACTTGGAAGCTAATTTTTTTTATATAAGGGTGGACAAATTGTAAGGGCCGATGTTGAATGGGACCACAACTAAACGTCAAGTTTTTTTCCTGCATTTAATTTGACATTTCTCAATTTCAGACTAACTCAAATTGAACCATGGAAAGATACACAATCGAGCAACGCGTTAAAGTTGTTTAAGCTTTTTACGAAAATGGGCGTTCAAATCAAAATGTATTTCGTGCACTTCGTGATGTTTTTTTGATCAGCATAATCTACCAAATGTGTCCACAATCGGGAGAATTCAGCAAACCGGGTCTGTAGGAGATGTGAAAATACCTGTGCATGCTCGCCCAGTTCGTTTGGTGCGGCTTATGGGCTGGCGACGTCATCGGGCACTACTTCTTCGAAATGAGGACGGTCAAGCAGTTACTGTGAATGGTGTTCGCTATCGTGAGATGATATCGAACTTTTTATGGCCCGAATTGGAAGATATGGATGTGGACAATATGTGGTTTCAACAGGACGGTGCCACTTGCCACACAGCTAACGAAACAATGACTCTTTTACGCAACAAATTCAATGGCCGTGTTATCTCACGTCGTGTCAATTGGCCGCCAAGATCATGTGATTTGAAACCGTTAGACTTCTTTCTTTGGGGTTATTTAAAAAAAAGGTGTACGTCGATAAGACAGCAACAATTCAAGAGCTAAAGGATGACATAATTCTTCACATTACCGGCATAGAACCTCAATTATGACTCAGCGTCATCGAAAATTTGGACCATCGGATGGAGGTGTGCCGCCGAGGTCGCGGCGGCCATTTGGCCGATATTTCGTTTCATACATAATTGAACCATATCAATACTATCATAATAAAAAAATGACAATAATTTCCTAAATAATTTGTGTTTTATTATATATATGTGAAGAAATAAATTTTACTTGGAAATCAAAAAAATTTGTTTGGAACGCATATATATACGAACTAACTTTCAGAAGAGTCGATGCTGATCAGTCGTAGTGAACGGACGTGTTTAGCACAGAGCGGATAGTTAAAATCTATTATACCTATTACGCAATCGCAAAAAATAAAACAAAATCTGTACAAAGTCTGGAAGGCCTACATCGTAGTACCTATTACGGGCTAATACGGAAAAAAAATCATTGGCGGGGATCCCTTCGCGTTCCGATGGAGCGGGGTTCCCCAATCGTCCTACTGTCCGTCCGTTGGTCTTGGCCAAAGCCGACCACACCAAACATGGTGAAAATTTCCCCCCAGTACTCACAACAGGTGGTACGGTGAGGGGAAAACGTCACGTCCGACCGTCAAAACGGAAACACAATGAGCACCGGATAGCGCTCAGAGTTCTGACGAAGTTGGAGGCTGTTGAGGTTTCGGCTCTTACCGAAAAACAAAAAGAGTCACTTACCTGGGCTAAAGGCGTCTTAGATGCTTCTAAGGCCAATCAGCCGGCTGAAAGAGCCACAAATTCAGCTGTGTTAACGGCTAATAAAGTCAAAAGAATCAGATCACCTGATGAACCCCTGCCCTCGAAAAAGGCAAGAGGCCCAAATGTCACTATCAACAGGACACTCACCAAGCCCTTCAATGAAGTGGCGAAGGAGAGTCTAGTGATGGCCGTTATAGACAGAAGTAGTGAGGATGGATCCATCCTCAAGGACAAATGGAGCCATGTGCAATCAGCCATTATGGCTCATTACCTCGATGTCCGTAGAGAGATGCCGGGCACACCACCAATCTGCAACGATGCAGGATGGCATCAGGGGAGAGTAAAGCTCTTACATTTCGGTGATGCCAGATCAGTAGACCTGTATAAGGCTGCTCTGAGTCGAGCGGGTGAGGTGTGGCCGGGTGCCCAGTTGGATATTGTCGAAAAAAACAACATCCCTAGTCATCCTAGAGCCATCACCTGGGTTACAGAAGAGCCCTCCAACCCGGCTGACATATTAGAAATAATAAAAGATTCCAATCCTGGTCTGCCCGCCCATAATTGGAGAATCAGCAAGGTGGGTGAGGCGGATGGTAAAAAGCGGCAGGTCAATTTGATCCTTTACGCTGAATCCACCTCCCATATACAACGTGCAAGTGCAACCCTACAGTATGGCTTCGAGACTATAGTCTTGAAGGTATACAAGCAGGATATAGTTCCCACTGCGGAAGGTGAGTCGTCCACCGCGGTTGAAACACAGCTTTCTGGAAGTGCGGAGGTATCCACGCCCATTATTTCGGGTGACTCCAACTCTAACAGAAGATCTGTAACGTCCTACTCTGAGGACGAAAGCTCTACTTCTGACACAGAGGGGCTGAGGGGAGTCTCCGGACTCTTTGACGCATCTGGCGGGGACACGCTTCTCGATGATACGGACGAAGAGTTCGATAACACCCTTGTAGGGGTGGAAGTTAATCTGTCAATTACCAATGATGGTAAGAATTTTACAGATTAACCTCCATCACGCTAAAGCAGCCGCAGCGGCTCTATTGCTGCGCCTGTCCACAGGTGCAGTAGACATCGTCCTGATACAGGAGCCCTACGCAGTGGGAGGAAGGGTGTGCGGTATCAGGACACCCAACTTTAAACTGCTTGTGGCCAACTGTGAAGGCACTCCAAGAACCTGCATTTTGGCCAGGAAAGATCTAAGTATCTTTCTCCTGGCTAATCTAAGTGGTAAAGACCAAACATCTGCTAGTCTGGAGATCGGTAATCGCATATATTGGGTGGTCTCCAGTTACTTGCCTTATGAAGCTGTAGTACCGACTGCTCTATTCAGGGAAGTAGTAGAAGAAGCAACATCTGACGAGGTCGAGCTGATTGTTGGCGCAGACACGAACGCTCATCATACTATCTGGGGTAGTACGGATATAAACAATAGGGGTGATTCGCTTCTTGACTTTATTCTAACTACCAACCTAAGTATTTGTAACATAGGTAATAAACCGACCTTTACAATTAAAGACAGACAAGAAGTACTCGACGTAACGTTTGCTACTGACCGGCTGTCAGACAAAATTATTGGGTGGAATGTACTAGACGACCACTCATTCTCAGATCACCATTATATTGAGTTCAAACTCGCTGAAAAAGCGCCTGAACCTGCCATCCACAGAAATGTGAGAAAGACAAAGTGGCACCTGTATGAAAAGAATTTCAAGAAAGTCCTCAACTCCAAACTTCTGTACGAACCGAATGACAAAGCCGATCTGGATCATCTGGTCGAGCATATCACCACATCATTCAATAGTTCCCTTGAAGAAGCCTGTCCAAAAACAAGGTACAAGGGTAAAACTAAACCCCAATGGTTGACTTCTGAGCTAACGGCTATGAAAAAGACCTGCAACAAGCTATTCAACAAGGCTAAATCTACTGGGGTCGCTAATGTTTGGGATGCCTATAAAGAGCAACTCAAGATCTATAAGAAGGAGCTTAGAAAGGCGCAAAGACGCTCTTGGTATACTTTCTGTGGCGAAGTGGAAAAGGTCTCCGACGCCGCAAGGCTGAGGAAAATATTATCAGCTTCACCCTGTACAGTGGGTTACTTGCAGGATGAGGCAAATAATTGGACCAAAAACAGCGAGCAGTCGCTCAATGTACTGCTCGACACACATTTCCCGGGGAACTCTCTAACAGAACCAGAGGATCAGCAGGACCAACAAGAGTGCGAGTGGACTGCGAGCGTCGCTAGCTTGTTGACTGAAAGATCCAGAATAAGCTGGGCTATTAATAGCTTTGAGCCCTTCAAGTCACCTGGACCAGACGGCATCACTCCAGCAGAAATGCAGAAAATGTTGAAATACATTATCCCCTGGCTGGAGAAAATTTATGTAGGCTGTATCAGGCTTTCATACATCCCGAATCGATGGAGGGATACCAAAGTGGTATTCATACCAAAAGCGGGGAAGATATCACACACTAGGCCAAAAGACTTCAGACCAATTAGCCTATCCTCCTTCCTATTGAAAGGTCTGGAACGACTTTTAGATTATTTCATTAGGGAAAACCTGGATACAAAACTCCTGTCAGTGAACCAACATGCTTACAATAAGGGGAAGTCTACAGAATCAGCCCTGCACGAACTTGTGAGCACTATCGAATCGTCCCTGCATTTCAAGGAATTCACCATGGTGGCATTTCTTGACATAGAAGGGGCTTTTAACAACATTCACTCAGATGCAGTAATTGCGGCACTGTCACATCTTAATGTTAACTTTAGTTTGATTAGACTAATTCAAAGTCTGCTCAACAGAAGACGCATAACAGCATGTCTTGGGTCCACAACTCTAACAAGGTTTGTAAACAGAGGGACCCCACAAGGAGGAGTACTGTCTCCACTAATTTGGAACCTAGCGTTGAATGAAATTCTGCTAGATCTAGAACGTTGTGGCTGCAAGGTCGTGGCATATGCGGACGACGTTGCAATCGCAGTGAGTGGCAAATTCGAAAACGTCCTCCGAGACATTCTACAGGTAGCTCTGAACAAATTGGCTAGATGGGCCAGAAGCAGCGGTTTGGGCATAAACCCAAACAAGACAGAATTGGTTCTCTTTACTAGGATGAATAAAGTCCCACATGTGGACCCTCCACCTCGGATAAATGGAACAGATCTAGTCTTTTCTGAAAGTGCAAAATTTTTAGGAATAATTCTAGATAGAAAACTGTTATTTAGACTTAATGTATTGGAACGTGTAAGGAAGGCTAACGTCGCCTTATATTCCTGCAAAAAGGCTGTAGGGTCGCGGTGGGGCCTCTCTCCTAAAATCGTCCACTGGATATATATAGCAGTAGTTCGTCCTATACTGCTATACGGCATTGTGGTATGGTGGACGGCAACTGACAAACTAACCATCACCAACCTACTAACAAAGGTTCAGAGAACTGCCTGCCTGAGCATAAGCGGAGCCTTAAGGACTACAGCGACCGAGTCTCTACAAGCCCTACTCCATATACTGCCGATTAATATTGTGGCGAGAGAAGTTGCAACCAAAGCGGCAATAAGATTAAACTGCCTATCAATGTGGAGGTACAAAACCTACGGTCACATGAGAATATCAAAGTGTAGTGCTATGGTAACCGACCGAGTGGACTATATACCAACGGTGTACACCTTCGAGAGAAATGACATCACTATGATTCCCGCGAGAGATGAATGGGTTGGAAGAAACCAGGTAATAGAAACCATCTCCACTTTTACACGGATGGTTCGAAGCTTGATGAAAAGGTTGGCTTCGGAGTACACTGTGAAGAACTTAGTCTGGATATAGCTCACAGACTACCAGATACCTGCAGTGTCTATCAAGCCGAAATAATGGCAATATGGGAAGTAGCCAAGTGGCTGAGTCGCAACATAGTAACCAACACTGGCATTGTCATTTACTCGGACAGCCAGGCTGCCATCAATTCTCTGGAGGCAACATCCCTAAATTCACAAACAGCCCTCGACTGCCGCAGATCTCTTAACGAGATGGCTGAGCAGTTTAACATACACCTCATATGGGTGCCTGGGCATAGGGATATCCCGGGGAACTGCAAAGCCGATGAACTTGCTAGGAAAGGGACGACATTACAAATTCTCGAAGAATTTGCATATATTGGTGCGCCACTATCCACGTGCAAGCTTTGGCTTAGGCAAGAGGCAATCAGGCAGTCCAACGAAAGATGGACAGAAATCGGCAAACATGGTGAAAATTTCCCCCCAGTACTCACAACAGGTGGTACGGTGAGGGGAAAACGTCACGTCCGACCGTCAAAACGGAAACACAATGAGCACCGGATAGCGCTCAGAGTTCTGACGAAGTTGGAGGCTGTTGAGGTTTCGGCTCTTACCGAAAAACAAAAAGAGTCACTTACCTGGGCTAAAGGCGTCTTAGATGCTTCTAAGGCCAATCAGCCGGCTGAAAGAGCCACAAATTCAGCTGTGTTAACGGCTAATAAAGTCAAAAGAATCAGATCACCTGATGAACCCCTGCCCTCGAAAAAGGCAAGAGGCCCAAATGTCACTATCAACAGGACACTCACCAAGCCCTTCAATGAAGTGGCGAAGGAGAGTCTAGTGATGGCCGTTATAGACAGAAGTAGTGAGGATGGATCCATCCTCAAGGACAAATGGAGCCATGTGCAATCAGCCATTATGGCTCATTACCTCGATGTCCGTAGAGAGATGCCGGGCACACCACCAATCTGCAACGATGCAGGATGGCATCAGGGGAGAGTAAAGCTCTTACATTTCGGTGATGCCAGATCAGTAGACCTGTATAAGGCTGCTCTGAGTCGAGCGGGTGAGGTGTGGCCGGGTGCCCAGTTGGATATTGTCGAAAAAAACAACATCCCTAGTCATCCTAGAGCCATCACCTGGGTTACAGAAGAGCCCTCCAACCCGGCTGACATATTAGAAATAATAAAAGATTCCAATCCTGGTCTGCCCGCCCATAATTGGAGAATCAGCAAGGTGGGTGAGGCGGATGGTAAAAAGCGGCAGGTCAATTTGATCCTTAACGCTGAATCCACCTCCCATATACAACGTGCAAGTGCAACCCTACAGTATGGCTTCGAGACTATAGTCTTGAAGGTATACAAGCAGGATATAGTTCCCACTGCGGAAGGTGAGTCGTCCACCGCGGTTGAAACACAGCTTTCTGGAAGTGCGGAGGTATCCACGCCCATTATTTCGGGTGACTCCAACTCTAACAGAAGATCTGTAACGTCCTACTCTGAGGACGAAAGCTCTACTTCTGACACAGAGGGGCTGAGGGGAGTCTCCGGACTCTTTGACGCATCTGGCGGGGACACGCTTCTCGATGATACGGACGAAGAGTTCGATAACACCCTTGTAGGGGTGGAAGTTAATCTGTCAATTACCAATGATGGTAAGAATTTTACAGATTAACCTCCATCACGCTAAAGCAGCCGCAGCGGCTCTATTGCTGCGCCTGTCCACAGGTGCAGTAGACATCGTCCTGATACAGGAGCCCTACGCAGTGGGAGGAAGGGTGTGCGGTATCAGGACACCCAACTTTAAACTGCTTGTGGCCAACTGTGAAGGCACTCCAAGAACCTGCATTTTGGCCAGGAAAGATCTAAGTATCTTTCTCCTGGCTAATCTAAGTGGTAAAGACCAAACATCTGCTAGTCTGGAGATCGGTAATCGCATATATTGGGTGGTCTCCAGTTACTTGCCTTATGAAGCTGTAGTACCGACTGCTCTATTCAGGGAAGTAGTAGAAGAAGCAACATCTGACGAGGTCGAGCTGATTGTTGGCGCAGACACGAACGCTCATCATACTATCTGGGGTAGTACGGATATAAACAATAGGGGTGATTCGCTTCTTGACTTTATTCTAACTACCAACCTAAGTATTTGTAACATAGGTAATAAACCGACCTTTACAATTAAAGACAGACAAGAAGTACTCGACGTAACGTTTGCTACTGACCGGCTGTCAGACAAAATTATTGGGTGGAATGTACTAGACGACCACTCATTCTCAGATCACCATTATATTGAGTTCAAACTCGCTGAAAAAGCGCCTGAACCTGCCATCCACAGAAATGTGAGAAAGACAAAGTGGCACCTGTATGAAAAGAATTTCAAGAAAGTCCTCAACTCCAAACTTCTGTACGAACCGAATGACAAAGCCGATCTGGATCATCTGGTCGAGCATATCACCACATCATTCAATAGTTCCCTTGAAGAAGCCTGTCCAAAAACAAGGTACAAGGGTAAAACTAAACCCCAATGGTTGACTTCTGAGCTAACGGCTATGAAAAAGACCTGCAACAAGCTATTCAACAAGGCTAAATCTACTGGGGTCGCTAATGTTTGGGATGCCTATAAAGAGCAACTCAAGATCTATAAGAAGGAGCTTAGAAAGGCGCAAAGACGCTCTTGGTATACTTTCTGTGGCGAAGTGGAAAAGGTCTCCGACGCCGCAAGGCTGAGGAAAATATTATCAGCTTCACCCTGTACAGTGGGTTACTTGCAGGATGAGGCAAATAATTGGACCAAAAACAGCGAGCAGTCGCTCAATGTACTGCTCGACACACATTTCCCGGGGAACTCTCTAACAGAACCAGAGGATCAGCAGGACCAACAAGAGTGCGAGTGGACTGCGAGCGTCGCTAGCTTGTTGACTGAAAGATCCAGAATAAGCTGGGCTATTAATAGCTTTGAGCCCTTCAAGTCACCTGGACCAGACGGCATCACTCCAGCAGAAATGCAGAAAATGTTGAAATACATTATCCCCTGGCTGGAGAAAATTTATGTAGGCTGTATCAGGCTTTCATACATCCCGAATCGATGGAGGGATACCAAAGTGGTATTCATACCAAAAGCGGGGAAGATATCACACACTAGGCCAAAAGACTTCAGACCAATTAGCCTATCCTCCTTCCTATTGAAAGGTCTGGAACGACTTTTAGATTATTTCATTAGGGAAAACCTGGATACAAAACTCCTGTCAGTGAACCAACATGCTTACAATAAGGGGAAGTCTACAGAATCAGCCCTGCACGAACTTGTGAGCACTATCGAATCGTCCCTGCATTTCAAGGAATTCACCATGGTGGCATTTCTTGACATAGAAGGGGCTTTTAACAACATTCACTCAGATGCAGTAATTGCGGCACTGTCACATCTTAATGTTAACTTTAGTTTGATTAGACTAATTCAAAGTCTGCTCAACAGAAGACGCATAACAGCATGTCTTGGGTCCACAACTCTAACAAGGTTTGTAAACAGAGGGACCCCACAAGGAGGAGTACTGTCTCCACTAATTTGGAACCTAGCGTTGAATGAAATTCTGCTAGATCTAGAACGTTGTGGCTGCAAGGTCGTGGCATATGCGGACGACGTTGCAATCGCAGTGAGTGGCAAATTCGAAAACGTCCTCCGAGACATTCTACAGGTAGCTCTGAACAAATTGGCTAGATGGGCCAGAAGCAGCGGTTTGGGCATAAACCCAAACAAGACAGAATTGGTTCTCTTTACTAGGATGAATAAAGTCCCACATGTGGACCCTCCACCTCGGATAAATGGAACAGATCTAGTCTTTTCTGAAAGTGCAAAATTTTTAGGAATAATTCTAGATAGAAAACTGTTATTTAGACTTAATGTATTGGAACGTGTAAGGAAGGCTAACGTCGCCTTATATTCCTGCAAAAAGGCTGTAGGGTCGCGGTGGGGCCTCTCTCCTAAAATCGTCCACTGGATATATATAGCAGTAGTTCGTCCTATACTGCTATACGGCATTGTGGTATGGTGGACGGCAACTGACAAACTAACCATCACCAACCTACTAACAAAGGTTCAGAGAACTGCCTGCCTGAGCATAAGCGGAGCCTTAAGGACTACAGCGACCGAGTCTCTACAAGCCCTACTCCATATACTGCCGATTAATATTGTGGCGAGAGAAGTTGCAACCAAAGCGGCAATAAGATTAAACTGCCTATCAATGTGGAGGTACAAAACCTACGGTCACATGAGAATATCAAAGTGTAGTGCTATGGTAACCGACCGAGTGGACTATATACCAACGGTGTACACCTTCGAGAGAAATGACATCACTATGATTCCCGCGAGAGATGAATGGGTTGGAAGAAACCAGGTAATAGAAACCATCTCCACTTTTACACGGATGGTTCGAAGCTTGATGAAAAGGTTGGCTTCGGAGTACACTGTGAAGAACTTAGTCTGGATATAGCTCACAGACTACCAGATACCTGCAGTGTCTATCAAGCCGAAATAATGGCAATATGGGAAGTAGCCAAGTGGCTGAGTCGCAACATAGTAACCAACACTGGCATTGTCATTTACTCGGACAGCCAGGCTGCCATCAATTCTCTGGAGGCAACATCCCTAAATTCACAAACAGCCCTCGACTGCCGCAGATCTCTTAACGAGATGGCTGAGCAGTTTAACATACACCTCATATGGGTGCCTGGGCATAGGGATATCCCGGGGAACTGCAAAGCCGATGAACTTGCTAGGAAAGGGACGACATTACAAATTCTCGAAGAATTTGCATATATTGGTGCGCCACTATCCACGTGCAAGCTTTGGCTTAGGCAAGAGGCAATCAGGCAGTCCAACGAAAGATGGACAGAAATCGGCACCTGCAGGGTAGCTAGACAAATCTGGCCAAGGTATGACCTGAGAAGATCAAAATATCTCCTCGCACTAGAGAGGCAAAGATTGTCTACGTTAGTATCAGTTCTGACGGGACACTGCTTGATCGGCGAACACGCCAAAAGATTGGGTATTGACTCTAATGACTTCTGCAGAAGCTGTGGAGATGAGGAAGAAGTGGAGAGCATTGAGCACTTGCTATGCGACTGTCCCGCTCTGAGTAAACGACGACTGGACATACTGGGGTCGGCTGTTCTAGGCAGCCTAACAGATCTTTCCAGTACCGATATTCGTAATATCGACAAATTTGTATATCAAACAGGTTGGTTTCGATGAGGGGCATTTCAGCCCGTGGTAACACTAGGGACCTAAACTGGTCTATGTGAGCTTGTATAAAAAATACGGCTGCCACCCTAACCTAAACCTAAACCTAAAACTTTCAGAAATAAAATATGTGTTTCCATTTGTTGCTTATAACATTAATATCAGTGTATAAAAATACTTGAAATTGTGTACAGTGTAATGCTTTTATAGTGTCTATAGCCCTGTGAAAAATTTACGTTATTGCTACGTCCCTTCTTGTACCGCCCACACAAAATGGCCAAATCATACACAAATTTAATATCTCATAACATTAATATAGCAGTGCACATAATCGCTTATAATTCGGCACAGTGCAATGTGTTTAAAGTATCTACTGTTCAGCGAAAAATAGGTGTTTTTGGTGCCTCCCACACAAATTGACAGAATAATTCGTTTAATATTCCATATTGCAGTACTCACAAAGTTAAGGTATACCTTAGTCGGTTTACCCGACTGAAACTTTCTTACTTGTTTAATAACCTCTATACTACTTATTTGAATCCTCTGAAATTCTACACTTAGTATAAGTTAATTAGTCACATTTACTTCGAGAAAAATGGGAGAAGTGTCCACGCCCCTTTTGGTACCTCCTACACAAATCGACAATTTTGAACCAAAAGTTAATAGCTTATTACTTTATTACCAGTGTATACAAAGACTTGAAATTTTGTACAGTGTAATGCTTTTATAGTACCTAAAGTCCAGAGAAAAATTGGAGTTATTGGCCCTCCCACACAAATGCACCATTTTACACCAAAAGTTAACAGCTTATAACTTACCAGTGCATATACATTCTTGAAATTTAGTACAGTGTAATGCTTTTATAGTACCTATAGTCCAGAGAAAAGTGACCGTTCTTGGGACGCCCTATTTGGTACCTCTAACACAAATGGACCATTTTGTACCAAAACTAAACAGCTTTAAACTTTAATAGCATTACTTGCTTTAAAGTATTAAATGCAATTTAAATTGATAATAATTGAAATAAAACAAAAATAATATAATTTACTAATATTTTTTGAGACTCAAGGTGAGGGGATTCATTAGTCGGTTTACCCGACTGAATTTTCTTACTTGTTAATTAATAAATATTACAAGTCATTTACTTTTTGTCCATCCATCAATGCAATTTATACTTACGAAAGATTATAGAATTTAAGTTTTAATTGAATTTTACAAACATATTAAATTTCTAAAAATTTGCGCTTTGAACTTCTGAAAAACAGAAAACTTCCTTTTAAATTAATGCATGGATACAATGCCAAAATACTTAAATACAAATTGATCTTTGTGTCGGAAATAATAGTTCCAAATAAAAACATGTTAGGGTGGGAACAAAGTTTTGTTTAGGGTATAAAAATAAGATTTTTCACTTTCTGTCATTTTTACCGCACTTATCAGACCGTCCGGGGTTTCTTCCGCTGTTGCACTTTCTCTATCCGATTATTGAAAATAATCTTAAACAAATTTTCATTGCACATCATAACAGCGACAATAAAACAGATTTGTATGTGCGTCTGTATGTCTTAAGTTTGTCTTCTTCTTATTATTCTTTTGTGCAACGATATGCTCAGAAGGAACAAAGCATAATAATACTAAGAAAGGAGAGTGGAGAACAAAAGGAAACTTAAGAAGACATGAAAACAAATTACTAAAACGCATATCATCATAAAAAAAGGAAAACGACAATGTTTCGTTGTCCCACCCACTCGGGGACCGAAGGGAATAAACAATCAAAAAACGACTCTCTGTTCATTGTTGTACACACACATAAACACGAATGTGGAGAAGAGCGAAAGGAGAGAACAAGTAGGAAATATAAAACTGTAACAATAATCATTATTGATAACAACAGGAATTGCAGAAAAAACAACGAAGGAATAACAGGAATATCAATGAAAAATCATCATCATCATCATTATCATTGTCGTTATCGTTAAAGGTTCAATTCCGAAAGAAAGACAAAGATAAACAACGAATATTTCTCGAATCGAAAGACTAACGATGAAAATAATGCAATGCGTGATGAGACGGGATGAGATGAGATGAGAGTGGAGAACAAGGAGGGAATCGACATTTGTTGTCTGACAGAAAGCACATATGTATGTTTATTTATATTTAAATATTCCCATATTTCACATATGTTTCATTGCGTCTTTGAAGACGTAACCCATTCCCAAAGACTACAGTGAGTGTCAAATGAAATAGTATTTTAAAATTCAACTAAAACAAATTGGATCGACATAACAACACCAAATTAAAATTTATTTTATTTACAATAAAGTAAAGAAAATCAGTCAAATAAACCGACAAAACTATAATCCCACTTCCAGAGAAATAAAACAGGGACCTTAGTGCGTTTTGCGGTAGTTGCCCGTGGAGAAATGTTGCTCATTCATGACTAAGACTCAATAAATTGAATTAAAATTGACTTATCTATAAAAACTTTGGTAAAAATTTAGCTTTTCTAGGAAATTCCGCGCATGTCTTATTATTCTTAAAAATTTAATGTTTGCATACATTTTCGTCAAAATCCCATTTTATAGCAGTTTATATAATTCGTAAAAATTTCGTTTACAAATAAAAATGACGTTGAAATTTAATGTTTAAAGAAAATTTTGTCAAAGTTTAATTTTTATAGAAAACTTCATTTTATAAACAATCATTTTATAGACAGTTATTTTAATCGATATTTTATTTTTTTATTGAAAATTTCGTCAAAATTTAATTTGTATGAAAAAATTGTATTTTTATTCGTAAGAAATTAAATTTTATAAATTTCTTTGCAAAATTTTCTATAAAATCCAATTTCGATGAAAATTTTCTGTAAAATTCAATTTCGATGAAAATTTTCTATAAAACAAAATTTCGATATAATTCTATATAAAACGAAATTTCAATAAAATTTTATATAAAACAAAATTTCGATAAAATTTTATATAAAAAAATATTACATAAAATGAAATTTCGACGAAATATTACATAAAATGAAATGTTGACGAAATTATTTTACATTTTTTCAATTGTGATTTTAAATTGTTTCAATTTTTTACGAGTGTTATAAAAATTTAATTTTCTTAGAAAATTTGGTGGAAATTTTATTCTTCTTGAAAATATACTCCAAAAAAAGTTGTCCGCTATTTCGTCACAATTTATTTATTAAAAAAATTTTTTCAAAATTTATTTTTTTAAAATAATTTTGGTAAAATTTCGTTTTATGTAATATTTCGTCGAAATTTAATTTTATATAAAATTTTTATCGATATTTTATTTTATAGATTTTTTTTTCGGAAATTAATTTTTATAAAATGAAATGGATTTTATAAGTAATTTCGTATAAATTTTAAATTAAAAATCTAAAATGTCCTCGACATCTATTTTTTACCGCATTAAATGTTATTGTTCGGATCATAGGACATTAAATCCCGGAAATTTAAAATTGATCTAAAAAATTAAATTTCCCAAAACAAAAAATTATTTGAAAACACAATTTGGACGAAAAAATCGACATTTATTTTTTAATGCAATATATATTTAAATATTCCCATATTTCATATTTGGTTTGCTGAAGTTGCCAGAAAGGCTGGAGATATTTTGCCCATTCTTGGCTAATCTATAAAAAAAATTGATAAAAACTTATATTTTATAGAACATTTAATGGAAATTTCGTTTTTCCAGAAAGTTAGAAATAATTTTTCTTAAAAATATAATTTCTGCTTAAATTTTCGCCAAAAACACATTTTATAGTAGTTTATATATATCGTAACAATTTCATTTGCAAATAATTTTTTTTTTAATTTAATTTTTATGAAAAATGTTGTCAAAATAAATTTTATGTTATTGATAATTGTGTCAAAATTTCATATTTATGAAAAAAATTATTTTTATAAAAAATACTGTGGCGAAACAAATTCTTTGCTGACTATAGACAATTTCGAAAAAATTTAAATTTTAAAAATTGTTGTTTAGACATTTTTGCCGAAATTTAATTTCTCTAGAAACTTTTGTCGGAATTTAATTTGTATAGAATTTGAACTTTATAGAACATTTTCATCAAAATTTGATTTTATAGAAAATTGTGCATAGAAATTGCATTTTACAGAAATTTTTTTTTCGAAATTTCATTTCATATAAATTTTTTTCAACAAATTTTTTTTTGCTATAAAAATGTACCAAAATTTGATATCAAAAATATTCTATCAAAATTAAATTACCACAAAATTTGCTATTAAATTAAAAAAAAAAATGTTATAAAAACGAAATTTCGACAAAAATTTAATATAAAAATTAGATTTCGACAATAAAATAAAACTGCAATTTCGACAATTTTTTAAAAATGACGAAAAACAATTTCCATAAAATTGTCCATTTTCCATCAAATGTCGAAAAAAATATCCAAAAAATAATTTTTCGACGAATATTCTATAGAATAAAATGTTGACAAAATCTGCTATAAAACAAATATAACTTCTACAAATCTTGCTACAAAATATGAAATTTTCAATTAGCCATAAAATGTAATTTCGACAAAGTTTGCTGTGAAAATGCAGTTTGCATTTTTTTTATACTTTAGACGAATTTTCAATACAGACAAAAATTCGGCACTAATTCTTGTAAAAATGTAATTTGTACAAAATTTTGTATAAAAATTAATTTTCGAGGAACATTTTCGGAAAATTTAATTTTGACAACATTTTGTAAAAAATTGAAACTTCGACCAAAAATTAATTTTCGACGAATTATCTATAAAACGTTATTTTTGACATAATCTTCTATAAAAACAAAATTTTGATAAATAAATGAAATTTCTAAATTTTGTATGTAATTACGACAAAATTTGCAGATCTTGAATTTGCCACAAAAATTGCAATTTAGACAAAATTGTCTTAAAAAATGCGATTTTGATGAAATTACCTAAAAACAAACGCAATTTAAAAACTATTCAAAATTCGTTGCAAAAATATAATTTCGACGACATTATCTAATAAAAATTAATTTTTTTGCAAAAATTTCCTAAATCCAATTTCGAGGACATTTTCATAAAGATGACAATGATGTAGACTCTATGTGCAATTTCGTCAAAACGACTACAAAAAAATAATTTAAGTATAATTGACAGTGATTTCGGCAAAAAAAAAAATTAACATAAAAAGAAAAGCCTATAAAGTTTACTAAAAACCATATTTTTGATATAATAGTGAAATTATGAAAAAATTGCTAACTTCGAGAAATTTTGCTATACAAATCCAATCGTAGAATTGAATTTCGGTAACATTTTCCGTAAAATAACAATTTCGAATAAATTATATAAAAAGATGAAATTTCGATGGATTTTCTATTTTAACAAAATTTGATTTAAAAAAGTAATTTCTACAAAATTTGCTATCAAAGTGTAATTAAAAAAAAGTGTTATACAAATTCAGTTAAGGCAAACTTTATTATGAAAATTCAATTTCGACAAAATTTGCTATAAAAATTCAATTTTGTCACAATTTGCTATAAAAATTCAATAATTCTACAAAATTTGCTATCAAATGTAATTTAAAAAAAAATTATACAAATTCAGTGTAGTTTTTAAAAAAAAAAAGTGTTGTACAAATTCAGTTAAGACAAAATTTATTATGAAAATTCAATGTCGACAAAATTTGCTATAAAATTCAATTTGTATAAAATTTTCCAAAAAAAACTTTAATTTCTAAAATTTGCTATCAAAATGTAATGTAAAAAAAATTATACAAATTCAAAGTGTAATTTAAAAAAAAAGTGTTATCACATTCAGTTAATACAAAGTTTATTGTGAAAATTCAATTTCGACTATATTTGCTATAAAAATTCAATTTCGACAAAATTTGCTATAAGAATTCATTTCGTATAAAATTTGCCAAAAAATGTATTTCGACAAAATTTGTTATAAAAATAAAGTTTCGACGAAATTAACAACAAATGATTTTTTACGATTTTGCTATAAAATGAAATTAAGACAAACTCTGCTATTAAATTTAAAATTAAATTCCGGAAAGTCTTAAAAATATCGATTTCAACAAAATTGATAATAAAAGGTTGTTTCGAAATTTTTTTTTATAAAAATGGAACTTCTATAAGATTTGCTATAAATTTGTAGTTGTAATTTCGACAAAATTTGCTATAACAAATTGTTATTAAAATTCTTATTGTTTTAATAAAAATTAAATTTTGACAAAATTTGTTATTACTGTACATTTTTAAAAATTTTTCTATAACAATTTAAATTCGACAAAATTTATTATTATATTAATGTATAGATTTTCTACAAGTTTTGCTATATAACAGTAATTTCTATAACATTTCATTTAAAAATACAATTTCGAGGAATACAATTTTTTAGTAAAAATAAAATTTCAATTTCGACCAAATTATCTAAAAACTACAATTCCGACGGTATTTACTACGAGTATAAACATAATTTCGACGACATTATTTAATTCAACATTTTGATATAAAAGTGAAATTTATATGTGTATTTTGTTTTAACGCTAGTTTTAAATTTTATTTACTTACAAATAAAAATAGCCAATATTTTCAGGACACTTACCTGTAAATAAAAAGAATAGAAAGAACAATATTTAGAAAAATATTCCACAAATAGTGTAATGCGTGACTATGCTACGTAACAAAAATAATATTTCCAGATAATATGTATAATAAGTTTTCCATATTTTATTTTGTTAGTAAAATTTGTTATTTAAAATTTTTAGATAAAAAATATATATTTAAAGGAGTTGTCCGTTTTCAATGAATGCGCAGGTGCATTACCATAATGACAGGGCCATGAATTGTTTTTCCACAAGTAAAGGACGTTTTTAGTATTGCTTTCGAAATAAGATGGCATACTCGTATGAGCGATACTCATGTGACCGTTCTTTTTATCAAAATTGCAAAAAAAAACCCCAAGCACAAATCTAACCATTATATTTGTTACAAACCAAATATATGTGTGCAAAATGACTAATATTGTCAACATATGTTTTGAAAATGTGTAGCAACTTAACAACAAACCAAATATATAATCGTTCTCCAATTGCAACTTTTCGTGCCATTTTCGTCCATTTTTTTAAATCCAAAACAACACTTTCCAGTCGTCCTACGGCCTTGACACCCATGAGCAATATTTTAGCTCACGTTAAGAGCTATCTTTTTGTCATTGACCGATTCCCGATCCGTCATACCGTTAAGGAGCTAGAGCAAACATAAACTTTCCCTTCATATTTCAAAATGATGCTAACTGCATTTTTTTAAATCCAAAAAAAAAAAACGCTTTCCATTCGACCTACGATCTTGACACCCATGAGGAATACTTTAGCTCTCGTTAAGAGCTATATTTTTGCCATTGACCGATTGTGGCTACGTGCCACACAGCAAATGAAACAATTGAATTGTTGGAGATTCGATTATTTCAAGAAATTGTGATATATGGAATGGCCTCCAAGAAGTTGTGATTTAACACAATTAGACTATTTCTTGTGGGGTAATTTGAAGTCATTGGTCTTTTAAAATAAACCAGACTCTCTTCAAGCTTTACAAGTCAATACTGAACGTGCCATTCATGACATACGACTTGATTTAGTGGAAAATGTGCTCGAAAATTGGGTTCATCGGATTCGTTTCTGCAGCAGAAGTCGCCATTTGAATGACGTTTTATTTAGAACTTAATTGTATCGATTGTACTTCACATTAAATAAAAATCTTTTAAATTTCCTTAACAATAAGTGTGTTTTGTTTTCAAAGAAATCATATTACTCTTATTGGAAAACCCGTTATACACTTTCAATTTCAGTCATAGAATAAACTGCAATGGTACACGGGGCAAAATCGCCTTTTTTGATATGTTTGAATCGAAAGAAAATATATTTGGAACACACATTTTTAAATATTATGCATTTCTGAGCAAATAAATTTTATTTGAAAATCAATAAAATATATTTGGAACTCATATATTAATATGTTACAACATATAATATTTGCAAACTAAGTTTCTCAAATAAAATATGTGTTTGAATACAAATAAAATTATTGTTTAGGAATTTCTCCAAATATATTTTATTTAAAAAAGATTTTCGAAACTTTTGTTGAATTTTTCGAATTTCAGTTTTAATTTTTTTTAATTTGGCATTGAACTTCCCAGTTATGATACCAAATGCAGCTATAATTTCTGTTGTAAATCAATCATTTAAAATTTCTGAGTATTCCAGGCCATCATTAGTTGTTAATCCTCCAGTAATATATTACGATTCAAGATTATACGATTTCAATTATTATTGTTTATTATTTTTACGACATGAAAAATTTCTAAAAATTAACTTTGAATCACTGATATATTTAACACAATTTAGGTATTTTTGAATACTTATTTAAATGCAAATGAATATTTGCTTCGGAAAAAAATCGTCCAAAATAAATACATGTTGCGATGTAAAGAAAGATTTGTTTAGAACAACATCTTCCCAAATATATAATTTTTGTGTGTACCAAATATTATATGTTTAGAGTGTACTCTAAACATATATATGTTTCAAGCCGAATATGTTTGGGACAATATACTACAGAAGCGATTTTTTTTCAGCGTGTACATAATGATTTTCTGGATGGTGACAAGTTTGCATTTTTCCGATCCATCTTAATATAGAACACATGATATGCAATTCAAATATAAATATAATGATGTACTCGCATATACGAGTACATATACTCGCAGATAATATATGATGCATAATGTTTGGTTAATATTTTTGAAAGATATGCTAACGATGTGTTCGCTAAACTATCCACGGATAATATACAAAATTATGGGTATTAGAGAGGGTATGGAAAGTAAATTAATGCTATTATTAAATACAAAAATATTTAAAAATTACATAAAAATGATTTTGCTAAATTTGAAGTCAATAATCTGGTCTTTCGTTTAAATTCTTTGAAAAATGCTCCCCGCAACATGACCTCATTTGCCATACCTTCTTGTGTGTAAAGTGCATAGTGAAGCCGTAAACCACACCGCACATAAATTTCCAGGAACACACACACATCGCACAAGTAAGTATCTATTTTCTCATAATTACAAATTCGTATTCGCAGATTCGAACTCATCCGTATCTCATAAAATACACCTGTATCACACAATTTGATTGCAATATTCACCGTCATTTTGTAAGTCGCATGAACTACAGAGCCATTAACACATATATTTCTGGGTAACATTTGGGCCAGAGTGTGTGTGTGTGTGTGTGTGGGTTTGTGAGAGAGTGAATAGCAGTGAATTTCACACAAACAAACACATATATATATATTTGCAAATTTTAGGCTTTTAGCGGGAACACGCCAACATAATTCACATCAATTTGAACATTCGGTTTTTCACTCGCTTTCACAAATGTGATTTCATTTTCGTAAAATATGTATGATTGAGGAATATACGTTTTCACCTAAACTTGAAGTACATTCGTTGCATTTTTCATAAGTGTGTAAGTGTACATATTTAGTACTTTTTGACGTGTGATATATATGGAATTTTGTAAATATTTGTAGAAGGTAACACTTGGAATAGTTATGTATTTTATTTTTCTCTTTAGGAAACATTATTGAAAATTTGCTGTCTCAATTTGCTGTTTCAATATCTCTTTGTTGATGAATTTATCAGGGACTGCAATAATTAAAAATGTTGTCATGGACAGAATACCGAATACAATATTCCAACATGAGAATAACACTATGCAACAAAATTTTTGTCCAAGGGAAGTGGATAACAGTTTCTGGTGCAACTAGGTGTCACAAACACGAAAAAATATTAAAAAAAAAAATTTGTTATGGTAAATTTTTCTTTTAATTTTTTTTTTAATTCAAGCTTTCATGGAAAGTACATTCAGTATTTGGACCATAATTTCATAATTTCAAGTTTAAGCCTGATTGAGCCGTATTATGTCTCAACTTAAAGGGAATTATTAGGGCTACATATGCTGCAAATATCGTTTTCATGTAGAATCTTTGGTTTAGTAACAGTCGTCAAAAATATGAGAAAAATAAAGATTTTTTTAAAAAACACTTTCCTGGTACAAAAAAATATAAAAAATAGAAAAAATCGTACAAATTATTTTACCACATTTTTAAAAAGCCAGCATGCTAAAGAAGGAAACACTGTCTATTTGAAAAAATCTATGGATAGATGTAAAAGTTATGAGCCATTTTGTAAATGTTAGGGAAATTCAAAAAAATCTTGTTTCATATTTTTTCGTTTTTAAATGATGTTTTTGCGTATATTGCATTCGCCATATGTGAGAGAGACATATAAGAGACATTGCTCTTGCATTTTATTTTATGAGGATTAAAGTCAGACATTATAAAATTGTAGAGAGGACGAGGTTTTATGGCCGTTCGTAACCCTCCATAAAACATCATATGCAATGTGAGAGCTATATTGGATGGGATCTGCTCAGATAGAGGGTCATTCAACAATATTTGTGATTTTTATTTATGACATCCCAGTTGTACAGGGTGGCTGATGAATGCTGCTACCAAAAAAAATTTAATAACTTTTTTTCTATTTAATGAATCTGGTTAATTTTTTCTTTATTTTGCAGATTGATTTTTAGATTTAACAAAAATGCATAACTGGGACACTGAAACAAGAATTTGGATTGTCCGCCGCTATTACGCACTGAAGTCCGTAGTTTCGGTTCAAAGAGAGTATAGGGGCACGTTTGGCGGCAATCCTCCGAGCAGATGGACCATAAAGGGACTTGTTAACAATTTTTCCGAGCATGGGACAGTCAACAGAAGACCTTACCATCGAAACCCTTCAGTTCGGACGGAGGAAACAATCGCTGCTGTAGCTGATGCCATACAAAACAATCCAAGAGTTTCGACAAGAACCTTATCTGCTCAAATGGGTATAAGCAGACAGTCATTGCAGTCAATTATGCACAAAGATTTGGAGCTATTCCCATATAAAATTCAAATGGCCAACGAAGTGAACTCAGCAGACTTCCCGATTCGCTTGGAATTTTGCCAGAAGATGCATCAAATGGTGGAAGAGGACGGAAACATGTTGAACTGTCTTTTCATGTCTGACTAGACCCATTTCGATTTAAACGGCAACATAAACAAACAAAATTGTCGAATATGGAGTGCTTCCAACCCACAGATACTCCATGAGACGGAATTGCATCCACTTCGTGTCGCAGTCCTACTTCTTCGAAGAAAACGGTCACACCGTTACAGTTTCTGGAGGCCGTTACTTGAGCATGTTGAGAGAGTTTTTCTATCCAGAATTACGCCGAATGAGAATTTCTTTCAACTCTGTGTGGTTTCAGCAAGATGGTGCAACTCCTCACATAGCCCGGCCTGTTATGACAGAATTGCGGCGAAAATTTCCCAATAAGCTAATATCCAGAAACTCCACATTCCGTTGACCCCCCAGGTCGCCTGACCTTACTGCACCTGACTTTTTCTTGTGGGGTTATTGCAAACAGGAAGTCTACAAAGCAAAACCAACAAATTTGAATGAACTAAAGCAATCCATTCGAGAAACAATTGCGACTATTCCCGTTTCAACTCTCCAAGCAGTAATGAACAACTTTTTGGTAAGATGCCGCACATGCATCATCGAGCAGGGGGGCATTTAAATTCCATTATTTTTAAAACTATTTAAGCTATATTTAATTAAATTTAATGAGCTTTAACATGAATAAAAGAAAACTGAATTCCATACACTGAAAGTTATGAAGTTATTTGAGTTTCTTAATGTAGCACTATTCATCAGCCACCCTGTATATACAGGTAGTAAAATTATATGTACGCATTACAAAGCAGTACGCGGCAGTCTTGAAAATATTGGGTTTCTACGTTCGAAGCAAACTATATGTCAGCTATAGGTACTGCAACTTATGAACCTTAAACCCGGAATTTATGAATGAAATTTCTTATTAATAAATTAGTGTAATTCAGCGCCTTAAAGAGATATGTCGATTTTCTGAAAAATATTAAAAAGTTATATTTCGAAGTATGAGTATAAGGCAAAGAACTTTTCAATGTGTAAATGATCCCGACAATTTCTGCTACATCTGCGGAAAATATGTAATTAAAAAAAATCGACATGCGTTTAGTAAAATAATAGAAGAAATATATGTTAAATATTTTGGTATACGAGTTAAAAATATGAACGAACCGTGGACACCTAGTATTTTGTGTAAGTCGTGCCATGTAAATCTTACTCGATGGACTAGTGGAAGCATGCGGTAAGTACTTTAAAATTAATGTATTACAATGTTTTGTGGAATAAAACGTTTTAATTTTAGACTTCACGTGCAATTTGGAATGCCAATGATTTGGAGACAACCATTCATCCACGATACGGACTGCTATTTTTGTCTAAGTTAATAGATTGGAGTAGAAAGTGTCCAAGTATAGCTAACAGCCAGCCTAATAACGGAAACATCATCAAGTTCAACTGAATACTCAACTCTGAGCGATTCAAGTTTGAGTCCGTGATATATCTTACAAACAATTTTATACAACTATGGATAACAGATGCTTTTGCAAGGACATTCCCGGATTGCTCGAGGAACTTAATCAAACATACAATTCAAAGGAATGGCGGTTACTTGTTGACAGCAGTAAAGAAAGTTTGAAGGCAGTACTTTTACACAACGGAAATCAGGAACCGTCATTTCCCAATACGAAACAATGGTTAAATTGAAAAAAAATTTAAAATATGAACATGACTGGAAAATTTAATGCGATTTAAAAGTAGTTGGTATGTTATGCCTCTGGGATAGCCGATATTTTGCCACCATTGCATATTAAGCTGGGGCTCCTTAACAATTTTGTAAAAGCCTTAAGGAAAGATGGCAATTCACTCTCATATTTAAAAAGTTTATTTAAAAGTCTTTCTTTTCAAAAAAATCGAAGAAGGAGTTTTTGATGGGCCTAACACAAGGAAACTGATGAAAGATGTGAATTTCGAATCATATTTGACGTCGGATGAAATTGCAGCATGGAGTTCGTTTAAGCTTGTAGTTTCAAATTTCGTTGGATCCAATAAAAGCCCGCAACATGAAACAATGATTAATGATTTGTTAAAAAATTATGAAAAAATTGGTTTGAAATATATTTATTTATATTTATGTATATAACACATATGTCTGTATTCTTCCAAATTATTTTTCGCTTTATGTATTCCAAAAGATGTCAATATGTCCCTCAAAATTCATTTCTTGCATTCTCATTTAAACTTTTTCCCCGAGAATCTAGGCAACGTAAGTGACGAACATGGCGAAAGGTTTCACCAAGAATTAAAGCCCATCGAGAGGCGTTACCAAGGCCACTGGGATGAAAGAAGGTTTCCTAATTAGGGAAACCGATTCCGAAATCTACAAACGTCAACAAAGAACTCACAATTACTTCTAATGAAACTTGTTCATGTAAATAAACTCAAATGTACAGTATATAAATAAAAGTAATAAATAAAATCGCTATTTAAACAGAAATTAAAAAAAAAGATTTTTTGAAATTCTCTTACCTCTACCAAAAGGGATATAATTTCTACATTTATCCATAGATTTTTCTAAAAAAAATATATTTTTTTTATTTAAAAAAAAAAAATATAATATTATTTTTCGATTTTTTTCTATTTTTTAAGTTTTTTTTGTCCCAGGATTTTTTTTTTAAAAAATCTACTTTTTCCAATTTGTTTAATGACTGTTACTAAACCACTATTTGGTAGCCCACATTAATAGCTTCAATTTAACGCATAAGTCGATCTGATCGGGCATAAACTCCAAAAATTATAGTGCAAATACTAAGGGTACCTTCGACGGTAATAGCATTTAAAAAAAAAATGTTTTCTCTTTCGGAACCATTACACAGAATAGAATTTTTCAGCTTGGGACTCAATTCTGAGAATTGAACGTGAAAGTAGCCCCAAAAGCAAGAACTTCTGCATCATTCGTTTAGTCAAGTTGGCTCAATTAATAATTTAATGGCCATACGATTTTTTGATCAATTTTCTATATTTTTGTGTCTTGAATAGGAGAAATAAATGCGGAACACACCTACCCGAAAAAAGTGCATATAGTGCCTTAAAAATCGCAAAAAAATAATGTTCTGTTTTATACGTATACGTATTACGTATGACGAATACGTATACGTATTTTTCAATATTTTACTGATAGATATTTTATGACTTTGTGGACATTTTTGCGATTTTTAAGGCACTGGATGAAGACTATAAGTACGTTCGCGGACATTCGTTTTGGATCATTTTAAGTCGAATGAGAAATGTCCGTCCGTTGTTGTTGTCGTATCTCCATTTCAGTAGTTTTGAGATATTTGTCTTTTTCGTTTTATAACTTATAAACCGTAAAAGGTAAATATCTGAAAACTGCTGAACTGGAGATACGACTTTCTTTCTTAGGAGGCCAGTATGTATATGTGTTTGTTGTCCATTAGTTGTTTTCATTCGCCTTGTATAGTGGGTTCTGCTGTATTGGTTTCCAGGCCGAGGAAGATGGCTGCTTCCACTGGTTGGGTCCAAAGAGACCTGGGAACAAGTTGAGTAGGTTTGGCAGGGCAGTTAAAGAGGTGTAGTGTGGTCCCTGTTTACAAGCGGGACATGTGTTCGACGTGGTGCCATCAATCCTTGCCCAGTATGAATTGAGGAGACTACACCAGCCAGATCTTAATTGGGCCAAAAGTACTCTTGGCTGTCGTGGTAATTCCTTTTCCTCTGAGGCCACTGATGGAGGGTGGTCTCCTAGCACGACATTGACTCTGTAATTATTCACGGCTTCAACGACTGCGTCAGAGTGTATGTCAGCCAGACCGGCCTTGTAAGCTCTTTGATGTAGAGGTTCTCTATTGTAGCGTTGGACCTCGCGCTCTAGATCATGAAGGTCTTTCCTGATCTGCCTGGGAGGTGGGCGCCTATCCACTAGATGGTGATTGGGATGGCTGGGACGGTAGCAACCAAGCAGATACTGATCTTCGTCTCCTCATGTAAGTGGTCTACAGAAGACATGAGGAGGCACCCTGTTGCAGTTCTCAGGGCGGCATTTTGGCAGGTCTGTCTGATATTCTTCCACAGCGTCTCGCTCACATTCGGTGACCACACTGGTGCTGCATAGTTTACTACAAACCAACCTATCGCTTTGTAAGAGGTCAACAAGGTTTCATTATCTGTGCCCCAAGTGCTGCCGGCTAGCGACTTGAGGACCTTGTTCCTACTTCTCATCTTATTTCAGATAGCTGTGGCATGCGCGTTAGACCTGAAGAGGCTATCAAATGTGACACCAAGAACAATAGGGTAGTTGGTGGTCGGAATTCTTGTGCCATCGACTATCACATTGAGTTGCTCCTTCACTGGCGCTGTCCATGCAGTAAACAGTGTGGCCGATGCTTTGGTGGCGGATATTTTCAGGTTCCTCGCAGCGAAGAAATTGGCAATCTCAGCCAGGTAGATATTCAGCCTTCCACATATGTCATCGATTAAAGGGCCCGACGCCAGAATCGTACAGTCATCAGCATATGATACGATTTCAACGGCGTCAGGTGGGGGTGGAATTGCAGAGAGGTAGAGGTTAAACAGTGCCGGAGATTTCACCCCACCTTGGGGAACTCGGGGTTTCGGACTTCTTGTTTCTGAATTCCACATACGACTGGCGCCCACACATGTAATTGACGGTCCAACGTTTCAGACTGTTCGGGAGGGACGTGTTGGCGATGTCCTCAAAAAGCGTGGCTGACGGTATCGAAGGCCTTCGATAGGTCTAGCGCCACGAGGACGGTCCTTTCACTGGGCTAGTTCTGGTTAAGACCGCAACTCACATGCGTGGATATAGCGTGTAAAGCAGTAGTCGTACTATGCTGCCTTAGGAATCCGTGCTGATGCTCCGCAATTGGAAAATGTCCAATCAGGCTCGGGAGGACTAACGCCTCAAGCGTCTTTGCTACTGGCGAGAGTAGGGAGATAGGCCTGTACGATTCTCCCTAGCTCGAATCTTTGCCCGGTTTCAGTAGCGGGACCACTCTGCCCATTTTCCAAGCTTCGGGTATTATCACAGTGGTCAAGGACAAATTGAGGACCCTAGTCAGATGTCCAACTGCTTCAACATCAGCATCGAAATTCCGTCGGGGCCACGCGCTTTGGATGACTTAGCGCTACGGATGACATCTGCAATTTCTCCAACTGTAAACTGTGGTGGTACTTCTTCAGCTCGGAGATCATGGATACGACGCATTACTCTCCTTTTCGCTCTGTCACTCACGGGGTGCTCTATGTGACTACCGTCCTGTCGTCTTTCCTCTCTGGATTCGAGAGTGACTTAACCGTTGCCCACAATTTACCAATACCGGAACTTAAGTTGCACTGCTTCAGTTGGTCTAGCCATTTATTCCGCTTATATTCGTCGACTTTCCTATTGATTTCTAAATTCAGTTCCCTGATTCTAGGATCAGCTGCATCTGCGGGAAAATTAGGTCGTATCTCGGCTATTCGACCAGCAGGGATAAAGCAAGCGGCTGCTGCGTTGATGATGCCTCGGAATTTCTTCGCGGCTACCCGAACATTTGAGGGGATGGGTAGTTCATTTAAGCTGCGGTTGGTGAATTCTCTGAACCTGTTCCAGTCCGCTTTCCTTTCATTCAGGAAAGTACGGCGTTCTGAGATAATAAAATCGGATGGTCTGTCTATGAAGAGGATTATGGGGAGGTGATCTGATCCCAATGAAGGGGTGCCAGGTCATTTATCAGACCAGGCGACACGATGGTGATGGTGGTGGGGGCGTCCTCATTCACTGTGCAGAACGTAGAGCCATCTATCTGCTCAGCCAAAGCTATGCCTCTATGGGCATTTGCTAGGAGAGGATGGCAAAGCTCATCATGATGGGCATTAAAGTCTCCTAGGACCACGCGATTATTGCCCTGCAGTAACGGACTGATGTCCGCCAAATAACGCTGGGAACAGCTACAAATCGGCGGTAAATATACGTTGTACAGCGCTATCTCGGCAGTCCCGGACTTAACTGCTACCCCTATACATTCAATGTATGGGTCTCTAGAGTCAAGCTCAGGCGAAATAGGTCTGTATTGCACAGAATGGTGTCATGGGAAAGCCAGTCCCCCACCTCCACTTCTAGCGCGATCCTTACGTAGCACATTGTAACCCTGACAACTGTGCAAGCTGCATGTGTCGCTCAGCTTTGTTTCCTGTATCGCAGCGACCTTGATGTTCTTCCGATTCATAAAATCTACAATCTCGTCGATTTTGCCGCGGAGACGATTGCAATTAAATTGCAAGAAGGATGCATGTTCGGGAGTTGGTACAGCAATGTGCGGTGTTAATTGTGGTGTTGATTGTTGTGCATGTTGCTGTAGGGGAGATTGCGGCGGTGTCCCATAAACCGAAGGCGCCGATGATGTAGACGACGGGGACGACGACACTGACGACTGTGATCCTTGAGGCACACTGAGAGGTATGGAGGGACAGCAGGCTCCAACATAACTCCCTATGCGGCGATACTCCCCGGCGTTTCTAAGGCCAGAGCAACCCCTGAGATGCAACCACTCCATACATCGGGCACACCTTACTGATGTTGAGTTGCCACGTATAAGGTTCCCGCAGACAGAGCAGAAATATTGTTGTGGTCCGGTATTTTGTTCGGTCCCGGCACGGACCAGAAGAATTCGGAGCAGACACTCCGTGATGTGGATCTCCCAATGCGAAAAAATGGACGAACATAAGACACGTAGTACTGAGGTGGCAGCCCCTGGCCGAAGGGTTACAAAGAACCGGCTGCCGTGGGATTGAAATGTCCGTCCGTCTGTCTGTCTGCTGGCTGGTGCGCACGATAACTCTCGAAAGGAGTAACCGATTGACTTCAAATTTATTATGTGGTAATATTTTTTTCTATCTCCGGCTAAGTTCGAAGATGGGCCATATTGGTCCACTCCTTGTAGTACCTCCCCCACAAAGGGTTAAAATGTTGTGAAATATTATACTACTTATTCGAATCTTCTGAAATTCCACACATATTATTAGTCTATTAGCCGTTATCAACTCGAGAAAAATGGGCCAAGTTGCCACGCCCTTTTTGGTTATTAAATGTAATTTAAATTAATAATAATTTAAATAAAACAAAAAAATAAATAAATTTACTAATAATTTTTTGAGACTCAAGGTGAGGGGATTCATTAGTCGGTTTACCCGACTGAACTTTCTTATTTGTTAATCCCAACATACCTCCAAATTTCAGCCACCTAGTTCAAGTGTTTTACTTATAGATTGTAGCGTAATTACAACAGACGGACAAACGGACATGGCTAAATAGTCTTCGAATTTAACGACGATTAAGAATATAATATATACTTTATGGGGTCTCAGATCAATTTTTGGAGCAGTTACAAACGGAGGACCAAAATGAATATACCTCCCATCCTATGGTGGAAGGTATAAAAACAACGTCTACAGGGGCCAAATCACGGCATTCGATATCGAGTACTTTACGATCGAAATTGTTTTGTATTATCGCTAAAATAGTATAGTTTCTGCCGAATTCGAGTAGATTGCTTTTTAGCGGTAAATGACCTTTTAATGACTTTATTACATCGCTTTAACGACCCCTCCGAGCTTCGCTCTTTCTATTTATATACGAGTATGAGCATTGCTCACTATTTTATTTAAGTTTTGATGTCATTCATTTTTGAACACTTCAATAAAATGTTAACAAAATGTTAAATCGTTTATTCGTGGCAACAATTAAAGAATGCACTGCCAACAGATTACAACCGCCCACCAGTTTGGGAAATGTTTGGAGTAATTTGTTCAACATTGTTTACATTCGAAAGTAAACAAAAATGCCAACACGTAAACTAATCAGACTGTCGGAATGTTTGGAATTTTAGAATTTTGTTATATTTTTTCGTTCTTGTGTTTATATTCACCAAAAATAAATGCCAACAAAATCTGATGATGCTGCTGACTGCCCCAGGAAGCGCTGATATCTATGACCAACGCCAATTTCCTTTCACGGCTTTACCATTTCACAGAATTCGGTACACAAAAAGAAAAATTGCTTTGCTAGGAAAAATAATTTAAGACAACTACCCACTATGCATTTCCGTTAAACAAAATTTCCTTTGTGCAATTGGATTTTCCAATTATTCATATTACACTGTACAACAATTTCAAACTTTTTTCAAAATAACAGGGTTCTGTCAGTGGATTCTGGTAGAGGAGACCAAAAAAAATATACACGTGTATCGGCGTTTTGAAAGATCACATCGGAATTTTATTTTAGGGGGGGTTAAAGTTTTCCCCCCTTTGCTTGTTCGTGCAGAATATCGGTATATAAAACTATGTGTTCTGTTCATCTGAGGCGTAGCGTATCTTCAGCAACTTTGTAGCAAATGTTAAGGCCTATATTTTTGTGGAATATATTAACCCTCTAGCTTCCCCCCATAACGGTGATTTTTGTATATATTTAACAAATCCTAAAAAACTCCCCTAAAATGCGTGGGGCGGGGTTGAAACGTTCTACAAAAAGGTTGGTCATAAAATTTCACTATATATGTCAGAACATACCAAAGCCCAAAACTTAACACAAATACCAAAAACCGGATAAATTGAAGATTACCTGTTAAGGGTTAATTTAGATATTATATAGTGTTAGTACCAAAGAGGTCTTTCAAAATTGGATTTTTCGGGGTTGATGTGAGTGATGCAAAAAAAAGAATGATTTTATTTTACAACTAAATAATATTTATTTTATATTAAATTTTACTTCAGGTCTATAAACAAACAAAAATCTAATAATAAGGCATACGAGTATACAAAGAGAAATACTTATTAAATAAAAAAGTTCATTTATTTTTAATTCACTTTTCTTTTCGCCCTTGGAAATTCGACGCCATTCTTTGATAAATGTCCAACATAAATCTGTTTTAAGAGACAAAATGCTCTTGCCTTTATAGCGTTCTTCCATACACTGATAGAAAAAGCTTCGTCATGACGACGAATTTGTACATCATCACAATTATTTTTTTGTCAAAAGTCAGCTAACGTACGGAATAATCCTCTTGATGAATTTGTTCGTCACCATTACGAATCTCTGTTTCCAAAAACGTTCGTCCTCAGGATGATCACATTTCCTACGATGAATCGATGTCATCACCACGACGAATCCCTTTCATAATCACGACGAATCCCCTTCATCACCACCACGAACTCCATTCATCACCACGACGAATCCCATTCATCATCACGACGAATCCGAGGAATAACAAATTAATCCGAGGAATAACAATTAAACAGGCAATCTTGAATTTGGCCGGTTTTTTGGTGTTTGTGTTAAGTTTTGGGCTTTGGTGTGTTCTGACATATATAGTAAAATTTTATGGCCAACATTTTTGTAGAACATTTCAACCCCGCCCCACCCATTTTGAAGGAAGTTTTTTACGATTTTTTAAAATATAGGCAAACATCACCGTTATGGGGGAAGCTAGAGGGTTAATATATTCTACAAAAATATAGGCCTTAACATTTGCTACAAAGTTGCTGAAGAAACCCTACACCTCAGATGAACAGAACACATAGTTTTATATATCGATATTCTGCACGAACAAGCAAAGGGGGGAAAACTTTACCCCCCTATAATAAAATTCCGATGTGATCTTTCAAAACGCCGATATACGTATATATTTTTTTGGTCTCCTCTATAATCCATTGACAGAACCCTGTTATTTTTTTTGTGTTGTACTGTGTTATTAGAAAAAATTTCTGATACCACAGAATAGTTGTCTAACATTTCATTCGTGTATGCATACATACATTTTTTCTTTGAGTGTTTTGAGTGTATGTCCGTGGGTATTCGTGAGAGTGTTGCAGTCTGTTAACTAAAATGGAATAACAAAATTAAATTTTTTAAACAAATTCAACTGCTCACAGAGCTCTAACATCCGACACACACACTCACATAGACAAAAAATCTGAGCATTTAGAATAGAAATTAAAAGAATTCCCTATTTTGGAAACTTCATATGTGCACTTGTATTGCTCATAAAACCAAAATCAAAATATAAATGCAATAAACAAAAAGTATTTGGAAAATGTTTATTTTAACCAGAAATGAACAAAGGCTACAACACACATTTCTGGTATTTCAGTGAACTCCATCTCTCTTGACTAAGTCTAGTCCGGGCAACTCAAGCAACCAACAATGAGCATTTATTATTCCAAATAAACTGCAGGAGGATTCGTGTATACACGGAACATCATTCACTTGTCCCTGGTACTTGGGAATCCAGTGGAGAGATACGGAGATAGATGGATGGGATGAATGTGTATTTGTGTGTTAGTCAGAGATAATAAGTACCAAAATCCAAATCTCATATGAAGCATTGGGTGCAATAGTGACCTAAGCCACACAATGGTCAAACGGAGATATTTGAGTTTTAGGTTTCGGCAGTTTTTAACTAATCCTATTTTGTTTAATGTTATGGATAATTTATTGAACTTCAATGACAACACTATGCAACAAATTTTTGTTTTTGTTTTCAAGACCTAAAAACTTTTTTTATAAATTAAATTTTATGGTAAATTTTTTTGTTAAATTTTGTTTTCTAAAATTTGAATTTTCATGGTAGTTACCTGTAGTATTTGGACCACATTTTTTCAAGTAAAAGCTCGATAAAGCCGGGATAACATTCAAAATAAAGAACATTTTAAGGTTATAAATGCTGAAAACATCAGTTTCATGTAGAAACGAAAGTTTAGCAACTGTTGTTAACACAATTAGAAACAAGTAAAAGCGTAAAGTTCGGCCATGCCGACTCTTAAATACCCTCCACCATTGATTGCATTAAATTTTACTGCTGGAAAAATCGTTGTATATAGAGCAGATCATGAAACGATCCTTTTTGTTTAAGTAAATTATTAAAAAAAGAACGCTGCAATTTCCGCAAATTCTTAAACCAAACTCTTCACCTGAAAAATGTGGTATTTATGGCTTAAAACTGATTTGTTGGGAGGTGCATCTACAAGGGGACTACAACAAAATAAAATTTTATTGAGATGAATTCTTGCCAAAATAGAATATAAACTGCAAAGTTTCAGATAAATTTCTTAGAAAATGTGGTATTTATGGCTTAAATAAGCCTTTTTGGGAGCGACATCTATAGGTGGACTATAACAAAATATGCACTGATTTAAAAACTGTTCACTGCGATGAATTCTTGTCTTAATTAAATACAAACTGCAAAGGTTCATTTAAAATGCTTAGAAAATATGGTATTTATGGCTTAAATACGTATATTTTGGAGCGACCTCTATAGGGTGACTATAACAATATATGAACCGATTTGAAAACTTTTTGCAGTCATGAATTCTTGTCAAAATAGAATACTAACTGCAAAGTTTCTGCTAAATTGCTTTAAAAATGTGGTATCTCTGGCTCAAAACCCGTATTTTGAAGCGACCTCTATAGGGGAGCTATATCAAAACATTGACCGATATTGCCCATTTGCAATCCCAAACAACCTGCAACTATAAGAAATATTTCTACCAAATTTGATCAACCTAGCTCTATTATTACGGACTGTAGCGTGATTACAACAGACGGACGGACGGACAGACGGACATGGCTAAATCGCCTTAGAATTTTACGACGATTTAGAATATAGAATATATATATTTTATTGGGTCTCAGATCAATATTTAGAGGTTACAAACGGAGTGACAAAGTGAATATACCCCCTATCATATGGTAAAGGGTATACAAATTTAATTTTTTTTAAAAAAAAAAAATTTTTGCTGCCACAAAAAAATCTGTAAAAACTAGAAAAAAAAATTCGCAAAAAAATGTTTGCTCCATTTCTTGAAAGCTATTATTTTTACGAAGAAAACAATGCAAAATATCTATGAATAAATGTGTAAATTATGACCCATAATTTACAAACAGGAAAATTAAAAAAAAAAATAATTTTTATATTTTTTATTTTGGCAATTTGTTTGGGAGGTACCAAAAGCGGCGTAGCAATAGTACCCATTTTTAATATACTATGGGTACTAAAAAAACATTACACTGTACACAATTTCAGTTATTTGTACATGGAGGAAACCAAGTTATAAGCCGTTAACTTTCCGTGCAAAATGGTCCATTTGTATGGGAGGTACCAAAAGGAGCGTGGCAACTTCGCTAATTTTTCTCAAGATGATGGCGACCAAGAAACTAATCATATATTTGTTCACAATACGAGTATATTTGTTCACAATACGATTATAATACGAGTATATTTGTTCACAATACGAGTGAAATTTGTTCACGGATTTTGTTGAAATTTTCTTATTCCTACCAAAAGTGAAATTTCTACATTTATCCAAAAAAAATTTTTCAAATAGGCTTTGTTTTGGTACAAACAATTTTTTGCTAATTTTTTCTATAGTTGTTTTCGCGACAGCTAAAAAACATTTTTTTTTAAAAAAATATTTTTTTTTTAGTTCTTTTAACGACAGTGTCATTACTTTTTGGGGGAGGTGTCATTACAAACTTTTGTAGTCCTCATAATTTCCTTAATATATCGAGCATATAAAGGCTAGTTAAATTTTAAGGGCCGATGTTGATTTTGAATAAAACACAAATTATTTAGGAAATTATTGTCATTTCTTCTTATTATGATAATATTGATATGGTGTAATTATGTATGGAACAAAATATCGGCCAAATGGCCGCCGCGACCTCGGCGACACACCTCCATCCGATGGTCCAAATTTTCGTTGACGCTGAGGCATAATTGAGGTTCTAGACCGTTTATGTGCCGAATTATCTCATCCTTTAGCTCTTGAATTGTTGCTAGCTTATCGACGTACACCTTTTCTTTCAAATAACCCAAAAAAAAAGTCTAGCGGGGTCAAATCACATGATCTTGGCGGCCAATTGACATGGCCACGACTCGAGATAACACGGCCATTGAATTTGTTGAGCAAAAGAGCCATTGTTTCGTTAGCTGTGTGGCAAGTGGCACCGTCCTGTTGAAACCACATATTGTCCACATCCATATCTTCCAATTCGGGCCATAAAAAATTCGTTATGATCTCATGATAGCGAACACCATTCACAGTAACTGCCTGACCGGCCTCATTTCGAAGAAGTATGTCCCGATGACGTCGCCAGCCCATAAGCCGCACCAAACGAACTGGGCGAGCATGCACATGTGTTTTCACATCTCCTACAGACCCGATTTGCTGAAATTTGCCCACAATTCTCCCGATTGTGGACATATTTGGTCGTTTATGCTGATCAAAAAAACATCACGAAATGCATTTAGATTTGAACGCCCATTTTCGTAAAAGGCTTAAAAAACTTTATCTCCGTGCATTGGTTGGTAAATAATGGTGGTGGGTATTATATAGGGTGATCCAAGTAGAGATACTTTTTTCAATAGCCTTTTTTTGACAGATCACGTGTGAGTTGTGTCATGCTGTCATGTTATTTTTGTTAAGTATTGTTTGGCATTTCATCATGGAAAGACTTACGCCTGAACAACGTTTACGCGTGTCATTCGCTAGTTACAGTCGAAATGCTCGGACGAGTCATCGAAAATTGGACTCAACGTATGGACCATCTGAGACGTAGCCGCGGCCAACATTTGATAGACATAATCTTCAAAAAATAAATGCCAAAGAATGTTCTTTCAAATGATAATAAACATTCCCCATTCAATTTGAATTTTCGGTTTTTTTTTTCTTTAAAAAAAGTAGGGAACCTTGAAATGGATCACCCTATACATTCGACCTCGATCGGCATTAGTCTTTCCTTACTAGTCTTTCTTTTCTAAAATAATTATAATATTTTTTTTTAATCTTATCCCTAAAAATAATAATAATAATTTCATTATATTTTGAAACATTTTTAATTTTGTTGCATATTATTCACTGCATAAAATGTACTTAATTTTAAAGATATTGCTCCAAAGATAGATAAAGATATTGCTTAAAAAGAAAATGTAAACTAAAATCACAGAAAAATTTTCTGAATATTAAGTAAATTTTCCTAATTCTAAGTATGATTTATGCAAATTTTAAAGATTAGGAACTAAAATTAAGTAATTACTAAATTAAAATGAAATAATTTATATCAGTGTAATTTAATAAAAAAAATTTAATTATATTTAATAGAATAAAATTTGCCATTCAACCAAATGGAATATTTTCATTTGACACATGGTAATTGTCTTAATTGTGTAATTAAAGAAAGATTCTTCGTAATAAACACGACCCGGTCTATTGTGTAAAACTATTTGTACATTCGAGTATATTCGCATTGTTTGTTGTCTCGTGTGTTGCCTTGGTTCTTGGTTCGTTTGTTGTTTCTTCATTTTATAAATTGAAGAAACACAGTTAAACACACACACACACATACAAAGGAAAAATGTTTAAATAAAATGAAAATAACTGAAAAATATGCAAGTTCATTATTTCTGAATCGCAGGCGCACAGTGTTTCCACTATTACTCGTAAAAGAAAAATAAATAAAAGAAACTTATTGAATCACATAATTAATTTATTCAATTATTTTTATAATTAACGACATGGGTACACTGAAAAAAGTTAACTTATATTAAAGAAAATAACATTGATTTGGCGCCAAAGACAATAAAACATTAAGATAAGGACATTTCATACATAAGCTAAAGATAATAATTATATTATCTTAAATTTAAGTAAAAAATGTACTTGTTTTATTGTCTGAGCCGCCAAAACAATGTCATTTTCTCTCCTTTATACTTAGTTGTAAAAAATTATTGTCCAAATAAATCAAAAACTTCATAGTTCTGCCAAATTGTTGGAAGAAAGTGTGTATTCATAACTAAATACTGTAAAGAGCGACCTCTGTAGGGGAGTTATCGTCAGTGTATCAGCAGTGGACAGTTCTACTCTGACGTCACATTGACCACCATGATTTGTAGGTTCCTGATATTTACATAAAGCGGACAAACCCTAATGATATATATCGCTTAACCCAAGTTCATGATTATTGCTTTTATTTGTATACCCTACACCACACTGTGGTACAGGGTATTATAACTTTGTGCATTTGTTTGTAACAACCAAAAGGAGAAGAAATAGACCCATCGTTTATTATACCGATCGACTTAGAATTACTTTCTGAGTTGATTTAGCTATGTCCGTCTGTCCGTCTGTCTGTGCATGTATTCTTGTAATCAAAGTAAAGGTCGCAATTATGGTCCGATCTCGACGAAACTTTACACATATGTTTTATTTGGCCCAAGGACGATCCCTATTGAATTTGGTTAAAATCGGTTCAGATTTAGATATAGCCCCCATATATATGTTACCCCAGATTTGACATGTAAGCGCTGTAAAATCTTTATTTTATATCCGATCAGTCTGAAATTCGGCAGAAAGAGGATCCTTATCATATGAATGAACACTGCTAAATTTGGAAGAAATCGGTTCAGATTTAGATATAGCCCCCATATATACGTTACCCCCGATTTGAAGTGTAAGCGCTGTAAAAATGTTATTTTATATCCGATTAGTATGAAATTCGGCAGAAAGAGGTTTCCTATTATTTGAATGAACACTGCTAAATTTGGAAGAAATCGGTTCAGATTTAGATATAGCCCCCATATAAACGTTACCCCCGATTTCACATGTAAGCGCTGTAAAAATGTTATTTTATATCCGATTAGTGCGAACTTCAGCAAAAAGAGGTTTCCTTCTACATGAAGAAATACTGCCAAATTCGGAGAAAATCGGTTCAGATTTAGATATAGCCCCATATATATGTTACCCCCGGTTCGACATGTAAGCGCTGTAGAGATTGTATTTTATATCCGATCAGTACGAAATTCGACAGGAAGATGTCTTTTTACATGAATGAGTATTCAGGGAAAATCGGTTCAGATTTATATATAACATCCGTATATATGTTCCTCCTGATTTGGTATCAAAGCGCTATAGAAGTTGTACTTTACTTCCGATCATTAAAATTTTCCAGAAAGACGTTTCTCAATTTAGTAACGAATATTGCTTAATTTTGCGATTATCGGTTCAGAATTAGATAATATGTTCCTACCCATTTACCAATTATTCCAAATTCTTATCGCAGTGACCCTTATCGCATTGTTAGGGAGGTGTAGGGTATTATATAGTCGGCCCCGCCCGACTTTCTGCCTTTCCTTACTGGTTTATTTATGTAAAACATTTTGCACAACATATTCTGCATTCCACATTATTATTCACACGAGATTATTTTTGACTACATATATCGTTCTTGAACAAAATGTTGAAGATTTATTTATGTCGAGTAATTATCACCTCACCTTAGAGAGGACGGTATATACGAGTATCATTTGCTATGAGCCAAAAGTGTAACACATCGAAGGAGTGACCTAAGACCCTAAGTATGTTCGGCGGAAATTCGTTTTGGGGTCAATAAAAGTCATTTGAGCAATGTCCGTCCGTCCGTCTGTCTGTGTGTCTGTCTGCTGGCTGGTGCGCACGATAACTCTCGAAAGGAGTAACCGATTGACTTCAAATTTGGTATACGGTAATATTTGTCTCTATCTCCGGCTATGTTCGAAGATGGGCCACATTGGTCCACTCCTTCTAGTACATCCCCCAAAAAGGATTAAGTGAAAGGGTTTAGTGAAATATTGATTCTTTAATACCTTCTATACTACTTACTCGAATCTTCTGAAATTTCACACATAGTATTACTTCGCTTTGGTACCTCCCACACAAATGGATTATTTTGTACCAAAAGTTAACAGATTTTAACTTTAATACCAGAGAAAACAAACACTTGAAATTGTGTACGGTGTAATGCTTTTATAGTATCTAGAGTCCAGAGAAAAGTGACTGTTATTGGTACGGCCCTTTTGGTACCTCCCACACAAATGGACCATACTTGCACATACTTTAAAGTTATTAAATGCAATTTAAATAGATAATAATTTAATTAAAACCAATAAATAAATAAATTTACGAATATTTTTTTGGGACTCATGGTGAGGGTATTCATAAGTCGGTTTACCCGACTGAACTTTCTTACTTGTTTATTTTGTTGTCTGTCATGTATCAGCAAAAGAACATCAACCAATCTTTCGGTTGTATTTCCCAAAATATATACCTTTAAATATTCTAAATTTGGGAAATTATTGGGATAACCAAAAAACGATTATTTATTAATAAATTTTCTGTTGTAGTAACCAATTATTCGTTGCAATAATAATCTTTGGTCTGTTATCAAGAATATAACATTGGTTGCCACAACCAAAAATCGATCATATGGTACTAAATATAATGAAAATTTAAATTTAGTTACCACAACTAACCGAACTGAAAAAAACGATCTTAATTCGATTGCTACAACCATCGATTTAGTTGCAAGCATTTTCATTTGATCGTATCCATGTTACTATAGTTGTTTCAACTATTTATATATAAGCACAACCGACACACGGTGTAGGCAAAGTATTTTTTGTTGCTAGTACTATTTTTTTATTGTTACAGTCGAATTCCAACCAATTATTTTCCTGGGTGTTGCTATGGCATAATTAGCGCCTAACTCTAAAGTCTCCAAAACTAATACTTTGCTCTACTCTACTCTGTTTAACTAAACCCACTGTGCATTGCAATGCATTCCTGACGAAAGACGACCAAGAAGTAAGAAGTAACATAAAGCACAGATACCCAGTGTTCTGTGCGGGTCATTTTGGGGCACTGCGGGTATGAACAGAGGTGCGAAACATCAGTGGGGGATGCAGCAATTACCGAGCGAGTGATTAATGGTGCCGTAAACACCGCGTGGATATACTTATTCGGACGAAGGAAGACACAGACTGGCTGCACAGCTTAACACCCACTCGCGAATCTGCAGTTGATTCGTTCGTCTGTCCCTCGGTCGAGTCGGTCCATCATTGTGGCGTGTGGAATAAATCTTATTAAACGACAGGCGAAAATGCATTTTTTAACAGAACATTCCGCATTCCGTATTTAACTTGAATACAACAACAACAATAGCAACAACAAAAAGCAACAAAATCAAAAACGATTCTGTTGTCTGTGTAAGTGTCATTTAAACTGACACGAACGTGGAATTTCTTTATTTTCTCGCATTTAATGCAATTTTGCATGTGAGAAAGACAATGCCAGAACAACAGACAGATAAGAGAATCAGGGCCGATATTTAAAAACCAATCTGTGCAAAATGATTAAAAGGCGCCATCAGCATCGGACGTAACAGGAGCCGGAGCCGGAGCCGAAGCAGGAGCAACAGCAGCAAAGCGAAATATTTCAATTATCGTCGAGTAGGCGTGGATGGATGGATGAAAGAGGAGAAAGGAATGGAAGGGATTTCGACTTTCGGTAATGTGTGGTAAATTAATCGAAATAATTAAATCAAACTATTTTAAAGGTTTGCCGGAAACATTATTGCATTATAATTCTGCAATGCAATTGGTTACAACTACAATTCAGGAAACATGAATAAAATCATCGAATCATTCACTGATTAAATTCGTACTGGAAATCAGTGAAATTAAATGAATAATTAAAAGAGGTGTAGTTTTCTTAAAAATATTTAATAAATTCTAAATTTTAATTTAGTAATTAAATTATTTAATTTAATTTGTCTTCTAAACAGCAAAAAGTAATCTTCGGAAAATATTCAACATTAAATTTTTGAAAATTTTTTAGATTACGAAGAAAATTTTACTCAAGTATGAAAAGGTTCTTCTTTAATCTTTGGAACAAAGAAATGCGAGTTCACAGTGGTTTAGTAACATCCGTTAAAAAATTAGAAAAACTTTTGATGTTTTAAAAAAATCTTGTTTTGCAGGCACGAAGAAGACAATAAGGAATAGGCACGAAGAATACCATAAGGAAAGCATTCTGACGAATGACACAAAGTCAACTTGAAACCGGTTAGGAAAGACTAAACTCGGGCAGGGCCTTCTCTAGAATACCCTTCACCATTGTTTGCCAACAAATGCACGAAGAATCATTATTACTATGAATTGTTATAGCAAATTTCCAAATTCCTGGCATATAAGTTTAAAATGTGTCCTTCACCGGCGACTTACAATCACTGTTGGAGTTCGAAATCGCCCGATTTATTATTCATAGCCTCCCAAAAAAGATTGTTCGGGTGATTTCGAACTCTAAAAGTGATTTTAAGTCACCGGTGATTTTAAAATCACCGTGATATCAAATCGCCGTGATTACAGAACAGACCCGATATACTCCATTTTCACTACACGGAGAAAAATAAATAAAACAATATATGTTTGGGAGCAAAATGTAAATAAACAAGTACGAAAGTTCAGTCGGTTAAACCGACTTATGAATCCCCTCACCTTGAGTCCTCGAAAGGAGTATCGATTAACTTCAAATCGGTTACTCTCGAAAGGAGTAACCGATTAACTTCAAATTTGGTATGTGATAATATTTCCTTCTATCTCCGGCTAAGTTCGAAGATGGTCCATATTGGTCCACTCCTTCTAGTACCTCCATTTAGTGAAATATTGATTATTTAATAACTTCTATACTACTTATTTGAATCCTCTGAAATTCTACATATAGTATTAGTTTATTAGTCACTATTACCTCGGGGAAAATGGGTGAAGTTGCCACACCCTTTTGGTACCTCCCACACAAATGGACAATTTTGAACCAAAACTTAATAGCTTATAACTTTATTACCAGTGCATACAAAGACTTGAAATTTTGTACAGTGTAATGGTTTTATAGTAAAAGTGGCCGTTATCGGCACGCCCCTTTTGGTACCTCGCACACAAATGGACCATTTTGTACCAAAAGTAAACAGCTTTTAACTGTATACCAGTACATACTTTAAAGCTACTAAAGGCAAATTTAAATTGATAATAATTTAACTAAAACAACAAAACTAAATAAATGTACGTATATTTTTTTGTGACACAAGGTGAGGGGTTCTTAAGTCGGTTTACCCGACTGAACTTTCTTACTTGTTTTTTGGATGTTTTGCTATAATCACAATATTCTACAATGAAATTTATCAGTCTTATATTTACTGGACATATTACCTTACCTTTGTACGAAACATTTTTTTAATTAGGCATTATTTAATTTACTTACCTGAAAGAAATACAAAAAAAAAATTAATTAATATACTTTCTTTGCTATGTAAATAATAAAGCTAAAATTAAAATAATATAATAAAAATCAAAATAGCATATAAATGTGTACATTTGCATCGCCGAAATGAGGCGGATATAAATGAAAAGAAATAAAATGTCCCAAACTTACTTATATGGTTTAGGCATTTCTTTAGATGTGCTCAACATCACTGAAAAAACTACGAATTTCTAAGATCGAATGCAAATTAAACTATAGGAGAAAAAGTGCCGTAAGTCCCAATGTTTTTGAGTGGTGATACAAGACTTTGACACAATTTTTGTTGATCACATGAATTACAATCTTTACTGCAAACAGATAGAATTTAGAAAATCCAATGTTATATTATCACTATGAAAGGTATCTTATAAAGGGTTTTCCAATAGGGATGATATGATTTTGAAGTGACGTTTCGGCCATTTGTAATATGTCATGATCTGTCATTTGTTTTTCATTGTATTCAGTTGTGTTTACAATATCATCATGGAGAGATACATATACACAAAAACAACGTTTACAAATATTTCAGTTTTATTATCAAAACACTCGTTCGGCAATTGCAAATTTTCGTGCGCTAAGTCCTTTTTTTTAAATTGGTAAAAAAACACTTTCCAGTCGACCTACGAGCTATCTTTTTGCCAGTGAACGATTCCCGATCCGACGTACCGTTAAGGAGCTAGAGCAAAAATAAACTTTCCGTTCACATTTGAAAATGATGCTAAGTCCATTTTTTTTAAATCCAATAAAACCACTTTCCAGTCGACCTACGACCTAAGCTCTAGTTAAGAGCTATATTTTTGCCATTGACCGATTGTGGCTACGTGCCACACAGGAAATGAATTGTTGCGAGAAAAGTTTTGAGATTCGATGTTGTGATTTAACACCATTAGACTATTTCTTGAGGGGTTATTTGAAGTCATTGGTCTTTCGAAATAAACCAGACTCTCTCTGCAAGCTTAACAAGTCAATATTGAACGTGCTATTCATGACATACGACTTAATTTAGTGGAAAAAGTGCTCGAAAATTGGGTTCATCGAATTCGTGCCTGCAGAAGAAGTCGTGGAGTCCATTGGAATGACGTTTTATTTAGAACTTAATTGTATCGATTGTACTTCACATTAAATAAAAAACTTTTGAATTTCCTTAACAATAAGTGTGTTTTTTTTTCAAAGAAATCATATCACTCTCATTGGAAAACCCTGTATTATCGTAAAGTCTGATCGTTCATGAAAAAAAGGAGACAATTCTGAAGAAAATCGACGCATAATTACAAAAATTAAAAATCCCAAAAATGTGTACGTTTTTTTGCATCAATTCATAGTGAAGGTTTTTCTGATACTTCCCTTTATATACCCTCACTTTAGTGTGACGAGGGTAAATATCATTTGCTACGGAAAAAAGTGTAACACGTCGAAGGAGTGACCTAAGACCCCAAGTATGTTCGGAGGACATCCGTTTTGGGTCATTTTAAGTCGAATGAGCAATGTCCGTCTGTCTGTCTGTCTGCTGGCTGGTGCGCACGATAACTCTCGAAAGGAATAACCGATTGACCTCAAATTTGGTATGTGGTAATATTTTTTTCTATCTCCGGCTAAGTTCGAAGATGGGCGATATTGGTCCACTCCTTCTAGTACCTCCCCCACAAAGGGTTAAAATGTTGTGAAATATTGATTCTTTAATAACTGCTATACTACTTATTCGAATCTTTTGAAATTCCACACATAGTATTAGCTTATTAGTCACTTTCAACTCGAGAAAAATGGGCGAAATCGTCACGTCCCTTTTGGTACCTCCTACACAAATGCACCATTTTGCACCAAAAGTTAACAGCTTATAACATTAAAACCAGTGTATAAAAATACTTGAAATTTTGTACAGTGTAATGTTTTTATAGTGTCTATAGCCCTGTGAAAAATGGGCGTTATTGCCACGCCACTTTTTGTACCTCCCACACAAAATTCCCAAATCATACCACAATTTAATGTCTCATAACGTTTATACCAGTGCACATAAATGATTATAAGTCGGCACAGTGCAATGAATTTAAAGTATCTAATGTTCAGCGAAAAAAAGGTGTATTTGATAAACCCCTTCTGGTACCTCCCACACAAATTGACAGAATAATTCGAGTAATATTCAATATTACATTACTCACAAAGTGAGGGTATACCTTAGTCGGTTTACCCGACTGAAACTTTCTTACTTGTAAATTTTTTATTTCATATGTTAAATACGCCCTTTTGCATTTCTGGTGACAGTATATTTCTCAGAATTTAATTTTGGTACAAAATATTTGGGAGAGAGAGAGCTACACATCCTTTCAGACTAATCAAGAAATCGCTCGACAATGAAAATCTTTTGTTTCTCTCGAATACGTAAAGCTGCATTTACTATAACCCCGAACTGTCCGCTGTCAAAAAGCAATTTATTGAATCAGAACATTTTAAAGTGCAAAATTCAATTCTTGTGTGCATTTAAAAAAAAAACAAGAGAAAATGACAGCATTACTACTACATCTCCTACAGCGATGCCAACGCAGAATAAACAGTTTTTTTATGAACTCATAATAAAAAAATTTAACTAAACAAACTGGCGATTCAACCAAAAAATACATCATTGTTTCCATTGCATATGTCTGTCATCTTTCGTATTCTTCGTATTCTTCTTCTAAGAAGAATGTTGAGTTCATTGAAGAGATGATACAATTCAGACAGAATCCAGACAGCGGAACAGACATTTGGCCGGTCGGCGAGATCAAAATATAAACAAATAAAAAATCGGTAAATGCATACAAAACATAGCATTGAACATGGGACATTGGATATAAAACATTTTCAATAGACAGAGAAATAAAACTTATAGCAGCAGTGAAGTACCCACAAGAATGTACATATGCACTTTGTTTTATATGTGCATTTTTTTGTCGGTTGCTGCCATGTGTTAATTTTAGTTTTCTTTCTTCGAATTTATTGAAGTTTCAGAAAAACCCCAAAACGAATTCATCATTTATGTTGAATTCTTCATGACAAAAAAAGAGCGATTCATTTAGACATTTTTTTAATTTTTTTTTTACAAAACAAGCATGACTTCTATTATACGAGTACTGTCATCTTATAGACTATCTGTAGATTTGTATAAATTACTCAAATGTTTTGATTAAACATTTAAAAATTAAAAACAGAAAATTTATATATATATGTTATCGTTTTTTGTTATGGTGGTACATATGTTCCAAATGTGGTTAAATCAGCAAAAATGTCCACCAAAAATTTAAAAAACATGACTGGTGTAAAGTCGAGTCATTTTTTCCGGTCCATTCTAATAATCCCACCATTGAAATGTAAAGTACAGCAATAATATTAAATAAAACATTAAATGAAATTTTACACATAATATTTTTGTTTAAACATATTGAAATTGTTGTGTAACGTCCGCAACATACGAATTGCAATTTTCGGATGATCCAAGAAATTTTTAATTTATTGAGAGCTATTTTAATATCTAATATTTCTGGATAATAAAAAAAACAAGCTCAAGGTCCTTTAATATTACTCTTTCTTTTGTGTATTTCTATTTTTATACCCTCACTTTAGTGTGACGAGGGTATATATCATTTGCTACGGAAAAAAGTGTAACACATCGAAGGAGTGACCTAAGACCCCAAGTATGTTCGGCGGAAATCCGTTTTGGGTCATTTTAAGTCGAATGAGCAATGTCCGTCCGTCTGCCTGTCTGTCTGTCTGTCTGTCTGTCTGTCTGTCTGTCTGTGTGTCTGCTGGCTGGTGCGCACGATAACTCTCGAAAGGAGTAACCGATTGACTTCAAATTTCGTATGTGGTAATATTTTTTTCTATCTCCGGCTAAGTTCGAAGATGGGCCATATTGGCCCACTCCTTCTGGTACCTCCCCCACAAAGGGTTAAAATGTTGTGAAATATTGATTCTTTAATAACTGCTATTATACGTATTCGAATCTTCTGAAATTCCACACATAGATTAGTTTGTTAGTCGCTATCAACTCGAGGAAAATGGGCGAAATTGCCACGCCCCTTTTGCTACCTCCCACAGAAATGCACCATTTTGCACTAAAAGTTAAAAGCTTATAACATTAATACCAGTGTTTAGAAATACTTGAAATTTTGTACAGTGTAATGCTTTTATAGTGCCTACAGTCCAGTGAAAAATGGGCGTTATTGCCGCGCCCCTTTTGGTACCTCCCACACAAATGCACCATTTTGCACCAAAAGTTAACAGCTTATAACATTAATACCAGTGTATAAAAATACTTGAAATTTTGTACAGCGTACTGTTTTTATAGTGCCTACAGTCCATTGAAAAATGGGTGTTATTGTCACGCCCCTTTTGGTACCTCTCCCACAAAGGTACCATTTTGCACCAAAAGTTAACAGTTTATAACATTAATATCACTGTATACAATTACTTGAAATTTTGTACAGTGTAATGCTTTTATAATGCCTATAGTCCAGTGAAAAATGAGCGTTATCACCACGTCCCTTTTTGTACCTCCCACACAAAATGGCCAAATTATACCACAATTTAATATCTCAACGTTAATATACCAGTCCATATAAACGGTTACAATTCGGCACAGTGCAATGTATTTAAAGTATCTACTGTTCAGCGAAATATAGGTGTATTTATTAAACCCCTTCTGGTACCTCCCACAAAACTTGACAGAATAATTTGTGTAATATTCAATATTACATTACTCACAAATTGAGTCGGGTAAACCTTAGTCGGTTTACCCGACTGAAACTTTCTTACTTGTTTTATATATTTTTTAAGGGTTTTTTTCTGGCCAGCAAAAATATATTGTTTTTTAATAAAATCAAATTTGTTCTTATTGTTATAAGGACAATTAATAAACTTCCGCTTCTACGTGAAAGTGATGTTTTTAGCATTATTAGCCCTCATAATTATAATACAAATACTACAGCAAAATTCAATGAAACTTTAAATTTTAGTAATTATTTTAACAAAAACTGTGCCATAAAAAAATTCTGTTTTGTTTTCATAAAATAGTACACCTCAATCTATATAAAACAAGTAAAAGCGACGGCCATGCCGAATATAATATACCCTCAACCATGGATTGAATTCAATTTCGATTATTGGAAAAATCTTTGGATATGGAGCAAATCATGAAACGATCGATCAAATCAACGAAACCTGAAATTTTTAGGCCGCAAATTCTTTAGCCAAACTCTTTACCTGCAAAATGTGGAATTTGTGGTTTAAAATAGCTTTTTAGAGAGCTACATATACACGGGGACTACAACAAAAAAATTGTATTTGTATAAATTTTATTGAAATGAATTATTGCCAAAATAGAATATAAACTGCAAAGTTTCAGCTAAATTTCTTAGAACATGTGGTGTTTATGGCTCAAATAAGCCTTTTTGGGAGCGACATCTATAGGTGGATTATAAAAAAATATAAATTGATTTAAAAAATATTTACTAAAGGGTTTTCCAACAAGAGGTGTTATTTTAGTATTCAAAGAAAAATGCAATTTTTTGAGATAAATTATCGGATGTTTAATTCATAATAAAGAGGAAGGTATGCCGTTAATAATGAAAAACAACATCAGCCAAATGGCCACGTGGCCATGACCACGCTTACAAGACCATATCCTTTCCATGAAACTTTTCCCGTAACAGAGCAATGGTTTCGTTGCTTGTGTGGCACGTAGCGCCGTCTTGTTGGAAGTAAACGTTGTCCAGATCAATACCATCCAACTCCGACCATAAAAAATCATTAATCATCTCTCGATAGCGCAATCCATTCACCGTAACTGTTGACCAAACCTCATTTTCGAAAAAATAAGGTCCAATGACCCCGCCGGACCATAAACCGCACCAAACAGTCACACGTTGAGGATGGATAGGCTTTTCAACAATAACTCTTGGGTTTTTTGCTTGTTGACGTAGCCACCGAGGTGGAAATGGGCTTCATCAGTCAAGATGATTTTTCGATGATTTTCGATTTTTCGAATTTTAATAATTTCAATGCGTTGTTGAATCGTGTATCGTTCCATTTTTAGTAATGGAGTAGTTTCTACTTGTCAAATGTCAAAGAATAAAAGCTTCAAAAGTGACAGCTACCGAAATACCGGGTGATTCAAAATAACACCTCTTGTTGGAAAACCATGTACAATGAATTCTTGTCTTACTTAAATACAAACTGCAAAGATTCAGTAAAAATGCTTAGAAAATATGGTATTTATGGCTTAAATAAGTATATTTTGGAGCGACCTCTATAGGGTGACTATAACAATTTATGAACCGATTTGAAAACTTTTTGCACTGATGAATTCTTGTCAAAATAGAATACTAACTGCAAAGTTTCTGCTAAATTGCATTAAAAATGTGGTATCTATGGCTCAAACCCCGTATTTGGGAGCGACCTCTATAGGGGAGCTATATCAAAACACTGACCTATATGGCCCATTTGCAATCCCAACCAATCTGCACCTATAAGAAATATTTTCACCAAATTTGATTAACCTAGCTCTATTATTACAGACTGTAGCGTGATTACAACAGACGGTCGGACGGACAGACGGACATGGCTAAATCGTCTTAGAATTTTACGATGATTAAGAATATATATACTTTATGGGGTCTCAGACCCCCCAAAATGAATATACCCCCATCCTATGGTGGAAAGTATAAAAACACAAGGCTAGACCAAAAAGTGTGCATCAGAAGTGCTTTGAAGATTGGAAGAAGCGTTGGCATAAGTATTTTATATGTGAGAGCGATTGTTTTTAACATTTATTTTGAGAAAAATAAAAGGTTACCTTATTTTTTTGACAAATCTTATGTTTGGGAGAAAACCAAGTTTGTCATTCTATTTATGTCCGTCTGTCCATCCATCTAACTGGTGCGCTCTCCAACTCTTGAAAAGAGTGAAGAAATTTCTATAAAATGTGCTTGTGGAAATAATTTGTATAAACTTAATTTAGATTTTGTTGGAAGATGAGCAATATTGATCCACCATTTCGGTCACCTCATCCAGAAATTAAAAAAAAAAAATCAGTGAAATATTCAATATCGTACAGCTTTCACTCTACCTCTGTAATTTACAACAAATTAACAGTTGAAATACTTATGGAAGTAGTAAATTGAATGTAACAAGAACTACTTACCAAACCGGTATTTTGCCGAACTAACGGCCTGTGTCTGTATTTCTAACGAAAGTCTCTGCGAACGAAAACCAGTCACTCACTTTCGTCAGGAATTTTGTTTCTCTAACGTTCTATCGTTCGTTCACCTGGCCTTACGTCAATGACGTTAGCAATGTACCAATTGGAAAATAATGTAATTGCAATTACAGCTCTGTACTATTTACACTAACGGTGGCCAAAAAAGCAACTCTGGGTGGTCAGCTGAGCTGCACCAAGACTTTCATTTCTTTCTCTCTCTCTCTCTCTCTCACGTCTCTCTCACTGTGCACTGATAATTTTTTTCCATCTTAGCGAGCAACCAATATTGACTTCTTTATGCTAAAATATGCTAAAATATGTACACATATGTACACAATTTTAATATTATTTAATTGTTTTTACCATAATTATTATACATAATATCTACTTATTTTTTGCTTTTAATAATGTTTATTTTGTCATTGTTCCTATCAGTCGACAAATAAAACAATGTGACTCGATCTGACATTTGTGTTCGCCGAGATGACAGCAGAGAGAGATAGAGAAACCAAAATTTGCACTGAAATGATTACGTTTTCGTACGAGTTCATTATCGTACGACTTCTCTTTGTGATGGTAGTTAGTGAAACCCTAAATCAGCTGTTTGTCGTTTGGCAGGCGAACGAAAGCAAATTTTGAAGTTACAGAAACAGTCTGTAAGTCAACATACTAAAACTCTCATACCAATACATTTTTGTTCAATTTACTACTTCCATAAGTATTTCAGCTGATTTAAGTTAAAGACATACACTATTGCCATTGAATTCTGAAGATGATAGAGTGGTGTCTATCCAAAATGCAGTCAATTCTACCAAGCAATTAAAACTCTCTACCAATTTTTTTTTTGCTTCTATTACTTTTTTGCAATAGAGAGAAAGTAACTGAAATATATGGTCTTAAACCAAATTACATTTTTCTAGCAAACATATTTTTCTAGAAAATCGTCAACATTTTGTTTTTCTGTAAAATAGTATTCTTCAGCAAAAATTTGCTTGAAATTAAATTTTTTTAGAAGCTATTTTCTTGAAAATATTTGGATACTTTTTATTTCTTTCCATATTTAATAAGTCAGAAAAACGGAATCTCTATTAAAATTCCAAAGAATTTGTTTTAATCAACTGAGTTTAATTTCGAATTATTGAATAATTGAATACCTGATTTTTATACCCTACACCACTCTGTGGTACAGGGTATTATTTATTAATAGAATAGAAAAAGTACATCAAAAACATCCAACACTTTTCAATGGACACTTGCTTCATTTGCTGTTTATACCCTACACCACACTGTGGTACAGGGTATTATAAGTTTGTTTCACGGCAGATGTTTGTAACACCTGAAAATAACACAGCTAGACCCATCTTAAAGTATACCGATCGACTCAGAATCACTAGCTGAGTCGATTTAAGGTAAAGTTGTTCGTCGACTACAGGTCGCAATTTCACTCCGATCGTTCTGAAATTTTGCAGTTTAGAGTATTTCGCGGCTGTTAAGATCGCTATTGAATCGGTTCAGATTTAGATATAGCTCCCATATATATCTTTCGTCCGATTTGGCCCTTTAGTCCTATAGAAGATGTATTTTACATCCAATCGTTTTGAAATTTAGAATGGTAGAGTTTCTTGATCCATGAACCAACATTGCCGAATTTGAAGAAAATCGGTTAAGATTTAGCTATAGCTCCTATATATATGCTTCGTCCGATTTGGCCCTTTAGTCCTATAGAAGCTGTATTTTACATCCAATCGTTTTGAAATTTAGAATGGTAGAGTTTCTTGATCCATGAACCAACATTGCCGAATTTGAAGAAAATCGGTTAAGATTTAGCTATAGCTCCCATATATATGTTTCGTCCGATTTGGCCCTTTAGTCCTATAGAAGCTGTATTTTACATCCAATCATTCTGAAATTTAGAATGGCAGAGTTTCTTGATCAATGAACCAACATTGCCGAATTTGAAGAAAATCGGTTAAGACTTAGCTATAGCTCCCATATATATGTTTCGTCCGATTTGACCCTTTAGTTCTATAGAAGCTGTATTTTACATCCAATCATTTTGAAATTTAGAATGGTAGAGTTTCTTGATCCATGAACCAACACTGCCGAATTTGAAGAAAATCGGTTAAGATTAAGCTAAAGCTCCCATATATATGTTTCGTCCGATTTAGCCCTTTAGTCCTATAAAAGCTGTATTTTACATCCAATCGTTTTGAAATTTAGAATGGTAGAGTTTCTTGATTCATGAACCAACATTGCCGAATTTGAAGAAAATCGGTTAAGATTTAGCTATAGATCCCATATATATGTTTCATCCGATTTGGCTCTTTAGATCCAATCGTTTTTATACCCTACACCACCCTGTGGTACAGGGTATTATTTAAGTATAAAATGTCCCAAAAGTAAATTTATGTAAACAATTTATACATGAATTACAAAATTTATATATCAGAGTTATTCAATATTACGAGAGTGGTGTAGGGTATTATATAGTCGGCACCGCCCGACTTTAGCCTTTCCTTACTGGTTTTGCATTCCACTCATCCTTCATTTTCGCGAAATGAATATGCAAACGCTGTATGTGTGTGTGGGTGGTAGATTGGAATGTATACTTCCCCCCTGTCTGTATAATCGGGTATTCAAACAACTTCTGAAGTCCAGCAGGAATAACGCCAAAATCATCAACCGGACAGAGGAAACATTCAGTCAAGCGCAAAGAACCAACACATCGCATTACGAGTAAATTGATGTGACAGTTTTTTGTCTGTGTGTGAGTTCTAGTTCTCTGCTTCACTTATGACAGTCAACCACATCCTTTTTGCTGTTGTTCACTCGCTCTGTCTATCTATTTCTCTACCATTTTAAGGACTCTAAAGGATTTTTCATTTCATATGACAAATTTAGTCAATTAAATGCTGAATTGTTGATTTTCTAAAATATCATTTTTTTTGGAAATCCAATTCGAAAATGCAAAATAAGTTTTCTCGCACACTTCGTTGGGTATAAGAGGAAAATTGGTATAAGAGAAAATGCTAGGGAAAGCTGGATATGCACTGAGGAAGACGATTATAAATGATGGGTGTATCTCTAGGTGTTACAAAAAATGCATAAACTCATAGTAGGCCGACCCTCGGTATGCCAAAGAGTGGAGAAAAAGTATTCAAACCCTAAAATCAATCCTACAAATTCTAGAATATATAAAAATGCCCACATTGACTGAAAATTTTCCCCAATTTAAAACTATTAACTTTTAAGAGAATTTGTGACAAATGATAGAAAAAGTGTACATTTTTGCCAGATATGTTGTGGAATGACCCATATCCTATAAAAAGAAATTCTTCTGCTTATTTTTGCAATACCTTTGGTTCCTAAATATGTCCCCAAAATCTTTATACCACTCCTCGTATACCACTTAAAAACAAATGTGCTTGATTGATGACTTAAATAACATAGAATAAGAGAAAAACTACAAAATCATTTAAAAATTGATTTGTTTGTGCACTTTTTAACGTCAAAAAAAAACCTTCATAAAATCACGTTCACACATTACTTCAGAATAAATGAGCTTGAGTGAATTTGTCTCTTTACATATGGGTATTTAACAAACAATTCACAAAAATATGGAATTTCAATGGAAATCAAACACGACTAATATACAGAGAAAAAATTAAAACCGCTCCCAATAACGAAATGACTCAATTAATATTTTAGTTACTTATCATGAATGATTCCACAACAAAATGATCACATATTTATTCTTTTACTACGAGTATGATTAATAAAATAAAATTTCATTGAAATTATTTGTTTTCTTGAAATTACATTTTTCTATCAAACACATTTTTCTAAAAATCCATCAAAATTTAGTTCAAATAGTATTCTTCTGCAAAATTTGCTTGAAATTAAATTTTACAAAATTTTTTGGAATTTTCACTCCTCTAGAAATTACTTTGAATTGATTTTTTACAATACTTCTTCAAAATTTAATTTTTCTAAAAATGTTTGTTAAAATTACATTGCTACTTATATATTTTTCGTACAAAATTTGTTTGGCATTGATTTTTTTTAGAAAATTTCGGCAAAACTGCATTTCTCTAAAAAATTGTGCTAGAATTGCATTGCAATTTTGTAGAAAAAATTCCCTTGAAATACATTTTTCCACAAAATTTAAATTGGAAATCGCCATAATTGAATTATTCTCGATCACGATAATTGCATTTTTCTAGAAACATTTCTTGAAATTAAGTTTTTTGGGAAATTTGTTTAAAATTTAATTTTTCTACAAAATTTGGTGGAAATTGCAGTCTTCTACAAAATTTCGTTGAAAATTCAATTTTTTTTCTAAAATGCTTGAAAATACAAGCTTTAAGAAATTTTATAGAAAAATTCAATTTCAATCTAATTTAATAGAAAAAATAAATTTTCAAGCATTTACAAAAAAAATTAAATTTGACAAAATTTTATAATAGTTGCATTTTTTGGAAATTGCACTTTTTAAAAAATTAAATTTATTTTTCTTTAAAATACTTTTTTTTACAAAATTTGGTTGACATTGAATTTTGTTAGAAAAATATGCTAGAATCGCATTTTTCCCCAAAATTTTCTTGAAATTAAATTTTTCTAGAAAATAGAAATTTTGTTGAAAACATCACCATAATCGCATTAATGTAGAACAATTTTTTAAATTAATTTTTTTAGGAAATTCCTTTAAAACTATGTTTCTAGAAATATTTTTTGAAATTTAATTTTTCTACAAAATTTTATCGAAATTGCAGTTTTCTACAAAATGTCATTGAAAATGGATTTTCTTTCTAAAATGCTTGGAAATGCAATATTAAAGAAATGTTATATTTAATAGAAAAAATAAATTTTCAAGGAATTTTTGAAAAAAAGAATCGACAAAATTTTATAATAGTTGCATTTTTCTAGAAAATTATGTTGAAATTGAGATTTTTTTAAAAATATATTTTTTTTTAAATTGCATTTTAAAAAAAAAAATATTTTCCTAGAAAATTTTATTGAAATTAAATTTTTCTACAAAATTTATTTTCTTTAAAATAAATTGTTTCTACAAAATTATGTTGACATGGATTTTTTTTTTAGAAAATTTCGTTGAAATTATGCTAGAATTGCATTTTTCTACAAAATTTCATTGAAAATAAATTTTTCTAGAAAATAGAAATTTTGTTGAAAACTTCACCATAATTGCATTATTCCAGAAAAAAATTTAAAAATTAATTTTTTTAGGAAATTCGTTAAAAAATTAATTTTTCTAGAAAAATTGTTTGAAATTTATTTTTTCTGCAAAAATGTTCTACACGTTTTCTACAAAATTTCGTTGAAAAAGGATTTTCTTTCTAAAATCCTTGAAAAATTCCTTTAAAGCTCCAATGTTCAAGAAATGTTATAGAAAAAATTACGGAAGGAGATACACGTTAGAGATGCTACATATCATCGATGTTTCACCAGAAAAGAGACTAAATTTTAAGAGAGACACTGACGGCTGTGCTCAAATCTACAGACATACAATAGAAAAACATAAACGGAAAATTAGACAGTAACTAACGAAAGCTCACATAGCAAAGGACTATTTTTTGTTACAACAATATTAAATGTAAATACTTATCGTAACAATGTTTTTATTGTCATTGTTTTATTGTAATAATTCGTGTTTTTGTGTGATAGATTCCCCCTGATGATGACCAACGAAATTTGAACGAAATATTGGGCAAATAAAGAAAAATAAATAAAAAAAATAAAAGTCTTGTCTTTATTTATTACGGACCTCAAGCCGAACAAACAATCCAATCGAAAAAATAAATGTTAACCAAATTTAGTAGAAAAAAAATTTTCAAGGAATTTTAAAAAAATAACATTTGACAAAATTTTATAATAATTGAATTTTTCTAGAAAATTTTTTTGAAATTGCATTTTTTAAAATAAATGTTTTTCTAGGAAATTTTGTTTAAATTTAATTTTTCTACAATATTTATTTTCTTCATAATAAGTTTTTTCTACAAAATTCATAACAAATTTTTTCTACAAAATTTGGTTGACATTGAATTTTTTTAGAAAATTTCGCTGAAATTGCATTTCTCTAAAAATTATGCTTACATTGCATTTTTTACAAAATTTCCTTGAAATTTAATTTTTCTAGAAAATAGAAATTTTGTTGAAAATTCAACATAATTGCATTATTCTAGAAAAAAAAATTGAAATTAAATTTTTGTTGATATTTAATTTTTTTACAAAATTTAGTGGAAATTCCAGTTTTCTTCAAAATTTTGTTAAAAATCAATTTTCTTTCTAAAATGCATGAAAATGCAAGTTTCAAGAAATTTTATAGAAAAATTCAATTTTAACCAAATTTAATAGAAGAAATAAATTTTCAAAATTGCAGTGAAAATGCATTTTCTTTCTAAAATGCTTGGAAATGCAATATTCAAGCAATTTTATAGAAACATTTAATTTTAACAAAATTTAATCAAAAATTCAATTTTCAAGGATTTTTTGACAAATTTAATTTTTCTATTTGCATAATTTTATTAAATTGAATTTATTTATAAAAAATATTTAGAAATTTTTTTCTACCTTGCATATATTAAAAAAAATAATTTTTCAAGAAAATGTTGAAATTAAATATTTCTACAAAATTTTATCTAAATTGCAGTTTTCTGCACAATTTCGTTGAAATTACATTTTCCTACTAAAAATCGCATCTTTCTAGAAAATTTCAAGAAATTTGATAGAAAAAAATCTACTTTAACAAAATTTAATAACAAATCTACGAAATTCGTTGAAAATGCACTTTCTTTCTAAAATGCTTGAAAATACAAGTTTCAAGAAATTTTATAGAAAAATTCAATTTCAACCAAATTTAATAGAAAAAATAAATTTTCAAGCATTTAGAAAGAAATTGCACCTTTTAAAAAATTAAATTTATTTTTATTTTAAATAAATTTTGTACAAAATTTGGTTGACATTGATTTTTTTTAGAAATTTTCGTTGAAATTGCATTTCTCTAAAAAATATGCTAGAATCTCATTTTTTCCCAAAATTTTCTTGAAATTAAATTTTTCTAGAAAATAGAAATTTTGTTGATTTTTTTTAAATTATTTTTTTTTAGGAAATTCCTTTAAAACTATGTTTCTAGAAATATTTTTTGAAATTTAATTTTTCTACAAAATTTTATCGAAATTGCAGTTTTCTACAAAATGTCATTGAAAATGGATTTTCTTTCTAAAATGCTTGGAAATGCAATTTTAAAGAAATGTTATAGAAAAATTTAATGTTAAACAAATTTAAAAGAAAAAATAAATTTCCAAGGAATTTTTGAAAAAAAATAACTGACAAAATTTTATAACAGTTACTTTTTTCTAGAAAATTATTTTGAAAATGCATTTTTTAAAAAATATAATTTTTTTGAAACTGCATTTTTTAAAAAAATACTTTTCCTAGAAAATTTTATTGAAATTAAATTTTTCTACAAAATTTATATTCTTTAAAATAAATTGTTTCTACAAAATTTGGTTGACATTGAATTTTTTTAAGAAAATTTCGTTGAAATTGCCTTTCTCAAAAATTATGCTAGAATTGCATTTTTCTACAAAATTTCCTTGAAAATAAATTTTTCTAGTAAATAGAAATAGTGTTGAAAACTTCACTTCAAATTAAATTTTTTTACAAAATTTATTTTTTTCATAATAAATTTTCTCTACAAAATTTTGTTGACATTGAATTTTTTTTAGAAAATTTCGTTGAAATTGCATTTCTCTAAAAATTATGCCTAAAATACATTTTTTACAAAATTTACTTGAAATTTAATTTTTCTAGAAAATATAAATTTTGTTGAAAACTTATAATTGCCTTATTCTGGAAAAAAAAATTTACATGAAATTTAATTAATTTAAAATTTTATTTTTTTAGAAAAATTTGTTGAAAATTAATTCTATAACAAAATTTGGTGGAAATTGTAGTTTTTCTACAAAATTTTGTTAAAAATTCATTTTCTTTCTAAAATGCATGAAAATGCAAGTTTCAAGAAATTTTATAGAAAAAATCAATTTTAACCAAATTGAATAGAAGAAATAAATTTTCAAAATTTTATTGAAAATTCATTGTCTTTCTAAAATGCTTGGAAATGCAATTTTCAAGTAATTTCATAGAAACATTCAATTTTAACAAAATTAAATCAAAAATTCGATTTTAATTTTAAAAAGTTTCTTTTTCTAGAAAATGTTGAAATTCAATTTTGAAAATATCTTTAAAATAACCTTTTTTACAAAATTTGGCTAACATTAAATTTTTTGTAAAAAAAAATTCGTTGCATTGCATTTCTCTAAATAAATTACACTAGAATTGTATTTTTTTACCAAAATTCCTCGAAAGAAAATTTTTCTAGATAATAAAAATTTTGTTTAAAATTTCACCATAATTGTATTTATCTGGAAATTTTTTTTGAAATTTGATTTTTTAGGAATATTCCTTTAAAATTATATTTTTCTAGAATAATTTGTTGAAATTTTATAGAAAAATTCAATTTAATAAAATTAAAGAAAACTTAAATTTTCAAGGAATTTTAAAAGAAAAAAATTAAATTTGTCAAAATTTTATAATTAAATTTTTCTAGAATTAAATTGCATTTTTAAAAAAAAAATTTCTAGAAAATGTTGTTGAAATTAAATTTTTCTACAAAATTGGGTCTAAATTGCAGTTTTCTGAACAATTTCGTTGAAATTACATTTTCCTACTAAAAATCGCATCTTTCTAGAAAATTTCAAGAAATTTGATAGAAAAAATCGACTTAAACAAAATTTATAAAAAAAAATTTACCCTTATCGGAAATAAAATTACACGCGGAATTTGTTCCCTTTTCAATGTGCAATTTAGGGAACAAATTCCGTGTGGAATTTTATTCCCGATAAGGGTGATTAATTTTCAAGTATTTTTTAAAAAAATCAAATTCGGCGAAATTTTATACAAACATTAAAATTCCGGAAATTTTTTATAAAAATGCAATTTCCACTAATTACCAATATATTTACTATTTTGCAAGAAAATATTAAACAAGATTTTCTGAAAAAAGCAATCTCCTTCATTTTTAACGACTTTTCAATAAAATTCCAAAAAAAAAATTTACAAAATTTCATCAAAGGTTAATTTTTCCAGAAAATGTTGCTGAAATTCCATTGTTTTTGAACACTTTTTATAAAAAAAATTTCCTACATAATTTGGTTAACATTGAATGTTTTAGAAAATTTCTTTGAAATTGCATTTTTCTGCAAAATTTCTTAAAAAATAACATTTTTCTAGAAAAATTTAATTTTGTTGAAAACTTTACCACACTTGCATTTATCTAGAAAATTTGTTTTGAAATTGAATTTTTTAGCAAATTCCTTCAAAATTTCAATTTTCTAAAAAAAGTCTGTTGAAATTTAAATTTTCTACAAAATTTGGTCAAAATTGCAGTTTTCTAAAAAAAATTTTTAAACTGCATTTTCGTACTAAAATGCTTGAAAATGCAGATTTCCAGATATTTTATAGAAAAATTAAATTTAACAAATTTAATAGACAAAGGCAATTTTAAAGGATTTTTTTAAATTAAAATTTTACAAACATTTTTTAATAATTGAATTTTTCTAATTATTCTTTTTTTTTGAAATTACATTTTTTTAAAATTTTCTAGAAAATTTTATTGAAATTAAATTCTTCTGTTGTTGTTATTTATTGTTGGTCTGTGCTTTTGTTATTCAGTCAGAATTTATCTTTTGGTTTGAGACCATATGTTCCATTTACTTTCTGTCTATTCCAAGAAAGTAATAGAAACAAATACAAAAATGGGTAGAGAGTTGTAATTGCTTGGTAGAATTGACTGCAGTTTCGATAGACACCACTCTATCATCTTCAGAATTCAGTAGCAATAGTGTATGTCTTTAACTTAAATCAGCTGAAATACTTGTGGAAGCAGTAAATTGCATTTAACAAGAACTGCTAACCAAACCCGTATTTTGCCGAACTAAGTCAACATACTAAAACTCTCATACCAATACATTTTTGTTTTTTGCTTTTTTCTACAAAATTTATTCTTTAAAATAAATGTTTCTTATTTTAAATTTTCTACAAAATCGGGTCTAATTGCAGTTTTCTACAAAATTTCGTTGAAAATGCATTTTCTTTCTAAAACACTTGGAAATTCAATTTTCAAGAAAAGTTACAGAAAATTAAAATTTAATAGCAAAATTCAATTTTCAAGGAATTTTATTTAAAAAAAATCAAATTTGACAAATTTTTATAAATAATTGAATTTTTTAGAAATTGATTTTTTTAAAAAATTTATTTTTTCTAGAAAATTTTGTTGAAATTAAATTTTTCTACAAAATTTATTTTCTTTAAAATATTTTTTTTTACAAAATTTGGTTGACATTTAATTTTTTAGAAAATTTCGTTGGAACTGCATTTCTCTAAAAAATTATGTTAGAATTGTATTTTTCTACAAAATTACCTTGAAATTGCATTTTTCGAGAAAATGTAAAGTTTGTTGTAAATTTCACCATAATGGCATTTTTCCAGAAACAATTTTTGAAATTAATTTTTTTTATGAAATTCCTTTAAAATTTCATGTTTCTAGATAATTTTTTGAAATTTAATTTTTCTACAAAATTTGGTAAAAATTGCAGTTTTCTACAAAATGTTGTTGAAAATGTTTCTTTCTAAATGCTTAAAAATTAATAGAAAAAATAAATTTTCAAGGAATTAAAAAAAATTGACAACATTTTATAATAGTTGCATTATTCTAGAAAATTGTTTTGAAATTGCATTGTTTAAATAATTTAATTTTTCTAGAAAATTTAGTTAAAATTCAAATTTTCTACAAAATTTATTTCCTTTAAAACAAAATATTTTCTACAAAATTTGGTTGACATTGAATTTTTTTTTTAGAAAATTTCGTTAAAATTGCATCTCTCTAAAAATTATGCTTAAATTGCATTTTTCTACAAAATTTTCTAGAAATTAAAATTTTCTAGAAACTGGAAATTTTAGTTAAAATTCAAATTTTCTACAAAATTTATTTCCTTTAAAACAAAATATTTTCTACAAAATTTGGTTGACATTGAATTTGTTTTTAGAAAATTTCGTTAAAATTGCATCTCTAAAAATTGTGCTTAAATGGCATTTTTCTACAAAATTTTCTTGAAATTAAAATTTTCTAGAAACTAGAAATTTTGTTGAAAACTTCACCTTCTAGAAAATTTTGTTGAAATTAATTTTTTTTAAAAATTTTTTAGAAATTGCAGTCATAGAAAAAGTCAACTTTAAAAGAGTTCAATAGAAAAATTAAATTTTCCAGAATTTTTAAAAAAAATCTAATTTGATAAAATTTTATAAAAATATTTTTTTTTAAAAAACTTTCTATAAAACTGCGATTTCTATTAAATTTTCAATTAAAATATATATTCTACCGCATTTGCACTAAATTACCAATATATTTATAATTTTCCAAGAAAATATTTAATTAACAAATTTTTATAAAATTTGGATTTATCAGGTTGCCCAAAAGTACCTAAATTTATTTAAATTTTGATTGCACCCAAAATTTTCGTAGATGTTAAATTTTTCTAGAAAATTTCGATGAAATTTTATTTTTACAAAAAGTTTCGTCGAAAAAGCTTTTAATAAAAATGTTGTTGAAATTTTATTTTTTTTACAAAATTTCGTCAAAATTTAATTTTTCTGCTAAAATTTTACATTTTGCCAGAAGGGAATTGAAATTGCTGAAATTTTTATAAAATTTTATAGAATTTTTTTTTTATTTTTTTTTTTTTCAAAAAGTTTGTTGAAAATTCGCTTTTTATAAAAATTTTGTTGACATTTTACTTTTTTACAAAATGTCATTGAAATTTTATTTTACTTGAAAATTTCATCGAAATTTAATTTTTACAACGATATTTAATTTTTCTATTGTTTTTGTTTTTAAAAAAAATTTTAAAAAATTTCATCAAATACTAATTTTTCTAAAAAAAATTGCTGAAATTCCATTGTTTTAGAAAATTTCTTTAAAATAATTTTTCCTACAAAATTTGGTTGATATTGAATTTGTTAGAAAATTTCGTTCAAATTGCATTTCTCTAAAAAATTATGCTGAATTGCATTTTTCCATCAAATCCCCTTGAAATTAAATTTGCCTAGAAGATTTTAATTTTGTTGAAATTTCACCATAATTGCATTTTTCTATACTCATTTTTTTAAATTAAATTTTTTAGGACATTTTCATTCTAAAATATGTACTTGAAAATGCAATTTTCAAGAAATTTTATAGAAAAATTCAATTTTGATAAAATTTAATAGAAAAAATTAATTTTCAAGGAATTCTTTAAAAACGAAATTAAAATTTGACAAAAATTTATAATAATTTGCATTTTTCTAGAAAATATTTTTTGAAATTGCATTTTTTACAAAATTTTGTTGAAATAAATAAATAAACTGATTGAAATTTGATCTTTTTAGGAACTTTCAAGAAATTATATAAAAAAATTCAACCTTTACAAAATTTAATATAAAAAAATCAATTTTGAACATTGACATTTTACTTTTTGAAATTTTATTTTACTTGAAAATTTCATCGAAATTTAATTTTTACAACGATATTTAATTTTTCTACAAAGCGTGAAATAGTTTTTGTTTTTAAAAAAAAAATTTAAAAAGTTTCATCAAATATTAATTTTTCTAAAAAATTTTGCTGAAATTCCATTGTTTAGAAAATTTCATTAAAATAATTTTTCCCACAATATTTGGTTGATAATGATTTTTTTTAGAAAATTTCCTTCAAAATGCATTTCTCTAAAAAATTATGCTGAATTGCATTTTTCCACAAAATTCCCTTGAAATTAAATTTGTTTAGAAAATTTTAATTTTGTTGAAATTTCAGCATAATTGCATTTTTCTAGACACATTTTTTGAAATTAAACTTTTTAGGGCATTTTCTTTCTAAAATACTTGAAAAGGCAATTTTCAAGAAATTTTATAGAAAAATTCAATTTTGATAAAATTTAATAGAAAAAAATAATTTTTAAGGAATTGTTTAAAAAAGAAATTCAAATATGACAAAATTTTATAATAATTGCATTTTTCTAGAAAATATTTTTTGAAATTGCATTTTTTACAAAATTTTTTTGAAATAAATAAATAAACTGAAATTATATAAAAAAATTCAACCTAGCAAAATTTAATATAAAAAAATCAATTTTGAAGGATTTTTAAAAATATATCAAATTGGAAAAAAATTAATAAAAATACAAATGTTGAAGGAAAAGACTATAAAACTGCGATTTCCATTAAATTTTCAATGAATATTTATTTGTTACCTCATTTTTTAAAAAAATCATTCTTTCTGAAATTTTTTATAGAAATGCAATTTCCACTAAATTACGAATATATTTAAAAATGTTCAAGAAAATATTAAATTAAGTAAGATTTTTATAGAAAAATTTCGTTGAAATAAATAAACTGATTGAAATTTGATCTTTTTAGGAACTTTAAAGAAATTATATAAAAAAATTCAACCTTAACAAAATTTAATACAAAAAATTCAATTTTGAAGGATTTTTTAAAAAAAATCCAATTTGACGAAATTTTATAAAAAATAAAAATTTTGATGAAAAATACTATAAAACTGTGATTTCCATTAAATTTTCAATGAACATTTATTTTGGACCTCATTTTCTAAACAAATCATTTTTTCTGAAATTTTTTATAGAAATGCAATTTCCACTAAATTACCAATATATTTAAAATTTTTCAAGAAAATATTAAATTAAGTAAGATTTAATAGAAAAAAACAATTTCCGCAAATTTTTAAAGAATTTGCAATAAAATTCAATTTTGAATTTCGCCAATTTTTAACGAATTTTCAATAAAATTCTATTCTATAACATGAAAAGTGATCGGGCTGATACTTGCACCAAGTTTAGTCCTGTTGGTTAGTGATTATGACAAAAAATTTCAACGAGATCGTTTAAGGACTGTTGGTGGTTGTTGAATATAGGCATTTTGGTCAATCGGCCCTTTTTTTTTCATCCATATAACTAATACCTATGAATAAATTTCTCACACGCCGGTCCATACTAATAAACAGAGGCATGTTTTAGAGGACACTCTATTTGATATTTTGTATATTGTTTACAACTATTTATGTTATGTGTATTTAGTTTTATTACTCTGGCATTTTGGTTTTTTATTTCGTCATCTGTAGCAACAGAAAATCAAATAAAAAGAAACTAAACGGACAGACAAAAACAGAAAGTGCATATGAATATATTTTTGTGGCATTTTTATCTGTTGGCAAAATGGTTGAACTTGTTTTTGGCAGAAATTTATTTATTTATTTATATATTCTTTGTTACTTTTGTGTCTACAGTGAATGGCTTTGTGTGTCCGTTTTAAATGTGAATAAATATTTGCAATGAATTGAATAAAATAGAATTCATATACGAGAATAGTTTTAGTATTTTTTTTCTCTCTCTCGAAATACACTGCAACATTCATTTACATTTTAAAAGGCATATAATCTGAAAATTAATTGTACAAAAAGGATTTAAAGTCCAAAAAAAGATGCAACAATTGCAGGACTCTTTGTGCAAGTGATTTGCATAATTGTATGTTTGTTTGGGAAATCTTTTGAGTACTTTAGAAATAGGAAACAATTTAACAATTTGAAGAAAAAAATGACTACAAAAGGATTTACTCTTTTTTCTGTCATATTGTTTAATTTTCGTGTATTGTAAAAAGAGTGAGGATGTTAGTAAGACGATTTTTTTTAAGTAAAAATAAATATAAAAGAATATTAGAATCGACGGTGCGCCGACTTCTTCTGCAGGAACGATTTCGATGAACCCAATTTTCGAGCACTTTTTCCACTAAATCAAGTCGTATGTCATTAATGGGCACGTTCAATATTGACTTGTAAAGCTTGCAGAGAGGCTGGTTTATTTCGAAAGACCAATGACTTCAAATAACCCCACAAGAAATAGTCTAATGGCGTTAAATCATAACTTCTTGGAGGCCATTCAATATCAAAATTTCTTGAAATAATGGAATCTGCAAACTTTTCTCGCAACAATTCAATTGTTTCATTTGCTGTGTGGCACGTAGCCACAATCGGTCAATGACAAAAGGATAGCTCTTAACGAGAGCTAAAATATTGCTCATGGGTGTCAAGGTCGTAGGTCGACAGGAAAGTGTTTTTTTTTTATTTTTAAAAAAATAGGACTTAGCATCATTTTCAAATGTGAACGGAAAGTCCCTAGCTCCCTAACGGTACGTCGGATCGGAAAATGTTTTTTTTGGATTTAAAAAAAAGACTTACAATTGGAGAACGTTTACACTATGCAACAAAAAAAATGTTTGGTCTCGGACCTACAAATTATTTTCCTGTATAGATTGTGGCATTCTGTTATATCAAATCACAACCAAAAACTATTTATGGATAACTTTTTTTTTTAAAAAAATTTTTATTAAAAATACTTTATCGTCGAAGGTACTCTTAGTAATGGGTGATTCATTTCGAGTTTCCCCACTTTTTTTTTAAAGAAAAACACAGAAAATTCAAATTGAATGGGGAATGTTTATTATCATTTGAAAGAACATTCTTTAGCATTTATTTTTTGAAGATTATGTCTATCAAATGTTGGCCGCGGGTACGTCTCAGATGGTCCATCCGTTGAGTCCAATTTTCGATGATTCGTTCGAGCATTTCGACTGGTAACTGGCGAATGACACGCGTGATGTTTTGCTCCAAAATTTCGCCTGAATCAAAGCGGGTTTATCCACATAAACTTTAAACTTTACATATCCCCACAGGAAAAAGTCTAACAGTGTGATATCACACGATCTTGGTGACCAATCGACCGGCCCAAAACATGAAATTATCTGCTCGCCGAAGTGTTCTCTCAATAAATCCATTGATTGATGCGATGCGTGGGAATTGGCGCCGTCTTGTTGAAACCAAATGTCGCCGAGATCAAGAGCTTGAATTTCAGGCATTAAATAGTCGGTTATCATGGCACGATAACGGTCGCCATTGACGGTTACGTTCCCACCGGCATCATTTTTGAAGAAATATGGACCGATGATTCCGGTACGTCGGATCGGGAATCGGTCAATGGCAAAAAGATAGCTCTTAACGAGAGCTAAAATATTGCTCATGGGTGTCAAGGTCGTGGATCGACTGGAAAGTGTTTTTTTTTTGGATTTAAAAAAATGGACTTAGCGCAATTGGCGAACGATTATTTTGATAATAAAACTGAATGATTTGTAAACGTTGTTCAGGCGTAAGTCTTTCCATGATGAAATTCCAAACAATACTTAACAAAAATAACATGACAGCATGACACGACTCACACGTGATCTGATTGAAAAAAGTGTATCTACTTAGATCACCCTATATATTAATATGTCTGACGAAATAACATTTTAATAATCTGTGCAAGTGTACGCATGAGTGATTTAAATTATTGGACATGGGATCGTATGAATGATTTTAATTATTACCTGGTGAAGGAAGAAGAAAATATGTTAAGATTTAGATACATATATCCCTTGCATATATGCTCCTTCCGATTTGGTCTCAAAGTACAGTATATATTCTACAATTCCATTCATTGTTATTTTCCATTTCAGCATTTTGAAATATAGTAAAGATAGCAATTTAGTAGTTGTATTGGTTATTTTTGGGGACTTATTTCACTATGTTTATCTGAGGAGTCCAAAGCCATATTTTAAACTAAATATTTTTTATTTAGATCAAATTGTTAAATGAAAGTCGAGCTCGAGGTCTCTCTGTTCCGAATAAAATACAGGTCGAATAAAATAATGTTACCCAAAAATTTATTTTTTATTTATTAAAATTAAAAGTATTTTATGTAAGTTATTCCTAACGTAATTCTGAAGACATCCAGCAATAATAAAGAAATATGCTTTAAAATTGGGAAAACGCAAATAATTTTAGGAATGTATTCTATTTGTTTTGTCCTAAGTTGAAGGGTAAAGTGGGTACTCATTGTAAAAGATTGTTGTCTTGAACTCAAAATTATAGTCAATTTCCTTAATTTATAGACATTTCCTTCAATTTTAGCAATACATTTTATCTGTGTAGATTTGAGGTTTACGAAAGATGTCTTTTTACCTTTCCTCTTGTCGTATGTTTAAGGGTGAGGTATGTACTCTTTTTGAAAATTACTTAATGCCTTGAGGTAGCAATTATTATCAAGTTCCTTAATTTAAAGAAATTCCCTTCAAACTTATTTTGCCATACATTTGAGGTTCTTATTTTTAAATTCTGTTTTAATTCTAATTTCAATTACATTATCAACAGGCATTTTGTTGAAGTTTCTAGTGTGAACTTTTCCACTTGTTCCTTCCTAACGAACTTACAAAACTGAGTCTTCATATTACACACCGCGTAAAGGACTAATGTCATTGAGAAGGTGAGTAAAAACACAAATCTGCGGCTGACAAAACTTTATGCACTTAGCATTATTAATTCCAAATAAAAATTTTATTTTTATATTAGCTCTTATGATTTTGTGACACAAAGGCAAATGTTATATTGAACAAAGTTTACTCATTTACGAGTATTTAATTTATATGTCAAAGGAAAATCCACTTCCCTGTGTAAACAATAAGCGACCTTTTTTTATAGAATATTGTTTGAATTGAAAATGGAAATGAGATTAAAGTAAATTATATGCAAATCGTATAAGTGATTTTAGCTATATACATAATGAAGGAAGTATGAATAATTTTGTTTGGAGAAAGGGGGAGCGTATAAGTGATATTAATGGAGTGGTATAAGGGGGCGTATAAGTGATATTACTGGAGTGGTCTAAGGGGACATATTAGTGATTTTAATGGCATTATCAGGGATCGTATGAGTGATTCTAATGTGAACTAAGTAATCTCTTTATGAAACACTATCTGAAATTAAAGACTCACAAAAATGTATTTGAATTTTTTAATAAAATATTTGGCGGAATGAAATTGGGCCCCAGGAAAATACACCCCAATATTTTTATGAATATAGGCCCCAAAAAATTACATCAAACAACAACAATTTTATTTGGGGCTTAATTTCATTTTTTGTCTGCTTTTTGGGACCTATTTTCATCTATTAATTTAGAAACAGGAGAGGCTACGCATTAAAGATTTGCTCCACGTTGCCTACTTTGGATCCTGTCCATAGGAGAAAGTCTTAAACAGAGGCCGAAGGCCGTAGGCCGACCACACAAGAAAACATTTATAATTAGAAAATAGGTTTGTATACGTGTATTATTGCGTACTCCCCAGATTTACGAAGAGAAAATTTCTTAGTTTGTTTTGGGGTTTATTTTCATTTCATGCTGTTTTCTTCATTGGGGTGTAATTTCCTAAATCAGTTTTTGTAACGAAAATAGGCTCCAAATTTGGGGCGCTCTTTCATTTTCAATTTGGGGTGCATTTTCTTGGGGTCCAACTTCCGGCCGCCAAAATATTTGTAATCGGTATCTACAATACAAAAAATGTATGTTGATATGATTACTATATCCGAAACTTCTTCGGAATGAGTTGCTAAAATAGAAAACCCTTGTTATACCCACACCTTAGAGAGGAGGGTTATATACCCTCATTTGCTACGAGCCAAAAGTGTAACACATCGAAGGAGTGACCTAAGACCCTAAGTATGTTCGACGGAAATCCGTTTTGGGTCATTTTAAGTCATTTGAGCAATGTCCGTCCGTCCGTCCGTCTGTCTGTCTGTCTGCTGGCTGGTGCGCACGATAACGCTCGAAAGGAGTAACAGATTGACTTCAAATTTGGTATGCGGGAATATTTTTCTCTATTGGTCCACTCCTTCTAGTACCTCCCCCACAAATGGTTAACTTTTAGTGAAATATTGATTCTTTAATACCTTACTGAAATCTTCTGAAATTTCACACATAGTAACGGGTTTTCCAATAGGGATGATATGATTTTGAAGTGACGTTTAATATGCCATGATCTGTAATATATTTTTCATTATACACAGTAGTGTTTACAATTTTATCATGGAGAGATATACGCAAAAACAACGTTTACAAATTATTCAGATTTATTATCAAAATAATCGTTCTCCACTTGCAACTTTTCGTGCGCTAAGTCCATTTTTTTTAATTCAAAAAAAAACGCTTTGCAGTCGACCCCCTTGAGCAATATTTAAGCTCTTGTTAAGAGCTATCTTTTTGCCATTGACCGATTCCCGATCCGACGTACCGTTAGGGAGCTAGAGCAAAAATAAACTTTCCGTTCACATTTGAAAATTATGCTAAGTCCATTTTTAAATCCAAAAAAAACACTTTCCAGTCGACCTACGACCTTGACACCCATGAGCAATATTTTAGCTCTCGTTAAGAGCTATCTTTTTGCCATTGACCGATTGTGGCTACGTGCCACACTACAAATGAAACAATTGAATTGTTGCGAGAAAAGTTTGGAGATTCGATTATTTCAAGAAATTGTGATATTAAATGGCCTCCAAAAAGTTGTGATTGTGACAGACTCTCTTCAAGCTTTACAAGTCAATATTGAACGTGCCATTAATGACATACGACATGATTTAGTGGAAAAAGTGCTCGAAAATTGGGTTCATCGAATTCGTTCCTGCAGAAGAAGTCGTGGAGGCCATTTGAATGAACTTAATTGTATCGATTGTACTTCACATTAAATAAAAAAACTTTTGAATTTCCTTAACAATAAGTGTGCGTTTTTTTTAAGGAATCATATCACTCTTATTGGAAAACTCTATATATAATGAAGGAAATATGAATAATTTTGTTTACAGGAAGGGGGAGCGTTTAAGTGATATTAATGGGGTGGTTAAGGGGCGTATTAGTGATTTTAATAACATTATCGGGCCTCATATTGATACGGCAATCGATATTTGTAGATCAGTGGCACTTGGAACTATTTCCCATTGCATTACTATATATGGATGGACATCAAATGCAAATGTAAATAAATTGAACATTGCCATCACTAAGTGTTTCAGAACAGCTACAGGTCTTTTTCGATCTACTCCCGTAGAGGCCCTGCGCTTTGAGGCCAAATTTTGCGATTTTCGTGTTATTCTGGAAAAATTTTCTATGAGCCTTGCTTGTAAAGCAATCACCATACCTTCCCATGGTCTACACGAACTTTTTTGGACAAGTAATAATCTACAGAAACTCCTTGTCTGCCATTGATCATATTTTAAAATTATTTTCAAATTTTGATATCTCCTTGCCATCGAAACCTATTCAATGGGTCAACGGCAATTTATCTTATTGATGATTCCCTGAGTTCCTACAAAAAGCATTCGACAGGTCCAATCTGTTACAAAAAAAACTCTTGCTTGAAAAGTTATCTTTTTATCGTCCGGAATTGATCCTATACACCGATGGTTCCTTTGATGGAGAATTGACCTCCATCTCTGTGATTAGTCAAAAGTCATCGGAACATTTTGTAACTATATGTGAATCACTGCAGAACTGTCTGCTGTGAAATACGCAATCACTCTTGCGACGAATAAACAAAATGGCACTATTATATGTACCGATAGCCTCAGCGTGACTAGAGCGCTCCTTAAAAATCGGAGAGTTTTTTTATGACAGTTTGCTTTTATTATCCAATTCGTGCCGAGTGGTGGTTCTTTGGGTCCCCTCACATTCAGGTATCGCGGGCAACGAGCTTTGCTGATAAAGTGGCAAGAAATGCTTTGAAACTGTCCCATGTTTCCGAGTTGCCTTGCTTTCCATTCGTTTTATTAAGTATCTATAAATCCAGTGAACTCTCTTTCTTAAACGGGTAAATCCAACATTTTCCAGACCATGCTATAATTCAAACTTTAATAGATCTGATTGCATTCTCTTGGCCCGTCTGAGGGTTGGAAAAGCATTATTCAATACGAGCCACTATTACGAGGGTTCGATACCTGGTAGATGCAACTTCTGTGGTTCTACTTTGTCTGTTTCACATATTCTTGTCGAATGTAGATTTTCGGCCTTTGATTTAGCTATTCTTGAAATATTCCTTGCAGAATATGCTGCCTCGAGTGCGTCGCGCTCTAGGAATTCATTATATTCGTGATGTTTAGACCAAAATCCCAAACTTTTGATATTGTTATTAATACACGCTGAAAAAAAATCGCTTCTGTAGTATATTGTCCCAAACATATTCGGCTTGAAATAAACATATGTTTAGGGTACACTCCAAATATATAATATTTTACACACACAAATATTATATGCTTGTAAGGATATTGTTCTAAACAAAAATATGCTCCCATTCAAATATTTTTTATTTGGAACTAGTATTTTCGAAACAAGGATTCATTTGTAATTATTTATTTTGGTAATGTATTAAATGCCTTAATTTAAAGACAAGTTTTCTGTTTTTCAGATTTTCAAAGAGCATTTTTTTATAAATTTTATATGTTTGTAAAATTTAATCAAAACTTAAATCGAACAATCTTTCGTAAATATAAACCACATTGATGGATTGACAAAAAGTGATGAATAGGAATATTTATAAATAAGGACATTTTTAGCTATAAAGTTTAACACGAAAACTAGGAAAAACTAACTAAAATTCGAAAAAGTCAGTAATGTTTTAAAAATCTTTTTAAATAAAACTTATTTGGAAATCTTCTTAAACAATAACTTTGTTTGTGTGTAAACACATATTTTATTTGTGAAATTCAGTTTGCAAATAAATTATGTTCTAATATATTAATATATGCGTTCCAAACAAAATTTCTTGATTTTCAAATAAAATTTATTTGTTAACAAATATATAATATTTAAAAAAATCGTTTCCAAGTATATTTTCTTTCGTTTGAAACATATCAAAAATGACGATTTTCCTCCGTGTATATAACCTTTGTAACCATTATTTTAATACTTTGAACTTAAACACTAAGACTTTCTGAATTATATCACTTTTCCTTTCTTTGATAGCCGAGCGCATATGGTCATAGTTACCCGGCGCCTCTCTTTATATTTTATGAATTAATTTTGTAAAATATATTATAAATAAATAAATAAAATGTTAGAATTTTAATAAAACATTATTAAATAGAATGTGCAAAAAATAAACTGATGTGATTAAAGTATCCAATATGTAGTTATGATATCTAATATCATAGTATACCAGATAAAAAAATGGAAACGCTTGATAAAAGTAAATTTGACATAATCGAGTTTTTTAAGGATTCTTCGAAATGAGTTTTTAAAATAGATAAACCTTTTTGTACTAGCCATAAATTATTTCAAATAAGGGTTTGACCTATTTGAGAAAAATCTATGTTATGTGAAGAGATTTATAAAATCAAAATTTTTATAAAAAAAAACCTATAAACGTATTCATAGAATTTTAAGTTTTTCTTATGTTTTCAACAATATGAACAATAATATATCCATAAATAAACTGGTTAATGGAATTAATTTTGTAGATATTAAAATTATTTACCTACTAAAATCTACAATGAACAAAAGAAGAAACAACTGATGAAAATCGTTGGATACATTAAAAAATTATAACCAATTCTTCACATCTACCTCTGCAATATTTTCCGTTGATGACATTTTATAAAGCATTTCACAAATCGCATATATTTTGATATGACTTTTGGCGATTTCAATAAAATTTTATATATTTGTGCTGACCCAATAACGCATTTTATTTGCATGAAACTGTTCATTCATATCCTTTCTCCAAAGCAAAAACCGCCCAACGCAAATGAAATAAATTGCTCTTTCAGACGGGTTTTCGAGTTCAAGTTATTTATTTGTTAAGCTCTGTGAAAGAAAATGTCAAAGCGAATAAATATTAATTTAACCCATATTGTTGAAACGGTGAAGAAGATAGTTGTTTGCCCAATTCGCATAATTAAAATAAATGACTTAATAAATATATATAAGAGCGCGTATATTTGTATTTATAATACAAATGATTTATATTGCTGAAGTTGAGTTAATGACTTTATTTATTGTTAAAAGGATGGCAGAAGTAATTTTGATACAGTATGTACCGGTAAGTATGAGTGATTTTAATTATTGTAAAGAGAAAGCAGAAAACGACAATAGTAGCCGTTATAAAGTCTATATTTTGGTCATACTTTTTACAAATATTAAGGTCATAAAAAATAATTCGTTAATACTTTAGTATATTATTAATATATCTATAAGATCCAAATATATTAATACTAGCTTACCAGGTGTGCTTCGCAGCCCCCATCTTTTATCTATTTTCTGTTTAGGGTACTGTTAAATAGCTATACCTCTTTCTTTCAAAATGACATGATTATTACATATGGTGCAAAATGAAGAATATTTGATTACTTTTCCAGTTATGTTCCAAGAGTTACCCTGACATCATGGTACAATATTTATCCCTTTTCCCACAGTCCCTCTGGACGTTGAAAAACTATTTTTTTTTGCTTCATACGTTAGTAACTTTCCCCTTGTTTATGTTCCAATACCTACATTCACACCCTGGTACAATATAAAACCATGTTTGTCCCACTGTGTCTATAAAGGTACGAATTTAAAAATCTAAAGTAAATCGCTCCATTGTACCACATTTAACCTTTAGTGTGTCATAATTAACCACTTTGCACGATTGTACAATACTTTAAAATGATATTTCAAGATCCAAATTCGCAAGCTTAGGCCGTATTTAAACATTTTTGTACCCTATCTGTGCCATTTATTTAACTTTTTCCCCACGGTTTAAGTAGAAGAACCTATTTGGAAAAAACAATTTCTTAGCTTTGGTTTATGCTGTAAGAGCTACCTTTGCACTCAGGGACCACATTCAACACCTTTTGCACCACTCTTCCATATTAAACACTTTTTATTACACTGTGCTTCTAAAGTACGAATTTTTATACATATCTGGGACTATTTTGTTCTCTTTTTTCCCCACTTACCACATTTAACCATTTTATCGTATTTACCGTACCATATTTAACCCTTTTTGCTCCACTACACCATATTTAACACATTTTTTCCCTTCTGTAACATGTTGAGCAATTTTTGCTTGCCCCAACTGCATCATTATTTTCAACCATTTTGCACCACAGTGCTACATAATTGCAGTGCATCATAATTTTAACCTTTTTGCACCACAGTGCTACTAAAAGCATACATTTAAAAAAAAACATTCTTATTTCATATTTAACTTGCCCTCTTTCCCTGCATCCATATTTTTACCCACTGTACTAAATGTACGCTTTTTGACCCACTGTGCTATATTTAACCTTTTGGGTCCACTGAATCAAATTGAACACCTTTTTGTCTTACTATATTTTGTCCACTATATTTAACAATTTTTGACCCACTGTACCATAGTTAACACATTTGTGCCCCACTGTACCATACTTAACCCATTTTGTTCCACGTTACCATATTTTACTATTTGTGCCCACTGTAACCATTTTTGTCATACTGTACCATAATTAACCACTGTTCCATTTTAACACGTTTTTTTCCGCACTGTTCCATAGTTAAAGCTTTTTGCCCCACTGTAACATATTTAACCCATTTTGTCCCACGCTACCATATTCAACTAATTGTGCCCCACTGTACTATAGTTAACCATTTTTGCCCCACTGTGTCATATTAAACCCTTTGTTTCACTGTACCATGTTTAACAGTTTTTGCCCCACAGTACCATATTTAACCCTCTTTGCTCCACTGTACAATATTTAAACAGTTATGCCCGACTGTACTGTATAGTTAACCATTTTTGTCACACTGTACCATATTTAACCCTTTCTGCCCCACTGTATCATAGTAAATAAATTTTTGCCCCACTGTTCCATAGGTAACGCTTTTTTCCCCACTGTACCTTTTTGTGCCCACTGTAACCATTTTTGTTATACTGTACCATAGTTAACCATTTGTGTCCCACTGTACCATAGCTAACACATTTTTTCCCACTGTTCCATAGTTAAAGCTTTTTGCCCCACTGTACCATATTTAACCCATTTTGTCCCACGTTACCATGTACCATAGTTAACCCTTTTTGCCCCACTGTGTCATATTAAACGCTTTGTCTCACTGTACCGTATTTAACAGTTTTTGCCCCACTGTACCATATTTAACCCTCTGTGCCCCACTGTACAATATTTAACACAGTTATGCCCCACTGTACTGTATAGTTACCCATTTTTGTCACACTGTACCATATTTAACCCTTTTTGCCCCACTGTATCATAGTAAATACATTTTTGTCCCACTGTTCAATAGTTAGCGCTTTTTGCCCCACTGTACCAGTTTTAACCCATTTGTCTCACTTTACCATATATTTACCATATATTTACCATTTATATATAACTATTTTTACCCCACTGTACCATAGTTAACCCTTTTTGCACAACTGTGCCCAATTCAACTCTTTATCTCACTGTACAAAATGTTTACCCACTGTACCATATTTAACAAATTTTTTTTTACTTAAACCTTTTTCCCCGACTGTAACTTCCGAAAACTGCCCCGAAAACTACGAATACAAAAAAAACTTAATACCCCGATCAGTTGTCATGAAGACAACCCTCGATTCAATTTTCACCATTCTAATATAAGGCTTTAAATTTGGTGGTGGTACCTTATTTATACCTTTCTGTCCCACTGTGCATCGAAATTTTTAAAAAAATCACTCCTTGTTCTTGTTTACGTCCCAAGAGCTACTCTCACACCAAATTTCACGATTGTAGGTCTTGCCCTTTGGATTTGGCTGTTGTACCACATTTTTCCCTTTTTACCCCACTGTGTACGTAAATGTTCCAATTTCGAAAAATCCTGTCAATTTCATAGTCTACCTCATAAGAGCTACCCTCACACCAAATTTCACGATTCTAGCTCTTGCCATTTGAATTTGGCTGTTGTATAGCATTTATCTCATTTTTCCCTTTTTACCCCACTGTGTTCGTAAATGTTCGAATTACGAAAAATCCTGCCAATTTCAGAGTCTACCTCATAAGGGCAACCATCACACAATATTTCACGATTCTAGCTCGTGCCATTTGGATTTGGCTGATGTACCACATTTATCACTTTTTACCCCACTGTGTGCGTAAATGTTCGAATTTCGAAAAATCCTGCCAATTTCTTGAGTCTACCTCCTAAGGGCTACCCTCATACCAAATTTCAAGATTCTAGCTCATTTCGTTTAGATTTGGCGGTGGTACAATATGTATCCCTTTTTGCCCCATTGTGCGGCTAATAGTACGAATTTCGAAAAATCCCGCCTTATTGCACGTCTACGTCCCAAGGACTACCCTCCCACCAAATTTCATGATTCTAGCTTCAGCCGTTTGGCCTGGGCGATGATCAGTCAGTCAGTCAGTCAGTCAGTCAGTCAGTCAGCCAGTCAGCCAGTCACGCAACAATTTTATATATATAGATGTATGACGATAGGACATTTTAATACTGTATGCAAGAGTACGCATGAGTGATTTAAATTATTGGACAGGGGATCGTATGAATGATTTTAATTATTAGCAGGAGACAGGGTTGCCAGAACGGGGCTTTTGACCCCCCCAATACTGGAGTTTAGTCAAGGCACATTGGGACAAAACAAAGGAATTTGAGGATAGGGGTTTTATTAGGGGGAATTTTGTGCAATTTATTGAGGTTTCTTGGGGTTATTTGATGCAACATAAAAAATTTCTTAAATATTAAGTTTTTAATAAAAAAACTAGTAAGACAGTTCAGTCGGGTAAACCTACTAATGAAACCCCTCACCTTGAGTCTCAAAAAAATATTGTAAATTTATTTTTTTTGTTTTATTTAAATTATTATCAATTAAAATTGCATTTAATATCGTTAAAGTATGCACTGGTATTAAAGGTAAAAGCTGTTTACTTTTGATACAAAATGGTCCATTTGTGTGAGAGGTACCAAAAAGGGCGGACCAATAATGTCAATTTTTCTCTGGCCTCTAGGTACTATAAAAGCAACACTGTACAAAATTTCAAGTATTTGTATGCACTGATATTAAAGTTGTAAGCTGGTTACTTTTGGTAAAAATGATCCATTTGTGTGGGAGGTACCAAAAGGAGCGTGGCAATAATGCCCATTTTTCACTGTATTGTAGGTACTATTAAACCATTACACTGTACAAAATTTCAAGTATTTGTATGCACTGGTAATAAAGTTATAAGCTATTAACTTTTGGTTCAAAATTGTCCATTTGTGTGGAAGGTACCAAAAGGGAAGGGACGCGTATTTCACTTCGCCCATTTTTCTCGAGGTAGTAGTGATTAATTAACTAATACAATGTGTAGAATTTCAGAGGATTCAAATAAGTAGTATAGAAGTTATTAAATAATCAATATTTCACTAAATGTTAACCCTTTGTGGGGGAGGTACTAGAAGGAGTAGACCAATATGGCCCATCTTCGAACTTAGCCGGAGATAGAAGAAAATATTACCACATACCAAATTTTAAGTCAATCGGTTACTTCTTTTGAGAGTTATCGTGCGCACCAGCCAGCAGACAGACAGGCAGGCGGACGGACATTGCTCATTCGACTTAAAATGACCCAAAGCGGATATCCGCCGAACATACTTAGGGTCTTAGGTCACTCCTTCGATGTGTTACACTTTTGGTTCGTAGCAAATGATATATACCCTCCTCTCTAAGGTGAGGGGATAAAAAAATGTAGCCAAAATATTATGAAATTGTATAACCCTTTTCACAAATCACATACACTTTCATTTGTCTATATTGTGTTTTGTAATGATTTATAGCCTTTCTGGTGGATTTCAATAAAATGTTGAAAACGTTTTGTTTCAAAAAAACGAAAAAGGTTTATTGCAGTTTTTATTTGCATATAATATTGACATTCATATCATTGCTAGTACGCCATGACTATCATATGCCATTGCAATTTTGCAGTTGTGGTTCGAGGTGAAGTGGCCTCCTTTTGGAAGAACAAAAACAAAATAGTAACAAATCCAAACAAGTGATATCATCAAAAGATATTAAGTGATTTTAATAGTTTGTACTTGGGTGCATATGAGTAATTTAAATTGTAAAACGCTATAACGTATAAGTGATTTTACTATTACGGAATGGGGGATCGTATGAATGGCATTAATTATTTATAATAAGGGAAGCGTCTGAATTATTTAAATTAATAAAATGTAAAACCAAAATTAAGAAATTTTGGATGGAAACCAAAAGATGAAAAGTTATCTCAATTACAATAATGACTGTTTGTGAGGATTGGACGAATGCGTGATATGATATGTGATATGAGTGTATATATAGCAGCCCAAGAAAATTAAAAAAAAATAAAATATAAAAACAATATTAAAAAAATCTAAGTATTTATATTCACTGGTATAAAAGCTATAAGCTGTTAATCTTTGGTCTGATCTGATCTGATCCATTTGGGAAAAGGAGCTTGGCAATTAACGGCCAATTTTCCCTAGACTCTAGGTACTATAAAAACATTACACTGTACGAAATTTCAAGTATTTGTATGCACTGGTATTAAAGTTAAAAGCTGTTAACTTTTGGTACAAAATGGTACATTGTGTGGGAGGTACTAAAAGGGGCGTGCCAATAACGCCCATTTTTCTCTGGACTCTAAGTACAGCATTACACTGTACAACATTTCAAGTATGAACAGATATTAAAGCCATAAACAGTTAAATGCAAAATGCTCCATTCGTATGGGAGGTACCAAAAAGGGAGTGGCTACTTAGCCCATTTTTCTTGACGTGTTAGCGACTAACAAACTAATACTATGTGTGAACTTACAGAAGATTCGAGTAAGTAGTATATGATTTATTAAAGAATCAATATTTTACTTAAAGTTAACCCTTTGTGGGAAGGTACTAGAAGGAGTGGAGCAATATGGTCCATCTTTGAACTAAGCCGGAGATAGAAAAAATATTACCGCATACCAAATTTGGAGTCAATCAGTTACTCCTTTCGAGTGTTGTAGTGCGCACCAGTCAGCAGACAGACAGACGGACGGACATTGCTCATTCGACTTAAAATGCCCCAAAACGGATATCCGCCGAACATACTTAGGGCCTTAGGTCACTCCTTCGATGTGTTACACTTTTGGTTCGTAGCAAATGATATATACCCTCCTCTCTAAGGTGAGGGGATAAAAAGGTAAAGAATTTTTTGCATTTGTGGACACTTGTGCTGACCTAAGGACATATATTATTTGCATTAAATGAGACGCTGATGTAATTTCTCGAAGCAATGACTTTGGAAAAGGCCTCTTTCAGTTGAGTTTCAAGTTGAAGTCGTTTATTTGTTAAACTCTGTGAAAGAAAATGACTAAAAGCAGTAAGAGCAAACACATTTTATTTTCAACCCATATGGTTGAAACGGCGAAGATGATAATTGTTTGCATAATTATAATTAATTTGCATAATTATAATAAATCGTTGTTTTTTTCAATGTGTTGATAAAAATGTCCGTATAAAAGAGAGGTTAACATCATACAAATGTTTAAATTTGCTAAGTTGATGGTCGTATAATTGGCTTAAATTATTTTTAAAGTGATCAGTGATGTTTATCCTTTATACAGGTGCGTATAAGTGATTAAAATTATTGGACAAGGGGTCGTATTAATGTTTTTGAAATTACTGAATAGGGGTTGAAGATAAAAATAACACAATAAAAATACAAAATATCTAAGACCGGCCACACAGCGCATTTTGGATACTACTATTGTGTTTTTAATCCAATTATAATTGGTATATGACTTTGTTAATTGCATTTAATAATTTTAAAAGTGCACAGAATTTCAAAAAATAGCAGGTGGATTTTAATAAAATGTTAAGAAAAATTGTTTTCTGAAAAGCAAATAATTTAGTGGTGTTTGTGGTGACCAAATGGCGCAGTTTATTTTCATTAAATTTGGCCCTGCTATCATTTTTGACCCATGCAGCTAGAAGAAAATGCCTCTTTGAGTTAAGTTTCGAGCAGAAGTCGTTTATTTGATAAACTCTCTGAAAGAAAATTTGAAAAAGAGACTAAAACGAACAAATATTATTTTAAACCATATGGTGGAAAATGTGAAAAACTGAGTAAAACGAACAAATATTATTTTAAACCATATGGTTGAAATGCTGAAGATTACAATTGTTTGTCCATTTTGCATAGTTATAGTAGAAGAGCAGTGAATATATTTATATATAATACTCATGATTTATATTGCTAAAGTTGAAGGTCGTATACATGGCTATAATTATTGCAAAGGGGATCTAATTTGTGATTTTGAAACTTTATGCACGGGTGCGTATAAGTGATTTTAATTATTTAACAAAGGGTCATATGAATGATTTTAATTAATTAATGGGAAAAGAAGCTAAACGACAAAAGAGTCCGACTAAAGTCTATAATTCGGTCACAAAATTTACAAATATTAAGATCCTACAAAAATAATTCCTTAATAATGTTCTTGAGGACCGGATATAGCTATAACATGTGTATGGTTACAAAATATGTTTTAGCCAAAATAAAATCAAATCTATCTTGAATAAAATAAGATTCTCATAGAAAATATATGTATGAATTAAAATATTATAGCTCTGTTAGCAGATCTAGCCCAAACGATTTTTGCAATGATGTTTTTTTAAACAATTTCACAAATCACGTACATTTTGATTTGTCCACATATTGTGTTTGGTGATGATTTATAGCTATTCTGGAGGATTTCAATAAAATGTTGAAAAACGTATGATTCAAAAAATGAAAATAATTTATTGAGTTTTATTGGCGTAATGACTGTCATATGCAACTGTAATTTTGCAATTGTGGTTCGGATTGAAGTGTCCTCCTTATGGATGAAAGAACACCAAATGGTAAGAAACATACTATTATTATGATGATGATATGAGGATATTAAGTGACTTTAATTTTTTTGTACTTGGGTGCATATGAGTAATTTAAATTGTGAAACGGGAGAATGTAGAATTGATTTTAATTACTGAATGTGGGATCGTATGAATTGTTTATGATAAGGGAAGCGTCTGAGTTATTTAAAATAATGAAATATAACACCAGTCATCAGCAATTTTGGATGACAACAAAAAGATAAAAGTAATTTCAATTACTATAACGATGGTTCATGAGGATTAAAACAATAGTTTTGATGCGTCAATAGGGGACCATGACAATTTTGAAAAAATAATAATAAAATAATATCATTTATAAAACACGAATATAGTTTTTTAATAAATCTTGTCATATCGTATTCAGACAACCTTTTATTTTTCGCAATTGCTTCATGAAAGACATAAAAACAAAATGTTACTTTAACAACATGAATGAACACTATTTCATAGAAAACTAAGGAATGAAACCATAAATATTTTATTATTTTCTGTCCGTACCAAAACAGCCGATTAGTGAATTTTTAAAATACTCCTCAAAAAATACATTCACAAATATTAAAAAAAAATGCAACATTCCAACGGAAATTTAGAAACGCTTTAAAAAGATTTTTAACAATTATTCATAAAATAAAAAATAATGTCCAGAAATAAAATCACTCATACGATACGCATTACGATAATTGGATAAAGGATTTTAATAAAATGTTAAAAATTTTATAGTTGGAATGGCAATTTTTTTTCGACATTTGTGCTAAAATAACATCACATTTTATTTGCATAAAATTCGACTTACGTGTCATTTTTCGAAAGCAATGACTGTGCAATGCAACTGAAATAAAAATCCTCTTTCAGTTTCGAGTTGAAGTCTTTTATTTGTTCAACTTTGCAAAAGAAAATGTTCAAAAAGACAGCAAAACGAACAACTATTTGTTTAACCCATATGCCCGAAACGGTGAAGATGATAATTGTTTGCCCAATTTGCATAATTATAATAAATTGTTATTTTTTAAGCATTAATAATATTGCTAAAGTTGAAGGTCGTATAAATGGCTTTAATTATTGTTAAAGCGGTCGAATCTGTGTTTTTGGTCCTTTATGTACGGGTACGCATACGTGATTTTAATTATTGTACATAGGGTCGTATGAACGATTTTAATTATTGAAGGAAAAATAAGAAAAAAACAAGTAAGAAAGTTCAGTCGGGTAAACCGTAAACCGTCGGGTATTAAAGTAACCGCTGTTAACTTTTGGTACAAAAATTTCCATTTGTGTGAGAGGTACCAAAAGGAGCGTGCCAATAACGCCAATTTTTCACTGGACTCTAGGTACTATAAAAGCATTACAGTGCACAAATTGTCAAGTACTTATATGCACTGGTATTAAAGTTATAAGCTTGGCAACTTCGCCCATTTTACTCGAGGTAATAGTGAATAATAAACTTATACTATGTGTAGAATTTCAGAGGGTTCACATAAGTAGTATAGAAGTTATTAAATAATCAATATTTCACTAAATATTAACCCTTTGTGGGGGAGGTACTAGAAGGAGTGGACCAATATGGCCCATCTTCGAACTTAGCCGGAGATAGAAGAAAATATTACCACGTACCAAATTTGAAGTCAATCGGATACTCCTTTCGAGCGCAACAGCCAGCAGACAGACAGACGGACGGACGGACATTGCTCATTCGACTTAAAATGACCCTAAACGGATATTCGCTGAAGATACTTAGGGTCTTAGGTCACTCCTTCGATGTGTTACACTTTTGGCTCGTAGCAAATGATATATACCCTCCTCTCTAAGGTGAGGGGATACATAATATAGGCAATCTTTTGACAATGAAATGATGTAAAATGAAAGGTGATATGTATAAGACACAATTCCTCAACTGGGGGTATGAGGAGTATAGAATGGCAGTATTAACGGGTTTTCCAATAGGGATGATATGACTCTGAAGTGACGTTTCGCCCATTTGTAATACGTCAAGTCAATTTTTTTTAATTCCAAAGAAACACTTTCCGGTCGACCTACGACCTTGATACCCATGAGCAATATTTTAGCTCTCGTTAAGAGTTATCTTTTTGCCATCGACCGATTCCGGATCCGACGTACCGTTAAGGAACTAGAGGAAAAATAAACTTTCCGTTCACATTTGAAAATGATGCTAAGTCCATTTATTTTTTAAATCAAAAAAATAACACTTTCCAGTCGACGTACGATTTTGACACCCATGAGAAATATTTTAGCTCTCGTTAAGAGCTATATTTTTGCCATTGGAGATTCGGTTATTTCAAGAAATTGTGATATTGAATGGCCTCCAAGAAGTTGTGATGTAACACAATTAGACTATTTCTTGTGGGGTTATTTGAAGTCATTGGTCTTTCGAAATAACCAGACTCTCTTCAAGCTTTACAAGTCAATATTTAATGTGCCATTCATGACGTACTTGATTTAGTGGAAAAAGTGCTCGAAAATTGGGTTCATCGAATTCGTTACTGCAGAAGAAGTCGTGGAAGTAATTTGAATTACGTTTTATTTAGAACTTAATTGTATCGATTGTACTTCACATTAAATAAAAAACTTATGAATTTCCTTAACAATAAGTGTGTTTTTTTTTCAAAGAAATCATATCACTCTTATTGGAAAACCTCGTATATGTCACGAATCATGCGTGAACTGGCAAAAATTAAAAAATCTATATTTATAGACGATATAATCAAAATAAGATATCGTATGAATTACATAATTTTGTAAATGGAGGTATTTTTGTTTAATAATCTATTACTCGCCTAAAAAGAAGTTCAAAGGGATTCTCAAAATGTATATCTCAGGAAAAAAATGTACACAATACTAGGTAACAGCTTGACAATTTGAGGTTTAAAAAAGCAAATAATTTATTGCAGTTATGAACATTTTGTGCAAACTCAATGAATCGGTTGGCACTGTATTCACAGGTACGTATGAGTGTTTTACATTTTTTGGACACGGGGTCGGATGAATGATTTTAATTATTGTATGTGGGAAAATGGAAAACGGCAAAAATATCCCAACTAAAGTCTGAATTTTTGGCCATAACATTTACAAATATTAAGAACCTAAAAAAAGTATTTTTATGATAATGTTATGGGCAATCTTTTGAAAATAATAAAGTAAAGTAATACAAGAAACAATTCCAACACTTGGTATATGGTATATTGAACGGAAGTATTATATGTGTATCTTTTTAATTAACTTCAGTGATACTATTTTATGAGAACAGGAGTAATATTTACCAACGAAAAAGAAGTCATGAGTGATTTCATTAAATAAATGAAGATTTTGTTAAATTTTTAACTTTCTTTTAAAAGCTAAATTAATTTTTATGGAAAACCTTTCTTACGACGATGTCGATGAAATTTTTAAGTGTAACTAGAGAAATAGTTGCCAAAGGATCCAACAGTGGAAGGAATAAATGATTGCTTTTTTGTTTTTCTAGTTAATGGGGAGCGTATAAGTGATATAAATTAATTAAAATGTGTCGTATGAGTAATATTAATACCATACGAGGCGTCGTATGAGTAATTTAATTTATTTAATGGAGTTTTTTGTTTTTTTAAGTTATTACTTTCTAATGAAGGATTTCAGAGAGATCCGGAAGTAACTTTTTTTATGGCCAATGTTTTTGATATTTTATGACTTCAGATATTGATTATTGATTTAGATTAAAAATTCAAAGTAGTATTTAAAGGGAGATGATTTCGAAGGATAATCTCAATTTATTTATCAACTACGAAATGTTTCCAACTTTTTTCAGCTCAAAATTAACGCGATACAATTTTCCTCTATTCTAATTGTTATTTCCTTCCTAATTTAAATTTAATAAATTAAATCCAACTATGTCATATGTGTATTAATATATTTTAGTCTTCAAATATTTACAGTTAATTAATTAGATAGATCTACGCTAATTCCCTTTGGCGCTTGTCTGCGGTTAATTAAATGGATACATTTAGAGGATTTGGCCCCCAAACACATACATAGAAACACAAACATGCATATATTAATAGATTTTATGTAAAAATACTTTGTACATATTTCAATTCGACAACATTTTGTGGGGCTTAAAATATTTGCATAGAACTACAATAACGTTTGGTTACACTGGGCAATAGATGTTTTGGATTATGATAATTTTTATAGGTTTCTAAAACGCAAAAATAATAGTTTATGAGAAAAAATCGTAAGAAAAATAATATTGTTTGTCATTTTAGTTTATGAAATTCGAAAAAAAAATAATTTACCATAATATGAGTTTCCCATTTATGAGTCCAATAAAATAATTTATATTTAGAATTATCGATAGATAAAGCGACGAATGAGTTATATTGAGTAGTGAACGCGGGTTCGTATGATTGATTTTAATTGCCGTAAGATGTGTCGTATGAGTTATTTTATATATAGATAACGTCTTGCAAATCCTTAAAGTTATATTATGGGCCATTTGTCCTAATTGAAGAGTGTCCTATTTATGAGTCCAATAAAATAATTTAAATTTAGAATGATCGATGAATAAAGTGACGAAAGAGTTATTTTGAGTAGTGATCATGGGTTCGTATGATTGCTTTTAGTTGCCGTAAGAGGTATGGTATGAGTTATTTTATTTATAGATTAGATATTGAGCTCCCCAGTAGGTGAGTTGGTAACGTGCTCGCCTATGAGTTTGGGGTTCGTGGGTTCGATTCCCACCAGAGGCTCTGGTCTGTCGCTACAAAACTATAACAAGCAAGACGGCCTTTGTCACCCTCCTTTTCCCTTTACCATAAAATTAGAATATACATTAACTTTGTATTGTAATTCTTACAAATAAATAAATAGATTAGATATTGTAAATCCTTAAAGTTGGTAACGTTTGTAAACCTTTTTTGGATATTTTTTATTTTATTTTTAAATGAAGAACCTTATAAAAATATTGTGTGAAAATTTGAGATGAATCGGAGCAACACAAACGAAGATACATCAGTCTAAGCAACCGGGCTTCATACGTGACTCAGAACATCAGAAAAATTGTAAAGCATTTTTCCTACAACCCATATTTTCAATGTCGGTGTCCAACATAGCTTCAAAACTACTATACGGATCGTTTTACAATTTTGAACACTATTTATCCCCTCACCTTAGAGAGGAGGGTATATATCATTTTCTACGAGCCAAAAGTGTAACACATCGAACGAGTGACCTAAGACCCTAAGTATGTTTGACAGATATCCGTTTTGGGTAATTTTAAGTGGAATGAGCAATGTCCGTCCGTCTGTCTGTCTGCCTGCTGGATGGTTCGCACGATAACTCTCGAAAGGAGTAACCGATTGACTTCAAATTTGGTATGTGGTAATATTTTCTTCTATCTTCGGCTAAGTTCGAAGATGGGCCATATTGGTCCACTCCTTCTAGTACCTCCCTCACAAAGGGTTAACATTTAGTGAAATATTGATTACACTATGCAACAAACAAATTTTTTTTGTGTCCTAGACCTAAAAATTATTTTTTTGTGATTCTAACTAGGATATTCTCCCGGCTTCAAGACCATTTTGTTTCTATATTATTATAGAAACAAGTATTTTATACATGGCGGTGTATAAATATGTATTAAAAATTGGCAGCACACATACTGGATTATGATTTCTGAGCCGTAACACTCGTTATCAACAGTTCTGCGGCAATTGTGTGGGAGATACGGAGCTCTATATGGTTGACTTCAACACGCAAGCACACATACTGGATTATGATTTCTTAGCCGTAACACTCGTTATCAACAGTTCTGCGGCAATTGTATGGGAGATACGGAGCTCTATATGGTTGACTTCAACACGCAAGCGAATGAGAAATCTTTGTGAAACCACACTTCTCCAAAATCTTCCAAAAACAATTGTTAACCAAAGTTAATACAAAACACCAGCCATGTCCAATGAGAAGCAAATTTTGCTCCATCAAATGGAAAATTACCACACTATGCAGAAAAGCTTTTATGGTTTTTAACTGCACTAAGTGTAGTTTGTGGTGAGTCAGAAGACTCACCTTGCTTTGCCGAGCCATGCATTTGTTATGTTGTTTGCTTGCTTTTATTCGGTCTGCAAATACTTGTTTCTATAATAATATAGAAACAAAATGGTCTTGAAGCCGGGAGAATATCCTAGTTAGAATCACAAAGATTTGCAGACCGAATAAAAGCAAGCAAACAACATAATTATTTTTTTTTTGTATAGATTGTGGCATACTGTTATATAAAATCAAAACCAAAATTTTTTTATGGTTAATATTTTTTTAAACATTTTTTATTAAAAATACTATAATCGTTGAAGATACCCTTAGTATTTGCACTATAATTTTTTGAACTCTATGTCCGATCAGGTCGACTTTTACGTTAAATTGAAGCTATTAATGTGGGCTACCAGTGTTGGAAATATCTCGTTCACTTAGAAACAGCGGTTTAGTAACAGTCATTAAACAATTTGGAAAAAGTAGACTTTAAAAAAAAATCCTGGGACAAAAAAACATAAAAAATAGAAAAAAAATCGAAAAAAAATATTCTATTTTATTTTTTAAAAGTTTGCATCCTAGCGAAGAAAATAATGCCTATTTGAAAAAATCTATGGATAAATGTAGAAATTATAGCCCTTTTGGTAGAGGTAAGAGAATTTCAAAAAAATCTTTTTTTTTTAAATTTCTGTTTAAATAGCGATTTTATTTATTACTTTTATTTATATTATGTACATTTGAGTTTATTTACATGAACAAGTTTCATTAGAACTAATTGTGAGTTCTTTGTTGACGTTTGTAGATTTCGGAATCGGTTTCTCTAATGAGGAATCAAATGTAAACTCCCATCATTCTTTCATCCCAGTGCCCTTGGTAACGCCGCTCGATGGACTTCAATACTTGGTGAAACCTTTCGCCATGTTCGTCACTTACGTCGCCAAAAATTCTCGGGGAAAAAGTTTAAATGAGAATGCAAGAATTTAATTTTGAGGGACATATTTACACCTGTTGGAATACATAAAGCGAAAAATAAGTTGGAATAATACATACATATATGTTATATACATAAATATAAAAAAAATATATTTCTAACCAATTTTTTCATAATTTTTTAACAAATCATTAATCATTGTTTCATATTGCGGGCTTTTATTGGATCCAAGGAAATTTGAAACTACAAGCTTAAACGACCTCCATGCTGCAATTTCATCCGACATCAAATATGATTCGAAATTCACATCTTCCATCAGTTTTCTTATTTTAGGCCCATCAAAAAATCCTTCTTCGATTTTTTGAAAAGAAAGACTTTTAAATAAACTTTTTAAATATGAAAGTGAATTGCCATCTTTCCTTAAGGCTTTTACAAAATTTTGAAAGAGCCCCAGCTTAATATGTAGTGTTGGCAAAATACCGGCTATCCCAGAGGCATAACATACCAACTACTTTTAAATCGCAACAAATTTTCAAGTCATGTTCATATTTTATGTATATTATCAATTTAGCCATTGTTTCGTATGATTCCTTAGTGTTGACAGCATGAGCAATGGGAATCGACGGTTGCTGATTTCCGTTGTGTAAAAGTACTGCTTTCAAACTTTCTTTACTGCTGTCAACAAGTAACCGCCATTCCTTTGAATTGTATGTTTGATTAAGGTCCTCGAACAACCCGGGAAGCATATGTTATCGACAGTTGTATAAAATTATTTGTAAGGTATATCACGGACTCTATAATATGATTTGTTAACATCTGGGGCCAAAATATTGTGCTGTTTCATCCCAGATGCAAGTAGTTCTGCCTTATATTTGGTCAGTTCCAAATCTCTCACTAGATCAATGAGTTGAAACTGAGTTAAAAGCGATGACTTCTGACTCAAACTTGAATCGCTCAGAGTTGAGTACTCAATTGAACTTGATGATGTTTCCGTTATTAGGCTGTTAGCTATACTTGGACACTTCCTACTGCAATCTGTTAACTTAGACAAAAATAGCAGTCCATATCGTGAATGAATGGTTGTGTCCAAATCATTGGCATTCCAAATTGCACGTGAAGTCTAAACTTGAAACGTTCTATTCCACAAAACATTGTAATACATTAATTTTAAAGTACTTACCGCATTCTTCCACTAGTCCATCGAGGATGATTTATATGGCACGAATTACACAAAATACTAGGTGTCCACGGTTCGTTCATATTTTCAACTCGTATACCAAAATATTACACATTCTTCTATTATTTTACTAAAAGCACGTCGATTTTTTTAATTACATATTTTCCGCAGATGTAGCAGACATTGTCAGGATCATTTACACATTGAAAAGTTCTTTACCTTTTACTCATACTTCGAAATATAACGTTGTAATATTTTTCAGAAAATCGACTTATCTCTTTATGGCGCTGAATTACACTAATTTATTAATAAGAAATTTCATTCATAATGTCCATGCCCCTAAAAGGCGTAACTGAATGGAAACCTTATAAATAAAAAACCACAGATATTGTTGAATGACCTTCTATCTGAGCGGATCTCATCCAATATAGCTCTCACATTGCGTATCATGTTTTATGGAGGGTTACGAACGGCCATAAGACCTCGTCCTCTCTATAATTTTATAATGTCTGACATCAATCCTCATTAAACTGCAATGTCTCCTATATGTCTCTCACATATGGCGATATAAATATAAGCAAAAACATCATTTAAAAACGAAAACATATGAAACAAGATTTTTTGAATTTCCCTAACATTTACAAAATGGCTCATTACTTTTACATCTATCCATAATTTTGTATCGTGTTGCGCACGATAACTCTCGAAAGGAGTAACCAATGGCTTCAAATTTTGTATGTGGTAATATTTTCTTCCATCTCTGGCTAATTTCGAAGATGGGCCATATTGGTCCACTCCTTCTAGTACCTCCCCCACAAAGGGTTAACATTTAGTGAAATATTGATTAATTAATAACTTCTATACTACTTATTTGAATCCTCTGAAATTCTACACATAGTATAAGCTTATTAGTCGCTATCAACCCGAGAAAAATGGGCGAAGTCGCCACGTCCCTTTTGGTGCCTCCCACACAAATGCACCATTTGAACCAAAAGTTAACAGCTTATAACATTAATAACAGTGTATAAAAATACTTGCAATTTTGTACAGTATTATGCTTTTATATTGCCTATAGTCCAGGGAAAAATGGGTGTTGTTGCCACGCCCCTTTTGGTACCTCCCACACAAAGGTACCTTTTTGCACCAAAAGTTAACAGCTTATCAGTGCAGTGTGCAGTGTAATGTTTTTATAGTGTCTATAGCCCTGTGAAAAATGGGCGTTATTGCCACGCCCCTTTTTGTACCTCCCACACAAAATGCCCAAATCTTACCACAATTTAATGTCTCATATTAAATTTCGTTTTGAGTGTACCAACTTACAGTGAAATGTTAGGCACAGCTCTTCGGCAAATTTATCAAAGACAACAATAGAATATTTTATTTTGTTGCGTAGTGTTATTTAAATAATTATATGGCTTGACTGGTTTGGACGAGTGAAACAAATAATGTCGGCAAAACATGTCAAATGGAAAGCCGGTCATTATGCAAATATAACGTGTAATCAACACTGACAAATCCACACACACACCCACACAGCAATATTGGAACAAACATATACATATGTATACCTAACAACCATTTTTTCCTTTATAATCCGGTTGCCATCATAATGAACTTTGCAGATGTGTTTAGTCTCTGTCTGTGTGTGTGTGTGTGTGTAATATTTCATGCGGATATCCAGTCTATCAAAGGGAACACTTTCACCTCAACCAGGAGAGACTCAGTAGTGAATGAACGAATACCCATACGAACTGATCCTAACCGTAACGAAAAATAAACTTCATCGTCATTATGTTCACATAGCAATTAACACTTCAATTCATTAAGACCGGTTTAAAATACATCTGTGAGTAAATGTGTGTGGGTGTGTGTGTGTGGGTGTGTGTGTGCGAGAATGTATGAGTATTTAATAGCCTTTGTAGCTAAGGATATTTTGCTACATATATAATCTCCTGGATAGACAAACATTTTACACACAAACGCTCACTCATATACATACAGATTCACTCTTCAGAGTATCACACACACTCACACACACACACACACCCATAGCTATACGTGTAAACTATGTCCGGGAGTTCAATCACTTTCAAGTTGTGCCAAAACAATCTGCTCTGCTCTGTGTAAACACATTCAGACGCATTGGCGTGTGTTTATCGCAAATATAGTTATGTTAAGCATATCTCAAGCGAGGCTCCCAGCATCAATTCTCGTTAATTTCAGAATCTGGATATTTCATGCATTTCGAAAAATAAAAAGGCTTTTAATCACTTTAGGGCATTTCCACAGAATTTTCTTTTAAAAAAAATTACAAATAAGAATGACTGATGGCCAGAGGGACGAATGTGCAATATTAACTGGTGAACAGGGATACGTATGAATGATTTTAATTATGGCAATAGGTAATGTGTGAGGGTTTTTTATTTACAGAATATGAAAAAGTAATTTCCACGAAAACTCTTTGGTTTGTAAATAATTGCAAATAAGAACGATAAAGGATAACAAGTGAGTTGTTTTTATTTACATACTTATAAATATATAATATGGAATTTATTTTGCAATACTTTGAACTGTTTTTCAATTTTTTTTTTAATTTTAAATGACTATATGCAGCAGAAATGCTGCCCTAGAACTTTTAATTGTATTCAATGTATTTTGGACTCCTAAACTGGGAAACAATATTTTTTTAAATACTTTATCCTTTTCAAAAATTAGTTCAGGTAATTAATTTGGATATTTCCATGAAGGTTTGCTTTCACAATTAAGAATGGCCGATGGACAAAGGGACGAATAAGTAATATTTAAAAAGTGACCGGGGTTCGTATGATTTATTTTAATTAAGTAATGAGGAACGTGCGAGTGATTTTGTTTATAAACAAGTAAGAAAGTTCAGTCGGGGAAACCGACTTAATAACTGGTAATAAAGTTATAAGCTGGTAACATTTGCTATGGTCCATTTGTGTGGGAGGTACCAAAAAGGGAGTGGCCATCTCTCCCATTTTTCTTGAATTTCTGGTGATTTACAAACTAATACTATGTGTGAAATTTCAGAAGATTCCAGTAAGTAGTATAGAAGGTATTAAAGAATCAATATTTCACTAAATGTTAACCCTCTGTGGGGTAGGTACTAGAAGAAGTGGACCAATATGGCCCATCTTCGAACTTAGCCCGAGATAAAAGAAAATATTACCATATACCAAATTTGAAGTCAGTCGGTGACTCCTTTCGAGAGTTATCGTGCGCACCAGCCGGCAGACAGACACACAGAGAGACAGACAGACGGACGGACATTGCTCAAATGATTTAAAATGACCCAAAACGGATTTCCGCCGAACATACTTAGGGTCTTAGGTCACTCCTTCGATGTGTTAAACTTTTGGCTAGTAGCAAATGATATATACCCTCCTCTCTATGGTTAGGGGGCGGTCTTTGATACTCCAGTCTCCTCAAAAAGTTGTATGCACCGGTAGATGAACAAGAGACTAATCCCATGTGGGCAGAGCGTTTTGAAAATATTGTTTTTTCATTCCATTTTTAAAAAGCGATATAACAGCGATGCGGTTCTCATTATCTGACCACTCCTTGGTGAAAACTGAAGCAATTTTGAATTCTCGTTACAAACTAACGCTACAGGGGTTAGGTTTCACAACCCACGTGATATTAATGGGGTATGTTAAATTCTACTATTGTTATGGGGTGTTCAATGCTGTAACGGTATTTATGTCCCTACTAAGTATAATCTTAATCAATTTTCAATGAATCGGACGGGCGAACAGACGTACAGTGTCCGCCCGTCCGATTCATTGAAAATTGTGGTTTTTGTTGCGTTAAGAAGTAAAATCTAGAGGGACCTTTGTACGGGGGCTATATCAAAACATGAACCTATGGCTACCGTTGTTCGCGTGAAGGTTTCCGGGTATAAATAAACACCAATTACCAATTTTCAGCCCTATTAGTTGACATTTGTGGTCACTATGGCGTTAAGAAGTTAAATCGGTCAGAAGCTATATATGGGGGCTATATCAAAATATGGACCGATATTGCCTATTTCCAATTCCAAGTTACTTGCAGCTAAAAGAAGTATCTATACCAAATTTCAGCCACCTAGATGAAGTATTACAGATTGTAGCGTAATTACGACAGACGCGCGGACGGACGGACATCGCTAAATCGTCTTAGAAATTTTAAGACGATTAAGAATATATAATTATATGGGGTCGCAGATCAATATTTAGAGGTGTTACAAACGGAGTGACAAAATGAATGTACCTATGGTGGAGGGCATAAAAATGTCACATCCTTTTAAAACCGAACTCGACCAGGAAATAAAAAAATTGAGGGTACAGTTTTGTTTTGTTTCTTGTCATCTTTTAGAACTATGTGGAGATTTTTATACCCAAAAATTTGTGTCGAACGGTATTATATAGCTTGGTCAATTTCGAGGTTCCCCACTTTTTTAAAGAACAAAAAAACACAGAAAATTAAAATTGAATGGGGAATGTTTATTATCATTTAAAAGAACATTCTTTGGCATTTATTTTTTGAAGATTATGTCTATCAAATGTTGGCCGCGTCTGCGTCTCAGATGGTCCATCCGTTGAGTCCAATTTTCGATGACTCGTTCGAGCATTTCGACTGGTAACTGGCGAATGACATGCGTGATGTTTTGCTCCAAGGTCTGAATCGAAGCGGGTTTGTCCGCATAAACTTCAGACTTTACATATCCCCACAGGAAAAAGTCAAACGGTGTGACATCACATGATCTTGGTGGCCAAACGACCGTCCCAAAACGTGAAATTATCTGCTCACCGAAGTGTTCTCTAAATAAATTCATTGATTGATGCGATGTGTGGGAAGTGGCGCCGTCTTGTTGAAACCAAATGTCGCCAAGATCACGAGCTTCAATTTCGTGCATCAAATAGTCGGATATCATGGCACGATAACGGTCGCCATTGACGGTTACGTTCTCACCGGCATCATTTTTGAAGGAATATGAACCGATGATTCCACCGGCCCACAATCCACACCAAACCGTTGTTTTTTTCTGGATGAAGTGGCAGCTCTTGAATCTCTTCAGGTTGCTCTCCGTTCCAAATGCGGCAATTTTGCTTGTTTACATACCCATTGAGCCCGAAATGGGCCTCATCGCTGAACAAAATTTGGCTCGAAAACGTCGGATCTTCTTGGAACTTTTCAAGAGCCCATAGAGCGAAGCGATGTCGCTTGGGAAGGTCGGGCTGCTTCAGTTCTTGCACAAGTTGTATTTTGTATGCTTTCAATTTAAGATCTCGACGTAAAATGTGCCAAGTCGTTCCATACGTCAGTCCGAGTTGCAGCGAACGGCGCCGAATCGACTCTCCACGGCCTTCGTGTACACTCTCAGCTACGGCCGCTACATTATCTTCACTTCAAGATGGGTGATGATGTTGCGAATAGTACGCTCAGTAGGCCGATTAAGTTGACCATAAGTTAAGCGAAGTGCACGAAACACATTCCTCAAAGAACGTGAATTTTCGTAATAAAGTTGATCGATTTGTAAACGTTGTTCAGGCGTATGTCTTTCCATGATGAAATGCCAAACAATACTTAACAAAAATAACATGGCAGCATGACACGACTCACACGTGATCTGTCAAAAAAAGGCTATTGAAAAAAGTATCTCTACTTGAATCACCCGTTTGTATTGAGTATGTATATGAAATCTTAGTTAGGCGTTTTATGCACCCTTGGAATGGTAATTGTATGTAGTTTTTGTATGTATGTAGTATGAGTTTAATTTTTATACCCTCCACCATAGGATGGGGGTATATTCATTTTGTCACTCCGTTTGTAACACCTCTAAATATTGATCTGAGACCCCATTAAGTATATATATTCTTAATCGTCGTAATATTCTAAGACGATTTAACCATGTCCGTCTGTCCGTCCGTCTGTTGTAATCACGTTACAGTCCGTAATAATACAGCTAGGTGGATCAAATTTGGTATAAATATTTCTTATAGTTGCAGGTTGTTTGGCATTGCAAATGGGCCATATCGGTCAATGTTTTGATATAGCTCCCCTATAGAGGTCGCTCCAAAATACGGGTTTTAACCCATAGATACCACATTTTTAAAGCAATTTAGCAGAAGCTTTGCAGTTTGCATTCTATTTTGACAAGAATTCATCACAGCAAAAATTTTGCAAATCGGTTCATATTTTGTTATAGTCACCCTATAGAGGTCGCTCCAAAATATAAGTATTTATGCACTAAATACCAAATTTTCTAAGCATTTTAACTGAATCTTTGCAGTTTGTATTTAATTAAGACAAAAATTCATCGCAGTAAAAATTTTTTAAATTCAGTTCATATTTTGTTATAGTCCACCTCTGGATGTCGCTCCCAAAAAGGCTTATTTAAGCCATAAAAACCACATTTTCTAAGAAATTTAGCTGAAACTTTGCAGTTTGTTTTCTATTTTGGCAAGTATTTATCTCAATAAAATTTATACAAATAACATTTTATTTTGATGTAGTCCCCGTGTAGATGTAGCTCTCAAAAAAAGCTATTTCAAGCCACACACACCACATTTTTAAGGTGAAGTTTGGCTAAAGAATTTGCGGCCTAGAAATTGCAGCGTTCGTTTTTTTAATAATTTACTTAAACAAAAAGAATCGTTTCATGATTTGCTCCATATCCAAAGATTTTTCCAGTAATAAAATTGAATGCAATACATGGTGGAGGGTACATAAGATTCGGCATAGCCGAAATTAACACTTTTACTTGTTAGCTTTAAGAAAATCCGATTGTTATCTCTTCATAGCAGAATTGAGGGGATGATTCTTTTTGGCGTCAATCTAGGCCAACTGTCTATCGATTGAGGCATGCAATAGGTAATTGGTCAAAAGGGATGTTTGACAAAATGTCAAAAATCAACACCCTTCAACCGGGAGAGTCCTTAACCGATCTCGTTGAAATTTTCTATCGAAACGACTACCACATAAATCCTAAACTGGTTCAAATTTCATCCCGATCGGAAGACTCCGCTTTAAAAAGCATACTTTAAAAAGGTGTTATTTGTAAACCAGTAAGGAAAGGCTAAAGTCGGGCGGGGCCGACTATATAATACCCTACACCACTCTCGTTATATTGAATAACTCTGATATATAAATTTTGTAATTCATGTATAAATTGTTTACATAAATTTACTTTTGGGACATTTTATACTTAAGTAATACCCTGTACCACAGTGTGGTGTAGGGTATAAAAACGATTGGATCTAAAGAGCCAAATCGGATGAAACATATCTTCAAATTCGGGAATGTTGGTTCATGGATCAAGAAACTCTACCACTCTAAATTTCAAAACGATTGGATGTAAAATATAGCTTCTATAGAACTAAAGGACCAAATCGGACGAAACATATATATGGGAGCTATAGATAAATCTTAACCGATTTTCTTCAAATTCGGTAGTGTTGGTTCATGGATCAAGAAACTCTACCATTCTAAATTTCAAAATGATTGGATGTAAAATACAGCTTCTACAGGACTAAAGAGCAAAATCGGACGAAACATATATATGGGAGCTATAGCTAAATATTAACCGATTTTCTTCAAATTCGGCAATGTTGGTTCATGGATCAAGAAACTCTACCATTCTAAATTTCAAAACGATTGGGTGTAAAATATAGCTTCTATAGAACTAAAGGGCCAAATCGGACGAAACATATACACTCAAACCCCGTTTTATGCGATTGATTCGTTCCGCAAAAATCGAAAAAACGATACATCAGCTCCATATAAAAACTTCTTATTCGTTCCAAAAATAAAAAAAAATATCATTAATTCATGGAAATATAATTTTTTAATCAATTTTATCCAAGGGATATCGTTGGTCTTGTTTTCTTATTCTTTTCATGGTAAATCATAAATAAACATTTTTAGCACAAAAAATTCAAAACAGAAAATTTCGTATGCTTACCTTTTTCACTTCTCGCATAATTAAAACACAAATTATGGAATTCACGGCAATAATGTCATTCCAACAATCGATAAAGGAATTTCCCCTAAATTGTAAACAAATTCGACAAGCTGATATTTGTTTTTTACCGGCGGTTATGTACATGACTATGTATCATTAATGTATTAATTGTTTAAATAAAAATTTTTATGTAAAAACGAAAAAATAAATAATTTAAAACCGCATAAATTTGATTTCGGATAAAAAGAGTTCGCATAAAAAGAGGTTTGAGTGTATATGGGGCTATAGATAAATCTTAACCGATTTTCTTCAAATTCGGTAGTGTTGGTTCATGGATCAAGAAACTCTACCATTCTAAATTTCAAAATGATTGGATGTAAAATACAGCTTCTACAGGACTAAAGAGCAAAATCGGACGAAACATATATATGGGAGCTATAGCTAAATCTTAACCGATTTTCTTCAAATTCGGGAATGTTGGTTCATGGATCAAGAAACTCTACCATTCTAAATTTCAAAATGATTGGATGTAAAATACAGCTTCTACAGGACTAAAGAGCGAAATCGGACGAAACATATATATGGGAGCTATAGCTAAATCTTAACCGATTTTTTTCAAATTCGGTAGTGTTGGTTCATGGATCAAGAAACTCTACCATTCCAAATTTCAAAACGATTGGATGTAAAATACAGCTTCTATCGGACTAAAGGGCCAAATCGGACGAAAGATATATATGGGAGCTATATCTAAATCTGAACCGATTTCAACCAAATTCAATAGGGATCTTTACAGCTGCGAAGTACTCTAAACTGTAAAATTTCAGAACGATCGGAGTGAAATTGCGACCTGTAGTCGACGAACAACTTTACATGGACAGACGGACGGACGGACAGACATGGTTAAATCGACTCAGCTAGTGATTCTGAGTCGATCGCTATACTTTAAGGTGAGTCTAGCTGTGTTATTTTCAGGTGTTACAAACATCTGCCGTGAAACAAACTTATAATACCCTGTACCACAGTGTGGTGTAGGGTATAAAAAGTTTTGTTAAAAGCAATAGGTCACCTAAATAATATTAACATGGACTCGAGTGCGTATGACTGATTTTAATTATTATTCAAGGGAGCGTATGACTTATTACATTTATTGAACACGTATCCACGAAGGGAGCGTATGACTTATTACATTTATTGAACACGTATCCACGAAGGCTGCATCTTATTGTATACCAGTGATCATATTTTTAGAATTTCCCATCATTTGTTGTTAATTTCTATTAAATCATCACTATTTCATTTGGATCCTATTAGGATCATAGGGCCATAACAAAATTGATTCCATTTAGATCTATCTAATGCTAATTGTTTGAGCTGGTTCCAACTTTTGCCTTGTTTAGCAGATTCCTTCTCAATCACATATATTTTTTTTATTGTTAGGTATTCTTCTGTTTTCTCAACTTATCAGCCAACCCCATTCACGTAATTTTATCATTACAAGTATTATTGTGTGAGTGTGTGTGTGTGTGTGTATTCTGAGACGTAATGCATACTTCCTCTTGGAATAGTTAATCTGGTAATTGGGTCATTTAACCGTAATGCATTCACGATATATTTAAAAGCTGATACAAAATTTACATAATCTCGGTCAGGCAGAAACCCCCCACACACACACAGGCGAACGTGAATGTGCATATATATGTATGGGAGTGTGTGTACAATGCCCACAAATACTCTGGCTTTCTTGAAGTCATAATTAGTTCAAGCTATACGGTAGCAGTTATGCAAGCAGAGTGGCGGCGCCACTATCAAAATTGGATCGTTTAGTGAATTAATTTATGCACTCTACATCACATACGGGTCACTCGTCATGCGGGCAAAGAAAATAAGGATGGCAGTTTTAAATTTATTTAAGGGAGTTGTGATGCAATCCTTACCAAAAGTAAGGATTGCATCGATTAAATGTATTTTTATAAGCTAATAAAGGATTTTCCAATGAGAGTGACATGATTTCTTTGAAAAAACACACTTATTGTTAAGGAAATTCAATACAATAAATAAAACGTCATTCAAATGGCCTCCACGACTTCTTCTGCAGGAACGAATTCGATGAACCTAATTTTCGAGCACTTTTTCCACAAAATCAAGTCGTATGTCATGAATGGCACGTTCAATATTGACTTGCAAAGCTTGAAGAGAGTCAGGTTTATTTCGAAAGACCAATGACTTCAAATCACCCCACAGGAAATAGTCTAATGGTGTTCAATCACAACTTCTTGGAGGCCATTCAATATCACAATTTCTAGAAATAACACTATGCAACAACATTTTTGTCCAAGGGAAGTGGATAACAGTTTCTGGTGCAATTAGGTGTCACAAACAAGAAAAAAATATTTAAAAAAAATGTTTATGGTAAATTTTTTTTTTTAATTTTTTTTTTTTCAATTTTTTTTAATTCCAGCTTCAATGGAAAGTACATTCAGTATTTGGACCATAATTTCAAGTATAAGCCTGATTGAGCCGTGTTATGCCTCCAATTATGAGGGCTACATATGCTGCAAATATCGCTTTCACGTAGAATCCTTGGTTTAGAAACAGTCGTCAAAAATATGAGAAAAAAATGATTTTTTTTAAAAAAAAACGCTTTTTCCTGGTACAAAAAAATTGACAAAAAAATCGAAAAAATTATTTTATTACATTTTTAAAAAGCCAGGTAAAGAAGAACACTCTGTCTATTTGAAAAAATCTATGAATAGATGTAAAAGTTATGAGCCATTTTGTAAATGTTAGGGAAATTCAAAAAAAATTTGTTTCATATTTTTCGTTTTTAAATTATGTTTTTTGCTTATATTGAATTCGCCATGTGTGAGAGAGACATATAAAAGACATTGCACTTTTTTTATGAGGATTGATGTCAGACATTATAAATTTATAGAGAGGACGAGGTCATATGGCCGTTCGTAACCCTCCATAAAACATGATATGCAATGTGAGAGCTATATTGGATGAGATCCGCTCAGATAGAGGGTCATTCAACAATATCTATGGTTTTTTATTTATAAGGTTTCCATTCAGTTACGCCTTTTAGGGGCATGGGCATTATGAATGAAATTTCTTATTAATAAATTAGTGTAATTTAGCGCCTTAAAGAGATAAGTCGATTTTCTGAAAAATATTACAAAGTTATATTTCGAAGTATGAGTAAAAGGCAAAGAACTTTTCAATATGTTAATGATCCCGACAATTTCTGCTACATCTGCGGAAAATATGTAACTAAAAAGAATCGACGTGCGTTTAGTAAAATAATAGAAGTAATATATGTGTAATATTTTGGTATACGAGTTAAAAATATGAACGAACCGTGGACACCTAGTATTTAGTGTAATTCGTGCCATGTAAATCTTACTCGATGGACTAGTGGAAGAATGCGGTAAGTACTTTAAAATTAATGTATTACAAAGTTTTGTGGAATAAAACGTTTTAATTTTAGACCTCACGTGCAATTTGGAATGCCAATGATTTGGAGGCAACAATTCATTCAAAATACGGACTGCTATTTTTTTCTAAGTTAATAGATTGGAGTAGGAAGTGTCCAAGTATAGCTAACAGCCTAATTACGGAAACTTCATCAAGTTCAGCTGAGTACTCAACTCTGAGCGATTCAAGTTTGAGTCAGAAGTCATCGCTTTTAACTCAGTTTCAACTCATTGATCTAGTGAGAGATTTGGAACTGACCAAAGATAAGGCAGAACTACTTGCATCTCGGATGAAACAGTACAATATTTTGGCCCCAGATTTTAACATATCATATTATAGAGTCCGTGATATAACTTACAAACGATTTTATACAACTGTGGATAACAGATGCTTTTGCAAGGACATTCCCGGATTGTTCGAGGAACTTAATCAAACATACAATTCAAAGGAATGGCGGTTACTTGTTGACAGCAGTAAAGAAAGTTTGAAAGCAGTACTTTTACACAACGGAAATCTGGAACCGTCGATTCCCAGTACTCATGCTGTCAACACTAAGGAATCATACGAAACAATGGCTAAATTGATAAAATACATAAAATATGAACGGAAAATGTGTTGCGATTTAAAAATAGTTGATTTGTTATGCCTCTAGGATAGCCGATATTTTGCCAACACTACATATTAAGCTGGGGCTCTTTCAAAATTTTGTAAAAGCCTTAAGGAAAGATGGCAATTCACTTTCATATTTAAAAAGTTTATTTAAAAGTCTTTCTTTTCAAAAAATCGAAGAAGGATTTTTTGATGGGCCTAAAATAAGAAAACTGATGGAAGATGTGAATTTCGAATCATATTTGATGTCGGATGAAATTGCAGCATGGACGTCGTTTAAGCTTGTAGTTTCAAATTTCCTTGGATCCAATGAAAGCCCGCAATATGAAACAATGATTAATGATTTTTAAAAAATTATGAAAAACATGGTTAGAAATATATTTTTTTATATTTATGTATGTAACACATATGAATGTATTCTTCTAACTTATTTTTTGCTTTATGTATTCCAACAGGTGTAAATATGTCCCTCAAAATTCATTTCTTGCATTCTCATTTAAACTTTCTCCCCGAGAATCTTGGCGACTTAAGTGACGAACATGGCGAAAGGTTTCACCAAGAATTGAAGTCCATCGAGGGGCGTTACCAAGGGCACTGGGATGAAAGAATGATGGGAGATTATATTTGGTTCCTCATTAGAGGAACCGATTCTCAAATCTACAAACGTCAACAGAGAACTCACAATTACTTCTAATGAAACTTGTAAACTCAAATGTACATAATATATAAAATCGCTATTTAAACAGAAATTAAAAAAAAAATTATACCAAAATGGCTATAATTTCTACATTTACCCATAGATTTTTTCAAATAGGCATTATTTTCTTTGCTTGGATGCAAACTTTTAAAAAATAAAATAAAATATTTTTTCAATTTTTTTCTACTTTTTATGTTTTTTTTTGTCCCAAGTTTTTTTTAATCTGCTTTTTCCAATTTGTTTAATGACTGTTACTAAACCACTGTTTCTAAGTGAAAGAGATATTTCCAACATTGGTAGTCCACATTAATAGCTTCAATTTAAAACGTATAAGTCGACCTGATCGGGCATATACTCCAAAAATTATAGTGCAAATATTAAGGGTACCTTCGACGATAACAGTATTTTTAATAAAAAATTCTTTAAAAAAAATGTATCCATAAAAAAATTGTTGGTTTTGATTTTATATAACAATATGCCAAAATCTATACAAAAAATAATTTTTAGGTCTAGGACACAAAAAAACAGTAAGGAAAGGCAGAAAGTCGGGCGGGGCCGACTATATAATACTCTACAGCTCCCTAACAATGCGATAAGGGTCATTGCGATAATAATTTGGAATAATTGGTAAATGGGTAGAAACATATTATCTAATTCTGAAACGATAATCGCTAAATTAAGCAATATTCGTTCCTAAATTGAGAAATATTTTTCTGGAAAATTTTAATGATCGAAAGTAAAATACAACTTCTATAGCGGTTTGATACCAAATCAGGACGAACATATATATGGAGCTTTAATATAAGTCTGAACCGATCTTCCCTGAATACTCATTCATGTAAAAAGACCTCCTTCGGTCGAAATTCGTACTGATCGGATATAAAATACAGTCTCTACAGCGCTTACATGTCAAATCGGGGGTAACATATATATGGGAGCTATATCTAAATCTGAACCGATTTTCTCCGACCACCGCTTACAGGCTTCCGCTTCCAAATTTAAAAGTGTTCATTCATATAATAGGAAACCTCTTTCTGACGAATTTCATACTGATCGGATACAAAATACAGTTTTTACAGCGCTTACATGTGTAATCGGGGGTAACATATACATATATGGGGGCTATATCTAAATCCGAACCGATTTTCTCCGAATTTGGCAGTATTCCTTCATGTAATAAGAAACCTCTTTCTGCCGAATTTCGCACTGATCGGATATAAAATACAGTTTTTACAGCGCTTACATGTCAAATCGGGGGTAACATATATATGGGGGCTATATCTAAATCTGAACCGATTTTCTCCGAATTTAGCAGTATTTCTTCATGTAATAAGAAACCTCTCTTTGCCGAATTTCGCACTGATCGGATATAAAATAACATTTTTACAGCGCTCACATGTCAAATCGGGGGTAACGTATATATGGGGGCTATATCTAAATCTGAACCGATGTTAACAAAATTCAATTGCGACCTGTACTTTGATTACAAGAATACATGCACAGACGGACAGACAGACGGACAAACGGACATAGCTAAATCAACTCAGAAAGTGATTCTAAGTCGATCGTTATAATAAACGATGGGTCTATTTCTTCTCCTTTTGGGTGTTACAAACAAATGCACAAAGTTATAATACCCTTGTACCACAGTGTGGTGTAGGGTATAACAATTTTTTGTTGCATAGTGTATTTTGTTACATATATAATTGAACCATACCAATATTATCATAATAAAAAGAAATGACAATAATTTCCTAAATAATTTGTGTTTTATTAAAAATCAACATCGGCCCTTAAAATTTAACCACCCTTAACTTCACATTAAATAAAAATTTCTTTGAATTTCTTTAGCAATATGTGTTTTTTTTAAAGAAATCATAAAACTCTTATTAGAAAACCTTGCAGATTCCACTTGATTTGTCTCTTGGAGAAAAATCGCCGTTCTTTTCTTACAATATTAAATCAATCATATAAAAAATGACTAAAAATATTATTGAATCGCAATGTGTTTAATTTTAAGATATTTACTAACGTAAATGACAACCATTTTTTAATTGCAGCATTTAAGTTTAACATACAGTGTATGTATGGAGGTAAAACTACTGCGAGTATACATACTTTAGGCATTAAGTACTAACTATAACATCCGTTTGTCTATTATGTTTTTCCATTATGAAAATTTAAAAATGTATAATGACTTTTTCGAGTGTGTTTGTACGTGTAATGCTGACGCTCAAGGAAAAAAATTAGTTCCACAGGAAATACATTTTTGGACAACTATACAATGTATTTCAGACAAAAGAAATTTTTGTTGCTAATGACGAAAATCTATCTGAAAAAAATAAAATGATAATAAAAAATAAAACAATAAACAGCGAAAATAGAATTTGCAAGGCAATACATCGCGTTGTTGTCTAAAAAAATTCGTTGCTGTAAAAAAAAATATTTTTCTTTGCGTGTATGCATATATGATTTATTGGCATATGGTTTAATAACAATAAGTGTTTAATAAATATTTAAATACATAAAGCATTTTTTCGTGGCAACACTTTCAATTTAATGATATGCCAGAGAATAGTCATTGAAGTGAAATGGTCAACACGTTAAAATGAATGGTTATGAGTGTGTGTGTGTGTAAGAGATAGAGAGTGTGAGTGTTGCATAAGTATTACTTATACATATATATGTACATACATGTGAAAATAATGTCAATAAATTTATTATTTGCAAATTTATTAAACATAATAGTCAAACAGCACTCATACTTCCATACTTGTAACAAAAAAAACATACATTCAAATATACGAGTATATGTAAGGATATGTATGTTTTCCATATGTAGTTATATGTAAATTTAATTAAATACATCCGTATCTCTGTCGGATAACAACTCATTTAATTAATGGCCACTCTAAAGAATCCCCGAGTGTTTGTCTGTCTTTATGGTCCATTCATATGTATGTAGACGTCCTTCCTGTATTTTAATTTTGAATTATGATAATAAATTAAATACAAACACTAGATTTTTTTTACAATTTATTACTACACAGAGGCTTAAATTGCGAAGGCCTGACAAATTAAGGCCATCTAGCCTTACAAATGTTGAACTACTCATTCCAACCTGCCTGGTCTGCACAAAAGAGACAAACTCTTTTTATACCCTCGCATTAGTGGAGAGGAGGGGATATATATCATTTGCTACGGACCAAAAGTGTAAGAATTTTCGGCGGAAATCCATTGTAGGATTTGCAGAAATTTTCTGTGTTTCATAGCAATTTTGAATGGTTTCAATATCTCTCCTATATCTGAAGATAAAGAACATTTTACAAAATATACTGGAATTAATAACAGTCATACGCCACCCGGGTTAAAATGAAAAAATATTGTAGATCATACGACACATTGTAGATATTGAATACATACAATTGAAAACAAATTTGCTAATCAACCGTCATAACAAAATTTTTAATAAAAAATCATTACAAAATTAAGTTGTCCAATTAATTTGGACTACGGTTTATTTGTCTTTAATGGCATTCCTCAAATATTCAGTACAAGGTTTGCGGTTTAGGAAATGGTTATGTTTACACTTGACGAAAATTGGGAAATATTGAAAACTTACTTAAAAAAGGGTGAGTCAAAAAAACTAAAAAAAATCATATTTTATGTTAATAAGCATAACTGCCGCATTTGGGGCTCAGAAAACCCACATCAATCCATGAAAAAGCCAATACATCCTCATCGAGTTACTGTTTGATGCGGCATGTGGACCGGCGGCATCTTTGCTCCGTTTTCCTTCGAAAACCGCAAAGCCACCGTAACAATCGATCTGCGCTTTGTTCGAAAATCGCATAATTATCAACTGGCCGCCTCACAGCTGCGATTTGACTCCGTTGGAATATTTTTTGTGGAGAGCCGTTAAGGATAAGTGCTACGCCAACCATCCAGAGACGATTCATGACTTGAAACACAAAATTGAAGTCGCCACTGCAGCAATAGAGGGCCACACAATGGATTATATAGGTTGATCTCTGTAGAGATACTTTTTTCAATAGCCTTTTTTGACAGATCACGCGTGAGTCGTGTCATGCTGTCATGTTATTTTTGTTAAATATTGTTTGGCATTTCTTCATGGAAAGCCTTACGCCTGAACAACGTTTACTAATTATTCAGTTTTATTATCAAAATAATTGTTCGCCAATTGCGTCCATTTTTTTAATCCAAAAAAACACTTTCCATTCGACCCATGACCAATATTTTAGCTCTCGTTAAGCACTATCTTTTTGCCATTGACCGATTCCCGATCCGACGTACCGGAATCATCGGTCCATATTTCTTCAAAAATTAAGCCGGTGAGAACGTAACCGTTAATGGCGACCGTTATCGTGCCATGATAAGCGACTATTTGATGCCTGAAATTGAAGCTCGTTATCTCGGCGACATTTGGTTTCAACAAGACGGCGCCACTTCCCACACATTGCATCAATCAATAGATTTATTGAGAGAACACTTCGGTGAGCAGATAATTTCACGTTTTGGGCCGGTCGTTTGGCCACCAAGATCGTGTGATATTACACCGTTAGACTTTTTCCTGTGGGCATATGTAAAGTCTAAAGTTTGTGCGGACAAACCCGCTTCGATTCAGGCCTTGGAGCAAAACATGACGCGTGTCATTCGCCAGTTACCAGTCGAAATGCTCGAACGAGTCATGGAAAATTGAACTCAACGGATGGACCATCTGAGACGTAGCCGCGGCCAACATTTGATAGACATAATCTACAAAAAATAAATGCCAAAGAATGTTCTTTCAAATGATAATAAATATTCCCCATTCAATTTGAATTTTCTGTGTTTTTTTCTTTAAAAAAATAGGGAACCTCGAAATGGATCACGGACAGAGTATGAAGCCGCCGAGCCGAGCCGCCGATTTTAGCCGCCGCCGACCTTTTTTCAACAGCCGAAGCCGCCGCCGATCTTTTCGGCTAAAATCGGCTGAAACACTGCCGCCGTTCCATACAAAAACTTTAAAATATGGATAGATACAATTTACATTTTTGATAAGCAAATACCTATATAGCAGATATATCGTCCCCTTAATAGAAGAATAATGGGTACGCATATACACTATTATTTTTTATTGCATTCTAAGAATCTACGCAATGGGTTGTATGTCTGGTGAAATTCTACTTCCACAAATTGGGTTATTGTGTGTTTGAAATTGTTCATTAATAAACAATAATATCGAGTTTCAATTTCACAAAAACTTCAATATGATTTTCTCGAAACCAAAGACAAATAGAATATAAGAAGACATTCCTTCCTGTAGCGAGTAATTGTCAGTTACGAACGAATAGGAATTTGATTCCAACGAGTAAGGTTTTTCGCGGATTTTCAGACCGTTTTTCCCGAATTTTTCGTAATTGTCACAATTAAAAAATTAATATTAATCGATAAGTGCAAAAAAAGTTCAATCAATGTTCGCGGAATACTGTTTTTTCGCATGTGACAGTTCATTCCTATTCGTTCGTAACTGATAGATTTTGACGTTTCGGCCTGAAGGAATGTCTTCATAAATTCTATTTGTCTTTGCTCGAAACGACAAATAAATTATACACTATTCATTTATTGGGTGGACGATATGGAAGTGACTGATTTTCGTTTTGATTCGTTTATTGTCACAAGCGGGAGCTTAACATGTCTTAAAAATCATAATATTGATAGTAATAGAAAAATAATTATAAAAATTCTTTTTTAAATGAAATAATAAAATTTTTTATTTATTATTAGATTATGTACATACATATAGAGATAAAAATATTTTAATACCTCCATTCTAAAGAACCAATAAAGTTAAGCTCAAAACAGTAGAGGTCATTCTATTTAAACCACAAGGTAATTCCACACAAATTTAAAATTTCACTAAAACGTCGATTCGCCTCTCCTGGAAACAAGCTGTTTCGACTTAAGCTATGTATAGACGAATGGCGGAAAAATTCAACCCTGTGAACGTACAACCGTGATTCTTTGCAAATTGTAATATGTGCGAAGTTTATACAGTGGACACACAATTAAGTCACTACGCTAAAAATGTGTCTAAGTGTAATTACAACGGTACTTTGTTGTTCTATGCTTTGCGATCATTCCAAGAAAGTTGTCCCGTTATTTCTCATTGTAAGAATATAAAAATTAAACTTATTTATGTTTCATTTTGTAAACTATCGGCAAGTGCAGTGTTTGGATTTAGCGTGGACACATAATTAAGTCATTACAGTTTTGAGAGGTAAAATAGTTTATTTATCAGTGTTATTGATTATGAAAAAGTGTGTCCCTAAATTTTTAGAGCTTCTACGACCATTAACCGCAGTTTTTTAAATAATGGGTAAAAATTAAAGTTCTACGCCAGCGGAAAGGCAGTTGATTTGGAAGTGCTACGAAAATTTGGGTTGTGTTTCCGAAGTGGTAAAATCACTTTCAATATCGCGTGGAAAAATAGTCAACGCAATTCAACATTACAATAAATGGAAAACGTTTGATAATTTGTCACGAAAAACGTCTGCCGCAGAAGACAGGCTCATGGCTAGAATGAGTAAAGCTGACCCCTTCCTGACCATCTACGCAGATAAGGTCGCAAATGGAGTCAGAACACAATGTCCAAATATCAGCAAGGACCGTCAGGAGACGTCTGACTGAAAAAAACCTGCATTGCTAGACGAAAATCAAATGGGTCGTCGGTAATGGTTTGGGGGTGCTTTTCATCATTTGGCGTTGGTCCCATTGTGAAAATTGAAGGCAAAATGACAGGTGAAATGTATAAAGACATCTTACAGAACCATCTTGATACCGAATATGCTGAAGATTTGCCATTAGCCTGGATATTCCAGCACGACAACGACCCAAAACATAAATCTCGGGTCGTTAAGTCTTGGCTAGACGAGAAAAAAATAAGAGTTCTTGAGAACTCCGATAGAAAATCTATGGGGAATTATAAAAAGGATAGTAGCAGCAAAAAAAAACAACTAAAAAGGAGGATTTGTGGAAGATTATTCAATAGGAATGGAATAAAATAACACCTAACCAATGCTTAGCTCTAACTAAAACAATGCCAAACTGATGTGCCGAAATAATAAAACAGAAAGGATATCCTACCAAATACTGACGATACAATGTACCATGATTTCAAAATTTTCTATGTTCCTTATATATAAATACTGTTTTTTTTCAAATGACTTAATTATATGTCCACATAAAATGCAATATAAATTTAAAAAGGTGGAAAAAATTAATGAAAAATTTTGAATTATTTTTGATTTTTTTACTTAAATTACTTAAAAATATGTTATTCAAATAAATAAAGGGTTATTTTGGTTAGCTTTAGCTAAATTATAGTTTTTCCTTTAAATTAAATGAAACAGTTCATGTGACTTAATTGTATGCCCACAAGTGTACACGTGACAACGGCGCCATTGTCAGAAAAACATTTTTTTGGCCACTGTCTATAAAATATTTTTATTGGCAATCCTGCATATAAATATTTACAAAATATATGAAATTGCAAGGGTTTCTTGCAATCGTCTTCACCTTTGCCTAACAATCTGTCATTATCCGTACATTTGCGGCACTTTAACAGGTATTAACAGGATAATGTTGTCCGATCTGACAATCGCCTATACATAGCTTTAGCATAATTTGAAAATAGAGTATATCATAGAGCCTCCTAGCGGCATGGAATCGATGATTTTTTCACCTCACAATATCTTACTATTAACTTAAAAACATCTATTATTTAAGAAAAAATACCAGAGCTTAACTTTTCAACTATTATCTTAAATGTTAAAATGTCTATTATAAAGCCGCCGTATGTGAATTTTATGTCGGCTTAGCCGCCTAGCCGCCGCCGCCGATCTATAATTTTCAATGGCAGCCGCCGCCGCCAATTTTGGCTCGGCTTCATTCTCTGATCACGGACCTCGAAATGGGCTACTGCAAGACCAGCCACAGCAGCCACATGAATGAAATGGAATTTCAGCATTAACCGGAATGTTGAGGCATATCAAAAAAGGCAAAATCATTGAAAAATATTAATCCGTCTTTTTTTAACAAATTTAAAATGAAACTTTTTCTTGTCAGTTTCAAGATATGCTGGCACATTTGTCGACTCGATTTCCTATCATTATAAAAACTTGATTTTCTGAGTTGTATATCGATTTTGAATGGTTTCAATATCTCTCCTATATCTAAATATATAGAACATTTTACAAAATATACTGGAATTAATAACAGTCATACGCCACCTGGGCTACAATGAACAATTTTTTAAAAAGTGTGATCCAACCATAATGCACGGTGTTAATTGTGAGTCACAACTTAACGTCAAGTTTTTTGCCCAACATTGTTTCAGTGTTTGACAAATTCAACTATGGAGAGCTACACAATTGAGCAGCGCGTTAAGATTGTTGAAGTCTTTTACAAAATGGAATGCATTTCAAATCAAAGTGAATTTCGTGCACTTTGTGATGTTTTTGTTTGGCATAATCGACCTCAAGTGATTCATTGAACCTTCAACCAAATAAGGTACAACCTGTGGAAGAGTTTCAATACTTGGGTAGCACCATCACGGAAAACGAAGGAACTGTCAAAGACGTGGAAAGTCGTATCAAAACAGCAATCGGCGCATTCACACAACTTCACAGGGTATGGAACTGAAATACATACATCGCCAAAGCAAACATACATATATTCAAAGCCTGTGTCCTCTCAGCCTTTCTTTACGGATGCGAGACTTGATTTGTGAAGGATATTAGAAGAAACAAACTGAGATTCTTCGTTAATCACAGCCTCCGAAGAATTTTAAACATATTTTTGCCTCGCACAATATATAAAAATAACGAACAACTTTGAAATAGATCAGATATGGGTGATATTAACAACGAAAATCTTAGAAGAAAAGTTGGCTGGATAGGGCACACACTTCGAAAACCAACTGAAGAAATATCCAACCACGCTCTTGTTTACAACCCCCAAGGAAGTTGAAAAAGAGGGCGATCAACTCTACAGCAAATTAACTACATATCTCAAAGTCTTGGAAGAACTCTCAACACCATCGGAGAGCTCAAAGATATAGTCGTACGTCGACAAAGATGGAGACAACTTATAGACAGCATATGCCCAGTAAAGAGGCAGTTCGTAATCATATGACGAAGAGCAAGGCAATATATTTATATATAGGGTATTCCAATAAGAGTGATATGATTTCTTGGAAAAAAACACACTTATTGTTAAGAAAATTCAAAAGTTTTTTATTTAATGTGAAGTACAATCGATACAATTAAGTTCTAAATAAAACGTCATTCAAATGGCCTCCTCGACTTCTTCTGCAGGAACGAATTCGATGAACATAATTTTCGAGCACTTTTTCCACTAAATCAAGTCGTATGTCATGAACGGCACGTTCAGTATTGACTTGTAAAGCTTGAAGAGAGTCTGGTTTATTTCGAAAGACCAATGACTTCAAATAACCCCACATAAAATAGTCTAATGGTGTCACATCACCACTTCTTGGAGGCCATTCAATATCACAAGTTCTTGAAATAATCGAATCACCAAACTTTTCTCGAAACAATTCAATTGTTTCATTTGCTGTGTGGCACGTAGTCACAATCGGTCAATGGTAAAAAGATAGCTCGTAACGAGAGCTAAAATATTGCTCATGGGTGTCAAGGTCGTAGGTCGACTGGAAAGTGTTTTTTTTTATAACAAAAAAATGGAAAGGAAAGTTTATTTTTGCTCTAGCCCCTTAACGGTACTTCGAGCAGGAATCGGTCAATGGCAAAAAGACAGTCTTAACGAGAGCTAAAATATTGCTCATGGGTATCCAGGTCGTAGGTCGACTAGAAAGTGGTTTTGTAGATTTAAAAAAAATGGACTTATTATTTTGTAAATGTTGTTCTTGCGTTATATCTCTCCATGATGAAATTGTAAACACTACTGAATACAATGAAAAACAAATGACAGATCAATGAAAAACAAATGACAAATGGCCGAAACGTGACTTCTAATCATATCATCCCTTTTGGAAAACCCGTTATATATATATATACTCGATACATTTGGGCAAACGAGAATCCACGACTAATTGTTGAAAAGCCGATGCATCCACAACGAGTGACTGTTTGGTGCGGTTTGTGGGCTGAGGGCGTCATCGGGCCGTACTTCTTCGAAAATGAGGTCGTCCAAACAGTTACCCTGTATAGTGTTCGCTATCGGGTGTTCAGTTGCCGTGAATAGTTTTCGTTATAGCGGAAATTCGTTTAAGGCCATTTTAAGTCAATTAAGCAATGTCCGTCCATACGTGCGTCCGTATGGCTGGCCGGTGCGCACGATAATTTTCGATAAGTGTAACCGATTGTCTTAAAATATGGTATGTGTTAATATTTTTCTCTATCACAGGCTAACATCAAAGATGAAATATGCTGGTCCACTTCCTTCTACTTCGTCCTTCGAGTACCTTTCCATCAAAGGGTCAAAATTTACTGAAATATTGATTATCCAATAACTTCCATACTATTTATTCGAATCGTCTGAAATTCCACACATAGTATTAGTTTATTAGTCTCTACCACCTTGAGAAAAATGGACAAATTTGCAATGCCCCTATTGGGACCTCCCACATAAATGAACCATTTTTCACCAAAAGTTAACAGTTTATAACATTAGAACCAGTGCATAAAAACTTGAAATTGTGTACAGTGTAATGCTTTTGTAGTATCTACTAACCAGTGCAAAATATTGCCACGCCCATTTTGGTACCTCCCACACAAGGGTACCATTTTGTACAAAAAGTTTACAGCTTATAGCTGTACAATTTTGGACAGTGTAACGCTTATAAAGTACCTATTACCCTGTGAAAAATTTGCCTTATCACCACGCCCCTTTTTGTAGCATCTATTCAACGAAAAATAGGCTAATGGCACCTCCCAAACAAATTGACATATTAATTCGTATAATATTCCATATTACATTACTCACAAAGTGAGGCTACACCTTAGTCGGTTTACCCGACTGGAACTTTCTTACTTGTTTTCTTCAACCTTTTGGAGCTCATTCCCACATCTATTCCCTAAGAAGTCTTGTTAGAAGGTCTAAGAGTGTAAGTGAAGCAATAAATGGTGAGTAGAGGTATTCCATGTTTTTCGAATACATATTTCGGAATTGTGTGTCATTCCCTTCAAATATAGATCGTGGGTCCTCTACAGCTTTGAGCATAAGTTTTGATTGGATTAGTCGTCAAGGACACACTGTGTAAAAAAAGAAATGAGTATCAAATGTAACTGATCTGCCCTGTGTCTCCAAATAAAGGCAAAATTGAAGGCCTGCAAACTCCTTCTTTAACCCAAAGTATGTAATACATACATATGTTTTCGTGTATATGACAATTTAAATACAAATATTTATAGATTTATAGAGATATGTTTATGTTTGTTTAATTATATTGTATTAGTTATACCATAATACAAAAACCAAATAATGTATTATTTATTTAAATTTAGTTTTTAACTTTTGAAATTATTTTAATGACTTCTATTTTGTGATTGTATTGATTTTTAAATTAATTTAATGGATATTATATATTTGACAATATATGGGGGATTTCATGTCATGTGAGTGGAGTTTTAAAACCGGTGTCTTCTGGTCGGAATGAAACTTGCCCCAAGTTTAGTCCTATTGAATAGTAGCGGGTTTTCCAATATGATGATATGATTTTGAAGTGACGTTTCGGCCATTTGTAATATGTCATGATCTGTCATTTGTTTTTCATTGTATTCAGAAGTGTTTAAAATTTCATCATGGGGAGATATACGCAAGAACAACGTTAACAAATTATACAGTTTAATTATCAAAATAATCGTTCTCCAATTCAAACTTTTCGTGCGCTAAGTCATTTTTTTTTAAATCTAAAAAAAAACCGTTTCCAGTCGACCTACGACCTTGACACCCATGAGCTATAATTCAGCTCTCGTAAAGAGACAGATTCCCGATGCGACGTACTGTTAAGGAGCTAAATTAACTTTCCGTTCACATTTGAAAATGATGATGAAGTCCATTTTAATAAAGACCAATTTATTACATTAAAGATGGAAAACTGGAGCACAACAGTGTGACAATCATATCCGATGATTTAAGGCATGACACAGTTGTAGTTTATAAATTCGAAAAGATAATACTTAACTACACTATGCAACAACATTTTTGTCGAAGGGCTGCGCATAATATTTTCTGGTGTTATATGGAGTCCGAAAACACCAAAAAAATATTTAAAAAAAATTGCATGGTAATTGTTAGTGCCAAATGAATAAAAAGCACTAACTGTACGCTTTTTACATTTTTCGTTAGTGCTTTTGACGCTTTTCGTACTTTGTCAGAACAAATGTGGTAACATAAAGACATTACACTATTCTGATACACCGCCACAAATTCGATACCTCCATTCTAAACTATGCTAAGTGTAAACAGATAGTTTTTCAGGAGAGGCGATCAAAGTTTGATGAATTTTTTAAATTTGTGTGGAATTCCTTTATGATGGAAATCGAATGACCTGTACTGTTAGAAATTAAAAATGCAATCTCCCTAAAAACATGCTAAGTCGACTTAGCATGTTTTAGAATGGAGGTATCGATTTGTATCAAATCTTTACCAAATTTGGCATAGAAAAGTTGTTGCAGGTTTAGATGTATCCGTCATATAAACTGAATCCCGTTTCTCATCAGATCTACATACAATTTAGTATATAACGGTTCCTTCAACCAGAAATGGATACATCAAATTTAAAAAAAATTGTTTCAGATTTAGATATAGACTTCATAACATATATTTGCCAATGTTGAATGTAACAATGTCGTTAAAACAATTAGAAAAAATAGATATTTTCCAAAAAAATCGTTTTTTGCTGGGACGAAAAAACCATAAAAAATATAATTTGTTCCATATTTTGAAATCTGTGATTATAACGAAGAAAACAATGCCTATTTGAGAAATAAGAGAATTTCAACAAAATTCGTTTTTTATAGTCCCCTATTGTGAAGAAGGATATATATCGATAAATCCATTCTAAGAGAGGCGATCAAAGTTTGATGTTTATTTTAATTTTGTGTGGAATTCCTTTATGATGGAAATCGAATGACCTGTACTGTTTTGTGAATAACTTTTGATTGGGTTGACGTATAACCACCAAATTTTTAATGAATATAATTTAGAATATTTAGAAATTAACCAGTAAAGAAAGGCAGAAAATCGGGCGGGGCTGACTATGTAATACCCTACACCTCCCTAACAATGCGATAAGGGTCATTGCGATAATAATTTGGAATAATTGGTAAATGGGTAGAAACATATTATCTAATTCTGAACCGATAATCGCTAAATTAAGCAATATTCGTTCCTAAATTGAGAAATATCTTTCTGGAGAATTTTGTAATGATCGGAAGTAAAGTACAACTTCTACAGCGCTTTGTAACCAAATCAGGAGGAACATATATATAGAGGTTATATATAAATCTGAATCGATTTTCCCTAAAAACTCATTCATGTAAAATAGAAACCTCTTTCTGTCGAAATTCGTACTGATCGGATATAAAATACAGTCTCTACAGCGCATAGATGTCAAATCGGGGCTAACATATACTATATGGGGGCTATATCTAAATCTGAGCCGATTTGCTCCGAATTTGGCAGTATTCCTTCATGTAATAAGAAACCTCGTTCTGCCGAATTTCGCTGTGATCGGATATAAAATACAGTTTCTACAGCGCTTGAATTTCAAATCGGGTGTAACATATATATAGGGGCTATATCTAAATCTGAACCGATTTTCTCCGAATTTGGCAGTATTCCTTCATGTAATAAGAAACCTCTTTCTGCCGAATTTCGTACTGATCGAATATAAAATACAGTTTCTACAGCGCTTACATGTCAAATAGGGGGTAACACATATATGGGGGCTATATCTAAATCTGAACCGATTTCCCCCAAAATTAGTATTGTCTCTAAGTATATCAAGAGACTACTCTCTGTCAATTTGTGTACAAATCGGTTCAAAAATGTTGCTAAGACCAAATATATATGCCAAATCGGAGGTACATATATATAGGAGCTATATGTAAATCCGAACCGATTTTAACCAAATTCAAAAGGGATCGTCCTTGGGCCTAAAGAAAGATATGTGCCAAGTTTCGTTGAGATCGGACCATAATTGCGACCTGTACTTTGATTACAAGAATACATCTACAGACGGGCAGACAGACAGACGGACGGACATAGCTAAATCGACTCAGAAAGTGATTACAAGTCGATCGGTATAATAAACAATGGGTCTATCTCTTCTCCTTTGGGTGTTACAAACAAAAGTTTCGTGTAGGTTATAAAAATGCAATCTCACTAAGAACATGTCCACTTAGCATGTTTTAGAATGGAGGTATCGATATATTAGATGCTGCCAAACAAAAGTGTAACACATCGATGGAGTGACCTAAGACACCCCAATAATATTTGACGGAAATCGTTTTTGGGCCATTTTACGTCATTTTAGCAATGTCCATCAGCCTGTCTATCTGTTTGGGGCGCACGATAACGTTCGACAGGATTAACCGATTGTCTAAAAAATCGGTATGTGTCAATATTTTTTGTCTATCTCAGGCTAAGGTCAAAGATGGACTATGTTGGTCACTCGAAGGAGGATTCGACCTCCCCAACGAAGGGTCACAATCTAGTGAAATATTGATTAATCCATAACTTATATACTACTATCCAGAATGTTTCACATTTCCACACTTAGTATTAGTTTCTTGGTCGCTATCATCTTTAGATAAATGGGCAAAGTTTCCGCACCCCTTTTGATACCTCCCATACAAATGGACCATTTTGCATAATAAGTTAACGGCTTATAACATTGATTCCAGTACATACAAATACTTGCAATTTTGTACAGTGTAATGTTTTTATAGTATCCATAGTAAATGGTTTTCCAACAATAGGTGTTATTTTGGTATTCAAAGAAAAATGCTATATTTTAAGATAAATGATCGGATGTTTATTTCATAATAAAGAGGAAGGTATGCCGTTATGAAAAACAACATCAGCCAAATGGCCACCACCACCACCACGCTTACAGGACCATATACTTTTCAGGAAATTTTCCATAACCAAATCGCAAAGTGGCTGCCCTATGTCCTCGATAGCCTCACGAATTCTATCTTTGAGGTCTTGAATCGACGCTGCGCTGTTGGCGTAGACCTTATCTTTAACGTGGCCCCAAAGGATGAAGTCGCAAGGTGTTAAATCATAAGATCTCGGTGGCCAATTGTGATCACCTCTTCGAGAGATAACACGGTCCGGAAACTTTTCCCGCAACAGAGCAATGGTTTCGTTGCTTGTGTGGCACGTAGCGCCGTCTTGTTGAAAGTAAACGTTGTCCAGATCAATACCATCCAACTCCGACCATAAAAAATCATTAATCATCTCTCGATAGCGGAATCCATTCACCGTAACTGTTGATCCAACCTCATTTTCGAAAAAGAAAGGTTCAATGACCCCGCCGGACCATAAACCGCACCATACAGTCACACGTTGAGGATGGAGGGGCTTCTCAACAATAACTCTTGGGTTTTCCGAGCCCCTGATGCTACAATTTTGCTTGTTGACGTAGCCAACGAGTTGGGAATGGGCCTCATCAGTCAAGATGATTTTTCGATGATTTTCGAATTTTAATAATTTCAATGCGTTGTTGAATCGTGTATCGTTCCATTTTTAGTAATGGTGTAGTTTCTACTTGTCAAATGTCAAAGAATAAAAGCTTCAAAAGTGACAGCTACCGAAATACCGGGTGATTCAAAATAACATCTCTTGTTGGAAAACCCTGTATATTAAACAAGTAAGAAAGTTCAATCGGGTAAACCGACTTATAAATCCCCTCACCTTGAGTCCCAAAAAATATTCGTATTTTTTTTGTTTTAATTAAATTATTATCAATTTAAATTGTATTTAATAACTTTAAAGTATGTTCTGGTGTTAAAGTTAGAATCTGCTATCTTTTGGTACAAAATGTCCATTTGTGTGGGAGGTACCAAAAGGGGCGTGCCAATAACGCCCACTTTTCTCTGGACTCTAGGTACTATAAAAGCATTACACTGTACAAAATTTCAAGTATTTGTGTGAACTGATATTAAAGGCATAAGCAGTTAACTTTTGGTGCAAAATTGTCCATTTGTGTGGGAGGTACCAAAAGGAGCGTGGCAATAATGCCCATTTTTCTCGAGGTAATAGTGACTAATAAACTAATACTATGTGTAGAAGAGGATTCAAATAAGTAGTATAGAAGTTATTAAATAATCAATATTTCACTAAATATCAACCCTTTGTGGGGCAGGTACTAGAAGGAGTGGACCAATATGGCCGATTTCCGAACTTAGCCGGAGATAGAAGAAAATATTGCCACATACCAAATTTTAAGTCAATCGGCTACTCCTTTCGAGAGTTATCGTGCGCACCAGTCAGCAGACAGACAGACGGACGGACGAACGGACATTGCTCATTCGACTTAAAATGACCCAAAACGGATATCCGCCGAACATACTTAGGGTCTTAGGTCACTCCTTCGATGTGTTACACTTTTGGCTCGTAGCAAATGATATATACCCTCCTCTCTAAGGTGAGGGGATACAAAAATGACGCAGAATATTGTCGTTTTAACGTAACGTTCGGAACAGACGAATTTCTATTTTCTGAATAAACCATTAAGTGTTTAAATGATATCTACTTAAATATCCTTAAATATTCCTCTTTATTTAATGTATTTCGATTTTTCTGATTACTATGCAAACATAGCTAAAAAAATATATACCCTCCTCTCTAAGGTGAGGGGATAAATATGCAAATTCAAGTTAACCTTGAAAACCTACTTCCATTTTTTGTAACATCCGCAGGTAATTAGGTAAATATTTAAATATCATTTCAAAGAAATCGGAAATAATTGTTGTTGTTGAAGGTTATATGAAAATATTGCAATCGGAACGCCAACGGGATAAAAAAGGGCAGTTAAATTGTAAGGGCCGATGTTGAATATGAACCACACCTAAACGTCAAGTTTTTTTCTGTATTTCATTTGACATTTCTCAATTTCAGACTAACTCAATTTGAACCATGGAAAGATACACAATCGAGCAACGCCTTAAAGTTTTTTAAGCCTTTTACGAAAATGGGCTTTCAAATCAGAATGCATTTCGTGCACTTCGTGATGTTTTTTTGATCAGCATAATTGACCAAATGTGTCCACAATCGGGAGAATTGTGTGCAAATTTCAGCAAACCGGGTCTGTGGGAGATGTGAAAATACCTATGCATGCTCGCCCAGTTCGTTTGGTGCGACTTATGGGCTGGCGACGTCATCGGGCCATACTTCTTCGAAATGAGCCCGGTCAGGCAGTTACTGTGAATGGTGTACGCTATCGTGAGATGATAACGAACTTTTTATGGCCCGAATTGGAAGATATGGATGTGGACAATATGTGGTTTCAACAGGGCGGTGCCAGTTGCCACACAGCTAACGAAACAATGGCTCCTTTGCGCAACAAATTCAATGGCCGTGTTATCTCACTTCGTGGCGATGTCAATTGGCCGCCATGATCATGTGATTTAACACCGTTGGACTTCTTTATTTGAAAGAAAAGGTGAACGTCGATAAGCCAGCAACAATTCAAGAGCTAAAGGATGAGATAATTCGGCACATTAACGGCATTGAACCTCAATTAAGCCTCAGCGTCATCGAAAATTTGGACCATCGGATGGAGGTGTGCCGCCGAGGTCGCGTCGGCCATTTGACCGATATTTTGTTCCATACATAACTGAACCACACCAATATTATCATAATATGTAAAAATAAATGACAATAATTTCCTAAATAATTTGTGTTTTATTCAAAATCAATTCAATCAAAATTTAACCACTCTTTATAAGTAAAACAAAATGCGTACGAATGTAACGTCCGCAATGCAGGATTTGGCCATATATCCAAATCGATTGCAAAACCCTGCGCCGCAGCAAAGTACTGATAATTTTTTCAAATTTCGGGTTTTATTGGTAAGGTTGAACTTTGTCATTTAATAATGGAACACAATATTATTCATACGACTACCACGACTGGCTCGGTAGTACCTCATCCGATCAACCCAATTTTTCAGTACTTTTTCGATTGTTTCGGTCGAATTTCTTCAACGTCAACCTTGATTTCAAGTTTCAACACTTCAATTGTTTCTGGATGCTTTGTATAAAATTTTTCTTAATGGCTCTTCGCAGAAAATAATCCAAAGGCTCAAATCACAAGTGCAAGTAACCGGTAGTTACAATTTACAATTTTAAATGGCCCACCTTTTATAAGCAAAAAATCCCGAGGATTCCCGCACAGATTTCCCGGATTGCGGGATTGAAAAATATATTTTTTTTTTGACAAGGAAATATGAAAAATTTGCCAGAACTTAAAAAATTATTTTCACACTTTATAGTGAAGCATATCTGGGTTATTGCATTCCGACAAAACTTTCCGAAAAATGCTGTATAGGCCGTAGAAAGGAATCATCAGTTTGAGCGTACAGTAAGTTGGAATAACGGGTTTTCCAATAGGGCTGATATGATTTTGAAGTGTTATTTTTCATTGTATTCAGTAGTGTTTACATTTCATCATGGAGAGATAAACACAAATCAAAAAAAAAACACTTTCCAATAGACCTACGACCTTGGCACCCATGAACAATATTTTACACCTCTTTAATAGTTATCTTTCTGCCATTGACCGATTCCCGACTTGACGTACCGTTAAGGAGCTAGAGCAAAAAACTTTCCGTTCACATTTGAAAATGATGCTAACTCCATTTTTTTTAATCCAAAAAACAAGTAAGAAAGTTTCAGTCGGGTATACCGACTAAGGTATACCCTCACTTTGTGAGTAATGTAATATATAACATTACACCAATAAATCTGTCAATTTGTGTGGGAGGTACCAGAAGGGGTTTTCCAAAAACACGTATTTTTCGGTAAATACATTGCATTGTGCTGAACTATAAGCGTTTATGTGCACTGGTATATTAAAGTTACGAGCTATGTAATTTTGGTATGATTTGGTCATTTTGTGTGGGAGGTACAAAAAGGGGCGGGGTGATAACGCCCACTTTTTACTGGACTATAGGCACTATAACAGCATTACACTGTACAAAATTTCAAGTATTTGTATGCACTGGTATTAAAGTTACAAGCCGTTTACTTTGGTACGAAACGGGCCATTTGTGTGGGCGGTACCAAAAGGGGCTGTACAATGATGCCCATTTTTTACCGGACTATAGGCGCTACAAAAACATTATACTGTAGAAAATTTCAAGCATTTTTATGCACTTGTATTAAAGTTATAAGCAGTTAAATTTTGATGCAAAATGGTCCATTTGTGTGGGAGGTACCAAAAGGGGCATGCCAACTTCACCCATTTTTCTCGAGTTAATAGCGACTAATATACTAATATTATGTGCAGAATTTCAAAAGATTCGAGTAAGTAGTAAAAAATTTTAAAGAATCAATATTTCACTAAATTTTAACCCTTTGTGTGGGAGGTACCAGAAGGAGTAGACCAATATGGCCCATCTTCGAACTCATCCGGAGATAGATCAAAATATTACCACATACCAAATTTGAAGTCAATCGGTTACTCCTTTCGAGAGTTATCGTGCGCACCAGCCAGCAGACACACAGACAGACAGACAGACAGACGGACGGACATTGCTCATTCGACTTAAAATGACCCAAAACGGATTTCCTCCGAACATACTTAGGGTCTTAGATCACTCCTTCGATGTGTTACACTTTTTTCCGTAGCAAATGATATATACCCTCGTCACACTAAAGTGAGGGCAAAAAATCCCGGGGATTCCGGCACAGATTTCCCGGATTGCGGGAATGAAAAATATATTTGTTTTTGACAAGGAAATATGAAAAATTTGCCAGAACTTAAAAAATTATTTTCACACTTTATAGTGAAGCATATCTGGATTATTGTATTTCGACAAAACTTTCCGAATAATGCTGTACAGGTCGTAGAAAGGAATCATCAGTTTGACGGTACAGTAAGTTGGAATAACGGGTTTTCCAATAGGGCTGATATGATTTTGAAGTGACGTTTCTGCCATTTGTAATATGTCATTTGTTTTTCATTGTATTCAGTAGTGTTTACATTTCATCATGGAGAGATAAACACAAATCCAAAAAAAAACTTTCCAGTCGACCTACGACCTTGACACCCATGAACAATATTTTACATCTCTTTAATAGCTATCTTTCTGCCATTGACCGATTCCCGACCCGACGTACCGTTAAGGAGCTAGAGCAAAAAACTTTCCGTTCACATTTGAAAATGATGATAACTCCATTTTTTTTAATCCAAAAAAAGAAACACTTTCCAGTCGGCCTACGACCACGACACCCATAAGTAATATTTAAGCTCTCGTTAAGAGCTATCTTTTTGCCATTGACGGATTGTGGCTACGTGCCACACAACAAATGAAACAATTGAATTGTTGCGACAAAAGTTTGGAGATTCGATTATTTCAAGAAATTGTGATATTAAATCGCCTCCAAGAAGTTGTGATTTAACACCATTAGACTATCTTGTGGGGTTATTTGAAGTCAATGGTATTTCGAAATAAACCAGACTCTCTTCAAGCTTTACAAGTCAATATTGAACGTGCCATTAATGACATACGACATGATTTAGTGGAAAAAGTGCTCGAAAATTGTGTTCATCGAATTTGTTCCTGCAGAAGATGTCGTGGAGGCCAATGAATGAACTTTTGAATTTCCTTAACAATAAGTGTGTGTTTTCTTAAAGAAATCATATCACTCTTATTGGAAAAGACTTTGACTATGTATGTCAGTCATTAGACACAATGGTTGTTGTGTCGTACATAATGATTATAACTTTTAAATTTATATTAACTCCCTTTCCTTACTAGGCTCGTAACGATTTTTTGTTTATGAAGTTAAATTTGTATTCCAGATTACCAATTGTATTTTTGGTCTTTCACTGCAATTTGTCGTTATTTTTAAATTACATTCATTATTCGTAGAGATTTTTTTCCTTTTTTAGATTGGTCATTGCGGTTTTTTTATGTCATAAAAATTCTCAAGATAATTCAAAACAACTGCCTGGGTCCGTAATGTAATTAATATTTTTATATTCCCCGAAAAACTCGAATTCGCAGGTTCAGTTCTGCGGTCCATATGAGTATATATATATATATACATATATATGAGTACATATACTCGAATATACATGTGAGTGCGTATGTACATATTTGCATGTGACAGAGTTAGTGATAAATGTCCTTAGAGTATTCTCGTTCTCGCTTCATTTGGGTTTTATGTGATTTTAACGAGTATAAATTCTCTTTCATTAATTACATTTTGTTGTACAAACATTCGTTTTTTTTTGTGTGGAAATAAACAAGTATTTTGTTTTATTTTCCGTTGTCATGTCTCGAATGCAAACCAGAAACATTATGGATTTGTTAAAATTCCATTTTAATGATTATTCCACAAAAGTACTCACATTTCAGAGGATATGCGGTGAGAGCGAGAAAGGAAAGTGTAAGTGTGGTTGAGAGAGCGTATGTTTGCGGTTTCATTGTTAAATGACTAAAAGGATGTGTGGGATTTGTGTTTTTTTGGTTAGGATAATCACTTGTACAAGATTCAGAGGACATTTTTATGTTTGTGTCTGTGTCGTTGTTGTCTGCAAGTAACACAAGAATAACTATAAAGTTTCAAAATTTTACATATGTATGTATACATATATATGTACATGATGTTGCTGCGGCTTTTGTAACAATATATTTAGTCTTTCATAAAACCAAAGGTAAGATATTTGAGAAATCGTTCTTGACTTTAACAAGTACTTTTTGGTACATTTAATACCGTTAACTAATTGCCAAATTAATTTTCCGTTTTACGGTATATGTATTTGTGTTTGAAGTTAAATATTGAGTGAAAAGAACCTTAAGGTTCTAATTTGATACACAGTGATTTGAAGAAGAGAGTTACGCTTACTCGTATTATTATAGAAAATTTGAGCTTTTTGGAATACATTTTCGCTTTAACGTATATTTTTGTTATTTTAATATTTAAAATCAACTATAATAATAACCAGTAAGGAAAGGCTAAAGTCGGGCGGGCCGACTACATAATACCCTACACCACTCTCGTAATATTGAATAATTCTGATATATAAATTTTGTAATTCATGTATAAATTGTTTACATAAATTTACTTTTGGGACATTTTATACTTAAATAATACCCTGTACCACAGTGTGGTGTAGGGTATAACAACGATTGGATCTAAAGAACCAAATCGGATGAAACATATACATGAGAGCTATAGTTAAATCTTAACCGATTTTCTTCAAATTCGGCAATGTTGGTTCATGGATCAAGAAACTCTACAATTCTAAATTTCAAAACGATTGGATGTAAAATACAGCTTCTACTGGACTAAAAAGCAAAATCGGACGAAACATATATATGGGAGCTATAGCTAAATCTTAACCGATTTTCTTCAAATTAGGCAATGTTGGTTCATGGATCAAGAAACTCTACCATTCTAAATTTCAAAACGATTGGATGTAAGTTATAGCTTATATAGAACTAAAGGGCCAAATCGGACGAAACATAGCTATAGCTATAGCTAAATCTTAACCTATTTTCTTCAAATTCGGTAGTGTTGGTTCATAGATCAAGAAACTCTACCATTCTAAATTTCAAAATGATTGAATGTAAAATACAGCTTCTACTGGACTAAAAAGCAAAATCGGACGAAACATATATATGGGAGCTATAGCTAAATCTTAACCGATTTTCTTCAAATTCGGCAATGTTGGTTCATGGATCAAGAAACTCTACCATTCCAAATTTCAAAACGATTGGATGTAAAATACAGCTTCTATAGGACTAAAAAGCCAAATCGGATGAAACATATATATGGGAGCTATAGCTAAATCTTAACCGATTTCAACCAAATTCAATAGCGATCTTAACAGCCGCGAAATACTCTAAACTGCAAAATTTCAGAACGATCGGAGTGAAATTGCGACCTGTAGTCGACGAACAACTTTACATGGACAGACGGACGGACATCGTTAAATCGACTCAGCTAGTGATTCTGAGTCGATCGGTATACTTTAAGGTGGGTCTAGCTGTGTTATTTTCAGGTGTTACAAACATCTGCCGTGAAACAAACTTATAATACCCTGTACCACAGTGTGGTGTAGGGTATAAAAAGTCTTAATAACACTATATAGCCAACTGCAAATTTTCCGATTCTATATCCCCTATATCTTTTGAGAGGCCGAAGTGGGCGTGCCATTTTTCTAAAAAATTAAATACCTCAGAAACCTTTGATCGTAAAAAACCCAAATTTGTTGTGTATGTTAGTGGCAGTAATATCAACAACTTTACTGAATATGATCAGGATCTGATGAATGGGAGTGGCAAAAGTGGGATCACGGTGGGGATCTTATATACCCTCCACCATATATTGCATTCAATTTTATTACTGGAAAAACCTTTGGATATGGAGCAAATCATGAAACGATCCTTTTTGTTTAAGTAAATTATTAAACAAGTAAGAAAGTTCAGACGGGTAAACCGACTTATGAATCCCCTCACCTTGAGTCCCAAAAAAATATTAGTAAATTTTTTTATTTTTTTGTTTTAATTAAATTTTTATCAATTTAAATTGCATTTAATAACTTTAAAGTATGTACTGGTATCAAAGTTATAAGATGTTTGCTTTTGGTACACAATGGTACATTACTGTCACATTTCTCTGGACTCCAGATACTATAAAAGCATTACACAGTACAAAATTTCAAGTATTTAATAGACTGGTATTAAAGTGCCAATTATGGCCAGTTTTCTCTAGGCTCTAAGCGCTATAAAAGCATTGCACTGTACAAAATTGCAAGTATTAGTATGCACTGGTATTAAATTTATAACCTGGTAACTTTTGGTACAAAATTGTCCATTTGTGTCGGAGGTACCAAAAGGGGTGTGGCAACTTCACCCATTTCCCCCGAGGTAATAGTGACTAATAAACTAATACTATGTGTAGAATTTCAGAGGATTCAAATAAGTAGTATAGAAGTTATTAAATAATCAATATTTCACTAAATGTTAACCCTTTGTGGGGGAGGTACTAGAAGGAGTGGACCAATATGGCCCATCTTCGAACGTACCAAGTTTGAAGTCAATCTGTTACTCCTTTCGAGAGTTATCGTGCGCACCAGCCAGAAGACAGACACAGACAGACGGACGGATGGACGGACATTGCTCATTCGATTTAAAATGGCCCAAAACGGATTTCCGCCGAACATACTTAGGGTCTTGGGTCAATCCTTCGATATTCTATACTAGCAAAGGTTTAAAACCTTCCTCTCTAAGTTGAGGGGATAAGAACGAACGCTGCAATTTTTAGGCCGTAAATTCTTTAATCAAACTCTTCTGATACCTGAAAAATGTGGTATTTATGGCTTAAAATAGTTTTTTCGAGAGCTACATCTATACGGGTACTATAACAAACTACAATTGTATTTGTTTATACAGGGTTTTGACTGATGAGGCCCATTTCCACCTCGGTGGCTACGTCAACAAGCAAAATTGTCGCATCTGGGGCTCGGAAACCCCAAGAGTTATTGTTGAGAGGCCTTTCCAGCCTCAACGTGTGACTGTTTGGTGCGGTTTATGGTCCGGCGGGGTCATTGGACCTTATTTTTTCGAAAATGAGGTTGGATCAACAGTTACGGTGAATGGATTGCGCTATCGCGAGATGATTAATGATTTTTTATGGTCGGAGTTGGATGGTATTGATCTGGACAACGTTTACTTTCACGAGACGGTGCTACGTGTCACACAAGCAACGAAACCATTGCTCTGTTACGGGAAAAGTTGCCGGACCGTGTTATTTCTCGAAGAGGTGATCACAATTGGCCACCGAGATCTTGTGATTTAACACCTTGCGACTTCTGCCTTTGGGGCCACGTTAAAGATAAGGTCTACGCCAACAGCCCAGCGTCGATTCAAGACCTTAAAGATAGAATTCGTGAGGCTATCGAGGACATAGGGCATCCACTTTGCGATTTGGTTATGGGAAATTTCATGAAAAGGATATGGTCCCGTAAGCGCGGTCGTGGTGGCCATTTGGTGATGTTTTTTTTTTCATTACACTGTGCAACAGTGAAAAAAATACATGGACTTGATAGTATAGGTTCGATTCTACTATTAAAGGGTAGTATAACCCTATACTCGGTTTGGCGAAATTGGTGACCAATTATTTTTTATGGGCCTCCAAAGATTCTGAAAATCTGTGGGCCGCTCGAAAAAGGTGTCATCAGCTTTTGTCCAACAACTAATTCAGACTTGGTGATACAGCTTAACTATATTTGGCAATAATGTAGCTAAGAATATCCTGAACAAAGTTTCTTAAAATTTTTTGCGAAAAAACAAATTTTTCCGGTACGTTTTTTGGAAAAAGTGAAGGAAAAAATATTTTTTTTTCACTTTTTTCATCATAACTGTCAGGGACTTCTAATTTTTCACTAACAATGATTGGCAAAATTATAGCCAACGTAAATCTGAACAACTTTTGTGAACATATTAATACAATCTGAACCTGTCTAGGTACCCTAAATAGCTCAAAAAACCACATTGTACCCCAAAAATGTTAGTATTTCACTATTATGTAACAAAAATATTTTGTTTTGGTATAGGGTATGTTCAGCAACTTTATAGAAAATATTAAGGCCAATATTTTTGTGGAACATATTAACCGTGTAGCTCCCCCACATAACTGTAATTTTTGGCCCCATTTAAACAAATCGTAAAAAACACCCGTTAAAATGGGGAGGGCGGGGATGAAATGTTCTACAAAAATGTTGGCCATAAAGAACAAACCAAAGATTCATTAGAAAATATGGTATTTATGGCTTACATTCGTGTATTTTGGAGCGACCTCTATAGGATGACTATAACAAAATGTGAACCGATTTGTAATGAGTTCTTATCAAAAACAAAATATAAACTGTAAAGTTTCTGCCAAATTGCTTTAAAAATGTGGTATCTATGGCTCAAAACCCGTATATTGGAGCGACCTCTATAGGGGAGCTATATCAAAACATTGGCCGATATGGCCCATTTTCAATCCCAAACAATCTGCAACTATAAAAAATATTTCTACCAAATTTGATCCATCTAGCTGTATTATTACAGACTGTAACGTGATTACAACAGACGGACGGACAGACGGACATGGTTAAATCGTCTTAGAATTTTACGACGATTAAGAATATATATACTTAATGGGGTCTCAGATCAATATTTAGAGGTGTTACAAACGGAGTGACAAAATGAATATACCCCCCATACTATGGTGGAGAGTATAAAAAGTGAGTATCTCGGAAAGTAGTAATCACAGATTTTTTTATATTTTAGAAAAGTCAATACGCCCTGATTTATGGGCGATACAATAAATATTAGGGCGGGTCGATTTTAAAATCGCCCATTGCTCAGTGAAAATCGTATTCTAGGGATCAAAATAAGAAACTTTGCCGAAGGAACCATACCTCTAAAACGAATTCTGATGTCCCTGAAAAAATCCTACTTTGACCCATTTAGAGTGCTCCAATCGAGTCCAAATACCGACCGACTTGTAATCACTTTCTGAGTTGATTTGGCTATGTCCGTCTGTCTGTCTGTCTGTAGATGTATTCTTGTAATCAAAGTACAGGTCGCAATTATGGTCCGATCTCAACGAAACTTTGCACATATCTTTCTTTAGGCCCAAGGACGATCCTTATTGGTTTCGGTTAAAATCGGTTCAGATTTACATATAGCTCCCATATATATGTACCTCCGATTTGGCATATATGCACTGTATAAGCAACATTTTTGAACCGATTTGTACAAAAATTGACAGAGAGTAGTCTCGTGATACACTTAGAGACAATACAAAATTTTGGGGGAAATCGGTTCAGATTTAGATATAGCCCCCATATATATGTTACCCCCGATTTGAAATGTAAGCGCTGTAGAAACTGTATTTTATATCCGATCACAGCGAATTTCGGCAGAAAGAGGTTTCTTATTACAAGAAGGAATACTGCCAAATTCGGCGAAAATCGGTTCAGATTTAGATATAGCCTCCATATATATGTTACCCCCGATTTGAAATTCAAGCGCTGTAGAAACTGTATTTTATATCCGATCACAGCGAAATTCGGCAGAAAGAGGTTTCTTATTACATGAAGGAATACTGCCAAATTCGGAGAAAATCGGCTCAGATTTAGATATAGCCCCCATATAGTATATTTTAGCCCCGATTTGACATCTAAGCGCTGTAGAGACTGTATTTTATATCCGATCAGTACGAATTTCGACAGCAAGAGGTTTCTATTTTACATGAATGAGTTTTCAGGGAAAATCGATTCAGATTTATATATAACCTCTATATATATGTTCCTCCTGATTTGGTTAGAAAACGCTATAGAAGTTATACTTTACTTCCGATCATTAAAAAATTCTCCAGAAAGATGTTTCTCAATTTAGGAACGAACATTGCTTAATTTAGCGATTATCGGTTTAGAATTAGATATATCCACATATATGTATATGTTCTTACCCATTTACCAATCATTCCAAATTATTATCGCAATGACCCTTATCGCATTGCTAGGGAGGTGTAGGGTATTATATAGTCGGCCCCGCCCGACTTTCTGCCTTTCCTTACTATCCTTATTATCAAATTAAATTGTATTTAATAATTGTATTTTTAATAAAAGTTAAAAGCTGTTAACATTTGCAAAATGGTCCAGCTGTGTGGTAGGTACCACAAAGGGCGTGCCAATAACGGTCACTTTTCTCTGGACTCAAGATAATATAAAAGCATTACACCGTACAAAATTTCAAGCATTAATATTCACTGGTGCTAAAGTTTAAATCTATTTACTTTTGATACAAAATGATCCATTTGTGTGGAAGGTATCAAAGGGGACATGCCAATAACGCCCACTTTTCTCTAGATACTATAAAAGCATCACACTGTACAAGTATTTTTATGCACTGGTATTAAAGTTATAAGCTGTTAACTTTTGGTGTAAAATGGTCCATTTGAGTGGGAGGTACCAAAAGGGGCGTGCCAAAACTGTCCACCTTTCTCCAGACTCTAGGTTCTATAAAAGTATTACAGTGTACGAAATTTCAAGTATTTGTATGCACTGGTATTAAAGTTATAAGCAGCTAACTTTTGGTGCAAAATGGTCCATTTGTGTAGGAGGTACCAAAAAGGGAGTGGCCATTTCGCCCATTTTTCTTGCCGCGTTAGCGACTAACAAAGTAATACTATGTGTGAAATTTCAGAAGATTAGATAAAAGAATCAATATTTCACTAAAAGTTAACCCTTTGTGGGGGAGGTACTAGGAGGTGTGGACCAATATGGCCCATCTTCGAACTTAGCCGGAGATAGAGAAAAATATTACCGCATTACAAATATCAAGTCAATCGGTTACTGCTTTCAAGAGTTATCGTGCGCACCAGCCAGCAGACAGACGGACGGACGGACGAACATTGCTCAAATGACTTAAAATGACCCAAATCGGATTTCCGCCGACAATACTTAGGGTCTTAGGTCACTCCTTCGATGTGTTACACTTTTGGCTCGTAGGAAATGATATATACCCTCCTCTCTAAGGTGAGGGGATAAAAAGGATCATTTCATGATTTGCTTCATACCCATAAATTTTTCTAGGAATAAAATTTAATGCAATCTATGGTGGAGGGTATATAAGATTCGGCATGGCCGAACTTAACGCTTTTACTTGTTTTTATTCCTCCCCTAGGCGTTTGGGCCTCTCTTTATCAGGCGATAATTCGGAACAAACATCTAAGTGGATGGCTCGGATAGAAAGACAGACAAATACGGTAGCGTATCTTTTCAGAAGTTTCGCATTCAAGAGGATTTCAGATCAAATGGTCCGGATAGGTACATCTTTCAGGAGGAAGGGAGGAAAGCTAAATATCTCAAAACTACTGAAATGGAGATACGATTTTCTTTCTTAGAAGGGCAGTATACCTCTTGAGGCTACATCTCTAAATTCACAAACATCCATCGACTGCCGCAGAGGTGGCTGAGCAGTTTCACTTATACCGTAACTTCAAAGACTATGAACTTGCTAGGAAAGGAATGCAATTAAAAATTCTCGAAGAATGGGCATATATTGGTGTACCACAGCCACACCCAAACTTTGGCATAGGCATGAGGCAGTCCAATGCGAGATGGACAGAAATCGACACATGTAGGGTAGATGGACAAATATGGCCAATATACGATCTGAGAAGGTCAAAATATCTCCTCGCACTAGAGAGGAAAATACTGTCCACGTTAGTATCAGTTTGGAAATTGAGTCTAATGACTTCTGCAGAAACTTTGGAGGAAGTTGAGGGCATTGAGTAAACGACGTCTGATTATATAGGGTTTGGACTTTCTAAGAAGTCTGACATCTGACAGATCTTGTCGCTACCGCTATTCGTAGTATTGATAACATTGTGTATCAGACAGATTGGTTTTAATAGCTGGCATCTGAGCCCGTGGTAGCACTAGGGACTTCAAGTGCTTTATATGAACTGAAATATCCGGATGCCACCCTAACCTAAGCCTTTTCAAACTAAATTCATTAAACAAGTAGTATAAAATACAGAATTTTAAAACATTAATATGATTGCTAAAAAGTTAGAAAAATGATTATCGTATGAATTTGTCAATTTTTGTGGGGGTTATGAGAAGTGGCTTAATAAATGCGTCAATTTTGTTCTGACCGGTAGGTACTAGAGAAATATTGTAATCAATCGAATTGCAAGAGTTTGCGTGTACTGGTATTGAAGTTATTAGCTTTTCAATTTCAGTATGATTTGGACATTTTGTTTGCAAATTTAACCTTTAGTGGGAGATGGACTAGAAGATCTGGAACAATATGGTTCATCTTCGAAGTTAACCCGACAAAAGAGAAACATTTGAAGTTAATTGGCCACTCCTTTCGATAGTTATGGTGCGCACCAGCCAGACAGACAGACGGACGTTCCACAAATGTCTAAAAATGTCCTAAAACGAAGTTTCGCCAAACATACTTTGGGTCTTAGGTCATTGCTGCGATATGTTAATCTTTTGACCAGTTACAAATGATATATCCACCTCCACTAATGTTAGGGTATAAATAGGTTAATGGAAAAAACTAGAAAAAAAGAAAGTATAAAACGCTATAATGACCCACCTAATGAAGTGGAATAATAATTAGAACATTACTACTACATAATTAGAAATATGTACATACTAGTGCAACATTACGCTTGTTAGCCATCATATAAGTTTTTTTCTTTTCGTTTTTCTTTGCATATTTATTTTTCTTTATAAGAATGAAATGAAAAATGCTAAACTTTCTTCAATCCATCCGTATTTTGGAATTGCATGCGTGTGCTGCTGCTCGTCTTTAACAGGCGATGACAACATGTCCCTGTAATTTATTTCCATACACACGACACACACACACACAATTCATTGGCAATTATCCTTCAAAGCATTTCCGCTGTTTTCGTGAAAAAAAAAACAAAAAATTGTTTGTGCATTTTTGGTAAGAAGAAAACAAAACAAAAACGAACAAGAGATGAACCTTAACGAGATGCAGCGAAAAAAGGCAAATTTCAGAGTAATGTTGCCACAAAAGAGGTGAACAGGGAAGTGTTCGCACAGTGGGAAATTTTCGAAAAAACGATGAAAATAAATGTAGCCTTTCTTAACAAATGGAAATGTAATGCAAATTCACACATAAATAAAAGAGGTATTGTCGGGATAAGGTTTGACCCTTTGAGTCTTCTATAGCATACAGAGGAGGTGCTACATATACGATCGATTATATACTTTATTAATGAACTAAACTAACAAATTTCTTAGCATTTTACGACGGTTAAGAATATATATACTCTATGGGGTCCCTGATCAATATTTCGAGGTGTTACAAAGGGAGTGACAAAATGGTGGAGGATATAAAAATTAAAAACAAAAGCCCACGTAACTTTTACAAATACCCAAGAATTTTCTTCCTACGGGAAATTGAAACAATGCAATACCAAGCACGTGATAGGTCCGCAGATTGTCCCTTTGTGTGAAAACAACGGGTAACTTTAACATGTATTTGTATTTGAAAGTGGTGAATTACCCTCTTGTGACTTATTTGAGTACTAGTCTAAAAGAATATCTAAAGGGTTTTCCAACATGAGGTGTTATTTTGGTATTCAAAGAAAAATTCCATTTTTTGAGATAAAAGATCCGATGTTTATTTCATAATAAAGAGGAAGGTATGCCATTAATAATGAAAAACAACATCAGCCAAATGGCCACCACGACCACGCTTACAGGACCATATCCTTTTCATGAAATTTCCATAACCAAATCGCAAAGTGGCTGCCCTATGTCCTCGATAGCCTCGCGAATTCTATCTTTGAGTTCTTGAATCGACGCTGGGCTGTTGGCATAGACCTTATCTTTCACGTGGCCCCAAAGGAAGAAGTCGTAAGGTGTTAAATCACAAGATCTCGGTGGCCAATTGTGATCACCTCTTTGAGAGATAACACGGTCCGGAAACTTTTCCCGTAACAGAGCAATGGTTTTGGTGCTTGTGTGGCATGTAGCGCCGTCTTGTTGAAAGTAAACGTTGTCCAGATCAATACCATCCAACTCCGACCATAAAAAATCATTAATCATTTCTCGATAGCGCAATCCATTCACCGTAACTGTTGATCCATCCTCATTTTCGAAAAAGTAAGGTCCAATGACCCCGCCGGACCATAAACCGCACCAAACAGTCACACGTTGAGGATGGAGAGGCTTCTCAACAATAACTCTAGGTTTTCCGAGCCCCAGATGCGACAATTTTGCTTGTGGACGTAGCTACCAAGGTGGAAATAGGCCTCATCAGTCACATGTCAAATGTCAAAGAATAAAAGCTTCAAAAGTGACATCTACCGAAATACCGGGTGATACAAAATAACACCTCTTGTTGGAAAACCCATTACAATACCTGACCCAATCTATTGTCTACTAAGGTGTATTTAATCTATCCCAATCCCAATCTATCGTCTACTGAGGAGTAGATAATCCAATTTATCATCTACTAAGAAGTAGATAATCCAACGGCCCGCCTACTAAGATGTACATATCCTTCCAAATAACCTCTCAGATAATCCAACGGGTTCGCTACTATGGAGCAGATAGCCCAACTTGTCTAATAAAGAGTACATAACCCCTCTGGCTGTCTACTAACGATTAGATAACCCAAACTATCGTCAACTAAGGAGTAGATAATCTAAACTGCCGTCTACAAAGTTGTAGATATCCCAACTCGAAGTTTACAAAGCAGTAAATAACCCAACTAGAAGTTTACAGAGCAGTAAATAACCCAACTAGCCGCCTACAAAGAACTAGATAACTCAACTCAAAGTTTACTAAGGAGTAGATAACCCAATCTATCGTCTACTAAGGAGTAGATGATCCAACGGACCGCCTACTAAGGTGTAGATAACCCAACTCGAAGTTTACTAAGGAGTAGATAACTCAAACCGAAATTTACTAAGGAGAAGACAACCCAATTGGTCGTCTGCTACGGAATAGATGACCCAATAGGCATATAAGGAATATATAACACAACTCGAAGTTTACTGTGGAGTAGATAACCCATCTAACCGCCTACAAAGTAATAGATAGCTCAACAGGTCGTCTTCTAAGGAATGGATAGTCCAACTGTCCCTCTACTAAGGCGTATAGAACCGAACTGGTTCTGGTAGATAATTTAAAGGTAGATAACTCAGCTTGTCGTATATTAAAGGAGTAGTAGGAAATTTACTAAAGAGTAGATACCTCAACCCAAAGTTTACTAAGGAGTAGATAACCCAAATCGTAGTTTACTAAGGAGAAGATAACCCAAATTTGCCGTCATCTAAGGAGTAGATAATTCAAATGATCCTCTAGTAAGGAGTAGATAGCCCAAATTGTTGTCTAATAAGGAGTACATAACCTGTCAGACCGACTACTAAGCAGTAGATAAAGCATCTAGCCGCCTATTAAGGAGTAGATAACCCAACTCGAAGTGTACAAAGGTGTATATAACCCAATTTGTCGTATATTAATGAGCAGATAACCCACCAGACCTCCTCCGAAGGAGTAGATAACCCACCAGACCTCATCCGAAGGAGTAGATAACCCAAATAGCCGTCTACTAAGAAGGAAATAACCCAATTTGTCGTATACTAATGAGTAGATAACCCACCAGACCTCCTCCGAAGGAGTAGATAACCCACCAGACCTCATCCGAAGGAGTAGATAACCCAAATAGTCGTCTACTAAGGAGTAGATAACCCAATTTGTCGTATACTAATGAGTAGATAACCCACCAGACCTCCTCCGAAGGAGTAGATAACCCACCAGACCTCATCCGAAGGAGTAGATAACCCAAATAGCCGTCTACTAAGGAGTAGATAACTGAACTTGAAGTTTGAAATAGATAACCCAAGACGTAGTTTATTAAGTAGTACATAAAACAACATGTCGTCTACTATCGTCTTCTAAGGAGTAGATAACCCATCTAGTCGCCTACTAAGGAGTAGATAACATATCTTGCCGCCTACTAAGTTGTAGATAACCCAATTCGAAACATACTAAGGAGTAGATAACCCAACCCGAAGTTTACTAAGGGGTTGATAACAAAACTCGTCGTCTACTGGGGGGTAGATAGCCCAACGGATAATCCAACTGACCCTCTAATAAGGGGTATATAACATAACTTGTGCTGGTAGATAATTCAAAGGGCACTCTACTAGGGAGTAGATAACTCAACTTGTCGTATATTAAGGAGTCGATAGCCCATCTGACCGCATATTAAGGAGTAGATAAAGCAACTAGCCACCTACTAAGGAGTAGATACTTCAACACGAAGAGAACTAAGGAGTAGATAACTCAACTTGTCGTATACTACGGAGTGATAACCCATCAGACCTCCTACGAAAGTGTAGATAACCCAACTAGACGCCTACTAAGGAGCAGATAAAACAAGTAGCCGCCTACTAAGGAGTAGATAACTCAACCCGAAGTTTACTAAGGAGTATATAACCCAATTTGTCGTATATTATGGAATAGAAAACCCATCTAGCCGCCTACTAAGGAGTAGATAACTGAACTCGGAGTTTACTAAGGAGTAGATAACTCAAACCGAAATTGACTAAGGAGTAGAGAATAACCCAACAGGACGTCTACTACGGAATAGATAACCCAACTCGCAGTTTACTAAGGTGTATATAACCCATATTGTCGCCTACTAAGGAGTAAATAAAACATCTAGCCGCCTACCAAGTAGTAGATAACCCAAGACGTAGTTTATTAAGGAGTAGATAACACATCTAGCCCCCTACTAAGGAATAGATAACCCAATATATCGTATACTAAGGAGTAGATAACCCAACTCGAAGTTTACTAAGGAGTAGATAACTCAAACCGAAATTGACTAAGGAGTAGAGAATAACCCAACAGGACGTCTACTACGGAATAGATAACCCAACTCGCAGTTTACTAAGGTGTATATAACCCATATTGTCGCCTACTAAGGAGTAAATAAAACATCTAGCCGCCTACCAAGTAGTAGATAACCCAACTCGAAGTTTATTAATGAGTAAATAACACAACTTGTCGTCTACAAAGGAATATATAATCAAACTGGCCCTCTAATAATGCGTATATAACCGAACTTGTTCTGATAGATAATTTAAAGGACCCTCTACTAGGGAGTAGATAAATTAACTTGTCATATATTAAGGAGTCGATAGCCCATATGTGCACATATTAAGGAGTAGATAAACCAACTTGTTACCTACTAAAGAGTAGATACCTCATCTCGAAGAGTACTAAGGAGTGATAACCCATCAGACCTCCTACCCATGAAGTGGAATAACACTTCATGGGCACATATTAAGGAGTAGATAACCCAACTACCCGCCTACTAAGAAATAGATAACTGAACTCGAAGTTTACTAAGGTGTAGATAACCCAACAGGTTGTCTGCTTGGAATAGATAACCCAACTCGTAATTTACTAAGGAGTACATAAACCAACTTGTCGTCAACTTAAGAGTAGATAATCCAATGGGTCTCCTACGAAGGGGTAGTTAACCCATCTGGCATCCTGTTAAAGGCGCATTTCCTCATATACCGTAATCGGCGCCAAAAACGAAATTCCTTACACTTGCACCGAAAAAAAAATCGTTTTTTCATTGCAAATGTATGGAATTTCGTTTCCGCGCCGATTACGGTATATGAGGAAATGGGCCTTTAACAGGATGCCAGATGGGTTAACTACCCCTTCGTAGGAGACCCATTGGATTATCTACTCTTAAGTTAAGAATTTCGTTCTCGGCGCCGATTACTGTGCATGCGGAAATGAGCCTTAAGGTGTAGATTAACAAACTGACCCACGACTAAAGAGTTAATATCCCAACTTGTAATTTACTAAGAAGTATATAACCCAATGTGTCGATAACTAAGGAGTAGATAACACAACAAGCAGCCTGCTAAGGAGTAGATAACTCAACTAGACCACAACTAGCCAGTAGATAAACCAACTAATATTTTATTAAAAAGTAGATTGTCTAACTGGCCCTCTACTAAGCAGTATATAACCGAGCTGGTGCTGGTAGATAAACCAACTAGCCCTCTGCTAGGGAGTAGATAAGCCAACTGGTCGGCTACTAAGGAATAGATTTTTTGACCACGTTTGTTGAATTTAGCCCTAATTAACTGATTCCAATCATTCTCTAAGGGATCAGCTCAGTGATAGGTCCCAATTTAACCAATGCTGGGATCAGTAGACTTAGCTAAATTTATACTTTATTTTCCGTAGGTTATTTTCTTCATTGGGACATTACACGGTACAGCATTTTTCAGCTCTTTGATTTGGGACTTATTTCTGAGAATTGAACTTCTGCATAACTCCTTTAATCAAGGTTGGCTCAATTAATAATTTAATGGCCCTACCATTTTTTTGCTCAAGGTGGATTTTAGGCACTTTTTCTATATTTTTTCTCGGTATACCGTAAGAAATATCTCTTTTGTTTCTAAGGCAAAGTTGTACATATTGAATAGGAGAAAAAAATGCGGATACCCGAAAAAGTGCATCCAGTGCCTTAAAAATCGCAAATGTTCTGGTTCTGCTTCATAATGTTCTGTTTTACGTATACGTATTTTTCAATATTTTACTGACAAATATTTTATGAATTTGTTGGCATTTTTAGGTTTGTTCCGCATTTATTCCTATTCAATATCTACAACTTTGCTAATACCGCCTCTACAAATGTGCTTACTGGTTAAGATAGGTCGGACTTACGTTCCCTTTTTTTCAAAATCCCCCTACTGTGTGTTAACGCGAGTAAACTTCGCGCTCCAAATAAAAGTATATTTACATAAAAAAAAACAGGTATAAAAATTTACGAACAATGGTGGTAAACATTTGCAAAAGGAATACTTACACAACTTTGGTATCCAATGGTACTTTAGGTATAGATGTCAGACGCGAACGTATGCAGCGCACGGTGCGTTGAAAGCAATTGCAGCCGGCGGGGCAGGAAACGACGGTGGTGGGGCCGCATACCGCCAACAGCAGAAGCCACAACCACAAAGTGGTCAAAACGATAAAGTTACGAGTCATTTTGCAGAGAACACCAATGAACCACCCGACGGAGAGGGAGGGACAGGCGAACGCTTATAGTCTACGTCCTAGTCTTGCTCGACTTGATGCCGATACACCAAAAGGATATTTGGCTTTATTTCCTGCTGGTTTTTTGCAATTTCTTTGATGTTGATGTAGTTGTTGGTGTTGTTGCCCACAAAAGGTGTTGCTTAACTTTTAACACATACGCGTATACGTCAAAACTCACACGCGTACACACACTATCGCGCACGTTAAACGCTTTTACGTACACGTAAGTTGCCGACCGTATGAAACGACGTTTGTATCGAATGTGAAACTGAAACGAAGCGGGAGTTTTTGGCAAAACTCCTCTGGAATAGTTTCACACAAGAGGAAGTTTAACGAACGGCAAAGTTTTTCGCACAACACTAGTTTTACTTAATTGAAAATAATAATAATATTTTTTTTCCTCGTTTTCCCGGTTATCGAATACCGAGAGGACTATGGAGGACAACGAAAGCACGCTCTGGATGTCTGAACGGCAAAAGTTGGCAAATATTAACTGATTTTTGAACTTTTCCCCTTTTCGAGAATTTATTGTTCGATTTTTCTCGCAGTGTAACTTGCTCGTAGTTTATTACATATATAGACTTTTAATTAAGATATTCGTTGTGTTTTGTTGCTCCTTTTTTCCTGTCGGGCTGATAAAGTTTTGCTTTTGCTGGTGAAAGCAAAAACTCGCGATAGATTTAAAACACGCGACACAACCTTTAGCTGTGACTTACGCACCGAAACTGAATAATTTGGAATTAGTTAGATTGTGTTGCATCCGCTGGAAATGAGGATTTGTTTCTTTAAGTTTTGCTTTTCAATTTTTTTTTTGTAGAATTTTTGGTTGTTTTCTTTTTTGTTGATAACAGTTTTTTTGTTGTTACGAGTTTTTGGTGATAATTTCACTCACACATTCCAATTCTACTACTGTTGAAGAACTCTGCAATGAAATGAATAAAAACCAAACGAAATGAAATAAAATAGAATATAATTATTAAGCAAGAACTGTATGGAGTGGAATATATTTAAGTGCATTTTTCAAAATTGTTTATCGTCACGAAACATTAGTAGGTTTCTAGAACGTGTGCGTTGTTTGGTATCCTCCTTCACCGCAAGTTATGTTGGTTTCCGTTCTGTTTTTTATTGTTTCAAATCCCTATTAAGCGGAAGTACTTCCGAAATATTCAGATATTCAATAACACATTTTTATGTTTATAAACGGAGGGACGGACATTTTGCAAGATGTAGTACTTTTTAACCAGTTTCAACAAATTGTCAACAAAATTGAGTCGATCTGACTACTACTAAGTTACGAATAATTCCATTTGGAAAAAAATAAACGAGTAATGTGATTAAAGCAGGTCTTTCCAACTTGGGAGACGCGGCACCATTGGGACCAGTAGAGCCCTAAGAACATTAAGCAATTATATCACTAAACATTTTTTATAGTTATTACGATATATAAACTATTTTTATCCCCTCACCTTAGAGAGGAGGGTATACATATATCATTTGCTACGAGCCAAAAGTGTAACACATCGAAGGAGTGACCTAAGACCCAAGTATGTTCGGCGGAAATCCGTTTTGGGTCATTTTAAGTCGCCTTATAATATTCCTGCAAAAAGGCTGTAGGGTCGCGGTGGGGCCTGTCTCCTAAAATCGTCCACTGGATATATACATACTCGTATAGCAGTAGTTCGTCCAATACTGTTATACGACATTGTGGTATGGTGGACGACAACTGACAAACTAACCATCACCAAATCTACAAACAAAGGTTCAGAGAACAGCCTGCCTGAGCATAAGCGGAGCCTTAAGGACTACAGCGACCGAGTCTCTACAAGCCCTACCAAAGCGGCAATAAGATTAAACTGCCTATCAATGTGGAGGTACAAGAACTATGGTCACATGAGGATATCAAAGTGTAGTGCTATGATAACCGACCGAGTTGACTATGTATATACCAACTGTGTACACCTTCGAGAGAAATTACATCACTATGATTCCCGCCAGAGATGAATGGGTTGGCAGAATACCAGATTATAGAAATCATCTCCACTTTTCGACGGATGGTTCGAAGCTTGATGAAAAGGTTGGCTTCGGAGTACACTGTGAAGAGCTTAGTTTGGATATAGCTCACAGACTACCAGATACCTGCAGTATATCAAGCCGAAATAATGCCAATATGGGAAGTAGCCAAGTCACAACATAGTAACCAACACTGGCGTTGTTGGTTACTATGTTGTGCTCTGGAGGCAATATCCCTAAATTCGACTGCCGCAGATCTCTTAACGAGATGGCTGAGCATTTTGGTATACACCTCATATGGGTGCCTGGGCATATGGATATCCCGGGGAACTGCAAAGCCGATGAACTTCCTAGGAAGGGACGACATTACAAATTCTCGAAGACCCTGCAGGATAGCTAGACAAATCTGGCCAAGGTATGACCTGAGAAGATCAAAATATCTCCTCGCACTAGAGAGGCAAAAATTGTCTACGTTAGTATCAGTTCTGACGGGACACTGCTTGATCGGCGAACACGCCAAAAGATTGGGTATTGACTCCAATAACTTCTGCAGAAGCTGTGGAGATGAGGAAGAAGTGGAGAGCATTGAGCTCTTGCTATGCGAGTGCCCCGCTCTGAGTAAACGACGACTGGACATACTGGGGTCGGCCTTGCACTATCGAGAAATATGTATATCAAACAGTTTGGTTTCGATGAGGGGCATTTCAGTCCGTGGTAACACTGACTCGATTGGAGCACTCTAAATGGGTCAAAGTGGGATTTTTCAAAATTTGCCCCTACCCAAAAGTTCGACCCAAATTCCGGGACATCAGAATTCGTTTTAGAGGTATGGTTCCTCCCACAAATCGACCCGGCCTAATATATATAAAGGGTTCGCCAAATAACTTTTTTTTTTTAAAACATTGCGCAAAACATCGAGTGTAGCTTCGGCTGTGTGGCACGTAGCGCCGTCCTGTTGAAACCAAATGTTGCCAATATCCTCCTCTTCAATTTTTGTAAACAAAAATTCGTTCAACATGGCCCGATAACGATCGCCATTGACTGTAACGGCCACTCCTTGCTCATGGCCCAATTATGCCTCTGGACCAAAATCCGCACCAAACAGTGACTCGTTTTGGGTGTATCGGCTTTTCAATGTATGCGTGCGGGTTTTCTGTGCCCCAAATGCGACAATTTTGCTTGTTTACATACCAGCCAAGATCAAAATGAGCTTCATCTGAAAAGATGATTTTTTTTTTTGGCAAAATCGGCATCTTCTGTAAGTCGATCGCTCCCAACGTTGTTCAAGCGTATACACAACCATATTCGTTCAGCGGAAGTATAAAACTAATTATCTGTCAAATCAGACATGAGCTAAGTGTTACCATTCACGAAATAAGCACTAGTTGAAAAAAAACGTTAGATTGCGGACCCTTTATATGTTAGTCCCGATTTTGCTATCAAAGCACTATAGAAATTGTACTTTACTTCCGATCATTAAAAATGTGTTAGAAAGAAGTTTCTTATTTTAAAAACGAATACTGCTTTATTTATGGGAAATTGGTTCTGATTAGATTTAGACATATATACGATCCTGCCTGCCTACTTAGTATTTAAGCGCTATTGAAACGGTATTTTACGTCCGATCTTTATATTATTTGACAGAAATAAGATTTTTGATCCAAGTTGATGAAAATCTGTTTAGATTATGTTTTTTAAATTTGAATTTGCGTGGAAGATACCTTTAGTATTTGGACCATATTTTTTTAAGGAAAAGACTGATAGGGCCGTGATACCCTTAAGACAGGGCCGTGATACCCTTAATATAAGGGCGACAAATGTTGGGAATATCACTTTCACCAAGAAATATCGGTGAACTGTCGTTTAAACAATTAGAAAAAAAATATTTTTTTTTACAAAACAAAAGTTTTTGGCTAGCGCTAAAAGAAAATATTAAAAAACATGTAAGAAAGTTTTGGTCGGTTAAACCGACCCTCACTTTGTGAGTAATGTAATATACAATATTACACTAATTAATCTGTCAATTTGTGTGGGAGGTACCAGAAGGGGTTTAACAAATACACCTATTTTTCTGGTGTATTCTTTAAATACATTGCACTGTGCTGAACTATAAGCGTTTATGTGCACTGGTATTTTGGTATGATTTGATCATTTTGTGTGGGAGGTACAAAAAGGGTCGTGATGAAACGCCCACTTTTCACAGGAGTGGACCAATAAGGTCCATTTTCGAACTTAGGTGGAAATAGAAGAAAATATTACCACACAGGGTTGTCAGAACTGGGGTTTTGACCCCAATACTGGGGTTTAGTGAACGCAAATTGGGATAAAAAAAAATAATTTGGGGATGGGGTTTTTGTTAGGGGATTTTTGTACATTTTGTTGGGGTTTCTTGGGGTTTGCTTAATGCAATATAAAGATTTTCTTAATTATTAGGTTTTTAATAAAAAATTCATTAAGTGCTATAAGATGCTATGAATGTATAGCAGAGAACGGATTTGTAACTGATAGATTTGATTATACTCGTAATGTTACAATCATTTGGCTATTCGAAGACGGTTAAGAAGACATGACAATTTAAACAAATAGTAAAACAAATCCTGAGATCTGTACCATAAAAACTACAACGAACAAAAAAAATCGTCCCTAGTAGAGTAATGTTTAAAATTTATTAAAATCAAAAAGGGGTATTTTTTTAAAATACCCCTTTTGATTTTGGATTCATTTAGATTCTGCAGATTTTATATGTTTGACTTGTTTTCAATAAAAATAGTTTTATGTGGGGTTAAGTTGGGGATTTCCATGAGATTATTTGGGGACAACAGCAATTTGTTTCTGGCAACCCTGTTACCACATACCAAATTTTAAGTCAATCGGTTACCCCTTTCGAGAGTTATCGTGCGCACCAGCCGGCAGACAGACAGACAGACGGACGGACATTTCTCATTCGACTTAAAATTACCCAAAACTAATAACCCCCGAACATACTTAGGGTCTTAGGCAGCGTTGCCAGAAATGACGATTTATCGTCATTTTCACGATTTTTAGGGCCAAAAAATTGGACATGATGATTTGACGATTTTTGCCCCAAAATGACGATTTTTTATGATATCGAAAAAAAACAAAGAAAAACATACAAATTCTTCATATATTATAGATTTTTTTTAATTCCTTCGGGATAAAATAAAAATTAGAAATGTTAGACAAATTTTCAAATATTATGGACTTATGGACGATCATTGAAACAAATAAAGTCGGTGGTAGATTCGATTGCATCAAATGACATAACAAGAAAAGTCTCTGGAACTGGGTTATGTTGCAGAATCGGTAGAGGTAATTGCAGTACACATTTTTAAGTATCTGCTATGTCAAAAGTTGAACGTAGGAGGTCATTGTTTCAACAAATGGTTTCAATTAAAATAAATCGTTTGTAATCATTTATCGCCCAACTGATTGAAAGTTGTTATTTCTTTCAGGTCACAAAGTCAAATCGAATGGGGACTAAGTCGAATGTGTCTAAGTCAAAATATGGACTTTGTGGACTAAGTCAAAATATGGACCAATGAGGCCGCTTGGTCATGGATAAAATAAAATACAAATTGCCTAATTTTTACCATTGAGGTCAATACTCGTATGTATGATTTTGGGTAAATTTAAACGCAAATGGCCAAATTGTACAAAGACCGACAAAATTTTACGAATCGATCTAGGTAAAATTAAATACATATTAATTCAGACTAATCAGTTAGCATTTAAAACCTTGGATCTACGGTGGACCATGTTGGTGTGAATGGTTCTATGCTGTCCATGGCTTCTATGAAGTACATAAATAAAATCGATTGGGATCCTTCCATTTACACTGTGATACAAAATCGAACTTTCCGAATGGGAATGGGATGGGACCAATTGCAAATGAAAGTTGACATTATCCATAATAAAACCCTCAAGGGTTTTTTTTCAGTTCAGTGCGAGATTTTTTTTACGCATGTGAAGTTGGTGATTTTGGAACGCTGTCTAACAAGAAAAGATCATTGAAAATTTGATAAAATAATGATTATTTCTTTTTATTATCATGTAAAGTTTTGGTATCTTATGGTTTTTGGGGTCGAGGAAATCATTAATTACCTACAACTCAGGATAGATGGCGCTGACATGCAAATGGTGTTACTTCTTGTCGATTTTCATTGAAAAAGCGGTTCAAAATTACCAACTTCAAATGCGTGTAAAAAAATCTAGCACTGAACTGAAAAAAACCCTTGAAGTTTTTGTTAGCGATAATGTCAACATTCATTTGTAATCGGTTTCATCCCATTCCCATTTTGGTTGTTGCACTGTGTTATTAATCCAAAGAATCTAATATGTATAAAATATGTTCAAGAATATGAGATCGGTTCACAAAATTTGATTCAAGTTCTATTTGAGGAACCGCAAAATCATTTAAGAATACCTATTAATACGTATCTGTACCTGAAACATGATCTTCGCCTGAAAAAAAAACGCAAAAACTGTATGTAACTGGTAAATTGTTGTGTTGACGATTTCGAAAATTTATTTTGACGATTTGACAATTTTTGTGCCCCTATTTTGACGATTTTAGGTCAAATTCGTCTGGCAACACTGGTCTTAGGTCACTCCTTCGATGTGTTACACTTTTGGTTCGTAGCATATGATATATACCCTCCTGCCTAAGGTGAGGGGATAAAAACGCAAATATTTGATCAATCACCTTTGCTACGAGTCAAAAGTGTAGCACATCGAAGGAGTGACCTAAGACTCTAATTATGTTCGGGGGAAATCCGTTTTGCGTCATTTTAAGTCGAATGAGAAATGTCCGTCCTATGAATTTTATTTTTGACTAAAATGTTTATAATAAGATGCCAAATGGTAAAATAAGATAGCGAGAAGATTTATTTTAAAAAATTTCAAAATGTTATGAGGATTCGATATTTGAAAAAATATCATTATACGAAATTTGTAATTGCTCTTGAACGGCTGAACCGATTTGTACAAATCTTATTGTGTTATGTTTCAAAGATAACAAAACGCGTAATTTTTTGGTATATTTTTTACATTTTTTTTTCGAAAAATGTTTTTAATAAATTTAATTATAAAAAATTGCTCGCACTTAATTTTTTTCAAAATTACACACTTGACACTCAAAAATTCAAAACAGTAAGTATGTCTGGAAATTTTGCAAATTTTTCTTATGTTTCTGCACAAACAGAAGAAAAAATGTCAATGGTAATTACATATTGCATTTAGAAAATTTTTCCCAAAGTGTCTCCTCTCCGACAGCTTTTTCTTCAATTCTTTTAAAAAAAATTAAACAAGAATATATGTTTGACATTTTTTTTTCGAATTGAAATACTAAGGCAGGTCTGGCAACTTTCTACATTTTTCTTCGGTATTATATAAAAAAAATTTTTCCAATTTTTTTCGAATTAAAACTTTTAACATTTTTGTCAAAAGCAATATTTTTCTCAAACGAAAGCTTAGACCATTTCCATTAAGACCTTTGTGGTCTATTAGTGGTGCAAAAAATAGAGATAAACATATAAAAAGTAGGGGTTGAATGATATATTTTAGCTGTATGGATGGGAAAAAGGGCCGTTCGACCAAAATGCCAAAATTAATTGTAACTTGTATGATATCTATGAGATGAAACAAGTAAAAGCGTTAAGTTCGGCCATGCCGAATCTTATATACCCTCCACCATGGATAGCATGTGACCTCACAAAATAACTCAAACCTAAAGAAAATAACACCGATAAACACAAAAAAATATAGTAGATGAGAAAAGTAGGAACCACAACAAGTTAGACGCTATATATGGGAGCTATATCTAAATATAGACCGATATGGCCCATTTGCAATCCCAAACAACCTGCAACTATAAGAAGTATTTGTACCAAATTTGATCAACCTAGCTCTATTATTGCGGACTGTATTATTGTTATCGTGATTACCACAGAAGGACGGACAGACGGACATGGCTAAATCGTCTTAGAATTTTACGACGATTAAGAATATATATACTTTATGGGGTCTCAGATCAATATTTAGAAGTGTTACAAACGGAGTAACAAAATGAATATACCCCCACCCTATGGTGGAGGGTATAAAAATGATATCACTATGACTGATGTCACTTAAAACTTTTTTTTGTTTAGATTGAGGCATACTATTTTATAAAAACCAAAACAAACAAAAATTGTATGATAAAGTTTTTTAAAAAAAAAATTCTTTAAAATTCCAATTTTCATGGAAGATACCTTAGTATTTGGACCATAATTTGAACGGGTGAGACATTGTTACTAAGTATCTTCCTGATTTTGATCTATAAAATCTTGATCAGCCGCTTTCTTTATTGTATACTGAAAAATATTTGTATGTACTGCCAACAAAAAAAATGTTGTTGCTATCTCGAGAGTATAGTGTATATTGTAGACTTCATTCCAAACAATTTAAATTTTTATTCCGTTTGTAGTAAATATATTAATATGTAACGGGCGTGACATGCCAATGTAACGGGTGTGACATAGTCTCAATCTATAGGAGTAATAAGTAGAACGAAATATTGTCCAAGATTTATTAGCCAACATACATCTATTAAACTATTTTTTTTTTCTGCGAAATCAAAGTCGTTTTATTCACAAAATCATATTCAAATTGCCGACTTTCATTATCACATAGAGTAAAAACGTACAAATACAAAATTCTTTGCCAAAAACATCTCAAAAACGCTTTCTCTTTTGTATCAATGTTTATGACAGTTCTATTTTTTCATTTTCTACAAAGAATTAATTCCCAAATTAGAATACGCTGTGCGTTCCGCTGGAATATTATAAACAGAACTCCTTTCAAAATATTGTTTAGGTCGGTTATTCTCGATTTTTTTTGTTTGCCACCTCTTTTCTAAAATTATTGATATTCGTTAACTCCATTTGAGAAATATACTTATGCCTTTTATTCCAGAACCAATCAAAACCTTTTAACAAGGAATGATTTAAATTTACCTTATGGACCTTCATCGTTCTCTTAATGATTGCCCCCCTATTTATCTATTATTTTATTTTTCAGTTTATGCCGAAATTTCTGCTTTTTATTATTTAATTTCATACTTGAAATAAAATTAATAAATAGACAATATTTTTAAATCGATTAAACATTATTTATGGTCTTTGCGTAACGGGTGTGACAAATCTTAGAATGCAAATTCTAGCGTAAATATTGCAATGATGCTGAAACATTTTGATTTACTTTATACTATATAACCTTGACTTAACTTACACAAAAGATGATATATGTATGAATATCTACATAAAATGTATTTAATTTAACTTTTTGTATATTTTCCGTATCGGTTGTAACAGACAAAACACTCCAAGATACAAAACCGTTTGCAGGCACTGAATATTTTCCAAAAGTTACGAGTTTTACACTAAACTACTCTTAAGGCTGTGTACTTTCGTGTAGTCAAAAGATAAATTCAGAAAATAAAAAAGTATGTCGGAAAAATTTTTCATTTTAGTTCAACTGTAAAAGTAGTGCATCCAACAATTTTATAATACCCTGTAGAAACTCATTGGTAGGAAATAAAATATTCCTAAACTTCATCAACTCTTCGTGAATTTCTAAAATTCAATTGTTCGTGATGTCCCGTATGGTAATTTTTTTGCAAAAATCTGATTTATTTATTTATGTGTGATTGGGTCAGTTTACTTGGAATCACCCTACATGAAATTAACGTTTTCAGCCCTCATAATTTCCTTTAATTTGAATGGTACATCGGCTTTATCGAGCTTATACTTCAAAAAATATGGTTCAGGTACCTTCCATGAAAATTGGAATTTTAGAAAAAAAAAGTTTAAAAAAAACTACCATAAAAAATTGGTTTTGGTTTCATAGTAAAATAGTATGCCTCAATCTAAACAAAAAAATGTTTTTAGGTCTCGGACACAAAAAAATTTTAGCTGCATAGTGTAATTATTTCCGGATGGGGAAAAATTTCAATTTCTGGATGCGCCAAAATGTCAAAATTAATGGACGTTTTAATAGTGTAATTAATTTTTGTAAGGATTGCTTCAAACTGAAGACAATGCATTGCTGATATTTATAGTTTTGTTTTCGTGGTCTGAATTTGTAATCGTTTTTTTAATTTCATTTTTCGTTGTGGCAGCTCATATAATTAACTTGAAGAATATTGGGATTTTCTAAAAACACACTATCAAAGTCGAACAATATAACGGGTTTTCCAATAGGAATGATATGATTTTGAAGTCACGTTTCGGTCATTTGTAATATGTCATTATCTGTCATTTGTTTTTCATTGTATTCAGTAGTGTTTACAATTTCATCATGGAGGGATATACGCAAGAACAACGTTTACAAATTATTCAGTTTTATTATCAAAATAATCGTTCTCCAATTGTAACTTTTCGTGCGCTAAGTCCTTTTTTTTTCAAAATTCCAAAAAAAACGCTTTCCAGTCGATCTACGACCCTGACACCCATGAGCAATATTTGAGCTCTCATTAAGAGCTATCTTTTTGCCATTGACCGATTCCCGATCCGACGTACCCTTAAGGAGCTAAAGCAAAAATAAACTTTCCGTTCACATTTGAAAATGATGCTAATTACATTTTTTTTAATCCAAAAATACACTTTCCAGTCGACCTACGACCTTGGCACCCATGAGCGATATTTTAGGTCTCGTTAAGAGCTATATTTTTGCCATTGACCGATTCCCGATCCGACGTACCCTTAAGGAGCTAGAGCAAAAATAAGCTTTCCGTTCACATTTGAAAATGATGCTGTCCTTTTTTTATCCAAAAAAACACTTTTCAGTCGACCTACGACCTTGACAATATTTTAGCTCTCGTTAAGAGCTATCTTTTTGCCATTGACCGATTCCCGATCCGACGTACCGTTAAGGAGCTAGAGCAAAAATAAGCTATCCGATCACATTTGAAAATGATGCCAAAAAAATTCTTTAAATCCAAAAAAAAACTTTCCAGTCGACCTACGATCTTGACACCAATGAGCAATATTTTAGCTCTCGTTAAGAGCTATCTTTTTGCCATTGACCGATTGTGGCTACGCTCCACACAGCAAATGAAACAATTGAATTGTTGCGAGAAAAGTTTGCAGATTCGATTATTTCAAGAAATTGAGATATTGAATGGCCTCCAAGAAGTTGTGATTTAACGCCATTAGACTATTTCTTGTGGGGTTATTTGAAGTCATTGGTCATTCGAAATAAACCAGACTCTCTTTAAGCTTTACAAGTCAATATTGAACGTGCCGTTCATGACATATACTACTTGATTTAATGGAAAAGGTGCTCGAAAATTGGGTTCATCGTTCCTGCAGAAGAAGTCGTGCAGGCCATTTGAATGACGCTTTATTTAGAACTTAATTGTATCGATTGTACTTCACATTAAATAAAAAAAACTTTTGAATTTCCTTAACAATAAGTGTGTGTTTTTTTCAAAGAAATCAAATCACTCTTATTGGAAAACCTTGTATTACAGCTGCGGATCTGTGCAAACTCTTTGAAAAATTAATTTTTGCAAGCGTCAAATTTACCATTATGTATTCCAAAAAAAATTCTCTTGAAATTCAAATTTTTTTATATAAAACTGGTTAAGAAAAGTTGTACTGGTAAATACGAAAGTTCATGTACACTCAAAAAAAATTTTTTTCAGTGTATAAAAATTTTTTCTTGTACATACCTCCCTCTTATCCAAAAAATCATTCAAATCGGTTCAGCCGTTTGGCTGTTATCAATTTTGGCCAAAAAAAAAGGGTTCGAATTTCCTATAGTGCATATATACTCTATATATGGGCATTTCCAACGAGATGTCAACCGCAGCCAAAAAATTTAAAGTCTATAAAAGTATGTTGTTTTACTATTTTTTTATCTATCCAATTTAACTAATTTTCCCAAAAACTACATTTATTAATAACACATTTTGAGTGCAAATTCGAATAATTGCAAAATTTATGTTTTAAACATTTGTATTGCATGTTATTTTCTGATTAATGGTCTCTCTTTTAAATCTTGATTTATATTTAAGGGATATAAGAAAAATAATTTTTGTTGTGAAAATAAATATATTGAATATAAAAAATCATTTATAATCAACCTTTGGATGTCTAGTTGCATAAAAAGTAAAAAAATAAACATAAAAAGAACGATGGAATAAAATGTCGCTTAATATTTTTGAATAAAATAAAAAAAAGACATTTTAAAATTAGTCGCATTAAAATATTCCTTCAGGTATCCCTGAAATCAGTGTTAGATTGGTTTGCTTTGAAGGCGACTTCAGTTTTTGTCGCGTGCGAATGGCTAGGTTTTTTGTAATTATCTTGAAAACGAACAATTGGGCAAAATCAACCTTAGCACCAATTATAGTGCTAATCAAGAGCTATAAGTTTCGCCTTTTGTCAAAATGAAATAATGTTTTGGCATATGTTTTTTTCACTTTGAATGTGAATAGGTACGAATGATGCATTCGACATTGGAGAAATGCCCATATGGATATTTTTTATAAAAATTTAAAATTTATTTAATTTCCGCGAAAAGTGATCGATATAAACTTTTAGATAAAATTAGTGTTTTTTATGAAAAGTACACGGAAAAAGCTTTAAGAAATAATATTTTCTATTTTTAATGTCTTATGCTTCGTAGTATTAAAATTGACTTGAAAAAAAGCCAAAGCTCAAAAAAGAAATATTTTTTGAGCTTTGGTTTTGGCCTTGCACTCTGCCTCCAATTTTCATTTATTTTTTTATATTGTGGGTCATTACTCCCACCTACTAGAGTAACATTTTCTGAGAATTTGAGGAAGATTTAATTTTTGACCTGTGACACTTGAGAAAGAACTACCCATATGTATATCGAAAACACTTTGGGAAAAATTTCTAAATACAATAGGTAATTACTTCTGGATGGGAAAAAAGGTCCGTTTGACCAAAATGTCAAAATTAAATGACGGTTGCATAGTTTTGTTAATTTTTTGTAAGGATTGCTTCAAAAAACTGAAGACAATTTATTGCTGATATTTATGAATTTGTTTTCGTGGTCTGAATTTGTAATCGTTTTTTATTTTATTTTTCGTAGTGGCAGCTCATATACATAATTAAATTGAAGATATTGGGTTTCTAAAAAAATATTTAAAAAAATTTGTCACCACAAAATACTCATAAAGTTAGACAATCTACTGTTTTTGTTTTTTTTTTCAAATGCATTAAAGAAATAGTTCACAGCTTTAGCAAAAAATTTCGTTTGCATAGTGTAATCGGGTAATCGGCATCCTTTTAGTTAAATCCATATTTGTCACACCTCTATAATTCCCCAATTCATTTAGATATTCTTATATGAATGAGATAATATTCACACATTCGTACATCAGTATGTTATCAGCAACTCCTGCATTTTTTTGTCACATCCTAAATCCAAATAACTTGTGATGGAGGGGGTATACGAGTACCTACTAACTAGTAAATTGATACGGCTTAGTTGCCGTATCTAACAAAAACACGCACTCACACACACACAGAAACACTTTCACCTAAACGATATTTTTTTCGCATTACACATACTTTTTTCTTTCGTATTATTCTTATGCTTCTTCTGCTTTAGTTTCCTTTATCGCAAAGCGCACACTTTGAAAATGGTTTCCGTTATTTTTTTGCTTTGCTTTGCTTTGTTTCTTTCACGTCTTAGGCAATTTGTTGATAATGATGACAATGATGCCTGACAGAATGGCAGAATTACTAAATGACAGACTAAGACTTGGTTGATGCAAACTATGCTTTGATTTGCTCACTTTATTGAGAGAGAGAGAAAAAGAGTACAAACTCGGATTTGAGATAATTTTTTGAAATTTTAATTTTTTTCTACACAATTTCTAGTTAAAATTTGCCATCTGGATTTTTGATTTATTTTATTTTGTTTTGTTTTGGGGGGATCGAGCGACCAAAGTTAGACGAGCGCACAACAACAACCGTTCGCGACGACAATCGGTGCACATCTGATTCTGACGGAATGTTTGAATCAATGAATGAATGCATCCGAAAATTTCATACAATTTCCATATGTACAAAGTTTTCATACACATTCCCGTCGTCCTCATCCTCGTTGTCGTTGGCACCGTCGTCGCCATCGCCATCGTTGCTGGTGTGGGTGGTTATGTTTTTATTTCGGGTGAATGTGGCGGGGTGGGGAGGTGAGAGGTTAACAAAACACAAATTCTAATTGCAATGCAACACAATCTTATTCGGGCTCCTCTGCTTCTTTGTTGTATACGTAGATGCTTTCGTGGGCTCTTCTTGCAGTCGTCGCGCGTAGGCATCATACACACACTCTCACTATCTTCGTTATTATCATTTATACATATAGTCACCACAATCATGGTTGCCACATTTCTTACATTTCCACTAAACTTGGTAACTTTTGATAAAAGTTAAGTAGTGGAAAGGAATCTCCTTTATTTTATCAAAAACAAAAAAAAATCCCCCAATACTCAAAGAATGCACAGTGGAGGTGAGAATGTCATGTTTACACAAGACTACACATTTTGCAAGTTTTAGAAACAAATTGAACTAATTTTTATTTGCTGAATGCAGAATTCACCAGAATAACTTCATTTTGCGAGATACCAGACACAATAGAAATCGGCTAAGGTCAGGCGGAGCCGACTATATAATACTCGGAAACGATTACTATACACCCAGGAAAATAATTGGTTGGAATTCGATTGTAACAATAAACCAGTAAGGAAAGGCTAAAGTCGGGCGGGGCCGACTATATAATACCCTACACCACTCTCGTAATATTGAATAACTCAGATATATAAATTTTGTAATTCATGTATAAATTGTTTACATAAATTTACTTTTGGGACATTTTATACTTAAATAATACCCTGTACCACAGTGTGGTGTAGGGTATAAAAACGATTGGATCTAAAGAGCCAAATCGGATGAAACATATACATGAGAGCTATAGTTAAATCTTAACCGATTTTCTTCAAATTCGGCAATGTTGGTTCATGGATCAAGAAACTCTACCATTCTAAATTTCAAAACGATTGGATGTAAAATACAGCTTCTATAGAACTAAAGGGCCAAATCGGACGAAACATATATATGGGAGCTATAGCTAAATCTTAACCGATTTTCTTCAAATTCGGTAGTGTTGGTTCATGGATCAAGAAACTCTACCATTCTAAATTTCAAAACGAGTGGATGTAAAATACAGCTTCTATAGAACTAAAGGGCCAAATCGGACGAAACATATATATGGGAGCTATAGCTAAATCTTAACCGATTTTCTTCAAATTCGGTAGTGTTGGTTCATGGATCAAGAAACTCTACCATTCTAAATTTCAAAATGATTGGATGTAAAATACAGCTTCTACAGGACTAAAGAGCAAAATCGGACGAAACATATATATGGGAGCTATAGCTAAATCTTAACCGATTTTCTTCAAATTCTGCAATGTTGGTTCATGGATCAAGAAACTCTACCATTCTAAATTTCAAAACGAGTGGATGTAAAATACAGCTTCTATAGAACTAAAGGGCCAAATCGGACGAAACATATATATGGGAGCTATAACTAAATCTTAACCGATTTTCTTCAAATTCGGTAGTGTTGGTTCATGGATCAAGAAACTCTACCATTATAAATTTCAAAATGATTGGATGTAAAATACAGCTTCTACAGGACTAAAGAGCAAAATCGGACGAAACGTATATATGGGAGCTATAGCTAAATCTTAACCGATTTTCTTCAAATTCGGTAGCGTTGGTTCGTGGATCAAGAAACTCTACCATTCTAAATTTCAAAACGATTGGATGTAAAATACAGCTTCTATAGGACTAAAGGGCCAAATCGGACGAAAGATATATATGGGAGCTATATCTAAATCAGAACCGATTTCAACCAAATTGAATAGCGATCTTAACAGCTGCGAAATACTCTAAACTGCAAAATTTCAGAACGATCGGAGTGAAATTGCGACCTGTAGTCGACGAACAACTTTACATGGACAGACGGACGGACAAACATGGTTAAATCGACTCAGGTAGTGATTCTGAGTCGATCGGTATACTTTAAGGTGGGTCTAGCTGTGTTTTTTCAGGTGTTACAAACATCTGCCGTGAAACAAACTTATAATACCCTGTACCACAGTGTGGTGTAGGGTATAAAAATAGTGCTAGCACCGTGTGTCGGTTGTATTTATGGGTTTTCCAACAAGAGGTGTTATTTTGAATCACCCGGTATTTCGGTATCTGTCACTTTTGAAACTTTTATTCTTTGACATCTGACAAGTAGAAACTACGCCATTACTAACCAGTAAGGAAAGACAGAAAGTCGGGCGGGGCCAAACTCTCTCTGCCGATTTTCGTACTGATCGGATATAAAACACGGTTTCTACAGAGCTTACATGTCAAATCGGGTGTAACATATACTATATTGGGACTATGTTTAAATCTGAACCGATTTTCCCCGAATTTGGCAGTGTTCATACATGTAATAAGAAAACTCTCTCTGTTAAATTTCGTACTGATCGGATATAAAACACGATTTCTACAGCGCTTAAATGTTAAATCGGGTGGAACATATATATGGGGGCTATATCTAAATCTGAACCGATTTTCCCCGAATTGCGCAGTGTTTTTTCATGTAATAAGAGAACTTTCGCTGCCGAATTTCGTACAGGTCGGATGTAAAATACAGCGCTTTCATGTCAAATCGGGTGTAACATATATATTGGGACTATGTTAAAATCTGAACCGATTTTTCCCGAATTTGGCAGTGTTCATACATGTAATAAGAAAACTCTCTCTGTTAAATTTCGTACTGATCGGATATAAAACATGAGTTCTACAGCGCTTAAATGTTAAATCGGGTGAAACATATATATGAGGGCTATATCTAAATCTGAACCGATTTTTCCCGAATTTGGCAGTGTTCATACATGTAATAAGAAAACTCTCTCTGTTAAATTTCGTACGGATCGGATATAAAACACGATTTCTACAGCGCTTAAATGTTAAATCGGGTGAAACATATATATGGTGGCTTTATCTAAATCTGAACCGATTTTCCCCGAATTTGGCAGTGTTTATTCATGTAATAAGAGAACTCTCTCTGCCAAATTTCGTACTGATCTGATTTAAAATACAGTTCCTATAGCGCTTACATGTCAAATCGGGTGAAACATATATATGGGGGCTATATCTAAATCTGAACGGATTTTCTCCGAATTTGGTAGTGTTCATTCACGTAATAATAAAACTCTCTCTGCCGAATTTCATAAAGATCGGATGTAAGATGTGGTTTCTACAGCGCTTACATGTCAAATCGGGTGAAACATATATATGGGGACTATATCCAAATCTGAACCGATTTTAACCAATTTCAATAGGGATCGTCCTTGGGCCAAAAAAGAGCACTATGCTAAATTTCATCACAATCGGACCATAAATACGACCTGCACTTTGATTACAAGAATACATGGACAGACAGACGGACATGGCTAAATCGACTCAGAAAGTGATTCTGAGTCGATCGGTATAATAAACAATGGGTCTATCTCTTCTCCTTTTACTTGTTACAAACAAATGCACAAAGTCATAATACCATGTACCACAGTGTGGTGTAGGGTATATAAATGGAACGATACATGATTCAACAACGCATTGAAATTATTAAAATTCGAAAAATCGAAAATCATCTTGACTGAAGAGGCCCATTTCCAACTCGGTGACTACGTCAACAAGAAAATTGTCGCATCTGGGGCTCGGAAAACCCAAGAGTTATCGTTGAGAAGCCTCTCCATCCTCAACGTGTGACGGTTTGGAGCGGTTTATGGTCCGGCGGGGTCATTGGACCTTACTTTTTCGAAAATGAGGTTGGATCAACAGTTACGGTGAATAGATTGCGCTATCGAAAGATGATTAATGATTTTTTATGGTCGGAGTTGGATGGTATTGATTTGGACAATGTTTAATTTCAACAAGACGTCGCTACGTGCCACACAAGCAACAAAACCATTGCTCTGTTACGGGAAAAGTTTCCGGACCGTGTTATCTATCGAAGAGGTGATCACAATTGGCCACCGAGATTTTGTGATTTAACACCTTGCGACTTCTTCCTTTGGGGCCACGTGAAAGATAAGGTCTACGCCAACAGCCCAGCGTCGATTCAAGACCTCAAAGATGAAATTCGTAAGGCTATCGAGGACATAGGGCAGCCACTTTGCGATTTGGTTATGGAAAATTTTATGAAAAGGATATGGTCCTGTAAGCGTGGTCGTAGTTGCCATTTGGCTGATGTTGTTTTTCATTATTAACGGCATACCTTCCTCTTTATTATGAAATAAACTTCCGATCATTTATCTCAAAAAATTGCATTTTTCTTTGAATACCAAAATAACACCTCTTGTTGGAAAACCCATTATTATATACATACGGACGGACATTGCTCACTCCTTCGATGTGTCCGATCCTCCTTCCTGTAAAGTGAGGGGATTAATAGAGATTGAGCCACATATTTTAGCATAACTCGAGAACCATTTATCCGAATTGGTTCAGAAATGTTTTAAAGAATCCAAAATGAATTAGCCTTCAACTTCTTTCAATATAATTTCACCCGTTCAGCTGTGTCGAAGAAATCTTGCGATATTGCGAAAAATAAAGTTTTCGGATACAATTTGTAATAAGTGTTTAAATTGAAGCCTCTTCAAAACTTCAAAAAATGTACAATTATTTATTTTTATTATTTTATTGTAAAATCTGATCGGTCATGAATAAAAAGAGACCATTCCGAAGAAAAATCGAACATAATTTAATTAATCTGAAACGGTTTTCTTCAAATTACGCAAAATTCGTTATTTTGTTATGGAAATCCTCTGCACTACATTACACAGTGCGCTTACATGCGAAATCAAAAGGAACGTATTCTATATAAGAGCTATGTATAATAAATCTGTACCGATTTTCACTATTATATAAAATTTTTTATAATGATCGGGAGTAAAACACGGCTTCTATAGCGCTTAGGTATGGACACATATGTATGGACATATGTACAGGGTGGCGCAGAATGAGCTATATGGTTTAAATTGGTTATATCTTTTTTATTTATGCGATTATTATAATTTTTTTTTAAATACAGTATATTATTGGGGATTTTTTTGCAATAAGCTTTGAAAAATTATATCCTGTAAGTGATGTCCATTTTCTGCTTCGCACATACGTGTTCTTTTTAGCATATTTTCCATAACATTTCGCAAAATTTCGGAAAAATTCAATTATTTTTGTACGTTGTTCGATTCATAATTAATTCTCCAAGTCTCCTTCACAAAATGCTGAAAAAAAACAAAGAAAGAATAATAACTGAAAAAGTTATAAAGAATTCAAACCATATAGCTCATTCTGCACCACCCTGTATATAGTCTGATTTTTTTTGTGACATGTGTCAAAGTCGAAAATGTGAAGTTCCTTGTCTATAAGGCCTAGACAAACACGCTTTCAGCCTTGAAAGACAACATTACAACACTAAAAGCGTGGCAAAAATGTAAATTTTTTCCGGACCGGAAGGTACTCTAAAAGCATTACACATAATTTCAAGTAACAGGTGGCGCAAAAGTAACCTTTCGATGTTATGTTAGACGCGATTGGCGGTCAGCAGCTAACAGCTGATGCACCGTCTGGACTTTGTACGGAAACATCTTCAAATCTTGTACCAAAATTCGCTGTAGAGACCGTCGACTGATACCCATTTGCGTGGCACGTCGTCTGGTCGATGTCGACGGCGCTTCCATGACATCCTCGGCTACAGCAGCAATATTCTCTGCAGAACGGCTACTCCGGGGTCTGCCACGCCTGGCAGCATCTCGTGTTGTGCCAATCTCTTCGAGGCGAGCGGCTAAACGTCGCAGTGTTTCACCAGTAGGCGTTGGACGGCCAGGAAATCTGTGCCAAAGTCACCGACCGATTATTGGTCAAATAAATAGTCAGCAATATTCCGCGTTCTGGAGCAGTGTAGCGTAACATTGTTTATTAACGTGTATTTCGCATGTGTTTACTACACAAATGTCAAAACAGAACTGACATTAGGGGCACTCGCAAAATTTATAGCATTTTCTGATAGGAGGATTACTTTTGCGCCACCTTGTATTTATTTTTAGTACAAAATGGTCGCTTTCTGTGTGAGGTAACAAAACGCGCGGGGCCACTTCGCCTACTTTTAACAAGGTGATAGCGACAGATCAAATACTACTATATTACAAAGGATTCAGATAGGTAGTATAGAAGTTATTAGAGAATCAATACTCGTATATAGGTTCTAGAAGTAGTCGAACATAGCCTGAGATAGAAAAAAAATTGCCACGCTAAATTTTAAGTCAGTCAGTTACTTCTTTCGAGAGTTATCGTGCGCACAAGCCAGACAGATAGATGGACGGGCGGAAGGACGGACGGACATTCGCATTGTTTTCTTCGTTGGGATGCTTTTAAAAAATAGAAAAAAATATGTTTGTTGCAAATATGTACAATTTTTTCGTGCCAGCAAAAAATTTTTTTTTGGAAAAACTTAATCCTTTTTCCATTCACTGTTTCTACGTGAAAGAGCATTTCAAACATTTGTAGCCATAATAATTGCCTCTAATAACGGGTTTTCCAATAGGGATGATATGATTTTGAAGTGACGTTTCGGCCATTTGTAATATGTCATGATCTGTCATTTGTTTTTCAGTAGTGTTTAGAATTTCATCATGGAGAGATATACGCAAGAACAACGTTCACAAATTATTCAGTTTTATTATCAAAATAATCGTTCTCCAATTGCAGCTTTCGCTAAATCCATTTTTTTTAAATCCCAAAAAACACTTTCCAGTCGACCTACGACTTTGTTTTAGCCCTGGTTAAGAGCTATCTTTTTGCCATTGACCGATTCCCGATCCGACGTACCGTTAAGGAGTTAGAGCAAAAATAAACTATCCGTTCACATTTGAAAATGATGCTAAGTCCATTTTATTTTTAAATCCAAAAAAAAAACACTTTCCAGTCGACCTACGACCTTGACACTCATGAGCATATTTTAGCTTTCGTTAAGAGCTATCTTTTTGCCATTGACCATTTGTTAGATTCGATTATTTCAAGAAATTGTTATATTGAATGGCCTCCAAGAAGTTGTGATTTAACACCATTAGACTATTTCTTGTGGGGTTATTTGAAGTCATTGGTCTTTCGAAATAAACCAGACTCTCTTCAAGCTTTACAAGTCAATATTGAACGTGCCATTCATGACATACGACTTGATTTAGTGGAAAAAGTGCTCGAAAATTGGGTTCCTTGAATTCGTTCCTGCAGAAGAAGTCGTGGAGGCCATTTGAATGACGTTTTATTTAGAACTTAATTGTATCGATTGTACTTCACATTAAATAAAAAACTTTTGAATTTCCTTTCGTGTTTTTTTTGTCAAAGAAATCATATCACTCTTATTGGAAAATCCTGTATAAAGCTGAGTTTAGACGATTGCCAGATCGGCAAACGTTATCAACCCTGTTAAAGTGCTGCAAATATACGGGCAATTTCAGATTGTTAGGCAAAGGTGAATTGACAGTTCAGACGATTGCAAGAAAACATTACAATTTCATATATTTACAATATATTTTGTAAATATGTATATGCAGGATTGCCAATAAAAATACATTATATACAGTGTTGCAAATAAAATGATTTTCTGGCAATGGCGCCGTTGTCACATGCATAAACTTCGAACATATAACAATCAGCAAATTATCTCGCAATGACTTTTCTGCTAACGTTGCAAACAAAAATTGTATGTTCACACGGTTGTAAATTCACAGGGTTGCATTTTTCCGCCATTTTTCTGGCAATGTTGTCCGATCTGCAAATCGTATGTACTTACCTTAACGCGTTTTTCGGACCTAAACTTTAAAAAATACGGTTAAAATATTATATATAACCTCAATGAAAGTCGGAATTTAAAAAAACTTTACCACAAAATAAATTTGGTTTTGATTTTATGGAATATTGAGGCATACTGAATCTACACAAAAAAAAAGTTTCAGGTCTCTGAAACAAAAAACAATTTTGTAGCATAGTGTAATGTTCATTCATTTCATTTATTATGTCAGCAAATTGGATGTTGCTTTCGGAAAATAATAAAGGTAATCATATCGGTAACTTTTTTTAAAATGTTTTGGTAGCAAAGATCAAAGAAAATAAAGTTATAAAGAAGTTCCGTCCAGTAGCGAGTAGTAAATCAGTGACGAATGAATAGAAATTTGATTTCATTGAATGATTTTTTAGCGTATTTTAAGACCGATTTTCGGGATTTTGTTTTAATTATCAGATTTAGAAAAATAATATCGATCGCTCAGTACCAAAAAAAAATCAAAAAAAGACTCCAGAAAACTATTTTTTCGCCTTCGAAAAACATTCCTATTCGTTCGTAACTCACGCAAATGTAAACAAAGTCAAGACGGAACATGTGTATAATTAAGAGTCTGTGGCAAAGATAAGCGTGGCAACCCTAATTACAACATCATCATGATGTTGTGTGAGACATATGCGAGAGCACAAGAGAACCCAGAGACTACGTTTTATGTTGGTTGGGGTTGCATGCAACATGCTGGCAGGTCTGAATGACTGGATAGTGGATATCTGCTCTCCAACCGGATGCAAATGTTTGATAACACTCCCTCACACACACAGACACTCAACGACCACATGCCGCACTGCGAATACGCACACTTGCATACAGCCACACTGAGAACACCCGCACATTCAGTTACACACACACAGTACACGTTCATTGTCCACTTTGTCAGTTTACTTGTTTCGTTTTCTTTCCTTTTTCCTTTTCTTCTTCTGTTTTATATCAGCAACAGTTCTTTTGATTTTGTGTTTGTGTTGGCGTACTTGTGTTTATTGTTGTCTTCTCTTTAACTCGTGTTGACTGGGCACAGATATCGTAAGAAAAATAGTTTTAGAGATAAACAATAACAAAAGCAGCAGCAAATTCCGAAAAATTCTATAAATTTTGTAATAATCTGGAAATTGTACCTAGTGATTGCATTTACAAATTTGCCATTAAAACAAAGACATGGGGACTTTAGGGAAGGGGATTTTAGGGACACCCTCCTAACGCTAACGCTACAGAGAGTAGTGAGTATATTAATTAATAAGGTCCTAAATAGTGATGTCAAACGGGAAATCCCGATCCCGAAAATCCCCAACCCGAAAAATCCCGCATCCCGGGATTTTATAAAATGAATCCCGGGACATTTTAATTATAATATATGAAGCTGTTTCGTATAAAATATTAAGTGTTAGATAGATACACTATGTCGAAAATTTAAACTAATGAAGCAAGTTGTTAACATCAAAAAACATTGGAAAATAATATAAAGGGTTTTCCAACAAGAAGTGTTATTTTGGTATTCAAAGAAAAATGTAATTTTTTGAGATAAATGATCGGATGTTTATTTCATAATAAAGAGAAAGGTATGCCGTTATTAATGAAAAACAACATCAGCCAAATGGCCACCACGACCACGCTTACAGGACCATATCCTTTTCATGAAATTTTCCATAACCAAATCGCAAAGTGGCTGCCCTTTGTCCTCGATACCCTCACGAATTCTATCTTTGAGGTCTTGAATCGACGCTGGGCTGTTGGCGTAGATCTTATCTTTCACGTGGCCCCAAAGGAAGAAGTCGTAAGGTTTTAAATCACAAGATCTCGGTGGCCAATTGAGATCACCTCTTCGAGAGATAACACGGTCCGGAATCTTTTCCCGTAATAGAGGAATGGTTTCGTTGCTTGTGCGGCACGTATCGCCGTCTTGTTGAAAGTAAACGTTGTCCAGATCAATACCATCCAACTCCGACCAATTCACCGTAACTGTTGATCCAACCTCATTTTCGAAAAAGTAAGGTCCAATGACCCCGCCGGAACAATAACCGCACCAAACAGTCACACGTTGAGGATGGAGTGGCTTCCCAACGATAACTCTTGGGTTTTCCGAGCCCCAGATGCGACAATTTTGCTTGTTGACGTAGCCACCGAGGTGGAAATGGGCCTCATCAGTCATGATGATTTTTCAATGATTTTAGATTTTTCGAATTTTTAGTAATGGCATAGTTTCTACTTGTCAAATGTCAAAGAATAAAAGCTTCAAAGGTGACAGCGACCGAAATAGGGTGATTCAAAATAACACCTTTTTTGGAAAACCCTGTACAAGTAAACTTAAAACAAGAATACAAATGGAGTTTGTGTCCAACAAAACGAAGAATATTGTATTCCATTCTTTCAATTTATAAAAAAAAATCCTAATATAAAATCTGATTTAGTCAAACTGATTTCTAAAGTTGAAAAAAAACTATCGTGGTTTTATGATAGAAAATTATAACGTCAATAATAATTAAGACAACTATGGATCAAAATTATTACATAGCTAAGATATTGTGGAATATTTAAATAAAAGTTATTATTTTTAACAAAAGTTAATTTAATTTATTAAATTAAAACTGAACTACCAGATACTTGCATTGACTGTCAGACCGGTATAAGGAAAATCGCCAATGGACTGAGACCATAGCGACCATCATTGGCATCGTCATTCGCTGGGATCGACAGGCTGTCATTAAATCTCTGGAGACTACATCCATATATTTGCCAAAATAGTCCTCGACTACCGCATATCTTTTAACAAAATGTCTGAGCAGTTTAACATATACCCCAAATGGGCAACTGTGCATAGGGATATCCCTAGAACTGCAATGCCAGTGATCTTGCTAGGAAAGCGAAGGCATTAAAAATTCTCGAAGAATTTACATACATTAGTGCGCCACTGTCTTAGCTTTGGCTTAGGCAATAGGCAGTCATGTTATCCACTGAGAGATGGACAAAAATGTACACCTGTAGGGTAGCAAAACAAATCTGGCCACGATACGACCTGAGAAGGTCTAAATACTTTCACGCACTGGAGAGAAAAAACTGTCTACGCTAGGTCAGTTCTGACGGGATTATAATAAGTTCTGTATAGAGGTGTCAAACGGGATTGGTTTTCATAAATCCCAGGATTAGGGATTTTTAATTTGCAAATCCTGGGATCACGGGATTTTTCGGGATCCCGAAATTTGTCGATATTCCGGGATTTTCGGCATAAATCGGGATTTTTATCCCCTCACCTTAGAGAGGAGGGATTTTTCGGGATCACGAAATTTGTCGATATTCCGGGATTTTCGGAATAAATCGGGATTTTTATCCCCTCACCTTAGGGAGGACGGTATACATATATCATTCGCTACGAGCCAAAAGTGTAACACACGGAAGGAGTAACCTAAGACCCAAGTATGTTTGGCGGAAATCCGTTTTGGGTCATTTTAAGTCATTTGAGCAATGCCCGTCCGTCTGTCTGTAAGTCTGCCTGCTGGCTGGTGCGCACGATAACTCTCGAAAGGAGTAACCGATTGACTTCAAACTTGGTATGCGGTAATATTTTTCTCTATATCCGGCTAAGTTGGAAGATGGGCCATAATGGTCCACACCTTCTAGTACCTGCCCCACAAAGGGTTATCTTTTAGTGAAATATTGATTATTTAATACCTTTTATACTACTTACTCGAATCTTCTGAAATTTCACACATAGTATTAGTTAGTCGCTAACACGTCAAGAAAACTGGGCACTTCCCTTTTTTGTACGTCCCACACAAATGGACCATTTTGCACCAAAACTTAACTGCTTATGGCTTTAATATCATTTTCACACAAATACTTGAAATTTTGTACAGTGTAATGATTTTATAGCACCTAGAGTCCCGAGAAAAGTTGGCGTTATTGGCACGTCCTTTTTGGTACCTCCCACACAAATGGGCCATTTTGTCCAAAAGAAAACAGTTTTTATCTTATATAATTTAATTAAATTTATAATAATTTAATTAAAACAAAAAAAAATAAAATGTAAGGTAGGGGTTTCAGAAGTCGGTTTACCCGACTGAACTTTCTTACTTGTTTATTTTTCATATTGTGATATTTCGAAATGGAACATAAACATTTTAGATCAGTTTTAATTTAATTTGAATAAGGATAGAAAAAGCTAAAGCATAAATTAACTTTTATTAAAATATTTCACAACATCTTAGCTATTGAATAATTTTGGTGCCATTCGTCGTCTGAATTATTATTGACGTTATAATTTTCTATCATTAAACCACGAAAAATATTTTTTCAACTTGAAAAATCAGTTTGACTAATTCCGTTTTTATGAGAACCAAATCGATTGTGTATCCAAATCAGATTTTATATTAGAATTTTTTCATAAATTGGAAAGAATAGAATACAATTTTCTTCGTTTTGTGCGACACAAACTCCATTTGTGTTCTTGTTTTAAGTTTACTTGTTTATAATTAAATTTATGATTTACAGGGTTTTCCAAAAAGAGTGATATGATTTCTTTGAAAAAAACACACTTATTGTTAAGGAAATTCAAAAGTTTTGCATTTAATGTGAAGTACAATCGATACAATTTAGTTCTAAATAAAACGTCATTCAAATGACCTCCACGACTTCTGCAGGAACGAATTCGATGAACCCAATTTTCGAGCACTTTTTCCACTAAATCAAGTCGTATGTCATGAATGGCACGTTCAATATTGACTTGTAAAGCTTGCACAGAGAGTCTGGTTTATTTCGAAAGACAAATGACTTCAAATAACCCCACAAGAAACAGTCTAATGGTGTTAAATCACAACTTCTTGGAGGCCATTTAATATCACAATTTCTTGAAATAATCGAATCTCCAAACTTTTCTCGCAACAATTCAATTGTTTCAATTGTTTCATTTGCTGTGTGGCACGTAGCCACAATCGGTCAAAGGCAAAAAGGTAGCTCTTAACGAGAGCAAAAATATTGCTCATGGGTGTCAAGGTCGTAGGTCGAGTGGAAAGTGTTTTTTTTTTATTTAAAAAAAATGGTCTTAGCATCATTTGCAAATGTGAACGGAAAGTTTATTTTTGGTCTAGCTCCTTAACGGTACGTCGGATCGGGAATCGGTCAATGGCAAAAAGATAGCTCTTAATGCACAGATACAATATTGCTCATGGGTGTTAAGGTCGTAAGTGGATTCGAAAGTGTTTTTTTTTTTATTTTTAAAAAAATTGACTTTTCATATGTGAACGGAAAGTTTATTTTTGCTCTAGCTCCTTAACGGTACGTCGGATGGGGAATCGGTCAATGACAAAAGACAATGGCTCTTAACGAGAGCTACAATATTGCTCATGGGTGTCAAGGCCGTAGGTCGAATGGAAAGTTTTTTTGGTTTGGATTTTAAAAAAAATGACACACAAAAAGTTGCAATTGGAGAACGATTATTTTGATAATAAAACTGAATAATTTATAAACGCTGTTCTTGCGTATATCTCTCCATGATGAAATTGTAAACAGCGATGCCAACTTGGTGATTTTTCCGCTACTTGTGGTGATTTTAGATCTCCAAATACCACTGTTTTGTAAAAGTAGTGATTTTTCAGAAAAAACACTACGGTAGCGTTTTTAACAATTTTTTGTAGCGCTTTTAGTGATTTTTTACATACATCGGCGAAGAATGCAAAATGACGGCGACATTAAAAAATTCATGTATTTAACGCAACGTATCGTCGCACTTTTTTATCATTTATGTTTCTCCATATGTTCTTATGTGATTTGTGTCCGTAATTCACAACTGAGCGTTATGAATTTCTTTATGAACAACTTAAGTCCTGAATCCATGCAAGTGTCAACGTTTTTAGGAGATAGACTTTGACACTTGCTTGGAAAAAATTGCCTCGTGTGATGCAGGACTTAGGACCCGATTGTCTTTAAATACAGTAAATTCTTTAATACAAATAAAATATGTGTTAAAGTTTCAAAATGATTAATGTTCAACAAAATTATGTTTAAAAATAAATGCCAATGAAACATTTAGAAATCTAAATTTTATACACAATCAATATTATAGCCAGAAGAGATAGATGAAAATTATACTATTTTATTTGGTAGAGAACAAGTCATTTATTAATAATTTAATTCTAAGAATGGAAAACAAAAAAAGACTGTTACGTTTATATTATAAGTTCTTAAAATTAAAATTAATTTAATTTAAAAAATTAATGGAATTCAAAAATATATTGTTAGTGGTAATTTAAAAAAAGGTTAACATTTTTGTCAGTGTTAGCTTTTTTGGAGATTTTGTTATTTTCTCACAACGATTTTTGGCGTTTTTATACTTGGTTGGTAGTGGTTTTGTGGTGGTTTCTGCACAGTTGTTCCGTAGTGATTTTTGCCTCGGAAGAGTTGGGAACACTGATTGTAAACACTACTGAATACAATGAAACGCAAATGAAAAATCATGACATATTGTAAATGGCCGAAACGACACTTCAAAATCATATCATCCCGTTATTTTTAATCGTTGTATTCTAAGACGATTAAGCCATGTCCGTCTGTCCATCCGTCTATCTGTTGTAATATATTTCTTATATTTGCAGGTTGTTTGAGATTGCAAATGGGCCATATCGGTCAATGTTTCGATATAGCTTCCCTATAGAGGTCGCTCCAAAATACGGGTTTGAGTCATAGATACCACATTTTTTATGCAATTTAGCAGAAAGTTTGCAGTTTGTATTCTATTTCGACAAGAATTCTTCACAACAAAAATTTTACAAATCGGTTCATATTTTGTTATAGTCTCCCTATAGAGGTCGCTCCAACATATACGTATTTAAGTCATAAATACCATATTTTCTAAGCATCTTTTCAGTTTGTATTTAATTAAGACAAGCTCCCAAAAAGGCTTATTAGCCATAAACACTATATTTTCTAAAAAATTTAGATGCAATTTTGCAGTTTGTACTCTGTTTTGGCAAGAATTCATCTCAATAAAATTAATACAAATCACATTTTCCAGTAATAAAACTGAATGCAATCTATGGTGGAACTTAATGCTTTTACTTGTTTACAGATTTTTTTTTTATTTTTATTTTGACATATAAACAAGATCCATCCCACAAATAGAACACAAAGCTCTTATAGGAAATGAACAAAGTTTTATTTTGAGAAAAAATAAAAATATGGTTTTTTGACCAAAATGTCAAAACAAGATATAGTTTCGCAAAAATAATCACAAAAAATATTTCTGCAAATTTGTTTATTTGCTTGAAAAGATTGATGAAAAATCTATAGATAACATTTTTGGCATTTTTTAAATGCGATAGGTAATTATTTATATGGATGGGAAAAAGTGCCGTTTGACATCAAGACGCTGCGGAAACAATATTTTTGAACTGATTTCGCTAAAATTTGGTATTTTGCGTGTTAGTTTTTTTTTAATACATATTTTGTTTTTATACCCTCACTTTAGTGTGACGAGGGTATATATCATTTGCTACGGAAAAAAGTGTAACACGTCGAAAGAGTGACCTAAGACCCCAAGTATGTTCGGAGGAAATCCGTTTTGGGTCATTTTAAGTCGAATGAGCAATGTCCGTCTGTCTGTCTGTCTGTCTGTCTGTCTGTCTGTCTGTCTGTCTGTGTGTCTGCTGGCTGGTGCGCACGATAACTCTCGAAAGGAGTAACCGATTGACCTCAAATTTGGTATGTGGTAATATTTTTTTCTATCTCCGGCTAAGTTCGAAGATGGGCCATATTGGTCCACTCCTTCTAGTACCTCCCCCACAAAGGGTTAAAATGTTGTGAAATATTGATTCTTTAATAACTGCTATACTACTTATTCGAATCTTTTGAAATTCCACACATAGTATTAGCTTATTAGTCGTTATCAACTCGAGAAAAATGGGCGAAGTCGCCACGTCCCTTTTGGTACCTCCCACACAAATGCACCATTTTGCACCAAAAGTTAACAGTTTATAACACTAATAACAGTGTATAAAAATACTTGAAATTTTGTACAGTATTATGCTTTTATATTGCCTACAGTCCAGGGAAAAATGGGTGTTGTTGTCACGCCCCTTTTGGTACCTCCCACACAAAGGTACCTTTTTGCACCAAAAGTTAACAGCTTATAACATTAAAACCAGTGTATAAAAATACTTGAAATTTTGTACAGTGTAATGTTTTTATAGTGTCTATAGCCCTGTGAAAAATGGGCGTTATTGCCACGCCCCTCTTTGTACCTCCCACACAAAATGCCCAAATCATACCACAATTTAATGTCTCATAACGTTTATACCAGTGCACATAAATGCTTATAAGTCGGCACAGTGCAATGAATTTAAAGTATCTAATGTTCAGCAAAAAAAAGGTGTATTTGATAAACCCCTTCTGGTACCTCCCACACAAATTGACAGAATAATTCGAGTAATATTCAATATTACATTACTCACAAAGTGAGGGTATACCTTAGTCGGTTTACCCGACTGAAACTTTCTTACTTGTTTTTTTTTTATAATATTTCTTAGGATATAACCGCCATATAAAGTTCCATAAGATTGAACTGATCGAAGGAACATATTAAATGCCTAGCTACAGTCTTCATGTCATACTTTAGTCTTTCCTCACTTGCTTTCATTAATTTCTTTCTGTGTAGCGTTATTGAAACTTCAAACCGATAAAACAATGTTGCCTATATTAAATAGTTAAGTTTATAAAATCTATATATATAAAATTGTTGCGTGACTGGCTGACTGATTGACTGACTGATCATCGTCCAGGCCAAAAGGCTAAAGCTAGAATCATGAAATTTGGTGGGAGGGTAGTCCTTGGGATGTAGACGAGCGTTAAGACAATTTTTCGAAATTCGTACTATTAGCCGCACAATGGGACAAAAAGGGATAAATATGGTACCACTGCCAAATCTAAACGAAATTTGGTATGAGGGTAGCCCTTAGGAGGTACACTCAGAAATTGGCAGGATTTTTCGAAATTCGAACATTTACGTACACAGTGGGGTAAAAAGGGAAAATGGGGTACAACAGCCAAATTCAAATGGCAAGACCTAGAATCGTGAAATATGGTGTAAGAGTAGCTCTTGGGACATAAACAAGAACAAGGAGCCATTTTTTTTAAACATTTAGGGACAGAAAGGTATAAATATGGTACCACCGCCAAATTTAAAGCCTAAAATTAGAATAGTGAAAATTGAAGCGAGGGATGTCTTTAGGACAACGGATCGGGGTATTCAGTTTTTTTTTTGTATTCGTAGTTTTCGGGGCACAGTGAGGCAAAAAGTGTAAAATATAGTACAGTGGTTTAAAAATGTCAAACATGGATCAATGGTTCCAGGGTTACTTTTGGAACATAAACTAGAGATTGTAAGTGATTTTTAGTAATTCTAACTTTAAGAGGCACATTGGGACAAGACGGGTTAATTATGGAGCATGGAGAAAAAAGGGAACAATCTGCTAAAATTGGAACTTAAACATGAGGTATGAAGAGTTAATATGGTTTTAGGAGCACTATGGTCAAAAACTCTTAAATAGTGGTGTGGAGAAAATATGATTAAATATGTTACAGTCGCGGGAAAAGGTTTAAGTATGCTAGCATGGGGACACATTTTAAATACGAGTACGGTACAGTGAGACAAAAATTTGTTAAATATGGTACAGTGGGGTAAACATTTTGTACTGTGAGATAAAGAGTTGAATGGGGCACAGTTGTGCAAAGAGGGTTAACTGTGGTACAGTGGGGTAAAAATAGTTTTATGTATATCGTAAAGTGGGACAAAATGGGTTAAAAATGGTACAGTGGGGCAAAAAGTGTTAACTATAGAACAGTAGGGCAAAAATGTATTTACTATGATATAGTGGGGCAAAAAGGGCTAAATATGGTACAGTGTGACAAAAATGGTTAACTATACAGTACAGTGGGGAATAACTGAGGGTTAAATATGGTACAGTGGAGCAAAGAGGGTTAAATGTGGTACAGTGGGACAAAAACTGTTAAATATGGTACAGTGAGACAAAGGGTTTAATATGACACAGTGGGGCAAAAAGGGTTAATTATGGTACAGTGGGGCACAATTAGTTGAATATGGTAACGTAAATATGTTACAGTGGGACAAAAAGTTTTAACTATGGAACAGGGGGGGGAAAATGTGTTAGCTATGGTACGGTTAAATGGTTATATATGGTACAGTATGACAAAAACGATTACAGTGGGCACAAATAGTAAAATATGGTAACATGGATCAAATGGGTTATGTATGGTACAGTGGGGGCAAAAAGCGTTTACTACGGAACAGTGGGGCAAAAAAAAATGTACAGTGGGGCAAAAATGGTTAAATATAGTGGACAAAATATAGTAGGACAAAAAGCTGTTCAATTTGATTCAGTGGACCCAAAACGGTTAAATATGGTACAGTGGGTCAAAAACCGTACATTTAGTACAGCGGGTAAAAATATGGATGCAGGGAGAGAGGGTAAGTTAAATATGAAAAAAGAATGTTTTTTTTTCAAAATTTATGCTTTTAGTAGCATTGTGGTGCAAAAAGGTTAAAATTTTCATGCAGTTGGGGCAGGCAAAAATTTTTCAATATGTTACAAAGGGGAAAAATGTGTTAAATATGGTTTAGTGGAGCAAAAAGAGTTAAATATGGTACGGTGAAGCAAAAAAAGTTACATACGGTAAAATGGTTAAGTGTGGTAAGTGGGTAAAAACGGGAACATAATAGTCCCGGATATGTATAAAAATTCGTACTTTAGAAGCACAGTGTAATAAAGTGTTTAATATGGAACAGTGGTGCAAAAGGTGTTGAATGTGGTCCCTGAGTGCAAAGTTAGCTCTTACAGCATAAACCAAAGCTAAGAACTGTTATTTCCAAATATGTTCTTCTACTTAAACCGTGGGGAAAACATGTTAAATAAATGGCACAGATAGGGGACAAAAATGTTGAAATACGGCCTAAGCTTGCGAATTTGGATTTTGAGATATCAATTATCATTTTAAAATATTGTACAGTCGTGCAAAATTGGTTAATTATGACACACAAACGGTTAAATGAGGTACAATGGAGCGATTCACTTTAGATGTTTAAATTCGTTCCTTTATAGACACAGTGGGACACACATGGTTTTATATTGTACCAGGGTGTGAATGAAGCTATTGGAACATAAACTAGGCGAAAGTTGCTAACGTACACTGAAAAAAAATTTGATTTGAAATTAAAAACAAGTTTGCCCTTAAATCATAGATTTAATCTGTCTTTGTTTGAATAACAAATTTCTTTAAATTTGAGAAAATTTACTTGATTTCAAAGACATTATTCGTTTAAAGTAAAATTCCTTACTTCTATCATAAGATGTTCATAACACTATGTCATGTTGACTTTAACGTTACGTCATAAAATTAAAGAAATAATAATTGATTGTAGTACAACTGCCATTAACTCAAGTATAAATTTTAATAGTTTGTAAGATTTTTTAATAGTTTGTAAGATTTTTCCCTTAAAATTGTTGAAATTCTCATGTCATGCTTTTAAAGACAATATACCCTTAATTTGCAGACGAGTTTTTTTGGTATTTTTGAATTAACGATTAGTTATCTTTTAAGTTAAGATATCGTTTTTATCTGCAGGAGGACAATTTAGACCCTCTTATGTCGCAAATTGAGAATAATAGTGAGAGTAACAATGAAGTTTGTTTGAAATTCTTTGGAATCAGTTCATGTTGAGCTGTGGTAGATAAAGGTTTTGTGCGCTTGCGCGTGTTGACATTTTTAATTCTACATTAATAGCAACAGTTTCGGCGACTGTTTGTTGACAGCGACCGCAGCTCATACAAAGAGAACTATTCGTTTAAGGAAAAATTTTGCAAAATATTTAATTATCCATTAGAATAAATTCTCATATTCCCTCTAATATGAAGAAAACTAGACTAAACACAATGGCTACTGAATAAAGTGTTTATCGAAATCAAATGTTTAAAAAAATAATAATTTAATAAAGAAAATAATAAAAATTATATATAGCCTCGTCACTCTAAAGTGAGGGATCATTAGCATGAATGTTTAAACAAAAAATTAAATAAAAAAAAATTTACGAAACTTATTTTACACTTGTGGAAAGTACAGAATGTGTTTGGTATAATTAAAGAATGTACTCAATCTAAAGTAATTTTGTGTATTTAATGTAAGCACTAGCCGTAATAGATTTAAAAATGTGAAGTCTTTCATCGAAGTATACGGCGTAATTGTTTCAAAGATGTTTGATGTCCAGATTTAAAGATGATTAATGACTTTAACTGTCGTACAAGATGTACTTATTTTAAAAGTCTTTGTCTTTGGAGCCAAATCAAAGAAAAAATCTTAAAAGTTAAGAAAATTTCAATGATTTTCAGTACACTTTTCTTTCAGTGTATGAACGTTCAGAGGTACAGTGGGAAAAGGGATAAATATTGTACCATGATGTCAGGGTAACTCTTGGAACACAAATGAAACGAGGGTTCGTATTTTATATATAAAAGTAATCAAATCTTCTTTATTTTGCACCATATGTAATAATCATGTCATTTTGAAAGAAAGAGGTATAACTATTTAACAGTACCCTAAACAGAAAATAAATAAAAGATGGGGGCTGCGAAGCGCACCGGGTTAAAGCTAGTATTATATAAAAACTTGTGTCAATGCAATAAAACGCATTTCCCTAATTTGTAATGAATTTTTTTTTCTCCAATATTTGTCTGTTAATACCAATGCGAATTGAATGATCCTTGGGGTGTTAACAGACAAACGATTTACTGATTGCAAAGGTTTCTTTGAGTGATATAATCACGAAAAAAGGTTAATCCTTTTTGTTTTTTGTACCGGCGCACAATCCGAACGAGTGGTTATCACTCTCGTTTACAATAATTCCAAATATAAAACCACAAGAGTAGTTCAGCTCAGCACTCGTATGGATTTTTTACAATCCATGTATCCGTACTACACTAAACTACACTACAGCACAGTCTCGCATGGCATTATTTTATGTGGGCCAAGGGAGATAAAAACTTTTCAGCAAAATCTGTTTGTAAACAGAATGAAAAAAAAACTGAGAAAAAATGAGAACAACTTTAATATTTTGATTAAATAAAAGTGATTATCTCAGTTGGCTCCTTTGCGTATGAAGTTTGTGTAGTTTTCTCTTTTACTTTTTTGGTTTGTCGGAGAAAAAATTGTTCCGCATTTCTTCTTGTATCGGACGAAATGCAATTGTTCCCAATGCAGATACTCGTACCCATCGAACAACCAATCCTACCTTTAATCAAATAAAAAACACGTTTCAATACTTTACTCTTACACATGATGCGATGGGTGTAATAGGAGGACAATTGAGGATTGGACGACAATACTCTATAATCTAAGGCTAAGTTCGAAGATGGGTCATATTGCTCCGCTCATTCTCCCCACACAAGGGGTTAAAATTTTAGTAAAATATTGAATCCCTAATAAATCCTATGCCTAGTTTTTCGTCGTTATCTTCAAAAATCCATTTTTCTAGAAAATTTCAAATTGCTCAAAATTGCATTTTTAAAAATTTTGTAGAAAATACTTTATTACAAATTACAAGCTTTTCTAGAAAATTATATCTGAATTCCATTTGCAATTTTTTGGAAATTTTTTAGAAAAGTGCAAAATTGGATAAATTTTTTAGAAAAAGCAATTTCGATGAAAATATTAAGAACAATTTAATTTTAACAAAATTTTGTAGAAAAATAATTTTCGATGAAATTTTCTAGAAAAATTAAATATTGAAGAAATTTTCTAAAAAAATGATTTTGAAGACATTTTCTAAAAAAAAAAATATTATGAAGAAATTTTGTAGAAAAATGCAATTTTAACAACATTTTCTAGAATTTAAAGTCGTATTAAGGATTTGTAAACGGATTATAGATCAATTACAGAAAATTTTATAAAAAATTCACTTTATTTTGAACGAAATTTTGTAGAATAATAAATTTCAACGAATTCTTCTAAAAAAATGAAATTTTGAAGAAATTTTCTAAAAAAATTATTTTGAAGAAATTTTCTAAAAAAAGTTTTAAGAAATTTTGTAGAAAATGGAATTTCAACAAAATTTTCTAGAAAAATTCAATTTCTAAAAAATTTTCTATAAAAATATAATAATGACGAAATTTTCTATAAAATTGCATTTTTCATTAAATTTTCTAAAAAAATTAATTTTAACGGAATTTTTTAGAGAAATGCAATTCCGATGTAGTTTTTTTATAATTTCTTATTACTTGCAATTTTATAGAAAATGTCATCGAAATTAACTATATTGATAATTCTTTACAAAATCGCATTTCTCTAGTAAATCCTGCCAAATTACTATTTTATTTTTCCAAATTTCATCAACTACAATATTTATTGTAAATTTCAGTCAAATAAAAAATTGTTTTTTTTAGAAACTTTGTTCGAAAATGTATTTTTATACCCTACACCACACTGTGGTACAGGGTATTATGACCAGGGTATTATGTGGTACAGGGGGGCCATGAAGAATACCGAAATAACCACTACTGTCATACTGATATTTTTGGTCGATTTTCTCAAAAATGTACGCTCAGACCAAAATTTCGACACTTTGGTATTATTATACTCCCCTTCGGCTCCCCAAAAGTGCAGACAGACCTGAGTCGGAACTCTTCGTTTAATTTTGGGGGGCCATGAAAAATACCGAAATAACCACTACTGTCATACTGATATTTTTGGTCGATTTTCTCAAAAATGTACGCTCAGACCAAAATTTCTGTACTTCTGTGTTCTTATACTCCCCTTCGGCTCCCCAAAAGTGCAGACAGACCTGAGTCGGAACTCTTCGTTTAATTTGGGGGGCCATGAAAAATACCGAAATAACCACTACTGTCATACTGATATTTTTGGTCGATTTTCTCAAAAATGTACGCTCAGACCAAAATTTCTACACTTTGGTATTATTATACTCCCCTTCGGCTCCCCAAAAGTGCAGACAGACCTGAGTCGGAACTCTTCGTTTAATTTTGGGGGGCCATGAAAAATACCGAAATAACCACTACTGTCATACTGATATTTTTGGTCGATTTTCTCAAAAATGTACGCTCAGACCAAAATTTCTGTACTTATGTGTTCTTATACTCCCCTTCGGCTCCCCAAAAGTGCAGACAGACCTGAGTCGGAACTCTTCGTTTAATTTGGGGGGCCATGAAAAATACCGAAATAACCACTACTGTCATACTGATATTTTTGGTCGATTTTCTCAAAAATGTACGCTCAGACCAAAATTTCTACACTTTGGTATTATTATACTCCCCTTCGGCTCCACAAAAGTGCAGACAGACCTGAGTCGGAACTCTTCGTTTAATTTTGGGGGGCCATGAAAAATACCGAAATAACCACTACTGTCATACTGATATTTTTGGTCGATTTTCTCAAAAATGTACGCTCAGACCAAAATTTCTGTACTTATGTGTTCTTATACTCCCCTTCGGCTCCCCAAAAGTGCAGACAGACCTGAGTCGGAACTCTTCGTTTAATTTGGGGGGCCATGAAAAATACCGAAATAACCACTACTGTCATACTGATATTTTTGGTCGATTTTCTCAACAATGTACGCTCAGACCAAAATTTCTACACTTTGGTATTATTATACTCCCCTTCGGCTCCCCAAAAGTGCAGACAGACCTGAGTCGGAACTCTTCGTTTAATTTTGGGGGGCCATGAAAAATACCGAAATAACCACTACTGTCATACTGATATTTTTTGGTCGATTTTCTCAAAAATGTACGCTCAGACCAAAATTTCTGTACTTCTGTGTTCTTATACTCCCCTTAGGCTCCCCAAAAGTGCAGACAGACCTGAGTCGGAACTCTTCGTTTAATTTTGGGGGGCCATGAAAAATACCGAAATAACCACTACTGTCATACTGATATTTTTGGTCGATTTTCTCAAAAATGTACGCTCAGACCAAAATTTCTACACTTTGGTATTATTATACTCCCCTTCGGCTCCCCAAAAGTGCAGACAGACCTGAGTCGGAACTCTTCGTTTAATTTTGGGGGGCCATGAAAAATACCGAAATAACCACTACTGTCATACTGATATTTTTGGTCGATTTTCTCAAAAATGTACGCTCAGACCAAAATTTCTGTACTTCTGTGTTCTTATACTCCCCTTCGGCTCCCCAAAAGTGCAGACAGACCTGAGTCGGAACTCTTCGTTTAATTTTGGGGGGCCATGAAAAATACCGAAATAACAACTACTGTCATACTGATATTTTTGGTCGATTTCCTCAAAAATGTACACTCAGACCAAAATTTCTACACTTTGGTATTATTATACTCCCCTTCGGCTCCCCAAAAGTGCAGACAGACCTGAGTCGGAACTCTTCGTTTAATTTTGGGGGGCCATGAAAAATACCGAAATAACCACTACTGTCATACTGATATTTTTGGTCGATTTTCTCAAAAATGTACGCTCAGACCAAAATTTCTGTACTTATGTGTTCTTATACTCCCCTTCGGCTCCCCAAAAGTGCAGACAGACCTGAGTCGGAACTCTTCGTTTAATTTGGGGGGCCATGAAAAATACCGAAATAACCACTACTGTCATACTGATATTTTTGGTCGATTTTCTCAACAATGTACGCTCAGACCAAAATTTCTACACTTTGGTATTATTATACTCCCCTTCGGCTCCCCAAAAGTGCAGACAGACCTGAGTCGGAACTCTTCGTTTAATTTTGGGGGGCCATGAAAAATACCGAAATAACCACTACTGTCATACTGATATTTTTTGGTCGATTTTCTCAAAAATGTACGCTCAGACCAAAATTTCTGTACTTCTGTGTTCTTATACTCCCCTTAGGCTCCCCAAAAGTGCAGACAGACCTGAGTCGGAACTCTTCGTTTAATTTTGGGGGGCCATGAAAAATACCGAAATAACCACTACTGTCATACTGATATTTTTGGTCGATTTTCTCAAAAATGTACGCTCAGACCAAAATTTCTACACTTTGGTATTATTATACTCCCCTTCGGCTCCCCAAAAGTGCAGACAGACCTGAGTCGGAACTCTTCGTTTAATTTTGGGGGGCCATGAAAAATACCGAAATAACCACTACTGTCATACTGATATTTTTGGTCGATTTTCTCAAAAATGTACGCTCAGACCAAAATTTCTGTACTTCTGTGTTCTTATACTCCCCTTCGGCTCCCCAAAAGTGCAGACAGACCTGAGTCGGAACTCTTCGTTTAATTTTGGGGGGCCATGAAAAATACCGAAATAACAACTACTGTCATACTGATATTTTTGGTCGATTTCCTCAAAAATGTACACTCAGACCAAAATTTCTACACTTTGGTATTATTATACTCCCCTTCGGCTCCCCAAAAGTGCAGACAGACCTGAGTCGGAACTCTTCGTTTAATTTTGGGGGGCCATGAAAAATACCGAAATAACCACTACTGTCATACTCATATTTTTGGTCGATTTTCTCAAAAATGTACGCTCAGACCAAAATTTCTGTACTTCTGTGTTCTTATACTCCCCTTCGGCTCCCCAAAAGTGCAGACAGACCTGAGTCGGAACTCTTCGTTTAATTTTGGGGGGCCATGAAAAATACCGAAATAACCTCTACTGTCATACTGATATTTTTGGTCGATTTTCTCAAAAATGTACGCTCAGACCAAAATTTCTACACTTTGGTATTATTATACTCCCCTTCGGCTCCCCAAAAGTGCAGACAGACCTGAGTCGGAACTCTTCGTTTAATTTTGGGGGGCCATGAAAAATACCGAAATAACCACTACTGTCATACTAATATTTTTGGTCGATTTTCTCAAAAATGTACGCTCAGACCAAAATGTCTGTACTTCTGTGTACTTATACTCCCCTTCGGCTCCCAAAAGTGCAGACAGACCTGAGTCGGAACTCTTCGTTTAATTTTGGGGGGCCATGAAAAATACCGAAATAACCACTACTGTCATACTGATATGTTTGGTCGATTTTCTCAAAAATGTACGCTCAGGCCAAAATTTCTACACTTTGGTATTATTATACTCCCCTTCGGCTCCCCAAAAGTGCAGACAGACCTGAGTCGGAAGTCTTCTTTTAATTTTGGGGGGCCATGAAAAATACCGAAATAACCAATACTGTCATAGTGATATTTTTGGGCCGATTTTCTCAAAAATGTACGCTCAGACCAAACTTTCTACACTTTGGTATTATTATACTCCCCTTCGGCTCCCCAAAAGTGCAGACAGACCTGAGTCGGAACTCTTCGTTTAATTTTGGGGGGCCATGAAAAATACCGAAATAACCACTACTGTCATACTGATATTTTTGGTCGATTTTCTCAAAAATGTACGCTCAGACCAAAATTTCTGTACTTCTGTGTTCTTATACTCCCCTTCGGCTCCCCAAAAGTGCAGACAGACCTGAGTCGGAACTCTTCGTTTAATTTTGGGGGGCCATGAAAAATACCGAAATAACCTCTACTGTCATACTGATATTTTTGGTCGATTTTCTCAAAAATGTACGCTCAGACCAAAATTTCTACACTTTGGTATTATTATACTCCCCTTCGGCTCCCCAAAAGTGCAGACAGACCTGAGTCGGAACTCTTCGTTTAATTTTGGGGGGCCATGAAAAATACCGAAATAACCACTACTGTCATACTAATATTTTTGGTCGATTTTCTCAAAAATGTACGCTCAGACCAAAATGTCTGTACTTCTGTGTACTTATACTCCCCTTCGGCTCCCAAAAGTGCAGACAGACCTGAGTCGGAACTCTTCGTTTAATTTTGGGGGGCCATGAAAAATACCGAAATAACCACTACTGTCATACTGATATTTTTGGTCGATTTTCTCAAAAATGTACGCTCAGACCAAAATTTCTACACTTTGGTATTATTATACTCCCCTTCGGCTCCCCAAAAGTGCAGACAGACCTGAGTCGGAACTCTTCATTTAATTTTGGGAGGCCATGAAAAATACCGAAATAACCTCTACTGTCATACTGATATTTTTGGTCGATTTTCTCAAAAATGTACGCTCAGACCAAAATTTCTACACTTTGGTATTATTATACTCCCCTTCGGCTTCCCAAAAGTGCAGACAGACCTGAGTCGGAACTCTTCGTTTAATTTTGGGGGGCCATGAAAAATACCGAAATAACCACTACTGTCATACTGATATTTTTGGTCAATTTTCTCAAAAATGTACGCTCAGACCAAAATTTCTGTACTTCTGTGTTCTTATACTCCCCTTCGGCTCCCCAAAAGTGCAGACAGACCTGAATCGGAAGTCTTCTTTTAATTTTGGGGGGTCATGAAAAATACCGAAATAACCAATACTGTCATAGTGATATTTTTGGGCCGATTTTCTCAAAAATGTACGCTCAGACCAAAATTTCTACACTTTGGTATTATTATACTCCCCTTCGGCTCCCAAAAGTGCAGACAGACCTGAGTCGTGACTCTTCGTTTAATTTTGGGAGGCCATGAAAAATACCGAAATAACCTCTACTGTCATACTGATATTTTTGGTCGATTTTCTCAAAAATGTACGCTCAGACCAAAATTTCTACACTTTGGTATTATTATACTCCCCTTCGGCTTCCCAAAAGTGCAGACAGACCTGAGTCGGAACTCTTCGTTTAATTTTGGGGGGCCATGAAAAATACCGAAATAACCACTACTGTCATACTGATATTTTTGGTAGATTTTCACAAAAATGTACACTCAGACCAAAATTTCTGTACTTCTGTGTTCTTATACTCCCCTTCGGCTCCCCAAAAGTGCAGACAGACCTGGGTCGGAACTCTTCGTTTAATTTTGGGGGGCCATGAAAAATACCGAAATAACCTCTACTGTCATACTGATATTTTTGGTCGATTTTCTCAAAAATGTACGCTCAGACCAAAATTTCTACACTTTGGTATTATTATACTCCCCTTCGGCTCCCCAAAAGTGCAGACAGACCTGAGTCGGAACTCTTCGTTTAATTTTGGGGGGCCATGAAAAATACCGAAATTACCACTACTGTCATACTGATATTTTTGGTCAATTTTCTCAAAAATGTACGCTCAGACCAAAATTTCTGTACTTCTTATACTCCCCTTCGGCTCCCCAAAAGTGCAGACAGACCTGAGTCGGAAGTCTTCTTTTAATTTTGGGGGGTCATGAAAAATACCGAAATAACCAATACTGTCATAGCGATATTTTTGGGCCGATTTTCTCAAAAATGTACGCTCACACCAAAATTTCTACACTTTGGTATTATTATACTCCCCTTCGGCTCCCCAAAAGTGCAAACATACCTGAGTCGGAACTTTTCGTTTATTTTTGGGGTGCCATGGAATAATGACAAAATAACCAATAAGTTCCCACTGATTTGGGCATGTATTTGTTGAAAATTGTCCGTCAAACCAATATTAATATATTTTTTGGCATATTTATACTTTCCGTGTTTAAAAATATATATAAAATGTCAGTGGTATATTTAAAACTGTGGAGGCCATAGAAAAACCCATACCAAAATAACCATATTTACATTTGACTATAACTTTGACTATAAATTTGACTATAGATTTGACTATAAATTTGACTATGAAAGTCAGTTTTTGACTATGTATACCAGTATAACACATATACAGGAGGGTTGTTGTCTCGAATATTTAACTATAACTTTTTGACTCTATCTTCACTCCCTTAATGTGCGCTATGATTAAGAATTCAGGGCTTAAAAATCCGTACTTGATTCAAGTATTTTGTACTTGGTTTTAGAAGATCCGTACTTACCGTACTTTTGACACCGCTTCGGCTTGATTCAAGTACGGATTGCTCAATTTTTCTTTCAGGGTTACGAACGGCCATAAAACCTCATCCTCTCTATAATTTTATAATGTCTGACATCAATCCTCATAAAATAAAATGCAAGCGCAATGTCTCTTATATGTCTCTCTCACATATGGCGAATTCAATATAAGCAAAAACATCGTTTAAAAACGAAAAAATATGAAACAAGATTTTTTTTAATTTCTCTAACATTTACAAAATGCTCATAACTTTTGCATGTATCCATAGATTTTTTTCAAATAGACAGTGTTTTCTTCGTTAGCATGCTAGCTTTTTAAAAATGTGATAAAATAATTTTTTCGATTTTTTTTCTATTGTTTACGCTTTTTTTTGTACCAGGAAAAGGTGTTTTTTAAAAAAAAAATCATTTTTGTTCTCATATTTTTGACGACTGTTACTAAACCATAGCGATATTTGCAGCATATGTAGCCCTCATAATTCTCTTTAATTTGAGGCATAACACGGCTAATACTGTATGTACTTTCAATGAAAGTTGGAATTAAAAACAAATTAAAAAAAAAATGTACCACAAAAATTTCTTTAAAATATATTTTTCGTGTTTGTAACCCCTAATTGCACCAGAAACTGTTATCCTCATCCCTTGGACAAAAATTTTGTTGCATAGTGTTACTACAGATTAGGGCACTGATGGGAGTAAAGGGTATTAACCGAAAATGCTAAATACGTAATGCAATTTCTTCGAAATTTTCTAGAAAATGCAATATCGGATACATTTTGTATAAAAAATGTAATTCGACGAAATTGTTAACAAAAATTTAATTTAAACGAAATTTTGTAGAAAAATAAATTTCAACGAAATTGTTTAGAAAAATAAATTACAACGAAATTGTTTAGAAAAATATCAATTTTGAAGAAATAAAACAAAAACAATTTCAAGAAAAATGCTATTTAAACGAAATTTTCTAGAAAACTTAAATTTCTAAGAAATTTGTTATAATGTATCTTCAAAATTTAATTTGTCTACAGAGAGATATCTTAACGATTTTTTTAAATATTGATAACTTTTGAACGAGTTATCGGAAAAATCTCAAAAAACACAAAGCGTTCCTGCGGGGATACTTCAAAATTTACAAAAATGGGAAAAAAACAAAACCGAAATTTTTTATGAAACTGTCGATTTGTCGTGGAATTCCCCATATATACCCTCCACTAAAGTGAGGGATTGAGAAAAATGGGCGAAGTCAAAGTCAATGAATATAGAAGATGTGCCATCGCAAGTTTGTTTACATTTTCTCGAGTTACGAACGAATAGAAATGATTTTTCAACCGCGAAAAAATAGTTTTCTGGTGTCATTTCTTGAATTTGTTTTGTACATATCGATTGATATTAATTTTGTTATCGTGATAATTAAAAAAAATTGGGAAATTCGGTCGGAAAATCATACTCGTTGAAATCAAATTCCTATTCGTTCGTAACTGATATTATTTTGTTTTTGGGCGAAGTGGCCCTGTCACTTTTAATATCTCCAACCCAAAGGGACCTTTTTGTACCAAAATTGCTTATAACTATAATACCAGTGCATAGACATACATAATTGAAATTTTGTGCAGAGTGATAGTACCGGTACATTACATTACTTATATGTATACTCATCGAAGTTTGCTTTGCTTTAAGTGGGCCATACCTCTCGCAATTCATTCGGGAACCTAAAGAAGTTTCAAGGAATTTCATTCCATCGATATCATCAGCAATGGAATACTGGAGCATCTTCGTACTCATATTTAATGTATGAACACTAAAATTCACATCTTATGTTTTCTATACGAGTACAAGGCAAACAAACAAATAGATGGAAAAGGAGAAATAACAGTGGTTGCTTTTTCTCCTTCTCTTGGCATAACATGAAAATGCAAAAAAATTTAACACGGAATCCGAAGACTACGCTCAACAGGGACATTTATGTGGGGACTATATCAAAATGTGAACCAATAAGGACCAGTAAGCGTGACAATGGTTCTGGGTAATTAAACGAAAATTGTCAAAATTCAGATTGATTGCAGGCTTGCCGCAAGGGCATGTCTGCAGATTCTGCCCTGGTTGAACTGGTGAGCAGTATTAGATCTTCCCTGCATTTCAAGGTAGTCACTGTCAGGCTTTCTTGATATAGAAGTTACTTTTAACAACATTCACTCAGAAGCGGCAATTGCGGCCTTTGTCAATAGAAGACTCATAGCAGCAAGTCTCGGTCGACAACTCTAACGAGGTTGGTAAACAGGGGGACCCCACAAGCAGGAGCACTCCGCTAATTTGGAAACTAGTAGCGGACGAAATCATGTTAGACCTAGAACGATGTGGCTGCGAAGTCGTAGCTTATTCAGATGACGTTGCTAACGCAGTAGCTGGCATATTCCTCAAAGTCATCAGCAACATTATACAGGTGGCTCTGAATAAATTGGCTAGATGGACCAGAAGCAGTGGTATGGATATTAACCCAAACAAGACAGAACTGGTTATCTTTATTCCTCGGCTAAATGTAACAGAGCAAGTTTTTTCTGAAAGTGCAATATTTCTAGGTAAAATCCTTCATAGGAAATTGTTCTTCAAACTAAAAATATTGGAACGAGTTAGGAAAGCCAACGTCGCAAATATTGGAACGAGTAATAAAAGCCTCTGTCGCCTTATAATCATTTAGGAAAAGCTGTGGAGCCTCGTTGAGGAGTCTCTCTCAAAATCAGCCATTGCATATATCGATACCTCCATTCTAAACTATGCTAAGTGCAAAAAGGTAGTTTTTCAGGAGAGGCGATCAAAGTTTGATGAATTTTTTAAATTTGTGTGGAATTCCTTTGTAATGGAAATCGAATGACGGATAAACACCAAATTTTGACTGAATATAATTTGGAATATTTAGAAGTTAAAAATGCAATCTCCCTAAAAACATGCTAAGTCGAAGCCTTGTTACGACTTTTACTTCCTCTAAATAATCAAGTTCGGTCAACTTTTGCGAAACATCCGTAAAACACGAGGCGTTACAGTGATCACGTGCGCGAATTGGGAAAATGATTTTGAAGAACTTAAGCGAGCAATTAATATAATTTCGGCGCCTAACCCAATAGTGATAGGCGATCTGAATATACGGATAGGAGAGGAACAGCAGCTACTTGATGAAAACATACTGGCAACTTTCCCAGCGGGTTTAATAAATAGACAATCTAATGATAAAACTTGCAATTCAAAGGGAAGAAGATATATTGATTACTGCAATGATCAAGGTTTAGTTATTTTGAATGGTCGAACAAAAGGAGATGTGGAAGGGCATTGCACGTATGTTAGCACTATTGGTACATCAGTAAATGATATATGCGCTGTGGCAATTGGTAATCTTGAAGTGGTGCAACATTTTGAAGTAGGAGAAGTCAGATGGTCTGACCATCTACCGATCAACTTAAAGTTATCCATTAACAAAGCTAAAACAAACCGTCAAAAAATGAATTTACTGCCAAAATTAAAATGGAACCATAACTCGGAAACACAATACAAATCGAGATTAGATGAAAATCTTAAAAAGATACAGAACAAAGGAAAAGAGATTTGTATTAATGATCTAAGGGACGTAATACTGAACTCATATAAAATACCAAGTATAAATAAAATTGAAAACCAAGGCAAAAACCCTTGGTTTGATAAAAAAATGTAAATTAGCCCGAGATAAATCTATGAAATTCCTGAATATCTACAGAATTTCCCAAAATGAGGAGGATAGAGGAAAGTATTTAAAATACAAGCAGGAGTTTAATAAATTATGCAATAAAAAACGGATCGAGTATTATAATAACTTAGAAATAAAACTTAACACAGTACATGATAGTAAACGATGGTGGGCTCTAGTGAGAGAAGTAAGGAACCAAGAGAACCATATTGGAGACCAAGTAACTGCTGAAAATTTTCGACAATACTTTAATGATCTGCTGAATCCTGTGACTAGAGCTGCAGAGATTTATTATGCTGCAATATTCATCAGAGATGAGAATCTGGATAAAGAATTCACAATTAGTGAAATTAAACAACAGCTGGCTAGAGCAAAAACCAACAAAGCTCCAGGAGAGGACCGCATTCCCTATGAATTTTTTGTACATGCTACCGATGAATACTTGAAAACTCTTGCAAGTGTTTATACGAATTTACTGAGTGGAAAAGGGTCATATCAAGTCTTCCAGAAAAGCGTTATATTCCCAATACATAAAAAGGGTGATGCAAACCAACCAGGAAATTATAGAGGAATTTCCTTTATGAATTGCATAGGGAAAATTATGATGGGAATGGTTAACAATCGAATAACTGAATGGGTAAACCGAAACCGAATTCTGAATGAGTACCAGGCGGGTTTTCGGAAGTACTACTCCACAATAGACAATATTTATAATCTAACAAACATTGTCCAAAGCAAATTCGCCGACAACCGGAAAGTATATGCTTTCTTTATTGATTTTAAAGCGGCCTTCGATCGAGTACCGAGAAATTTGCTAGTCTATAAACTGCACCAGATGGGATTATCGACAAAGATTCTAAATTTCATAGAAAAGGTCTATCAAAAGACTACATCCGCTGTGTGGACAGGAGCAGCACTCTCAACTGATTTTGAAACAAAATCGGGTGTGAAGCAAGGATGTCTTTTGTCACCTCTTTTATTCGCACTATACCTAAACGACCTTCACGATTTCTTAGAAGGAGGTTTGCTTATAGAGGAATTAAATATAAGAGTCCTCATGTATGCAGATGATATTGTTATGTTGGCTGATGACGTGGGAGTATTGCAGCAAATGAGCAACAAGTTAGAAGAATACTGTCGAACTTGGGGTATGGAAGTAAACCTGGAGAAATCCGAGATACTTATATTCAGAAATGGTGGTAGAATAAGTAAAGAGGAAAGATGGACGCTAAATGGCTCAAATGTAAAAGTTGTACCAGAATATAAATATTTGGGAATAGTCCTAACTCCGAAAATGTCATTTTCAAAGCATGTTTCCTATAAAAACTATGCAGCAAAAGTTAGCCTGAATGCAACGTGGAAAGATTTTGTTGGAAAGAAGGGAGTTTCATTACGTGCTAAATGGAAAATATTTACGGCAGTGACCAGGGCAGTCCAAGCATATGGGGCACAAGTGTGGGGGAACTCCTGGTTTGAAGAGGTGGACAAGTTGCAGAGGTATTTTATAAAGCGAATCCTAAGACTCCCTGACAACATTCCGAATTACGTGCTCAGTCTTGAAACTGCACAAGAAGATTCACATTTCTACACCTATGGGTTGCACCTAAAGTATGTAGCAAAAACTTGCTTCAATTACGGAACCTGGAGACTTCCTTACAAGCTGTCCCAGAAGGTAATAGCAAAAAACATCGGATGGTACAAAGATTTTCAAAACAAACTAGAGGAATATCATGTAAATATAAATGATGTATTGCAAGGCAAGGAAGTATGGAACAGTGCCTGTATTACCCTCTTTGAGAGAATGAAAAACCGCATATTCAACCAGCTTATGGAAAGCGCACAGAAAAGCGTAGACAGAATATATAAGCAACTTGACCTAAACAAAGGAATTACATATTGCATAGATATATACAATCAGGAAGAAATCGCCTATATAATGAGAGCAAGAGGAGATTGCCTTTGGCTGAACGGAAATCAATATAGAGACGAAACAGCAAGAAAATGTTCTTTGTGCAATATGAGAGAAATTGAAAATACAAGACACTTTGTGGGCAGATGTCCAATTCTAAGGACAATAAGATCCTGCTTTTTGCATAAGCAATACCTCACGGATGATGAAATATTTGATGTATTAAATGGTGGTGAAAATTCAGATTGGCTAGGCCTATATAAATTTATCAAAAACGCTCTGAAATATAGAAGTACTTTAGTATATGAATTCAACTATTAAAATATTTATACATAACTTTTACAACTTGTAAATTGCCAGCAGACGGTTTAGATAAACCATGCTGTTAACTTTTTCTCATTTTCTTTATAAATATCATAAGAATAAGAATAAAATTGTACATACATTTATCATTCTCATAATTATAAATAAAGAAAATAAAAACTAAACAGTGATCACGTCCGGAGACCTCACTAAATAATTCAATCGGTAGTAGCGATTATTCAAAATTTCGACTTGTTTCTAGGAAATTATGTCAACATTTCGTTTTTTTTTGTAGAAAATTAGGTCAAAATTTCGCTCTTTCCTTGAAAACTATGTCAATTTTTCTAGAAACTTTCGTTGACATTGCATTTTTCTTTCAAATGTTCTTCGAAATTTCATTTTTCCACTGATTAAGGGATTAAGGGTCTGTGACCGGATTATAGGTTGATTACCACGGATTAGGGCCACAGACGGCATTAATGCGTATTAAACAAAACTTTGCTAAGTAATGCAATTTCTTCGAAATTTTCTAGAAAAATGCAATATCGGATACATTTTGTAAAAAAAAACGCCATTTCGACGTCACGTTGAGGAATCTTTCGTAAAATCGCCCATTGGATATACATTAGGGCGGGTCGATTTAAAAGTCGCCCATTGTTCAGTGAAAATCGTATTCTAGGGATCAAAATAAGAAACTTTGCCCGAGGAACCATAGCTCTAAAACGAATTCTGATTTTCCCACTTTTGACCCGTAGGGAGAAGTTTTGAAAAATCCCACTTTGACCCATTTAGAGGGCGCCAATCGAGTCCAAATGTATGACCGACCCCCACTAACTTTGGAGGGCCGATCCACCCATTCCAGTGGCACACCCCCTGGAACTCACCTGGGGCGTTCCCCATACAAACATTTCAAAAAAAAATAACCATTTTTGGCACTTTACATGACAAAATCAGCGAAATGGCTATGTTTTTTCTTTATTTTTATTTATTTATAATAATATTTATTTATAATAATATCTATTTTTTCTCTTAAGAAATTTATTTAGTCAGAACATATGTAAAGGAAAAAATTAATTTAAGTTAGTTATAGAAAAGAAAGTAAAAAAAAAATATTGTTTGAAGTCTTTTTTACTTTCAAGTCTGGGCAATTTCGCACGGCTCTCTAATGTCGTCGCCATAACAGCCTCTACATTTTCCGATATAACCCGTTTGGAAACGCTAGCTAGCAATTGAACATGTCGTTCCGTTCCTTGTATGTGTGATGGAATTTTTGGATCATTAAACGGTGGATCATCTTGATTTAAATATTCTTTCAATGTATCGTACGGAATGCTTCGCGTGAATGGTGGTTCAAATACGTTATTTATGTCATTCATATTGATCATTTCCGTGTAACTTGTGCAATTAAAGTTTATATCTGGTTTTTTATAAGCTAACCACATGAGGTACGATGACGTCGGCATTAGCCGTTGACAAAACTACATTTGTTTTCGTGGTTCGCGATGCGAACCCAAGCAAAAAACAAAAATGTATTGGTATGAGAGTTTTAGTATGTTGACTTAGTTCGGCAAAATACGGGTTTGGTTAGCAGTTCTTGTTAAATTCAATTTACTGCTTCCATAAGTATTTCAGCTGATTTAAGTTAAAGACATACACTATTGCTACTGAATTCTGAAGATGATAGAGTGGTGTCTATCGAAACTGCAGTCAATTCTACCAAGCAATTAAAACTCTCTACCAATTTTTGTATTTGTTTCTATTACTTTTTTGGAATAGACAGAAAGTAAATGGAACATATGGTCTCAAACCAAAAAATAAATTCTGACTGAATAATATATAATAATAAAATAATTAAAAATGGTTGACAATTATAATAAATGAGTGATAGCAATAACTTACCGGAAGAGTTTCACAAGTTTCGATTTGACGGCTCAGTTTTCCGGTGCTGGTTGATTTATCCAAAGCTTCAAACAAATGCCGAAACGGAAGTTCGTTGAAGTGTAGAAGGCTAACGAACCAATGCAATGGTCTTTTTAACAGCAATTCGAATCGTCGTATAATTCCACCGTGTGGGCCAGTGTTTGTTGGCTCACCGCCAGTGCATATTCCAATTTATGCATCCAGTGATATATTTTTATCGTTGAAAAAATCATTTAATTTGGTTGTTTTGTATTCAGCGGTTTCATGTTCCAGTCTTACGTAACCAATCAATTCAGAATTGGGTTCTCTCAAAATAACAAGATGCGGTTTTTTTACCATCCTAGTATGATACTTCTCATAAATTGTATCTATCGTTAAAGTATCATCTTTTCTGCCATCGAATGAAAACGCTAACAAATTGGTATCATCTAACCGTTTGCGAAGCACTTCTTGTCTGCATTTCTCTTTTTCTCTGCGAACTTTCGATTTATCCATGATGAGAGGTTTCCCATGCTTATCTTTAATTTTAAAATCTTGCAAAAGAGCGGTTCCCAATGCTGATGCTGCTCTATCAGGCACACCAAATCTGTCACATACCAAGGCAAAGTTAAAACAATCGTATCTCTCTGTGTATTGTGAACTTGTGCTTCTATCCATATCTTCTTGAACCGGTGGCGGTGCGTATGTTGAATCATCGGGATCTTGGTATGTTGGCATTGATGACATAGACGTTGCTCCTTGCTCTTCAATTTCCATCACAAATGCATCCATTGTTAGTCTTCTCTGATTATGTTGATCGTGCATAACACTTTGAGGCGTTCGGCTGCCTTCAAATCGCATTTACATGTTCCAATGTAAACAATTGTTTCCAGAGATTTTACATACTCTGTAAATTGTTGGGTTTTGTTTCTTCTCTTGATTTGGTCTTGACATTTGTCAAGCAATCTATTCAATTTATTAAATACACTTTTTTTCAGCATTATTTCCATACCAAGTTTTTCCCAAATTCCAATCAACTTATCTTGTACTTGAATAGTGAATGATTTATAGGAAAACTTTTTTGTTCTGTTTTAGCACGTTCGCTTAAGTAAAAATAATATCTCTAGATATCCAGATGGGTTGGTAAATTAAGATCAGTCAAATCAGTAGACACACCAAATGCAGTAACAGCATGCTTGGGTATATGACTCATTAGGTTTTCGATAGTTGTTGATGTTGTTCTTGCTTCATCTTGCTGTGTGTAGGATGGTGGATTCATTGTAAAAAACTCTTGTGGTGCCTTAAAAACCCACACAAGCAATTTTACGACCTGCAATTGTGTCACAGTGATACCTTCATTTTTTAAAAGGGTTGAATAAAAACCCACACAACTAAGTTTACGACATGCAAATGCATCACAGTGATGCCTTGGTTTTAAAAGGGTTGTAAAAATCGCTAATTTCTAATAATTTTTTTTAATTTCTTTTCTATTACTAAGTTAAATTCATTTTTTCATTTACATATGTTCTGACTAAATAAATTTCTAAAGAGAAAAATAAACTCCAAAAAGAAAAAAACATAGGCATTTCGCTGATTTTTTCATGTAAAGTGCCAAAACTGGCGATTTTTTGAAATGTTTGTATGGTGAACCCCAGGGGGGTTCCAGGGGGTGTGCCACTGGCATGGGTGGGTCGGGCCTCCAAAGTTAGTGGGGGTCGGTCATTCATTTGGACTCGATTGGGGCACTCTAAATGGGTCAAAGTGGGATTTTTCAAAATTTGCCCCTACCCAAAAGTTCGACCCAAATTCCGGGACATCAGAATTCGTTTTAGAGGTATGGTTCCTTCGGCAAAGTTTCTTATTTTGATCCCTAGAAGACGATTTTCACTGAGCAATGGGCGACTTTTTTGCCTCCACACAAATCGACCCGGCCTAATATACATATATAAAGGTAGTTCGCCCTACTGCCACTACTGTACAACATTGTGGTGTTGTGTGCGGCAACTGGAAAGCAATCAATCACCAATCAATTAAACTACATTTCAGAGAACGTTCTGCCTAAGCATAAGCGGAGCTTTTAGGACCACAGCGACAAGTCTTACTTCATCTACTGCCGATTGATATTCTGGCCAGAAAAACTGCATCCAGAGCGGCATTATGATTAAACTGTCTACCAATGTGGAGGTACAAGAACTATGGCCACATGAGGATATCACATTGTACGAGTAGTGCAGAGGTAACCGATCGAGTCGACTATTTACCAACGGTGTACACCTTCGAGAGGAACTTCGCCACTAGATACCTGCCAGAGAAGAATGGGTTGACAGAATAGCTGCAAATAGAAATACAGATCTGTACAGATGGTTCGAAGCTTGATGAGAAGGTTTGCTTCGGATATCACTATAAAGAACTTAGTCTTGATATAGCTCACAGACTACCAGATACTTGCCTTGTTTATCAAGCCCAAAAAAATGATGGCAATAGGCGAAGTCGACAAGTCACAACATACTGATCCACACTGACGTCATCCTTTACTAGGACAGCCAGGTTGCCAATAAATCTCTGGAGGCTACATCCCTACATTCACAAACAGACCTCGACTGCCGCAGAAGCTGTGGAGAGCATTCAGCACTTGCTATGCGACTGCCCCGCTTTGAGTAAACGACGACTGGATATACTGGGGTCGCACTTTCAACAGATCTTTCCAGTTCCAATATTCGTACTATCGATAAATTTGTATATCTAACAGGTAGGTTTCGATGAGGGGCATTTCAGCCGGTGGTAACACTAGGGACCAAAACTGGCCTATGTGAGCTGCCAAAAAAAAAAGGCGGCCAGCCTAACCTAAACCTAAACCTACGGTCCCAGACCCTTAATCCCGTCAGTAGACCTTAAACCGGTCAGTGGCCTTTAATCTGACCATTGACCTTTAATCACGTCAGTGGACCTTAATCTGGTCATCGACCTTTTATCCGGTACCTTTTACCCAGGATTTAAGTAATGTATAGGTATAAACTTAAGACCTATGACCGGATTAAGAGCCACTGAACAAATTAAAGGTCGATGATTAGTTTATAAAACGATGACCCTCGATTAGTGGCCACTGCCTAGATTAAAGGTTGTGAAATTTATTAAAGACCGATAAAGGTTTTTTTTTGGAAAAATGCAATTTTGAAGCAATTTTAAGGAAAAATTCAATGTCAACTAAATTTTCTAGAAAAATGCAATTTCGACGAAATTTTTCTAGAAATATGGAAATGGTATTCTATAAGAAAAAAACGAAATTTTTAATAATGTATTTTCGACAAAAATTTTAAAAATGCAATTTTGATGAAATTTGCTGCTGAAATGCAGTTTCGAAGACATTTTATAAAAAAATTATGGTTATTTTTAACGAAATTTTTTAGAAGACTTAAATTTTAAAAATTGCTTTTTTGATGAAATTTTCTAAAGAAATGCTTTTTTGAAAACATTCGATAGATACAATATTTTTTATGAAGCTTTTGAGAAAAATGAAAATCTTGTCGAAAATTTTAAGAAATACCTATTTTGAATTTTTTTTTTTATAAAACTGCGATTTCCATTCATTTTTCAAAGAAAATACATTTCGACTAAATTGTCTAAAAAGTTAATTTTTGTTGAAATTTTTTATAAAAATTAAACTTTACTGAAATTTACAATAAATAAATATATTATATATATTTGATGAAATTTGGAGAAAAAAATTATTAATTTGACAGAATTTTCTATAAAAAGCAATTTCGTAAATTTTGAAAGAATTTTCAATATATATAATTCAATTTCAACATAATTTTCTATAAAAGTGCAATTCGATGACATTTTGCTATAAAATTGCAATTAGTATGAAATTCTAAAAAATTACAATGGAATTGCATTTCTCTAAAAAATTCCGTTAAAATAAATTTTATAGAGAATTTCATCATTATTATATTTTTATAGATAATTTCTTAGAAACTGAATTTTTCTTGAAAATTTTTAAGAAATTTAATTTTTCTAGAAAATTTTTGAGAAATTGAATTTATCTAGAAAATTTTGCTGAGCAGTTTAACATATACCGCATATGTATGGTGGACGTCAATTGACAAACTAACCATCACCAACCTACTATCAAAAGCTCAGAGAACAGCCTGACTGTGCATAAGCGGAGCCTTAAGGACTACATCGACTGAGTCTCTACAGGCTCTACTACAGATTAATATTAATCGACAGTATATGGATTAATAAGCGGCACTAAGATTAAATTGCCTATCAATCTGGAGGTACAAGAACTACGGTCACATGAGGATATCAAACTGTAGTGCTGTGGTAACCGACCGAGTGGACAATATACAGGGTCTCCCATATTCGACGGACCCATCTGGCAACGCCATAACTTTTGACTGAGATGTCAGATCGCTTAATGACATACCGCGTTTGAAGCGTCAGTCCAAGCAGATTTTTACCATGGAACAATACACGCCACGCGAAATAGTTGAAATTTACATTCAACAGAAGAAGTCAATTGTGAAAACTCAACGTGCTTTTAAAATATTAAAAAATGTGAGAAGTGCGCCTTCTAAGAACACCATTAAGCGTTTATACGAAAAATTTTCGACTGGTGAGGCTCTTTCTAATCCGAAGAGGCCAAATAAAAGTCGACCAAGGCGATCGGCCGAGAATATCGCTGCCGTACGAGCCAGTGTTGAGAGGTCCCCAAGAACATCCCAAAAACGCCGTTCTCAGCAGTTGGGCATGGCTCGGTCCACTTTACAACGGATTATTCGCGTTGATTTGCATTTGTTCCCGTACAAAATTCAATTGACGCAAAGATTGTTGCCTGCGGACAAGCCTCGTCGATTGGAATGGGCCCAAAAAAAACATGGGTCCGTCGAATATGGGCAACCCTGTACCAGTACAACACATTCGAGACGAACTACATCACTATGATACGAGCCATAGATGAATGGGTTGGCAGAATACTAGGTAACAGAAACCATCTCCACTTCTATACGGATGGTTCGAAGCTTGATGATATATCGTGTTTTCCAACAAGAGGTGTTATTTTGAATCACCCGGTATTTCGGTAGCTGTCACTTTTGACGTTTTGACATTAATATAAATGGAACGATACACGATTCAACGACGCATTGAAATTATTAAAATTCGAAAAATCGAAAATCGTCTTAACTGATGAGGCCCATTTCCACCCCGGTGGCTACGTCAACAAGCAAAATTGTCGCATCTGGGGCTCGGGAAACCCAAGAGTTATTGTTGAGAAGCCTCTCCATCCTGAACGTGTGACTGTTTGGTGCGGTTTATGGCCCGGCGGGGTCATTGGACTTTACTTTTTCGAAAATGAGGTTGGATCAACAGTTACGGTGAATGGAATAGCGCTATCGAGAGATGATTAATGATTTTTTTATGGTCGGAGTGGGATGATATTGATCTGGACAACGTTTACTTTCAACAAGACGGCGCTACGTGCCACACAAGCAACGAAACCATTGCTCTGTTACGGGAAAAGTTTCTCTAGTATCTCTCGAACAGGTGATCACAATTGTCCACCGATATCTTGTGATTTAACACCTTGCGACTTCTTCCTTTGGGGCAACGTGAAAGATAAGGTCTACGCCAAAAGCCCAGCGTCGATTCAAGACCTCAAAGATAGAATTCGTGAGGCTATCGAGGACATAGGGCAGCCACTTTGCGATTTGGTTATGGAAAATTTCATGAAAAGGATATGGTCCTCTAAGCGTGGTCGTGGTGGCCATTTGGCTGATGTTGTTTTTCATTATTAACGGCATACCTTCCTCTTTATTATGAAATAAACATCCGATCATTTATCTCAAAAAAATGTCATTTTTCTTTGAATACCAAAATAAAACCTCTTGTTGGAAAGCCCTTTATATTCCCATCATATGGTGGGCGGTATTAAACTATAAAAATATTGACAGAAGTTTCATTTGTACCAAGACAACTCTATTTAGGTGGAGTATAAACATTTTTGAATAAAATGTGGATTTATATATTGTATTGGGCGCACTTACCTCAAACGGTTCAAGTACAACCAATTGGATCTTCAGCTGATAATAAGCTGAGTAATGAGATTCCAAACCTTTGGTTTTCCCAATATTCCACAATATGTCTTGAAATAAGTGCTTCAATCAGATCCTTTCAACGGAATTTCTGTATTTTTGGTTACATTATTTACAAATAAGCAGAGTTTTCCGGCGGTCGCGCTTCGAAAATGCTAATCGTTAAATAAAGGCTTTTGAGTGCAGGTTTCTCAAACACAAAGGTGGTGTTGAAACGTCCTGCTGTCTTGGTGTGAAACATTTTACTTTTTTTCAGAAAATGTTTCTCATAGAAAAGGAATCTGAAAATATACAAAATATCAAATTACTAGTATCAGTTAATTAAAATTAGAAAATAATAGTCATTGAATGATATCTAAAAATTCTGAAAATTTTACATCAAAAGAACCCACTGTTTACTGCAATTCTTCCACACGTATGCTTGCCACTAATCAAATGGAAAGAAAAACCTACTTTTTTGGAAAATCAACATGTTTATGGACTTTTTCTCCTATCTCTGCCTCTCTTTCGTCAGTATTTGAGTGTGTTTGTTGGTATTTCAGAGATATGAGTCCATTGGAAGAGGAATGCTGCAAGTTACTGGGCTAGTGTGTGTGACTGTGCCCCGACGACTGATAAGAAACGGAATCAAATTTAAAAACTATCAATGTAATCATAGGAAATGTTCAACAGAAGATTGCGCAAAGCGCAAAAAAATTACCCAAAAGAATTTTTCAAAAAAAAAAAACTGCAGAAGGAATTTTCTGAGAAGCAGTGTAACAACCGACGAAACAAGTAACCCAACAGCGAGAGAGGCCAAACGTGTCCTTTCAAGATAGACACAAACGTATATGTATTTGGATGTATGTATGTCCATAGGTATCCCTGTAGGAAATGCCATTAGTAAAATTGTAGTGATTTACTTGTGACATTGTCAGTAGTATTACAGACAAAATGTGCCCCTGCCCATGTAATCTCCTATAGACATTTAACATTAGCTGTCATTGAAAAACCACCAGTAGACATTTGAACCAAAGATTCAGCAGTAAATGTTAAATGTCAAAGTAAACCATATGTAGACATTTGCACCAAAGATTCACTAGTAAATGTTAAATGTCAAAGTTAACCATACGTACAGGGTTGCCCATATTCGACGGACCCATGTTTTTTTAAAAAAAATCAAAGAAAAAAATAAAAATTTGGCGGTTGGCAATCTTAATCATTTAATTTGTTCCAAGTAGATTTGTTTACATCAATTTTTGAATATGATATCTCTCAAATGGCCGCCTCTGGCGTTGATGGCGTATTGTGCCCTTTTTGCAGCATTTTCCATCGTTTTCGCTAACATTTCGGCGGAATAGCGGCTATTTCTTCACGAATGTTGTCCTTGAGCTCTTCTACGGTCCTTGGCTTGTTAACGTAAACCTTTGACTTCAAATATCCCCACAAGAAGAAGTCAGGCGGCGTCAAATCGGGCAAACGCGGTGGCCAGTCCAAATCACCACTTTTCGACATCAAACGGCCCGGAAACAAATTCTTCAGAAAATCGATTGTTATGCGACTTGTGTACGGTGGAGCGCCGTCTTGTTGAAACCAGAACTGCCTCATACGCTTTCGACGAATAATTGGCATCACAAAATTGGTCATCATGTCGCGATAACGCTCCTGGTTGATGGTAACAGCATGGCCATTTTCGTTTTGGAAGAAAAACGGCCCAATGACCGTTTTCGCACTAACGCCGCACCAAACTGTGACTTTTTCCTCATGAAGAGGCAATTCTTGAATCTCCTGAGGATTTTCAGTGGCGTAAATACGGCAATTTTGCTTATTTACGGTCCCATTCAATGTGAAATGGGCTTCATCGGACATGATAATTGATAATTGTTGAGTTTTCACAATTGACTTCTTCTGTTGAATGTAAATTTCAACTATTTCAGAGCGCTCGCGTGGCGTGTATTGTTCCATGGTAAAAATCTGCTTGGACTGACGCTTCAAACGCGGTATGTCATTAAGCGATCTGACATCTCTGTCAAAAGTTATGGCGTTGCCAGATGTGTCCGTCGAATATGGGCAACTCTGTAGACATTTGGAACAAAGATTCACTAGTAAATGTTAAATGTCAATGTAATTCATATAGAGACATTTGAACCAAAGATTCAGTAGTAAACTTTAGTGACCCTGGTCTACATCTTTATAAAGGTGGGCGCAGTACACTAAAACACATATATTTGTATGCTCACTTTCTTCGAGGCTGGCTAAACCTTTTATTCATTTAATTAACAAAAAATAATAAATACTGGAATGTACATAAAATTAAATGCATTTAATTTTGACAATAGTTTCTCCAAACACTTCCTAGAAGGAGTTGTTTCTATGTACCACTGCTTTAACTTCTCCCGCAACGTCAATTTCGGAACGCCAAAATCTTCCAAATTCTCCACAAAATCTTCACTTTCTCCCACAATATGCATTTCGCTGTTTTCTTGCTCACATTGCAAACTTCTATTTTTATATGATATAGCTGGATCCGGTCCACTTCGTTGCCCCAGATTTAGATTTCCGATCCCGTCCATTTTTGAAAACAAACGATTTGTCACGCCCACATTTGCGCCGCCCACTTTTTGCAAATTTTTTTTTTCCAAAACCATCTCAGACAAAATAGCTTTCAAACAAAATAAAAAAATTTTAAATCGGTCCAGTGGTTTAAGCGTCTATAAAACACATACATACATACATACAAACATTTTTCCATTTTTATATATATAGATTGTTTGTTTTTTTACAAGTCTTTTATAATTTCTTTTACTAATTTTTTTATTTTTATAAAATAATTGTTATCATCTTTTTAACACACAAAAATTATTTTCACAAAACGAACGCGTGCTTCCTTGACAGAAGAAAATAAAGGAATGAAAAAAGAACAACTGTCAAAAAATCTCTACCTGCTGACTGCGCAGCTGCGCATTCTGCAGGCAGCTATTACAAGGTGGCGCAAAAGTAATCCTCCTATCAGAAAATGCTATAAATCTTGCGATTGGCCCCCAATGTTAGTTCTGTTTAGACATTTGTGTAGTAAACACATGCGAAATACACGTTAATAAACAATGTTACGCTACACTGCTCCAGAACGCGGAATATTGCTGACTATTTATTTGACCAATAATCGGTCGGTGACTTTGGCACAGATTTCCTGGCCGTCCAACGCCTACTGGTGAAACACTGCGGCGTTTAGCCGCTCGCCTCGAAGAGACTGGCACAACACGAGATGCTGCCAGGCGTGGCAGACCCCGGAGTAGCCGTTCTGCAGAGAATATTGCTGCTGTAGCCGAGGATGTCATGGAAGCGCCGTCGACATCGACCAGACGACGTGCCACGCAAATGGGTATCAGTCGACGGTCTCTACAGCGAATTTTGGTACAATATTTGAAGATGTTTCCGTACAAAGTCCAGACGGTGCATCAGCTGTTAGCTGCTGACCGCCAATCGCGTCTAACATAACATCGAAAGGTTACTTTTGCGTCACCTGTTATAATGCGCAGTCAAACAAAAAAGACAAGCAATGACAATGTCGCCATAAATACTGTACAACAGTTGTCTGTAAAGTATTTCTACTCGCGCATAAAAGTAAAGTTGTACACCTTTTACCTTGTTCAATTGTCACTATAGAACAAGTGGTGACATAGAGACATATGGTGCCTGCCTGACTGCAGGGTATGCTTTTGCGTATTTACTTACACACATGTCTGCATTAAGTCCCAACATTATGTTGCAACTTGTAAATGTTTCCTTTGGGGCGCCAACACACATACACACACTCATACACAAAAAAAGCTGAGACTCGCTCTTGCCATCACATTCGTCAGGCTCAAGCATTCACAGACAGAGCACAGAAGACAGTAGAGAGAAAAGCGAAGAGCGAAGAGAAAAACTACTCACACCACAATGACTTCATATTGCATTCCTTTCAGATACGTCGATTACTTCGAGTATTTGTTGTTATAAAGGCGAACGTGACAATGACGAGCTTAGACACCTTTTTCTTCTTCATTTGCTAAGGTTGGCGGCGCTTAGTTGTTTTTGGTGTATGGTTTGTGTGCCATTCGATTTTTTGAAATGAATGATTACTTGAATGGAATGATTACTTTCAGACAAATGCAATGCATTTTAATGTGAACAATAATTCTGACATCAGAACTTCTTATTGAACGTGTATCTATTGTGAAAGACCGGGATCACAGCATCGGTTAAGAATATCTGACTATATGCATCTCGAGAAAATCTGACTGTGTACATATATTCACCTCAAGAATATATCATTATGTTTAAGACTTTTTCAAACAATGTTAGGCTTTCGGTATCTTATCTAACTCTAAGAATCTTTTAGAGAATCCAAACATTTTATTACGGGAGAATCTCATTGAGAGAAGGTCCATGTTGTCCCACACACAGAATACAGTTTGGTTGCCTCAACCGAATTTTGGTAGTTCTGTCTAACATCATGCGATTCCATCAGGACAACCAACATTTTGGGTTTGGTATACTTCTGCTTCCATGTTGACAACAATCATATTTGGTTGCGGCAACTACGGAAATGGTGGCTAAAAATTATCTGTTGTATGTTGCCACAACCAACTGTTTTAGAAAATTGGTTGTTCTGACAATTTGTCAGTCATATACTACCGACAATTAATTAAAAACAGTTTTCATTAATTTTTATTCTATTTATTGAACAAAAAACTAAACAATTTATAACAAAATTAAAAATCCCAAATTACAAATTCATCACATGAGATCTCTGGAAATAGTTGACACAAATTTTAGTACACGAAAAAAAAACACAAAACTTGTATGCAAATATTGCTTAACCCTATGCTTTCAATTTCATGATTGTTGCTTTTATTTTTAATTTATGTAAAACATTTTGCACAACATATTTTCCATTCCACACATTATTATCCACACGAAATTTTATTTAACTACCTATATCGTTCTTGAACAAAATGTTAATGATTTATTTATGTCGAGTATTTTTTTTTTTGTTTGTCATGTATTAGGAAAAAAACAGCAACCAATCTTTCGGTTGTATTTCCCAAAATGCATTTAATTATTCTAAATTTGGAAAATTATTGGGATAACCAAAAAACGATTATTTATTAATATTTTTTCTGTTGTAGTAACCAATTATTCGTTACAATAATAATCTTTGGTCTATTGATACAATTTCTGTTGTCAAGAATAAAACATTGGTTGTCACAACCAAAAATCGATCATATGATACTGTATAATGAATATTTAAAAGTAGTTACCACAACTAACCGAGTACAAATGAAAAAAACAATCTTAAATTGATTAATACAACCATCGATTTAGTTTTCATTTGAACGTATCGATGTTATTATTGTTGTTTCAGCTATTTACATATATATAAATACAACCGACACACGTTGTCGGCAATATTCTTTTTGTTGCTAGTAATATTTTTTTATTGTTACAATCGAATTGCAACCAATTATTTTCCTGGGTGCATTTATGAAAATTTTATATATAGCGTGATCCATTTCGAGGTTCCCTACTTTTTATACCCTCACTTTAGTGTGACGAGGGTATATTTCATTTGCTACGAAAAAAAGTGTAACACATCGAAGGAGTGATCTAAGACCCTAAGTATGTTCGGCGGATATTCGTTTTGGTTCATTTTAAGTAGAATGATGTCCGTCCGTCCGTCTGTCTGTCTGTCTGCTGGCTGGTACGTGGTAATATTTTTTCTATCTGCGGCTAAGTTAAAAGATGGGCCATATTGGTCCACTCCTTCTAGTACCTCCCCCACAAAGGGTTAAAATGTTGTGAAATATTGAATCTTTAATAACTGCTATACTACTTACTCGAATCTTTTGAAATTCCACACATAGTGTTAGTTTATTAGTCGCTATCAACTCGAGAAAAATGGACCAAGTTGCTAGGCCCCTTTTGGTACCTTCCACACAAATGCACCATTTTGCACCAAAAGTTGCCAATCGACCGGCCCAAAACGTGAAATTATCTGCTCGCTGAAGTGTTCTCTCAATAAATCCATTGATTGATGCGATGTGTGGGAAGTCGCGCCGTCTTGTTAAAAAACCAAATGTGGCCGAGATCACGAGCTTCAATTTCAGGCATCAAATAGTCGGTTATCATGGCACGATAACGGTCGCCATTGACGGTTACGTTCTCACCGGCATCATTTTTGAAGAAATATGGACTGATCATTCCGGTACATCGGATCGGGAATCGGTCAATGGCAAAAAGACAGCTCTTAACGAGATCTCTCTGAGCAAGAGAGTAATTGTATCAGCCACTGCCTGTAGCTCCGCTTGGCCTGGTGTCATAATAGATTTAAATCTTTTGATAGCCCAAATAACTCTAGATTCGGTTACAATCTCGCTAGCGACCTCTGATGACTGCACTTGAACGTAATCCCCAGTTGAAGTATTCAATTCCTCTTCGGAATTGCCTGGGAAATGTTGCATCCAGGAACAACTCCAGGGATTTCTCACCGGTTGATAGTTCAAGAACTATCATCGTTCTTGATGTACCCAATAGTAGAAGGCACCGAGGACGCTTGACGCTTCGGATGAGCTTTCTATGCCATTGCGTATTCAGGATTTATTTTAAGTCTTTCTTAACTCTATTTTGTACTAACGGGTTTTCCAATAGGAATGATATGATGTTGAAGTGACTTTTCTGCCATTTGTAATATATCATGATCTGTTATTTGTTTTTCATTGTATTCAGTAGTGTTTCAATTTCATCATGGAGAGATATACGCAAGAACAACGTTTACAAATTATTCAGTTTTATTATCAAAATAATCGTTCTTTAATTGCAACTTTTCGTGCGCTAAGATAATTTTTTTAAAACCCAAAAAGACACTTTCTAGTCGACCTACGACCTTGACACCCATGAGCAATATTTTAGCTCTCGTTAAGAGCTATCGTTTTGCCATTGACCGATTCCCGGTCCGACGTACCGTTAAGGAGCTAGAGCAAAAATAAAGTTTCCGTTCACATTTGAAAATGATGCTGTCCATTTTTTTTAAATAAAACCAGTAAGGAAAGGCAAAAAGTCGGGCGGGGCCGACTATATAATACCCTACACCTCCCTAACAATGCGATAAGGGTTATTGCGATAATAATTTGGAATAATTGGTAAATGGGTAAGAACATATATATGCGGATATATCTAATTCTGAACCGATAATCGCTAAATTAAGCTATAGTCGTTCCTAAATTGAGAAACATCTTTCTGCAGAATTTTGTAATGATCGGAAGTAAAGTACAACTTCTATAGCGCTTTGTAACCAAATCAGAAGGAACATATATATGGAGCTTATATATAAATCTGAATCGATTTTCCCTGAATACTCATTCATGTAAAATAGAAACCTCTTTCTGTCGAATTTCGTACTGATCGGATATAAAATACAGTCTCTACAGCGCTTGAATGCCAAATTGTATTCAGTAGTGTTTCAATTTCATCATGGAGAGATATACGCAAGAACAACGTTTACAAATTATTCAGTTTTATTATCAAAATAATCGTTCTTTAATTGCAACTTTTCGTGCGCTAAGATAATTTTTTTAAAACCCAAAAAGACACTTTCTAGTCGACCTACGACCTTGACACCCATGAGCAATATTTTAGCTCTCGTTAAGAGCTATCGTTTTGCCATTGACCGATTCCCGGTCCGACGTACCGTTAAGGAGCTAGAGCAAAAATAAAGTTTCCGTTCACATTTGAAAATGATGCTGTCCATTTTTTTTAAATAAAACCAGTAAGGAAAGGCAAAAAGTCGGGCGGGGCCGACTATATAATACCCTACACCTCCCTAACAATGCGATAAGGGTTATTGCGATAATAATTTGGAATAATTGGTAAATGGGTAAGAACATATATATGCGGATATATCTAATTCTGAACCGATAATCGCTAAATTAAGCTATAGTCGTTCCTAAATTGAGAAACATCTTTCTGCAGAATTTTGTAATGATCGGAAGTAAAGTACAACTTCTATAGCGCTTTGTAACCAAATCAGAAGGAACATATATATGGAGCTTATATATAAATCTGAATCGATTTTCCCTGAATACTCATTCATGTAAAATAGAAACCTCTTTCTGTCGAATTTCGTACTGATCGGATATAAAATACAGTCTCTACAGCGCTTGAATGCCAAATTGTATTCAGTAGTGTTTCAATTTCATCATGGAGAGATATACGCAAGAACAACGTTTACAAATTATTCAGTTTTATTATCAAAATAATCGTTCTTTAATTGCAACTTTTCGTGCGCTAAGATAATTTTTTTAAAACCCAAAAAGACACTTTCTAGTCGACCTACGACCTTGACACCCATGAGCAATATTTTAGCTCTCGTTAAGAGCTATCGTTTTGCCATTGACCGATTCCCGGTCCGACGTACCGTTAAGGAGCTAGAGCAAAAATAAAGTTTCCGTTCACATTTGAAAATGATGCTGTCCATTTTTTTTAAATAAAACCAGTAAGGAAAGGCAAAAAGTCGGGCGGGGCCGACTATATAATACCCTACACCTCCCTAACAATGCGATAAGGGTTATTGCGATAATAATTTGGAATAATTGGTAAATGGGTAAGAACATATATATGCGGATATATCTAATTCTGAACCGATAATCGCTAAATTAAGCTATAGTCGTTCCTAAATTGAGAAACATCTTTCTGCAGAATTTTGTAATGATCGGAAGTAAAGTACAACTTCTATAGCGCTTTGTAACCAAATCAGAAGGAACATATATATGGAGCTTATATATAAATCTGAATCGATTTTCCCTGAATACTCATTCATGTAAAATAGAAACCTCTTTCTGTCGAATTTCGTACTGATCGGATATAAAATACAGTCTCTACAGCGCTTGAATGCCAAATCGGTGCTAACATATATATGGGGGCTATATCTAAATCTGAACCGATTTTCTCCAAATTTGGCAGTATTCCTTCGTGTAATAAGAAATCTCTTTCTGCCGAATTTCGCTGTGATCGGATATAAAATACAGTTTCTACAGCTATTGAATTTCAAATCGGGGGTAACATATATATGGGGGCTATATCTAAATCTGAACCGATTTTCTCCGAATTTGGCAGTATTCCTTCATGTAATAAGAAACCTCTTTCTGCCGAATTTCGTACTGATTGGATATAAAATACAGTTTCTACAGCGCTTACATGTCAAATCGGGTGCAACATATATATGGGGGCTATATATAAATCTGAACCGATTACCCCCAAATTTTGTATTGTATCTAAGTGTATCACGAGACTACTCTCTGACTTTTTTTTTACAAATCGGTTACAAAATGTTGCTTATACAGTGCATATATGCCAAATCGGAGGTACATATATATGGGAGCTATATGTAAATCTGAACCGATTTTAACCAAATTCAATAGGGATCGTTCTTGGGCCTAAAAAAAGATATGTGCAAAGTTTCGTTGAGATCGGACCATAATTGCGACCTGTACTTTGATTACAAGAATACGTCTACAGACAGACAGACAGACGGACATAGCTAAATCGACTCAGAAAGTGATTACAAGTCGATCGGTATAATAAACAATGGGTCTATCTCTTCTCCTTTTGGGTGTTACAAACAAATGCACAAAGTCATAATACCCTGTACCACAGTGTGGTGTAGGGTATAAAAACACTTTCCGGTCGACCTACGACCTTGACACCCATGAGCAATATTTTAGCTCTCGTTAAGAGCTATCTTTTTGCCATTGGCCAATTGTGGCTACGTGCCACACAACAAATGAAACAATTGAATTGTTGCGAGAAACGTTTGGAGATTCGATTATATCAAGAAATTGTGATATTGAATGGCCTCCAAGAAGTTGTGATTTAACATCATTAGACTATTTCTTGTGGGGTTATTTTAAGTCATTGGTCTTTCGAAATAAACCAGACTCTCTTCAAGCTTTACAAGTCGATATTGAACGTGCCATTCATGACTTACGATTTGATTTTGATTCGTTCCTGCAGAAGTCGTGGAGGCCATTTGAATGACGTTTTATTTAGAACTTAATTGTATCGATTGTACTTCAGAATAAATAAAAAACTTTTAATTTCCTTTACAATGAATGTGTTTTTTTTTAAAGAAATCATATCACTCTTATTGGAAAACCCTGCACATGTACTTAGTACTTCTACTTTTTATACTTTTCTAACTAAGTCTTCGCTACTAAAAGAAAGAAGAATGTAAATTGTTGGTTTTGTGCGTATACAGGTTCTACGTTTTCCATTACCTGTACCTTGAAACAATCAAAACTCTGGCATCCTATACCCACAAAACATATCTACACCAGTGTTATCTGTTCGAGTGTTTTTCGAATCCTCTCTCTTATCGCTTGTGTAGACATTAAGCTGAATTTGTCTGAATCCATACGACACCATGTCATAGGACTTGGCAAGGTGTGATTGAGACGTGGCGTGCCACCGTGACCTATCAGCCTTATCCAGTCGAACGATTTTCCAGTTGCCAGTTCGATGCCTGGGATTGCAGATCTTCAGCATCTTAGTGATAGATTCCACCTCTGGGGGTATAGCCGGAATACATGCATGTGTACCTTGGCCAATACCGGATGTTCTCCTTTTTTAACAACATCCAGTTCCGAACCCATATAGCAAACATAGAGCGCATATTACTAAACCGTATTCGTTTTACGCGAACCAGATACCAGCCTGCGTCGACACAGACGGTAGCCGATCCCGGCAGCTCCTCAAGAACGTCGAAGAAGACATAGCTCAGTTCGTTCTCTACCTAACTCCACTTGCCCCTGGATATGTTGCCGTTTTACTCTCCCCAGTTAATGACCGCCAAAACGATGCTGTCCCTAGCAATGTCAGCGAAGGAGAGAGGACCAGTGTTACCACTGACTACTTTAGCCCTTTTGGTAGCCGGCTGTTCATCTGGAGATCGGAAACTTTGAATAGGCTGTTGTATGGATGTTGACGCAGTATCCCGTCCTTCAGAAAAACTCCGTGTCGATTTTAGGGATTCTCTCTGTTGTAGAGTGAGGGAAGACACATTCAAAGATCCGGGTACCCGATTTCAAACTTACAACACTGGCCAAGTGCAACATTTCCATTCATTCCTCTTCGTTCGGCTTTTAAGGACGTGCCGCCATTGAATGGTTTTTGTCATTACTTAACTTTCGTCATGTGAGTCAGTGTAGCAAAAAAAGTGAAGGTTTTTGCGCATTCCGATCCTTCTTGTCGAAAAGTTTCAATGTTGTTTCTTTTCATAATATTTTTGTTGTTGGTTATGGCAAAAAAGTGTTTTGAATATTATTTGTGATGCTGTTGAAATTTTCTCGTTTTTGTTGTTGATGCCGTTGTCGTCGACGTCGAAAACCGGAAATAAAGTGTTATGTTTGTGAAAAACGAAGGAAAAGGCAAAAAAAGTGGCGGCAAGGCTGCAACAACAATGATTTATGCCAACAAATGTAAGCGGAAATTGATGTTGCCACTGGATGTTGTCTATTGTTGTTGTTTTTGTTGTTGCTTTTGTTGGAAGACTTGTTTTAAATGAAAATGTTTTGTTAAGCATCTCAACAATGTTTGGAGAAATAAAGAAAAAGGTGAGTGCAAAAGAAAACAATTGGCATAATTGTTGCAGTGTGTGATATAAATGCAGAATACAAAATTTTCAAGAAAATATACAATTTTTATCAAACCTTCGGAGAAAAATTGTAACACAGAAAAGGAGTAACATTTCCCCCGGAGTAAATAAGTTTGGGAAAATCAGAGTTGAAATTAATTGAGGTACATTTTGGACTATTTTGTAGTCGCAATTTAAAAAAATGCAATTTCAAGAAATTTTATAGAAAAATTAAATATTGACAAACTTTTCTAAAGAAGAGCAATTTAAATTTTTTTTTTGAAAACGCGAAATTTCCCAGGAAAAATTAAATTTCGACAAAATTTTCAAGTAAAAACAATTTCAATGAAATTGTTTACAAAATAGAAAAATGTTGACACACTTTTCCAGAAAAGAGTAATTATTTTTTTTTTTTTAAACTCGAAATTTCCCAGGAAAACCTAAATTTCGACGAAATTTTCAAGTAAAATCTAATTACAATGAAATTTTGTAAAAAAAAAAAATTTCAACAAAATTTTCATAAAAAGCTATTCCGACAAAATTTTTTGTAAAAATGCATTTTCAACGATATTTTCTAGAAAAAAATTAATAGAAATGAAATTTTAGCAGACAAATTTAATTTTGATGAAAATTTCCAGGCCAAATACAATTTTAACGAAATTTTGTAGAAATATAAATTTTCAACAAAAGTTTTATAAAAAGCGATTTCGACGAATCTTAATAGAAATTTCAGCATTTTTAAAAAAAAAAACAATTTTACGATTTGTAGCAAAATTTAAATGCAAAATATCGTTGTAATATTTAAATTTCGATGAAACTTTTAGGTATACTACAAGTTTAATGAAATTTTGTACAAAAGTAAAATTTCAACAAAATTTTTATTAAAGCGTTTTTGACAAATCTTTTCGCAAAAATGCAATTTCGACAAACTTATGGAAAAATTTAATTGCTAAAAAATTTATAGAAAGTTCAGCAAGAGATTTCTTCGAAACTTTTTGTACAAAATAAAAATTTCAACACAATTTTCATAAAAAGCTATTCCGACAAAATTGTTTGTCAAAATGCATTTTCAACGATATTTTCTAGAAAAAAAATTAATAGAAATTACATTTTAGCAGAAAAATAAAAATTTGATGAAAATTTCCAGGCCAAATACAATTTTAACGAAATTTTGTAGAAATATAAATTTTCAACAAAAGTTTTATAAAAAGCGATTTCGACGAAACTTAATAGAAACTTCAGCAATTTTGTAAAAAAAAAATGCAATTTTACGATTTGTAGCAAAATTTAAATGCGAAATATCGTTGTAATATTTAAATTTCGATGAAACATATACAATTTTAATGAAATTTTGTACAAAAGTAAAATTCCAACAAATTGTTATTAAAATCGTTTTTGACAAATCTTTTCGCAAAAATGCAATTTCGACAAACTTATGGAAAAATTTAATTGCTAAAAAATTTATAGAAAGTTCAGCAAGAGATTTCTACGAAACTTTTTGTACAATAAAAATTTCAACACAATTTTCATAAAAAGATATTCCGACAAAATTTTTTGTAAAAATGCATTTTCAAGAATATTTTCTAGAAAAATAAAAATGCAATACGTAGAAATTGAATTTTTCTATAAAATTTCGGGGGAATCAGAGTTTAAACAAATTTAGGTAATTTTGGGCTATTTTATAAACCAAATTTTTATGTTTAAAAAAAAAAAAAACAATTTCAACAAAATTTTTATAAAAAGTGATTCCGACGAAATTTTTTGTAAAAATGCAATTTCAACGAAACTTCGACAAAATTGCATTTTTACAAAAAGTTTCGTCGGAATAATTTTTTATAAAAATTTTGTTGAAATTGTTTTTTTGTACAAAATTTCATTGAAATTTTATTTTACTTGACAATTTCCACGAAATTTAATTTACATTACAAAAATTACAGCGAAATTTTGCATTTTCCAGAAAATAAATTAAATTGCTCTTCTCTAGAAAATTGTGCCAAAATTTAATTTTTCTACAAAATTTCTTGAAATTGTATTTTTTTAGTAAATGCCTTAAAAATTGGGTTTATAAAATCGCCCAAAATAACCTAAATTTATTTAAATTCTGATTCCCCCAAAATTTTCGTAAAAATTGAATTTTTCTAGAAAATTTCGACGAAATTGTGTTTTTACAAAAAGTTTCGTAGAAAAAGCTTTTGGCATAAATGTTGTTGAAATTGTATTTTTTACAAAATTTCGTTGAAATTGTATTTGAAAATTTCGTCAAAATTTAATTTTTCTGCTAAAATTTCACATTTTGCTAAAAAGGAATTGAAATTGCTGAAATTCCTATAAAATTTTTTAGAAATTAAATTTTTTTTCCATGAATTTGTCGAAATTGCATTTTATCGAAAAGATTTTCGCTTTTTATAAAAATATTGTTGAAATCTTACTTTTGCTCAATTTACTCAATGAAATTATATTTCATCTGAAAATTTCATGGAAATTTAATTATTACAACTATATTTCGCATTTTAATTTTCTACAAATCGTGAAATGGCATTTTTTTGGAAATTTATAAAATAATAATTTTTAGAAAGTTTATAAATAACCCCAAAATTATCTCAATTTACTTAAACTCAGATATCCCCAAAATGTTTGTAGAAATTGAATTTTTCTATAAAATTCCTTAAAAATTATATTTCTCTAGAAAATGTCGATGTAATTACATTATAACAAAAAGTTTCGTCAAAATCGCTTTTTATAAAAATTATGTTGAAATTGTATTTTCAATTTCATATTTTGGTAGGAAAGAATTGGAATTTCTGAAATTTCTATTAAATATTTTTTTTAGAAATTTCGTTTAAAATTGCGTTTTTACAACAAGTTTCGTTGGAATCGCTTTTTATAAAAATGTTGTTAAAAAAAATAAAATAATCTATAACATTTTTAGAAATTAAATTTGTTCCAAAATTGCATTTTTGCAAAAAGTTTCGACGGAATCTCGTTTATAAAAATTTTGTTGAAATTGTTTTTTGTACAAAATTTCATTGAAATTTTAATTTACTTGAAAATTTCCACGAAATTTAATTTTTACAGCGAAATTTCGCATTTTCCAGAAAAAAATTATTGTTCTTCTCTAGAAAATAATGTCAAAATTTACTTTTTCTACAAAAATTACTTTTTCTATAAAATCTACATTTTCTACAAAATTTCCTGAAATGCATTTTTTTACAAAACTCCTTAAAAATTGCGTTTATAAAATAGCCCAAAATTACCTCAATTATTACCTAAACTCTAATTTCTCCGAACTCTTCGATGAAATTGCACATTTACAAAAAATTTCGTCGAAATAGTTTTTTATAACCATTTTGTTAAAATTGCATTTTTCTTCAAAATTTCGTTGAAATTTTATTTTACATCGAAATTTTATTTTACATCGAAATTTTCTAGAAAAGTTCGGAGAAATTAGAGTTTAGGTAATAATTAAGGTAATTTTGGGCTACTTTATAAATGAAATTTTTAAGGAATTTTTTAAAAAAAATGCATTTCAGGAAATTTTTTAGAAAAAGTATATTTTGTAGAAAAAGTGAATTTTGACATAATTTTCTAGAGAAGAATAAATTAATTTTTTTCTGGAAAATGCGAAATTTCGCTGTAAAAATTAAATTTCGTGGAAATTTTATAGTAAAATAAAATTTCAATGAAATTATGTATTTTTTATAAGAAGAGATTACGGCGAAACTTTTTGTAAAAATGCAATTTCAACGAAACTTTTTGGAAAAAATTTAATTTCTAAAAATTTTTATAGATTATTATTTTTTTTTAACGAAATTTTTATAAAAACGTTTCCAACGAAACTTGTCGTAAAAATGCAATTTCAACGAAATTTCTAAAAAAAAATTACTAGAAATTTCAGCAATTCCAATTCATTCTTAACAAAATATGAAATTGAAAATACAATTTCAACCAAATTTTTATAAAAAGCGATTTCGACGAAATAATGTAATTTCATCGAAATTTTCCAGAAAATACAATTTTTAAGACATTTAATAGAAAAATTCAATTTCTACGACAATTTTGGGGTTATCAGAGTTTAAATAAACTGAGATAATTTTGTGCTATTTTTATAAACTTTCTAAAAAAAATATTATTTTATAAATTTCCTAAAAAAAATACAAATTCAAGATTTGTAGAAAAATTAAAATGCGAAATATCGTCGTAATAATTAAATTTCCATGAAATTTTCAGATAAAATACAATTTCAATGAAATTTTATGCAAAAGTAAAATTTCAACAATATTTTTATAAAAAGCGATTCTGACAAATCTTTTCGTAAAAATGCAATTTTGACAAATTCATGGAAAAAAATTTAATTTCTAAAAAAATTTATAGAAATTTCAAATCCTTTTTAGCAAAATGTGAAATTTTAGCAGAAAAATTAAATTTTCACGAAATTTTCAAGTAAAATACAATTTCAACGAAATTTTGTAAAAAATACAATTTTAACAAAGCGTTTTCTACGAAACTTTTTGTAAAAACACAAATTCATCAAAATTTTCTAGAAATATTCCATTTGTACGAAAATTTTGGGGGAATCAGAGTTTAAATAAATTAAGGTTATTTTGGGCTATTTTATAAACCCAAATTTTAAAGCATTTACTAAAAAAATACAATTTCAAGAAATTTTGTAGAAAAATTATATTTTGGCACACTTTTCTAGAAAAGAGCAATTTTTTTTTATTGTACTCTTTATTTGCAATCTATTTTTTAATAAAACAATAAGCAAATCTTATAAAAGAGCAATTTAATTTATTTTCTGGAAAATGCAAATTTCGCTGTAAAAATTAAATTTTGTAGAAAAATTAAATTTTGGCACAATTTTCTAGAGATCAATTTAACTTTTTTTCTAAAAAATGCAAAATTTTTCTTTAAAACTTAAATTTTGTGGAAATTGTCAAGTAAAATACAATTTCAATGAAATTTTGTACAAAAAAACAATTTCAACAAAATTTTTATAAAAAGTGATTCCGACGAAACTTTTTGTAAAAATGCAATTTTTTCGAAGTTTCGTTGAAATTGCATTTTTACAAAAAGTTTCTTCGGAATCACTTTTTATAAAAATTTTGTTGAAATTGTTCTTGAAATTGTTTTTTTTTAACATAAAATTTGGGTTTATAAAATAGCCCAAAATTTATTTAAACTCTGATTCCCCTGAAATTTTATAGAAAAATTCAATTATTACGTATTAATATCGTTACTTATAAAATTTTGGTGGAAATTGCATTTTTCTTAAAAATTTCGTTGAAATTGTATTTTACCTAAAAATTTGGTCAAAATTTGTAAAAATGCATTTTCAACGAAATTTTCTAAAAAATTTAATAGATATTTCAAAAATTTTAATTCTTTTTTACCAAAATGTGAAATTTTAGCAGAAAAATTAAATTTTACGAAATTTTCAAGTCAAATACAATTTTAACGAAATTTTTTAGAAAAATACAATTTCAACCAAATTTTTATAAAAAGCTATTTCGACGAATCTTTTTGTAAAAAAGCAATTCAACGAAATGTTCTAGAAAGGTAAAATTTTTAAGACATTTTATAGAAAACTGCAGTTTCTACAAACATTTTCGGGAAATAAGAGTTTAATTAAATTGAGGTTTTGGGATATTTTGTAAACCTTTAAAAAAAATTATTTTATAAATTTAAAAAAAAAATTAAAATCACGATTCGTAGATAAATTAAATATTGTTGTAAAAATTAAATTTCGACGAAATTTTCCAGTAAAATAAAATTTCAATGAAATTTTTTACAAAATGTCAACAAAATTTTTATAAAATGCGATTCTGACAAATCATTTATTTCTATAAAATTTTCAGCAAAATATGAAATTTTAGCTGAAAAGCTATTTCGACGATACTTTTTGTAAAAATACAATTTCATCGAAATTTTCCAGAAAAATTAAATTTCGACGAAAATTTTAAGCAAATTGTATTATGAAATTTTGTACAAATTTTGTTAGGGGAAAGCAGAGTTTAAATAAATTGATGTAATTTTTGAGCTATTTTTGTAGAAAAATTAAATTTTGACACAATTATCAAGAGAATATTAATTTTGATTTTTTGGAAAATGCGGATTATAGCTGTAAAAATAAATTTCGAGGTAATTTTCATGTAAAATGAACATTTTGTAATACAGATTAAAAATTTTTTTAAATAAAGCTATGGTAAATATACCACTTGAACGAAATTTGTTAGAAAAATTTAATTTTTAACAAATTTTATAGAAAAATTATATTTCTACGAAATTGTCTATAAAAATATAATTATGATGAAATTTTCTATAAAATTGATTTTTTTTATAAAATTTTCTAGAAAAGGTGAAATTTTAACGAATTGTTGTAAAGAAATGCAATTCCAATGTAGTTTTTTAGAGAAACGCAAATTTCAACGAAATTTTCTAAACAAAATGTGATTTCAAAAAAAAAAAATTATAAAAATTTTATTTTAAAGAAAATTTTTAGAACAATGAAATTCGCATGTTCAGAGCTGAGGTGTTTTCGTATGTAAAGATTAACTTTCTCAGACTAAATAAACAGCATTTTGTTTAAATTTATTTATTTTTTTTAATTTCCTTAGCGAAACTTAAAATGGCTATAACTCTTAAAATAATAATTGTACCTTATACCACACTGTGGTACAGGGTATAAGAAGTTTGTTTATGTATGTATATTTAAGTACCTTCTATTTGACATATAAGCGCTTCAGAAGGTAGTCATATTTTTCAACCAATGCGCAGGGAAGGAATTAAAAAAGGTTTTTTTTATTAATATTGTTGCCCCGTTTCTCCAAATTAAACCATTTTTTACGAAAATTTCAAAACATGTCCGCATTTTCGACAATCGCAAAGCTAGAATATGAGATGTTTTACCAATTTTATATGTAGTAATTTGTCACACGGTAAACTGCAAAGAGAATTTTGAGCACGACTTTTAGTATAGCAGATTTTTGGATTTTCGAATTTAGTTTGGATTGTGTCATTTACCTTTACAAATATAATGATGTTGGAATTAGTCACAATTTCTGATGCCAATACCCACAAATTGCAAAAAAAATAAGTATGATATTTTTTAAATATTTTATAAATACACTATGCAACAAGTGAACACTTTTTGAAAAATACACGGACTTGACAGTATAGGTTCGATTCTACTATCAAAGGGTAGTATAACCCTATACTCGGTTTGTCGAAATTGGTGACCAATTTTTTTTATGGGCCTCCAAAGTTTCTGAAAATCAGTGGGCCCCTCGAAAAAGGTGTCATCAGCTTTTGTTCAACAACTAGTTCAGACTTGGTGATACCGCTTAACTATATTTGGCAATAATGTAGCTAAGAATATGCTGAACAAAGATTCCTAACATTTTTTGCAAAAAAAAATTCCGGTACTTTTTTTTGAAAAAGTGAAGGAAAAAATATTTTTTCACTTTTTTCAGCATAACTTCCAGCGACTCGTAATTTTTCACTAAAACTACAGGAATTTGAGCATTTTTTGGTGTTTGTGTTATGTTTTGAGCTTTGGTGTGTTCTGACACATATAGTAAAATTTTATGGCCAACATTTTTGTGGAACATTTCATCCTCGCCCTCCCCATTTCAAGGGGTGTTTTTTACGCTTTGTTAAAATGGGGCTACAAATTACAGATATGTTGGGGGCTAGAGGGTTAATATGTTCCACAAAAATATTGGCCTTAATATTTTCTATAAATTTGCTGAACATAGCCTATACCAAAAAAATATATTTTTGTTACATAATAGTGAAATACTATAATTTTGGGGGTACAATGTGGTTTTTTGAGCTGTTTAGGGTGCCTAGACACATTCAGATTGTATTGATATGTTCACAAAAGTTGTTCAGATTTACGTTGGCTACAATTTTGCCAAGCATTGTTAGTGAAAAATTACAAGTCCCTGGAAGTTATGCCGAAAAAAGTGAAAAAAAAAATTTTTTTCCTTCACTTTTTAAAAAAACAAGTACCGGAAAAATTTTTTTTTCGCAAAAAATGTTAAGAAACTTTGTTCAGCAAATTTTTAGCTAAATTATTGCCAAATATAGTTAAGCGGTATCACCAAGTCTGAATTAGTTGTTGGACAAAAGCTGATGACACCTCTTTCGAGGGGCCGACTTATTTTCAGAATCTTTGGAGTACCATAAAAAAAAATTGGTCACCAATTTCGCCAAACCGAGTGTAGGGTTATACTACCCTTTGATAGTAGAATCGAACCTATACTGTCAAGTCTGTGTATTTTTTCTTGTCTTGAACACTTTCGAGGATTTCTTCGTCGGAAGGGTTGTCTGTGGTAATGACATCACAGTCAACATTGATGTAGTCTTTAAATGTTGCATGTTGCATTGTATTAGCAACTGTTTTAAATGAAGACTCTAAAAATGTTAAGTGGGATAGTGGCAGGGTTACCATACATCCTCCTTTGGGAGGACATGACCTCCTTTTTAACCAGTGCCCTCCCGTCCTCCCTCCTTTTTCAAAAATGACGGATTTGTCCTCCTTTTGTTACAAATTACAATTTTTCACAATCAGTAAACCTCCACATGAATTATACTCGCAAGTACTTTTAGTACGAAGTTAGTACTACAATAGTTGAGCTCGATGACTGCAATTTGGTACAGATACTTCTTATAGCTGCAGGTAACTCAGGATTGAAAATGGGCAATATCGATCAATTTTTAGCATATTCTGTCCGATTTGACTTATTAACGCCATAGAGACTGCAATTTTCAACTGGACGAACTGAAATTGGTAATTTGGGAGTATGTATATCCAGAACCCTTCAGACGAACGATGGTCATCATAGGTCCATGGTTTGATATAGCCCCCACACAAAGGTAACTCAAGTTTTACTAGAATCAAAAAACTGTTGACATGCAATTCGGCTTGTCAGATCTTAACGCCGCTTCACTTATTTATTATAACTAACGCCTAAAAATACTGGAGCTAGACCCACTTTAAAGAGCACCGATTGTCTGTCTGTCTACTGTTCCTTAAGTACAGGTCGCACTTTCATTCCGATCTTGCAAAAATTTAACAATAAGGGCTATTTCATACCTGGGAAGTAATTGGCCAATGTCGGTTCAGATTTAGATATAGGCCCTATATACATTTTCTTTCCGACATGGCCTTTTACCGCCACAGAAGCTTTTTCATATTAATTCACTTTGAAATTAAGCAGGGTGGAGTTTCTTGATCCAAGGGCCCACATTGTCGAATTTGCTGTAAATCTGCTCAGATTTAAATGTAGCACCCAAGAACAAACCTTGCCAAATTTGAAGAAAATTTGTTCAGATTTCGATATAGTCCTCCGATTTGGCATCTAAGCGCTACAAAATACAAATTGTTGTACAAAGCATTATCATTGGAAATTGTATTTTTTAAATGTCCTCCGAAAGTTTCAAACTTTCTTTGTAAATGTTACAAATGTCCTCCTTTTCTGACACAAAAGTCCTCCTTTCCGAAAAAAGGTTATGGTAACCCTCGATAGTGGTTGATAGTCTTCTTCGTCCCAAAGCGTACTGTTGTTCGTTGTGGTGCCAACTTTTACAAATCCTGCTTTTCTAAAACAGTTTGCAATTGTCTCGGATTTTACATTGACATTCCACACTTTGCTTAAGTTTCGTACGGCATCCAGCAAATTTATGGGCGTGGGAGGTTCTTTCTCCCCCATTTGTAACAAAATGTTTGTCAAAATGCGTTTTCTGTAATGCGTTTTAATGTTACAAATTATGCCCTGATCCATTGGCTGAAGTATCGAAGTCATGTTGGGTTTTTCAATTGGTCCTTAACATCCCTAGGGTGTGCAGCGCACTTGTCAACAAAAAGCAAAACCTTTCTTTGTTGAGAAGCGAACTTTCGGTCCAATTTCAAGAGTCATTTCAAGAAAATCTCGCTTGTCATCCATGCTTTGATTCCTTTGAAGCATCTCGGATTCTATCGGCGTTAAAGATGTCGTTTTCGTCATATTTTTCTAACAATTTTGGCAAGACATTCGTCACCCATTCATCTCGAGTTTGGATGTTGGCGGCAGCACTTTCAGCACACAATGTTTTTTGAACAATGCCGTGACGATTTTTAAATTTTTCAAGCCAGCCTACACTTGCTTCAAATTCTCCGTGGCCCAATGCTTCAGCGAATTGTTTTGCTTTTTCTCTCAGGATTGGTCCAGACAGAGGAAGATTCCTACCACGTGCGGCGAATACCCATTTCAGCATTGCTTCGTCAATATCCTCAAAGGTACAAGTTCGAAACTTCTTGCGTTTAATACTGTATGCATTATCTGTGACACTGGCTAAAAGCTTATCCTTGTTTTTTAAAATCGTAGATAAGCTACTGAAAGGAATTCCAAATTGCTTAGCAATATCTTTTTTTGAAGCTTCTCCCTTTTCAATTTCATTTATTATCAATAGCTTTTTTCCACAGTAATACTTATGCGCGGCAAACTGATAGCGACTGCGAGAAATGTGAGAGATGGTAATGATTCCAGTTGTCACTTGCATAGTTCGGGGGTTCCCCAAAATACACTTTCAATTTTATGGTAAACTAGCGGACCCGGCGAACTTCGCCTCGCCCCAATTTAACGCCTTCAGATAAACTCCAGAGTGATAATAAAACACAGATAGTTAAAATTTTAATGCGATTTGTTTAAAAGGAATCGAAATCAGTAGAGATAAATCGAATCAGATGATAAACAACAAACAACGAAGACAGAAGACAGGCAACGTACAGATGACCGTGCGAAAAACAGGGAAATTCGAGATTAATTCCACAGACTTCCTACGATTGGTTTTGAGACTTATTGATTGTCATCGCAAAAGCCAATCGTACAGGGAACTGAATCCGCTTGAATTGGAATGAAAGATCAGTTGGAATAATCGGAATTCGTTGGATAAGGACTTCCTCTCCTTTGAATTTTCCCTTGATGATCGTCGCCTGAATCACATTGTCCATCAGTTTCATAATGGACAACCGCGAACTATGCACAATTTCGGATGATTCAGATTCCGCAACATGATTATGATCGATTCCACCTTCAGCTGTAAATTATGCGGCGGAGCTCCTGGCACATCAAGCGAGTTCGATTTTACTTTGAATAATAAAATTCATGCTATCGACGTCCTTATTCTTCGCTGCTAATATTGCCCATTCACTAATCTAATCGAGATTTGGAAACACTTTGGTGATGAGTTCCTCGTTCGACGATGTGAACTCGCAAAAATTTGCCGGGAACAATATCAATGCAGTGGAAACATCAATAGTAATTTGGCCATTGCCAAGCGCCAACAGTTGTTTCGAGAATTCAAGAGCCGATGAGTCGTTCTGCAACGCGACTCTCATGTTCGTGGTCAATTTCAACTTCTTGACATAACTTCTTGACATGCAGCCACAAAGACCACTATTTCAGGCATGCATTAATTTCATCGGCAGTAGATTTCGGGATGACGGGAAGCGTTTGACGAAAATCTCCGGAGAGCAATATCAGACTCACCAAATTGTCTCAAATCACGTCGTAAATCCTTCATCGTTCGGTCAATTGCCTCCAGAGCTCGTTTATGCGCCATCGTGCATTCATCCGAAATTATGATTTTGCAATGCCCGCAATCCAATAAGATAACCTTACCTCTTATACTCAAACTCATTATCTGAAAAAATGTTCGAATTGATAAATATCGTGAATTTTAATTGATCGTAATGCTTGTACCGTTTGCCGATGTGATACGCGAAATCAGTGTAACAATACGCAAAACTCGAATGAATTGCACCAAGAAAAATAGCACATACTCGTACATATGTTTAATAGAAAACTTTTTTGTTTAATAGAAAATTAATAAAAAAAATTGGATTGAAAAAGAGAGCAGTAGATAGGAACAGTAGGAATCTCGCAAGAAATAGCAATTTTCGATTTTCCCAATTTTCCGACTTTTCCGGAGGGTTTTCCCAAAATTTTCTTTCGTAACAACCTTCTCCAGGCAAATACGAACAACTGAAAAAAAAATTGATCCAAATCGCTCCAGCCGTTCTGACGTGATGCCATTACACAGATGGACCGTTTCATTTTTATATATATTATATAATTATATAATATACTAGCTTTAACCCGGTGCGCTTCGCAGCCCCCATCTTTTATTTATTTTCTGTGTAGGGTACTGTAAAATAGTTATACCTCGTTCTTTCAAAATTACATGATTATTACATATGGTGCAAAATGAAGAATATTTGATTACTTTTATATATAAAATACGAACCCTCTTTTCATTTCTAGTTTATGTTCATACGTTAGCAACTTTCCCCTTGTTTATGTTCCAATACCGACATTCACACCCTGGTACAATATAAAACCATTTTTGTCCCATGTTTTCTACCCACTGTACTAAATGTACGCTTTTTGACCCACTGTGCTATATTTAAGCTTTTGGGTCCACGGAATCAAATTTAACACATTTTTGTCCTACTATATTTTGTCCACTATATTAAATCATTTTTACCCCACTGTACCATAGTTAACACATTTTTGCCCCACTGTACCATACTTAATCCATTTGGTTCCACGTTACCATATTTTACTATTTGTGCCCACTGTAACCATTTTTGTCATACTGTACCATTGTTAACCATTTGTGTCCCACTGTACCATTCTAATACATTTGTCCCCCACTGTTCAATAGTTAAAGCTTTTTGCCCCACTGTACCATATTTCACCCATTTTGTCCCACGTTACCATATTCAACTAATTGTGCCCCACTGTACCATAGTTAACCCTTTTTGCCCCACTGTGTCATATTAAACGCTTTGTCTCACTGTACCATATTTAACAGTTTTTGCCCCACTGTACCATATTTAACCCTCTGTGCTCCACTGTATTGTATAGTTACCCATTTTTGTCACACTGTACCATATTTAACCCTTTTCGCCCCACTGTATCATAGTAAATACATTTTTGCCCCACTGTTCCATAGTTAACGCTTTTTGCCCCACTGTACCATTTTTAACCCATATGTCCCACTTTACCATATACATACATATAACTATTTTTACCCCACATAGTTAACCCTTTTTGCACAACTGTTCCATAGTTAACGCTTTTTGCCCCACTGTACCATTTTTAACCCATATGTCCCACTTTACCATATACATACATATAACTATTTTTACCCCACATATTTAACCCTTTTTGCACAACTGTGCCCCATTCAACTGTACCATATTTAACAAATTTTTGTCTCACTGTACCGTACTCGTATTTAAAATGTGTCTCCACGCTAGCGTACTTAAACCTTTTCCCCCGGCTGTAACATATTTAATCATATTTTCTCCACTCCACTATTTAACCGTTTTTGACCGCAGTGCTCTTCATATCTTATGTTTAAGTTCCAATTTTGGCAGATTGTTCCCTTTTTTCCCCATGCTCCATAATTAACCCGTCGTGTCCCACTGTGCCTCTTAAAGTTAGAATTACTAAAAATCACTTCCAATCTCCAGTTTATGTTCCAAAAGTTACCCTGGAACCATTGATCCATGTTTGACATTTTTAAACCACTGTACTATATTTTACACTTTTTGCCCCACTGTGCTCCGAAAACTACGAATACAAAAAAAAACTTAATACCCCGATCAGTTGTCATAAAGACACCCCAGGCTTCAATTTTCACCATTCTACTATTAGGCTTTAAATTTGGCGGTGGTACCATATTGATACCTTTCTGTCCCACTGTGCCTCTAAATTTTTAAAAAATATCACTCCTTGTTCTTGTTTACGTCCCAGGAACTACTCTCACACCAAATTTCACGATTCTAGGTCATTTGGATTTGGCTGTTGTACCACATTTTTCCCTTTTAACCCCACTGTGTACGTAAATGTTCGAATTTCGAAAAATCCTGTCAATTTCAGAGTCTACCTCATAAGAGCTACCCTCACACCAAATTTCAAGATTCTAGCTCTTGCCATTTGAATTTGGCTGTTGTACTACATTTATCCCATTTTCCCTTTTTACCCCACTGTGTGCGTAAATGTTCGAATTACGAAAAATCCTGCCAATTTCAGAGTCTACCTCATAAGGTCTACCATCACACAATATTTCACGATTCTAGCTCTTGCCATTTGGATTTGGCTGATGTACCACATTTATCACTTTTTACCCCACTGTGTGCGTAAATGTTCGAATTTCAAAAAATCCTGCCAATTTCTGAGTCTACGTCCTAAGGGCTATCCTCATACCAAATTTCAAGATTCTAGCTCATTTCGTTTAGATTTGGAGGTGTTACCATATTTATCCCTTTTTGCCCTATTGTGCGGCTAATAGTACGAATTTCGAAAAATCCCGCCTTATTGCTCGTCTACGTCCAAAGGTCTACCCTCCCACCAAATTTCATGATTCTAGCTTCAGCCGTTTGGCCTGGACGATGATCAGTCAGTCAATCAGTCAGTCAGTCAGCCAGTCACGCAACAATTTTATATATATAGATATATAAGATATAAGATATGTAAACGATTCAAACGACTGATGTCTCTGCTTGTGCGTTGTGAACGCAACAAAGTACACACAGAGCAACAATAACAACACCAATAACACACAACAAAGCGACTTCGTTATATGGAGATTGAAAACGCTTATACTTCAGATTCCTTCCTCCCGATCTGGCTTTTAGTTCTGATTCACACGAGACAATTTTTTCTCCAAGCAAGTGTCAAAGTTTGTAGGAGAGAGAGTTAGAGAGCTCTTTCCGCCTGCTTCTCTCTCCAACAAACATTGACACTTGCTTGGAGAAAAAATTACCCCGTGTGAATCAGGACCTAGCGCTGTATAAGCTCTATTTTACATCTAATTCAATTTGAAATTCGGATGAGTAATGTTTTTTTGATCCAAGGACGGACACTGCCAAAGTTGAAGAAACCCGTTTCAGATTCAGATATAGCCCACATACATATGTATGTATATGCCTATATCACGATTTTGCTTCTAAGAGCAATGATACCATTTTATTGAAATATCATTATAAAATTCTAAAACTTGACAATATTTCTGTGGTTTTCTGGAATAACAGCCTATGTCGGAAATGTTCGATTTCGGGATTGTAGAATAAATTCAGCTAATCATTATCGATATATCGAGCCCTATCCGCCAAAAAGACGTAAGCGCCACCATGATATACTTTGAATTCTTTGGGGGAAATCGTTTATTTATGACAAATGTCATCACGTTTCCCAAATTTATAGCTGCAAAATGTACCGTTATACTAAATTTTACAGTAATATAAACAGATGTATGCATTTAAACAAAATATAATCGCAAAAGAAACCTTCCCCTCTAAATTTTTTGTGAGTGGCGCTGACGTCTTTTTGGCTGTTATGGCTCGATATGACTCCCATGTTAGTCCATTTTTTTAAGACTTTTTCCAACACTTAACTATGCACATTAAATCTATGTACACACAATTGTCAGATCGGACAACGTAATCAACCCTGTTAAAGTGCGGACAACGACAGATTATGTATTAGGCAAATGGGAATTGACAGTTCAGACGATTGCAAGAAAATTTTACAAATTCATATAACGGGGTTTCCAATAGGGATGATATGATTTTAAAGTGGCGTTTCGGCCATTTGTAATATGTCATTATCTGTCATTTGTTTTTCATTGTATTCAGTAGTGTTTACAATTCCATCATGGAGAGATATACGCAAGAACAACGTTTACAAATTATTCAGTTTTATTATCAAAATAATCGTTCTCCAATTGTAACTTTTCGTGGGCTAAGTCCAGTTTTTTTAAAATAAAAAAAAACACTTTCCAGTCGACCTACGAGCAATATTTTAGCTCTCGTTAAGAGCTATTTTTGCCTTTGACCGATTCCCGATCCGACGATTGAGGAGCTAGAGCTAGAGAAAATAAACGTTCCGTTCATATTTGAAAATGATACTGTAATTTTTTTTAAAAATCCAAAAAAAACACTTTCCAGTCGACCTACGACCTTGACGTCCTTTTTTACTACCTACGACCTTGAAAATATTTTAGCTCTCGTTAAGAGCTATCTTGTTGCCATTGACCGATTGTGGCTACGTGCCACACAGCAAATGAAACAATTGAATTGTTGCGAGAAAAGTTTGGAGATTCGATTATTTCCAGAAATTGTGGTATTGAATGGCCTCCAAAAAATTGTGATTTAACACCATTAGACTATTTCTTGTGGGGTTATTTGAAGTCATTGGTCTTTCGAAATAAACCAGACTCTCTTCAAGCTTTACAAGTCAATATTGAACGTGCCATTCATGACATACGACTTGATTCAGTGGAAAAAGTGCTCGATAATTGGGTTCATCGAATTCGTTCCTGCAGAAGAAGTCGTGGAGGCCATTTACGTTTTATGTAGAACTTAATTGTATCGGTTGTACTTCACATTAAATAAAAAACTTTTGAATTTCTTCAACAATAAGTGTTTTTTCAAAGAAATCATATCACTCTTGTTGGAAAACCCTATATCTACAATAAAAAAAGATTTTATAGACAGAGTTGCCAACAATGTCTTAAAATTTACTGACGATGTCTTGTCTGTCAATGTTGCAAGACAAAAACCGGGTGTACATAGCTTTAGTATCAAATGTACTGCGAGAGAAAAAGTATTTTGGCTCTTCTGAACATTGTGATTCTTTGACATGTGCTGTTATGTTTGAAAACTACAGATTTGTTCTTAATCTACTCTGAAAGATTGGTGTAGGTTATCACATAGTCGAAACCGCCCGACTTTAATCCCTTCATCCTTACTGGTTTTAAGTACATTAGTACTAATATTTTATCCCGGTTGTAGCGTACTACACGTATCTAAACTTTCATTCAGCGTTACCGTTGTGCGACTAAAGTGGCATATTTGCCCCTTTTTTTCAGCCGTGCTACTTTCGCGGCCCTTTTATTTTTTGATACTAAATGTGCCCCTTTTCGATTTTTTGTGCCACTTTTTGGCTTTTGCAAAAAATCTGCTTTTTATACTCTTATAACAACACTTTCGTACTAACGTACGGAAATGCCTCACGCGCTACTTTCTGAATTAGGTTATTTAATGGGATATACGCATATGCTAAAACGATTTACATTTATCTTTTGTACGTGTATGCATATGAGAATTTATTTCCACCGTTTCATCTTATTGGTGAAAATTCTGCGAATAGGTCGGCGTCTATGCAACAACACAAATAATTTGAGTGATTTCTTAAATGTAACAATATATGGTGAAAATTGTTTTTTCGAATCAGTCGGCGTTTATAAAAAAATCCAATTTGTTTTGCTAGTGGTTTCTTAAATGTAACAAATATATGGATAAGTATTTTTCATTAGGTTGATGTACATAAACATATATAAACAGATTTATTGTGAGATCAAAAAAACTCAATACAAAACACATCTGTCCCAAGCACAGATCTAATTAGAAAGTATAAAAAAGAAGTTACAAAAAAGTAACTAAACTTTATAAATAAAGAAATGTATGTGATATAATATATTTAGTATACATCATAAGATGTTTTCTATAACAATGTATTTTTTGTTTAGTTTTCGTATAAATGATTGCATTTTTTAATGTTACCTACTTATTTTTTATGTTAAGCTTTGTTTTTTTTTCTTTAAATAAAAACCTTAAAATTGATCCCCCTTTTTTAATAATCAGTTGCCCCCTTTTTCGAAAAAATCCCCTTTTTGTGCCTCTTTTTGAAATTTTCCAACGGTAACGCTGCTGTCATTCAACAATAGTGCCAGTGCTGCTTCAATAAAAAATATCTCTTTAGTAAATGCAAAAAGCTTACATAATCTGAAATGACAAAAAGCTTTTATTAAATGGGTAAAGAAAAAGTTTTTTTGAGAGAGATTTCAGAGAGCAAAATTCTGTTCATAATCAGCGATGCCAACTTGGTGATTTTTCCGCTACTTGTGGTGATTTTTGATCTCCAAATACCACTGTTTTGTAAAAGTAGTGATTTTTCTGAAAAACCACTACGGTAGCGATTTTAACAATTTTTTGTAGCGCTTTTAGTGGTTTTTACATACATCGGCGAAGAATGCAAAATTACTACGACATAAAAAAAATTCATGTATTTTACGCAACGTATCGTCGCACTCTTTTAGAGCACATAGAATGTAAAAACGATGTCGCTTTCATTTATGTAATTCACAACTGAGCGATATGAATTTCTTTAAGAACAAAGTTAGTCCTGAATCCAAGCAAGTGTCAAATTTTGTAGGAGGGAGACTTTGACACTTGCTTGGAAAAAATCGCCTCGTGCGATTCATCAATATTATGGTCATAAGAGATAGAGGACAATTATACAATTTTATTTGGCCAAGAACAAGTCATTTATTAATAATTTAATGCTAAGAATGGAAAACAAAAAGACTGTAAAGTTTATGTTATAAATATAAGTTCTTATTTATGTTTTCAAAGAAAAATGTTACAAACATTATCTAAATGTTTAAACAATTAATTGAATTCAAAAATATTTTGTTGGTTGTTGTTAAAAATAAAAATCATGCGTAATATTTTTGTAAGTGTTAGCGGTTTTTTGAGATTTTGTTATTTTCTCACAGCGATTTTTGGCGTTTTTATACTTGGTTGCTAGTGGTTTTGTGGTGGTTTCTGCACAGTTGTTCCGTAGTGATTTTTGCCTCGGAAGAGTTGGGAACACTGTTCATAATCTTTGCCGATTAAAAAAGAACCCACTTGAGAATTTTTTTGCCAGTAAGCAATCTATTTGCCGGTTAGTTGGTTTCAGTTTATTTGCATTTAAAGTTAATATCTAGGAAATACATGTTGTTCAATACAACATATTGTATTTGCATTTAAAGTTAAACGTCGAAGATAAGCGTGGGTATGTTTAGAAATGCTTTTAAAGTTATTACATTAAAAAAAGTAAGTATTTTGTTTTCAATGTATGTTTCATTTCTTAATTTACCTATTAAAATTACTTTACGATAGGATATTTAGGCTTATATTATTCTTATTTTATTAGATCATGAAATTCCAAATATTGAAGGAGACTACAATATTGAAGACAACAATATTGAAGGCAATTCCAGTATTCAGGAAAATCAAGATTCCACTGCACCCACCGCATTAAATGAACAACATCAACATTCAGCATCCGCAAATTATATTAATTGTAGACATTGTTGTAGTTATGTAGAAGAAATAAAAATGCTTAGGGAGCAATTAGCTCGTTCTAACGAGGAGAATGGACGATTGCGTAAAGAGGTTGAAGACCTCAAAGCAAACGAACAATCTCTACGTGAGAGCGGAATTTTCCCCCAAGAAAGTGCATCTGCTAGTTCTGTTGCTTTTGCCCGTGTTATATGCGGTGCGGTATATGATTCTAATTCCACCATTGAAAATGAAGCAATTCGTCATGTGCTTTTAACATCAAAAGACTCTTATAATCATAAGAGAGATGTACTAAAGTTCTCTCTGCCACATCCCATTCAGCGTGTAGGTCCATCCGTTATGGATGTTTTGCGCACCATGCTTGATTCAATGACCCCAGAGAACCGTATATGCGCAATCACTTTTGACGAATTAAATATAACGGACATAGACAATAATTCTTCCGTTGGCAAAGCATTCGGTGTGCAGTTGGTAGGGTTGTGTAGCGGCTGGCGATTTTTTGTAGGGTTTTTTAACTCTACCAGATTAGAAGCGGCTGTGGCAGGTCGCGTTGTTGACATATTTATGCAGCGCTTACACGATAACCTGCCATCATTGGTCGTTAAAGTGTCCGTTTGTGATTCACAAGCTCTAAACGTCAACATAATTAGATCACGGACCAATAACGATCCAGGAATGCCAACTTGTAAATTTGGGCCATTTGAAGGCATTACTTTTGTATTTGACATTTCCCATTTATTGGTTAATGTTCGCAATTACTTTGTAAGAGGGTATTTATCGGTCTCGGGAACGATTTTATCTAAACGGATGATAAATGCTCTTAAAGAAGCCAATGTGGACATTGCAGCGCGTGGAGGGTTTTCAGATCCATCGTACTCTTTTGATAGCCGTGATTTGCAAAAAATTTCATTACTTTTCAATAGAGGAGTATTGGAATTTTTTGACAATGATCCTCATATTGACGGAGTAAACGAAGTTGAAGTTGATGCAACGAAGATATTTATTTTGCAAATGTCTGACATTGTGGATTTCTTCATTGCAGATGAATCTTCTTTTTCGTGCGCTGACAAATTGCTAAGACTGTCAAACGCATCAACTTTTATGTCGACAGTCCAGTGCACTGCAGATTCTAACTGTGTCACTTTTCTCAAACAGTCATTAGACTCTATACGAAGTCTAGTGTTAGAGAACAATGACATATTAATATCAAGCTGTCGTAATGATGGACTCGAGTCTGATTACTTCGAAATAAGGAAGCGACTATCTAAAAGACCAACTTTACAAGACCTGATTAATGTTAAGTCAAGATTTGATGAGGTTATTGTCGTTACTAAATCTCTTGACCGAACATTATTCTGGATGGAAAGGAACTTTGATGAGTAGTTTTCATAATTCCAGTAGTTCAGACGAGTCCAATTGCATTGCTTATATGTATTAAGGAGTATGTAGTTTTGTCTCCATTGGTGTTCACAGACAATTGATTTATAATTTTCAATCGAGCCACAAATACCAAAACATTTCGCATTTTCTAGCCCTTGTCACATTTTACGAGGTTTTGTGTGATTGAAAATTTCAAAGCAATTGCCTGCGACCACCCTAATGGACCTAATACACGTACGCAAAAATGATCGCATGACTTTACGAAAACAGCTGATTTGCGACCTAATACTAAGGATCGAACGACATAGAATCTGTTGTTTTCGTGTTAAAATCTTGCGAACATTAATTTTTTTGATAACTCGTTCCACAACCTATAAAAGGGAGATTCAAATACAATAGTAATTAATTCAATTGGTTGTCCGTTCTTCGTTTTTCATTTCGACTACAGAAAATTTTTTGGGGTTTGAACAAGTTTCTCCAGGCATTTTTATTTCATATTTCTTTTAATTCATTAATTTTTATTTTATATTTCTTTTATTTAAAATTTGTATATTCTTTTATTTTATTTAATTTTTGAATTGTTCTATTTATTTTATTTTATTAATTTTGAATTGTTTTATTTATTTTATTTTATTAATTTTGAATTGTTTTATTTGTTTTATTTTATTAATTTTGATTTTTTATTTTTGTTCATAATTATTTAATTTCGATGTTGTACATAATTATTTAATTTTGATTTGAAATTTTTTATTCGTGTACATTATTATTTAATTCTGAATTTGTTTTCATTTCTGTACATAATTAATTAATTTGGAATTTAAATTTTTTTATGTGTATCTTTGTATAAATTTGTATTTGTTGAATATTTTTTAAAATTGTAAATATCCAATTTTTGTAAACAATTGTAAATATTTTAAACCCAAGCAATTGGGTTCAATTGTATATATGTTATTGTTTCTTCTCATTTCAGACGGGGGTCTATGGGAAAGTGATGCGAATACAATTGCGCGTAAGCAGCAATTTGTACATATAGCCTCTCCTTTCTAAATGTCAACCTCACCCACCCTTGGTGGCCCCTGTTTCGCGCTAACGAGGCTCTGGCGATGGTAAATTGGCCAACGGCCGACAGAAAAACTATTGGATGGTTGGTTTCAAAAAGGGGCAGAAAAGGGGGATTTTTTCGAAAAAAGAAGGGCACACGTAAAGTGGCACGCGTTTTAATGTTCTTATATAAAGAAGACTAATATAAAAAATCAAAACTTCACATAAAAAATAAAAAGTTAACATAAAAAATCCATTGGATTACATCTCATACATCTCATAATAGGCAAGTACATCTCAAAGGCTATTTATATACGAATATGATAATGCATAAACTGACCAAGTACATTTTCAGTAAATTTTGTTACTAACATTTAAATCCATTTTGTGATGACAAAAATTATAAAACATTGATTATATTACTTATACATTAAAGATTTTTATTCAAAATTTAAAAAAAATATTTATCGAAGTGGACTTGATCGGTTTATGCAATATGTACTCGATATAAGTAGCTGTGTTTTACATTAAAACAAAAAATGCTTATTATTCATTATTTTTGGTATGTATGTATATGAAGTCACATGTATTTTGTTATGCATCTTTACTTTCTGGTAATTCATATGGTTCTTTACGTATGAATAAATATATGATTTTTTAATAAAGAGAAAAAGTGGCAGAATTGTATAAAATTCTTTTGTGGCGTTACCGTTGTGCGACTAAAATGGCATTTTTGCCCCTTTTTTTCAACCGTGCTAATTTCGCGCCCCTTTTATTTTTTGATACTAAATGTGCCACTTTTGGCTTTTGTAAAAACTCTGCTTTTTATACTCTTATAACAACACTTTCGTACTAACGTACGGAAATGCCTCACGGCCTACTTTCTGAATTAGGTTATTTAATGGGATATACGCATATGCTAAAACGATTTACATTTATCTTTTGTATGTGTATGCATATGAGAATTTATTTCCACCGTTTCATCTTATTGGTGAAAATTCTGCGAATAGGTCGGCGTCTATGCAACAATACAAATAATTTGAGTGATTTCTTAAATGTAACAATATATGGTGAAAATTGATTTTTTCGAATCGGTCGGCGTTAATAAAAAAATCCAATTTGTTTTGCTTGTGGTTTCTTAAATGTAACAAATATATGGATAAGTATTTTTCATTAGGTTGATGTACATAAATATACAAGTTTGTTTCTAAACAGATTTATTGTGAGATCAAAAAAAACTCAATACAAAACACATCTGACCCAAGCACAGGTATAATTAGAAAGTATAAAAAATAAGTTATAAAAAAGTAACTAAACTTTATAAATAAAGAAATGTATGTGATAAAATATATTTAGTATACATCATAAGGAGTTTTCTATAACATTGTATTTTTTGTTTATTTTTCGTGTAAATGAACGAATTTTTTAATGTTACCCACTTATTTTTTATGTTGAGCTTTGTTTTTTATTGTTGTTTTCTTTAAATAAAAACCTTAAAATTGATCCCCCTTTTTTAATGATCAGTTGCCCCTTTTTTCGAAAAATTCCCCTTTTTGTGCCCCTTTTTGAAATTTTCCAACTGTAACGCGTGGCAAAATTACACACAACGCACAACGGCAACACTGCTCAATCATTGATTTTTTTTTCGAGAAAAAAATCGAGAAAAAAATCGAAAAATCGATTTGTCAACCAAGAAAAAAAGAAGAAGAAGAAAATTACAATAAAAGAAAAATTACAAATTATTCAATTACAATTATTTTACTAAAAATTACAAAAATTAAAATTAATAATATACATAGTTTTTTTTTGTGGATAGAAGAGGAAGCAGAAAAGAAAAAATATGATAGCAAAAAACAACAAAAAATTTGTTTAACATTTCTAATGTGTCAACGCCAGAAACAATAAAAACAAGACACACAAGACAACAAACAATTAAAACATTAACAAGCCAACAACATCATCATCAACCCGCCCACCCCAACCCACAACATGGACTTTAACATGGACAAACTCCTGCATGAAAGGCCTTATCACCAAACTCTTCAATTCCTCAATTGGAGACTACTTTTTTGTGGCCAAAGATTTGGAATATGCTTGGAATATGATGCAGCTACATTCGCTAAAGAACGCCTGATGGAGATTATCAACCAGAAACTGTTGGTCAGATTCCGATATAGAAGGATATATAGCGACACATTATGCAATGTGGGCAATGTGGAGAGATCAAGGTAAGCTATTTTAAGCCCATATTAAATAACTATTGCCATAATAAAATCGTATCTCCTGATCTGTGAAAATAGGCGTTAGTTGAAGATGACCTTAATGTGAAAAACTTTATAACTCCAAGTTTTCCAAAACATTTATAACTCCACGTCCCACGTCATAAATCTGGAAGCTTGATTGATATTATGAATTATCGAAGAATTGCAAAATTAAGTACCTTTTCAAAACTTTTTGACTAGACTTTAGCTATGAATTTGGTTCAATTTTTGTGCTTGGTTATCAAACAGATGTGTTTTATAACGTTTTTAGTAAGGCTTTTGATAGAGTGAGTGGACTCTTCTCAAAAGCCTTACTAAAAATTTGATGATACATACAAATTTTTATTAGAAAAACAATTTAATTGAATTCGAAACTTGTTCAAAACAATTGCGCAAATCCGTATGCAAATCGATGAGACCAAGATAAGCTGAATATAGAACTCTGTTAAACAACATATTTAGTTATGTATGTTTCATGAATTTATTTAATTAAAAATTGAAAAATAAGTATGTATTTATTAATATAAATACTGTCCAATTCAAAGTAATCCCCCTCAGTTATTAACTGAGGAATGTTCTGATATATTCCTGATATAGAATCTTCGAATCTTCGTTGTTTCATAGGTCTTTTCAGTTTTTGGAAGAGGAAAAAGACGCATCGATATTATCGTTGATATCGCTAAAGAAACTTTGTTTCTAACCATTTCATGACGAAAACATCCGAAAAGACCCAATTGGGTCATTGATTGAATTCATTGAATGAGATTCAAATAATCTTTATAATCTCGTCCTCTATCTCTGTTATCCTCCTGGACCCATGGTTCAACCTTCAAGTTCAGGAACTTGATTTGGTTGATTTGGCCATGAACTTGGTTTCCCTGATTTTCCTGAGGGTCTTTTCCGAACTTTTTCTTTCTCTTTACAAATCAACTTCCCAAAACTAAAGTTTTAAAAGTTTTAAAAATAAATTTAGTTTGGGAACATTTATTTTTTTATTGTGTTGCGTTTATTTATTAAATTATTAAAAATATTAAATTTAAAAATTTTGTGTTATGATGATGAAGCAAAAAGAAAAGAGAACAGCTGAGATTTCAACATAAACACAAATTTGTATTTGTTCCTCTCTCTCTCAGACGGGAACGGAACACGAAAAGAATGAGAGAACAAAGACGGAACACGATAAGAATGAGAGAACAAAGACGGAACACGATAAGAATGAGAGAACAAAGAAAGAACACGATAAGAATGACAGAACAAAGAAAGAACACGATAAGAATGAGAATAAATTGAAAGAAAGAAATATTTTTTTATTGTTGATTAACGTCGTCAAAATCAACAGACAGACGTCAAAATCAACGGATCAAAATCTGTCCGTCTGTCTGTCCATGTATTCTTGTAATCAAAGTGCAGGTCGTATTTATGGTCCGATTGTGATGAAATTTAGCATAGTGCTCTTTTTTGGCCCAAGGACGATCCCTATTGAAATTGGTTAAAATCGGTTCAGATTTGGATATAGTCCCCATATATATGTTTCACCCGATTTGACATGTAAGCGCTGTAGAAACCACATTTTACATCCGATCTTTATGAAATTCGGCAGAGAGAGTTTTATTATTACGTGAATGAACACTACCAAATTCGGAGAAAATCCGTTCAGATTTAGATATAGCCCCCATATATATGTTTCACCCGATTTGACATGTAAGCGCTGTAGGAACTGGGTAAAAATAAAACAAGTATGTCAATATTTTTTGGGAGGTCAAGATTTTTTTGAAATTTGGTATTAATCTGGTTGAGAATTTGAAAAAAATAAAACAATTTGAACCGTTTTGCTAAGTTTTGATTTTTTCGCGAGATATGACCTATTAAATTTTTCAGAGTGTGTTTAGAAAACTCCAATTTTCTCCGGAAATATTGAACGGATTCGACTGAAATTTTTGCAGGTCGGTCCGAAACATTTCCTAAAATCTAAATATATCATAAACTTTAATTACCAACTGACCATATGAAAAATATTGCAAAATATTTTTTGCATATGCGAATAATTTCACTTTCTGGAGCAGTAATTTGAAATATTGTATATTTAGAATGCGTCCTATATTGACGTCCACCACAATCAGAAAAAACATTTTGGTAGATCGCGCTTTGTAAAAATTTACAGCAATTTTACGGACACTACCTTTTTGCAAATATTTTTGGTTCATTATTACAGGACCTCAAGGAGCTTACCAATTTTGTCCAAATGTACACAATAGCTGAATCCATTAGTTCTGAGTCCAAAAACGCATTAATTTTTTTTCGACGGATCAAGTTCTCAGCATCGCAAGCTTCCAAACTGTGGATATATAATTTGCAATATCTCCGCCAATTCCTAATCAATCTGTACAAAATCAACGATAAAAGAGACGTGAGAAAAGTCACTATCATATCTTGTTTCCTAATATATGTTTTCTTAACCCATTAAGAGCCAATTTTTGTACTTTTTGTGTTAAATGCAATGATTTTGGAAAATGCGTTATGGACTGGACTGTTCGTGCGGTGGAAGCATAAATTGGCGATTCTATTAATACAAACAACACCTTAAGCTTTATTTCAATGTATTATATGACCAATGTTTCCCATAAGAACATAAAATATTACTATTTTATTGTAACCCATACAAAACTTTATTATTTGGTAATGAAATAATACAGAATTGACTTTAGAATTTTTAACATAATTTTAGTTTCAATGTATGACAAAAGTTTTAGAGGCAATATGCTAAATTTTACAGTGGTTTTAAAGATTTATACCTTGAAATAAAGCTTAAGGTGTTGTCTGTATTAATAGAATCGCCAATTTATACTTCCACCGCACGAACAGTGCAGTCCATAACGCATTTTCCAAAATCATTGCATTTAACACAAAAAGTAAAAAAATTTGCTCTTAATGGGTTAAGAAAACATATATTAGGAAACAATATATGAAAGTGACTTTTCTCGCGTCTCTTTTGTCGTTGATTTGTACAGATTGATTACGAATTGACGGAGATATTGCAAATTATATGTAGATCCACAGTTTGGAAGCTCGCGATACTGAGAACTTGATCCGATGAAAAAAATTAATGCGTTTTTGGACTCAGAACTAATGGATTCAGCTATTGTGTAAATTTAGACAAAATTGGTAAGGTCCTTGAGGTCCTGTAATAATAAACCAAAAATATTTGCAAAAAGGTAATGTCCATAAAATTGCTGTAAACTTTTACAAAGCGCGATCTACCAAAATGTTTTTTCTGATTCTGGTGGACGTCAATATAGGACGCATTCTAAATATAAAATATTTCAAATTACTGCTCCAGAAAGTGAAATTATTCGCATATGCAAAAAATATTTTGCAATATTTTTCATATGGTCAGTTGGTAATTAAAGTTTATGATATATTTAGATTTTAGGAAATGTTTTTTTTTTTTTTTTTTTTTATTTATTAGATTGAAAATTTCATAATATATATAATACAATATGTGTTGCCTCGCGCCTATGTAGGCTTAAAGAGGCGTGTTGACAAAGAATATTTATACTGAAATATGCATATGCGTATATACAATAAATATGTACATATGTATATTAATATTTTCTTTTAGAATATTGTTTACTTCATTTCGTATTAGGTGAGCAAAAAAACAAAAAAAAAATATATTAATAATATATTATATAGAATATAATCAGTAATCAAGAAGAATTTCAATATTATGCAAAATATACTCTTTCACAGTTCTTTTAAAAATAGATATTGAAGTACAATTTTTAACATTACTTGGCAAATTATTAAAAATTACACATCCAGCATATTCAATCCGCTGCCGAGTAGTTTCGAGCCTGCATCTTGCGATTCTAAGATTTGATGAGTTTCTAGTGTTACAAATATTCTGATTTACCGATAAGTTGATAAATCTAGATCCAATGTTATGCACTGATTTATATACGTACAATAATAGTTGTTTCTTATATAATCCATAAATAGGCATTATAGTTTTACAATAATCTTTATATAAACCTATCGTATTATGTCTGATATCCAAATTAAAAACACATTTCAAAGCTTTATTCTGTGCTGATTGAAGAATTTTCAATTCATTAGTTTTCTTGAAAGCATAAACTATTGCCATATACTCGAGATGGCTGTGAATTAAAGACTGATATATCAATAGTTTATTTTTAGTCGCCAGTTTCCTACTTAATTTGAATAGCAATCCAGACGCAGATGAAATTTTTGCTCTTAAAGATTTAATGTGACCATCCCAAGACAAATTACTTTTTAGAACAATTCCCAAATATTTGATTTCATGTTCCTCTCTTACTAATTTTCCATTGATATATATGGAGAAATCACTGTTTATTGACGGTGAATGTGGTCTAAATCGTAACAATTTAGTCTTATCTGGGTTCAGAACAAGACCGTTTATTCTAGCATATTCGATTATTAATGATGCGTCTCTTTCTATTTGCGTTTTCAGAACCAAATCATTCTTATAGGGGTAAAAAATGGAAACATCATCAGCAAACATCACAATGGTGCCAAACAAACCAAGATTATTAAGGTCATTCAAATAAATTGTAAATAGTAGAGGACCCAAAACACTTCCCTGTGGAACTCCACAATCTATGGGAAGTATAGAACTTTTATACTCGCCAATTTGGACGTATTGTCTTCTGTCTGCTAAATAACTTTCCATGAGTTTCACTGCATTTCCACTTAAACCATAGTACGTAAGTTTCTGGAGAAGAATCTTATGATCAACCAGATCAAAGGCTTTGCTGAAATCATAAAAAATACCCGCTACGCCATTGAATCCCTTGTCCAGTCCTTCACATATGATATTAACTACTTTGACAACCGCATCATTCGTACCAACTCCCTTCACAAACCCAAACTGATTCCTGCTTAAAAGCGATTCCCTTCCCATAAACTCCAAAAGTTGCGTATGCATAACCCGTTCAAATATTTTATCAACAATAGACAATAATGCTATAGGTCTATAATGTGTTAATGTATTCGCTTGTGATATTTTTGGTATGGGTATGATCTTATGCAGTTTCAAAATATCTGGGTATGTGCACGTATCTACCAAAGAATTGAAAATCCTTGTCAAATGCGGTACTAAAACATCGCAAGAACTTATTAACAAATTTGAAGAGATGTTATCATGCCCAGGACTTTTCGATTTCTTTAAATTCATTATAATTTCACGCAAATCTTCCGATGTAACACTTTTGAACAAGAAACGACAGCTGTGACTTCTCAAAGTCCTTAATAAATTACAATGGTCGTACTGATATTTTGGAATATTGCTTTTCAGATCTTTCACCACATCCACGAAGTATCTATTAAAAATTTCACATTTTACGCTATTGTCTGTCACAAGTATACCATTTGCATCTACTATATCGTTTGAACGTTTCTTTACACGACCCATTATGTCATTTAAAAATTTCCAGCAACTCCTAGGATCTCCTTTATACTTTAAAAGATTTTTCTCATAGTAATCATTCATACATTTCCGTGTACTCCTTCTTATAACCTTACTAATTCTTTTAAGTTTCTCATTGATTTCTTGGCTATTTCTATTCCTTCTCCTCAACTTCAAAAGTTTATTTTTTACCTCCATAAGAGACCACAAATTTGAATTTATCCAAGGTGCTATTTCTCGTTTTATATTTTTTGTTACTGTGGTTTTTGATGTACTTGACATAATTGCTTCATTAACTACGTCAATCAGATTTGAAGTAATTTCAGAGGGATTACCACAAAACGTAATATTGGGTATATTAATATTTAAGTAATTTGTAACATTATGGTAATTACAGTGGGATTTTTGTGTCACATTCTGATTGTACGGTTCAATATCGGATTTTAATTTGCAAAAAACAATATTGTGATCACTTAATTTACATTCTATTGAATCAATTGAAATATCACTAGAAATATTGCTGTACACATGGTCAATACATGATGCACTTGTCGGCCTTGTAATTAACGTGTGACAATTTTCAAAACCAAAACTGTTTAATAATTCCATAATATCACTGGATGACGCATTTTCCTCAAGCAGGTCTATATTGGAATCACCCACAATCACAAATGGATTTCGCCCAAAAAGTTCCAATTTGCTTTCCAGAATTGTCAAGAAAGTGGCAACTCTACATTTTTGTGAACGATAGAACGACATAAATTCAAGTGGTTTGCCAAAAATTTTAAAATTATCAATTTTAAGATGTATCAAATCAATATAATTATCGCTTTCACAAACATTTACAGTGAATTTGAGTCTCTCACTGATAAAAATCGACGTTCCTCCATAATTGTCACTTCTACAGCAATGAATATGATTGAAATGTGGTATTGTATACATTTGAGAAATCTTTTCATCAAACCAAGTTTCCTGTATTGCTAAGATATCAGGTAATCTCGGAAAAGTCGCAAGAAAGTTCTTGAAGTTGTTGAATTTTTTAACAGATGAAATACTCCTCATATTTACTGACATAATACTTAAATATGTGTAAGAAATTTTATCCAAAGAATATTTAAAGGAATTTATATTATTGAAATAATGATTCATAATATACATGTATATAAATTTATTACAAAAAAAAAAAAAATATATTTGAAATATTTATGATTAATGTCGTACAGGTGACACAAAATCTCCTTCTGCTTCTTCATCACTAGTTTCAACATTGCAAGCAGCTGCTGCACCTCTATTCAAAGATCTTCCTCTTGACTTCTCTGTGCTCGCTTCCAACAGTAGTGCATCAACATCATCTTCATTCTTTAAAACTCGTGCTCGATATATTTCGTTTTTTTTACCAATATTTTCCCGTTTCTCGGATAAACAAATTTATATCCAACACTCTTTAAGGTTTTAGCATAGTTGAACAAGGCTAGAGTCTCTTTACTGAGGAAATCATTAACAAATGTTTTTTTAGTTTCTTCACTTTTTTGCAGTTCCGATTTAGCAGCCATAAATTTTATTTTCGAATTATTATCGGCAAATTTAACAATTATATTTTTATTTTCAACATTGCTCCTACGATTATTTAGGAAATAGGCATCGGCAATATTTTCCTTTGATATCTCAACTCCAACATTTTTAGCCAAATTAACTACGGCATCAACAGCAGACACATCAGTTGTATTTTTCACACCGATAACAATGCATTGATTTTTTACCCGTTCATCATTTAATATTTTAACGGATGTTTTAAGATTTTTAACTTCTTCTTTCAACTGTCGATTTTCTTTTTTTATATCGTCCAGCTGTTTTTTGTTGTCTTTCATCACTTTAATGACATCATCGTACTGTTCCGATAAAAAAGTTATCGATTTTTGAATTGTTGTCAGCTGACTTAATTGACATCTGATAAACTTCAATTCTTCTTTGATTGACATGTCGTCTCCTTCACACAAATGACATATATATTCAACACTCTCATTCTCTAACAGGTGATCGTATTGTTTCTTGTCTAACTTCGTGCATTGAGCATGGAATACTTTGTCACATTTATCGCATGCGATATTCTCTTCCTTTTCTTTTATTTCGAGTTTGCACTGTCCACATTTTATTGTTTTTTTAACACTTCTGCGACTTGTCATGGGCATATTTTAATAAAATTCGAAACTTCAGAATTTTCTAATGCTTATAAAAGTTATTTCAAATGTTTGTACTTGTTTATTATATTTTAATTTATTTTTTAAAGGAGTCGGTACGGAGCCACTACACAGTTGCACTTGCTTCAGCCAGGGTTGCCAACACTTTCGGACCGACCTGCAAAAATTTCAGTCGAATCCGTTCAATATTTCCGGAGAAAATTGGAGTTTTCTAAACACACTCTGAAACATTCAATATGTCATATCTCGCAAAAAAATCAAAATTTTGCAATACGGTTTAAATTGTTTTATTTTTTTCACATTCTCAACCAGATTAATAACAAATTTCAAAAAAATCTTGACCTTTCAAAAAATGTTGACACACTTGTTTTTTTTTTACCCAACTGTATTTTAAATCAGATCAGTACGAAATTTGGCAGAGAGAGTTCTCTTATTACATGAATAAACACAGATTTAGATATAGTCCCCATATATATGTTTCACCCGATTTGACATGAAAGCGCTGTAGAAACCGTATTTTACATCTGACCTGTACGAAATTCGGCAGAGAAAGTTCTCTTATTACATGAAAAAACACTGCGCATTTCGGGGAAAATCGGTTCAGATTTAGATATAGCCCCCATATATATGTTCCACCCGATTTAATATTTAAGCGCTGTAGAAATCGTGTTTTATAACCGATCAGTACGAAATTTAACAGAGAGAGTTTTCTTATTATATGTATGAACACTGCCAAATTCGGGGAAAATCGGTTCAGATTTAAACATAGTCCCAATATATATGTTACACCCGATTTGACATGTAAGCACTGTAGAAACCGAGTTTTATATCCGATCAGTACGAAAATCGGCAGAGAGAGTTTGCTTATTACATGTATGAACACTGCCAAATTCTTATCGCAATGCCCATTTTCGCATTGGTAGGTAGGTGTAGGGTATTATATAGTCGGCCCCGCCCGACTTTCTGTCTTTCTCTACTGGTTTTTTGATACTAAATGTGCCCCATTTCGATTTTTTGTGCCACTTTTTGGCTTTTGCAAAAAATCTGCTTTTTATACTCTTATAACAACACTTTCGTACTAACGTACGGAAATGCCTCACGCGCTACTTTCTGAATTAGGTTATTTAATGGGATATACGCATATGCTAAAACGATTTACATTTATCTTTTGTATGTGTATGCATATGAGAATTTATTTCCACCGTTTCATCTATGCAACAACACAAATAATTTGAGTGATTTCTTAAATGTAACAATATATGGTGAAAATTGTTTTTTCGAATCAGTCGGCGTTTATAAAAAAATCCAATTTGTTTTGCTTGTGGTTTCTTAAATGTAACAAATATATGGATAAGTATTTTTCATTAGGTTGATGTACATAAACATATATGTTTTTTTTCTAAACAGATTTATTGTGAGATCAAAAAAACTCAATACAAAACACATCTGTCCCAAGCACAGATCTAATTAGAAAGTATAAAAAAGAAGTTACAAAAAAGTAACTAAACTTTATAAATAAAGAAATGTATGTGATAAAATATATTTAGTATACATCATAAGATGTTTTCTATAACAATGTATTTTTTGTTTAGTTTTCGTATAAATGAATGCATTTTTTAATGTTACCTCCTTATTTTTTATGTTAAGCTTTGTTTTTTTCTTTAAATAAAAACCTTAAAATTGATCCCCCTTTTTTAATAATCAGTTGCCCCTTTTTTCGAAAAAATCCCCTTTTTGTGCCTCTTTTTGAAATTTTCCAACGGTAACGGTGCTGTCATTCAACAATAGTGCCAGTGCTGCTTCAATAAAAAATATCTCTTTAGTAAATGCTTTTATTAAATGGGTAAAGAAAAAGTTTTTTTGAGAGAGATTTCAGAGAGCAAAATTCTGTTCATAACTTTGCCGATTAAAAAAGAACCCACTTGAGAATTTTTTTGCCAGTAAGCAACAACAGAAGCAACAGGCACATCTTCTATTTGCCGGTTAGTTGGTTGTCTAGTAAGTGGCGAAGTCGAATTAATTCGCTTTTCGAAAACACGCAATAAGAGTGTAAATAATCTAAAACAAGTGTTTAATTTTAATTATAAAAAACAAATTTGCATATTCCAAAAAACATGAGTACCCCAAAGGCTCCCTATGTGACCCATAACAATGGCACCAAGATGCAGGCGATTGGTTTGGGCACTTACACTGTGAGTAAACTAATGCAAAAAAAGCATTCCATTGACATTCAGCAATGCCGCATATTATCTATTATCTTGTGTACATTTTAATTTGTCATTAAGTATTTATGTACATAAGGGCGGGTCAGAAAAAAATATATCGCGTTTGTTCGCATCTCAAATGAAAGATTGTTTTGTTTGGTGAATATCCTCAAAATATTAGGCGGTTAAATCTTAAGCCTCCAGTGAGCTATAGCGATATTACATAACCTCTAAAATGCAAGTTTTTCTTGCAAAGATCTCGCTATTCTGCTTAAAACGTTACCAATATTGTGATTTTCGCTCTGATAGAGCCGAAGTTATCCACGATTTGAGGGCGTCATTTTTGGATATACCTAAGCAATTATATTTCAAAATGTGTGATATGGATGTCCACAATCCCCTGACAGCTACTTTTATGCATAACCGCATCGAGCACAGCTTAGAAATGTGAAAATATACCTAGCCAATAATCAACAATATAAGTATGTAAACATATAAATGATATTCTGTTCTTAAAAATATGCGTTTATAAAAAATGTAAAATTTCGTAAAATTACGTCCTCAAATCGTGACGACTTCGGTTTTATCAGAGCGAGAATCACAATATTGGTACTGTTTTAAGCAGAATGTCGAATTCTAGTTGCACATATTTAAATTGTCGCGCTTTAGTCCAAGAAATCCGATAATAGCCAAAAAAAAACTTGAATTTTAGAGGATATGCAACATCGCTCTAGCTCACTGGCGGCAAAATATTATGAAAATATTCACTAGCTTACATTTGAGATGCGGACAACCGTGATATTTTTTTCTGACCCGCCCTAATGTACATATGTTTATGTGGAGGATAGTATTCTATCAGTTGTATTACGATTTATAAATTAATATTTTATAGCTGTTATTTGCTATTCTACATTTCCAATAATACCCCTGCGGTCGTCGGTGTATTGTTTGTTATCTGCTTTGTGGAAAATTGTTTGAGGGCGCAGCTCAAGTCAGACCCCATACATTTCGTAGTTCTATGTATGTATATGTGTGTGTGAGACTGTTGTACATTAATTCATGATTGTTCTTAGTTATCAGCTGTTTTGTTTGGCGTGGTTGTCAAAAAACTACAAACCACCGGCAAAATAATGTTAACATTACTGAAGTCTCGTATATAGGCTGGTCATCGTGGTTTCAGTTTGAATTGGCAGTTAGAATTTTTTGTGGGGTACCGTGAAGGGCGATGTTATGATTAGGCGAAAATCGTGCAAGCGTAAGACAGATAGTTTTCTCTTTCGATTAAACCAATACGAGTAATATTTTCTTCAAATTTTCCAAATTGTGTAATATTTTTCCAAACCAAAGTGAACGGGTAATAACGGGTGATCCAAGTAGAGATACTTTTTTCAATAGCCTTTTTTTGACAGATCACGTGTGAGTCGTGTCATGCTGTTATATTATTTTTGTTAAGTATTGTTTGGCATTTCATCATGGAAAGACTTACGCCTGAACAACGTTTACAAATCGTTCAACTTTATTACGAAAATTCACGTTCTGTGAGGAATGTGTTTCGTGCACTTCGCTCAACTTATGGACAACATAATCGGCCTACTGAGCGTACTATTCGCAACACCATCACCCATCTTCAAACCCAGCATTCATTATTGGATAATATTCGACCGAATGGACCACGTCCGAATAGCACGCAGTGAAGAAAATGTAGCGGCCGTAGCTGAGAGTATACACGAAGACCGTGGAGAGTCGATTCGACGCGGTTCGCAGCAACTCGGACTGACGTATGGAACTACTTGGCGCATTTTACGTCGAGATCTTTAATTGAAAGCATACAAAATACAGCTTGTGCATGAACTGAAGCCGCCCGACCTTCCCAAGCGATATCGCTTCGCTCTATGGGCTCTTGAAAAGTTCCAAGAAGATCCGACGTTTTCGAGCCAAATTTTGTTCAGCGATGAGGCCCTTTTCTGGCGTAATGGGTATGTAAACAAGCAAAATTGCGGCAACCAACGGTTTGGTGTGTTTGTGGTCCGGTGGAATCATCGGTCCATATTTCTTCAAAAATGATGCCGGTGAGAACGTAACCGTCAATGGCGACCGTTATCGTGCCATGATAACCGACTATTTGATGCCTGAAATTGAAGCTCGTGATCTCGGCGACATTTGGTTTAACGTCGGTCTAAAAAATTTTTTTACGTAAAAATTTTATAAAAATTGAATTTTTCTAAAAAAAAACACAGGCACAGTGGCGAAGTCGAATTAATTCGCTTTTCGAAAACACGCAATAAGAGTGTAAATAATCTAAAACAAGTGTTTAATTTTAATTATAAAAAACAAATTTGCATATTCCAAAAAACATGAGTACCCCAAAGGCTCCCTATGTGACCCATAACAATGGCACCAAGATGCAGGCGATTGGTTTGGGCACTTACACTGTGAGTAAACTAATGCAAAAAAAACATTCCATTGACATTCGGCAATGCCGCATATTATCTATTATCTTGTGTACATTTTAATTTGTCATTAAGTATAGTATTTATGTACATAAGGGCGGGTCAGAAAAAAATATATCGCGTTTGTTCGCATCTCAAATGAAAGATTGTTTTGTTTTGTGAATATCCTCAAAATATTAGGCGGTTAAATCTTAAGCCTCCAGTGAGCTATAGCGATATTACATAACCTCTAAAATGCAAGTTTTTCTTGCAAATATCGGACATCTTGGGCTAAAGAGCGCCAATTTAAATATGTACAGCTAGATCTCGCTATTCTGCTTAAAACGTTACCAATATTGTGATTTTCGCTCTGATAGAGCGAATTGAGGGCGTCATTTTTGGATATACCTAAGCAATTATATTTCAAAATGTGTGATATGGATGTCCACAATCCCCTGACAGCTACTTTTATGCATAACTGCATCGAGCACAGCTTAGAAATGTGAAAATATACCTAGCCAATAATCAACAATATAAGTATGTAAACATATAAATGATATTCTGTTCTTAAAAATGTGCGTTTATAAAAAATTTAAAATTACGTCCTCAAATCGTGACGACTTCGGTTTTATCAGAGCGATAATCACAATATTGGTACTGTTTTAAACAGAATATCGAATTCTAGCTGCACATGTTTAAATTGTCGCGCTTTAGTCCAAGAAATCCGATAATTGCCAAAAAAACTTGAATTTTAGAGGATATGCAACATCGCTCTAGCTCACTGGCGGCTAAAGATATTGGCGAAATATTATGAAAATATTCACTAGCTTACATTTGAGATGCGGACAATCGTGATATTTTTTTCTGACCCGCCCTAATGTACATATGTTTATGTGGAGGATAGTATTCTATCAGTTGTATTACGATTTGTAAATTAATATTTTATAGCTGTTATTTGCTATTCTACATTTCCAATAATACCCCTGCGGTCGTCGGTGTATTGTTTGTTATCTGCTTTGTGGAAAATTGTTTGAGGGCGCAGCTCAAGTCAGACCTCATACATTTCGTAGTTCTATGTATGTATGTATATGACGCTGGGTTAGATGTGTGAGACTGTTGTACATTAATTCATGATTGTTCTTAGTTATCAGCTGTTTTGTCTGGCTTAGTCGTCAAAAAACAACAAACCACCGGCAAAATAATTTTAACATTACTGAAGTCTCGTATATAGGCTGGTCATCGAGGTGGTTTCAGTTGGAATTGGCAGTTAGAATTTTTTGTGGGGTACCGTGAAGGACGATGTTATGATTAGGCGAAAATCGTGCAAGCGTAAGACAGATAAATAGTTTTCTCTTTCGAATAAACCAATAATATTTTCATCAAATTTTCCAAATTGTGTAATATTTTTCCCTCTGCAACGGTACCAAAACCAAAGTAAACGGGTAATAACGGGTGATCCAGGTAGAGATACTTTTTTCAATAGCCTTTTTTTGACAGATCACGTGTGAGTCGTGTCATGCTGTCATATTATTTTTGTTAAGTATTGTTTGGCATTTCATCATGGAAAGACTTACGCCTGAACAACGTTTACAAATCGTTCAACTTTATTACGAAAATTCACGTTCTGTGAGGAATGTGTTTCGTGCACTTCGCACAACTTATGGACAACATAATCGGCCTACTGAGCGTACTATTCGCAACACCATCACCCATCTTGAAACCCAGCATTCATTATTGGATAATATTCGACCGAATGGACCAGGTCCGAATAGCACGCAGTGAAGAAAATATAGCGGCCGTAGCTGAGAGTATACACGAAGACCGTGGAGAGTCGATTCGACGCGGTTCGCAGCAACTCGGACTGACGTATGGAACTACTTGGCGCATTTTACGTCGAGATCTTTAATTGAAAGCATACAAAATACAGCTTGTGCAAGAAATGAATCCGCCCGACCTTCCCAAGCGACATCGCTTCGCTCTATGTATGGGCTCTTGAAAAGTTCCAACAAGATTCGACGTTTTCGAGCCAAATTTTGTTCAGCGATGAGGCCCTTTTCTGGCGTAATGGGTATGTAAACAAGCAAAATTGCGGCAACCAACGGTTTGGTGTGGTTTGTGGTCCGGTGGAATCATCGGTCCATATTTCTTCAAAAATGATGCCGGTGAGAACGTAACCGTCAATGGCGACCGTTATCGTGCCATGATAACCGACTATTTGATGCCTGAAATTGAAGCTCGTGATCTCGGCGACATTTGGTTTCAACAAGACGGCGCCACTTCCCACACATCGCATCAATCAATGGATTTATTGAGAGAACATTTCGGTGAGCATATAATTTCACGTTTTGGGCCGGTCGATTGGTCACCAAGATCGTGTGATATCACTCCGTTAGACTTTTTCCTGTGGGGATATGTAAAGTCTAAAGTTTATGCGGACAAACCCGCTTCGATTCAGGCCTTGGAGCATAACATCACGCGTGTCATTCGCCAGTTACCAGTCGAAATGCTCGAACGAGTCATCGAAAATTGGACTCAACGGATCTGAGACGTAGCCGCGGCCAACATTTGATAGACATAATCTTCAAAAAATAAATGCCAAAGAATGTTCTCTCAAATGATAAAAAACATTCCCCATTCAATTTTCTGTGTTTTTTTTTTTTAAGTAGGGAACCTCGAAATGGATAACGCTTTATATACTAAACCGCAATGGTGGGCTAAAGGCAGGGCTGTGGAGTCGGAGTTTGGGAATTTGGCCGGAGTTGGAGTGCGGAGTCGAAAAATTATGGTCGACTCCGACTCGGAGATGTATTGTGCAAAAGGTACCAATTATGAGATCGATTTTTTGCACTCAACAATTTTTGGGAAACCAATTTTGGTAAAAGTTAAGGATAAAATATTATAAGCTTTTAACCAAATATTCAAGAATTCCAAAAATATGTATGAAGTTAACTAAACTATCGAGTTTTTATGTAAAACGGTTTTAGGAAAGATTATATTTAGCTAATAAAATAAGTATTCTTGTAAACTATACGCTATTCCTAAGCGAGTACAAGACAAATAAGGAAAGGCCGAGCGAAGCCAACTATATGTTACCGTACAACACCTTGTTAGAGCAGAATAAGCTCAGATATTGTAAATATAAATATGAGATTAAGGTAATTACCTTATAAATCTAAATCTAAACAGAATTTGTTAAAATTCGACAACATGCGTTCCTGGATAAATAAATTCTACCCTACTAAATTAAAAAAATGATTGAATGTGAAATACAGCTTTCATAGCGATACTAGGCCAAATCTAAAGAAACATTTATATCTGGGGGAATATCGTCCGGAACCGATATTCCAATAGGTTTGCTCCCTAGTGTGCCAAATTTTAGCAGGATTGTAGTGAAATTTCGACCTGTACTTAACGCACAACTTAAGCTGGAAAGCTAGTTATTCTGAGTACAACGGTATATTTTATGGTGTGTCTAGCTGAGGTATTTTTTACAAATCTGCAAAAAAAAACAAATTTATAACCTCCTGTACCATAGTGTGGTGTATGTTATAAGAACTAACGAATAAACTGGTTGTCTGAAGCGAACATAATTTCCAAAAATTGCGGTATATTAAAACAGAGGCAGTGATTGATAAAAATTGTATTATGATTCCATGTTGAAAGAATTGTCATATTAGTTGCAAATTGCAAATCAAGCTTCGATAAATAAATAATACAATTTTATTTAATTACTGGTATTGAATACCTATTTTTTGTGTTTTTTTAAAAAAGCTATATTTTCAATAACACGTCTTAGTAGAAATATAATTTCAGAAATTTATGTTATTAACCGCCGGAGTCGGTGTCGAATGATTTTAAAATTCGACTCCGGGAGTCAGAGTCGAGTAGTTTTGGCTTGACTCCACAGCCCTGACTAAAGGTCAGGAAAAAGAACTACAACAGGCTATTCAAAGAGGTCTGGGGTCATTAAATACTGGGATGCCTATAAAGAGCAACTCAAAATCTATAAGGAGCTTAGGAAAACGCAATACACTCATGGTACACCTTTTGTGAAGAAGTGAAAAAGGTCTCAGACGCCGCAAGGCTGTACCCTGTACAGTGTGTTGACGATAACAATTGGACAAAAAAATAGCGAGCAGTCATTACAGGTACTTCTCGACACTCATTTCCCGGGAAATTACCTGTCAGAACTCGAGGAACAGCAGGAACAACAAGAATGCGTGAGGACGACGAAGGTCGGTAATTTGTTGTCGGATAGATCCATACGATTAACAGTTTTGTGCCAATTTAATCACCAGGAAAATAGTGGAGTACACCATGCTCAAGCTGGAGGGCTGCATCAAGCTCTTGTGCATCCACAATCGATGTAGGGCACCAAAGTGATATTAATAACCAAATCGGGAAAGATATCTCACATTTTGAATTTGTTCTTTTTATTAGTTCTGATTCACACAAGGCAATTTTTCCACGCAAGTGTCAAAGTTTGTAGGAGAGAGAGGCCGAGAGCTCTTTCCGCCTACCTCTCTGCAACAAACTTTGACACTTACTTGGAAAAAATTGCCGAATGTGAATCAGGAGTAATCGAAATGTTCAAAGCCCGGAATTCACAAACAGCCCCCGACTCAGCAGATCTCTTAAAAAGTTGGCAGAGCAGATTAACGTATATCTCAAGGGACTGCAAAGCCAATAAAAATGCTAGAACAGGGACAAAATTACAAATTATTGAAGAATTTGAATATATTAGGCAAGAGGCAATCAAGTTGTCCAATGAGCGATGGATACTCGTATACTGTCTGGATACTCGTATGCTGTCGACATTTCTAGAAAGTCTGACAGATCTGACCGCTACAGATATTCGTACTATCGATAACATTGTGTATCAAACAGGTTAGTTCCGACTAAATCTAAAGCGATTATGTTTGAGCCAATAAACCAATCTCTCGATTAACAATTTTGCTAAAAAAAAGAAATCAACAATTAAATAAAAATTCTGCTAATACCAATGGATTAATAGAACAATTCTCAGCTGAGATGTTTGCAAAAAATTGCAATAATTAAAATACCACCACGGTTGGATGGTTGGTTCACTAATCACGTCCACATTCATTTGATACCCTCTGAAATAGAAGTTCTCACACGAAACCGCGTGAGCACTTCTGCGTGTTAGTTCACCAGGCAGCAGTGCGCTTCGCTGTACGTGAATGCAACATTCATTAGAAAAGTTTATTTAAACATTTATTTCACTTAACTTTATGTTATCTCTCCCTTCTCTTTCTTTACCTTTTGCCTTACCCCCTTTCGTTGCATGTCGTGCTCATCATTCGCCATTGACTGAAATGTGTGGAAATTTATCTAACATCATCACCGTCACCATCACTCGATGTGATGATACTCTGTGCGCTGGATAATCATTGCCACCTTTCCTAAAGTCATTGGGTGGCGATTGCGAACGTTCCGTACGAGATGCCATTGATGCTGGCTATAGACACATAGACACCGCATACTTCTATGAGAATGAAAATGAGGTGGGCCAAGCAGTGCAGGATAAAATTGCTGAGGGCGTAATCAAACGCGAGGATATTTTCATCGTTTCGAAGGTAATTATAATGGGACACGATGAGGATGAGAGAGAAAGGTGGAAGTGCCCAGGAAAATGACAAAAATGTTGTCAATTACCCCCTCCTCCTGACTCCTTGAAATGTCATGCGAAATATGAGAATATGTCCACGATAAGTTTGGTTCCCACACACATATACATAGATGGTGGCCAATTATCAGATTCCTCTTTGTTGTTTTTGCAGTTGTGGTGTCATTTCCATGAACCTGAACGTGTGGAATACGCCTGCCGCAAATCTTTGGCCAACTTTGGCCTGGATTACATAGATTTGTATTTAATGCATTGGCCCTACTCTTATGTACATCGCGGCGATGATGTTATGATGCCCACCAATGCCAAAGGGGAAGTGGAGTTGAGGTAAGCGCAAATGAATTACAATTGTTATTCAAGAATAAAATTTACTTAACCTACTTACACACATACCTATCTTAAAAGCGATGTTGATTATCTGGACACCTGGCAGGCCATGGAGAAATTACAGGAAAAGGGTTTGGTCAAGAACATTGGCGTTTCCAATTTCAATTCGGAACAATTGGCTCGTCTTTTGGCCAATTGTAAAGTTAAACCCATTCACAATCAAATCGAGTGTCATCCCGGTTTGAATCAAAAAGCAATGATTGCTTTGTGCAAAAAACACAATATTATTGTAACGGCCTATTGCCCACTGGGACGTCCTGAGCCCGCCAAAAAGTTGCCGGTCTATTTGTTCGATGGCAAAGCGAAGGAGATAGGTGATAAATATAATAAATCTGCAGCCCAAGTGGTTCTAAGATATTTGGTAAGCTCTCCAAAGAATATGGAAATTTGTTAACACAAGTTAAATCTTTTCTACAGATTGAAAACGGAGCCGTTCCCATTCCCAAATCGGTATCCAAAAATCGCATTATTGAAAATTTCAATGTTTTCGATTTTAAACTTTCTCCAGAGGATCATAAGGTACTGGATTCTTATAACACGGGTGACCGTTTGATACCCATGGATCATGCGAAGAAAAGTCCACATTATCCATTTAATATTGAATATTAATGTGAAATATTGTTGAGACATACATACATACATACCTACACAACTATCTATCTATCTATATAAGTACATATCGTCATCAGAAACAAGAAAGGGCGTATTATCATATTTGCAAAATGTAAAGGAGAAGCAATCAAACTAAATAAATTAAAACTTTTGTCGTTAGAAAAACGGGGTTTTAAGGAAAATACCTAAACATAACGATGCATATATAATTCTGAATTTCCATTTTTCTTGTTGTTACTTCCTTTTTCGTTTGTTATGACGATATAAAATATGACCATATCTTAATGTTTTTTTTAGAAACTAACGCCTTATATGTGCTTTAAAGAATATTCAATAAAGGCAGCTTTCATAAAATGCTAATAATCCGATAAAATTTAAATGTTATTTTCATACTAAAGTGGACAATTCGATACCTCAATTCTAAAACATGCTAAGTCGACTTAGCATGTTTTAGAATGGAGGTGTCGATACATCAACAGCCGGTATATACGTGTTACGAGAATAAAATATCCAACATCATCTGCATACATCAGTAATCTAGAACTAATAATTGAATCTGGTAAGTCATTTATAAATACAGTATAACCTCTCTAATCCGGACACTCGATACTCCGGACTATCCAGTAATCCGGACAGCTGAATGATTCGGACAATTTCGAAAATGTACCTCTGTAGTCCGGACATCAATATGTTTTTGTGTTTGTTTTTAAGTTTTTGATCGTTATTATACCTTTAGCCTAAAAATATAAACATGTAGTGGTTTTGGGAAATGATATTTTTTTGTCAAAGTAACCGGTGGTTGCTAAAGTTCAAAATTTGTAATGAAATTGGCTTTTGAAAACCGTCGAGGTAGTGAGACTTGATGAGTACCAACAATTTACAATGCAGATGACTCTGCTCTATTTTTGAAGGCTCTTCCAACAACAACATGTTTTAATTCAGCTCCAGGCAGAAACATGTCAGCAGATAGACTTTCCTTCATGGTAACGAGCCTGGATCTCATACGTAGCCCCTCCTTTTAATAGGTAAGCATGAAAATCCATTAGCGTTTAAACAATTTTAACTTCCTTTTGTATATAAGTCTGACAAAAAAGGCTGGATATCGACTTCCGTTTTTGAAGATTGAAGAAATTTCTGATAAATAATAAGAACCGCTGATAGCAATTCAGTTATTGGGTAAGGCTCCATCACAAGAAAATGAAATCAATACGGATGATTCCACAGAATGAAAATGGGACCATAAGAATCTTACATTACTTGTTCACCACTGATGAAGTTATAGTTCCGTCAGTTATGTCAAACGAAAATATTGAAGAGAACATAGACTCCAATTGTAGTCTTGAGGAATTCACTATTTTTTATAGACAAATAAGAAAGCAGCCGAATACTTTGCAAGTGTTTTTTTATAGGCTGAGATAGTAATATGTAATATTTCTAAAAGAATTTAAAAATAGATCTAAAAAACTGCACAAAGATAAGTGTAAAAGTTTCAATTGTAATTATTATTTATATTTTTTAAGAAACGCGTTTCTTAATAAATTAAGAAAATATAACCCACTTTCGAGTTTTGTACTGTAGTCCGGACAATTCAGTAATCCGGACAAAGGTCGAAACCATATCTGTCCGGATTAGAGAGGTTATACTGTAGTAGTAACAGCAAAGGGCCAATATGACTACCTTGGGGTACCCCAGATGAAACCAATATCAGGCCTGAGAAGTAACTACCAAATTTAACAATCTGAACACGACTGTTAATATAAGAGGATATCCAACTCTACAAGTTATTACTAAAACCAATACGATTCAGCTTATAACAGGTGATCCAAGTATAGATACTTTTTCAATAGCCTTTTTTGACAGATCACGTGTGAGTCGTTTCATGCTGTCATGTTATTTTTGTTAAGTATTGTTTGGCATTTCATCATGGAAAGACTTACGCCTGAACAATGTTTCCAAATCGTTCAACTTTATTACGAAAATACACGTTCTGTGAGGAATGTGTTTCGTGCACTTCGCTCAACTTATGGTCAACATAATCGGCCTACTGAGCGTACTATTCGCAACACCATCACCCATCTTGAGACCCAGCATTCATTATTGGATAATATTCGACCGAATAGACCAAGTCCAGCACGCAGTGAAGAAAATGTAGCGGCCGTAGCTGAGAGTGTACACGAAGACCGTGGAGAGTCGATTCGGCGCCGTACGCAGCGACTCGGACTGACGTATGGAACGACTTGGCGCATTTTAGGTCGAGATCTTAAATTGAAAGCATACAAAATACAGCTTGTGCAAGAACTGAAGCCCGACCTTCCCAAGCGACATCGCTTCGCTCTATGGGCTCTTGAAAAGTTCCAAGAAGATCCGACGTTTTCTAAGTGCAAAAAGGTAGTTTTTCCGGAAAAGCGCTCAAAGTTTGATTATTTTTATACCCTCCACCATAGGATGGGGGGTATATTCATTTTGTCACTCCGTTTGTAACACCTCTAAATATTGATCTGAGACCCCATAAAGTATATATATTCTTAATCGTCGTAAAATTCTAAGACGATTTAGCCATGTCCGTCCGTCTGTGGTAATCACGCTACAGTCCGCAATAATAGAGCTAGGTTGATCAAATTTGGTACAAATACTTCTTATAGTTGCAGGTTGTTTGGGATTGCAAATGGGCCATATCGGTAGATATATAGCTCCCATATATAGTATCTAACGTGTTGTTATTCCTACTGTTCTCAACTACTATATTTGTTTGTGTTTATCGTTGTTATTTTCTTTAGGTTTGAGTTATTTTGTGAGGTCACATGCTATCCATGGTGGAGGGTATATAAGATTCGGCATGGTCGAACTTAACGCTTTTACTTGTTTTAAATAAAATTTGATCAACGTTTAAAGGTTACTCAGTATACTCGTATGTACAGATTCTGTAAAATTCGTACTTTTAATAGCATAAAGGTATACAACGCACAGTGGGAGGAATAAAAAAGGGAAATAATTCCGCCGTTTCTTAACCAGAAAACCGACAATGAAAGATTCAATTTTCATTGCAGATATCTCGGTAACTATACGAGATAACTCTTATGTTTTTGTTCATCCGAGATGGCCAACTTTGAACACCTGTAGCTCCGACACTGTATAGGGGACCCAAACTTAAAACTTAACTTCTCTAATACCTCTTCTACAAGCATGCCAAGTTTTGTCACAATCGGTTACCTGGTTAAGAAATGGCCGAATTATTTCCCTTTTTTATTCCTCTCACTGTGCGCACATACATTCCAAATATAGTCTATCCAAGCCAATGTCTTATGGCGAATTCTTTTCTGCAAAAAAGGGCAACATTTTCATTGCCCTTTTTCCGAAAACGGCACTTTTGTGATACTTTTTTGAAATTTGGTAATTAAGTTACTAGAATTTAGCACAACTAAAATTTCAAAAAAGCGATATAATAGTGCAGTTTTCGGAAAAAGGGCAATGCAAGTGTTGCACTTTTTTGCAGAAAAGAATTCGCCATTAATATTTGGTACGTACACATTCTAGAATAAACAAAATATGCATGCAAGTATCATCAAAATCGCCCATCGCCGATTTGGTTGCATACAATTTTTCCTATCCAACCAAGTTCGAAAATAAGTTATTTTTTAGAGACTCATAGATTTGGGCATATCATATTTTTATGTTTATGATATCCCCATATTTTTTTTTAATTTATGTAGAAATGCTATATTTTTATAATATGTATATTAAAGCCAAATTGCATGAAAATATAAGTCCTATCTTGCTTTGTACCCTTGCATGGGCTTAGTTTAATTTTTAAAAAATAAAATAAATTTTTCTAAAAATCGATAAATGAACATTACTACATATTTAAACATTCCTCTACAAAACCGCATTATTCGATTTTTGAAATTGAGTGGTCGAATAATAGGGGTTTTGACACCAAAATCCCACTGTGCGCAGCAGTGAAAATTTGTGTTGTTTGGGAAAATGCGACCGCAGACGAAATATTTTTGTGTGAGAATTGGACGTGAAAATAGCCCAAAAAATAAGCACTTCTGCATCATTCGTTTAGTCAAGTTGGCTCAATTAATAATTTAATGGCTATACGAATTTTTTGCTCCAGGTGGATTTTTAGCACTTTTCTATATTTTTTTCTCGGTATACCGTACGGAATATCTCTTTTGTGTCTGCAGCAAAGTTGTAGATATCGAATGAGAGTAAAGAAATGCAGAACAAACCGATCCGAAAAAGTGCATAAAAACTCGCAATCATTTTCTGTTCTGTTTTAATGTTCTCTATAATACGTAATACGTACAGGGTTTTCCAACAAGAGATGTTATTTTGAATCACCCGTTATTTCGGTAGCTGTCACTTTTGAAGCTTTTATTCTTTGACATTTGACAAGTAGAAACTACGCCATTACTAACCAGTAAGGAAAGGCAGAAAGTCGGACGGGGCCGACTATATAATACCCTACATTCATCATTGCGATAATAATTTGGAATAATTGGTAAATGGGTAGGAACATATTATCTAATTCTGAACCGACAATCGCTAAATTAAGCAATATTTGTTCCTAAATTGAGAAACATCTTTCTGGAAAATTTTGTAATGATCGGAAGTAAAGTACAACTTCTATAGCGCTTTGATACCAAATCAGGAGGAACATATATATGTAGGTTATATATAAATCTGAAACGATTTTCCCTGAATACTCATTCATGTAAAAAGACCTCTTTCTGTCGAATTTCGTACTGATCGGATATAAAATAAAGTTTTTACAACGCTTACATATCAAATCGGGGGTTACATGTATATGGGGGCTATATCTAAATCTGATCCGATTTTCTCCGAATTTCGCAGTATTCCTTCATGTAATAAGAAACCTCTTTCTGCCGAATTTCGCACTGATCGGATATAAAATACAGTTTCTACAGCGCTTACATGTCAAATCGGGGGTAACATATATATGGGGGCTATACCTAAATCTGAACCGATTTTAACCAAATTCAATAGGGATCGTCCTTGAGCCAAAAAAAGTTATGTGTAAAGTTTCGTCGTGATCGGACTATAATTGCGACCTGTACTTTGATTACAAGAATACATGCACAGACAGACGGGCAGACGGACATAGCTAAATCAACTCAGAACGTGATTCTAAGTCACTTTTTCCACTAAATCAAGTCGAGTCATGAATGGCACGTTCAATATCGACTTGTGAAGCTTGAAGAGAGTCTGGTTTATTTCGAAAGAACAATGACTTCAAATAACCCCACAAGAAATAGTCTAATGGTGTTAAATCACAACTTCTTGGAGGCCATTCAATATCACAATTTCTTGAAATAATTGAATCTCCAAACTTTTCTCGCAACAATTCAATTGTTTCATTTGCTGTGTGGCATGTAGCCACAATCGGTCAATGGCAAAAAGATAGCTCTTAACGAGAGCTAAAATATTGCTCATGGGTGTCAAGGTCGTAGGTCGACTGGAAAGTGTTTTTTTGGATTTTAAAAAAAATGGACAGCATAATTTTGAAATGTGAACGGAAAGTGTATTTTTGCCCTAGCTCCTTAACGGTACGTCGGATCGGGAATCGGTCAATGGCAAAAGGATAGCTCTTAACGAGAGCTAAAATATTAATGGTATTAAATCACAACTTCTTTGAGGCCATTCAATATCACAATTTCTTGAAGCAATTGAATCTCCAAACTTTTCTTGCAACAATTCAATTGTTTCATTTGCTGTGTGGCATGTAGCCACAATCGGTCAATGGCAAAAAGATAGCTCTTAAGGAGAGCTAAATTATTGCTCATGGGTGTCAAGGTCGACTGGAAAGGTTTTTTTTTTGGATTCTGAAAAAAATGGACTTAGCGCACGAAATGTTGCAATTGGAGAACGATTATTTTGATAATAAAACTGAATAATTTGTAATCGTTGTTCTTGCGTATATCTCTCCATGATGTAGCACGACTTTACAATTCATTACCCAATGACATGAAAAATTTTAGCATTTCGCTCCCTACACTCTTCAATAGGCTACTTCACCACTTTCAATAACATTTTTATTTGTTGTTATGCAAAATTGCGCTTAATTAAAGCTACGTAAAAAATCTTTAAATAATGTTTCTATTTTATGGAACACTTTATACATTTTTCCTTATATTAGGATTTTACTTATGTTTGTTTCGCAAACTGAGTAGCTATTTAGTTATCCTAAATACTTTTCTGTATACTCAATCTGTATTTATATTATTTATTTCTTATATATTAATTAGGTTTAAACAAATCAATATATCATTATTTACCAATGAGTAGTTTTTTACCCTTGGTTAAAAAGCTTAGTTATATGCATATTGTAATTTATGTTTAATTGGCCAGATGGCTTTGAATTACAAGTTTGTACGAAATAAATGAAATTAAATTGTATACACTACAGAATACAATGAAAAACAAATGGCAGATCATGACATATTACAAATGGCCGAAACGTCGCTTCAAAATCATATCATCCCTATTGGAAAACCCGTTATAAGTTTATTAGTCGCTATCACCTCAAAAGTGTAATTCTTTAATAGTACCTAGAGTCCAGAGAAAAGTGGGCTTTACTGGCACGCCCTTTGGTACCTCCCACACAAATGGACCACTTTGCAACAAAAGTTAACTGCTTATCTAACAGGTCTGTTCTGTAATCACGGTGATTTTAAAATCACCGGCGACTTAACATCCCTTTTGGAGTTCCAAATCACCCGAACATAATTCGAACAATCTTTTTTGGGAGGCTATGAATAATAAAGCGGGCGATTTCGAACTCCAACAGTGATTGTAAGTCGCCGGTGATTTTAAAATCACCGTGATATCAAATCACCTTGCTACAGAACAGACCCGATAGCTTTAATATCAGTTCATACAAATACTTGAAATTGTGTACAGTGTAATTCTTTAATAGTACCTAGAGTCCAGATAAAAATTGGCGTTATTGCCATGACCCTTTCGGTCCTCTCACACAAACGTACCATTTTGTACCAACAGTTAACAGCTTATATCGTGAAGTAAAGTTTTTAAAATTCTTACAGTTGTGACATATCCAAAAATGAAGAAAATCTGTTAAACTGTGCTAAACTAGATTCAAGCCTTTAATTATTCATATACATACATTCTAGCTCAATTATAATCCCTACTGTAGAGTGTCCCTCGCCAATAAGAAAGCTTATTAGTTTTGACAGAAACAGCTGCATTCATTCACTATTGGTTTTCAATCTAACGCTGACGTCTACCAGCTGCTGCTGCTTACGAAATGCATCATTTTGCATTCCGTCCACAAAATCTCCGACGACAGCTCCTGACCTTGAATTCGCAACATGCGAAAATAGTCCAGGAAAATTCTAAACAATTCAATACATTTTTTAATAACAAAGCAAATAACGAAATTAGTTTATTAAATGTGCAAAAAAGTGCAATAGCAAGAGAAACAAATTTTCTCGGTAAGTTAAATAAGCTCTCTTCAGATGCTCTCTTCTGCTTCTTTGTGTGTGCTGTCAATAAAAAAGCTTTTTTCATTTCTCAAGCACTTTTGAATAGTTTTTAATTAGTTCTTTCCTTGAAGAGGTGCGTTCGCTGGCGACGTTTGCAAAACTTATTGAATATTCTACTGGTATATCTAGTACAAATTCTAGTCCTTTTAACAAAGTAGACTTACAAGTTACAAGGAATTTCTTCACTAATATCTGGAGGAAAAAGAAAATGGCTCCAATCCCCACTGTGAAGCTGAACAATGGTTATGAAATGCCTGTACTGGGTCTGGGAACATATGAGGTGAGTAGCAACAATCTCACTGCGTTTTAGTTGTATGTAAGTACATATGTGGAAGTTTGAACAATATGTTATCTTTATGGGGAGACAGAAAAGGGAGGTTGATAGTTGTACTTCCATGTATGTTGAACCACTTATAAACAAGATAGGTATCTGTTGCTTTTGCACTCGGGAAAGGGGATCTTTGTACAGTTAATAAATGACTTGTTATCAGTGTTGCCACAGGAGAATTTTTTTTCTGACCAAAATATTCCCAAAAACCGACCAAAATCCGTTGTAGCCGACCAATTTTATAAAATTAAGATTTTCGATATTTTGTAAAGTTTGAAGACAACATTTTCCGACTTTGATGAAATTTTGGAAAAGTTTCCCTTCCGAATCGTATATACCCTACATCATGGATCGGATTCAATGATATAACAAAAAAATATTTGTATTTGCTCGCTTAATAGATTCTAGGGGAAATTCGCCAAATTTTAGTTCTGTAGCTTGGCATATGCTACTGTTAAGGCGTCAATAAGACAAATCTTTTTTGACCTTTATATGGGAGATAAATTCAAACATGGTCAAATAAGATCCATTACTAATGGAAATAATAATTGCCGAATTGCACCCCAAAATATTAATATTTGTTACAAAGGAGCCCAGAATTCAAATTGCATGAGACTTCTAATTGATCCTTGTAAGTGTGAGTAGTTCTATGTAAACATAGACACATCGAAACATGAACCAATATGGTTTATTTTCTACTCCAAATAACTACTGGTTTTATTATTGCAGACAGAGGAATATGGTAAATCCTAGCCGGTAAGCGTCAATTTATAAATTGTAAAAAAGGAATCCTACATTCAAAAATAATTTTAAACCTATTTTCTTTCTGTTTGTTTTCACATTTTTGATATTAATTCAGAGTGAGTAAACTGACTTATTTCTACTTTTTTTTATAAAACTTTTAATCCACATTTTAACATATTTTTGGTAATTTGTTTTGAGTTTTTCTTAATATATGTTAGACTCCTAAAAAAAAGAATACGTTGAAGTTGTATGACCTAGATTGTGACAAATAACCAATTTTTTTAAAAAGGATAAAACAATTTTCATGGATTCCCTTATTTAAAACATGTTAAGTTTTGTTGAACAGATTTCAACATTAAAAATAATTTTGAACTTCCATCATTTATGATGAAAGGCTGTGATTTCTAAAACACAATAGTAAGAACTTTCGTTAATTGTAGGATTTTAAAAGTTGAAAAATTCAGTGATGTTCGGAAATTTACAAAATATCAGCAAAATACCAGAAGTAGACCAAACTGTAAACTCGTAAGTTATGCAGTTAATGTTGACATATTAGCAAATGTATATACACTGTATTTCAGTGTCCCATGATTCGGAATTTTCCGCTCTGAATTCAGTTTCTGAATTTTTTTCTTTGAATACAAAATGGCAAAATTCCGCAATTATGGTGAGATTTGAACCAAAATTTCGGCTTCACTCTAAATAATTCTTTATTTAGAGAACGATAATTTAGACAATTACAAGCCACATTTCCGGTAAACGAAATTTCTCTGGTCGAGCCTGAAATTATTATTTTCAAATAAAATATTATTACAATCTATTTGTCTACAATATCGATTAACAGGTCGATACTGCTTGTAGCGATTAAGAAAAATATTGGGATTCCGAAGCGACATTTTAAGGTATTTCCAAAGGTGAAAATGTTTAACTTTCAGTAATTTACTTTGAAATGTATTAATCTTCAAATAATTCTGTATTATACTAAATCTTAATATTCGAGAATAAATCCGACCAAAATTAAGTTGGTCCGACCATCCGACCAGAAAGAAAAATTTTAAATATATCCGACCAAATTTGGTCGGAAATGACCAAAACGGCAACGCTGCTTGTTATTGTAGAATGACGAGATCGTGATAATGAAATGAAGAGAATATGCCAAATTGCAAACCGGCATTTTTGTTTTGACGTTTAACGTATGTATGTATGTGGTTTCTGGTGAGCTTTTCACTACTTCGCGTTACCAACTTGGTAAATAATTACACTACGCTACAAATTAAAAAAATATATGCATTTAATAAAATATACAAAGATTTTCCAAATCGCAAAATTATGGATATATGATAGAAATTTCGTATTTTATTATAAAAATAATAAGTTTGGCGGGAGAGTATGATATCCGAGGCCCCACGATCTGACCCCCAATTTGGATAGAGGTCCTCAAAATAGGAAGAAAAAATAATTTTTTTTGATAACTCGCTTAGTTATCGAATTATCCCACGTTAAAGTTTAAAGAGGAGAGTATGATATCCGAGGCCCCTACGAATAAGAAAAAAAATATTTTTTTTTGATAACTCGCTTAGTTATCGGACGTTATAGTTTGTACAAATTGACCCATTGAGAAGGGAGATAGAGGGTTAAGATCTTCCATAAAAATTATCCTCATAAAATTTGACTATATAATTCCATTATATTCCACTGACCACTATTCTGTTCCAATCAAAAAGTCATAATTTGTTGGACAGTGTAATTATTACATGCACTTCAAAGAAAACTGAAAACGAAAAAAATCGCGCTATTTTATTAAAATAATTTTGCACCGACGGCGCTACTTCGACAATTAAATATTAAAAGGAAAAATTATTTAAAAAATCATCGGTTAACTACAGCATTGTGTATGTGTTGAATTTGTACATGGTAAAAGCTCCATTTCCTCTAAAAATTTCAACACTTGTTTTTGTCAAATAATTAAACGATTCAGTAATTTAAAAGTTGTTTTAAAAATTAATGTAGACGAGGATGGGTCTTTGATTCGTTAATTTTCAATCCTTATTCTATATAACACCACTTGCTAACGTCTGCTCAATACCGATTTGTGATTTTGGGCCCATCATTTGATATTTCTATAACTAATGAGTTATCGACAATTTTTTTTCTCATTTTTTCACATATTGAGCACACTTTAAAAATTAAAAAAAAAATTGATTGTTTTTCATTTTTGATGTTTCAATATTTCGATAACTAAGGTTAATATAATTAATAATATAGAGTTATATTTAATTTTTTTCTCATATGAACCCATTTTACAAAAAAAATATTTTTTTCGATTTTTTTTAAATTTTAAAGCCCGATCACTCGATAACTAAGGGAGTTATCGAAAAAATTTTCATTATTTTTTCTTCTAATTTAGAGTTCCTCTATGAAAATATGTGGTCAGATCGTGGGGCCTCGGATATCATACTCTTGCCCATATACATATAAGTATTAGCAAATTTTTTAATCTAATATTTTAATATTAATTTCGTCTTAATGGTTCCCAGCCAATATAAGTATAAATATGTTGAAAAAGAAAAATAATTTGGGCCAGTTAACAACAATAATAAAGAATACAGTGCTAAATTGGTAGACTACTGTACATAATTATGTCTAAACCAGTAAGGAAAGGCAGAAAGTCGGGCGGGCCGACTATACAATACCCTACACCTCCCTAACAATTCGATAAGGGTTATTGCGATAATAATTGGTAAATGGGTAGTAACTTATTATCTAATTCTGAACCAATAACCGCTAAATTAAGCAATATTCGTTCCTAAATTGAGAAACATCTTTCTGCACCGATTTTCCCTGAATACTCATTCATGTAAAAAGACCTCTTTCTGTCGAATTTCGTACTTTTTTTTTTTTTTCCTTTATTCATTCCTCTAGGGAACATAGGGCTTCTACAAGATTATTCCACATATTTCTATCATAACAAAAAGTCTTGATTTCATCCCATGACTTGTTAAGTTTCCGTATTTCCATTAGAGTTGTTCGACGCCATGTGCTCTTTGGTCGTCCGCGTCGTCTGCAGCCTTGCGGGTTCCATTCTAGTGCCTTTCTACATATACTTTCGTTCGATTTTCGGAGCGTATGTCCAATCCACTTCCATTTCCTTCTTCTTATTTGGACTCTCATTGGAATCTCGCTAGTTTTGTTCCACAATTCAGTGTTTGAAATTGTATTCGGCCAAAAAATGTGACATATAGTACGTAGAAATTTATTTATTTGTGACTGGATCTTCTTCAGTACTGTGGCCGTTGTGAGCCATGTTTCACTTCCATATAGTAACGGTGATTTTACACAGGCGTTGAAAATGCGTATCTTGGTTTGGAGAGATATTTGCGGTGAACGCCATATATGCTGTAATCTTCCAAATGCGGACCTGGATTTGCCTAATTTATAGTGTACATCTTCTTCGATACCGCCAGTCACAGACATCATACACCCAAGATAGCAGAAAGTGTCCACATATTGGATTTCTTGGTCATTTACTTTAAATGGATTGCTGTTGTTACTATGGATACGCATCGCTTTGGTTTTCTTGATATTTATTTCTAGGCCAACGGCTTTTGAAAGAGTAACTAGCTCTTGTAGTTTGCGCTGCATATCGCAGCGTCTATGTGACATGAGACATATGTCATCCGCAAAATCGAGGTCTTCAAGGTAATTGTGCAGACCCCAAACTATTCCTCTCTTTTTCTTGCTTATCTCCATCATGATATTATCTAGTGTGACAGCGAAGAGTAGGGGTGATAAGGGACAACCCTGTTTCACACCAGCGTTAGTGGTAAATGGTTCGCTGTTCATTCCACTGTGACGGACTTGTACAGTGGCGTTGTCGTACATCACTTTGATCATATTTATTATTTTTGTTGGAACACCTTTATTTTTCAGTGATGTCCATATTGCGCTGCGCTTGATAGTATCGAATGCCTTTTGAAAATCTACAAATACTAGGTAAAGAGGAGAGCGCCACTCAACGGATTGTTCAATTATAATGCGGAGTGTATTGACCTGGTCCACGCAGCTCCGGTGCGGTCGAAATCCAGCTTGTTCATCGCGTAACGATTGCTCGACAGGTTGTAGCCTAGTATTTATGATAAGTGCCATTAGTTTATATATGGTATTTAGAAGTGTTATACCTCTCCAATTATTACACTCGCTTAAATCGCCTTTTTTGGGAAGTTTTATGATTGTTCCTTTCGCCCAACTGTTGGGGAACTCTTCGTTTTGCCAAGCTTTCACCAGAAACGGATGTACGATTTCGGCGGACGTGGTAGGACTAACTTGTAAAATTTCAGCTGGTATACCGTCATATCCTGGTGATTTGTTTCTCTTCAGCGAGACTATAGCGGTTATAACCTCTTCCATACAAGGGGGGTCTATATTAATGTTTCCGAGCAGTGTCGATGGTTGATCCGCGGGGGCAGGATTTTCGTCATTGTCATCTTCGATGTTGCTGATTCTTTCAAAATGGTCCTTCCATCTTCTGGTTTGTTCTTCTACCGCAGTTAATAGTTGTCCATTATCATCTTTCACGGCTTTACTGTGATTAAAATTTTGCTTGGAGAGTCTAATTATACTAGCCAAGTATAATTGGCGCATATTGTTTGTTCCAGCGGCAGTTTCAGCTTCGCTGGCCAGTGAATCGAAGTAGATTCTTTTGTCTGTACGAGTCGATCTTTTTACCGCTTTAGCTATAGCACTATATTGTACTTTTAATCTGCTGTCTGTGAGGAGCTGTAGTTTTAGATTGTTCCTCTGTCGAATAAGGCTCCAGGTGTTATCTGATATCCATACTTTCCTGGTATCATTGTCTACATATCCTATGGTTTCCTCCGCTATATTGTTTAGTTGAGCACATGTTTCTTCCCATGTGTTGTTGTTGGCCATCAGTCTATCTCTCATTACGGATGATACTTCATTACGTTTTCTTTCGTCACTAAGCTTGTTCAGAGCAAACCGCTTTAGTGTTTTCCGACTACAACGTTGGTTGTAGTTTCTACTCAATTTTAGTTTTATGGAGGCTACTATGAGTTCATGGTCTGAATCTATTTCTGCGCCGCGTTTGGTACGTATATCCATCAGTGAAGTTCTCCATCATTGCCGGATGCAAATGTGATCTATTTGGTTTTTTGTGTTGCCATCTGGAGATGTCCACGTATATTTATGTATGTATTTGTGGGGGAATATTGAACCGCCGATAACGAGATTAAAAGCCTGGCATAGTCCAACGAACCGTTCTCCGTTGTCATTCCTAGTTCCCATGCCATGTGTTCCCATTATACTACTCGCATTCGTGTCATTGGAGCCAATTTTGGCATTAAAGTCCCCAGATAGGATTAAAACATCGCGCAAAGAAACTTTGTTTAATGTTGCAGTTAGTTGTTCGTAAAAGGCATCCTTGATATTTTCATCGGCATCTTCAGTGGGGGCGTAACATTGGATAATGGTTACAATTTTCTTTATTTGACTACAAAACCGCACTACTATTATGCGATCGTTGATAGGTTCCCATGAGTTGATCGCTTTCTTTGTGTTCTTTGAGACCACGATGGCTACGCCACTTTCGCGTCTGTCTTCTTTCCCGCTGTACAGAACTACGTTTCCAGTAGATGTTGTAAATTCTCCACTTCCACGCCAACGCATCTCACTTATACCCAATATCTCTATTTTGAATTTTTCCATTTGAGCCTCTAGCTGGGCCAACCTTGTAGGGTCACTAAGTGTTCTCACATTCCATTGTCCTATTCTTGTCCTTTTCCGTGTGCCAAGGGTCGTCATCGTTGAAGTGGGTGATGTTGTGATTTCTCTTGTAGAACTTTCATAAATCGATTGTAATTCGGATAGGCGGATGATTGGTCCACCGCATCCTAGGATGGTAGTGGGTCTGCCACTTTGAAGCCGCCATCCCGGCCGTTTCTGTTTTGAATTTCGTACTGATCGGATATAAAATACAATCCCTACAGCGCTTACATGTCAAATCGGGGGTAACTTATATATGGACGCTATATCCAAATCTGAACCGATTTTCTCCGAATTTGGCAGTATTCTTTCGAGTAATAAGAAACCTCTTTCTGCCGAATTTCGGACTGATCGGACATAAAATAACATTTTTACAGCTTTTACAAGTCAAATCGGGGATAACGTATATATGGGGGCTATATCTAAATCTGGACCGATTTCTTCCAAATTTAAAAGTGTTCATTCATATAATAGGAAACCTCTTTCTGCCGAATTTCGTACTGATCGAATATAAAATACAGTTTTTACAGCGCTTATATGTCAAATCGGTGGTAACATATATATGTGGGCTATATCTAAATCTGAAGCGATTTTCTCCGAATTTGGCAGTATTCCTTCATGTAATAAGAAACCTCTTTCTGCCGAATTTCGCAATGATCGAATATAAAATAACATTTTTACAGCGCTTACTTGTCAAATTAGGGGTAACGTATATATGAACCGATTTCTTCCAAATTTAACAGTGTTCATTCATATAATAATAAACTTCTTTCTGCCGAATTTCATACTGATAGGATATAAAATAAAGTTTTTACAGCGCTTACATGTCACATCGGGGCTAACATATATATGGGGCTATATCTAAATCTGAACCGATTTTAACCAAATTCAATAAGGATCGTCCTTGGGCCAAAAAAAAGATATGTGTAAAGTTTTGTCGTGATCGGACCATAATTGCGACCTGTACTTTGATTACAAGAATACATGCACAGACAGACTGACATAGCTAAATCAACTCAGAAATGGGTCTATTTCTCTTCCTTTTGGGTGTTACAAACAAACGCACAAAGTTATAAAACCCTGTACCACAGTGCGGTGTAGGGTATAAAAAATAAACAGAAAGTGAAAAAGAACCTAAATTTAATGGCAGACAGTTCCAAGCTCTTGCAACTCTTATAAGAAACGATCGCTTATATATGTAGAGGAATCACAGCGTGGCAAAATTGATTAAAGATTTATCGTCGATCTAGAGTAATTAAAGTGTCTCCTCAGCAATAGTGGTTAATTTGAAACGATTAACTTGTAAAAACATTGGAACTCCAAGGAACTATATCGTCGCTTGGATGACCAACCGACGTAACTGACCATTTTTCAGAAATTGAGTTAAGGCCACCATTCGATTTGTCTAGTCAAAGTACAACGTGTGTATAAATTTTGTGCATATACAGTTGCAATACATATCAGCCAGATATGTATTGCAACCAACTTCAGGTTGCTATCGTTTCTAAACCGCTAGTCTGATAGCTGACAGATTTATTTCAGTGACAGTTCATTTTATTGTTTACAAGCTTACAAAAGCATTTTGATATTCAGATTCAGAAAAAAAGTTATTCGTGATGGAATTCAAGCGTGATAGTGTGATTGCTTTATATTTGGGTGGAAAAACGCAAGTGGCTATCGTTAGAGCCCTCCAGCATTTAAATGTGAATAAATCTTTTGTTTCTCGTACCATTGCTAGTTACCGTGATACTGGCAGTGTTGCATCGCGTCCAAAAAGTGGACGAAAAAAACGGTAACAACACCAGAAATGATCCGAAAAGTAAAGGCCAGATTTGATCGAAATCCACGCCGCAGTGGTAGAAAAATTGCTCGTGAGCTGAACATATCGCGAGAACGGATACAACACATATTATAAAATTAGCTGGACTAAAGCCATTGAAGTTCCAAAAAGTGCAAGAGCTCACCGATGCACAAAAAAAAGTTAGACTGGAAAGAGCCAAGGAGTTACTTCGCTTGCACGAAAGTGGCCAGTTACCGAATTTGGTTTTCTCCGATGAGAAGCCATTCCAAATTGAGCAGTTTGTGAACAAACAAAATGATCGGGTTTACTTGCCAAAGAGGTCAGCTGAAAATTTACACCTTCGATTGGCCACCAGAACTCAAGCGCCGCCGATGGTAATGGTGTGGGCCGCCGTAACGGCCGATGGTCGCTCCCCGCTCGTATTCATCGACCATGGGGTCAAAATAAATGCCGAATATTATCGGGAAAATGTCCTAAAGACAGTATTGAAGCCCTGGGCAGACAAACATTTCGGCCGCAGACCATGGACATTCCAACAGGACTCAGCACCATCGCACTCAGCACGCGTCAACCAAGAATAGCTTAAAAAGGAGGTTCCTCGCTTCATTTCTACCGCACAATGGCCACCAAGATCTCCGGATCTCAATCCGATGGACTTTTGCGCCTGGGGCACTTTAGAGAGTAAGTTTCGCACTAAAAAATACCAAAGAATCGATCATCTCAAGACGGCGCTTCGCCGGGAATGGGCCAAAATACCACAGAGCCACTTTCGTGCAGCGTGTGATGGCTTTGTCGGCCGTTTGAAGGCCATAATTCGTTTCGAAGGTGGCCAATTCGAACAAATCTAAACTGTTTCTAAAATTTTATGTTATTTCCGACATTTTTTGCTTTTGAACAATAAAATTTAAAAAAAATTTAAAAAATATAGCGCTTTACTTTGTTGCATTACATATCAGCCACCCTGTATATATTACCGTTTTCTCAAAAAACGGTAAATGATTTTAGACGTATCTGACACAATGCCAAAAAATATTTTCACCAAGAGACGTAAGTGCAATATGTCACTTAATATTTCGTTTTCCCGAAATGTTTGTTCATTATTGCAAAAAGTTATGGAGTACTTGCTGGACCCAGCCCACTCGTTGCACATTTTTGGACCGATTGCGGTCCAAACGGGATCACGGTCCAGTCCCAATCATCGGATAACGACATAAGTATTTGTTTTTACGTAAGTCTTGCTACAAAGCTTTACTCACGTGCGCAAGCGCAACAAGGGCACGTTACAATGCGACGGCCAGCGCCCCTTTGTATTAGAAACAGTAGGCCCTTAGAGGGTGGTAATCCTCCACAGGGGTACCATTACTAATACGCAGGTACCAATTTGAAGGCATACATATGGGTATACGCTTCCCTCTTGGTAAGGGGTCGAGGCCTATCTAATACCTCTGCTATTCTAAGGGTCATAGCACCCGGTTGATGAAATGCAACTCCACACCGAGTATAAAAACTCTCCCCGCGATTTGGGTTTAAACCACAGCCACCACGAAGCTCCCAACAGGGGCCACACCAACAGTCAGGCTGGAAAACAAGTTCCAGGGGCTCCTGACTCCCGTGGTACCAGAATAAAGCCTCTGGTCAGGCTTCGTAGAATAAATCTACTACCAGTTGCACCCCATACGATGCTGGACTGGTCACCGTCTATGTAAGTTTTAAGCTGCGGCCGTGGGATGGTTAGCGTAATCACGCAGTTGGAACGGTCAGATGCAGACAGCGCAGATATGCATCCCTCACCGTGAGGAGACGAGGTCCATCCCGACCTCTTCCGTTCGGAGTCGGTGAACGGCACCCAATATAAGCTTAGCCCGGCCGAGCCCCCAACAAGACCTAAGTCTATAACACATGGGGAGTCAAGACTCACATCCATGTGCCCGTGGTACCAGAAACCTCTGGTCAGGTCCCGTAGCCGAAGCTACTCCCAGTTTTGGCTCTACGCAGCACCGGGACTGGTCACCCAAAGACATCACATCAATCACCTGTTCATAAGTGTTCGTCGAACTGCAAACACTCGGTGAGCAAAATCTTCAGCACAAGCCAGAGTTTCAGGAGATGAAACTAGGCCCTCAAAACGCCACTCAAAGCCATCAAACATAACACCCATACCTGGGAGATTCCTGAAAGCACTGTACAACTGGCAGTCGCAAAGTACATGCTCAACATCCTCACATGGAGCTCCACAACAACAAAATGATGTGGGACTTAATGCACGCCTAAACAGAAAATCATTCAAGGAACCGTGTCCCGTGAGTAGGAACCCTAATTTCATACTGAAGTCAAAGAAACTGAACGATTCTGCAAACGTCACATCCGGCAGAAAACGGTAAGTAACTCTTCGACAAGTAGAAGAATCCCACCTCTCCTGCCATTTCAGTCACGTACATCGCAACAAATGTGACAACAACTCCGTCCTAGGCATGAGTTCCATACCCGGGACCACCCACTCATCACTGGGTAAAGCAACACCTCTACTTGCCCGAAAGGCTAAACCTCTCCTCAACACTTCAAGATCCAATGGAGTCGCCCCCATTAGGACCTGCAACGCATCAGTAGACACGGTGCGGCACACCCTAATACACGCCAGTATAGCCACTCTCTGACAGGATAAGATCTTACGCTTACCAAATGCTCCCCTGACAACATCACACCACACGGACGAACCGTAGGCGACGCAGGACAAAAATAGGCCCTTGTACAACTGACGAATTGCCTTCCTACTCAGACCCCAATCACATCGAATAACTCTGCGGACCTGGCCGACAACAGAGACTAACTTGCCTCGCACATAATCTATGTGCGGCAAGAAATTCATCCGCTCGCCCACTACAATGCCCAAATATTTCACCTTGCGGGCATACGACAGAGCTCGATCATCAATCCTAACTATCGGGTGCCTGCTGGAAGACAAGGTGCCTTTAAGCATCATCATCACTGTCTTGTCGAAATTTATACTGACGCCCACACTCCCACTCCAACTCTCAACAATTCTCATCATTGCGGAGCCCTCTCTCTCTAGCTGCAATCTGGAATTGGCCTCAATCAGCAAGAGCAAGTCATCGGCAAATGCACAAAAATTACATGATCCATCTAGCTGATACAGCAACGGGTCCATCATCAGATTCCAAAGGATTGGACCTCCAATGGAACCTTGTGGACACCCTCTTTCGACCTGGACCGTGACTGAGTTCGTACCATTCATAACAGTGGCAGAACGATCACTAAAGTAACTTTCCCACAAAGATAATTCCTGACAACCTATCTCCCTCAGACGCTCCACAATACTGGACCACCCTAAATGGTCAAACGCCCCACGAAAATCAACGAAAATGCCCAACACATACTTGCATTCCGAAGTATCAACTTTGCTTCTAACATGGAGCCACGCATCCTCAGTTGAGCTACCTTCTTTAAAACCAAACTGGTAGCGGCACATTCTATCAAGCAGCCTTTCTTGAAGCCTGAACACTAGCACTCTCTCCAGAACTTTTCCAAGAACTGGAAGGAGGCTAATGCCCCGATACGACCGAGGATCGCTCCTGACCTTATCTGGAGACTTCAATAAGACCACAACTCTAGCTGCCTTCCAAACTGAGGGGAAATATCCCTGGCGAAAACACTCAGCAAACAAGTCTTCCAGCACTTCAGGGATTACATGGTAGATGTGTTTCCACATCTCCCCAGTTATTCCGTCCATACCAGGAGACTTCCTTGACCGAATCCTTGCCATGGACAGGTCCAACTCACCCCGCTCAAAAGCCGGGGGACTAGGAGCACGCTCAAACGGCATAAAAAGCTCCTCACCTGCCCTCGGGAAAAAAGACTCCATCAGAGCTGTTGCACAGCCTGTCCAAGTGGTAAGCGTTTCACCGCCTACCCTCAGAGCTGTCAAATCGGCAACGTTTCTCTTCGTACGACAAATCTTGTAAACTTGACCCCAGGGATCAGCGTTATTCTCGGTGACAAACTCCCTCCAATGGCGTTCCTTGGTCTCCCTCAACATCAACTTATACTCCCTAGAGCATCCACATACGGCTCCTGTATGAGTGCAACACAACAATCTAATTCACATACACACTGGCCCAGATCGTACATAGACGACCTGCTCCTCTGACAATTTAGTTGCATTAAACGGACGGACATTAGTGTCTAGCATTTGCACGGGCGACCAACGACACATACACTGGACAAGCTTGGGACAACATACGATGTCCAGAAGGCTTTCCCTTGAACGCACAATTCCTACAATTAATTGGGTAAACACATTCCCTAGCTATGTGACCTGGTTGCCCACACTGGTAACATACATCATGGGTCATTCTGCAATCCTTGACCATGTGGTCAAAGCCCAAACATCTCCTACACGACTGTACTAATTCAAACGGACGGACACGGAAGCTAAACCACTTCACATAACATCTACCTTGGTGCAATATATGCTCCATAGCTGCCTCACTGCCTTCCAACACTACAGTAACCTGACCATTCTGTGAAACCGTCCATGGCTTACTCACAATCTTGACCGCCTTTTCAAACTCTTCCCTGGAGAGCTTCTCCCCAAGGTTTTTCACATACAACTCCTCCATGAACTCATCAGGGGAGAGTTGTGTGTGAACACCCTGGACAACAACTCTCGGTCCGAGTTTGTCATCGGCGCTCACGATTAGGCCAGCCTCTCTGAACTTGTCGTTTCTCACGATCTTGTCCCGCTCGGCATGAGACGGAGCGCGGATAACCACGTCTCCTCTTCGCAATGGTCTCACATCGTAAACTCTCGCATCCAAATGAGGGCCTACCTCTCTCATAACCTTCTCTGCCACCTGTTTCGCAGTCTCCGTTGCAACCGTGCTCTTAACTTTGCACGCCCAAGTCTCTACTACTGGGTCAGGCTTAGCCGGCGCTGGCGTCGCTGGAACCATCTCTACTCTCGCTGGAACAGCACTCACGGGAGCCGCTCTCACTGGGGGCATCACCGTTTGAGGCATTCCTCTGCTTGAGTAGACATCAAGCCTACCACGCAACCTCTCATTCTCAGAGACCAAACCCATAACTAGCGACTCATACTCTCCTGAGAGTCCCATCATCTCTCTCACCAAAGAGCCTTCCACTGCATAGACATCTATGAGAGTGGTCAACATTCTCCCCGTAATTACCTTCGTTTTCGCTATAAGGCTCTCAGCTGTTCCACCAGCAGCCACAACGCGCCTAGGCGTACGCATCTGCCTAGCAGCCCTCTCTGCAACTTCACTATCCGAAGTTGCACTCTCAGCAACCTTAGAGGCGGCTCCCTTAGGCGGAGCTCTTACAGGCTTACTCGCCTTGCCTCTCAATTCAGCAGTCTTGGCGCTCTTACTCGCCGCCTTACTACCACTCCTACCACACCAACACTCTCATCAGAGAATAAGGGCACTAGCGGCAACGGAGGACCTACTCTAGCCTTACTACTACTAGGGCCATCAACTAGTCCACCAGCACTTCTCAAACCCGACGTCCCACTCTTAACTCTCTTTTCTGGACTGGTCATCGCGTCAACCCTCTTTGCCGCGTTCTCCTCCTCACTCTCCATGTCCAGGTCGTCCTCCTCCTCTGCACCCGTCGTCTCACCAGAGGGATCTTTCCTCCTTCTGGTCATCGACACTCAGAGAGAAAGCCCCGTAACAAGTTGAAAAACAAAAACCGACCGCTAGTTTGTAGCAACAAAAAGCGTTGCAAACTACACTATAAGAACCAACCAAAGTCACTTGTTTGTCACCAGAAAACACTACCGCTAAAAAATAGCAACAACTCCTATACAAGACAATTCGACTTACGACTCTGACGAGTCAGCAGGGAAGCCTTGTAATACCGAAAAACAACCAAATCAAAATAAATTCCAAATCAAAACCAAATCAAAGCCAAAATCAACAGGTACTAGTTTATTAATCGATCGACTAATCAAAAATTTGTTAATCTATCGCTCAATCAATTAAACAATCTTAATTAATTGAGCAATAAACGCGCGAATTTCTTATTAGGCTATCAATCGAAAAACTAATATCCAAAAATCACAAATCAATTCAAATAAAATCAATTATAACTTCTCACCAGATCCAAAAATCAATTAATTTACCTATCAATTAACCGAAATAAATTCAATTAATTAATAAATAAATAATTGATTACCTGTTCACGAACAGATTAACGAAACCACTATCAAAATCACTTTTCCGCAAATTAAATTAATCACAAATCACCTTAAGGCACTATGCGTGTTACTTAAGGGCACGATTCAATAAATACACTTTGAAGGTCTTTCACAATTTTCACCCGAATACAAAATTTTTTCCGCAAAGCAAAAATCACGTACGTTCACTTCAAGTGCTCAATTGCGAGTGATGATCGGATAACGACAGTAGGAATCTCGATAATCCATTCGTAGGTAGGAACAGTAGGAATCACTAAGAAAATAATAACTCCAAATTGGCGTATTTGGGCGGGGCCACGCCTCCTCAATCAATAACTGATATAGCCTATGTCACCCGCTAGGATAATCCGAAGATTCCCTGAAAACTTCATCAATATCGGTCCAGCCATTTTTTGAGTCCATACGTAACGTGATGTATTTTCGATTGAGAGATGGCTTTCCGTCTCTCTACAATGTTATAACAATAACGCCTATTTTTTAATATACCGTGGGAACTATAAAAGTTCCCATTTGTTTGGGAGATGCCAAAAGAGACGTCGCAACTTGGGTTATTTTTCTCAAGATGATTGCGATGAAGAAACTAATACTATATGTGGAATTGTGGAAGATTGTGGCGTGGGGTGGTACTCGCACCCTTAACCCTACTCTACCATATTTAACCCTTTTTGCCATATCGTACCATATTTTACCATTTTTGCACTACGGTACCATATTTAACCCTTTTTGCCCCACTGTGCCATATTTAACACATTTTTGACCCACTGCACAAATTTATTTTTTTTCCCCACTGTACCATATTTAGCACTTTTTGCCCCACTGTACCATATTAAACACAGTTTTTTCCAACTGCACAATATTTATCCCATCACTGTACTATACGTAACCTTAATCTTAACCATGTTTAACCCATGTTGCCCCACAATATTAAACACATTTTTGTCCCACTGTCCCATATTTTACACATTTTTGACCCACTGCACAAATTTAAATTTTCCCCCACTGTACCATATCCAACATTGTTTTGTCCCACTGCATAATATTTTTCATTTTTGCCTAAAAAACTCCTTGTATCTAGTCTACGTTCCAATGGCTACCCTCAAGCCAAATTGGACGATTCAAGCTCTTGCCATTTGGACTTGGCTTTGGTGCCATATTTATCCCAATGTGCTCGTAAATTTTATATTTTAAAACCAGTAAGGAAAGGCTAAAGTCGGGCGGTGCCGACTATATAATACCCTACACCACTCTCGTAATATTGAATAACTCTGATATATAAATTTTGTAATTCATGTATAAATTGTATACATAAATTTACTTTTGGGACATTTTATACTTAAATAATACCCTGTACCACAGTGTGGTGTAGGGTATAAAAACGATTGGATCTAAAGAGCCAAATCGGATGGAACATATATATGGGAGCTATAGCTAAATCTTTACCGATTTTCTTCAAATTCGGTAGTGTTGGTTCATGGATCAAGAAACTCTACCATTCTAAATTTCAAAATGATTGGATGTAAAATACAGCTTCTACAGGACTAAAGGGCCAGATCGGACGAAACATATATATGGGAGCTATATCTAAATCTGAACCGATTTTAACCAAATTTAATAGCGATCTTAACAGCCGCGAAATACTCTAAACTGCAAAATTTCAGAACGATCGGAGTGAAATTGCGACCTGTAGTCGACGAACAACTTTACATGGACAGACGGACGGACGGACAGACATCGTTAAATCGACTCAGCTAGTGATTCTGAGTCGATCGGTATACTTTAAGGTGGGTCTAGCTGTGTTATTTTCAGGTGTTACAAACATCTACCGTGAAACAAACATAATACGCTGTACCACAGTGTGGTGTAGGGTATAAAAATTGTGATTCATACCGAATCTTTGCCCTATGTGCTACCCTCACACGAAATGTTGCAATTCTAGCTCCAGCCGTTTGGATTTGGCTGTGATACCATATTTTTTTCTTTTTTGACCCATTTTTCGAAATGGGTCAAATTTTCCTTCCATATTGCACGTCTACATAGCAAGGACTACAATTCTACCAAATTTCATGACTCTAGTTTTAGCCGTTTGGGCTGGGCCGTGATCACTCGTAACTGACATTAAGTATAATTATTTTTCCCACAAAGTGTCGTATCTGCATTGTTTATGAAAAACATGCATTATAATTAAATTTTTTTTGTTAATAATACTGAAAAGGATGGAGTTAAGTACACAATGAGAAAAGCAAACTGGAAATATAATAAATATTACGCCGTGGGGAGAAGGAACATTGTCTCAAAAACAGAAAAACTGCTTTCCTGAAAATGTCAGTTACTGCAGTTGGTCATCCAAGCGACGATATAACATGTTGGGTTATGTGATCAAATCTACACAAACCATATACTTATCGAATAATCATATGAAGCATTCTCTCAATTCTGTTAATATTTTTAACTGTAGTACCAGACACAACTTCAATACAGTAGTTAATTAGTGGCAACAAAGATGCGAAAGCAATTGTACGCCTTCTACGAAGTGGCAAAAACAAGTTTGTACTATGTAACGTCCGCAATAAAACCACAATCCTCGAAGTTATTGCATTAATATGACTACAAAAGTCGAGCTGTCTATTAATAACTACACCAAGGCATTTAATTTTTTCCACAAATTCAATGGAGGTGCGATACACTTTGATGTCGCGTATGTCCAAAAAACTTGCCTTAGTTTTGTTTGTATTTATACAAAGGCCGTTTAGAATCCAAACAAAAAGAGATTCGAAAATAGAGTTTGCAATTGTTTCCACATTTTTTGGGGCATTACCATTGAATAATTTATGAAAATCATCCGCATATAGGAATGGGTTGCAGTTATTAAACTTAGATTACAAAATTGATGAACTTGGTCAATTAATGTAGTATACAGGGCGATATATTACTTTTTTAAGAAAATATATGACGCCATCCGATCCGTAAAAAATTAAAAAAATAACCTACTCTAGTGTATGTATACATATCTTCATTTTTTCCAATTCAACTTCAAAAGTTAAAAAAGACAAAATGTGAAAATGCTGTACGAGAGGCTTTACGTATCGGTTATCGTCACATTGACACGGCGTATTTGTATCGCAATGAAGCCATTGTAGGACGCATCCTTAAAGAACAAATTGCCCAAAATCGAATAAAACGTGAAGAGATATTTTTGGTAACAAAATTGTGGAATATTTATCATGAACCGGATCGAGTAAAACATGCGTGTAAAAAGCAAATGGAAGCTCTACAAACTCATTATATTGATCTGTACCTCATGCACTCACCAATTGGCTATAAATATGTGGATGATGAGGCTTTGATGCCACACGAAGATGACAAATTGCAAACGAAGTAAGTTAAGTTATTAAAAAAAGAAAAATTAAAAAAAAACTCAATTAATCCCCTTTTAAATTTCTCAGTGAAATTGATTTCATTGAAACCTACAAAGCCATGGAAGAATTGGTGACACTGGGCTGGGTGCGCAGTCTTGGCTTATCTAACTTTAATATATCACAAATGCAAAGGATATTGGATAATTGTTCCATAAAACCGGTGACAAATCAAGTGGAGTGTCATCCGGCTTTAAATCAAGTAAAACTTAGAGAATTTTGTTTGAAAAATGATATCATTGTTACTGCATACTCGCCCTTGGCTAGACCAAAACCCACCAAACAGTTGCCTGCATTTTATGAGACCAAAGAGTTACAGAATATAGCTGAGAAATACCAAAAGACCCAGCCTCAAATAGTTTTAAGATATTTGGTAAGTTATTTATGATCATTTAGTTTATTGAAGTACAGTTTTTAATTGACAATTTTTTTTTTTTATAGATTGACATAGGTACTGTGCCGATACCTAAATCGGCTAGGCCCGAGCGCCTATTGGAAAATATGAATATTTTTGATTTCCAACTGAATCCGGAAGAAATATGCATAATGAATGGATTTAATGCAAATCTACGTTTATGGCGTAACGAAATGGCCAAATTTCATCGTTATTGGCCGTTTGGTGAAGACTGAACAATGTCTAAGACATGTTTTAGATTATAAGAAACTAATTTTATAAATAAGAAGCAAAGAGACTATAGCAATATTTATATAAAGTTCAAAAGTGGTTAATTTTTTTTAATTTCTTGGTAGGCATTATTTTTTGAAAATTAATGAATGCGACCTGTAAAATTGTTGGATGTTTTTACCACATATATGTATAAAATTTCCTAATTTCTTGCTGTAAAGTTTGATTTTGTAAGAATTTATAATTTGTGTTACTCAGGCAAAACTTCAAATATCTCGAAACGGGCACTTTAAAAATGTAACACAAAGTAGCCGCTATGGATATACCTATTTCGACCACGCTGAATCGAATGGTGTAAGACGTTTTTCTAAGTTAGCTCTTGTATTGCGATATTCTACCACAAAATTTGTTGTTGTAGGTATATTTCCTAGCCGTTAGTTCGGAAGTCCACTATTGAGGTTTAGTTTTACCCTTGTACCTTGTGTTTGGACAGGCTTCTTCAAGGGAACTATTGCATGATGCAGTGATATAATCCACCAGATTATCCAGACCGACCTTGTCATTCGGTTCGAACAGGAGTTTAGAGTGTATGACTTTTTAAAATGTTCCTCATAGAGTTGCCACCTTGTCTTCCTCTCATTTCTGTGGGCGGCAGCTTTAGTTACTTTTTCAGCGATTTTGTATTCTTATAATGCTGATCTGAGAATGGGTGGTTATCAAGTAACTTCCAGCTAATAACTTTTTCTGAGTCAGCAGCGATTGTGACGTCTAGTGCTTCCTGTCTGTTTTTATATGTAAATTGCGGGGACGACTGTTTTGAGAGAAATAATAATCCAAGTATTCCTTTTATTTCGTTTGGACTGAAGCGTGTACTTATATTCCGAAGTCTTCCACTTCAAAATCTCTATCGACATATTAACCACTCTGATTTCGTAGCAAACTTTGTGGTCCAAAATGTCAAAAACAAGAGCTAACCTATAAAAACGGCTGCCACCACTGGATTCAGCATGGTAAACAGTCCATTTCGAACACATTATTATTATAGTATGCTAGAAATTTGTATTTCATTTCATTTATTTCATACAAACTTGTAATTCAAAGCCGTCTGGCCAATTAAACATAAATTACAATATGCATATAACTAAGCTTTTTAACCAAGGGTAAAAAACTACTCATTGGTAAATAATGATATGTTGATTTGTTTAAACCTAATTAATATATAAGGAATAAATATATAAATACAGATTGGGTATACAGAAAAGTATTTAGGATAACTAAATAGCTACTCAGTTTGCGAAACAAACATAAGTAAAATCCTAATATAAGGAAAAATGTATAAAGTGTTCCATAAAATAGAAACATTATTTAAAGATTTTTTTACGTAGCTTTAATTAAGCGCAATTTTGCATAACAACAAATGTTATTGAAAGTGGTGAAGTAGCCTATTGAAGAGTGTAGGGAGCGAAATGCTAAAATTGTTCATGTCACTGGGTAATGAATTGTAAAGTCGTGCTACTCTTACTAGAAACGATTCATTCATTATGTGGACCACCCTAGGAATAAGCAATTGATTTCTCCTAGTTGAATGGCAAAACACCATCGATTGGCACAAAAAAAGAGGAGACTGACTTTTAATCAGTTTATAAAAAACAGAAGTAAGCGTAAATTTACAAATGCATCAAAATTACAGCCCAACAATTTCGTTACATAGGGAGTCACATGAACACGCCGGTTCAGTCCATATACATACCGCGCCACCCTATTTACAGCCAGATGTACTAAATGCATGTTACCCTGTATAGTGCCAGAATACACTTCTAAACAGTATAGAACTATGGGTAATAGCAAACCATGTGCCAGCCTCTCTTTAACAAAAAGAGGCAAAGACAAATCGGTACCATAAAGATTTTTTAGCGAAAAATTGATTCTAGAAATTAGCATATTAATATGCTGTCCAAAACTCAATTTATCGTCTAGCTTGACACCCAAGCACTGTAACTCACGGACAAATTCAATATCTATACCATTGTATCTAACGTGGATGTTGTTATGGACGCTGGAGGAAAAAAAGAGGGCTTTCGATTTTAATGGATTTACATTAAGCTTGTTAAGCAACATCCACGCATGCAGAGTTTCCAAAACCAAGTCAATTTTAGATTGCAGAACTATTGAGCACCGACAGTCACCTTTAAAAAACAGCTGAATATCATCAGCAAAGGCGTATGGTACACACCAATCCTGTAACTGCCAAACTGCGTATGGTACACACCAACTTCAAATGCGTGTAAAAAAAATCTCGCACTGCCCTGAAAAAAACCTTAAAGGTTTTGTTATGGCTGATGTCAACTTTCATTTGCAATTGGTCTCGTCCCATTCGGAAAGTTCGATTTTGTATCACAGTGTTATTAAGACTTTTTCCAGATCGTTAAAATCGTTATTTCAGTCTTATTTTCCTTTCTAAGTCTTAAAAAAGAATATTATTTTGATATTTTTTTTTCTTGGTTTTCATCAACTATTTATAAGACATACTTATTCCTTACATTTAAAAATATTGCCAAATTCTTTCTAACATACAAATTTTCAAGCGACCTTATTCCATACTTTAATTTTGTTATTATTTTTTATTCTTATTTTGCAGTCGAAAAACAATGAAGGCGAGATTGCCGTCAAACATGCCATTGACGTTGGATATCGTCACATAGACACTGCTTATTTCTATCAAAATGAAGCTGAAATTGGCAAAGCCATTAAGGATAAAATCGCAGAAGGTATTGTGAAGCGAGAAGATATCTTTTTGGTGACAAAGGTAAGAAATAACAAGTTGTTGCAAAGGTGAACGATTTAAAAATGAATATCATTGTTTTCGCGACAGTTGTGGAATATACATCATGAACCCGAACGTGTTGAGGGAGCGTGTCGCAAGCAGCTGCAATTACTCGGCTTGGATTACATTGACTTATATTTGATGCACTTGCCTGTCGGGTATAAATTTGTAAATGAGGAGACTCTGTTGCCCAAAAACGAAGCTGATGTATTACAATTAACGTAAGTTGTAAAAAATATACCCACATACAAAATATTTCCACACAAAAATGAACTAATGCTTGTAAAATACAGCCAAAAATTGCATAGAATTTCCAAAGAATCAATTTTTAAATAAAAAAGCAAATAATTTATTTGGTTGGAGTTAGTTTCAAATTCCATTTCTTTTCACTGGACTTTGCAAAATAACTGATTGATCTTCGGCACAACTCTACAGTTAGGAAATAATAAAATAACATAAAATAGGAATAATAAAAATGATTTAATTTGAAAATAAATTGAACAAATACATAGTCAACAGAAACTAGAAAGGGCCTATCATCACATTTGAAAATTGCAGGAGAAGCAAAAAACTGAATAAAATGAAAAATGTAGTCGTTAGAACAACTTGTTTTTCAGGATAATACCTAAACATAAATTTCAAAAAAGCGATATAATAGTGCAGTTTTCGGAAAAAGGGCAATGCAAGTGTTGCACTTTTTTTGCCGAAAAGAATTCGCCATAAGAAAAAAGAAGAACCAAGGTGCTTAATTTAAAATTCTAAATGCAAATTCTCATCATTTCATGTTATTTAATGTTTATAGTACGTATCCCAGAATGTTTATTTATCCCATGTGATGTTAGTTATTTATATTCTGTTTACATTTCTATTTTATAAGTTTATTGTTAGTTACATTAAGGAAGTAGCCTCATATTTTTTTATCTTTAGTTATTAGTTACTTTATACATACGCTTTAATATTTCTTCGTTTTTGTAGTATTGATAACCATATATGGCCCACGGCTCGGTTTAATATTGAATAAAAAAAATAAAAAAATATATTGTTAGGTCCTTTTGATTTTCGTTAATAAATTCGACTATTTTTTTTTTTATGCGTTTATTTTTTGTAAATAATATAACAAGTTTATACCATAATAAACAATAGTAATATATAATTCATTTTTTCTATACATAGTCCCCATATCGGGCTCTCGAGTATATTCAATTAAAAATATGTTGTATTTGTACAATTTGATAATAGTTTCATTTGTTTGAAATTTCTACAATTATATAAAGAAAATTTGTAATGAAAAAGTTAACATTAAAAAACATTACATTTTTATTGATTTATATATATATAATAAAAGTTATGGTCTAATGTTAAAAGGAGAAGGATACATTTCTGTACTATAATAATTGTGTTACTCTAGCCACCAAAATTTTGTGTATTTTGATGCTAATGTTATATCTTTATTTGATATGCTTGTATTGAATCTGAAATCGTTACTATTATACGTTATGCTTTGAATTGCTTTAAATAAATTCGACAATTTTGATAGTAGGTCGCTCTAAATTTGTCAGGATGTTTATTTTGATACAGTGTAAGGAAATCCATCAAAAACTGAATTTCCATATTTCTTGTTGTTACGCCTTTTTTCGTTTCTGATGACGACAAATGTATGTATGTATATTTCAAAATTATGAAAAATGACGTATTTAACAAAAAAATGTATGTATAGCTATGAGCATTAAGTTTTTCATTTTGTCTGAGAAATGTTCTCATGTTTTTAATTGCATAAATTCCAAGTCCGGATTAAAGGTAATGAGAAATTCTTATCTTTTCGGTTCTACTAGCGATGTTGACTATTTGGATACCTATAAAGCCATGGAAAAATTAGTGAAACTTGGTTTGGTGCGCAGCATAGGAGTTTCCAACTTCAACAGTGAACAATTGCAGCGTGTTTTGGATAATTGCGAAATTAAACCGGTAACCAATCAAGTGGAGTGTTCACCTGCCTTGAATCAGCGTAAATTAACGCAATTCTGCAAGGAACGTGGTGTTACCCTAACTGCCTATTCACCTCTTGGACGTCCCAAGCCGGCAGAGAAAAAGCCAGATTTCTATTATTCAGAAAAAACTAAAACTTTGGCCGATAAATATAAGAAGACACCAGCTCAAATTATTTTACGTTATTTGGTAGGCTCTTTGTAGACTTAATATTGTAACAAATAATAGATCGTATTTTCCCCGCTTTTTTAGGTTGATATTGGTGCTATACCCATTCCAAAGTCTTCCAATCCCCAACGTATTGAAGAAAATTTCAATATTTTCGATTTCAAATTGTCACCCGAGGATATTGCTGTCATGGATACCTTCCACACTGGCGAACGTTTGGTCCCCTTCAATTTGATTAAGGGTCAAAATCACAAATACTGGCCTTTCAGTATTGAATTTTAAGCGTTGTACATAATTATTGTATACAATTTGGAGATTAAATGTTTTCTAACTGAAATACATTAAATAAAAGAAATGTAATTTGTTAAAATTAAAATCTAAACGGTGTTTACTATTCTCATAAACATTCAAAAATGCATTTAATCAAACGTTGTATTAAGAACCGTTTAATTTTTCAAAAAAAATATATTAACTATTTAAAAAACTTCATATAACAATAAAATATCATAACTAAACCAGCAGCAATAACAATCAACACGAAGAAATATAGTATTGCCACGTTAATAACCGTTTGTACCACCTCCTCACTGGGACTTCGTTGCACATGTGGGACATAAGTCCTAGTAACACTCTGATGTCCAGTCATGATTAGTATTCCACACCTTCCGATTTTGTGACACCCGTAAGCATACACCATACGCTCGTAGAACAACTGATTTAATAACAAAAGCCCTACAAAAATGTTCCATATTTAAAAAAAAAAAACAATTTCTTGGTTTGTTGGTACCAATTGACCACAATTATTCGTTGATGTATTTTTAGTATAGTGCTTTTTTTCAAAACTCTTAATGAGTAACAATAAATTGTGAATGTATAAATATCAGAGCAACAATATAGATTCAGTATATCCAAAACATGCTGTGCACATCGAATGCCTTATTACTAATAAACTTAGCGGATAAATTATTTTAAGGACGTCTTACAGTTTTATTTTTATGCCAAAAAAGTCACCCTCATTCTGGTAAACTTTAATATCCGATCAAAAGGGTTGTGGAATACCACATCAGTTGCTATATCAAACAATGGTCAACGATATTGAATACATTTACGATTTATATATGAATCTGAAGATAACAAATTAGTGGATCGATGTTATGTAAAAATTTGCACAAAAAAATGGTAAACATTTATATTTATGCAGATGCATAAAATTCCATTCCATGTCTGTTATATAGTCAACTGAACAGAATCAACTTTAGTTAGGAGATTCGGATAGAAAAGTGTTAGCACTTCGATATAAATTAATATATTCATAACATACATTTTTAAATCGCAAGTTATATTCTGCAATTAATTCTATTCTGTTAATTCACCTTGCAGGAATGATAGTCTATATCATTTAATGTAATAGATAAATGTGACAAGTACATAAATGGTTGTTTGGGAGAAACCCGTTTTAGGCAAATTTTAATTATGTTCGTCTGAATGGTGCGCATAATAATTCTGAAAGGGAGTGGCAGAATGATTTAAAAAATTGCAAGTGTAGTAGTGTATATATTCTAATTTTCCTATAACATAATCCGGTTTTCTGATCATTCGCCCGTATTAATGGTTTCATCGTATCTATAAACTCGAAACAGTTCAAACCCACGTCAAGTTTTGCAAGGCCAAATCTATATAACGGGTTTTCCAATAGGGATGATATGATTTTGAAGTGACGTTTCGGTCATTCGTAATATGTCATGATCTGTCATTTGTTTTTCATTGTATTCAGTAGTGTTTACAATTTCATCATAGAGATATACGCAAGAACAACGTTTACAAATTATTCAGTTTTATTATCAAAATAATCGTTCTCCAATAGCAACTTTTCGTGCGCTAAGTCCATTTTTTTAAATCCAAAAAACACTTTCCAGTCGACCTACGACCTTGACAGCAATATTTTAGCTGTCGTTAAGAGCTATCTTTTTGCCATTGACCGATTCCCGATCCGACGTACCGTTAAGAAGCTAGAGCAAAAATAAACTTTCCGTTCACATTTGAAAATGATGCTAAGTCCATTTTTTTAAACACTACGACCTTGACACTCATGAGCAATATTTTAGCTCTCGTTAAGAGCTATCTTTTTGCCATCGACCGATTGTGGCTACGTGCCACACAGCAAATGAAACAATTGAATTGTTGCGAGAAAAGTTTGGAGATTCGATTATTTCAAGAAATTGATATTGAATGGCCTCCAAGAAGTTGTGATTTAACACCATTAGACTATTTCTTGTGGGGTTATTTGAAGTCATTGGTCTTTCGAAATAAACCAGACTATTCAAGCTTTACAAGTCAATTGTGAACGTGCCATTCATGACATACGACTTGATTTAGTGGAAAAAGTGCTCGAAAATTGGGTTCATCGAATTCGTTTCTGCAGAAGAAGTCGTGGAAGCCATTTGAATGACGTTTAATTTAGAACTTAATTGTATCGATTGTACTTAGCATTAAATAAAAAACTTTTGAATTTCCTTAACAATAAGTGTGTTTTTTTAAAGAAATCATATCACTCTTATTGGAAAACCCTGTACTAGTATTTTACTAGTGAATGGAATTGGGCAAAATCGTTCTTTTGAAATGTATGCCAAATTTTTTAGAAATAGATGAAATTAAACCCAAAGTGGCAAGTTTCGGCCCAACCGGTGGAAATAAGTGATTTCTATAGCCTCAAGAAGAGATATCTACAAAACGCAGAGAAATAATTTGGGATTTTCACCGTCACCTCGGAGACCTGGACTTTGCAGACGACATATTTCTAATATCCCATAAATATAGCGATTTACAAAGCAAAGTAAATGATCCATCCTTGCAGAAAGTAGTAGACTGGTGATCAACATCCAAAAGACAAGGGCAATCAATGCGCATTAACTACGTAAACAACAACTACTTTAAAATTGGAAATTACCTCGGGCGGCATTTGGTCGTCTGAATAAAATATGGTGATCACATCAAATTTCGTTGACATTAAAGTTGCGAATTTTCAATTCATGGGTAAAGACAACACTACTATATGAAAGCGAAACATGGCTCATATCTAGTCCATACTACAGAAAACTCAAAGCCAAATAAACAAATTTCTCCGCATTATATGTAAATGTGAGCGAGACGTAGTGGAAGAATATACAGACCTGCCAAAATGTCGCCCTGAGAACTGCGACAGAGTGCCTCTTCATGTCTTCTGTGGACCACCTACATGAAGAGACGAAGATCATAACCGTGCGACGACACAATTTTTTGCTGTCGAAGCAGTATCTGCTTGGTTGCTACCGTACTAGCCATCCCAACCACCATCTAGTGGATAGGCGACCACCATCCGGGCAAATCAGGAAAGACCTTAATGATCTAGAGCGCGAGGTCCAACGCTACAAGAAAGAACCTCTAGATCAAAGAGCTTACCAGACAGGTCTGGCTGCCGCTGAAGCCGTGAATAATTACAGAATCAATGTCGTGCTAAGAGACCACCCTCCATCAGTGGCCTCCGAGGAAGAGGAATTACCACGACCGACAAGAGTACTTTTGGCCCAATTAAGAGAAGTATCACAAGACACTCTCTACAATGGAATCCACAGGGCAACCGAAGAAGAAGACGCCCACAAAATATATGGCGGCGAACCATACATAGCGATATCGAGAAAATAAATATGTCATGGGATGAAATAAAAATATTATGTAACGAAATAATAAGATGGAATAACTTTCTAGAAACCCTTCCACGCGAAATAAATAAAGGAAAACAAAAATAGCCTCAAGAAATCAAGTCGTGTGGGTGGTATGGTGCTATTCAAATCGTGGACCAGTTATGGTTTTTATAGCGCCAAGATGTCAATTCCGGTGGGTTCTTTGTATTATTATTATAGATTCCTGTTGTTCCTATAAGGAGCATAGTGCCTGAACAACATTATTCCATCGGTTTATGAAAACCTGCAGAAGGTTGATGTTGCATAGCGCTCTTTCCATAGAAAGCAACTGACTTGGCGCATGTGTCGGAAAGTTTTAATTACGTATTGGTCTATATGAAAACGGGGATAAAGATTTTTCGTGAAAATGCAAATTTGCAGACAATACATCAAGAAAAGAAGCAATTGTGACCATTTAGGTACACCCAAAAAAAATTGTTTGCTGTTAATAACAAACAACGTCTGCTAATTTTTAGCAACCATTTTTTCTGCTAATACAGCACATTTTCTGCTGTAATAGCAAAAAGTTTGCAGTTTTGCATTAGCAAACGCACTGCTGAAAAATTTGCAGTTTGCTGAAAATTTTTGCTGTTAATCAAAATATGTGAAAATAAGACAAAAGTTGCAATAATTTACATTAAAATTAATCTATTGTGTTTAAATTTTAGTTTCTAATTTTTTATATTTTAATGAAACCAAAGCTAAACAATAATATTTTATGTGCGATTTGTAAAAATTTTTATAAAGTCTGATTCACACAAGGCAATTTTATTTCAAGCAAGTGTCAAAGTTTGTAGGAAAGATACAGAGAGCACTTTCCGCTTGGAAGAAATTGCCTCGTGTGATCTAGGACTAAGTATTGTGTATGCAAAAAAAGTTAAAAAACGAGAGAATTTCTAAAGGCTTAGGGTGAGTATTAAGAGAAAATTTCGCAAGATTGTATCATTCTGTGCAAAGACGATTTTTATACGGTTTCCACGGCTATTCCTGTGTGTATTGTTGTTATTTCAAAGTGCGAATAAAAAACAAAACGTTCAATCGAGTACGAGAGTTTTTTCCCCTCCCTTTCCAACTGCCACCCCTACAAACACCATTAAACCGCTGATAAAATTGCCTCGTGTAAATTGGGACGAACATAGACACCTCAACACACCCGGTAATTCGGCGTCTCTCTCTGTCAAACTTTGACACTTGCTTGGAAAAAGTTTCCGAGTGTGAATCTGGACATAGAGGCATACGGAAGATAATGTTCAGATACACACTCGGCAACTTTTTCCAAGCAAGTGTCAAAGTTTGATGGAGAGAGAGGCGGGCGGAAAGAGCTCTCTCCTACAAACTTTGACACTTGCATGGAAAAGTTGGCGAGTGTGAATCTGGACAATGGGGAAAGTAGTTTCTTGTACTGGCAATCCGTTTTGTGTTTTTCATTCGCACTTTGCTGCTTTATTTCCAACAAACACCGAATTGCCCTGTGTGAATCGGGACATAGACATGCTTTATGACGGAAAAAAGAAAATTAGAAAAGCGGCGTTTAATTTATATTCCTTACCACTGAAACCAATTTTTTCCATTAAAATGTGCTTGCGATAAGTTACACATATATTCATATTTGTGCAGATGACAAAATCTCATATAAAATGTTTATTTCGCTTGCTTATCAAAAAATATTGACAGACGTAATATGCTTTCACTAGCATTCAAGATTGCCTCTTTGACAGGCATCGTGCGCCGACGCCGGCTATTTAAGTAACACCCTTTGAAGAATAAAATATTTTACGCCGAACAAATTGAATTGGATTGAAATTTTCGTTCTGTTCGTTAATTCGCATTAAAAAAGCATTCCGCGAAGATAATGCAAATGATTTTAATAAGTAAAACGGTTCCGGGACAGCTTCGACAACACTTACAAATGGCTAAAGAAAAAAAGGCGAAATTGTGTATGCCTCGGTGGATCAATTAATCAAGTTGCAACAGGTAAGCGTACACAAATTGCAAATTTCTCTATGATTGTGTAAGTCTTATTTCTGGTTGTTTTCATGATTCTCAGCAAGCTCTATTGCTCTGGACATGTACAATTACCGTGTATATAGGGTGAACCCAATCGGCTAACGCGTAGGAGTCACTGATCGTCATACGGTCTTGGAGAACATCAAATATAACCAAAGGTCGTACGATGTATGTTCTTTATTGTTATCATTCGGACAAAAAGAAGATAGTTATAATGCCAGTGACCGGTAAGTATTGTGTGTAGATGCTCCTATTTAATTTTCTAAATGATTTATATTTTTTGATCAAGCGTACACAAATGCACATAAAGGATCATGTTATCAATTAATCAAGGTAAGCGTACACAAATTGAAAATTAAATGTACTATGATTATAAGACTTATTTCTGTTTGTTTTCAAGATTCTCACCAAGCAGTGTCCTATTAAAATACGGGTATAAAAGATGATCTGAAATTTCGTAGCAACTACAATGTATAAATTCAGATAACTTGTGTCATGGATGGACTAACCATTTATTTCCTTGTCTACTTTTCCAAATCGCATACAACTCTTGGAAGTGTGACCCTAATGATAATACCTGCAACTACTCGTAAGTATTTTTTTCCTTTTTTGTGATTTGTTTACCGAAATGGCAACATTGATTATTTACTCTATATGTTCCAACGATGGTCGCTAATATCCGAATCACGAAGCAACCTTTTGGCTCCAAAAAACTCAGGATAATTTAGTATAATTTGGATGTAATCCATGGATAAGATCATTTTGCCCAATGATATGGCTCTGGACATGTACAATTAGATACCGTTTCTATAGGGTAAACCCAACACATTGGCCACTATTGACAGAGTTCGCGTCGATGTCGTACGATTTATGTTCTTTATATTTATCCTTCGGACAAAAAGAAGATAATTGTTAATGCCAGTGACCGGTAAGTATTGTTTGTAGATACTATTCAATTTTATTAAATGATTTATTTTTAATTTATATTTTTAGATCAAGCATACATACAGATTTCACAGTTGGAAACGCTTATCAATACATGGGCTGAATAACTTCAGGTTGGAGTCCTGGTTGATATACTCTTCTCAAATATCAGGAAAATATAAAATTTGTATTTCTTTTATTAAAATAAAAAAGAAAGAAACGTATGCTAGAATAACAAAAATAGTTTGTTCTCCCAGCCGCTTTTTTCTGTTAAATAATAGCAAAATTGTTTGCTAAAATGACTGTTATAGTTTGCTACAGTAGCAGGCAAATTTATGTGCTAAAATAACAACCATAGGGTTGCTATAATAACAGACGAAGTCTGCTTTCCCTTTTTCAGCAGACACAGACTGTTGAAACAACAAACATTTTTGCTAATGATACTCACAAAATTCTTTGAGTGTAGGGATATTTAGACGAAATTAAACAAAAACGTACAATTGTAAGTCCAATCGTTGTATTCAATCAAGCAATAAACATAACAAAATAACACAGTACAACATTTTTCAGCTAATTGATTTGGGACCCAATTATGGACTTGGACGTGAAAGTAGTCCCAAAAATAAAAACTTCTGCATCATTTGTTTAGTCAAGTTGGCTCAATTAATAATATAATGACCATACGAATTTTTTGGTCCAGGTGGATTTTTAGCACATTTCCTATATTTTTTCTCAGTTTACCATACGGAATATCTCTTTTTTGTCTGAAGCAAAGTTATAGACAGAAAATTTTCGCGATTTTTAAGTTACTGCACTTTTTTCGGATAGGTTTGTTCTTAGAGCGTAAAAAAGTGAAATAAGGATGAACCTATACCAAGCCATTGTTACAATTGTTACAGATTAAAGCGTAACCATTTCTAAATTTCAGCCCGAACGGTTAAAAACTTTAATATACTAGCCGACCCCAGCAGACATTGTCCTGTCCGTTCCGTTTGTGATGTATTGATGTGTTATTCATTAATATTTCATTCAAAAAGCATGCATATCAAGTTTTAAGAAAAAATCACCATAAAAATATATATGGAACATAAGTCCACTACAGCGCCATCTGCGAGTTAGAATCATACATACAAACTATTATCAAGACACACATACATTTTAAATTAAATGTTTGTGGAATAGCTTTTGTCCAAATAAACTGACTCTGTTCGACATTTTTGCAATTAAAGCCCTTCCGATCCATGTTATCCAGGGTTTCAAAAACGTTTTGCTTTCGTCTGCATCTGTAAAACATATAACGTTCCGCTTAAGATCCCTGATCTCAATTTACTTATTGGATTGTTGTATCGTATTCTAAATATGTAGATACATACATACATATGTATGCCCAGGTAACAATTTAACTAAACGGTAAGCACTGTTAATAGAGATTGCCGAAAATCATCGGAAAGGGGCAAGTGGCACATGGTTGAAATCGTTGTTGGTATAATATCATCATAATCCTGCTTCGGCGCAAAAGTAAATAACGATATGCCAGACAGCGGAACTAATGAAAATTGTAAGATTTGGAAACAGCTAGGTCGCTACCTTTGAAAAGAACTTAGAACTTTCTTTGCACTAATCGATTGATATTAATTTTTTAATTGTGAAAATTACAAAAAATTCGGGAAAATCGGTCCAAAATCCGCGGAAAAACTCACTCTTTGAACACCTACTCGTTGAAATTTTTATTCGTTCGTATCTGATAACTTACTCGCTCCGGGATGACATATCTTATTATTCATTATTTTTGGTCTTTGCAACGTTTTACGTACAGAATTTTCTTGGACAAGGGCGTTTTTACATTATGCGATTGGCTAGGGCGTACTCCTTTGATATGTGCGTCGACACACTGCGTCTGTCAAAAAACCCACAGAGGATAATTATTTTGTTACTTTAAACAATGTAATTAAAACGTGTATTTCTCAATTTAGCATTTTGTTAGTCAAGGACCAAGTGATTTATATAAGACACTAATATTGAATTATGCCAAATGGGACATATTTTAAAAAATTTACAACTTTTCGTATATACATTTCAATTGCTAGGATGACACAATTTTAGCTTTTTATTTTATATTTTCCCGCTACGCTGATCAAGGTATTTCTGGGCGTCGACCGTCGAGGTTTAAATATTTTCTATAGCGTTGTTCCTGAGTTGTTTGCTTTAGGCCCTTATTCATAAAAATTGAATGAAGGTTTGAAGAACGCTTTAAGACTGCTAAAGCGTTCCTCAAACCTGCTTTAACTTTTATGAATAATCTTTATTAAAACCCATATCATTCCTTAACCTTTTTTGAAGCCATTATCGCAAGCTTTCATATAGAACCAACCGATGAAAATGAGCGAAAAAAAACGGAAATTACAAACAAAATAAAAAAAATATTATTTATAATCTGTTTTCTATTAAAAATTAAGCAATTCAATTGTCAATTGTTTAGAATTTCAAATAAATTTTTCGCAGGAACTCCGCTATATCGTGGCGAATCGTGAAAATTAGAGTATCTCTGAAATACCAGTGAAAGAGTCCGACGTCTGTCAAACACAAATTCCATCATATTGTTACTGTGCACACAACACTTAAGCTAAGTACACACGATTGCCAGATCAGACTAAATTGTCAGAAAAATGGCAGAAAAATGCAACCCTGTGCACTTACAACCGTGTGAACATACAATTGTTGTCTTGCAACGTTGGCAAAAAAAGTCATTGTGAAATAATTTGCAGATGTTAAATGTGCAAAGTTTATGCATGTGACAACGGCGCCATTGTCTGAAAAACATTTTATTGGCAACACTGTCTATAAAATATTTTTATTGGCAATCCTGCATATACATTTTTACAAAATATATTGTAAATATATGAAATTGTAAGGTTTTCTTGCAATCTGTCATTGTCCGTACATTTGCAGCACGTTAACAGGGTTAATAACGTTGTCCGATCTGGCAACCGTGTGTACTTAGCTTTGGGGTATCTTTTAAATACCAGTGAATGCGTCCGGCGTCTGTCAAAGTGTTGTTGTATGCACAGAAAACAATAGGATGAAATTTGAGTTTGACAGACGCCCGACGCATTCACCGGTATCTAAGAGATACCTTTACTACGAGTTGCACTCTTCAGATTTTCCAATCGCCCGGCAACCCCGGATGTTGACGGCGCTATAATTTTCATTCACGGCGTAGCGTCACAATATCAAACAGCTGCAACTACATCCCTATTCTATAGCCGGCTTGCATCAGACCGGATTTCCCGCGCACCCAAGATAAAAGTTCAGGTAGAAAAAGGACGAAGGAAAGGCTGAGGCAGGCAACTGAAAATCTTTTGAGAAATTCTCAAAATTTCAGGCATTTGGTGAAAGTATTTCTCAAACATTAATTTAGTGAATAGCAAAGCAAACGCACGCTTTGAACGAGCGCAGCAGAAATACATTTTGCCAGAAAAGCGGCCAAAAAAGCAACGAAAAGAGAAAAAATTCCCCCGCACCGAACATAGAGAAGACAAAAACAACGGAGATTAGACAAAACAAACGAAGCGATATTGCAAAAAACACGCCAAGAGAACAGTCAAATAATTTAACTGTTGATAAAGTAAGTAGTGTGTAGTATGATTAAGCAATTTGTGGTATATTTAAAGGTTGTATTTTTTGATTTAGTTCATTGATCTTGAAAATTCTGTTAAGGAATTTAAATTTTACTAACGCTTCAAAATGCCACGAGTTGCCGTAAGAAGAAAAGCCGAATCTGAACCCACAGATGTTGACAACAACAACAAAGGCGAAATATCCATTGCCGGTCCCAAAGGTAAGAGGTTGCGAATTGCATTTAATTTGCCGCTGCCGGAAAGACCACGTGTTGTGGGACGCGCTTTGACATGCGGCCAGGGTGACATGGGTCAACTCGGCCTCGGGGATGACGAGTCCAAATTTGAGCGCAAACGTCCGGCTTTGATTGACAAAGTAGCCAATGTGGTGGACGTAAAAGCTGGCGGTATGCATAATTTGGTATTGACACATGACGGACGCGTCTTTTCGTTTGGCTGCAATGACGAAGGTGCTCTCGGCCGCGACAGCAGTGAAGAGGGCTCCGAATTTGAACCTAGTCCAGTTGATTTGCCCGGTAAGGTTTTGAAGATATCGGCGGGTGATTCCCATTCGGCTTGCTTGTTAGAGGATGGCCGTGTATTTGCCTGGGGTTCATTTCGCGACTCCCACGGCAATATGGGCTTGACTCTGGAGGGCAACAAACGGACTCCCATAAATGTATTGCCTGATTTGGTATGTTGTGACATTGCTTCCGGCGCTGATCATTTGGTTGTTCTGACATGTCAAGGTAAAGTTTACACCGTGGGCTGCGCCGAACAAGGTCAGTTGGGCAGAGTTTCTTTGCGTTCGGCCTCGGGCGAAGGCAGAAGAGGAAAAACTGAGCTATTGAAACCCGGAATGGTTATAACGAAGAAAGGGAACAGACCCATTGAAGCAATCTGGGCCACAAACTACTGTACTTTCCTGAGAGAATCACAGACTGGCATTATTTGGGCCTTTGGTCTGAATAACTACAAACAATTGTTGGCCAATGCTAAAGACTTGCCCACCGTCATCAATCCTATCGATACAAAAATTGAAAACGTCAGTCAAATTGCTGGAGGTCAACATCACACACTCATACTGAAGGAGGACGGTTCGGTCTATGTTATTGGACGTAAGGATTACGGCCGTTTGGGATTGGGAACAGTTGCAGATGATCTTACGGAATTGAAGTCTATTACTGCTTTGAAAGGCAAGAAAATCGTTAGTGTATCTTGTGGTGAGGCGCAGTCATTTGCCCTAACCGACGATGGCAAACTCTACTCTTGGGGCATGGGTTCCAATCATCAGTTGGGTACAGGATCCGAAGATGATGCTCTTGAGCCCGTACTAATTGTAAGCAAACAAACCGAAGGAAAACGTATTATCCGAGCATCCAGTGGGGGCCAACACAGCATATTTTTGGTGGAAGATGAAAGTCAACCTGCCTCCTCAGAAGAAGTTCCTAAAGAAAAGCCTGCAAAGAAGACACCAGCAGCCTCAAAGGCCAAGGCCGATAAAAATGCAGTTAAAGTTAAAGACGATGCACCCGATACAACGCAGGCAGCGGAAGAAGTGCCAAAAATAAATGGAGAGAAGCCAAAAGAAGATGAGATTGTATCCAATGGAACCACAGACGAAAGCAAGAAAGATGAAACCGACTCAACGTCTGCCCCTGCGGCGCCAGCTAAGAAAGGACGCAAGAAAAAATAAGCTTTGTTAATAGTAGCCTTAACTGTATACTTTAAATATGTTTTTTTCTAACTATTCTGACACAATTTGTTATTCACAATCTTAAATCCATAGATTTGTGAAAAAACATTGGATAACAAAATTGTTAGTTTTCCCACTAAGCATGCAAATTATTCATATCTTCCCACCTCCTTCTCCTTTGACCCCCGTTTTTAATGATTTAAAACAATTATATTTTTTCTAAAGACCTAAAAAATTTAATATTGTTTTTTCTTAATCCAACTTTGCATGAATTATCCAAAATCCCAGATCCCCTGTCTCCTTATCCCTTTACTCTTTACTTGTAAAACATTTTGTTTGAGTTTATATTGATTTGTTTTTTCTAAACGAAATCGTTTGTTTTTGTACTTTTTTAATTCAATTTGTTTGTCATCTGCTTTTCGAGCATTTCCACAGGAAAAGTTTTACTGTTTCATGGGAATGTTATTTATTCTTACAGAAAGCAGAGGCAGTAGCAAAAGTTTACTTAAAATTTATATTCATGGAATTAAACTTTAACTATCTATAATTTTTTTGTTTTCCCCTCATTGCTCCCACTTCCCTGTAAACACTTCTTTATATACATACACCGTTAGTGTACTTTTTGATTTGATGAAATAAATAAAAAAGAAAATACATATATGTACTTAATTTGGGCGTATTATTTGATTCTCTATTTTTTGAGGATTTACGGAGATTGGAAATTGATGGAATCGAACATGTTTATATTGAATTTGTTATTATTTTCAAGGGTATTTGAACAACGTTCTTACTATGCTGAACATTTCCTTGAAATTTTTTACATTCGAGTATTTAAGGAAAAGGTGCGTTCAAGATTAGCCATACTTTGCAATTTTATTTTGATAAATAAGGCAATAGCGGAACTAGTCTCAAGAGACACAAACAAAGCCTTTACAGCTGAGATTAAGAATGGTATCCTTGCTAATGCCGAAAAGTATGAACCGTACTGTTCTTTAAATTCATATCAGTTAAAGTTAACCATTGTTTAAATTAGCAGGTCTGAAAAGGGACAAATCAAGCCTTTCGAATATATCGGAACATCTGTAATGAACTGTGAGAAACTTTCGAATAAGCTAACACTTGTCGATTTATTTCTGAACAAGTTTCGAGACAAAGTAACCGAACTCGATTTAACACAGCGTTGTTACTTTTCGATAATGCGTCCCAAATATGGAGATCTTTCAAGGGACGATGGAATCTTTCTGTCATGTAGTGACTAGCAAACTGTTCTGCTATTTTTCACCCAGTGGCCCTAAATGAAATAAAATTAACAAAACTTTACTACAAAAAAAGCCTCTTGGCGCGTTTGATCGGAATTGAAAGCTCAAATCTTTAACTCAAAATCGAAACATTTAATTTAAGAGATGCAGTTTGTTTTTTACCTAAAGCAAGGGACAAAATTCAGACTTCTTAAAAAAATAGTTGTTGTTGTTGTTGTAGCAGTATATGTGTTTGTTATCCATTAGTTGTTTTTTCATTCGCCTTGTATAGTGGTTTCTGCTGTATTGGTTTCCAGGCCGAGGAAGATGGCTGCTTCCACTGGTTGGGCCCAAAGAGACCTGGGAACAAGTTGAGTAGGTTTGGCAGGGCTGTTAAAGAGGTGTAGTGTGTCGTGTGGTCCCTGGTTACAGGCGGGACATATGTTCGACGTGGTGCCATCAATCCTTGCCCAGTATGAATTGAGGCGGCTACACCAGCCAGATCTTAATTGGGCCAAAAGTACTCTTGTCTGTCGTGGTAATTCCTCTTCCTCTGAGGCCACTGATGGAGGGTGGTCTCCTAGTACGACATTGACTCTGTAGTTATTCACGGCTTCAGCGACTGCGTCAGAGTGTATGTCAGCCAGACCTGCCTTGAAAGCTCTTTGGTCTAGAGGTTCTCTCTTGTAGCGTTGGACCTCGCGCTCTAGATCATGAAGGTCTTTCCTGATCTGCCTGGGAGGTGGGCGCCTATCCACTAGATTGTGATTGGGATTGCTGGGACGGTAGCAACCAAGCAGATACTGCTTCGACAGCAAAAAATTGTGTCGTCGCACGGTTATGATCTTCTTGACTCTGTAGTTATTCACGGCTTCAGCGACTGCGTCAGAGTGTATGTCAGCCAGACCTGCCTTGAAAGCTCTTTGGTCTAGAGGTTCTCTCTTGTAGCGTTGGACCTCGCGCTCTAGATCATGAAGGTCTTTCCTGATCTGCCTGGGAGGTGGGCGCCTATCCACTAGATTGTGATTGGGATTGCTGGGACGGTAGCAACCAAGCAGATACTGCTTCGACAGCAAAAAATTGTGTCGTCGCACGGTTATGATCTTCGTCTCCTCATGTAAGTGGTCCACAGAAGACATGAGGAGGCACCCTGTCGCAGTTCTCAGGGCGGCATTTCGGCAGGTCTGTATATTCTTCCACTGCGTCTCGCTCACGTTCGGTGACCACACTGGTGCTGCATAGTTTACCACAGACCGACCTATCGCTTTGTAAGCGACTTTCCTACTGATTTCTAGATTCAGTTCCCTGATTCTAGGATCAGCAGGATTAGAACGACGAATTTCATCACGCACGTCTGCTAGTCCCGCTGCATCTGCTGGGAAATTAGGTCGTATCTCGGGTATTCGACCAGCAGGGATAAAGCGAGCGGCTGCTGCGTTGATGATGCCTCGGAATTTCTTCTCAGCTACCCGAACATCTGAGGGGATGGGTAGTTCACTGAAGCTGCGGTTGGTGAATTCTCTGAACCCGTTCCAGTCCGCTTTCCTTTGATTCAGGAAAGTACGGCGTTCAGAGATTAAAATCGGCTGGTCTGTCTATGGAGAGGATTAAGGGGAGGTGGTCTGATCCCAATGAAATGACGGGCTGCCAGGTGACGTCATTTATCAGACCAGGCGACACGATGGTGATATCTGGCGAGCTGCTGCAATCACCCATAATCCGTGTGGGGGCGTCCTCATTCACTGTGCAGAACGTAGAGCCATCTATCTGCTCAGCCAAAGCTATGCCTCTATGGTCATTAGTTAGGAGAGAATGCCAAGCTCATGATGGGCATTAAAGTCTCCTAGGACCACGCGATTATTGCCTTGCAGTAACGGACTGATGTCCGGCAAATAACGCGGAGAACAGCTACCAATCGGCGGTATATATACGTTGTACAGCTCTATATCGGCAGTCCCGGACTTAACTGCTACCCCCATACATTCAATGTATGGGTCTCTAGAGTCAAGCTCAGGCGAGATAGGTCTGTATTGCACAGAATGGTGTAATAGGAAAGCCAGTCCCCCACCTCCACTTCTAGTGCGATCCTTACGTAGCACATTGTAACCCTGACAACTGTGCAAGCTGCATGTGTCGCTCAGCTTTGTTTCCTGGATCGCAGCGACCTTGATGTTATTCCGATTCATAAAATCTACAATCTCGTTGATTTTGCCGCGGAGACCATTGCAATTAAATTGCAAGAAGGATGCATGATCGGGGGTTGGTACAGCAATGTGTGGTGTTAGTTGTGGTGTTGATTGCTGTGCATGTTGCTGTAGGGGAGATTGCGGCGGTGTCCCATAAACCGAAGGTGTCGATGACGTAGACGACGGGGACGACGAGGCCGACGACACTGACGACTGCGATTCTTGAGGCACACTGAGAGGTATGGATGCACAGCAGGCTCCGACATAGCTCCCTATGCGGCGATACTCCCCGGCGTTCCTAAGGCCAGAGCAACCCCTGAGATGCAACCACTCCATACATCGGGTACACCTTACTGATGTTGAGTTGCCACGTATAAGGTTCCCGCAGACGGAGCAGAAATATTGTTGTGGTCCGGGATTTTGTTCGGTCCCGGCACGGACCAGAAGAATTCGGAGCAGACACTCCGGGATGTGCCTCTCCCAAGGCGAAAAAATGGACGAACATAAAACACATAGTACTGAGGTGGCAGCCCCTGGCCGAAGAATTGCTGCTTCGGGTCAATCCGGTACAAAGAACCGGCTGCCTTGGTAAAAAAATAGTAAAACAAAATGCTTGATCTCAACGTGGACATTTCTATTAAATTTCAAACTTATTTACCCGTTCTGCCTGGCTAAATTTTTGACTCGGTTTCTGCAACTGCCCCGATTTCAGTTAGTTGCGTTAACCGAGGTTAGACTGTATATAATTTCATTTCATTTCATTTCATTTATTTCATACATTGTAATACAAAAGCCAATAAGGCCAAATATTCGTAATACAAACAAATTACATCCATATAAGATTCCATACAAAATATGAATATAAAGATAACATAATAATAATAAGTGTAAATATATAAATAAATTGAATATATAAGAATTCTTAACAAAAAAGAATAATATTACTAGAGCATTAAGTGGCTCCCCAGCCGAATACAAAATGGTAATAATATTAACTAAAGTTTATAGACCCTCACTGATAACGCCTGAAACATATGGACAAATAATACACAGTTCATATACATACGCATATCAGGACTCCTGCAGAGAGTATTCCAAATATTTTCGCCTAAATATATGAACAGGATACGAAAATGTACGCAAACATATAGGAAGATGATTCCATGTTCTACTAACTCTCACTACGAATGATCGTTCAAATGTCGAAGTGAAAAACCTAGGAAGTACTAATTGGGGATTTCGAGTTGACCTAGAAAATTTGAACTTTTCACGCAGTAACGCAGGACTTCCATACCGAATAATCTTATAAAACTGTAATAAAACGCGTTGTTTTAAAAAAATTTCAAATGGGGCGCCAATAAACTGTATAGTGTAATCGCTTATATGATCAAACCGATTTAAACCATAAACAAAGCGAACAACCATATTAAATAGACTCACAAGCTTATTAAAAATGCCTTGGCTTGTGCCTGATACTACTTCAATGCAATAGCAAATGTTTGACATAAGCAAAGCAAACGCAAGTCTCTTCCTAACAAACTGAGGTAAATATAAGTTAGTGCTATATAATTTGCGCAACGTAATTACCACTTTAGGAAATAAAGACTCAATATAACTGGCAAAGTCAAGTTTGTGGTCAAGAACCTTTCTGAACCTTTCTGAAACGGATTAACAGATTTTAACGAAAGGAGTGTAATATTTTTAAAAAATCTTTTACTGTTTTCTTTTTTAAAAATGACGGTCTAGAATTGTCTTCAAATTCATAAATCTCACGAATGCAAAGTAACAACTTATGCGTACATATAAATTTTAAAATAATTGCCTATTCATCTATAATGGCAATTTCGATTATAAAAAAGGGGCAGCATTTTCAAATTTGAGTTCAGTTAATTTCAATGGACTACATCATTTAGATTTTAAAGGGGCAAATATTTTCTAGTATAACACATCGGAGGGGCAACATTTTCCCCGAATATAATGCCATAAAATTATGCCTGAAGTGTGGCACCAAAACAAAGTTTTTATACACTAAAAACTGTGTTTTGGTGCCATTGAGAAAATTTCAGTCAATACCCGTCGTTATGAAGTATTTTCGACTAAAATATATAATATAGTTAATGAAAAATTACATACAGATGTGAAAAGTGTTTTTACATCGCATAAAATTTACTTTCTGTTATAATTTTTTGGAAAAACAAAAATTTTGTATTCTTAGAAGTTTCCTTCGATATTTGTAAAAAAATGTGTTGTAGTTATTTATTGTTGGTCTGTGTTTTTGTTATTCAGTCAGAATTTATTTGGTTTAAGACCATATGTTTCAGTTACTTTCTGTCTATTGCAAAAATGTAATAGAAACAAATACAAAAATTGGTTGAGTTTTAATTGCTTGGTAGAATTGACTGCAGTTTCGATATACACCACTCTATCATCTTCAGAATTCAATAGCGATAATGTACAGTGGGGAGCATAACCGAGTGCATGTATGTATGCTACTTTTTCAATTTTTATTTTGTGAAAACAGATTCTTATTCTAAACGTCACAAAATTCGCAACAAATATACTTTATTTGCTATACACTTATTCTAGTGAATATCATCATATGAACTAGATGAAATTCTGTATGTACTCAGTTTTGCACTTAATTTTTATTACATTTAAAATCAGATGTTTTAGCATTTAGTTATATGTTTTTCATTACGCTTTGCACTCGTTTGGGCATATTTTCAACTAGATTTTGGCTTATTTCATTTGTAATATCACTCTACCCGGCTACACAGCTCGTTGACATAACCCCAACCACATTTTGACCACAGCCCACAAATTTTCAATTGGAATTAGGTCGAAACTTTGTGCTGGCCTTTCTGGAAGTTGAAATTTATGTTACCACAACCATTTTTCACTATTTTGGAAGTGTGCTGGGATGCACGTCTTGCTGAAACACAACATCCTCCTCAGGGTAATGACTCACCTCTGCAAAATCCGGTAAATTTGATTTCAAAATATGATGCCAACATGATGCTCTTATTGTTTACCAGCGGCCAAGTGCGCCACGACGTAAAGCATCCTCATATCATAAGCTTCCTCCTCCATGCTTAACGGTTTGCTTGACTTGAGGGTTTTTGAATAATTTCATAAGGCCAGTAATATTAATTCCCATCGGATTGGAAACTGTTAATTTTTGTTTAAACTGGGCATACAACACTTTTCCAGCCACCAATCCTTCTATTTACGCGGGTCTTACAGAATTCCAACCGCGTCTTAATTTTTTGTAAGACAAATCTGTTTTTTTTCTTGACTGCTGCCACGAACCCAGTCCTTTGAATTTGTTGTGATTACTTTTTCAAAATTTAATTTACGGTGTTTTGTCCTTAAGAAAGGAAATAATAAGTGCTGACAATTTTATAACATTTGGCCTAACAACACTATTTTTACTGAATAAATGATACAAGAGTGGCAAACATGCACTCGGTTTTGCTCCCCACTGTATGTATGACTTTAACTTAAATCAGCTGAAATACTTATGGAAGTAGTAAATTGAATGTAATAAGAACTACGAACCAAACCCGTTTTTGCCGAACTAAGTCAACATACTAAAACTCTCATACCAATACATTAAAAAACAAGTAAGAAATTTCAGTCGGGTAAACCGACTAAGGTATACCCTCACTTTGTGAGCAATGTAAATATGCTTTTGTTTATGTACCAATATTATGAGCTATTTCATTTTGGTATGTCTTTGCTCTTTTTGTATGAAAGGTACTAAAACGGGTGTGGTCATAACACCCATTTTTAACAAGACTGTAGGAATTTTAAAAACTGTACACTGTTGCCAAATTTTGATTTATATAAAGGGTGTCCCAAGAAGAGCGCAATTTTTTAATTACTGATGCAGCAATTGAATTGTTTCTCTGGCTGTATGACATGTGGCGCCGTCTTGTTGGAACCACATGCCCTCCACATTCATTTCTTCAATTCTAGGCAAGAAAAAACTGGTTATCATTTCACGATACCGAACACCATTGACTGTTTGCGCTTGACCTGCCTCAAAGGTCCAATGATTCCTCCAGCCCAAAAACCACACCACACAGTGACACGTTGAGGATGCATTTGCTTCTCGTGAATCACTCGAGGATTTTCCGCACCCCAAATGCGACAATTCTGCCTATTGACGAAGCCATCAAGATGAAAATGGGCCTCGTCACTGAAGATGATTTTATCGGCAAAATCAGCATTTTCATGTTGTCTCTCCAATACCCAATTAACGAACTCCCTTCGCTGTCCTTCTCCATTTTTACTAACCTCGTACCTTCTACTAACAAACAATAACAATTATTCAAATGTCAAACAATGACACTTCGAATGTTGCGAGATTTAAAAATTGCGTTCTTCTTGGGACACCCTTTATGTACATATTTATTTTCACGATATAAACTGTTAACTTTTTGTACAAAATGGTACTTTTATGTGGGAAGTACTAAAAGCGGCGTGATAACGCCCATTCTTCGACGGACTGTAGGTACTATAAAAACATTACACTGTATCTCCTTGGACCACTCCTTGGATGTGTTACACTTTTGGCCCGTAGCAAATGATATATACCCTCGTATCATGACAAGAAAGTCTTTTTACACTTTTTGACGGACCTATACATTTACGGAAATTGTTTTTATAATATTCTACTGTCTAACTTGTCGACTACATATTGAAATTTAAAAAATTCCAATAAAATTAAAGTAAGTCCGGATTTACACTGGCTGAATGTTCAGCAGATTATCGGCGTTTTGTTGGAGAGAGGGGCAGTCGGCAAGAGGGAGGAAAAAACTCTGAACGTTTTGAGTTCTTCGTGCAAGTTCAAAAGAGAATTTGATGATAAGCTGCTGAAAAAACTTGCCTAGTATAAACCTGGACTAAGGGGTAGTTTTTAAATAGTATATGTATAGATTTGAATAGTATTTTAGACTTACCGTATCGTTCAGCTTTATTGCTTTTCTGTAGTGGTCGACAATATTTTAATTTTTTCAAGAGGCCGGCAGCGAACTCGAAAATGAAAATCCCCTTTTTTACATTGTTTTTTTCTTCTTAAAGAACCCATAATAAACTGTGTGTCCAACTGAATGATTTTGTGCCAGTTGCCGTCAGAACATATATTTAATGAAAATCGATCGACTAAGTAATGTATACATAAAGTCAGCTGTTGTTTACATCTGCTGTTATGAAGTATGTTTAACATTGAAGTATGTTTAAGCTATATTTTACAGAGAAAAATGAAATTACAAAAAGGCAACTAAATGCTTAAATAAATAAAAGAACATTTTAAGGAAATTCAAAAGTTTTTTACTTAATTTGAAGTACAATCGATACAATTAAGTTCTAAATAAAACGTCATTCAAATGGCCTCCAAGACTTCTTCTGCAGAAACGAATTCGATGAACCCAATTTTGGAGCACTTTTTCCACTAAATCAAGTCGTATGTCATGAATGGCACGTTCAATATTGACTTGTAAAGCTTGAAGACAGTCTGGTTTAATTCGAACGACTAATGGTGTTAAATCACAACTTCTTGGAGGCCATTCAATATCACAATTTCTTGAAATAATCGAATCTCCAAACTTTTATCGCAACAATTCAATTGTTTCATTTGCTGTGTGTAGCCACAATCGGTCAATGGCAAAAAGATAGCTCTTAACGAGAGCTAAAATATTGCTCAAGGTCGTAGGTCGACTGTAAAGTTTTTTTTTATTATCTAAAAAAATCGACTTAGCACAATGGGCGAACGATTATTTTGATAATAAAACTGAATAATTTGTAAACGTTGTTCTTGCGTATATTCCACAGACCTTAAATTAGACAGATGTACCGTCCGGACGAAACGTCAAAATCTATCAGTTACGAACGAATAGGAATGAAATGTCACACGCGAAAAAACACTTTTCCGCGAACACAGTTAGAACTTTCTTTGCACTAATCAGTTAATATTAATTTTTTAATTGTGACAATTACAAAAAATTTGGGAAAATCGGTCCGAAATCCGCAGAAAAACTCACTCTTTGAAGTCCTACTCGTTGAAATTTCTATTCGTTCGTAACTGACAACTTACTCGCTCCGGGATGACATATCTTATTATTCATTAGTTATTGTGGGTGATTTTTTAAATCCTTCAAAAATATCAACATTTTCAAAAAGTTTAATGTCTGTTCTTTGTAGTTTATTGTATAATTTTATAATCATATTACTTTCCGTTTCGTTTAAACATCAAAAACAATATATAAATAATTTAAATTTATTGTTATAGATAGAGATTGAGAGTGGTAGAGATAGTTGCTGTAGTGGGGGGTTATACAAGAGGTATTTTTAAATAAGTTAAAATAACTCATCGTTTTAGGTTTATTGCTAATTTGTGATTATTTATATCGTATGTACTTATGCAGTGGTACTGAATTGATATCACTAAAACATTTTATAGGTAGAGAACAAAATAGCAAAATTAAATATTTGTGAATTTTGTTGTTGATTTGTTAGAAAAATGTATAAATGTTTTAAGAATGCACATATATGTTTTTTTATATTTACACGGATATATAGGTACACATCATATGGAGTGGAACAAAACAATAATAGTAGATAAGTTGATTTAAATCATAATCCATATCTGATCATTTGTTTATAAACTAAGTTGTTAGTTTTTGTTTGAGTTTGTTTTTTTTTACACAAATTTAAATATAACAATAAATTCTTAGTTCTTTTGCATTTTTTGCACATATATAAATTTAAATAATAGGTAGTAATAATAATAACCATTTAACACCATCGTTTACACACTCCCATTACATTGTCCTGTCGCTTATGCTCATCAATTCCAATCGTATGTTGTTAAAGTATACTCAGCTTCTGTGACCTGCAGTAGAGCATTTGTGGGCATAAGCGATGGACTTTCACGGGATGTTGAACATAAATAAAACGTTATAAAGACAATGGCAAAGAGCATTGTAAGCGTTAGTATACAACGGGCAAATTTACGTGCGAATGCGACGAGACCAAGCAAATAACCGCCTCCCAAAACACCGCCATCTTTTTTGTGTACGCACTCCTCATCGTTGAAACTATAGGGATCCAGTAGCGTCTCATCGTTCATGTCACCGAATCCATCGGTGGCCACATAGCCCTCGGGGCATTGACAGTGTTTGATGAGCTTGTGGATTTTGGCCGATTTAAAGTGACGACATTTTGTGGTGGCAGCTGCAGCGGCATTGAGGAGGCGTTGTTTGGTCAAATTGCATTTCGTAAGTAAATATTATAGATCCGCCTTGCCCTTGGCACAGGTGGCGAAATCTACAGAGTCGGCAGTACCATCTTTGCTCAGGCAACCCTCATCGCCGCACATTTGTAATTTGAGTAGGTATATAACGGCAGCGGACAGTATCAGCAGGAAGACCAATGTGACGATTTGTAGAATTTGTGTATATCTCAATTGTTTTTGCAATTTTTGTGTTTCCTCCGAGGTCTGAAAAAGAGCGAAGAAAAGGGGGAATTAAAATTAAATGATTTCTGAAAATTAAGCTACGCAATAGCCATATTTTCCTTAAGCTGGGGTCAGTTATTTAATGTATTGATATCCTGCACCAAACTTTGTTATAGGGTATTTTGGAGAAGAGATTATCGTAACAACATAGTTTCTTATACCGATAGACTTAACATCACTACCCGAGTCGATGTAGCCATGTCCGTCTTTCCATCTGACCATGTATTATTGTAATCAAAATATAGGGTGATCCATTTCGAGGTTCCCTACTTTTTTAAAGAAAAAAACACAGAAAATTTAAATTGAAGGGGAATGTTTATTATCATTTGAAAGAACATTCTTTGGCATTTATTTTTTGAAGATTATGTCTATCAAATGTTGGCAGCGGCCACGTCTCAGATGGTCCATCCGTTGAGTCCAATTTTCGATGACTCGTTCGAGACGTAGCCGCGGCCAACATTTGATAGACATAATCTTCAAAAAATAAATGCTCAAGAATGTTCTTTCAAATGATAATTAACATTCCCACCCAATTTGAATTTTCTGTGTTTTTTTCTTTAAAGAAGTAGGGAACCTCGGAATGGATCACGCTACACATTCCTTTATATTTATGCGACAAAAAATACATTTGAGACCAGTGTGCGTAAGTCCAATATAAAGTGAAAATTCTTAAATTTCAGACAGAACAATTCAGAAAGGTGTCTCTAGAGTCCCCAAGAAGTGACCTTTGTATGGGGGCTATATCAAAACATGAATCGATATGCTCCATTTTCAATACAGATCATCCCTAGTCTAAGAAATGCCTCTGTACCAGTTTCCGTAAGGATCGCTTCATATTTGCGACCTGCACTTTGATCAGAAGAATACATGGACAGACAGAGGGACATGGCTAAATAGATAAAAAGTGATTATATGATGATCGGTATAATAAACTATGCATCTATCTCTTGTTTGAAATTAAATTTCTCACTATAGATATCCATATTGTACATAATTATATGTTTTACTTACCGTACTCACAGTATCTTGCTTTTTGTCACCAGAACTGGCGGTACTGCTACTAACACCATTACCAACATTCGCACCAGCATCTTTGTATGCACAATACAAACGATGTTGTTCCATATTGGCAGATTGTTGTCCAACTTTTTTCCAAAATTCTGCTACCTGATTTGATTGGATATCCATTGCGGGCATACACATAATTAAAAATTTATCCTTGCCATTATCCGACAGCAGATGTTCGGGTTTTAGAAGTATGCTAACAGTAATTGTCTCGCCAGGATTTAGAATACCACACCTTGGTCGTACGCGGAATTTTTCCGGTGATGTTGTTTGTATCTAAGGAGGGGGAGGATTGGAACAACGTAAGAAATTTATAGATTTTTGAATATAATAATCTTACCTTATATGTGACGGGACTTGTAGAAGTTATACATGTTAATTCCAATGTACTATCTTTGGCATCACCACGGGTGAATTTTAGATAATCGGGAGGTGAAACGCGCAACATGTCGTCTGTTGGTTTTGAATGGGAGTAAAAAAATAAATGAATTTAGTAAAAAAAAATATTTTTTTAAATAGTCGTGTCTAAAATACATAAATTCTCTGTCAAATGTATACTCCTTTCTTTGTTCTAATAACTTTATAATACGAAGACATTCTGTCCCAATAAAATTTAAAAATCTACCACCCAACGAATAATTCCAAATATAAATTTAATTTCACAATGAAGTAGCCATTCGACTAAAATTGGGTATGAAATCAAAATTCTTATTATATAGCATGACTTCGGCTGGACTTAGACTTTATCCTCTAGGATAGTTCCAACATCAGGAATACAAAGGGAATTTGTTCTATATTGAAAAATTATTATAAAATGCCAAAAATAACTCAACATAAAAAAAACTTTTTCTTGCATTACTGGCGATTGCATATATCCTATGGCATGTTTAAAATCAAGAATGTAAAGAAACCCTTGAAAAATGCCCAAAAGGTATTGCTACATATTCTGCCGCGCTAAAAGACTCTCTAAAATTACGAATGCAATGAAAATGTTTTCTACATTGTCTGGAGAAAGTTTATTATATATTTCACGGGTTACGAAATATCACCCAATGAAAAATAGGTAAAAAATGAATATTAAAAGGACCCGAAAAATTCCCGATTTTCTAAGTCAGCAAATCGGGACATTATTAATTAATTTTTGGCTATTTTTCCAAACTGATTTTTGGGAAAATCAAATATGAAAAAAAATTGAACCTTCCCTACAGAGGAAAATCGTTAAAATCAGACAAATGTCGGCTGAATTTCCGGATTTCAGCTGGAACTAGAGACTTATCTTGAGGAATAGTTCCAAAATGTCGATCCTCTGAAAATGACTATAATCAGTCAAACCATTAGTTGTTGCATTGACGACCTTCAGTGGTGCTTTAATGTTGTATTCTATGGCAGGTCTAAAAACGGGAATATAATGAAAAGTTTTTCTGCATTATCTGGATATTTGCTCAACTGAGAAATGCTTAAAGAAAAGCAATTGACATTATTAATTAATTTTTGGCTATTTTTCCAAACTGATTTTTGGGAAAATCAAATATGAAAAAAAATTGAACCTTCCCTACAGAGGAAAATCGTTAAAATCAGACAAATGTCGGCTGAATTTCCGGATTTCAGCTGGAACTAGAGACTTATCTTGAGGAATAGTTCCAAAATGTCGATCCTCTGAAAATGACTATAATCAGTCAAACCATTAGTTGTTGCATTGACGACCTTCAGTGGTGCTTTAATGTTGTATTCTATGGCAGGGCTAAAAACGGGAATATAATGAAAAGTTTTTCTGCATTATCTGGATATTTGCTCAACTGAGAAATGCTTAAAGAAAAGCAATTGCTGCATAGTTGACCTTCGGTCGCACCTAAAAACTCTCCAAATCGTGAGAGCAAAGGAAATGCACAAAAATGGTAGATTTTTCATATGAAAAATAACATTCATATTTCATATATTGAAAAATAGTTCAAAATTGTGGCCTACATCAATGAAGAAAATCTTCAAGACCTGCAAATGTTGACAGTGCACTCAAACTGTCGACGTGAAAATCAACCAAAAAATCGGGCAAGAAAAAGATGGATAATTGTCTAAAATGATTAGCAAAATATGACCCAAAAATTAATGAAATAATAAAATTAAAACAAAAAACATATAAATTAAATATATTTAAACATATTTGAAGCTTTCCAGAACTGATTACAATAAATGGATCTCCAGTTATGCAAAAATATATCGATACCTCCATTCTAAACTATGCTCAGTGCAAAAAGGTAGTTTTTCAGGAGAGGCGATCAAAGTTTGACGAATTTTTTAAATTTGTGTGGGATTCCTTTGTAATGGAAATCGAATGACCTGCACTGTTTTGTGAATAACTTTTGATTGGGTTGACGGATAAACACCAAATTTTGACTGCATATAATTTGGAATTTTCAGAAATTAAAATTGCAATCTCCCTAAAACTATGCTAAGTCGACTTAGCATGTTTCAGAATGAAGTTATCGATATAGTTGTAACTTTTTTAGAGGTTTAAACTTATTTTGATATAACAGGTCTCATCCCAATAATAGACCACAAAGCTCTTAAAGGAAATGACCTAAGCTTTCTTTTGAGCAAAAATCAAAATATGGGTTTTTACAAAAATGTCAAAAATTTCGCAAAAAAAAGTCACAAAAAATATTTTTGCTATATCGAAAATACTTTAGGCAAAATTACTTAAATGGATGGGAAAAAAGGCCTTTTTTGTGAATTTTTATGGGCCATTTTTCAGGAGTTGCAGAATATGGCTAAATAAATACAATCGGCAAAAAATATGAACAATTGCACACATAAATCAATTTAAGCGGGGGCAATATTTCATACATATGAAAAGGTATTAAACAATTGGTTTATTTTTAATCATTTTGAAATTTTTCTCCAGAAAATATGAATGCATTTTTTTCCATTTTAAAACATATTGGAGAAGAAAAGCGCTGAATACACAGAACATTTTTTTTGACCATCACTGTTAATTTTAAACGTTCCCAGTGAGAAAATTTTTCTCTATGTAATTATGTTTGGGGAATTCACCAGTGGAGCTCATCTTGAAGGTCGAAAATGTCGAATAATTTTTTTTGCATTCCTGATCTATATTATAAAAGTTATGAATCCCGCCCTTCGGACGGCTATATGCATACATAAAGGGCTTTCCAACAACAGGTGTTATTTTGGTATTCAAAGAGAAATGCCATTTTTTGAGATAAATGATCTGATGTTTATTTCATAATAAAGAGGAAGGTATGCCGTTAATAATGAAAAACAACATCAGCCAAATGGCCACCACGACCACGCTTACAGGACCATATCCTTTTCATGAAATTGTCCATAACCAAATCGCAAAGTGGCTGCCCTGTGTCCTCGATAGCCTCACGAATTCTATCTTTGAGGTCTTGAATCGACGCTGGGCTGTTGGCGTATACCTTATCTTTCACGTGGCCCCAAAGGAAGAAGTCGCAAGGTGTTAAATCACAAGATATCAGTGGCCAATTGTGATCACCTCTTCGAGGGATAACACGATCCGGAAACTTTTCCCGTAACAGAGCAATGGTTTCGTTGCTTGTGTGGCACGTAGCGCCCTCTTGTTGAAAGTAAACGTTGTCCAGATCAATACCATCCAACTCCGACCATAAAAACCCATTAATCATCTCTCGGTAGCGCAATCCATTCACCGTAGCTGTTGAACCAACCTCATTTTCGAAAAAGTAAGGTCTGATGACCCCGCCGGACCATAAACCGCACCAAACAGTCACACGTTGAGGATGGAGAGGCTTCTCAACAATAACTCTTGGGTTTTCCGAGCCCCAGATGCGACAATTTTGCTTGCTGACGTAGTCAAGATGATTTTCGATTTTTCGAATTTAAATAATGTCAATGCGTTGTTGAATCGTGTATCGTTCCATTTTTAGTAATGGCGTAGTTTCTACTTGTCAAATGTCAAAGAATAAAAGCTTCAAAAGTGACAGCTACCAAAATAACACCTCTTGTTGGAAAACCCTGTACATGTATAGTTTTTTGTAACTTTTTGAGTATTGCATATTTCTTTCAATTTTAGAATTGCCCATAGGATATCGCAATAAACCCGGATATTGGGACGGCTTTGCAATTGTGTATTTTCGCTTGCTTATGGCGATTTCGATTATGGAAATAATGTGGCCCAGCCGACGCGAAATACTTGAAAATATTTACCCGTTAATATGTCGAAATGATGTAGACCTTCGAATTGACCTTCAGATTTAGCTCCAATTTTCCAAGTAACATAATTTGTTAGACAAGCGCAGTTTTCATAAAGAGAAAATGAAAAAGTAGCACTTTTAAGAAACGATTTCATAAATTTTCTGATGATCGGCAATATACGATCGAAGCGAAATTTTTGTTTCATGCTTGCTTTAATTATTTGGACAAAAGTTCACTCGTCTCAAATACAGCGTTCAAAGCTAACATTTTGCCATAAGATTTAAGCTTTTTCATGTTTTAACTTTTTTCATAAAGAAAGTCGAGCTCGAGGTCTTGATTTTTTTATTTCGCCTTTCCTCGAAAGACATCATCAGGGGGAAAAATGAATATACATTCACTGAGTACTGATCTGACGTCGACGTTTAATTTTGTCGGTTTTTATTGATGAAAACTCACAAAAAATGTAAAGAGGAAAATCTCCAAAATCATGCTAAAAAATAAATAATTTGGGTTATATTTCATATGAAATAACGACCTTTTTCGATTTTATATATTTGTCGGGTGAAATCTCAAGGCTTGGCCTTTAAAACACCACACTCCTGAAAATCACAGATGGAAACCCCTATGAATCACTTTTCCTTGTGACAAGAAATTGTTCTTATCTTCTCTTGCAAATTAAGAAAATTATTTTTAAAAATACTTACAATTTTGAGGTGTTAAATGGTCTGGTATATCGTGCATTTGTGTTGGTACCACCGCAGGCACTCGTGTGGGACTGCTATTGGCAAAATGGACCTGAAAAGACAAGACGAACAAGGATGGTTAGTCTTTACTCGACAAATGAAAAGCAGCGACTGAAAGGAAACTAATGCATTTTTCCACTGTAATACATGTGAAAATGCGGTCATAGATTACAACAAAAAGACATACATAGCTTCTTTGCATATTTTTTTTAAGAACTCAAGTACCACTTGAGAGGTTCTCAGAGATTTCGATTTGTAGCACAAGGATGTCGTTGTCTTTTGCCGCAAATCAAAAGAGCCAGCAATGAATGATCCAAAAATAATTGTTTAAATGGTCACTTAAACCCATAGCCCGGCAGACAGACAGATAGACTATTGGCTTATTGTGATGTTGTCATATTTCAGGCCATAAGTAATCAATTAATATCAGTACGTAGCATTACAATGTTGTACGTTTGTGTGTTTCCGAAATGCCAACCACCCAACGGGCAAACTTAGATGTATGTATGTAATTGGTAGACGAATACCTTGGTGGGCGGCAAAACAATATATGTGTATATACATACATAGATATATGAAATTTATTTCATATGTATCAATTGTGTCATAGTTTTGAGTTTTTAAGGAGTATTTACCACTTTTCTTCTAGTCTTACTATATTTCTTATTTTGTTTTTGTAGTTAAGCAAAAGAAATAGCACACACTTTAAACATACATACATACGCACGAGTACGTATTCCCAAAAATATTACATATGTTGTAACACAGATGACTTACCCTGTATTTTCGATTGAAAATGATTGTTATTTATTGGTGTCTTCTAAAAATTGTCTATAAACATTACATTTCTATTGAGTATTTTTGTACACTTATTATTTTGATTGGTCTTTGGTTTTGTTGATAAACAATGGATTATTATTGAATTTTTATAAAAGTTTTCTATTTTACAAAAATCGTCTACTCTACTCTCTTGTATGATACAATAAATAATAGAAGGTAAAATCACTTGTCCAACAACAAAACTGGGATACAACCCTGTGCAGTATTTTCGTACAATAGCTTGTCAAAATAGGCAGCCGACTTGAACAGCTGACCAACAATTGGTTGTCAAATAAATTGTTAATTTTAAAATTTTATTTTGTTTGAGAAAGATAATTTTTCTAATATTTCAAACTTAAGTGGAATTTCCCTATAATGTAAACCTGGTGACTGCATTTTTATTCAGTATAATAAGTTTTCGCTTGTATTGGTATGCACAAACAATGTAGGAATTTTCTTTAGGAAACTATAAAATTTAAATAATTTCCTCATTTTAATCTCGGAAGGGCAGAAGTTTGGATTATATTGCTGGCACCCAGATGTTTTTGCTGTTACAGTATTGAGTAGCATTAATGATGGAGGCATATACATACAATACTGCCCAGTCGAGCTTTTCAACGATTTTACTTCTGTGGAAAACATTTTTTAAAAGTTTTGTCTCTTCAGAGCTTGTCCTTGAGTGGTGAGAGGCATATGCTGAATGTGGCCAAACGTATCACACATATCACCCTTATCAGTAAAAAGGCAGAACAAAAAAAAATAAAGCTGGGAATGCATAAAATGGTAGAGGGCCGGCCGCTCGTGCAATAGAGTTAACTCAAAATGGCGACAACAAGATCCTTTACGGCATACTAGGCTTCCTGATGACGTAGAAGACTTTGGGTTGAGAGCTACTCATCATGTTAAAACCGATTTTCAGGTCGTATTTATCAAAGACAAATAGAATATAAGAAGAAATTCCTTCAGGCCGAAACGTCAAAATCTATCAGTTACGAACGAATAGGAATGAATTGTAACACGTGAAAATACAGTATTCCGCGAACATTAATTGAACTTTTTTTGCACTTATCGATCAATATTAATTTTTTAATTGTGACTAATTACAAAAAATTCGGGAAAAACGGTCTGAAAATCCGCGAAAAACATCACTCGTTGGAATCAAATTCCTATTCGTTCGTAACTGACAATTACTCGCTACAGGAAGGAATGTCTTCTTAAATTATATTGTCTTTGGTATTTATTATCTAGTTGGGAACAAAGTTTTTCATGTTTTATGATTAATACTCGTATAAGAAAATACATATGTATGTATATGAACCATTTATTAAAAAATATGATGAATGAATATGTAAAAAGAATTAAATATATTATATTTTTTTTTAATTTAATAACAAAGTTTATCGTTGATACAAATAATAAGTTGTTAACGCAATATCGTTCAAGCTACAACTGTTTAATTGTCCTATATTTAATCAGTTTTATCAAAATTGGTGTTGTCTTCTCCTTATTTTCCATTTGTTGATAAACAAAATTCAACAAAAAAAAATCGAGAACATTGAGATTCATACCGAAAAAGTTGCTGTTTTATGTGGATTTGGGGCTTACCGACTTATATTTTGAGCTGCATTGGATGATAAGGACACTAATATGTGGGTCCAACAGGGCGGCTCTAGGGCCACACATCTCATGCTACATGGCATGGTCACCTCACGAGCAGATGATGTGAACTGGCCACCGAGGTCGTGCGATGTGACCCAATTAGAACTTTTTGTGGAATTTTGTTAAGTGGCACGTCTATGAGAATAATCTACATACATAATAATATGCGCTAAAGTCATGGAAAATTGGAAAATGCGGATTCGCGCCCCTGCGAAACCTTGGCGAACACTTGCATGATATTATATTCCATTCATAATGACATCAGTAGGCCTTTCAAACGAAACTAATAAAGTTATGTGATATCATACACACTTTGCTTTATTTACATTTAAATATAGGAACTGTTAAATAAAATTTACATTATTTTTAATTTGCGTGAATTAGTTTGATTGTACACTATATTTTTTAAAACGCCCCAAAAACGGTAAAATGTAAACAAACAATCAAACGTCATCTATGAGTTTGACAGTCCATTAAGCTCTAAAAATATGACGAGAAAATCAGCTGTTCGCTGTATTCTATCTTGTTCAATATACGTTTCTCTCTTGCTTAAGTTCTTTTTGACATTTTGTTTTCTACTTTCTTTGGTTACAGAGTTGCCAATCTAAGGCATTCGTTTATATTTGGTATTAGCGATGATACAAAAGGCTCCTTTAGACAACGCGATACGTATAACGTGTGTGATGTCGTTACAAGTGACTTTTGTTTAGCACTTTGTAAATGAAACGACTATCTAGCAATGGTGGCGTATTTCCATCACAAGAATAACCATACAGAACATGCTGAGAAATATTAGAACTTGTGAAATGTATAAAATAAATTATATATTAGGCATGTTTTCGTTACAAGCTAGCACTTTTAGTTTAGCACTTTGCAACGAAAACAACTGACTTCCACTAACTGGCACATAAGCAATAAGTGGCGGATTTTCACTATCTGGTAGCAATGGTGTCATGAGTTGCGAAGAAAGAACAGTGCGAAACAGACACAAAATTCGTGAAAAGTATTTATAAAAGATATATTTACTATTCTATGTTCAATTGTTTACACTCTTTTGCAAATATTAAAATAATTTCCCATTTTTGTTCTTCTTCTTCCCGTTAATTCACAATAATTGATAAAATCTCTCCAAAAATGGGATGCCATATTGCTAAATATAGGGTGCCCAATCTGGCAACATCATACTCGATTAAGACATGAACACAAGCACCAAACTTCATCGGGAACTAATAGTGCTTAAAAGTGCTTAGCTCCCCATACAAATTAAGCACTTATGGTGTAACGAAAACACGCCTTTTGTACGGTTAACCAAAACATGCCTGATGATGAGATTATTTGATACAAGTAAACGCTGCTTAGAAGTCAAACTCTTTCACTGGTATTTAAGAGATACCCTTATGTTGGAATCGTTCGTCCGTATTCACACGATTTAAATTTGTGGGAATTCGTATCCAGTGCAGTGATGCCAACTTTTTCCGAAGCAAAAGCTTAATGAACAATTTAAAAAGCGTAAAAGCGCGTAAATTCCAAACAAAAAGGCGTAAAAAGCAATAAACTAAAGGGTTTTCCAACAAGAGGTGTTATTTTGGTATTCAAAGAAAAATGCAATTTTTTTAGATAAATGATCGGATGTTTATTTCACAATAAAAAAACAACATCAGCCAAAAGGCCACCACGACCACGCTTACAGGTCCATATCCTTTTCATGAAATTTTCCATAACCAAATCGCAAAGTGTCTGCCCTATGTCCTCGATAGCCTCACGAATTCTATCTTTGAGTTACTGAATATATAATGCTGGGCTGTTGGCGTAGAGCTTTTCTTTCACGTGGCCCCAAAGGAAGAAGTCGCAAGGTGTTAAATCTCAAGATCTCGGTGGCCAATTGTGGTCACTGACGAATTTCGATTTATGACCCACAGATATAGATCTGCTTCGAACTTAAAATAAGTATAAACATTTATAAAAACTTGTTCGGTGTATACTACGGATTTTGATAAAAAACTCTTCCAATTTCCATTCCACACACATCCAGAAATTGTGCTTATTGAGGTCTTTCTATTTGAGTTCGTCACGGCAACCCTGATTAAATGTTCGAAAAAGAAAGCTTTCACCTAAAATAAAGCTTTCTGTACACCACATGCTAACATTTGGGGTTAACATAGTGTACATGTTGCATTTTACAGTGGGACGGATATTGGAATTTTTGATTAGTTATTCAAAATTTAGCCGCCCAAGGTAAAATAAAGCGGATTCCAGTGAATTTTGCAGAACTTTCCCGTCTAGATAAATCCGTAATCGTTTTTAGGAGAATCAACAAAACAATTCAAAAATAGAAGCATTTAACTCGCAAAACATTTAATTTCGAAATACCAAATATGGGAGAGTATTTAAGAATAAATAGATTCTAATTAAAATCTATTTTGTAAATCATCATTAACCATTAATTGACGCTTTTAATAGTATATATGTACGTATGTAATTGAATGGTATGTACATATGTATCTGGGGTATTTATTTTTAACAACAAATATAAAATTAATTCCCATTCTGCACTTCCTGACCATTGACCCCAATTTGAAATTCAATAAATATTTGTGACTGATAAAAGGTTTTTGCTTTTTATATTCCGTTGCTTTTTTCTGATCGCTTTGCTTGCAACGGTTGAATTCAATTACTCTGTGTACACTTCTTTATACAAACAAAGAATTTTGCGATTTTACAATTAGTTTTATTTTTTTTTATTTTTCATAAGACGAAGTAGCGTTCTTCATTGTTGTGACAATGACTTTCGTTTTCTGAATGAAATGTTGTTTTTATGTAGACCCTATGACTAAGTTTAAAGGTTTCCCATTTCAATTCAAGAGAAAATATTAAATTCAAATTCTGGAAATAGTATTTTTGCTTACCCTGGTTTTTAGAAGATTCATTTGAATGTTACATAATCCAGATTCACACGAGACAATTTTTTCCAAGCAAGTGTCAAACTTTGTGGGAGAGATAGGCAGAGAGCTCGTTCAGCCTGTCTCTCTCTCCCACAAACTTTGACAATTGCTTGAAATTTTCACTTTTATAGAAAATTATGTCTAAATGTAATTATATTGAAAATTCCTGCAAAACCGACGAAATTGCATTTTTCTAGAAAATCCTACTAAATTTAATCAAATTGCATATTTATTGTAAATTTAGTGGAAATAGAATTTTTACACAAAATTTCAGCAAACTTTAATTCAATAAAAAATTTCAACAATTTTTTTTTTAGAAAATTTCGTCGAAAATGAATTTTACAAAATTAGACGAAGCTAACTTTTCTCAAAATGTTTTTTAAAAATTTCACTTTTCAAGAAAATGTTTTCAAAATTGAATCGCGATTCTATAGTAAATGTTGTAAAAATTTTTATTTTTTTAAAAATTTCGACAAATTTTTTTTTTCACTAAATTTTGATTGAGGATTGTATTTTTCTATAAAATGTCTTATAACTTGTATTTAACTAATTTTTGTTGGTAAAAATAATTTTTTTTTGATAATTTCATAGAATTACAAAAATGATGTCAAAATTCCATTATTGTTATTGTAGACATCCGAGATCGTCTTCCTTCAAAATGGTCATCGACCTTTCATCCGTTTAATGACCCTTAATCGGGTCATCGGCCTTTAATCCGGTCAATTGCCTTCAATCACAAATCCGGCCATTGGCGAAATTCCGGCAAATTGTCAAGAAAAATTTAATTTTGCCAAAATTGTGTAGAAAAATAAATTTTAAAAAAACCTTCTAGAAAACATTAAATGTTGAAGAAATTTTCTAAAAAAAAGTAATTTGGAGGAATTTTCTAAAAAAAAAAGATTTTTCGAAAATGGATTTTTATTGAAAATTTAATAGAAATCGCAATTTTAAGAAAATTTTGTCAATATTGTCATTTTTAAAAACTCGACAAAATTGAATTTTTCAACATTTGTATTTTTAAAAATGTTGACAAAATTACTTTTTCTCAAAAATTTGGTTATAGATTATGCTTTTTACAAAATGTCTTCAGAGTTGAATTTTTCTAGAAAATGTCTAAAATTATTTTTTTCCAGAAATTTTTGTCAAAATCGCATTTATTTGAAAATCTTATCGAAAATGCATTATTAAAAATGTCGCTTTTTCTAGAAAATTATGTCAAAATTCCAATATTCTAGAAAATTTCATCGGGATTGCATATTTTTAGAAAATTTCTTCGAAATTGCATTTTTCCCAAAAATGTCCTTCATCTGCCATTTTCAACCCATTTAATCCGCACCATTAATTAAGGACCATCGTTCTTTAAACTAGTCACGACCTTTCATCCGTTTAGTGGCAATTAATTCGATCATCGGCATTGACTAAAATCTGGGCATTTTTTTGGAAAAATAAATTTTCTTGTAAAAGTTGAATTGTTAAGGAATTTTGTAAAAAATTATTTTGATGGAATTTTATAAAAAAAAAATAAATTTCGACGAATTTAATATAAATACCACTTTAGCAAAATTTTGTATAACTACATGTACAATTTCAACCAAATTTTCTATAAAATGATTTTGACGAAATTTATTAGAAAAATATAATTTCAACGAAATTTTCTTGTAAAAGTTAAATTGTTAAGGAATTTTTTAAAAAAATATTTTGAAGGAATTTTATAAAAAAAAAAAAAATCGACGAATTTAATATAAATACCACTTTAGCATAATTTTGTATAACTAAATGTACAATTTCAACCAAATTTTCTATAAAAATATTTTGACGAAACTTATTAGAAAAATATAATTTGAACGAAATTTTCTAGAAAAATATGATAGAAAAATTAAGTTTTAACTAAATAATTTTAAATAAATTTCAATTAACAAATATTTTCGAGGAATTTTCTAAAAAAAAATTATTATAAATGTACAATTTCAACCAAATTTTCTATTATGCATTTTGTATTAAGTTTTCTAGAAAAATTAAGTTTTAACAAAAAATAAATTTCAATAAAATATTCTAGAAAAAATAAAATTTTGAAGGAATTTTCTAAGTCAAATATTTTGGAGGAATTTTCTAAAAAAGAATTATTATAAACGTAGAATTTCATCCAAATTTTCTATAAAAAGATTTTGACGAAACTTATTAGAAAAATATAATTTCAATTAAATATTCTCGAAAAAATGTAATTTTGAAGGAATTTTCCAAAAAAAAATATTTTAAAGGAATTTTCTAAAAAAAAATTATATTGAAGGAATTTTCTAAAAAAGATTATATTGAAGGAATTTTCAAAAAAAAAATTAAATTTTAAACAATTTTGTAGAAAAAGGTATTTTTAGCAACATTTTCCAGAGAAATGCAGTTTCAAAAATGTTTTTAACATAATTCAAAAATTTGCAGAGGAATTTCGAGTAGAATTTCGCTAAAATTAAATTTTTCAGCCAGAATTTAATTTGGTTCGAGACCATATGTTTCAGTTACTTTCTGTCTATTGCAAAAATGTAATAGAAACAAATACAAAAATTGATAGAAAGTTTTAATTGCTTTGTAGAACTGACTGCAGTTTCGATAGACACCACTCTATCATCTTCAGAATTCTGTAGCAATAGTGTATGTCTTTAACTTAAATCAGCTGAAATACTTATGGGAGCAGTAAATTGAATTTAACAAGAACTACTAACCAAACCCGTATTTTGCCGAACTAAGTCAACGCACTAAAACTCTCATACCAACACATTTTTGTTTTTTGCTTGGGTTCGAATCGCGAGCCACGAAAAAGTTTTGTCAACGGCTAATGCCGGCGTCATCGTACCTAATGTGTTTGTATGTGTTGTTGTTATTTATTGTTGGTCTGTGCTTTTATTATTCAGTCAGAATTTATTTTGGTTCGAGACCATATGTTTCAGTTACTTTCTGTCTATTGCAAAAAAGTAATAGAAACAAATACAAAAATTTACTAATGATTGAAACAAGATCGCGAAAAGTCAATTTATAGGTCCCTTTCAGACTACAATTTAGCTTATGACCAAAAAATACGAAAACTTGCAAAATATTGCAAAATTCCGTCTGGGATATGGAATTACCCATATGTTTTACTAAAAATTACACATGTTTTTGGAACTCAATTCTGAGAATTGGACGTGAAAGTAGTCCCAAAAATAAGAACTTCTGCATCATTTGTTAAGTCAAGTTGGCTCAATTAATAATTTAATGGCCATACGAATTTTTTTGCTCAAGGTGGATTTTTTGCACTTTTTCTATATTTTTTCTCGGTATACCGTACAGAATGTCTCTTTTGTGTCTGAAGCAAAGTTGTACATATTGAATAGGAGAAAAAAAATGCGTAACAAACCTATCCGAAAAAAGTGCATCCAGTGCCTTATAAATCTCAACGGCGCCCCTAGAGTAACAAAAGGCTGCATGGGGAGCTGCGGATCCCCATTTAAAGTTCCGCAATAATAAACTATACTCAAATTTGTCAGGAACATGTGAGTTGTTTAGGATTTAAAATGGCCCATATCGGCCCATGTTTCGCTATAGTTTTCATAGAAGGGTTTTATCCGTTTTATTGTTTTACATCATATAATCCACAATCGTCAACCGAATGGCATCAAATTCGACAATATGCTATTATTTGTACCAAGAAGATTTTACACCAAGTAGGTTCATCGTAGGTCTATGATTTCATCTTGTCCCACAAAGTCCCTCCAGATTTGACTTTTTATAGCTTAGGAACCGCAAATACCAACCGACTGAGCTGAGCTGAGCATGGTGTGCAAGTGCTAACACAATTTCCATAAATTGACCAAAATGCTTGAATAGGATAACTAAATGTAAATGGGGCTATAAAAGACGGCAAATTGAAAATTTACACTGGCCATTAATTATGTTTTTCTATTTCACATCCTAAAACTGCTCATAGTTTCTTTTGAAATAAACCACATCATCGTCGTCTTAGTGTCTAAAACGTCTTAATTACATATTAATGAGGTTTGTTTAGACGCACATGTAAATGTAAAATTTTGGCAATAGTCACACAGTTTTATCTGTAACCGGTTTAGTGTTACCTCATGCATAAATTTCATTTGTTTAATGGGAGTGAAAGTTCACTTGCTTCTATGAATGTGGTTCACGGTTCGCAAAAGAGTTTCAACTTTTTTTATTTCTCAATTTTAAAACAAGTGTTTATTTATGTCATAGTATGGCGGGTATTTTTCGTATAAATAGAGTAAACTGTTTATGCATATATTTTTTGTAGATATTGATCAGGCCCTATCATTTCATGTATTTACACTGAGAAACATGCTGTCTTAATATAGCATCAATCCTTCTTTCCAATTTCTCTGATCGAAATTTTTGTTCCAAAATTCTAATTTTATATTTCCAAATGAAAATTAATAGAGTAGATTAACGTGTACAAAGATACAATGTAAACAAAATTCTTTCGTTTATTCAATTAATAAAAAATAACAAATTAAAACGTGTAAACAAAAGTCAACATCTCGTGGAGCAAATAAATACATTTGTTTACAGCCGTTTTGCGCCAAACCTATGACTTTTTTTAAATATGTATGGACTCTAGCATGGTAAAAGGTCTCCGTGTTCGACTCTAGTATAGGAGAAAAGTTCAGGGGTTGATCCCACTAAGATGAATGCATCAGTGGTCGACTCTAGCAAGAAGAATATCTACCTAAGTTGCCGACTGTAGTAAGAGAAAGTGCTTTATTCTAGAGTAGAGGAAGCGATCAGTAAGACCTATAACTAGAATGGAGAAAGAACTACAACAATAGTCGACAATATAATGGATGACCTACCTCAGTTGTTGGCTCCTTAATGGTCAATTCTACTTGAAGGAGTGATTTCCTCAGTTGTCGACTTTACTTTAGATGAAGTCCTTCCTCAGACGTCGATTCTAGTTTTGTGGAAGCCACACCTATTATAGTATAAGGCCCATCTCAGTGATCGACTCTAGTGGTAGATTACAGTTTAGGACAAGAGTAGTAACAAATATATCTAACTATATTATATAGTGGATGATCTAACTCAGTTGTCGTCTCTCTTAAAGAGGAATGCCTATCTTAATGGTTCACTATAGTTTAAATGAGGGTTTACCTTAGATGACAACTGTAGTTTAGAAGAAGGCCTAGCTCAGATGTCGACTCTACTGTAGTGGAAGCCATATCTCGGTTGTCGGCTCTATTATAGTAGAAGACATATCTCGTGGTCAACTCTAGTCGTAGATTATAGTGTTCGACATATATAGTGGATGACCTACATATGTCAGTTGTCGACTCTAGTTAAGAGAAATGGCTACCTTAATGGTAAACTCTAGTTTAGATGAAGTCATAACTCAGTTGTCGACTCTACTATAGTAGAAGACCTATGGTTACGACTCTAGTGGTAGATTATAGTTTAGGGCAGGACTTACAACAGTGGTCGATTTCCATACACTAGACTCTAGTAAAAGGCCAAATCTACCTAAGGCAAGCTCAATGGTCGGCAACAGTATAGAGAAAGGTCACTGTGGTCGGCAACAGTATAGAGAAAGGTCACTGTGGTCGACAATAGTATGGACTAAAACCTCAGTGATCTACTCTAGTAAGATAAATACAGCAGTGATGGAATCTAGGAAGAGAAATACCGCAGTTATCGACTCAAATACATAGGAAAACCTTCGTGGTCGACTACTGAAGACATGCTGCATGAGCTTAGAAAGGCGCAAAGGCGCTCTTGGTATACCTTCTGTGGTGAAGTGGAAAAGGTCTCCGACGCCGCTAGGCTGAGAAAGATATTATCTGCTTCACCCTGTACAGTGGGATACTTACAGGATGAGGCAAATAACTGGACCAAAAACAGCGAGCAGTCGCTCAATGTACTGCTCGACACACATTTCCCGGGGAACTCTGTAACATAACCCGAGGATCAGCACGACCAACAAGAGTGCGAGTGGACGGCGAGCGTCGCTAGCTTCTTGACTGAGAGATCCAGAATAAGCCGGGCTATTAATAACTTTGAGCCCTTCTAGTCACCTGGACCAGATGGCATCACTCCAGCAGAAATGCAGAAAATGTTAAAGTACATTATCCCCTGGCTGGAGAAAATGTATGTAGCCTGTATCAGGCTTTCATACGTCCCGAATCGATGGAGGAATACCAAAGTGGTATTCATACCTAAAGCGGGAAAGATATCACACACTAGGCTAAAAGACTTCAGACCAATTAGCCTATCCTCCTTCATATTGAAAGGTCTGGAAAGACTTTTAGATCATTTCATTAGGGAAAACCTGGATACAAAATTCCTGTCGGGGAACCAACATGCTTACAATAAGGGCAATTCTACAGAATCAGCCCTGCACGAACTTGTGAGCACTATCGAATCGTCCCTACATTTCAAGGAATTCACCATGGTGGCATTTCTTGACATAGAAGGGGCTTTTAAAAACATTCACTCAGATGCGGTAATTGCGGCACTCTCACATCTAAAAGTTAACACTAGTTTGATTAGACTAATTCAAAGTCTGCTCACCAGAAGACGCATAACAGCATGTCTATGGTCCACAACTCTAACAAGGTTTGTAAACAGAGGGACCCCGCAAGGAGGAGTACTGTCTCCACTAATTTGGAACCTAGCGGTAAATTAAATCCTGCTAGATCTAGAACGTTGTGGCTGCAAGGTCGTGGCATATGCGGACGACGTGGCAATCGCACTGAGTGGCAAATTCGTAAACGTCCTCAGAGACATCCTACAGGTGGCTCTGAACAAGTTGGCTAGATGGGCCAGAAGCAGCGGTTTGGGCGTTAACCCCAACAAGACAGAATTGGTTCTCTTTACTAGGATGAAAAATGTCCCACATGTGGACCCTCCACCTCGGATAAATGGAACAGATCTAGTCTTTTCTGAAAGTGCAAAATTTTTAGGAATAATTCTAGATAGGAAAATGTTATTTAGACTTAACGTATTGAAACGTGTAAGGAAGCCCAACGTCGCCTTATATTCCTGCAAAAAGGCTGTAGGGTCGCGGTGGGGACTCTCTCCTAAAATCGTCCACTGGATATATATAGCAGTAGTTCGTCCAATACTGTTATACGGTATTGTGGTATGGTGGACGGCAACTGACAAACTAACCATCACCAACCTACTAACAAAGGTTCAGAGAACTGCCTGCCTGAGCATAAGCGGAGCCTTAAGGACTACAGCGACCGAGTCTCTACAAGCCCTACTCCATATCCTGCCGATTAATATTGTGGCGAGAGAAGTTGCAACCAAAGCGGCAATAAGATTAAACTGCCTATCAATGTGGAGGTACAAGAACTATGGTCACATGAGGATATCAAAGTGTAGTGCTATGGTAACCGACCGAGTGGACTATATACCAACTGTGTACACCTTCGAGAGAAATTACATCACTATGATTCCCGCCAGAGATGAATGGGTCGGCAGAATACCAGGTAATAGAAACCATCTCCACTTTTACACGGATGGTTCGAAGCTTGATGAAAAGGTTGGCTTCGGAGTACACTGTGAAGAACTTAGTCTGGATATAGCTCACAGACTACCAGATACCTGCAGTGTCTATCAAGCCGAAATAATGGCAATATGGGAAGTCGCCAAGTGGCTGAGTCGCAACATAGTAACCAACACTGGCGTTGTCATTTACTCGGATAGCCAGGCTGCCATCAATTCTCTGGAGGCAACATCCCTAAATTCACAAACAGCCCTCGACTGCCGCAGATCTCTTAACGAGATGGCTGAGCAGTTTAATATACACCTCATATGGGTGCCTGGGCATAGGGATATCCCGGGGAACTGCAAAGCCGACGAACTTGCTACGAAAGGGACGACATAACAAATTATCGAAGAATTTGCATATATTGTTGCGCCACTATCCACATACGAGCTTTGGTATAGGCAAGAGGTTATCAGGCATTTCAACTAAAGATGGTCAGAAATCGGGACCTGTAAGGTAGCTAGACAAATCTGGCCAAAGTATGACCTGAGAAGGTCAAAATATCTCCTCGCACTAGAGAGGAAAAGATTGTCTACGTTAGCAACACTTCTGACGGGACGAGGCTAAGCTGTGGTTATGAGGAAAAAGTGGAGAGCATTCAGCACTTGCTCCGAGATTGTACCGCTTTGAGTAAACGACGTCTGCACATACTGGGTACCGATATTCGTACTATCCAATAGGGATTATATTATTTTGAAGAGACGTTTCGGCCATTTGTAATATGTCATGATTTGTCATTTGTTTTTCATGGTATTCGTTAAGGAGCTAGAGCTTTCCAGTCGACCTACGACCTTAACACCCATGAGCAATATTTTAGCTCCAGTTAAGAGCTATCTTTTTGCCATTGACCGATTGTGGCTACGTGCCACACAGCAAATGAAAAAATTGAATTGTTGCGAGAAAAGTTTGGAGATTCGATTATTTCAAGAAATTGTGATATTGAATGGCCTCCAAGAAGTTGTGATTTATTTATTTTATTTGAAGTCATTGGTCTTTCGAAATAAACCAGACTCTCTTCAAGCATTACAAGTCAATATTGAACGTGCCATTCATGACATACGACTTGATTTGGTAGAAAAAGTGCTCGAAAATTGGGTTCATCGAATTCGTTCCTGCAGAAGAAGTCGTGGAGGCCATTTGAATGACGTTTTATTTAGAACATAATTGTATCTATTGTACCTTCTCATTAAATAAAAAACTTTTGAATTTCCTAAACAATAAGTGGGTTTTTTTTCAAAGAAATCATATCACTCTTATTGGAAAACTCTATACTAGGGACCTAAACGCGTCTATGTGAGCTGGTAAAAAACTCTAACCTAAATTTTGTTGAACTGATCTTCAGCTTTAAAATGTATTTCAAACTTTCCATTACATTTTATGAATAAGGTCTAATGTATTTTGCTCGAAATAAAGCCCGTTTCTTTAAGATTAGTAAGCAATTGTTTCTCTGAGTATATGAGTAAGATTTGGTCTGGTTGAACTTAATGCCGGTTTGTTTTTGTTTAATAAAGGGTTTTCCAACAAGTGGTGTTATTTTGAATCACCTAGTATTTCGGTAGCTGTCACTTTTATTCTTTGACATTTGACAAGTAGAAACTACGCCATTACTAAAAATGGAACGATATACGATTCAACAAGGCATTGAAATTATTAAAATTCGAAAAATCGAAAATCATCGAAAAATCATATTGACTGATGAGGGCCATTTCAACAAGCAAAATTGTCGCATCTGGGGCTCGGAAAACCCAAGAGTTATTGTTGAGAAACCTCTCCATCCTCAACGTGTGACTGTTTGGTGCGGTTTTGGTAATTGGACCTTACTTTTTCGAAAATGTTGGATTAACATGGATTGCGCTATCGAGAGATGATTAATGATTTTTTATGGTCGGAGTTGGATGGTATTGATCTGGGCAACGTTTACTTTCAACAAGACGGCGCTACGTGCCACACAAGCAACGAAACCATTGCTCTGTTACGGAAAAAGTTTCCGGACCGTGTTATCTCTCGAAGAGGTGATCACAATTGGCCACCGAGATCTAGTGATTTAACACCTTGCGACATCTTCCTTTGGGGCAACGTGAAAGATAAGGCCTACGACTACAGCCCAGTTTCGATTCAAGACCTCAAAGATAGAATTCGTGAGGCTATCGAGGACATAGGGCAGCCACTTTGCGATTTGGTTATTGAAAATTTCATGAAAAGGATATGGTCCTGTAAGCGTGGTCGTGGTGGACATTTGGCTGATGTTGTTTTTCATTATTAACAGCATACCTTCCTCCTTATTATGAAAAAAACATCCGATCATTTATCTCAAAAAATGACATTTTACTTTGAATATCAAAATAACACCTCTTGTTGGAAAACCCTTTATCATTTCGGTTTGAATTACCCGTTTGATATTTGAGAAAAGCTACTTTGCACTAATTGTTCCACAGTTATTTCATTCTTTTATAAGATACGCTTAGAATAACTGTACATGGCATATTGTATATACATATGTATATATCGCTCACTCACTTCAAGAGTGACTTAACTCAAAATTTAAAATTTTTGATGTTGCCTTACAAAAATGCGAATTTTGCTAATGTCCATAAATTAATCTCAGCGAAATTTGGAATATAAGTAAACAACCATATTTCAGATTCAAGCGTTTTTTAATATCTTGTTTCATGTTACTTATCTTTTTATACGGACTTAAAGTTACACATCTTGGCAATTTTCAATTTTGAGTTATGTCACTCTTGAAGTGAGTGAGCTTTTGTGTATATAAATATTGTATGCCCAAAGCTTTGTTCCAAACTTTTATTGAATTGAGTGTTTAGAGTCGAGTCTGTGTCTGTTGATGTTCTGACTGTGTACAATATACATACCTACATATAATTCGTATATATCAATACTGATAATACCTATATATGTATGTATATGAGAAGAACGTGTCGAGAGACATATGGATGGATTGGCTGTTTGGGAATTATGATCACATAGAATGAACGAACGTCGAGCGTCTGTATGTACGTACCCGTGGCATCTTAATTTTGGTGCTGGTTCTGTGCTGAGAATACTAAACGAAGTTTCGTGGATCGTTCGTTGATATCTTCCGGATATGGTTTAGCAAAAATTCACTTGTCTGAGCAGAAACGCAGCACTTCTCAACACTGGATTTGTTTCCACAATAAAAAATTGCTATATCACTGGAGGAACACAACACAATTTGCTTTAGGTATACTCGTAATTTCTAAAAATTATTTTTAAAACTTTCTAATTTTTTTACAAAACAATTTTGATTTCTTTAAACAGTAAAGAGACGCAGGGCCACTATCACCGGTTAGGGACGGTTAAGATCTTTATGAGATTTCACGTGTACCTAAATTGTGTTTGCAAACAGGTTTTTGTTTTGTATTTTATGATGAACTATCAAGAGACTTGTAACACTTTTATTTTGTTTTTCTTTTGTCGTTTTTCGTTATTTTTTTGGTGGGGAATCTCGCAGGGAGGTGGGAGCAAATATCACAAAATCTTAAAATAAATCAATAACAAATTTGAAATTCTTTCTTTTTTGTTGTTTTATATACAAAAAAAAATACTTTTTCTCGTTTTGGAACGAAAAATGTTAAACTTTTTTTTTTAATTTTTAAATATGTACATATAAATTTATTTATTTATGTATTTTTGTTTTTTTTTCCGAGGGGGAATTCTTCTTGTATTTTGTTAAAGTTAGAGGTGACGCCGCGACCAACAAAAATAAACTAAACGCACACACAATTTTTGTACAACATTTCGCTGAAGAGCGAACGAAGCAACTTTGACAAAAACAACACACAAACACATTCATTCACTCTGTCGCGCTGTGCTTTTTCTCCTTTTGTTTTGTTGTTGTTTACTGCTTTTTAACGCTATGACGGGGAGTGGTATGATAAATTGCGAGAATATAGTGGATACTTAAAAACAAGTAAGAAAGTTTCGGTTGGGTAAACCGACATTGGTATATCCTCATTTAGTGAGATTTCTAATAACTACTAGTGTTTTTGTACCCGGCGTCAGCGTTTGCGTTGTGCGACTAAAGTGGCAAGTTGCTGTCCCATTTTCAAAAATCCCCTTTTCTGCCCCTTTTTAGAATTTTTTCTACTTTACTCAACCTGGAAAGTTTGTATGCCTTTTAAAATATACTATTCTTATTTTGTAGGTTTCGGAACATCAAGTATTGCTTACAAATATTTGGTTGTAGCGCATAAATAGAGAAGAGATAGACTCATAGTTTATTATATTATCTGTCCATCTGATAAAAGTGTAGGTCCCAAATATTAACCTATATTTACGAAAATTTAAAAAAGGTCATATTTTGGACCAGGGACGATCCCTATTTAAAAAGCGGTATATTTGTCCATTGTTTAATATAACCAATTTGATTTCTTGGCGACATGGGACATACCAAAACATGGACTGATATTCCCCAATGTTACTAGGGACGATTAGGCCCAATATAAACAAGTAAACATTCTTACATTTTAGCCAAATCAATTGAAAAATGCGTTTTCTAGATCGTCAAGAACTGACATCAAAGGGGACCTTTTTATGAAGGCTATACCAAACATGGACCGATATACCCCATTATAAATAGCGATCGTCCCTAGCCTAAGAAATGCATCTGTACCAATTTTTGTAAATATCGCTTCATATTTTCGATCTGCACTTTGATCACAAGAATATCGATTCAAAAAGTTATTGTATGCTTATCGGTATAATGAACTATCATATATCTCTTTGATTTTTTAGACGTTGCAAACAGATGCACAAAGACCTAATACCCTGGACACAGTGTGGTGTAGGGTAAAAAAACTTTAAAGAAGAAAAATACATTTTCTGAAGTTTGACCTCAATTTTTGCCCTCAATTTTCATTCAATATATTTTATTTTGAAGGTCATAACTCCTGCATACTAGGGCAACATTTTCTGGGAATTTGAGAAAGATCTAAATTTTCTTCTGGGACGCTTGAGAAAGAACTACCAATATTTATGTGCCTTTTAATGATTTTAATGGGTATTGTTGTTATTTATTGTTTGTCTGTGTTTTTGTTATTCGGTCAGAATTTATTCGGTTCCAGACCATAGGTTTCAGTTACTTTTTGTCTATTGCAAAAAAGTAATAGAAACAAATAAAAAAATTGGCAGAGAGTTTTAATTGCTTGGTAGAATTGACTGCAGTTTCGATAGACACCACTCTATCATCTTCAGAACTCAATAGCAATAATGTATGTCATTAACTTAAATCAGCTGAAGTACATATGGAAGCAGTTAATTGAATTTAACAAGAACTACTAACCAAACCTGCATTTTGCCGGTATTTTAACGATCTGCTTTTTTGTTATTCCATTTCCAGTTTAAACGAAATTGAATTGTATTTTAGTTGTAATGTGTATTTTAACACTTATGGTGTTTTCTTTTCTAAAAAAAAGGTATTGCCCTGTCAGAGAGCAGCATTTTAATAATGTCGCCTACACCCTCTTGTACTGCTGCATTTTTTATGGTCAGAATCGATAACAAAAATGCAAAAAACTAGCCTTTTAACTCACTAAAAGTAAACTAAAAACAAAGAATACTCAACGGCGCCGCCTAAATAAAGCATCTCAGCAAACTTCATTATAAAAAAGCACGGACACACGCGTGTATTTAGGCTATTCGCTCGACGCCGAAAAAACATCTGTTTTGTAGGGCAGCGTCCACCCCTTCGATTAAATACAGGGCTGAAACGATGCATTTTTGCCCCATGCAAGTGCGACATTTTTCACAAAAGAAAACGAAACCCTTTCACAGCGCAGCATTTATTTTACAATCGAAGACAAAAAGGCATTTTTGGGGCGAAATGCATAAAAAATGTAGCATTATTTTAATGAGCTGAGTTTTTTCCGTTGTTTTTGATTTGGTTTGCGACTTTTTTTTTGGAAAAATACCCTTTTTGTGCCACTTTTTTAAAAAAATCCCCTTTTTGTGCAACTATTTGAAATTTCTCTCAATTAGCTCTCAAAGGGGACTCAGTGGTCAAGGAGTCGACAATGGCATGGCGGAGAATCAAATGTTTTATTATACCATTGAATTTTTTTTATTTATTTATTAATCGAAAAAACCCGCAGCGGGATATACATTGATAGAACATTATTAAACATTAATTAGTCATAAAGTAAATTGAATGAAATAACAATGTAAATATTGATCAAAACTTAAACCTAACTAAAATGGAAAAATCTAACGCACTTTATTCTAAGCCAATGGAAATTATTGTCAGCGAGGCAACATACGACATTTGAGCGCAGGGATAAAAAGTAAGGCTAATAAGAAATATAATAAGTTACATATGGCCCAAGATGCGATGTAATCGGTTTAACGCGAGTCGACATTTTGATAACGCTCATGTTGACCACAACTTATAGAAATAGCTACATTGTGTTAGTCCTGAATCACACGAGGCAATTTTTTCCCAGCAAGTGTCAAAGTTTGTACGAGAGAGAGAGGCAAAGAGCTCTTTCCGCCTGCCTACGAATGACCATACGAATTTTTTGGCTCAATGTGAATTTTTAACACTTTTTCTATATTTTTTTCTGTATACCGTACGGAATAGAGTGCAGATATTGAAAAGGAGAAAAAAACAAACCTACCCGAAAAAAGTGGATCCAGTGCCTTAAAAATCGCAAAAATGTTCTGTTCTGCTTTATAATGCTCTGTTTTAATGTTGTTTTATATTATACGTATTATGATTACGTATATGTATTTCTGAATATTTTACTGACAGATATTTTATGACTTTGTGAAAATTTTTGCGATTTTTAAGACACTAGTGATTTAATTCTAATGTAGATCTTTCACATCAAGAGGCGTTTGCAGCCAAAATGTCGCACCTGCAAACTCTAGATGTTCCCATAGATGTCAGTATGACAAATGTACTTTTCTTCCGCTTTGTGAAAAAAATTTGCAAACTCTCTTGGATGTCTATAACTGAAATTGTCTTTGTATGAGTCAAAAATCAGCCGGTTAGTGCAGAAATTCGAAATAACGTGACAACATCCGTGAGTCTTCGTGTAAGTCGTTTGGCCGAAAATATTTTGCTGTGTGAGACATCGGACCGGACAGTACTTCTACGAAAAAGTGATGACGATAACGCTGATAAGGTGAACGTTATGGTGATATGATAACAAACTTTTCAATTAGATAACATGGTCGGGGACAATATGTGGTTTCAATAGGACGGTGTCCCCTGTTACACAGAGCATGATACAATGGCCCTGTTACAAACGAAATTTGCAGGACGTATTATCTCAAAGAACAACGGGGTCAAACGGTCACCGAGATTTTTCGATTTGACACCATTGGAATTTCTTCTCTGGGGTTAAGTGAAAAGTATGGTCTATGCCAATAATTCCGAGACGATTTCTGAAGTAAAGAATGAAACTGTGCCAAAAAGTCATGGATAATTTAGATCCGGAATCACTATCAATCGTAAACGACCCCATTGATTACGACCTTCCGGACCTAAAGATTACAGGAAAAACGTTATACTGAAACCAATTTAATCGTTAACTCTGTTAAGTAGTAGTCGATAGTTTATGTTCTAAATTGAATGTCTCTGAGGATGACGGTCGAAGGCAGTCGAAATATTGGAAACAAATAAAATTGGAACTATTTAAAACAACAAAACCATCGTTTCTTTAATAAACATCAATAACTTCATAATAACGGGTTTTCCAACAAGAGGTGTTATTTTGGTATTCAAATGCAATTTTTTTGAGATAAATGATCGGATGTTTATTTGATAATAAAGAGGAAGGTATGTCGTTAATAATGAAAAACAACATCAGCCAAATGGCCACCACGACCACGCTTAACAGGACCATATCCTTTTCATAAAATGTTCAATAACCAAATCGCAAAGTGGCTGCCCTATGTCCTCGATAGCCTCATGAATTCTATCTTTGAGGTCTTGAATCGACGCTGGGCTGTTGGCGTAGACCGTATCTTTCACGTGGCCCCAAAGGAAGAAGTCCCAAGGTGTTAAATCACAAGCTCTCGGTGGCCAATTGTGAACACCTCTTCGAGAGATAACACGGTCTGGAAACTTTTCCCGTAACAGAGCAATGGTTTCGTTGCTTGTGTGGCACGTAGGGCCGTCTTGTTGAAAGTAAACGTTGTCCAGATCAATACCATCCAACTCCGACCATAAAAAATCATTAATCATCTCTCGATAGCGCAATCCATTTACCGTAACTATCGATCCAACCTCATTTTCCAAAAAGTAAGGTCCAATGACCCCGCCGGACCATAAACCGCACCAAACAGTCACACGTTGAGGATGGCGAGGCTTCTCAACAATAACTCTTGGGATTGCCGAGCCCCAGGTGCGACAATTTTGCTTGTTGACGTAGCCACCGAGGTTGAAATGGGCCTCATCAGTCAAGATGATTTTTCGATGGAATTCCGGATCATTTTTATGCATTTCAAGGACCCAATCAGCAAAGACACGAGGTTGTTGATGATCGGCCGGCTTGAATTATTGTGTTAACTGAACTTTATAAGCCTTAAGACCCAAGTCTTTATGCAAGATACGATGTAATGACGTTTGTGGAATACCCAATTCCAAAGAACGACGAGGAATGGACAAACCTGGGTTTTCTTCAACACTTTGGGCTACAGCAGCTATATTCTCAGTTGTTCTTCAGCGACGTACACGGGTTTTATTCATCACAGCACCAAATTGTCCCAACAGCTCGAATTTTCGCACCAATTTCTGTATTGCGGTCCGACAAGTTGCTTCACGACGACCCAAAAATGCTTTAGTTTTGCGAACTGTTACTGCAAGATTTTCACCATTTTTGTAGTGAATTTTAATAATTTCAATGCGTTGTTGAATCGTTGCATTTTTTTGTAATGGCGTAGTTTCTACTTGTCAAATGTCAAAGAATAAAAGCTTAAAAAGTGACAGCTACCGAAATACCGGGTGATTCAAATAACACCTCTTGATGGAAAACCCTGTATAATTAAGGTCAACAATAAATAATTAACATATTTACAATATATAAAATTATAAGGTCTTCTTGCAATCGTCTGAACCGAAAATTCACCTATAGCTAACAATCTGGCATCACTTTGACATAGTTGATAACATTGTCAGAGCAGACTATCCATGATGAAATGACAAATCAAATTAAAATAAAAGCAACTACCAGCAGTAAAAACGGTTGTCAAATAAAGCAGTGTTGCCAACTCAAGTTGTGAACGTGTGAAAAAATAAATAAATAGGTCTTCGATTTCCTTCTATTTCACTTCAACGATTTTTCCGATTGTATAATAGAATGTAGTCCACCGTAGAGGGTACCGCCGTTCTTTCTAGTTTAATTATGTTTCATAGTATTATTTGTGAATTATAACTTGCAATCTGCTGATTTCTCAGAAAACTACTGTGAGAGAGCCAGTTATTTTTTATGAGGAATATTGAATATTTTATCGAAGCACAGAAATTTACCGCAGCAGTATTTAACCAAGCATATCATACTGCTTATTTACATATCATATTCATTCATTTCATTCTTCATTGACCACTGTATGAAAGAACATAATATCAGACAGTACGATGATTTCTAGACGTCTCCATTCGCCCCACCAACAAACAAATATATGTATGTATGTAGTATATACGTCTGCATGTAAATTAGACCGCATCGGTAGAAGGGGTCAATATACGAGTACATATATATGTACAGTATGTCAAGAAAGTCTTTTACATCGCTAAAACGTACCTTCTGATACACTTTTTGTATAAATAATTATCCCCTCACCAGAGAGAGGAGGGTATATATCATTTGCTACCAAACAAAACTGTAACACATCGAAGGAGTGACCTAAGACCCTAAGTAAGTTCGGCGGATATCCGTTTTGGGTCATTTTAAGTCGAATGAGCAATGTCTGTCCGTCCGTCCGTCTGTCTGTCTGCTGGCTGGTGCGCACGATAACTCTCGAAAGGAGTAACCGATTGACTTCAAATTTGGTATGTCATAATATTTTCTTCTATCTCCGGCTAAGTTCGAAGATGGGCGTTATTGGTCCACTCCGTCTAGTTCCTTCCCCACAAAGGGTTAACATTTAGTGAAATATTGATTATTTAATAACTTCTATACTACTTATTTGAATCCTCTGAAATTCTACACATAGTATTAGAGTATTAGTCACTATTATCTCGAGAAAAATGGGCGAAGTTGCCACATCCCTTTTGGTACCTCCAACACAAATGGACAATTTTGAACCAAAAGCTAAAAGCTTATAACATTATTACCAGTGCATACAAAGACTTGAAATTTTGTAGACTGTAATGGTTAAATAGTACCTACAATACAGTGAATAATCGACATTATTGCCACGCTCCTTTTGGTACCTCCCACACTAATGGACCATTTTGTACTAAAAGTTACCAGCTTATAACTTTAATACCAGTGCATACAAATACCTTAAATTTTGTACAGTGTAATGCTTTTATAGTAACTAGAGTCCAGAGAGAAATGGGCGTTATTGGCCCGCAGCTTTTGGTACCTCCCACACAAATGAGCCATTTTACACCAAAAGTTAACAGCTTATAACTTTAATACCAGTGCATATAAATACTTGAAATTTTGTACAGTGTAATGCTTTTATAGTTCAAAGAGTCCAGAGAAAAGTGGACGTTATTGGGGCGCCCCTTTTGGTACCTCTCACACAAATGGACCATTTTGTAACAAAAGTAAACAGCTTGTAACTTCAATACCAGTACATACTTTAAAGTTATTAAATGCAATTTCAATTGATAATAATTTAATTAAAACAAAAAAATAAATAAATTTACTAATATTTTTGGAGACTCAAGGTGAGGGGATTCATTAGTCGGTTACTTTCTTACTTGTTTTTTGTTAATATTTGTAAAAAAATAATAAGATTCTATCAATAAGTTAGCGAAATACTCCGATCTAGATTATATTTATGAAAAAAATTAAATACGACTCTGTTGTCGAACTTGCAGATTACATTATTCAATTTAACAAATTCTAATATAATTATTATTTATGGTAGTTTTTTTAACCTGAAAAAATTTTATGTCAAAACACTTTCCCAAATGTGGTGAAATGTTCATATTTTTGAAAAAAATTAATACTACTCTGTTGTCAAACTTGCAAATTACGATATGCAATTTAACAAATTCTAATAAAATAATTATTAATGGTAATTTTTTTTAACCTGAAAAAAAAATGATTGGTTGTGTGTTGCAATTATTAGCGGTATCCCTTCGTTCATGTGTTTTTCCTATTGAAATTGGTTGATGAACGTATTTTTACTTTGATTCCAAATGAACTAAAATAAAAATAACAACAATCATACGACCTAATGTACATCTAAATGATGATATAATGTCTACAGCTGTTTTCATTCTTCTTTGTTTTCACCAAAAGCACCAACAATAGCAAAATAGCCCACACAGCAACGGCGGCAAAACAACCATCGACAGAATCTTAAGAGCTAATAAATATCGCCGCGTAATAAAAATACAAATACACTCGTACGCGGGAATTAACTAACTGCCTTTGAATATTAGAGATAGAGAGAATGAAAGAGAGAATCCAAACACAATAATTCAATTAATTTAATGGGGAAAAGCGTTGCAAAAGTAGTGTCTCTCTGCTAAATAGTTGTGGAGCCCATCTCTCTCTCCATTACATTCACTTAATTCTCTAAATAAAAACATAGCAATAAATCTTAAAAATAAATACATAAATATTCTCTATATGAAAATCAATGTTTATAAATTTTATAAATATACTACTCAAGCTGCAGAGAGATGTTTTTTTATAGAGATCACTTAAAGTTTTTGTGTTGATGGACATCATCGCATTCTCATTCTCATATGTATATACTATGTACATATGTACATGAAATGTAAACAAATATTCTCGCCGATACCCCAAAACGTTCTTTCAGTAGATAAACAACAAATGAAAATAATACACTGTAGCGCAAAATTATTTGTCAACAAATATAGTAAGCAATTTTGTTAAAATTTTCTTACAGAAAATATAAAATTTAACATTTTTCAGGAAACTTACTATGTTCCCTTAAATAAAAGGGGAGTGAATTGAAGCTCAAGCACTTCTTTCTAAACATTTGGGGAAAATTTTGTTGATTCCCACCGAAGTCATGTTCGGATCTGTTAATTTGTGCGTGGAATTGCGCTAAACAGTAGATATTGCACTGGTATTCAAGTTATCAACTATTCTATTTTGGTATAATTTTAATATTTTGTGTGGGAGCTATCAAAAGAGGCTTGACAATAAATCCCATTGGAATGTATGTAGGTACTGTAAAAGTATTACACTGCACAAAGTATTTGTATATACTGTTATTAAAGTTACACATAAGCTATAAACTAACTTTTTGTACAAACAAACGGGCGAACAAGGCTTTAACGTCATAGAATTTTACGACGATAACTTATGCTGACAAGGTCGGCCATTTTGAATGTTTAGTTAATTTTTGACAGCTGTTGTGCTTGGATTTCTTTTAACTTGTCTTCGATTTTTATCTATTTCAGAAAATGGATCAAAGAATCTGCATCAAATTTTGTGTGAAAAACAAAATAAAGTGCGCTGACGCTTTCCGAATGTTGACTGTGGCATATGGTGAAGCTACCTTGGACCAAAGCAACGTTTATCGGTGGGACAACATTTTCTTAGAGGGCCGAGAAGATGCGAAGGACGAACAGCGTGCCGGACGCCCGAGCACGTCAACAACAGACGAAAACATTGATTGCAGGGGCGTGGTGCATTATGAGTTCTTGCCATAGGGTAGTACGGTCAATAAAGAATATTACCTGCATGTTATGCGCAAATTGCGCGAAGCAATCCGCCAAAAACGCCCGGATTTGTGGAAGAACAAGAACTAACTTTTGCACCATGATAACGCCCCTGCACACACATCGTTGCTTATGCGCGGATGTTTGACCAAAAACAACACAGTAATGGTGCCGCAGCCACCGTATTCCCCTGACCTAGCCCCCTGTGACTATTTTTTGTTCCCAAAACTGAAAAGGCCCATGAAAGGACGACGCTACGCCACGATTGAGGAAATAAAGACGGCATCGAAGGAGAAGCTGAACAAGATCACAAAAAATGATTATTTGAAGTGCTTCGAGGATTGGAAAAAAACGTTGGCAGAAGTGTATTATATCCGAGGGGAATTACTTTGAAGGGGACAAAATAGATATTCATGAATAAATAAATACTTTTTGAAAAAATATAAAATTCGTTATATTTTTTGAACATACTATATATATGGGCATTTCCAGCGATGCGGTCGGCAGGATTTTAATTATTTTTTTCCCCATAACTTCGTTGATATTGATCTTAGGATTATTATTGTTATTAACCAATTTGCAGTGTCTATTGAGATTAATAGCACTGTATTTATAGAATTTTGAAAAATATTTAGTTTGCATAAAAATCAACAAATGGAAAGCGTGACGGACGGCACAAAAAACAAGATTCTTGAGGTATATTGGGTGATTTAAAAATTTAGTTCTAAATAAAACGTCATTCAAACAGCCTCCACGACTTCTTCTGCAGAAACGAATTCGATGAACCCAATTTTCGAGCACTTTTTCCACTAAATCAAGTCGTATGTCATGAATGACACGTTCAATATTGACTTGTAAAGCTTGAAGAGAGTCTGGTTTATTTCGAAAGACTAATGACTTCAAATAACCCCACCAGAAATAGTCTAATGGTGTTAAATCACAACTTCTTGAAGGCCATTCAATATCACAATTGCTTGAAATAATCGAATCTCCCTACTTTTCTCGCAACAATTCAATTGTTTCATTTGCTGTGTGGCACGTAGCCACAATCGGTCAATGGCAAAATGATAGCTCTTAACGAGAGCTAAAATAGTCAAGGTCGTAGGACGACTGGAAAGTGCTTTTTGGATCAAAAAAAATGGACTTAGCATAATTTTCAAATGTGAACGGAAAATTTATTTTTGCTCTAGCTCCTTAACGGTACCTCGGATCGGGAATCGGACAATGGCAAAAAGATAGCTCTTAACAAGAGAATAGCTCATAGGTGTCAAGGTCATAGGTCGACTGAAAAGTGGACTTAGCGCACGAAAAGTTGCAATTTGAGAACGATAATTTTGATAATAAAACTGAATAATTTGTAAACGTTGTTCTTGCGTATATCTCTCCATGATGAAATTGTAAACACTACTGAATACAATGAAGAACAAATGACAGATCATGACATATTACAAATGGCCGAAACGTCACTTCAAAATCATATCATCCCTATTGGAAAACCCGTTATTAGAAATTGGGGTACCAGTCCAACTAGTTTTTTTTTTTGATATATGTAGCTCACATATAAGATTATTATATTTTATATTGACTTAAATTATTCCTTGTGAAAATTGACCATATCGGCCCATGTGTAGATACAGCTTCTGACTAAACTTTTTGGAGCCCTAAGGACCCAAATTGAGGCATATATCGTTATCCTAATTTCACCTTCTCTGAAAAAAATTGTGTGATTTGCGAACAAATAGCGGGTTTATAGCCAATTCAAAAAAGACGTAACTCATTTCAAAATACATATTCACATAAACTAAATAACGGGTGATCCAAGTAGAGATACTTTTTTCAATAGCCTTCTTTTGACAGATCACGTGTGAGTCGTGTCATGCTGTCATGTTATTTTTGTTAAGTATTGTTTTTCATTTCATCATGGAAAGACTTACGCCTGAACAACGTTTACAACCTTTCGACAACAAATTGACAGATTAATTAGTGTAATGTTATAACGGGTGATCCAAGTAGAGATACTTTGTCAATAGCCTTTTTTTGACAGATCACGTGTGAGTCGTGTCATGTTATTTTTGTTAAGTATTGTTTGGCATTTCACCATGGAAAGACTTACGCCGGAACAACGTTTACGCGTGTCATTCGCCAATTACCCGTCGAAATGCTCGAACGAGTCATCGACAATTGGACTCAACGGATGGACCATCTGAGACGTAGCCGCTGCCAACATTTGATAGACATAATCTTCAAAAAATAAATGCCAAAGAATGTTCTTTCAAATGATAATAAACAATCCCCATTCATTTTGAATTTTCTGTGTTTTTTCTTTAAAAAAGTAGGGAACCTCGAAATGGATCACCCTATACTACCAGTAGGCATTGCGTTTTTTATGTTGGAAACAAACGGAAACACATCTCATTTAAAAAAGGTGTACTGCGCGATAATTATCGGTTTTATAGGCGAACTACAAAAGGCGTAACTCATTTATTTAGTTAATCATTTCAAAAATATTTGAAAGAAAATGCCCTAACTGTCTAGAAGTAAACTCGCATTTATTTTAAAAAAATTAAAATAAAAAAGCCCTAACATAACTTTGTTAAAAATAACACAAAATAAAACAACATTTTAAGACGGTTTTTGTATTCGGGTTTTAATTCGAACTGCATTAACAAATTTTTAAAATTTATAAAGTTTTTTAATTTTGTTCCGTTTTTTCTTCCTCCTGTAAAAATTATCAAATGTCAGTTACAGCTTTTTTAAATTAGAGTGACGATATATTAATATTTATCAAATATATTCAAATAAAAGGTGGGTAGCATATACGCACATAACGCTATTTTGCACTGTTCTGTATTAAAACTGAGTTTCTTCCTCAGAAATAGATGACAGTTTTGCAAAATGTTGCAGACTTCTACGGATAACAATAATTTCAAATCACTAGTAAAATTGTTCTCCCTCTGCATTCCCGCACGGACATCAATGAATGAGATTAGTAAATACCGGAAAACTAAAATAAACTCACTGCGATAAGACTCGTTCATACGAATTTGGGTGAGGGGCAAACAACAGTGCCGGATTAAAATTATTCAGGCCGTTGTAAACACTTAAATCTCGATTCGGTAAACGAAGCCGTGAAATAGATTATAGCGTAACCGTAACGCTACCCGCATGAGCAGTAAATCAAAACAACCTGCTGTATAACTCAGATATTCATAACAAATATAATTAATTTAATTTATCTTACTTTAAAAAGTTATTTCATATTTTTTTCGTATACATTTCGTTCTTCATTGTTTTTTTAATCAGCAATTTGTAAACGCTCTTAAACGAACCGTCCGCATTAAATTTCACCAGGTTTCGTTATCAGTTTACTTTTCCTTATTCGTTGGCTTTTCGTCGACACCGATTTCCAAGACAGATTGAATATGTCGATTCATTACACTACGGGGACGTTACGGCTACATTTGTATAACTCAGCCTCTAATAAATATAATAAGAGTGGATTACAGAAGTACCTATGAAATTGAGGCAACGGAAAATGTCACCAAAAAATTTATAAATAAGATTTTTTTCAGTCGAGTAAAGACAATTAGAAAACGAAGAACTTTCTGAATAATTGTACTGAAAACATTGATATTGGATTTTGCCTTTTCCGTACCACTTATGTATACATACATATATTTAATTAAATTTTCCTTTCCTTACAATCCGTCTCTGGACACTTACTACAAAAGTTTAATGTTCATGCATATCGATTTTTATGAATACTCGTTTGCGAAGAACTTAAGTATATGTTTTTGCGTAAATAAATGTGTATCACTTTCATTCAACAGTTTCTTGACGACAATTCTTATTGATATTGATTTTTTTCTATATTTGACACAGAATGGAAGACACCAAATAAGGAATGATTTTACTCTCCATTTAAGAGATGGTCACCCTGTGCGGTGGCGTGGAATTTTGAAAATAATGGGATATAAGATAGCCATTTTTTAACCAGTCTACCAATATGAAACTTGGCAAAATTAACTGATAGGTATAGATAAGTTTAAGTCTTTTAACACCTTGTATCTCAAGCGTTCCTTGGAAGAAGTCTCTTCAATAACGTATTTTCTGAAAGCTTAACGCCGCTCCTACAAATGTGGAGTACATTGTGAAGCGATCTAACCAAAAGTTTTCAAGTTCTGGATTTATTACCACTTCTTTTGAAATCGGTCCAGCGTCAAGAAGTCAAGATGGTAGGGTCGTTCGTATGGGTTCTATAAAAAAGCCCAAACCAATGATGGCAATTTATGATGAGAATACCGATATGAAACTTGGTATGTTCTGACATCCCCTGTCATAAGTATCCCTTGGAAGAGGGAGCTTCAAGTGAGTATTTTCTAAAAGCTTAACATCCCTCCTGCAAATGCGGAGAACATTGTGAAACAACATGACCAAGAACTTAGAAGTTCTAGATTTATTACCACTTCTTTGGAAATCGGGCCCAGCGTCAAGAAGTCAAGTCGGCAGGGTCATTCGTATGAGACCCAAAACGTGAACCATTGATTACCATTTATGGTCTAAATTAAATACAATATTAGGGTGATCCATTTCGAGGTTCCCTACTTTTTTAAAGAAAAAACACAGAATGTTTTTTATCTTTTGAAAGAACATTCATTGGCATTTATTTTTTGAAGATTATGTCTATCAAATGTTGGTAGCGGCTACGTCTCAGATGGTCCATACCTTGAGTCCAATTTTCGACGACTCGTTCGAGCATTTCGATTGGTAACTGGCGAATGACACACGTGATGTTTTGCTCCAAGGCCTGAATCGAAGCGGGTTTGTCCGCATAAACTTTAGACTTTACATATCCCCACAGGAAAAAGTCTAACGGTGTTATATCACACGATCTTGGTTGCCAATCGACCGGCCCAAAACGTGAAATTATCTGCTCACCGAAGTGTTCTCTCAATAAATCCATTGATTGAAGCGATGTGTGGGAAGTGGCGCCGTCTTGTTGAAACCAAATGTCGCCGAGATCACGAGCTTCAATTTCAGGCATCAAATAGTCGGTTATCATGGCACGATAACGGTCGCCAACGGTTACGTTCTCACCGGCATCATTTTTGAAAAATTATGGACCGATGATTCCGGTACGTCGGATCGGGAATCGGTCAATGGCAAAAAGATAGCTCTTAACGAGAGATAAAATATTGCTCATGGGTGTCAAGGTCGTGGGCCGACTGGAAAGTGTTTTTTTTTGGATTTAAAAAAAATGGACTTGGCGCAATTGGCGAACGATTATTTTGATAATAAAACTGAATAATTTGTAAACATTGTTCAGGCATAAGTCTTTCCATGGTGAAATGCCAAACAATACTTAACAAAAATAACATGACAGCATGACACGACTCACACGTGATCTGTCAAAAAAGGCTATTGTAAAAATTATCTCTACTTAGATCATCCATTAGTTTCACCCTTTAGTACAAACAAAATTAAGGACCAGAATTAATACTTTTCCAGGATAATCAAGTATTAAGGACTTTTATATTGTGACCTCTTGTTACCACAAGGACAGACATATTTTTTTCAACTGTTTTGAAGAAAAGTACCAGAGGTTTTCATTGATATTAATATGTTCAAAATGTGTGGAGCGGTTAAGATAATTTTAAGGAATGGAAGCGAATACTGAAATATATTTTTGCGAAAGCGAATATTCCAAAGATGATTTTTGCGAATGCGAAAGCAAATTTAAAAATGATGCGAATAATTCGCGTGCGCATATGCGAATGCGAATATTCGTTACATCCATGGTATGAATCCCCCCGCAGAAGACAATAGATGAAATCATGACAGGACAGATAATTCTGCTATAACCCGGAAGAGAACGCAACCAGTCTGGCGATTCAAGTGAAATAAATCAATTAGCCACCGTTTTTTGTTGGTGCTTTCATTTACTCGGAGAGAACCAACACAACACTTTAGTGGCGGTGCGTGTCTAAAAGTAACAAACGTCCTCCACTGACCTAATTGAAAGTGGTCATAAAAAATGGATATTTATAGAGGTGGATTGCGTGTCGTCCAACTGTCCACAGACACCACATCACAGGGAAATTGTATTACATACGTAGCAAAAAACAGTCGAACAGACCAAAGGACGGACAGATTGCGGGCAATAAAAACATGTGTCTTCTATTGATATCCTTTTAATGGGTCATCGCTGTGGCGTTTGTTGTGACGCAAAAAAATAGTGTGTGTGCGGAGTGTTTAACCCAAAAATAATAAATAATAAGATATGTCATCCTGGAGTCAGGTACGACGAATAGAAATTTCAACGAGTAGGTCTTCAAAGAGTTAGGTTTTCCGCGGATTTCGGACCGATTTTCCCGAATTTTTTGAAATTGTCACAATTAAAAAATTAATATTAATCGATTAGTGTAAAAAAAGTTTAAACTATGTTCGCGGAAAACTGTTTTTTTCGCGTGTGACATTTCATTCCTATTCGTTCGTAACTGATAGATTTTGACGTTTCGTACGGACGGCACATCTGTCTAATTTAAGGTCTGTGGTTTAACTACAGTTCCAAAGGATAGTCAATGAATGAATGGGGTTTGAAATGAAAACTTATTAATGATGCATACACACACACACGCACACAAACAACAAAGCAGTTGCTAGATAGTTATAACTATTTACTCTTTTCATAAACTTGGCACTTTACAGTGACTCAAAGCTTTTAATAATGAAGAAAGGGAAAATCTTAAATAAAAGAAGAAAAGGAGGGAAAATGTAATATCTATAAATCAAAAAGAATCTTCTATAAATCAAAAATTATATCCGAATATTTGTAGCTTTGCGTCAATGTGTGGACATCCAATCCACACAGCGCCAACTAAGAGTAATAGTGACAATAACTTTAAGGTGGAACCAAATGTTAACAAGTCAGGGAACGCGAAGAGCGTAATCGGCGAAGAGAAACAGGGATGTACTGCCTAAGGAAAGCAGAAATAACCAATTCAGAAAATTTTAAGCTAAATATTGCTAAACATGTTTGTTCGTTATTTTAGGAACAGGTTACGGAGGCTCTAGTAAAACCATTTAAAGAAAGTTTCCCCTCTTCTGACGGGACACTGCCTGATCGGCGAACACGGCAGGAGATTGGGTATTGAGACCAATGTCTTCTGTAGGAGCTTTGGTGATGAGAAAGAAGTGGAGAGCATTGAGCAGTTGCTATGCGACTGTCCTGCTTTTATTCCTACAATCGATAACTTTGTCTATCAAACAAATTGGTTTCGATGAGGGGCCTTTCAGACCGTAGTAACACAAGGGACCTAAACTAGTCTATGTGAGCTGGTAACGGCTGCTACCCTAACCTAAACCTTCGATAAGGGACATTTGAGCACGTGGTGAGTCCATTATAACGGGTTTTCTAACAAGAGGTGTTATTTTGAATCACCCGATACTTCGGTAGCTGTCACTTTTGAAGCTTTTATTCTTTGACATTTGCCAGGTAGAAACTACGCCATTACTAAAAATGGAACGATACATGCTTCACCAATGCATTGAAATTATTAAAATTCACTACAAAAATGGTGAAAATCTTGAATTCGTGAAAATCTTGAAAATCCGGAATTCCATCGAAAAATCATCTTGACTGATGAGGCCCATTTCCACCTCGGTGGCTACGTCAACAAGCAAAATTGTCGCATCAGGGGCTCGGAAAACCCAAGAGTTATTGTTGAGAAGCCTCTCCATTCTCAACATGTGGCTGTTTGGTGCGGTTTATGGTCCGGTGGGGTCATTGGACCTTACTTTTTCGAAAATGAGGTTGAATCAACAGTTACGGTGAATGGATTGCGCTATCGAGAGATGATTAATGATTTTTTGTGGTCGGAGTTGGATGGTATTCATCTGTACAACGTTTACTTTCAACAAGATGGCGCTACGTGCCACACAAGCAACGAAACCATTGCTCTGTTACGGGAAAAGTTTCCGGACCGTGTTATCTCTCGAAGAGGTGATCACAATTGGCCACCGAGATCTTGTGATTTAACACCTTGAGACTTCTTCCTTTGGGGCCACGTGAAAGATAAGGTCTACGCCAACAGCCGAGCGTCGATTCAAGACCTCAAAGATAGAATTCGTGAGGCTATCGAGGACATAGGGCAGCTACTTTGCGATTTGGTTATGGAAAATTTCATGAAAAGAATATGGTCCTGTAAGCGTGGTCGTGGTGGCCATTTGGCGGATGTTGTTTTTCATTATTAACGGCATACCTTCCTTTTTATTATGAAATAAGCATCCGTTCATTTATCTCAAAAAATTACATTTTTCTTTGAATACCAAAATAACACCTCTTGTTGGAAAACCCTTTATATATAAATATAGATATCACCGGTACCGATATTCGTACTAATTATCAAAAAGATTGGTAACACTAGGGACCTACTTTGATCTATGTGAGCTGGACAAACCGTCGTCGCCCTAACCTAAATCTATGTTGCCCTCTTCGAGAAAGGAAATCGGCTTATGAGAAACCCGGGTAGAACAGCCACATTAGAGATTATAATGGGAATTCAACTAATTGACTTACACAGTACAGCATTTGTCAGCTCATTGATTTGGGACTCAATTCTGAGAATTGGACGTGAAAGTAGCCCTCAAAAAAAGAACTTCTGCATCATTCGTTTAGTCTAGATGGCTCAATTTATAATTTAATGGCCATACGCATTTTTGTGCTCAAGGTGGATTTTTAGCACTTTTTCTATATTTTTTTCGGTATATCGGAGGCGGAAGCAAAGTTGTAGATATTGAATAGGAGAATAATAATGCGGAACAAACCGCAACCGGAGATAGGTCACCTGTCGATAAAGGTGTCGTTATTAACTTACCTACCTTGACGGAATGACAGAAAGGTAATGTAAGGTTCTACAATATAAATGTTTTATCTGCCATGAGACTGACATGGAAGCCTCTCTTCGCTTACGTAATGAAGCAACACAGGATGGAAAGTAGAAAGCTAATCAACAAAGTCAAAAAAGGAAAAAAGTACCACAAAGCTGGGAGAAATATCAAACACGTACTAGAACCTTTAAAAGAGAGTGCAGAAAGGCAAAAAGGAAGTCCTGGACGGATTTCCTGTGAAGAACTGGATGACATTAGCGAAGCCCCTAAACTCCACAAAGTCCTGTCCAAAGACCCCAGCATACCAGATTTCCTCATGGGTCCAGATGGACTACTCACGGAGATCAGCCAAGAGACTCATTTTACGCAGGTAAAATTCCTCTGGCGTTCTTTGAGAAAATTTCCTGAAATTCTTTATACAAAACAGTATCTCGAATATAAATATCTTCATATTTGGTCCAATTCTGACAACCATTTGAAACAAGAAAAAATTTTGTATCCTGTGAAAAAATGTCCTGAAGTTCTTAAAAATTAACTGCACATCAAAAAAATATATACATTCATATTTGTTCAACTCTGGCAACAATTGAAAAAATGCTTCTTTCAGTTGGGAGGCATAAGCGTAGGAAGGGGGTGGCTGGGGTGGTCTAGTACCACCCCAGTTTTTTAGCCCACCCCACAGATATTTCAGTTGGATTTTTTAATTTTATCAATTCCAATCATCTATCAATTTTACAGTTACTAATAACAGAAATAATATGAATTTTTGCAAATTCTGTAACAAATCTAAAAACTCAAAGGTTTGCAATCAATTTGGAAGTAGAAGAACGATTCTTAGGTTTCGTAGATAGTTCTGTAAGCAGATATGCCAATTCTTTACTTAAACTGATTTTTTTTTGGAAAAATAAGATTCGAAATGTTTTAATAATTGGAAGTCTTATAATGGTGCAAATGTCATGTGTTTTAAATCCCTGCGAGGCATACAAATTAAAATTGGGTAATTGTCGACTCCTATTCGATCATACATCATCATCAAAATTTGTCAATGCTGTACATATTTCCAAACCAGGAAATCATATGGATTTCAAAAGAATATGAAATGTTCTACAAATAAAATATTTGGAAGTAAAACTAAAAAATAGTTTAGAGTAGGAAGCAAGTGCATCACGACACAAAAATACAGTGGATGCTTTGGGATTATTAAATATAATCACTAAACCTGAATCCGTTATGAATCTCCATGTACGAGTATTTAACACTGATCTACAAAACATAAATAATTTAAGCAAATATCTTCAAACAACAAATGCAAGGCTCGGAGAGGCATACTGAACGGTTACGGAACTATCGAGAGATTTGTTAAGAGCTTTCGGATTTGATTAAAAGAAAACACATAAAATTTAGAGAAATGTATGAAATTTTAGTTTGAGTCGAGAACGGTCTATATAATCCAATGTTTAAAGACGATTTCATGTAAATGTTGACCGCGGCTGCGCCTCAAATGGTTCATACGCTGGGTCCAATTTTGGCATACTCTCTCCAAAACATCGGCCGGTATCTCACGAATAAATTCTTCAATATTGGCTTCCAGTGCGTCAACCATTGAGGATTTGTCCCTACAGACATGAGCCTTTACGTAGCCCAACAACAAATAATCTAAAGGCGTTAAATCGCACGATCTATGCGGCCAATTGACCGCCCCCAAAGTGAAATAAACTTAAATAATCTGCAAGCGTTGTTCGTTTGTAAGTCGATTCATGGTTATATTATAGAGCAAACTGAACATGTTTGACATTAACTTGTTACACGAAAACAGCTGAGCGGCCAACAAAACGCTTACCAAATTTGTTTCGGTTAATTCAACATTAGTTAAAGGTCAATACGAGGGCGGTTCGGAAACTTCTTAGCCTAGCACAAAAAGCGCGGTATAAACAGACAAAAGTTAAGTGTTTTGGAAACTTCCACCTCTGCTATGAACACATGTTAAATTTTGTTTCGATCTGGCAACTCCTTCATATAGAAACAGGTGTTCACAAAAGACGCATCCGCGATTTTTTTACAATGGAAAAATTAGAAATGCGTGGTGTCATTAAATATTTACATAAAAAAGGTTTATCGGGACAAGAAATTCATAATGATATGGTGAATGTGTTAGGTGAAAGTGCTCCTTCATATGCAACAGTAAAAAATTGGGTTGCTGAATTTAAACGTGGTCGTACAAGCATTGAAGATGAACCACGTAGTGGACGTCCAAAAACAGCAACAACAACAGAAATTGTAGCCAAAGTGCATAATATGGTATTAAATGATCGACGAATAAAAGTGCGTGAAATAGCTAATATCATGGGCATCTCAAATGATCGAGTCCATTTAATTTTGCATGAAGAACTACAGATGAAAAAGCTTTCTGCAAGATGGGTGCCGCACTTGTTAACAGTCGACCAAAAACGCATAAGAATGAACATTTTTCAAGCTTGTTTGGATCGTTTTAAGCGAAATGAAATGGATTTTAAGCGTCGTTTCAAAACTGTTGATGAGACATGGATCCACCACTATACTCCAGAGACAAAAGAACAATCCAAACAATGGACTGAAGCTGGAGGAAGTGCCCCAAAGAAGGCAAAAACAATTCAATCGGCTGGTAAGGTTATGGCAACGGTTTTTTGGGACTTCAAAGGTATTTTATTGATTGACTATCTGCAAAAGGGTAAAACAATAAATTCAGAGTACTATTGCAACCTTTTGGATCAATTAAATGTACAAATTCGAGAAAAACGTCCTGGCTTACAACACAAAAAAATAATTTTTCATCAAGACAACGCACCAGCGCACAAGAGTATTTTAACAATGGCTAAAATCAACGAATTAAAGTACGAGTTGCTTGACCACCCACCTTATTCTCCTGATTTAGCTCCCAGTGACTTTTACCTGTTCCCAAATCTAAAAAAAATCCTTGCTGGCAAGCGTTTTACCTCAAATGAAGATGCAATTACAGTTGTAAACCACAGTTTTGAAGACCTTGAGGAAAACTATTTTAATCAAGGGATAGAATTGCTAGATTAGCGTTGGACTAAGTGTATTGAAGTTTCAGGAGATTATATTGAAAAATAAAAATATTTCTGAAAAACTAACTAGAATTTATTGATGATTATAGAAGTAACCTGCAAATTGATAAGGAATCGCTAATTGTAGAAACGACAATAAGCCAATCAGAGAAAGAAATAGTTGATAGAAATACATAAAATGTTGAATTAAAACATGACTAAGATCTACAATGATCCAAGATCCATTTTGAAATTGACCATTTAAAATATCAAAAACGAAATAGTAAAATTGTTAGTGATATTCTTTTTTTTAAAGAGTAGAATAATTAATATTTTATTATTATTATATTTTATTCCATACTACTATATTTTATGTTCATTATAAAATATTTAATTCCTCTTTAATTAATTAATAAAATTATTAGTATTAATTGTTTTTAAACAATTGTTGTTTATAAAGACCGAATTCATGTTTATGTAAAATATTAATTTATCATAGAAAGGTTGTAATAAATCTGAATATGAATTAATTTGTTACTTTTCGTTGACAATTTCATCCGCGAATAATTTTAAAGCATAAAAACAAACTTTTCTTCTTGGGGCTATAGCCCACCCCAGCAGAAATCCATTGCTACGCCAATGTTGGGAGGTGGGCGTTAGACGTATCCTTTGAGACAATTTTCTGAAATTCTACAGAACTATTGGTTATACACAGGACACAAATCGTGCCAAGTTTGGTTAAAATCGGACTATAATTTAATAATGACGCACTCTTTTCATTTTCATTCATTTAAATTTTCACCAATTTAAAAAATTTAACTTTAATAAAAATCGCAGTTTTATACAAAATTTTCTTAAAATTGGAATTTTTAAAAAATTTTAATAAAATTGACTTACTTTTTCTCAAAAATTTCATCTTAAATTACATTTTGCTGTAAAATGTCTTCAAAATTGTTTTGTCTATAAAATTTCGTCAAATTTTTTTGGAAAGTTTGTCGAAAATACATTATTAAAATCGTTTTTTTTAGAAAATTATGCTAAAATCCAATTTCTTAAGAAAATTTCGTCGAAATTGCATATTTCTAGAAAATTTCTTCGAAAATTATCTTTTCTATAAAATTTCATGAAATTGCATTCTTTTAGCAAATGAGTGAACAACAGCAAATGCATTTTCATTTTTTTTTTTTAGAAAAATGTGAAATTTTTCCCAGTAATGCAATTTCGGCGAAATTTTCAAGTTTAACAATTTCAACAACATTTTTTATGAAAGCGATTCCTACAAAACTTTTTGGAAAAAATCTAGAAAAATGCAATTTTCAGGGAATCTTATTCAAAATGTTATTTTGAAGAAATTAAAAATGTTATTTTTGAATCTAAAAATTTGCAGAAATATTAAATTTTAACAACATTTTCCAAAGAATTTTATTTTTTTTTATCAAAATGAGAAATTTTGTTGAAAAATGCAATTCTGACGAAATATTTATGTAAAATGCAATTTCAACGAAATTTTTTTAGGAAAATGTAATTTCAACAAAATTTTTTAGGAAAATTCAATTTCTCGAAAATTTCTATAAAATTGCAAAATGTTCTAAGGAAATGCTCTTCAGTGGATTAGTTAGTTTATTTTTTTTAGTGGAAATTACATTTCTATAAAAAATTTCAGCAAAATAAAATTTTCATGTAAAAGTTTAAACAAAATTGAATTATGTATTCCCAAAAATTTCATCGAAAATTAAATTTTTCTCTAAAATGTCTTCATAATTTTTTGTTTTGTATAAAATTTCATCAAATTTGTTTTATTTGTTTGTACGTTTTCTCAAAAATTTCATCTTAAATTACATTTTTCTGTAAAATGTCTTCAAAATTGTTTTGTCTATAAAATTTCGTCAAATTTTTTTGGAAAGTTTGTCGAAAATACATTATTAAAATCGTTTTTTTTAGAAAATTATGCTAAAATCCAATTTCTTAAGAAAATTTCGTCGAAATTGCATATTTCTAGAAAATTTCTTCGAAAATTATCTTTTCTATAAAATTTCATGAAATTGCATTCTTTTAGCAAATGAGTGAACAACAGCAAATGCATTTTCATTTTTTTTTTAGAAAAATGTGAAATTTTTCCCAGTAATGCAATTTCGGCGAAATTTTCAAGTTCAACAATTTCAACAACATTTTTTATGAAAGCGATTCCTACAAAACTTTTTGGAAAAAATCTAGAAAAATGCAATTTTCAGGGAATCTTATTCAAAATGTTATTTTGAAGAAATTAAAAATGTTATTTTTGAATCTAAAAATTTGCAGAAATATTAAATTTTAACAACATTTTCCAAAGAATTTTATTTTTTTTTATCAAAATGAGAAATTTTGTTGAAAAATGCAATTCTGACGAAATATTTATGTAAAATGCAATTTCAACGAAATTTTTTTAGGAAAATGTAATTTCAACCAAATTTTTTAGGAAAATTCAATTTCTCGAAAATTTCTATAAAATTGCAAAATGTTCTAAGGAAATGCTCTTCAGTGGATTAGTTAGTTTAATTTTTTTAGTGGAAATTATATTTCTATAAAAAATTTCAGCAAAATAAAATTTTCATGTAAAAGTTTCAACAAAATTGAATTATGTATTCCCAAAAATTTCATCGAAAATTAAATTTTTCTCTAAAATGTCTTCATAATTTTTTGTTTTGTATAAAATTTCATCAAATTTGTTTTATTTGAAAATGTTGTAATTATATAAATTATATTAAAAGTTCGTTTGTTTCTAGAAAATTATGTCGAAATTTAATTTCTCTAGAAAATTTCGTCGACATTCCATATTTCTAGAAAATTTCTTTGAAAATTATATTTTCTATAAAATTTTATTCAAAATGCATTGTTTTACATTTTTCATCAAATTTTTTAGAAATTTTTTTCGACGTAATTTTTTGAAGGAATTGCCAAGAAAATATTAAATTTAACGAAATTTTGTAGAAAAATAAATTTCAACAAAAATTTCTAGCAAAAAAGCAATTTTGAAGAACTTTTTATAAAAAAAATATTATATTGAAGAAATTTAATTAAAAATTTTTGGAAAACTGCAATTTTAACAAAATTTCCAGAGAAATCAATTTCAAAATTTTTTTTAACAAAATGAAATAGTTTGCAGAAAAATGAAGTTTCGACGAAATTTTCCAGTTAAATACAATTTCAATGATGTTTTTTTAGAAAATTACAATTTCAACAGAATTTTTTATAAAAAGCAATTTCTACAAAACTCTTTGGAAAAATTTAATTTCTAGAAAAATGTAATTTTGAGGCTTTTTCCTTCAAAACGTTATTTTGAAGAAATCCAAAATGTTATTTTTGAATCTAAAAATTGCACAAATATTCACTTTTAACAAAATTTTCCAAAGAAATACAATTTTCCTTTTTATCTATACGACAAATTTTGTTGAAAAATACAATTCTGACGTAATTTTTAAGTAAAATAAAATTTCAACGAAATTTTTTAGGAAAATGTAATTTCAACAAAATTTTTTTAGGAAAATTCAATTTCCCGCAAATTTCTATAAAATTGCTTGATGTTGTCAAAAAAGCATTTTTTCTTTGAAATTTAATAGAAATCGCTGTTTTATAAATTTTTTTGTCAAACTTGAAATATTTAAAAAATTTAATTATGTATTTTCCAAAAAATCCATCACATTTTTCTATATAATGTCTTTAAAATTGATTTTTCTTTAAAATTTCGTCAAAACCCCATTTTTTTTAATTTTCTAGAAATTACATATACATATTATTAAAATGAAAATTTTTGGGAAATTTTTCAAAATTTTATTTTAAATGCGAAATTTTGTTGAAAACTGCAATTCTGACGAAATATTTAAGTAAAATACAATTTCAAAGAAATTTTTAGGAAAATGTAATTTCAACGAAATTTTCTAAAAAAATTCAATTTCTCGGATATTAAATTAAAAAAAATTAAATTTCGGTTAAATTACAATTTCAACGATTTTTTAGGGAAACTAAAATTTCTGGAAAACATTTTTAAGACATTTTTACAAAAATTTTTGAAAAAATTAGTTTCTAGAAAAATGCAATTATAAGGCGATTTTCTTCAAAATGTTATTTTGAAGAAATTCAAAATGTTGTTCTTGAATCTAAATATTGCAGAAATATTCAATTTTAACAAAATTTGCTATAGAAATGCAGTATCAAAATGCGAAATTGTGTTGATAAATGCAATTCTGACAAACGTTTTTTATATTTATTGGAAAATGCTTTTTATATAAAATTTCAGCAAAATTAAATTTTTATGCAAATTACGATATTGTTTCACAGATATTCGCAGTTTTATAGACAATTTTTGTCAAAAATGGAATTTTTAAAAAATGTCGAAAAAATTCAATTATGTATTCTCAAAAATTTCATCGAAAGTTACGTTTTTCTATATGTCTTCAAAATTGATTTTTATACAAAATTTCGCCAAAAGTGAATTTTTTTAAAATGTTGTAGTAAATACATTATTAAAATGTAGATTTTTCTAGAAAATTATGTCAAAATTCCATTTCTCTAGAAAATTTCGTCGAAATTGCATTTTTCTAGAAAATTTCTTCGAAAATTATTTTTTCTGTAAAATTTCATTGACATTGCATTTTTCAGCAAATTTCGTTGAAATAACATTTTTTACATTTTCACTACATTTTTTTTTGAAATATATGATTCCGACGTAATTTTTTGATGGAATTGTCAAGAAAATTTTAAGGCGGCCGGAAGTTGGGCCCCAAGAAAATGCACCCCAAATTGAAAATGAAATTGCGCCCCAAATTTGGGGTCCATTTTCGTTTCAAAAACTAATTAAGGAAATTACACCCCAATCAATAAAACAGCATAAAATGAAAATAAGCCCCAAAAAATCTAAGAAATGTTTTCTTCCTAAATCTGCGGAGTACGTAATAATACACGTATAAGAACCTATTTTCTAATTATAAATCTTTTCCTGTGCGGTCGGCCTACGGCCTGCGGCCTTCGGCCTCTGTTTAAGACTTTCTCCTATGGACAGGATCAAAAGTTGGCAACGTGGAGCAAATCTTTTATGCGTAGCCTCTCCTGTTTCTAAATTTATAGATGACAATAAGCCCCAAACAGCAGACAAAAAATGAAATTAAACCCCAAAAATCAGACAAAAAATGAAAGTAAGCCCCAAAAAAAATTGTTGTTGCTTGACATGTTATTTTTTGGGGCCCATATTCATTAAAATGTTGGGGTGTATTTTCCTGGGGCCCAATTTCATTCCGCCAAATTTTAATTTTAACGAAATTTTCTAGCAAAAAGGCAATTTTGATGGAATTTTTGTAAAAAAAACTTATTGAAGATATTAAAAAAAAATTAGAAAACTGCAAAATTAACAAAATTTCCAGAGAAATCAATTAAACATTTTTTTTACTAAAATGTAAAATTTTTCGTAAAATTGAAATTTCGGTTAGATTTTCAAGTAAAATTCAATTTCAAGGATTTTTTAAAAAACTACAATTTAAAAAAATTGTATTTATAAAAAGCGATTTTTACAAAACTTTTTGGAAAAATTTAATTTCTTGAAAAATGCAATTTTGAGGGAAATTTCTTTAATCTGTATTTTGAAGTAATTCAAAATGTTTTATTTGAATCTAAAAATTGCAAAAATATTTATTTTTTAAACAAAATTTTCTAAATTTTATTTTTTTATAAAAATGCGAAATTTTGTTGAAAAATGCAGTTCTGACGAAATTTTTAAGTCGAATACAATTTCAACGAAATTTTTTAGAAAAATGTTTTCCAATTTTCCCAAAAAAAAATTCAATTTCTCGGATATTTCTATAAAATTGCAAAAATGTTCTAAAGAAATGCAACTTTATTTTTTTTAGTAAAATGCGAGATTTTTTTTAGTTAAATTCAAATTTTACGAAATTTTTTAAAGAAATACAATTTCAATGAAATTTTCTAAACAAAAAGCAATTTAAACCAAATTTTGTTGAAAAATTAAATTTCGAAGAATTTTTTTTAGAAAAATTCAATATCTTTGATATATAATTATGAAAAATAAATTGCATTTTTTGTAAAATTTTGTAGAAAAATTTTATTTTAACGAAATTTTGTAGAAAATGCAATTTTCTAAACAAATTGCAATTTCAATGAAAGTATGTAGAAAAATTTAATTTTGAAAAATTTTCTAGAAAAATTCAATACCTACGAAATTTTCTAGAAAATGTTATTTTAACGAAATTTTGTATAGAAATGGAATTCCGGGTAATTTTTTAGAGAAACGAAATTTTTTAGAAAAATTCAATTTCTCGAAATTTTGAAAAAAAATTATAAATTTGATGAAATTTTCTATATACTTAAATTTTTCATTAAATGTTGGAGAAAAATGCAATTCCGAGGTAATTTTTTAAAGAAATGAAATTTCAATGTAATTTTCTAAACAATTGCAATTCAATGATATTTTGTACAAAAAGTAATTTCGAAGAATTTTCTAGAAAAATGTAATATCTAGAAAAAGTTATAAAAAAAATATAATTATGATAACATTTTCAATAGAATTTCATTTCTCATTAAATTTTCTAGAAAACCTTAACGACATTTTGTAGAGAAATTCCATTTTAACGATATTTTCTAAAGAAATTTCAATTTTAATGAAGATTTCGAGCGCAATGCAATTTAAAGAAATTTTATTTTATTAATCATATAAAAAAAATAAATATAATTTCGGCAGTGGATTGTTTAAATGGTTGTGGGGAACTGCATGGTTTAAAGGGTTAGGAAGCCCTGCTTTATAGCGTTTTAGATATTGATCCACCGTCCTATGGTGGAGGATATAAAAATAACACCAATTTGGGTTTTTTGCAATATCTGCCGTACTGAAAATTATTATACCCTACACCACACTGTGGTACAGGGTATTATAAGTTTGTTTCACGGCAGATGTTTGTAACACCTTAAAATAACACAGCTAGACCCACCTTAAAGTATACCGATCGACTCAGAATCACTAGCTGAGTCGATTTAACGATGTCCGTCCGTCCGTCCGTCTGTTCATGTAAAGTTGTTCGTCGACTACAGGTCGCAATTTCACTCCGATCGTTCTGAAATTTTGCAGTTTAGAGTATTTCGCGGCTGTTAAGATCGCTATTGAATTTGGTTGAAATCGGTTCAGATTTAGATATAGCTCCCATATATATCTTTCGTCCGATTTGGCCCTTTAGTCTTATAGAAGCTGTATTTTACATCCGATCGTTTTGAAATTTAGAATGGTAGAGTTTCTTGATCCATGAACCAACATTGCTGAATTTGAAGAAAATCGGTTAAGATTTAGCTATAGCTCCCATATATATGTTTCGTCCGATTTGGCCTTTTAGTCCTATAGAAGCTGTATTTTACATCCGATCGTTTTGAAATTTAGAATGGTAGAGTTTCTTGATCAATGAACCAACATTGCCGAATTTGAAGAAAATCGATTCAGATTTAGATATAGCTCCCATATATATCTTTCGTCCGATTTGGCCCTTTAGTCCTATAGAAGCTGCATTTTACATCCGATCGTTTTGAAATTTAGAATGGTAGAGTTTCTTGATCCATGAACCAACATTGCCGAATTTGAAGAAAATCGGTTAAGATTTAGCTATACCTCCCATACATATGTTTCGTCCGATTTGGCCCTTTAGTCCTATAGAAGCTGTATTTTACTTCCGATCGTTTTGAAATTTAGAATGGTAGAGTTTCTTGATCCATGAACCAACATTGCCGAATTTGAAGAAAATCGGTGCAGATTTAGATATAGCTCACATATATATCTTTCGTCCGATTTGGTCCTTTAGTCCTATAGAAGCTGTATTTTACATCCGATCGTTTTGAAATTTAGAATGGTAGAGTTTCTTGATCCATGAACCAACATTGCCAAATTTGAAGAAAATCGGTTAAGATTTAGCTATAGCTCCCATATATATGTTTCGTCCGATTTGGCCCTTTAGTCCTATAAAAGCTGTATTTTACATCCAATCGTGTTGAAATTTAGAACGGTAGAGTTTCTTGATCCATGAACCAACATTGCCGAATTTGAAGAAAATCGGTTAAGATTTAGCTATAGCTCCCATATATATGTTTCATCCGATTTGGCTCTTTAGATCCAATCGTTTTTATACCCTACACCACACTGTGGTACAGGGTATTATTTAAGTATAAAATGTCCCAAAAGTAAATTTATGTAAACAATTTATACATGAATTACAAAATTTATATATCAGAGTTATTCAATATTACGAGAGTGGTGTAGGGTATTATATAGTCGGCACCGCCCGACTTTAGCCTTTCCTTACTGGTTTTTCAGTTTATCTTGCAACATTTGTATGCATGATAAATGTTTTTTAAAATTTAAAATCACCAATAACCCTTCCATAAGTGTGGATAGTCTCTTTTTTAGTTGGGTTTGCTGTGTAAGAAACGGCAGCTTTGTGTTCAGTTTTATTCGAAATTCCTCCATTGTGGCATCGAGTCAAATTTTTATTTTGCCTAAATCTTACCTTTTTATCATGCATATTATTGTTGTGATCATCGGCTGGGGCCACAGCAGCTGAACCATTCATTATGGGTTTCTTGACTTCCGGAACAAAGGAGAACTCATAACTGTCGCTGCCACCCCAACTGCTCAGACAGTTGTCCTTGTCCACATAGGTGCTAATGTTCTTCTTGGTGATGATCTTTAAAATTTCTATAGCTTTTTCGGGCAAAAGAGCTTTGACAATTTTAAAGGCAGCTGAAAACAAAATAAAATAATACGATTTAATTTAGAAACCTTCAATTGCATATTCCACCATCATACATACCATTCAGCACCCAAGCCATCTCAAATACCAAAATATAATTCAGGGCATTGGGATAGTACTGTTTAAATGTCTCAATGATCATTTTAATGAACTCCAAATCCATATTCGATAATCCCGTGCCGTCCATGTCAAAGAAGACGGTTATCTTTTCCAAATGCTTCTCACGATGAATACGTTCCACCCAATAGACGAGTACTTTGAGAATTTCATTCATATCCTTTGCGCCTCTAATGTGTTTTTTGGTCTTGAATATCAACAGCGGTTTGCCATCGACGTCATAGTTGTGTGGAAAGATGACACCATCCTGGAGATAGTCCAATCGTACATTTGTCTCGTTCAAATCATTTGCCCCGAATTGCTTGCGCCAAATACATGTACTCCATAGCTTATCGAAGGACATCTTCATATCCAGATCGTACATTTCCAAGAAACGTGTACACCAGAGATCATCGTTACGCACACGATCGATATCAACGGGATGGAAATCGACTGAAAATAGCGAGTGTTGAAATAAAAAATTATTAGAAAAAATTGTGATGTCATAGAGGAAAGGTGAAAGAAAGAAAGCATCTTTCATAATTAAAAATTCTAATGGAAAATGTTTCTTTTGTAGAGAATGCACGATGTTAATTGTGAGTCACACGTGGCGAGTCGTAGCGAGCATTTGACCGAGATTTTGTTTCACACATAATTGTCATAGATCCTTCTGTCATAATAAAAAATGTTAAGATAATTCTCTGAAAACTTTTTGTTTTATTTACCATTAACATCGTACGATTAATATGGACAACCGTGGCAATTTTCAAAACAACCATCCAAACGTTATACAAATTGCCGAAATTTTTAGTTGTTGTCTTTGAGAAAAATATTCTTTTTTGTATTTTTATGAAAAATCAAAAGGTTTCACAGCTTAGCAGGTTTTGTTTGTTATCTTTGTAATTTCCATAAACACTAACAAAAAAATAAAATAAAACAAATTAGGTCTATCCATAGAGTCTTATTTCTGCTTCAGATTTGGTATAGCACAGAGGTATTTATACCCTACACCACACTGTGGTACAGGGTATTATGACTTTGTGCATTTGTTTGTAACACCTAAAAGGAGAAGAGATAGACCCATTGTTTATTATACCGATCGACTCAGTATCACTTTCTGAGTCGATTTAGCCATGTCCGTCTGTCTGTCCATGTATTCTTGTAATCAAAGTGCAGGTCGTATTTATGGTCCGATTGTGATGAAATTTAGCATAGTGCTCTTTTTTGGCCCAAGGACAATCCCTATTGAAATTGGTTAAAATCGGTTCAGATTTGGATATGGTCCCCATATTTATGTTTCACCCGATTTGACATGTAAGCGCTGTAGAAACCACATTTTACATCCGATCTTTATGAAATTCGGCAGAGAGAGTTTTATTATTACGTGAATGAACACTACCAAATTCTGAGAAAATCCGTTCAGATTTAGATATAGCCCCCATATATATGTTTCACCCGATTTGACATGTAAGCGCTGTAGGAACTGTATTCTAAATCAGATCAGTACGAAATTTGGCAGAGAGAGTTCTCTTATTACATGAATAAACACTGCCAAATTCGGGGAAAATCGGTTCAGATTTAGATATAGTCCCCATATATATGTTTCACCCGATTTGACATGAAAGCGCTGTAGAAACCGTATTTCAGAGAAAGTTCTCTTATTAGATGAAAAAACACTGCGCAATTCGGGGAAAATCGGTTCAGATTTAGATATAGCCCCCATATATATGTTCCACCCGATTTAACATTTAAGCGCTGTAGAAATTGTGTTTTATATCCGATCAGTACGAAATTTAACAGAGAGAGTTTTCTTATTACATGTATGAACACTGCCAAATTCGGGGAAAATCGGTTCAGATTTAAACATAGTCCCAATATATATGTTATACCCGATTTGACATGTAAGCACTGTAGAAACCGTGTTTTATATCCGATCAGTACGAAAATCGGCAGAGAGGGTTTGCTTATTACATGTATGAACACTGCCAAATTCTTATCGCAATGCCCATTTTCGCATTGGTAGGTAGGTGAAGGGTATTATATAGTCGGCCCCGCCTGACTTTCTGTCTTTCCTTACTGGTTTTTAAATGTTATTTTTTCTTACAATTGTATTTTTCTACAAAATCTTTTTCTAGAAAATTCATCAAAATTGCGTTACAATAAAAATTTGGTTGAAACTTCATTCTTCTACAAAATTACGTTGAATTTGAATCTATCTAGAAAATATTTTCGAAATTTCATTTTTTTTTACAAAATTTCGTGGAAATTATTTTTTTAAGAATTTTTTTTGTAAAATTTAGTTAAAATATTTTTTTGTGTTGTTGTTATTTATTGTTGGTCTGTGCTTTTGTTATTCAGTCAGAATTTATTTTTGGTTTGAGACCATATGTTCCAGTTACTTTCTGTCTATTGCAAAAAAGTAATATAAACAAATACAAAAATTGGTAGAGGGTTTTAATTCCTTGGTAGAATTTACTGCAGTTTCGATAGGCACCTATCATCTTCAGAATTCAGTAGCAATAGTGTGTGTTTTTAACTTAAATCAGCTGAAATACTCATGGAAGCAGTAAATTGAATTTAACAAGAACTGCTAACCAAACCCGTATATTTTTAAAAAAAAAAATTGAATTTTTTAAGAAAATTCTTTCAAATTGATTTTTTTACAAAATGTCTTGCATTTTTCTAATTTAATTTCAAAAATCCGTTGAAATTAAATTTTTTCTAGAAAAAGTCCTCGAAAGTGTATTCTTTAGAAAACTTCACAAAAATTGCATTTTACTACAAAATTTTATGAAATTTAATTTTTAAACAATCAGTTCATCAAATTTAAATTTTTTAGAAAATTTTTCCAAATTGCATTTTTCTACAAAATTTGGTTGAAACTTAATTTTTTGTAGAAAATTTCTTTGAACTTGCATTCTTGTAGAAAATTTGTTTGAAACTTTATCTAGAAAATTTCGTAGAAATTCCGTTGTGATAGAAAATTTCGAAATACGTTGAAAATGCATTTTTCTTCAAATTTCCTTGAAATTTTTTTTTCTGGCAAATTTGGTTATATTTAAAATTTTCTACGTAATTTTATGAAATAATTTTTTTTAAGCAAATTCGTTAAAAATTGATTTTTTCTATAAAATTTTGCTGAAACTTCAGTTTTGTAGAAACATTTCTTTGAAATAGTTTTTCTCTAGGAAATTACGTTAAAATTGCATTTTTATAAAAATATATATATAAAAATTAACTTTTTTTAGAAAATTTCGTGGAAATTCCATTCTCAATTGCATTCTTTAAAAAATTTCGTTAAAATTGAATTTTAGTATAAAATTTTACGAAATTTCATTTTTAAAGAAATTTAGAATTGCAATTTTTTTAGAAAATTTTGTTGAAATTTAATTGTATACAAATTTTTTTTGAAATTGCATTATTTTCGAAAATTTCATTGATATTACATTTTTCTGAAAAATTTCCCTTTTAATTTTTGGAAATTGACTTCATTTTCCTAATTTTTTGTTTTTGGAATGTTATTTCTTTAGTCAATTACGTTGAATAGTATTTTTCCAGAAAATGTGACCAAAATAATTTTTTTTTGTGCAAATTTTGTTGAAATTCCATTTTTTTCCAATTCCAAAAAATTCTTGAAACTTGATCTTTTTTAGAAAATTCCTTCAAAATTTTATTATTATGTTTAGAAAATTTCGTTGTATTTCTCTAAACAAAATTTCATTGGATTAAATTTTTCTAAAAAATTTCGTTAGAATTGCATTTTTTAATAAACTTCCATCAATATTGCGTTTTTCTACAAAATTTCGTTGGAATTTAATTTTTCTAGAAAAAGTCTGCAAAATTGCATTCTTTACAAAATTTCGTTAAAATTAAATTGTAGTACAAAATTTTACGAAATTAAATTTTTAAAGAAATTTAGAATTGATTTTTTTTTAGAAAATTTTTGTTGAATTTTAATTTTATAAAAAATTTCGTTGAATTTGCATTATTTTAGAAAATTTCATCGATATTAAATTTTTCTAAAAAAATTCTCTTTCATTTTTTGAAAATTGACTTAATTTTCTTAAATTTTTTTTTTGAAATTTAATTTCTTTATAGAATTACGCTGAAATTATATTTTTTTGAGAAATAATGACCAAAATTATTTTTTATTTGGCAAATTTTATTTAAATTAAATTTTTTCAAATTCCAAAAATTCTCGATTTCTAGAAAATTCCTTCAAAATTTTCTTATTCTGTTTAGAAAATATTGTTGATTGTTTCATTGTTCCATAAAATTTTTTAGAAATTACTTTTTCTATGAAATTGTATTTCTCTAAACAAATTTCGTTGGATTTCATTTTTGTTAACAAAATATCATTGGAATTTCATTTTTTAATAAACTTCCATCAATATTGCGTTTTTTCATAAAATTTCGTTGAAATCGAATTTCTCTAGAAAAAGTCTGCAAAATTACATTCTTTACAAAATTTCGTTAAAATTGAATTTTAGTATAAAATTTTACGAAATTACATTTTTAAAGAAATTTAGAATTGCATTTTTTTGAAAATTTTGTTGAATTTTAATTGTATACAAAATTTCATTGAAATTGCATTATTTTGTAAAATTTCATTGATATTCAATTTTTCTAAAAAATTTCCCTTTAATTTTTTTTGGAAATTGAAACTTTATTTTCCTAAATTTTTTTTTGAAATTTAATTTCTTTGGAGAATTACGTTGAAATTGTATTTGTCTAGAAAATGTGATTAAAACTATCTTTTTTTTGGCAAATTTTGTTCTTGAATTTGGATCTTTTTTTAGAAAATTCCTTCAAAATTGTTTAGAAAATTCCGTTGAAATTCCATTGTTCTATAAAATTTATCAGAAATTAATTTTTCTATGAAATTGTATTACTCTAAACAAAATTTCATTGAATTACAGTTTTCTACAAAATTTCGTTGGAATTGCATTTTTTAATAAACTTCCATCAATATTGCGTTTTTCCACAAAATTTCTTTGGAATTGCATTTTTCTAGAAAAGGTCTGCAAAATTTAATTCTTTACAAAATTTCGTTAAAATTGAATTTTAGTATAAAATTTTACGAAACTACATTTTTAAAGAAATTTAGAATGGATTTTTTTTAGAAAATTTTGTTGAAATTTAATTGTATACAAAATTTCGATGACCTGGGTAGAGACCAGACAATGAAGCCGACCAAAATTTTCGGCGGCGCATGGAAAAATATCGATAGGCGGCGGCGGCTGATCGGCTGAGCCGATCAATTTTCAACAATCGGCTGAGCCGGTAAATTTTCCACAATCGAAAGCGCACGAATACGAATGTAATTCTCCTGCAAAAGTGTCTTTTTTTTTGATATTTAGCGTTAGAGGAAAAAACTTAAAATTAACACAAAGTTATGGAAGTTTGATATAATATTGAAAATCGGTTTAATAAATCTTCAATGGTTGATACATTTGTTATTAAGTTGACAATCCTTGGCCAAAAGGAATTGGGTCGTTCCGGAGTTTTGATCCGATGGTTTTGGGCCTCAGTATTTTTAAAAGTTATGGACGAAATACTAGGATTGGTCTCTTAATTTTGGCGCTTTTCTTCTATTTCTGCACATATGAATTTTAAACGCCCTTGTGAAAATTTGAAAAAAAATCGAGGGAAACAATTTTTTTGGAACTCAAACTTTTTTAAACGTAGACTTTGAAAAAATCGGTTCAGCTGTAATTTTCGTAAAACCCAAAACGCATTTTTTATTTAAAATTCCCGTATATTTTTATAATATTTTTTTAATAAAAGATAGCCATATCTTATATTAACATTAGCAACTTTTTATAAACTTTGTACGCTACGCTTTGTACTTAACTCTAAATATTGCAAATTCCGAACCTAAGGTATCACTTAGTAGTCGCTTTCTAAATTTTAATCGTTGCAAAAATAAAATCTTCTTGACTCACCAAATAAAATTCGGCGGCTGAGTTTCAGCCGATATGAGCCGCTAAAAGCGGTGGCGGCGCCGGCTTGTAAAAAATCATCGGCGATGGCGCGCCGCCGGTTTGCGCCTCATCGGCTTCATAGCCTGGTAGCGACCCTTAATCTGATTGTTAATCCCGTCAGTTTTTCTTAATCCGGGCATTGGCTGTTTTTCCATAGACGAAAAAAAAATAGTCCAGTTCAAGTCAAATTTCCGGTTAATGCCCTTTAATCACGTCAGTGCCCCTTAATCCATAGTTATCCACCTTTAATCCGATCAGTGGATATTAATACTGCCATCAGCTATGTACCTTTAGGGCCTGTTTTTGTAAATTATTTTTTGTCACTTCGCACGTATATTGGCAAGCGAATGAAATTTTTGGTTTTTGCACACTTTGTTTTGATTGTAAACAAAGAAGCTTTCAATTATCGCCAACATTTTGGTTCTTATAAGACAACAACGAACGAAATGAAATGTCAAATTAGACGATCAGAAAAATTCATTCGTGTCGGTTATGTTTACCGCCCTTTTGAATGCTAAAGTGAAATTTGTTGGATAAATGAATAAAAAATGGATAAATGAACCAAAAAAACAAACACATGTACCTTTTGCTGAAGTATCCACCAAAATTTCAAAAAATTTCTTTTTATTAGTTTGTATAAAATGTTTTGAAATGTCACAACCACACTGTTGCTTTTTGCATTTTTTCATAATACCTTAAATTAGGTGACCCAAACAATCGTTTATTATACCTATCGACTTGGAATCTCTTTCTGAATTGGTTTGGTTTTGTCCGTCCGTCTGCTTGTAAATGTATTCTTGTTACCAAATACAGGTCACAATTATGCTCAGATCACTATCAAATTTAGCAAGAACTTTCTTTTTAACTCTATGACTTACTGAAATGGGTACAGAAGGTTTCCGATTTAGATATAGCCCCTATATATACATAAATGATCTATCAAACAAACAATTGTGTTTGTTTTCGGTTTTTTAATTATTTCTCATCGTCTAGAAACAGCTGTTGCAACTTTTAAGCTGAGTTTAGACGATTGCCAGATCGGCAAACATTATCAACCCTGTTAAAGTGATGCAAATATACGGGCAATGTCAGATTGTTAGGCAAAGGTGAATTTACAGTTCAGACGATTGCAAGAAAACATTACAATTTCATATATTTACAACATATTTTGTAAATATTTATATGCAGGATTGCCATTAAAAATACATTATAGACAGTGTTGCAAATAAAATGTTTTTTGGCAATGGCGCCGTTGTCACATGCATAAACTTCGCACATATAACAATCTGCAAATTATATCGCAATGACTTTTCTGCTAAAGTTGCAAAACAAACATTGTATGTTCACACGGTTGTAAATTCACAGGGTTGCATTTTTCCGCAATTTTTCTGGCAATGTTGTCCCATCTGCAAATCGTCTGTACTTACCTTTACAGCTGTTAGATAGGGTTGCCCCCGTTCTGATATTTTCGTGTGGAAAAAGCTTTAAGAAATGTCAATAACAACATGAAGGCAATATTGGTCTTTGACAGGAAGACGATGAAGAAAAGAGCTTTCTTACCCAAACGATAAGTGACAATGAACCAAATTAAAAACATGATCGCTTGGGTGAGAATAAGAAGAAGAAAATTATTGCTTGGGTAGCTATCGCACGTCTGCGTTTTGGTACATTTAGGGCCTGTTTTTGTAACTTCTTTTTTGCCACTTCGCACGTCAAATGGCAAGCGAATGAAATTTTTGGTTTTTGCACACTTTGTGTTGGATATAAACAAAGAAGCTTTCAATTATCGCCAACATTTTGGTTCTTATAAGACAAAAACGAACGAAATGAAACGTCAAATCAGACGATCAGAAAAATTCATTCGTATCGGTTATGTTTGCCGTCTTTTTGAAAGATAACGTGAAAATTGTTGGGAAAATGAATAAAAAATGGATAAATGAACCAAACAACATTAACATGTATCTTTTGCTGAAGTATCCTGTATAATAATTTCAAAAAACCTCTGTTTATTAGTGTGCATAAAATGTATTGAAATCCTACAACTACACTGTTGCTTTTTAAATTGTTTCATAATACCTTAGAAACAATCGTTTATTATACCTATCGACCTAGAATCTCTTTCTGAATTGGTCTGGTTTTGTCCGTCCGTCTGTTTCTAAATGTATTCTTGTTACCAAATACAGGTCACAATTATGCTCAGATCACTATCAAATTTAGCAAGAACTTTCTTTTTAAATCTCTGAAATGGGTACAGAAGGTTTCCGATTTAGATATAGCCCCTATATATACATATATGATCAATCAAGCAAACAATTGTATTTATTTTCGGTTGCTTGATTATTTCTCATTGTCTAGAATCAGCTGTTGCTACTTTTACAGCTGTTGGATAGGGTTGCCCCCGTTCTGATATTTTCGTGTGGAAAAAGCTTTAAGAGATGTCAATAACAACATGTAGGTAATATTGGTATTTGACAGGAAGACGATGAAGAAAAGAGCTTTCTTACCCGAACGATAAGTGACAATGAACCAAATTAAAAACATGATCGCTTGGGTGAGAATAAGAAGAAGAAAATTATTGCTTGGGTAGCTATCGCACGTCTGCGTTTTGTTACATTTAGCTGAACAGGCTGTTAGTTGAACAGGCTGTTAATCCGATTACAGGTCATTGACCTAGGTATAATTACCTCTATCATCTTCAGAATATAATAACAATAATGTATGTCTTTAACTTAAATCACTCTGAACTACTTATATTTAATAAGAACTACATACCAAAACCATATTTCACCGAACCAAGTACGAACCAGTACAAAAATTTAATTTTCTTAATAATTAATTTTCAAATATTTTTTTTTTAAATTTCTTAAAAAATGCAATTTACAATAAATATGCAACTTTGATGAAATTTGGAAGAAAATATTAATATAGGCTTCATTTTTTAGAAAAATACAATATCGTAAATTTTGAAGGAATTTTCAATACAATACAGTTTCGTTAATTTTGATAAATTATTCAATACATTACAATTTCGTCGACTTTAAAGACATTTTTAATTAATTTAATTTTCGACATAATTGTCTATAAAATTGCAATTCGCTAAAATTTTCTATAACATTACAACTTCTAAGAAAATTTAACTAACTTAACTAACGAACTTTTCTAGAGGCGGGCTTCCAAACCCTTTCAAACATACGGCTGACTCCACATAATCATGAAAAAACTTACAATTCGGTACAGTGCAGTATTTCTGCGGGATCTACTGTTTAGCGTCTTCTGATATACTCTAAACAAACTGACAGATTCATTCGAAAATAATTTCCTCATACTACTGTGCCAATGTCTAAAATATTTTCATATTTAGACAACTTTTCCACTTGTTCGAATTGGTTTGTTAGTTTTCCAAAAATCTATAATTAATCAATATCTGTAAATTAACTTCAAATTTGAATTTTGCCTATGGGACGAAGAAGCGTTGTGCGATGTGGTTAAATCAAATAGAAATTCCTAGATTTCATGCAGATCGGTAAAAAATTTCTTCTCCGTTGAGGTATTACAGACTAATTTACAAAGTTGTAATACATGCCCTTTTTGATATGTTTGAATCGAAGGAAAATATATTTGGAACACAAATTTTTAAATATTTTATATTTCTGTGTAAATAAATTTTATTTGAAAATCTATAAAATTTATTTGGAACGCATATATTATATTAATTACAACCAAATATAAAGGGTGATCTAAGTAGAGATACTTTTTTCGATAGCCTTTTTTTGACAGATCACGTGTGAGTCGTGTATTGTTTGGCATTCCATCATGGAAAGACTTACGCCTGAACAACGTTTACAAATTATTCAGTTATATTATCAAAAATAATCGTTCGCCAATTGCGCTGTCCATTTTTTTAAATCAAAAAAAAAAACACTTTCCAGTCGACCCACGACCTTGACACCCATGAACAATATTTTAGCTCTCGTTAAGAGCTATCTTTGCCACTGACCGATTTCCGATCCGACGTACCGGAGTCATCGGTCCATATTTCTTCAAAAATTATGTCGTACCATGATAACCGACTATTTGATGCCTGAAATTGAAGCTCGTGATCTCGGCGACATTTGGTTTCAACAAGACGGCGCCACTTCCCACACATCGCATCAATCAATGGATTTATTGAGAGAACACTTCGGTGAGCAGATAATTTCACGTTTTGGGCCGGTCGATTGGCCACCAAGATCGTGTGATATCACACCGTTAGACTTTTTCTGTGGGGATGTTATGCGGACAAACCCGCTTCGATTCAGGCCTTGGAGCAAAACATCACGCGTGTCATTCGCCAGTTACCACTCGAAATGGTCGAACGAGTCATCGAAAATTGGACTCAACGGATGGACCATCTGAGACGTAGCCGCGGCCAACATTTGATAGACATAATCTTCAAAAAATAAATGCCAAAAAATGTTCTTTCAACTGATAATGAACATTCCCCATTCAATTTAAATTTTCTGTGGTTTTTTCTTTAAAAAAGTAGGGAACCTCGAAATGGATCACCCCTTATTTTCAAACAAATTTTCTCAAATAAAATATGTTGTTTATATAGGGTTTTCAGGGATGATATGATTTTGAAGTGACGTTTCGGCCATTTGTAATATGTCATGATCTGTCATTTGTTTTTCATTGTATTCAGTGGTGTTTACAATTTCATCATGGAGAGATATACGCAAGAACAACGTTTACAAATTATTCAGTTTTATTATCAAAATAAACGTTCTCCAATTGCAAAATTTCGAGCGCTAAGTCCATTTTTTTTTAAATCCAGTCGACTTACGACCTTGACACCCATAAGCAATATTTTAGCTCTCATTAAGAGCTATCTTTTTGCCAATGACGGATTGTGGCTACGTGCCACACAACAAATGAAACAATTGAATTGTTGCGAGAAAAGTTTGGAGATTCGATTATTTCAAGAAATTGTGATATTAAATCGCCTCCAAGAAGTTGTGATTTAACACCATTAATTAATTAGACTACTTCTTGTGGGGTTATTTCAAATCAAAGGACTTTCGAAATAAACCAGACTCTCTTCAAGCTTTACAAGTCAATATTGAATGTGCCATTCATGACATACGACTTGATTTAGTGGAAAAAGTGCTCGAAAATTGGGTTCATCGAATTCGTTCCTGCAGAAGAAGTCGTGGAGGCCATTTAAATGACGTTTTATTTAGAACTTAATTGCGTCGATTGTACTTCACATTAAATAAAAAACTTTTGAATTTCCTTAACAAAAAGTGTGTTTTTTTCAAAGAAATCATATCACTCTTATTGGAAAACCCTGTATATGTATACTCTGTTTCACAATTATTGCTTCCATTATAGTTCTGCAAGTTTGTGTGTTAACAATAAATGTTGATGCATTGTGTAATTAACAGATAACTGGTTCTGCGGCACAAAATATATATGTATTTATGTGCCCAATGCCAATAAAATGTCGAGAACTTTGGTTGTTATCGTTAATATTTTTATACCGGTATCAATGTGTACATTCCTAATTTTCAGCTTTAAATCATTTACTAAAGGTGATTGATAATTTGTATATCTATCAAACCCATACCACACCGTTGGTAACAACAAGAAAAATAGGCAAGTACATGTAAGAAAAACTGAATGTAGCAATCGGACTGCAGTTAATTTGTACGATTATTAATTTAATTTGTTTAATAGTAATAATTTCTTTGAGGTATGTATCTACTGTTCCACGTTTAGCAGTCGTATTTGTCAAGCCCCCTTGGTACCAAAAGTTGACGTATTCATTGCAAAATTATTTCCTCATAACTTCCATAGCAATCATCTAAATATTTATTCCCTACACCACACTGTGGTACAGGGTATTATGACTTTGTGCATTTGTTTGTAACACCTAAAAGGAGAAGAGATAGACCCATTGTTTATTACACCGATCGACTCAGAATCACTTTCTGAGTCGATTTAGCCATGTCCGTCTGTCCGTCTGTCTGTCTGTCCGTCTGTCCATGTATTCTTGTAATCAAAGTGCAGGTCGTATTTATGGTCCGATTGTGATGAAATTTAGCATAGTGCTCTTTTTTGGCCCAAGGACGATCCCTATTGAAATTGGTTAAAATCGGTTCAGATTTGGATACAGTCCCCATATATATGTTTCACCCGATTTGACATGTAAGCGCTGTAGGAACTGTATTTTAAATCAGATCAGTACGAAATTTGGCAGAGATAGTTTTCTTATTACATGAATAAACACTGCCAAATTCGGGGAAAATCGGTTCAGATTTAGATATAGCCCCCATATATATGTTTTACCCGATTTAACATTTAAGCGCTGTAGAAATCGTGTTTTATATCCGATCAGTACGAAATTTAACAGAGAGAGTTTTTTTATTGCATGTATGAACACTGCCAAATTCTTATCGCAATGCCCATAATCGTATTGGTAGGTAGGTGTAGGGTATTATATAGTCGGCCCCGCCCGACTTTCTGTCTTTCCTTACTGGTTTTATATTGTGCTTTTTTAATAGCATTTCGAATAGGAACAATTTTTTTTAATCGTTCTGGCATCTCAATATGTAGGAATTTTATAATCGACCTTTTAATAGCTTTACACTGAAAAAATCTGTGGTTTTGGAATAATGAAACAAACCAATACTTTCATTTTAGAACTAGTGCTCCAAAATTATTTTTAATCTTAAAATAGTTTATTTTATACAATTTAAAAAAGAAAATAAAATAAAAATGAAAAAAAAAAAAACAAATAAATAAAAATAAAAAAAATAATTAGAAATAAAACAAAACAAATAAAATAAAATAAAATAAAATAAAATTAAAATAAAATTAAAATAAAATTAAAATAAAATAAAATAAAATAAAATAAAATAAAATAAAATAAAATAAAATAAAATAAAATAAAATAAAATAAAATAAAATAAAATAAAATAAAACAAAATAAAATAAAATAAAATAAAATAAAATAAAATAAAATAAAATAAAATAAAATAAAATAAAATAAAATAAAATAAAATAAAATAAAATAAAATAAAATAAAATAAAATAAAATAAAATAAAATAAAATAAAATAAAATAAAATAAAATAAAATAAAATAAAATAAAATAAAATAAAATAAAATAAAATAAAATAAAATAAAATAAAATAAAATAAAATAAAATAAAATAAAATAAAATAAAATAAAATAAAATAAAATAAAATAAAATAAAATAAAATAAAATAAAATAAAATAAAATAAAATAAAATAAAATAAAATAAAATAAAATAAAATAAAATAAAATAAAATAAAATAAAATAAAATAAAATAAAATAAAATAAAATAAAATAAAATAAAATAAAATAAAATAAAATAAAATAAAATAAAATAAAATAAAATAAAATAAAATAAAATAAAATAAAATAAAATAAAATAAAATAAAATAAAATAAAATAAAATAAAATAAAATAAAATAAAATAAAATAAAATAAAATAAAATGAAATAAAATAAAATAAAATAAAATAAAATAAAATAAAATAAAATAAAATAAAATAAAATAAAATAAAATAAAATAAAATAAAATAAAATAAAATAAAATAAAATAAAATAAAATAAAATAAAATAAAATAAAATAAAATAAAATAAAATAAAATAAAATAAAATAAAATAAAATAAAATAAAATAAAATAAAATAAAATAAAATAAAATAAAATAAAATAAAATAAAATAAAATAAAATAAAATAAAATAAAATAAAATAAAATAAAATAAAATAAAATAAAATAAAATAAAATAAAATAAAATAAAATAAAATAAAATAAAATAAAATAAAATAAAATAAAATAAAATAAAATAAAATAAAATAAAATAAAATAAAATAAAATAAAATAAAATAAAATAAAATAAAATAAAATAAAATAAAATAAAATAAAATAAAATAAACTCGCTAAGCATTTGAGTTAGTATCAATCGATTAGAAGAAGCAGCAAGAACAACAACTACACGCACGACCTCCTCCCTAAATTGCTTATATGCTAATGCTACAATAACTTTTTCACAATTTTTCATAATTATTGTTAGATTTACTGCAAGTCTAAGAAATAATGCAACAGAGTGTCTTTCAGTGTAACTTGAAATAACTAATTTATCTTAATTACAAACGTGTGTTTTTCTATTCTTTACTAATAACGGAGTGTTACAATACAGTTGCATATATTTGCTAAATAACTTGGAAATTGCACTCGAATTAAAAAAAATAAACACTCGAATTAATAGCACAAAAATATGTATATATGTATATGTATACATTTTTTATTTTTTCCACTGAACTTGAACTTTGGAGTGCAAATGAGAGGAATGCAAGTTATTACCCATTCAGTTAACTAACTTAACGTAATCAGGTAGGTGTACAAATATTTTCTATTAACATCAATTTCCATGGGTATATGATGCGGATGATCATGATGATAAATATTAAACAACGAACTAAGCAAATCTACGATAAATGGTTGTGGATTTATCGGCGATAGATGGTGGCATTGCTTCCCATGCTGCACAGTAGTGTGCATGTAAATAGCATATTTATCTTCACTTTGCTGTAGTCAAGTAGTTAATTGCTCCCTAGTGATTAGACTACCGGTAGTGATAAGGTTAATCGTTAATGGTCAGCTCACACAGTCAGTTTAAATTCTTATCAAGATATAACACATAAAAACAGAAATAAATACAATTCAATAATCTAATCATTGTATAGTTTGTTCAAGTTTGGGAGTTTAAAAATACATAACATTTGGTTGATTGAATTTTGAAGGACTTGATAAGTAACGAAAGAGTTTTCATAAACATTTTCTTATGCAAAATAATAAATAAAAATTAAAAAAAGTTCATTAAAAAATATTTAATAGTGAGTAAAAAACTTCGAGACAACATAACACGAAAATCATTAGAATGGGATCCTCAGGGAAGTCGATGTCCCGGACGCCCGATAAATAACACTATGCAACAAAACATTTTGTTTTGTGTCCGAGAACTTTTTTGTGTACATTGAGGCATATTATTTTATGAAACCAAAGTAACAATTTTTTTATGGAAAAGTTATATTTTTTTTTCTAAAATTCAAATTTCATGGCTGGTTTTTTAAGCTCAATAAAGCCGCTGCACCCTTTAAATTAAAGGATATTATGAGGGCCTCACTTTCACATTGAAAAGATAAAAATTGATTTTTTTTTAAAAAATCGCTTTGTGCTGACACGATAAAACCATAAAAAAAAGAAAATAGCAACAAAGTTGTTTGCTCATCATAGCGAAAAAAACCATGCCTAATTAAAAAATTTTTGGATAAACGTATAAATTACAACCCTTGTAAAAATAAGGGAAACTAAAAAAATCGTTTTTCATATTTTTTTATTTTGGCCATTTTGTTTCAGATGAAATTACACTATGCAACAAAAATTTTTTTTCCGAGTCTTAGAATTTTTGTACCCCACACCACACTGTGGTACAGGGTATTATAAGTTTGTTTCACGGCAGATGTTTGTAACTCCTTAAAATAACACAGCTAGACCCAACTTAAAGTATACCGATCGACTCAGAATCACTAGCTGAGTCGATTTAACGTCCGTCCGTCTGTCCATGTAAAGTTGTTCGTCGACTACAGGTCGCAATTTCACTCCGATCGTTCTGAAATCTTGCAGTTTAGAGTATTTCGCTGTTAAGATCGCTATTGAATTTGGTTGAAATCGGTTAAGATTTAGCTATAGCTCCCATATATATGTTTCGTCCGATTTGGCCCTTTAGTTCTATAGAAGCTGTATTTTACATCCAATCGTTTTGAAATTTAGAATGGTAGAGTTTATTGATCCATGAACCAACACTACCGAATTTGAAGAAAATCGGTTGAGATTTAGCTATAGCTCCCATATATATGTTTCGTCCGATTTGGCCCTTTAGTTCTATAGAAGCTATATTTTACATCCAATCGTTTTGAAATTTAGAATGGTAGAGTTTCTTGATTCATGAACCAACATTGCCGAATTTGAAGAAAATCGGTTAAGATTTAGCTATAGCTCCCATATATATGTTTCATCCGATTTGGCTCTTTAGATCCAATCGTTTTGATACCCTACACCACACTGTGGTACAGGGTATTATTTAAGTATAAAATGTCCCAAAAGTAAATTTATGTAAACAATTTATACATGAATTACAAAATTTATATATCAGAGTTATTCAATACTACGAGAGTGGTGTAGGGTATTATATAGTCGGCCCCGCCCGACTTTAGCCTTTCCTTACTGGTTTTTAATAGATTGAGGCATATTATTTTATGAAGCCAAAACAAATTCCTTTTTTAATGGTACAGTTTTGTTTTATTTTTTTTTCTAAAATTCCAATTTTCATAGAAGTTTCGTTTAGTATTTGGACCATATTTTTTGAAGTATAAGCTCGATAAAGCCGGTATACCATTTAAATTAAAGGAAATTATAAGGGCTATTAAGCATCGGTTTCACCTAGAAACGGTAGTTTAGCAACAGACTTTAAAACAATTAGAAAAAATCAGATTTTTTTTCAAAAAAAATGAAAAATAAAAAAAATTACAAAAAATGAAAAAAAAATGTTGTTCCATTTCCTGAAAGCTATAATCTTAACGAAGAAAACAATGCCTATTTGCAATATATCTATGGATAAATGTATAAATTATGGCGCATATTGTAAAAATAAGGAAATTGAAAAAATAATTTTTCATATTTTTTATCTTGGCAATTTTGTTTGGGACGTACCCAAAGGGGCCTGGCAATAACGCCTATTTTGTAATATACTATGGGGTACTATAAAAACATTAACATTACACATTATAAGCCGTCAACTTTTTGTGCAAAATGGTCCATTTGTATGGAAGGTACCAAAAGGGGTGTGGCAACTTCGCCCATTTTTCTCAAGGCGATAGCGACCAAGAAACTAATTCTTAGTATGGCATGGTCAAAATTCTGAATAGTAGTATAGAAGTTATGAGATAAACAATATTTCACTAAATGTGGGGGACCATTTGACCCTTTGTGGGGGAGGTACTCGAAGGATTGGACCTACATAGTCCATCTTTGACTTTAGTCTGAGGTAGAAAAAATATTGACACTACCAACTTTGAAGTCAATCGGTTAAACCTGTCGAACGTTATCGTGCGCACCAACCCGACAGACAGACGGACAGACTGACTGACATTGCTAAAATGACACAAAATTGATTTCGGCCAAATATTCTTGGGGTCTCTTAGGTCACTCCATCGATGTGTTTTACACCTTTGACCTGCAGCATCTGATATGTATATACTCTTGTTCACAATAGTGGGCGTATAATAATAAAACAGAAATAGGCAATGTTTTCTTCGTTAGGAAACATTTCTTCCAAAAATTGCGACAAACCATTTTTTTTGCAAATTTTTTCTATTTTTTATGTTTTTTTTTCCACGTTTCCACGTGAAAGTGTCATTACTATCTTTTGTAGTCCTCATAATTTCCATTAATTTAAAGTATATCCGGGCATCGAGCATATACTCGTACTTCAAAAAATATGGTCCAAATCCTCGCATTGTGTCCTCTTCAAAACAAAGTAAACTTTGAAAAAATCGGTTCAGCCCTTCGAGAGCAATTACAAATTTCGTAAAACACAAAAACTGCCCATAAAATTGTTTCAAAAATTTTTTTTTAAAGAAAAAGATAGCGAGATCTTATTTTACCTATTTGTAACTGCTTATAAACATTTTAGGTCGATATTAAATATTCTGATCCACATCGATTGTATGCCAAATTTAAAGTTTTTCACTAAAAATCGTATTATCTTGAATAACGATAAATTGCATGACGACTTGACAAAAAGGACTTAAAAATCGGTCCTTTAAAAAAATGTAAAGCGACAAAGTTTTGAAAATCTTTCTTAAATAATTTTTTTGGAGAACTTCCTATACAATAATTTAATGTGTATTTAAACACATATTTTATTTGAGAATTTTTGTTCCCAATGTATTCAATACACACAGAATACAGCTTAGTTGCTTCAACCGAATTTTGGTAGTTCTGTCTACTATCATGCGATTCCATCAGGACAACCAACATTTTGGTTGAGGTATACTTCTGCTTCCATTATGACAACAATCATATTTGGTTGCGCCAACTACGGAAATGGTGGCTAAATTGATCTGTTGTATGTTGCCACAACCAACTGTTTTAAAAAATTGGTTGTTCTGACAATTTTCAGTCATATACTAGCGACAATTAATTAAAAACAGTATGCATTACTTTCTATTTTATTTATTAAACAAAAAACCAAACAATTCATAACAAAATTAATTATGAGATCTGGAAATATGTGACACAAATTTGAGTACACGAAAAAAAGCACAAAACTTTTATGCAAATATCGCTTAACACTGTGCTTTCAATTTCATGATTGTTGCTTTTATTTATGTAAAACAACACAACATATACTGCATTTCACACATTATTATCCACACGAGATTATTTTTGACTACATATACCGCTCTTGAACAAAATGTTGAAGATTTATTTATGTCGAGTAATTTTATTTTTTGTTTGTCATGTATCAGCAAAAGAACAGCAACCAATCTTTCGATTGTATTTCCCAAAATACATTTAATTATTCTAAATTTGGGAAATTATTGGGATAACCAAAAAAACGATTATTTATTAATATTTTTTCTGTTGTAGTAACCAATTATTCGTTGCAATAATAATCGTTGGTCTATTGATACAATTTCTGTTGTCAAGAATAAAACATAGGTCGTCACAACCAAAAATCGATCATATGGTACTACAATGAAAGTTTATAATTGGTTACCACAACTAACCGAGTGTCAATGAAAAAAAAAATCTTAATTCGATTGATACAACCATCGATTTAGTTGCAAGCATTTTTATTTGATCGTATCCATGTTATTATTGTTGTTTCAACTATTAATATATAAATACAACCGACACACGGTGTAGGCAATATACAGTTTGTTGCTAGTACTATTTTTTTATTGTTACAATCGAATTCCAACCAATTATTTCCTGGGTGTAATATATAAACATATGCGATCCAAATAAGGTTTCTTGGTTTTCAAAAAATAAAATTTATTTGTTTGTAAATATATAATATTTATAATTTTCTGATCCAAATATATTTTCTTTGAATTCAAACATATTAAAAAAATACGAGGTAAATTGGGTTTATTAAATAACCCGGAACCATTCACAAAAACAATGGCCATCATAGCTCTTTCTCCAATCTTTCCTCTCTCCGTTTTTGATCGTATCGGCACAGATCTTTTCTCTTTATACCCTCCACCATAGGAAGGGGGTATATTCATTTTGTCACTCCGTTTGTAACATACCTAAATATTGATCCGAGACCCCATATGGTATATATATTCTTAATGGTCATAAAATACTATGACGACTTATTTGCTATAGATACTTCTGAAATTTGGTTTAGATACTTCTTATAGCTATAGGTAGGTAACTTGGGATTGAAAATGGGCCATATAGGTCCATTTTTTTATATAGCATCACCCCAATTTGACTTATTAACGCCATAGAAACCACAAATGTCAACTGATCAGGATGAAAATTAGGAAATGGGTTTATTTATACCCGGAATTCTTCACACTTACAACGGTAGTCATAATTCCATGTTTTGATGCAGCCCCCATACAAAGGTCCCTCCAGATTTGACTTCATAACGCCACGCCTACCTCAAATGTCAACGAATTGTACTGAATTTTGGTATAATGAGTATATTTGTATCCGAAACCATTCATTTGTGATCCAAGAGAGCATTTGAATTTCGTACTCAATCCGTCTTCACTTGTTTGAATATTTATAATTTGTTTATTATTCTGAGGAAAACGATTCATGCCATTGGATTCACTTTCATTGTCGATAATGTCATGAGAACAAAAATGACACTTTGACAAATTATTACTATCATTATGACCGTTTGTAGGGTTTTTGCCAAATCACATAGCATATTTATAAGAGAGCCATTGTCCGGACTATATAAGACAACCGGTGTTTATATTAAAACAAAAAAGATAAAATGTTTTCATCACCTCATGTTTTGGTTATTTGAATAATTTGCATATACCATGCACAATACAGAGGTTTCATTTGTGTGAACGAAAAAAAAGTTGCCGATGTTCAAAGCTTATATGAAAATTAGGTTGGTTTTCTATAAATATAAATATTCCCAAAATATTATATTTCCATAATTTTCCAATCACGAGTGATACGCGATAGAAATAACCTCTAAAAAGGGAATTATTTAATAAAATTTCCGGTCTTTACTTTTCTCCAACCGATTGAGTAGCAACTTTTTTTGAGAGCCACTCTAATGTAAATATATTAACATAAAAACTGCTGCAAAACCTTGAACTAGCTAATGATATCACAAATGTTTGATATGCGCTATTGTATAATTTATTTAATTTGTCCGTCTTATTTTATTCTTTTTGTGCAAACAAATCTGTGTTAACTTTCAGCTTTATTACACTGTAACAAAAAGTGGTCGTGGACGGGCTAAGAGAAAAAATTGAATTGAAGCATACAGTTTGTATCAGAACTGTACTTTGATGCAGTCATCATATACCTGAAATTTCTGTCTTTTGTGACAAATCAATGATTGCCAGAAGAATACTTATTTTGTCAAAGAAATAATTTTCCCAATTACAGTTACGACACAACCATATAATGGTTAATAGGATTAAGGGAGAATATTAGTATGTATTAATAATATTGAAATAGTTACAATAAGACCATAGTATGTTCATGGGAAACATAACATAGATACATACTGCGGTCTATGCTGTTAGTTATGGACAACATAGTATGCCCTAGGAAAAAAATCGCTTCTGTAGTATATTTTCTGGAAACATATTATTTTTGGGGAAATTAACTGTTTTGCTAAAAGTCGGAAACAAAATTTAAATATTTCCCTGTTTTTTAAGACAGTCTGCCCCAAAACTCCAAAAAAAAATTATAATGAGAAAAGATATATTTAAACATTTTTTGTGGTATGTAAATATAATATATTTGCTCCAAAGTATATTTTATTTAAATTTTGCTCTCAAACATGATTTGTTTCCTGTTTTTTTCTCCGTGTGGCTACATATAAAACATAACATCGTAACAAGGGTACTATATTATGGCCATGGAGAACATATTATGCTTACAAGTTGACCACAGTATGGCCAATATATCGCTCACGTATATCAAAACATCGACCTATGACGACCATTGTTTCGTGGGAACGTTATAAATAATCTCAAATTACCAAAATTCAGTCAGATAAGTTGTAATTTGTGGTTTCTATGGCGTAACGAATTCAAATCGGGAAGAACCTTTGTATGTGAGGTAATTCTAAATTCTATGAACGTCTCCGGGTACAAATTAACTCAAACTGTCGGATCACTGGAAATTTGTGAATTCTCATATGCAGCTATGAGACTGACGTATGGAACGACTTGGCGCATTTTACGTCGAGATCTTAAATTGAAAGCATACAAAATACAGCTTGTGCAAGAACTGAAGCCGCCCGACCTTCCCAAGCAACATCGCTTCGCTCTATGGGCTCTTGAAAAATTCCAAGAAGATCCGACGTTTTCGAGCCAAATTTTGTTCAGCGATGAGGCCCATTTCTGGCTCAATGGGTATGTAAACAAGCAAAATTGCCGCATTTGGGACGAAGAGCAATCTGAAGAGCTTCAAGAGCAGCCACTTCATCCAGAAAAACAACGGTTTGTTTGCCGCTGGAATTATCGGTCCATATTTCATCAAAAATGATGCCGGTGAGAACGTAACCGTCAATGGCGACCGTTATCGTGCCATGATAACCGACTATTTGATGCCTGAAATTGAAGCTCGTGATCTCGGCTACATTTGGTTTCAACAAGACGGCGCCACTTCCCACACATCGCATCAATCAATGGATGTATTGAGAGAACACTTCGGTGAGCAGATAATTTCACGTTTTGAGCCGGTCGATTGGCCAACAAGATCGTGTGATATCACACCGTTAGACTTTTTCCTGTGGGGATATGTAAAGTGTAAAGTTTTCACGCGTGTCATTCACCAGTTACCAGTCGAAATGCTCGAACGAGTCATCGAAAATTGGACTCAACGGATGGACCATCTGAGACGTAGCTGCGGCCAACATTTGATAGACATAATCTTCAAAAAATGAATGCCAAAGAATGTTCTTTCAAATGATAGTAAACATTCCCCATTCAATTTGATTTTTCTGTGTTTTTTTTTCTTTAAAAAAGTAGGGAACCTCGCAATGGATCACGCTATATAAAGGTTAGACGCCCTTTGGTCTGCTCGTTGACTTTCTGCTAAAGGGAAATTTATCAATGAAGATGAATTCAATTGTTGTATTAAAAGGCTATTGGCGAGTCTCCACATTGAGCCAGTTGTACAAGAACTTCACATAAGGAAGTTCGCGCCCTAGACGTCTTAGAATATGGAATCGTTAAAGGGGTGAAGGTAGTGAGAATTGTCGGATGTCTTTTGGAGAAATTGCGGTTGGCTCATTTCATTCCATTTTCAGAAGTTATGGATATGACTAATGGTGACGGGCCAATACAAGCGGAATGGGGCGCGGCGTGTCAGAAAAGTTGGAAACTTCCAAAAACTGAAAATGCAAATGTAAAGAGGAAGATTTGCCAAGAGTGAGGAGACAGAGACCGCATTGCTAGAGTACCATACCAAAAATCGCATACCAGAAGTTCATTGTATTTGTGTGGGATTACATATTCAATAATAAAAAATAAGCATTTTTCCATACAATAAAAGTCGCTTTTTAGCCTCGTATAGTAATAATCAAATTTGTTCTACAACTGACAAATAAAGCAATATTTTTAAAGTTCATTGATTATTTTCAATCGGTTTATTGCAATTTCGATACGAAAGAAAATTTACCAATTTACTCATCTGTGTCGAATAATCCGAATTCAATTAATTTGCTTCCCGATTTTGATTCGAATTTGACAAAATAGCATGTAACGGGTTTTCCAATAGGGATGATATGATTTTGAAGTGACGTTTTGGCCATTTGTAATATGTCATGATCTATCTTTTGTTTTTCATTGTATTCAGTAGTGTTTACAAATTCATCATGAAGAGATATACGCAAGAACAACGTTTACAAATTATTCAGTTTTATTATCAAAATAATAGTTCTCCGATTGCAACTTCGTGCGCTAAGTAAATTTTTTTTAAAATCCAAAAAAAAAAAAACACTTTCCAGTCGACCTACGACCTTGATACCCATGAGCAATATTTTAACTCTCGTTAAGAGCTATCTTCTTGCAAATGACCGATTCCCGATCCGACGTATCGTTAAGGAGCTAGAGTAAAAATAAACTTTCCATTTGAAAATGATGCTGTCCATTTTTTTTTAAATAAAAAAAAAAAAAAAATTCCAATCGACCTACGACCTTAACACCCATGAGCAATATTTTAGCTCTCGTTAAGAGCTATCTTTTTGCCATTGGCCAATTGTGGCTACGTGCCACACAGCAAATGAAACAATTGAATTGTTGCGAGAAAAGTTTGGTGATTCAATTATTTCAAGAAATTGTGATATTAAATGGCTCCCAAAAAGTTGTGATTTAACACCATTAAATAAACCATACTCTCTTCAAGCTTTACAAGTCAATATTGAACGAGCCATTCATGGCATACGACTTGATTTAGTAGAAAAAGTGCTCGAAAATTGGGTTCATCGAATTCGTTCCTGCAGAAGAAGTCGTGCAGGCCATTTGAATGACGTTTTATTTAGAACTTAATTGTATCGATTGTACTTCACATTAAATAAAAAAATTTGGAATTTCATTAACAATAAGTGAGTTTTTTGTTTTCAAAAAATCATATTACTCTTATTGGAAAACCCTGTAGATTTTCATTCAACAATTTTCAGGAACATATTTTTCATCAAGACATGAGAAGCTCTGCTTTAGAAGGACAAGAAACGTATTCCAAGTGTTGGCAACTCTATATTCCACTGCTATTTAAACGCCCCCCACTGTACTATAGTACCAACCTCTTTTTAACAGGGGATTTACTTACCAGCTGGTGGATTTGTTTCATATTTCTGAATGAACATATTCCGCAGCTCGTCGATTTGCTGCTGGCTGGGCGTCATAGTTTTAATAGGCATTGTCGCGTGTATGTTTTTTTTATTTCGTTTCCTTTTTAGTAAAAATTATAACGACCGTCGGTCAGTCAGCGCGCCACTTAATTTGAACACCAAATCCGAAATATTCGAATAAATTTCACTTTCTCTCGCGCCCGTATATTAATTTGACACTCTTTCTTCTCTCAATTCACTCTCACGCTTCACTCAGCCGATAATACGAGAACGGCAAAGAAACGGTTTGTTTAGCACTAAATACAATCGCGTACTAAACTAAAGTGTTTGACCGTTTTGTCGGCGACATGGGCTATGGGCAATTCTATTTGGGCTTACACTCAACACGACCGTGTACTCTGAACGGACGATGTTTTGGGGATTAATTTCCCTTTTTGTTGTTGTTGCTACTACTGTTTTTTCAAGAATGAGATTAGAGTTCTAATCGATTTGCTCTTGTTGTTTTTGTTTAGTTTAAGTTAAATTTGAGTTGGGGTTTCGATTTGCTCCCCACTTCCCCTCCAATTCACCCAAAGTGAGAGATGTTTATCATGCGCTATTATCGCAAATGTTGTTGGCGCGTTTTTGTTGTTGATGATTTGTGTTTTGGCACCCGGGTGTAAGTTCACACATATGGTTTGCTCGATAATCTAAAAAAAAAACTAACAAACCGAACGTTTGGCGAATGAATGTTACAACTGAACTCGACTAAATTCAAATTAAAATAACCAAACAAAGTTGTCTATATGAAGTTCACGACAGCACTAGTAACTACCAACTATCGGCGACGAGCACGAGCACGATCAGCCCCCTACGGACCTTCTCGAATCACAGACACCTTTAGAGTCAACGTGTCGCAACCGAATATGGACGGAGAGTCGCGATAAGAAGACATTACTCGACCCCTCCTCAATGTTACGTACAATAAAGGGGGTAGCAACAAAAAATGAATATCTACTAATAAAATTAGTTAGGAAAGAAATAACAAACTGAACAAAAAAACGTATCGGACCCGGCATCGGATCGGCATTGTATGCCAGTACGTGGGAAATGAGAATAATAACGTCTGCTCAAAGTAATAACAATGTCGATTGTATGACACTTTCCATCATTAGTTGCTAACCATTATTACTTCGAATTATAGCAGTTTAAATGGAGTAAATTTCTAAATTACAGGTACATCGGTTAAAAAACGTAGGATCTACACCGCTAAGAAGTCAAATTCGGCTGTGTTCATATGGGGGTTATATCAAAATTTAAAACGATGTGCCACATTTGCACTAAGGATTATAAAAAACAGTACAAATGATGAAAGCTCACATTTTAGAATGATCGGTTAAAAAATGCATCTCCTAGAGCGAAAGAAATATTGACCGATGTGCTTTTCACTAGGGACGATTTTATGTATAAATGCTGAAATTTCTGCCAGATTAATTGAAAAAAATATGTAGAAATAGGTAGAACGTCAGGAAGTGACTTCGTGGGGTTAAAAAATTCATCTCCTAGAGCGTCAAGAAGTATTGACCAATGTTTTCCATTTTCACTTGGGACGATTATATGTATAAATGCTGTAATTTCTGTCAGATTTATTGAAAAATATGTTCGGTAGAACGTCAGGAAGTGACATCGCGGGGCTATATCATGGACCGATGTGCGATCGGAAGGGACCTTTTATGGGGCTATATTAAAACATGCCCCAATATGCTTCATTTTCACTAGCGACTTTTAAATACAAAATAAAGCATTATAGCTTCAATTCCACATCAATTAACAAATTTGTTCTCTCGGATCGTGCTTAGGAACACCTCCGTACTAATTTTCGTAAAGATCGCTTCGTATTTGGGACCTGCACTTTGATTACAATAATATATACATAGTTTATTATGTCAGATTATTAGCCTACTCTATTGGAAAATGTGCTATTAAGGCTTACATAAGAATATTTGAGGGCGACTCTATGTGGGGACTACAACACAGTATGAATTGATTTTTTGTTGCGATGAATTATTGTGAAAATAAAATAAAAATTGCAAAATTACAGCTAAATTACTTAGAAAATTTGGTTTTTGTGGCTCTAAGACAGATACTTCAGATCCAATTCTAAAGGGAGCTACCAATATTAAAATATTAACCGATATGGCTCATTTTCAATCCCAAACGATCTGCAACTATATGAATTGATTTTTTGTTGCGATGAATTCGAGCCATAACAGCCAAAAAGACGTAAGCGCCACTCACAAAAATATAGACGAGAAGGTTTCTTTTGCGATTATTTTTTGTTTAAATGCATACATCTGTTTGTATAACTGTGACATTTAGTATAACGGTACATTTTACAGCTATAAATTTCGGAAACATGATGCCATTTGTCATAAGTAAACGATTTCGCTCAACAAATTAAAAGTAAATCATGGTGGCGCTACGTCTTTTTGGCTGTTAGGGCTCAAATTATTGTGAACATAGAATAAAAATTGCAAAGATACAGCAAAATTACTTAGAAAATTTGGTTTTTGTGGCTCTAAGACAGATACTTCAGATCCAATTCTAAAGGGAGCTACCTATATTAAAATATTAACCGATATGGTTCATTTTCAATCCCAAACGATCTGCAACTATAACTTAAAAAACCTATACAAAATCAGCATAAAAATATGTACGTATGTGTATCTTAATCTAAACAGGTTGAAAGAATCTGGTTTATGCAAAACTTCATAAAGATATGTTCAGAAATGCGAATTTAACAGTGCTTATATCCAAAATTGGGATATACATAAGTATATGTACGTGAGGCTTAATTTGAAATTTGGCCAAACTGATTTTCTAGCTTTCTTCCAATTTAAATCAATAATCTTATAAAGATCTGTGGAGGAATGGGGACTCTACAGCGCTTAGATGCAAAAACGGAATGCAGGTATTGTTTAACTCCGCCCAGAGTGGCGGGAGTTAAAAAAAAGTAGTAAAACACAGTGTTATTTTTTATTTAATTTAAATAGTTTTGTAATTTTATTGTGGCAGTGTGCCGAATGTGGTGCGGGTGTGTTGACAACTAACTCAAGAAAATAGTTACAGTGACGGCGTTACCATCACTGCGATTTCAGGTTTAATCGATGTCGATAGGTGGCGATGTTGTTAGTTACAAAAGTAAAAGCTGGGGGCGCTGCTGTTGAAGATCAGCTGTTGACGCTTCAACAGGTATATTTAGGGCTGTATCTAATTCAGAAATGATTTCGTACAAATGTGTCAATGTAAATTAGAGTTGAGCACTTTAGTTCTTTTAAGTGATAGCAAACTTTAGCTCAGTTCAATTGAGTCAACTAGTTCTTTCGTTTAGTCCACCAGCTCACTTCAGCACACCAGCTCACTTTAGAACACCAGCATACTTTAGTTCAGCAGCTCTTAAGCACACCGGCTCACTTTAGAACACCAGCACACTTTAGTTCAACAACTCTTTAGCTCGCCAACTTACTTAAGTTCAACAGCCCTATAGTTCACCAGCTCTTTAACTCACCAGATCTTAAGCTCAATAACTCACTTTAGTTCAACACCTCTTTAGCTCAGCAGTACTTTAGCTCACTTTAGTTCAACAGCTCACTTCGTTCAATAGATCTGCAGTTGAAATCAGCAGCTATCAAAGGAATCTAATTGGAACATGAATTGAATGTGATGAATAAACAAACGCGTTTGTTAAGTACAATCTTGTATTCATGATGATATAAAAATAGAAATAGTACGTAACAGCTGAGAAGAGAGAACGAAATGGCATGGTTGAAGAAAAAAGACAAGTGAACTGTACTGAGCTGAAATTAACGAGTTGTGTGAACTAGTTCATACCGTTCAGTAAAGTAACCCGTTCGATTGAACTAGTCCGTTCACTAACTCAACTATAATGTAAATTACTGGTTCAACCTCGTTTCCCTGTATCATATTTAGATGAGTTTTTATTTAAGATTCGATAAAATCTTACATATAAGGTGATTCGATAAAAAAACCTCACGCACAAAATGATTTTAAAATTTTTATTTATCAGCATTTGGCCAATTTTTTATTTATTTTTTTCAATTTTTTCAAATTTCGAAATAATGACCGCTCACTTAATTCACTTCACTTAATTGTAAATAAAAACGAAAGATGTTCATCGATTTCTATGATCAATGTCTCATTTTGTCCATAGGTTATGTGGCTTTTCGTGAAAGTTATAAGACGACACTTTTTTCCGTTTTGGATTTATATGATTTAAAAAAAGAAAATATTTAAATTTTTTCACAAAACTATCATTTCAAAGTGGTTTGTGCGTGACATTTTTCAATATTTAAATGGAATAAACGTTATTTTAGTCATTATTAGGCAAAAGTTCATTCATTCGTGCAACAGGAAATAGTTTTTGAGAAAAAAATCCAAAAGTCATTACCCTAATGTATTTGCGTACTAAATTTAAATCTAAACCGATTTGTTTCAAATTTTACATCTATCATTCGTGAATCAAAAATAATAAAGATCTGGAGAGAAATTGTTATTATACAGCGCTTAGATACAACATTGCGATATATGGGTTGGGTATATATTTGTGAAAAAATTCACAATTAGACTTTGTGCTTCATGTCCCGAAAAAACACTCTCTGTTAGGTTTCGTAAAGATTTATTGCCAAATGAGACTTATCTAGCGCATCGACGTCAATACTGCTGTACAGGGTTGTCCGACAAGAAGTGTTAGTTTGAATCACCCGGTATTTCGGTAGCTATCACTTTTGAAACTATTATTCTTTGACATTTGACAAGTAGAAACTACGCCATTACTAAAAATGGAACGATACACGATTCAACAACGCATTGAAATTATTAAAATTGGAAAATCATCGAAAAATCATCTTGACTGACTGATGAGGCCCATTTCCACCTCGGTGGCTACGTCAACAAGCAAAATTGTCGTATCTGGGGCTCGGAAAACCCTAGAGTTATTGTTGAGAAGCCTCTCCATCCTCAACTTGTGACTTTTTGGTGCGGTTTATGGTCCAGCGGGGTTATTGGACCTTATTTTTTCGAAAATGAGGTTGGATCAAAGGTTACGGTGAATGGATTGCGCTATCCAGAGATGATTAATGATTTTTTATTGTCGGAGGTGGATGGTATTGATCTGGACAACGTTTACTTTCAACAAGACGGCGCTACGTGCCACACAAGCAACGAAACCATTGCTCTGTTACGGGAAAAGTTTGTGGACCGTGTTATCTCTCGAAGAGGTGATCACAATTGGCCACCGAGGTCTTGTGATTTAACACCTTGCGACTTCTTCCTTTGGGGCCACGTGAAAGATTAGGTCTACGCCAATAGCCCAGCGTCGATTCAGGACCTCAAAGATAGAATTCGGGCAGCCACATTGCGATTTGGTTATGGCAAATTTCATGAAAAGGATATGGTCCTGTAGGCGTGGTCGTGGTGGCCATTTGGCTGCTGTTGTTTTTCAATATTAACGGCATACCTTCCTCTTTATTATGAAAAAAACATCCGATCATTTATCTCAAAAAATGGCATTTTTCTTTGAATACCAAAATAACACCTCTTGTTGGAAACCCCTTTATATATAGAGAGCTACAAATTTGTTTGCCCCAGCGTGCCAAAAATGATCAAGATCGGATAAAAACTGTGTCCTATATATACAGGGTTTTCCAATAAGGGTGATATGATTTCTTTGAAAACAAACACACTTGTTGTTAAAGAAATTCAAAAGTTTTTTATTTAATGTGAAGTACAATCGATACAATTAAGTTCTTAAGATTCTTAGTCGATCGGTATACTTTAAGGTGGATCTAGCTCTAGTTCTGTTGATGGATCTACTTATAATACCCTGGACTACAGTGTGGTATAATAGCTTGTTATCACTGCGTGACCCATTCTAATGTACAAGCGACAGTTTTTGTATGTATGTATATGAGTGAGTGGGGGGATTTTCAAAAAGTTCGTTTATTTTTTGGTTCGATTGGCAAACGCAACGTCGGTCCCACTCACAACTGACTTTCGACAAATGAATAAATATGTGCGTTTATAGATCAAACGTCGTCGAACTGACATATATGTTAAGGGGGGATGGGAGAGGGGCTGTTGGCCGAGGATTGAGTGAGAGATCGACTAATCGTGAGTTGCACTGCAGTCCAACATATTAACATACACGCATTATACGCATATGTACATGTGTATGTATGTACGTAGTAGCACAACAATGTTCGTGTTTAGAATTCTAACTAATCTTGGGTTATGATACTCTAGACTTTAGCATATGTATGATCGTCGGTCAGCAGGCGGACGGACGAAGACCAGTAATTGTCATTTGGTACAGCCTACATGGATATGTGTACATACATACATATGTATGTGCATTTATGTTTATATTTTATTACAGGGTTTGGAAAATATTTTTCGCTGGTTCGCTTTCCGTAATGATTTTATATTACTAAATTCTAGAAATATTACTAAATCATTATTTTATCATAAAAATAAGATATTCGTAAAAAAGATAGTGCCGAAATACATAGGGTTTTTTATAATTTCAATAAAAGTACTTTCAGATCATACAGGAATTAAAATATTTTTTTTAATTATTGTTAAGACCTTGTAGCTCAAGATTGACGAAATTTATTACACGTGTTGATTAAAGAAACTAAGAAATGTTTTGTAGAAAATTGTAAACCAAAGTGTTTGATTAATCGAACGCTAAAATGGGTTAAAATAACCGACTTTTATCGATTGTATCCTAACCCTGAAATGAATCAACGCCGTATCATAAGCATTGTCTGCGGGATATATTAAATGCAATACAATAGAGCGACCTCTTCCTCATTCGTCTAATCACATTTCATTCTCTTTTGTAATGCATATGGTGGGGATGTGGGGTGTTGTCATTTTCAAAACATTCATTGAAATGTAAGGTAGCGTTTGTATTGTATGACATTTAATTGTTGTATTGTTTGACAACTTGTGGATGTGAGAGAATTGAGAACTTTGTTGATACCGGTATTGTTGTTTACATTGAAGTGAATATTGACTGCAACAGTTAATTAAATGAGTATTTTTCACCTGTGTGAAGATACCGACGTCGGTAACTTTCGATAACACGAAATAACAGGGTGACCCAAAGTAGAACAACATAATGTAAAAAAACAAAATGTACGTGTGTGTATACCGATTACCGATTTTGGTCGGTGGATGACAGATGTGAGATTGTCATTTATTAGTAAATAAGTGAAAATTATTTTTGTTTTAAAGGCAAGTGAATAATAGAAATAAAAGTGGTCATTGCACTGATCATTTTAGTGTACCATATGTCCTTGAATTACCAAATCTCACCATATAACTTGCAGTTTTCCACTTAGGCCACTTGTGGCCAGGGCACAAAATCCGGTCTGGAGGCCAAACGGAGAGACAATATATTCCAAGTTTTGCTCCACTGAATGAGGAAATCAATACGAACATTTCCATGTATTCAGAGTTTCCAGAAACTGATTTTAAATGTCCAAATAATCCAGATTTCGATTTGCCCACTCGTGGTCAGGACGCAAAATCCAGTCTGGAAGCCAAACAGAAATACAATATATTCCAAATTTTGCACCACTAAAAAAGGAAATCAGTACGAACATTTCCATGTATTCAGAGTTTCCAGAAACTGATTTTAAATGACCAAATAATCCAGATTTCGGTTTACCCACTGGTGGTCAGGACACAAAATCCAGTCTGGAAGCTATAGGGAAAGACAATATATTCCAAATTTTGCACCACTGAAAAAGAAAATCAGTACGAACATTTTCATGTATTCAGAGTTTCCAGAAACAGATTTTAAATGACCAAATAATCCAGATTTCGGTTTGGCCACTGGTGGTCAGGACACAAAATCCAGTCTGGAAGCTAAACGGAAAGACAATATATTCTGAATTTTGCACCACTGAAAAAGGAAATCAGTACGAACATTTCCATGTATTCAGAGTTTCCAGAAACTGATTTTAAATGACCAAATAATCCAGATTTCGGTTTACCCACTGGTGGTCAGGACACAAAATCCAGTCTGGAAGCCTAACGAAGGAACAACATATTCCAAATTTTGCACCACTGAAAAAGAAAATCAGTACGAACATTTTCATGTATTCAGAGTTTTCAGAAACAGATTTTAAATGACCAAATAATCCTGATTTCGGTTTACCCGCTGGTGGTCAGGACACAAAATCCAGTCTGGAAGCTAAACGGAAAGACAATATATTCTGAATTTTGCACCACTGAAAAAGGAAATCAGTACGAACATTTCCATGTATTCAGAGTTTCCAGAAACTGATTTTAAATGACCAAATAATCCAGATTTCGGTTTACCCACTGGTGGTCAGGACACAAAATCCAGTCTGGAAGCCTAACGAAGGAACAACATATTCTGAATTTTGCACCACTGAAAGAGGAAATCAGTACGAACATTTCCAAGTATTCAGAGTTTCAAGAAACTCTTTTTAAATGACCAAATAATCCTGATTTCGGTTTACCCGCTGGTGGTCAGGACACAAAATCCAGTCTGGAAGCTAAACGGAAAGACAATATATTCTGAATTTTGCACCACTGAAAGAGGAAATCAGTACGAACATTTCCATGTATTCAGAGTTTCCAGAAACTGATTTTAAATGACCAAATAATCCAGATTTCGATTTGCCCACTGGTGGTCAGGACACAAAATGCAGTCTGGAAGCTAAACGGGAAGACAATATATTCTGAATTTTGCACCACTGAAAGAGGAAATCAGTACGAACATTTCCATGTATTCAGAGTTTCCAGAAACTGATTTTAAATGACCAAATAATCCAGATTTCGATTTGCCCACTGGTGGTCAGGACACAAAATTCAGTCTGGAAGCCTAAGGAAGGAACAATATATTCTGAATTTTGCACCACTGAAAGAGGAAATCAGTACGAACATTTCTATGTATTCAGAGTTTCCAGAAACTGATTTTAAATGACCAAATAATCCAGATTTCGGTTTACCCACTGGTGGTCAGGACACAAAATCCAGTCTGGAAGCTAAACGGAAAGAAAATATATTCTGAATTTTGCACCACTGAAAAAGGAAATCAGTACGAACATTTCCATGTATTCAGAGTTTCCAGAAACTGATTTTAAATGACCAAAAAATCCAGATTTCGATTTGCCCACTGGTGGTCAGGACACAAAATCCAGTCAAAACAAAAATAATTTTCACTTATTTACTAATAATTGACAATCTCAGATCTGTCATCCACCGACCAAAATCGGTAAATTTTTCTGTCTAAAACAGCTGATACGTATATACACACACGTACATTTTGTTTTTTGACATTATGTTGTTCTACTTTGGGTCACCCTGTTATTTCGTGTTATCGGAAGTTATCGAAAGTTACCGACGTCGGTATCTTCACGCAGGTGTATTTTTCTTTTCTCTTTCAGTATAATGTCAAAGGTGAGTGTTTTGCCAACTTTGCGTTGTTTTGATTAATACAGCATGGCAATATTGCGCTGCCAACTATTTCAAAAATTAATTTAAATCACGTGTTACCTGCAATTATTTCTTCGAAACGAAAAATTTAGGTTGCATGTGTTTTCTTCTTAACGCTCTAATCAAAAAAACTTATAATGGATAACATGATTGCATTTGCACAAAATGTCAACGGATTATAATTTCGATTCCTGAGCAAACAAACACTTGAAATTTTGTACAGTGTAATGATTTTATGTTTGAAAAAATGTTCGTTCGTCAAAATGGCCAAAATAAAAAATATGGAAATTATTTTTTGAGTTTCGTTTACTTTTACATATGGGTCATACATAATTTATACATAGATCTTTTCAAATAGGCATTGTTTCTTTGTTACGGTGCTACACTAAAAAAAAAGCGTACTGAAAATCAATGAATTTTTCGTAAAGTTTAAGATTTTGGCAATGATTTCGAGCCAAAGACAATCGCTATAAAAATAAGAAGGTTTTATAGTTAATTTAAAGACGTGAATAGTACTTGTTTTGAGGATGCATTTCATAGAATTAAGAAATTTGGGTAATAAAACTAATTAAGTTTGGTCTTAAAATAAGCACATTTTTGCGTAAATTTAAGTATGGCGCGTGCTTATTTTTAGTAAAATATCATATGATTTAAAACATTATCGTAATAAAATTTAAAATGTTTGTCCTTGATATAAGAATATACTGGTAATTAATTTAAGGCATACATGAATTTAAATACAGTTTTTTTAAATATGTATGGAAAATTCGTTACATTATATTGATTATAATGTTACTCTTTTAAATGAATCATTTTCTTTGAAATCATTTACTATTCATAGAAAATTCAATAACACAACACTTTATCTTTCTAAATAAATATTTTATATTGGAAAATACAAAAAAAATATAATACATATTACGGATAACCTTGAACATTTTATAATTTAAAACAATATGTAATTGCATATGGACAAATCGCCAACACACTATGAAGTTTGACTATTATTCGAATATTGTATTGTTAAGTATCGATTCTATAGCGGGATTCGTTTCTCTATTTGTTGCCCATGAACGATTTTTATCGGAACCGACCTTAATGATTTTTAACCTAGAATTTGGCTGGAATTTAAATAGAAATAATATAAAACAAATATTATATTATTATATCATATAGTTTGGATGCTCACTCATTTCTTGCAATTTGTAAATTTTTAATTCCCCACTGCTTTTTTCTTATATCCAAATAAAGTTCAATTGCGCGAACTAAAATAAAAATAATTTTAATAGAAATCAAACAGAATGATTTATATACGATAAAGTATTAAAATAAATTTTATCATATAACTGTCAAAAAATGTTGAAAGATAAGAGATATATTAAAATCTTTGGACTATACTTACTTACACTGAAATATTTAGTCATTCTTCTACGACACAAATTCTCATAATAGATCCATACAAAATTTGCTGTACTAAAAGTTAAAAAAATATTTATGTAAGATATTATTAATATATTTATATATTTTATTATATAATATATTTTTCATATAAATTGAGTTATCAAAAATAATTTTCTCAAAAAAATCAATCGTGACTTAGATTTTAAAATCTTAAGTTTTGTTAGGAAACAAAACTACAAAAACTTATTAAAAATTACTTCTGTAAAACAAAAGCTAATGCTGCTTATGATATTCTTAACCCTGGTGTTAGATTAGCGAATCTGTACGAATCCTAGATTAAGAGTCCATTTGGTCAACATTACATTTTTCATATAAAATGAATATGGAAGACAATATTTTATATTTATTTTTATTCAATACTTCGTGAAAAGAAAGCAGCTTATTTACATTTATTTTTGAGCAAAAACGCTTATTATTTTGATTTTAGTAAAACAAAACTATCCCTTGTACCAAATTATAAGGCAATATATATACATACATATATTACCGTTTATAAAGGAAACGATACAAAAATTGGACCAAATGGGCCTAATCTAACAGCAGGTTTAATTATGAAGTACTTATAAAGCAATTATAAACACGAAATCAAGGAAAAATTTAAACTAAAAATCAAAAAAGGAAAAAATCTTTTTAAATAAATTATATTTGGAAAACTTTTTAACAATAACTTTGTTTGTGTGAAAACACGTATTTTATATGTGAACGTCAGTTCGCAAATATATTTTGTTCTAATACATTAATATATGCGTTCCAAATTAAATTTCTTGATTTTCAAATAAAATATATTTGTTCAGAAATACATAATACTTACAAATATTGTTTCCAAATATATTTCCTTTCAATTCAAACATTCCCATGTAGGTGTATGCTCACTTATTTTCTGCAAGTTATAAATGGCATTCAGCACTGCATTTTTCATGTGTATATCCATCACATTTATCTTCAAATATTGCGTGATCTAAAATTAAAATAATTAAAGTTTTTCTGAAAATAAATCAAATAAAATTATCTATAAACAAAAAAAAGCAAATAAATTTTATCATAAAACAATTGGAAAACGCTGAAAACTAAGAGAAATATTTCAACCGTTCATATATAATACTTACGTTGAAATATTTTGTAAAATTTGCCACTCTTCTCACAAAAGACCCATTCCAAAATTGTTTTACTAAAAAATTAAAAAAGATAGTTATATGTATAACATATTATTAATAATAAATTTCTATATTGCCACAAATAATATTACATTTCTGCATTATGCGCTGGTATTTTTAATAAATAAATACTTTCAATTAAAATGTGTTTTGTTAATTTTGTAATTGCCAATAAGATGTTTATTTCAGGATAATAATATTATTTTTCACGTACCTAAACATTTTCCCATTGTCTCTTTCAGTATTACAAAATCTATTACACATTTTTGTCATCCATTTGGCACAAATCTCTTCACAGGACTTACAAACAAGATCTCCTTCAAAAACGCATGTACATCGCCATAAATAACATACAGCAAAAATAACTATGACACACGCACTCCCTTATCACAGAGATCGATGGTGACGCCGACGGCATAACCACATGCATACACACATGTACGCGACGGTTTCATTTGTTGCTGTTGCTATGCATTAGCAAAAATAACTGTTAACAGCCCATATTAAAATTATTTTCGGTGCAATATGCACGTATGTATGCACGTATACTAACATATTCACAGCAATAAAATTTTTTCACAATCCGAGTCCCGAAAACAGACAACCGTTTCCTTCCATCGCTTGTAAATAACTGACGATTTAAAAGAAAACGAACAATAGAACTGTTCTCTATTTTCTCTTCTAGCATTCCATAACAATTATTGATTCACACATTACCAAACAAAACTGATTCTCCGAGCGAGAGAGGGAGGGAGAGATTGTATAATTCTCTCGTATGTATTCTTAAAAATAATGACAATAGTCATAAAATTTATTACCAAGACAGCCTTTCCTTTAAGGGGAGCATAGCCTTAAATTTATTACTCAAATATCTCATACTGTTAATTAAGTCCGATTCGGCATTAAAACTATGACATGTCTACGTCGTAGTGTTAATGTAGAAAATCCTTAAAAGTATTGAAATATTACTTAAAATAATGCGGATTGTCACAAAAATAATGATTTTTTTCTTTGATTTAAATACGTACATTTAAAGAAGCGCGTACACAAAACTAATGATTAGATAGACATTAATTCAAATTCAAAAAACTTTATATTAAGGAAAATTTCGTAAAAAACGTGTAAATTTTCATTATTTTAATGAAAATTGTCATTGAATTGATACCGAGACACATTCTTAATATAAGAATGTGTCATCATTAGTTTTATTACTATTTTTTTTTTTCAGTGTAGCTTTCAAAAAATTAAACAAATATTTTTTGGCGATTTTTTTTTAATTTTTATGGTTTTTTTGTGCCAGCAAACAACGACTTTATACCGAGGTTTAAAAAAGTACATTTTCATTACATTGTTATGAATCATGAAAAGAAGTAGTTTCGAACGATTCGAGTTAAAATATAATCGCACTAACACTACGGTGGTGTAAGGTATCATATAGTCGGCTCAGCCAGAGTTTGGGTTTTACTTACTGTTTTATTGATATTTTGGTTTTTGTGAATTTGTTAGTAACTTCTTGAAGAAGAAGAGATTAGTATACCCAACATTTATTATATCGGTAGACTCTGAATCACTTTACAATGTAACCATGCCCATTCCTCCGTCTGTCCACACATACTTGTATAGGTCGAAGTAATTTTCCATAATTATAGGTTCTTTATAAAATATTTGCTTACACCCAGGAAAATAATTGGTTGGAATTCGATTGTAATAAAAAAATAGTTCTAGCAACAAAAAGTATATTACCCACACCGTCTGTAAAATAGATGGTTGTATCAATCGAATTAAGTTTGTTTTTTTCAGTGACACTCGGTTAGTTGTGGTAACCAATTTTAAATTTCCATTATAGTGCCATATGATCGATTTTTGGTTGTGACATCCAATGTTTTATTCCTGACAACAGAAATTGTATCAATAGACCAAAGATTATTATTACAACGAATAATTGGTTACTACAACAGAAAAAATATTAATAAATAATCGTTTATTGGTTATCCCAATATTTTTCCCAAATTTAGAATATTTAAATGTATTTTGGGAAATACAACCGAAAGATTAGTTGCTCTTTTGCTGATACATGACAAACAAAAAATAAAATTACTCGACATAAAAAAATGTTCAACATTTTGTTCAAGAACGGTATAGGTAATCGAAAATAAGCTCGTGTGGATAAAAATCTGTGGAATGCAGAATATGTTGTGCAAAATGTTTTACCTAAATAAAAAAGAAACAATCATGAAATCAGGGTTAAGCGATATTTCCACAAAAGTTTTGTGTTTTTTTTCGTGTTCTAAAATGTGTGTCAAATATTTCCACATCTCGTAATAGTGATGAATTTGTAATATGGGATTTTTAATTTTGTTATGAATTGTTTTGTTTTTTGTTCAATAAATAAAATAAAAATTAATGAAAACTGTTTTTAATTAATTGTCGGTAGTATATGACTGACAAATTGTCAGAACAACCAATTTTTTAAAACAGTTGGTTGTGGAAACTACAACAGATAATTTAAGCCACCATTTTCGTAGTTGACGCAACCAAATATGATTGTTGTCAACATGGAAACAGATTCCTGGTGGAATCGCATGATAGTAGACAGAACTACCAAAATTTGGTTGAGGCAACCAAACTGTATTCTGTGTGTACAATTTGAATGTAATAGAAAATTTTGTCAAAATTAATATTTTTAGAAATGTTCATTTAAATTTTAATTTTCTAGAATATTTTATAAAAATTCCAAGTATCTAGAAAATTTTTTGTCGAAATCTGAAATATATTTTCGAAATCGAAACAATTTTATAGAAAATACTCTTATCTAAAAATTGAATTTTGCTTGAAAATTGCATTTATCTGCATTTTTTTTAAAAATTTCGTCAAATGTGCCAATTTATTGGAAAATTTATTCAATATTGCAATTTTCTGGAAAATTTCATCAAGATGCAGTTCTCTACAATTTTGGAATTTTCTAGAAATTTATAAATGAAAATTTCATCAAAATAAAATTTTCTAGAAAATTTCATCAAAATAGAAAATGTCATCAAAATAGAAAATGTCTTAAAAATAGAAAATGTTATTTTTTTTTTTATAAAATTGCATTAAATCCTTTTTTTAGAAAATATTAAATTTACAATTTTCTATAAAATTCCAATAAATATAAAATTTTCTTCACAAATTCAATAAATTTAAAATTTTCCAGAAAATTTCAATATATTCACAATTTTCCAGAAAATTTCATTAAAATTACAACATTCTAGAAAAATTCATAAAAAATTAAAATTGAAAAAATTTAATCAATATTGACATATCCAACGAGATGTCAACGGCAGCCAAAAAATTGAAAGTCTATAAAAGTATGTTGTTTTACTATTTTTTTTATAGGGAATCTATCAAATTTAACGAATTTTCCCAAAAACTACATTTATTCATAACTCATTTCAAAATATATGAGTGCAAATTCGAAAAATTGCAAAATTTATTTTTTAAACATCTGTATTGCATGTCATGTTCTGATTAATGGTCTCTCTTTTAAATCTTGATTTATATTTAAGGGATATAAGAAAAATAATTTTTTTTGTGAAAATAAATATATTGAATATATTAAAAATCATTTATAATCAACCTTTGGATGTCTAGTTGCATAAAAAAATAAACATAAAAAGAACGATGGAATAATAAGTCGCATGCGAAATGTCGCGTGCGAATGTGATTAAAATTAAATAAAAAATAAACTACTTAATATTTTTGAATAAAATAAAAAAACATTATTAAGATACATGAATCCATGACATTTTAAAATAAGTCGCATTAAAATATTCCTTCAGGATTCGCTGAAATCAGTGTTTGATTGGTTTGCTTTGAAATCGACTTCTGTTTTTGTCGCGTGCGAATGGCTTGGGTTTTTGTAATTATCTTGAAAACGAACAATTGGCCAAAATCAACCTTAGCACCAGTTATAGTGCTAATCAAGAGCTATAAGTTTCGCCTTTTGTCAAAATGAAATAACGTTTTGGCATATCGTTGTCTTAATGCTATTTTGTTCCATACGCCATTTTGTATGAACGGAGAAAAACGCATTTTATTGTTTGAGTAAAAACGGGACTGAAGAGTTACACACTTTTTATTTCATAGGATTCCCAACAGTGTTTGTATGATTCTGATGCATTTCTATGCAATTACATCCAAAAATAAGCACGTTATAACAATTTTTGTTCTTGGCATTTTGGTCCATATCCACTTTTATTTTACTATTTTTTCGTATTTGTATTACATGGACCACAAAAGGGTCGGTATGGATGGACACTAATTTACATATTGTGATCGAAAGAACGTAAAATACTGAGTGAAAAATATAGGGCGATAGAAAAATTGAGACATAGAACAAAAATATCGAAATTATTTCCCGTTACTTAGAGTAAAACAAATTTACCCTAACAATATCTCGAAAACTAGGCGAGATAGGAAAAAAATGATTGCAGATTCTGAAAGAGCATGCTTGGAACCCATATTATCAACTCCTATCTCAAAAAACACAAAAATGGCGTATGGACCAAAATAGCATTAAGCCGACGATATGTTATTTTTACTTTGAATGCGTACGAATATCGCATTCGACATTGGAGAAATGCCCATATTGCAATTTTCTGGAAAATTTCATCAAAATTCATCAATATTGGAATTTTCTAGAAATTTATAAATAAAAATTTCATCAAAATAGAAAATGTCTAAAAATTAGAAAATTTCTTAAAAAAATTTCTTAGAAAATTTCTTAGAAAATTTCTTAGAAAATTTCTTAAATATTTTTACAAAATTGCATTAAACAATTTTTTTTTTAGAAAATTTCATTAAATTTAGAATTTTATAGAAAATTTCATCATACGAGTAACTAGAAAAATTCGTCAAAATTTAAATATTGTAAAACATATTTTGTTTTTGCACTTAGGCTCAAGATCGTTTTGGTTGTTTTCAGTATATGAAAACAACAACATTTATCACAATAAAACATTTTATCACAAAATAAAATTGCAATTTTCTAACAAATTTTTTTCAAAATAGCAAGTTTCATTAAAATTAAAATTTTCTTGAAAATTTCATTAAAATTAAAATTTTCTTGAAAATTTCATTAAAATTACAATTTTCTTGAAAATTTCATGAAATTACAATTTCCTAGAAAATTTCATTGAAATTGCAATTTTCTACAAAATTTCATTGAAATTGCAATTTTCTAGGAAATTTTCTAGAAAATTTGCAAATTCGATGAAATTTTATAGAAAATTTGCAAATTCGATGAAATTTTCTAGAAAATTTGCAAATTCGATGAAATTTTCTAGAAAATTGCAAATTCGATGAAATTTTCTAGAAAATTGCAATTTCGATGACATTTTCTAGAAAATTGCAAATTCGATGAAATTTTCTAGAAAATTGCAAATTCGATGAAATTTTCTAGAAAATTGCAAATTCGATGAAATTTTCTAGAAAATTGCAAATTCGATGAAATTTTCTAGAAAATTTCAAATTCGATGAAATTTTCTAGAAAATTTCAAATTCGATGAAATTTTCTAGAAAATTGCAAATTCGATTAAATTTTCTAGAAAATTGCAAATTCGATGAAATTTTCTAGAAAATTGCAAATTCGATGAAATTTTCTAGAAAAATGCAAATTCGATGAAATTTTCTAGAAAATTGCAAATTCGATGAAATTTTCTAGAAAATTGCAAATTCGATTAAATTTTTTAGAAAATTGCGAATTCGATTAAATTTTCTAGAAAAATGCAAATTCGATGAAATTTTCTAGAAAATTGCAAATTTGATGAAATTTTCTAGAAAATTGCAAATTCGATGAAATTTTCTAGAAAATTGCAAATTCGATGAAATTTTCTAGAAAATTGCAAATTCGATTAAATTTTTTAGAAAATTGCGAATTCGATGAAATTTTCTAGAAAACTACAAATTCGAAAATTGCAAATTCGATGATTTTCTAGAAAATTTTAATTTTAAAGAAATTTTCTAGAAAACTTTAATTTCATAGAAATTTTCTAGAAAATTTTTAATTTCATAGAAATTTTCTAGAAAATTTTTAATTTCAATGAAATTTCTAGAAAATTTTTAATTTCAATAAAATTTTCTAGAAAATTTTTAATTTCAATGAAATTTTCTAGAAAATTTTTAATTTCAATGAAATTTTCTAGAAAATTTTTAATTTCAATGAAATTTTCTAGAAAATTTTTAATTTCAATGAAATTTTCTAGAAAATTCTAAATTTCAATGAAATTTTCTAGAAAATTCTAAATTTCAATGAATTTCTGGAAAATTTTAAATTTCAATGAAATTTTCTAGAAATTTTTCAATTTAAATGAAATTTTCTAAGAAAATTTTAATTTCAATGAAATTTTCTAAAAAAAAATTTAATTTCAATGACATTTTTTAAGAAAATTTTAATTTCAATGGAATTTTCTAGGAAAATTTTAATTTCAATGCAATTTTCTACGAAAATTTTCAATGTCAATGAAATTTTCTAGGAAAATTTTATATAATTTTTCTACGAAAATTTTCAATTTCAATGCAATTTTCTACGAAAATTTTCAATTTCAATGAAATTTTCTAGGAAAATTTTAATCTCAAGGAAATTTTCTAAGAACATTTTAATTTCAATGAAATTTTCTAGAAACTTGCTATTTTTAAAAAATTTGTTAGAAAATTGCAATTTTTAATTGTGATAAAATGTTTTACATTATATAAATTTTCTAGAAAATTGCAATTACTCGTATGATGCAATTTTCTAGAGAACTGTAATTATCTAACAAAATTGGAATTACGAAATTCTCTGAGTAATTGCAATTTCCGTAATATTTTTTAAAAATACAATTTGACAAATTTAAATTTTCCGATTTAAAAACGAAAACGGCTAAATTTGAAGAAATCCGGATAAAAATTATACTGAAGCTACGTTTTACATCTGATCATTAAGAAATTTGGCAGAAATGACTTTTGGACGATCACTGCTAAGTTTGAAAAAGTCGATTTTTGGTATATCCCCGTTGTATACACTTCTTCAAATTTAGTATAAGAGGTATAATTAAAAAAAAATGTTTTATTTTTTCCCGAATCTAGATATCTGGCAATTTGTGGCATTGGGAGATTGCATTTGTAATTTCTAAATATTTCAAATTATATTCAGTCAAAATTTGGTGTTTATCCGCCAACCCAATCAGAAAATATTCACAAAACAGTACAGGGCATTCGATTTGCATTATAAAGGTATTCCACACAAATTTTAAAAAAATCATCAAACCTTGATCGCATCTCCTGAAAAACTACCTTTTTGCACATGGCATAGTTTAGAATGGAGGTAACGATATGTGAAGAAAAGGAAGAAAAATGTCAAAAACTGCAAAATTGCCTTAGTATTTCGTCCATAACTGCGTCCCCCCAAAATGAGAATCTGGTGCATATTCTGTTTTAATTTGGAAAAAAAACCAAAGTGGGGCAATTTATTTTTTAAATTAGAGCTTTACATTTTTTTTCGAAAAAAATTCAACGATTTTTTAATAATAATTAAATAATTCCATTAAAAATAGCATTCTAAAATCGGTTCAGCCGTTCAAGAGCAATAAAAAATTTCGTAAAACCAAAAAAATATTTTTCTCAATTTTTTTAAAATTTCAAATCCTTATAAAATTTTGTAATTTTTTTTTTCAAAAAAAAAAATGATAGCGATATCTTTTTTTTAATTTAGCAACCTTTTATAAAGTTTTTGGGTAAAAATAAATTTCATAGGTTAAAATTAAAAATTCTGACCCTTATTCTAAGCAAAATAAAACTATAGAAGTATTGAGCAAAGTTCGGAGAAACCAGTACGTTATACGTACGTTACGTACATAGGACTCAAACGATATTTCTTTTTGTACACATACACAAACAGAATACCGTTCTATGATGACAAACTCTATATTATGGAGTTAAAATTTTTTTTATAGCTTCATTATATGTATATTGATTAGATAAAGAAAATACGATCATTTCTCACAATGAGTAAAATATAGTTTTAAAAATAACCCACATTAAATTTAAAATTCACTTCGGACAAATCTTCAAAAGCAACCAAAGCTCTCTGGCCCAACATCTCCAAAGCTTTAGAGCTTTTCGAATAGAGAAAATACCCAAAAATAAGCTGTAAAGCACTTTCGCTTGCCTTTTGCCTCAAAGAAATCTCATTGTTTTGGGAAATATTCAGTCGTCAACAACGCGTTGGTACACAAACCACACGGAAACCAAAAGAAAATCAAAATTCATCATCATTTCGGGTTGAGTGCGTTCGTACGCGTGTGTTCGGTCAATCGGTCGCTCGTTTGGTTCAATGCTATAAACAAATGTGGAAAATAATTATTATTTAGTGCCAAAATTTAAAGTTAAATAGACAAATAATGAAATTTGCCGAGCACTTGACGGCTCACATAACGCCGGAATGGCGCAAACAATACATAAATTATGAGGTATGAACCCAAAACGAGATAATACAATGTTTTTCCAAATAGAAATCCTTGCTGTGGTGCATGAAAAGTGAAAGTGAAAGAAAAAGAAAATTTTCATGTGTGTATATACACACGAAAGCATCCATCCATCCATCCATCCATCGGTATGTATGGATGGATACTAAATAAAGAATACAAAATAATCGATGACGTCATTGTTGGAAAAACACATGTGAAAATTTGGGAAATTTTTTTGGCGCCGACGCCGAGTAGCACAGCTGTTTTCTTCTATAGATGCGATGCGATGAGGGAATGGCAAGAGAGAAAATTGTAAACAAACGAGTGCAGGAGTGAGTGAGTGCACGTGCATCATTGAGAGCAAGTTTGTTTACAAACAATCTGTCAACAGGTCTTGTTGTTGTAAATGGGGGTGTTGGTGTTGTCGTATAAGTGTGCACGAGTTTCACAAGTATACGTCATTGATTTTCAAGGCAGAGCGAGAGAGAAATACAAACCGCCACAAAGTATAAATAAAAATACTCACAGTGGCGGATTTGGGATATTTTATAAAAATCTTTATTTATACATACTTCAACTTTAGTGAATAAAAAAAGGGTAAATAATTTTGTTGACAAAATTTCAAAGGAATACGAGATATCCACATTTAAATATTTTAAATTGGAAAAATATGAAACATTTCTCGACCAGCTTATAGCCTGCATTTTGCTCTCTATGTACAAAAAAAATCATTTTGGGAGATATCAATAAAAGAATGAGATAAGTTCATATTTTTCTCCATAGGATGGTGAGAGTATAATACATATATATAACATATGTATAACATTTTGTCACTCGATTTGGAACACCTCTAAACACCCTAAGCAACAAAATTTTAGTCGAAGGGCTCAAGAAGATGTCTTACAATTTGCAACTCTTTCATTAGTATTTATACCCTACACTACACTGTGGTACAGGGTATTATGACATTGTGCATTTGTTTGCAACACCTAAAAGGAGAAGAGATAGACCCATTGTTTATTATACCGATCGACTCAGAATCACTTTCTGAGTCGATTTAGCCATGTCCGTCTGTCTGTCTGTCCGTCTGTCTGTCTGTTTGTCAATGTATTCTTGTAATCAAAGTGCAGTTCGTATTTATGGTCCGATTGTGATGAAATTTAGCATAGTGGTCTTTTTTGGCCCAAGGACGATCCCTATTGAAATTGGTTAAAATCGGTTCAGATTTGGATATAGTCCCCATATATATGTTTCACCCGATTTGACATGCAAGCGCTGTAGAAACCACATTTTACATCCGATCTTTATGAAATTCGGCCGAGAGAGTTTTATTATTACGTGAATGAACACTACCAAATTCGGAGAAAATCCGTTCAGATTAAGATATAGACCTCATATATATGTTTCACCCGATTTGGCATGTAAGGGCTGTAGGAACTGTATTTTAAATCAGATCAGTACGAAATTTGGCAGAGAGAGTTCTCTTATTACATGAATAAACACTGCCTAATTCGGGGAAAATCGGATCAGATTTAGATATAGTCCCCATATATATGTTTCACCCGATTTGACATGAAAGCGCTGTAGAAACCGTATTTTACATCCGACCTATACGAAATTCGGCAGAGAAAGTTCTCTTATTAGATGAAAAAACACTGCGCAATTCGGGGAAAATCGGTTCAGATTTAGATATAGCCCCCATATATATGTTCCACCCGATTTATCATTTAAGCGCTGTAGAAATCGTGTTTTATATCCGATCAGTACGAAATTTAACAGAGAGAGTTTTCTTATTACATGTATGAACACTGCCAAATTCGGGGAAAATCGGTTCAGATTTAAACATAGTCCCAATATATATGTTACACCCGATTTGACATGTAAGCACTGTAGAAACCGTGTTTTATATCCGATCAGTACGAAAATCAGCAGAGAGGGTTTGCTTATTACATGTATGAACACTGCCAAATTCTTATCGCAATGCCCATTTGGTAGGTAGGTGTAGGGTATCATATAGCCGGCCCCGCCCGACTTTCTGTCTTTCCTTACTGGTTTTTTTTAGCAATGTACTCAAAGTTTCTGCGCCACATTTACGCATTATGTAAATAAATAAATGTAACAATTTTGGCATGAAATTATTGCTTTAGATCTTGTCGATATTTCTACGTTAAAAAAATTTATAAATATTGTATAATATTGACATTAAAAGACATATTAAAATAACCCCATTTCTATGTAAATTTCGTGCTGTCCGGAACATGCCGTCCGGAATTCAACAAAAATCTAAATACTCAAAAATGTTGCATTTTTTCCGTAAATACACAAAAAATTCAAATTGAATGGGGAATGTTTATTATCATTTCAAAGAACATTCTTTGGCATTTATTTTTTGAAGATTATGGCTATCAAATGTTGGCCGCGGCTACGTCTCAGATGGTCCAGTCCATCCGTTGAGTCCAATTTTCGAGCATTTCGACTAATAACTGGCGAATTACACGCGTGATGTTTTGCTCCAAGGCCTGAATCGAAGCGGGTTTGTCCGCATAAACTATAGACTTTACATATCCCACAAGAAAAAGTCTAACGGTGTGATATCACACGATCTTGGTGGCCAATCGAACGGCCCAAAACATGAAATTATCTGCTCACCGAAGTGTTCTCTCAATAAATCCATTGATTGATGCGATGTGTGGGAAGTGGCGCCGTCTTGTTGAAACCAAATGTCGCCGAGATCACGAGCTTCAATTTCAGGCATCAAATAGTCGGTTATCAGGGAACGATAACGGTCGCCATTGACGGTTACGTTCTCACCGGCATCATTTTTGAAGAAATACGGACCGATGATTCCACCGGCCCACAAACCACACCAAACCTTAACAAAAATAACATGACACAAAGATACGTATTATTTATATTTATAAGAAGTTTCGTTGAAATTTTTAAATCACTCAATATACCTCAAGAATCTTGTTTTTTTTTCGTGTCGTCCGTCACGCCGTCCATTTGTCGATTTTTATGCAAACTAAAAAAGTTTTCAAAATTCTATAAATTTGGTGTTATTAAGCTCGATATACTTTACAAATTAGCTAACAAAAATAGTCCTATGATCAATATCAATTTCATGCATGTATGTATATCATTTGCTACGAGCCAAAAGTGTAACACGTCGAACCAAAGTAAGTTCGGTGGATATTCGCTTTGGGCCATTTTAAGTCATTTGAGCAATGTCCGTCCGTCTGTGTGTTCTTATGTTTTAATGTCCTTGGCGCCATTCCGATACTGTTAGAATGAGGCTTTAACTGTCTTAAACGAAAATATGTGGCAAAAAGTGAATCGTGTTAGTGCGAGGTCGTGCTGTATGAAGTACATACGTGTTAGGTTGGCAGCCGTTTTTTAACAGTTCACATAGACCAGTTTAGGTCCCTAGTGATATCACAGGCTGAAATGCCCCTCATCGAAACCAACCTGTTTGATATACATACAAAGTTCTCGATAGTACTAATATCGGTACTGGAAAGATCTGTCCTATAAAGGCCGACCCCTGTAAGTCCAGAGATCGTTTGCTCAGTCAAATAGCAAGTGCTGAATGCTTTCCACTTCTTCCTTATCTACACAGCTTCTGCAGAAGTCGTTGGAGTCCATACCCAATCTTTTGGCGTGTTCGCCGATCAGGCAGTGTCCCTTCAAAACTGAAACTAACGTAGACAATATTTTCTTCTCAAGTGCGCGGAGATATTTTAACCTTCTCAAGTCATATATTAGCCAAATTTGTCTAGCTGCCCTACAGGAGCTGATTTCTGTCCATCTTTATTTGGGCAGCCTGATTGTCTCTTGCCTAAGCCAAAGCTTGCACGTGGATAGTGGCGCACCGATATAGGCAAATTCTTTCGAGAATTTCTAATGTCGTCCCTTTTCTAGCAAATTCATCGGCTTTGCAGTTCCCCGGGGTATTCCTATGTCCAGGCTCCCATATGAGGTGTATATTAAACGGCTCAGCCATCTCGTTAAGAGATCTGCGGCAGTCGAGGGCTTCTTGGGAATTTAGGGAAGTGGCCTCCAGAGAATTGATGGCTGCCTGGCTGTCCGAGTAAATGACAACGCCAGTGTTGGTTACTATGTTGAGACTTAGCCACTTGGCGACTTCCCATATTGCCTTTATATCGGCTTGATAGAGACTGCAGGTATCTGGTAGTCTGTGTACTATATCCAAATTAGGTTCGTCACAGTGTACTTGTTAATCAAGCTTCGAACTATCTGTATAGAAGTGGAGATGGTTTCTTTTATCTGGTATTCTGCCAACGCATTCATCTCTGGCTGGTATCTTAGTGATGTAGTTCTTCTCAAAAGTGTACACCGTTGGTCGGTCGGTTACCATAGTACTACACTTTGATATCCTAATGTGGCCGCAGTTCTTGTACCTCCATATTGATAGGCAGTTTAATCTTAGTGCCGCTCTGGTTGCAACTTCTCTCGCCACAATATTTATCGGCAGTATATGGAGTAGGGCTTGTAGACTCAGTCGCTGTAATCCTTAAGGCTCCGCTTATGCACAGGCAGGCAGTTCCCTGTACCTTTTATAGAAGGTTGGTGATGGTTACTTTGTCAGTTGCCGTTCACCATACCACAATGCCGTATAACAGTATTGGACGGAATACTGCTAGTTGTGTGCCCTAGCCATGCTGTTATGCGTCTTCTGTTGAGCAGACTTTTAATTAGTCTAATCAAACTAGAGTTTACTTTTAGATGTGACAGTGCCGCAATTATCGCATCTGAGTGAATGTTGTTAAAGCCCCTTTTATGTCAAGAAATGTCACCATGGTGAATTCCTTGAAATGCAGGGACGATTCGATAGTGCTCATAAGTTCGTGCAGGGCTGATTCTGTAGACTTCCCATTATTGTAAGCATGTTGGTTCCCCGGCAGGAGTTTTGTATCAAGGTTTTCCCTAATGAAATAATCTAAAAGTCTTTCCAGACCTTTCAATAGGATGGAGGATAGGCTAATTGATCTGAAGTCTTTTGGCCTAGTGTGTGATACTTTCCCCGCATTGGGTATGAATACCACTTTGGTATACCCCATCGATTCGGGATTTATGAAAGCCTGATACAACCTACATAAATTTTCTCCAGCCAGGGGATAATGTACTGTAACATTTTCTGCATTTCTGCTGGAGTGATGCCGTTTGGTCCAGGTGACTTGAAAGGCACAAAGCTATTAAAAGCCCAGCTTATTCTGGATCTCTCAGTCAACAAGCTAGCGTCGCTCGCAGTCCACTCGCCCTCTTGTTGGTACTGCTGATCCTCTGGTTCTGTTAGAGAGTTCCGCGGGAAATGTGTTTCGAGCAGTACATTGAGCGACTGCTCGCTGTTTTTGGTCCAGTTATTTGCCACATCCTGTAAATATCACACTGTGCAGGGTGAAGCAGATTATATCTTCCTCAGCCTTGCGGCGTCGGAGACCTCTTCCACTTCGCCACATAATGTATACCGTCTTTGCGCCTTCCTAAGCTCCTTCTTATAGATCTTGAGTTGCTCTTTATAGGCATCGCATCCATTAGCGACCCCAGTAGATTTAGCCTTGTTGAATAGGTTGTTGCAGGTGTTTTTCATAGCCGTTAGCTCAGAAGTCCACCATTGGGGTTTAGTTTTACCCTTGTACCTTGTTTTTGGACAGGCTTCTTCAAGGGAACTATTGAATGATATGGTGATATGCTCGACCAGATTATCCAGACCGGCTTTGTCATTCGGTTCGTACAGAAGTTTAGAGTTGAGGACTTTCTTGAAATTTTTTTCATACAGGTGCCACTTTGTCTTCCTCACATTTCTGTGAACGGCAGGTTTAGGCGCTTTTTCAGCGAGTTTGATTGAACTCAATATAATGGTGATCTGAGAATTAGTAGTACATTATACCCAATAATTTTTACGGATTTGTGGAAGAACAAAAACTGGCTTTTGCAGCATGATAACGCCCCTGCACACACATCGTTGCTTGTGCGCGAATATTTGGCCAAAAACAACACAGTAATGGTGCCGCAGCCACCGCATTCCCCTGACCTAGCCCCCTGTGGCTTTTTTTTGTTCCCAAAACTGAAAAGGCCCATGAAAGGACGACGCTACGCCGCGATTGAGGAGATAAAGACGGCATCGAAGGAGGAGCTGAACAAGTGCTTCGAGGATTGGAAAAAACTTTTGGCAGAAGTGTATTATAGGGGAATTACTTTGAAGGCGACAAAATAGATATTCATGAATAAATAAATACTTTTGAAAAAATACAAAATTCGCGATAATTTTTGAACATACCTCGTATATGCGATTAACGATTTCCAGACTAGCAGCTGTTTGGTCTTTACCACTTAAATTAGCCAGGAGAAAGATACTTAGATCTTTCCTGTCCAAAATGCAGGTTCTTGGAGTGCCTTCACATTTGGGCAAGCTGTTTAAAGTTGGGTGTCCTAATACCGCACACCCTTCCTCCTACTGCGTTGGGCTCCTGTATCAGGACGATGTCTACTGCACCTGTGGACAGGCGCAGCAATAGAGCCGCTGAGGCAGCTTTAGCGTGATGGAGGTTAATCTGTAGAATTCTTACCATCAATGGTAATTGACAGATTAACATCCACCCCGACAAGGGTGTTATCGAACTCTTCGTCAGTATCATCGAGAAGCGTGTCTCCGCCAGAGGCGGCAAAGAGTCCGGAGACTCCCCTCAGCCCCTCTGTGTCAGAAGTAGAGCTTTTGTCCTCATAGAAGAACGTTACAGATCTTCTGTTAGAGTTGGAGTCACCAGAAATAATGGGCGTGGGTACCTCCGCACTTCCAGAAAGCCGTGTATCAACCACGGTGGACGACTCACCTTCCGCAGTGGGAGCTATATCCTGCTTGTATACCTTTAAGACTATAGTCTCGAAGCCATATTGTGGGGTTGTACTTGCACGTTGTATTTGGGAGGTGGATTCAGCGTTAAGGATCAAATTGACCTGCCGCTTTTTACCATCCGCCTCACACACCTTTCTGATTCTCCAATTATGGGCCGGCAGACCAGGATTGGAATCTCTTATTATTTCTAATATGTCAGCCGGGTTGGAGGGCTCTCCTGCAACCCAGGTGACTAGGGATGTTGTTTTTTCGACAACATCCAACTGGGCACCCGGCCACACCTCATTCGCTCGACTCAGAGCTGCCTTATACAGGTCTACTGATCTGGCATCTCCAAAATATAAGAGCTGTACTCTCCCCTGATGCCATCCTGCATCGTTGCAGATTAGTGGTTTTCCCGCCATTTCTCTACGGACATCGAGGTAATGAGCCATAATGGCTGATTGCACATGGCTCCATTTGCCCTTGACGATGGATCCATCCTCACTACTTCTGTCTATAACAGCCATCACTAGACTCTCCTTCGCCACTTCATTGAAGGGCTTGGTGAGTGTCCTGTTGATGGTGACATTAGGGCCTCTTGCCTTTTTCGAAGGCACAGGTTCATCAGGTGATCTGATTCTTTTGAATTTATTAGCCGTTAACACAGCTGAATTTGTGGCTCTTTCAGCCGGCTCATTGGCCTTAGAATCTTCTATGACGCCTTTAGCCCAGGTAATTGGTATTAAGTTTTCTTTAGCTTCTTGTCTTTGGGTCATTCCGATGCAATGTTAGAACGAGGCTTTTACCGTCTTAAACGAAAATATGTCGCAAAAAGTGAATCGTGTTACAGCGAAGCCGTGCTGTATGAAGTATGCGTTAAGTGAGGTCTACTTATATATTTAGGTTTAGGTTAACAGCTCTCATAGACCAGTTTAGGCTGAAATGCCCCTCATCGAAACCAACCTGTCTGATATACAAAAAGTTCTCAATAGTACAAATATCGGTACCGGAAAGATCTATTAGACTGTCTGACATTTATTGCGTTTTTTTTCTAATTTTTATGGTTGTTTTCGTGGCAGAAAACAACGATTTTTTTTAAGAAATATTTTTTTTTCTAATTTTTGAACGACAGGTACTAAACCACAGTGAAAGGGATATTTCCAACATTCGTAGCCCTCGTGGTTTCTATGGCGTTAGGAAGTGAAATCGGGAGTGTCCTTTGTATGGGTGGACTCTATGGCGTTAATAAGTCAAATCGGACAAATACTATATATGGGTTATATACCAAGAAGTGGACGACGATTAAGAATACATATACTTTTTGTATGTTTCGAGGTGTTACAGATGGAGTGGTGGTGGATTTGTGTACCCTATGGTGGAGGGTATACAAATTTACCATAATTTTTTTTAAATATTTTTTTTTTCTTGTTTATAGCACCGTAAAATTTTATGTACAACCCTTTTGTATACTAGTTTAATGTTCTCTTCGTTGCAGGAAATGAAGGCTATGCTCTATGCTGCCGTCGAGCAGGCACCTTCGGCCGAATTGGTTGATCCCGATATGCTGACACGTTACTTCGCCAAATTCGATGAACAGTTCTTTCACTATTGTGACAAAGAGTTGGCCAAAATCAATACATTCTATTCGGAAAAGATGGCCGAAGCCACTCGCAAATATGGCAATCTACGCAGTGAACTCACGGAGACTCTCGAAATGGGCACGGTGAAAAAGCAACCGGCTTGGAAATCCAAAACTCCGCTGGGCAAGCGCAATGTTCCGGCCCGAAAATTACAAGATCTCAAATTGGCATTTAGTGAATTCTATTTGGGTTTGATTTTGTTGCAAAACTATCAGAATCTGAATTTCACGGGATTTCGAAAGATCTTGAAGAAACATGACAAACTGTTGAGTGTGGACATTGGAGCGACTTGGCGTAAAAATCATGTAGAAGCGGCCCATTTTTATGTGAATAAAGATATAGATCGTTTGATACAGGAGACGGAAACGGCCTTCACACACGACATTGAGGGTGGAGATCGGCAGAAGGCTATGAAACGTTTGAGGGTGCCACCTTTGGGCGAGGCTCAAAGCCCTTGGACCACATTTAAGGTGGGCTTATTTTCCGGCGCCTTTGTGGTTTTGTTGGTTACAGTGATACTATCGGCCGCCTTCTATGGATTCGGTGAAGATTGGCGTGTGGGTGTGCGAATGTTCCGTGGTCCTTTTTTGGTCATTGAATGCCTCTTCCTGTGGGGCGTGAATGTCTATGGTTGGCGTTCGTCAGGTGTTAATCATGTTTTGATTTTTGAATTGGATCCCAGAAATCATCTATCGGAACAGAATATTATGGAAATAGCCTCAGTGTTTGGGGTACTTTGGGCCGTGTGCGTTTTGTTCTATATCTATTGTGATCTCTTGGGTATACCACAATATGCACCACCGATATTTTTGTACACCATTATGGCGGCATTCCTACTGAATCCTACGAAGACATTTTACCATGAGGCCCGCTTCTGGTCGGTGAAGGTGTTGAGCCGTGTCGTAATGGCTCCTTTCTTTTTCGTTAACTTTGCCGATTTCTGGCTGGCCGATCAGCTGAATAGTATAGTGCCGGCCTTTTTGGATATACCCTTTGTGGTGTGCTTCTTTGGTCAGAATCCATCGTGGAATAAAATGGGTTTGGGTAAGTTGATATGTAGACATAAGGGCAGACATTTTTATATTATTGTTCTAAGAATTTGTTGTTGCACAGAAAGTTCATAGAATTTTTGGTAAATAGTGGATTTTTTGTTATTAACTTGTATGTGGGTTTGAAATTTCACAAAAAAAATATATCTAGGTTTTATGAAATTTCTCATTGTTCTTGAACCGATTAACCTATTTTTAAATAGCTTAACTAAAATGGTCTTAAATAAATACATAATTTTTTTTATGAATTTTTTTGAAAACATCAATGATTCCAATATATAATTAACCATGGTTGAAGCATAATTTTGTGGATTTTAGGGAAACAAGATTGAATAAATTTTTAAAATTTCTAACCCAATAATTTGAGGATTTTTAGAGGCAATATTGAAGCTTAATTTTACGATTTTAAAGACAATTGAAGCCTAGTTTTAGGACATCAATAATTTAAAATTTTGAATTTTTGAAAACCAGGACTACAAGGACATTTTTGTAATCTGTTTCCTATTTTTAGGATTTTAAAGCACATAGACTGAAGCCTATTATTAGGATTTTAAGAACTCAAACTGAAGTATAGGGTGATCCAAATAGAGATACTTTTTACAATAGCCTTTTTTTTTTGACAGATCACGTGTGAGTCGTGTCATGCTGTCATGTTATTTTTGTGAAGTATTGTTTGGTATTTCATCATGGAAAGAGTTACAACGTTTACGCGTGTCATTCGCCAGTTACCAGTCGAATTGCCGAACGAGTCATCGAAAAATGGACTCAACGGATGGAACATCTGAGACGTTGCCGCGGCCAACATTTGATAGATATAATCTTCAAAAAATAAATGCCAAAGAATGTTCTTTCAAATTATAATAAACATTCCCCATTCAATTTGAATTTTCTGTGTTTTTTTCATTAAAAAGTAGGGAACCTCGAAATGGATCACCCTATATACAGAATAATTCAGGATTTAGAGAATTCAAGATTAAAGTGTAATTTAGAATTTTATGGAACTAAAAAAATTAAGTAAAATTTTGAGACTAAGAAATAAACTGAAACATAATTTCGGGATATAAGAGAACTAAAATTAAAGTATAATTTTAGGATTTAACTGAAGTTTAAATAAAATGTTGGATTTTATGAAACCAAGCCTGAAGCAAATTAATGAAGTAAAATGTTAGGATTTAATGAAGTACAATAGGCGTGTTTTCGTTACACCAAAAGTGCTTAATTTGTATGGGCAGCTAAGCACTTTTAAGCACTATTAGTTCCCGATGAAGTTTGGTGCTTGTGTTCATGTCTTAATCGAGTATGATGTTGCCAGATTGGGCACCCTATATTTAGCAATATGGTATCCCATTTTTGGAGAGATTTTATCAATTATTGTGAATTAACGGGAAGAAGAAGAACAAAAATGGGAAATTATTTTAATATTTGCAAAAGAGTGTAAACAATTGAACATAGAATAGTAAATATATGTTTTATAAATACTTTTCACGAATTTTTTGTCTTTTTCGCACCGTTCTTTCTTCGCAACTCATGACACCATTGCTACCAGATAGTGAAAATCCGCGACTTATTGCTTATGTGCCAGTTAGTGGAAGTCAGTTGTTTTCGTTGCAAAGTGCTAAACTAAAAGTGCTAGCTTGTAACGAAAACATGCCTAATGTTAGGATTTTAAAGAACAAAGATTGAAGTACAATTTTAAAAATTGCAAACCCCATGATTTTAGTATTTTGTAGATATAATATTGAAGCATACTTTTAGGATTTTAAGGATCAAAGATTGAAGTACAATGCAGGATTTTAGGAAAACAATAACACAACTGAATGAATACCGAAATTTTAGGGCTTAAAATACATAAATTTTAAACAACAGTATAAGAGTAGGATTTTAAGGAACAAGTAAGAAAGTTCAGTCGGGTAAACCGACTAATGAATCCCCTCACCTTGAGTCTCAAAAATATTAGAAAATTTTTTTTTTTTTTGGTTAATTTCAATTATTATCAATTTAAATTGCACTTAATAACTTTATAGTACGTTAAGTTATTAAGTTATTGTATTAATAACACCCTTGTGGGGGTGGATGTTAATCTGTCAATTACCAATGATGGTAAGAATTCTATAGATTAGCCTCCATCACCCTAAATCAGCCTCAGCGGCTCTATTGCTGCGCCTGTCCTCAGGTGCAGTTGACATCGTCCTGATACAGGAGCCCTACGCAGTGGGAGGAAGGGTGTGCGGTAACAGGACACCCAACTTTAAACTGCGTGTGGCCAACTGTGAAGGCACTCCAATAACCTGCATTATGGCCAGGAAAGATATAAGTATCTTTCTCCTAGCTAATTTAAGTGGTAAAGACCAAACATCTGCTAGTCTGGAGATCGGTAATCGCATATATTGGGTGGTCTCGAGTTACTTGCCGACTGCTCTATTCAAGGAAGTAGTAGAAGAAGCAACGTCTGACGAGGTCGAGCTGATTATTGGCGTAGACACGAACGCTCATCATACTATCTGGGGTAGTACGGATATAAACAATAGGGGTGATTCGCTTCTTGACTTTATTCTAACTACCAACCTAAGTATTTGTAACATAGGTAATAAACCGACTTTTACAATTAAAGACAGACAAGAAGTACTAGACGTAAAGTTTGAAACTGACCGGCTGTCAGAAAAAATTATTGGGTGGAATGTAATGGACGACCAATCATTCTCAGATCACCATTATATTGAGTTCAAACTCTCTGAACCTGTCGTCCACAGAAATGTGAGAAAGACAAAGTGGCACCTGTATGAGAAGAATTTCAAGAAAGTCCTCAACTCTAAACTTCTGTACGAACCGAATGACAAAGCCGGTCTGGATAATCTGGTCGAGCATATCACCACATCATTCAATAGTTCCCTTGAAGAAGTCTGTCCAAAAACAAGGTACAAGGGTAAAACAAACCCCCAATGGTGGTGGACTTCTGAGCTAACGGCTATGAAAAAGACCTGCAACAAGCTATTCAACAAGGCTAAGTCTACTGGGGTCGATAATGTTTGGGGTGCCTATAAAAAGCAACTCAAGATCTATAAGAAGGTTAGAAAGGCGCAAAGACGCTCTTGGTATACCTTCTGTGGCGAAGTGGAAAAGGTCTCCGACGCCGCAAGGCTGAGGAAAATACTATCAGCTTCACCCTATACAGTGGGTTACTTGAAGGATGAGGCAAATAACTCTCTAACAGAACCTGAGGATCAGTAGGACCATCAAGAGTGCGAGTGCACTGCGAGCGTCGCTAGCTTGTTGACTGAGAGATCCAGAATAAGCTGGGATATTAATAGCATTGAGCCCTTCAAGTCACCTGGACCAGACGGCATCACTCAATCAGAAATGCAGAAAATGTTGAAGTACATTATCCACTGCCTGCAGAAAATTTATGTAGGCTGTATCAGGCTTTCATACATACCGAATCGATGGAGGGATACCAAAGTGGTATTCATACCTAAAGCGGGGAAGATATCACACACTAGACCAAATGACTTCATACCAATTAGCCTATCCTCCTTCCTATTGAAAGGTCTGGAAAGACTTTTAGATTATTTCATTAGGGAAAACCTGGATACAAAAATCCTGTCGGTGAACCAACATGCTTACAATAAGGGGAAGTCTACAGAATGAGCCCTGCACGAACTTGTGAGTACTATCGAATCGTCCCTGCATTTCAAGGAATTCACCATGGTGGCATTTCTTGACATAGAAGGGGCTTTTAACAACATTCACTCAGATGCAGTAATTGCGGCACTGTCACATCTAAAAGTTAACTCTAGTTTGATTAGACTAATTCAAAGTCTGCTCAACAGAAGACGCATAACAGCATGTCTATGGTCCACAACTCTAACAAGGTTTGTAAACAGAGAGACCCCGCAAGGAGGAGTACTGTCTCCACTAATTTGGAACCTAGCGGTGAATGAAATCCTGCTAGATCTAGAACGTTGTGGCTGCAAGGTCGTGGCATATGCGAACGACGCACAGTGGAATATTTTCACACAAGACGCGGCAAAAATTAGAAGGAATTGAGCTAGAGCTTTGAAATTTGGTATATATCACTCATTTCCCCTAATTAGCTAAAAACCAATTTTTTGTTTAAATCCGCCCATAACCACGGCTACTTCCCACATAACCTAAAATTAAAAATCTTAGTATTTTTTCTCAATTTAGCATTTATATTATTACAAATCGCTTGTAGAGATTGTATTTGAGTACTCAATTATATAAAAATTACAAGTGCCACGCCCAACGCCCATTTCAATTTAAATTTTATACGATGTTGGATATTACCGGATATTTTTTTATAAAACGCTTTGTATCTTTTGTTCGATGTAAATCAGTACGTAGAACAAAGTAAATAACTAAAGCGTAATACATTAGCTCAACATTTGCAAAAAAATCATGATGAAATAGTTTACAGTTTTTTGTTAATTAATCAATCATTCCAACTATCCAGAAAAATTCATCATTGATTTAGCAATGTGTTCATTAATAATACGTCATTTTTAGAGCATACTTTTAGGAATATGTCGAAAGGACACACAAACAATGAGGCATGTATATATAGTAGATTGGCAAACAAATGTTCGCTTATATCAATACTTACCTTGTTCATGTCGGTTGCCGTTTAATTCGGTCTGTAATCGTTGATGTAAACTGAGATACTCTTTCGGCTCAAGACCAACTTGCTTTTATACATGCTTTATATGCTTTTTGTTATATTTGCAGTCAATTTATCATTTGCCCCTTAAGGTATGCTTTGGTAATGTTGTTCAATACATAGCAACGTAAATAAAAATAACGAATTTTGGATTGTTTTTTGCCGAGTAGGTTTTACCATTTCGTTAAATAAATCAACATAGGCAGGTATAGGCAGAATTTTCTTTTCGCAATGGTTAACTAAGTCCCTAGTTTATAAATATTTGTTAATGACAAGACCTCGGTCGGCCTCGGAAGTATAGTTTTATCCTGGAGAAAATGAAACACCCTGATTTTTGGCAACACAATTATATTTTTTTTTAACGCAAAATACTCTTCAAAAGGTTCTGTATAGTATGACTTAAACGAAGTTCCAATGCGTTTCATAGTTTCGGAGATATGGGCTTACAAAATACTCTCTTAAATGATAAACTTTGGAACCATTGTACCATTTATGAATTTCAAATGCTTGTACCGCGATATTTCGCCAAGATATCGGCAAAACCTTTAAAGATTTAGTTAATTGGAATGTTCTTTACAGATTAGAATCAAACATTTTGAGATTGGGCCTCATGAAAATTGGGAGTTTTTGCCGCTCATAATATACTGTGCGACGTTGCAATCGCAGTGAGTGGCAAAGATAACGTCCTCCGAGATATTCTACAGGTGGCTCTGAACAAATTGGCTAGATGGGCCAGAAGCTGCGGTTTGGGCGTAAACCCAAACAGGACAGAATTGGTTTTATTTACTAGGATGAATAAAGTCCCACATGTGGACCCTCCACCTCGGATAAATGAAACAGATCCAGTCTTTTCTGAAAGTGCAAAATTTTTACGAATAATTCTAGATAGAAAACTGTTATTTAGACTTAACGTATTGGAACGTGTAGGGAAGGCCAACGTCGCCTTATATTCCTGCAAAAAGGCTGTAGGGTCGCGGTGGGGCCTCTATCCTAAAATCATCCACTGGATATATATAGCAGTAGTTCGTCCTATACTGCTATACGGCATTGTGGTATGGTGAACGGCAACTGACAAACTAACCATCACCAACCTTCTATCAAAGGTACAGAATGGTAACTTTTGGTACACGCAAAGAAAAAATTCGCTTCTGCGAAACGAAATATTAGACAACTACAATTCTCGTTTGCCGGAACTGAAATTTCGTTTATTGTGACAGAAACTTATTTCGCGTAAGCGAAATTTCAGTCGTCGTAAACGAGAATTGTAGTTGTCTAATATTTCGTTTCGCAGAAACGAATTTTTTCTTTGCGTGTACAAAATGGTCCATTTGTGTGGGAGGTACCAAAAGAAGCATTGTAATTGTAATTGCCCATTTTTTACTGTATTGTAGGTACTATTAAACCATTACACTGTACAAAATTTAAAGTCTTCATATGCACTGGTAATAAAGATATAAGCTATTAACTTTTGGTTCAAAATTGTCCATTTGTGTGGGAGGTACCAAAAGGGACGTAGCAACTTCGGCCATTTTTCTCGAGGTAATAGTGACTAATAAACTAATACTATGTGTAGACTTTCAGACGATTCAAATAAGTAGTATAGAAGTTATTAAATAATCAATATTTCACTAAATGTTAACACTTTGTGGGGGAGATTCTAGAAGAAGTGGCCCAATATGGCCCATCTTCGAACTTAGCCGGAGATAGAAGAAAATATTACCACATACCAAATTTGAAGTCAATCGGTTACTCGTTTCGAGAGTTATCGTGCGCACCAACCAGTAGACAGACAGACGGATATTCGTCTTAAAATGATCCAAAAAGGATATCCGCCAAACATACTTAGGGTCTTAGGTCACTCCTTCGATGTGTTACACCTTTGGTTCGCAGCAAATGATATACGAGTATACATTCCTCTCTAAGGTAAGGTAAGGGGGGATAATTACGATTGCATATTTTTTTAAAGACTGAAGTAAAATTTTAGGATTTAAAAAAAAACGAAAATACAGAGAATTAAATTTTATTTTTTTTTATATCAAAACCAATAGCATGCGATTTTGAGAAACAAATGAAAATTTATGAAATATTAAAACCATAACATGCGATTTTGAGAAACAAATGAAAATAATTTTAATATTTTCAACAACTACGATTGAAGCATGCTTTTGGTACATGAACTCGAGCATAATTTTGGGATTTTAGAGAACTAAAATTGAAACTATTAAAATTAAAACCAGTAAGGAAAGACAGAAAGTCGGGCGGGGCCGACTATATAATACCCTACACTTACCTACCAATGCGAAAATGGGCATTGCGATAAGAATTTGGCAGTGTTCATACATGTAATTAGCAAACTCTCTGCCGATTTTCGTACTGATCGGATATAAAACACGGTTTCTACAGCGCTTACATGTCAAATCGGGTGTAACATATATATGGGGGCTATATCTAAATCTGAACCGATTTTCCCCGAATTTGGTAGTGTTCATTCACGTAATAATAAAACTCTCTCTGCCGAATTGCATAAAGATCGGATGTAAAATGTGGTTTCTACAACGCTTACATGTCAAATCGGGTGAAACATATATATGGGGACTATATCCAAATCTGAACCGATTTAAACCAATTTCAATAGGGATTTAATGACAATCGGATAAATACGACCTGCACTTTGATTACAAGAATACATGGACAGACGGACAGACGGGCAGACAGACAGACGGACATGGCTAAATCGACTCAGAAAGTGATTCTGAGTCGATCGGTATAATAAACAATGGGTCTATCTCTTCTCCTTTTAGGTGTTACAAACAAATGCACAAAGTCATAATACCCTGTACCACAGTGTGGTGTAGGGTATAAAAATGTATTTGAAGAAAACGAGACTGAAACATGTCTTTGGGTTTTAAGGAACCAATATAGAAGAACAATTTTGGGATGTTAATGAACAACGTTTGAAGTAAAATTTTTAAAATTGTAAGCGCATTGATTTTTGAAGCCAAGAATGAAGTACATATTCGGGTATATATTTTCGCAAATCCAACATTGCAGGATAACATATGCATCTCGAACATCCAAGCTTGAAGTACAATATGGGATTTTAGGGAACTAATATTGAAATAAATTTGGTATTTTACAGCAATAAAATCGAAACATAATTTTAGGATCTTAATGCATTAATATTAACAACAAGTAAGAAAGTAAGGTATAGCCTCACTTTGTGAGTAATGTTTTATTGAATATGACGCGAATTATTCTGTCAATTTGTGTGGGAGGTACCAGAAGGGGTTTACAAAATACACCTATTTTCGCTGAACACTAGATACTTTAAATACATTGCACTGTGCCGAATTATAAGCGTTTATGTGCTCTGGTATATTAACGTTATGAGATATTATATTGTGGTATGATTTAGCCATTTTGTGTGGGAGGTACTAAAAGGGGCGTGGTGATAACGCCCATTTCTCACAGGGCTATAGGCACTATAAAAGCATTACACTGTACAAAATATCAAGTATTTTTATAGACTGGTATTAATGTTATACTGGTATTAATGTTAAAGGGGCATGGTGATAACGCCCATTTTTCACTGGACTGTAGGCACTATAAAAGAATTACGCTGTACGAAATTTCAAGCATTTTTAGACACTGTTATTAATGTTATAAGCTGTTAACTTTTGGTGCAAAATGGTGCATTTGTGTGGGAGGTGTTGTGATTTAACACCATTAATATTTTAGCTCTCGTTAAGAGCTATCTCTTTGCCATTGACCGATTCCCGATCCGACGTACCGTTAAGGAGCTAGAGCAAAAATACACTTTCCGTTCACATTTGAAAATTATGCTGTCCATTTTTTTTTAAATCCAAAAAAACACTTTCCAGTCGACCTACGTCTTGAAACCCATGAGCAATATTTTAGCTCTCGTTAAGAGCTATCTTTTTGCCATTGACCGAGTGTGGCTAGAAATTGTGATATTGAATGGCCTCCATGAAGTTGTGATTTAACACCATTAGACTATTTCTTTTGGGGTTATTTGAAGTCATTGGTCTTTCGACATAAACCAGACTCTCTTCAAGCTTTACAAGTCAATATTGCACGTGCCATTCATGTCATACGATTTGATTTAGTAGAAAAAGTGCTCGAAAATTGGGTTCATCAAATTCGTTCGTGCAGAAGAAGTCGTGGAGGCCATTTGAATGATGTTTTATTTAGAACTTACTTGTATCGATTGTACTTCACATTAAATAAAAAACTTTTGAATTTTGTGTTTTTTCAAAGAAATCATATCATATCATATCTTATTGGAAAACCCAGTATATACAAAAACAAACGAAAATACACGTCTTATATAATTTCTAACTCCATAATTATACAGGCTTTTTGAAGTCGCGGCATTATGTCAAGAAGCCTCAGACTCTTGCAGCTCTTAAAGACAATATCCGTCAAGAATGTGAGGACCTATCGCCGGAAGTTTTGGCCAAAGTGATGGAAAATGCCATAAAAAGGGCTCAAATGACAATCAACTGTGGCGGCGGCCATTTACATGACATCATATTCTCGACTTGATGTAAAAAAAATTAAAAGACCAAAAAAAATTAACCATAAGAAGAATCAAAGTTTTTAATTTTTTTTAAATTACAGCCAAAAAACATCAAGGCGCCACCTTGTATGACTTTAAGAAACAAAAAAGAAACGTTATTTATATTATCATAAAATCAACAATGAAGCGTAATTTGAGGACTTTAAGGAATCCAAGCTGTAGGTTAATTTCTGAATAATTTTAGGATTTTAGAAACCGAGATTTGCACAGTTTTAGAATTTTGAGAAACCAAGCTTAAGCTAATTTTTATTTTAAAGCGATTTTTATGAAGTAACATTTTTAAGATTTCAAGCATAATATTAAGATTTTTAAGAAGCAAAAGTCAGGTATAATTTTAAGAAAAGCACAAAAGACTAAAGCTTGTCTTTAGATTTTAAAGAAATAAAATATCAAAAAAATGTATTTTCAGGAATTAATGTTCTACGAAATATTCTGGAAGCACTTTTTTCGGGTAGTTTTGTTTCGGATTTTTTTCAATTTTTTTCATTCAATATCTACAACTTTGCTTCAGGCACAAAAGAGATATTTATACCGAGAAAAAATATAGAAAAAGTGCTAAAAATCCACCTTGAGCAACAAATTCGTATGGCCATGAAATTATTAATTGAGCCAACTGTACTAAACGAATGATGCAGAAGTTCTTATTTTTTGGCTACTTTCATGTCCAATTCTCAGAATTGAGTCCCAAAATCATGTGTTAATTGCACAGTAATTCAAGGATGTTAATCGTTTTTCGGCGGAAATCCGGGCCATTTAAAGTAATTTGAGCAATGTCCGTCCGTCTGTCTGTTTGTATGTCTGGCTGGAGCGCACGACAACTCTCGAAAGGAGTAACGGATTGACTTCAAATTTGGTATATATATTTGTTCTCTCTCACGCTAAGTTCGAAGATGGACCATATTGGTCACTTTCTACTCCTTCTGGTACCTACTTCACATTTTGTAAAATATTCATTCTTTAATAATTTCTATACTACTTACCCGAATCTTCTGTAGTTCCACACATAGTAATAGTTTATCTATCGCTATCAGTTTGAAAAAATGGGCGAAGTGGCCCGCCCATTTTGTACAAAAAGTTAACTGCTAATAAAATTAATTAAAACACCATATGTTTGGCGGAAATTCGTTTTGGCTAATTTTAAGTCGTTTGAGCAATGTTCGTCTGTCTGTCAGTCTGTGTGTGCGTATGTCTATCTGCTGGCTGGTATGCAGGATAACACTCGAAATGATTAACCGATAGACTTCAAATTGGGTATGCGGCTACCCAATTTGAAGTCTAAGTTCGAAGATGGGTCATATTGGCCTACTCCGACTTGTACCCCATAAAGGGTTAATATTTAATTAAATATTGATTCTTTAATAACTTCTATACTACTTACTCGAATCTTCTGAGATTTCACACATAGTATTAGTTTGTTAGTCGCAAACAGGTCAAAAAATGGGCGAAGTATCTACTCCCTTTTTGGTACCTCCCACACAAATGGACCATTTTGCACCAAAAGTTAACGGCTTATTACTGTGATTCCAGTACATACAAATACTTGAAATTTTGTACAGTGTAATGCTTTTATAGTACCTGGATCCCAGAGAAAAGTGGGCATTATTGGCACGCCCCTTTTGGTACCTCCCACACAAATGGACTATTTTGTACCAAAAGTTACCAGCTTATAACTTTAGTACCAGTACATACAAATACTTAAAATTTTGTACAGTGTAATGCTTCTATAGTACCGAAAGTCCATAGAAAAATGGGCGTTATTGGCACGGCTCTTTTGATACCTCCCACACAAATGGAATGCAATTTAAATTGATAATATTTTAATTAATGCAAAAAAAAAATAAATTTACGAATAATTTTTTGGAACTGAAGGTGAGGGGATTCATAAGTCGGTTTACCCGACTGAACTTTCTTACTTGTTCTTTTTATTTTTTTTTTTCTTGAAACAAGTATAAAATATTTTTAAGAGAAGTATACATACACATATTTTCGAAGCAATCAAAGCTACCGCTTGACATGGAATGACTCATAGGAAACACATCTTCCAACATTTCAATAAGTTTTATGAACTTTTTGTGCAAAACAATTCATAAGTCTGACCCGTATTCGTATTTGTTTTATATACATATTTTAACTAACTTATTTCCCCTCCTATATTTTTGCAGAAGGCGGTCGTTATTGCATTGAAGATGTCTCCATTGTGCGACCCATAGTCGCCCTATTACCTGCCTACTTCCGCTTTGCACAATGTATCCGGCGTTTCCGCGATACCAAGGAAAGTTTTCCACATTTGGTGAATGCCGCCAAATATGCTACATCATTTTTCGTTGTGATTTTCTCCTTTAAATATCAGACCACAAATGGTAAGTTTAACGTAATGGTTGGTTGTTCTTTTCTGGCGCTGCTGCTGGTGGTGGCGGGTGGCGGTGATGAAATGGGATAAAACTCTCAAAGTTTTTCGGGCTTTTGAAGGGAGGCGGATATGAGTTTGCTTATATGCTTAAATGTGCGTAGATTAAGGGCCAAAGTTTGTGGGAATTTGTTTTTGTTCTTTGGCCAATTGGGGTTAAATGTATTCTCTTGTTTTCATTGTTTTTCAATTCTCTTTATCTCTTTTGGATTGATTGATTAATTGTTTGTGATTTGGGTTTAAATATTTTATACACATTGTGGAGGAGGAGGATGTGATTAATTTTGTTTTGTCTGGGATTTTCTTGTTTGTGTTCCGTAATACATACTGTTGTTGTTTATTTATGGATTATTCACTGGGTTTCGTTACTAATAAAATGGACCAACATAACATATGGGGTTAATGATAAGTGGTTTACCTTCTATTGTATCCTTTTCGGCAAAAGGATGTTGTCCTAATTATGTCTGGAATGGTGGGGAAGAAGCCCCCGCATTTTCCCACAATTTGTCTTATTAATATATGTATATACGAGTATCATCTATTATTTCAGTGAAATAAAAAGCGATTTATTTTAGTTGCCGTGTCCTTAAACCGCGATGTTAAACAGTTTTTTTTTGTTTCTTAAATTTTGGACATATTAACCCTCTAGCTCTTCCAAATAACTGTTATTTTTGGCCCCATTTTAACAAATCGTAAAAAACTCCATTTAAAATGCGGAGGGCGGGGATGAAATGTTCTGCAAAAATGTTTGCCATAAAATTTTACTATACGTGTCAGAATACACCAAAGCTCAAAACTTAACACAAAAACCAAAAAAACGGTCAAATTCAAGTCAAAAACGCTCTTTACTGGTATCATTATTGCTTCGACCTCTAGATCGGATAACTAACATTGCTGCACGAACAGGAATTTGATCTTTTTTTGGTGTTTGTGTTATGTTGTGAGCTTTGGTGTGTTCTGACACATATAGTAAAATGTTATGGCCAACATTTTTGTAGAACATTTCATCCCCGCCCTCCCCATTTTAGGGGTGTTTTTAATGATTTGTTAAAATAGGGCCAAATATTACAGTTATGTGGGGGAGCTAGAGGGTTAATATGTTCCACAAAAACGGTGCCTAGACACGTTCAGATTGTATTGATATGTTCAGAAAAGTTGTTCAGATTTATGTTGGCTACAATTTTCCAAACATTGTTAATGAAAAAATTACGTGTCCCTGAAAGTTATGCTGAAAAAAGTGAAAAAAATGTTTTTTCTTCTCTTTTTCAAAAAAAACTACCAGAAAATTTTTTTCGCAAAAAATATTAAGAAACTTTGTTCAGCATATTCTAATCTGAATTAGTTGTTGGATAAAAGCTGATGAAACCTTTTTCGAGGGGCCCACTTATTTTCAGAAACTTTGGAGACCCATAAAAAAAAATTGTCGCCAATTTTGACAAACCGAGTATAGGGTTATACTACCCTTTGATAGTAGAATCGAACGTATACTGTCAAGTCCGTGTATTTCGTTTGATATTTATCCAATATTTCTTTTAACGTTGCACAGTGTTGTTATCCTAAGGAAACAACATTGATAAATCTTGACAACATTTACTTTTAGTCTTTTTTGATCAGATGGTGTAGCCATTCCTTACTATTTTTACTTAGTTTGAAATCTGTCTGCCCAGATTTAAATAAAATCAATATTAGGAAAATAAATATTCGCTTGAATAAATTCTAAGATATGTGGCAAACTATTCCCTGGAACAAATAATCAAATCAGAAACTAATGTGCATATAACATAAGATATGAATTCTCCAAAAATGATTTGAAAATTAAACCAATCACTTGAATAAATTCGGAATATCATATCGTAATTTTCACTGATATATTTTTCCATGAACTTTTTTTACTTCATAATTTGCATATCTTCATATTGAAATTATCAGAAGTGCTTTAAATTATCTTTTTTGTTTTTCGCAGAACATTTTCGTTTTGTTATTTAAATTTTAAGTGCAACTAAAATGTACGGGATTTCCTTGAAGCTTTAATGTTCATGTGGGCATGAATGTTTTGAACAGTGTTGCCGTATATGGGTTTTTCTACCAAAATTGGTAGAATTTTTTTAGTCCGGTAGAATGAAAGAATCCATGTAAATTTGGTGTTATTTTGAATCACCCGGTATTTCGGTAGCTGTCACTGTTGAAGCTTTTATTCTTTGACATTAGTAAAAACTACGCCATTACTAAACCAGTAAGGAAAGGCAGAAAGTCGGGCGGGGCCGACTATATAATACCCTACACCTCCCTAACAATGCGATAAGGGTCATTGCCAAATAATTTGGAATAATTGGTAAATGGGTAGAAACATATTATCTAATTCTGAAACGATAATCGCTAAATTAAGCAATATTCGTTCCTAAATTGAGAAACATCTTTCTGGATAATTTTAATGATCGGAAGTAAAATACAACTTCTATAGCGGTTTGATACCAAATCAGGAGGAACCATCAATATAAATCTGAACCGATCTTCCCTGAATACTCATTCATGTAAAAAGACCTCCTTCTGTCGAATTTCGTACTGATCGCATATAAAATACAGTCTCTACAGCGCCTACATGTCAAATCGGGGGTAACGTATATATGGGGGCTATATCTAAATCTGAACCGATTTCTTCCAAATTTAACACTGTTCATTCATATAATAAGAAACCTCTTTCTGCCGAATTTCATACTGATGGGATATAAAATAACATTTTTACAGCGCTCACATGTCAAATCGGGGGTAAAGTATATATGGGGGCTATATCTAAATCCGAACCGATTTTCTCCGAATTTGGCAGTATTCCTTCATGTAATAAGAAACCTCTTTCTGCCGAATTTCGCACTGATCGGATATAAAATACAGTTTTTACAGTGCTTACATGTCAAATCGGGGGTAACATATATATGGGGGCTATATCTGAATCCGAACCGATTTTCTCCGAATTTAGCAGTATTCCTTCATGTAATAAGAAGCCTCTTTCTGCAGAATTTCGCACTGATCGGATATAAAATACAGTTTTTACAGCGCTTACATGTCAAATCGGGGGTAACATATATATGGGGGCTATATCTAAATCTGAACCGATTTCTTCCAAATTTAACAGTGTTCATTCATATAATAAGAAACCTCTTTCTGCCGAATTTCATACTGATCGGATATAAAATAAAGTTTTTACAGCGCTTACATGTCAAATCGGGGCTAACATATATATGGGGGCTATATCTAAATCTGAACCGATTTTAACCAAATTCAATAGGGATCGTCCTTGGACCAAAAAAAAGATATGTGTAAGGTTTCGTCGAGATCGGACCATAATTGCGACCTGTACTTTGATTACAAGAATACATGCACAGACAGACGGACATAGCTAAATCAATTCAGAAACAGAGTATGAAGCCGCCGAGCCGAGCGGCCGATTTTAGCCGCCGCCGACCTTTTTTCACCAGCCGAAGCCGCCGCCGATCTTTGCGGCTCAAGTCGGCTGAAACACAGCCGCCGTTCCATAGAAAAACTTTAAAATATGTATAAATACAATTTACATTTTTGATAAGCAAATAGCTATATAGCAGATATATCGTCCCCTTAATAGAAGAATAATTTGTACGCATATACACTATTATTTTTTATTGCATTCTAAGATTCAATTCAATTCAATTGGTTTTATATCTGTTGGAATTATACTTCCACAAATTGGGTTATTGGGTGTTTGAAATTGTTCATTAATAAATAATAATATCGAGATTCAATTTCACAAAACTTTAAATATGATTTTCTCGAAACGACAAATAAATTATACACTATTCATTTATTGGGTGGACTATATGGAAGTGAGTGATTTTCGTTTTGATTCGTTTATTGTCACAAGCGTGAGCTTAACATGTCTTAAAAATCATAAAATTTATAGTAATAGAAAAATAATTATAAAAATTCTTTTTTAAAGGAAATAATAAGATTTTTTATTTATTATTAGATTATCTACATATAGAGATAAAAATATTTTCGGAAAAAAATCAATGGAGTATTATAGAATAGTATAACATATAAATGAATACCACCATTCTAAAGAATCAATCAAGTTAAGCTCAAAACAGTAGATGTCATTCTATTTAAACCACAAGGTAATTCCACACAAATTTAAAATTTCACTAAAACGTCAATTCGCCTGTCCTGGAAACAACCTGTTTCGACTTAAGCTATGTATAGAAGAATGGCGGAAAAATGCAACCCTATGAACGTACAACCGTGTGAACATACAGACCGTGTGAATTGCAGATTGTGGTATGTGCGAAGTTTATGCACGTGACAACGGCGCCATTGCCAGAAAAAACATTTTATTGGCCATTGCCTATAAAATATTTTTATTGACAATCCTGCATATAAATATATATTTACAAAATATATTTTAAATATATGAAATTGTAAGGGGTTCTTGCAATCGTCTTAACCTTTGCCTAACTATCTGTCATTGTCCGTACATTTGCGGCACTTTAACAGGGTTGATAAAGTTGTCCGATCTGACAATCGTCTATACATAGCTTTAGCATACTTTGAAAATAGAGTATATCATAGAGCCGCCTAGCGGCATGTAATCGATGATTTTTTACCCCACAATATCTTACAGTTAACTTAAAAACATCTATTATTTATGAATAAATACCAGAGCTTAACTTTTCAACTATTATATTAAATGTTAAAATGTCTATCATAGAGCCGCCGAATGTAAATTTTATGTCGGCTTAGCCCACATTTTTTACCCCACAATATCTTACAGTTAACTTAAAAACATCTATTATTTATGAATAAATACCAGAGCTTAACTTTTCAACTATTATTTTAAATGTTAAAATGTCTATCATAGAGCCGCCGAATGTAAATTTTATGTCGGCTTAGCCGCCTAGCCGCCGCCGCCGATCTATAATTTTCAATGGCAGCCGCCGCCGCCAATTTTGGGTCGGCTTCATTCAAACAAATGCACAAAGTTATAATACCCTGTACCACAGTGTGGTGTAGGGTATAAATAGCCGGTACAAAATGGAACATATTGCATATTTATACCCTACACCACACTGTGGTACAGGGTATTATAACTTTGTGCATTTGTTTGTAACACCCAAAAGGAGAAGAAATAGACCCATCGTTTATTATACCGATCGACTTCGAATCACTTTCTGAGTTGATTTAGCTATGTCCGTCTGTCTGTTTTTCTGTTTGTCTGTTTGTCTGTTTGTCTGTCTGTCCGTCTGTGCATGTACTCTTGTAATCAAAGTACAGGTCGCAATTATGGTCCGATCTCGACGAAACTTTACACATATCTTTTTTTTGGCCCAAGGACAATCCCTATTGAATTTGGTTAAAATCGGTTCAGATTTACATCATTACAATTTTCCAGAAAGATGTTTCTCAATTTAGGAACGAATATTGCTTAATTTAGCGATTATCGTTTTAGAATTAGATAATATGTTTCTACCCATTTACCAATTATTCCAAATTATTATGGCAATGACCCTTATCGCATTGTTAGGGAGGTGTAGGGTATTATATAGTCGGCCCCGCCCGACTTTCTGCCTTTCCTTACTGTTTTTTTTTGGCATATGCACGATATATGCAAATATGTATGCAGTTTGCATAAAATATGCAGAAAAAGTTGGTGTATATTTAATTATTTTTTGCAAAAAATATTTTTGTGTTATCGGTTATGCCATACAACCATTCAATAAAAATATTCAATTGCATATATTCCGCAGTCTAGTAACTACCCTCCTTTACAAAGTGAGGTTATAAATATTGGCATATACCAAATTTGAAGAGTATCCGTTACTCCTTTCGCGAGTTATCGGACGCACGATACGTGTTTTTTTGATCAGCATAATCGACCAAATGTATCCACAATCGGGAGAATTGTGGGCAAATTTCAGCAAACCGGGTCTGTAGGAGATTTGAAAACACCTGTGCATGCTCTCCCAGTTCGTTTGGTGCGGCTTATGGGCTGGCGACGTCATCGGGCTACACTTCTTCGAAATGAGGCCGGTCAGGCAGTTACTGTGAATGGTGTTCGCTATCGTGAGACGAATAACGAACTTTTTATGGCCCGAATTGGACGGAACAGGACGGTGCCACTTGCCACACAGCTAACGAAACAATGGCTCTTTTGCGCAACAAATTCAATGGTCGTGTTATCTCACGTCGTGGCGATGTCGATTGGCCCCCAAGATCATGTGATTTGATACCGTTGGACTTCTTTCTTTGCGGTTATTTGAAAGATAAGGTGTATGTCGATAAGCCAGCCATAATTCAATTCAAGCTAAAGGATGAGATGATTCGGCACATTAACGGTATAGAACCTCAATTATGCCTCAGCGTCATCGAAAATTTGGACCATCGGATGGAGGTGAGCCGCCGAGGTCGCTGCAGCCATTTGGCCGATATTTTGTTCCATACATAATTGAACCATACCAATATTATCATAATAAAAAGAAATGACAATAATTTCCTAAATAATTTGTGTTTTATTCAAAATCAACATCGGCCCTTAAAATTTAATCACCCTTTAGTACTAAGAACAAATCTAACCAATTTTGAAGAAAATCAGTTCAGATTTAAATATAGCCCAAATATACCCATAACCATATTTTTCATCTAAGCATAAATGGAATCTTGTAAAATTTGAAAACAAAACAGATAAAAGTTTCTTGAGTCAAAAAAGAATGTTGTAAAAATTAAAAAATAAATGTTCCAATATCGCCCATATACATATATACCTATGTACAGATTTTGAATCTAAGCTCTATAAATTAAAAATTGTTCAACATATTACACTATGCAACAAATGAATACTTTTTGAAAAATACACTGACTTTAGATTATAGGTTCGATTCTACTACCAAAGGGTAGTATAACCCTATACTCGGTTTGGCGAAATTGGTGACCTATTTTTTCATGGGCCTCCAAAGTTTCTGAAAATCAGTGGGCCCCTCGAAAAAGGTGTCATCAGCTTTTGTCCAACAACTAATTCAGACTTGGTGATACCGCTTAGCTATATTTGGCAATAATGTAGCTAAGAATATTCTGAACAAAGTTTCTTAACATTTTTTGCGAAAACAAAAAATAGTTTTTTTTTTTTGAAAAGGGAAGGAAACAATTTTTTTTTCACTTTTTTCAGCATAACTTTCAGGGACTCGTAATTTTTCACTAACAACGCTGGGCAAAATTGTAGCCAACATGAATCTGAACAACTTTTTTGAACATATCAATTCAATCTGAACGTGTCTATCTGTCTGTCCCTAAAAAGCTCAAAAATCTGTCCCTAAATAGCTCAAAAAACCATATTGTTCCCCAAAAATTTTAGTATATCACTATTATATATTTTTTTGGTATAGGGTATGTTCAGCAACTTTATAGAAAATATTAAGGCTAATATTTTTGTGGAACATATTAACCCTCTAGCTCCTCCACATAACTGTTATTTTTGGCCCCATTTTAACAAATCGTAAAAAACACCATTTAAAATGCGGAGGGCGGGGATGAAATGTTCTGCAAAAATGTTTGCCATAAAATTTTACTATATGTGTCAGAATACAACAAAGCTCAAAACACAAAAACCAAAAAAACGGTCAAATTCCAGTCAAAAAAGCTCTTTACTGGCATCGTTATTGCTTCGACCTCTAGACCGGATAACTAACATTGCTGCACGAACAGGAATTTGATATTTTGTTGGTGTTTGTGTTATGTTTTGAGCTTTGGTGTGTTCTGACACACATATTAAAATGTTCTGGCCAACATTTTGGTTGAACATTTCATCCCCGCCCTCACCATTTCAAGGGTTTTTTTTTCGATTTGTTAAAATAGGGCCAAAAATTACAGTTATGTGGGGGAGCTAGAGGGTTAATATGTTCCACAAAAACGGTGCCTAGACACGTTCAGATTGTATTGTATATACAGATTCATGTTGGCTACAATTTTGCCAAACATTGTTAGTGAAAAAATTACGTGTCCCTGAAAGTTATGCTGAAAAAAATTAAAAAAATGCTTTTTCTTCTCTTTTTCAAAAAAAACTACCAGAAAATTTTTTTTGGCAAAAAATATTAGGAAACTTTGTTCAGCATATTCTTAGCTACAATATTACCAGATATAGTTAAGCGGTAACACCACCTCTGAATTAGTTGTTGGATAAAAGCTGATGAAACCTTTTTCGAGGGGCCCACTTATTTTCAGAAACTTTGGAGACCTATAAAAAAAAATTGTCGCTAATTTTGACAAACCGAGTATAGGGTTATACTACCCTTTGATAGTAGAATCGAACCTATACTGTCAAGTCCGTGTATTTCGTTTGATATTTATCCAATATTTCTCTAACGTTGCACAGTGTTGTTATCCTAAGGAAACAACATTGATAAAACTTGACAACATTTACTTTTAGTCTTTTTTGATCAGATTGTGTAGCCATTCCTTACTATTTTTACTTAGTTTGAAATCTGTCTGCCCAAATTTAAATAAAATCAATATTAGGAAAATAAATATTCGCTTGTATAAATCCTAAGATATGTGGCAAACTATTCCCCGGAACGAATTATCAAATCAGAAACTAATGTGCATATAACATAAGATATGAATTCTCCAAAAACGATTTGAAAATTAAACCAATCATTTGAATAAATTCGGAATATCATATCGTAATTTTAACTGATATATTTTTCCATGAACTTTTTTTACTTCATAATTTGCATAACTTCATATTAAAATTATCAGAAGTGCTTTAAATTATCTTTTTTGTTTTTCGCAGAACATTTCGTTTTGTTATTGAAAGTTTAAGTGCAACTAAAATGTACGGGATTTCCTTGAAGCTTTAATGTTCATGTGGGCATGAATGTTTTGAACAGTGTTGCCGTTTATGGGGTTTTGTACCAAAATTGGTAGAATTTTTTTAGTCCGGTAGAATGAAAGAATCAATGCAAATTTGGTGTTATTTTGAATCACCCGGAATTTCGGTAGCTGTCACTTTTGAAGCTTTTATTCTTTGACATTAGTAAAAACTACGCCATTACTAAAAATGGAACGATACACGATTCAACAACGCAAAGAAATAATAAAAATTCACGACAAAAATGGTGAAAATCTTGAATTCGTGAAAATCTTGAAAATCCGGAATTCCATCGAAAAATCATCTTGACTGATGAGGCCCATTTCCACCTTGGTGGCTACGTGGTGGCTACAAGCAAAATTGTCGCATCTGGGGCTCATCTTTTCGGAGTTGGATGCTATTGATCTGGACAGCGTTTACTTTCAACAAGACTCCGCTACGTGCCACACAAGCAACGGGAAAAGTTCCCGGAACGTGTTATCTCTCGAAGAGGTGATCACAATTGGCAACCGAGATCTTGTGATTTAACACCTTGCGACTTCTTCCTTTGGGGCCACGTGAAAGATAAGGTCTATGCCAACAGCCCTGACCTCAACGATAGAATTCGTGAGGCTATCGATGACATAGGGTAGCCACTTTGCGATTTGGTTATGGAAAATTTCAGGAAAATTATATGGTCCTGTAAGCGTGGTCATGGTGGCCATTTGTCTGATGTTGTTTTTCATTATTAACGGCATACCTTCCTCTTTTTCTGAAATAAACATCCGATCATTTATCTCAAAAAATTGCATTTGAATACCAAAATAACACCTCTTGTTGGAAAAACCTTTACAAATGTGAAATAACTACATATATAAAGGCTAAAGTCGGATTGAAACGACTATACGACCACGTTTGTTCGATCAGAATAAGCAAACGTTCTACATAACGTTCTCTACCTAATTTCATAATGATCGGATGTTAAAGAAAACTTCTGAGCTCAATAATATTGAATCGGATGGGTTATATGGGGGCTATATATGAATCTGAACCGATTTTCTTCAAACTTCTTTGCCAAAATGCATAACTATTGGATGTTAAATACAGTTTTTATAGAATTTTGATAAAAAATATAATATAAATCGCGCGCGCGATTATTCGTAGAATTCTTTACACTCGGCCGTACTACCATATTTGAAATGTCTGGGAAATTAAATTTGGATAAGGCCCTATACGTATGACGAAGATAAGGACTTGAAGAAAAGCCGAGTGTAAAGAATTCTACGAGAAATCGCGCGCGCGATTACTCATAGAATTCTTTACACTCGGCTTTTCTTCAAGTTCCTAACTACATCACAAATATTATTTTTCGATTTAATACTACCATATTTGATATGTTTGGGAAATTAAATTTGGATAAGGCCCTATATATATGATGAAGATAAGAACTTGCAGAAAAGCCGAGTGTAAAGAATACTACGAGAAATCGCGCTCGCGATTACTCGCGATTTTCTTCAAGTTCTTAACTACATCACAAATATTGTTTTTCGATTTAATAATACCATATTTGATATGTTTGGGAAACTAAATTTGGATAAGGCCCTATATGTATGATGAAGATAAGAACTTGCAGAAAAGCCGAGTGTAAAGAATTCTACGAGAAATCGCGCACGCGATTACTCATAGAATTTTTTACACTCGGCTTTTCTGCAAGTTCTTATCTTCATCATACGTATTGCTTTAAGACTTAATATAAACTTATCATACCCTATTGAAAATAATGCCAATGCTTCCATATTTAGGTTTTTCCTTTTGCCTTTTTATGAAATTGTGGGGCAGGTGGAAGAAATTTACATTTGATTTAAATTGAACCATATCTTTAAAGTACTTCCAATAAATATTAAATAATCACATAAATTATTACTACTTATTATAACAAAAACAAAAAAAAAAGGACATAAAGCCCAAAAAAAAATTTGGGCCATATGTCCGAGCATGGGTCGGTCATAAGGCCCAAAACCAAATTGGGCGTTATGACCGCAATTAGAGAGGACATAAAGCCGTTATGCCGTTGGGCGTTATGACCGGTCACCGTCTGAACCTATTTTCTCTAAATTCAATACCGTTCGTCATCGATGCGGAAAAAATTGTCATTGCCTAAATTCATCAGGATTTTGTCCAGAATTGTGACATGTGCAATTGGACAGCGGACGGACAGACATCGCTAGATCGAATCAGCAGGTGATTCTGAGTCTATCCGTATACTTTAAGGAGTTTCTCTATTCCTGATCGTTCTATTAATGCCATACTCTGATTCTTCCACGTCCCGATCCTGAAACTCTTTGCTCCCGCTGTGCTCTGGTCTTGCTATCCCTGATCCTAATGTATTCTGTTCCTGCTACGCTCTGTTCCTGTTTTCGCCAAATCTGGACCAAAACAATATTATAATAACCCCCACAAGAGCAATCAGAATCGAAAAATTAAAACCTTCTTCAAGTTATGCGTACACGGAGAAAACAATATGTTAAAAATATGTTTGGATGCAATCATAAATATGTTTGGGACGGGCACAATCATATATATGTTTATGGGTAAACATATTATGTTTGCACACAATCATAATATGTTCGGGGCAAAATTCTAGTATATTAAAAAACGATATGATTGTGTCCTAACATATTTTTGGCAAAATAATATATTAGAACATATTGTTTAGAGTTTTAGAGAGTATTACTCTCTGAGAGCCCAATTATATGACTCATAGAGCATCCACCATCACCACTGTGCTAAGCCATCACAGAGAACACACGCACGCACCCACATACAACCATTGACAGCCACAGCCACTCAGAATGAATATATGGCTATGCTTATACTTTCTTGTTTCGGGTGTAACATGAAAGTAAATTAAAATACACGCCGTGCATATAATTCTCGTTGACTCTATATAGCCAGTGGTATAAGGTGTTGACGTTTTTCAGTCAATGGGGTGGATCAACGGAGCTACCAACCAAGTTGAAAGAAAAGTGGCATAGTCCGCAGTCCGAATAATGGATAATTAATGGAACATTAGACTAGAATTTTATAAATATATAAAAAATGTTTTAAGAAATACAATTGTGTTTAATTATAGGTGCGTCACAAAGGGTTCAGACTTTTGCTAAAAAACAACAATATACAATCATATAAATGTTTGCATACAATCATATATATCATTACATATAATCATATACATGATTACATACAGTCATATATATGTTTGGACATAAGCATATATATGATTACATACAATCATATATATGTTTGCAAACAATCATATAAATGTTTGGGAACATTACCGCTACCCCAAACATAATATTTTTGAGAGCTGCTACAAACATATATATGTTGCCTGCAAAATATGTTTGGGGCAATATGTTACAGAGGCCGTTTTTTTCCTCCGTGTAGAAAAGGAAACCAAATGAAAAAATTTAATTAATAATTTTACTTAAATAAAGGGTTTTCCAACAAGAGGTGTTGTTTTGGTATTCAAAGAAATTTTCCTCTTTTTGAGATAAATGATCGGATGTTTATTTCATAATAAAGAGGAAGGTATGCCGTTAATAATGAAAAACAACATCAGCCAAATGGACACCACGACCACGTTTACAGGACCATATCCTTTTCGTGAAATTTTCCATAACCAAATCGCAAAGTGGTTGCCCTATGTCCTCGATAGCCTCACGAATTCTATTTTTGAGGTCTTTGGGGTCATCTTTCACGTGACCCCAAAGGAAGAAGTCGCAAGGTGTCTCTCAAGGTGTTCGAGAGACAACGGACAACGGAAACTTTTCCCGTAAGAGAGCAATGGTTTCGTTGCTTGTGTGGCACGTAGCGCCGTCTTGTTGAAAGTAAACGTTGTCCAGATCAATACCATCAAACTCCGACCATAAAAAATCATTAATCATCTCTCGATAGCGCAATCCATTCACCGTAACTGTTGATCCAACCTCATTTTCGAAAAAGTAAGGTCCAAAAATTTGGTAGAAAAAAAATTATTGTAGTGGCAACACTGGTTTTGAATAATATCAATTTAGTGAATCTCATAAATGTAGGTTCCTAGTATTTGATTTTGGTTTGCAAAAACACCGTCAAGGACCACGGGCGGAAATATGAACTTTAAATGAAACTGAATGGTGGATATGTGTTTCCATTGTGGTCGCATTCTGTTTCCCAGAACGCGACTGGTGTGCGTAAACCTGAATTCGCATATAAATTATTTTGGTGTTCAATTTATGCGAATACGGCATTAAAGTGTTATGTTTGTGTTTACTGAAACACACTAATTGGATGGCAGATGTACGAGTATGTGCGCCGCCGCTGTAAATCATACGCAAAACATCCTATGAATATGGAAATAGCAAACACACTGTGCAGCAATAATTCTAAGTAGTCCCAAGTGAAATACAACTTCGGCAGTGAAGTTGTACGTTCGTACTCGTAGTCATATTCTAAAAACTAAAAGCATTTGAAAATGGGATAATCTTTATTCATGAGTGAATAAATATGTACAAGACGTATGAGTGGTGCATCACTCATGCGGCAATTGGGTATTGATAATAATCATACGTCTCATAGCTCAAAATGATTATTAAAGATTTGTATTTAGAACTCGGTAAAGAATGAATAAAATCGGACAAAGCTGAGGTGGATGGTACCTGCAAGATGGGAGTATTTGTCAACCCACTTCTGCTACCCTCCACACACAAACAATTGCTCCATATCTTCTGTAGCAATCATCCAATAAATTTAGTCTTATTTTGCACCATTCTGGTATCGTCCATGAAAATGACCAAATTCCACAACATATATCTCACAAAGTGAGGGTATACTTTAGTTGGTTTAACCGACTGAAATTTTATTACTTGTTTTTTTACTTTTACAATAGTTAAAGTCTGGAAAAATGTTCCACCAGTTCTGGCATTTCTCATGGAAAATACCAATTTCCATATAATTTTCATCAGAATGTGATTGTGTATACGAGTACTTCACCAGGTTCAGTCGACAACGATTTTCTTACTCATTTACTTTGTATGTTGTGATCATGTGATGTTGATTTAATTTGTTGTCGTGAAAAAGTAGTTCCTTTGACTTCTGAAACACACACTTGTGGTATAGAGAGTGAGAAACAAGACAGTACATACCTTACATTGAACAGTCAAGAAGGAACTTGACATTTTCCGTTTCTGTTTCTGTTTATGGAACATTTCACTGTGTTCTCTTATGGTTTATTAAGTCAATCTGTATATTTAATTATGCTCGAAATCAACGTCAAAAGGAGAAGAGATAAACCTATCTTTTATTATACCGATCGACTTGGAATCACTTCCGGAGTCAATTTAACCATGTCCGTCTGTCTGCAGGTCTGTCTGTCCGCAGATGTATCGCTGTAATCAAAGTTCAGGTCGTATTTATGGTCCGATTGTGCTCTTTTTTGGCCCAAGGGCAATCCCTATTGAAACGGTCAAAATCGGTTCACATTTACATATAACTCCCATATATACTATGTACCTTCGATTTGAAATATATGCAATGTACAATGTATAAGTAAAATTTTTTTAAATACGCACCCGATTTTGACACGTAGGCGCTGTAGAAACCATTTTTTATATTTGATCAGTACGAAATTCGGTAGAGAGAGTTTTATTATAACACGGATGAAATTCTGGGAAAATCCGTTCAGATTTATATATAGTCCCCATATGTATACTGTATTTTATATGCGATCAGTACGATAATCTGCAGAAAGAATAATATGGTTCAAATACTAAAGGTAACATCGAAGAAATTGAAATTTTAGAAAAAAAATTTAAAAAAAACTTTAACATAAAACAAATGTGGCTTTAGTTTCATAAAATAGTTTGCCTCAATATATAGAATAATTTTTTTTTTAGGTGTCGGACATAGTTAAACCATAATCATTTAAATTAATTCGCAGAAGGGTATCGTAATTTTTGCTAATATAAAGTGTTTTCCAATAAGAGTGATATGATTTCTTTGAAAAAAACACACTTATTGTTAAGGAAATTCAAAAGTTTTTTTTATTAAATGTGAAGTACAATCGATACAAATAAGTTCTAAATAAAACGTCATTCAAATGGCATCCGCGACTTCTTCGGCAGAAACGAATTCGATGAACCCAATTTTCGAGCACCTTTTCCACTAAATCAAGTCGTATGTCATGAACGTGCCGTTCAATATTGACTTGTAAAGCTTGAAGAGAGTCTGGTTTATTTCGAAAGACCAATGACTTCAAACAACCCCACAAGAAATAGTGTTAAATCGCAACTTCTTGGAGGCCATTTAATATCACAATTTCTTGAAATAATCGAATCTCCAAACTTTTCTCGCAACAATTCAATTGTTTCATTTGCTGTGTAGCACGTAGCCACAATCGGTCAATGGCAAAAAGATAGCCCTTAACGAGAGCTAAAATATTGCTCACGGGTGTAAAGGTCGTAGGTCGATCGGAAAGTGTTTTTTTTTTGGATTTAAAAAAATTGACTTAGCGCACGAAAAATTGCAAATGTTGAACGATTATTTTGATAATAAAACTGAATAATTTGTAAACGTTGTTCTTGCGTATATCTTCCCATGAGGAAATTGTAAACACTACTGAATACAATGAAAAACAAATGACAGGTCATGACATATTACAAATGGTCGAAACGTCACTTCAAAATCATATCATCCCTATTGGAAAACCCGGTATTATTTATTATACCCTCACTTTAGTGTGACGAGGGTATATATCATTTGCTACGGAAAAAAGTGTAACACATCGAAGGAGTGACCTAAGACCCCAAGTATGTTCGGACTAAATCCGTTTTGGGTCATTTTAAGTCGAATGAGCAATGTCCGTCTGTCTGTCTGCTGGCTGGTGCGCACGATAGCTCTCGAACGGAGTAAGCGATTGACTTTAAATTTGGCATGTGGTAATATTTTTTTTCTATCTCCGCCTAAGTTCGAAGATGGGCCATATTGGTCCACTTCTTCTAGTACCTCCCTCATAAAGGGTTAAAATGTTGTGAAATATTGATTCTTTAATAACTGCTATACTACTTTTTCGAATCTTCTGAAATTTCACACATAGTATTAGTTTATTAGTCGCTATCAACTCGATAAAAATGGGCGGAGTTGCAACGTTCCTTTTGGTACCTCCCACAACAATGCACCGTTTTGCACCAAAAGTTAGCAGCTTATAACATTAATAACAGTGTATAAAAATACTTGAAGTTTTGTACAGAGTTATGCTTTTATATGTATTGCCAACAGTCCAAGGAAAAGTTGGTGTTGTTGCCACGCCCCTTTTGGTACCTCCCACACAAAGGTACCATTTTGCACCAAAAGTTAACAGCTTATAACATTAATACATGTGTATAAAAATACTTGACATTTTGTACAGTGTAATGTTTTTTCAGTGCTTATAGCCCTGTAAAAAATGGGCGTTATCGCCGCGCCCCTTTTGTACCTCCCACACAAGATGGCCAAATCATACCACAATTTAATATCTCATAACGTTTATACCAGTGCACATATACGCTTATAATTCGGCACAGTGTAGTAAATTAAAAGTATCTACTGTTCAGCGAAAAGTAGTTGTACACGCTGAAAAAAATCGCTTCTGTAGAATATTGTCCCAAACATATTCAGCTTGAAACATATATATGTTTAGGGTACACTCTATACATATAATATTTGGTACATACAAAAATTATATATTTGGGGAGATGTTGTGCTAAACAAATCTTTGTTTACATCCCAATATGTTTTCATTTGGGACTATTATAGACGAAACCAATATTTTTATTAATTTAAGTATTCGGAATATACATAAATTGTGTTAAATTTGTCAGTAATTCAAAGTAAATTTTTTAGAAATGTTAAATGTTCGTAAAATAATAAATAATAATAATTGAAATCGTATAATCTTGGATCGATATAAATTACTTGGGAGGATTGACAACGTATGACGGCTTGGAATACTAAAAAATGTTTGATTTAAAACCGAAGTTAATATGGTATCATAACTGGGAGGTACAATTCGAAAACAAGGATAAATTAAAACTCAAATTAGAAAAATTCAGCAAAGGTTTGAAATTCTTTTTTAAGTAAAATATATTTGAAGATATTCCTAAACAATAATTTTATTTGCATATAAACTCATATTTTATTTGAGAAAAGTAGTTTGGAAATATATTTTGTTGTAATATATTAATATATGCGTTCCAAGTAAATTTTATTGATTTACAAATAAAATTTATTTGCTCAGAAATATATAATATTTAAAAATTTGTGTTCCAAATATATTTTCTTTCGATTCAAACATATCAAAAAAGGCGATTTTGCCCCGTGTATTTGTTAAACCCCTTCTGGCACATCCCACACAAATTGACAAGAATAATGCGTGTAATATTCAATATTACATTACTCACAAAGTGAGGGTATACCTTAGTCGGTTTACCCGACTGAAACTTTCTTACTTGTTTTTACTTCATATACGTATTGCATAACTTTATATTGAAATTATCAGAATTGCCTTAAATAATTTTTTTGTTTTTCCCAGAAAATTTTCGTTTTGTTATTTAAAATTTAATTACAACAAAAACGTACAAGTTTTCATAGAAGCTTTAAGCTTAAAGTTCATATTGGCATGAATGTTTTGAATAATATTAATTTAGTGAATCCCATAAATGTAAGTTCCGAATCACACAGTGGTTAAAGCGTTCCCCGTTTTTGCATAGTAACTTTTGCCTGCACGAAATTGCACCCTTGAAAGGTAGGATGTATTTAGTACAAAAAGTCAGATTTTTTAGTTCCAAAACGCGAATTACTCTTTTGTCGTTAACTTTTAAAAAGCACAAAAAAAACACTAATAATATCTGAATTTGCAGACAAATGGATATACTGCAGGAAAGCTGCACACAGGTAGTATATATTACAATTCATTTAGGAGTAAACATTGCCTACGCTTTACTGTTCGTAGGGTGACTATGGGCGGAAAAATTATCTTTAATTAAAATGGAATGATGGATCTGGGTTTCCATTGTGGTCGCATTCTGTTTCCCAGGTGTGCGTAAACCTGAATTCGCATATCAATTATTGTGATGTTCTATTTATGCGAATACGGCATAAAAGTGTTATGTTTGTGTTTACAGAAACACACTAATTGGATGGCAGATGTACGAGTATGTGCGCCGCCGCTGTTAATCATACGAAAAATCCTATGATTATGGAAATAGCAAACATACTGTGCAGCAATAACTCTAGGTAGTCCCAAGTGAAATACTTCGGCAGTGAAGTTGTACGTACATGGGATGATTTTTATTCATGAGTGAATAAATATGTACAAGACGTATGAGTGGTGCATCACTCATGCGGCATTGATAATACTCATACGTATCATAGCTCTAAATGATTACACTGTGCAATAGTGAAGAAAATACACGGAGTTGAGAGTATAGATTCGATTCTACTACCAAAGGGTAGTATAACCCTATACTCGGTTTGGCGAAATTGGTGACCAATTTTTTTATGGGACTCTAAAGTCTCTGAAAATTGGTGGGCCACTCGAAAAAGGTGTTATCAGCTTTTGCCTAACAACAAAATTTGGCAATAATGTATCTAAGTATATGATGAACAATTTTTCTTAACATTTTATGCGAAAAATATTTTTTTCCTTACTTTTTTTTTGAAAATTGAAGAAAAAATATTTTGTTCACCTTTTTCAGCCAAGCTTTCAGGGACTCGGTATTCTTCACTAACAATGTTTGGCAAAATTGTAGCCAACGTAAGTCTGAACAACTTTTGTTCAGGGGTGTTTTCTACGATTTGTTAAAATAGGGCCAAAAATTACAGTTATGTGGGGGAGGAGCTAGAGGGTTAATATGTTCCACAAAAATATTGGCCTTAATATTTTCCAGAAAGTTGATGAACATACCCTACACCAAAAATAATATTTTTGTTACAAATGATGAAAAACTAAAATTTTTGAGGTGCAATGTGGTTTTATGAGCTATTTAGGGTTCCTGGACACGTTCACATTGTATTGATATGTTAACAATAGTTGTTCAGATTTACGTTGGCTACAATTTTGCCAAATATTGTTAGTGAAAAATTACGAGTCCCTGAAAGTTAGCCTGAAAAAAATGTTTTTTCTTCAATTTAAAAAAAAAAACGGAAAAAAAATATTTTTCGCATAAAATGTTAAGAAGCCTTTTTATACCCTACACCACACTGTGGTACAGGGTATTATGACTTTGTGCATTTGTTTGTAACACCCAAAAGGAGAAGAGATAGACCCATTGTTTATTATACCGATCGACTTGTAATCACTTTCTGAGTCGATTTAGCTATGTCCGTCTGTCTGTCTGTCTGTCTGTCTGTCTGTCTGTCCGTCTGTCTGTCTGTCTGTAGACGTATTCTTGTAATCAAAGTACAGGTCCGATCTCAACGAAACTTTGCACATATCTTTTTTTAGGCCCAAGGACGATCCCTATTGAATTTGGTCAAAATCGGTTCAGATTTACATATAGCTCCCATATATATGTACCACCGATTTGGCATATATGCACTGTATAAGCAACATTTTGTAACCGATTTGTACAAAAATTGACAGAGAGTAGTCTCGTGATACACTTAGATACAATACAAAATTTGGGGGAAATCGCTTCAGATTTATATATAGCCCCCATATATATGTTGCACCCGATTTGACATGTAAGCGCTGTAGAAACTGTATTTTATATCCAATCAGTACGAAATTCGACAGAAAGAGGTTTCTTATTACATGAAGGAATACTGCCAAATTCGGAGAAAATCGGTTCAGATTTAGATATAGCCCCCATATATATGTTACCCCCGATCTGAAATTCAGTAGCTGTAGAAACTGTATTTTATATCCGATCACAGCGAAATTCGGCAGAAAGAGGTTTCTTATTACACGAAGGAATACTGCCAAATTTGGAGAAAATCGGTTTAGATTAAGATATAGCCCCCATATATATGTTAGTACCGATTTGACATTCAAGCGCTGTAGAGACTGTATTTTATATCCGATCAGTACGAAATTCGACAGAAAGAGGTTTCTATTTTACATGAATGAGTATTCAGGGAAAATCGATTCATATTTATATATAAGCTCCATATATATGTTCCTCCTGATTTGGTTACAAAGCGCTATAGAAGTTGTACTTTACTTCCGATCATTATAAAATTCTCCAGAAAGATGTTTCTCAATTTAGGAACGAATATTGCTTAATTTATCGATTATCGGTTCAGGATTAGATATATCCGCATATATATGTTCTTACCCATTTACCAATTATTCCAAATTATTATCGCAATAACCCTTATCGCATTGTTAGGGAGGTGTATGGTATTATATAGTCGACCCCGCCCGACTTTCTGCCTTTCCTTACTGGTTCATCATATACTTAGCTACATTATTGCCAAATATAGTTAGGCGGTATCACCAAGTCTGAATTAGTTGTTGGACAAAAGCTGATGACACCTTTTTCGAGGGGCCCCACTGATTTTCAGAAACTTTGGAGGCCCATAAAAAAAATTGGTCACAAATTTCGCCAAACCGAGTATAGGTTTATACTAACCTTTGGTAGTAGAATCGAACCTATACTGTTAAGTCCGTGTATTTTTCAAGAAGTGTTCATTTGTTGCATAGTGTTATTAAACAACATGGGAGTATTAGTCAAACTGCTTCTGTTACTCTCCACACACATTGAAAAATTCATAAGAAAACAATTTCCCCATATCTTTTGTGGCAATCATCCAAATGTCTTCGTATTACATTTATATTACTTTTTCTATAAATTTAGTCTTTTTTTTGCACCATTCTGGCATCGTCCATGGAAATTACCAAATTCCACAACATATATATCACAAAGTGAGGGTATACTTTAGTCGGTTTAACCGACTGGCATTTTCTTATGTGTTTTTTTATGCTTTTACAAAAGTCTGGCAAAATTGTCCACCAGTTCTGGCATTTCTCATGCAAAATACCAAATTTCCATTTAATTTTCATCAAAATGAGATTGTGTATACGAGTACTTCACCAGGTTTTCACGAAAACGATTTTCTTGCTTTTTTGTGGGAATGTTGTGGCCATGTGTTGTTGATTTAATTTGCTGTCATGAAAAATAATTCCTTTGACTTCTGCAACACACAGTTGTGGTATAGAGAGTGAGAAACATGACTGACATGCCTTACGATTAACAGCCAAGAAGGACTTTACACCGATGCGAACTTGACATTTTCGATTTCTGTTTATAGAACGTTTCACTGTGGTCTCTAGTGGTTTATTAAGTTAAACTGAATCAATAATTCCGTTCAAAAGCAAGTTCAACATTTTGAAAGAAATCTTTGTAGTTCGTATTAATTTAATTTATTACAATGTTAGGGTTGATTTGACAGTTCGTAACCAAATAGAGGTTTGTTTAATTTCTAAACAGTTACATTTTCTATTCAATGGAAGGTGAATTTATTATATCTTTTTCTGAAGTTGTATTAAAAAGAAAATTTAAATGTAAATGAATGCAACGAATCTCAGTCAGACACACAATATTTTTAGTATGTATGTTCGGCGGAGCAATGTCCGTCCGTCCGTCCGTCTGTCTGTCTGCCTGTCTGCAGCTTATAACATTAATACATTAATAATGCCTATAGCACTGTAAAAATGGGCGTTATCACCACGCCGCTTTTTGTACCTCCACACAAAATGGCCATTTCATACCAAAATTTAATATCTCATAACGTTAATATACCAGTGCACATAAACGATTATAATTCGGCACAGTGCAATGTATTTAGAGTATCTACTAATCAGCGAAAAATAGATGTATTTGTTAAAAACCTTCTGGTACCTCCCACACAAATTGACAGAATAATTAGTTTAATATTCCATATTACATTACTCACAAAGTGAGCGTATACCTTCGTCGGTTTACCCGACTGAAACTTTCTTACTTGTTTCTTGAAGATTATGTCTATCAAATTTTAGCCGCGGCTACGTCTCATCCCATCCCATCCCATCCCATCCCATCCGTTGAGTCCAATTTTCGATGACTCGATTATGTTGACCATAAGTTGAGCGAAGTGCACGAAACACATTCCTCAACGAACGTGAATTTTCGTAATAAAGTTGAACGATTTGTAAAGGTGTAAGTCTTTCCATGATGAAATGCCAAACAATACTTAACAACAAGTAAGAAAGTTTCAGTCGGGTAAACCGACTAAGGTATACCCTCACTTTGTGAGTAATCTATATATATAAAATTGTTGCGTGACTGGCTGACTGACTGACTGACTGACTGATTGACTGACTGATCATCGCCCAGGCCAAACGGCTGAAGCTAGAATCATGAAATTTGGTGGGAGGGTAGTCCTTGGGACGTAGACGAGCAATAAGGCGGGATTTTTCGAAATTCGTACTATTAGCCGCACAATGGGGCAAAAAGGGATAAATATGGTACCACCGCCAAATCTAAACGTAATGAGCTAGAATCTTGAAATTTGGTATGAGGGTAGGCCTTAGGACGTAGACTCAGAAATTGGCAGGATTTTTCGAAATTCGAACATTTACGCACACAGTGGGGTAAAAAGTGATAAATGTGGTACATCAGCCAAATCCAAATGCCAAGAGCTAGAATCGTGAAATATTGTGTGATGGTAGCCCTTATGAGGTAGACTCTGAAATTGGCAGGATTTTTCGTAATTCGAACATTTACGCACACAGTGGGGTAAAAAGTGATAAATGTGGTACATCAGCCTAATCCAAATGGCAAGAGCTAGAATCGTGAAATATTGTGTGATGGTAGCCCTTATGAGGTAGACTCTGAAATTGGCAGGATTTTTCGTAATTCGAACATTTACGCACACAGTGGGGTAAAAAGGGAAAAATGGGATAAATGTAGTACGACAGCCAAATTCAAATGGCAAGAGCTAGAATCGTGAAATTTGGTGTGAGGGTAGCTCTTATGAGGTAGACTCTGAAATTGACAGGATTTTTTGAAATTCGAACATTTACGTACACAGTGGGGTAAAAAGGGAAAATGTGGTACAACAGCCAAATCCAAATGGCAAGACCTAGAATCGTGAAATTTGGTGTGAGAGTAGCTCTTAGGACGTAGACAAGAAGAAGGAGTGATTTTTTTAAAAATTTAGAGGCACAGTGGGACAGGAAGATATAAATATGGTACCACCGCCAAATTTAAAGCCTAATATTAGAATGGTGAAAATTGGAGCGAGGGGTGTCTTTATGACAACTGATCGGGGTATTAAGTTTTTTTTTGTATTCGTAGGGCACAGTGGGGCAAAAAGTGTAAAATATAGTACAGTGGCTAAAAATTTCAAACATGGATCAATGGTTCCAGGGTAACTTTTGGAACATAAACTGGAGATTGGAAGTGATATTTAGTAATTCTAACTTAAAGAGGCACAGTGGGACTCGACGGGTTAATTATGGAGCATGGGGAAAAAAGGGAACAATCTGCCAAAATTGGAACTTAAACATAAGATATGAAGAGTTTATATGGTTTTAGGAGCACTGCGGTCAAAAACGGTTAAATAGTGGAGTGGAGAAAATATGATTAAATATGTTACAGTCGGGGAAAAAGGTTTAAGTACGCTAGCGTGGAGACACATTTTAAATACAAGTACGGTACAGTGAGACAAAAATTTGTTAAATATGGTACAGTTGAATGGGGCACAGTTGTGCAAAAAGGGTTAACTATGGTACAGTGGGGTAAAAATAGTTATATGTATATGGTAAAGTGGGACATATGGGTTAAAAATGGTACAGTGGGGCAAAAAGCGTTAGCTATTGAACAATGGGGCAAAAATGTATTTACTATGATACAGTGGGGCGAAAAGGGTTAAATATGGTACAGTGTGACAAAAATGGGTAACTAAACAGTACAGTGGGGCATAACTGTGTTAAATATTGTACAGTGGAGCACAGAGGGTTAAATATGGTACAGTGGGGCAAAAACTGTTAAATATGGTACAGTGAGACAAAGCGTTTAATATGACACAGTGGGGCAAAAAGGGTTAACTATGGTACAGTGGGGCACAATTAGTTGAATATGGTAACGTGGGACAAAATGGGTTAAATATGGTACAGTGGGGCAAAAAGCTTTAACTATGGAACAGTGGGGAAAAAATGCGTTAGAATGGTACAGTGGGACACAAATGGTTAATAATGGTACAGTATGACAAAAATGGTTACAGTGGGCACAAATAGTAAAATATGGTAACGTGGAACAAAATGGGTTAAGTATGGTACAGTGGGGCAAAAAGCGTTTACTATGGAACAGTGGGGCAAAAATGTGTTAACTATGGTACAGTGGGGCAAAAATGGTTAAATATAGTGGACAAAATATAGTAGGACAAAAAGGCGTTAAATTTGATTCAGTGGACCCAAAAGGTTAAATATAGCACAGTGGGTCAAAAGGCGTACATTTAGTACAGTGGGAAGAAAATGTGGGACAAACATGGTTTTATATTGTACCAGGGTGTGAATGTAGGTATTGGAACATAAACAAGGGGAAAGTTGCTAACGTATGAACCAACAAAAAATAGTTTTTCAGCGTCCAGAGGTACTATGGGAAAAGGGATAAATATTGTACCATGATGTCAGGGTAACTCTTGGAACATAAACTAGAAATGAAACGAGGGTTCGTATTTTATATATAAAAGTAATCAAATCTTCTTCATTTTGCACCATAAGTCATTTTGAAAGAACGATGTATAATTTTTTTACAGTACCCTAAACAGAAAATAAATAAGTAAATAAGTAAATAAATAAGCTAGTGTAATATATAACATTACACCAATAAATCTGTCAATTTGTGTGGGAGGTACCAGAAGGGGTTTTCCAAATACACATATTTTTCGGTAAACAGTACATTCTTTAATACATTGCATTGTGCTGAACTATAAGCGTTTATGTGCACTGGTATATTAAAGTTGCGAGCTATGTAATTTTGGTATGATTTGGTAATTTTGTGTGGGAGGTACAAAAAGGGGCGGTGTGATAACGCCCACTTTTGACAGGACTATAGGCACTATAACAGCATTACACTGTACAAAATTTCAAGTATTTGTATGCACTGGTATTAAAGTTACAAGCCGTTTACTTTTGGTACGAAACGGTCCATTTGTGTGGGAGGTACCAAAAGGGGCTGTACAATAATGGCCATTTTTTACCGGACTATAGGCGCTACAAAAACATTATACTGTAGAAAATTTCAAGCATTTTTATGCACTTGTATTAAAGTTATAAGCAGTTAAATTTTGATGCAAAATGGTCCATTTGTGTGGGAGGTACCAAAAGGGGCATGTCAACTTCACCCATTTTTCTCGAGTTAATAGCGACTAATATACTAATATTATGTGCAGAATTTCAAAAGATTCGAATAAGTAGTATAGAAGTTATTAAAGAATCAATATTTCACTAAATTTTAACCCTTTGTGTGGGAGGTACCAGAAGGTGTAGACCAATATGGCCCATCTTCGAACTCATCCGGAGATAGATCAAAATATTACCACATACCAAATTTTAAGTTAATCGGTTACTCCTTTCGAGAGTTATCGTGCGCACCAGCCAGACAGACAGACAGACAGACAGACAGACAGACAGACAGACGGACGGACATTGCTCATTCGACTTAAAATGACCCAAAACGGATTTCCTCCGAACATACTTAGGGTCTTAGATCACTCCTTCGATGTGTTACACTTTTTTCCGTAGCAAATGATATATACCCTCGTCACACTAAAGTGAGGGTATAAAAATAACATGACATCATGACACGACTCACACGTGATCTGTCAAAAAAAGGCTATTGAAAAAAGTATCTCTATTCGGATCACCTTTTTGGAGGAAGTTTTTAGGATCGCAAAGCTGATGAAGACGCTATCCACAACACACTGTGTAACAGTGACAAAAATACACGGTCTTGGCAGTATAGGTTCGATTCTACTATCAAAGGGTAGTATAAGTCTATAGTCGGTTTGGCGAAATTGGTGACCAAATTTTTTAATGGTCCTCAAAAGTTTCTGAAAATCAGTGGGCTCCTCGAAAAAGGTGTCATCAGCTAATTCAGCCTCGATTATACCGCTTAACTATATTTGGCAATAATGTAGCTAAGAATATGCTGAACAAAGTTTCTTAAAATTTTTGGCGAAACAAATTTTTTCCGTTAGTTATACCCTACACCACACTGTGGTACAGGGTATTATAACTTTGTGCATTTGTTTGTAACAACCAAAAGGAGAAGAAATAGATCCATCGTTTATTATACCGATCGACTTAGAATTACTTTCTGAGTTGATTTAGCTATGTCCGTCTGTCCGTCTGTCCGTCTGTCCGTCTGTCCGTCTGTCCGTCTGTCCGTCTGTCTGTGCATGTATTCTTGTAATCAAAGTACAGGTCGCAATTATGGTCCGATCTCGACGAAACTTTACACATATGTTTTATTTGGCCCAAGGACGATCCCTATTGAATTTGGTTAAAATCGGTTCAGATTTAGATATAGCCCCCAGTTACCCCAGATTTGACATGTAAGCGCTGTAAAAACTTTATTTTATATCCGATCAGTCTGAAATTCGGCAGAAAGAGGATTCTTATCATATGAATGAACACTGCTAAATATGGAAGAAATCGGTTCAGATTTAGATATAGCCCCCATATATACGTTACCCCCGATTTGAAGTGTAAGCGCTTTAAAAATGTTATTTTATATCCGATCAGTATGAAATTCGACAGAAAGAGGTTTCTTATTATATAAATGAGCACTGCTAAATTTGGAAGAAATCGGTTCAGATGTAGATATAGCCCCCATATATACGTTACCCCCGATTTGAAGTGTAAGCGCTGTAAAAATTTTATTTTATATCCGATCAGTATGAAATTCGGCAGAAAGAGGTTTCCTATTATTTGAATGAACACTGTTAAATTTGGAAGAAATCGGTTCAGCTTTAGATATAGCCCCCATATAAACGTTACCCCCGATTTCACATGTAAGCGCTGTAAAAATGTTATTTTATATCCGATCAGTGCGAACTTCAGCAAAAAGAGCTTTCCTTCTACATGAAGAAATACTGCCAAATTCGGAGAAAATCGGTTCAGATTTAGATATAGCCCCATATATATGTTACCCCCGGTTCGACATGTAAGCGCTGTAGAGATTGTATTTTATATCCGATCAGTACGAAATTCGACAGGAAGATGTCTTTTTACATGAATGAGTATTCAGGGAAAATCGGTTCAGATTTATATATAACATCCGTATATATGTTCCTCCTGATTTGGTATCAAAGCGCTATAGAAGTTGTACCTTACTTCCGATCATTAAAATTTTCCAGAAATATGTTTCTCAATTTAGGAACGAATATTGCTTAATTTGGCGATTATCGGTTCAGAATTAGATAATATGTTCCTACCCATTTACCAATTATTCCAAATTATTATCGCAATGACCCTTATCGTATTATTAGGGAGGTGTAGGGTATTATATAGTCGGCCCCGCCCGACTTTCTGCCTTTCCTTACTGGTTTTTTTTTGAAAAAGTGTCTAGGCACCCTTAAAAGCTCAAAAAGAACACATTGTACCTCAAAAATGTTAGTATTTCATTATTTTGTAACAAAAATATTTTTTTGGTGTAGTGTATGTTCAGCAACTTTATAGAAAATATTAAGGCCAATACTTTTTTGGAACATATTAACCCTGTAGCTCCCCCACATAACTGTAATTTTTGGCCCTATTTTAACAAATCGTAAAAAACGCCCCTAAAATGGGAGGGCGGGGATGAAAGGTTACATTAAGCTCTTGATAGCAATCTATTTAGGCATACTAAAGTGGTATTCGTACCCATTGCGGTAAAGATTTCAGATTACAGCTTGATTAGACTAATTCAGCGTTTTCTCACCAGAAGATGCTAAACAGCTAGACTCGGGACCACAATTTTAACAAAATTTATAAACATAGGGCCTCCAGGGAGCACTGTCTCCACTAATTTGGAATCTAGCGATGAATTGAATTCTGTTACATCTTGAACATTGTGGATAGAGTCGCAGGCTGTGAACATATTGTCTAGATGGGCCAGAAGCACTGGTTTGAGTGTTAAAGTCGGATGTGGTTATCTCTACTAGGAAGAATTAGGTTATGAGAAGGAACTCCACATGGAGTACAATCTCCACTAATTTGGAATCTAGAGGTGATTTGAATTCGGTTACATCTTGAACGTTGTGGATAAAGAGTCGTGGATGACGTTGCAATCGCAGTGATTGGAAGTTCCCCAATGTCCTCAGATACATTATTTAGGTGGCTGTGAACAATTTGGATAGATGGGCGAGAAGCACTGGTTTCAGTGTTACAGTCGGAATTGGTTATCTTTACTAGGAAGAATGAGGCCCCATATGTGGAGCATACTCGAATAGATGGAACAGGGTAAAATTTTTTGAAAAAAAGCCTAAAAAAAACTTTTGTCGAATTTTGTGATGAAAATTGGTATGCGCGGTCCGGAGGGCAAATAAAAAATACAATTTGAGTAGTTTTGCAGAATTTTCATTTTCGCGGAAGTTATGACCTAAAATGTCCGCTCATGCCACATTTTTGTTTTTTAATTTTCTTGAGATCTATTGTACGGATTATGCTGAATTTTTTCATGTACATAAAGCGTAGATGCTGCATGTAACTAGTAATTTATATTTTGCAAAACGATTTCGGATGCTGCAAAAATTTGAAATTTTCACAGAGATTTGCATTTTTTGCAACTTTCTCTAGCTGCGATTTGAAATATTTTGTATCTTAAATATTGCACATTTTGTTGTTATATATATTCAAGAATAAAAAGTTTGTACTCTTGATACGGACATTTAGATTTCCGTGTTTTTCTAATATCACTTCATACCATATTTTACTTTATCGGCAGCATTATACGTAGTAAACGTCTATTATGATTGAATAAATTTGTTAGATTTGATGTAAAAATGCACCCAAAATTTCAAATTTTTGCAGCATCCGAAATCGTTTTGCAAAATATAAGTTACTAGTTACATGTAGCATCTACGCTTTATGTACATGCAAAAATTCAGCGTAATCCGTACAATAGATCTCAAGAAAATTAAAATACAAAAATGTGGCATGAGCGGACATTTTAGGTCATAACTTCCGCGAAAATGAAAATTCTGCAAAACTACTCAAATTGTATTCTTTATTTGCCCTCCGGACCACGCATACCAATTTTCATCACAAAATTCGACAAAAGTTTTTTTTAGGCTTTTTTCAAAAAATTTTACCCAACAGTGTTGGTCTTTACTGAAAGCGCAAAATTTTTTGGAATAATTATAGAAAGGAAATTGTCCTTCAGAACAAATGAATTCACCCTTCTAAAATCGTCCAACGGCAACTGATAACTAACATCGGTCGACACGATTTTTGGGTCTGACTTTTAAGTTTCTTTTTTGTTGCTTTTCTGTTTCTAATAAAGGGAAAAATATTTCTTTGTACCATTCTTTCTGCAGGAAAATTCTCTAGGAAGTTTTCTTTAAGATGAATAGAAATACTCGTATGTTATACCTTTTTATACCCTCACTTTAGTGTGACGAGGGTATATATCATTTGCTACGGAAAAAAGTGTAACACATCGAAGGAGTGATCTAAGACCCTAAGTATGTTCGGAGGAAATCCGTTTTGGGTCATTTTAAGTCGAATGAGCAATGTCCGTCCGTCTGTCTGTCTGTCTGTCTGTCTGTCTGTCTGCCTGTCTGTCTGTGTGTCTGCTTGCTGGTGCGCACGATAACTCTCGAAAGGATTAACCGATTGACTTCAAATTTGGTATGTGGTAATATTTTGATCTATCTCCGGATGAGTTCGAAGATGGGCCATATTGGTCTACTCCTTCTGGTACCTCCCACACAAAGGGTTAACATTTAGTGAAATATTGATTCTTTAATAACTTCTATACTACTTATTCGAATCTTTTGAAATTCTGCACATAATATTAGTATATTAGTCGCTATTAACTCGAGAAAAATGAGTGAAGTTGGCATGCCCCTTTTGGTACCTCCCACACAAATGGACCATTTTGCATCAAAATTTAACTGCTTATAACGTTAATACAAGTGCATAAAAATGCTTGAAATTTTCTACAGTATAATGTTTTTGTAGCGCCTATAGTCCGGTAAAAAATGGGCATTATTGTACAGCCCCTTTTGGTACATCCCACACAAATGGACCGTTTCGTACCAAAAGTAAACGGCTTGTAACTTTAATACCAGTGCATACAAATACTTGAAATTTTGTACAGTGTAATGCTGTTATAGTGCCTATAGTCCTGTAAAAAGTGGGCGTTATCACCCCGCCCCTTTTTGTACCTCCCACACAAAATGACCAAATCATACCAAAATTACATAGCTCGTAACTTTAATATACCAGTGCACATAAACGCTTATAGTTCAGCACAATGCAATGTATTTAAGAATGTACTGTTTACCGAAAAATATGTGTATTTGGAAAACCCCTTCTGGTACCTCCCACACAAATTGACAGATTTATTGGTGTAATGTTATATATTATATTACTCACAAAGTGAGGGTATACCTTAGTCGGTTTACCCGACTGAAACTTTCTTACTTGTTAAATAACTTCTTCTATAACTCCAAAATACGACATATACTTTTTTCGCAATAGAAAATGACAAAAACTTTTTTTGAAAATGTAACTTCAAACGGCCATACTTTTTATCTTAATGGACATGTCGGATCGAATTTTGTTCTCATGTTGCATATAGGACAATTTTTTCTGTATTCGGAAAAGTTGATGTGAAAGAAATTGGTGCATATTCTGCTCCGATATTCACAAAATACTAGGACATCGTCGGGAAATAATTAAAAGGTTAGGTTAGTCTTTTGTATACCTCGGTTAGTAGAATGCACCTGTAGCTCCGCCCCGTAAGCCATAGTTGCCCCAAACTCAACACTTAACTTCTCTAATATCTCTTCCATACATATGACAAGATTTGTCACAATCGGCTGTCTGCTTAAGAAATGGTCGAATTATTTCCCTTTTATTAGTTCCTCAAACTGTGCGAAGGCTGGATATACTGGGGTCGCCTTTCTAGGAAGTCTGGCAGATCTTGCCGGTACCGCTATTCATGGGTTGATAACACTATGCAACAAAGACCAAAAACCAAACATTTTTTATGGATAAATTTTTTTTTAAAAACAATTTTATTAAAAATACTATTATCGTCGAAGGTACCCTTAGTATTTGCACAATAATTTTTGGAGTACTCGTATATGCCCGATATGGTCGACTTATACGTTAAATTGAAGCTATTAATTTGGGCTACCAATGTTGGAAATACCTCTTTCACTTAGAAACAGTGGTTTAGTAACAGTCATTAAACAAATTGGAAAAAGAAGATTTTTTTCAACAACAAAAAAAAACAAAAATCCTGGGCAGAAAAAAAACATAAAAAATCGAAAAAAAAATATTTTATTTTATTTTTTAAATGTTTGCATCCCAGCGAAGAAAATAATGCCTATTTAAAAAAATCTATGGATAAATCGATAAATGATAGCTCTTTTGGTAGAGGTAAGAGAATTTCAAAAAATCTTTTTTTTTTTAATTTCAGTTTAAATAGCGATTTTATTTGTTACTTTTATTTATATTATATACATTTGAGTTTATTTACATGTACAAGTTTCATTCGAAGTAATTGTGAATTCTTTGTAGACGCTTGTAGATTTCGGAATCGGTTACTCTATGAACCAAATATAATCTCCCATCATTCTTTCATCCCAGTGCCCTTGGTAACGCCACTCGATGGACTTAATTTCTTGGTGAAACCTTTCGCCATGTTCGTCGCCAAGATTCTCGGGGAAAATGTTTAAATGAGAATGCAAGAAATGAATTTTTAGGGACATATTTACACCTGTTGGAATACATAACGCGAAAAATAAGTTGGAAGAATACAGATATAATATAATATATTTCTAACCATTCTTTTATAATTTTTCAACAAATCATTAATCATTGTTTCATATTGCGGGCTTTTATTGGATTCAAGGAAATTTGAAACTACAAGCTTAAACGACCTCCATGCTGCAATTTTATCCGACGTCAAATATGATTTGAAATTCACATCTTTCATCAGTTTCCTTATTTTAGGCCAATCAAAAACGCCTTCTTCGATTTTTTGAAAAGAAAGACTTTTAAATAAACTTTTTAATTATGAGAGTGAATTTCCATCTTTCCTTAAGGCTTTTACCAAATTTTACTATGCAGTGTTGGCAAAATAATGTTTTCTTTTTGGACGAGAGGTGTGTATTTTATGTTGTTTTCACCCAATGTAATGTGTTTTCTTGTTGGCAATTTCTTTCTTCTGTAATGATCTTCGCGAGCACGGCTATCCCAGAGGCATAACATACCAACTACTTTTAAATCTATATATATAAAATTGTTGCGTGACTGACTGACTGATTGACTGACTGATCATCGCCCAGGCCAAACGGCTGAAGCTAGAATCATGAAATTTGGTGGGAGGGTAGTCCTTGGGACGTAGACGAGCAATAAGGCGGGATTTTTCGAAATTCGTACTATTAGCCGCACAATGGGCCAAAAAGGGATAAATATGGTACCACCGCCAAATCTAAACGAAATGAGCTAGAATCTTGAAATTAGGTATGAGGGTAGCCCATAGGACGTAAGCTCTGAAATTGGCAGGATTTTTCGAAATTCCAACATTTACACAGTGGGGTAAATAGTGATAAATGTGGTACATCAGCCAAATCCAAATGGCAAGAGCTAGAGTCGTGAAATATTTTGTGATGGTAGCCCTTATGAGGTAGACTCTGAAATTGGCAGGATTTTTCGTAATTCGAACATTTACGCACACAGTGGGGTAAAAAGGGAAAAATGGGATAAATGTAGTACAACAGCCAAATTCAAATGGCAAGAGCTAGAATCGTGAAATTTGGTGTGAGGGTAGCTCTTGTGAGGTAGACTCTGAAATTGACAGGATTTTTCGAAATTCGAACATTTACGTACACGGTGGGGTAAAAAGGGAAAAATGTGGTACAACAGCCAAATCCAAATGGCAAGACCTAGAATCGTGAAATTTGGTGTGAGAGTAGCTCTTAGGACGTAAACAAGAACAAGGAGTGATTTTTTTTAAAATTTAGAGGCACAGTGGGACAGGAAGGTATAAATATGGTACCATCGCCAAATTTAAAGCCTAATATTAGAATGGTGAAAATTGAAGCGAGGGGTGTCTTTATGACAACTGATCGGGGTATTAAGTTTTTTTTTGTATTTGTAGCTTTCGGGGCACAGTGGGGCAAAAAGTGTAAAATATAGTACAGTGGCTTAAAAATGTCAAACATGGATCAATGGTTCCAGGGTAACTTTTGGAACATAAACTGGAGATTGGAAGTGATTTTTAGTAATTCTAACTTTAAGAGGCACAGTGGGACTCGACGGATTAATTATGGAGCATGGGGAAAAAAGGGAACAATCTGCCAAAATTGGAACTTAAACATAAGATATGAAGAGTTTATATGGTTTTAGGAGCACTGCGGTCAAAAACGGTTAAATAGTGGAGTGGAGAAAATATGATTAAATATGTTACAGTCGGGGAAAAAGGTTTAAGTACGCTAGCGTGGAGACACATTTTAAATACGAGTACGGTACAGTGAGACAAAAATTTTTTAAATATGGTACAGTTGAATGGGACACAGTTGTGCAAAAAGGGTTAACTATGGTACAGTGGGGTAAAAATAGTTATATGTATATGGTAAAGTGGGACATATGGGTTAAAAATGGTACAGTGGGGCAAAAAGCGTTAACTATTGAACAATGGGGCAAAAATGTATTTACTATGATACAGTGGGTCGAAAAGGGTTAAATATGGTACAGTGTGAAAAAAATGGGTAACTGTACAGTACAGTGTTAAATATTATACAGTGGAGCACAGAGGGTTAAATATGGTACAGTGGGGCAAAATCTGTTAAATATGGTACAGTGAGACAAAGCGTTTAATATGACACAGTGGGGCAAAAAGGGTTAACTATGGTACAGTGGGGCACAATTAGTTGAATATGGTAACGTGGGACAAAATGGGTTAAATACGGTACAGGGCAAAAATCTTTAACAATGGAACAGCGGAAAAAATGTGTTAGCTATGGTACAGTGGGACACAAATGGTTAAATATGGTACAGTATGACAAAAATGGTTACATTGGGCACAAAAAGTAAAATATGGTAACGTGTAACAAAATGGGTTAAAAATGGTATAGTGGGGCAAAAAGCGTTAACTATTGAACAGTGGGGCAAACATTTATTTACTATGATACAGTGGGGCAAAAAAGGTTAAATATGGTACAGTGTGACAAAAATGGTTAACTATACAGTACAGTGGGGCATAACTGTGTTAAATATTGTACAGTGGAGCAAAGAGGGTTAAATATGGTACTGTGAGGCAAAAACTGTTAAACATGGTACAGTGAAACAAAGGGTTTAATATGACACAGTGGGGCAAAAAGGGTTAACTATAGTACAGTGGGGCACAATTAGTTGAATATGGTAACGTGGGACAAAATGGGTTAAATATGGTACAGTGGGGCAAAAAGCTTTAACTATGGAACAGTGGGGAAAAAATGTGTTAGAATGGTACAGTGGGACACAAATGGTTAATAATGGTACAGTATGACAAAAATGGTTACAGTGGGCACAAATAGTAAAATATGGTAACGTGGAACAAAATGGGTTAAGTATGGTACAGTGGGGCAAAAATGTGTTAACTATGGTAAAGTGGGGCAAAAATGGTTAAATATAGTGGACAAAATATAGTAGGACAAAAAGGTGTTAAATTTGATTCAGTGGACCCAAAAGGTTAAATATAGCACAGTGGGTCAAAAAGCGTACATTTAGTACAGTGGGTAGAAAATGTGGGACAAACATGGTTTTATATTGTACCAGGGTTGAATGTAGGTATTGGAACATAAACAAGGGGAAAGTTGCTAACGTATGAACCAAAAAAAAAATAGTTTTTCAACGTCCAGAGGTACTGTGGGAAAAGGGATAAATATTGTACCATGATGTCAGGGTAACTCTTGGAACATAAACTAGAAATGAAACGAGGGTTCGTATTTTATATATAAAAGTAATCAAATCTTCTTCATTTTGCACCATATGTAATAATCATGTCATTTTTAAAGAACGATGTATAACTATTTTACAGTACCCTATACAGAAAATAAATAAAAGATGGGGGCTGCGAAGCGCACCGGGTTAAAGCTAGTCACAACATATTTTCCAGTCATGTTCATATTTTATGTATTTTATCAATTTAGCCAGTGTTTCGTATGATTCCTTAGTGTTGACAGCATGAGCAATGGGAATCGACGGTTTCCGATTTCCGTTGTGTAAAAGTACTGCTTTCAAACATTCTTTACTGCTGTCAGCAAATAACCGCCATTCCTTTGAATTGTATGTTTGATTAAGTTACTCGAACTATCCGGGAATGTCCTTGCAAAAGCATCTGTTATCCACAGTTGTATAAAATTATTTTTAAGGTATATCACCGACCCTATAATATGATATGTTACCATCTGGGGCCAAAATATTGTACTTTTTCATCCGAGATGCAAGTAGTTCTGTCTCATCCTTGGTCAGTTCCAAATCTCTCACTAGATCAATGCGTTGAAACTGAGTTAAAAGCGATGACTTCTGAATCAAACATGAATTGCTCAGAGTTGAGTACTCAGTTGAACTTGATGATGTTTCCGTAATTAGGCTGTTAGTTATACAAGGTGGCGCAAAAGTAACCTTTCGATGTTTTTTGTGCCAAAGTCACCGACAGATTATTGGTCAAATAAATAGACAGCAATATTCCGCGTTCTGGAGCAGTGTAGCGTAACATTGTTTATTAACGTGTATTTCCCATGTGTTTACTACACAAATGTCAACATTAGGCATTAGGGGCCAATCGCAAAATTTATAGCATTTTCTGATAGGAGGATTACTTTTGCGCCACCTGTTACTTGGACACATGGGAATTGGTACTGTTTCCGAATGTGCAACTGGCAAAGTGACAGATTTTACTTCAGCGTAATTCCAGCGAATGATCCTTCCTACTCCTATCTGTTTACTTAGACAAAAATAGCAGTCCGTATCGTGAATGAATGGTTGTCTCCAAATCATTGGCATTCCAAATTGCAAGTGCAGTCTAAAATTAAAACGTTTTATTCCGCAAAACATTGTAATATATTAATTTTAAAGTACCTACCGCATTCTTCCACTACTCCATCGAGTAAGATTTGCATGGCACGAATTACAAAAAATGCAAGGTGTCCACGGTTCGTTCATATTGTAACTCGTATACCAAAATATTGCACATATATTTCTTATATTGTTTTACTAAACGCACGTCGATTTTTTTAATTACATATTTTCCGAAGATGTAGCAGAAATTGTCGGGATCATTTACACATTGAAAAGTTCTTTGCCTTTTACTCAACTTCGAAATATAACTTTGTAATATTTTTCAGAAAATCGACTTAACTCTTTAAGGCGCTGAATTACACTAATTTATTAATAAGAAATTTCATTCATAAATTCCGGGTTTAAGGTTCATAACTTCCAGTACCTGTAGCTGACATATAGTTTGCTTTGAAAGTAGACACCCAATATTTTCAAGACTGCCGCTCAATACTTTGTATTGCGTACATATAATTTTACTATACGACTGGGATGCCCATGCCCCTAAAAGGCGCAACTGAATGGAAACCTCATAAATAAACCAGTAAGGAAAGGCAGAAAGTCGGGCGGGGTCGACTATATAATACCCTACACTTCCCTAACAATGCGATAAGGGTCATTGCCATAATAATTTGGAATAATTGGTAAATGGGTAGAAACATATTATCTAATTCTGAAACGATAATTGCTAAATTAAGCAATATTCGTTCCTAAATTGAGAAACATCTTTCTGGAAAATTTTAATGATCGGAAGTAAAATACAACTTTTATAGCGGTTTGATACCAAATCAGGTGAAACATATATATGGAGCTTTAATATAAATCTGAACCGATCTTCCCTGAATACTAATTCATGTAAAAAGACCTTCTGTCGAATTTCGTACTGATCGGATATAAAATACAGTCTCTACAGCGCTTACATGTCAAATCGGGAGTAACATATATAGGGAGCTATATCTAAATCTGAACCGATTTTCTCCGAATTTGGCAGTATTCATTCATGTAATAAGAAACCTCTTTCTGCCGAATTTCGCACTGATCGGATATTAAATACAGTTTTTACAGCGCTTACATGTCAAATCGGGGGTAACATATATATGGGAGTTATATCTAAATCTGAACCGATTTTAACCAAATTCAAGAGGGATCGTCCTTGGGCCAAAAAAAAGATATGTGTAAAGTTTCGTCGAGATCGGACCATAATTGCGACCTGTACTTTGATTACAAGAATACATGCACAGACAGACAGACGGACATAGCTAAATCAACTCAGAAAGTGATTCTAAGTCGATCGGTATAATAAACGATGGGTCTATTTCTTCTCCTTGTGGGTGTTACAAACAAATGCACAAAGTTATAATACCCTGTACCACAGTGTGGTGTAGGGTATAAAAACCACAAATATTGTTGAATGACCCTCTATCTGAGCGGATCTCATCCAATATAGCTCTCACACTGTTCTTAGGAGGGGTTATGAACGGCCATAAAACCTCGTCCTCTATACACTCAAAAAAATGTATTTCCTAAATTTTAGTAAAATCTATACTCCAATTTAGTTCAATGTTTTTATTCATATTGAGTTAATTATACCCTACACCACACTGTGGTACAGGGTATTGTAACTTTGTGCATTTGTTTGTAACACCCAAAAGCAGAAGAAATAGACCCATCGTTTATTATACCGATCGACTTAGAATCGCTTTCTGAGTTGATTTAGCTATGTCTGTCTGTCCGTCTGTCCGTCTGTCCGTCTGTCCGTCTGTCTGTCTGTCTGTCTGTCTGTCTGTCTGTCCGTCTGTCCGTCTGTCTGTCTGTCCGTCTGTGCATGTATTCTTGTAATCAAAGTACAGGTCGCAATTATGGTCCGATCTCGACGAAACTTTACACATATCTTTTCTTTGGCCCAAGGACGATCCCTATTGAATTTGGTTAAAATCGGTTCAGATTTAAATATAACCCCCATATTTGTTAGCCCCGATTTGACATGTAAGCGCTGTAAAAACTTTATTTTATATCCGATCAGTATGAAATTCGGCAGAAAGAGGTTTCTTATTATATGAATGAACACTGTTATATTTGGAGGAAATCGGTTCAGATTTAGATATAGCACCCATATATACGTTACCCCCGATTTGACATGTAAGCGCTGTAAAAATGTTATTTTATATCCGATCAGTGCGAAATTCGGCAAAGATAGGTTTCTTATTACATGAAGGAATACTGCCAAATTCGGAGAAACTCGGTTTAGATTTAGATATAACACCCATATATATGTAGACTTAGATATAGCCCCCATATATATGTTAGCCCCGATTTGACATGTAAGCGCTGTAAAAACTGTATTTTATATCCGATCAGTGCGAAATTCGGCAGAAAGAGGTTTCTTATTACATGAAGGAATACTGCCAAATTCGGAGAAAATCGGTTCGGATTTAGATATAGCCCCCATATATACCTTACCCCCGATTTCACATGTAAGCGCTGTAAAAACTGTATTTTATATCACATCAGTATGAAATTCGTCTGAAAGAGGTTTCCGATTATATGAATGAACACTTTTAAATTTGAAAGAAATCGGTTCAGATTAAGATATAGCCCCCATATATACGTTACCCCCGATTTGACATGTGAGCGCTGTAAAAATGTTATTTTATATCCGATCAGTGCGAAAGTCGGCAAAAAGAGTTTTCTTTCTACATGAAGGAATACTGCCAAATTCGGAGAAACTCGGTTTAGATTTAGATATAACACCCATATATATGTAGACTTAGATATAGCTCCCATATATATGTTACCCCCGATTTGACATGTAAGCGCTGTAGAGACTGTATTTTATATCCGATCAGTACGAAATTCGACAGAAGGAGGTCTTTTTACATGAATAAGTATTCAGGGAAGATCGGTTCAGATTTATATTAAAGCTCCATATATATGTTCCTCCTGATTTGGTATCAAACCGCTATAGAAGTTGTATTTTACTTCCGATCATTACAATTTTCCAGAAAGATGTTTCTCAATTTAGGAACGAATATTGCTTAATTTAGCGATTATCGTTTCAGAATTAGATAATATGTTTCAACTCATTTACCAATTATTCCAAATTATTATGGCAATGACCCTTATCGCATTGTTATATAGTCGGCCCCGCCCGACTTTCTGCCTTTCCTTATTGGTTTTTTCTTAAAACTGGGACATTTTATTTAGTACTACCAAATTTTATTTTTTTGGGGGATATGCAGAATAGTTCGTTAACTAAAAATGAGGACATATTTTTACTAAAATAATATTTCTTGAAAAAAGTTCGAATATTCATATATTTATCAAATTTAAACATATGCGGTGGACACCCAACATAGACATAAGGAAATTATGAACTAATAATGGAAAGCATGATTTTTAGGAAATTTTAACTAAAAACAAGTAAGAAAGTTTCAGTCGGGTAAACCGACTAAGGTATACCCTCACTTTGTGAGTAATGTAATATTTAATATTACTCGAATTATTCTGTCAATTTGTGTGGGAGTTACCAGAAGGGGTTTATATAATACACCTTTTTTTCGCTGAACATTAGATACTTTAAATTCATTGCACTGTGCCGACTTATAAGCATTTATGTGCACTGGTACAAACGTTATGAGACATTAAATTGTTGTATAATTTGGGAATTTTGTGTGGGAGGTACAAAAAGTAGCGTGGCAATAACGCCCATTTTTCACAGGGCTATAGACACTATAAAAACAGTACACTGTAAAAAATTTCAAGTATTTTTATACACTGGTTTTAATGTTATAAGCTGTTAACTTTTGGTGCAAAAAGGTACCTTTGTGTGGGAGGTACCAAAAGGGGCGTGGCAACAACACCCATTTTTCCCTGGAATGTAGGCAATATAAAAGCATAATACTGTACAAAATTTCAAGTATTTTTATACACTGTTATTAATGTTATAAGCTGTTAACTTTTGGTGCAAAATGGTGCATTTGTGTGGGAGGTACCAAAAGGGACGTGGCGACATCGCCCATTTTTCTCGAGTTGATAGCGACTAATAAGCTAATACTATGTGTGAAATTTCAAAAGATTCGAATAAGTAGTATAGCAGTTATTAAATAATCAATATTTCACAACATTTTAACCCTTTGTGGGGGAGGTATTAGAAGGAGTGGACCAATATGGCCCATCTTCGAACTTAGCCGGAGATAGAAAAAAATATTACCACATACCAAATTTGAGGTCAATCGGTTACTCCTTTCGAGAGTTATCGTGCGCACCAGCCAGCAGACAGACAGACAGACAGACAGACAGACAGACAGACAGACAGACAGACAGACAGACAGACAGACGGACGGACATTGCTCATTCGACTTAAAATGACCCAAAACGGATTTCCTCCGAACATACTTGGGGTCTTAGGTCACTCCTTCGACGTGTTACACTTTTTTCCGTAGCAAATGATATATACCCTCGTCACACTAAAGTGAGGGTATAATAATCATGAATCCTTATTTCGATTCCATGAATTTGAACTCAAAATTAGGAAAACATACTAAAATCAAGGAAAAATTAACTAGTTTCGGACTATGTTGTAGTGCTAAAAACACAAAAAAATCTGTTCTTTTTCGTTCCGCAATTTTTATTTTTTCGCAAAACGTTACTTGCAGAAACTTAAATTTATGGAGAAACATTAAAAATGTTACCCCCGGGACGAGAGTCGAACCGACAACCTTATGATAGTGAGCCTGACACACTATATATCGAGCTACGAAACTCTTCTGGGATTGATATGAAAATGCCATTCATAATAAAATTTCTTCAAAATAAATAAATAAATAAATATAGTATACATATGGCAACTCTATTTATCATTCAATGATGGCAATCCTTTTATCAAATTCATGTGTACATAAAAATACATTGTTTCGAAAATTTTGGGATATATAATTGTATATAAAAACAAATTTTTCATAAAAATTTAAGTGTCTACGTAGCTCAGTTGGTAAACACGTGGTTCATAAAACGGAAGGTTCTGGGATCGAATCGCATTCGGTGGTAAAATTTTATATACATACATATGTTTATTGTTTAATAAAATAAAATTCAATTCCTAAAATAAAGCAGAAGAGAGAAATCCAAAGAGGAAGTGGTAAGAGAGAGATTCCAACATATAAATGGAGGAGGAAAACGATGAAGTAGGATCAAAAATCGCAAAAAAAATCATGGACTAAAAAGTCCAAGAAAAATTTCAATTTTTCTTTTCTTTTTGCATAAATTTAATTAAATTTTCCTAAATTTGAGTAAAAATTTACTTGCAATAAGGACAAAAGTATGCTGAATTTGCATAATTTCAAGCCCAATTTTGCTAGTATTGAGTTAATTTTCCCTATTTTAATTTCAATAGTTACTTAAAGGAAGTACGAGTTAACTGGAAATAAGTTAAAAATATTTCATAATTGTGAGGAAATGTATGAACTTGATATAAGGAAAAATAGCTTTAGCGAAATACGAAGTTCAATATTCCTACAGTTAAGTTCATTTTAACTTGCTCTAGGGTTCACTTTTTTTTGAGTGTAATCATCCAATATAGCTCTCACATTGCATATCATGTTCTATGGAGGGTTACGAAGGGCCATAAAACCTCGTCCTCTCTATAATTTTATAATGTCTGACATCAATCCTCATAAAATAAAATCCAAGTGCAATGTCTCTTTCACATATGGCGAATTCAATATAAGCAGAAACATCATTTAAAACGAAAAAATATGAAACAATATTTTTTTTTAATTTCCCTAACATTTACAAAATGGCTCATAACTTTTACATCTATCCATAGATTTTTTTCAATAGACAGTGTTTTCTTCGTTGGCATGCTGGCTTTTTAAAAATGTGATAAAATATTTGTTTCTATTTTTTTTACCCTACACCACACTGTGGTACAGGGTATTATAACTTTGTGCATTTGTTTGTAACACTCAAAAGGAGAAGAAATAGACCCATCGTTTATTATACCGATCGACTTAGAATCACTTTCTGAGTTGATTTAGCTATGTCCGTCTGTCTGTCTGTCTGTCTGTCCGTCTGTGCATGTATTCTTGTAATCAATGTACAGGTCGCAATTATGGTCCGATCTCGACGAAACTTTACACACATCTTCTTTTTTGGCCCAAGGACGATCCCTATTGAATTTGGTTAAAATCGGTTCAGATTTAGATATAGCCCCCATATATATGTTAGCCCCGATTTGACATGTAAGCGCTGTAAAAACTTTATTTTATAACCGATCAGTATGAAATTTGGCAGAAAGAGGTTTCTTATTATATGGATGAACACTATTAAATTTGGAAGAAATCGGTTCAGATTTAGATATAGCCCCCATATATACGTTACCCCCGATTTGACATGTAAGCGCTGTAAAAACTTTATTTTATATCCGATCAGTATGAAATTCGGCAGAAAGAGGTTACTTATTATATGGATGAACACTATTAAATTTGGAAGGAATCGGTTCAGATTTAGATATAGCCCCCATATATATGTTACCCCCGATTTGACCTGTAAGCGCTGTAAAAACTGTATTTTATATCCGATCAGTGCGAAATTCGGCAGAAAGAGGTTTCTTATTACATGAAGGAATACTGCCAAATTTGGAGAAAATCGGTTCAGATTTAGATATAGCTCCCATATATATGTTACCCCCGATTTGACATGTAAGCGCTGTAGAGATTGTATTTTATATCCGATCTGTACGAAATTCGACAGAAGGAGGTCTTTTTACATGAATAAGTATTCAGGGAAGATCGGTTCAGATTTACATTAAAGCTCCATATATATGTTCCTCCTGATTTGGTATCAAACCGCTATAGAAGTTGTATTTTACTTCCGATCATTAACATTTTCCAGAAAGATGTTTCTCATTTTAGGAACGAATATTGCTTAATTTAGCGATTATCGTTTCAGAATTAGAATACGTTTCTACCCATTTACCAATTATTCCAAATTATTATGGCAATGACCCTGATCGCATTATTAGGGAGGTGTAGGGTATTATATAGTCGGCCCCGCCCGACTTTCTGCCTTTCCTTACTGGTTTTCTATTTTTTTAATGTTTTTTTTTGTACCAGGAAAAAGTGTTTTTATAAAAAAAGTCATTTTTTTCTCATATTTTTGACGACTGTTACTAAACCAAAGATTATACAGGGTGGCTTATGAATAGTGCTAAATTAAGAAACTCAAATAACTTTTTGTCAGTGTATGGAATTTAGTTTTCTTTTATTCATGTTAAAGCTCATTAAATTTAATTAAATATAGCTTAATTAGTTTTAAAAATAATGGAATTTAAATGCCCCCCCTGCTCGTTGATGCATGTGCGGCATCTTACCAAAAAGTTGTTCATTACTGTTTGGTGAGTGGAGACGGGAATAGCCGCAATTGTTTCTCGAATGGATTGCTTTAGTTCATTCAAATTTGTTGGTTTTGCTTTGTAGACTTCCTGTTTGCAATAACCCCACAAGAAAAAGTCAGGTGCAGTAAGGTCAGGCGACTTGGGGGGCCAACGGAATGTGGAGTTCCTGGATATTAGCTTATTGGGAAATTTTCGCCGCAATTCTGTCATAACACCATTTTGAAGCATCTTCTGGCAAAATTCCAAGCGAATCGGGAAGTCTGCTGAGTTCACTTCGTTGGCCATTTGAATTTTATATGGGAATAACTCCAAATCATTGTGCATAATTGACTGCAATGACTGTCTGCTTATATCCATTTGAGCAGATAAGGTTCATGTCGAAACTCTTGGATTGTTTTGTATGGCATCAGCTAGAGCAGCGATTGTTTCCTCCGTCCGAACTGAAGGGTTTCGATGGTAAGGTCTTCTGTTGACTGTCCCATGCTCGGAAAAATGATTAACAAGTCCCTTTATGGTCCATCTGCTCTGAGTATTGCCGCCAAACGTGCCTCTATACTCTCTTTGAACCGAAACTACGGACTTCAGTGCGTAATAGCGGCGGACAGTCCAAATTCTTGTTTCAGTGTCCCAGTTATCCATTTTTGTTAAATCTAAAAATCAATTTGCAAAATAAAAAAAAATTAACCAGATTCATTAAATTGAAAAAAAGTTATTAAATTTTTTTTTGATAGCAGCTTTCATCATCCGCCCTGTATGTGCAAGCGATAATTCCCTTATAAATACAAAATTATGGTCCAAATACAAAATGTAATTTCAATGAATGCTGGAATTTAAAAAAAAATTAAAAAAAAAATTGCCGTGCAATTTTTTTTAATATTTTTTTTCGTGTTAGTGGCACCAAATTGCACCAGAAACTGTTATCCACATCCCTTGGACACAATTTTTGTGGCATAGTGTAATTTGTGTATCAAACATATTGGTTTCGATGAGGGGCTTCTGATCCCGTGGTAGCACTAGGCACCTCAATTGGTCTATATGAGCTGGTAACTACGACTGACACCCTAACCAATAGGTGGGGTTGAAAATATATGCCGTTCGATGGCAGAAATTTATTGCACTTTCATTTCCAAATATTTAATGCCACCTTTTCCCAATAATTATTTCGTTTAAGAATTAAGAATTTAATGATGTTGAGTAGTACAAATTCCAAGTAGTCGACTATACACGGCAAATGGTCACAGAAGCAAGTAATGACATGAATGAATGTAATTAGGCCCCTTAAGAAATCAGATAGTCAATTAGTCGTGAAAATAGTCATACATCGAATCTGTGAGTATGTATCCTGTGGCCTTTTGGCGAAAGATTGTGCGAAATTTGTTTTGGGTACATTTAAAATAATTGGCAATCTTCGCATAAAAATCCTGTGCCATACGATGCTTATTATAATGATGCCTGATGAGATGGATATAAAAGCGCTGACGTATAAAATGCGCACACATGGAACATAAAGGAGCCACCTGGGAAGGCTGCCCTGAATTGAATTACAATCATATTATCATGCATTACCCGTTTATTACAGCTGCAAATGCGGCAATTTGTTATTACAGACTTATCATGTGCCCATAGAAATCCATATACGAATATTTATACATATATATATATGTATCCACATATGCCCCCACATACGCACATACACCCACATGCTTGCATGCTAGGGTGGATGGAGTTGTAGGGGGCCGAAAAAAATTAAAAATGCGCATCGCGATTCTGGTTCTATGGGTCATTCCCAGAAATTTTGCCAAAGAAACCATAGCTCAAAAATTAATTTCGAGACCCCGGATCTTTCAAAATAGGTATTTTTCAAATATGTTACGAGTAGTATATAATATAGGTATTAATTTAGCTTTAAAATATGTATTAAAAATATCTATATTGAAAGATCCGGGGCCTCGAAATTCATTTTTGACATGTGGTTTCATCGGCAAAGTTTCTTGGAATGACCCATAGAACAAGAATCGCGATGCGCCTTTGTAGCAAAAAAAAAATTGACCCGCTCCATTCTATGAATATTAACTATCTCCTCCTTGTTTGTGTTTTGATTATCTCTTGCAGCCGAATATGCCACCTCCCGGGATAATCCTTGGTTTTACTGCTGGATTTGTGCTGCCATTGTGTCGTCCTGTTACGCATACACTTGGGACATCAAATTTGATTGGGGACTCTTCGATGCCAAAGCTGGTGACAACACATTTCTGCGAGAGGAAATTGTTTACTCGTCCACGGTAAGTTTCGGCAGTTGAAATTAATATTTTTCTTTGTGTTATTGCCAAAAAAAGTAAATCGGCAACAACGTCAACATCCTTTTACCGCAAATAACCTTGGCTTGTCGTACCGTAGTTTGTCGTTGTTATTTCGGCGGGATGGGGTGGAATGAAATGGAAGTTGTCTGCTTTGTTTATGCGCCTTTGATGGACAGTCTCCTGGAATAGCCAGGGAGGGTAACTGTGGCGACAGGAAGTGGCAGGTCACGAATGCTTTTAAAATAGTTTCCTGTTTGTGGGTGTTATACAAGAGTACGATATTAAAGAATGGATATTTTAACGAATAGGCATAAAGAACAAGATGATTTAATGGGGAAAAAAATACAAAAACGGGACCAGAAAAATATGACGATGAACATTTAGGGAGGATGGTATATGTCATTTGCTACAAAAAGTCTAACACATAGAAGTAGGGAACAAAAACCCTTTATACGAGTACCTACGGAAGACATCTGCATAAGGAAAATATAATTAATTATACCCTTAAGTATTATAACATATAATATGTTACGTCGAAATGGTGATCTTAGACCTTAGGTAGGTTTGGCAGAAATGTTTTGCAGCCCATAGTCATTTGCGTTATGTCCAATTCATTTGAGATATGCCCGTCCGTCTGCAGTTTTAGCTAGCACAAAAACTCTCGAAAGCATTGGCCGATTGACTTTAAACTCTGTAAGTGGTAATATTTTCTCCTATCTCGGATTAAATTCAAAGATGGGCCGTATTGTCCCAATCTGGACAAAAAATCACAACAGTATCTTGAAGAGATAAACTAATAAATAACTTCGGAAATTTGTAGTTTTGCGATTCAAAAAATAACTAAATACCGTATTCTATCGCAGACGTTAAGTTATAATAAACTTTAGAACATTGTAATATTTGGATAACAAAAACACAATTTTTTTTGCCATTTAATTGATATAAAAAATTCTGTCCCTCCCGAAATAAAAAAGTTAGTGTTTATTGTGACATTTTTTCGGCGTTTTAAATATCACTTCAGAATCACATTCTTAGCACTCCAGATGCCACATAAGTGATAAAATAGGATTATACGCAACAATTTTATTTATGCTCGAATCTTAAAAAAAGAGAATAAGACAAATATGCTGTCGTCGGAAAATTAAATTCATTGTCGTAAAATAAAGCAATACAACTTAAATGTCTTCCGCTACTTTCCTCCTCACTGCAGAAAGTGAACTTGAATTATTTGCTACTTGAACACTGGGCAAATTATTGCATGACTCTCAAGAAAATTTACCATTTCCTCGTTGGCCATTACAAACATTTGTGTGGTACGAGGATAAAACGACAATGATAACACTAGATAACAAAATTAAAAATAGCAAACATTTAAATGGACATAAAAGTGTATAAGTATTTTATTTAGTTATAAATGTATATATTTATTTTATTTATTTTATTTATTTTATTTATTTTATTTATTTTATTTATTTTATTTATTTTATTTATTTTATTTATTTTATTTATTTTATTTATTTTATTTATTTTATTTATTTTATTTATTTTATTTATTTTATTTATTTTATTTATTTTATTTATTTTATTTATTTTATTTATTTTATTTATTTTATTTATTTTATTTATTTTATTTATTTTATTTATTTTATTTATTTTATTTATTTTATTTATTTTATTTATTTTATTTATTTTATTTATTTTATTTATTTTATTTATTTTATTTATTTTATTTATTTTATTTATTTTATTTATTTTATTTATTTTATTTATTTTATTTATTTTATTTATTTTATTTATTTTATTTATTTTATTTATTTTATTTATTTTATTTATTTTATTTATTTTATTTATTTTATTTATTTTATTTATTTTATTTATTTTATTTATTTTATTTATTTTATTTATTTTATTTATTTTATTTATTTTATTTATTTTATTTATTTTATTTATTTTATTTATTTTAATTATTTTATTTATTTTATTTATTTTATTTATTTTATTTATTTTATTTATTTTATTTATTTTATTTATTTTATTTATTTTATTTATTTTATTTTACACACATTTCTGAGAAATTTATTTTGTATATACATTTTCTTGTTTCAGTGGAATCTATTTTAATCCAATTCTGTTGCATAGTGTAACTAATCAAATAACTGTTTAATGTCCTTCCTTTTTCTCTTCGTCGCTGTATGTCCTGCTGTCCTGCTTTCCTGCTGACCTACTCGATGTCTTTGGCCTCTTGTCGATGTCCTTGCTTGTCGCCCATCCAGTGGTTCTATTACTTTGGCATCATTGAAGATTTAATATTGCGCTTCGCTTGGACCGTGTCGATGAGTTTAATTGAGGCCGGCTATATGGAGGGCGATGTCATGGTGACATTGCTTAGTCCACTGGAAGTATTCCGTCGCTTCATATGGAATTATTTTCGACTTGAGAATGAGCATTTAAATAATTGCGGTAAATTTCGTGCTGTGCGTGACATTTCGGTGGCTCCCATGGATTGCTCGGATCAGGTACGTACACACTCACCACCTAGACTGTTGGAATCTATGGTGTTTTGTTGTTTTTTGTTCCTATTTTGTAAGTGGAGATGGAATTTTAATTGTGGTTGACTTGACTGTGTAAACAAATACTCGTGTATAGGTAACATGACTCAAGTATCAATGTTCTTATATTTATGTTAGTTTTAAGGATTTCAGCACATGTAAATGAATGAAAGCGAATACTGCAAATGACCTTGAATATTAACTTTCAGTGAGAAAACATGCGTATTAAAGGTACAGTAGTGTCCAATGGAAAAGCAATGGCTTAGTGGGAAACATTTTCCGTTTTTTAATTTGTTAGACATTGATGCTGTAAGAATGTTTAAAAAGCTCAAAGTTGCATGTTCATCTGCTCTGCAATATAACTGTTCAGCTATCTCGTTTGGAGATCTTCTATAGTTGAGGGCAGTTTTTGTATTCACGAATACAATTTCCTGGGATTTTATGACAGACTGAAGACCAGAGAAAATATTAATAACGATTTGGTCAGAACATTAATTTTTATTCTGCTTCCTCTCTAATAGCTAAGATGTCTGACTTGTAAACCCTACACTGATTAGTCAGTAGTTTTTCAATTGATAGATACGATTCCATTAGAAAATACACCAAAGACGACTTGTCTGTTAAGTTTAGAAGCATCTGTATAGAAGGTCACCAATCTTATTTGTCCTGGGATACGACTAGTCATTTCTGGTCTAACAGGTATACGATTGACAAAAAGTGGATCAGATATAGTGTAATCAACGATAACAAGAAGGTCAGGCATTGCGTCAAAAATGACACTATGTCCGGAGCTATTTCCTGACCAGGGTGAGAATTCCCTTTTTTCTGGCGGCATTAAATGTAGTATAACATTTAGTGCTTAAGTTGGTGCCGTTCTCAGCGCGCCAGTCATGCATTTTGCAGACAATCGCGCAAAAGGTGGATATACATATGAAGAGCTGTCCACCAGACGACAATGCCGTACAGCATTATCAGTCAATACTCATTGCCCTTTTACAGGTATATATCGATACCACACACTGAAAAAAAATAGTAATAAAACTAATGATGATACATTCTTATATTAAGTATGCTACCTCGGCATCAATTCAATGAAAATTTTCATTAAAATAATGAAGATTTACACGTTTTTTACGAAATTTTCCTTAATACAAAGTTTTTTGAATTTAAATTAATGTCTATCTAATCATTAGTTTTGTGTACGCGCTTCTTTAAATGTACGCATTTAAATTAAAGAAAAAAATCATTATTTTTGTGACAATCCGCATTATTTTAAGTAATATTTCAATACTTTTAAGGATTTTCTACATTAACGCTACGACGTAGACATGTCATAGTTTTAATGCCGAATCGGACTTAATTAACAGTATGAGATATTTGAGTAATAAATTTAAGGCTATGCTCTCCTTAAAGGAAAGGCTGTCTTGGTAATAAATTTTATAACTATTGTCATTATTTTTAAGAATACATACGAGAGAATTATACAATCTCTCCCTCCCTCTCTCGCTCGGAGAATCTGTTTTGTTTGGTAATGTGTGAATCAATAATTGTTATGGAATGCTAGAAGAGAAAAATAGAGAACAGTTCTGTTCGTTTTCTTTTAAATCGTCAGTTATTTATAAGCGATGGAAGGAAACGGTTGTCTGTTTTCGGGACGCGGATTGTGAAAAATATTGATTGCTGTGAATATGTAAGTATACGTGCATACATACGTGCATATTGCACCGAAAATAATTTTAATATTGGCTGTTAACAGTTATTTTTGCTAAAGCATAGCAACAACTATAAATGAAACCGTCGCGTACTTGTGTGTATGCATGTGGTTATGCCGTCGGCGTCACCATCGATCTCTGTGATAAGGGAGTGCGTGTGTCATAGTTATTTTTGCTGTATGTTATTTATGGCGATGTACATGCGTTTTTGAAGATCTTGTTTGTAAGTCTTGTGAAGAGAACGTTCCAAATGGATGACAAAAATGTGAGTAATAGATTTTGTAATAATTGAAAGTATTTATTTATTAAAAATACCAGTGCATAATGCAGAAATGAAAAATTATTTGTGGCAATATAGAAATTTATTATTAATAATATGTTATACATATAACTATCTTTTTTATTTTTTTTTAGTAAAACAATTTTAGAATGGGTCTTTTGTGAGAAGAGTGGCAAATTTTACAAAATATTTCAACGTAAGTATTATATATGAACGGTTGAAATATTTCTCTTAGTTTTCAGCGTTTTCCAATTGTGATATGATAAAATTTATTTATTTTTTTTTGTTTAAAGATAATTTTGATTTGATTTATTTTCAGAAAGACTTTAATTATTTTAATTTAAATCACGCAATATTTGAAGATAAATGTGATGGATATATGAAAAATGCAGTGCTGAATGCCATTTATAACTTGCAAAAAATAAGTGAGCATACACCTACATGGGAATGTTTGAATTGAAAGGAAATATTGGAAACAATATTTGTAAGTATTATGTATTTCTGAACAAATATATTTTCTTTGAAAATCAAGAAATTTAATTTGGAACGCATATATTAATGTATTAGAACAAAATATATTTGCGAACTGACGTTCACATATAAAATACGTGTTTTCACACAAACAAAGTTATTGTTAAAAAGTTTTCCAAATATAATTTATTTAAAAAGATTTTTTCCTTTTTTGAATTTTAGTTTAAATTTTTCCTTGATTTCGTGTTCATAATTGCTTCAAGTACTTCATAATTAAACCTGCTGTTAGATTAGGCCCATTTGGTCCAATTTTTGTGTCGTTTCCTTTATAAACGTTAATATATGTATGTATATATATTGCCTTATAATTTGGTCCAAGGGATATTTTTGTTTTACTAAAATCAAAATAATAAGCGTTTTTGCTCAAAAATAATAGTAAATAAGCTGCTTTCTTTTCACGAAGTATTGAATAAAAATAAATATAAAATATTATCTTCCATATTCATTTTATATGAAAAATGTAATGTTGACCAAATGGACTCTTAATCTAGGATTCGTACAGATTTGCTAATCTAACACCAGGGTTAAGAATGTCATAAGCAGCATTAGCTTTTGTTTTACAGAAGTAATTTTTAGTAAGTTTTTGTAGTTTTGTTTGCTAACAAAACTTAAGATTTTAAAATCTAAGTCACGATCGATTTTTTTGAGAAAATTATTTTTGATGTCACTTTCAAAACAATCAGTTTCTATTATTATTAATATCTTACATAAATATTTTTTTTAACTTTTAGTACAGCAAATTTTGTATGGATCTATTATGAGAATTGTGTCGTAGAAGAATGACAAAATATTTCAGTGTAAGTAAGTATATTCCAAAGATTTTAATATATCTCTTATCTTTCAACATTTTGTGACAGTTATATGATAAAATTTATTTTAATACTTTATCGTATATAAATCATTCTGTTTGATTTCTATTAAAATTATTTTTATTTTAGTTCGCGCAATTTAACTTTATTTGGATATATGAAAAATGCAGTGGGGAATTAAAAATTTACAAATTGCAGGAAATGAGTTGGATGCTCACTCTACTATATGATATAATAATATAATATTTGTTTTATATAATTTCTATTTAAATTCCAGCAAAATTCTAGGTTAAAAATCATTAAGGTCGGTTCCGATAAAAATTGTTCATGGACAACAAATAGAGAAACGAATCCCGCTATAGAATCGATACTTAACAATACAATATTCGAATAAAAGTCAAACTTCATAGTGTGTTGGCGATTTGTCTATATACAATTACATATTGTTTTAAATTATAAAATGTTCAAGGTTATCCGTAATATGTATTATATTTTTTTGTATTTTCCAATATAAAATATAACAAATAAAATATTTATTTAGAAAGATAAAGTGTTGTGTTATTGAATTTTCTATGAATAGTAAATGATTTCAAAGAAAATGATTCATTTAAAAGAGTAACATTATAATCAATATAATGTAACGAATTTTCCATACATATTTAAAAAAACTGTATTTAAATTCATGTATGCCTTAAATTAATTACCAGTACATTTTAAATTTTATTACGATAATGTTTTAAATTATATGATATTTTACTAAAAATAAGCACGCGCCATACTTAAATTTACGCAAAAATGTGCTTATTTTAAGACCAAACTTAATTAGTTTTATCACCCAAAATTCTTAATTCTATGAAATGCATCCTCGAAACAAGTACTATTCACGTCTTTAAATTAACTATAAAACCTTCTTATTTTTATAGCGATTGTCTTTGGCTCGAAATCATTGCCGAAATCTTAAACTTTACGACAAATTCATTGATTTTCAGTACGCTTTTTTTTTAGTGCAGGCTTCTTGGCTCTTTCCTGAATGTTGAGTCTGTAGTTCAAAATCCTGTCTAGTAAAATACCTAAGAATTTCACGCTTTTAGATAAAAGATATTTCAGAGCAGTGGTGACAGAACACCTCCTTGGGTTGTTCCCGTGTGGAAAATCTATGAATCATCAGTTAACCCTAGGCTAGCTGAAATGCGTCTCTCAATCAGAAGGTTATGAATGAGCTTATGTAATGGTATCAACACTAAGGGTTGCTAAGGCCTTAATTATTCGGCTAGATTTATGTTATTGAAGGCGTCTTCTATATCTAAGAAAGTTGCCATAGTACATGGTTTTCCAATAAGAGTGATATGATTTTTTTTGAAAAAACAAACACTTATTATTAAATAAATTCAAAAGTTTTTTATTTAATGTGAAGTACAATCGATACAATTAAGTTCTAAATAAAACGTCATTCAAATGGCCTCTACGACTTCTTCTGCAGGAACGAATTCGATGAACCCAATTTTCGAGCACTTTTTCCACTAAATCAAGTTGTATGTCATGAATGACACGTTCAATATTGACTTGTAAAGCTTGAAGAGAGTCTGGTTTATTTCGAAAGACCAATGACTTCAAATAACCCCACAAGAACTAGTTTAATGGTGTTAAATCACAACTTCTTGGAGGCCATTTAATATCACAATTTCTTGAAATAATCGAATCTCCAAACTTTTCTCGCAACAATTCAACTGTTTCATTTGCTGTGTGGCACGTAGCCACAATCGGTCAATGGCAAAAAGATAGCTCTTAACAAGAGCTAAAATATTGCTCATGGGTGTCAAGGTCGTAGGTCGATTGGAAAGTGTTTTTTTTGGATTTAAAAAAATGGACTTAGCATCATTTTCAAATGTGAACGGAAAGTTTATTTTTGCTCTAGCTCCTTACGGAACGATCGGGAATCGGTCAATGGCAAAAAGATAGCTCTTAACGAGAGCTAAAATATTGCTCATGGGTGTCAAGTTCGTAGGTCGACTGGAAAGTGTTGTTTTTATTTAAAAAATGGACTTAGCGCACGAAAAGTTGCAATTGGAGAATGATTATTTTGATAATAAAACTGAATAATTTATAAACGCGTTCTTGCGTATATCTCTCCATGATGAAATTGTAAACGCTACTGAATACAATGAAAAACAAATGACAGATCATGACATATTACAAATGGCCGAAACGTCACTTCAAAATCATATCATCCCTATTGGAAAGCCCGTTATATTCCTTAACACAGAAAGATCCTTTACAAAATGAGGGCTACTTTGTGCTATTATTTCGTTCACAGCTTTTAGATTTGGCTAAAGTTAGCATTGGTCAGCTTATGGACAACGATACAGTTGACGATAGCTGAACTTCAGTAAGGGAGTAATACATTTCAGATATATATTATTCTTTTATTTGCAAATCTGTTATTCGGATGTAAGTAATCATACAACTCAAGTTTTTTCAAATTTTTTTTTATAAATTATGAATATATTGCGCACAAAGTGCCAGATCTATATTATTGGCGGCTATTAGGATACCTGTTTGTCTCGATGTCCTGTCCGTTCTAAGATGTTCTGGAGCCAGGAGATTTCCCTTCTACCTCTGCCACGTCTTTCTCCAATCATTAGATGTATATTTCACAAACGCTCCGCTGTGAGACTCAAAATGGCAAGTGATGACTTCTGCTGATGCTGTAGAGGCGGGGAGGACGAGGAATCTACGAACATCTCATTTGTGTTTTGTTCTGATTTATTGAATTGAAGGAGGAGACTACTCTGTGCCCTTATTTCTTCATGTCGAGTTCACACCTTACGAAATTTTCATCTGCAAAGGTCTGGAAATGTTCAGCTCCTCAACCTTTGGAATCACAATGAAGTATGATAGGTTAGGTATGATAGGTTAGGTAGAGCGGTAGTCAGTCTCACTTACCCAGCATAAAAATATGGAAGTTATTCTTAAGGAATATCATTTGAAGTACTTCCAAAGAAGCAGTTACCCAGCAAAATTTCTCATTACCAAATAATCCGACGAGTAAGCAAAGTTCGATAATGGTAAGTACTTATTATTTACCCACTTTTCTCATTATTTTAACATGGGGATGTCATTGGAGGGAAGTACTTTCCAAAAGCATACAATAAAGTAGCATAATAAGTACTTATTTGTAGCATAGGCATACCACATGAATATGTGCTTATGTTTTTCACGATTTTAAGTACTTGAATAATGCATTACCAATAAGTTACAAAATACGTAGTAGATATGGTAGATATGTAGAGATGGCCATTGAAAGTAATTTTGTGCATATTGTCGCGCATATTTCGAATTTCTGAACCCAAACCACCATGTGAACAATTCTTCAATGGTCTAACACGTAAATATTTTTGGTATTTTCATTAAATTTTCGAAAATAAATAAATCTTCTACAATAACCCACATATAGCCAAAATTGCATTATACTAAAATTTGGCAAAAATTATTTTGATAAAAAAATCACTTATTTCTGTTATTATTGGTAAGTCATTATTAATAAGCCGAAAGTAATTCAGCGAATATTGAGATGTCATTATTTGGTAATGCAGGGAATAATGACAGGTACTTACCAAGGTTTTGCTGGGTAGTGCATTGTTTTCACTTCCAAATATGTTCTTTGCAGTAATCATAAAAATATTTACACTTTATGAAAAATATAAAAATTAGAATGTTATGTGGAAAATATACATTTGAAGTACTTCCAAAGAAACAGTTAGTGCATTTTTTTCACTTCCAAATATGTTCTTTGCAGTAATCATGAAAATATTTACACTTTATGAAAAATATAAAAATTAGAATGTTATGTGGAAAATAGATTTTAAATATTTGAATACGTTTGAAAAAATAAAAAAAATGTTAAAGAAAATAGATGATACACGCTCCGGATTTGAACCCGGACACCAATAATACTGAATTTAATACTGAGATAAAGAGAGCATCCAGGCCAACGAATAAGATCCAATTTTGCACAACTTTGCTAAAAAGTACTCATACGCTAAAGTGTTTATATATAACGGGTGATCCAAGTAGAGCTACTTTTTTCAATAGCAGCAACTCGGACTGACGTATGGAACGACTTGGCGCATTTTACGTCCAGATCTTAAATTGAAAGCATACAAAATACAGCTTGTGCAAGAACTGAATCCGCCCGACCTTCCCAAGCGACATCGCTTCGCTCTATAGGCTCTTGAAAAGTTCCAAGAAGATCCGACGTTTTCGAGCCAAATTTTGTTCAGCGCTGAGGCCCATTTCTGGCTCAATGGGTATGTAAACAAGCAAAATTGCCGCATTAGGGACGAAGAGCAACCTGAAGAGATTCCAGAGCTGCCATTCATCCAGAAAAAGCAACGGCTTGGTGTGGTTTGTGGGCCGGTGGAATCATCGGTCCATATTTCTTCAAAAATGATGCCGGTGAGAACGTAACCGTCAATGGCGACCGTTATCGTGCCATGATAACCGACTATTAGATGCCTGAAATTGAAGCTCGTGATCTCGGCGACATTTGGTTTCAACAAGACGGCGCCACTTCCCACACATCGCATCAATCAATGGATTTATTGAGAGAACACTTCGGTGAGCAGATAATTTCACGTTTTGGGCCGTCGATTGGCCACCAAGATCGTGTAATATCACACCGTTAAACTTTTTCCTGTGGGGATATGTAAAGTGTAAAGTTTGGAGCAAAACATCACTCGTGTCATACGCCAGTTACCAGTCGAAATGCTCGAACGAATCATCGAAAATTGTACTCAACGGTAGCCGCGGCCAACATTTAATGGCCATAATCTTCAAAAAATAAATACCAAAGAATGTTCTTTCAAATGATAATACACATTCCCCATTCAATTTGAATGTTCTGTGTTTTTTCTTTAAAAAAGTAGGGAACCTCGAAATGGATCACGCTATACTTATATCTTATCACAGTGGTAATTCGAACTCGTTGTGTCCGAGCGCGTTAAGTTGTGTTGTTATGCTGATGCGGCGCTAGGAGACCCAGGATTAAATCACGGCATGACAAACAAATAAAAAGCATAAAATAAAAAAAAATAATTTGAAGAAAAAGTAAAAAAATATTTTTTACTTTTTTGAAGATATATGTCTGCATCATAAGAGTTTCCAAAAAACAACATTTGCATTACTTTCTAAGCACTGGAGTAAATGCACAGCAAAAGAATAGCATTATGGCGCGACAAGCCCTAGTTAAATTCATTGGTGATGATCCAATTTTGAACAACTTCCGGATCATAAGTTTCGATCCCTTTTTTGATGTTCTTTTTTTGTTAGGTAGGAATACAAACCCTTGTGATAGTTTAGGAACTGACTATTAATATATCTAGTCCTCACATTTAACCACTGTTATTGCATTCAAAAGCCTATAAGTTGGCCTATGGTGACATCAGCGTAATCTGGTCCATAAAGAACCGTAGTCCACAGTAACCAATGTTTCATATGACTGTTTGGAGCACTCAAAGAGGAGTTGTTTCCGAGACCTTACATCCTTTTAGATTCTGCAGAGATCGTTCGTAGCAACTTTCAAGCCTAATGTGTGCCTCCCTAGCAGATAGTGAACTGTCATAACGCACACATTTAGGGTAATATTCCCCCTTGATAAAGATAGCAGATCTTGGAGCCGTTTTAAATTGACGTCAAGTCATCATGGAAAGACTCACACCACAACAGAGTCTCCAAATTGTTCAAAATTGTTTCATATGAAAATCTGGCGTTTACTCGTGAAAGTTTGTTCAGTGATGAAGCATAGTTCTGGCTCAATGGATACGTTAATAAACGAAATTGCCGTATTTGGGCTGATGAGCAACTCGAAGAGTACCAAGAGCTACCATTACATCAATTAAAAACAACGGAATGTTGTGGTTTATAGGCTGGTGGAATCATTGGTCCTTATTTCTTAAAAAATGAGGAAAATCAGAATGTTACCGTTAATGGTAACCGTTATCAAATCATGTTAACGGACAATGTGCTTCCTGAAATTCAAGCACAAGGTCTCGGTGAGCTCTGGTTTCAACAAGATGGCGCTACGAGCCATACAGCGCGTGTAACAATGACCTTGTTGAGAAATCATCTTGGGAAGCGATTAATTTCACGTTTTGCTATGGTAAATTGGCCACCTACATCCAGGAAAATAATTGGTTGGAATTCGATTGTAACAATATAAAAATAGCACTAGCAATAATAGCAATAGCACTCGGTTGTATTTATATATAAATAGTTGAAACAACAATAATAACATGGATACTATCAAATGAAAATGCTTGCAACTAAATCGATGGTTGTATCAATCGAATTAAGATTGTTTTTTTCATTGACACTCGGTTAGTTGTGGTAACCAATTTTAAAGTATCATTATAGTACCATATGATCGATTTTTGGTTGTGACATCCAATGTTTTATTCTTGACAACAATAATTGTATCAATAGACCAAAGATTATTATTGCAACGAATAATTTGTTACTACAACTGAAAAAATATTAAGTTTTTTTCGTGTACTAAAATTTGTGTCAAATATTTCCACATCTCATAATAGTGATGGATTTTGTAATATGGGATTTTTAATTTTGTTATGAATTGTTTCTTTTTTTGTTCAATAAATAAAATAACAAGTAAGAAAGTTTAGTCGGGTAAACCGACATATGAACCCCTCACCTTGAGTCCCAAAGAAATATAAGTAAATTTATGTATTTTTTTGTTTTCAATAAATTATTATCAATTAAAATTGCATTTAATAACTGTAAAGTATGTACTGGTATTAAAGTTATAAGCTGTTAACTTTTGGTGTGAAATGGTCCATTTGTGTGGGAGGTACCAAAAGGGGCGTGCCAATTACGGCCACTTTTCTCTAGACCCTAGGTAATATAAAAGCATTGCACTGTACGAAATTTCAAGTGTTTGTATGCTCTGGTATTAAAGTTATAAGCTGGTAACTTTTGGTTTAAAATTGTCCATTTGTGTGGGAGGTACCAAAAAGGGCGTGGCAACTTCGCCTATTTTATAGGCGAAGTCGGTAATAGCGACTAATTAACTAATACTACGTGTAGAATTTTTGAGGATTCAAGTATGTAGTATAGAAGTTATTAAATAATCAATATTTCACTAAATGTTAACCCTTTGTGGTGGAGGTACTAGAAGGAGTTGACCAATATGGCCCATCTTCGAACTTAGCCGGAGATAGAAGAAAATATTACCACATACCAAATTTGAAGTCAATCAGTTACTCCAGCCAGCAGACCCAAAACGGAAATCCGCCAAACATACTTAGGGTCTTAGGTCACTCCTTCGATGTGTTACACTTTTGGTTCGTAGCAAATGATATATACCCTCCTCTCTAAGGTGAGGGGATAAAAATTAATGAAAACTGTTTTTAATTAATTGTCGGTAGTATTTGACTGACAAATTGTCAGAACAACCAATTTTTAAAACAGTTGGTTGTGGCAACATACAACAGATAATTTTAGGCACCATTCCCGTAGTTGGCGCAACCAAATATGATTGTTGTCAACATGGAAGCAGAAGTATACCACAACCAAAATGTTGGTTGTCCTGATGGAAACGCATGATAGTAGACAGAACTACCAAAATTCGGTTGGCAAATAATTCGGTTGAGCCAACCAAACTGTATTCTGTGTGTAGGTCGTGCAATATCACATCTTTGGAGTATTTTCTCTAGGGATATGTAAAGCCGAAGGTCTTTAGGAATAAGCCAGCTATGGTTGACACCAACATTACTCGCGTCATTAGCGAGATATCAGTCGCAATGCTCGAACCAGTCGCCCAAAATTGGACCTTCCGAATGGACTACCTCAGACCAACATTTTCAAACAGTAAATGCCATAAATTGTTCTTTTAAACCGATAATAACAAATTTAAGTTCACTTTCAAATTTGTTTGTTTTATTTTATATTATAAATCAAACCTCACCATGAATCACCCATTACAATTCCCCATCTACTGTTAATCGCCGCGTTTGCTGGAGAATATGTTCTCTAGAGGCATGTCCACAGATTCAAGAGCTCCTGGAATTCGTAAGTTTGATCCTAGCTTATCTGCGCTGCAGTTCCCTAGAATGTCCCTGTGGCCCTGCAGCCATATGAGGTGGATTTTGACCAACGAAATCGCAGTGAGCATGCCTCTCACTCGTTCAAGAGTCCTTGGAATTCGTAAGGTTGGAATTCGTAATGTCTCTGTGGACCTGCTACCACCATCCACCCTGCGGTGGATTTTGACCAGCTCAGTCATCTCTATAGAAGATCTGCAGCATCTGCAATCTCTACAAATCTATATGACTGCTCACAACTGTATGCCTTCTATATTTCAGGCGTTGTCACCACATATTTTTAATGACTTTCAAATGGGTTTCACACAGCGTTGGCCTCAGCATTGTTACTTAGTAACAATTGAGACTTTAAAATGTATTCCTTTATCATTCATCGTTGGATGTCGAAAAGCTTTTAGGGCAGCATAACATTGCTTTTAAGGATGAAGGCATAGTTCTAGCCGTCCTCTTCTCCTTCTCCGACTCCTTCTTATTCATTATACTTATTTAAGTTGTCCAAACACACGTACACATACACACGTATACCTACACTTACAAATACTGTTATATATAATTAAGAATTAATTGTACAATGGATTATTTTTCTGTTTTCTTATATTACAGACCACCATTCTTCGCATGATGGACGAAGAGGATGGAGTCGTGAATCGACGAGGCAAGACGAAATTGCCATCCAAAAAGAAGGGCGAACATCGGGTGCTCCTTCAAGCGGAATCTGTTGATGATTTGTGTTCTTGAAGGGAATAAGACCAGCATCAACAAAAAATAAAAAACAAGCTCCACCACAGGATAGCCATGTTGCCAATCAAAAAAAAAATATTTTTTTTCATTCTGAAGTGGCTGACTGGCAAACGAAATTCCGAATTGTGAACAAAAGCAATATGATCCATCTCGAATGTACCTTTCATTTTGTTGTCCTCATTCGCATCCTGGAAGATGGTCCCGCAAGTATTCTCGAAATTAGCAATGGTTTTTTAATTAAGCTGAAATCGTAGCCGTGCTTTCACTTTTACATATCTGATATCTCGTAATATTAACATTAACATTATTATTATTGTCGTTGTCCTTGTTGTCTTTGTGTCTTTTTTGTAATAGTTTTTTTTTTGTTTCTTTTTTTTTTTGTATACTACATTATTAAAGAGAAAAGTGTAAAGCAAAAATTTTGTGGTTTATTCTTGTTATGTGGGTTATTGTGGTGTTTCCATCATTCCTGGGGGAATGTACATTCGTTCGAATGTCCAGGAAATGGATTGACGTGAAGAAGAAATGCTCCAAAGAATGTTTTAAATATAAATAACCGGGTTTTTGGGTGGAGATATGTAGAGCCAAGAAGTTGGATAAGTCTAGATAACATTGAACCTAAAATTGGGGGATAGATATGTTATGGAAAAATCACATTTTTAGAGAGGCACATATTCGCATGTATGAGCAAATAATAACAGAATAATAGTAGAATATATAACTTCAGTTTGAGAGAAATATAAAACAAATAGTCAGACATATATCAAATGACATAAAATCTTCTGAAATGGATTTCCGGACATATAAACTTAAAATATTTCCGGACATAGGACCCATTAGACCTGGCCTTCCCAACCGGGTAGCCATGGAAATTGCAATTTTATTAAAAATTTCATAGAAATTTAAATTTTATTTAAAATTTCACAGAAATTAAAATTTAAGTTAAAATTTCATAAAAATTGCAATATTATTGAAAATTTCTAGAAATTTAAATTTTATAGAATTTTGCAACGAATTGCACTTTTATAATTATTTCCTTCAAAATTGACGAAATTTTTGTTTTCTAAAAAAGCTTGTCTAAATAATTATTTTCTTGAAAACTTCATCAAAATTGCATATATACTGTAAATTTAGCGGAAATTGCATTTTATAGAAAATATCAGCAAAATTTAATTTTTATAACAAATTTTTGTCAATATTTGTATTTAAAAAAACTGCACATTTTTTTTTTTTTAATTTGCTGAAATTACATATTTTTTATAAAATTTTTTAATTTTTTTTTTGAATTTTTCTAGAAAATTTCGTCAAAATTACATTACAAACTTGTCGAAAATACATTTGATATTTCATATGCAAAATTATAAAACCTGTGGAGTTTTCTTAAATATGTCTACAGTGAATTTTTCTGTCGAAGATACTACCTGAAAATGAATTTTGAAAAATGAGAAGTTGTAATGGACATTTTTGTAGGCGTCTTGAGGAGAAAAACAAGTTCGACTGTTTTGAGAGCAACAAGTCCCAAATGGTCCTTTTTATTTCATTTTTTGAACTGAAGCGAGTATTGCATATTAAAACGATATTAATTTTGTGAAAAACGATTTAACCGTTCAAAAACTATGAACAATTTCGTAATAAAGGATCTTGTAATAAGGGCTTTAATTTTGATATTGAACTAATTATATAGGGTTTTCCAATAGGGATATGATTTTGAAGTGACGTTTCGGCCATTTGTAATATGTCATGATCTGTCATTTGTTTTTCATTGTATTTAGTAGTGTTTACAATTTCATCATGGGGTGATAACGCAAGACAACGTTTACAAAATAATTCAGTTTTATTATCAAAATATACGTTCTCCAATTGCATCTTTTAATTTTTTTTTTTAAATCCAAAACAAGACTTTCCAGTCGACCTAAGACCTTGACCTTTTAGCTCTCGTTAAGAGCTATCTTTTTGCCATTGAACGATTCCCGATCCAACGTACCGTTAAAGAGCTAGAGCAAAAATAAACTTTCCGTTCACAATTAAAAATGATGCCACGTAAATTTTTTTTAAAATCCAAAAAAATACTTTCCAGTCGACCTACCACCTTGACACCCATGAGCAATATCTTAGCTTTCGTTAAGAGCTATCTTTTTGCCATTGAACGATTGTGGCTACGTGTCACACTGCATATGAAACAATTGAAATGTTGCGAGAAAAGTTTGAAGATTCAATTATTTCAAGAAATTGTATATTAAATGGCCTCCAAGAAGTTGTGATTTAACACCATTAGACTATTTCTTGTGGGGTTATTTGAAGTCATTTGTCTTTCGAAATAAACCAGACTCTCTTCAAGCTTTACAAGTTAATATTGAACGTGCCATTCATGACATACGACTTGATTGAAAGTGCTCGAAAATTGGGTTCATCGAATTCGTTCCCGCAGAAGAAGTCGTGGAGGCCATTTGAATGACGTTGGATGGCTAAATCGTCTTAGAATTTTACGACGATTGATAACGGGCAACCGACACGATTGAGAATATATATACTCTATGAGGGTCTCAGATCAAGATTAAGAGGTGTTACCAACGGAGTGACAAAATGAATATACCCCCCTTCCTATGGTGGAGGGTATAAAAATATCAGTGGCAGCTTGCAGGACCATATTGGTTTCATAAAATTTTCCTCGATAACTTCACGAATTCTATTGTTGAGCTCTTGAATCGACTGAGGGTCATTGGCATAGACCTTACCTTTCACGTAGCGTCGAAGAAAAAAGTCTAAAGTTCTTAAATCAGAAGATCTTGGTGGGCAATTAGATCGCCTTTTCAAGAAATCACACGTTCAGAAAACTTTTCACGGAAAAGATCGATGGTGTCGTTGCTTGTGTGTGCACGTAGCTCCGGATTGTTTAAAATAAACGTCGCCCACAATAATATCTTCCAATTCCGGCCATACAAAATTATTAATCATTGTTCGAAGGCGCAATTCATTGACAGTAACAGTTGTTCTAGCCCCATTTTAAAAAAGTATTGTCCAATAATGCCGCCAGAACAAAAACGGCACCAATAAATCAAACGGCACACGTTAAGAATGAAGAGTATTTTTATCAAGAATAATTTTCGGGTTTCCCGATCGACAATTGTGCTTTTAACGTAGCCTCCGAGGTAAAAATGGGGCTCATCACTCAAAATTATTTTCCGATTAAATTCCGGATAATTTTGAATATGGTTCTGTAATGGCCATATGATCTATGGCCATTTGACAGATTTTGTTTTCCATTACAAATGTCATACCCTAATGTTTACAATAAAATAAAAAACCTATGATTTCCCGCAAAAAATTCTCGTTGTTTAACGATCAAAATAAAACCTATTATTGGAAGACACTTTGGACAACATTTTTGTTTTAAATTGCACAAATTTGTTGGGGAAACAAATTCTAATTTGTATTGTAGCATTGTGTAACTTAACAAGTAAGAAAGTTTCAGTCGGGTAAACCGACTTAAGAATCCCCTCACCTTCAGTCCCAAAAAAAATGGCAAATTTATTTATTTTTTGTTTTAATTAAATTATTGTCAATTTAAATAGCATTTAACAACCTAGTACTTAAAATACTGGAATTAAAGATATAACCTGTTAACATTTGGAGCAAAATGGTACATTTGTGCGGGAGGTACCACAATGGACGTGTCAAAAACATTAATTTTTTTCTGGACTCTAGGAACTAACGCGTGATCCATTTCGAGGCTCCCTACTTTTTTAAAGAAAAAAAAAAATAGAAAATTCAAATTGAATGTTTGTTATCATTTGAAAGAACATTCTTTGGAAATTATTTTTTGAAGATTATGGCCGCGGCTACGTCTCAGATGGTCCATCCACTGAGTCCAATTTTCGATGACTCGTTCGAGCATTTCGACTGGTAACTGGCGAATGACACTCGTGATGTTTTGCTCCAAGGCCTGAATCGAAGCGGGTTTGTCCGCATAAACTTTAGACTTTACATATCCCCACAGGACAAAGTCTAACGGTGTGATATCACACGATCTTGGTGGCCAAATTTGGCTCAAAAGCATCGGATCTTCTTGGAACTTTTCAAGAGCCCAAAGAGCGAAGTGATGTCGCTTGGCAAGGCCGGGCGGCTTCAATTATTGCACAAGCTGTATTTTGTATGCTTTCAATTTAAGATCTCGACGTAAAATGCGCCAAGTCGTTCCATACGTCAGTCCGAGTTGCTGCGAACCGCGCCGATTCGACTATCCACGGTCTTCGTGTACACTCTCAGCTACGGCCGCTACATTTTCTTCACTGCGTGCTGGACGGTCGAATATTATCCAATAATGAATGCTGGCTCTCAAGATGGGTGATGGTGTTGCGAATAGTACGCTCAGTAGGCCGATTATGTTGACCATAAGTTCAGCGAAGTGCACGAAACACATTCCTCAAAGAACGTGAATTTTCGTAATAAAGTTGAACGATTTGTAAACGTTGTTCAGACGTAAGTCTTTCCATGATGAAATGCCAAACAATGCTAAACAAACATAATATGACATCATGACACGACTCACACGTGATCTGTCAAAAAAAGGCTATTGAAAAAAGTATCTCTACTTGTATCACCCGTTATAAGAGCATTGCACTGTACAAAATTTCAAGTATTTGTATGAACTGATATTAAAGTTATAAGTAGTTAACTTATGGTGCAAAATGGTCCATTTGCGTGAAAGGTACCAAAAGGGGTGTGGGCACTTTGTCAATTTTTCTTGAGGTGTTAGCGACTACTAAACTAATATAGTATGTGTAATTTCAGAAGATTCGAGTAAGTAGTATAGAAGTTATAAAAGAATCAACATTTCACCAAATGTTAACCCTTTGTGGGGGAGGTACTAGAAGGAGTGGAGCAATATGGCCTACTTTCGATCTTAGCCAAGATAGCGAAAAATATTACCCCATACCAAATTTGAAGACAATAGGTTAATCTTTTCGTGAGTTATCGTGCTCACCAGCCAGCAGACAGACCCAGAGACAGACAGACGGACGGATGGACAGACATTACTCAAATGGCATAAAATGACCCAAATCGAATTTCCGCCAAACATGCTTGGGGTCTTAGGTCACTATTCGCTTGGAGAAGCCAAATTCCTCTCTATTTATTCTATCGAAGCAAAATAATAAAATCACCAAATCATAGAATTACAATTACAAATTCCCAGAGACACCCTATCGATGTGTTACATTTGTCGCTCGCAGCAAATGATATATACCCTCCTCTCTAAGGTGAGGGGATACAAATACGCATCTGTGTGCACTTCGAGATGCGAAGCAATCGTTTCAAAAGGATGTCATTAACCGGAAATACATATTCACACACACACACATAAACATTCGTTTCAAAAAAACCAAATAGAAGAAGGATGGACCTGCAAATTAACCACGTGTTTCCAATAAATCATAACAGACCGGCAAAATAAAACAAATCACTGAACTCCAAAAGGATAACAACCACAAAAGCTTTAGCTACTTATTGCGCAGGCTTAGTGACATGGGAAGCTTTTCATTCATAAATTACAAAAGAAAGAAGATTGTTTGAAAGCTTAAGATAATACCAAAATCAGTTACCACGGCATCAGTCAGTAGCATTTAAATCGAACGCCAGTAAAGTCCTCTAAAGGAAAAGGAAACAAACAAAAGCGGAAATGCTTCATAAAAATAAATTAATGTGAAGTGGTTTTGTGTCTGTGTTAACGAAGTGAAATTCATACATATATGTATATAGTGAATACATTTGTATGTATATGTATGTAAATTGCGTACCCAATTGGAAATTATAGTAAACATGCATAGATAAATGTGAACAAAACAAATCAAATCAAAATAACAAAAGCAAATTACAGAAATGAAAGTTCAATGCCAAACATCATTATTACCGCTTCATATGATATCCATCAAGGAAACTAAGTATGGCATTGCCACCATGGCTTAAAAAAGTTTATTGCCGAGAAAGTTTCACAGTTTTGTGTTTCCAAAAGAAAAGTGAATCGTCCCGAGTTTTGGATAATTTTACGACCACGACAAGTAGTCGTGTAGCAATTTTAATATAAAATTTTTAACTTAATTCAAATATCGCCTTTTACGGGAAGACTTTAATTCCCGAGAGAACACGTAGGAGTAAGGATAAGGAAACACTCATTGACGACAAAATGGTTATTCTGATGTCTTGCTGTTGTTGGGATGATGTATGGAAAGGCAGTTTTGCCAGCGGCATTTATACATTGGTAAGTAAGTGTGTGCGGGGCATCATGTGTGTTTTTTTTTGGCTGTGCGCTAGAGGAAGGAGCTCTCATCTTTTCGTTTTAAATTTATATGAACGTTAGGGCGGATCATCAACGTCAACGATAACCTTTCGTTATGTTTTATTTTAACGAGCGTATTTATCGTAAAACTTTACGACTATATTTAAAAGGAATTTGTAATTGTAATTCTATGATTTGCTGATTTTATTATTTGGCTTCGATAGAATAAATGGAGAGGAATTTTGCTCGCCAAACGGATGGAGTGAAATCAAAAATCTAAAGTGTATACTTTAAAACCTTTCATGAATATTTAGCAGATTGGAAGAATAAAACAAGTAAGAAAATTTCAGTCAAGTAAACTGACTAAAGTGTGAGAAATGTGATATGGAATTTTTTAATTTTTGTGGGTGTAAATTTTGTGGGTGATGGAAAAAATTTTGCTCATCCATTGTCTGAATAAATTCAATGAAATGTACATTAAAAAATATGTCAAAGACAACGGTAATGATTTCCAGCCAATGATAAGTTGGCTTCATAGTTAGAATATGTCCTACTTAAATTAGAAATACAGGGTGGCTGATATGTATTGCAACCAACTTCAGGTTGCTATCATTTCTAAACCGCTAGTCTGATAGCTGACAGATTTATTTTAGTGACAGTTCATTTTATTGTTTACAAGCTTACAAAAGCATTTTGATCTATTGCATTCAGAAAAAAAGTTATTCGTGATGGAATTCAAGCGTGATTGTGTGATTGCTTTATATTTGGGTGGAAAAACACAAGTGGCTATCGTTAGAGCCCTCCAGCATTTAAATGTGAATAAATCTTTTGTTTCTCGTACCATTGCTCGTTACCGTGATACTGGCAGTGTTGCATCGCGTCCAAAAAGTGGACGAAAAAAAACGGTAACAACACCAGAAATGATCCGAAAAGTTAAGGCCAGATTTGATGGAAATCCACGCCGCGGTGGTAGAAAATTTGCTCGTGAGCTGAACATATCGCGAGAACGGATACAACACATATTAAAAAATGAGCTTGGACTAAAGCCATTGAAGTTCCAATAAGTGCAAGAGCTCACCGATGCACACAAAAAAGTTAGACTGGAAAGAGCCAAGGAGTTGCTTCGCTTGTACGAAAGTGGCCAGTTACCGAATTTGGTTTTCTCCGATGAGAAGCCATTCCAAATTGAGCAGTTTGTGAACAAACAAAATGATCGGGTTTACTTGCCAAAGAGGTCAGCTGAAAATTTACACCTTCGATTGGCCACCAGAACTCAAGCGCCGCCGAAGATAATGGTGTGGGCCGCCGTAACGGCCGATGGTCGCTCCCCGCTCGTATTCTTCGACCATGGGGTCAAAATAAATGCAGAATATTATCGGGAAAATTTCCTAAAGACAGTATTGAAGCCCTGGGCAGACAAACATTTTGGTCGCAGACCATGGACATTCCAACAGGACTCAGCACCATCGCACTCAGCACGCGTCAACCAAGAATGGCTTAAAAAGGAGGTTCCTCGCATCATTTCTACTGCACAATGGCCACCAAGATCTCCGGATCTCAATCCGTTGAATGCGCCTGGGGCATTTTAGAGAGTAAGGTTCGCACTAAAAAATACCAAAGTATCGATCATCTCAAGACGGCGCTTCGCCGGGAATGGGCCAAAATACCGCAGAGATACTTTCGTGCAGCGTGCGATGGCTTTCTCGGCCGTTTGAAGGCCATAATTCGTGCCAAAGGTGGCCAATTCGAACAAATCTAAACTGTTTCTAAAATTTTATGTTATTTCCGACATTTTTTGCTTTTGAACAATAAAATTACATATCAGCCACCCTGTAATTTATTTAATATTAAGAAACTCGGCTTAATTTTTATACCCTACACCACACTGTGGTACAGGGTATTATAAGTTTGTTTCATGGCAGATGTTTGTAACACCTGAAAATAACACAGCTAGACCCACCTTAAAGTATACCGATCGACTCAGAATCACTAGCTGAGTCGATTTAAGCATGTCTGTCCGTCCGTCCGTCCGTCCGTCCGTCCATGTAAAGTAGTTCGTCGACTACAGGTCGCAATTTCACTCCGATCGTTCTGAAATTTTGCAGTTTAGAGTATTTCGCAGCTGTTAAGATCGCTATTGAATTTGGTTGAAATCGGTTCAGATTTAGATATAGCTCCCATATATATCTTTCGTCCGATTTGGCCCTTTAGTCCTATAGAAGCTGTATTTTACATCCAATCGTTTTGAAATTTAGAATGGTAGAGTTTCTTGATCAATGAACCAACATTACCGAATTTGAAGAAAATCGGTTAAGATTTAGCTATAGTTTCGTCCGATTTTGCTCCTTAGTCCCGCAGAAGCTGTATTTTACATCCAATCATTTTGAAATTTAGAATGGTAGAGTTTCTTGATACATGAACCAACACTACCGAATTTGAAGAATATCGGTTAAGATTTAGCTATAGCTCCCATATATATGTTTCGTCCGATTTGGCCCTTTAGTCCTATAAAACCTGTATTTTACATCCAATCGTTTTGAAATTTAGAATGGTAGAGTTTCTTGATACATGAACCAACACTACCGAATTTGAAGAAAATCGTTTAAGATTTAGCTATAGCTATGTCTCAAAAGTAAATTTATGTAAACAATTTATACATGAATTACAAAATTTATATATCAGAGTTATTCAATATTACGAGAGTGGTGTAGGGTATTATATAGTCGGCCCCGCCCGACTTTAGCCTTTCCTTACTGGTTATTAAATTGTTTTAATATTAAGTGTGGAATGTTCTTACTTTAAAGATTATTTGTCAATGGCTCGAAATCATTGAGACTGCCTTTAAAGTTAGTAAATTTGTTTTCAGTGTAGTCAAAATAAGGACTATGAATATATTTGATCCATAAAATACGGTGAAATTATATTCGTATTACATTCGTCAATTTATTTGGGGTACCTGAAGGAGAAAATTCGTTAATTCGTTAACTGAACAGTGTAACGACCTACCATAACATGGCCTATTTCCTCCGGAGATGGCTACCTCATGGCCCCAGCCGTGCTCAGCCATGTGGGTGATTCTTTTCCATCAGAAATAGGGTTCCGGTTCGTTTCCATAAAAGTTAAAATAAGGTAGCTCTTATAGAAGAATAGTGGGGAAGAAAAGATCAGGAATAGTTATATAGAATTAAGGGATAGAAAGGAAGTATGGAGATGTTAGAGGATGTCGACGACCTAAGATTGTTATTCGTCGACTCTGTATTCCTGCTCTTGCCCTACCCTGTTGACATTCAGGAAATTAGCCATTACCGTGGATTCTCTAACTCCTGCTCTTCACCTTTCGTGAATAAAGATGCAAATTCAACAATTCCTTTTAAATTCAATAATTTTTATTAAATTAATAGACATGAATATAAAACTAAAAGAAATGACTCTGAAAATTATTATCAAACTAACCAAGCTGATAATATAATGTAAATATGAATGGAAGAAAGTATCTGAATTAATATTATTTTTGTTATTTAAAGATTAATTTATAAGACATTCATAAGACAATAAGTTTGAATGAAGTGTAAAAAAAACAGGTTATGTTAAAGTTACAAACGTTAAAATGTAAAATAAAACACTATTTTAATTATAGTGGTATAAAATGTGGGTTGAAGTATAGTTAAGTTAAATTTAGATACATTAAAATGTAGAGATTTTAAAAATAGTTGTATAAAATGCGGGTTGATGTATGGTTGTTAAAGAGCTCATACAAAATGATATATACAAAATTCAAAACAAATTTTATGAAACTCACCACTTAAAATCCCTCGGAGTCATCCTGGCCTGTTGACGGAGTTTGATATTTCGTAAACTGGTACATTTTCCGACGATTTAAAAATAATGTTGTAGATCAGTTTGTATAGCTCGGATATTAAGTATGTTAGCGTTTAGATGCAATGTAGAGTTTAAAAATTAGGGTGATTTGTAAATTATAATTAAATTATTGGAATAGGAATATCCAGTAACATCGTCAATCTTGAATCAGGAACAATTTAACTTATTTGAGGTTCATCCTAATACGGGTGTCTCTTTATGAGATTGCGAAAAACTCCGAATTTGTCCCAAAATGGGATGGGGATTCACCTCCCCATCCCCATGTAGAGCAACTTATTTTGTATGATAGTCAAAAAATAGATAAACTTGGACTGAAATCACTCGTTTGCATAAATATTGGTTCAGGCAAAATGTCTTGAATAGAATATCTTCTTCTCGGTTTTTTATAGCGTTTTGATTGAATAATTTTGAATTTCCAATTGAAATATTTATCACTATATTACCGCCATGGTCCTCTGCCTTACGAATTCAATAACACTATGCAACAAGTGAACACTTTTTGAAAAATACACGGACTTGACAGTATAGGTTCGATTATACTATCAAACGGTAGTATAACCCTAGACTCGGTTTGGCGAAAATGGTGACCAATTTTTTTTTATGGGCCCCCAAAGATTCGGAAACTCAGTGAGCCACTCGAAAAAGGTGTCATCAGCTTTTGTCCAACAACTAATTCAGACTTGGTGATACCGTTTAACTATGTTTGGCATTAATGTAGCTAAGAATATGCTGAATAAAGTTTCTTAACATTTTTTTGTTTCTTAAAATAAATTTTTCCGGTACTTTTTTTGGAAAAAGTGAAGGAAAAAAAATATTTTTTTTTACTTTTTTCAGCATAACTTCCGGGGGCTCTTAATTTTTCACTAACAATGCTTGGCAAAATTGTAGCCAACGTAAATCTGAACAACTTTGGTGAACATATCAATACAATCTGAACGTGTCTAGGCACACTAAATAGCTCAATTTTCCTCGACTTTATAGCGTTTAGGAAACTTTTACTATGTATGGAATTACAGAAGAATAGGCTAAATAGTACAGAAGTAATAACAGATTAAATAACTAAAGTTTTTTTAAAGTAACTTAACTTTAAATTAAAATAAAGCGGATAAAAATTTGTATCCCCTCACCTTGGAGAGGAGGGTATAAATCATTTGCTACGAGCCAAAAATGTAATACATAAAAGGAGTGACCTAACCCCCAAGTATGTTTGGCGGAAATTCGATTTGGGTAATTTTAAGTCATTTGAGCAATGTCCGTCCTGCCTCCCGTCGGTCTGTGTGTTTGTCTGCTGGCCGGTGCGCACGATAACTCTCGAAAGGATTAACCGAGCGAATTCAAATTTGGTATGCGGTAATATTTTTCTCTATCTCCGGCTATGTTCGAATATAGTGAATATTCGTCCACTCCTCCTAGTATTTACCCACAAAGAGTTAATATGTAGTGAAATCTTGATTCTTTAACATACTAACTCGAATCTTTGGAAATTCCATACATACGAGTAGTATTAGTTTACTAGCCTCTAACTCCTCAGTTGGAATGGGCGCAGTTGCCACGCCCCTTTTGGTACCTCCCACACATATGAACCATTTTGTATCAAAAGTGAACTGCTTATAGCTTTAATATCCGTTCATAAAAATACTTTAAATTTTGCACAGTGTAATGCTTGTATAGTACCTAGAGTCCCGAGAAAAGTGTGCGTTATTGGTACGCCCATTTGGTACCTCCCACACAAATGGACACAGTTTTCACCAAAAGTTAGCATCTTATAACTTTAACACCAGTACATACTTTAATGTTATTAAATGTAATTTAAATTGATAAATTAATTAAACAAAATATAAATTTACGAACATTTTTTTGTGGGACTGAAGGTGATGGGGTTCTTAAGTCGGTTTACCCGACTGAACTTTCTTACTTGTTTTAATATCAATTAAACTGGCTTTACTGGGCAGATAATGTTATATCGTTAATCTTTAAATATGATTTGGGCAATCTGACCTCCACGCTCACTGGGAGGAGATAAAAAAGAAATAATTCAGTCTTTTCTTAACCAGAACTCCGATTGCGACCAAACTTGGCATGATTGTAGAAGAGGTATTAGAGAACATAGAATAAGATATACAGAGGTGGAGCTACAGGACCTTAAAGTTAGCCACGCGTAAGCGCGTGTAACTTTTGTTTTTCGCCGTTTCTTTCGAATAAAGCTTTTCTTGATACTGATAGACAAACAAATTTGCTATTTCGTGAAAACATATTGCCATTAGATATACTAACTGAGACAAAAGTTATGGCCATTTGAATTTATACTTTCCAAAAAGTACTCTTTGTCAAAAATACAAGAAACATTTTTTGTAAAATATAACCTAAATAATTTGCCATACATTTCGTCTCAGCGGGTATATCTAATGGCAATATATGTTCAACAAATACCAAATTTTGTTGTTTATCCAGAAAAGATTAAGAAAAAGGTATATATCCGACTCTATCATAACAATTTTATATATTAATAAAAAGGAGCGCCTCAGTAGGTGAGTAGGTAGCGTAGTCGCCTATGAGTTTTGGGGTCGTGGGTTCGATTCCCACCTGAGGCTCTGGTCTGTTGCTGCACAAATCTAGCCACATGGTCTTTGTAACCCGGCTTATCCCTGGACCTTAAAATTATAATATAAATTTACTGTGTATTGTAATTCATATAAATAAATAAATAATATTAATAAAACACAGAATATTTAAGATATTCAGGGTTGTTGTGGAATCCGATTGCTGTCGGAATCGGAATTGAAATCGAGAAAAAATAACTTTCTGTGACACACAATTTATTTTTTTTCTCGTCGTGGAATTCGACTGTTGTTCGAATCGGAATTGAAATCGATAAAAATAAACTTTTGTGACACCAAAGCTATTTTCTTTCTCGGTTTCAATTCCGATTCCGACAACAATCGGATCGGTATATATCCGACTCTATCATAACAATTTTATATATTAATAAAAAGGAGCGCCTCAGTAGGTGAGTTGGTAGCGTAGTCGCCTATGAGTTTTGGAGTCGTGGATTCGATTCCCACCTGAGGCTCTGGTCTGTTGCTGCACAAATCTAGCCATATGGTCTTTGTAACCCGGCTTATCCCTGGACCTTAAAATTATAATATAAATTTACTGTGTATTGTAATTCATATAAATAAATAAATAATATTAATAAAACACAGAATATTTAAGATATTCAGGGTTGTTGTGGAATCCGATTGCTGTCGGAATCGGAATTGAAATCGAGAAAAAAATAACTTTCTGTGACACAAAATTTATTTTTTTTCTCGTCGTGGAATTCGACTGTTGTTCGAATCGGAATTGAAATCGAAAAAAATAAACTTTTGTGACACCAAAGTTATTTTCTTTCTCGGTTTCAATTCCGATTCCGACAACAATCGGATTCCACAACAAGCCTGATTGAGTTCAAATTTATTCCAGGTGTGCAAATGTTACATTTTAAGAATGAAATCCGATTTCGGCCATATGACCACCACAATTCCGTCTACAGCGATCTACTCACACATTTCGACCGGAACGTCTGCAATTTCGAGTTGGATGTTGTCTCTGACACACATCAAGACATTGTTGGCATAGACCAATGACTTGATGTGGCCCCATAAAAAGAAATCCAATGGCGTTAAATCGCATGAACGAGTTGGCCATTCGACCGGACCATTTCTCGAGATAACACGTTCACCGAATTTGCCTTTCAGTAAATCGATTGTAACGTGTGCTGTGTGGCTAGTGACTAGTCCATTGACGCTAACATGACGATTGTTTTCATCGACGAAAAAATACGGCACAATCACACCTCCGGCATGAAAACCACACCACCCAGCAATTTTTTGCGGATGCATTTGTGTCTCTTGAAGCACATGTGGGTTTGTTGCTGTCCAATAACGCATATTTTGTTCATTGACAAAACCACTCATCCAGAAATAAACTTCATCGCTGAAGATGATTTTTCGATGAAATTCTGGATTTTCGTTGCGACGACGTTTTCAAACGTTGCACGTAAGTGAACTTTACCATGATGAACATTTTGACTTCGACTAACGTTTTGACACTGAAAGGTCATTCAAAATGTTTGAGGGTGCGTTGACATAAAGATACGAAATTGTTATGTCCCTACTGGAAAACCCGGTATATATACACGGGACAAAATCGTCTTTTTGGAGATGTTTGAATCGAAGAAAAAAATATATTTGAAACACAAATTTTTAAATATTAATTACTTCTGAGCAAATACATTTTATTTGAAAATCAATAAAATTTATTTGGAACGCATATATTAATATATTACAACAAAATGTATTTGCAAACTAATGTTCTCAAATAAAATATGTGTTTATATACAAATAAAATTATCGTTTAGGAACCTGTCCAAATATATATTGTTTAAAAACGTTGACAATTTTTTAAATTTTATTTCTACTTTTTAATTGATTTTAAGTTATACCTTATAATTAAAAATGACTTATGAAGCAATAAAATTAGTTTTAAAGCACTAATTTTTAAGTTATATTTATTCCAAGTCATCATTTGTTGACAATACATCATTTCGCAGGATTATACGATTTCAATTATAATGGCTTTTTACGAACATTTTAAATTTCCGAAAAAATGAACGTTGAATTACTGAAAAACATAAAACGCGTCTTAAAGTTAAGACATTACTTTGTTTTCTGAATATTTAAATACAAATAAATATTTGTTCCGTAAATAATAGTCCCAAATAAAAAACATTAGGACGGAAACAACAATTTTTGTGTGTGACAAATATAATATATTTAGAGTGTACCCTAAATATTTGTATATTTCAAGCAGAATATGTTTGGGACAATATACTACAGAAGCGATTTTTTTCAGCGTGTATACTTTATGGGGTCTCAGATCAATAGTTAGTAGTATTACAAACGGAGTGACAAAACATGTAATGCGATCCGTATGCGAATGATTTCGGATACAAATAAACTGATTATATCAAATTTCAGCCCAATTCTCTCAAATTTGAGGTTTTTGTGGCGAATCTCGAATCAAATCTAGAGGGTACTTTGTATGCGGTCTATATCAGAACATGGACGTATCAATGCCGTTGTTCGTGTGAAGGATTCCGGGTATAAATAAACCCCAGATACCAATTTTCAACCCGATCATTTGAAATTTGTGGCGTTTAGGAGTCAAATCGGAGAGATGCTACATGGACCAATATTGCCCATTTTCAATCCCAACATACCTGCAGATATAAGAAGTATATGTAGTAAATTTCAGCCACTCAAGTATTATAGATTGTACCGTAATTACAACAGACGGACGGACGGACATGGATAAATCATCTTAGAATTTTACGACGATTAAGAATATATATCAGGGATGTAATCGCATATGCGAACGCGAATTATTCGCATCATTTTAACATTCGCTTTCGCATTCGCAAAAACCATCTTTGGATTATTCGCTTTCGCAAAAAATATATATTTCAGTATTCGCTTCCATTTGTGTTAAAGTGTTAAATCTGTTTATTCCCTTCACACAATTTGAGGATATTAATACCAATGAAAACCTCTGCCACTTCTCTTCAAAACAGTTGAAGAAATATGTTCGTCCTTGTGGTAACAGGAGGTAAAACTATGGAAAACGTTCTTAATACTTGAATATCCTGGAAAAGTATTAATTCAGTTCCATAAATTTGTTGGTACTAAAGGGTCAAACTATTATTCGCATTCGCTTTTGCAAAAATGCATATTTCAATATTCACTTTCGCATTCGCTTTCGCTAAAGCCACTTTCGTTACATCCCTAATATATATACACGAGGCAAAATTGCCTTTTTTGATATGTTTGAACCGAAAGAAAATATATTTGGAAGACAAATTTTGAAATAATATATGTTTCTGAGCAAATACATTTTATTTGAAAATCAATAAAATGTATTTGGAACGCATATGTTAATACATTACACCATTTTCAACTGTAATTCGAAAAAAATCAATTCAATTTCGAATAAGCTCAATTGAAATTCGAAGATTCCATTTGAAATTCGAAAAAAATCAATTGAAATTCGAAAAACATTAATTGAATTTCGAAACACATCAATTGAAATTCGAAATACATAAATTGAAATTCGAAACACATCAATTGAAATTCGAAAAACATCTCTTGATATTCGAAATACATCAATTGAAATTCGAAACACATCAATTGAAATTCGAATTTTTCCATTTGAAATTCGTAATACACCAAGTGAAATTCGAAAAACATCAATTGATATTCGATTAGATTGGGTAGAATTTATTTAAACACATTTGCTGACTAAATCTTAATATATAATGTGATGATCTTATCTTTTATGAATATTTATTCAAATATTTTAATATTAAAGGTTTAACGCAGACAAATTGTATCACTTAAATGCTACCCCATCTAATATATAGCATTGATTTTGTTTACATTTTGCGAATTTCAAATGATGAATTTCGAATTTCAATTGATGTTTTCCGAATTTCAAATGGAAAAATTCGAATTTCAATTGACGTATTCCGAATTTCAAATGATGTGTTTCGAATATCAAATGATGTGTTTCGAATTTCAATTGATGTGTTTCGAATTACAATTGAAAACGGTGTAGAACAATATATATTTGCGAACTAATTTTCTCAAATAAAATATGTGTTTAAATACAAATAAAATTATTGTTTATGATTTCTCCAAATATATTTTATTTAAAAAGAAATTTTCAAAACTTTGCTTAATTTTTCGAACTTCAGTTTTAATTTTTACCTTGCTTTGAAATTATACATTTCAGTTCAAAATGGCATATATAGTATTATCTTCGGGTTTTATAGCACTTATATTTTACTTCTAACTATTCAAAGTCATCATTTGTTGTCAATCCTTCAAGCAATTTATTGTTATAACCGATTTCAATTATAAAGAAATAAGAAAACTTAAAACAATTAATGTATCGATATATTTTTATGCAAATAAATCTCTGTTTGGGAAATAATATATCGAAAAAAAAAAATATTAGGATGTAAACATAGTTTTGTTTAGAACATATATAAGATTTGTGTGTGTCAAATATTATATGTATATTTGGAGTGTGCCCTAAATATATATGTTTCAAGCAGAATATGTTTGGGACAATATAATACAGAATGGATTTTTTCTCAGCGTGAACTTTATGGGGTCTCAGACCAATATTTAGTGGTGTTACAAACGGAGTGATAAACTGAGTGATGGAGGGTATAATAGAGTAAATTGGAGAAGCTTGACAAAAGTACCAGTGATGATTTTTGACGCGTTCTTTCTTCGAGGACACTTTTAGAAAGTTTCTTTCAAGATGAATATAAATGTGTTATACTTTTTTTAATAACTTCTTCCATTACTCCAAAATACGACACAAACTTTATTTTGCAAAAAAAAACTGTTTTTGAAAGTACTTACGAGTATATATACGAGTATAACTACAATCAGCGTAGACAAGTGACTCTACATAACCCCAAGGTAAATAATCCAATGGGTTTAAATCATTCGATCTTGGTTGCCAATTAACAGGACCATTATCGACACCGATAAGAAGCATTAGTTATCAGTAGACCAGAAATATTCAAAGAAAGTGCATCAAACTATTGGAACAAATAGAATTTTATAAAATACCAATATTCAAGAAAAATCTGTTTAATAAATTATATAGAATTTTTATGTATCCATTTGAAGTTTGTCACATTCGACACGGTAAGTGTAATGTTCAAGCATCCGCCCATCCGTCCGTCTGTTGTAATCACGCTACAGTCTACAATAATTGAGATAGATGACTGAAATTTGGTATAGATAGTTATTATAGTTACAGATAACTTGGGATTGAAATGGACACTATCGGTCCATTTGTTGATTTTGCCCCCATATATGTATAGCATCTCCCCGATGTGACTGCTTAACCCCATCAAGACCACAAATGTCAACTGATCGGGCTGAAAATTGGTAACTGGTGTTTATTTATATCCGGAATCATTCACACGAACGACGTTAGTCATACGTCCATGTTTTTATATAACCCTTACACAAAGGTCCCTCTAGATTTGTCTTCATTACGCCGTACATAGAAACCTGAAATTTCAACGAATTGGGCTGAAATTTGGTATAATGAGTTTATTTGTACCCGAAACCAATCATATGCGATCCATGGTGGTGGGTATATAAGATTTGACATGACCGAACTTAATTCGTCTTGTTTTATTTACATATAGTCATGGAAAAAATGTCACGTTCGAACCAACTTCAAAATTAAATTATAAAAAACTACCAAATACATTTCCACCAAACAAAATGGATTGAAAAACTTTATTATTTTTTAACATTTTCATCTTTAACATATTCTTTGTGATTTCGCTGAATCTAATGCTTGTAAAGATGTTCACGAAAACTGCTTCCAATTTTGTCGCGTTCGAACAAAAATTACTGAAAAAGACTAAAACAGGTTATGTAAAAGATGAATCTAAAATATGTTTTATTTTGACCTTTTTGTCGCTTTCAATGTGTACAACGGTCACGTTCGACACCGTGGAATTGCCCATATCTACATTGCCTTAAAATTGGACAGTTTGGGTATACAATATTCTTAAATGCGTGTAAATTAAAAATGATATTAGAGCCCGACGTTTATTTTGGGAATTGTGCTTTATTTTAATTACTTTCTGGAATTTTCTTACTGGTTTTATTTGAAGTTGACAGGAGCTACACAAATAAACGCAACGTAGCACAATACGAAGGTCTTTTGCAGAAAAGGTTTACACGTTAGGAACTAAGAACAACTTTACGTCGCAATAGTTTTCTCTATTAGTTTAAGGAAGAAATTTTGTTGGAAAATGAACAAAGACAAAACTAATAAGTTTATGTGCACTTTATTTAGTTGTCTGTTTGAGGAAACTTATACGTGAGTGTGAGTCGAACAAAGTAAAGGTTGTAAATCATTACAGAAAAAGAAACTTTGTCAAATACTTAGACGCTATTTTGTTTTGTAAATCGAACAAAAAGCTTGTGTGGTTACAAACTAAGTTAGTTACTTTCTCTGCAGATTGCAATTACACATTGGCGTAGCAATGGATTTATGCTGGGGAGGGCTATAGCCCCCAGAATAAAAGTTTGTTTTTATGGTTTAAAATTATTCACAAATGAAATTTGTCAGCAAAAATTAGGAAATTAGATCATATTGAAATATAATTTCTTACAACCTTTCTATGATAAATTAATATATTGCATTAAGAATAATTCGGTCTTTTAAATGTTTAAAGAAAAAACAAGTAAAAGCGTTAAGTTCGGCCATGCCGAATCTTATACTCGTACATACAACCCCCACCATGCATATCATGTGAATTGTTTCGGGCACAAATAAATTCGTATTGCCAAATTTCAGCCCGAATCGTTGAAATTTGTGGTTTTTGTTGAGTTAAAAATTAAAATCTAGAGGGACTTTTGTATGGGGGCTATAACCAAACATGGACCCCAGTTATCAATTTTCAGACCGATCAGTTGAAATTTGTAGCGTTAAGCAGTCAAATCGGAGAAATGACTAAATCGTCTTAAAATTTTACGAATTTTTTAATTTCACTAACAATTTTACTACATAGTTTTCGATATAAGATGTTTCGATGTAGATCTTAGTCATGTTTTAATTCGACGCATCGCAACGATGTCTTTTACAGCCAGAAGATCTTAGTTGCAACATGCATTTGGATAAATATTTAAAAAGGTTTTGTTTTTATACTATCTTTTTTTGAATCTACAATTTATGTATTTTTATCAACCTTTTCTTTCTCTGATTAGCTTATTGTCATAACGAGTCTTGAAGATATTTTTAGCACAATAATTTCTGCAGTTAGTGATCCCATATCAATTTGCACGATACTTCTATTATCATCTATGCATTCAAAAGTTAAACGCAATCGGTTTTATGTCATGTTCATGTTTTATCTCAAATTTCATTTGCACCATTATAAGACTTTCAATTATTGAAATATTTTCCATTTTATTCGTCCACAAAAAATCCAGAAAAAATTTATGAAAAGAATTGGCATTGCAAGTAGATGCAGAACAATTTACGACGCCTAAGAATCGTTCTTATACAGGGTTTACCAACAAGAGTTGTTATTTTGCATCACCCGGTATTTCGGTAGCTGTCACTTTTGAAGCGTTTATTCTTTGACATTTGAAAGTAGAAACTACGCCATTACAAAAATGGAACGATACACGATTCAACAACGCATTAAAATTATTAAAATTCGAAAAATCGAAAATCATCGAAAAGTAATCTTGACTGATGATGATTGGACCTTACTTTTTCGAAAATGAGTTACGGTGAATGGATTGCGTTATCGAGAGATGATTAATGATTTTTTATGGTTGGAGTTGGATGGTATTGATCTGGACAACGTTTACTTTCAACAAGACGGCGCTACGTGCCACACAAGCAACGAAACCATTGCTCTGTTACGGGAAAACTTTCCGGACCGTGTTATCTCTCGAAGAGGTGATCACAATTGGCCACCGAGATCTTGTGTTTTAACACCTTGCGACTTCTTCCTTTGGGGCCACGTGAAAGATAAGGTCTACCCCAACAGCCTAGCGTCATAGGGCAGCCACTTTGCGATTTGGTTATGGAAAATTTCATGAAAAGGATATGGTCCTGTAAGCGTGGTCGTGGTGCCCATTTGGTTGATGTTGTTTTTCATTATTAAAGGCATACCTTCCTCTTTATTATGAAATAAACATCCGATAATTTGTCTCAAAAAATTGCATTTTGAATACCAAATTAACACCTCTTGTTGGAAAACCCTTTACATCCAAATTGATTGCAAACCCTTGAGTTTTGAGATTCATTACCGATTTGCAAAAATTTATATTATTTCTGGCATTGGTAACAGTAAAATTGATAGATGATTGGCGTTGATCAAATTAAAACATCCAGCTGAAATATCTGTGGGGGGGGGGTCTAAAAAACTTCTGGGGGGTATTAGACCACCCCAGCCACCCCCTTCCTACGCTTATGCAATTACATACAGCTTTTGGTGGAGGGCATACAATTAAATTAAAAAATTGTTCTTTTGAAATCATTTTTAATTGAAACAAAAAATCCCTAGTAATGGAAAACATTTTTTTTAAATATATAACTCTTTTCACAGAAGCATCACTATTTCACAAAATTCAGTTTGTTAATTTTTCTTTAAAATAAGTGTTTTACACCCCAACTTAATACATATTTTATTTTTATGCATTTCAGAATACAACTTTCCTTAAAAGAAATACTAGCAGTCCAATTGATCATAATACACATCGTCTTAGAACAACAGTCTGCGTTGGTTGAGCCATTCGTGTTAGGTCGATCTAAGTCGAATGAGAAATGTCCGTCCGTCCGTCCGTCTCCTAACTCTCGAAAGGAGTAACCGATTGACTTAAATTTGCTAATATTTTCTAATATTTTCTTCTTTCTCCGGCTAAGTTCGAAGATGGGCCATATTGGTCCACTCCTAGTACTCCCCCCCCCACAAATTAACATTTAGTGAAATATTGATTATTTTATAACTTCTACACTGCTTATTTGAATCCTCTGAAATTCTACACATAGCATTAGTTTATTAGTCACTAGTAGCTCGAGAAAAATGGGCGATGTTGCCACGCCCCTTTTGGTACCTCCCACACAAATGGATAATTTTGAACTCAAAAATTAATAGCTTATAACGTTATTACCAGTACATACAAAGACTTGAAATTTCGTAGTGCAATGCTTTTATTAATACCTAGTACCTAGAGTCTAGAGAAAAGTGGCTTTAATTGGCACGCCCCTTTTGGTACCTCCCACACAAATGGACTATTTTACACCAAAAGTTAAAAGCTTATAACTATAATACTAATGCATATAAATACTTGAAATTTTGTACAGTGTAATGCTTTTATAGTACCTAGAGTCCAGAGAAAATTGGCCGTTATTGGGACGCCCCTTTTGGTACCTCTCACACAAATGGACCATTGTGTACCCAAAGCAAACAGCTTTTAACTTTAATACTAGTACATACTTCAAAGCTATTAAATTAATTTCAATTTAAATTCATAATAATTTAAATAAAACAAAAAAAATAATAAATTTACTAATATTTTTTGAGACTCAAGGTGAGGGGATTCATTAGTCGGTTTACCCGACTGAACTTCTTACTTGTTATTTCATTAGTACTAAACAAAATCGAAAAATGGACCCTGAGTTACTAAAGAAAGAAAAATTGTATTTGAAAATCAATAAAATATATTTGGAACGCATACACATGGTTTTCTAATAAGAGTGATATGATTTCTTCGAAAAAACACACTTATTGTTAAGGAAATTCAAAGGTTTTTTTTTAATGTGAAGTACAATTAGGTTCTAAATAAAACCAATTTTCGAGCACTTTTTCCACTAAATCCAGTCGTATGTCATGAATGGCACGTTCAATTTTGACTTGTAAAGCTTGAAGAGAGTCTGATTTATTTCGAAAGCCCAATGACTTCAAATAACCGCACAAGAAATAGTCTTGGAGGCCATTCAATATCACAATTTCTTGAAATAATCGAATCTTCAAACTTTTCTCGCAACAATTCAATTGTATCATTTGCTGAGTGGCACGTTCGTAGGTCGACTGGAAAGCGTTTTTTTTTAATTTTAAAAAAATGGACTTAGCATCATTTTGAAATGTGAACGGAAAGTTTATTTTTGCTCTAGCTCCTTAACCGTACGTCGGATCGGGTATCGGTCAATGGCAAACAGATAGCTCTTAACGAGAGCTAAAATATTGGTCATGGGTGTCATGGTCGTAGGTCGACTGGAAAAAAATGGACTTAGCGCACGAAAAGTTGCAATTGGAGAACGATTATTTTGATAATAAAACTGAATAATTTATAAACGTTGTTCTTGCGTATATCTCTCCATGATGAAATTTTAAACACTGCTGAATACAATGAAAAACAAATGACAGATCATGACATTTTACAAATGGCCGAAACGTCACTTCAAAATCATATCATCCCTATTGGAAACCCCATTATTTAAAAACAAATTTTTCATAAGATGCAAGTGTCTACGTAGCTCAGTTGGTAAACATGTGGCTCACAAAACGGATGGTTCTGGAATAAAATCGCATTCGGAGCGGAGGTAAAATTTTATATAAAGGGTTTTCCAACAAGAAGTGTTATTTTGGTATTCAAAGAAAAATGTAATTTTTTGAGATAAATGATCGGATGTTTATTTCATAATAAAGAGGAAGGTATGCCGTTAATAATGAAAAACAACATTAGCCAAATGACCACCACGACCACGCTTACAGGACCATATCCTTTTCATGAAATTTTCCATAACCAAATCGCAAAGTGGCTGCCCTATGTCCTCGATAGCCTCACGAATTCTATTCTATATTTGAGGTCTTGAATCGACGCTGGGTTATTGGCGTAGACCTTATCTTTCACGTGGCCCCAAAGGAAGAAGTCGCAAGGTGTTAAATCACAAGATCTCGGTGGCCAATTGTGATCACCTCTTCGAGAGATAACACGGTCTGGAAACTTTTCCCCTAACAGAGCAATGGTTTCGTTGCTTGTGTGGCACGTAGCGCCGTCTTGTTGAAAGTAAACGTTGTCCAGATCAATACCATCCAACTCAGACCATAAAAAATCATTAATCATCTCTCGATAGGGCAATCCGTTCACCGTAACTGTTGATCCAACCTCATTTTCGAAAATGTAAGGCCCAATGACCCCGCCATAAACAGCACCAAACAGTCACACGTTGAGTATGGAGAGGCTTCTCAACAACAACTCTTGGGTTTTCCGAGCCCCAGATGCGACAATTTTGCTTGTTGAAGTAGCCACCAAGGTGGAAATGGGCCTGATCAGTCAAGATAATTTTGTATCGATCGTATCGTTTTTTTGTTCGATCGTTTTATGATCGTTTTGTATCGTTCGATGATCGTGTATTGTTCCATTTTTAGTAATGGCGTAGTAAATAACACCTCTTGTTGGAAAACCCTGTACATATTGTTGAACATTTCGTATCTAATAATCAAATTCTAAAATAAAGAAGAAGAGATTAATCCAAGGTGGAAGTGGTAAGAGATTCCAACATATAAAATCGCAAAAAAAATCAAGGATTAAAAAACTCAAAGAAAAATTTTGATTTTTCTTTTTGCTTAATTTTAATTAAATTTTCCTGAATTTTAGTAAAAATTTATTAGCAATAAGGATGAAAATATGCTGAATTTGCGTAATTTCAAGACAGAATTTGTTAGTATTGAGTTAATTTTCCCTATTTTGATTTCAATAGTTACTCAAAGGAAGTGAGAGTTAACTAGAATTAAGTTCAAAATATTTCATAATTGTTATTAGCGCCATACGAAGTTCAATATTACTACATTTTAACTTGCTGCAAGGTTCACATTTCTGTTGAGTGCGTGTAAGAAAAAAAATAAATAACAGAAGCGCTGCAGTAGAGCTGCATTTTTGCCCAAATAATTTCAGCTAAACCTCGGGGTAGCATCCGTGAAAAAGCTATACGAGGAGCTGAGCTATCAAGTAATTGTATTTGCTTCATCGTTTTTAACAAGGAGAATATCCTATATATCCTAAATAACGATTTAAAGACCAAATAAAAACAAACGAAAATACAACAAAAATATCAAATGTTTTCTATTTGTTTGAACGACAGTTTTGTTTTGGTTTCATAAATGCCACAATCTACACAGAAAAAGTTGTTAGGTTAGGGAAACAACATTTTTTTGTGGCATAGTTTTATTATACCCTACACCACACTGTGGTACAGGGTATTATAACTTTGTGCATTTGTTTGTAACACCCAAAAGGAGAAGAAATAGACCCATCGTTTATTATACCGATCGACTTAGAATCACTTTCTGAGTTGATTTAGCTATGTCCGTCTGTCCGTCTGTCTGTCCGTCTGTCCGTCTGTCCGTCTGTCCGTCTGTCCGTCTGTGCATGTATTCTTGTAATCAAAGTACAGGTCGCAATTATGGTTCGATCTCGACGAAACTTTACACATATATTTTTTTGGACGATCCCTATTGAATTTGGTTAAAATCGGTTCAGATTTAGATATAGCCCCCATATATATGTTAACCCCGATTTGACATGTAAGCGCTGTAAAAACTTTATTTTATATCCGATCAGTATGAAATTCGGTAGAAAGAGGTTTCTTATTATATGGATGAACACTGTTAAATTTGGAAGAAATCGGTTCAGATTAAGATATAGCCCCCATATATACGTTACCCCCGATTTCACATGTAAGCGCTGTAAAAATGTTGTTTTATATCCGATCAGTGCGAAATTCGGCAAAGAAAGGTTTCTTATTACATGAAGGAATACTGCTAAATTCGGAGAAAATCGGTTCAGATTTAGATATAGCCCCCATATATATGTTACAACCGATTTGACATATAAGCGCTGTAAAAACTGTATTTTATATCCGATCAGTGCGAAATTCGGCAGAAAGAGGTTTCTTATTACATGAAGGAATACTGCCAAATTCGGAGAAAATCGGTTCGGATTTAGATATAGCCCCCATATATATGTTACCCCCGATTTCACATGTACGCGCTGTAAAAACTGTATTTTATATCCGATCAGTATGAAATTCGCCAGAAAGAGGTTTCCTATTATATGAATGAACACTTTTAAATTTGGAAGAAATCGGTTCAGATTTAGATATAGCCCCCATATATACGTTACCCCCGATTTGACATGTGAGCGCTGTAAAAATGTTATTTTATATTCGATCAGTATGAAAATCGGCAGAAAGAGGTTTCTTATTACATGAAGGAATACTGCCAAATTCGGAGAAAATCGGTTCAGATTTAGATATAGCTCCCATATATATGTTACCCCCGATTTGACATGTAAGCGCTGTAGAGACTGTATTTTATATCCGATCAGTACGAAATTCGACAGAAGGAGGTCTTTTTACATGAATAAGTATTCAGGGAAGATCGGTTCAGATTTATATTAAAGCTCCATATATATGTTTCTCCTGATTTGGTATCAAACCGCTATAGAAGTTGTATTTTACTTCCGATCATTAAAATTTTCCAGAAAGATGTTTCTCAATTTAGGAACGAATATTGCTTAATTTAGCGATTATCGTTTCAGAATTAGATAATATTTTTCTACCCATTTACCAATTATTCCAAATTATTATGGCAATGACCCTTATCGCATTGTTAGGGAGGTGTAGGGTATTATATAGTCGGCCCCGCCCGACTTTTTTTCCAGTAAAAAAATTAAGGGGAATGTTTTTTCGTGATTTTTCCCATATTTGCTGTTTCTGACAATGTCCAGATTCCGACATAGTGTTTACGACGATGTATGCGTCAGAAACATACGTCATATACCTCACAGTTTATGACTGACAATCTAGGTGTCTACAAAAAATATATGTATTCATTTTAGTTTTTGCAAAACCACTACATGTAAAGCTGATCTTTGTAGCATTTGTGGCCCACGTAATTGCCATTAACTGAGAACATTACAGAGCATGATGTGACGTATTCTTCCAAAAGAATAGTAAAAATAATAAGGGGATATCCAATAAAAAATTTTTTATTTTAAAAAAAGAAATACATAACAAAATGTCCCGCTGATTATGGGGAACTGAATGCCTGAAGGCAAATAAGAAATAACTTTTTCGGTAGCAGATAAAAATAAATAGTATACTGTTTGGTCGATATTAAGCATGCGGATCCAAGTATTACATATTGAACAAGTGACTTAATATTTATGGTGACTTTGGAGGCTATCCTAAGCTCACACAGAAATTGTTAAAAACACATCATAAATTAATAACACTGTGCAACAAATGAACACTTTTTGAAAAAATACACAGACTTGACAGTATAGGTTCGATTCTACTACTAAAGGGTAGTATAACCCTATACTCGGTTTGGTGAACAATTATTTTTATAGGCCCCAAAAGATTCTGAAAATTAGTTGGCCCCTCGAAAAAGGTGTCATCAGTTTTTCTCCAATAGCTAATTCAGACTTGGTGATACCGCTTAACAATATTTGGCAATAATGTAGTTAAGACTATGCTGAAAAAAGTTTGTTAACATTTTATGCGACAATAAAAATTGCGACAAAACAAATATTTTTCACTTTTTTCAGCACAGCTTACAGGGACTCCTAATTTTTCACAAACAACATTTGGCAAAATTGCATCCACGGTAACTCCTAACAGGTTTCATGAACATATCAATACAATCTGATATCTAGGTATCCTAAATAGTTCACAAATTTTGCTACTCTAAAAATATTTTTTGTTTTAGGGTATGCCCAGCAACTTTGTAGTAAAATATTAAGCAAATATTTTTGTGGAAAATGTGTGGCGAGGGTATATATCATTTGCTATGAAAAAAAGTGTAACACATCGAAGGACTGACCTAAGACCCCAAGTATGTTCGGCGGAAATCCGTTTTGGGTTATTTTAAGTCGAATTTTAAGTCAATATCCGTCCGTCTGTCTGTCTGCTGGCTGGTGCGCACGATAACTCTCATAAGGAGTAACCGATTGACTTCAAATTTGGTATGTGGTAACATTTTTTTCTATCACCGTCTAAGTTCGAAGATGGGCCATATATTGGTCCACTCCTTCTGGTACCTCCCACACAAAGGGTTGAAATGTTGTGAAATATTGATTCTTTAATAACTGCCTCCCACACAATGGTACCATTTTGCACCAAAAGTTAATAGGTTATAACATTAATACCAGTATATAAAATACTTGAAATTTTCTACAGTGTAATGTTTTTATAATGCCTAAAGCCCAGTGAAACATGGGCGTTATCACCACGCCCGTTTTTGTACCTCCCACACAAAAAGGCCAAATCATACCAGAATTTAATATCTCATAACGTTAATTTACCAGTCCACGTAAACGCTTAAAATTCGGTACAGTGCAATATATTTGAAGTATATACTGTTTAGCGAAAAAAGGGAGTATTTGTTAAACCCACTCTGGTACCTCCCATAAATATTGACAGATTAATTCGTGTAATATTTTATATTACAGTACTCACAAAGTGAGGGTATAGCTTAGTCTGTTTACCCGACTGAAACTTTCTTTGTTGTTGTTGTAGCAGCTTGGAGACGCTGAGTTGATAATCCTTAAGTCTATTTCTATTACAGACTTCGTTCCGGCATATATCCGATTATCGCGGGAACCTTATGTTGTTTTCATCCACTCAATGTTGTCCGGTTGTAAATTAACATTCGTCTGTTAATATCAGGGAATGGATGTTATTTGAGTGTTGCCGTTTCTATTCTCCACTAGAAGCGCTGCATATCTGTTAATAGTCGTCATGGTGTTATGTCTATTTTTAGCTTCCCTGTTGACTTGTGTGATCAGATGTTGTTGTAGTGGTAGTGCGCCCGTTGAGTTATTTTTAGCTGCAGAAACTCGAATTATGATGAAAACATGAAATGTTGATGTTAAATTTTTCCGGTGCCATGGCTGGGAGTTGAACCCAGCACCTTCGGGATCCAAGTCTAACGCACTAACCACTAAGCTACCGAAGGCCACTGAAACTTTCTTACTTGTTTTTGGCACTATTTTAACAAATAGTAAAAATTACGTTTAACAAGTAAGAAAGTTCAGTCGGGTAAACCGACTTATAAATCCCCTCACCTTGAGTCCCAAAAAAATATTCGCAGATTTATTGTTTTTATTAATTGTTGACCTTCGTGTTTTTAATTCTTTTTCCTTGTTGTTTGGCTTAAGGTCCTTGATTAAAAGACTGATTTTATTCTTTTAATATCAAAACTTTTATTTTCTCGATATTTCGACTTACATCGTTAGTCGTCATCAGGAGATATTGAAAAATTGCTGAACGTAAAAAAAATTTTCCGGCTTTCCTTCGCAAAGCTAATAATTTTTTATTTTTTTTGTGTTTATTAAATTATTATCAATTTAAATTGTATTTAATAACTTTAATGTATGTTCTGGTATTAAAGTTAAAAGCTGTTTACATTTGGTACAAAATGGTCCATTTGTGTGGGAGGTACCAAATGGCGCGTGCCAATAACGTTCACTTTTCTCTCGACTCTTGCTACTATAACAGCATTACACTGTAAAAAATTTCAAGCATTTATATGTTATAAGCATTTATATGTTATAAGCATTTATATGTAACTTTTGGTACACAATTGTCCATTTGTGTGGAAGGTACCAAAAAGAGCGTGGCAATAATGCCAATTTTTCACTGTATTGTAGGTACTATTAAACAATTACACTGAACAAAATTTCAAGTCTTTGTATGCACTGGTAATAAAGTCATAAGCTTATAACTTTTGGTTAAAAATTGTCCATTTGTGTGGGAGGTACCAAAAGGGCCGAGGCAACTTCGCCCATTTTTCTCGAGGTTTTAGTGACTAATAAACTAATACTATGTGTAGAATTTCAGAGGATTCAAATAAGTAGCATAGAAGTTATTAAATAATCAATATTTCACTAAATGTTAATCCTTTGTGGGGGAAATAGTAGAAGGAGTGGAGCAATATGGCCCATTTTCGATCTTAGCCGGAGATAGAAGAAAATATTACCACATACCAAATTTGAAGTCAATCAGTTACTCCTTTCGAGAGTTATCGTGCGCACCAGCCAGCAGACAGACAGACGGACGGACGGACATTGCTCATTCGACATAAAATGACCCAAAACGAACATACTTAGGGTCTTAGGTCACACCTTCGATGTGTTACACTTTTGGCTCGTAGCAAATGATATATACCCTCCTCTCTACGGTGAGGGGATAAAAATGGGGAGTGCGGAGATGTAAAGTTCTACAATTGTGTTTCTGTGGTGCACTGTTGCGATTGACTATTATCATTTCATTTCAATGCTCATACACCATCTGGCCCTATTGGGAAGCATTCCCAGCAAAAAATAAAAGAAGTACTTGCAATAGAATAACATTATAAATTATAAGTATGCAATTTTTTTGCGGATTTGGTTAGTTAACCAAAATGTAATTTTAGAGTATACTCGTAAATTATTAACCTTACAATGCATAATTTCAAAATGATTGGATATAAAATAATTCTTCTAAAGTGATAAAAGCCCAGATTGGAAGGAACATATATATGTGGGCTATGATATATATGTGAATTACTGCTTCTATAGTGCTAAAGGGCAAAATCGGAAGAAATATATATTTATATGGCGGCTATATCAGAATTAGTGAATGGTTTTGGAAGCTAGCCGACTTTCGACTTTTTCATTAACCAAATTTCGTTTCAGTCGACTAGATCGATTAATCGGACCTAAAAGTCGACCTTTCGTAGTCGATTAAAAAAACATTAAGTTATTTTAAGGTATGCTGATTTTCTTCTAAATATGTTTAATTGTGGAACTGTATTACATTGGATTGCAATAAAAACTGAATTTATAAATAACAATTTATCCTTTTCAAAAATGTTGATATATGAGAATATACATGCTTCCTAAGTTCATATTTTGTGACCTATGGAAAAACGTGGCTAAACTGAAATGAAAATACTACCCAAGTAAAGCGAAAAGGGTTCTAGTTAGTGACCGTGTAAATTTAAATCTACCTTAAGATTTATTTAAAAAATACTCTTTTTTTGGTTGAGCTATAAATAAAATCCTTATAGCAATCGTGATAATTATAAGTTTGTATAGTAAGAAGAAATAAATATGTGCTTTATTTTAAAGACTACGTGTGTTTCGATTAATCGATACCCAAAGTCGATTTCAGCATAAAGTTGGAAGCAAAAAGTCGACCGGAAGTAGTCGTTTTTAGCCACATAATCGATCGTCGACTAAAGTCGATTTTTCTGCCAAATTTTATACAGATCTGATAAAAAAATGTTGCTTATATAGTACATATATGCCAAATCGGAGGTAGATAAATATGGAAGCTATATCTAAATGCGGATAGTCTTTCAATTTCAATTGTCTTGGCCCGAAATAAAGATATGTGCAAAATTTCTTTAAGATCGTACTATATTTGAGACCCTCACTTTGAATACAAGAATGCATGCACAGACTGACACAGCTAAATCGACTCAGAAAGTGATTCTAAGTCGATCATTATAATAAACGATGGCTCTATCTATCTCTACGCCTTTTGGGTGTTAGAAACAAATGCATAAAATTATAATAAATTGTACCACAGGTTATATAATAAATTGGTGTAGGTTATAATTAAATAATTTTAAAAGAAATTATGGGAATTAAATACGAGTATACTAGGGCGGGTCGATTTAAAAATCGCCCATTGGACAGTGAAAATCGTATTCTAGGGATCAAAATAAGAAACTTTGCCGAAGGAACCATACCTCTAAAACGAATTCTGATGTCCCGGAAAAAATCCCACTTTGACCCATTTAGAGTGCTCCAATCGAGTGCAAATGTATGGAACCCCCAGGGGGTTCCAGGGGGTGTGCCACTGGCATGGGTGGCTCCAAAGTTAGTGGGGGTCGGTCATACATTTGGACTCGATTGGAGCACTCTAAATGGGTCAAAGTGGGATTTTTCAAAATTTTCCCCTACCCAAAAGTTCGACCCAAATTCCGGGACATCAGAATTCGTGTTAGAGGTATGGTTCCTTCGGCAAAGTTTCTTATTTTGATCCCTAGAATACGATTTTCACTGAGCAATGGCGAATTTTTTGCCTCCCCACAAATCGACCCGGCCTAGAGTATACCCTGTACCACATTGTATAGGGTATACTTAATTCCCATTTGTTTGAAACACCCAAAAGAATAAAATAGGCACATCGTTTATTATTATTCAAAGAAAATTGGTTCAGATGTAGGTATAGTACAATATACGAGTATATGCTTCATTCGATTACAGCCCTATTTTATTTCCCGTATTATGAAATAAGAGTGAAGATCCATCTTTATTTATTTTAGATTTGGAGCAACAATATACATATATATTTTTATTCTGTTCTAATAAGATGGTGTAGGGCATCATATAGTCGGCTCCGCCCGACTTTTGGTTTTCCTTACTGGTTTTCAAATAAATTTGTGGAAGGAGGGAAAGTGTAGATGAACTGTGGGGGGTTCTCTTTCCTGGGGCGAAACCGTATAGTTTTTCTGCTCCTCGTGAGGTTATAACTGTCCCTCCAATCTTGGAAAGACATGAGATTTTGGACAGTGTCTATCGGGTGAAGAGTAGAAAATCACCAGGTGTAGACGGTATTACTAGAGAGATGGTGAAAGCCATCTGGAAGGCAATACTAGAGTACCTGGATAGTAACTATCATAGGTGCTTAATAGATGGCTTATTCCCAGGAGCTTGGAAATTAGCTCGAGTTGTTGTGCTACTTTAGTCTCCCGATAAGGTGAGGAGTGATCTCGTTCTTAACGGGGCATCAGTCTTCTCTCGGAACTTGGTAAAGTTCTCTAGAGAATAATGGTGTCACGGCTGAAGTACTGCATCGACGAGAGCGCCTCTGAACGATTGCAGTTTGGTTTTAAGCCTAACCGTTCTAACGAGGATGCTTTAATGCATGTAAGTCTTAGCGTTAGCGAGTCGACAGCCAAGTACGTACTGGGTATGTTTGTTGACTTTCGAGATGCATTTGATAATCTACTTTGGGACAGCGTGGAAGGATGTGACACGTGGCTGTCCGCAGAGCTCGATTTCTAGTCCATTTATGTGGAACCTCCTGATATTTCCCTTGTTACAGTCGCTTGCCGTCTCTTACAAGCTTTGTAGATATGCCGATGACCTCCTCATCTTAATTTAATGCCAGTCCTGTGTTGAGCTGGAGAGAAAATATGGGAAGGCCATGCATGCGGTCGGTGAGTGGAGTGCATGTGTTGGCGTCGAGGTGTCGGTGGAGAAGTCCTCGACAATGTTGCTCAAGGGCAAGTTGTCTGCGGGGCGTCCTCCACTCATTCGTTCTGGCGGTGACATCATCCGGTATAAGAGTGAAGTGAAATACCTGGTTATTACCATGGGAGAGAGGATAAACTTCCTTCCTCATTTGACTGTAGACAAGGCCAAGTTGACCGAGATTGTTGGGAGAGCCAAATGTATGCTTAGGAGATACTGGGGCCTCAGCTGGCGTGCTGTCCGCACCATATCAAGGGTTTTCCAACAAGAGGTGTTATTTTGGTATTCAAAGAAAAATGCAATTTTTGAGATAAATGATCGGATGTTTATTTCATAATAAAGAGGAAGGTATGCCGTTAATAATGAAAAACAACATCAACCAAATGGCCACCACGACCACGCTTACAGGACCATATCCTTTTCATGAAATTGTCCATAACCAAATCGCAAACTGGCTGCCCTATGTCCTCGATAGCCTCACGAATTCTATCTTTGAAGTCTTGAATCGACGCTGGGCTGTTGGCGTAGACCTTATCTTTCACGTGGCCCCAAAGGAAGAAGTCGCAAGGTGTTAAATCACAAGATCTCGGTGGCCAATTGTGATCATCTCTTCGAGAGATTACAAGTCCGGAAACTTTTCCCGTAACAGAGCAATGGTTTCGTTGCTTGTGTGGCACGTAGCGCCGTCTTGCTGAACGTAAACGTTGTCCAGATCTATACCATCCAACTCCGACCATAAAAAATCATTAATCATCTCTCGATAGCCCAATCCATTCACCGTAACTGTTGATCCAACTACATTTTCGAAAAAATAAGGTCCAATGAACCCGCCGGACCATAAACCACTCCAAACAGTAAACGTTGAGGATGGAGAGGCTTCTCAACAATAACTCTTGGCTTTTCCGAGCCCCAGATGCGACAATTTTGCTTGTTGACGTAGCCACCGAGGTGGAAATGGGCCTCATCAGTCAAGATGATTTTTCGATGGAATTCCGGATCATTTTCATGCATTTGAAGGCCCCAATCAGCTAAGACACGACGTTGTTGATGATCGGCCGGCTTGAGTTCTTGTGTTAACTGAACTTTATAAGCCTTAAGACCCAAGTCTTTATGCAAGATAAGGTGTAATGACGTTTGTGGAATGCCCAATTCCAAAGAACGACGAGGAATGGACAATCCTAGGTTTTCTTCAACACTTTGGGCTACAACAGCAATATTCTCCGTTGTTCTTGAGCGACGTGCACGGGTTTTATTCTTCACATCACTAACTTGTCCCAACAGCTGGAATTTTTCCACCAATTTCTGTATTGCGGTCCGACTAGTTGCTTCACGACGACCCAAAAATGCTTTAGTTTTGCGAACTGTGACTGCAAGATTTTCACCATTTTTGTAGTGAATTTAAATAATTTCAGTGCGTTGTTGAATCGTGTATCGTTCTATTTTTAGTAATGGCGTAGTTTCTACTTGTCAAATGTCAAAGAATAAAAGCTTCAAAAGTGACAGCTACCGAAATACCGGGTGATTCAAAATAACACTTCTTGTTGGAAAACCCTGTATCATGGATTATTTGTTACATGTGTAACATATGGTTCATCTGTATGGTGCGATTCAGTCATGACTGCTCATGGCCACCGAAAAGTCTTATCGTGTCAGAGGGTAGCGATGTTAACCTGTATGGCAGTATGTCATACTGTGTCCAAAGACGCATTGCAAGTTTTTATGGGTGCACCCCCACTTGATCTGGAGGTAATACGTTGCTGTACATATAACATTCCGTATTAAGAGGGGCCTGCCACTTCCAAGTTTAGATTGTTTTTTTTGCTGATCAGCTGATAGAAGGGGATGTTAGGAGGAACAAGGAACTCTTGGAAGAGGGCCTTGTGTCTAGGTGGCGGACAAGATGGACAGAAAGCGATAAGGGGCGGGCGACGTACGCTTTTATACGTGAAGCGACGTATGTTAGGGAACGCCCAAACGTTAGCTTCGGTCTGAGTCTTGGCTTTTTACTGATGGGACACGGCTCTCTCAACGCATTTTTGCATGCGAGAAGCCTGCCCGATAGTCCGGACTTTGGTTGCGGGAGAGGACTTTAGGACTGGCGGCATATACTTACGGAAAGCTCGCACTGATGTTAGTGATTTAGCTGGCATGGATATCTTCCACTCACAGGGGGCGTGGCACTTCAATGGGGTTGTAGATGTAAGGTTGAACGTTAAGGGCAATGGGCATTTTTGCTCCTATTGTTTTTAATAAGAGACGAATCAGAGACGTAAAGTGGAGGTGGCCGATTACACTACTGTCGGCATAGCCTACCTAGTCGGTTGTTACTGTTTGTCGATCGCACAGATTCCTCCATCTGCGCCCTGATGCTGATGCTTGCTGATTTTCCCGATGATGCTGTGGCGAGTGAGGTGTTGATTGTTACCTGCTTGTATGGTCGTTTGTAGTCGTTCACCCTTGAGGGTGTTCGAGTTTATTATCGATGTATGTGCGTGTGTCACTGAATTTCAGTGACTGTGTGTTTGTCAGGAGCGGCATCACGATGTGACCGATGAGTCATCCGTGAGGATGACTGTGTTAATTGTTGTCCTTTTATGTTGTTCATTTTCAGTATAATTTGTTGTTTGCACACCCCTATATTTTGAATACAGGCCACAGTCTTGGACCTTGTTGGAAGACTAACTGGTAGTAGCTTCGGCTACGAACGAAGGTGTCCCTGGAACTTCGGTTTCAGCATTTTCGTGGTGGCTGTGGTTTGGATACAAATCGCGGGTGCCATGACCCATAGAATGGAAGGAGTTTTTGGTAGACTCCGCCCTTAACCAAACTGGATGACATGCGTAAAACATGAAGTCGAATTGGTACTCATACACTTTGAGCGTGGGGGCGTTAGTAGACGCATTGTATCCACCCTGTGTTAAGAGCACGGTGCAGTAAGGCCATTGCGGCGGGTACGCACTTTAAACCCATGACTTCTGTCATCCGAGGATACGGTGGGAAATGAGGTAGATCCAAATGAGGTAGATCCATTGTTTATATACACGCTGGAAAAAAATCGCTTCTGTAGTATATTGTCCCAAACATATTCAGCTTTATACATATATATGTTTAGGGTACACTCTGAACATATGCTATTTGGTACACACAAAAATTGTGTATTTGAGAAGATGTTGTTCTAAACAAATATTTGTTTACATCCCAATGTGACTGTTATTTCCGAAATAAATATTTATTTTCATTTAAGTATTCATAAAATACATAAATTGTTAAGTTTTTGTAAAAAAGTTTAAGTAATTTTTTTACAAAAACTTAATAAAGTACAAAGGTCGAATACCAAAAATAATAACAACATAAATTGTGTTAAATTTTTCAGTAATTCAAAGTTAAATTTTTACAAATTTTTAATGTTCGTACAAATATTAAATAATAATAATTGAAATCGTATAATCTTGGATCAATAAAAAATACTTAGAGGATTGACAACTAATGATGGCTTGGAATATTCAGAAATTTGAAATGATTGATTTAAAACAGAAGTTAATTCTGCATATGGTATCATAACTGGGAGGTACAATTCGAAACCAAGGAAAAATTAAAACTCAGCAAAAGTTTTGGAAATATTTTTTAAATTTTTGCAAATATAATTTGTTGTAATATATTAATATATGTGCTCCAAATATATTTAATTGATTTTCAAATAAAATGTATTTGCTAAGAAATATATAATATTTAAAAATTGTTGTTCCAAATATACATATTTTCTCTCATTTCAAACATATCAAAAAAGGCGATTTTGCCCCGTGTACGTTCCTTCCGATTCGACGACTATGAGCTATACAACAGAGAGGAGTTTTTTAATCCAAAAACAAACACTGTCAAATGAAAATCGGTCTACATTTAGATATACGAGGTCTGTTCAATAGAAAAGGTGAATTTTGAGACAACTGATATAACCACAACCTCTGCAACTTCTCTAATAGTGATTCGACGATTCTCCATAACAATTTTCTTCACATTCTCAACATTTTTATCGGTTTTTGATGTGATGGATCTTCCAGGACGAGCGTCGATTTCTCGAACTTCTTGGAAAAGTTTGTACCACTTGTAAACATTTTTCTGACTCAGAGTACAATCAGCATATGCCACTCTCAACATTTCAAGTGCATTTGAGCACTAATTCAATTTTTTACACAAAATTTTATGCACATTCGTTGATCCATTTCTTTCCACAGCAGAAAATCGCCGAACAAACAGAACACTTCTAACTGTTATGTCACTCACAAACAAACTAAACTAAACACAAACAAACATACCATACACGCTGAAAAAAAAATCGCTTCTGTAGTATATTGTCCCATACAAATTCTGCTTGAAATATATATATGTTTAGAGTAAACTCTAAATATTTAATATTTGACACACACAAAAATTATATGTTTGTGAGGATGTTGTTCAAAACAAAAGTATGTTTTCATTCAAATATTTTTTATTTGGAACTAATATTACCGCAACAAAGATTAATTTGTATTTCAATATTTTGGCAATTTATTAATGCCAGTTTTTGGTTTTCAGTGAATTTTTAAAAAAAAAATATGTTTGTAAAATTCGATTAACATTTAAATCGTATAATCTTTCGTAACTACGAACTTTATAACTCGTATAAATTGAATTAACGAATTGACAAAAAGTAATGTATTTTAATATTTATAAATTAACAATTAGTGCTGTAAAACAGAAATTAATCCTGCTTATGATATTTTATCTATAAAGCATAACACAAAATCTAGGAAAAAAAAATAAAACTAAAATTCGACAGTCTTAAACTTTTTTTAAATATAATATATTTGGAGAAATTCCCAATCAATAATCTGACTTGTATACAAACACATATATTATTTGAGAAAATTAGTTTGCAAATATATTTAGTTGTATTTTATATTATGAGTTACAAATAAATTTTGTTGATTTTCAAATATAATTTAGTTGCTCAGAAATATATAATATTTAAAAATTTGTGTTCCAAATATATTTTCTTTCGATTCAAACATATTAAAAAAGGCGATTTTGCCCCGTGTAGGGTCGATACAAGTGTGCCAACATAAAAATAAAAAAAAACGCTAATCGAATGCACGTTGCTGGAGGAATTTCAAAATTAACCTTGAACAGACCTCGTATACGCCATGTGATTTTCCTGATTATTCTAAACTTTAAAAGCCACATTTTCCAACCGAACCTTATGGAATCTGAAAGGTAATAGATTCTTAAACGAAGAAATTATACTAAAGGTCTTAAGGTTTTCGTCGGTTTATTTGACGGAGTCAAAATAATACAGAAACTTCCTTGAAATTTAAATAAAAAAAATCCATTTATTTTTTTCAACTTCTGAATTACAAAATAACCAAAAATATTATAAGCATTCACTGTTGTTATGTGTCAACAAATTAAAATATTTCATTTTATAGCTGAAATTTGAATAGTGTTTATTTCAGCGTGAGTATTACACGAAAATATCCTATTCCATATTATTATAGGATAGAAGGCGGTTCAAGTATCGCGGGAAATGATACGCATTCCTTTGGAAAGCAGACAACATGTTTATGGTTTTTTTATTTCATGCCATTTATTATTGTAATTAATTTTACCAAGGGATTTGTATGAAATGTCTTTTTTGCATTGTTTTTGCTTGTTTTATTTTGAAAACAATGCGACACATTCTGCGGGGAATTTTATTAATGACTACAAGGACAAAGCAATATAAATACCATATAATTTTTCCTCATTTTTCACTTCTTCTAAAGGCAAACCCAAATGCTCAAGGTCAAATGACAGAAAAGGTAAAAATCCTTGGAAAAAAAACACACATAAATCTTAATTGAATGTGATTTTTTTATATTCCAAAATAATAATGAAGTGAAGATTTGTGTCTGCATATTTTAGGTGAAATATGTTAATGTTAGCGAAATTCTTTTGTTGTGGGAGATTTTTTGGCACAAAATACCAACGTTGCAAAAACAAACAAAATAATTCCACTTTATTTACCTTATGCTAAAAGGGAAGAAAGAACAACTCAATTAAGTGGGAAAACAAAAGATGTGCATAATTTGAAAGGTTAAACCTTTTTGAGACTACAGAAAACGCTGCGGGATATTTAGAGACGTGTAAGGGTAATATTTGCACAAATATTTGGGCTATTTAAATGAGAAGGGAAGAATGTTAAGACAATTTATAAAAAAAAATCTTGATGGCAAAGTCTGTTTTTTAATAAGTCAAATTCTGGGTTTCTATTATTTATTTTATTCTTTACACGGGGCAAAATCGCATTTTTTGATATGTTTGAATCGAAAGAAAATATATCTTTATATATAAAATCCTTTGTACGTTTGTTAGTAACGCATGATCTCCGAAACTATAAAAGCGAATGGGCTAAAAATTGGACGATAGGTTCAGTTTGGGGTCATCTGTGTTTTCGAATTATTTTTAACGTGATAAATGGCAGAGTGGATATTTGCAAAATTCGCATTACCAGAGCAATTTGATTGAGATTTAAAATGAATGTGCGATTAGCCTTGATAATAGTTTGTACGTATGATTCTAACCGGTAGATGGCGCTGAAATGGACTTATGGTCAATCAAGATTTTGTTGATGATTTTTTCCCTAAAGCTCGGGATATATGTTAATGAAATTTTAATGAATAACAAACCAATACATCCTAAACAGAACGGGCAGGACAACGTCTGGTGGGGTCAGCTAGTTTGTAATAAACATTTTTAAATATTATATATTTCTGAGCAAATAAAATTTATTTGAAAATCAATAAGATATATTTGGAACGCATACATTAATATATTACAACAAAATATGTTTGCAAACTAAATTTCTCAAATAAAATATGTGTCTAAATACAAAAAAAAAATATTGTTTAGGAATTTATCCAAATATATTTTATTTGAAAAATATTTTCAAAACTTTTGCTGACTTTTTAGAATTTCAGTTTAAATTTTTCCTTAGTTTCGAATTGTACCTCCCAGTTACAATACCATATGTAGCAATTACTTCAATCCTCCAAGTAAATTATTTTGATTCAAGATTATACGATTTGAATTAGTATTATATACGAACATTAAAAATTTCTAAAAAATAACTTTAAATTAGTAAAACAACTTTAACACAATTAACGTATTTTCTAAATTCTTAAGTGCAAATAAATATTTGTTTCGGAAATAATAGTCCCAAATAAAAACATATTGGGATGTAAGCAAAGATTTGTTTCGAATAACATTTTCCCAAATATATACTTATTGTGTGTACCCAATATTATATGTTTAGAGTGTACCCTAAACATACTCGCATATATGTTTCAAGTCGAATATGTTTGGAACAATATATACTACAGAATCGATTTTTTTCGTCGTGTAGACAAAATAATTGATTTATGGAAAATAACACTTGTTTACCAAAAACCCTTTTTGTCTGGTAACTTTATTATTTTTGTCTACAATTATGGAAGGGATCATCTAATCATAATTAGTATACATTAAAGATAATTATTTGCGCCCTAATAAGAACATAATGTTTGACACAAAAAACAAGTAAGAAAGTTCTGTCGGGTAAACCGACTAATGAATCCCCTCACCTTGAGTCTCAAAAAATAAAGGATTTTTCAACAAGAGGTGTTATTTTGGTATTCAAAGCAAAATGCAATTTTTTGAGATAAATGATCGGATGTTTATTTCGTAATAAAGAGAAAGGTATGCCGTTAATAATGAAAAACAACATCAGCCAAATGGCCACCACAACCACGCTTACAGGACCATATCCTTTTCATGAAATTTTCCATAACCAAATCGCAAAGTGGCTGCCCTATGTCCTCCATAGCATCACGAATTCTATTCTATATTTGAGGTCTTGCATCGACGCTGGGCTGTTGGCGTAGAACCGTTCTTTCACGTGGCCCCAAAGGAAGAAGTCGCAAGGTGTTAAATCACAAGATCTCGGTGGCCAATTGTGATCACCTCTTCGAGAGATAACACGGTCCGGAAACTTTTCCCGTAACAGAGCAATGGTTTCGTTGCTTGTGTGGCACGTAGCGCCGTCTTGTTGAAAGTAAACGTTGTCCATATCAATACCATCCAACTCCGACCATCAAATATCATTAATCATCTCTCAATAGCGCAATCCATTCACCGTAACTGTTGATCCAACCTCATTTTCAAAAGTAAGGTCCAATGACCCCGCCGGACCATAAGCCGTACCAAACAGTCACACGTTGACGATGGATAGGCTTCTCAACAATAACTCTTGGGTTTTCCGAGCCCCAGATGCGACAATTTTGCTTGTTGACGTAGCCACCGAGGTGGAAATGGGCCTCATCAGTCAAGATGATTTTGTATCGTTCGTATCGTCTTTTTGTTCGATCGTGTTTTGATCTTTTTGTATCGTTCAATGATCGTGTATCGTTCCAGTTTTAGTAATGGCGTAGTTTCTACTTGTCAAATGTTAGAGAATAAAAGCTTCAAAAGTGACAGCTACCGAAAGACCGGGTGATTCAAAATAACACCTCTTGTTGGAAAACCCTATATTAGTAAATTTATTTATTTTTTTGTTTTGTTTAAATTATTATCAATTTAAATTGCATTTAATAACTTTAAAGTATGTACATACTGGTATTAAAGTTAAAAGCTGTTTACTTTTGGTACAAAATGGTCCATTTGTGTGAGAGGTATATATATCACACTTATTTGTTATTGTTATAAGCTCTTAACTTTTGGTGTAAAATGGTCCATTTGTGTGAGAGGTACCAAAAAGGGCGTGCCAATTACGGCCACTTTTCTCTAGACCCTAGGTACTAAAAAAGCATTGCACTGTACGAAATTTCAAGTATTTGTATGCACTGCTATTAAAGTTAAATACTGTTAACTTTGGTACAAAAAGGTCCATTTGTGTGGGAGGTACCAAAAGGCGCCCATTTTTCACTGTATTGTAGGGACTATTAAACCATTACACTGTACAAAATTTCAAGTCTTTGTCTGCACTGGTAATAATGCTATAAGCTATTAACTTTTGGTTCAAAATTGTCCATTTGCGCGGGACTTTGCCCATTTTTCTCGAGGTATTAGTGAATAATAAACTAATACTATGTGTAGAATTTCAGAGGATTCAAATAAGTGGTATAGAAGTTATTAAATAATCAATATTTCACTAAATGTTAACCCTTTGTGGGGGAGGTACTAGTAGAAGTGGGCCAATATGGCCCAACTTCAAACTTAACCGGATAGACGAAAATATTACCACATACCAAATTTGTAGTCAATCGGTTACTCCTTTTGAGAGCAATCGTGCGCACCAGCCAGCAGACAGACGGACGGACATTACTCATTCGACTTAAAATGACCCAAAACGGATATCCGCCGAACATACTTAGGGTCTTAGGTCACTCCTTCGATGTGTTACACTTTTGGTTCGTAGCAATGTCCTTCCGTCTGTCTGTCTGGCAGGAGAGCACGATAACTTTCGAAAGAAGTAACGGATTGACTTAACATTTGGTATGGGAAAATAATTTTTCTATCTCAGGCTAAGATCAAAGATGGACAACGTTGGTTCATTCCTTTGAGTGCCTACCCCACGAATGGTAAAAATTTAGTGAAATTAATAATCTCGTAACTTCTACAAAGGGACCATTTTGCACAAAAAGTTAACGGCTTATAACTTCGATTCCTTTGAGTGTAATGCTTTTAAAGTAATCATAGTATATTAAGCAATGGGCGTTATTGCCACGCCCTTTTTGAACCTTCCAACAAAATGGCAAATATAAAAAAATTTAAAATGTTTTTTTAATTTCTCTTACTTTTACAATAGGGTCATAATTTATATATTTATCCATCGATTTGTTCAAAAAGATACTGTTTTCTTCGTTAGGATGCTACCTTTCAAATACTGAAACAAAATATTTTTTGCGATTTTTTTATATTTTATCGAAAGAAAAAATTTTTTTTAATTGCTATTACGATAGTTACTATACCACTACGTGAAAGTGATACTCCCAAAATGTATTGCCCTCATAATTGTCTTTAATATAAAGGGTTTCAAGGCCCTATCTGTCTTATAACTGGTTTTCCAATAGGGATGATATGATTTTGACGTGACGTTTCGGCCATTTGTAATATGTCATGATCTGTCATTTGTTTTTCATTGTATTCAGTAGTGTTTACAATTTCATCATGGAGAGATATACGTTATATCGATTGTACTTCATATTAAATAAAAAGCTTTTGAATTTCCTTAACAATAAGTGTGTTTTTTTTTCAAAGAAATCATATCACTCTTATTGGAAAAAACTTAATTTATGATACAAACAATTCCACGGTAGTAGAGTAAAATTTTCAAAAAATCAGCAAATCCATGGACAAAATGAAGTAGTTATGACCATCTATAAAAAACATAACAATTCCAAAAAAATGCAGTGTTATAAATTTTTTTGTTTAAATATATTCGTATATAGGGTTTCGTCTCAAAATGTACCATTTTTTTCCAATGTTTGAGCGTTCCATGGTTAAGTAAAACACAATAGCTCTAGGGGATATATTTCAAATTCAAATTGTCCCCATTTTTAATAGGGGTCTTTGTTCATATTTCTGAATCACCGTTCTTAACGGTGTGAAAACTGCAGATTTACGTCGATTATTCTGAGAGTTTGCGTTTAATGGTGGTTAGAAAAAATCATCTTTGTTAAATTACGTTTTAATATACTTTCGAAAATTTTTACTCTTAGCTTTGTTGATGTAATAAGTGAGTGCTTTTCTTTCAGTGTACACAAGAAATTTATAAACACGTATGAGGAATTTAACTAACTATATAATCAAGCAAAATTTGGCATTTCATTATTAGAAATTTACAAATTTGCAGATAAAATGCCAAATGTCCTAACAACCAATACATTTATGTGCGAAGCAAAATAATATCGATATAAATGCAATTTTATGTTAAATTACATGTGTTTTAAAGGGCATTTTTATAGACGTGTGGTTTTCAAGAAGAAATAAAAAGCATATAATTTAATGTGATGGCCAAGAATTTAGCTTTATTATAAAGATAAAGGTTTGCCATTATGTTTTAAAAATGATTTCGGGCAAGTGGCTGCCACGGCTGGCACGAATAAATTCCAGCCCAGAGGGCCAATTTTCGACCACTTTTTGCAGCATTTTGGGCTGTATGTCAGCAATAACACGCCGAATATTCTCTTCCAAGGCTTCAATCATGTCGGGCTTATCTGCGACTTCACATAATCCCGCAAAAAATAGTCCAGCGGTGATAATCGCACGATTTTGGAGGACACGCCACAGGCCCACGACGCGAGATAATGCGCTCACCAAAAGTTTCCTTCATTATATTGATTGTGTCGTTGGCTATATGGCATGTAGCGCCGTCTTGTTGGAACCAAATGTCGTCCACATCAATATCCTCCAATTCAGGCACGAAATAGTCCTTAATCATGGCTCTATAGTGTTCCCCATTGACTGTAACATTATGGCCGGTTTCATTTTTGAAGAAATATAGGCCCATGATTTCCTCTGCCCATAGAGCACACCAAACAGTGACTTTTTGTGGATGTAACGGCTTGTGGATAATCATTAATCCAAATGCGTCAATTTTGTTTATTATCGTACCCATTCATCCAAAAGTGAGCTTCATCGCTGAACAAAGTTTTCGGTTAGGTGCGCGCTATGCGTCGCGCCAACCGAACCATTATTTTGGTAATAAATTTGCACGATTTTCAAACGTTGTTCCGAGGTAAGTATATTCATTGTGAAATGTCAAAACAAACTGAGCATAAATAAAGTGACTGCTGTCAAAAAGACAAACTCCTAAAAAAGTATTGCCAGATTGAAAACCACACGTCTACAAAAAACACCCACTATTTTTTCGTGTTTGGAAAAAATACTTGAAATTTTGTAGAGTGTAATGCTTTTATAAAGGCTACCGCCCACTGAAAAATTGTCATTGTGGCCACGCCCCTTTTGGTACCGCTCACATCCAAGGTACCATTTTGAACAAAAAGTTAACAGCTTATAGCGTGAGTACCAATGCATGAAAATACTACAAAATTTTGCACAGTATAATTCTTTTAAAGAACTTATAGCTCTGGGAAAAATGGTCGTTATACTTTATCCGGTTTACCCGACTGAAATCTTATACTTATTTAGTTGTTAAAACATAAAATCGCTTTATATCGTTTATCGTTTCACCTGTATAAAAATGAAAATGTGGGCTTCGTCATTTAGGATTTTAGGTTGCGTTAAGTAAAAATGTTTATACAAGGTGGCGCAAAAGTAACCTTTCGATGTTTTTTGGCTGTAATTTAAAAAAAAATGAAAAACTTTGATTCTTCTTGTGGATTATTTTTATTTGGTCTTTTAATTTTTTTTACATCAAGTCGAGAATATGATGTCATGTAAATGGCCGCCGCCACAGTTGATTGTCATTTGAGCCCTTTTTATGGCATTTTCCATCACTTTGGCCAAAACTTCCGGCGATAGGTCCTCACATTCTTGACGGATATTGTCTTTAAGAGCTGCAAGAGTCTGAGGCTTGTTGACATAAACCCGCGACTTCAAAAAGCCCCACAAAAAGAAGTCTGGAGCGGTCAAATCAGGCGATCTTGCTGGCCAGTACAAATCGCCAAAACGGGAGATTAGGCGCCCGGGAAATGCATCCTTCAGCATATCGGTTGTGGCACGTGCAGTGTGTGCCGTTGCACCGTCCTGTTGGAACCACATGTTTTCCAATCCCAATTCATCAAGTTGCGGCAAAAAGAACTCGTTGATCATTGCTCTGTAGCGCTCACCATTCAAAGTAACCGTTTGGCCCGCGACGTCTTCGAAGAAAAAAGGTCCGATGACTCCTCCAGCGAAAACAGCACACCATACAGTGACTTTGAGCGGGTGTAATGGCTCTTCGTGGGTTACACGCGGATTTTCAGTGCCCCAGAAGCGTAAATTTTGCTTATTTACGTACCCGCTAAGATGGAAATGGGCCTCATCACTCATGATTATTTTTGATGAAAAATCATCTTCCTCTTGGTGGTGATTAAGGATGGCTTGAGCGTATGTTAGACGCGATTGGCGGTCAGCAGCTAACAGCTGATGCACCGTCTGGACTTTGTACGGAAACATCTTCAAATCTTGTACCAAAATTCGCTGTAGAGACCGTCGACTGATACCCATTTGCGTGGCACGTCGTCTGGTCGATGTCGACGGCGCTTCCATGACATCCTCGGCTACAGCAGCAATATTCTCTGCAGAACGTCTACTCCGGGGTCTGCCACGCCTGGCAGCATCTCGTGTTGTGCCAGTCTCATCGAGTCGAACGGCTAAACGTCGCAGTGTTTCACCAGTAGGCGTTGGACGGCCAGGAAATCTGCGACGAAATTCACGTTGTGCCAAAGTCACCGACCGATTATTGGTCAAATAAATAGTCAGCAATATTCCGCGTTCTGGAGCAGTGTAGCGTAACATTGTTTATTAACGTGTATTTCGCATGTGTTTACTACACAAATGTCAAAACAGAACTGATATTAGGGGCCAATCGCAAAATTTATAGCATTTTCTGATAGGAGGATTACTTTTGCGCCACCTTGTATAAACTCTGTAGCTTTATTTTGGTGTGGTTTTGTGCAAATGTAGATTGTTGCCTAACTTTGCAAACATTTTTGTCTCTATACGTTTGTACATATGTACACATGTATATAGGAATGTATATTCGTATAGGGTAATTCCAAAAAAATTAGACACAAAAACTTACACTGCGGAACTTTTAATTTCCAAAATTAAACCATTCTTGGTGTATATATTCTAGAATATGCTGGGAATTTAGTGATATACATCGTTTGTCGAAATTCACACTCGTTCGCGTTTTATCGCGCCAGCAATATACGATTTTTCGTCAATTTTGTTCAAAGGAAGTAATTTTGGGAATGACACATTATTGGACCGCGTTGTCACATTTTTTTCATTTAAACGTCATATGAAAGGTCTAGTCCTCTATTTTTAATATCTGCTAGAAAAAGGACACATTATCCTTTAGTAAGGATCTGTAAAGTTGAAAAATATTTTTGGTTCCACAATATCTCAAAAAAGGCATCTTTTTTTTGTTCGTTTTTTTTGTGCATATAGTCCCGACCATGCTATACCACATATAAAAAATTCAGAATGGGACGGGCATAGGAACTTAGGAAAATTCTTATTTTGCTAAAATATGTTTTATAAAATATTTTTTTCCTGTGGAATAAATTGAATTTGGTATATTTATATTTTAATAATATAATATGTTTATCATATATTAATTGTTTACATTGATTGGTATGGTTGATATAATATGTGTTTTATATTCAGCAGCGGATGAGAAATATTTTGTGATTACTTTGCCAATTCCAACAGGACAAACATGGTGCACTAATTGTGTTTGTGGTAAAGCTTTTAGTACTGGTGTTGTGTTGGCTACATATTCCTCTTCCTTTAAGCACTCATTTTCGTCAACGTATTCGAAATTCATATTTTTAATATTTTCTTTGACCCATCTATAAAATTCCTTTGCAGACTTAATCCCTCCTTCTTTACCTTGGATACTGGCACGAGATACTAATCTTTTAACTGTACCCCCTAGACCATCACAAACGTTCTTGCCGTGTGCCGTGGCAAAAAAATTCCACTCTGCTTCAATTCCATAGTCTGTTTTATGGCGTGATAGGTAGTACATATTGGTTTTGTTTTTGTATTGTGCTGCACAACCATCCGAAAAGTACAAAATCTTATTAATATCATCCACATTTTCCTTGGCGAATTTTATAAATTTTGATATGAACAGTTTTACAGAAGATGAGTTATGCTTTAAAGAGTCGCTTATTACAATGTAGCTTGTAAATTGCAATTGTCCATCCTTCGTATAGTAAATGGCGAAGGGATGCACTGTTATCTGACCTTTTGACCAATGAAAAGATTGGACTTCATCTTGTAGCGTAAAAGAGTAGTTCTCTGAGAAGTCCATTACGACCAGAATTTCCCCGATATTTAGATTTTCTTTCAAATTGTTAAAATATTTATTTTGCTCTTTCGTGATGAAGGAATGTTTCAGCAATTTTGGCAAACGATTCAAAAATTTTTGTATAAAATCGACCACTGTTTCAATAAATTGGATCTATCTGTCGATGTCCACTGGTTGTAGGTTACAGTTTGTATATTATTATTTTCGAAGTAAGAGCGGAGCGATTCGCTTATTGATTCAAACCCGGGACATTCAGAACATTCTCGAAAGTAACATTTGGTCGATGCACTTACGCATATTCCCATATTCATCCATATGTGGTAATCATTATACATCGCATTATATTTAAATGCGCCTTCACACATTAGCTTCATATTCTGGTGAATAACACAGACACAGACGGAATGTGTGCCACTACTTCCTGCTAAGACACATTGCTCGGGTCTCAGTAAAGCAAACTTTGAAAATCCGATTTTAACGTTTGGATACTTCTCGCGAAACTCCGCATATAACTCGTTTAAATTAAGTAATAGAAAGCGTTTCTGAGCATGAACCCGCTTACCATCGATCTAAAAAGTAAATGTAATGTTGAATGTTTCACATTAATATAATAATAAAATATTAGCTGAATTTCGTGATTAACCTGGAAAACAATTTTCTTTCGGATATCTCAAGTGCTTACCTTTATCGACTTATAATCCTTTTTACCAGGCATAATGCGACTGTACATGTCATTGCAATAGAAATTTACAACTTTTTCGTTTAATTCCTTTTTAGCTGTATTTTCGATTTTTGTCGACGGTTGATGTATGTTTCCCCTAGTTTTCCTTATTGAATATAAAGTTGAAGATGGTACATCTTCTTTTATTCGTCTAAAAGACCACTTTTTTGGCAAGACTTTGATGCAAGTGTTTTTCGCAACTCGATCTTGGTTAATTTCATATTCTTCTTTCAGTGTACTCACAAATTCTGACTCATTTGATTGATTTTTGTTACTTGTTGGGCTATAACCGAATATTTTTTCCAGAACACAATTTTTAAATCGTTCCATTTTTCCTCTAATATACTCCTCGCTGTATTATTTTTTAAAATTGATAGGTGGTTCATCTAAAGTCACTAAACACTTGTTAAGATATTCCATTGCATCATTTTTCAAGATGAAAGTACTATCTTTCACTCTGGATATTTCTTCATTTTGAACGTTCTGGGAATCTCGTTGTACTGCAACTTTCTTTCTGCATTTTGAACAAATTTTGGAGTTTTCATTAATGTTGGTGTATATACTCCGCATCCAGGAGGGCACTGGTCTTAAATCATGTACATTTGTACTGTGAAGTAAATCTAGCGGATTACAGCATCGCTTATTAAAATCTAAACTCATATTTCGTTATTAAATTCGACCAGAAAATTATTTTCACAAAATTAAACGTCACTAATACTTCAATGTTTACTTTTCATTTTGTGAACGGCGTCATGTTTGGGACCCTGTCGTATTTTAAATTCATACAAATTAATTTTGAAGATACTGGTTCCAAGCTCAGTATGCCTATTTCTTCCGATTTAGTGCGTAAACTCCTTCATCTACGATGACGTTTTTCTGAAAACTATCCGACATTTTGAAGAAAATGGTCTATGTAGGGTATTTTGTCGGTACCTGATATGAGCTTTCTCACTAACTTCTTTCATACGTTTGCCATAGAATAAACAAAACCAGATTAAAAATTCTATTCAAAATTTTATTTTTAAATATAAAGGTTTGGAAATTATGCATTTTCTCCTGATCCCATGGTCGTCCCATTCTGATTTTTTGACATGTTGTAGATCATGCCCGGGACTATACACACAGAAAAAAGCGAACAAAAAACGAATGCCTTTTTTGAGATATTGTGGAAGCAAAAATATTTTGCAAATTTAAGGATCCTTACTGAAGGACAGTGCGTGATCTTTCTAGCAGTTATTAAAAATAGAGAACTAACCCTTTTATATGACGTTTAAATGAAAACAATGCGATAACGCGTTCCAGCGATGTGTCATTCCCAAGATTGTCTCCTTTGAAAAAATTTACTAAAAATCTTATATTTCTGACGCGAAAGAACGCGAACCAGTGCGAATTTCGAAAAATCAAGTATACCATAAAATTCATAGTATTCTCTAGTATATATGTACAAAATTTTGTGAAATTTAAAGAAGAGTCGGTTCCCCTACTGTGTCGAATTTATTTGGAATTACCCTATAGCAAATTTCTAAGTAAGTTAAGTTGAATACAATATTTTTCCAGGAAAGCCATTGACAGTTTTTAATTCATTTTCTACATAAATTTAATGACGTTCAGAGTTTTGTGCAAAAAATTTGATTGTTTCGAAGCATTAACATCTGGCATTTAAAACTTTAACCTCTCTAAAAACATGATAACTGGCCTCAGAACAGTTAAGAATGAAGGCATCGACAATTGTTCATTTACATGAAATGGTTAGGATAAGTGGAAAGAGAAGAGACTTTTTGACGTCTCATGTCTGTGCTAAGCCAGGAAATAGTTTATATAGGTTCTAGGTAAGCACTAAAGATTGATTTAGTATAATTTGTGCGATTAAAACTAAATGAACTAATATACATGTACTCGTATATATATGCAAGTACTTACTTTTAATAGGCTTAGTGCATGTCAAATTCAAATGTCTGTAATTTTCAAAAGATAACACTAGTTCACAAAAAAAATAAAATTTTTAATTTGATAAAGCTTGATTTGATAATTTGATATGCAGACTACGTAACTAGCAAAAAATATGGAAGTACTTGCTAAGGAAACATTTTTTTGCACAGTGTAATGAATATTTTAGCTCTCGTTAAGAGCTATCTTTTTGCCATTGACCGATTCCCGATCCGACGTACCGTTAAGGAGCTAGAGAAAAAATAAACTTTCTGTTCACATTTGAAAATGATGCTATGTCCATTTTTTTTTTAAATCAACAAAACACTTTCCATTCGACCTACGACCTTGACACCCATTAGCAATATTTTAGCTCTCGTTAAGAGCATTCTTTTTGCCATTGACCGATTGTGGCTACGTGCCACACAGCAAATGAAACAATTGAATTGTTGCGAGAAAAGTTTGGAGATTCGATTATTTGAAGAAATTGTGATATTGAATGGCCTCCAAGAAGTTGTGATGTAACATCATTAGACTATTTCCTGTGGGGTTATTTGAAGTCATTGGTCTTTCGAAATAAACCGGACTCTCTTCAAGCTTTACAAGACAATGTTGAACGTGCCATTCATGACAAACGACTTGATTTAGTGGGAAAAGTGTTCGAAAATTGGGTTCATCGAATTCGTTCCTGCAGAAGAAGTCGTGGAGGCCATTTGAATGACGATTTATTTAGAACTTAATTGTATCGATTTTACTTCACATTAAATAAAAAACTTTTGAATTTCCTTAACAATAAGTTTATTTTTTTTCAAAGAAATCATATCACTCTTATTGGAAAACCCGTTACTTCAAATACTATATAAAAAATACTCTATAAAAAAATATTTTTTTGTTATATAGCGTTATGAAAGTGGTATCTAATCATGATTAGTATGCATTTAAAATAATTATTTGAGCTCTAACTAAAAAAAACTTAATTTTTGATACATACAATTCCACGGTAGTAGAGTAAAATTTTCAAAAAATCAGCAAATCCATGGACAAATGAAGTAGTTATGGCCATTTAGAAAAAAACATAACAATTTCAAAAAATTCAGTGTTATAAATTTTGTTATTTAACATATATTCGTGTATAGCGTTTGGTATATATGTTTTAAAAATGATTTCGGGCAAGTGGCCGCCGCGGCTGGCTCGAATAAATTCCAGCCGAGAGACCCAATTTTCGACCACTTTTTGCAGCATTTGGAACTGTATGTCAGCAATCACACGCCGAATATTCTCTTACAAAGTGTCAATCATATCGGGCTTATCTGTGTAGACAAGCGACTTCACATAACCCCACATAAAAAGGCTGCCGCGGTGTTAAATCACATGATCTTGGAGGCCACGCCACAAACCACGACACGAGATAATGCGCTCGCCAAAAGTTTCCTTCAATAAATTGATTGTTTCGTTGGCTGTATGGCATGTAGCGCCGTCTTGTTGGAACCAAAGGTCGTCCACATCAACATCCTACAATTCAGGCACGAAAAAAGTCCTTAATCATGGCTTTATAGTGTTCCCCATTGACTGTAACATTATGGCTGGCTTCATTTTTGAAGAAATATAGGCCCATGATATCCTCTGCCCAAAGAGCACACCAAACAGTGACTTTTTATGGATGTAACGGCTTGTGGATTATCATTAATCCAAAAGCGTCAATTTTGTTTATTATCGTACCCATTCATCCAAAAGTGAGCTTCATCGCTGAACAAAGTTTTCGGTTAAGTGCGCGCTATGCGTCGCGCCAACCGAACCATTATTTTGGTAATAAATTTGCACGATTTTCAAACGTTGTTCCGAGGTAAGTACATTCATTGTGAAATGTCAAACAAACTGAGCATAAATCAAGTGACTGCTGTCAAAAAGACAAAGTCCTAAAAAAGTATTGCCAGATTGAAAGCCACACGTCTACAAAAAACACCCACTATTTTTTTCGTGTTTGGAAAAAATACTTGAAATTTTGTAGAGTGTAATGCTTTTATAAAGCCTACCTTCCAGTGAAAAATTAGCATTATTACCACGCCCCTTTTGGTACTTCCCACACCCAAGGTACCATTTTGAACAAAAGGTTAAAAGCTTATAACGTGAGTACCAATGCATGAAAATACTAAAAAATTTTGCACAGTATAATTCTTTTAAAGAACTTATAGCTCTGGGAAAAATGGTCGTTATACTTTATCCGGTTTACCCGACTGAAATTGTCTACTTATTTAATTGTTAAAACATAAAGTCACTTTATGTCGTTTATCGTTTCACCTGTATAAAAATGAAAATGTGGTCTTCATCATTTAGGATTTTAGGTTGCGTTAAGTAAGAATGTTTATATAAACTCTGTAACTTTATATTGATGTGGTTTTGTGCAAATGTAACATTGCAAACATACATATTTGTCTGTATGCATTTGTACATATGTATATGGGAATGTATATTCGTATAGCATAATTTAAGTTGAATAAAATATTTTTGCAGGAATGACATTGACAGTTTTTATAGAAATTATAATATTAGAATTTAATTCATTTTCTACATAAATTCAATGAATTTCAGAGTTTTGTGCAAAAAATTTGATGGTTTCGAAGTATTAACTCCTGGAATTTAAATCGTTAACCTCTCTAAAAACATGATAATTGGCCTCAGAACAGTTAAGAATGAAGGTATCGACAATTGTTCATATACATGAAATGGTTAGTATAAGTGTAAAGAGACGAGACTTTTTGACGTCTCATGTCTGTGTAAATACACCTAAGCCAGGAAATAGTTTATATATTTATTAGTTGAGCACTGAAAATTGATTTATTGTGCGATTGAAAATAAATCGACTAATATACGAGTATATATATATGCAAGTACTTACTTTTAATACTCGTAGTCTAGGGGCACATCAAATTCATCATCATCTGAAAATATAAAAAGATGCCCAAATTTTATTATTTTCAAAGGATAACACTAGTTTACAAAAAACTAGTGTTTGATACCTAAAGTGCAGACTACGTAACCAGGAAAAAAATATGGAAGTACTTCCTAACGAATTACTTTTTAAGTACACCCAAGAAAATAATTGGTTGGAATTCGATTGTAACAATAACAAAATAGTAGCAGCAACAAAAAGTATATTGCCTACACCGCACAGTGGGCTAAAATGGAAAAAAATTGACATAATTCTGCCATTTCAAAATCGTATGGCGATGAAATTTTAGGTGTGTATACAAGAGGTGTTAGAGAGTTTAAGTTCGGAACTTGGGCCCCCTATCTCATACAGGGGCGGAGCTACAGGGCCCTAAAGTTGACCACCTCGGGTATAAAAAATTTTCATCGGCTTCTAACTTTTGAATGGAGTGTCCGATTTTAGTGGCCTTTTTTTGTGGATACTCCTAGACCAGACCTACAATAATATATTGAAGATATTTATTTATATCTTGAAGATATCTAGAATAGTTTCCGAGATATGTGGATTTTAAATTTGAATTTTTAATTTTTTCGCCGACTTTTCCTTGGAGTTTAGACAATATCTCAGTCAAAAGTTTACTGATTTTGTTCGCGTGTTTTTTTATGGATTGCCAATAAAATTTTCAATATCATGAGAAAAAGAATCGATAAGATATGTCAAGAAAGAAAAAAGTTATGGCCCTATAAATTCAAATTTTTGATAAAATTTCATTTTTAGAGATTTTTTTGGCGAAAAAAAGTCCAATTCGTATTTAGATCTTGTTGTTACGTAAAGTATATCAAACTGATACTCATTTTAAAGGAGACGTTTCACAGAATTTGTTAGAGAAAATCCGAAGCCAAAATTTTAATTGGTGTGGTTGCCACCCTTCGCCGATTTGGACTTTTTTTTACATAAATTTCAAAAGTTTGGTCGATTTTCTCCAATCAAAAACCTAATTTTTATTTTTTTTATTTATTTGTATTAGGGTGTAGCAAAATCGACTGCAAAGGGAATACCGACGCTGCTATTCATATCGAAGATATAAAACTAAAAGTAAAAATCCCATTTTTGGGGATTTTTGATGTATTTTTTGGAAATTGAGGAATTTTCCATTAGAAATTTCCACATGTGGCGATCGATTATTATTTATAATATCAAAATAAAGAACTTTAAAAAAAATCATCGAAATATATACATTTTTAAGAATTTTATGCCGTATTTACGTTTCTGTCTATATGCAAAATATTTGTTTTAATTTGTCCCTACCTTCTTGTACTTATTGGTTATTATATAAGTCAATATGCACTGATTTCTTGTAGATCACATGTTTTCAGCAAACAATAATAAAATGTAGTAAGATTTGGAGAAATTCGACTCCACGTTAAAAAATCTTTTGTAGACCAATATGGTTTGAGTATACAAAAAGGCCACTAAAATCGGACACTCCATTCAAAAGTTAGATGCCGATGAAAATTTTGTATGGTCAAGTTTAGGGCCCTGTGGTCAAGTTTAGGGCCCTGTAGCTCCGCCCCTGTATGAAATAGGAGGCCCAAGTTCCGAACTTAAACTCTCTACACCTAAAATTTCATCGCCATACGATAAGTGGTTTTGAAATGGCAGAATGATGTCAATTTTTTTCCATTTTAGCCCACTGTGCACCGTGTGTCGGTTGTATTTATATATAAATAGTTGAAACAACAATAATAACATGGATACGATCAAATGAAAATGCTTGTAACTAAATCGATGATTGTATCAATCAACTTAAGACTGTTTCTTTCATTGACACTCGGTTAGTTGTGGTAACTACTTTTAAATTTTCATTATAGTACCATATGATCGATTTTTGGTTGTGACAACCAATGTTTTATTCTTGACAACGGAAATTGTATCAATAGACCAAAGATTATTATTGCAACGAATAATTGGTTACTGCAAGAGAAAAAATATTAATAAATAATCGTTTTTTTGTTATCGCAATCATTTCCCAAATTTAGAATAATAAAATGTATTTTGGGAAATACAACCGAAAGATTGGTTGCTGCTGTCCTTTGCTGATACATGACAAACAAAAAATAAAACAAGTAACAAAGTTCAGTCGGGTAAACCGACTTATGAATTCCCTCACCTTGAGTCCCCAAAAAATATTCGCAAATATATTTATTTTTTTGTTGTTATTAAATTACTATCAATTTAAATTGCATTTAATAACTGTAAAGTATGTACTTGTATTAAATTTAAAAGCTGTTTACTTTAGGTAGAAAATTGTCCATTTGTGTGGGAGGAGTGGGAAATGATTCCCACTTTTCTCTAGGCACTATAAAATCATTACACTGTACAAGATTTCAAGTATTTGTATGAACTGATATCAAAGCCATAAGCAGTTGACTTTTGGTGCAAAATGGTTCATTTGTGTGGGAGGTACCAAAAAGGGAGTGGCCATTCCGCGCGTTTTTCTTCACATGTTAGCGACTAACAAACTAATACTATGCGTAAAATTTCAGAAGATTCTAGTAAGTAGTATTGAAGGTATTAAAGAATCAATATTTCACTAAAAGTTAACCCTTTGAGGGGGAGCTACTAGAAGAAGTGAACCAATATGGCCCATCTTCGAACTTAACCGGAGATAGAGAAAAATATTACCGCATACCACATTTGAAGTCAATCGGTTACTCCTATCGAGAGTTATCGTGCGCACCAGCCAGCAGACAGATGGACGGTCGGACATTGCTCGTTTGACCTAAAATGACCCAAAACGGATATCCGCCGAACATACTTACACGCTGAAAAAAAAATCGCTTCTGTAGTATATTGTCCCAAACATATTCGGCTTGAAGCATATATATGTTTATGGTACACTCTAAATATATAATATTTGGTACACACAAAAATTATATAATTGGGAAGATGTTGTTCTAAACAAATCCTTGTTTTCACCCTAATACATTTTATTTGGGATTTTAATTCCGAAACAAAAATGTATTTAAATTTAAGTATTCCAAAAATAATTGTGTTAAGTTTTTCAGTAATTTAATGATAATTTTTTGAAATTTTTAATTGAAATCGTATAATTTTTGATAACATTAATTTACTCGAAGGATTGAGATTATTTTAATAATATTTAATTGTACATTTATTGTCCTACAAACACTGTGCCTGCAAAGTTGAAGATCGCTACTTTCTTAAATTATATATATTTGAAGATATTCCTAAACAATAATTTTATTGGTATATAAATACATATTTTATTTGAGAAAATTAGTTTGCAAATATATTTTGTTGTAATATATTAATACAGTAGTACATTTTATTGATTTTCAAATAAAATTAATTTACTCAGAAATATAAAACATTTAAAAATTTTTGTTCCAAATATATTTTCTTTCGATTCAAACATATCAAAAATGGCAATTTTGCCTCGTGTAGGGTCTTAGGTCACTCCTTCGATGTGTTACACTTTTGGCTCGTAGCAAATGGTATATACCCTCCTCTCTAAGGTGAGGGGATAAAAATTGTGAAAATCTTGCAGTCACAGTTCGCAAAACTAAAGCATTTTTGGGTCGTCGTGAAGCACCTTGTCGGACCGCAATACAGAAATTGGTGGAAAAATTCGAGCTGTTGTGACAAGTTAGTGATGTGAAGAATAAAACCCGTGCACGTCGCTCAAGAACAACTGAGAATATTGCTGCTGTTGCCCAAAGTGTTGAAGAAAACCCAGGTTTGTCCATTTCTCGTCGTTCTTTGGAATTGGGCATTCCACAAACGTCATTACACCGCAAATTGCATAAAGACTTGGGTCTTAAGGCTTATAAGGTTCAGTTAACACAAGAACTCAAGCCGGCCGATCATCAACAACGTCGTGTCTTTGCAGATTGGGTCCTTGAAATGCATGAAAATGATCCGGAATTCCATCGAAAAATTATCTTGACTGATGAGGCCCATTTCCAACTCGGTGGCTACGGCAACAAGCTAAATTGTCGCATCTAGGGCTCGGAAAACCCAAGAGTTATTGTTGAGAAGCCTCTCCATCCTCAACGTGTGACTGTTTGGTGCAGTTTATGGTCCGGCGGGGTCATTGGACCTTACTTTTTCGAAAATGAGGTTGGATCAACAGTTACGGTGAATGGATTGCGCTATCGAGAGATGATTAACGATTTTTTATGGTCGGAGTTGGATGGTATTGATATGGACAACGTTTACTTTCAACAATTCGGCGCTACGTGCCACACAAGCAACGAAACCATTGCTCTTTTACGGGAAAAGTTTCCGGACCGTGTTATCTCTCGAAGAGGTGTTCACAATTGGCCACCGAGATCTTGTGATTTTACACCTTGCGACTTCTTCCTTTGGGGCCACGTGAAAGATAAGGTCTACGCCAACAGCCCAGCGTCGATTCAAGACCTCAAAGATAGAATTCGTGAGGCTATTGAGGACATAGGGCAGCCACTTTGCGATGTGGTTATGGAAAATTTCATGAAAAGGATATGGTCCCGTAAGCGTGGTCGTGGTGGCCATTTGGCTGATGTTGTTTTTCATTATTAACGGCATACCTTCCTCTTTATTACGAAATAAACATCCGATCATTTATCTCAAATAATGGCATTTTTCTTTGAATACCAAAATAACACCTCTTGTAGGCAAACCCTTTATAATAAATATTTAAAAATTGTGTTTCCAAGTATATTTTCATTGAATTCAAAAATATCAAAAATGGCGATTTTCCTCCGTGTTGGATCCTCTTTTTTTGGTGAGTGTACATATACTTATGCATCAACCTCTTACACTTGTACATCAACCAAGCTTTTCACATCAACCTCAACCTCATACATAAAATGTGGAATCCATTAACATTCATTATCTCTGTCATCCGTGTGATGTCATGGTTATCGTGACATTTGTACAGAGTTATTTATGGGTCATAGTTTCAACAAACAAATTTGTTCTGTGTGAGATTACATTTGGGTATTCTTGTATTGTAGATTTTCGGCTGTCGCCCAATTTGGTCTGTTGTTAGCATTTAGCAGGAGCTTAGCTTATAGATTAATTGTCCATAGAAACGTGTGCTTCATTGCCACATTACGACCCACCAGCTCATCCCCTGGGATGCGAAATCTGAATTACATTTTATTGTTTTGCAAAAACATTTCTCTTGAGGTGGTACATAGTTTTTTTTAAGGGGGTTTTCCTCATCCAATGCCAACAATGGAAACATGTTGTATGCGGTAGCTTCGTTTTTTTTTTGTTAGAATAATAAATCTACATTAAAAAAGTTTTTGGAATAACTAAAGTAAGTGCAACTAAGTGCTTTCGGGAACTAAATTAAACAATATGTACTGCTAATACATTTGGTTGTTACGTGGAAAGGAGATTATGTTAAACCGCTATAGTTTATTGCATAACTAATATTACAAAAAAGTTTTCAAATGTGAATTCATTTTAGGAAATCACATTTAACAAAAGATTAATTTACTGCGAAAAAAAAACCATAGCTGGAAATTAATTGATCAAACAGCTGAATAATATTTGGAATATTTTTAAGTAATTCTTTATTTCAATCAATCGGAGATGGTTCATCATAAGCTATGACGTATATGCCGGACGTTTGTGACATATACGACATACTTATACAATGGCGTAAAACTAATGTCGGAAGTATTATCGGGAACAATAAATAATGGCTAAATCAAGAATCATTGTATTTTATTTATTTAACAGTTCCTTTAGTTTTTTGATTGGACCGGTTACAAAGCTCAACCAAAATTTTTTCCGGCGGCTTGAGATTTTGCAGTTAACTAAATGAGGTGGCTACTTCAAATTGACTGCGGTTCTCGAAAAAACCGTTATATTAAAAATTGCTTCTCAACAATAACTCCTGGGTTTAACCACATATTTTAGCATAAGTCGAGCGCCATTTAACCGAATTGGTTCAAGAGTATTTTAAACAATCGAAAATTAAATGGCCTTCAAATTCTTCTAGTGTCATTCTTTCATCCGCTGCGGTTTCAAAGATAACGCAAAAGATATTGCAAAAAATTCTATTCTTTTGAGAAAATTTTAATAATTTTTAATAAGAGCTTCATAAAAACGTTTAAAGCATGCGCAGTCATACGTGGTATATTAGCTTAGTTTTTGTTTTGTTTTTTATATTTTGTTTTAAAAAAAGCCTGAACTCATTATCCCCTCTCCTTAAAGACCCTAAGCTCAGGAAGTGACCTAAGACCCCAAATATGTTTGGTGGAAATTCGATATGGGCCATTTAAGCTATGATTGACTTCAAATTTGGTATGCCGTAATATTTTTCTCCATCTCAGGCTATGTTCGAACGTGGGTCATATTGGTCCACTCCTTCCAGCACCTCCCCCACAAAGTGTTAACATTTTTAGAAATATAGATTCTATAATAACTTCTATACCCATTATTTGAATCTTCTGATATTCCACACATATCATTACTTTCTTAGTCGCTATCGCCGAAGTTGTCATGCCCCATTTGTTACATCCCACCAAAAGCTAATTGCTTATAGCGTCAATATCAGTTCATACGAATACTTGAAATTGGGTATAGTGTAATGCTTTTATAGTACCTACAGTTCTGTGAAATATGGGCGTCACTGACACTCCCCTTTTGGTACCTAGCACACCAAAGGTAGTAAAGTTATAAGCTGTTAACTTTGGTGCAAAATAGTCCATTTGTATGGGAGGTACCAAAAGGGGCGTACCAATAGCGCCCAATTTTCATAGGACTCTAGGTAGTATAAAAGCATAACACTGTACAAAATTTCAAGTAAGTGATATTAAAGCTATACGCAATTACATTTTGGTGCAAAAGGGTCCATTTGTGTGGGAGGTACAAAAAGGGGCGTGGCAACTTCGCACATTTTTCTCGAAGTAATAGCGACTAATAAACTAATAATATGTGTGAAATTTCTGAAGATTCGAAAAAGTAGTGTTGACGTTTTTAAAGAATCAATATTTCACCAAAAGTTAACACTTTGTGGGGGAGGTACTAGAAAGAGTGGACCAATATGGCCCATCTTCGAACTTAGCCGGAGATAGAAAAAAATGGTACCGCATACCAGGGCTGTGGAGTCGAGCCAAAACTACTCGACTCCCGGAGTCAAATTTTAAAATTATTCGACTCCGACTCCGGCAGTTAAATAACATAAATTTCTGAAATTATATTTCTACTAAGATGTCAGTTCATGTCATTGAAAATAAGATATAGCTTTGTTAAAAAAAACACAAAAATAGGTATTCTACTGGTATTGAAATAAATAAAATTTTGTTATTTATTAATCGAGGCTTGACCTGCAAGTTGCAACTAATATGACAATTCTTTGAACATGGAATCATGATAAAATTTTCATCAATCACTGCATCTGTTTTAATATACCGCAATTTTTTGAAATTATGTTCGCTTCAGGCAACCATTTTATTCGTTAGTTTTTATACCCTATGGTACAGGAGGTTATAAATTAGGTTTGTGACAGATTTGTAAAAAATACTACAGCTAGACACACCTTAAAATATACCGTTCTACTCAGAAACACTAGCATTCCGTTTGTCCATCTTAAGTTGTCCGTAAAGTATTTGTACCATATTAAATTGTACCAGCAAACAGTAATAACTCTTTCAAACTAGGGAGGAAACCTATTGGAATTGGTGAAAATCGGTTCAGGTCGATATTGCCCCCAGATATAAATGTTTCTTTAGATGTGGCCTTGTAACGCTATGGAAGCTGTTTTCACATTCAATCAGTTGTATACCCTCCACTATGGGCTGAGGGGTACATTCATTTGTCACTCTGTTTGTAACACCTCTGGTATATATATTGATATAGCTCCCTTATATAGGTCGCTCCGAAATACGGATTTTGAGCCATAACTACCACATTTTTAAAGCAATTTAGCAGTAACTTTGCAGTTTGTATTCTATTTTGACAAGAATTCATCAAAGCAAAAATTTTACAAATCGGTTCATATTTTGTGATAGTCACCCTATAGAGGTCGCTCCAAAATATACGTATTAGTCTTAATTAGACTATTAGTCTTGTTGTAGTCCCCGTGTAGATGTAGCTTTCAAAAAGCTAATTTAAGCCATAAAATCCACATTTTTAAGGTAGAGTTTGGCTAAAGAATTTGCGGCCTAAAATGGCAGCGTTCGTTTTTATACCCTACACCACACTGTGGTACAGGGTATTATAACTTTGTGCATTTGTTTGTAACACCCAAAAGGAGAAAAAATAGACCCATCTTTTATTATACCGATAGACTTAGAATCACTTTCTGAGTTGATTTAGCTATGTCCGTCTGTCCGTCAGTCTGTCCGTCTGTCCGTCTGTGCATGTATTCTTGTAATCAAAGTACAGGTCGAACTTATGGTCCGATCTCGACGAAACTTTACACATATCTTTTTTTTGGTCCAAGGACGATCCGTATTGAATTTGGTTAAAATCGGTTCAGATTTAGATATAGCCCCCATATATATGTTAGCCCCGATTTGACATGTAAGCGCTGTAAAAACTGTATTTTATATCCGATCAGTATGAAATTCGGCAGAAAGAGGTTTCTTATTATATGGATGAACACTATTAAATTTGGAAGAAATCGGTTCAGATTTAGATATAGCCCCCATATATACGTTACCACCGATTTGACATGTAAGCGCTGTAAAAACTTTATTTTATATCCGATCAGTATGAAATTCGGCAGAAAGAGGTTTCTTATTATATGGATGAACACTATTAAATTTGGAAGAAATCGGTCCAGATTTAGATATAGCCCCCATATATACGTTACCCCCGATTTGACATGTAAGCGCTGTAAAAACTTTATTTTATATCCGATCAGTATGAAATTCGGCAAAAAGAGGTTTTTTATTATATGGATGAACGCTATTAAATTTGGAAGAAATCGGTTCAGATTTAGATATAGCCCCCGTATATATGTTACCCCCGATTTAACCTGTAAGCGCTGTAAAAACTGTATTTTATATCCGATCAGTGCGAAATTCTGCAGAAAGAGGTTTCTTATTACATGAAGGAATACTGCCAAATTTGGAGAAAATCGGTTCAGATTTAGATATAGCTCCCATATATATTTTACCCCCGATTTGACATCTAAGCGTTGTAGAGACTGTATTTTATTTCCGATCAGTACGAAATTCGACAGAAGGAGGTCTTTTTACATGAGTAAGTATTCAGGGAAGATCGGTTCAGATTTATATTAAAGCTCCATATATATGTTCCTCCTGATTTGGTATCAAACCGCTGTTGTATTTTACTTCCGATCATTAAAATTTTCCAGAAAGATGTTTCTCACTTTAGGAACGAATATTGCTTAAATTAGCGATTATCGTTTCAGAATTAGATAATACGTTTCTACCCATTTACCAATTTGCCAAATTATTATGGCAATGACCCTTATCGCATTGTTAGGGGGGTGTAGGGTATTATATAGTCGGCCCCGCCCGACTTTCTGCCTTTCCTTACTGGTTTTTTTAATAATTTACTTAAACAAAAACGGAACGTTTCATGATTTGCTCCATATCCAAAGATTTTTCCAGTAATAAAATTTAATGCTATCCATGTTGGAGGGTATATAAGATTCGGCATGGCCGAACTTATCGCTTTTACTTGTTTTAATTTAGTAGGGTAGAATTTATTTAACCAAGAACTTAGGAATAGTGTAAAGTTTTGCAAAAATACTTATTATACACGCTGAAAAAAAAATCTCTTCTGTAGTATATTGTCCCAAACATATTCGGCTTGAAACATATATATCTTTAGGGTGCACTCTAAACATATAATATTTAGTACACACAAAAATTATACATATATTTGGGAAGATGTTGTTCTAAACAAATTTAAGTTTACATCCTAATATGTGTTTATTTTGGACTATTTTTGCAGAAACAAATATTCATTTGCATTTAAGTATTCGGAAAATACCTAAATTGTGTTAAATTTCTCAGTTATTAAATTTTTTAAAAAATTTGCTCGTCGTAAATATAATAAATAATAATAATAATATATTAAATAATAATAATTAAAAATTTTTCAGTTATTCAATTTTTTAAAAAATTTTCTCGTCGTAAATATAATAAATAATAATAATTGAAATCATATAATCTTCGATCGAAGTATATACTTGGAGGATTGACAAATAAATTTGGTATCATACCTGGGGGGTTCAAACCAAAAAAACTAGAACTAAAATTCGAAAAATTCAACAAAAGTTACGAACATTTTTTTAAATAAAATATATTTGGAGAAATTCCTAAACAATAATTTTATTTGTATTGAAATACATGTTTTATTTGAGAAATTTAGTTTGCAAATATTATATGTTGTAACATATTAATATACGAGTTCCAAATTTAAATTATTTGCTCAGAAATATATAATATTTAAAAATTTGTGTTCCAAATATATTTTCTTTCGATTCAAACATATCAAAAAAGGCAATTTTGACCAGTGCATAAATACATATATTCAGAGTTTTCCTAAAACTGTTCTACAAAAAAACTTGATAGTTTGCTTAACTTTATATATTTTTGCCATACCTAAATATTTAATTCAAAGCTTCGAATATTTTATCCCTTTTTTTATCAATTTGTTTTCCCAAAATTTTTTGAGTGTAAAAGTTCTATCACATAATTGGTACATTTTGCACAATACATCTCGAAGTCGGAGTCGACCATCATTTTTCGACTCCGGACTCCGACTCCGGGCAAATTTGCCAGACTCCGACTCCACAGCCCTGCCGCATACCACATTTGAAGTCAATCGCTTACTCCTTTCGTAAAGTTATCGTGCGCACCAGCCAGCAGACAGACGAATGGACGGGCGGACGAACTTAAAATAACCCAAAATAAATATCCGCCGAACATACTTGGGGTCTTAGGTCACTTCTTCGATGTGTTACTCTTTTGGTCCGTAGCAAATGATATATATGTATACTAGGGCGGGTCGATTTAAAAATCGCCCATTGCTCAGTGAAAATCGTATTCTAGGGATCAAAATAAGAAACTTTGCCGAAGGAACCATACCTCTAAAACGAATTCTGATGTCCCGGAAAAAATCTCACTTTGACCCATTTAGAGTGCTCCAATCGAGTCCAAATGTATGGAACCCCCAGGGGGTTCCAGGGGGTGTGCCACTGGCATGGGTGGGTTGGGCCTCCAAAGTTAGTGGGGGTCGGTCATACATTTGGACTCGATTGGAGCACTCTAAATGGGTCAAAGTGGGATTTTTCAAAATTTGCCCCTACCCAAAAGTTCGACCCAAATTCCGGGACATCAGAATTCGTTTTAGAGGTATGATTCCTTCGGCAAAGTTTCTTATTTTGATCCCTAGAATACGATTTTCACTGAGCAATGACGACTTTTTTTGCCTCCCCACAAATCGACCCGGCCTAATGTATACCCTCGTATCACTAAAGAATGGGTAAAAAAATAAATAGATTTACGAATATTTTTTGGGGCTGAAGGTGAGGAGATTCCTAAGTCGGTTTACCCGACTGAACTTTCTTACTTGTTTTTTCAAAAAAATCGAAGGATCGAGCCTTTGATATTAAATTTTAAAGAAGTTTTTTCCCTCATCTGATAATAAGAAAGAAATCGGTATATATCCGGTTCTAATATATACCGATACCTATGAAAGGATTAGAAAGAAAATAAAAAACTTCAAAAGCAGACAGAAACTTAATAAATCCATAAAATATTAACAAATTAATATATTTTAATTATTTTTTTTTGTGATTTGTAAGTATTGATATCAGAAACGAAAGTTAATTTTAACATCATTATATTTGTAAAGCTAAATCCCACAATTTCCAAACAAAAGGAGGAAATAAATATTTAATTCCGCAAATTTTAGGAGGAGTAGCATAGCTTTTCATTGATATTAAAGTCTTCAAAATACCTAAAGCGTTTAAGAAGATATGGATAATTTAACAAATAGTGTTTTTGAGAAAAATCCTTGAGATAAGTAACTTTGAAGCTCTGTACCACAAAAACTACAATGAATTTCGAGAAAGTAAAAACGCCAATGTATTCCTACAGATTTGTGCAATCATTGTGCCAAATTTTATTAAAATCAAAAGGGGTAATTTTTAAAATTTCTGTTTTTTTTTATTCATTTGCTTTGAAATTACCCTATAATCATTTTTTTTTAATATTTCAGAAAATTCAGTCAGAATTTATTTTTGGTTTGAGACCATATGTTCCAGTTACTTTCTGTCTATTGCAAAAAAGTAATAGAAACAAATACAAAAATTGGTAGAGAGTTTTAATTGCTTGGTAGAATTTACTGCAGTTTCGATAGACACCACTCTATCATCTTCAGAATTCAGTAGCAATAGTGTATGTCTTTAACTTAAATCAGCTGAAATACTATTTCAGGAAAATTGGCGAAATAAAAAGCAAATTGCTTAATGTCATCCCGGCAAATTGAAACGTTTGATATATTTTAAGATATTTGAGATATTCGTGTCCATCAAATTTTTCGAACTTTTGAATACTTTGGTAATAATTACGTACTGTTCTCCGGTGGTCAACTCAAACAAAATACCAACATCTCCATATAATACTTCCCTTAAGAGGCATATTTCTGGGTGGTTTATTCAACTGAAACATTCTTACTTTACTTTACTTTTAATCCAATATATGACTGAAAATTAACACATACAATTTTATATCGCTCTTTTTTCTTGCAGATTTTCTATGCCTTTTCCAGCTCTATTGGCCTCATGAATGTAATCGATGAATGGGACTTTTTATTGGGCAAACGAAGTAAGCCTCGAGGCGAGACTATCATTGAGAAGGGCGACATAACAAAAAGTACGTAATTGAATTTTGACCCGCTCTCTCCTCAAACTTCTGAGGACTTAGTCAGGAGGCGATGGGTGATGAGATGTGAATATCCTGTTGATATGGTTTTCCCTATTTGTGTGTTTTTTTCTTTGTTGCAGCACATGTTATATTCAATATTGTTACATTGATGGTTTCCATGGGATTGGTCTTTTCGGCAGTTTTACTGATATTTGGCTTGAAGAAGGTATGTCACAATCATGTATATGGGATCATGTTATAACTTAATTAGAAATGTGTTTGTTGGTACATTGGGTCATATTGATTTGTTTGCAAGAAATAGACAACCCAAAGCTTGCTATCATAAAAACATCTATTAATAAGGGGAATTACTAATCGAACTAGTGAAGAACACTTTATTTTGGTAATGACAATGGGACCGTTTCCCAAAATTCCCTTCTTATACATATAATTGGCAAATTTTAACAAATCTGAAATACATATCAAGCTTATATTCACAAACATTTATAAACCGTGTGTACAATTCTGTGAGGATTTACTGGAAGTGGACTGTATTTATTAGTATAGATTCGACGTATCCTCACAAATTGTAATCACCAAAATCCCATATGTAAATAGAATTAAAAACACAAAGGAGCAGATTTTAGTTGGATTCAATATTTGATTTATTGATTAATGTAGATAAAGTGTATAATCCTTTGAACGTAGTTCAAAAGCGCCGTAGAGCGCGAGCTTACCCTATGTGATGTTGCAGCGAAAGTGAAGTTTGTTGACGAAGTAAAAAGATAGCTAACCAACAAGAGAACATTTAACGAAACAGCGAAGTGGAATATAACTTCAAGATGGATGCTCTTAATCCAATTGAGTGAAAGCTCTTTCAGCTAAGTTTCCATTGGGTTAAGAGCTTCCACCAGTACGTAGATACTTACAAACTAAACTTAACTAACAGAAAGACCGTTATATTCGAATAGGCCAATTTATGTAATTAATTCATTCTTCATAATTCATTCGCTTAATCTAAATCGGTTGAACACGGTTCAACATATTCCCGCCTTTGCAGTACTGCAATAGTTATATCTGGCACGCTCCCGAGATAGTCCACCCAAAGACGGTGCTTTGGGCGATCGGCATGTTCGTCGATGTTTGGATGAGACCAGCTTTCAGAATCTTTGAGATTTGGTCATTGGCCAGCAGAATCTCCACATTGACAGGGCTGTGGAAATTAGGGTCAGCCAGGTCGGGAATATGGCTGTAGATTTCCATTAGCCGCTTGTCGGTCGTCCTTTCGGGTAAGGGGGTATTAAGCTGCCGTCGAACACGCCCGGTGATTTGTACTCTCATCGACTTATCATTGTAGGATTGTAAATTTAGTGTACAAAATTCCTTCCCGTCCTTGTGGGTCGTCCGCAATTTGACGCGTTGTACTAGAGATTGCAGGATCACCGTTTGTGTTATACCGGAGTTCAGTAAGAGTCTCGTTGAATCGGTTCCGCCAGGAGCAATAACTCTGGCCAGCGCGGTTGGAAGAAACACGTGTTGCTTTGCTCGGCCACTTAAACGTTCGTTTATGGAATGGTTTCTTGAACTCTCCGTATTGGACCGACTTGAATGGGATGAATTTCGACGTTGTGACGATCGACCGCGATTCACTGATCTGTGTGGGCTTGGTGTTGACTGGCGATTCCGTGCTACTGGACTCATTGGACGAACGGGTGTTACCGAACGACTGCTACTTCGTAGATTCCTTTCACCGTGACGGATTCTTCTCTTTTTTTGCGCATCCATATGGAGTTTAGTGTGGTGATTTTTGTTGCAAACTTCGCATTTGTTCCTGGAGCGACACCATTCACTAGTGTGTCCCAAGCATAGACAATTAAAACAGTAACTCTTCGTAAGAACTACCTTCCGACGTTCCACCACAGTCATGCTTAAGAATTCTCCACAGAGACGAAGGTGATGTCTATTCTGGCAGACTCTGCATTTCGGGGAGCTAGAGAAAATCGTGTATGTTATGGTTGATTATGAAAGTAAAATTAATTGGAATAGTTGGTATGCTTAATCTGAGGCTGGCAAAATACACAATTTTACTAATGGGCGCGTGATCACTCCATTCTGGGTGCGTACTTCGGCCACCCGAACTCGTGAGTCACTGCCCGTATAGACCTGAATTACCCTACCTAATCTCCACTCTGTTGGTGGTAAATTGTCGTCTTTGACAATAACTATATCGTTTTCTTTTAAGTTTTGCTGAGTGGTCTTCCACTTATATCTCTTTTGAAGTTCGGAGATATACTCGTTCTTCCAACGTTTTGCAAATTGGATTTGTAGAAGTTTTAACCTTTGCCAACGGTTGATTACCGAGAGGTCATCTGAGTATTCCTCTGGTGTTGCAACAAGTGGAGACCCTCTCAGCAAATGCCCGGGCGTTAATGCCACCAACTCCGTAGGAGTTTCCGACATGCGAGACATGGGTCTTGAATTGAGAACACTTTCAATTCGAACCAGAAGTGTAGAGAATTCTTCATAAGTGAACTTTAAGCAACCTGCAACCTTTTTCAGATGAGACTTCATACTTTTTACTCCCGCTTCCCACAATCCACCCATGTGGGGTGCCTGGGGGGGAATAAATTGCCAAGAAAACCCGTGTATATTGTACTTATTGACCAAAGATTTTTCCGCGGACCTAAGAAATTTTGCATATTCCTTGGCTAATGCTCGGCTAGCACCGACGAAATTGGTGCCGTTGTCAGAGAACATCTTTACTGGAAGCCCTCTTCTACCTACGAATCTGTCAAATGTTGCTAAGAAGGATTCGGAACATAACGCCGAGCATGCTTCTAAGTGTATGGCGCGAGTAGCTAGGCACACGAATACAGCAGCATAACCTTTTTGTACTTTTGCATTCCTTAATGTGGACGTCTTTAACTCAAAGGGTCCTGCAAAATCTACACCAGTATTGGTGAATGGAAGGGAAAATGTACATCTTTCTGGAGGAAGAGCCGCCATTATTTGATTCCTTATCCTATGCTTGTATATCGTGCACACCTTACAGTTCTTTACGCAGTGTTTTATCGCATTTTTTAATCGTATTACATAAAATTCTTGGCGGATAAATCGCAACATACACTGATGTTCCGCATGCAGCAGAATTTTATGTGAGAAGTCAATTAGTAGTTTACATAATCTGGACTTCTCTGGAATTATTATTGGGTGCCGTTCGTTGTAACTGAGCTTTGAATCAGACAAACGACCGTGGACTCGTAGAAGTCCTTGTTCATCACAGAAAGGATTAAGAGTGAGAAGTCGACTTTTAGGACTTATGGGTGTATGAGACTCTAGACGCTGGCACTCTTGGGGGAAGTACCTATGCTGAGCAATCTTGATCAAGCGATGTTTCACGAACAGCATTTCCTCGGCTTTGATTAAACCGTCAGGAGATGTCGGGGTCGCTTTTCGCTGGCAACTGTGAGCAAACCGAAACATGTAGACGAGGACGCGTAACGCCCTATGGTACGACGAAAATCGGTCTAAAATGTCTTCGGACTCCGTGAGAGTCTGGAAAATGTTTGTCTTCTTCTCCAATGATTGCTCCGGTAACTCGGGTTGCTGTGGCCAGAGTGACATTTCCTTTTTAAGCCAGGATGGCCCATGCCACCACAGAGAATTATCTTTTAACTCAGAAGCGGTACAACCCCGAGTTCCTAAATCCGCTGGATTGTCGTTGGTGGGTACGTGCATCCAGGTTGCATTTCCGACGTGATCAAGAATTGTCGCAACCCGGTTTGCGACGTAAGTTTTCCACAAGTATGGAGGTTTACTGAGCCATGCCAGCGAAATAGTCGAATCGGACCATAAGTAAGTACATGGATTTCCAATATCCATATTGTAACAAGTACTTTTCATGAGGCGCGCCAACAGTACAGCCCCACACAGTTCTAGTCTTGGCAGACTGAGCGTTTTCAGGGGTGCTACTTTACTTTTAGACACTAACAAGTGGCAGGTAAAATCGTTTCCGGACTGAGCTGTTCTTATATATATGTTTGCGCAGTATGCCTTTTCGGAAGCATCACAGAATCCGTGAATTTGAATTTCCTTATTTGAAGAGTATTTAATCCATCGTGGAATCTTTATAAAAGGGATATCGGCAAAACTAGTTTGGAATACGTTCCATTTTTCTAACGAATGTGGCTTGACTTTCTCGTCCCAATCGGTTCCGTCAATCCAAAGTTGCTGCAATAAGATTTTTGCGGATACTATGATGGGCGCCAACCAACCAGCCGGATCGAATAATTTTGCAACTATAGACAAAATTATTCGTTTGGTTATGTGCTCATCCGGAACTTTAATGTCGTAGACATTATAGTAAAAGGAATCCGACATCGCATTCCAACGAATTCCTAGCGTCTTAGTATCACTGGCATCTTCGAACTTAAGGAACTCTTCGTGGAGAAGATCTTCCTGAGAAATATCTTCAATAATTCCAGAATTATTTGCCGTAATTTTCTTTAAAGGGAATCCTGCTGACGTTAACAAATCTCTTAATTGTTGTAGATTGGTTTTGGCTTCCGCGATTGAATGGGCTCCTGACAGGATATCGTCCACATAGATCTGCTGGCGCAACATAGCGGCAGCCGCTGGGTGAGTGATCTTTCCGTCTTCACTAAGTTGTAGTAAGGTCCTGATTGCAAGGTACGGTGCACAGTTCACCCCGAATGTTACGGTTTTCAATGCAAAGTCTTGTACAGGTTCTGATGGTGAGTTTCGAAATAGAATCCGTTGAAATTGGTGGTCGCGTTCATCGACGAGTATTTGCCGATACATTTTTTGGATATCTCCGTTGAAAACGAACTTAAACAAACGCCATCGTAGAATGACATTAGTTAAGTCGTTCTGGAGCGTAGGCCCCGTATAGAGCACATCATTAAGAGAAAACCCACTTGTGGTTTTCTTTGAAGCATTGAAGACGACCCGAACTTTCGTCGATGTTCTTTCAGGTTTTACTACTGCATGATGCGGTAAATAAAACGAACAGTAGGTAGAGCTGTCATGTATTTCTGTTGAGAGAGTTGGAGACATGTGATCCAGCTCAACATACTCCCTCAAAACCTTGGAGTATTCGTTGGCCAGGTCGAAGGAATTTTTCAGCGAATTTTCCATTCTAAAAAACTGACCTAAAGCGGCACGTTTGGAAGAGCCCAAGGAAATCTCCTTCGGAAATTCATCTTTAAAAGGCAACCGTACGACATATCTCCCGTCATCCCGACGCACGGTGGTTTCCTTGAAGAACTTTTCACATTTCATATCAATTTCGGACATCTCACGTTTCTCAGAGATTTCCTCGACCTCCCAGAATTTCCGTAATTCCTCATTAAGAGTTGTATCCGGGTTGCTCACCAAAGTCGCAAATGTTGTGACAGTTCTTGAGGTCAAGGGTCCACTAACGAACCAACCGAACTCGGATTCTTGAGCTAGAAGCCCGCCACATACATTCTTTTGTACCCCAGATTTTAGAATCGATGGGAGTAAATCGCTTCCTATTAGTATGTCTATCTGTGCTGGTTTATAGAACCAAGGGTCAGCCAAATCTAAACTATCCAATCCATTCCATTCCGAGATGGATGGACTTGATGAAGGCATGAGGTGGTTCAGGTTAGAAATCACGATCGCGGTTGTCTTTAAACAGAAGTCGGATTTCCTTGACATTAGAGTTACAGCACATATTTTAGACGCATTCTCAAGTACGGTACCTCCCAGGCCAGAAATCCTCGTGAAGGATTTTCTGGTTGGGATTGCCAATTGTGTAACAATTCTGGCTGAGATAAACGTCTCCTGAGAGCCTTGGTCTATGAATGCACGAAGAGTGAAACGCGTGTCGTTATGTTCTATGTCGATTAACGCAGTCGGGAGTATGGTTCCATGTCCTGATTGGGAGAAGTGAGACTGAATTTGACCGGTCGAAGTAGACGGCGTGGGATGACCTTCCTCTTGCGTGACAAGATGGAAAGCTGTTGGGCTTGCATGTCCGTTCCTGCGAGATTGAGAACTGGCGTGACCAGTTTCGTTCCGCTGGTTTTGAGATCTGGCGTGACCAGATTCCGGGTGTAGCAAGGTGTGATGAGATTGATTGCAGATTTGACATAGCTTGTTACTCTTGCAATCTCTCACTATATGTCCGTAGGACAAACAATTCTCGCAGACGTTATTGTCTGTAATGAACTTGCTTTTCTCCGCCAACCGCATAGACTTGAAATTCTGGCATAACCGTAGAGCATGGTTTTGTCGACAAAGTTTGCATGGTCTATACGTAGTATCAGACTTGACATGAAAACTTTGTGATCTCTGGGATGTAGAATTTGTACTGGACGATGGCTTACGTATGTCGGAAATGGACTCTAACATATCTAGCCTGTTTGTAATGAATTCATTCAATCTGTCCCAAGATGGCATTTCCTTATGGTTATCAATGGAATTCTCCCAAGCCGTAAGTGTTTCTTCAGGCAATTTGGAAGAAACCCAAAACACGAGAATGGGGTCCCACGATAGAACCGATATACTATAGGATCTCAGTACAGCTAAACAGTTTGTTACAGTGTACTGGAGATTTCGCAATGATTTACTTCGTTCAGAAGAAACTGCTTCAAGCTCGAAAATTTTTCTTAATTGATGATTGATTAGTATTCTCCTATTCTCATACCTTTCCTTTAGAGCGTCCCATGCCAATTCGTAGTTTGCGTCCGTCAATGCAAATCTCTTTATAATTTGATTGGCTTCACCCCTAGTTTTTGCTCTAAGATGGAATAGTTTCTGAGCTGGAGACAACTTTGGATGATTACCATAAATGGCAGAGAACATATCTCTGAAGCTTGGCCATTTATCGTAACCCCCGCTGAAAAGTTCGGTATCGCAAGGGGGGACTTTCAAAGAATATGAACAATCTTCCGTGGTGCTAACTCTTGGCAATTCCACTGCTTCGGCTTTCACAAGTTTTTGTCTTTCAATATGAAGCAGATCTAATATGGATGCCTTGCATTCCTTGTACGATCTGCAGTGCGTGCCAAACTTGGAATGTGTCGACTCTTGCACTTGAGCCGTATTAGCCGGATCATCAGAGGTCATTACAGTTTCATAGACTTGAAGCAGTTGTCGCCAACATCGCTCCAAGTCTTCCAACTCTACTTCCAGACTGGAAACTGTATGATCCTGAATTGGGATCCCGGCAAAGGACTCACAGAATGTGGCCACCTGATTCGAAAAAAAATCAAATTTTTTGGAACTCATCTTGAAAATAGCGTTCTTTGAATGTAATAGGAACTAATCTGCTCAGATAGTATTACTTGTACGTTTACGTACGGAAAAAATTATTCTCAATAATTTTGTGTACGAAACGAAATTTCAGTATTACTAACCGTGGATTCGAGCCTTTTTTTGGTTATGCTTGTGAAAGCGAAAAGTACCAACTTTGCTAGATCCGAAAATTACCACCAAATTTAATATTCTCAATTTCCTTTTTCATAGAAATTGTAGCTATAAACCTGGTATTACAATGTTTAGTAATATGTACTATCTTTAGATTTGTTTTGTCTATTTCCTTCTTTACTAATGAAGCTAACAAAGAGAAATAATTCAACTTCTTTAGGAACAACCACGATTTCTGGAAGAGCGGGAACGGGATTCCGATTAAAATAGCAATTACAGAAATCTTCCTTCTATTCGAAGTCTCTGTTATGTGACTTTCGAAAGCTACCACTTTCCCCAAGAAAATTTCGATTAACAACTGTGGTTGGATTCTGATTGGCTGTGGTGGCCCAAGAAAGCGTTGATTCGCCCGTTTACAAAATGTATTCTGTTAATAGTAATAACAGGCAAATGTCTGTTATCTGAAAGTTTTGTTGGTATTTAAAAGTCGGCACTTTGCCGAAGAAAACGTTCTGAAAAGGTCTTGAAAACACAAAGCGAACCAATCAACTCCTTCAGAGATTTGTTATGCACTATGGACTCCAGAGTGACACAGTGATATGATGTTAAAGAAACGAATCGGAAATGGCCAATTATTTTGCAACTTTGTCATTAGTATAAGTTGTAAGTAGCATCAGAGTCGCTACAACGACATCAAAGATCCAAAAACGATTGTCCAAAACGATAGCCAGATTCCTCAGATCGCCGTTTTTGGTGTGTTTAAATCGAAAGGAGATATATTCAGAATAGATATTTTACAGTATCCCCTATTTTAGGATAATAAAATTCTAATTGAAATCAAGAAAACTTTTTTCAGACGCGCAATTTATTAGATTGCAACAAATGTACTTGCGAACTAGATTTTGCTCAGAATTATTTCGTTCCACACGCACAGAATTATGGCACTTGAACGAAACTCATACGTATGTATGCATGTGTTGTCTAAAATCAGCTTTCATATCATTTCTGTTAAGATACACTTTCAATTGATGTGACTTGCCTTTTACCCCAATTATTCCGAGATATTCCACGAGTTATCAGATTTTTTTTTTGTTGACGTAATAATTGAACCAGTTTTCGGAATTGTGAATCCCGGTATTTATTATGTGCCAAATATTAACCCAATTCATAGAAACGTATAAAGCTCAATATGTATGACGTATTATATGTATATCTCCATAAACGAAGTGAAATAAATATAGTATATTTTTGTTGTAGCGATATCAGTTTCCATTTTCCTCAGAACATTAACGACAAAGGAACTGTTCTCAATCTTCTGTTAAATTGTGATGATGTTTTATTCGAATTGAGGCCGAGACAAGTTGTAAATCGTGAATAAAATATTATTAGATGATTTGTGTTTCAAGATCTTATTTAACCAGGAAAAACGCACTTAATTCAACGGCTTGGTAGTTTTTCATTCAAATTTAACAAATTGTCAAAACGATTAAAAAACCAAAACCACAACATTTCCTTGTATTTTTTCTTGTAAAAGTCGACTATACAGAATTTCTGTCAATGATTTGAATATCTCTGTTCAATAGTACCGTGGGAAGTCGCCCTTTTTGAGATATTTGAGTTGGAAGAGATTATATTTGGGAAACAAATTTTTAACTATTACAAATTTTTTACCACATGAATTTTATATGCAATCAATCAGTTTATTTACAGCGCATGCCTTATAACAAATATATTTTAAAAAAATTTTATACACTTATTGTTTAAGAATTTCTCCAAGTACATTTTATTCCAAATTAGATTTCATTTTCTTTTTCATATGTGTAATTAGAAGGGTTTTTCTTTCTTTCTTTAATTTCCAGGTATTCCAAGTTATAATTTGTCGTCAATCCGTCCAGTAATTTTTTATGATGCGAGACTATGCGATTTTGATTACAAAGGAATGTTAGGACATTTCCCAATTTATTAAGAAAAACTTTCTTGAAAAACTTAAATGAATTCTTACAATTATGATACCGATATATCTTTTGAATAGAAATGAATATTTCTTTAGAACACGTTCCTAGGCATAGATCTTATCTCTGGAGCATACACTCAATTATATGTCCCAGCGGAATAAGTTTGAGACAATGGATTACAGAGTTTTCTCTTCAGCGTGTAGTCTTCTTCCTTTTTTTCAAATATTAATTGATTCGGATTTGCATGGGTCGAGAAAAAATACCAAACTATTACCCACTTTTGATTATGTGCAAATTGGCGCTTTTGCACAAATTCAGCGTTTTTTTCACGCTTTGTTAGTCGTAAGTAAAATGAAAGCACATACACACTCACCACAAATAACAGCAGAACTCGCTACTCGTTACCATTCCAGCCTACCTGACTTGTATGAACCCCTTCTCCCTTCAACAACAAGGCAGCTCTCACAGACTTTGACTTTGATTTTTGCGTGGTGGGTGTTTTGGTGTTGGGTGATTGAGGTCTGCAACTTCTTTTTCTTCTTATTTGGCTTTCGTTTTTCAACTTTATCTTCTCATTGGCTTTGTTTTTCGCACGGACTCTCTATTACACATTTACATTTTCGTGAGTTACGAACGAATAGAAATGATTTTCAAACGCGAAAAAAATAGTCTTCTAGAGTCTTTTTTGAACTTTTCTTAATGTGATAATTACAAAAAAAATCTGGAAAATCGGTCGTAAAATACGCCAAAAAATCACTCGCCCAAAATAAAAGTTATATTCGTTCGATAGACTACTCGCTACTTGACGGACCTTCTTTATAACTTTATTTTCTTTCGTTTTTTTCCACTTTATGTCGGCTAATTCTTTCTGTATTTCTTTTGGCGCACTCACAGTTTCTTTTTTTTTTTTTTTTTTTTTTCTTCTCACTTCTCTCCTTTATTTCTTTGCATTCCGACAAAGTGACGACTAGAACAATTGATCGAAGATGAACACGAACAAATTTAAGGCAAACAATAAGTATTTTGACAACTCATAAATCAATGTAAATGACAAGGTTAACGCATGGTCGTATAAAGAATATGGGTAATACCGTATTATTTCCTCTTCGTGTGGATGTCAGACAAAAAAAAATTTCATTAAGAGACCTTAGCCCTTTGTCGCAAACTTCACTACTCTATTTTTTTTTTCGAGACACTGGCGAGGTTTTATCCAATTGTCGTTATTGTTCACTTTTAATTTTATTTGCATATATTTCATATATTTTTGCATTACTTCTTTCGACCGGGATGTAATATAGATGTGCGTTCCGCGCGGGTTGACGTCCCGTTCCAAATGATTCTTTACGTGCAGAAATAGAAATGCATGCGCACCGAAGAGAGTAAAAGGGCGGCTGCTGCCGCGCACAAGTAAGAACAGAGATGAGCGAGTGGATGATGTGTGTTGGGTGCTTTGTGCTCAGCCAAACATGTGTGATGATGGATGCTTTTATGTAGTTCGACTAGGCAGAAAATGACTACTATGTACGAGCCGCGCGCGTACGATTTCATGGAACACTATAAGTAAGGCTTAGTGTGGTGTGATTACTCGAAGTATTACCTAGATTGTGATTAATTCCGTGGGCAAAGACAGTAGGCACAAGCTCACTATGCATGTGCCGAACACGAGTATGTTCAACAGCGCAGACTGTGATGCTGCCGTGTGTTCGACACGTGAGCAGCGAGGAGTACGTGCAAGTGAATAACAAGAGCTCTGCGTAAGAGACTTTAAATTAAGAATTAGGCGAGTGCAGATGAGCTGCACCGGCTGAATGTAGTGTGTATTAGTGGGTTTTAAAGTACTCTATCAATAGAGTAGGCAGATGCTGTGTAAGTACGCATCAATTACAAAAGAGACTTACTAGCATATATCTCTTCGAAAGAGAGTTGTCTGCTCTTCGAATCACTAGGTAAAGTTTAAAAAAACTGTAGAGCAGAGATGTAGCTATCTTACAATTGGTTGCCGTTTTAGATTTACGCACTGTAAGAGTATACTCTGTAGTCTTTTTCTTTGATACTCTTAACTTTTTCTTAGTTTGTCAGTGCACTTAATCATTTAGCTTTAAAGTTTCCCCAAACACTGCATGTGAGATCAAGCAAAGGGCTTATGTCAATTCTCCAAATTCCCTCTTTACAAGATCTGAACTGTAACAATCTATTATCTCCACCCGTAATTTTAAATTTATGAGCTATTTAAGGAAAGTAATACTCTCTTACGAGTATATCTCTTTTGGTGGCAATAACCTCAACATATTTAAATACATAAATTGTGTAATGTATGTACGTCTTTATACGCACTTATTATTTTTGAAAAAAGATGCAACTAACTTTAACATTGGGTATTCTCTAACCTATGAGAAGATAATTTAATCTCGAATTGTGTATTTACACGATGCCAGAATAGTACATATATATACGCGCGTACTTTAAACGAGATATATACATACGTATATATGTATGTATATAGCCAACTCTTCCAAACAAACCACTTTCAAATCAAACATTAACATACCTTTGGTTGTTCATTTTCGTATTTGCGTATGTATACTTATGGATGAAAATCTCGTGAAGCTTTGTTTTCCTTCTGGGCAATATCTATGTAGTTCTTAACTCCTTGTGAAGGCTCGATGGACCATGTACAATTCTGTGAGGATTTACTGGAAGTGGACTGTATTTATTAGTATAGATTCGACGTATCCTCACAAATTGTAATCACCAAAATCCCATATGTAAATAGAATTAAAAACACAAAGGAGCAGATTTTAGTTGGATTCAATATTTGATTTATTGATTAATGTAGATAAAGTGTATAATCCTTTGAACGTAGTTCAAAAGCGCCGTAGAGCGCGAGCTTACCCTATGTGATGTTGCAGCGAAAGTGAAGTTTGTTGACGAAGTAAAAAGATAGCTAACCAACAAGAGAACATTTAACGAAACAGCGAAGTGGAATATAACTTCAAGATGGATGCTCTTAATCCAATTGAGTGAAAGCTCTTTCAGCTAAGTTTCCATTGGGTTAAGAGCTTCCACCAGTACGTAGATACTTACAAACTAAACTTAACTAACAGAAAGACCGTTATATTCGAATAGGCCAATTTATGTAATTAATTCATTCTTCATAATTCATTCGCTTAATCTAAATCGGTTGAACACGGTTCAACACCGTGTTTAATTCGGCTAACCCGAACCATCGAATATACCTTTCAACAAGGCTAGGATTCTAAAGTATTATGATATACAAAATATTAAATTTAGGACCAATGTCTTTAATTTCTGATTTAACTTACTTTGACCGATTTTCGATCCCAAGAGAGATGCAGTTTAAGAAGAATTATTATTTCAGCTTGACGCTACAGGTATCTGGTAGTCTATGAGCTACATCATGACTGAGTTCCATACAATGTACTCCGAAGCCAACCTTATCATCAAGCTTCGAACCATCAGCGTAGAAGTGGAAATTAAATTTGTTTCCTGGTGTTCTGACAACTCATTCCTCTCTGGCATGTGGTCCTAATTCGTATACCACCACATTGTTAGCCAGTTCAATAGTAATACCCTCTGTTGGTTGGCCAAATTATCTCACCACAATATCAATGGGCAGTATATGGGGTGGCACTTGTACACTGATAGGAAAGCCGTGCGTCACCACGACGAATAAAATTATAGTTTGTGCTTAAATGTACTGTTCTATATGCGTTCTGATTACCTTAGTTAAATAATTTGTTGTAAAAGTCGAATATAGGTGATGAATGGAGTTCGTCGTGGTGATGAATGGGATTCGTCGTGAGGTTAATTGGAATTCGTCGTGGTGATGAATGGAATACGCCGTGATATAAATTGGAATTCGTCGTGGTGATGAATTGAATACGCCGTGATGTAAATTGGAATTCGTCGTGGTGATGAATTGAATACGTCGTGGTGGTGGATGGAATTCGTCGTGGTGATGAATGGGATTCGTCTGTTGCCAAATTCATTACTTGATGAGATTATTTTTTATTTAAAATATCAGAAGTTATGAACACTTCTCGTTCGTTTGCTTTAAACCTTTCCTGATAAGGACTGCGTTTCGAACCAAATAATCACAACTCAACCTGGCAAAACAGTCAAGTAATTTTATTTTCCATTCCATAGTCGGGGGCATGAATTCGTCATGGTGGTGAATGGAGTTCGTCGTGCTGATGAATGGAGTTCGTTGTGGCAATGAGCTCGTTTCATCGTAGAGATGAAATGTGATCATCCTGAGGACGAAAGTTATTGGAAACAAAGATTCGTCATGGTGACAAACAAATTAATCAAGAGGATTATTCCGTACGTTAGCTGAATATTGACGAAAAAATAATCGTGATGATGTATATATTCGTCGTCATGACGAAGCTTTTTCTATCAGTGTAGCGTCTCAGTCGCAGTAGTCATAAACGCCCCGCTTGTGCATAGGCGGACAGTTCTCTAAACCTTTGATAACACTATGCAACAAATGAACACTTTTTGAAAACTACACGGACATGACAGTATGTATATGTTCGATTCTACTACCAAAGGGTAGTATAACCCTATACTCGATTTGGCGAAATTGGTGACCAATTTTTTAATGGGCATCCAAAGATTCTGAAAATCAATGGGCCCCTCGAAAAATCATCATCATCACCAGCTTTTGTGTAACAACTAATTCAGACTTGAATGTTTACTTTACGGTACTTTTTTTTGAAACAGTGAAGGAAAACAATATTTTTTTTTTCACTTTTTTCAGTATAACTTTCATGGTCTTTTCATCATTGTAGCCAACCTAAATCTTAACTACATTTGTGAACATATCAATACAATCTGAACGTGTCTAGGGACCCTAAATAGCTCAAAAAACCACATTGTACCCCAAAAATTTTAATGTAATATATAACATTGCACTAATAAATCTGTCAATTTGTGTGGGAGGTACCGGAAGGATTTTTTCCAAATACACCTATTTTTCGGTAAACAGTAGATTCTTAAATAAATTGCATTGTGCCGAACTATAAGCATTTATGTGCACTGGTATATTAAAGTTACGAGCTATGTAATGTTAGTATGATTTGGTCATTTTTTGTGGGAGGTACAAAAGGGGGCGGGGTAGTAACACCCACTTTTTACAGGACTATAGGCACTATAACAGCATTACACTGTACAAAATTTCAAGTATTTGTATACACTGGTATTAAAGTTACAAGCCGTTTACTTTTGGTACGAAACGGTCCATTTATGTGGGAGGTACCAAAAAGGGGCTGTACAATAATGCCCATTTTTTACCGGACTATAGGCGCTACAAAAACATTATACTGTAGAAAATTCCAAGCATTTTTATGCACTTGTATTATAGTTATAAGCAGTTAAATTTTGATGCAAAATGGTCCATTTGTGTGGGAGATACCAAAAGGGGCATGTCAAGATTCGAACAAGTAGTATAGAAGTTATTAAAGAATCAATATTTCACTAAATTTTAACCCTTTGTGTGGGAGGTACCAGAAGGAGTAGACCAATATGGCACATCTTCGAACTCATCCGGAGATAGATAAAAATATTACCACATACCAAATTTGAAGTCAATCGGATACTCCTTTCGAGAGTTATCGTGCGCACCAGCCAGCAGACAGACAGACAGATATACGGACGGACATTGCTCATTCGACTTAAAATGACCCAAAACGAATATCCGCCGAACATACATGGGGTCTTAGGTCACTCCTTCGATGTGTTACACTTTTTTCCGTAGCAAATGATATATACCCTCGTGTCACTAAAGTGAGGGTATAAAAATCATCTTCAATCTGATGAATTCCTACCTTGGTTTGATGAAACATTTCTTTGTTTTTCAACCTACAACGCTTTTCATTGGTTTGATGTTGTAGTGTGTACTATATGTGGACATGGTATTTCACTAGCTTATTTGTGGATTATTTAAGACGTAGTTAAGAAGTACAAACTTTGTCAACCATGTAAACTATTAATTCTTGTTCTTCCGCGCTTTTTGCGCAGTCATCGCATTGCATCTAAGATCTCACGATTTCATCATCATTTCATGTATATTATTAGAATTTGTTAAATAAAGTGTTTATTATATTAAACATTATATAGCCGGTTTATTCATTCATTAAACTAACCACGAACGGCTATAGTGGTGACCCCGACGTGATCGTAATACACACATGAGATGAACGAAGACACAGGCACCGAGAAGACAAGCACATCCGTGGGAGCAGGCCAGGCTCCGGACACTGCTGGACAAGGAGTGGCGACTTCCCCGATGTACGGAAATTTTGTAAGCAGAGTTTCAGTGAAAGTACCTCCGTTTTGGTCTGATCACCCTGAAATCTGGTTCGCACAAATAGAGGCTCAGTTCGTCGTTTCAGGCATTGTGGCTGACGAAACGAAATACAGCACCGTCATAGCAGCGATTGAATCACAGGTGTTGGTGCAGATTTCGGACGCTGTCCTCAAGCCGCCTGCAACAGGAAAATACGAATTTTTGAAAAAATGCATCATCGAACGCTTCTGTGAAAGCGAACAGAAGAAAATACAGAAATTGCTGTCCGACATGCACCTTGGCGACAGGCGACCTACACAATTATTGAACGAGCTCCGTAGTCTTGCGAAGGATAGGGTAAGTGATGACTTCCTGGCATCATTGTGGCTTCATTCTCCAAGCCTCCAACGCGGAGCTGTCCGAATTGGCGAAACTGGCGGATAAGATTTTGGAGGTGAGTGATTATCGACAACTCGCCGCTGTGTCCACATCCACGACACCTAACGAAGCCAACTTATTGCAAAGAATTGTGGTTTTGGAAGAACGTTTGGAGAAATTAGGCCGCTCTCGTTCATCCAGTCGCTCATCGAATCGTAAGAAGAGCCAACGTAGTGCTACACCATCTTCGGAGAAATTTTGTTGGTACCACTGGAAGTTCGGCGAGGCCGCTACAAAGTGCCGCCAGCCTTGCGAATTCCATTCAAAGCCAAAAAACTAGTTACCGTGGCTAGTGCATTGTCCAGCGCACCACGCCGAATTACAGTGGCACGTCTTACATTGCTGGACATCGATACAAAGGTGAAGTTCTTGATCGATACGGGGGCTGACGTTTCCGTTTTGCCACCGCGTTCATGTGACAGAAACGTCACATCGAATTCAGTAACATTATTTGCAGCTAATGGCACCCGTATTAAAACATATGGCGAACGTCGTCTCAAGTTATCTCTTTCATTAAGAAGAGTCTTCGAATGGAATTTTCTCGTGGCAGATGTTTCAACTGCCATAATAGGTTCTGATTTTCTCAAGCACTTCGATTTACTTGTGGATATTAAGCAGAATCGTCTCGTCGATCGCAGGACTTTGCTGCACGCTAAGGGTGACACAGTATATTCATGTGCACCCGTCATATCAACATTCAATGCCGACAACATATTTTCACGACTGCTATTTGAGTATAAAGACATCACCGTGTTAAGCAGCAACCGAGATCGAGAGTCATTGCAGACGGACGTTACACACCACATCGTTACGGGTGGCCCAGCGGTGTCTGCCCGACCACGAAGGCTGCCACCTGAGAAATTCGCTGCTGCCAAAAAAGAGTTTGAGTTTTTGGTGGAGCAAGGTATTTGCAAGCCATCCAAAAGTAATTGGGCAAGCCCCCTTCATATGGTAAAAAAGACGAACGGGGAGTGGCGGCCGTGCGGTGATTACCGTGCGCTTAATGCGCAAACTTTACCAGATCGCTACCCTATTCCATTTTTGCATGATTGTACTCACATGCTCCATGGCAAGTGTATATTTTCTGTGCTAGATTTGCAAAAGGCGTACCACCAAATACCCATAGAACCCTCCGACATACCTAAGACGGCGATAACAACACCATTTGGGTTGTTCGAGTTCAACTACATGACATTTGGATTGCGGAATGCTGCACAAACTTTTCAGCGCCACATCAATTCTGTTTTGCACGGCATCGATTTTACATTCGCTTATATCGATGACATTCTCATTGCATCATCTAGTGCGGGCGAGCACGAGAAACACCTGAGGATTGTTTTCGATCGGCTACGTAAATCTGGTTTGGCAGTAAACGGCAGCAAATGTGTTTTGGGCAAGTCCGAAGTTAAATTTTTGGGACACACTATAACACAGAACGGCATTAAACCACTAGAAGAGAAAGTGACAGCAATACGTGATTATCCCAAACCTAAAGTGGCTAAAGAACTTAAGCGGTTTCTGGGGATGATTAATTTTTACCGCTCCTTTCTCAGGAATGCAACGCGCAATCAAGGAAAATTGCAGGCTCTCATTTCGGGCAACGTCAAAAACGACACGACGCCAGTTGTTTGGGACGATGAAGCCACAAACGCATTTGAGGCCTGTAAGGAGGAATTAGCAAACGCCACCATGCTTTGTCACCTGTCGCCCAACGCAAAATTGTATTTGTATACAGAAGCCTCTAGTGAAGCTGTTGGCGCAGTTTTACACCAGACTGTAAATGATAAGGTCCAACCATTGGGATTTTATTCCAAGAAGTTAACAGCCGCACAAGCAAAGTACAGTACATACGATCGGGAGCTGTTGGCCATTTATCAGTCAATAGACCATTTCCGGCACTTGTTAGAGGGCAGACAATTCACGATATTGACCGACCACAAACCGTTGGTATATGCTTTCGCCCAGAAAGGCGACAAGACACCACCAAGGAGAGCGCGCCAACTGGACTTTATTAGTCAGTTTTCGACCGACATACGACACTTGCGGGGAGATGAAAATGGCGTTGCCGTTTTTTGTCCCGAATAAGTTCGATAGACAGCCCGGATTTTGAGGCCTTGGCGAGAGAGCAAGGTCGCGATTCGGAATTGGAGCAAATTATAGAAACCGATAGTTCAACGCTAAAACTGAAAAAGGTTGCTGTTCCGAATTCGACCGAGACGCTGTATTGCGATACCACTAACGACAAAATTCGACCGTTCGTACCACGAACTTTTCGTCGTCAGGTAATTGCGAAACTACATGACCTGTCCCACCCTGGACGAAAGGGAACGCAACGAATAGTTGGAGAAATGTATGTATGGCCTGGTATGATGAAGGATATAGCATGTTTCGTCAGAGAATGCATACCGTGTCAGCGAAGCAAAATTTGTAGACACACGAAAACACCTATTGGAAACTATGAGCCAGTCGAGGCCCGTTTTGATCATATCAACGTGGATATTATTGGACCACTTCCAGTCTCCAAGAACCAACGGTATTGCCTCACGATCATTGACAGATTCACGCGATTTCCAGTGGCCATACCAATTGCTGACATAACTGCAGAGACTGTTGCCAGCTCTCTGATCGAGGGATGGATATCTTTGTTCGGCATACCTCTTCGTATATCCACCGACTTGGGACGACAATTTATATCATCCGTTTTTTCCGAATTAACAAATATTTTGGGAGTACAGCATCTGAAGACCACTGCTTATCATCCGCAAGCCAATGGCATGATCGAGCGATTCCACCGCACGTTGAAGGCTGCCATCAAGTGCTACAACACAGACGACTGGACGGCAGCGTTGCCATTGGTTATGCTTGGCCTACGCACTACGGTGAAAGAGGACATAAATGCGAGCCCAGCGGAGATGTTGTTTGGTTCCCAACTACGAATTCCTGGGGAATTTGTACATGCGGGTAAAGTCAAAGCTAGCGAATCCGACTTCATTAAAAACCTTCGTAGGCAGATGTCATCGTTGCGTCAGTATTCAACTTCACATTAAACATTATATAGCCGGTTTATTCATTCATTAAACTAACCACGAACGGCTATAATGTAAAACGTTTCATCAATAGTTCTTCGAAAAATTACACTGATTCAATGAATATTTGACATCAGTTTGAAGTACATATTACATTAATTTAACTTCCAATTTTCTTTGAATTGAAGTAAATAATTCCTTCTTTTCATTAAAAACGTACTTCAAGTAATGTTATATTTACATCAATTGGAAGCAAAATGTACATCGAAAATATGAAATACTTCATTGGCTTGATGCACTTTTTACATTATATTAAAGTCAAAATTTCATTGAACTGTAGCAAACTACTATAAATTATTATATTATTATCAATCATATGCATATACATAATTCAATGTTTCAAACAAAAAAGCATTTTTGGGACGAAAGGCAGAACAAAGTTAGCATATTTCGGCACAAAAGAAACACCATTAATTTTCCGAAAGACGTTCGTTGTCGCAAACAATCACTTTAACATTGAATCGTTGAAAAATTCTTCATGTACAGCCACCACCATTCGTGTCGCTGAAGCAGTGCAATTCGAAAGCTGCTCAAAGTCACTGCTAAATCCATGCCACAACATGTCAGGCCGACTGCAGAGAGACAGAGAATATGTCATGTGTTGAAGTGGGAAAGCAGATTGACAGTGTCTGTTTTTTCTCTTTTTTATTGCATTTGTGTTCTGACGAAGCAAAACTAAGCTGGAAACGCATCACAACGCGCTCTTTCTGAAATTATCGCTTTCGGTTTGACTTTCTAATGAGGAAAAAATCGCAGAAAACACTTTTCAGCCGCTGTATGCTCACGCAATAAAATTGCTTTTGACTTTGGATCTGCCGTCAGCCTTAGAATTTGCGTAGAAAAAAATCTGCATGTACAGCAGCCCAGTAGGGAATGTCTTATAAGGCGTTCACACCAACCCGTTTTGGCTCATTTGTTTTGGGAAAACATCTCACCGTTCACACATGTTGCCTGCTTAATTATGACATTTATTATGTTTTCAAATGGCATATGTCAACTTATTGTGTACAAAAAACTTTTACTGAAAATATAAAAAAGAAACATGGAAAGTACCAAAAAAGCATTTTTAAATTATTTGGTGCTCACAAATCAATGCACAACGAGAATTGAATTCATTTCAATTGTTGCTTCCATTTTTATTGTTGACAAAATTTGAAATGTATATGTTCAGTGTGCGACAGAGTGACAACTTAAGGGGGTTCACATACTTCAACATGCAGTTTTGGGACGTGTTATTGAGAAAAACATGCCGATTGAGACGGTTTCAATTGACATTTCTATAAGGGGAAAGCAACTCGTTTTGGCTCGAAAACATCTCAATGAGCCAAAACGGGTTAGTGTGAACGCCTTATTAAAGACATCTCTGAAGCGGGTGCAACACCCCTTATAAATCATTGAAGATGCTTAGAGGACAGGCAAGGAGAAAGGAACGCAAGACACTGTCTTGTAGCAAATCATTGCCGATCAATTAATTGACACTGTCTTGCAGCAAATCATTGACGATAAATTAATGGAAAATGTCTCGCATCAGATGTACAAGAAAATATTAAAAAAAATATATATATATTTTTTCAGGCTGATGCCAATGTTTAATGTTATAGTAAACTATTTGTCTCTTCTAATTCTCATACGTCAATTTGATTTTGTAATTGATTATACTTTGGAAATGTCTTGATCTGTCATCAAAGGCCAAAAGGCCTACTGGGTTTTTTATACTCATTCAACCACCATACCCATTTGTGTGGCTGTGTGATTTATAACCGTTTGGTTTCGGGTGTCAAAGCAAACATGAACATGAACATACGGAATACACATTTGGTACACAACACAATCAAAGTAGACAATTTATGTGATGAAAGATTGATGTAAGAAATTTCATTGTTTTGATGTAGTACACAATTTTAATAAAATTGGCCGTCATCAAATTGAAGAAGGTATTCACAAAATCAATGGAATAATTACATCAATCCAATGAAAAACAATTGAAGAAACTTTTTCATTATTTTGATGTACCATTTTATTTTCAGTGTGGAAGATTGTAGGACAGAGGCCCCAACGCAACCCTACAGCGTTCCTGCAGGAATATAATACTACGCTGGCTTTCCTTACACGTTCCAGTACATTGTCTGAATGACAATTTCCTATCTAGAATTATTCCTACATATTTTTTCACTTTCAGAAAAGACCAGCTCTCTTCTGATCCACATGATCTGCTTCTCTTTACTTCCTAGTACAGGGAACCAATTCTGTCTTGTTTGTGTTAACACCTAATACGATTCTTCTGGTCCATCTAGGTAATTGATTCAAAGCCACGTGTAGGATGAGTCTGAGGACTTCGAAGAATTTGACAGTTACTGCGATTACCACGTCATCTGCAGAAATAAGTTGCATAAGTTGAAATTTTCCTGTTCACAAACCTTGTTGGGGCTGAAGACACAAGACTTATGTTTAGAGACTTTTATTGAGCAGGCTTTAAATTAATATAATCAAGCTAGAGTTCACCCTTAGATGTTACAGCGCCTCAATTACCGCATCTGAGTGAATGTTGTTAAAAGCCCCCTATATGTCAAGAAAGGCCACCATAGTGAATTACTTGTAATGTAAGTACGATTCGATATTGTCCACAAGTTCGTGCAGCACAGATACTTCCCTTTGTGGTATGCATGCTAGTTACCCGATAGGAGTTTTGCAACCAGGTTTTCTCTAATGAAAGAATTTAAAGGTCTTTCTGGGTGGGTGTGAACAAAACTTTGGTGTCCATCCATCGATTGAGGATATATATGAGAGTCTGATACAGCCTTCATAAATTCTCTCCAGCCCGGGGATAATGTACTTCAACGTTTTCTCCATTTCTGCTGGACTAATGCCGTCTGGTCTAGGTGATTTAAAAGGCTCAATGCTGTTAATCACCCAGCTGATTTTGGATTTCTTCGCTTGCATTCCTCTCGCTCTCTTTTTGGTCCCGATGTTCCTCGAGTTCTGTTGTTGTTGTTTTAGCAGTATAGGTGTTTTGTTGTTCATTAGCTTTTGTTTGATTCGCCTTGTATTGTGAGTTCTGCTATATTGGTTTCCTGGCCAAGAAAGGTGGCTGTTTCCAAAGAGACCTGGGGAGAAGTTGAGTAGGTTTGACAAGGCAGTAGAACAGGTGTGGGAGTCGTGTGGTCCCTGGTTGCATGCGGGACATGTACTCGACCTGTTACCATCAATTATTATTTCCTGTATATTCTATAAACGGCAGAGTCATAGGGTCATAACAAATTGTTTCCATCTAGATCTATATAAATCTAGCACTTTGATCTGATGCCAACTTTGACCTTGCCAACGGTCGACCTTTCCGTCTACTGCTTTGCAGATTCCATTCTATTGATTTTTTTTGATATCTCCGTCAGGTTTTCTTAGCTTGAACCTGATCCACCTCCATTTTCTTCTTAGAATCTCCTCCTTGATCGGGGTTTCGTTAGTTATTTGTCATAAATTGGTGTTTGAGATTGTGGCTGGTCAGACTATTTTTAATATTCTGCGCAGAAAGCGGTTGGTAAATAATTGAACTGCGTTTATATATTTGGTTGCTGCGTTCCATGATTGTCATCAATCCTTGCGAAATACGAATTGCGGCGGCTACACAAGCCTGATCTCAATTGGGCCAAAACTACATTTTATAAAAAAAAAATGATTTTTTCGGAATATCTTGTAAGATGTCTTTAAAACCGCTGATGGGTTGAAGAAATTAAACAGGGTGGTCCTCATTAAACGCACGATATTAATTGTAAACAACAAGTTTTCAGACAATTATCTTAATATTTTTTATTATGATGGAAGGATCTATGACAATTATGTGTGAAACAAAGTATCGGCCAAATGCTCGCCACTCGCCATGACTCGCAATTAATATCGTGCATTATGGTTGGACCACCCTTTATTAGAAGAATATGATGTCTACTTAAATTATGGTTATTAAAAGCTTTCCTGAACCAATTACTATAAATGGTTTTCCAGTTAAGCTAAAATATAGGGTTGAACCTCAATTTTTGTAGAGGTTCATCATTATTTTTATAGTTAAACAGGCCCATCTCACTAATAGACCACAAACCTCTAAAAGGAAATAACATAAGCTTTCTGTTGACAAAAAAATATTTTAAATAAAAATATGGGTTTTTACAAAAAACTTCTAAGCTAATTTTAATTTCGGAAAAAAAATCACGAATAAATATTTTTGTGTTTTTTTTATTTTCTTAAGAAGATTAAAGTAAAGGCTATAGAAAACACTTTGGGAAAAACTTTCTAAATACAATACGTAATTAGTTATACGGAAAAGGGCCGTTTGACCAAAATATCAATCTTCAACACCCTCCAACTCGGACAGGCCTTAACCGATCTCGTTGAAAATTTGTGTCATAACTACTATCCAATAGAACTAACTCGGTGCAAGTTTCATCCCGATTACAGGACATTGCTTTTAAAAATTTACTCACTTGACACGAACAACAATGTAACAATGTTTTTAGCAGCTCATCTGTTTTCGGGTAACATGTTACTGTCAAAAATGTTCAGTTTCGTATATATTTTAACCACGAATCGATTTTTAAACGAACAACGCACAGTGGGAGGAATTCCCAAAGAAAGGGAAATAATTCTGCCGTTTCCTAACCAGACAACCGATTGCGACCAAACTTGGCACGTTTGTAGGTATTAGAGAAGTTAAGTTTGGAGTTTGGGCCCCTATGGTACACGTGGGCGGAGCTGCAGGGCCTCAAAGTTGACCACCTCTAGCGAACAAAATGTTTAGGCGCGTGTAACTTTCGTATTTTTCTTAATTTTGAAAATTACCAAAAATGAGATTTTTTGGATTTTCCCGTATATCTACTATACTAAAAGCCGGGGTTCAGATTCCCTTTGCAGTTCAATTTCAAAACTTTACCACATATAAATATGTCAAAAGTTTTAACATTTTAGCTTTGCGATAGGAAAAAGAGTGACTTACTTTTGAAATTTGTGTAAAAAATTGTGTTAATGGGAGAAGCTTGGTAACAATACCAGTGAATATCTTTGACCCGTTCTTTCTTTGAGAATATTCTCTGGAAAGTTTCCTTTATGATGATTGTGAATATGTTATACTTCTTTCAACCAACTTCTTTGAAAATACGACATATACTTTTTTCCTAAAAAAATTACAAAAAATCGATTTGTATACCCTACACCACACTGTGGTACAGGGTATTATAAGTTTGTTTCACGGCAGATGTTTGTAACACCTGAAAATAACACAGCTAGACCCACCTTAAAGTATACCGATCGACTCAGAATCACTAGCTGAGTCGATTTAACGATGTCTGTCCGTCCGTCCGTCCGTCCATCTGTCCATGTAAAGGTAGAGTTTTCTTTCCATGAACCAACACTACCGAATTTGAAGAAAATCGGTTAAGATTTAGCTATAGCTCCCATATATATGTTTCGTCCGATTTTGCTCTTTAGTCCTGTAGAAGCTGCATTTTACATCCAATCATTTTGAAATTTAGAATGGTAGAGTTTCTTGATCCATGAACCAACATTGCTGAAATTGAAGAAAATCGATTAAGATTTAGCTATAGCTCCCATATATATGTTTCGTCCGATTTGGCCCTTTAGTCCTATAGAAGCTGTATTTTACATCCGATCGTTTTGAAATTTAGAATGGTAGAGTTTCTTGACCCACGAACCAACACTACCGAATTTGAAGAAAATCGGTTAAGATTTAGCTATAGCTCCCATATATATGTTTCGTCCGATTTGGCCATTTAGTCCTATAAAAGCTATATTTTACATCCAATCGTTTTGAAATTTAGAATGGTAGAGTTTCTTGATCCATGAACCAACATTGCCGAATTTGAAGAAACTCGGTTAAGATTTAGCTATAGCTCCCATATATATGTTTCGTCCGATTTGGCCATTTAGTCCTATAAAAGCTGTATTTTACATCCGATCGTTTTGAAATTTAGAATGGTAGAGTTTTCTTTCCATGAACCAACACTACCGAATTTGAAGAAAATCGGTTAAGATTTAGCTATAGCTCCCATATATATGTTTCGTCCGATTTTGCTCTTTAGTCCTGTAGAAGCTGCATTTTACATCCAATCATTTTGAAATTTAGAATGGTAGAGTTTCTTGATCCATGAACCAACATTGCTGAATTTGAAGAAAATCGATTAAGATTTAGCTATAGCTCCCATATATATGTTTCGTCCGATTTGGCCCTTTAGTCCTATAGAAGCTGTATTTTACATCCGATCGTTTTGAAATTTAGAATGGTAGAGTTTCTTGACCCACGAACCAACACTACCGAATTTGAAGAAAATCGGTTAAGATTTAGCTATAGCTCCCATATATATGTTTCGTCCGATTTGGCCATTTAGTCCTATAAAAGCTGTATTTTACATCCAATCGTTTTGGAATTTAGAATGGTAGAGTTTCTTGATCCATGAACCAACATTGCCGAATTTGAAGAAACTCGGTTAAGATTTAGCTATAGCTCCCATATATATGTTTCGTCCGATTTTGCTCTTTAGTCCTGTAGAAGCTGTATTTTACATCCGATCGTTTTGAAATTTAGAATGGTAGAGTTTCTTGATCCATGAACCAACACTACCGAATTTGAAGAAAATCGGTTAAGATTTAGCTATAGCTCCCATATATATGTTTCGTCCGATTTTGCTCTTTAGTCCTGTAGAAGCTGCATTTTACATCCAATCATTTTGAAATTTAGAATGGTAGAGTTTCTTGATCCATGAACCAACATTGCTGAATTTGAAGAAAATCGGTTAAGATTTAGCTATAGCTCCCATATATATGTTTCGTCCGATTTGGCCCTTTAGTCCTATAGAAGCTGTATTTTACATCCGATCGTTTTGAAATTTAGAATGGTAGAGTTTCTTGACCCACGAACCAACACTACCGAATTTGAAGAAAATCGGTTAAGATTTAGCTATAGCTCCCATATATATGTTTCGTCCGATTTGGCCATTTAGTCCTATAAAAGCTGTATTTTACATCCGATCGTTTTGAAATTTAGAATGGTAGAGTTTCTTGATCCATGAACCAACATTGCCGAATTTGAAGAAACTCGGTTAAGATTTAGCTATAGCTCCCATATATATGTTTCATCCGATTTGGCTCTTTAGATCCAATCGTTTTTATACCCTACACCACACTGTGGTACAGGGTATTATTTAAGTATAAAATGTCCCAAAAGTAAATTTATGTAAACAATTTATACATGAATTACAAAATTTATATATCAGAGTTTTTCAATATTACGAGAGTGGTGTAGGGTATTATATAGTCGGCACCGCCCGACTTTAGCCTTTCCTTACTAGTTTTAATATAAATTCAAGTGGTAATATAAAGTAATATAAATTCAAATCCTGTTGGCTATATCGAACCAATTTTTTTCATCATATAGGAAATTTTATTGCTAATCTAGACCTGTTTATGTGGATAACATCGGTTCATACTTTGCTTCGATATTTTACAAAATACTAGCACAGGGTCGGGTATAAAATAAAAATTTCAATTTTCAAATGCTGATATCTCGGTAACTATACAAGGCAACTTTTAGGTGCAAAACAACTTTTGTATACCTTGGTTACTAAAGTACACACAAAAAAAGATGAATCGAAAACATTTTATTCGCCCGAGGTGGCCAACTTTTGAGGTCCTACTGCTCCGCCCCTGTATACCAAAGGGGGCCCAAACTCAACACATAACCTCTCTAATACCTCTTCTACAAACATGCCAAGTTTGGTCCAATCGGTTGTCTGGTTAGGAAACGGCAGAATTATTTCCCTTTTTTGGAAATCCTCCCTTTGTGCAACGCTTGCAGATTACTGAATTTTATTTATTTTTATTGAATTTTTATAGAATTTTCGATGAACAGTTTATTTTCAGTTTGGGCCAGTTAATTGGCCGTCGAGATCGTTCGATTTAACGCCTTTAGATTATTTTTGTGGGTCTATATTAAGGCTTATAGGGACAAGCCCGCAACGGTTGACGCACTGGAAGCCAATATTAAAGAATTAATTCGTGAGATTCCTGCCGATATGTTGGAGAGAGTATGCCAAACATCTACCGCGGTCAACATTTACATGAAATCATCTTTAAACATTGAATTATATAGACCGTTCTATCGACTCAAATTAAGATTTGACACGATTCTCTAAATTTTATGTGTTTTTTTTAAATCAAATCCGAAAGCTCTTAAAAAATCACTCGTTATATGTATAATATAATAAACTTTAAGAAACCCCTTGTAATGAAGAAGTAGACCCAAAAAATTTCAATCCAGCAATTTTATATTCTCACTTCACTGAAATAGGGTATAAATCACTTGCTAAAAGGCGAAAAGTGTTAGACATTGAAGAAGTGACCTAAGACCCAAAGAATGACGGAAATTCGTTGTATGATATTTTAAGTTATCTAAACTACGAGGTATGTTCAAAGAATATCGCGAATTTTTAATTTCCACGGGCTACGTGTATTTGATTTTTGATATTTTTGTAGCGTTATGTTGGTACTCATGTCCCTTACTTATGCTGACAAGGTCGGCCTTTTGAATGTTTAGTTAATTTTTGACAGCTGTTGTGCTTGGATGTGTTTTAACTTGTCTTCGATTTTTATCTCAATTCAGAAAATGGATCAACGAATCTGCACTTTGGACCACAGCAACGTTTATCGGTGGTACAAAATGTTCTTAGAGAAGAAGCAGAAGTGTATTATATTCGAGGGGAATTACTTTGAAGGGGACAAAATAGATATTCATGAATAAATAAATACTTTTTAAAAAAATACAAAATTCGCAAATTTTTTTGAACATACTATTTATGTATATTAGTCCATCCCACAGTGATCGGAAAATATTTTGTTTTCGAAATAATTCTATATGTGGGAAATTTGTAGAGATGTGTGATCAGTACTCAACGTTTTTAAGATGATTCTAGAAATGTTGAGTCCCTAGTTTTTGGGGGTTGCCCACTCCTCAAAATTGGCCATTTCCACTATATACAATTTTAAAGTTCTGCCAAAAGTGCTTATATTTACCGATTGCACAGACTTATAAAGCTAAGATAGATATCACTAACACCTAATAGAAGCTAAAGCGAGTGAGACATTTTAAAACTATTACAGAAAAAGAAAAAGATTTATTAAGAAACCAGTAAGGAAAGACAGAAAGTCGGGCGGGGCCGACTATATAATACCCTACACCTACCTACCAATGCGAAAATGGGCATTGCGATAAGAATTTGGCAGTGTTCATACATGTAATAAGCAAACTCTCTCTGCCGATTTTCGTACTGATCGGATATAAAACACGGTTTCTACAGTGCTTACATGTCAAATCGGGTGTAACATATATATTGGGACTATGTTTAAATCTGAACCGATTTTCCCCGAATTTGGCAGTGTTCATACATGTAATAAGAAAACTCTCTCTGTTAAATTTCGTAGTGACCGGATATAAAACACGATTTCTACAGCGCTTAAATGTTAAATCGGGTGGAACATATATATGGGGGCTATATCTAAATCTGAACCGATTTTCCCCGAATTGCGCAGTGTTTTTTCATGTAACAAGAGAACTTTCTCTGCCAAATTTCGTACTGATCTGATTTAAAATACAGTTCCTACAGCGCTTACATGTCAAATCGGGTGAAACATATATATGGGGGCTATATCCAAATCTGAACCGACTTTAACCAATTTCAATAGGGATCGTCCTTGGGCCAAAAAAAAACACTTTGCTAAATTTCATCACAATCGGACCATAAATACGACCTGCACTTTGATTACAAGAATACATGGACAGACAGACGGACAGACAGACGGATATGGCTAAATCGACTCAGAAAGTTATTCTGAGTCGATCGGTTTAATAAACAATGTACCACAGTGTGGTGTAGGGTATAAAAATAAAATCGAAATCAGTATTTGTGATTTCAATGTATGCATTTTACATTGGCATGAATGGTTACAGTTAAAAGGGAAAATTTTTGTTGCATAGTGTAATAGATAAAGTAACATCAATTCGTATTAAATTTAGTTTATGTTCTCTATGTTTAGTTATGTTCTATAATTGTTGCATAGCAACATTTGTTGTTTTCCCCCTATAATAGACAAATAACACTTTGGAAACTATTGAGTAATTGACAACGTGTATATTTCCAGGAAATCTGATGGAGTTAGTAAAAACGCAACTAAAATGTTTTTATTTTAAAACAAAAAAATACATATGTATGGAGATAAAGCAAAAAAATAATAAACGTTTTACCATTTATTAATTTTCCCTGAAATATTCCTGTATTTTCTCGAACATTTCTATTTTTTTGGCAGATGTACGCTTTTTCTGTTCATTATTTGAAAATATCGTAGAAATATACAAATATTATGTAGTTTTTTTATTTCCCCAAGTTTAGCTCTTAATTGAAATGCCAAATAGCTTGTATCTGAATATTGTGTAATTCTATGAAAAAGTAGAGAGAAAAAAACAAATAAGAAACTTCCACTCAAGTACACCAACCAAACCGATTAAAGTATACACTCACTTGCGGAAGGTGCGGTGATACCGAAAATGGTAAATTGTAGGTCAGATTGTATCACTTTCAGAAAATTCTAACTTGAAACAAACATTCTTACTTGTCAAAGTAGACAACTTTTGTTATGTTATGAGTTTTTTATTTCTCAATTACTTATTCGACGGAATTCAACGAATTTTTAACATGATAATCTTGTCGCTACTAACTCTTATCAATGCAAAAATATTCGGAGATGGTTTAAAATATTAACCTATGAAATTTATTTTTGCATAAAAACTGTATAAGAAGTTGCTAAATGGAAAAATAAACAAAAAATAAAATAAATAAAATTTTATGTGGATTTGAAAATTAAACGGGTAAGAAAATTCAGTCGGCTACACCGACTAAGGTATACCCTCACTTTGTGAGCAATGAAAATATGCACTTGTATATGTACTAATATTATGAGCTATATAATTTGGGTATGTCTTGTCGTGGTCATAACTCCCATTTTTAACAGGAGTGTAGGATTTTTAAAAACTATACACTGTGCAAAACAAATTTGAGTATATATATGTATTGATGTTCATGATATAAGCTGTTAACTTGTGTACAAAATGGTACGTTTGTTTGGGAGGTATTGGTATTAAAGTCCAAATCTGTTTACTTTTGGTACAAAATGGTCCATTTCTGTGAGGGGTACCAAATAGGGCGTCCCAATAACGGTCACTTTTGTCTGGACTCTAGGTACTATAAAAGCATTATACTGAACAATATTTCAAGTATTTGTATGCACTGGTATTAAAGCTAAAAGCTGTTAACTTTTGGTACAAAAAGGTCCATTTGTGTGGGAGGTACCAAAATAAGCTGGCCAATAACGCTCATTTTTCTCGGGACTATAGGTACTATAAAAGCATTACACTCTACAAAATTTCAATTATTTGTATGTACTGGTATTAAAGTTAAAAGCTGTTAACTTTTGGTACAAAATGGTCCATTTGTGGAGGAGGTACCAAAAGGAGCGTGGCAGTAATGACCATTTTTCACTGTATTATAGGTACTATTAAACCATTACACTGTACAAAATTTCAAGTCTTTGTATGCACTGGTAATAAAGTTATAAGCTATTAACTTTTGGTTCAAAATGGTCCATTTGTGTGGGAGGTACCAAAAGGGATGTGGCAACTTCGCCTGTTTTTCTCGAGGTAATAGTGAGTAAAAAACTAATACTGTGTCTAGAATTTCAGAGGATTGAAATAAGTAGTATAGAAGTTATTAAATAATTAATAATTCACTAAATGTTAACCCTATATGGGGGAGGTACTAGAAGGATGGACCAATATGGCCCATCTTCGAACTTGGCCGGAGATAGAAGAAAATATTACCACATTCCAAATTTGAAGTCAATCGGTTACTCCTTTCGAGAGTTATCGTGCGCACCAGCCAGCAGACAGACAGACGGACGGGCGGACATTGCTCATTCGAAAACAGATTTCCGCCGAACATACTTGGGGTCTTAGGTAACTCCTTCGATGTGTTACACTTTTTTCCGTAGCAAATGATATATGTATACTAGGGCGGGTCGATTTAAAAATCGCCCATTGCTCAGTGAAAATCGTAAAACTTTGCCGTAGGAACCATGCCTCTAAAACTAATTCTGACATTACATTAGTTTAAAAAAAAATTTCCACAGTGATAAAACCATAAAATAACATCAATAACAGATCAACCCCGCATAGGGAAACATCAAAATAAATAATTTACAGTATTTTTTATAAAAATAATTCCATAAAAAATTACCCGTTATGTTCTCTTTTAAAGACGTTATCTTTGTAAAAATCGGTTCAGCCGTTCAAGAGCCATTGCAAATTTCGCAAAAGATAAAAATGCATTTTTTAAATTTTTTAAAATTTCAAATACCCATAAAATGTTGTAAAAATTTGTTTTTTTTTTAAATAAATTATATTAAATATATATTATTTTCCATTTAGCAACTTTTTAAATATTTACGAAAAGGTTTTTAAATTCCTGAAAAAGAAATTTACGGATATTGTTGCTATTTTTTTTTTGAAAAATCAGAATCTTCAGCATAACGACGAATGTAATTTTTCTGTATTTTTACATGCTCCTGAATTTTGGTATTTGATAAAAAATTCTTATTTTATTGTTTGTCAAATTTGTTACACGACGATTTTTTGGCATTGCATTTGATGCCAATGCATTTTAGAATTTTTCTACGAAAATGGCCCCTTATGTTCTCTTTCAAACGATGTTAACTTTGTAAAACTCGGTTCAGCCGTTCAAGAGCAATTGAAAATTTCGTAAAAGCCAAAAATTAATTATTCACAATTTTTTAAAATTTCATATCCCCATAAAATTTAGTACATTTTTTTTCAACATATAAATGATGGCGATGTCTTATATTTGCATTTAGCAACTTTTTATAATGCTTTTAGGCAAAAATAAATTTCATAGGTAAATATTCAAAATTCTGACCCAGATAAAAAATATTCATTGATTTTTTCCTCTGGCTTATTTTTTTCGTATTTTTAACTTCAATATTGACGCCAAAATTAAACGACTATTACAAAATACTCGGTATGTTATTTCTAAATGATTTGCTCCTCTTAAATTTGCAAATATTTTCAATTGCAAAAACTTAATTTTTCTACGAAAAGGTTTTTAAATTTCTGAAAAAGAAAATTTAAAAAATGCATTTTTTAAATTTTTTAAAATTTCAAATTCCCATAAAATGTTGTAAAAATTTGTTTTTTTTTTTAAATAAATTATATTAAATATATATTATTTTCCATTTAGCAACATTTTAAATATTTTCACTCTCAAAAATCAAATTTTTCTACGAAAAGGTTTTTAAATTCCTGAAAAAGAAATTTACGGATATTGTTGCTATTTTTTTTTTTGAAAAATCAGAATCTTCAACAAAAACAACGAATGTAATTTTTTTGTATTTTGATATGCTCCTGAATTTTGGTAATTTAATAAAAAAATTCTTATTTTATTTTTTGCTAAATTTGTTACACGACAATTTTATGGCATTGCATTTCATGCCAATGCATTATAGTTTAAAGTGTTTTTTAAGCTTTTTTGCTAAATTTATCCAGAGGTAGATCAAAATTACGATTGCAGCAGAGAATATGATGAAAAAAAAATCGAAAAAGTACAAATCTATTTAATTTTTAAGGGATTCAATATTTACTAAATTTTAACGCACGGGGTGGGTGCAAATTGTATTAGAATTAATGGGCCAATATACATAGCTTCGAACTTTCTTCTCTAATACATTCGATTAGCGCTGTCCTTTTAAATTAGTCTTCTCTACTACGACCCATTAAAGTAGCCTCCTGAAATTAGTCTTCTTTAAAAAGAACCCTTATCTTAGTCGTCCCTAATACAACACATTAAAGTAGTCCCCTTAAATTAATCTTCTCTTGTATGAGACATTAAAGTAGTCATCCTAAATAAGTTTTCTTTAAGACGTCCCTTTAAAGTAGTCCTTTTAAATTACACTTTAAAATCTTATTTAAAAAGAGCCTTAAAGTAGTCCTATTATATTAGTCTAATGTAAGTCTATTCCTTAAGAGCGTATTTTGCAAGGCGATCCGTTAAATAGGTCTTTTCTAAGATATCCTCGTAATTAGTCTTCTCTGAGTCCACCTCCTAAATTAGTCTTCTCTGTTTCGACCTTCCCCTAACTTAGCCTTCTCTAAAACGACCCCTTAAATTATACCACTTATCTTATGCTTCTCTAAAACGACCCCTTAAATTATACCACTTATCTTATGCTTCTCTAAGACGACCCCTTAAAGTATACCACTTAACATATGATTCTCTAAGACGACTCCTTAACCACTTAACTTATGCTTCTCTAAGCAGTGTCGTTATAGTAATCCCTTTAAATTAGTCTTCTCTAAGACAACCCCTAAAAGTAGTCCTCAAAAATTAACCTTATTTAAGAAGACTCCTTAAAGTAGTCCGCGTAAATTAGTCGTCTTTAAGACGACCTCTTAAAGTAATCCCATTAAATTAGTCTTATCTAAGTAGTCCCCTAAAATCATATATATCATATATTAGCAAGCCGGTCGGAAGTTGGACCCCAAATTGAAAATGAAGGTGCGCCACAAATTTGGACCTATTTTCGTACAAAAAGTACTTTAGGAAATTATACCCCAATCAAGAAAACAGTATACAATTAAAATACACCCCAAAAAACCAAGAAATTATTTCTGCGTAGATCTGGTATAAGTCTTTCTCCTTTGGAAAGGATCCAAAGTTGGCTAAGCGGAGGAAATCTTTTATGCGTACCCTATCCTATTTTCCTGGGGCCCAATTTCATTCCGCCTTTATTAGCACTTAAAGTGGTACACTTAAATTTGTCTTCTCTAAGACGCCCCATTAAAATAGACTATAATAAACTGAGGAATGAAGGTGACATCCGGGAAAATACATCCCAATATTGTTATGGATATGGGACCCCAAAATTACATGGCAACACAACAATTTTTTTGGGGCTTAATTTAATTTATTTTCTGACGAATGATCGTCATTTTAGAGGGGCATTAATATTTCCCCATTTTACACATTCACATTTATGATGAATCGGCATGGGTCTTTTTGGTCCTTTTTTTGGAGAAGGGTAAAAATCACCCCTAACAAAGGTGTTTAACGGGTCAAAATGTTCTAAAAAAATATTTGCCATACAATTCTCGGAATACACCAAAACTCAACCTTAATAACAGAAATAACTCAAAACTTTAAGTATTGCTCACAAATTATTCTTCTCTAAGACGACCCCCTAAAGTTGTCCCCTTAAATAAGACTTCTCTCAGACAACCCCTCAAAGTATTCCCCTTAAATGAGTCATTTCTAAGACGACCCCTTAAAGTATTCCCCTTAAATAAGTATTCTCTATAACGACTCCTTTATTAAGTTTTCTCAAATATAATCACATAAAGTTGTCCTCTTAAATTAGTCTTCTCTAAGACGGCCCCTTTGGGCGTAAACCCAAACAAGACAGAATTGGTTCTCTTTACTAGGATGAATAAAGTCCCACATGTGAACCCTCCACCTCGCATAAATGGAACAGATCTAGTCTTTTCTGAAAGTGCACAATTTTTAGGAATAATTCAAGATAGAAAACTGTTATTTAGACTTAACGTATTTGAAAGTGTAAGGAAGGCCAACGTCGCCTTATATTCCTGCAAAAAGGCTGTAGGGTCGCGGTGGGGCCTCTCTCCTATAATCGTCTACTGGATATATATAGCAGTAGTTCGTCCTGCTATACGGCATTGTGGTATGGTGGACGGCAACTGACAAACTAACCATCACCAACCTACTAACAAAGGTTCAGAGAACAGCCTGCCTGAGCATAAGCGGAGCCTTAAGGACTACAGCGACCGAGTCTCTACAAGCCCTACTCCATATACTGCCGATTAATATTGTGGCTAGAGAAGTTGCCACCAAAGCGGCAATAAGATTAAACTGCCTATCAATGTGGAGGTACAAAAATTACGGTCACATGAGGATATCAAAGTGTAGTGCTATGGTAACCGACCGATTGGACTATATACCAACGGTGTACACCTTCGAGAGAAATTACATCACTATGATTCCAGCCAGAGATGAATGGGTTGGAAGAATACCAGGTAATAGAAACCATCTCCACTTCAAAAGCTTGATGAAAAGGTTGGCTTTAGAGTACACTGTGCAGATCTTAGATTGGATATAGCTCACAGACTACCAAATACCTGCAGTGTCTATTAAGCCGAAATAATGGTAATATGGGAAGTAGCCAAGTGGCTGAGTCGCAACATAGTAACCAACACTTGCGTTGTCATTTACTCGGACAGCCAGGCTGCCATCAATTCTCTGGCGGCAACATCCCTAAATTCACAAACAGTCCTCGACTGACGCAGATCTCTTAACCAGATGGCTGTGCAGTTTAATATACACCTCATATGGGTGCCTGTGCACAGGGATATCCCGGGGAACTGCAAAGCCGATGAACTTGCTAGGAAAGGGACGACATTACAAATTCTCGAAGATGCCTAAGCTTTGGCTTAGGCAAGAGGCAATCAGGCAGTCCAACGAAAGATGGACAGAAATCGGCACCTGCAGAGTAGCTAGACAAATCTGGCCAAGGTATGACCTGAGAAGATCAAAATATCTCCTCGCACTAGAGAGGCAAAGATTGTCTACGTTAGTATCAGTTCTGACGGGACACTGCTTGATCGGCGAACACGCCTAAAGATTTGGTATTGCCTCTAATGACTTCTGCAGAAGCTGTGGAGATGAGGAAGAAGTGGAGAGCATTGAGCACTTGCTATGCGACTGCCCCGCTCTGAGTAAACGACGACTGGACATACTGGGGTCGGCTTTTCTAGGCAGCCTAACAGATCTTTCCAGTACCGATATTCGTACTATCTCCAAATTTGTATATCAAACAGGTTGGTTGCGATGAGGGGCATTTCAGCCCGTGGTAACACTAGGGACCTAAACTGGTCTATGTGAGCTTGTATAAAAATACGGCTGCCACCCTAACCTAAACCTAAAGACGGCCCCTTTTATTAATCTTCTCTAAGACGCCCCTTAAAGTTTTCCTCTTTTATTAATCTTCTCTAAGACGGCACTTGGTCTTCTGTAAGCCGAGGCCTTATAGTGGCCCCTTTATATTAGTCTTCTCTACGACTAACCCTAAAAGTAGTCCTCATAAATTAGCGTTATTAAGACAACTCCTTAAAGTAGTCCCCTTGAATTGGTATAAGAAGTCACCTTAAAGTAGTCCCCTTAAATTTGTCGTGTCTAAGGCGACTCCTTAAAGTAGTTAGCTTAAATTAGTCTTATCTAAGACTACGATGGATCGAAAATATGACAAACGTTTAGCTTCATATCTTCGAAAGTAGTAAACCGATTGAGGACATATACAATTTTCTAATGATTTTAATAAAATTTATTTAGTAAAGATTATATATTAGTCCTGATTCACATACGGAAATTTTTTCCAAGCAAGTGTCAAAGTTTGTAGGAGAGAGAGGCAGAGAGCACTTTCCGCCTGACTCTCTCTCCAACAAACGTTGACACTTGCTTGGAGAAAATTGTCTCTTGTGAATCTGGACTTATAATAAAATCATGAAATGTGGAACATTTGTTATGTCTATTTTCCTGTTTAGTGGACAGAACTTTGTCACGTGTTGTTAAATATCGTTCTACATTGTCCTATCAATTCTATTTTATTTTATAATATTGAGATTTAATCTGATTTCAGGTTGCTGCGCCAACATGTATGTTCGTCAATGTAAATATTATACTAATGCCTAGGGAAGTAATAGAATAACGCCATAATAAGATTAACAAGAGTACGAAAAAAGTACAAAATCCTATTTTACATCAATTTGTTTTTGTAAAAGCTAACATAAACACAAAATAGTCTAAAGCCACCACAACACAGTTGAAAACGTATTCAACAGCTGAATAATAAATTCTATTTAATTATTAATTCATTTCAGAAAAAACGAGAACTCTTCCTCCCCTGGATTTTGCTGATGATTGGCGATTTGCTGGTGGAATTAATCTACCTGGGATATTTTGCAATAAATCGTCGAGTGGATTTTGATCCCATAAATGGTTTTATTTTCACGCTCATTTTATTCATTACAACATTAAATGTAAGTGTTTTGTGGCAGATGTATACAACTAAAGAAATATTCAATATATATTTTTTCCATTTGTGATTTATAACCGTTTTACAGATTTACTGCATTTTATGTGTTATATCACAGTATCAATTGTATAAAGTACGAAATTGCCTAGGCAACGGAGGAGAAAATGTACGTAATATTTTATTTTATGTGAAAAAAGATTATTAATTCCTTAGAAACATACATCATATACCCCATTCGCATGAAGAATCAGAAATCATCTATCGTCGTTTGTTGGCACTTGATATTGTTCCATGGGATTCTATGAATTCATTTTATAACATCGCTTGTCTGTCTATTATTTATATTCAATGTGGCATCTGAATGGGAAGTCTTGGTGTAGGTTTTAATGCGTATAATAGGGTTAAGGAATTTTGTGAAATTTCATAAATTTTATTAATTTTGTAATAGCCTAAAATATGCGTATAATAAAAGAATATCTAATAGTATTCCTACCTGAATTTTAGTGAATTTTTGGAGAAGAAACACAAGTGAAGAAAAACAGAAGTTAGACATAGTTGCCTATGTGAGACCCTATACCACGCAGAATATGCACACTAAGCTTCACTAAATCTAAAACGATTTTGTGCAGAGACTAGGGACGCTGACTAGGGACGATCCATATTGAAAATTGGGCATATCGGTCCATGTATGATATAGCCCCACATAAAGGTACCCTTCGATGCCAGTTCTTGACGGTATAAAACAGGCCTTCCCAACGTGTGAGCCGTGTGTACATGTAAAAAATATATTTTTATATATTTTTTGCTGATGTTATATTTTAAATATTTTAATTGATAATTTTATTAATTTAGTGGAAATCGCATTTTTATAGAAAATTGTAGCAAAATTTATGTTTGTTTAAAAAATTTCATCAAAGTTGATTTTTTTACAAAATGTTTTTTACGCATTTTCATTTAAAAATTAATAAAGAAAATTGCAGTTTTATTTTTGCATGTTTTAAATTTTTTGTCTAAAATCTATTTTTCTTTGAAATTTATTTTTTCTAGAAAATGTCTTAAAACTTGAATTCTTCTAGAAAATTTGTTAGTAATTACATTTTACTGGTCAAATCCGGCAGTGACCATTATTTTTTTTTAAACCACTCCTCGAACTTTAATCCGGCTAATGGTCTTTAATCCTGGGTAATGTAACGGAATTAAGGTGATGACCGGATTAAAGGACGACGACATGATTATGGTAGATGAGCTTATAAAAGGACGATGACTGGAGAAAAGGTTGATGACCACAGATTAAGGGCCACTGACTGGATTAACCAACATTTTTCCAGAAACTTAATTTCGCCGAACATCTAATTAAGGATCTACGAACGGATTCAAAACCATTGATTGGATTAATGGGTGTTAAATAAAATTTTTCTAGAAATGCAATTTCGTCGAAATTTTGAAAAAAAATCAATTTAAATGTATTTTCTAAAAAAATACAATTTCAAGAAATTTTCTAGAGAAATGCAATTTCAAGATTTTTTTTTGAAAAATTCAATTTCAATGAAATTTTCTAGAAAAATATAATTTTAACGAAATTTTTTTAAAAAAAGCTATTTCAATAAAATTTTCTAGGAAAAAGCAATTTAAGAGAAAGTGTTTAGAATAATGGATTTTGAATGGAAGTTTCTATAAAATTGGAATTTGCATACAATTTTCTGAAAAAAAATAATTTTAGAGAAATTTTAAAGAAAAATTGATTCCAACGTAATTTTTTAGTTAAAAGCAATTTCAAAGAAATTTTCTAGAAAAATGCAATTTTGTAAAAATAATGCTATTTTAATTTCTTTCCACTGTACATTCAAATTAATTTTGTAGAAAAATGAATTTCTGCAAAATGTACTAGAAAATATCAATTTGGTGGATTTGCTAGAAGAAAAATGGATTAAGTTTGATGTAAAAACTGACATTTTGTCGAAATTTTTTAGAATAAAACAATTTTGAAGGAATTTTTTAAATAAATGTAATTTCAAGAAATTTTGTAGAGAAATGCAAATTTAACAAAATGCTGTAGATAAATGCAATTTTTAATATTTTTTTTTGGAAAAACGAAATTTTAATAAAAATTTTCTAAATAAATTTTCTAGGAAAATGTAATTTTAACAACATTTTGAAGAAAAATTCAACTCCAACGTAATTTTTTAGAAATAGAAATTTCATTGATTTTTTTTTAAAAAGATGCAATTTTGTAAAGAAAGAACACATTTTTAAATTTGGATGGATTTTAATTTTTTAAAAAAATCGATTTTAATCAAATAAAATTTTCAATAAATTTTCATGGAAAAGTCAATCTTAACAAAGTTACAGGCGATGCAATTTCAAAGATTTTTTTTTAAATTTAATTTCAATCAAGTTTTGTAGAAAAATGCAATTTAAAATAAAAAAAAAGTATTTATACAAATTTCCAGAAAAAATTAATTTCAATAAAATATAATAGAACAATACAATTTCAACATGATTTTCTATAAAAGTTCACTATTAACGCAATTTTCTAGAAAAAAGTTAATTATGAAGAATTTTTTTATAAAATTGCAATTTTTATTAAATTTTCTAAAAAAAAATATTTTAACGAAATTTTGAAAAAAAAAACTATCATATCTTTTTAGAAAAAGACATTTTTTTTCTAGAAAAATTGAATTAATATACATTTAAATGTTAAATGTGCAATTCTCATAAATTTTTTTAAAAATATTTAATTTTAAGAACGTTATGAATAAAATTTAATTTCAACGTATTTTTTAGAAAAAGACAATTTTAGTAAAATTTTCTAGAAAATGCAACTTCGATAAGATTTAAAAACATACAATTTCAAAAAAATTTTAATTTTGATTTATTTGCTGGAAAACTTTTTTGTATAAAAATTAAATTTTAACGAAATTTACAAGGAAAATTAAATTTTGAAGGTGTTCTTAAAAAACGCAATTTCAATATATTTTGTGAAAAGTAATTTTGTAAATGTTCAAAGAAATTTTCTAGAAAAATATAATTTTAACGAAGTTTTTAAAAAAAAAAATGGATTTTCAATGGAATTATCTATATATGTATTTTCTATAATATTGGAATTAGCATCAAATTTTCTGAGAAAAAATAATTTTAGAAAAATCTTGAAGAAAAAAATTTCAAAGAAATTTTCTAGAAAAGTGCAATATTGATGATATTTTTTAAAAATAATGCTATTTCAATTTCTTTATAATGTACTTTCAAACATATTTTGTAGAAAAATCTATTTCTACAAAATGTACTAGAAAATTTCAATTTGGTGTATTTGGTAGAAGAAAAATGAATGGTAGAAACCAAAATTTTGTGGAAATTTTATAGAATAAAACAATTCAAGAAATTTTGTAGAGAAATGCAAATTTAACAAAATGCTGCATATAAATGCAATTTTTAATACTTTTTGGGAAAACACAATTTTAATGAAAATTTTCTAGAAAAATTTAATTTTAACAACATTGTGAAGAAAAATTCAACTCCAACGTAATTTTTTAGAAATAGAAATTTCAATGACTTTTTTTTACAAAAATGCGTTTTCGATAAAATTTTGTAAAAAATAAAATAAAACGATTTTGTAGAAAAACCAAATTTTAACTTAATTTTCAAGGAAATTTAAATTTTGAAGTTATTTTCTAAAAAATGCAATTTCAAGAAATTTTTATAGAAAAATTCGTTTAATTTTCGATTTATTTTTCTAGAAAATCACAATTTCAATATTATTTTTTAAGAAAAAGGTAATTTCTTCGAAATTTTCTAAAAAAATAAATTTATGATGAATTTTTTATAAAATTGGAATTTTAATTAAATTTTCTAGAAAAATTTAATTTAAACGAAATTTTGAAGAAAAATGTAACTCCCTAGAAAAAGTCTATTTAATAAAATTTGCTAGATAAATTAAATTTTAAAGAAATTTTGTACAAAATGATATTTCCAAGAAGTTTTCCAATGCTCTATCATTACAAAATGTTCCAGAAAAATTAAATTTTGATGGATTTGCTGGTATACGATTTTGTAGAAAAATGAAAACTTAACAAAAAAAAATGAATTTTGAAGAAATTTCTCAAAAATAGTGGTTCGGAATTATTTATATGCCAAAAGTTAGAAAGCATATTTTAAACACATTTCCTGTTAGATTTGATGATTTACCTTTTTGTCCTGTTCAATGAAAACAAGTGGTGAGCGTCCTGTTGTTTGATGACATTTTGTAAAAAAAAATACATTTCAAAGAAATTTTAAATTTTGGTGGATTTGCCAGAAACCGATTTTTTAGAAAAATTAAATTTTAGTCAAGTTTTCAAGAAAAATAAAATGTTAATGGTATTTTCTACGAAAATGTAATTTCAAGAAATTTTGTTGGAAAATGCAATCTTAACAAAAAGCGGTAGAGAGATCCGATTTCAAAGATCTTTTTGAAAAAATTTAATTTCATTCAAGTTTTTTAGAAAACTGCAATTTCGACGAAATTTTCAAGAATAATACATTTTAGCAAATTGTTGTAGAAAAATGAAATTTCAATAACAATTTCCAGAAAAATTAAATTTTAATAAAATATTGTAGAACAATACAATTTCAACATAATTTTCTACAACAATGCACTTTCAGCGCAATTTTCTATAAAAAAAGATAATTATGATGTATTTTTCGAGAAAAATATAATTTCAACGAATTTGATGTAAAAAAATATAATTCCATTTTTAAACAAAACTGAATTCTAAATAAAAAATTATGACCGGTCACTGATTAGAAAAGGTCGATAATTACGGATAAGGAGCACTGAGCGATTAAAGGATGTTAATTGTCATTTTTCTAAAAATGGAATTTCATCGAAATTTTTAGGAAAAAAACAATGTTAAAGATATTTTCAAGAAGAGGAAAAAAATCTAGAAAAAATTCAGTAAAAAATTGCAAAAAAAAAAGAAATTTTAAATTTTTATGGATTTTGTCGAAATTTCAATTTTCAGTAAGCATTTTCTAAAAAAGTATTTTTTTATAAATGCAATTTTAACAAAATTTTGTTGAGAAATGCAATTTTAAAGCGTTTTATCGATAAAATGCCATTTCAACCAAATTTTATAAAAAAAATGTTCTAGAAATTTCCAAAAAAAAATATACATAAAATTTAAACATAATTTTCTAGAAAATTAATATTTAAATTGCTATTTAATTTTCTAGAAAAATTAAATTTTAACGAAATTAAAAAAAATGCTAACGTAATTTTTTTTAAAAAAGGGCAATTTCAACAAATTTTTCGAGAAAAATTCAATCCTTTAAACAAAATTTTCTAGGAAAATTAAATTTCAAAGATTTTTTTAAAAAAATTAAATTTTAACCAAAATTTGTAGAAAAAAGAAATTTTAACAAAGTTTTCTAGAAAAATTTAATTTCAACATAATTTTCTATAAAAATGCACTTTTAACGCAATTTTCTAAAAAAAAGATAATTATGATGAATTTTTGTATAAAATTAAAATACTGATTTCAAATGTAATTTTAACGTAATTTTTTGAAAAAAAAAGTTTCAACGAAATTTTCTAGAAAAATTTAATTTTGATGATATTTTGTAAAAATAATGCGATATAACGATTTTTTTTTAAATGCAATTTCGAGAAAAATATAATTTGATGTAAAAAAATATAAGCATTTTCTTAAAAAATGCATTTTTTTAAATGAAATTTTAACAAATTTTGTTGAGAAATGCAATTTAAATTTTGCAAATTAAATGCAATTTAAAATTTGTCTCTGGGGCGTGTAGTCCTGCTTAGCGAACATGGGATCCTCATTAAGTAAAAAAATGCGAGGTGCCAAATTTTGTTTGAACACATTGTTAAATATGCTCACGCATGTGGATGCTTACAACAAATGATGTGCCTATATCCAGTCCTTTTGGTCCCTTACACCTTTACCACATTGTGGTGTCCGGCTGGTTAGAATCCTACATACCATTCAACATGAAACTCATTCGACAGTATAACAAAATTTGGAAATTATATAAAATAGAAAAGAGAGGAAATTTTTATGTCAGCTACATATGTACGAATATATGAAAACGTGGACAAACAGAAACTCTTTTACCAGTGAATGGTTTTGTGGCAAAATCATTCGGTTGAAATATAAAGCTTTGAACATCGAATGTGACCTATTTCTAGAAAAATTTAATTTTGATGATGTTCTGTAAAAATAATGCGGTATAACGATTTTTTTTTAAATGCAATTTCGAGAAAAATATAATTTGATGTAAAAAAATATAAGCATTTTCTTAAAAAATGCATTTTTTTAAATGAAATTTTAACAAATTTTGTTGAGAAATGCAATTTAAATTTTGCAAATTAAATGCAATTTAAAATTTGTCTCTGGGGCGTGTAGTCCTGCTTAGCGAACATGGGATCCTCATTAAGTAAAAAAAATGCGAGGTGCCAAATTTTGTTTGAACACATTGTTAAATATGCTCACGCATGTGGATGCTTACAACAAATGATGTGCCTATATCCAGTCCTTTTGGTCCCTTACACCTTTACCACATTGTGGTGTCCGGCTGGTTAGAATCCTACATACCATTCAACATGAAACTCATTCGACAGTATAACAAAATTTGGAAATTATATAAAATAGAAAAGAGAGGAAATTTTTATGTCAGCTACATATGTACGAATATATGAAAACGTGTACAAACAGAAACTCTTTTACCAGTGAATGGTTTTGTGGCAAAATCATCCGGTTGATATATAAAGCTTTGAACATCGAATGTGACCTATTTCTAACTGTGGTCCAACGTTGACTGTATTTTGTAGAAATACAGTCATTTTACTACATATTATTAACTGTAGTGAAATATTTTTTTCACAAAAAGTTGTCTTCACAAGAACGACATATTTTTTTATCAACTACACGTAGTTTTCACATCCAAAGACACTTCGTTTGTCGGTAGTCTATAGCTGAAAATAAAAAATGTTATTCTCTAAAACTCGTGTTTCAGTGGAATCCATTTTTTAATTTTAAATTGTTTTCCATTATCGCTTATAAAAACTTAGACGAAATCAAGAATTTCCAACATTACTTTACCCTACTATACAGTGCTCATTTTGTGCATGGGTGTCATATCTAAAAATCGAAAGTTTCATCCAAGCGTAAATTAAATGTGTCATAAAAATTTAACACTAGTTTAGATTAATAATGTCTCAAGAACATATATAACTGTTTTGGCACATGTTGGATTTCTAAACAAGCATTCAAGCAGAAAATAAAGTATAGTTGAAGAGAATTCTTTGATAAGTATCGGAGTTATAAATCCATTACATACATACATGCACTGACATATACACATATTTGTAATTTTCTGGTATAACCACCAATCTCAATAGAGTCATACAATAGTAAGTCATACTTATTAGTCAAAGTTAAAGCTAAAGCTAAAGCTAAAGCTAAAGCTAAAGCTAAAGCTAAAGCTAAAGCTAAAGCTAAAGCTAAAGCTAAAGCTAAAGCTAAAGCTAAAGCTAAAGCTAAAGCTAAAGCTGCTAAAGCTAAAGCTAAAGCTAAAGCTAAAGCTAAAGCTAAAGCTAAAGCTAAAGCTAAAGCTAAAGCTAAAGCTAAAGCTAAAGCTAAAGCTAAAGCTAAAGCTAAAGCTAAAGCTAAAGCTAAAGCTAAAGCTAAAGCTAAAGCTAAAGCTAAAGCTAAAGCTAAAGCTAAAGCTAAAGCTAAAGCTAAAGCTAAAGCTAAAGCTAAAGCTAAAGCTAAAGCTAAAGCTAAAGCTAAAGCTAAAGCTAAAGCTAAAGCTAAAGCTAAAGCTAAAGCTAAAGCTAAAGCTAAAGCTAAAGCTAAAGCTAAAGCTAAAGCTAAAGCTAAAGCTAAAGCTAAAGCTAAAGCTAAAGCTAAAGCTAAAGCTAAAGCTAAAGCTAAAGCTAAAGCTAAAGCTAAAGCTAAAGCTAAAGCTAAAGCTAAAGCTAAAGCTAAAGCTAAAGCTAAAGCTAAAGCTAAAGCTAAAGCTAAAGCTAAAGCTAAAGCTAAAGCTAAAGCTAAAGCTAAAGCTAAAGCTAAAGCTAAAGCTAAAGCTAAAGCTAAAGCTAAAGCTAAAGCTAAAGCTAAAGCTAAAGCTAAAGCTAAAGCTAAAGCTAAAGCTAAAGCTAAAGCTAAAGCTAAAGCTAAAGCTAAAGCTAAAGCTAAAGCTAAAGCTAAAGCTAAAGCTAAAGCTAAAGCTAAAGCTAAAGCTAAAGCTAAAGCTAAAGCTAAAGCTAAAGCTAAAGCTAAAGCTAAAGCTAAAGCTAAAGCTAAAGCTAAAGCTAAAGCTAAAGCTAAAGCTAAAGCTAAAGCTAAAGCTAAAGCTAAAGCTAAAGCTAAAGCTAAAGCTAAAGCTAAAGCTAAAGCTAAAGCTAAAGCTAAAGCTAAAGCTAAAGCTAAAGCTAAAGCTAAAGCTAAAGCTAAAGCTAAAGCTAAAGCTAAAGCTAAAGCTAAAGCTAAAGCTAAAGCTAAAGCTAAAGCTAAAGCTAAAGCTAAAGCTAAAGCTAAAGCTAAAGCTAAAGCTAAAGCTAAAGCTAAAGCTAAAGCTAAAGCTAAAGCTAAAGCTAAAGCTAAAGCTAAAGCTAAAGCTAAAGCTAAAGCTAAAGCTAAAGCTAAAGCTAAAGCTAAAGCTAAAGCTAAAGCTAAAGCTAAAGCTAAAGCTAAAGCTAAAGCTAAAGCTAAAGCTAAAGCTAAAGCTAAAGCTAAAGCTAAAGCTAAAGCTAAAGCTAAAGCTAAAGCTAAAGCTAAAGCTAAAGCTAAAGCTAAAGCTAAAGCTAAAGCTAAAGCTAAAGCTAAAGCTAAAGCTGAAGCTAAAGCTAAAACTAAAGCTAAAGCTAAAGCTAAAGCTAAAGCTAAAGCTAAAGCTAAAGCTAAAGCTAAAGCTAAAGCTAAAGCTAAAGCTAAAGCTAAAGCTAAAGCTAAAGCTAAAGCTAAAGCTAAAGCTAAAGCTAAAGCTAAAGCTAAAGCTAAAGCTAAAGCTAAAGCTAAAGCTAAAGCTAAAGCTAAAGCTAAAGCTAAAGCTAAAGCTAAAGCTAAAGCTAAAGCTAAAGCTAAAGCTAAAGCTAAAGCTAAAGCTAAAGCTAAAGCTAAAGCTAAAGCTAAAGCTAAAGCTAAAGCTAAAGCTAAAGCTAAAGCTAAAGCTAAAGCTAAAGCTAAAGCTAAAGCTAAAGCTAAAGCTAAAGCTAAAGCTAAAGCTAAAGCTAAAGCTAAAGCTAAAGCTAAAGCTAAAGCTAAAGCTAAAGCTAAAGCTAAAGCTAAAGCTAAAGCTAAAGCTAAAGCTAAAGCTAAAGCTAAAGCTAAAGCTAAAGCTAAAGCTAAAGCTAAAGCTAAAGCTAAAGCTAAAGCTAAAGCTAAAGCTAAAGCTAAAGCTAAAGCTAAAGCTAAAGCTAAAGCTAAAGCTAAAGCTAAAGCTAAAGCTAAAGCTAAAGCTAAAGCTAAAGCTAAAGCTAAAGCTAAAGCTAAAGCTAAAGCTAAAGCTAAAGCTAAAGCTAAAGCTAAAGCTAAAGCTAAAGCTAAAGCTAAAGCTAAAGCTAAAGCTAAAGCTAAAGCTAAAGCTAAAGCTAAAGCTAAAGCTAAAGCTAAAGCTAAAGCTAAAGCTAAAGCTAAAGCTAAAGCTAAAGCTAAAGCTAAAGCTAAAGCTAACGCTAAAGCTAAAGCTAAAGCTAAAGCTAAAGCTAACAGCATGAGGGACTGATGGACAGACATTGATTCTCCATAGGTGAAACAAACTATGGGCTTTCTACTAGGACCTAATACAATAGAGATTAAAGAACAAATTATCAATTTTCTTTAAAATTATGGTAACTCGTCAAAAGATGCTTAACATCTATATTCAGAATTTTATAATAATTTTTTTTTTGGTGGGATGCAGCTAAAAAAAAGATATAAATATAATTTGTTGCTTGTAATTTTTTTTTTTAAATTATATCGTGCCAACAAAAATGTTTTTGCTGATCACAAAAACTTTTATATACATTTGTTTTCCTAAAAACTTTTATCACCTCACAAATGTTCAATTTCGAAATGTGATGTTTTTTCATGAAATATAATTATATATACTTAATTTCACTTTATATGTATTTTTTCTCTTCAAACGAATAGGTGACAATTACATTCGAAACATTTCCGAGATGACTAAACAAGTGCAGTACTTCATTGCCTGAAGTTCCAACTCAACCAACATTTGCCTCCAGTCAATTAAATCGTTCAACGCAGTTTCTATTAGTTTCGCAACATTGCTCAGCCATGTCCGCCATACCTGAAGAGAACTCTCAGACGAGTCTTTAAAAACTAATTCATAAAATATTATTAAAGTGTTTTAATATATCTTAATAGTTTTTTAATACATTTTTGTTTGTTTCATCTTATACTTGTACATTTTAATATTAAAAACTAAGAAAATAAAATTTTATGTACAGAATGTGAATATGAAAAAAAATCTAAAAATAAAATATATAATTAAACAGAGATTAATTTCGAACGAAGGAACATTGAACTGCGGTAATGTTTAAATGATTAATTAAATTAATATTCAGATGTCACAATTGCTGCTGCTACACAGCAACATTTCTCATTAGAAAATAATTTCAAAAGTAAGTAAGATAAATTTAAAATTTTCAACTACCTAAAATATTGCCTGCCACGATGACAATGGAGAAATGTAGTTCCAAGCAAGTATACCGGAAGTTTAGTAGCAATCACTTACTGCAACGTTTACATATGCCCCGATAAGTAAGTACTTATTCACAAGCATACACTAATAAAAATGAAAGCGTAGCCTCTTGGGTCATTACCAGGTAATGCAAGTATTAACGTTATGCATTTACCAAGTAAAATGTCTTCTACTTCCACACAATCAGACCAGAAGTTGAAAATAACAACTTACTCGCACGTTTACACATGACCCGAAAAGTAAGTACTTAATCACAAACATACACAAATAGAAAAGTGTGTGGTTCTGGCTACAGTTCGTTTTGTTAGCCGATAGTAATGCTCAGGGTAATGTGCTGTCATTATTAGGTAATACAAGTGGTTATAATATGCATATAATATTACAAAGTAAGTAAAACAACTTCAAAAGTAGCAACTTCTAATAACACTATGCAACAAAATCGTTGTCCAAGGGATGTGGATACAGTTTCTGGTGCATTTAGGTGTCACAAATACGAAAAAAAAAAATTATGGTAATTTTTTTTTTTTAATTTTTTTTTGAAATTCCACCTTTCATGGAAAGTATATTTAGTATTTGGACCATAATCAAGTAAAAGCCTGATTGAGCCGCCTCAAATTAAAGGGAATTATGAGGGCTACATATGCTGCAAATATCACTTTCACGTAGAATTTTTGGTTTAGTAACAGTCGTCATTCGTTGATGATCATTCGCAGTGAACGGACGTGTTTATCACATAGCGGATAGTTACCAGTACCTATTACGCAATAGCAAAAATCTGTACAAAGTCCGTAAGGCCTACATCGTAGTACCTATTACGGTCTAATACAGACAAAATAAAAATAAATTTTCTTGAAGGGGATACCTTCGTGTTCCGTAGGAGCGCGGTTCCCCAATCGACCGACTGTCCGTCCGTTGGTCTTGGCCAAAGCCGACCACACCAAAAATAGTGAAAATCTCCCCCAAGTACTCACAACAGGTGGTGCAGTGAGGGGAAATCGTCATGTCCGACCGTCAAAACGGAAGCACAATGAGCATCGTGTAGCGCTCAGAGTTTTGACGAAGTTGGAGGCTGTTGAGGTTTCGGCTCTTACCGAAAAACAAAAAGAGTCACTTACCTGGGCTAAAGGCGTCGTAGATGCTTCTAAGGCCAATGAGTCGGCTGAAAGAGCCACAAATTCAGCTGTGTTAACGGCTAATAAAGTAAAACGAATCAGATCACCTTATGAACCCCTGCCTTCAAAAAAGGCAAGAGGCCCTAATGTCACCATCAACAGGACACTCACCAAGCCCTTCAATGAAGTGGGGAAGGAGAGTCTAGTGATGGCTGTTATAGACAGAAGTAGTGAGGATGGATCCATCCTCAAGGACAAATGGAGTCATGTACAATCAGCCATTATGGCTCATTACCTCGATGTCCGTAGAGAAATGCCGGGCAAACCAACAATCTGCAACGATGCACGATGGCATCAGAGGAAAGTAAAGCTCTTATATTTCGGTGATGCCAGATTAATAGACCTGTATAAGGCTGCTCTGAGTCGAGCGGGTGAGGTGTGGCCGGGTGCCCAGTTGGATGTTGTCGAAAAAACAACATTCCTAGTCACCCTAGAGCCATCACCTGGGTTACAGAAGAGCCCTCCAACCCGGCTGACATCTTAGAAATAATAAAAGATTCCAATCCTGGTCTGCCGGCCCATAATTGGAGAATCAGCAAGGTGGGTGAGGCGGATGGTAAAAAGCGGCAGGTCAATCTTATCCTAAACGCTGAATCCCCCTCCCATATACAAAGTGCTAGTGCAACCCTACAATATGGCTTCGAGACTATTGTCTTGAAGATATACAAGCAGGATATAGCAGAAGGTGAGTCGTCCACCGTGGCACTTTCTGGAAGTGCGGAGGTACCCACTCATATTATTTCTGGTGACTCCAACTCTAACAGAAGATCTGTAACGTCCTTCTCTGAGGACAAAAGCTCTACTTCGGACACTGAGAGGCTGAGGGGAGTCTCCGGACTCTTTGACGCACCTGGCGGGGACACGCTTCTCGACGATACGGACGAAGAGTTCGATAACACCCTTGTCGGGGTGGATGTTAATCTGTCAATTACCAATGATGGTAAAGCAGCCTCGGCGGCTCTATTGCTGCGCATGTACACAGGCGCAGTAGACATCGTCCTGATACAAGAGCCCTACGTAGTGGGAGGAAGGGTGTGCGGTATTAGGACACCCAACGTTAAACTGGTTGTGGCCAACTGTGAAGGCACTCCAAGAACCTGCATTTTGGCCAGGAAAAACCTAAGTATCTTTCTCCTGACTAATTTAAGTGGTAAAGACCAAACAGCTGCTAGCCTGGAGATCGGTAATCGCATATATTGGGTGGTCTCCAGCTACTTGCCTTATGAATCTGTTGTACCGACTGCTCTATTCAGGGAAGTAGTAGAAGAAGCAACGTCGGACGAGCTCGAGCTGATTATTGGCGCAGACACGAACGCTCATCATACTATCTGGGGTAGTACGGATATAAACAATAGGGGTGATTCGCTTCTTGACTTTATTCTAACTACCAACCTTATAATTTGTAACATAGGTAATAAACCGACCTTTACAATTAAAGACAGACAAGAAGTACTCGACGTAACGTTTGCTACTGACCGGCTGTCAGACAAAATTATTGGATGGAATGTACTGGACGACCACTCATTCTCAGATCACCATTATATTGAGTTCAAACTCGCGGAAAAAGCGCCTAAACCTGCCGTCCACAGAAATGTAAGGAAAAAAAAGTGGCATCTGTATGAGAAGAATTTCAAGTAAGTCCTCAACTCTAAACTTCTGTACGAACCGAATGACAAAGCCGGTCTGGATAATCTGGTCGATCATACCACCATATCATTCAATAGATCCCTTGAAGAAGCCTGTCCAAAAACAAGGTACAAGGGTAAAAATAAACCCCAATGGTGGACTTCTGAGCTAACGGCTATGAAAAAGGCCTGCAACAAGCTATTCAATAAGGCTAAATCTACTGGGGTCGCTAATGATTGGGATGCCTATAAAGAGCAACTCAAGATCTATAAGAAGGAGCTTAGAAAGGCGCAAAGGCGCTCTACCTTCTGTGGTGAAGTGGAAAAGGTCTCCGACGCCGCTAGGCTGAGGAAGATATTATCTGATTCACCCTGTACAGTGGGATATTTACAGGATGAGGCAAATAACTGGACCAAAAACAGCGAGCAGTCGCTCAATGTACTGCTCGACACACTTTTCCCGGGGAACTCTGTAACGGAACCCGAGGATCAGCAGGACCAACAAGAGTGCGAGTGGACTGCGAGCGTCGCTAGCTTCTTGACTGAGAGATCCAGAATAAGCTGGGCTATTAATAGCTTTGAGCCCTTCAAGTCACCTGGACCAGATGGCATCACTCCAGCAGAAATGCAGAAAATGTTAAAGTACATTATCCCCTGGCTGGAGAAAAATTTATGTAGGCTGTATCAGGCTTTCATACGTCCCGAATCGGTGGAGGGATACCAAAGTGGTATTCATACCTAAAGCGGGAAAGATATCACACACTAGGCCAAAAGTCTTCAGACCAATTAGCCTATCCTCCTTCCTATTGAAAGGTCTGGAAAGACTTTTAGATCATTTCATTAGGGAAAACCTGGATACAAAACTCCTGTCGGGGAACCAAAATGCTTACAATAAGGGCAAGTCTACAGAATAAGCCCTGCACGAACTTGGAATTCACCATGGTGGCATTTCTTGACATAGAAGGGGCTTTTACCAACATTCACTCAGATGCGGTAATTGCGGCACTCTCACATCTAAAAGTTAACACTAGTTTGATTAGACTAATTCAAAGTCTGCTCACCAGAAGACGCATAACAGCATGTCTAGGGTCCACAACTCTAACAAGGTTTGTAAACAGAGGGACCCCGCAAGGAGGAGTACTGTCTCCACTAATTTGGAACCTAGCGGTGAATGAAATCCTGCTAGATCTAGAACGTTGTGGCTGCAAGGTCGTGGCATATGCGGACGACGTGGCAATCGCAGTGAGTGGCAAATTCGTAAACGTCCTCAGAGACATCCTACATGTGGCTCTGAACAAGTTGGCTAGATGGGCCAGAAGCAGCGGTTTGGGCGTTAACCTCAACAAGACAGAATTGGTTCTCTTTACTAGGATGAATAATGTCCCACATTTGGACCCTCCACCTCGGGTAAATGGAACAGATCTAGTCTTTTCTGAAAGTGAAAAATTTTTAGGAATAATTCTAGATAGGAAAATGTTATTTAGACTTAACGTATCGGAACGTGTAAGGAAGACCCACGTCGCCTTATATTCCTGCAAAAAGGCTGTAGGGTCGCGGTGGGGACTCTCTCCTAAAATCGTCCACTGGATATATATAGCAGTATTTCGTCCAATACTGTTATACGGTATTGTGGTATGGTGGACGGCAACTGACAAACTAACCATCACCAACCTACTAACAAAGGTTCAGAGAACAGCCTGCCTGAGCATAAGCGGAGCCTTAAGGACTACAGCGACCGAGTCTCTACAAGACCTAATCCATATACTGCCGATTAATATTGTGGCGAGAGAAGTTGCAACCAAAGCGGCAATAAGATTAAACTGCCAATCAATGTGGAGGTACAAGAACTATGGTCACATGAGGATATCAAAGTGTAGTGCTATGGTAACGACCGAGTGGACTATCTACCAACTGTGTACACCTTCGAGAGAAATTACATCACTATGATTCCCGCCAGAGATGAATGGGTCGGCAGAATACCAGGTAATATAAACCATCTCCACATTTACACGGATGGTTCGAAACTTGATGAAAAGGTTAGCTTCGGAGTACACTGTGAAGAACTTAGTCTGGATATAGCTCACAGACTACCAGATACCTGCAGTGTCTATCAAGCCGAAATAATGGCAATATGGGAAGTCGCCAAGTGGCTGAGTCGCAACATAGTAAGCAACACTGGCGTTGTCATTTACACGGACAGCCAGGATGCCATCAATTCTCTGGAGGCAACATACCTAAATTCACAAACAGCCCTCGACTGCCGCAGACCTCTTAACGAGATGGCTGAGCAGTCTAATATACACCTCATATGGGTGCCTGGGCATAGGGATATCCCAGGGAACTGCGAAGCCGATGAATTTGCTAGGAAAGGGACGACATTACAAATTCTCGAAGAATTTGCATATATTGGTGCGCCACTATCCACGTGCAAGCTTTGATTAGGCAAGAGGCAATCAGGCAGTCCAACGAAAGATGGACAGAAATCGGCACCTGCAGGGTAGCTAGACAAATCTGGCCAAGGTATGACCTGAGAAGGTCAAAATATCTCCTCGCACTAGAGAGGAAACGATTGTCTACGTTAGTACAGGTTCTGACGGGACACTGCTTGATCGGCGAACACGCCAAAAGTTTGGGTATTGACTCCAATGACTTCTGCCGAAGCTGTGGAGATGAGGAAGAAGTGGTGAGAATTGAGCACTTGCTTTGCGACTGTCCCGCTTTGAGTAAACGACGACTGGACATACTGGGGTCGGCCTTTTTAGGCAGCCTAACAGATCTTTCTTGTACTGATATTCGTACTATCGATAAATTTATATATCAAACAGGTTGGTTTCGATGAGGGGCATTTCAGCCCGTGGTAACACTAGGGACCTAAACTGGTCTATGTGAGCTTGTAAAAAAATACGGCTGCCACCCTAACCTAATCCTAAACCTAAAAACAGTCGTCAAAAATATGAGAAAAAAAGTTTTTTAAAAAAAAAAACACGAGCAATTTTTCTACCACTGGGGCGTGAATTTCGATCAAATCTGGCCTTCACTTTTCGGATAATTTTTGGTGTTGTTACCGTTTTTTTGTCCACTTTTTGGACGCGATGCAACACTGCCAGTATCACGGTAACGAGAAACAAAAGATTTATTCACATTTAAATGCTGGAGGGCTCTAACGACAGCCACTTGTGTTTTTCCACCCAAATATAAAGCAATCACACTATTACGCTTGAATTCCATCACTAATAACTTTTTTTCTGAATGCAACGGATCAAAATGCTTTTGTAAGCTTGTAAACAATAAAATGAAATGTCACCGAAATAAATCTGTCAGCTATCAGACTAGCGGTTTAGAAATGATAGCAACCTGAAGTTGGTTGCAATACATATCAGCCACCTTGTATATTGGATGAGATCCGCTCAGACAGAGGGTCATTCAACAATATTTGTGTTTTTTTCTTTATGAGGTTTCCATTCAGTTACGCCTTTTAGGGGCATGGACATCCCAGTCGTATATACAGGTAGTAAAGTTATATGTACGCAATACAAAGTATTGAGCGGCACTCTTGAGAATATTGGGTGTCTAAACCCGGAATTTATGAATGACATTTCTTATTAATAAATTAGTTTAATTCAGCGCCTTAAAGAGATCAGTCGATTTTCTGAAAAATAGTACAAAGTTATATTTCGAAGTATGATTAAAAGGCAAATAACTTTTCAATGTGTAAATGATCCCGACAATTGCTGCTACATCTGCGGAAAATATTTAATTAAAAAAATCGACGTGCGTTTAGTAAAATAATAGAAGAAATATATGTGTAATATTTTAGTATACGAGAATATGAACGAACCGTGGACACCTAGTATTTTGTGTAATTCGTGCCATGTAAATCTTACTCGATGGTCTAGTGGAAGAATGCGGTAAGTACTGTAAAACGAATGTATTACAATGTTTTGTGGAATAAAACGTTTTAATTTTAGACTTCACGTGCAATTTAGAATACCAATGATTTTGAGACAACCATTCATTCACGATACGGACTGCTATTTTTGACTAAGTTTATAGATTGGAGTAGGAAGGAGCATTCGCTGGAATTACAGTGAAGTAAAATCTGTCCTTTGCCAGTTGCACAGTCGGAAACAATACAAATTCCCAAGTGTCCAAGTATAGCTAACAGCCTAATTACGGAAAAATCATCAAGTTCAACTAAGTACTCAACTCTGAGCGATTGAAGTTTGAGTCAGAAGTTATCGCTTTTAACTCAGTTTCAACTCATTGATGTAGTGAAAGATTTGGAACTGACAAAAGATAAAGCTGAACTACTTGCATCTGGGATGAAACAGTACAATATTTTGGCCGCAGATGTTAACATATCATATTATAGAGGCCGTGATACACCTTACAAACAATTTTATACAACTGTGGATGACAGATGCTTTTGTAAGGACATTCCCGGATTGTTCAAGGAACTTAATCAAACATACAATTCAAAGGAATGGTGGTTACTTGTTGACAGCAGTAAAGAAAGTTTGAAAGCAGTACTTTTACACAACGGAAATCAGAAACCGTCGATTCCCATTGCTCATGCAGTCAACACTAAGGAATCATACAAAACATTGGCTAAATTGATAAAATACATAAAATATGAACATGACTGGGAATTTTTTTGCGATTTAAAAGTAGTTGGTATGTTATGCCTCTTGGATAGCCGATATTTTGCCACAACGGCATAATAAGCTGGGGCTCTTTAAAATTTTTTAGAAGCCTTAAGGAAAGATGGCAATACACACATATTTAAAAAGTTAATTTACAAGTCTTTCTTTTCAAAAAATCGAAGAAGGAGTTTTTGATGGGCCTAAAATAAGGAAACTGATGAAATATGTGAATTTAAAATCATATTTGACGTCGGATGAAATTGCAGTATGGTCGTTTAAGCTTGTAGTTTCAAATTTCCTTAAATCCTATAAAGGCCCGCAATATGAAACAATGATTAATGATTTGTTAAAAAATTATAAACAAATTTGTTAGAAATATATTTTTTTATATTTATGTATAAAACACATATGTATGTATTCTTCCAACTTATTTTTCGCTTTATGTATTCCAACAGGTGTAAATATGTCCCTCAAAATTCATTTCTTTTATTCTCATTTAAACTTTTTCCCCGAGAATCGTGGCGACGTAAGTAACGAACATGGCAAAAGCTTTCACCAAGAATTTAAGTCCATCGAGCGGCGTTAACAAGGGCACTGGGATGAAAGAATGATGGGAGATTATATTTGGCTCCTCATTAGAGAAAACGATTCCGAAATCTATGTACAAACGCCAACAAAGAACTCACAATTACCACTAATGAAACGTGTTCATGTAAATAAACTCAAATGTACATAATATAAATAAAAATAATAAATAAAATCGCTATTTAAATCGAAATTTCAAAAAAAAAAATTTTTTGAAATTCTCTTACCTCTACCAAAAGGGCTATAATTTCTACATTTATCCATAGATTTTTTCAATAAGCATTATTTTCTTCGCTAGGATGCAAGCTTTTAAAAAATGAAATAAAATATTTTTTTTCCATTTTTTTTTCTATTTTTTATGTATTTTTTTTTTTTAAATCTACTTTTTCCAATTTGTTTAATGACTGTTACTAAACCACTGTTTCTAAGTGAAAGAGATATTTCCAACATTGGTAGCCCACATTAATAGCTTCAATTTAACGTATAAGTCGACCTGATCGGGCATATACTCCAAAAATTATAGTGCAAATACTAAGACTCCCCTTCGAAGCAATTACATAGAGGAAGAACTTTCAGAAATACAGTACTAAATAACCACATACTCCCACGTTTACATATGTATGTATGTCGAAAAGTAAGTACTAAATCGTTAGAAAGCTAAAAATTAAAAATAAACGTAGACTTACGAATTTTTTATTGTGTATATGGTCTTCGTTAGTAAGTTGTTGTTTTATTAGCCGAATGTTATGCTCATGTAAAATGGGCTGTCATTACTGGGTAATGCAATTGTACATACCAAGAGTTTGCTGGGACTACTTCGAACTGATAAAAAGCACAAAGTGAGTATAAACCGCAATACTTCGTGGTTTTTTGATGATAAAGGTAAAAGAACAAGTGAACAAAAGCAAAACTATCTGGAATCACTTTGTTTATTTCCACGTTGAGTGTTACAAGAGAAGAGCAGTCGTCGAAAGGAACCAACAATAAAGTAGTTAACCCCCACTTTGTTGGTTGTTCATTGTGAGAAATTTTCCACAAGGTCGTGAACATGAATGTGAGTTGATTTTACAACAGTTGCACTGCACCCCCTAAGGCGGCAATATGCATGTGTTGCATACATTACATTGGTAGAAATACTGTTCTTTATACTTCTGGATAAGGAAAAGTTCATAGTAAACATTTGCGGACAAAATTGCTGGATAAAACTATAATGGGTTTGAGTCGGCGGAAGATTCGACATTTTAAAATAGTATGTGATGATGAAAATTGAAAATAGGACAAAGTAAATTTGTTTGTTTTTGATATTTATACTATTTATGCTGTACCGTTTGTATAGCTGTAGTTTTAAATTTAGAAGTAGAGTAGCGTTCAAGGATTAAACACAACATGGACAAACAGTACAAGTCCGTGATTTTCTTGAAATCTTCTTCATAAAGATTCCTTTAATATGACAATTCCTTTAACATGGAATCAGGAACAAGTTTTCATAAATCACTGCTATTATTTTAATTTACAACAATTTTTGGAAATTATGTTCGCTTCAGGCAACAAGTTTATTTGATAGTTATTATACCCTACACCACACTATGGTACAGGGGGATTTAAATTTTTTTTATTTGGCAGATTTGCAAAAAATACTACTGCTAGACACACCATAAAATATACCGTTCTACTCAGAACCACTAGCTGTCCATCTGTCCATCTTAAGTTGTTCGTTAGGTACAGGTCGAAATTTCACTACGATCCTGCTAAAATTTGGCAATATGAACTCCTTCACACTAGGGAGGAAACCTAACAAGGTGTTGCATGGTATCATCTAGTTGGCTTCGCCCGGCCCTTCCTTACTTGTTTTATACTCGCTTAAGAATGGTGTATAGTCTTGCAAAAATGCTTATTTTGTTAGCTACATATAATCAGAGCTTTTCTAAAACTCTTTTACATAAAAACTCGATAGTTTGGTTAACTTTATAGATATTTTTGGCATACAAAAATATTTGGTTGAAATCTTCGAATATTTTATCCTTCTTTTGTACACGCTGAAAAAAATCGATCCTGTAGTATATTGCCCCAAACATATTCGGCTTGAAACATATACATGTTTAGGGTACACTCTAAATATGTATATAATATTTGCTACACGCAAAGGTTATATATTTGGGAAGATGTTGTTCTAAACAAATCTTTGTTTACTCCAATTTTTTGTTGTTTGGGACTATTATTTTTCGAAACAAATTAAAAATTTGCACTTAAGTATTCAGAAAGTACCTAAATTGCGTTATATTGTTCAGTAATTCAAAATACTTTTTTTTAGAAATATTTAATGTTCGTAAAAATAATAAATAATAACTGAAATTCTATAGTTTTGGATCAAAATAAATTTTTCGGTGGATTGACAAATAATGATGGCTTGCAATACTTAAATTTAAAATGCTTGATTTGAAACAAAAGTTAATGCTGCATAAGGTATCATAACTGGGAAGTACAATTAGGAACCAAGAAAAAATTAACCAGTAAGGAAAGGCTAAAGTCGGGCGGGACCGACTATATAATACCTGCTTCCATAAGTATTTAGGCTGATTTAAGTTAAAGCCATACATACATTAATGATTTGAATCCTGACGATGATGGAGTGGTGTCTATCGAAACTGCGCAGTCAATTCTACCCAGCAATTTTTGATACTCGCTACAACTTTTGTAACGGGTTTTCAAATAGGGATGATATGATTTTGAAGTGACGTTTCGGCCATTTGTAATATGTCATGATCTGTCATTTGTTTTTCATTGTATTCAGTATTATTTACAATTCCATCATGGAGAGATATACACACGAATAACGTTTACAAATTATTAAGTTTTATTATCAAAATAATCGTTCTCCACTTGTAAATTTTCGTGCGCTAAGTCCATTTTTTTTAAATCCAAAAAAAAATACTTTGCAGTCGCCATACGACCTTGACACCCATGAGCAATATTTTAGCTCTCGTTAAGAGCTATCCTTTTACCATTGACCGATTGTGGCTACGTGCTACACAGCAAATGAAACAATTGAATTGTTGCGAGAAAAGTTTGGAGATTCGATTATTTCAAGAAATTTTGACATTGAATGGCCTCCAAGAAATTGTGATTTAACACCATTGGACTATTTCTTGTGGGGTTATTTGAAGCAAGTCACTATTGAACTTGCCATTCATGACATACGACTTGATTTAGTGGAGAAAGTGCTCGAAAATTGGGTTCATCGAATTCGATCCTGCAGAAAGTCGTGGAGGCCATTCGAATGACGTTTTATTCAGAACTTAATTGTATCGATTGTACGTCACATTAAATAAAAAACTTTTGAATTTCCTTAACAATAAGTGTGTTTTATCAAAGAAATCATATCACTCTTATTGTTTCTACTACATTTTTGCATAGACAGGTTGTAAATGAAACACGTGGTCTTCAGCCAAATAAATTCTGACTGAATAATTTTTTTAAATAATTTTTTCGAGTTTAGGACTCCATATTACACCAGAAAATGTTATACGAAGCACTTAGACAAAAATGTTGTTGCACAGTGTTATCTCTTTAAAAAAAAACATTTTTATACCCACGTTCCGACTGTCAGTCTGACTAGTGCGTAAAATGTGTGTTGTTTCTATTTTAAGTTCGAAGATGAACCATATTGGTCTACTCCTTCTCGTACCTCCCTCACAAAGCGTTAAAATTTTGTGCAATATTGATTATCGAATAAGCGATATTCTACTTATCCGAACCTTCTGTAGTAGTATATCTGTCACTATCAGCTTGACAAATGTGAGCCTAAATTCCCCGGCTCTCTTGGTACATCCCACACAAACTTAGAATCAATTTCTGATTCTGTTTAGCAGCCTCCGCCTATTTTGTGTATGTATTCTTTTAATCAAGAACTTATTTTTTTGCCTCATAAACAGAATTGTTTCAGATTTAGATATAGGGTTTTCCATTAACGACATAACATATTTATATACATATATATAAAACACAGAATGTTTAAGATATAGAGTTCAAATTTATTCCAGGTGTAGAGCAAATGGTACTTTTTAAGAATGAAATTCGATTTCGGTCATATGACCTTCACGAGCCCGTCTACAGCGATTTATTCTTTGGACCCAATTTCCCACCATTCTTGCACACATTTCGACCGGAACGTTGGCAATTTCGTGTTGGATGTTGTCTCTGAGCTCGTCTAAAGTTGTTGGCATAGACCAATGACTTGATTTGACCCCATAAAAAGAAATTCAATGGTGTTAAATCGCATGAACGAGGTGTCCATTCGGCCGGACCATTTCTCGAGATAACACGTTCACCGAAATTGCTTTTCAGTAAGTCGATTGTAAGGCGTGTTGTGTGGCTAGTAGCATTTTCTAACATGGCACGATAGCGCTCTCCGTTGACGGTAACATGACGATTGTTTTCATCGATTCATTTTCAATGATTTCCAAACGTTGCACGTAAGTGAACTTTAGCATGATGAAAATATTGACTTCGACTAACGTTTTGACACTGAAAGATCAATAAAAATGTTTGAGTGTGCGTTGACATAAATATACGAAATTGTTATGTCCCTATTGGAAAACCCGTTATAACGCTCAAATATATATTCCTTACGATTTGGCATTTAAATAGTCGAAATAACATTCTAATTAATTACCGAAAAATTAACTACATAGTCCTGTCTTTATTTATTCCAAATCGGGGGATTCTGAAAATATATTGTGCTTTTACTAATTGGTTTCATATTTGTTCATTAACAAAACCGTTCTTTCATATCTTGGATGATGAACAAGTGTAAATAAAAAATCTATTGTTATTTCATCTTATCGCTTATGTGTAACTTGCAAGGGCTGTCCCAAAACATGGCGTATAGGTGGGGGCAGAAGTTTGAATAGAATTACTTTGGTAACAAATGGAAATTTTACAAAGCATATTTTAATTTAAATTTCCAATCAAAAATAATTGATCTCAGTAAATTTGTAAACATGAAAAAATAGATCACAGGCATTTAATTCAACACTTTCATTAGAAAGGTCTCAGTCCAATCAACAAATAATACAGCCGAGGTTGATTCTACCCTGGGGAAGTCTGCCCCTTCATTTAAGACTATAAAATATTTAAACAAGGCCGTACGAGCTGCCAAGACGGACCGTAGCGATCCACCAATTGAGGTGTCCATGCTAGAATCGGTTAAGCAAATCCACACAATTATATTGGATGATCGTCAGCAGAAGCTGCCTGAGCTTGCCTTAATGATATGCATTTCAAACAGTTCTATACATCACCCATTGAATACAAGATGGGTGCCGCGTTTGCTCACAATAGAAAATAAACAGCGTCGACAAGATTCAATAGACTGTTTGGCAATGTTTTACCACAATAAAGCTGAGTTTTTTCATCAATACGTAACCGTGGATGAGACATGGATCCATTACTGCATCCCGGAGGCAAAGGAAGAGCCAAAGAAGTAGACTATAATGGGAGAATCATCTCCAAAGAAGGCGAAGACATTTTCAATTGCAGACAAGGTCCTGAAGTCTTTTGTATTAATGGGGTAAATTTGTTGATTATTTGCAAAATGAAAAACATTCATCGGCGAGTATTATGATAACTTATTGTAGAGTTTAAATGATGAAACATAACACCTTTCTCGCCAAATTTACCGTCCTCGGACTTTTTTATATATCCAAACTTGAACAAATGGCTCGGTGGAAAAGATTTACATACAATGAAAAGGTGGAGTCTGCGGTTGATGACTATTTTGAGGAGCTAGACAGCTCTTCCTATAAACAAGGTATCGAAGGTATTGCTGGGATAAGTGTATCAAGCTAAAATGAGATTTATTATACTGAGAAATAAAGAAAAGAAAATTCATCCCAAATTTGTTGAGTATTATTTGTTAGCTCGGTTAATTTTGGGACCGCCCACGGACGTGAAACTGCTATTTTTGAGGGTCATGTATATTTTGAACAATACCACATATGGCATTTGCAAATTCACAAATTCACACAATGACACTATACATATGACTGCGACAATTATGAAGAAGAATAAAATGCAGGACTCAGGAGGCCTGAGATCAGGACTCCTTTTGGAGCCTCTAGGTCAGCTCCATACACATTTTCATATCTTTTTTACATGGGAAGATAGATAGATATATAGATAGATAGATAGATAGATAGATATATAGATAGATAGATTTTATTTTAATAATTCATTTACAAAACCATAATTTTTTTTCAAATAATTAAGAAAAAATCTAGTTTGTCATAACATATTTGTTGTGTGTCAGATTGGCTTTATATTTTTAAATTGACTAGGTTGAATTTACATCAATATCATTTAATTGCATTACGTATTCAAGAATTAAATTAATTTTGTATCAAATTTCTGTATTTCAAACAATTTATTAAATATTTATATAGTTGTAAACCGTCTTTACCGTTTAAAATTTCATAACATTCGTTCATTGTGAGTACTCTTTTTTCGAAATGAATTTTTCTTTCGTGGGCGATAATTGGACAGACGGCTAGAAAATGATACGTGTTTTGGATTCATCTATGTTACATATTGTGCAAATGCCATATGTATTATTTCTAAATGCTCTGGCATTAATATTAAGTAGTCCACCTCTGGCGCGAAAGATTAAACATTTTGTATGAGTTCATATCCACAAAATATGATGGTAGAAGGAGATTTGGATATATATCATGGAATTGGGACGCAACACCCATCTCAGCGTATAACGTCCGTTCACGAGAGATTAACTTTTCTAATATGGATTCGTGCAATGCTCTTAGCTCCCGGCCCCTTAGGCTGATGTCTACAACAATCCCCAGTTCAGAACATAAGTCCCTCCATTTTCCTGACCACAGGGTGCAAGTACTAATCACTCTCTCGGCCACTTTGCGGGGGAGCCTATCCGGCGGCATCGAGAGTACCTTGTCCATATAATTAAAGTGTAGTCTGAGTGCTTCAGAATACATGCTGGGAAGACCAGTCTCAAGGTGTAGCATATAATTTGGGGTATTACTTGGTAGGTATAGAATCTTTATAATAAAGTATCTAAGAAGTTTCTCCACCTGGTCGTAATACTCAAAAGCCCAGACCTGAGCACCGTAAACTAAAATTGACTTAGCAGCCGTCTCGAAAATTATCATCTTCTTCGAAAGTTTAATTCTATCATTATGTATATAGCGTGTCCATGTAGCATTTATAGCCATTTTGGATGCTTCTAATTTACTGTCAAGATGCTTCATGAATGACATATTATAAGTGAGGTTATGACCTGAGACCCGTAGTACCAGTGTAAATTCCTGTCGATTCGGGAACCCCTCCTAAAAATCTGACCCCATTGGAAGCAGTACTCCCGAAGGACATCAATCATGTTCTGCAGCCGCGTGGGAGAGTTCGCCAGTAGGACTTTGTCATCTGCATACATAAGCAGTTTGACTTCCATGTCCTCGATGAACAAACCGGTCGGCAGCACATCGCGCATATCGTTCAAGAATAGTGAAAATAGAACGGGGCTCAACAGGCAACCTTGTCGGAAAGATAAGAAGATAAGCAATTTGAAAGGAGGCCTGATAAGAAGCCCCAAACCTTTCCGATATCTTATGGAAGGTCTTCATCGCGCCTTTTTAAATACGGGAGAAGTATATACGGTTACTCGAATTTATAATTGAGACTTCTCTTACAGAAATACATAATAGTGCCTGATTTGGACGAGTAAAGTTTTCATACTTACTCTATTGGAAGATATAAGTTTGACAATTACTAGGTTAATTCATTAAGAAGGCTTATTTCACTAAGAAGGCATGTCTGAATGTAAATAGAAGGCATTTGAGGGCTCTATTTAGGCCTGATACAAGAAGCACCCGCCAATTTTTCCGCTGTATGTATACATACTCACATATATATGTACTAAGCATATGTATATTAATGATATAGCGTAAAGCGAACAGGAGGAAAGTATAGATGCCAAGCTCCTTTCAAAAAGCAGTCATTAATCATTATACAATTAAACTGACAAGCGTACGTGTATGTACATACATATAAAACGCATATCTGTATCTACACTCAAATGTAGGCCTGTGTTTATGTTATCGTATAAATAAAATCTCTTTAAACGGTAGAATGGGTCATATAAACTGTACAAATTTAGGTAATGCGTTCATTCCCAGCAAAATTTCTCATTACCAAATAAACCGACGAGTAAGCAAAGTTCGATAATGGTAAGAACTTATTATTTAGCCACTTTTCTCATTATTTTAACATGGGGATGTCATTGGAGGGAAGTACTTCCCAAAAGCATACAATAAAGTAGCATAATAAGTACTTATTTGTAGCTCGATTTTATGCACTTGAATAATGCATTACCAATAAGTTATAAAATAAGTAGTAGATATGTAGAAATGGCCATTTAAAATGATTTTTTGCATATTGTCGCGCATATTTCTCGAAACAAACAATTTTCTCATGCCATATTCGAATTTGTGGTAATTTCATTCAAATCTGCACGTATAATCTTGTACAATAACCCACATATAGCCAAAATTGCATTATATTAAAACTTGCCAAATTGATTTTGATAACAACAAATCACATATTTCTGTTATTATTGGTAAGTCATTATTAATAAGCCGAAAGTAATGCAGCGAATAATGAGAAGTCATTATTTGGTAATGCAGGGAATAATGACAGGTACTTACCAAGATTTTGCTGGGTTTGCAATATGTTGTACAAATTCGCAGGATGGATGACAAATGTTTGAAGTGACATACATCAGAGTTGACCTTTATATACATACTAGGGACGATTTATGACAATATACGGTGTAAGAGCTTAATTTTCAGCTAGATCTATTGAAAAATTCATTATCTAGAGCGTGATGTGACACCGGAGTCGACCTCTATATAGCGGCTATATCAAAACATGGACCGATGTATCCCATTTACAACAGAGGTCGTCCCTTGTTCAAGAAATGCCGCTGTGTAAATTTTAGTAAACATATTTGCAATATGCACTTTTATCACAAGAATATACATATGAACAGACAGACGGAGGTGTCTTTTGTATTTGGACCATATTGAAATATATGCTCGATAAAACCGGGATACACTTTAAATTAAAGTAAATTATGAGGACTACAAATATTAATAATGATACAATCATGTGGGAACAGAACCTTAGAAACTGTCGTTAAAAAATTAACAAAAACAACATAAAAAACAGATAAAACAAGTAAGAAAGTTCAGTCGGGTAAACCGACTTATTAATCCCCTCACGTTGTCCCAAAAAGATATTAGTAAATTTATTTTTTTTGTTTTAATTAAATTATTATCAATTTAAATTGCATTTAATAACTTTAAAGTATGTACTGGTATTAAAATTATAAGCTATTAACTTTTGGTGTAAAATGGTTCATCAAATGGGGCGTGCGATAATGGTCACTTTTCTCTAGATTGTAGGTACTATAAAAGCAGTGCACTGTACGAAATTTCAAGTATTTGCATGTACTGATATTACAGTTAATAGCTGTTAACGTTTGGTACAAAAAGGTCCATTTGTGTGGGATTGGCACGCCCAAACGCCCACTTTCCTCTTTACTCTAGGTACTGTAAAAGCATTACACTGTACAAAATTTCAAGTATTTGTATGAACTGGTATTAAAGTTATAAGCTGGTAACTTTTGGTACAAAACGGTCCATTTGTGTGGGAGGTACCAAAAGGAGCGTGACAATAATGCCCATTCACCGTATTGTAGGTACTATTAAACCATTACACTGTACAAAATTTCAAGTCTTTGTATGCACTGGTAATAAAGTTATAAGCTATTAACTTTTGGTTCAAAATTGTCCATTTGTGTGGGAAGTACCAAAAGGGGCGTGGCTACTTCGCACATTTTTCTCGAGGTAAAGGTGTATGTGTAGAGTTTCAGGGGATTCAAATAAGTAGTATTGAAGTTATTAAATAATCAATATTTCACTAAATATTAACCCTTTGTGGGAGAGGTACTACAAGGAAGGAACCAATATGGCCCATCTTCGAACTTAGCCGGAGATAGAAGAAAATATTACCACATTCCAAATTTGGAGTCAAGCGGTTACTCCTTTCGAGAGTTCTCGTGCGCACCAGCCAGCAGACAGACAGACGGACGGACATTGCTTATTCGACTTAAAATGACCCAATACGGGTATCCGCCGAACATACTTAGCCTCTTTTTTTTTCGTTGGAGGTGTGGAATCTTCGAAAGATGTTTTCAGCCCGTACTGAAAAACATGCACGATTCTTAAGTACTAAACCACACACCCATCACGTCTCTACACCGCGCGGAACTGCCGTTCGGTATTACTTCGCAGGGAAGGTCTGCCTTGTTAGCTGGTATTCCTTTGTAGGTCCTTTGCGTTTCACTCCCTTAAAGAGGCTTTTCTAATTTCCTCTTCTTTTCGTACCGCCTGGTTTATTAACCATATTAGATGGTTTACTGCTACCCACAGTTTATTCGACCTCAACATAACACAGAAAATGTTTTCGATACTTAGGTTTTCACCTATGTAAATCTCCAAATTATTTCTCCATCTATCAAAGCGTGGGCATTGAAATGTTACATGCTCAGCTGTTTCGTCTTCTTCTGGGCAGCATGGCGAATTGTCCAGCCCGAACCTATAAAGGTAACTCCGGTAACAACCGTGCACTGAGAGGAACTGCGTTAGTTCGAAGTCAACATCTCCGTGTTTACGGTTTATCCACGTTTCGATATTCGGGATCAGCTTGAAATTTCATCTACCATTGGGAGAATTTTCCCAATACATAGGGTCATAGGTCACTCCTTCGATGTCCTACACTTTTGGCTCGTAGGAAATGATATATACCCTCCTCTCTAAGGTGAGGGGATAATAACGCAAAAAATAGTTTTTTTTTAATTTTTGAAAGCTAGCATCCTACCGAAGAATATAGAAACTATAGCACCTTTGGTAGAAATAAGAAAATTTCAACATTATCAGGTTTCTATACCAAAAAAAAGGCCAACAGTGTAACACATCGATGGAGTGACCTAAGAGATCCCAAGGATATTTGAGGAAAATCCGTTTTGGGCCATTTTAAGTCATTTGAGCAATGCCCGTCTGTCTGTATGGTTGTGGCGCACTACAACTTTCGACAGGCTTAACCGATAGACTTCAAATTTGGTATGTGTCGATATTTTTTTCCATGTCAGGCTAAGGTCAAAGATGGACTATGTTGGTCCACTCCTTCTGGTACCTCCCCCACGAAGTGTCAAATTTTAGTGAAATATTGATTATCTCGTAACTTATATACTACAGGGTTTTCCAATAAGAGTGATATGATTTCTTTGAAAAAAAATCTCTTATTGTTAAGGAAATTCAAAAGTTTTTTATTTAATGTGAAGTACAATCTTTACAATTAAGTTCTAAATAAAACGTCATTCAAATGGCCTCCACGACTTCTTCTGCAGGAACGAATTTGATGAACCCAATTTTCCAGCACTTTTTCCACTAAATCATGTCGTACTTACTTACAAAGCTTGAAGAGAGTCTGGTTTATTTCGAAAGACCAATGACTTCAAATAACCCCACAAGAATAGACTATTTCTGGTGTTAAATCACAACTTCTTGGAGGCCATTCAATATCACAAATTCTTGAAATAATCGAATCTCCAAACTTTTCTCGCAACAATTCAATTGTTTCATTTGCTGTGTGGCACGTAACCACAATCGGTCAATGGCAAAACGATAGCTCTTAACGATTTTTAAAAAATGGACTTAGCGCACGAAAAGTTGCAATTGGGGGACGATTATTTTGATAATAAAACTGAATAATTTGTAAAAGTTGTTCTTGCGTATATCTCTACATGATGAAATTGTAAACACTACTGAATACAATGAAAAACAAATGACAGATCATGACATATTACAAATGGCCGAAACGTCACTTCAAAATCATATCATACCTATTGGAAAACCCTTTTTTATTTCCTACGGGCCAAAAGTCTAACACATAGAAGCAGCGACCCAAGGCCCTACATGTAAGTTCGACGGAAATCCATATGTAGGACATTTTAAGTCATTTGAGTTACGTCCGTCCGTCTGTCTGATTGGTGCGCACAATAACTCCCCAGAAGAGTATTAATGACTTTAAATTTGGTATGTGGTAATATTTTTGTTTATCTCAGGCTAAGTTTAGAGATGAACCATAGTGACCCACTCCTTCTCTCTATCCGACTGAAATTTTCGTACTTCTTTATTTCAGTAGTAGTAATTATTCTTCGCACCTCGACTCATTCTAATACACTGATGATTGCGTTTGAAGATACGATTTCATATTCGATACGGATGTAAAAGTAAATATTTATATATGAGTATTTATCATACATACTGGACGAGTATACTGTGGGTGACAACAATATACGAGTACATATGTAAATATGCATGCCTGCTACAGTGTTCAATACAAAGGCATGTATGTATTCGAATATGATTGGATATGTCAACACTGATTGTACAATGAATAGCTGTCAGTTTGAGCCGCATCAGGATATGTGGGAGCATTCATCAAAATCACAGACTATCCCCCTAAAGCGATGCTGTCATCGATTAAATAATGTGCGAAATATTAGAATAATAAGGCTAAGAAATTTTAAATAAACTGAAATGGATTTTGACTAACCATTTTATGAAATTGCTAATGTAATTAAGTGAGGGGAAAACCAATAAGGAAAGACTAAAGTCGGACGGGACCGACTATATAATACCCTTCATTCCTCCATCATTGCACAGTGGGGGGAATTAAAAAAAAGGAAAATAATTCGTACGTTTCTTAACCAGACATCCGATTGCGACAAAACTTAGTGTGCTTAGGGAAGATGTATTAGAGAAGTTATAGGGGCTGGACTACAGGCCCTCAAAGTTGGACACCTCGGGTGAACAAAATGTATAGGAGCGTATATCTTTCGTAGTTTCCGTTTGATTCATACTTTTTTAGTGTGCTTTCTACTAACCGAGTTCTACATAAGTCTTTTTACGCCTAATTTATCTCGTATAGTTCCGAGATATCTGAAATAAAAAATTGAATTAAATAGACTTGTCTCTGCCAATATTTTACCCCATAGTCTGGGGTAAAATACACCTTCTAATGTCCTTAGAAGCCAAATCGGAAGGAAAATATATATGAGGGTTATATCCAAATCTGTACCGATTTTCACTAAATTTAGTAGTCTATATCAAACGGTAAATAGACTTGTCTCTGCCAAATTTTAGAATACACCTTCAATAGGCTTTAGCAACCATATCGGAAGGAACATATATGTATGTGGACGCTATATATAACCCTGAACCGACTGAACTACAAACGTTGGTAATGAGACTTTCATGTGGAAACAGAACAAGACAGTTACTGTCGTTAAAACAATTAGAAAATATTTTTTTTTTAAATCCTTTTTTGCTGGCACGAAAAAACCATAACGTTTGAAAGCAGAAAGAAATAACAGAATTTCAACATAATCCGGTTTTTATACACCCACTATTGTGAACACCCACTATCAGATGCTACAGGTCAAAAGTGTAAAATATCGATAAGATACCCCAATAATATTTGGCGGAAATCCATTTTGGGCCATTTTATGTCATTTCAGCAATGTCCGTCAGCCTGTCTGTCTGGTTGGTGCGTACGATACGATAACTTTCGACAGGATTTACCGATTGACTTCAAATTTGGTATGTGTCAATAGTTTTTCTATCCCAGACTAAGGTCAAAGATGGGCTATGTTGGTTCACTCCTTCGAGTACCTCCCCCACGAAGGGTCAACATTTAGTGAAATATTAATTTTCTCATAACTTCTGTACGCTATCATCTTGAGAAAAATGGGCCACGCCCCTATTGGTATCTCTCATACAAATGGACCATTTTGCTCAAAAAGTTAACGGCTTATAACTTGGTTTCCTGCACATACAAATACCTGAATATATAGGGTGATCCATTTCGAGGTTCCCTACTTTTTTAAAGAATAAAACACAGAAAATTCAAATTGAAAGAACATTCTTTGGCATTTATTTTTGAAGATTATGTCTATCAAATGTTGGCCGCGGCTACATCTCAGATTGTCCATCCGTTGAGTCCAATTTTCGATGACTCGTTCGAGCATTTCGAATGGTAAAACTATGCAACAAAACAATTTTTTTTGTGTCCTAGTTTGTGTTATATAAAATCAAAACCAAAATTTTTTATTAGTAATACTTTTATCGTCGAAGGTACCCTTAGTATTTGCACTATAATTTTTGGAGTATATGCCCGATAAGGTCGACTTATACGTCAAATGAAGCTATTAATGTGGGCTACCAACGTTGGAGATACCTCTTTCACTTAAAAACAGTGGTTTAGTAACAGTCATTCAACAAATTGGAAAATGTAGATTTTTTTCAAAAAAAATACCTGGAGCGAAAAAAAACATAAAAATAGAAAAAAATCGGTAAAAAATATTTTATTTTAGTTTTTAAAAGTTTGCATCCTAGCGAAGAAAATAATGGCTATTTGAAAAAAATCTATGGATAAATGTAGAAATGTAGCCCTTTTGGTAGAGGTAAGAGAATTTCAAAAAATCTTTTTTTTTTAATTTCAGTTTAAAGAACGAATTTATTTGTAACTTTTTTTTATATTATGTACATTTGAGTGTGTTTACATGTACAAGTTTCATTAGAAGTAATTGTGAGGACGTTTTTGACGTTTGTAGATTTAGGAATCGGTTTCCCTAATGAGGAACCAAATATAATCTCCCATCATTCTTTCATCCCAGTGCCCTTGGTAACGCCGCTCGATGGACTTCATTTCTTGGCGAAACCTTTCGCCATGTTCGTCGCTTACGTTGCCTAGATTCTCGGGGCAAAAGTTTAAATGAGAATGCAAGAAATGCATTTTTAGGGACATAATTACACCTGTTGGAATACATAAAGCGAAAAATAAGTTAGAATGTTTTTATACATAAAAATAGAAAAATATATTTCTTACCAATTTATTCATAATTTTTTAAGAAATCATTGTTTCATATTGCGGACTTTTATTGGATCCAAAGAAATTTGAAACCACAAGCTTAAACGACCTCCATGCTGCAATTTCATCCGACGTCAAATATGATTCGAAATTTACATCTTTCATCAGTTTACTTATTTTAGGCCCATCAAAAACGCCTTCTTCGATTTTTTCAAAAGAAAGTCTTTTAAGCTTAATATGCAGTGGTGGCAAAATAATATATTCTTTTTGGACGAGAGGTGTGTATTTTATGTTGTTTTCACCCAATGTAATGTGTTTTCTTGTTGACCATTTCTTTCTTCTGTAATGATCTTCGCGAGCACGGCTATTCCAGAGGCATAAAAAACAGCAATAGTTTGTATATCCTCCTAGCATTCCACATAACCTCCCAACTACTTTTAAATCGCAACAAATTTTGCAGTCATGTTGTTCATATTTTATCAATTTAGCCATTGTTTCGTATGATTCCCTAGTGTTGACAGCATGAGCAATGGGAATCGACGGTTTCTGATTTCCTTTGTGTAAAAGTATTGTTTTCAAACTTTCTTTACTGCTGTCAACAAATAGCCGCCAAATTCCTTCGAATTGTATGCTTGATAAAGTTCCTCGAACAATCCGGGAATGTCCTTGCAAAAGCATATGCTATCCACACTTGTATAAAATTGTTTGTAAGGTATACTCCAAATCTCTCACTAGGTCATTGAGTTGAAACTGAGTTAAAAGCGATGACTTCTGACTTAAACTTGAATCGCTCCGAGTTGAGTACTCAGTTGAACTTGATGATGTTACCGTAATTAGGCTGTTAGCTATACATGGACACTTGGAAATTGGTATTGTTTCCGAATGTGCAACTAGCAAAGTGACAGATTTTACTTCAGCGTAATTCCAGCGAATTCTCCTCCCTACTCCAACCTGTTTACTTAGACTAAATAGCAGTCCGTATCGTGAATGAATGCTTGTCTCCAAATCATTGGCATTCCAAATTGCTCGTGATGTCTAAAATTAAAACATTTTATTCCACAAAACATTGTAATACATTAATTGTAAAGTATTTACCGCATGCTTCCACTAGTCCATCGAGTAAGATTTACATGGCACGAATTACACAAAATACAAAATAAATATTTCACATATATTTCTTCTACTATTTTACTAAGCGCCCGTCGATTGTTTCAATTACATATTTTCCACAGATGTAGCAGAAATTGTCGGGATCATTTACACATTGAAAAGATCTCTGCCTTTTACTCATACTTCAAAATATAACTTTGTAATATTTTTCAGAAAATCGACTTATCTCTTTAAGGCGCTGAATTACGCTAATTTATTAATAAGAAATTTCATTCATAAATTCCGGGTTTAAGGTTCATAAGTTGCAGTACCAGTAGCTGACATATAGTTTGCTTCGAACGTAGAAACCCTGCCGCGTACTACTTTGTATTGCGTACATATAATTTTACTACCTGTATATACGACTGGGATGTCCATGCCCCTAAAAGGCGTAACTGAATGGAAACCACATAAATAAAAACCACAAAAATTGTTGAATGACCCTCTACCTGAGCGGATCTCATCCAATATAGCTCTCACATTGCATATAATGTTTTTGGAAGGTTACGAACGGCCATAAAACCTCGTCCTTTCTATAATTTTATAATGTCTGACATCAATCCTAATAAAATAATATGCAAGTGCAATGTCTCTTATATGTCTCTCTCACATATGGCGAATTTATTATAAGCAAAAAAAAACCTCATTTTAAAACGAAAAAATATGAAACAAGAATTTTTTTTAATTTCCCTAACTTTTACAAAATGGCTCATAGGTTTAGGTTTAGGTTAGGGTGGCAGTCGTATTTTTTATACAAGCTTACATAGACCAGTTTAGGTCCCTAGTGTTACCACGGGCTGAAATGCCCCTCATCGAAACCATTGATATACAAATTTGTCGATAGTACGAATATCGGTACTGGAAAGATCTGTTAGGCTGCCTAGAAAAGCCGACCCCAGTATGTCCAGTCGTCGTTTACTCAGAGCGGGGCAGTCGCATAGCAAGTGCTCAATGCTCTTCACTTCTTCCTCATCTCCACAGCTTCCCAATCTTTTGGCGTGTTCGCCGATCAAGCTGTGTCCCGTCAGAACTGATACTAACGTAGAAAATATTTGCCTCTCTAGTGCGAGGAGATATTTTGATCTTCTCAGGTCATACCTTGGCCAGCCTTTTTATCAAGCTTCGAACCACCCGTGTAAAAGTGAAGATGGTTTCTATTACCTGGTATTCTTCCAATCCATTCATCTCTGGCAGGAATCATAGTGATGTAATTTCTCTCGAAGGTGTACACCGTTGGTATATAGTCCACTCGGTCGGTTACCATAGCACTACACTTTGATATCCTCATGTGACCGTAGTTTTTGTACCTCCACATTGATAGGCAGTTTAATCTTATTGCCGCTTTGGTTGCAACTTCTCTCGCCACAATATTAATCGGCAGTATATGGAGTAGGGCCTGTAGAGACTCGGTCACTGTAGTCCTTAAAGCTCCGCTTATGCTCAGGCAGGCCGTTCTCGTAGGTTGGTGATGGTTAGTTTGTCAGTTGCCGTCCACCATATCACAAGTAGGTTGGTGATGGTTAGTTTGTCAGTTGCCGTCCACCATATCACAATGCCGTATAGCAGTATAGGACGAACTACTGCTATATATGTATATCCAGTGGACGATTTTAGGAGAGAGGCCCCACCGCGACCCTACAGCCTTTTTGCAGGAATATAAGGCGACGTTGGCCTTCCTTACACGTTCCAATACGTTAAGTCTAAATAACAGTTATCTGTCTAGAATTATTCCTAAAAATTTTGCACTTTCAGAAAAGACTAGATCTGTTCCATTTATCCGAGGTGGAGTGTCCGCATGTGGGACTTTATTCATCCTAGTAAAGAGAACCAATTCTGTCTTGTTTGGGTTTACGCCCAAACCGCTGCTTCTGGCCCATCTAGCTAATTTGTTCAAAGCCACCTGTAGAATGTCTCGGAGGACGTTTTTGAATTTGCCACTAACTGCGATTGCAACGTCGTCCGCATATGCCACGACCTTGCAGCCACAACGTTCTAGATCTAGCAGGATTTCATTCACCGCTATGTTCCAAATTAGTGGAGACAGTACTCCTCCTTTTGGGGTCCCTCTGTTTACAAACCTTGTTAGAGTTGTGGACCCAAAATGGCTCATAACTTTTACATCTATCCATAGATTTTTAGTATACAGTGTTTTCTTTATTAGCATGCTGGCTTTTTAAAAATGCGATGAAATTATTTTTTCGACGCTTTTTTCTCTATCTGTTATGGTTTTTTTGTACCCGGAAAAAGTGTGTTTTTTAAACAAAAAAAACCATTTGTTTCTTTTTTTTTTGACGACTGTTACTAAATCAAAGATTCTACGTGAAAGTGATATTTGCAGCATATGGGCATTTCCAACGAGATGTTAACCGCAGGCAAAAAATTTAAAGTCTATACAAGTTTGTTGTTTTACTATTTTTTTTTATAGGGAATCTATCAAATTTAACTAATTTTCCCAAAAACTACATTTATTCATAACACATTTTAAAATATTTGAGTGCAAATTCGAATAATTGCTAAATTTATGTTTTAAACATTTGTATTGCATGTTATTTTCTGATTAATGGTCTCTCTTGTAAATCTTGATTTATATTTAAGGGATGTAAGAAAAATAATGTTTGTTGTGAAAATAAATATATTGAATATATTAAAAATCATTTATAATCAACCATTGGATGTCGAGTTGCATAAAAAGTGAAAAAATAAACATAAAAAGAACGAGGGAATAAAATGTCGCGTGCGAATGTGTTTAAAATTAAATAAAAAAAACTACTTAATATTTTTGAATAAAATAAAAAAACATTATTAAGATACATTAATTCATGACTTTTTAAAATTAGTCGCATTAATCAGGTTTTCCTGAAATCAGTTTTTGATTGGTTTGCTTTGAAAGCGACTTCTGTTTTTGTCGCGTGCGAATGGCTTGGTTTTTTGTAATTATCTTGAAAACGAACAATTGAGCAAAATCCTTTTGTCAAAATGAAATAATGTTTTGGCATATGTTTTTTTTCACTTTGAATGCGTACGAATGTCGAATTCAACATTGGAGAATTGCACATATGTAATTCCTCATAATTTAATTTAAGGCATAACACGTCTCAATCAGGCTTAAACTTGAAAAATTATGGTCAAAATACTAAATGTACTTTCCATGAAAGCTGGAATTTAAAAAAAAATTAAAAAAAATTACCATAAAATTTTTTTAAATATTTTTTTTGTGTTTGTGACACCAAATTGCCCCAGAAACTGTTATCTAAATCCCTTGGACAAAATTTTTGTTGCATAGTGTAATTGGCGAATGACACGCGAAAACGTTGTTCAGGCGTAAGTCTTTCCATGATGAAATGCCAAACAATACTTAACAAAAATAACATGACAGCATGCCACGACTCACGCTTGATCTGTCAAAAAAGGCCATTGAAAAAAGTATATCTACTTGGATCACCCTATATATATAATTTCCTGTCGATCCTATGAGGAACATAGGGCCTCCACGAGTGCGTCCCACTCTCGTCTATCAGCTGCCAAGCTTTTAATTTCATTACACGTTCTGTTCTGTTAATTGTAGCTACTTCTAACTCAAGTTGCCAGCGCCAGGTGTGACTTGGTCTGCCTTTTCTGCGACTGCCCTGTGGGTTCCATTCCAAAGCATTCCTTGTTACGTCCGTTTGGTTTCGGCGCAGAGCATGACCAATCCCCTTCCATTTCCGCATTCAAACTTCGATTTTTACAGGAGTTTGCCCTCTCTCTCACGCCATAACTTTTCGTTGCTGATTGTGTTTTGTCAGACAATGCGTAGTATGCGGCGTAGGCATCGGTTTTTAAACTCCTGCATAGCGTTCAAATCGCAATGAGCTGCATTCCAGGACTCGCTGCCGTACATAGCGATTGATTTCACACAGCTATTAAATATGTTAATTTTGGTGCGTATGGAGATGCGGTTGGATTTCCAAACGGTTCCCAGTTGACCATAGGCTTGTCTTGCTTTGTTGATACGGTTCTTTACATCCTCTGTAGATCCTCCGTTTTTTGCTATTGTGCTGCCTAGGTAGCAGAAATTCTCGCCGTATTCTATATTTTTCTGTTGCAGTATATTTATATTGCGAGTTCGTTATCGTTATTGCCACGCCCACTTTGGTACCTCCCAAACAAACTTGCCAAAATAAAAAATGTGAAAAGTTAATTTTTTTAATTTCTCTATTTTTACAATACATTTGTCTATATATACTCGTATGTTGCAAATATATGCATTGTGTTAGGATGATAGCTTTCAAGAAATGTAACAAAACAATTTTTGCGATTTATTTTCTAATTTTTTGGATTTTTTCGTGCCAGCAAAAAATGTTTTTTTTTAAATAATTGTTTTAACGACTAAACATCCGTTTCAACGCGAAAGTGATGTTTTCAGCCTTCATAATTTCCTTTAATTCAAATGGTATAGCTATATCGAGATTACACTTAAACAAATATGGTCCATATACTACAGATAACATCCATGAAAAATGCAATTTTAGGAAAAAAAAATTGTGTTGGTTTCATAAAACATACTATGTAAAAAAAGTAGTTAGGTCTCGGACCCATTTTTTTTTTGTTTTTGCATAATGTTATTTGTCATATCTAGAATTAGGGACAAACAATAGTGTTAGTTGTAAGAACAACTTTCGCTATAAGCGATGTTCGTTGTAAAAGTGAGAATTAATATAGAAATCTAAAACAAAGTCAATGAGACCAGAATTGTTCGTTACTAATTATACAAATACATTAACTGGTGTTTTCGTTATAATCTTTGCTGCGATAAAACAATAAACAATCAACTATCTTTATTTATATTTAATACTGAAATTTTACGCTTTTTTTGCGTTATGGTTTATATGAAATGGAAGAGGTGGATTAAAAAATAATTCGCTATTTGTTTTAAAAAATGTTCATCTGAAATTTGCATTTAAATTGACAGTATGTATAAGTACACATATCGATAATTTGAACTTGCAATGATGTGTGGGTGTAATGTTGCTGCAGCAAGGAGGACATTAAATCTTCAATTTACGAATATAATTCGGCATATCTCTGTCATATTTAAATCATTCAATTATTCACTATAAGTTCAACAAATTAAATTATTACAACGAATGCATACAATAATTGATAGTACTGAGTGATGGCAATTAAAAGGTGATTGATGATTTTAATTCAATTAAGGACGTTTGCTGATATGAATTACAGTGGGTGAGCGCCAAAATGTAGATGTACTCAATAAAACATTTCATGCTCCTATAAAGCCTATAAGGCGCTGGAGCTGAAATGAATTATCTATATATATATAAATGGTGTAACAAATTTATAGTAATTCATCAATTGGGAACGACTGGGCCAACTTGGCTCAAATTTTATATCAGTTGTTCGTAATTACCAGTAGAAAATTTGTACGAAAGAAAATGTTGGGAACACCCTCTATAAAAAGCGGATAATTGGAAAAATCGAAAATTGTTATTTCTTGAGAGATTCCTACTGTTCATATCTATAGATATGAACAGAACTGGGCCCAGCAGTTCGATAATGGTAAGTACTTATTATTTAGCCACATTTCTCATTATTTTAACATGGGGATGTCATTGGAGGAAAGTACTTCCGAAAATCATACAATAAAGTAGCATAATAAGTACTTATTTGTAGCTCGATTTTATGTACTTGAATAACGCATTACCAATAAGTTAAAAAATATGTAGTAGATATGTAGAAATGGTCATTGTCGCGCATATTTCTCGAAACAAACTAATTCCTCATGCCAGATTCGAATTTGTGATACTTTCATTCAAATCTGCACGAATTGTTTGAAAACATGTTGAGATATAAATATATCTTGTACAATAACCCAAATATAGTCAAAATTGCATTATATTAAAATTTGCCAAAATGATCTTGATAACAAAAAATCACTTATTTCTGTTATTATTGGTAAGTCATTATTAATAAGCCGAAAGTAATGCAGCGAATAATGAGATGTCATTATTTGGTAATGCAGGGAATAATGACAGGTACTTACCAAGATTTTGATGGGCAGTTGACCGAACGATAAAGGATTTACGAGGTGATTCGAGACAATTTGGTGGGGCTATGATATTGCTCTCCGTAGATTTTCGTCAATCGCTTCCCGTCATCCCGAAATCTACTACTGCCGGTTAAATTAATGCATGCCTGAAATCGTCGTCTTTCAAGAAGTTGAAATTGACCACGAACATGAGAGTCGCGTTGCAGAACGACTCATCGAATTATTGAGTTCTCGAGACAACTGCTGGCGCTTGGCAATGGCCAAATTCCTGTTGATGTTTCCACTGGATTGTTATCGTTCCCGGAAAATTTTTGCGAGTTCGAAGGAGGAACTCATTACCAAAGCGTTCCCAGGCATTGAACAAAATTATAAAAATCTCGATTGGATTAGTGAACGGGCAGCGAAGAATAAGGACGTCGTTAGCTTGAATTTGATTATTCAAAGTTAAATCGCTGGAGAACTCCAATCGTACAAATCCGTTGACAGCGCTTGATGTGCCAGGAGCTATGCCCCATAATTTACAGCTGAAGTTGGGATCGATCATAATCATGTTGAGGAATCTGAATCATCCGAAATTGTGCAAAAAACATTGTTTATCATATCGCTCTCTACTGATTTCGATTCCATTCAAATAAATCGCATTGGAATTTTAACTACACCCAAAAAAATAATTGGTTGGAATTCGATTGTAAGAATAACAAGTAACAGCGTTAATTTCAGCCATGCCGAATCTTACATACCCTCCATCATGGATAGCATGTGACCACACAAAATAACTCAAACCTAAAGAAAAATAACACCGAAAAACACTAAAAAACACACAAAAAATATAGTAGATGAGAACAGTAGGAACAAGTTAGATGCCCTATGTGGGAGCTATATCTAAATATGGACCGATATCGCCCATTTTCAATCCCAAGTTACCTGCATAAGAAGTATCTGTACCAAATTTCAGCCACCAAGCTCTATTATTACGGACTGTAGCGCGATTACAACAGATGGACGGACGAACAGACGGACATGGCTAAATCGTCTTAGAATTTTACGACGATTAAGAATATATATACTTTATGGGGTCTCAGATCAATATTTAGAGGTGTTACAAACAGAGTGACAAAATGAATATACCCCCCATCCTATGGTGGAGGGAATAAAAAATAGTACTAGGAACAAAAAGTACATAGCCTACACCGTGTGTCGGATACGATCAAATGAAAATGCTTGCAACTAAATCGATGGTTGTATCAATCGCATTAAGATTGTTTTTTCATTGACACTTGTGTTAACGAATTTTAAACTTTCCTTATAATACCATATGATCGATTTTTATACCCTACACCACACGGTGGTACAGGGTATTATAACTTTGTACATTTGTTTGTAACACCCAAAAGGAGAAGAAATAGATCCATCGTTTATTATACCGATCGACTTGTAATCACTTTCTGAGTCGATTTAGCTATGCCCGTATGTCTGTCCGTCTGTAGACGTATTCTTGTAATCAAAGTACAGGTCGCAATTATGGTCCGATCTCAACGAAACTTTACACATATCTTTTTTTAGGCCCAAGGATGATCCCTATTTGGTTAAAATCGGTTCAGATTTACATATAGCTCCCATATATATGTACCTCCGATTTGGCATATATGCACTGTATAGGCAACATTTTGTAACCGATTTGTACAAAAATTGACAGAGAGTAGTCTCGTGATACACTTAGATACAATACAAAATTTGGGGGAAATCGGTTTAGATTTATATATAGCCCCCATATATAAGTTGCACCCGATTTGACATGTAAGCGCTGTAGAAACTGTATTTTATATCCAATCAGTACGAAATTCGGCAGAAAGAGGTTTCTTATTACATGAAGGAATACTGCCGAATTTGGAGAAAATCGGTTCAGATTTAGATATAGCCCCCATATATATGTTAGCACCGATTTGACATTCAAGCGCTGTAGAGACTGTATTTTGTATCCGATCAGTACGAAATTCGACAGAAAGAGGTTTCTATTTTACATGAAAATCAGGGAAAATCGATTCAGATTTATATATAAGCTCCATATATATGTTCCTCCCGATTTGGTTACAAAGCGCTATAGAAGTTGTACTTTACTTCCGATCATTACAAAATTCTCTAGAAAGATGTTTCTCAATTTAGGAACGAATATTGCTTAATTTAGCGATTATCGGTTCAGAATTAGATATATCCGCATATATATGTTCATACCCATTTACCAACTATTCCAAATTATTATCGCAATAACCCATATCGCATTGTTAGGGAGGTGTAGGGTATTATATAGTATAAAAATAATCTCGTGTGGATAATAATATGTGGAATTGAGAATATGTTGTGAAAAATGTTTTACATAAATAAAAAATAAAAGCAACAATCATGAAATTCAAGGCACAGGGTCAAGCGATATTTGCATAAAAGTTCTGTGTTTTTTTTGTGTACTGAAATTTGTGTCAAATATTTTCACATCTCATAATAGTGATGAATTTGTAATATGGGATTTTTAATTTTTTTATGAATTGTTTGGTTTTTTGTTCAATAAATAAAATAAAAATTAATGAAAACTATTTTTAAATAATTGTCGGTAGTATATGATTGACAAATTGTCAGAACAACCAATTTTTTAAAACATTTGGTTGTGGCAACATACAACAGATAATTTTAGCCACCATTTTCGTAGTTGGCGCAACCAAATATGATTGTTGTCAACATTGAGGCAGAAGTATACCACAACCAAAATGTTGGTTGTCCTGATGGAATCGCATGATAGCAGATAGAACTACCAAAATTAGGTTGGCAAATAATTCGGATGAGGCAACCAAACTGTATCCTGGGTGTATCTATTTAACTATTTTATTATCACTCAGAAGATTATCTGAATGCGTTAAATTGAGGCGAGTCGAAGTTCGACGCGTCCGCTAGTTCTTTATAAATATATTGAAACAAAATAAACAAAAAAAAAACAGTAAGGAAAGGCTAAAGTCGGGCGGGGCCGACTATATAATACCCTACACCACTCTCGTAATATTGAATAACTCTGATATATAAATTTTGTTATTCATGTATAAATTGTTTACATAAATTTACTTTTGGGACATTTTATACTTAAATAATAACCTGTACCACAGTGTGGTGTAGGGTATAAAAACGATTGGATCTAAAAAGCCAAATCGGATGAAACATATATATGGGAGCTATAGCTAAATCTTTACCGATTTTCTTCAAATTCGGCAATGTTGGTTCATGGATCAAGAAACTCTACCATTCTAAATTTCAAAACGATTGGATGTAAAATACAGCTTTTATAGGACCAAAGGGCCAAATCGGACGAAACATATATATGGGAGCTATAGCTAAATCTTAACCGATTTGCTTCAAATTCGGTAGAGGGGGGCGCTTCCCTATAAAACAGATGTTTTTTCAGCGTCGAGCTGATAGTTGTTTGGTTTATAGTTTTTTTAGTTAGGTAAAAGGTTAGTTTTTTTGCATTTGTGTTTTCAATTCTGACCGTTAAAAATGCAGCTGAACAAGAGGTTGTAGGCGACATTATAAAAATGCTGCTCTCTGACAGGGCAAAATCTTTTTTTTAGAAAAAAACACCATTAGATACAGTCCCCATGCCCTGATAGAAAACCCTTTCGTCATCATGTCGAATCAGTTTCGTCAATACATCTTCGTACTTGTGACGAAAAGTTTTGTACATTCGTTGTGTTTGTACGTCAATAGAACGAACACGATCATCAACCCATGTTCTTGGTGATTTCGAAATTCGTCGAGGGAACGATAAAGTTTCATTCCCACGACGAAAAGATTTATTTGACCATTTTGATGAAAATATGATAAAACGAAGCAATCTATTTATAACAGGTGGCGCAAAAGTAACCTTTCGATGTTATGTTAGACGCGATTGGCGGTCAGCAGCTAACAGCTGATGCACCGTCTGGACTTTGTACGGAAACATCTTCAAATCTTGTACCAAAATTCGCTGTAGAGACCGTCGACTGATACCCATTTGCGTGGCACGTCGTCTGGTCGATGTCGACGGCGCTTCCATGACATCCTCGGCTACAGCAGCCACGCCTGGCAGCATCTCGTGTTGTGCCAGTCTCTTCGAGGCGAGCGGCTAAACGTCGCAGTGTTTCACCGGTAGGCGTTGGACGGCCAGGAAATCTGTGCCAAAGTCACCGACCGATTATTGGTCAAATAAATAGTCAGCAATATTCCACGTTCTGGAGCAGTGTAGCGTAACATTGCTTATTAACGTGTATTTCGCATGTGTTTACTACACAAATGTCAAAACAGAACTGACATTAGGGGCCAATCGCAAAATTTATAGCATTTTCTGATAGGAGGACTACTTTTGCGCCACCTTGTAGTTTGTGCTTAATTGTACTGTTCTACATGCGTTCTGATTTCCTTAGTTAAATTATTTGTTGTAAAAGTTTAATAATAATGGTGATGAATGGGATTCGTCGTGATGATGACTGGGATTCGTCGTGGTCATGAATGGAATTCGTCGTGGTGATGAAGGGTGTTCGTCGTGGTGATGAATGGGATTCGTCTGTTGGCAAATACATTACTTGATGAGTTTATTTTTGATTTAAAATATCTGAAGTAACGAATACTCCTCGTTCGTTTGCTTTAAGCCTTTCCTGATAAGAACTGCGTTTCGAACCGAATAATCACATCTAAACCTGGTAATGCAGTCAAGACCGGTCTAAAACCAGAAGAATATTTATTGAAATTTTTAAAATTTAAATAGCCGGGGCATGAATTCGTCGTGATGATGAATGGGATTCGTCGTGGAGATGAATGGGATTCCTCGTGGTGATGAATGGGATTCGTCGTTGTGATGAATGGGATTCGTCGTGGTGATGAATGGGATTCGTCGTGGTGATGAACTGGCTTCATCGTGGTGATTAACTCGATTCATCGTAGGGATAAATGGTGTTCATCGTGGTGACGAATGGGATTCGTCCTGGTAATGAACTCGATTCATCGTAGGGATGAAATGTGATCATCCTGAGGGCGAAACTTTTTGGAAACAGAGATTGGTCATGGTGACGAACAAATTCATCAAGAGGATTATTCCGTACGTTAGCTGACTTTTGACGAAAAATAATCGTGATGATGTGCAAATTCGTCGTTATGAAGAAGCTTTTTTTATCAGTGTATATATGTTACATCTGATTTGACATGTAAGCGCTGTAGAAATCGTATTTTATATCCTATCAGTATGAAATTCGGCAGAGAGTTTTCTTATTACACGAAAATTCGGGGATAATCGGTTCAGATTTAGATATAGCCCCCATATATACGTTCCACCGATTTGGTATCAAAGCGCTATAGAAGTTGTACTTTACTTTCGATATTGCAATATTTGCCAGAAAGAAGTTTCTTAATTTAGGAAATAATACTGCTTAAATTGGGGTTAATCGGTTCAGATTTAAATATATGTGCTATGTTCCTAACTATTTAGTAACGGGTTTTGCAATAGGGATGATATGATTTTGAAGTGACGTTTCGCCCATTTGTAATATGTTATCATCTGTCATTTGTTTTTCATTGTATTCAGTAGCGTTTACAATTCCATCATGGAGAGATGTACGCAAGAACAACGTTTACAAATTATTCAGTTTTGTTATCAACATAATCGTTCTCCAATTGCAACGTGCGCTAAGTCCATTTTTTTTAAATCCAAATTAACCACTTTCCTGTCAACCTATGACCATGACACTCATGAGCAATATTTAAGCTCTCGTTAAGAGCTATCTTTTTACCATTGACCGATTCCCGATCCGACGTACCGTTAAGGAGCTAGAGCAAAAAAAAACACTTTCCAGTAGACCTACGACCTTGACACCCATGAGCAATATGTAAGCTCTCGTTAAGAGCTATCATTTTGCCATTGACCTATTGTGGCTACATGCCACAGAGCAAATGAAACAATTAAATTGTCGCGAGAAAAGTTTGGAGATTCGATTATTTCAAGAAATTGTGATACGAGTATTAAATGTCCTCCAAGAAGTTGTGATTTAAAACCATTAATTAGACTATTTCTTGTGGGGTTATTTGAAATCAATGGTCTTTCGAAATAAACCAGACTCTCTTCAAGCTTTACAAGTCAATATTGAACGTGCCATTCATGACATAAGACTTGATCTAGTGGAAAAAGTACTCGAAAATTGGGTTCACCGAATTCGTTCCTGCAGAACAAGTCGTGGAGGCCATTTTAATGACGTTTTATGTAGAACTTAATTGTATCAATACTAGACCGTACATGATGCAAAAAGTGAAATTATACTAGACCGCACATGATGCAAAAAGTGAAATTACATTTCTTTGTATTATTAATTAATAAATAGTTTTTAAATATTAAGATCCGTAAAACAAACAAAAAATACAATTAATTCAATATTATATTAGATCAGACTTGTTATGAGAGGGACATTTTCTACGATATTCTTCAATGCACTGTAATATAAATTGATTTTGTTCTTCGTCTTTCGTAAGTATTCTGTTGTAATCATTCATAAATTGTACACCGCGTTCAGCAGTGTCGTTAACAACAAACAGATTACGACAAACATCGAGTGTATCTTGATAATCTTCCCAAATGGATGGGTCATGCTTTAAAAATTCAGTACACAATCCAAAAGCACCGAAAAAATGTTTGGTATTGTATGAGACGAAATCGCTCAAATTATTACATAGCAATAGTTTCGGGTCGGAGAATTTTCGATCGTTTTCCAGATTTACGACGGGCTCTGTTGATTGCAGATGCCTATCCATTTTTCGTTTCTCTTCGAGTGAAACATCCGAATCGAAAAATGCCAAAGCCATTGATTCTAGGGCCAAATACCACAAATGATTTTTCCATTTCTTCAAAACCGCTTCAGACACATCTTGTCTTTCAACAAGTGTATATCTTGATTTGGAGCTCGTATGGCATTTTGCATGTAAACCACGCCCACTGGACTCTCGTTTTGTCAATGCAAACTGCTCTAGAAATAGGTATATTTTTAAGGCATAAATGCCTTTTCCCATGAACCTTGCGTGGGATGTTGGACCAGGTGTTCGGAAGTTATCGCCGACACCACCAAGAAACATTATTGTTAATTGTAATAGTTTCTTGTAATCAGCTCGGATTTGTGTTTCATTTAGCTGTTTAATGCAGAATTTCTTAATGACTTCGCAGTCAGCATTACTTATTTTTGAGCGTACAGTTGGATCTTCGAGTCCGTTTTTAAACGATTTATGGGCGAGACTTACCCAAACGGCAGCAAAACGATTAAAAATAGGCACTTCAGGACCACAAGTCGCCGAATTTTAACCTCAAACACATGTTTCAATACTATCTCCATCATGTGATGAGAACATGGGAACTTGATTAATTTTCGATCTAATTTGTTCTGCAACAAAATGCACGATCCAGTGTTTTGACCTGTATTTGGTGAGTGTATCATGAACGACTTTGGCCATCTTTTCTCCAGTACCAGCCGGGATTTTGGGGGCGCCCAAAAATGTTGATGTGTAGATCGATTAATCATAAGCTCTCCAACAGTGGTCAGAGGCGTCGCAGCATTATACATTACAGTTATCACATCATGAAATATCTGTCTGTTTGACGGCAGTTTGGCTCCAGATATTGTATGTGATACATGCCCAACTGATTCTACGGTGCGAAATTTATCAGTGGATCTAGTAACCATTTTGGATGTGGTCGGTCTGGAGACAAATAAGAATATGACTAAAATTAAATTTTGTGCTAAGCTGTCCCTTTCTCAATTCACTTAGGCTGGAGGCAGAGCGCGTTCTGTAAACGATCCTGTTGCATGGCCGTATAGCGCGCTGCAAAGTTCTGCTTATGTTTTCTTATTGACCAGTAGAAAAATGTCAGACTGATGCGAAAAATCAACTATCATGCCAATCCGTTGTTTTTGTCATGCATGCACAAGCATGATCTATTTTTTATTGTGATTGCATAGAGGCCATGTCGGTGTGCATGCATGCCCTGTCATGACGTAAAATTCAAATGAAAACTGCTGTAACTTTTTCGTTTCTCGGTCGATTTTGATTGTTTACGACTTGTAAGAAAGAAAATTTTATTCAAAGATCATTTAAAAACTTTTCATGCTAATAAAATATTTTTTAATTACTTGAACATGTGACATTTGATAAAAACCCAAATTTTGTGTTTTCAAACAACTTTGGGCAGACCTTAGCGTTATCCAATCGGCACCAAATTTTTTATTGGAGGTTTGTAGGCCAAATGGAAACTTTTTCGGCCCGGAAATCAGTACCGAAAAAATAATAAATGGTCTAATCAATACACATTAAATATAAAACTTTTGAATTTCCTTAACAATAATTGTTTTTTTTTTTCAATGAAATCATATCACTGTTATTGAAAAACTATGTATTTAAGCGCTATTCAAACTTTATTTTACGTCCGATATTATATTATTTGGCAGAAATGAGGTTTCTGATCCAAGTTGATGAAAATCAGTTTGGATTGTGTATAGCCCCATCAATTTGTTCCTTCCGATTATTGATCTATCAAAGAATACTGCGCATTTAAGATTATCGTTTCAGATCCATATTATTAAGATCAACCTCATCAACTCTTCCTTGGAATTTGCCTTGATCAGGAGGTGGAGCTAAGACTTTGTTAATTGAACCGAAATCAATTATTCCAAATTATTATCGCAATGCCCATTTTCGAATTGTTGGGGAGGAGGTATAGGTTTTTATATAGTCGGCACCGTCCGACTTTCTGTCGTTCCTTATTGGTTAAAAATTTACAACGTTAATTTCTGGTTCTTTTGTGCCAAATCTGGTAATAATCGCGGTTAGATGCCAAATATATGGGAGCTACATCTAAATCTAAACCGATTTTATTAAAATTCAAATTATAATACTATGTACCAATGTGTGCTACAGGGTATAAAAACCTTGTTTTTAAAATTTCCCATATTACCTTACAATAACAATTTATGCATATAAAGGGTTTTCCAACAAGAGGTGTTATTTTGAATCACCCGGTATTTCGGTCACTTTTGAAGCTTTTATTCATTGACATTTGACAAGTAGAAACTACACCATTACTAACAATGGAACGATACAAGATTCAATAATGCATTGAAATTATTAAAATTCGAAAAATCGAAAATCATCGAAAACTCATCTTGACTGATGAGTCCCATTTCCACCTCGGCGGCTACGTCAACAAGCAAAATTGTCGCATCTGGGGCTCGGAAAACCCAAGAGTTATTGTTGAGAAGCCTCTCCATCCTCAACGTGTGACTGTTTGGTGCGGTTTATGGTTCGGCGGGGTCATTGGACCTTACTTTTTCGAAGATGAGGTTGGATCAACACTTACGGTAAATGGATTGCGCTATCGAGATATGATTAATGATTTTTTTATGGTCGGTGTTGGATGGTATTGATCTGGACAACGTTTACTTTCAACAAAACGGCGCACACAAGCAACGAAACCATTGCTCTGTTACGGGAAAAGTTTCCGTACCGTATTTTCTCTCGAAGAGCTGATCACAATTGGCCACCGAGATCTTGTGATTTAACACCTTGCGACTTCTTCCTTTGGAGGCACATGAAAGATAAGGTCTACGCCAACAGCCCAGCGTCGATTCAAGACCTCAAACATAGAATTCGTGAGGCTATCGAGGACATAGGGCAGCCACTATGCGATTTGGTTATGGAAAATTTCATGAACAGGATATGGTCCTGTAAGCGTGGTCGTGGTGGCCATTTGGCTGATGTTGTTTTTCGTTATTAACGGCATACCTTCATCTTTTTTATGAAATAAACATCCGATCATTTATCTCAAAAAATTGAATTTTTCTTTGAATACCAAAATAACACCTCTTGTTGGAAAACCCTTTATTATATTTTCCGTAAAATTAAAAAGGAAGATTTCAAACGATGTTGGTAGAAATTTCCTCCTGGTGGATACGTTTGGATTCAGAGCCAAGGACCGCAATTGTTTTTCTTGTTTAATTGGGTTTTTGGTATCCATATAGTTTCCACAAGGGTAAGGAAGATGCATAACACCTGTTACTTGCTGAGGCGACCAGGTATCAGTAAGGCTACGCACAAATAGAGTAGATTGTCCCTGACTACAAACCATAACAGCGATGGACAGAACGTCGCATTACAATCCGTTGTTAGGGGGTCGTTTTAAGTTGTACACTGAAAAAAAATTTGTCATAAAATTAAAGAATTGCTCCAAAGACGTCTTTAGTCTTCAAAATAAGTACATTTTGTACTTAAAATTAAGAAAATTGACTTAAAATTAAGAAAATTACTTAATATTATTGAAATTATCTATATTTTAAGTACAAAATGCACTTATTTTAAAAACGTATGACGTCTTTGGAGCAATTCTTTAATTTTATGACAATTTTTTTTTTCAGTGTATGTATGACCATTACAGATAGGCCATTTAGCTTTACACGGGGTGCACTACGTGCAAGTGGTCTACCAGTGTTACAATAGAAACAAACCAGACCTGACACATTTTTAAAAGTAATATCAAATCCCCTTAAATAAAGCTCATTAAAGTCAAATTGTTATAATGAACTTTGAGCATTTAAGCTACTATTCTAAATTAAATTTCATGTTGTACGCATATTATTTTAATACAATTTTTAAATTAACTATTTCAGATACATAACAATGGAGGACTGCTATGAAAAACTCTCAGAATATTCACGGAATTTCAATGCTGAATATAATGAAAACCACAAACAAAGATACATTCTATCGACATACACAACACACACTGTATATTACTTATATTATGTACATACGCATAGTCAAAATATTTACTCATATTGCACTAGCATACAATTGTTTAGAATTTTAATAGATTTTTTTTTATATACGAGTGTAGTTACCATATAGTATGCGAAGTAACTTGTTTTTTTTTTAATTGAAATAACAGAAGGGTGAAGTATGACAATCCGTAGCTGTGACTATCACAAAAATTAACATTGTACGAGTGTTATTTCCTATTATAAGTTGAAGTATATGTTTACTTGCTGTAGGACTAAACCGATTTGTCAAAGAATAGAAATTCTAAATTTAATGAAGCTTTTTATTGAGTATTTGCACAATAAATGATCTCTATTGGTTTTTTGTAATTGGCTACCCAGAAGAAAATTTTTGGAGTTTTGGAAGCACTCGACCTAGCAAAAAACAAGCTGAAAACTCATCAGCTTTGTAAGGGAAGATTGGGTGGTGTAGCACTTACTACACCACATTACATTAAAAATACTTCATAACTTAAAACTATTGAATATTGAATTATTTTATGTTTTAGTAACCATTTGAATTAAATTAGTTTTAAAACCATTTGATGTTCCTTATAAGCAATATTTGTGCTATGTACCTTTGAATAAAAAGACTGAAATAAATAAGTTATTATTAAAACAATAGTGCATTATTTCATTGCGTTTAGGGAGTCAATTCAATTGCGCTTCACCTGAGGTATTATTTCCATGCATTCTTACAAGCAAACACATCAGCGCTTCTAAAATCGTATTATTTCATCATACCTTTCCATTGCATTTAAAAGAGCTTACTAGTTTCGATTAATTCACTGCACAAATTCATCGCATAAAGGGGCTCATATTGGTTGCACAAGGGAAGTGCATTTTTGCGGGACATTTCTTTATAAAATTACCGATGAATTCCTCGCAGTAGTAAGTGCTACACCACCCAATCTTCCCTTACAAAGCTGACGAATTTTCAGCTTGTTTTTTGCTGGGTCCCTGGACCGTAAAATTAGAATATAAATTAACTTTGTATTGTAATTCATAACTACATAAATAAATGGAAAAAAAGTAATAAACATTTATCCATGGAGTTCCGATAGGTCTTATTTCTTTGATAGTTTACAAAAAAAAATTTCAGATTTTTATCTAAAGGGTCCGCAATCTAACGTTTTTATTTCAACTAGTGCTTATTTCGTGAATGGTAACACTTCGCTCATGTCTGATTTGACAGATAATTAGTTTTATCCTTCCGCTGAACGAATATGGTTGTGTATACGCTTGAACAACGCTGGGAAATATTGCAAAGAAGAAGATGCCGATTTTGCCAAAAAATCATCTTTTCAGATGAAGCTCATTTTGATCTTGGCGGGTATGTAAACAAGCAAAATTGTCGCATTTGGGGCACAGAAAACCCGCACGCATACATTGAAAAGCCGATACACCCAAAACGAGTCACAGTTTGGTGGGGATTTTGGTCCAGAGGCATAATTGGGCCATTTTTCTTCGAAAATGAGCAAGGAGTGGCCGTTACAGTCAATGGCGATCGTTATCGGGCCATGTTGAATTTTTGTTCACAAAAATTGAAGAGGAGGATATTGGCAACATTTGGTTTCAACAGGACGGCGCTAAGTGCCACACAGCCGAAGCTACACTCGAAGATCGCATTATCAGCCGCAGAGCTGATGTCGTTTGGCCACCTCGGAGCTGCGATTTGACACCGTAGGACTATAATTTGTGGGGTGTCCTCAAAGATAAGTGTTACGATAATGTACTTAAAAATTGGACCGATCGTATAGGCTACTGCATGGCCAGCCGAGGCCAAGATGCTTTGCGCGATGTTTTCAAAAAAAAAGTTATTTGGCGGACCCTTTATTTTGAATGAATTTTTTCATACCAACAAATAAATAGACGTAATAAACATGTTCTTAACATTTACAGCCTACATAGTAGCCTTTATATAAACGCATTATCGAGAAATGCATTAGTCAAAATAATAAAGATGAAATTTGTTTAATAAAAATATTATGCACCAGCCTTAGGAGAATTAGGCACCAGCCTTAGTAAGAATCTGTAAACCAGTGTTATCTGTGTATCCTTATTTCAATGAAACTATATAGATATGCTTTGTGTTTCGCCACCGTAGAAACCACCGTAAAAGTTAAATATGTGTATTTTTTTGGGGACGGGGGAGCAGTTTTGCTTAAACATAATCGCTCGAATAAAAATAAATACACGAAATACAAATATTTATTAACAATTTATGCACGAATTGTGGAGGCCGACATTGTAGTAGTAATACTAATAATACATAATAATATAGGCAACAAAAACCTAGGGCGAATATAGAAAAAATGCCACCTATTGAGTTGGTGGGAGAAAGGTTTATTTATGATGATTGGACAGATATGGATATTAGGGAATATCTAAAAATAACTATTTACACACATAGTTTCAACATGCACACGAAGGAAAATCGACATTTTTCACAAGTACGAATTGAAGGAAAATGTATTTGGAACCAACATTTTAAAAAATAATATATATTTGTGAACAAATCAATTTTATTTGAAAATCTAGACAATTTAGTTTGGAACTCATATATTAATACATATAACAAAAATCTTTTTTTGGTGTGAGGTATTTTCAGCTAATTTATAGAAAATATTAAGGCCAATATTTTTGTGGAACATATGAAACCTCTAGCTCCCCCACATAACTGTTTTTTTGGCCCTACTTTAAAAACTCGTGAAAATCACCCCTTAAAATGGGGAGGTCGGGGATGAAATGTTTTACAAAAATGTTGGCTATAAAATTTTACTATATGTGTCAGAACACACCAAAGCCTAACACTTAACACAAAAACTGATGACACCATTTTCGAGGGGCCCCGCTGATTTTCAGAAACTTTGGAGTTCCATAAAAAAAATTGGTCACCAATTTCGCCAAACCGAGTATAGGGTTATAACGGGTGATCCAAGTAGAGATACTTTTTTTCAATAGCCATTTTGACAGATCACGTGTGAGTAGTGTCATGCTGTCATGTTAGTTTTGTTAAGTATTGTTTGGCATTTCATCATGGAAAGACTTACGCCTGAACAACGTTTACAAATCGTTCAACTTTATTACGAAAATTCACGTTCTGTGAGGAATGTGTTTCGTGCACTTCGCTCAACTTATGGTCAACATAATCGGCCTACTGAGCGTACTATTCGCAACACCATCACCCATCTTGAGATCCAGCATTCATTATTGGATAATATTCGACCGAATAGACCACGTCCAGCACGCAGTGAAGAAAATGTAGCGGCCGTATCTGAGAGTGTACACGAAGACCGTGGAGAGTCGATTCGGCGCCGTTCGCAGCAACTCGGACTGACGTATGGAACGACTTGGCGCATTTTACGTCGAGATCTTAAAGTGAAAGCATACAAAATACAGCTTGTGCAAGAACTGAAGCCGCCCGACCTTCCCAAGCGACATCGCTTAGCTCTATGGGCTCTCGAAAAGTTCCATGAAGATCCGACGTTTTCGAGCCAAATTTTGTTCAGCGATGAGGCCCATTTCTGGCTCAATGGGTATGTAAAAAAGCAAACTTGCCGCATTTGGGACGAAGAGCAACCTGAAGACATTCAAGAGCTGCAACTTCATCCAGAAAAAACAACGGTTTGGTGTGGTTTGTGGTCCGGTGGAATCATCGGTCCATATTTCATCAAAAATGATGCCGGTGAGAACGTAATCGTCAATGGCGACCGTTACCGACTATTTGATGCCTGAAATTGAAGCTCGTGATCTCGGCGACATTTGGTTTCAACAAGACGGCGTCACTTCCCACACATCGCATCAATCAATGGATTTATTGAGAGAACACTTCGGTGAGCAGATAATTTCACGTTTTGGGCCGGTCGATTGGCCACCAAGATCGTGTGATATCACACCGTTAGACTTTTTCCTGTGGGGGATATGTAAAGTCTAAAGTTTATGCGGACAAACCCGCTTCGATTCAGGCCTTGGAGCAAAACATCACGCGTGTCATTCGCCAGTTACCAGTCGAAATGCTCGAACGAGTCATCGAAAATTGGGCTCAATGGATGGACCATCTGAGACGTAGCCGCGGCCAACATTTGATAGACATAATCTTCAAAAAATAAATGCCAAAGAATGTTCTTTCAAATGATAATAAACATTCCCCATTCAATTTGAATTTTCTGTGTTTTTTTCTTTAAAAAAGTTGGGAACCTCGAAATGGATCACGCTATATTTCCCTTTGGTAGTAGAATCAAACCTGTACTGTCAAGTTCGTGTATTTTTTCACTGTTGCACAGTGTACTTAAAGTTTTTGATCCATGTTGATGAAAATCTGTTTAGATTATGTATTGTCCAATCTATTTTTCCTTCCGATTCTGAATCTATAAAAGAATACTGCGCATTTTAGGGTTATCGTCTCAGATCTAGTTTATTATGATCAACACCTTCAACTCCATCTCTGAATAAGCCTTGATGGGTAGGTACTTTGTTTACTGAAACGAAATAAATTATTATTAATTATCGCAATGCCAATTTTCGCATTGTTAGGAAGGTGTGGGTATTATATATTCTGCCTGTCCTGAATTTCTGTCTTTCCTTACTGGTTTTTTATGTGGAACTTATATTTCTGAAACAAAGATTAATTTGTATTTAAGTATTTTGGCAATGTATCAATGCCATTATTTAAGGGAATGTTTTCTATATTACAGAATTTCAAAGTTAAATATTTTTTTAGAAATTTTATATGTTTGTAAAATTAGAATGAAATTTAAATAAATCTTTCTTAACTATAAATTGCATTGATGGATTGACAAAAAGTGACAAATAGGAATATTTATAAATTAAAAACCAGTAAGGAAAGGCTAAAGTCGGGCGGGGCCGACTATATAATACTCTACACCACTTTCGTAATATTGAATAACTCTGATATATAAATTTTGTAATTCATGTATAAATTGTTTACATAAATTTACTTTTGGGACATTTTATTCTTTAATACCCTTTACCACAGTGTGGTGTAGGGTATAAAAACGATTGGATCTAAAGAGCCAAATCGGACGAAACATATATATGGGAGCTATAGCTAAATCTTAACCGATTTTCTTCAAATTCGGCAATGTTGGTTCATGGATCAAGAAACTCTACCATTCTAAATTTCAAAACGATCGGATGTAAAATACAGCATTTATAGGACTAAATGGCCAAATCGGACGAAACATACATATGGGAGCTATAGCTAAATCTTAACCGATTTTCTTCAAATTCGGCAATGTTGGTTCATTGATCAAGAAACTCTACCATTCTAAATTTCAAAACGATCGGATGTAAAATACAGCTTCTATAGGACTAAAGGGCCAAATCGGACGAAAGATATATATGGGAGCTATATCTAAATCTGAACCGATTTCAACCAAATTCAATAGCGATCTTAACAGCCGCGAAATACTCTAAACTGCAAAATTTCAGAACGATCGGAGTGAAATTGCGACCTGTAGTCGACGAACAACTTTACATGGACAGACGGACGGACGGACGGACATCGTTAAATCGACTCAGCTAGTGATTCTGAGTCGATCGGTATACTTTAAGGTGGGTCTAGCTGTGTTATTTTCAGGTGTTACAAACATTTGCCGTGAAACAAACTTATAATACCCTGTACCACAATGTGGTGTAGGGTATAATTAGTGCTGCGAAACCAAATCCAATGCTACTTATGACATTTTTAACTATAAAGTACAAAACGAAATTTAGGAAAAGTGTTAACTTAAAGTGGGAAAGGTCAGCAGAGTTTAAAAAACTTCTTAAACAATAACTTTGTTTGTGGGTAAACGCATATTTTAATTGTGAAAGTCAGTTCGCTAATATATTTTGTTCTAATATAATTATTAATAATAATTATAATAATGAGTATCAATGCACGAAAATTCTACATAACATTGCACAGTCTAACGCTTTTAAAGTACCTATAGCCCTGTGAAAAAAGTAGCTTTGTCACCACGCCCCTTTTAGTACCTTCAACACAAAATGGCCAAATCATACCAATATTTAACAGCTTGTAACTTTAACATACCAATGCACGCCAACGCTTATACTTCGGCACAGTACAATATATTTAAGTTATCTATTGTTCAACGATAAATAGGTGTACTTGTTAGAACCCTCCTGGTATCTCCCACACAAATTGAAAGATTACATCGTGTAATATTCCATATTCCATTACTCACAAAGTGCGGTCGATTTTCCCGAATGAAATTGTCTTACTTGTTGCATATGACCGTTTATCGCGAGAACTAAAACCAATTCAAAGAAACCACCTTATAGGCTGAGAACTGTATTATCCCATATATCCTAATCGACTGCATAAAATCTCTAGCCGCAAAAATATTAACGAGTGTGATAATGTTTATTTTTATTTAGAACTTAAACAAAGTAAATTATTATAAATACATTTTAATTTCAAGGGAAACATATTTCTTGATAATATTAAATTTCTGAAGAAATGTAATCGATTTACAAATTGAGTATACACAAAAGATGAATGCAGTGTAACAGAAAATTCTTAATGCATATTCCTTTGGTAGACTTCTGGGGAAAATAAAATAACTATAATTAGAAACTAATATTATGATGATACAAATTAAAATGTTATAATTTTAGGATTAAAATAACATATATGTTATTTCATAATGCCAATTAATAATTCAATAGAATTGCAAAATTTGGAAACATATAAAGCTCCACAAAATATTTCAATATTCATATTTTCATATTTACACCTGTTGGAACACATAAAGCGAAAAATAAGTTAGAAGAATACATACAATATGCTTTATATACATATATATAAAAAAAAATATTTCTAACCAATTTTTTCATAATTTTTAACAAATCATTAATCATTGTTTCATATTGCGGGCTTTTATTGGATCAAAGGAAATTTGAAAATACACGCTTAAACGACCTCCATGCTGCAATTTCATCCGACGTCAAATATGATTCGAAATTCACATCTTTCATCAGTTTCCTCATTTTAGGCCCATCAAAAACTCCTTCTTCGAAATACTGTTAAATAAACTTTTTAAATATGTGAATTGCCATCTTTCCTTAAGGCTTTTACAAAATTTTTAAAGAGCCCCAGCTTTGCGGTGGTGGCAACATATCGGCTATCCCAGAGGCATAGCATACCAACTACTTTCAAATCGCAACAAATTTTCCAGTCATGTTCATATTTTATGTATTCTATCAATTTAGCCATTGTTTCGTATGATTCCTTAGTGTTAACAGCATGAGAAATGGGAATCGACTGTTTCTTTCTTTCTTTACTGCTGTCAACAAGTAACCGCCATTCCTTTGAATTGTATGTTTGATAAGTTCCTCGAACAATCCGGGAATGTCCTTGCAAAAGCATCCGTTATCCACAGTTGTATAAAATTGTTTGTAAGGTATATCACGGACTCTATAATATAATATGTTAACATCTGGGTCCAAAATAATGTACTGTTTCATCCGAGATGCAAGTAGTTCTGCCTTATCTTTGTTCAGTTCCAAATCTCTCACTAGATCAATGAGTTGAAACTGAGTTAAAAGCGATGACTTCTGACTCAAACTTGTATCGCTCAGAGTTGAGTACTCAGTTGAACTTGATGATGTTTCCGTAATTAGGCTGTTAGCTATACTTGGATACTTCTTACTCCAATCTATTAACTTAGACAAAAATAGCAGTCCGTATGAATGGTTGTCTCCAAATCATTGGCGTTCCAAATTTCACGTGAAGTCTAAAATTAAAACGTTTTATTCCACAAAACATTGTAATATATTAATTTTAAAGTACTTACCGCATTCTTCCACTAGTCCATCGAGTAAGATTTACATGGCATGAATTACACAAAATACTAGGTGTCCACGGTACGTTCATATTTTTAACTCGTTTACCAAAATATTACACATATATTTCTTCTATTATTTTACTAAACACACGTCGAATTTTTTAATTACATATTTTCCGCAAATGTAGCAGAAATTGTCGGGATCATTTACACATTGAAAAGTTATTTGCCTTTTACTCATACTTCGAAATATAACTTTGTAATATTTTTCAGAAAATCGACTTATCTCTTTAAGGCGCTGAATTACACTAATTTATTAATAAGAAATTTCATTCTTCATTTCCGGGTTTAAGGTTCATAAGTTGCAGTACCTGTAGCTGACATATAGTTTGCTTCGAAAGTAGACACCCAATATTTTCCAGACTGTCGCGTACTACTTTGTATTGCGTACATATAATTTTACTACCTGTTTATACGACTGGGATGTCCATGCCCCTAAAAGGCGTAACTGAATGGAAATCTCATTATTAAAAAACCACAAATATTGTTGAATGATCCTCTATCTGAGCGGATCTCATCCAATCCATTGCATAACATGTCTTATGGAGGGTTACGAACGGCCATAAAACCTCGTCCTCTCTATAATTTTATAATGTCTGACATCAATCCTCATAAAATAAAATGCAAGTGCAATGTCTCTTATATGTCTCTCTCACATATTGCGAATACACTATAAGCAAAAACATCGTTTAAAAACGAAAAAATATGAAACATTTTTGAATTTCTCTAACATTTACAAAATGGCTCATAACTTTTACATCTATCCATAGATTTTTTCAAACAGACAGTGTTTTCTTCGTTAGCAGGTTGGCTTTTTAAAAATGTGATAAAATAATTTTGTCCATTTTTTTTCTATGGTTTTTTTTGTACCAGGAAAAGGTGTTTTTTTTTTTAAAAAAATATTTTTTCTCATATTTTTGATGACTGTTACTAAACCAAAGATTCTACGTGGAAGCCATATGTAGCCCTCATAATTCCCTTTAATTTGAGGCATAACACGGCTCAGTAAGGCTTATATTTGAAAATCTAAAAAAAAAAAAAATTTAAAAAAAAATTTAAAAAAAAATTTTTAAAAAAAAAAATTTTAATAAAAATTTACAATACAAATTTTTTTTAATATTTTTTTCGTGTTTGTGACACCTAATTGCACCAGAAGCTGTTATCTACATCCCTTGGACAACATTTTTGTTGCATAGTGTAATTAAGTACAGGATGGTTGATGAATATTGCTACATTAAGAAAGTCAAATAACTTTTTTTCAGTGTATGGAATTCAGTTTTCTTTTATTCATGTTAAAGCTCATTAAATTTAATTAAATATGGCTTAATTAGTTTTAAAAATAATGGAATTTAAATTTTAACAACATTTTTGTTGCATAGTGTAATCAAGTACAGGGTGGTTGATGAATATTGCTACATTAGGAAAGTCAAATAACTTTTTTCAGTGTATGGAAGTATGGAATTCAGTTTTCTTTTATTCATGTTAAAGCTCATTAAATTTAATTAAATATAGCTTAATTAGTTTTAAAAATAATGGAATTTAAATGCCCCTGCTCGTTGATGCATGTGCGGCATCGAAAAAGTTGTTCATTACTGCTTGGAGAGTTGAGACGGGAATAGCCGCAATTGTTTCTCGAATGGATTGCTTTAGTTCATTCAAATTTGTTGGTTTTGCTTTGTAGACTTCCTGTTTGCAATAACCCCACAAGAGAAAGTCAGGTGCAGTAAGGACAGGCGACCTGGGGTGGGGGGCCTACGGAATGTGGAGTTTCTGGATATCAGCTTATTGGGAAATTTTCGCCGCAATTCTGTCATAACAGGACGGGCTATGTGAGGAGTTGCACCATCTTGCTGAAACCACACAGAGTTGAAAGAAATTCTCATTCGGCGTAATTCTGGATAGAAAAACTCTCTTAACATGCTCAAGTAACGGTGTGACCGTTTTCTTCGAAGAAGTAGGGCCCGACAATGCAGCGTAACGAAACTGCACACCACACTGTGACACGAAGTGGATGCAATTCCGTCTCATGGAGTATCTGTGGGTTGGAAGCACTCCATATTCGACAATTTTGTTTGTTTATGTTGCCGTGTAAATCGAAATGGGCCTCGTCAGACATGAAAAGACAGTTCAACATGTTTCCGTCCTCTTCCACCATTTGAAGCATCTTCTGGCAAAATTCCAAGCGAATCGGGAAGTCTGCTGAGTTCACTTTGTTGGCCATTTGAATTTTATATGGGAATAACTCCAAATCTTTGTGCATAATTGACTGCAATGACTGTCTGCTTATACCCATTTGAGCGGATAAGGTTCTTGTCGAAACTCTTAGATTGTTTTGTATGGCATCAGCTACAGCAGAGATTTTTTCCTCCGTCCGAACTGAAGGGTTTCGATGGTAAGGTTTTCTGTTGACTGTCCCATGCCGGAAAAATTGTTAACAAGTCTCTTTATTGTCCATCTGCTCGGAGTATTGCCGCCAAACGTGCCCCTATACTCTCTTTGAACCGAAACTACGGACGTCAGTGCGTAATAGCGGCGGACAATCCAAATTCTTGTTTCAGTGTCTCAGTTATCCATTTTTGTTAAATCTAGAAATTAATCTGCAAAATAAAAAAAAAATAATTTCTGCTTTCATCAGCCACCCTGTATATGGATGATACAAAAGGGCCGTTTGACTAAAATTTCAGAATTCCACACCCTCCAACTCAGACAGTCCTAAACCGATCTCGTTGAAATTTTGTGTCATGACTAATATCCAATAGGTCTAAAGTTGGCGCAAGTTTCATCCCGATCAAAAGACATCGCTTTTGAAAATTTACTCACTTGACATGAAATTAAATCATCTATCTATCTATATAAAAATTGAAAAAAGTTTAATTTAAATTTTTTATTTTTGTTTGAAAGCTATTTGGTCTGAGATGGTTTTGGAAAAAAGACATTTTTGCAAAAAAATATTTATGGAAAAAGTTGGCGGGGCAAATGTGGGCGTAGCATTATTTAAAATTCAAATATATCAGAACTTGTTGATTGAAAAACGAAATTTGGAACATGCTATAGTGGAGTTAGTATCTAAAACTTCAATAAAATTTGGCGCGGTCGGATGAGTGGGTGTTGCAAAAGTGGGCTAACGAAATTTGGACTGTATGTTATTGGAGTCAATAGTGGTAGTTTCACCAAAAGTGGGCGGTGTAGAGTAGATGGACGTGGAAAAATTCAATGTATATATATAAAAACACAAAAATGTTACAACAATGTCCGTTACGGACTTTGAAACCATCGAACCGATGTACCACAAACCGGATTCATTAGAAAGGCAATAATGTGAAGATCGTTTTTTTTTTTTTTTTTTTTTTTTTTTTGATTCGTTTTATTTACATTATGTTTTATACAGTATTTGTGTTTAGTGCCTCAGCGCCTTTAAGGCTTTATAGAGGCTATATGGCAACTAAAACAAGATTATAAACTAGTTATCATCTTATGTTGTGAAATTTAAATTATAATCAATATTAGAGAGATTAACAAAATAAAACTTATATGCAAGTTAAGAGATTTTAAATCAGAAGTGTTTCTAAATTTTGCAAAAGATAATTTTTTAAAGAACGTTTGAAGGTAGCAACAGCGGATATATTTCTCAAACTTGAAGGTAATTTATTATATTCATTTGGTCCAGCAAAGCCAATACGCTGCTTCGTCAGATCTAGACGGCATCGTGAAACCTCAATATGATCTGCTTGTCTAGTATTTCTGCCAGTTACCGTTCCGTTTTGTCTGAATGTAATGGATGTGGATCCAATGCCTCTTAATGCTTTGAACATATACATCAGTAATTGTTGTTTGTATAATCCTTTAACCGGTAATATATTCGTTGCTTTATATTTATATAAATCAAGTGTTGGATACCTTAAGGGTAGGCTGTAGACTAATTTAAGAGCTTTATTTTGGGCGGACTGCAATGACTTCAGTTTATTATTTGTTCTGTAACCATATATAATGGGGAGGTACGTCAAATGACTATGTACAAGTGACTGATAAATCAATTCTTTAGTTTCAGTACTTAGCTTCTTCTTAAATTTATACAGAATTCCGGTTGCAGCTGAGATTTTGTTTCTTAGTACACCAATGTGAGTATCCCATATCAAATTATGGTTAAAAGTAACACCTAAATATTTAACACAAGTGGATTCAGCGACTGCTGTACCATCAACGTGAATAGACATATCGTGGTTTCTGTTACCATGTGGCTGGAATTTTACAAATTTTGTCTTTTTCGCATTCAGAATTAATTTGTTGAGACGAGCAAATTCTACTAAAATGGCAGCATCATATTCGATCTGGGTTTGCAAATTTTGTTCATATTTGTAACTGTAGAAAAGACACACATCATCAGCAAACAAAAATAACTTGCCATAGAATTTAATATGCTTTAGATCATTAATGTAAATTTTGAACAGAAGCGGACCAAGCACACTCCCCTGTGGAACACCATAATTAACTGGCAACATATTACTTTTCGCCTGGCCAATTTGTACATATTGTTGTCTTCTATGCAAATAATCTTCAAGTAGTGTTAGAGTCTCATCTAGTAAGCCAATGTTTTTGAGTTTTTTAGCCAAAATCGTATGATCAACTAGGTCAAACGCTTTAGAAAAATCGAAGAAAACGCCTGCTACCCCTTTAGAACCAGAGTCAATTTTACCGCAAATATACTCGATGACATTTACTACTGCTTCCTCCGTTCCAGATCCTTTCCTAAAGCCATATTGCTGTTCATACATAATATTATTAACTTGTACATATTCAGACAATTGCTCGTAAATTAGTTTTTCGAAAATCTTGTCGATGATTGATAGAACTGATATAGGTCTAAAATCAGACACATTCTGCGAATTAATTGTCTTCGGTATTGGCAAAATTTTGTGAATTTTAAGCACATCGGGATATTTTTTGTCAGTGATCATATTATTAAACATGTTAACAAGCAGTTTAGTTACAATCGGCTTCTTTAGAAACAACATTTTCGGTGATATATTATCAAAGCCACAACTTTTGTTCCACTTTAGCGAGTCCAGAATATTTTCAACTTTTATTGCATCAACTTGCAGTAAGTTAAAATGACAGGGTTCAGGAATTAATGTTGAAAACATGTTGATGTCATCATTGGAATAAGCTGGTATATTGTTTTTCAGTTTATTTACAGAATCAGAAAAATAGCTGTTAAAAATTAAAGTTTTTGTATCATCATTCAAAACACTCGTGCCGTCCTCTGTAAATATTTCCTTCTTTGATTTGTTGCAACGTCCAAGCTGTCTGTTTAAAAAATGCCACGTTTTCTTAACATCTCCTTTGCAAGACTTTAAATTATACATATAGAAATTCTCCATCAGATTCTTGCTACAAGCTTTTATAATTCTGCTAATTCTTCGCAATTGTTTTGTCAGTAAGCTCTTTTCATGACTTTTACGTCTTTGTTTAAGCAGTTTATTTTTGAACTCTATTAAAGCCAATAACTTATCTGTTATCCATGGAGATACATTTGAACGTACATCAACTGATTTATACGTTGTTGAAGTACATCGAGATATTGCAGAAGTAAATGTCCTTACAAATCTCTCACACAATTCAGATGAAATATGTTCATCTGCCAAAATGGGCAGTTCTGCATCCAAAATCCTTGAAAGTTTTCCAAAATCCGTCCTATGTGTTTGCTGAACAATATTATCTTTTGTACATGGGAGCATAAATATGCAACAACTCAAAAAATTGTGATCCGACAATTTGTTCTCTATACTACGAATATACCCATATGACTCTTAAAGATGAAATGTATGGGGAAATATTCGACCAGTCGTCGTAAAATTTGGTAAAGCTGTATTTGACTTCAATATGCGTGACCCAACAGAAAATTGGCGGTATCGGGAATCTGGGCATGACCCCGCCGAAATGCTATCCTTACTGAAAATGAGATATCTGGAGAACCATTGCACCAATCTTGCTAAATTTGGTATGGGTGCATTTCACATCATAGAGCGTAACTCAATAGAGAATTGGCAAATTCGAAAAGAGGGCGGCGTGTCTCCATCCATTCCACTTCATTATTGAGAACGAAATATATCGAGATCCATTGCCTTGAAGTTTGGTTCCTACAAGGAACATATGGCCTCAAAAAATCTGTTCCATTCAATTCTGTCTGCTGTTATCATCTTTAGCTCGTTCCATGATTTGTTTGCTTCGGCTATCGCAGTTTCCAGTTTGCTTCGGCTATCGCAGTTTCCATTTGTCACTGGAACGTACTCTTCCTCGAGGGTTCCTCTCAATAGCATTTCTGGTTATGTCATCGTGGGGTCAGCGAAATGCATGTTTTGATATAGCCCTCTGATTTGATTTCTTGACGCTATATGGGACGCATTTTGTATAGCCCCCATATGAAAGAAATTTACTCTATTAAACCTGCAACAATTCATATTAATCATGGAGCATGGGTTAACAAAAACACGTTAAAAATAATCTGCGCACCCTTACATTACATTTTGCTAAATAATTTGCTTATTTATCAATGAAGAATGGAGGAAAAAATTCATTAGTAGTTGTTGTTAAGTTTTTGTTTTTTGCATTGAGTTTTTCTGACCCTCGGATTTCAATTTAAGTCCTTATAAATAAGTACAATATACATACATGCATGTCATCAATTTGTTTCCAGTGGTCAAGGGTATTTTTGTAAGGTCAGTGATCCCAAACCAATATTATTGCTGAATCAACTCGTGTTCTGAGTTATTATGAATGTTAACACATCCATTGGATAAAAAATGATTTTTTACAGAATGTAAAATGCTGTACTAATTGCAATTTGTGGTACTCCACTCTCGAATTCCTCCTCCAATTCATAGTTCAACATGGCCCCAGTACCAAACCTTCATGGCAGCAGTGCCATCCGCACGTGCATCGCTCTGCCACTGACCAAGAGGTTCAATAAGAGGTCTTAAGCGCAGGTCCTGCATTGCGTTGAACTTTTAATAAGCATTAATTAGCACATGTTTGTGCAATTTATTTATAAATTTTTATATTTATTTTCAATTTAAATTAAGTGCTTTCACTTGTATAGCAAGCAAAAAAGGTATTAAATTTGGTCGAATCACAGACACCGTCCACCATGGATCGCATTCCGCAGTACAATAACGAAAATTGGGAACAATATACACCGCTCACCACTCGTTTTCATGAACATGGTAGAAATGTAAATCAAGAAATTTATCGTGAAATAACTTTAAACGATGCTTACCCTGGATACGCGAACACTTCGATACCATTCCGTGTTTTAACATCCGTTGAGTTAGCTAACTCCCCAAAGATATGACTGCCGACTTCTAGACACAGCGTTCTATTGATTTCCCCTCATTTGCATGTCCACAGCATCTGCATAAGGTCCTGCGAAATGACTTTTCTCTCTACGTGCCGTTCAGTGACCAATCATAGCAGACACGCGTTGGTGTGGTTGGGGTTTGGTCCGGACCACATCATCCTGGAATGTATGCTGTTCCAGATAAGTGACCACCTGCCATTTGTTGCCGTAATGGCAACAAATCAAAAAAAGTTTGAACGTCGCTAGATGCATGTCCATATTCCAGTTACACTTAGCGATAAGAGATCTGCGACAGTCAAAGGTATTTTTGACTTCAGAAATACAGTTTCCAAGGACTTTATACCAGTCTGACTATCTGAGAAAATGTTGATAATGACTTAAGTCACAATATTAGTTTTCAGAAATTCGGCTTCATCAAAATAGGCAACGCCCTCCGCTCACATTCCAAATAAATTTTTTCTCATAAAAATTGTCCTATCCAAGCAAAAGTCTTCAAAATTAGTACCTACACTTCCTGGATAAGATTTTTGCTGGGTAAACACAACAGTGATTAAGCGGTCGTTTTTGCAACGTATAATTCATGTTTCTTAGAAAAGACAAGCTTGAAACGGTCTGCATAAAACTTTACGAACCCCCTATGCCCTGAGATACGACCATTCCATTTTTTTGTTTGTTTTTCCTTTTTGAAGATAATCAATAAAAAATATCCCAAGAGCATCCAAAAAACATTATCGCCTGGACATGATTATCCTATACCAGTCCACTGCTTTGGCTGTTCTCTTTGGATTCTTTGTCTCTGCGGTGATGTGGTGGACCCATTTCTCAAAATGTCACTTTATCGTCGTGAAACATTGCCAAACACTCTATTGAAACATCTTTACGATGCAATTTTGGACCATTGGTGGGCAAACGCGGCACCCATATTGCACTCAGCTTTTTCATCTTCAAATGTTCGGTTAATGTGCGATGTGCATCCCTTTCGCACATTCAGACGACATTCATCTAAGACCATTTTGTGAATTTTGTTAAACGTTTCTGGCATGGACTAATTACATAATTGGTCAACCACTACGGTGCACAGTGGGATGACTTCATAAATTTTTGTGCAAAAAATATAAAGCTATGTACACGCGATTGTCAGGTCTAATCATATTGCCAGGAAAATAGCGGAAAAAGGCAACCCTGTGAACTTACAACTGTGTGAAAATACAATTTTTGTCTTGCAACGTTGACAGAAAAGTCATTAGTCATGTAGTATTGGTAGACATCATACAATCGTGTAAATACACACCGTTCCCATTGTGAGATAATTTGCAGACACTTTTGATTGTCAGATGTGCGAAGTTTATGCATGTGACAATGGCTCCATGGTCAGAGACAATTTTATTGGCACACGGAGGAAAATCGTCATTTTTGATATGTTTGAAACGAAAGAAAGTATACTTGGAAACAATTTTTTTAAATATTATATATTTGTTAACAAATTTATTTTATTAGAAAATCAAGAAATTTTGTTTGGAACGCATATATTAATATATTAGAACATAATTTATTTGCAAACTGAATTTCACAAATAAAATATGTGTTTGCACACAAACAAAGTTATTGTTTAAGAAGATTTCCAAATATGTTTTATTTAAAAAGATTTTTAAAGCATTACTGACTTATTCGAATTGTAGTTAGTTTTTCCTAGTTTTCGTGTTAAACTTTATAGCTAAAAATGTCCTTATTTATAAATATTCCTATTCATCACTTTTTGTCAATCCATCAATGTCGTTTATATTTACGAAAGATTGTTCGATTTAAGTTTTGATTAAATTTTACAAACATATACAATTTATAAAAAAATTGCTCTTTGAAAATCTGAAAAACAGAAAACTTGTCTTTAAGTTAAGGAATTTAATACATTACCAAAATAAATAATTACAAATGAATCCTTGTTTCGGAAATACTAGTTCCAAATAAAAAATATTTGAATGGGAGCATATTTTTGTTTAGAACAATATCCTCACAAACATATAATATTTGTGTGTGTAAAATATTATATATTTGGAGTGTACCCTAAACATATGTTTATTTCAAGCCGAATATGTTTGGGACAATAAACTACAGAAGCGATTTTTTTTCAGCGTGCAACACTTGTAATCGTCTGAACTGACAATTCGCCTTTGCCTAACAATCTGGCAATGTCCGCAGATTTGCAGCACTTTAAAAGGGTTAATAACGTTGTCCCATCTGTCAATCGTGCGTACAAAGCTTAAGGAGTGATCCTAGATCATTGAATGTTGGAACCGAGTAATATATACATAGACTAAATTAAGAAGAAAGTGGTATATAATCAAAATCGATCACACCCAACGCCCACTGCCCATGCAATCAAAATCAATTGTTTCTCATAAAATTTGTTTCTATCTAAGCAAAAGTCACCCAATTTGGTACATACACATCATACACGCTGAAAAAAAATCGCTTCTGTAGTATATTGTCCCAAACATATTCGGCTTGAAACATATATATATTCAGGGTACACTCTAAACATATAGTATTTGGTATATACAAAAATTATATACTTGGGAAGATGTCGTTCTAAACAAATCTTTGTTTACATCCCAATATGTTATTATTTGGGACTATTATTTCCGAAACAAATATTTATTTGCATTTAAGTATTCGGAAAATACATAAATTGTGTTAAATTTTTCAGTAATTCAAAGTTAATTTTTTAGAAATGTTAAATGTTCGTAAAATTATAATAATTGAAATCGTATAATCTTGGATTAAAATAAATTACTTAGAGGATTGACAACTAATGATGGCTTGGAATACTCAGAAAATTTAAATGATCGATTTAAAACGGAAGTTTATATGGTATCATAACTGGGAGGTCTAATTCGAAAACAAGGAAAAATTAAAACTGAATTTCGAAAGTCAGTAAATGTTTTGAAAATTTTTTTAAATAAAATATATTTGGAAAAATTCCTAAACAATAATTTTATTTGTATTTAAACACATATTTTATTTGAGAAATTTAGTTTGCAAATAAATTTTGTTGTAATATATTAATATATGCGTTCCAAATACATTTTATTGATTTTCAAATAAAATTTATTTGCTCAGAAATATATAATATTTAAAAATTTGTGTTCCAAATATATTTTCTTTCGATTCAAACATATCAAAAAAGGAGATTTTGCCCCGTGTAGAATAAGCAAAAGATGCCTGCCAAGTTTCATAAAAATAAAATAACGCCCACTGTCCATACAATCCAAATACATTTTTATACCCTCCACCATAGGATGGGGGGTATATTTATTATGTCACTCCGTTTGTAACACCTCTAAATATTGATCTGAGACCCCATAAAGTATATATATTCTTAATCGTCGTAAAATTCTAAGACGATTTAGCCATGTCCGTCTGTCCGTTTGTAATCACGCTACAGTCCGTAATAATAGAGCTAGGTTGATAAAATTTGGTATAAATATTTCTTATAGTTGCAGGTTGTTTGGGATTGCCAATGGGCGATATCGGTCCATATTTAGATATAGCTCCCATATATAGCATCTAACTAGTTGTGATTCCTACTGTTCTCATCACTATATTTTTTTGTGTTTTTCGCTGTTATTATACCCTACACCACACTGTGGTACAGGGTATTATAAGTTTGTGCATTTGTGTGTAACACCCAAAAAGAGTAGAAATAGACCCATCGTTTATTATACCTATCGACTTAGAATCACTTTCTGAGTTGATTTAGCTGTATCCGTCTGTCCGTCTGTGCATGTATTATTGTAATCAAAGTAAAGGTCGCAATTATGGTCCGATCTCGACGAAGCGTTGGTCCAAGGACGATCCGTATTGAATTTGGTTAAAATCGGTTCAGATTTAGATATAGCACCCATATATAATTTAGCCCCGATTTAACATGTAAGCGCTGTAAAAATGTTATTTTATATCCGATCAGTGCGAAATTCGGCAAAAAGAGGTTTCTTATTACATGAAGGAATACTTCCAAATTCGGAGAAAATCGGTTTAGATTTAGATATAGCCCACATATTTATGTTACCGCCGATTTGATATGTAAGCGCTGTAAAAACTGTATTTTATATCTGATCAGTATGAAATTCGACAGAAAGAGGTTTCGTATTACATGAATGAACATTCAGGGAAAATCGGTTCAGATTTAGATATAACCTCTATATATATGTTCCTCCTGATTTGCTATCAAAGTGCCATATTTTTATACCCTACACCATAAGATGATGGGGTATATATATTTGTTATACCCTCCTCCAAGGATGGGGGTATATTCATTTTGTCACTCCGTTTGTAACATATCTAAATATTGTTTGGGATTGCAAATGGGCCAAATCGGTCAATGTTTTGATATAGCTTTCCTATAGAGGTCGCCCCAAAATACGGTTTTTGACACATAGATACCACATTTTTAAAGCAATTTAGCAGAAACTTTGCAGTTTGTATTCCATTTTAACAAGAATTTATCACAGAAAAAGTTTCACATATCGGTTCATATTTTGTTATAGTCACCCTATAGAGGTCGCTCCAATATATATGTATTTAAGCCATAAATACAATATTTTCCAAACATTTTAACTGAATCTTTGCAGTTTGTATTTAATTAAGACAAGAATTTACCGCAGTAAAAATTTTTTTAATCAGTTCATATTTTTTTATAGTCCACCTATCGATCTCGCTCCCAAAAAGGCTTATTTATTTAAGCCATAAACACCACATTTTCTAAGAAATTTAGCTAAAACTTTGCAGTTTATATTCTATTTTGGCAAGAATTCACCTCAATAAAATGTATACGTATACAAATAAAACTTTATTTTGTTGTAGTCCCCGTGTAGATGTAGCTCTCAAAAAGCCATTTTAAACCATAAATACCACATTTTTCAGTTGAAGAGTTTGGCTAACGAATTTGCGGACTAAAAATTGCAGCGTTGTTTTTTTAATAATTTATTTAAACAAAAGGGTCGTTTTATGATTTGCTCCATATCCAAAGATTTTTCTAGTAACAATATTGAATTCAATCCATGGTGGCGGGTATATAAGATTCGGCATGGCCGAACTTAACGCTTTTACTTGTTTCTCATAAAAAGCAGAATCCTATTTCAGAAATCTTATAAGTTTGGTCAGCGAACGGTGAAAGGCGGTGGATTTGTTTGCGTAAATTTAAAGAATAGAATCCCGTCCTTCATTTTGTTGCTGTTTGATCGAGCTTGACCGAACCAACTTCTTTTTATTCCAAGGAAAACTGCAAAGGCTGAGTTAAATAAAGCCATTTTAATTCTTTCATATCTACTAAACTACACAAGTATATGAAATCCAAATAACTTCTTTTTTAAATTAAAACCAGTTAGGAAAGGCAGAAAGTCGGGCGGGGCCGACTATATAATACCATACACCTCCCTAACAATGCGATAAGGGTAGAAACATATTATCTAATTCTGATCGGACATAAAATAACATTTTTACAGCGTTTACATGTCAAATCGGGGACAACGTATATATGGGGGCTATATCTAAATCTTGACTGATTTCTTCCAAATTTAAAAGTGTTCATTCATATAATAGGAAACCTCTTTCTGCGGAATTTCATACTGATCGGATATAAAATATAGTTTTTACAGCGCTTACATGTCAAATCGGGGGTAACATATATATGGGGGCTATATCTAAATCTGAACCGATTTTCTCCGAATTTGGCAGGATTCCTTCATGTAATAAGAAACCTCTTTTTGCCTAAATTCGCGCTGATCGGATATAAAATACAGTTTCTACAGCAGTTACACGTCAAATCGGGGGTAATTTATATATGGGGGCTATATCTAAATCTGAACCGATTTCTTCCAAACTTAACAGTGTTCAATTATATTATAAGAAACCCATTGCTGCCGAATTTCATACTGATCGGTTATAAAATAAAGTTTTTACAGCACGTACATGTCAAATCGGGGCTAACATATATATGGGGGCTATATCTAAATCTGAACCGATTCTAACCAAATTCAATAGGGATCTTCCTTGGGCCAAACAAAAGATATGTGTGAAGTTTCGTCGAGATCGGACCATAATTGCGACCTGTACTTTGATTACAAGAATACATGGACAGACGGACATAGCTAAATCGACTCAAAAATTGATTCTATGACGATCGGTATAATAAACTATGGTTCTATTTCTTCTCTTTTTGGGCGTTGCAAACAAATGCACAAAGTCATAATACCCTTTACCACAGTGTGGTGTAGGGTATAAATATGGTTCTGTATTTCAATAATAACGACATTTGACAGTGAAATAATTGTTAGCTACTGAGTTGCATGCAACTGCTCATTAGTTTTCGCTTTACAATATTGAGCTGACTTAACATACGAGTAAACTATGAATTTTTCTTGGTGAAACACCTGTCTATAGAACTGCATCATTCGATTTTTGAAAAGTAATTGTCGAAAAATTGCCTTTTTGCATCCAAAATACCTCTGAGCGATGCTCGTCTTGGTGTTTACATATTCTCTGAAATTGTTTATTTTTGATGGTTCAAAAAATATTTAACAACGTGGCGCCTTGAAACTTAAAGCATTGTTTCTTTTCACCAAAGTATTTTTCTACTACTGCCGCCGTCTTCAATTTAGGTCGCCTAATTTGGTGACCGCCAGTAGAAGTCGTAGTCATTCGCTGAAATTTATTTAGTATCGCACAGAAGCAGGGTTACCATACGTACTCCTTTTTAAGCAGTACCCTCCCGTCCGCCCTCCTTTTTCAAAGATCTTGGATTTGTGCTCCTTTTGTTACAAATTCAACTTTTTTATCCACATGCATTATATTCGCAACTAGTTTTGGTACAAAGTTAGTGAATTTGTCCCTTTGTATAACCTCCAAAATAGGATGGAGGGCATACAAACTTGGTACAGATACTTCTTACAACTGTAGGTACCATGGGTATGGCCGAAATTAACGCCGCTTTCACTTGTTTATTATAAGTTTGTTTCGAGATAGATGTTTGTAATACCTAAAAATACTGGAGTTAGACCCACTTTAAAGTATACCGATCGAGTCAGTATCACTCAGTCTGTCCATTCAAACTCTTTCACACCTGGAATAAATTGGTCAAAATCTGTTCAGATTTAGATATAGATATATATATATATATATTTATATATATATATTTTCTTTCCGAATTGGCCTTTTAGCGCTACAGAAGCTGTTTTTTATATCTTTGAAATAAGCTGAACAAATTTGAATAAAATCTGTTCAGATTTAGATATATACCTCATAAATATGTACCTCCGATTTGGCATCTAATCGCTTTTAAATACAAATTGTTGGACAAATCATTAGATAAATAACTTTTATAAAAATTGACAATATTTCTTCTTATTCTGCTCAGATAGTGCGGCGTACGGCTTCATATAGTCGGCTCTGCCGTACTTTAGACCTTCTTTACAGGTTTAAAGTTTAATTTTTGATCATAGTAAAATGCCGATCCCTTCCAATTACTGCATTTTTTAAATGTCCTCCGAAAGTCCAAAACTCACTTTGTAAATGTCACAAATGTCCTTCTTTTCTGGCACAAAAGTCCTCCTTTCCGAAAAAAGTTTATGGCAACCCTGCACAGAAGGGCATTTCTGCAGAGCAATCCAGATTTCATAGTTTTATTTCAAGATGATACAAAGGTAATGACCAAATGAGTATAACTACCATTTGTAATAGAGGGAGTAAAAACGAAATGAGAATCCTTCAATATTGTGAATAAAAGCACCGGGTAGTATGGTCAGGTGGCATACATCTGTGGTTTTCTGGAATAACAGTACATCTCAAAAAGTCAAAATGTTCAGGAGAGCCAAATTACGTATGTATTCTCTCACAGTACATTTGATACTAAATGTGCATAGTTGACTGTTGCAAAAGTTAGCAAAAATTTGGCATACATATCTAGGAGTGTCAGGTATTGATCGATAGATACAAATTAGCTGAACACATTTATACTAAAATCTCGAAATCAAGTATTTCTGACATAGGTTGTTATTCTAGAAAACCACAGATATACATTACATCTGAACTTATCAACATATATCGTTTTGAGATGCATATCTTTGACATTCCAACATACTGCCAAACAGGTAACTTGGTCATCGTTAACTGGTGATATTCGTGTGAACATAAAAACATCAAACTACTATCTACTACTAACTCTTTTTTCATGGAACCAGTTGAAGAACATATCAATTATATCACATTATAATTTTTATACCCTACACCACACTATGGTACAGGGTATTATAAGTTTGTTTCACGGCAGATGTATGTAACACCTTAAAATAACACAGCTAGACCCACCTTAAAGTATACCGATCGACTCAGAATCACTAGCTGAGTCGATTTAACGATGTCTGTCCGTCCGTCCGTCCGTCTGTCCATGTAAAGTTGTTCGTCGACTACAGGTCGCAATTTCACTCCGATCGTTCTGAAATTTTGCAGTTTAGAGTATTTCGCGGCTGTTAAGATCGCTATTGAATTTGGTTGAAATCGGTTCAGATTTAGATATAGCTCCCATATATATCTTTCGTCCGATTTGGCCCTTTAGTCCTATAGAAGCTGTATTTTACATCCGATCGTTTTGAAATTTAGAATGGTTGAGTTTCTTGATCCATGAACCAACTTTGCTGAATTTGAAGAAAATCGGTTAAGATTTAGCTATAGCTCCCATATATATGTTTCGTCCGATTTGGCCCTTTAGTCCTATAGAAGCTGTATTTTACATCCGATCGTTTTGAAATTTAGAATGGTAGAGTTTCTTGATCCATGAACCAACATTGCCGAATTTGAAGAAAATCGGTTCAGATTTAGATATAGCTCCCATATATATCTTTCGTCCGATTTGGTCCTTTAGTCCTATAGAATCTGTATTTTACATCCGATCGCTTTTAAATTTAGAATGGTAGAGTTTCTTGATCCATGAACCAACATTGCCGAATTTGAAGAAAATCGGTTAAGATTTAGCTATAGCTCCCATATATATGTTTCGTCCGATTTGGCCCTTTAGTCCTATAAAAACTGAATTTTACATCCAATCGTGTTGAAATTTAGAATGGTAGAGTTTCTTGATCCATGAACCAACACTACCGAATTTGAAGAAAATCGGTTAAGATTTAGCTATAGCTCCCATATATATGTTTCATCCGATTTGGCTCTTTAGATCGAATCGTTTTTATACCCTACACCAAACTGTGGTACAGGGTATTATTTAAGTATAAAATGTCCCAAAAGTAAATTTATGTAAACAATTTATACATGAATTACAAAATTTATATATCAGAGTTATTCAATATTACGAGAGTGGTGTAGGGTATTATATAGTCGGCACCGCCCGACTTTAGCCTTTCCTTACTGGTTTTACATTGTAACATATTCCACACAGAATAAAAAAAATTGATTTCAATCACGGAATCAATAAATCAGTTAATTCCTTAATTGAATACGCCGATGCCGCGAAATTTGTTACACAATTTTTGTTTGAACAATATACCTACTACAGAAGCGTATTTTTCGAGTACAAGACACTGTGTTCTCTTCGTTTGGTTGGGTGTGAACTGATATACAAAAATGTACGTATGTCATTATCAACTCACAGGTGATCGTTATGTGTCTGTCATATCAGTTTATTTCCTAAATGTATAAAAAACATTTCGATATCTTCTACAGAATACTAAGTCGACTTATTCTGTTTTTAAGGAGATTGCATTTTCAAATTCTGTATACCTATGCCAAATTATCTTCTGTAAAAATTCATCAAACCAATCAAGAGCTATTCACAAAACAGTTTTCGAAATGGAATTGTCGAATTATATACTGGTAAAATAACTATCCCCCGCAATAACTGTCTGCTTGTTTTTTTGATTGGAATGTTTACTTGAAAATGTTCTGCAAACATGTAAAATTACTACATTGTAAACAAGAGTTGTCACAATCAATTTTGATCTCTTTTGAATCGAAACTTCTTAAATCTATATACGAAGCGTTATTTGTCAGGGAACAGACTTTTTTTGGTAATGTTTTCCGATTTGAATGAAATTTGGTGGACATGTAGACGTATACCTAAAAAGTAATAAACCAAAATATGACTGCACTCTACATAGCAGTTGTATACATTTTAATTTTGTTGATTTTAATAAATATGCTCGCATTCTTCGCATTTTATGTCAGATTTGGTGAACGTCATGCAATATATTTATAAAATAAATGTTTCTTAAAGCATTTTTTAAGGGCTTTTCAATAGTGGTAAAATGGTTATGCCAGTTTGTTATGCACATATCCATTATTCGGTATTCAAAATATAGATATATAGATATAATATAGACCCATAAAGTATAATATTCTTAATATTCCAATAACAATAACAACGATAGCTCAGTAGTGGGGGAACGATGTGTGTGTGTTTACGTATGCAGTAATGCAAAGGGCGAAATAGAAAATAAATAAAACACAAGACTTTAGTATTTTCGTTAGTGATAAAAGCAGAGCTTTATTTCGTATTAATGATAACGTATATTACCATGTAGCGATGCGTAGGATCCGTAGAGATCCAAACGGCACGATAGCAAAACGACAAGATATATCTATGCGCGAGTGCGAAACAACGACTATTAGTGATGTGCGCGATTGTATCGCCTAACAAAGACTAGTTTCAATACGAGTGCCAGATGAAGCAAGGAGTCGAAAATCCGCAACAGCCTCTGCTTGCGGGAAGTCTCTCTCTACATCCGAACTATGCGAATAACGTCCCGGGAGAGTCGGAGAGAGATACAACGCTGGAAGTCTCTCCTTACAATCCGTGCCATGCGAATATCGTCTTGGGAGAGTTTGTAGAGGGATTCGTTTAATCTCTCTACGATCCGTGCTGAGCGAATTCGTCCCAAGAGAGTCGAAGGAGAGCACCAGACGCTGAAAAGCCCTCTCACAATCCGTACAAGCGTATATTCTCCTGGGAGTGTCGTAGCAGAGGCTTCATCTCCTTTAACCCGCCAGGGTTGCCAATCAACGAAGGAGATGCACAAGCTGGTGAAGTTGCGCGACAATGTTACGAACTTAAACACCCTCACTTTAGTGATATATCATTTGCTACGGCCAAAAGTGTAACACATCGAAGGAGTGGTCTAAGACCCTAAGTATGTTCGACGGATATTCGTTTTGGGTCATTTTAAGTCGAATGAGAAATGTCCGTCCGTCTGTCTGCTGGCTGGTGCGCACGATAACTCTCGAAAGGAGTAACCGATTGGCTTCAAATTTGGTATACGATAATATTTTTTTCTATCTCCGGCTAAGTTCGAAGACGAGCCATATTGGTCCACTCCTTCTGGTACCTCCCATACAAAGGGTTAACATTTAGTGAAATATTGATTCTTTAATAACATCTATACTACTTATTAGAATCTTCTGAAATTCCGCACATAGTATTCGTTTTTTAGTCGCTATCACCTTGAGAAAAAATGGGCGAAGTTGCCACGCCTCTTTTGGTACCTCCCACACAAATGAACCATTTTGCATCAAAATTGAACTGCTATACAGTAAAATGTTTTGTAGCGCCTATAGTCCGGTAAAAAATGGGCACTATTGTACAGCCCCTTTTGGTACCTCCCACACAAATGGACCGTTTTATACCAAAAGTTAACGGCTTATAACTTTAATACCAGTGCATACAAATACTTGAAATTTTGTACAGTGTAATGCTATTATTGTGCCTACAGTCCTGTGAAAAGTGGGCGTTATCACCACGCCCCTTTTTGTACCTCCCACTTCGTTGCCCCAGATTGAGATTTCCGATCCCGTCCATTGTTGAACCAATCACGAATCCTGCCACCAAATACACATACATAAAATAACAGCACTCTCGCTAACAAATTGTGCATGATATCTTAATCAGGGATGTATCGAATATTCGCATCATTTTAACATTTGCTTTCGCATTCGTAAAAACCATCTTTGGATTATTCGCATTCGCTTTCGCAAAAATATATTTCAGTATTCGCTTCCATTTGTTAAAAGTGTTAAAACTCCTTATTCCCTTCACACAATTCGAAGATATTAATACCAATGAAAACCTCTGCCACTTCTCTTCAAAACAGTTGAATATGAATGAATGAATGTTTGTCCTTGTAGTAACAGGAGGTAAAAATATGGAAAACTTTCTTAATACTTGAATATCCTGGAAAAGTATCAATTCAGTTCCTTAAATTTGTTAGTACTAAAGGGTCAAACTATTATTCACATTCGCAAAAATGCATATTTTACTATTCGCTTTCGCATTCGCAACAAATATATTTCAATATTCGCTTTCGCTAAAGTCACTTTCGTTACATCCCTAATCCTAATTTCAAAATGTGGATTACATGGGCGGGGCCACGCCCATTAGTCTGATCCCGCACATTTTGAACTAATCGCGTAGACTGCCACCAGATACATGTAAACAGAATTACCGTACTATCGCTACTAAATTGTGCAAGATAGCTCAAATTTGGGTTATATGGGCGGGGCCACGCCCTTTGGTCTGATCCCGCTAATTTTTAGACTAATCACGTAGGCTTCCACCAGACACATACACAAAATTACAGCACTCTTGCTAACAAATTGTGCAAGATATCTTAATTTCCAGATTTGACTTATATGGGCCGGGCCAAGCCCATTAGTCCGATCCCGCCCAATTACGCAGACTGCTACCACATACATATTCGCAAAATTTCAGCACTCTCTTTAACAAATTGTGTAAGATATCTCAATTTCAATATTTGGCTTACATGGGCGGGGCCACGCCCATTTTTAGACCAATCACGTAGACTACCACCAGATACATATGCACAAAATTACAGAACTCTCTCTAACAATTTGTGCAAGATATCTAAATTTCAAAATTTGGCTTATATGGGCGGGGCCACGCCCTTTGGTCAGATCCCGGCTATTTTTAGAACAATCACGTAGACTATCACCCGATACATATGTACAAAATTACAGCACTCTGGCTAACAAAATGGTCAAGATATCTCAATTTCAAAATTTGACTTACAGTGAGTGTCAGCTTAATTGATGCAAGCGAAAATAAAAAAGCAAACTCCAATAACTTTTAAGCCAATTGATATATTAATATAATTTAAAAAACATTTTTTAATTTGCGAAGTTTTCTTTAAAATAGGTTATTCATTTATTTTATATTTAGGATCGTTATACGAAAATATTACAGAAATGCAAAAAAACAGTATTTTCAGATTGAGCAGCTTATTTGATGCAACATGAATGTTAGTACAAATTAACAAAATAATTTATTTTTTATTACACTTTAATATTTTGTATGGTAACCCTTTTGATCCATAACGTCCTTCAATCGTTTTTGCATTGATACAACCAGTTTTATTGTTGTTTCTGCCGTTATTTTGCCCCACTCATCTATCAATGCATTTTTAAACCTTCTTTGCTAGAAATGTTATGTTTTCTTATGTTCGTTTCCAACAATGCCCATAAATTCTCTATTCTGTTTAAGTCTGGTGACTGTACAGATGGTTCCATTAAATTGAGACAGTTCCATATTAGCCAGGACTGCACCATATCAGACTTGTGTTTGGGGTCGCTGTCCTGATAAAATCGGAAATTACGTCGCAGGCCCAGTTTTTCTGCACTTTGAATCAAATTTTATTTAAGAACATTTAGAAACATTGTTTTATCCATGTTTTCTTCTTTGAAAGCTAAATTTCCAACGCCTGATGCTGCCATACAAGCCCATACCATAACACTCCCTCCGCTATGTTTTACAGTTGCACTCAAATTCTTTAATTGCAGCTGCGTAATGGGTTTCCGCCACATGTAAGACCTTCCATCTGAACCAAATATATTAAACTTCGACTTATCGGAGAAAATTACACTTTTCCAGAAATCGATGTTCTTGGAAATATTGGTTTTTGCGATGGCTAATCTGCTGATTTTATTTTTTTGGTTTATGCACGGCTTCTTAAGTGGCACTCGACCCTGAAAGTAATGCGATCGCAATAGGCGTCGTATTCTGGAAGCACTACAGTTTTTGCCAAGGGAATTTTAAACTTCGTCTGCCAATTTTTGTGCTGATAATTCGGGTTTTCGTTTATTTTTCGTATAATCCATCGTTCATCGCTCGGAGTCAAAATTTTATTAGGTGCATTTCTGCCCTTGTCATTGATTATATTCTCTTGTAAAAACCTTTCTATAATGTGCTGGACTGTAGATGACGATAAATTTACTAGTTTAGCTATTTTGCGTTGAGTTTCCCCATTTTGGAAGTGGTGAATGACCAATTCTCGCTGTTCAATTGTTGTGCGTCGGCCCATCTTTAAAAAAATGTGTGTCATTACCCTTGCATGTACGCGAACACACTAAAACTGAGCAAAATGTATCACTACGTTTCATTACAATAGAAACGAAAAACATGTCCGATCGATTTCGAATCATAACAACATTAATACTGTTAGAACTTCTCTGCATCAAATAAGCTGCTCAGTTGTAAAAGTATCACTTTTTTGTTTTTGCTATTGTTTTCGGAAAAGCACGCAACATATGAAAGTAATGAAACCTCTATATTAGAGTAAAGCATATATTCTACAAAATCTCATTTTTATTTTTTGTAAAATCGTATTTGTTTTTTAAGGTAGTGGATTTTAATATTTAATAATGGCTTGCATCAAATAAGCTGACACTCACTGTATATGGGAGGGGCCACGCCCATTGGTCCGATCCCGCCCATTTTAAACCAATCAGGTAGACTACCACCAGATACATATACACAGAATTACAACGCTTTCTCTAACATATAGTGAAAAATATCTAAATTTCAAAATTTTGCTTATATGGGCGGTGCCACGCCCATTGGTCCAATTCCGCCCATTTTTGGACCAATCACGTAGACTGCCACCAGATACATATGTACAACATTACAGCACTCTAGCTAACAAATTGTGCAAGATACATAAATTTCAAATGTTGGATTATATGGGCGGTGCCACGCCCATTGTTCCGTTCCCGCCCATTTGTTGACCAATCACGTAGACTGCCACCAGATACATATGCACAAAATTACAGCACTTTCGATAAAAATTTATATATATATCCATTTAAAAATTTGGCTTATATGGGCTGGCCACGCCCATTCGTCCGATTCCGCTCATTTTTGGACCAGTCTGTGTTTGACTGCGCATGCTGTTAGACGTGTTTTCTCTGCAAAACTACTAAAATTCGTTTTCCGAAATCTTAAAAACAACACTATTAAAAAAAACCAGTAAGGAAAGGCAGAAAGTCGGGCGGGGCCGACTCTATAATACCCTATACAATGCGATAAGGGTCATTGCCATAATAATTTGGAATAATTGGTAAATGGGTAGAAAATTAAGCAATATTCGTTCCTAAATTGAGAAACATCTTTCTGGAAAATTTTAATGATCGGAAGTAAAATACAACTTCCATAGCGGTTTGATACCAAATCAGGAGGAACAATCAATATAAATCTGAACCGATCTTCCCTGAATACTCATTCATGTAAACAGACCTCCTTCTGTCGAATTTCGTACTGATCGCATATAAAATACAATCTCTACAGCGCCTACATGTCAAATCGGGGGTAACGTATATATGGGGGCTATATCTAACTCTGAACCGATTTTCTCCGAATTTAGCAGTATTTTTTCAGCGTGTGGGGAAACATCTTTCTGCCAAATTTTGCTCTGATCGGATATAAAATACAGTTTTTACAGCGCTTACATGTCAAATCGGGGGTAACATATATATGGGGGCTATATCTGAATCTGAACCGATTTTCTCCGAATTTAGCAGTATTCCTTCATGTAATAAGTAACCTCTCTTTGCCGAATTTCGCACTGATTGGATATAAAATAACATTTTTACAGCGCGTATATATCAAATCGGGGGAAATGTATATATCGGGGCTATATCTAAATCTGAAACGATTTCTTCCAAATTTAACGGAGTTCATTCATGTAATAAGAAACCTTTTCCTGCCGAATTTTTATACTGATCGGATATAAAATAAAGTTTTTACAGCGCTTACATGTCAAATCGGGGCTAACATATATATGGGGGCTATATCTAAATCTGAACCGATTTTAACCAAATTCAATAGGGATCGTCCTTGGGCCAAAACAAAGATATTTGTAAAGTTTCGTCGAGATCGGACCATAATTGCGACCTGTACTTTGATTACAAGAATACATGCACAGACGGACAGACGGACATAGCTAAATCGACTCAGAAAGTGATTCTAAGTCGATCGGTATAATAAACGATGTGTCTATTTCTTCTCCTTTTGGGTGTTACAAACAAATGCACAAAGTTATAATACCCTGTACCACAGTGTGGTGTAGGGTATAAAAACGCACAACTTTTGTTGAAAACAAACGGTTTTGTGTCGCAAAATCAGTGACTCAAAGAAGAAAAACAAAAACAATATTAGTTTAAATGTACGCACTTTCGGTGCGTACATTTATTTACAAAAACAAACGTACATTGTATGCAAATCATGGTGAAAAGTGATGATGTGCATGCGCAACAACAACATAAAGCAAACCTAAGTGATGAAAGCAGTGATGATAGCAGTGCTGACTGGCAGCAAGTACCAACAACTTCTTGGAAGAGAACAAATTCGAGATCACCACAAACATTCATACCTAAGCGTCAACATATTGATGATTTTCATACCAGACGTTGAAGACATAGGTAAAATGTTAAAAGATATAAGCAAGGTTATTTCTACCAACGAATATAATTACAAATCATTAAGAGATCGTCAGGTTAGAATAAATATAAAATCGATAGAATCTTATAGGAAGCTAGTTAAGTATTTAGATTCCAATAAAAAGATGTTTCATACATACCAGCTTAAGCAGGAGCGAGCTTTTACCGCGGTAATTAAGGGTCTTCACCATTCTACGCCATTACAAGATATTAAGGCCAAGCTCTTGATTTCAGGACACGATTTCAGAAGTGTAAGGAACATTAGGAGCCGTAAAAATAACGAGCCTTTGCCCATGTTTTTCGAAGATATTGACGCAAAACAAACCAATAAAGATATTTTTGAGTTGCGCTCTTTTGAAAATGCAGTAATTAAAGTTGAACAACCAAGGAAAATTTAAGATATCGTACAATGCTACCGATGCCAAGAGTTTGGTCATACAAAATCTTATTGCAGAATACCATACAGGTGCGTCAAATGTGGTCAAGGGCACTCAACTACGTTATGTAGCAAAACCTTTGATCAGCCCCCTCTATGCGTTCATTGTGGAGACAATCACACTGCTAACTATAGAGGATGTCAAGTTTATCAAAATCTCATTAACAAAAGACCGACAAGAACCAACAGAGATTCTAATACAAATCGAGTTCCACTTAACTACCCCATTAATAACCATGTTAATCCAAATCAGCAGATGGGAACCTTATCATATTCTGAAGCAGTTAGAGGCACTGATTCAAATATTAACAATGTACTTCATAAGATTGAAGCCATGCTTTCTAAACAAGTTGAACTTACCAACACATTGATGAATATGATGTCTATGTTAATGGCCAAGCTATGCAATTAGATCTTATAATTGCCAACGGCATTCTAATTCATGTAAATTTTTTTTTTTTTTTTTTTTTTTTTTTTAGTTTCTTTATTGAATTTATTCATTTACTAGGAAGATTAGTCCCGCGAAGCCTCAAAGGCTTGTCTGCAGAAACTTTCCTAAAACTAAACTATGCATATAGACATACTTTTAATTTCCGAAACACATCTCACTAATAGGTCTTATCTTCGAATAAGAGACTACGATGTCATAACAGCCAACCAACCTGATAATAGGTCCCATGCAGGGTCAGCAATAATAATTAAAAGTACTATAAAATGTGAGGTCGCTGAATCGATAACTGAAACATTTTTGCAAGCCGCTGGCGTTCAAATCACGTGTGATAATAGTAGAGTATCAATATATGCTGTGTATTGTGAGAGTATGACAGCTTTTTCCAAAAACATGAGTGTTTTTAAGGATTGAATCGCATCAAATCTCAATTTGAATATTAATATAAGAAGCGGTGACGAACTAGAAGATGCAGTGGAATCCTTTAACGAAATCATACATGAAGCTTCATACAGATCTACCCCACTTGAATCTCAATCTAATCATTCAAATATTCGGCTTAATTCAAATATTCCAATTAAAGATATTAATGGATTATGGTGTAGAACAGATAAAATCAAAACAGAAGCTTTTAAGACACATCTCAAAATTATTTGAGCGGCTTTTCAAAAAACGACTCTTTCCCATTCCTGAAGCCCAGCAATTAATGCCAGATCACCAATTTGGATTTCGTCAAGGACATGGTACTCCGGAGCAATGCCACAGAGTAGTAAAAACAATAAGAGAATCTTTAGAAAATAAACTTTTTTGCTCATCCGTATTTTTAGACGTCAAGCAAGTCTTTGACAGGGTATGGCATAAAGGACTATTATTTAAGTTAGAGAACTTATTACCTACTCCATTCTACCTCTTATTGAAATCATATCTGAACGAAAGAAAATGTTATGTTTGTGTTAATGATGAAGTATCGGATATAGCCAATATCGAATCTGGTGTCCCACAAGGAAGTGTTTTGGGGCCTGTATTATACACATTATTTACAGGCCCCAAAACTGTTGCAACCTATGCTGATGACACAGCAATGCTTGTTGCTAGATCAACACCTGTGGAAGCATCTTATGGAATCCAACTGTGGGGTACTGCTTCATATTCTAATATTGATATTAGGCATGTTTTCGTTACAAGCTAGCAATTTTAGTTTAGCACTTTGCAACGAAAACCACTGACGTCCACTAACTGGCACGTAAGCAATAAGTGGCGGATTTTCACTATCTGGTAGCAATGGTGTCATGAGTTGCGAAGAAAGAACGGTGCGAAACAGACAAAAAATTCGTGAAAAGTATTAATAAAACATATATTTACTATTCTATTGTCAATTGTTTACACTCTTTTTGCAAATATGTATTAAAATAATTTCCCATTTTTGTTCTTCTTCTTCCCGTTAATTCACAATAATTGATAACATCTCTCCAAAAATGGGATGCCATATTGCTAAATATAGGGTGCCCAATCTGGCAACATCATACTCGATTAAGACAGGAACACAAGCACCAAACTTCATCGGGAACTAATAGTGCTTAAAAGTGCTTAGCTCCCCATACAAATTAAGCACTTATGGTGTAACGAAAACACGCCTATTATACAAAAGTATCAGTCTAAAATTCTGAGACAAATAACGAATGCTCCTTGGTTTGTGAGAAATAGCACTATTCATAATGATTTTAAAACACCTTTTGTCAAAGAAGAAATTAAAAGATATAGCACTAATTACCTTGATCGAATAAGTAATCATTCCAATTTATTAGCAATAACTTTACTAGATGACACCGATGAAATTAGAAGACTAAAACGACCGCACATTCTTGATCTCCCATTTTAAAATTGAAATCGAATGTACTAGTAGAAATAGAACTATGAAATATGTACTCATGTATTAAATTTAAATCTATGTTTAGTTTATAAGAACTTAACACATCTGTCAATTTAATATGTTACAAAATTTGCTTATTATTTCCGTTGTAAATAGATTGAAAATAAAAATACATAAAAAAAATGTTGGACCAATCACGTAGACAACCACCAGATACATATGAACAAAATTACAGCACTCTCGCTAAAAAGTTGTGCAAGATATATCAATTTCAAAATTTTGCTTGCATGGGCGGTGCCACGCCTACTGTCCCGATTCCGAATATTATCGGGAAAATGTCCTAAAGACAGTATTGAAGCCCTGGGCAGACAAACATTTCGGCCGCAGACTATGGACATTCCAACAGGACTCAGCACCATCGCACTCAGCACGCGTCAACCAAGAATGGCTTAAAAAGGAGGTTCCTCGCTTCATTTCTACCGCACAATGGCCACCAAGATCTCCGGATCTCAATCCGTTGGACTTTTGCGCCTGGGGAATTTTTGAGAGTAAGGTTCGCACTAAAAAATACCAAAGTATCGATCATCTCACGACGGCGCTTCGCCGGGAATGGACCAAAATACCGCAGAGTCACTTTGGTGCAGCGTGTGATGGCTTTGTCGGCCGTTTGAAGGCCATAATTCGTGCCAAAGGTGGCCAATTCGAACAAATCTAAACTGTTTCTAAAATTGTATGTTATTTCCGACATTTTTTGCTTTTGAACAATAAAATTTAAAAAAAAATTAAAAAAATATAGCGCTTTACTTTGTTGCATTACATATCAGCCACCCTGTATAAGTACTTTATTGGGTCTCAGATCAATATTTAGAGGTGTTACAAATGGAGTGACAAAATGAATATACCACCATCCTATGGTGGAGGGTATAATAACATATGAAGAAGCCCGAGTGTAGCAAATATATTAACGGGTTGGATGAACACTCCAATAGTCACCTGGTTTGATACGTGATATACCGCACGGTCATAACAGGGACTGAAAAACAGATTAATATGCAAGACTTCCTTATATGTTTCGGGGGAACTAGAATAGGATCATAAAACCTCTTCATGTAGAGCAACTGAAAGTCTTGATAAATGACTTTTGAAGACTACTACTGAAACCAGACAAAGACACGAGTAAAGGTGAATCGTATTGGTCGATTCCCTACTCTCGCCAGCAGCAACAACACTTGAGGCACTATATTCTCCCGATCCTAATTCGGCATTTTCCGAGGGCGTATCATCAGCGTCAGTTTCCGAAAGCAGCACATTACGATTTTACACGCAATAGCCACCATATTAGTCGCAGTCTAAACCAGAACAAGGTTCTAGTGGCTCTTGACCTATCGAAGGCGTTCGATACGGTTAATCACGCCACTTTATGTGAGGACCACTGTCCCGTCAAATTTGAAATATTGGATTGTTATCTATATGTGTGAACGCCAGTCGTAAGTGGCATTAATGAATAAGAAATCCAAACTATGTACAGTTAAACAGGGAGTTCCCCAAGGAGGAGTTATATCTCTGGCACTGTTTAACCTCTAACTATCCGCAATTCTACCTCCTCCTGCCTGCGTTGAAATCGTGTCTTTTGCTGACAATTGCACGATTTTGGCGGCAAAATTGATGACATATGTGATAGGCCTTGGGATTCTTACCAGTTTCTTCACAACCATTAATATGCAGATATCAGTCACCAAATCATCTGTCACTCTGTTCACTACATAAGTGGCTAACTATGCAGCGCCGGTGTGGTCACCGAATATGAGTGAGACACAGTGGAGAAAGATTGAAAAATGCCAAAATGTCACCGCTCTGAGAACTGCAACTTATGAGACAAAGATCGTGCCCGTATGCCGACACAATTACTTGTTGTTGAAGCTATACTTACTGGGACCTAGTGCATAGTCTCCCCTCACCCAGTCAGGTCAGGGGTGACCTTCATAATCTAGAGAGAATTACGTGAAGAATTTGCATATATTGGTGCGCCACTATCCACGTGCAAGCTTTGGCTTAGGCAAGAGGCAATCAGGCAGTCCAACGAAAGATGGACACAAATCGCCACCTGAGAAGGTCAAAATATCTGCTCGCACTAGAAAGGAAACGATTGTCTACGTTAGTATCAGTTCTGACGGGACACTGCCTGATCGGCGCACACCCCAGCAGATTAGGTATTGACTCCAATGACTTCTGCAGAAGCTGTGGAGATGAGGAAGAAGTGGAGAGCATTGAGCACTTGCTATGCTACTGTCCCGCTTTGAGTAAACGACGACTGGACATACTGGGGTCGGCCATTCTAGGCAGTCTAACAGATTTGTCCGGTACCAATATTCGTACTATCGATAAATGTGTATACCAAACAGGTTGGTTTCGATGAGGGGCATTTTAGCCAGTGGTACTACTAGGGACCTAAACTGGTCTATGTGAGCTGAAGGAAAAAACGGCTGCCACCCTAACCTAAACCTACTGAGATGATAACCTTCTAGCCGTATTTGAGAGAAAACTTCTTCATAGAATTTATGGAGATGGAGAATGTAGAAGACGAACAAGTAAGAAAGTTCAGTCGGGTAAACCGACTAATGAATCCCCTCACTTTGAGTCTCAAAAAAATATTAGTAAATGTATTTATTTTTTCGTTTTATTTAAATTATTATCAATTTAAATTGCATTTAATAGCTTTAAAATATGTACTGGTATTAATGTTAAAAGCTGTTTACTTTTGGTACAAAATGGTCCATTTGTGTGAGAGGTACCAAAAGCGGAGTCCCAATAACGGTCATTTTCCTCTGGACGCTAGGTATCATAAAAACATTACACTGTAAAATGGTCCATTTGTGTGGGAGGTACCAAAAAGGGCGTTCCAATTACGGCCACTTTTCTCTAGACTCTAGGTACTATAAAAGCATTACTCTGTACGAAATTTCAAGTATTTGTATGCACTAATACCAGTTAAAAGCTGTTAACTTTTGGTACAAAATGGTCCATTTGTGTGGGAGGCACCAAAAGGGCGGGCCAAAAACGCACATTTTTCTCTGGACTCTAGGTACTATAAAAGCATTGCACTGTACAAAATTGCAAGTATGTGTATGTACTGGCATTAAAGTTATAAGCTGGTAACTTTTGGTTCAAAATTGTCCATTGTGTGGGAAGTACCAAAAGGGGAGTGGCAACTTCGCCCATTTTTCTCGAGGTAATAGTGACTAATACTATGTGTTGAATTTAAAAAGGATTCAAATAAGTAGTATAGAAGTTATTAACTAATCAATATTTCATTAAATGTTAACCCTTTGTGGGGGAGGTACTAGAAGGCGTGGACCAATATGTCCCATCTTCGAACTTAGCCGGAGATAGAAGAAAATAGTACCACATACCAAATTTGAAGTCAACTCCTTTTGAGAGTTATCGTGCGCACCAGCCAGCAGACAGACAGACAGACGGACGGACATTGCTCATTCGACTTAAAATGACCCAAAACGGATATCCCCCGAACATACTGAGGGTCCTAGGTCACTCCTTCGATGTGTTACACTTTTGGTTTGTAGCAAATGATATATACCCTCCTTTGTAAGGTGAGGGGATAATGAACCAAGAGCTTTATGAGATTTATTCCGATGTGGAAATAGTGAGACATGTCACATTCCGACGATTGCGCAGGCTGGAACACATCGTAAGGATGAGCGAAGATACTCCAGCGCGTTAGATATTCGAAGACCTATAGGTAGGAAGGCGCAAACGGCGAGATCGAAAACGGCGATATAAATACCAAGTGGAGAAAAGATATTACCCCATATAAAATTTGAAGACAATCAATCTCTCATTTCGATAGTTCTAGAGCGCGGGCTATTGCGCAGACAAACGGACATATTTCAAATGACTTAAGATGTCCTGAAACGGATTTTCGACAAAAATTCATAGGATCTAAAGTCATTCCCTCGATGTGATATTATATTTTCTAACTTAACTTGGTGAGGCACAGCCTGACGGACAGATGGACGGATTGACATATCTCAACTGAATTAAAGTGTCCTGCAGCGGATTTACTACAAACGTTGATAGGATCTTAAGTCACTCGATGGGGATTACGATTAGGTTAGGGTGGCAGCCGTTTTTTTTTTACCATCGAAACCATCGGTACCATTTACTCAAATTGGGACAATATCATAGTTAGTGCTTTTTTTACCACCTCACATAGACCACTTTATTTCCCCAGTGTAAACACAGGCTGAAATGCCCCTCATCGATACCAAACTGTTTGATATACAAAATTTATCGATAGCACGAATATCGGTACAGTTTACTCAAATCGGGACAATAGCACAGTAAGTGATCAATGCTCTCCACTCGTTCCTCATCTCCACAGCTTCTGCAGAAGTCATTGGAGTCAATACCCAACCTACTGGCGTGATCGCGATGAGGCAGTGTCCCGTCAGAACTGGCACTAACGTAGACAGCCTTCTTCTAGAGCGAGGAAATATTTTGACCTTTTCAGGTCATGTCTTGGCCAGATTTGCCTAGCTATCTCAAAGGTGCCGAATTCTTTCAATCTTTTGATGGACTGACTGATTGCCTCTTGCCGGAGCCAAAGGTTGCATGTGAATAGTGGCAGTCCGAGTCAAGTCATTATCTCTCGCCATAATTCTCTGAACATTTGATAATTCGTTTTTAATGGATATTTTATTAGTTGCCGTCCACCACACCACAATGCCGTATAAAAGTATTGGGCGAAATATTGCTATATATCCAATGCACACTGGCATAAATTCAAAAAATAAACTTAAGAAATTACAAGATATATATATATTCGAAAAGCAACCCTATAGCGGACCTAGAAAATGTATTTTTTTAAACTTGGGTGGCAACCCTGTTTTTATCCATGCGATCAAAGTTAGTAGTTCAATCTGGTGTTTTTAAGCACTTCTTCTTGAGAAAATATTGGCAATATCTTTGATACTGGAAATCGGCAGAACTAAAATTTTATTTAATCTGTGAAATATGGAAAATCAAGCTCAAAGTATGCAGATTATAATTATTATAACATAATTCATAATTGTTTCGTCGTTTTCGTTGTTATTTCGTATTTATGGGGTGTGGTATTTTAGAGATACATAACCTCACGTTATTTGTGCTTCGTCAAACTCTTGTTTAACTGTGCTGAAATGTTAGCTATTTACGACGGTAATGGACGAAAATATGATACCGTTTCGAATTTGGTACTAAAATAATTGATGAAAATGTGTTTTAGTTTATGTTCAGAAATATTTATCAAAGTTCAGAAGACATTTGAAAAGGTTAGTGGAGGCCCACTAAGAGTGGGTTTCTGAAAATTTTAAAAGTAATATCGAACACGATGATTATGCGAAACAGCCACTGAAGTGGGAAAACGACTAAAAAGGGAATTGACAGCTGAACTCTCACTGCTCCAAGAACATAACACTCCCTTCTTGTGCATACGGCGACTATATCAGCGAGTAGGACAAAATATGCCAATGTGTGTTTTAAAAAATACTTTAACACCAATTTGTTACACATGTACCTTGTTACACATGGACCCTGTTACACATGGACCTTGAGACACATGGACCGTGTTACAATATAAAAATATATTTATCAGCAACTTTCCTCAAAATATTAGCGCATTGTTCTCAGATTGTTGTCGCTTCTGCACTTCCTGTTGGCAGCTTAGGGGAAATGCTTCGGAGGCACTGAACAAATTTTATAAGTAAGACAGAAGTGACCGTCTGACAAAATAGCCGGATTAATTTTTCACAGATCTATGGATTCTTCGGATCCATTATTATCAAGTATTTGCATTTCTAAGAGACAATCGTAAATGCATGTGCAGTTATGATGAAAATGGAATTTGTTTATAACATCGGGAGGTATTGTATTATTGGGTTCACTTTTTTTGTACACCATAACTACTCCTAAAGTATTGAGTGTGTCGCAAACCGAATGTTGCAGTCGGCGTATAGGGTCCATATTGTCCAAATCAGTGGCAAATTAGTATGATATTCCTTGGTAACAAAAACATATCCATGCCAAATTTGGACCATATTTGCAACCAGGACTTAGCGGACATCACCAGAACATCAAGCTTGTGTGGGAGGTGGCAGTGGGAGTTGCCAGATTGGTGCAAATTGTTGTTCAGTTATTTATTACTAACAGGTGTGCACATTTTTAGGGCTGTATATACATTCCTTCGTATTTATGCCACAAAAAATGGATTTGGGACCAGTGAGCAATGGAAGATTTTAGTAGAGCGGCCCCAAAGCGACCCTACAGCTTTCGCCCAGGAACGTTGGCCTTCCTAACACGTTCCATTACCTTAAGTCAGAATAAAAATTTTCCATCTAGAATTATTCTTAGATATTTTTCACTTTCAGAAAAGACCAGCTCTGTTCCATTTATCCGAGGATGGTCCACATGTGGGATCTTATTCTTCCTAGTAAAGAGAACCAGTTCTGTCTTGTTTGCGCTAATGGCCACTACTTCTGGCCCATCTAGCCAATTTGTTGAGAGTCACCTGTAGAATGTACGTCGGGGAATTTTCCAGATACTGCGATTGACACATTATATTCCACGACTTGCAGCCACAAAGTTATAGATCTAAAGGGATTCCATTCACAGCTAGGTGCGAAATTAATGGAGACAGTACTCCTCCTCGTGGAGTACCTCTGTTCACAAACCTTACTTGAGTTGGGGATCCAAGACTTTCTGTTATGCGTTTTGTATTGAGAAGACTTGGGATTAACGCATCTGAGCGAATATTGTTAAAAGCCCATTCTCCGTCAAGAAAGCCCACCATAGTGAATTATTTGAAATTTAGGGACGATTCGATAGTACCCTGAAGTTCGGGCAGGGCAGATTCTGTATACTTTCCCTTGGTTGTTGTTTCATGTTGGCAAGTTGGCATGTTGTTTCCCTGACAGGAGTTTTGTATCCCGGTTTTCTCTAATGAAAGAATCTAAAAGTTTTTCCAGTCCTTTCAATAGGAAGGAGGATAGGCTAATTAGTCTAAAGTCCTTTGGCCTAGTGTGTGATATCTTTCCCGCTTTGGGTATGAATACCCCACTGGGATCGCTCCATCGATTGGGGATATATGAAAGTCTGATACAGCCTTCATAAATTTTATCCAGTCAGGAGATATTGTACTTCAGCATTATCTGTATTTCTGCTGGGGCAATGCCGTCAGGCCGGATGATTTAAAGGGCTCAAAGCTGTTAATCGCCCATCTAATTCTGGATTTCTCAGTCAACAACCTAGCGACGCTTGCAGTCCACTCGATATCTTGTTGGTCCTGCTGTTAAACGAGTTCTGTTGGTGAGTTTCCCGGGAAGTGTGGGTGGAGCAGTACTTTAGGCGACTGCTCGCTGTTTTTTGTCCAGTTGTCGACATCATCCTGCAGGTTACCAACTGTACAGGGTGTAGTGGATAGTAGCTTCCTCAGGCTTGCGGTGTCTGAGACATTTTTCACTTCTGCACATTCCTAAGCTCCTTCTTATAGATCTTGAGTTGGTCTTGGGCATCCCAGTCATAAGTGATCCATATTTGATCTTGGGGAACAGCTTGTTGTAGGTCTTTTTCCTAACATTTAGCTCAGAAGTCAACCTTATGGTTTAGTTTTTCCCTTGCACTTTGGTTTTGGACAGGCTTCTTCAAGGGATCTATGTATTAAATGATGTAGTGAGCTGCTCAATCATTGGATCTTAGGTCCCACGATATATTTCATTTCGTGGCAATGTTTGAATAGCCTACTTCACTAAAATGAGAGTGCGAGTATAATGAAGTAGATTTGAGAATAACAGAAGGTTTTGAAAATGTTTAAAAGTTTTCTCATATTTGACAAATAGTACACAACGAAAGAATCGGTGTGATAAGGCGGTAGGAGTGTAGGCTACGAAGTATTTACATACAATTAATCAAATTGAAATGTGTTTTCTAATTTGCTATACTACTATTTAGATATTAATTATATGCATATCTTAAAAATAATGTCCCATCAAACACGAAACTAAAGGTTTTATTCCACCGCTGATAATATATCAAAATATGCAAACCGTTTGTGTTGAAAGAAATTTTGGTTTTGAAATTTTCAATGAACTCCGTTCAGAATCGTTTATCAATTGTTGTTGATAAGAAATGACATGTTATGATTCAACACCAAAGAGAAAAAAGTATTGCTATCGATTCAACGAAATTTTAAGAAAATATACATATGTACATAAATATCAATGTTTCTGAAAGTAACTTCCGTTTTCTCAATAGATAATATCTTTCCGGAGGCCGGAGTGAGAGATACACAAAAAGTCTATAAAAATACAAGTTAAACAAAAGCACCGACCATTTATTAAAAAGACGGAGAGAAATTCTAACATCAAGTCTAGAGGAATATTGGAAAATATTCAAAAATGTCAAATACTTTAAAGTTGATTACGTTTGTTTCCCTTTGTTGTCTGCTGGGTTTGGTGAGCGCTGATACTTACGACGAATGTGATGGTTTGGATGATGGCACCTATGTGGCCAGTTCCGAAAGTTGTTCGGCCTATATTTACTGTGATGGTGAAGATTCAATTTGGGATGAATGTGATGAGGGACTTTACTTTAATGGTGAGGAATGTGAAGATAAAGATAATGTAGTTTGTCCATTGGATGAAGTTGATAATGGCGGTGAGGATGAACCCGAAGAAGGAGAACCGGAAGAGGGAGAACCTGAAGAAGTAGAACCTGTCGATGAGGAGCCACAGACCAGCAAAGCTACTGCAGCGCCTAGTACAGCTGCAGCAACTCCCGCACCAGCGACGACAGCCATTGAATTCCCCATCGAAATTTTGGATGTACCACCAATTGTTAGGGACTCGTGTCCCTCGACTGATGATCCCAACCAGATTATCTTGATTGTCAACAGCAACTCGTGTTCGGATTATTATGTCTGCTATCATGGTCATGCCATTGGCATGCATTGCATGGATCATTTGCATTTTAATGCTGCCACGGGCAAATGTGATTTTCCCGAGAATGCCAAGTGCAAGGTAAGTCTCCAGTGAGAAATAAGCTAATTACAATTTTCCTATTAAAAAAACCTCCAACCCCCATTGCTTGATTTTCCATTTTCCAGTTGGCCATTCAGTCTCCCTCGGAATTCAACAGATGTTTGCCACACATGTCTGAGTTCTTCCCGCATCCGACCAAGTGTAACTATTTCTATTACTGCATCAAAGGATATCAAACACTGCAGCAGTGTCCCTTCTACTATGGCTGGGATATCGAGAAGCGGACGTGCGTTCGATTGACACAGGCCAAGTGTTATAATAATAGCAGTCGTTAAGCTTCGCCCCCCAACCCTCAATCCTTCACTCATTTCTGTCATTTTCACACGCCAACGCATCTCATTAATTTGTGACATCACAAGCATTTCCATTAAATATTTTTTCTATATACATAGTGCAAAATGTTTGGTTTAAATTGTATACTTAACTAGTTTATAAATATATTTAAAAGTGTTCTATATTAAAATAAGTAAATAATAAAATTAAAAGAAAATACAAATATCGCAGTTGAGTATAGTGCAGGAAGGAAATACAATTAAAAACAACTAACAAGAAAATAAGTGTATGTAGAGGGCAGACTGAAGTATCAGCCATCACCGTCGGATAAATACTTTATAATATGGAATTTTGTGTGGGAGAAGTCAATAACAAATTAAAATAGAAAATTTAATTACACAGAGGTAATTGAAGAGGCAGGACTTGACAATTACCTCAATCTTTCACTGAATATTAGACGCTTCCAAAGGATAATACGGCCCTATGTTCCTTATAGGTACCATGGGAAAGTATATATGTATAAAGACTTATTATATTATCCCTTTTTTGGTGAATTAAAATGGTACATCATAGAACTAATACTAAGTTTGAAAACAAAAGTATCACATGCAAAATTTGAAGTCATTTAATCACTCCTTTCAAGAGTTATCAGTTATGTTGAGCCTTAGCCAACCAGACAGACGGACGGACAGACACAGCGCAATTGACTAACAACAAGGTAAGGCAAGAGATGTATATCAAACATATATAGAGTCTCAGGTGACACATTCGGTTTGTTACTCAATTGTATACACCACCTCCCCCAGTAAGGTAAGGTTATAATGAACCTTCAACGAGGACTTTGACTTCTGGTAGAAGAGAAGCTCATTATATTCTTATGACATGTCTGATGATTTATCAATTCCTATCTCTGTCGAGATGAATATCTTTGTCACATGAACATAGGGACAGATATGAGAGAAATTTTCATTTCGTAATTGCATTTATGTGTAGATACGACTATAACAAAAACTCTGTGCACATTAAACAGGTTGTGTGTATTTCTCGAATAAAATATGAAACAAGTAAGTACATATACCCCAACTTTCTGAGTAACGTCGTATGGAATATGTTACATTTAGCTTATTCTTAGTCTGTCTATAGTCACTGCAAAGGACTGAGCTAAGGTAAAAATATACTACGCTCACTCGGGGGTGAGAGTAGATGATAAAGACGATGTACACGTACACATAATTGTCTCAACTTTCCGAGCCTGATCAATACCGGTCGCTTAATGTCATCACTGGAATCTCCTCTACACCTGTCTTCGGAGACCTTACCTCCGCCCCCACTGAGCTATCATAGTTATTCGTTTGGGGGAAATTTGTTGCATTACTTCGTCGAACTCACCTCCCTTAACGGCAAACTCCGCAACCCACTTCTAAAAGGAGGTTTTGAACGAACGCATCGGAGGATTACACACTGGTCACTTTGAGCGAAGCTAACCTTAAGACACGAAATCGATGACACTCGTAAACTGCTCGAATTACCGAAGCCCAAATTAACACACGACACCCATAAACTGCTCGTTTTATATGTAGCTTAAGGGACCATCCACATTCTCACCTAAAAATCCATGATGCTGAACGTCATGAAGATCAATCTGAAACACTGATCGCTTCGTGCGAAGCCCAACGTAACACACGACATAGACGACGCTCAATGGGAAAAAAGGGGTAAATACGCGCGCATAGCAATATTTTCTATCTCATGACTATACCGTTAGAGATAGAGTCCTACGGTTTGGACCATATTCAAGAGAATTCTTTGGAGAAGAAATAGCTGTACCCAGATTTTATTTTACTGTAACCATATATCGCACAGTGAGGCTACAAAAGCGACTTTGTGAAAATTAGTGTAAAAATCGAAATATAGTACCAACTTCAGTGATCTTTATTTTAAATTAGAGCTGACAATATTTAGTTCAAAATCTATTTGAGTTACTTGATTGTGTGTTGGTGCGTTTTAAATATATAGACCATTGAAATTCAAACTTATTTTTGTCAACATTGCGTTAAAAGTCTACAAAACAGGGCAATGCTTCTGAAATTGAAACCAAAACAACATAAATAGGATAAAATCGTAGTCTGCAATATTTTTGAAAGCTGAAGTGTTCCAATAATGCTCTTACACAATGGGTCGTCGACTGGTAATTAAAGAAAAGTTAAATTAAAAACAGAAAATAATCGGTCCACCCTAATATACACAAACTACAGAAGCGTTTAACTATATTTTTATACTTTTTGTAGAAGAAGTAAACAATAATAATTACACATTCTTATATTCTTATAAAATTAATAAGATCACTATTTGTGATCGTGGGACACTACAAACTTGCAGCCGGACATCTTCCGATCGTATTTATTGTCCGATTTTGTCGAAATTTCGTAAAGGTTATTTTTTTTTTGACCAAGAAAATCGGTCCATATGTTTCGGGAAAATCGGTCCATAGTTCGATGTAGCTTCCACACATTTTTCTATATTTAAAGTAAAAAAGGACATATTTAAAGTACAAAAAACTGCCATAGTCGCAGATAAACTTGGTACTGTTGGATTCACCACTAAGTCACCTCTCTTCTTTATGTCATGTGGTAGTGATCCCACGTGATCCAAAAAAGTTATATTCCATTTACTGTGGATAATTTTTTTTAAAAACAAAAAAAAACTGTATTTTTGATTTGAAATATCTCTTAATTTAAAGACGCTAAAAATGCGTCTTACACGCAAAAATTAAGATGAATATAACCTTATAATATGTTACCAACAAACGAGAATTCTACAAGCATTTTAGTATATACATTTTATCATCTCAATTTTATTTGCATTTATGAGTAAAAAAGACAAACTTTGAATGGTCATAACTCGGAATCACCTAGAGATATTTTCATAAAATTTGAAGGTATTTTCATTAAATATTATCCACAATAAAACAACAATCCCAAAAAACTGATTTTTAAAAGTTGTTTTGAAAGTCCTATGCGCGCATATTTCATCATATTTTCCCATCGTGCGACGCCCATAAGCTGCTCGATTCAGCTGCATCTTAAGACACTCTCCACATCCACACCTAAAAATCCATGAAGTTGAAAGTTGTGCAGATCAATCTGAAGCACTTTCATGTTGCTTCAGATAACCTGCGGATCTATCTAGTCGAAGATGTTCTAGACATAGGCATCATCCCGGAACTTTACGTATATGAGAAGGAGGCGAAGTGCTTCCAAGGTATTGGATTTAAGACCGTATAAGTCAAGGATGACGGTAAGCCACGATTGTGCCTAATCGTAGAAAATAACATAAATACCTTTATATGTCCCCAATTCAGTACAGCAGACTTCAACGTAGCGAGAATGGAAATGGACAATGGAAAACAATTCGTTGTCGCTCCGCAAAGACAGATAATGGGCCGCCATACAAAATATACACCCACATGATACTGTCGTTATAGACTGTGATACACATTATGGGGCAGCTCAGAAACCAATTACAGAGGTGAGTACGTTTTAGACTTCACAAATACTTATACACTGATAGAAAAAGCTTCGTCATTCGTCAAAAGTCAGCTAACGTACGGATAATCCGATTGATGAATTTGTTCGTCGCCATGACGAATCTTTGTTTAATCTCTGGAAACTATAGTTTCGAGGGTTCTCGTTCGCTCCAGTCAGGCCTATGGATGGACGGAGATAAGTAAAATGACTTAATGTGTTCTAAAACGGATTTCCTCCGCAAAAACTTAAGGTCTTAGGTCACTCCTTTGATGCGTTACCCTTTTTCTATATGTTATATATACACTTATTGATATTTGTATTATAAATCAAATAAATCCCCATATTTATCCCCTCACCTTAGAGAGGAGGGTATATATCATTTTTTATTTATGAGCACGATTCATCGTAGGGATGATATGTAATCACCCTGTGGGGTTTTAAATAGTTCTTGTTCTAGTATACTTAAACAGAGATTCGTCATGGCGACGAACAAATTCATAGATAGGATTATCCGTACGTTAGCTGACTTTTGACGAAGCTTTTTCTATCAGTGTACTCGTACTAACAACCTTAATATATATGTATTATGGAGTTATAGTTCTATATACCTAATATTGAGGTCGATAGGGGTACAACGGGCCCAGTTGCTCTTTCTCGGAACCAGCTAGTTTGATACACAAAGTTAGTAATCTCATTGAGAGATTTGCGGCAGTCTCGGGCTGCTTGTGAATTTAGGGATGTAGCCTACAGAGATTTATTGGCAGCATTGCTGTCGTAGTAAAGAAGACGCCAGTGTTGGTCGCTGTGTTGCGACTTAGCCACTTGTTGACTTCCCTTATTGCTATTATTTCGTCTTGTTTTGTGTGACTTCATCTTCACCTAAAAATCGTGCAGGTCAATCTGAAACACTGGTCGCTTCGTGCGAAGCCCACTTTAACAAACGACATCGACGATACCCATAAGCTGCTCGATTCATTTGCAGCTTAAAGGACCCTCGACATCCTCACCTAAAATTCCATAATGCTGAAAGTCGTGCCGATCAATCTGAAACACTCTCGTATTGCTTCACATAGCCTGCGGCTTCTTCTAGCAGAGGAGGATCTACTTTACGGGTAGCGGAAACAAGACCTTTTTCGTCAAGGATAACGGCAAGCCATATTCGTGTCTGATCATAAAAACAATATAAACATCTTTCCATGTCATCAAGTCATTAGAGCATATTACTCCTCCATGTGGAGTTCTCTGTTTGCAAATATCGCTAGAGTTGTAGCCCCGAGACTTGCTGTTATGCATCTTCTGGTGAGTAAACGCTGTATTAGTCTAATCAAGATATAGTTTACCCTTAGATGAATAGCCCATTCAATATCAAGAAAAACAATCATAATGAATTCCTTGAAATATCGGGAAGATTCGATAGTGCCCATCCTATAGATAACCCACTCACTGTACAGGGTGTTGTGGACAGTATCTTCATCATTCCTGCGGCGTGTAAGATCTATTACACTTCTTCAGAGAAGGTGTACCAAGAATGTCTTTGCGCTTTCCTAAGCTCTTTTTTATAGATTTTGAGTTGCTCTTTACAGGCAACCCAGTCATTAGTGACCCCAGTAGAATTAGGCTATTGCAGGTCTTTCCTTGGCCTTTTGTATTAACCTTGTACCTAGGTTTTGGATTGGCTTCTACTATTGAAAGGTGTGGTGATGTGGTCGCATAGTCCAAATCGGCGATTTACACATTGATGGCTTGGCGCGAAGCCCACCATAACACGCGGCATCGACGACACCCATAAGCTAATCGATTCACCTATAGGTTGAATGACGCTCCACATCCTCACCTTAAAATCCATGATGCTGAATGTCGTGCAGACCAATCTGTAACACTTTCGCATTGCTTCAGATAACCTGCGGGTCCTTATAGTCGATGAGGATCTAGCTTACAGCGTAGCGGAAACAAGGCGTGACACAATCACGCGACGCTCCGCCAAGGTAGGTAAGGTTCGAAATGCAAAATATACATGATACCGTCATTATGGGCGTTGAAGCCAAAGCGAGACAGACATTATGGGGAAGCTCAGAAACCGACGACAGGCGTGAGTACGTTTTAGACTTTATAAATACTAACAATCTTACTACATATCGATACCTCCATTCTAAAACATGCTAAGTCGACATAGCATGTTTTAAGGGAGATTACATTTTTAACTTCTAAATATTCCAAATTATTTTCAGTCAAAATTTGGTGTTTATCAGTCAACCCAATCAAATGTTATTCACAAAACAGTACAGTTCATTCGGCTTCCATTACAAAGGAATTCCACACAAATTAAAAAAAAACATTCAACTTTGATCGCCTCTCCTGAAAAACTACCTTTTTGCACTTAGCATAGTTTAGAATGGAGGTATCGATATGTTGTTTAGGGAGCTTAAATCCGGCTCGAAGGACCAAATGTTGAAGTAGCGACGATAGCTCAGATGATGCGATGTATATGTGGATGCGCTTGCGTATTTAGTGACCAATGGTCAGATGCAATAATGCAAAGGACGAAATACAGAGAAAAAAATAAATAAAGCACAAGAGTTTAGTATTTTCGATAATGATAAAGGCAGAGCTATATTTTATATTTGTGAAAACGTATATTATCATGTATCAGGGTGGCGACAAGGTCGGTGCGAATAGTACGAAAGCAAAAACTGGCATAGGTGTGCCCAGTAGCGCGATAGTATCGCCCAACAACGACTATAATTGGCTACTTCACTCGGACAGTGTTCGACAACTACTGATGAACGCAGAGGTTCGTCTTTTCTCAGACTACCATGATACAATAATAGAAGGTAAAATCACTTGCCCAACAACAAAACTGGGATACAACCCTGTACATTATTTTCGTACAATAGCTTGTCAAAATTGGCAGCCGACTCGAACAGCTGACCAACAATTGGTTGTCAAATAAATTTTTTATTTGAAATTTGATTTTCTTTGAAAAGGATAATTTTTTCTAATATTTCAAACTTACGTGCAATTACCCTTTAAAGTTGATCTGGTGACTGCAATTTTATTCAGTATAACAATTTTTCTCTTGTATTGGGATACACACACAATGTAAGTTTTGTCTTTAGGAAACTATAAAATTGAAATAATTTCCTCATTTTAATCTCGGAAGGATAGTGTCATTATCCTTCATGACACCTGGATATTTTTGCTGTTACAGTATTGAGTAGCATTGATGATGGATGGCATATAATACAATACTGCCCGGTCGAGCTTTCCAACGATTTTACTTCTTTGGAATACATTTTTTAAAAGGTTTGTCTCTTCAGAGCTTGTCCTAAAATGAGTGGCGAGAGGCATAAGCTGAACAGAAAAAATGGAGCAGTAAATGCATAAAATGGAAGACGGCCGGCCTCTCGTGCAATGGAATTAACTCAAAATGCCGACAGCAAGATCCTTTTGAGCAGAATGGGCCTCCTGATGACGTAGAGGACTTTGGGTTGAAGCGCTACTCCTCATGTTAAAACCAATTTCCAGGTTGTGTTTATTTTCTAGTTAGGAAATAAGTTTTTCATGTTAAAAGAAAATACATACTCGTACATATGTATATGGACCATTTATTAAAAAATATGATTAACGAATAATGTAAAAAGAATTGAACGTATTATATATATTTTTTAATTTAATAACAAAGTTTGTCGTTGATACAAATAATAAGTTGTTAGCTGCAACATTGTTCAAGCTACATCTGTTAAATTGTCCATCAATTATTCAGTTGTCTTCCGCCTAGTTTACCATTTGTTGATGAACAAAATTGAACAAACAAGTGTTCCAAGAACGTCCAATTCAAATCGAAAAAGTTGCTGTTTGATGTGGATTTGGGGCTTACCAACTTCTTTTGAGCTGAATTGGATGATATGGACACTAACATGTGGTTCCAACAGGACGGCACCATAGCCACACAACTCATGCTACATGCCATCGTCCTCTCACGAGGAGGTTATGTGACCTGGCTTCCGAGATCGTGCGATGTGACCCAATTAGAATTTTTTGTGGAGTTTTGTTAAGTGGCACGTCTATGAGAACAATCTACAAATCAAAACAGCCAACACAACCCTTGACATCGGTAAAATTCAGCTTGTCTCATGCGCCAGTCATGGAAAATTCGAAATTACGGATTCGCGACTCTGCGAAACCGTGGCATACATTTGCAAGATATTATATACCATTTATAATGACATCAATAGGACTTTAAAACAAAATTAATAAAGTTATGTGATATCACACATACACACTTTGCTTTATTTACATTTAAATATAGGAAATGTTAAATACAATTTACATTATTTTTAATTTGCGTGAATTTTGTTTGTACACAATTTTTTAAAACGCTCCCAACAACAAAATGTAAACAAACAATCAAACGTCATCCGTGAGTTTGACAGTTCATTGAGCTCTGAAAAAATGGCGAGAAAATCAGCTGTTCGCTGTACGCTACCTTGTTCAATATACCTTGCAGACTACGTAGAAAGTGCAAAGGAAGAGAATCGAGCATACTGCACACAACAACCACCGCAAATAGGCAATCCGCTCTCACAAATCCGTTCTAAGCGAATTAGGTGTCCGAAAAGAGGTGTAGAGGAGATTCCAGTGATGTCAATACGGAACTGGTTTTAATCAGGCTCTGGAAGTTGAGAAAATGCTGCGTACTTGAACATATCGCTCACTCACTTCAAGAGTGACATAACTCAAAATTTAAAATTGCCAAGATGTGTAACTTTAAGTCCGTTTTAAATGATAAGTACCATGAAATCAGAGGTTTAAATACGCTTGAATAATCCGAAATATGGTTGTTTACTTATAGACAAAATTTTGCTGAGATTAATTTATGGACATTTGCAAAATTCGAATTTTTGTAAGGCAACCTAAAAAATTTTAAATTTTGAGTTATCTCACTCTTGAAGTGAGTGAGCGATATGTATTACGGAGTTACCATCTGACATAGACCAATTGAGGTCCCCAGTGCTACCACGGGCCCAGTTGCCAGCAATCTCGTTGAGAGAACTGTGGCAGTCGAGGGCTGTTTGTGAATATAGGGATGTAGCCTCCAGATATTGAATGGTAGCCTGACTCTCAGACGACGCCAGTGTTGGCACTATGTTGCGACTCAGCGACTTCCCTTATTGCCATTTTTCGGCTTGATAGACATTGCAAGCACCTGGTACAGTGTAATTCCAAGTCAAACTTCTCATCAAGCTTCCAACTATCTGTATTGAAGTGAAGCTAGTTTATATTTCCTGATATGCTGCCAACCCAGTCCACTCTGACAGGTATCTTACAGTGTGATATTCTGATGTGGTCGTAGTTATTGAACTTTCACATTGATAGACAGTTTAATCTTAGCCGGCTGATGATGGATAGCCTAACAATAGCCTATATGATTGGTCAAACTACTGATATATATACCCAATGGACAATTTTAGGAGGGAGAGTCCCCAACGTGCCTCTACAGCTTTCGTACAGGTATATAAAGCGAAGTTGGTATTCCTTACCCGTTCAGAGAGCCACCTGTTTAAAGTCTCTGAGGACGTTGGGGAATTTGCCAGTTACTGCGATTGCAACGTCGTCCCCATATTGCACGACTTTGCAGCTACAACGTTTCAGAGCTAACATGATTTCGTTCACCGCAAATTCTTAATTAGTGGAGACAGTACTTCTCGCTGTGGAGTCTGCCGTTTACAAATATCGCTAGAGTTGTGGTTCCGAGACTTGCTGTAATGCGTATTCTGGTGAGCAAACTCCGAATTAGTCTCCTCAATATATGGGTCACCCATAGATGCGACGGCGCCGCAATTACCGCATGTGAGTGAATGTTGTTAAAAGCCCCTTCAATATCAAGAAATGTCTCCTTAGTGAATTCCTTGAAATATAGGGACGATTCGATAGTGCCCACCAGCTCATGCAGGTCCGACTCTGTAGACTTGTCCTTATTGTAGGCATGTTGGTTTCCCGACAAGAGTCTTGCATCCAGTATTTATCTAATGGATTAATCTAAATTTTTTCCCGGATCTTTCAGCAGGAACGAGGGTAGACTAATTGGTCTAAAGTTGTTTGGCCTAGTATGTAATATCTTTCCCGATTTGGGTATGAATACCACTTTTGTGTCCCTCCATCGATTGGGGATATTATATATTAAACTTACGGCCTGTTTCTGTATTTCTAACAAAAGTCTCTGCGTACGAAAACCAGTCACTCACTTTCGTCAGGAATTTGGTTTCTCTAACGTTCTATCGTTCGTTCGCCTGGCCTTACGTCAATGACGTTAGCAATTTACCAATTTGATAATAATGTAATTGCCAGATCAATAATTTCACAACTTCCGGTCTAAAAAAGTACACATATTTGTATGGGCGACCTTAGAAAATACATCTCTGTACTATTTACACTAGCGGTGGCCAAAAAAGCAACCCTGGGTGGTCAGCTGAGCTGAATTAAGACTCTCATATCTTTCTCTCCCTCTCATTGTGCACTGATAATTTTTTTCCATCTTAGCGAGCAGCCAATAGTGACTTCTTTATGTTTAAATATGTACACAATGTTATTATTATTTAATTGTTTTTACCATAATTATATTAATATCTACTTTTGCTTTTAATAATGTTTATTTTACCATTGTTCCTATCAGTCGACAAATAAAATAATGTGACTCCATCTGACATTTGTGTTCGCCGAGATGACAGCAAAGAGAAATAGAGAAACCAAAATTTGCATTGAAATGATTACGTTTTCGTACGAGTTCATTACCGTACGACTTCTCGTTGTGATGGTAGTTAGTGAAACCCAAATCAGCTGTTTGTCGTCTGGCAGGCGAACGAAAGCAAATTTTTAAGTTACAGAAACAGGCTGTTAATACAGGCCTTATATGTATATCTTCTTCAGCATGCGCATGATGTACTTTATAATTTTCTGCATTTCTCTTCGAGAAATACCATCTAGTCCAGGTGAATGGAACGACTCAAAGCTATTAATCGCCCAGTTTAATCTGGATTTATATTTAGGTCAACAAATAAGTGTCTTTTTTATAGTCCACTCTTGTTGATCCTGCGGTTCCTCGAGTTCTGTCTGGGAGTTTCCCGGAAAATGTGTATCGAGTAATACATGCAGTGACTGCTCACTAACTTTTGTCCAGTTGTTATCCTCATCCTGTAGATAATACACTGTACATGTTGCGGTGGACAGTATCTGCCTCAGTCTTGCGGCTTCTGTGACCTTTTCCACTTCTCCACAGAAGGTTACCAATATGTCTTCGCCCTTTCCTAAGCTCCTCTTTATAGGCATCTCAGTCATTAGTGACTCTGTAGATTTAACCGTGTTGAATAGCCAGTTGCAGGTATTTTCCTTGCTTTCAGCTCAGAAGTTCACCATTGTGGGTAAGTATTACGCTTGTAGCTTGATTGTGGAGAGGATTCTTCAAGATAATAATTGAAAGATTTGTCCAGATTGACGTCACTCGGCTCTTGAGGGTTTTTTTAATGTTTCTCATAAAGGTGTCAATTTGTTTTCGTACAATTCTATGGACGGCAGGTTTAGGTTTCAGTGAGCTCTATATTATGGTGAGCTAAGAACGAGGTTTTTAAAGTGGGCTTGAGATCAACAGAAAACACCAAAGATACAGCTATACTGAGGAAGAACAATGGCAAAGGATCGCTCTAATCCCTCTTATGTGAAAAGAGATGACGGTAAATGGTCAAATAGGTCAGCCGAATCATTTGAGATACTCCTTAGAACCCACTTTCTAGGCTGTACACAAACTGGGAGCTATATCTAAATATTTTTACCAATTTCGGTACGGATTGTCCTTGGACCAAAATAAAGATATATATATTTGCGACATTACAAGAGTACATGTATAGACGCAACTGACACTTACTCGCTTGACTCTCTTAGTTTATATTTTTTGATTTTCACAGAGTTGCTCGTACACTTCAAATAACAGTGATGTCGTTTGTGGATTTAAAATATTCAAATTCAAGGGATAATAAAACAAAATATTTCTATTACATTAAAATGGGTTTCAGTTCCAATTATAGTAAACGTATTAAACTTACACTTAATGCTCAAAATTTGTATTCCATTAAAAGAAGAGGATTATCACTGCTCCCAAAGATGTTAATAAGAACAACATACAACATACAACACCAAAAAAGCAAATCCTTCAGTGCTTAAAAAGGAGTGGTGCAAAAGTGGTGACAAATACTTCCCCGGCGCGACAAGCCCTTGTTAAATTCATCGGTGAAAATCCAAATTAGAACAACTTCTGGATCATAAGTTGGGGATTTTTAACGCTTCTTTGGATGCTCTTTTTTTGCTGGGTGGATTCTGCCGACAAACCAGCAACTCTTGAAGCATTGGAAGCCAATATTCAAGCCACCATTACCGCCATACGACCAGATTTATTGGAAAAAGTAGTCATAAATTGGACTAATCGAATGGAACATGTAACTCATAGCCGCAGCGGACATAGCCCGAAAATCATATTTAAAAAATAAATACCATGAAAACATCTACCAGATTTTAATAAAAAAAACTTTCATTCCAAAAATATCTCAGTCTTGTATTATCATTTTAAGATCTCAAGCTCTTCAAAAACACCCATTATATTTTAAATTGTAATTTTTTGGGTTTGCTGATGTGCTGAAAGAAAAACTTTGAACAGACGGAAAGAGCTTTCTGTTACGAGGGCTGCTATATATATTTCTGGCCTAATAATGAAAATGCGAATATTTATCATCAAAAATGGTTTTATTGTTTTTCGAAGTATTCTCCAGCATGATTTATACACTTTTTCATTCGCTCAAACCAATTGCCGAAGCACTTTTTCCACTACGATTGAGACACCTCCAAAACATGGTTTTTAAACGCTTCGACGCATTTTTTTCTTGATGTTCCGGAAAAAAAAGAAGAAATGACCAAGGATGCCTCTATCTCACGGTATGTCACATGACGATCTTGCATTATCAGTTCACGCACGGCATCAATGTTCTCTGACACAACGGCCGTTTTTGGACGACCTTCACGACGAGCGAGCGTCGGCCACGATTTAATTCTTTAAACCAGTTTTTCACTGTGCTATTGGATCGTGCTTCATCGCCATACAAAGATTTAAGTTCATCGATGCACTCTTGTCGTGATAATCCACGTCGAAATGATCGCACGAAAATGTTCACGAGTTAATTTCATTATACCTTCACTTTAGCGATACGAGGGTATATATTATTTGCTACAGAAAAAAGTGTAACACATCGAAGGAGTGACCTAAGACCCCAATTATGTTTGGCGGATATTCGTTTTGGGGTATTTTAAGTCGAATGAGCAATGTCCGTCCGTCTGTCTGTCTGCTGGCTGGTGCGCACGATAACTCTCTAAAGGAGTAACCGATGTACTTCAAATTTGGTATGCGGTATTATTTTTATCTATCTCCGGATGAGTTCGAAGATGGGCCATATTGATCTACTCCTTCTGGTACCTCCCACACCAAGGGTGAAATATTTGATTCTTTAATAATTTCTATACTACTCGTACTTATTCGAATATTCTGAAATTCTACACATAATATTAGTATATTAGTCGCTATTACCTCGAGAAAAATGCGTAAAGTTGCCATGCCCCTTTTGGTACCTCACACACAAATGGAACATTTTGCATCAACATTTAATTGCTTATAACTTTAATACAAGTGCATAAAAATGCCTGAAATTTTCTACTGTATAATGTTTTTGTAGTGTCTATAGTCCGGTAAAAAATGGGCATTATTGTACAGTCCATTTTGGTACCTCCCACACAAATAGACCGTTTCGTACCGAAATTAAACGGCTTGTAACTTTAATACCAGTGCATACCAATACTTGAAATTTAGTCCTGTAAAAAGTGGGCGTTATCACCCCGCCCCTTTTTGTACCTCCCACACAAAATGACCAAATCATACCAAAATTACATAGCTCGTAACTTTAATATACCAGTGCACATAAACGCTTATAGTTCGGCACAATGCAATATATCTAAGAATCTACTGTTTACCGAAAAATTGGTGTATTTGGAAAAACCCCTTCCTGTACCTCCCACACAAACTGACAGATTTTTAGTGTGATGTTATATATTACATTACGCACAAAGTGAGGGTATACCTTAGTCGGTTTACCCGACTGAAACTTTCTTACTTGTTTTTTTTTTTTGCCAAATTGATTTTTTCAAGTCACTGTAAACGACACAAATGATGGTTAGACCGTTTATAGCACATGATGCAAAAAGTGAAAATTTCTGCGATCCTTGATTTCCGGACCGAAAAAGTTTCCATTTGGCCTACAAGACTTCCATAACAAATGTTGTGCCGATCGGATAACCCTAGGGTCTGCCCAAAGTTCATTTAAAATTTAGAACACACTTTATAGGGGAAATATTTTTTTTATTCAAAAATCGTATGTTTAAATTTGTAAAATTACAAATTTTTTGTATTATTAATTAATAAATAGTTTTTAAATATTGAGATCGGTGAAAATAAAAACAAAAAATACAATTATTTCAATATTATATTAGATCTGACTTGTTATGTGAGGGACATTTTCTACGATATTCTTCCATGCACTGTAATAAAAATTGATTTTGCTCTTCGTCTTTCGTAAGTATTCTGTTGTAATCATTCATAAATTGTACACCGCGTTCAGCAGTGTCGTTAACAACAGATTACGACAAACATCGAGAGCATCTTGATAATCTTCATTTACTTCCCAAATGTATGGGTCATGCTTTAAAAATTCAGTACTCATCCAAAAGCACCGAAAAAATTTTTGGTTTTGTATGAGACGAAATCGCTCAAATTATTACACAGCAATAGTTTCGGGTCGGAGAATTTTCGATCGTTTTCCAGATATACGACGGGTTCTGTTGATTGCAGATGCCTAACCAATTTTCGTTTCTCTTCGAGTGAAATATCCGAATCGAAAAATGCCAAAGCCATTGATTCTGGGGCCAAATACCACAAATGAATTTTCCATTTCTTCATAACCGCTTCAGACACATCTCGGTCGATTTCTGCGTATGCGAAATCTTGATTTGGTGCTCGTATGGCATTTTGCATGTAAACCACGCTTTGACATACAGCCGCACGAGAAAAATACATATATCCCGTAGCCCACTGGACTCTCGTTTTGTCAATGCAAACTGCTCTCGAAATACGTATATTTTTAAGGCCTTTTCCCATGAACCTTGCGTGGGATGTTGGACCAGGTGTTCGGAAGTTATCGCCGACACCACCAAGAAACAGTATTGTTAATTGTAATATTTCCTTGTAATCAGCTCGGATTTGTGTTTCATTTAGCTGTTTAATGCAGAATTTCTTAATGACTTCGCAGTCAGCATTACTTATTTTTGAGCGTACAATTGGATCTTCGAGTACGTTTTTAAACGATTTGTGGTCGAGACTTACCCATACGGCAGCAAAACGATTAAAAATAGGCACTTCAGCCTCAACCAACCGCCAACAGTGTTCAGAGGCGTCGCAGCATTATTCATTACAGTTATCACATCATGAGCTCATGCTATCAAAATATGTACAGCATCTGAACAGCTAACTTTGGCCTTATCAAGGACTACTGTAAGACGTGACGAGATCCAATGTTGTCGTCCTCTTAGACGTTTGGTGTGATCATCGTCATCATCGGTATGAAACTCGCATGTCATATCCGTATCCGAAATGCTATCATCGAACTCATCCTCATCGTCACTTGCAATGTAAACTGTATCGAGTACTACACAATAACAGTTGTTTTAAGGAATTACGAGTAAAACACTTCAATTTATTAACTTACAAGATTGATTGTTACGTTCTGAATGCTTTCTCTTTCGCGATTCTGCTTTTTATATTCGTTGCTCGGATCGCCGTTCTCGCCCGTACAATTTCATGTCAACGCCTTCCATGCACCCTGGTCTGCCTTTCTGTCTTTGCATCAACAAAAACTTCTTGTCTTCTTCTATACACATCTCGTTCAGGGCGTTTGCGCTAGCTATATCGAACAGATCATCCATTTTTTCCTTGAAAATGTTCACGTTTAATTTTGATTTATCCGATCTCCTGTTTGCACTTTGTTTGTGGACATTTCTCCAGTCGCCGTACAACTTTAGCAATTTATCTTGACATTTATATTTATCACATGTTAGTATTCGCGCCTGTTGCCAAAAAATTATAGCTGCATCCACTGCCAGCGTAGCACTATCTTTTGCACAGTTTTTTCTGCCAACATTAACAAATCGCATATTAAAAAAGAAAACTTGCAATATCTGTCTGTTTGACGGCAGTTTGGCTACAGATATTGTATGTGATACATGCCCAACTGATTCTACGGTGCGAAATTTATCACTGGATCTAGTAACCATTTTGGATGTGGTCGGTATGGAGACAAATAAGAATATGACTAAAATTAAATTTTGTGCTAAGCTGTCCCTTTCTCAATTCACTTAGGCTGGAGGCAGAGCGCGTTCTGTAAACGATCCTGTTGCATGGCCGTATAGCGCGCTGCAAAGTTCTGCTTATGTTTTCTTATTTGACCAGTAAAAAATGTCAGACTGATGCGAAAAATCAACTATCATGCAAATACGTCCAACATGTAGATCCAACCATTTTTGTTTGTTGTTTTATTTTTCATGCATGCACAAGCATGTTATATAATGATCTATTTTTTATTGTGATTGCTCTTAGGTCTACATATGTACATATTTGCCTGAGGCCATGTCGGTGTGCATGCATGCCCTGTCATGACGTAAAATTCAAATGAAAACTGCTGTAACTTTTTCGTTTGTAAGAAAGAAAATTTTATTCAAAGATCATTTAAAAACTTTTCATGCTAATAAAATATTTTTTAATTACTTGAACATGTGACATTTGATTAAAACCCAAATTTTGTTCATGTAAAGTGCGTTTTGTGTTTTCAAACAACTTTGGGCAGACCTTAGCGTTATCCGATCGGCACCAAATTTATTTTATTGAAGGTTTGTAGGTCAAATGGAAACTTTTTCGACTCGGAAATCAGTACCGGAAAAATAATAAATGGTCTAATGATGGTCGTACGTCAAAACGTTCTGAGTACGTTTATGCTAAAAAATGTTAAACCTCCAATGGAAATGTCAAACGGCGTCAGGCAACACTTAGTGCTGCCTAGGCCAGAAATATATATAGCAACCCTCGTATTTGTTATCGTCATCAGAAACGAAAGGAGCCAATCTTCATTTATTAAATTTTAAATTTCATTTTACAGGAGAAGCAAAAAATAAATAGAATGAAAAATGTTGTCGCTTGAAAAACGGGGTGTAAGGATAATAAGTACTTAAACATAATGATACATACATTAATTAATTAATTCAAACACGAGGATGTTAAAAGATGATTTAGAAGCAATGAACAATTACAATTATTGTTGCCCCTTTTTCGCTTCTGAGGACGATATGTATGTTTTGTACAAAATCTACATTTTTTTATCGTGTTGCCTACCGTTGCTACCAAACAATGTAGTCCACATAGTTCAATCCTGAAAAATGGAATTACCATTACCATTATTATTACTCTTTCGAATTTGGGTGAAACAATTATTTTAAAATGTATTCTCAAGGATTTAAGCATTTAAAATTATTCTCTTGTATAAGCGAAATAATAATTGAGGTCGATAGCCTTCGAGATAAGCTGACGCATCACGTTTTGAGGAATTTTATAAACGACCCCGACAGATTTTACACAACCATAATCGCTGCTTGCAATCCAAACAGTAAAATTTGATACAGTGTTAACCACAAATATATGTACAGCAGTTTGTTATTGACTCGAAAAAAATCTTCCAAAAGGCCTCTCAGGGATTTTTGGTATAACGTTGAGCAATGATTAACATATTAAAGTTGAAACCCCGCATAAATTTGAACAATTGAAATTACGTACAGGGTTTTCCAACAAGAGCTGTTATTTTTAATCACCCGGTATTTCGGTAGCTGTCACGTTTGAAGCTTTTATTCTTTGACATTTGACAAGTAGAAACTACGCCATTACTAACCAGTAAGGAAAGGCTAAAGTCGGGCGGTGCCGACTATATAATACCCTACACCACTCTCGTAATATTGAATAACTCTGATATATAAATTTTGTAATTCATGTATAAATTGTTTACATAAATTTACTTTTGGGACATTTTATACTTAAATAATACCCTGTACCACAGTGTGGTGAAGGGTATAAAAACGATTGGATCTAAAGAGCCAAATCGGATGAAACATATATATGGGAGCTATAGCTAAATCTTAACCAATTTTCTTCAAATTCGGTAGTGTTGGTTCATGGATCAAGAAACTCTACCATTCTAAATTTCAACACGATTGGATGTAAAATACAGCTTTTATAGGACTAAAGGGCCAAATCGGACGAAAAATTTATATGGGAGCTATAGCAAAATCTTAACCGATTTTCTTCAAATTCGGTAGTGTTGGTTCATGGATCAAGAAACTCTACCATTCCACATTTCAAAATGATTGGATGTAAAATACAGCTTCTACAGGACTAAAGAGCAAAATCGGACGAAACATATATATGGGAGCTATAGCTAAATCTTAACCGATTTTCTTCAAATTCGGCAATGTCGGTTCATGGACCAAGAAACTCTACCATTCTAAATTTCAAAACGATCGGATGTAAAATACAGCTTTTATAGGACTAAAGGTCCAAATCGGACGAAAGATATATATGGGAGCTATATCTAAATCTGAACCGATTTTCTTCAAACTCGGCAATGTTGGTTCATGGATCAAGAAACTCTACCATTCTAAATTTCAAAACGATCGGATGTAAAATACAGCTTCTATAGGACTAAAGGTCCAAATCGGACGAAACATATATATGGGAGCTATAGTTAAATCTTAACCGATTTTCTTCAAATTCGGCAATGTTGGTTCATGGATCAAGAAACTCTTCCATTCTAAATTTCAAAACGATTGGATGTAAAATACAGCTTCTATAGGACTAAAGGGCCAAATCGGACGAAACATATATATGGGAGCTATAGCTAAATCTTAACCGATTTTCTTCAAATTCGGCAATGTTGGTTCATGGATCAAGAAACTCTTCCATTCTAAATTTCAAAACGATCGGATGTAAAATACAGCTTCTATAGGACTAAAGGGCCAAATCGGACGAAACATATATATGGGAGCTATAGTTAAATCTTAACCGATTTTCTTCAAATTCGGCAATGTTGGTTCATGGATCAAGAAACTCTTCCATTCTAAATTTCAAAACGATCGGATGTAAAATACAGCTTCTATAGGACTAAAGGGCCAAATCGGACGAAACATATATATGGGAGCTATATCTAAATCTGAACCGATTTTCTTCAAATTCGGCAATGTTGGTTCATGGATCAAGAAACTCTACCATTCTAAATTTCAAAACGATCGGATGTAAAATACAACTTCTATAGGACTAAAGGGCCAGATCGGACGAAACATATATATGGGAGCTATAGCTAAATCTTAACCGATTTTCTTCAAATTCGGCAATGTTGGTTCGTGGATCAAGAAACTCTACCATTCTAAATTTCAAAACGATCGGATGTAAAATACAGCTTCTATAGGACTAAAGGGCCAAATCGGACGAAAGATATATATGGGAGCTATATGTAAATCTGAACCGATTTCAACCAAATTCAATAGCGATCTTAACAGCCGCGAAATACTCTAAACTGCAAAATTTCAGAACGATCGGAGTGAAATTGCGACCTGTAGTCGACGAACAACTTTACATGGACGGACGGACGGACGGACGGACGGACGGACGGACGGACGGACGGACATCGTTAAATCGACTCAGCTAGTGATTCTGAGTCGATCGGTATACTTTAAGGTGGGTCTAGCTGTGTTATTTTCAGGTGTTACAAACATCTGCCGTGGAACAAACTTATAATACCCTGTACCACAGAGTGGTGTAGGGTATAAAAATGGAACGATACACGATTCAACAACGCATTGAAATTATTAAAATTCGAAAAATCATCTTGACTGATGAGGCCCATTTCCACCCCGGTGGCTACGTCAACAAGCAAAATTGTCGCATCTGGGGCTCGGAAAACCCAAGAGTTATTGTTGAGAAGCCTCTCCATCCTCAACATGTGCCTGTTTGCTGCGGTTTATGGTCCGGCGGGGCCATTGGACCGTACTTTTTCGAAAATGAGGTTGGATCAACAGATACGGTGAATGGATTGCGCTATCTAGAGATGATTTATGATTTTTTTATGGTCAGAGTTGGATGGTATTGATCTGGACAACGTTTACTTTCAACAAGACGGCGCTACGTGCCACACAAGCAACGAAACCATTGCTCTGTTACGGGAAAAGTTTCCGGACCGTGTTATCTCTCGAAGAGGTGATCACAATTGGCCACCGAGATCTTGTGATTTAACACCTTGCGACTTCTCCCTTTGGGGCCACGTGAAAGATAAGGTCTACGCCAACAGCCCAGCGTCGATTCAAGACCTCAAAGATAGAATTCGTGAGGCTATCGAGGACATAGGGCAGCCACTTTGCGATTTGGTTATGGAAAATTTCATGAAAAGGATATGGCCCTGTAAGCGTGGTCGTTATGGCCATTTGGCTGATGTTGTTTTTCATTATTAACGGCATACCATCTTCTTTATTACGAATTAAACATCCGATCATTTATCTCAAAAAATTGAATTTTTCTTTGAATATCAAAATAACACCTCTTGTTGGAAAACCCTTTATATAACTCCAATAGTTTGCTTACTAGATATAGTGTAGATGGATAAGAACGATATTGTTGAATTAAGTTTGTAAACTTTTAAAGTTAAAGTTTAAAGATGTTCAAGATTGCCTTGTCATCTTGTATTTCACTTTGTTTTGTAAGGTAAAACAATAACAACAAATGAATTATCGTTGTGCATTGTCTGTATACTAGAATTCATTTGCTATAACAGAAGGCAGAAGACGCAGGCGTTACACGCACAATACCCAATATTAAAATATAATTTAATAAAAGTAATATCTATATATTAAAACTCTTGTTTTATTGGAGTTTATCACAAACTTAAATTTTAATTAAGCATCAATGATATTAATATCAAGTAGATGACTGGGTCCAATATGTGATACCTTACTCAGATTCAAAGAGGTTGGATTGTTAGCGTAGACAAAGAACTCAGTCTTGGTATAGTTCATAGAGTAGAAGATACCTGTAGTGTATACCAAGCCGAAGTAATGTCTATAAGATAAGTCGACAAGTGGCTGAGTCGCAACGTAGTGACCAATAGTGGCGTTGTCATGTACTCTGACAGTCAGCCTGCCATCAATTATCTGGAGACTACATGTCTGAGCAGTTTAACATACACCTCATATGGGTACCTGGGCATATGGATATCCCGGGGAACTAAAAAGCTGACTAACCTGCTATTAAGGGGACGACATTCTCGAAGAATTTGCATTTATTGGTGCGCATCTATCCATATGTAAGATTTGGCTTAAGCAAGATGCAATCAGACAATCCAATGAGAGATGGACTGAAATCGGCACCTGTAGGGCAGCTAGACATATCAAGCCAAGACACGAACTGAGAAGATTAAAAGTCTACTCGCACTAGAGAGGAAAAGACTGTCTACGTTAGTATCACTTTTGACGGGACACTGCCTGATCGGCGAACACGCCTGAAGGATATGTTTTGAGTCCAGTGACTTCTTTAGGAGCTGTGGAGAGAGAAAAACAGGAGAGCATTGAGCACCTGCATTACTAAGTAAACTCCCTCATTAAGTAAACGACATCTGGATATACTGCGGTCGGCCTTTCTGGGAAGTCAGACTGATCTGTCCGCTAACGATATTCGTACTATTGATAACTTTGTTTATCAAACAGGGACATCTGTGCCCGTGGTAACATTAGGGACCTACATTGTTCTATGTGAACTGTGAACTGGCAAAGCTGGCTGTCAACCTAACCTAATCCTACTGAATATTTTAAAACTTATAAGAAATAATAAATGAAAAAGTATCATTATTATCTGGTCACCAGATATTTAAATATGTTTTTTAAATATAACCTTAAGTTGACGTGACAGTCAGGAAAAGCCAGCTCACAAAGACAGCAATGAGGACTTTCGGGTTGTCACTGGCCTAGGTGTCCAATCATTCTGATACGCGAATCACCATTCTGTCTAAGCGGATTCGACTCTTGGCGCGATTTGGACAGAGACATATTTAATTTAAATCTACACTTAACATTCCTCCAGTTCTCCGCAGCTTCTACAAAAATCATTAGTCCCAATGGCCAACTAACTTCTGCCCAACTGTGGTTGTACAGCCTCCTGTCTCATAGTGATGTCGGAGCCAGAGCATATAACTGGAGGTTGGCGCACCTTGCAAATTCTTGACGACTATGTAGTTTTGTTTATAAAGCGTAGGTTGAATTGGATGCATCGGTCTCTGGACAGATATTTCTGAGCTCAGTCTGGAAGGCCTATACCGACGTACCTATTACGGGCTAATACTGGCTATGGGGGTGTTTCCCCCAACCAATTTATGATTAAACCAAAAAAGACGAAGGAGATTACGGCGCAGGGGAGGGAAAACCCAGTGCCGGCGACAAGCTTTGATTCACTCATGAGTCATGTGTCGTCGTTATCGAACAATCGTGAGCAAGCAACTTCTACGAGCTTTGGTGCCTTGGATCCCGTAGTCGAAAATGAAACAAGAGCACATCCAGCCGCAGGCAAAACAAATGATAATACAGATGAAGCAGAACCCAGCCGGGGCTTTAAGCAACCCCAGCCTTTAAAAGCCATTGGGGACTCTGACTCTGAATCATCAAATGAAAACAATATCACTATTGTTGCTAACTCAAAGAGACTGTCAGGGGCAAAAGAAGGAAACTGAATAAGTTGAACCGACAGAACCTATTACGGGATGGACCTGACAATTCTACCTCCAATACAAACATGGAGGCCGCTAAAAGAGTCAGGTCTTCCGAAGAACATAGCGCTGTGAAAGTGACTAAGAAGAAAAAGGGCTCGCCGTCTTCCAGTAATTCGGATAAGCCTAACGTAACCACACAAAAGGAGGTCTCTAGTCTGGGTCCTTCGATTGTGGGCAGTAAAGTTGACCCAATAACGCAGTTCAAGTCAACCAAATCATCCGTTAAGGATGAGGCTTTAACCAAAAAGACTCTACAGACACGGAAAAATCAATTGGCCATAAAGAAGGGTAAGAAGCCACCGTCTTATTCTAATATAGCTAAACAACATTTTCGAGACGATCTATGCTACGCCATAATTGATAGCAGTAGTGCATCTGGCAGAATCCCCGAAGATCAAAAGAGTAACTTCAAAGATTTGGTCTATACGAGGGTAGCGGAATACGTCCTCGAATCTAAGGATGAACCACCAATCGAAGTAATGAGTTGCAAGTTTGAGAGGGGTGTTTTGATGCTAAGGCTGGCATCACAACGCTGCGCTGGTGTCCTCGTAAAACTTGTGGATAGCTTCCCCTCACCTTGGGACGGCGCAAAGCTAAAATTGGTAAGGAAAAGCGACATTCCTGAACTCATAAAAACGACCCTATATGTTAAGGGATGTCCCAGTAAGTTCTCATCAGAGTACATACTCGACATCATTGGCAAACAGAATTCAAAACTTTCCGTGAGAAAGTGGGAAGTCTTCTATAGGAAGGATGATACCGAGGGTACTCTCCTCGTGTTAGGCATAGACCCAGAATCCAAGAACAATCTTGTCATGGCGAAGGGCATGGCGTACTTCTTGATCTGGACAGTCTTTTTCAAAATTGGAAAGGTCCCGATTGGCAGGACAAATGAATCGAGTCCAAATATACTGTCTGAAGAGGCAAACACTGGTATTGAACGGATGGAGACAAGTGAGACACGGCCAAAAACTGATGTGGAAGTAGTCAATAACACCACCAGTTCACCAATAGTACCACCACTTTTGCAGGAAGTTCCCAGCAAAGGTGGTGATCAAAATAAAAAGAGCCACAAAACGATTCAAACCAATGAGGGAGCGACAAAAAATAACACCGCCTCCCAAAATTGGGAGGACCCATTACCAAATAAAGAGGGGGTGCCACCAGATAGGACAGACTCCCAAAAGAAGCTTTTACTGGAAGGACAATGATTGAGGTCATCCAGATAAACCGTCACCGGAGCGAGACAGCATCCAACGCTCTGATGGACATCATAAATAAAGGCAGGGTTCATATTGCTTTGATCCAGGAACCATGGACAACTAGCAACAAGGTTACTGGATTAAACCATGTGAACTATAACCTTTTCTACGCTAACACAGGTACTCGTCCAAGGACTTGTATTCTGTGCCATAAAAACTTATGTTTTATTTTCTCTCCAGAGTTGTCAACATCGGAAGCAACGGTGCTGAGGCAAGGTAATGGAAATATGTACCTGGCGTCAATATATCTGCCATTCGATGCGCCGACATTGCCACCTACGTCGGAATTACAACGTCTGGTGAGGGAATCCAAACACACAAGTAATGAGTTATTAGCTGGATGTGACGCCAACTCCCATCATATCGCTTGGGGTAGTACTAACACCAATAAAAGGGGACACGCCCTTATCGAATTTTTGAATACAAATGACCTCATAACTCTTAACATAGGAAACACTGCAACCTTTGTTAACAAAATTAGGGAAGAAGTATTAGATATAACGATATGTTCAGAAAATCTTATTGATGAGATTCATGAGTGGAGGGTTTCGGATGAACACTCCTATTTAGACCACCGTTATATAAGGTTTCAAATTGCACGGCCACCGCCAAACCCAATAAGTTTCCGTAATAAGGCTAAGACCGACTGGACTAAATTCGGAAATCTACTTAGAAATCGATTGGGGCAGCCTACACGCGATTATCTATGTGCAGAAGACATTGATATCAATGTTAAGAAGATTACCGAGGTTCTTGTAAAATCATTCGAAGATAGTTGCCCACTTCGAGAAAGGAAATCTGCCTTTGAGAAACCCTGGAAGACAGGACAAATTCGCTCGATTGGCAAAGATGTCCGCAGACTTTACAATAGAGCTCGACGTAAAAAACAATCAGTATATTGGGACGACTACCACAGAAGACTCAAAGAATACAATAAAATCGTTAGATCGGCGAAACGTAACTCCTGGAGGCTTTTCTGTGAACAGGTAGACAGCGTTAACAGCATGTCTAAAATGAAAAAGTTCCTCTCAAAAACTCATGTCCAAACCGAAACACTGGTGGATGAAACGGGTAAAAGGATGGAAACTATAGAGGATACCGTAAGGCTCTTGATGAAAACTCATTTTCCGACTGGTAATGCTGGACCAACAGAGGAACAGTTACAGAATGAAAATGTATTGCATCAAGTACCTATTACGGATACAACAGATGGTATGGTTAAAGAAGCGATAAAAAGTTTCTCTCCCTTTAAGGCTGCGGGACCGGATGGAATATTTCCAGCACTTCTGCAGAATGAGGTGGATCTGGTATCAACTCATCTGGCTGGAGTGTTCACTGCATGCCTAACCCATTCGTATACCCCAAAAAACTGGCAGGAATCAAGGGTGGTCTTTATACCAAAGGCTGGCAAGGCGAGTTACACGACCCCAATGGCTTATCGACCCATTAGCCTTACTTCTTTCCTGTTAAAAACAATGGAGCGAATAATTGATGACATGGTCAAAGGTAAAATAGCGGATGACAGGCTAAAATTCAAACAACACGCCTATGTCAAAGGAAGATCAGTGGAAACAGCTCTGCATGAGGTAGTGCACCACATAGAAGAGTCCTTCAGTAAAGAAATGTATACACTTGCTGTTTGCATAGACATTGCGGGCGCATTTAACAATGTACAGACCGATACACTTATCCAGTCCTTAGTCGAGTTTCAGGTTGACCGGGCGCTGAAAAACTGGATCAACAATATGCTAAGGAATATGTGGATTATTTGTGGGTCATATGACGTAAAAATTAGAGACAAGGTAAATCGTGGTATACCTCAGGGGGGCATTTTATCGCCTCTTCTATGGGTTACGACTATACACAGTCTCCTAAAAGCCCTCACCAATGAAGGACTTAAACCAGTCTGTTATGCAGACGATGTTGTAATACTTCTAAGGGGCTTTCATCCAAATCTATTATGCAGAAGAGCTGAAGAGGCACTTAACATAGCATATAACTGGGCACAACCAAGGGGATTAAATGTTAACCCAGACAAAACAGAAATATGTCTATTTACAAGGAAAACGAAGATCCCACGTTTTACCCCGCCTCGATTCCTGAATAAGACAATTGCTATAACTAAAAAGGTCAAATACTTGGGAGTAATCTTGGATCAGAAACTGTACTGGAAAGATCATCTTGAAGAAAGAGTTACAAAGGCACACAGATGTTGGTCGTTGTGCAGAAGAGCTATAGGTTTAAAATGGGGACTACGTCCAAATATGACTCACTGGCTTTACATGAGCGTGATTAGACCAATAATCACCTACGCCTCTGTAGTGTGGTGGACATCAATGGACAAGAAGTGCAACGTAATACCTTTGCAAAAAATTCAACGTATGTGCTGTCTAGGCATAAGCGAGGCATTTAGAACTGCACCAACAAAAGCGTTGGAGACTATACTGCACATCCAACCAATAGACATCCGTATAAAGTATGAGGCAGCCCTCACAGCAAGACGTCTACAAGTGATGGGTGAATGGATAAATCGAGACCACAAGTCGTACCATCAGAAGATTTTAGAATATCTAGTTGGTCACATTCAAACGCCAGAAATCTCGGACCGCATTCCTGAAGTGCGGCTTACAGCTAACTGTGATACGTTTGTGCCAGACAGACGCTCCTGGGAAAATGGAACTTTGGCCCATGTGCCAGTGGGAACCAGCTGCTACACGGATGGGTCCAAGCGAGGAGGAAGGACGGGTCTGGGACTTTTTATTGATGAACCAGAAGTCGAACTTCACTTCCGCCTCGCTGACCATAACACGGTATTTCAAGCAGAAGTTCGAGCAATCACGGAGTGTGTGAACTGGCTCAGTAACACGACAAAGCCTAAATATGCCAACATCTTCACAGATAGCCAAATGGCGATTCAAGCAATAACATCGGAAAGGGTCAAATCCAGAACTGTGTTGGACTGTAGAAGAACGATAAATGATTACTCAGCCCATGGTCAATTGCGTATTTGCTGGGTACCAGGACACAACGGAGTGATTGGAAATGAACGGGCAAACAACTTGGCTTCAAAGGGCAGAGAACTTTGAGTAATAAACATGAAAAATTGGAAACCTTTCGAAGCCACGAAAAATGAGTTGAAGCACTGGGCAGTGATGGCTCATAAAACTGTGTGGAATAGCGCAACAGTAGGAGCAACTGCAAAGATACTGTGGGGTGACCCAAATGAAAAGAAAACAAGAAGTCTTCTGAGACTAAACAAGATCGATATTAGTAAGATGATGAGTGTTCTAACGGGACACTCAAGCTTACAAGCACATCTTCATCGCATAGGACTAGCAGGAAACGACGAATGCAAGGCATGCAGAGAAAACATCGAAACGATTGAACATTTTCTGTGTCACTGCCCGGCTTTCACACATGCAAGATCCCAATATTTCGGGTCCGACATATTACCAGACTTGACTCATCTCAGAGAATATGACTGGAAGATACTGAGAAAATTCGTGTCTAGTACCGATTTTCTGTAACTCGTGAGGTATAAAAAGATCATAAATAAGGAGCGCACAACAGGCCGAACCACTGGCTTAAGTGTATGTCCATGGACATGAGACGTTTAAACGTCTCCTCTCTTCAACCTAACCACCTAACCTATGTAGTTTCGTCCCCTTATTAGTAAGCCCAAGTATGATATCTTCATGTGTCCGTAATATTTGTCAGCCCAAAATGATAGACAAGACTTGTAACGCCTCTCTGACTGTAGTCCTGATTTTATCTGTTATCTGAACCTGCGTCAGTTGTTTTGAGATGTCCTCTGTTGCACACACAACTATACTGTATATTAGGATTATTCGAACCAGGGCAGAGAGAGGCAACATCACAAGTTTGTAAGATAGTTATTTGTTATAAACTTTCTACATCCTCCGCATCTGCACAACTGTTCAAATGTTATTAGAGTAGCAATGAACAGGATTTGGACATGGTCATTGAGAGACTGCTATCCAATGATTAGAGATATCTTGAGTTCTCAGATTGTACTGTGGCCAGGTCTGACCAGCTTATGGTTATACGTGGATAGCTGTGCACTTATAAATGCAAATGCATGGATAATTTATGATTTCCTCCCCATCCTATCAAGCTCATCAGCTCTGCTGTTCCAATGGATGTTGCTATGACCAGCCATCCAAATGATATGAATGTCAAACTTCTTTCCCGCTCCCGCTAAAAGTTGTTTTGTCAGTGCAGCGCTGTTTGTGGGGCTTGAAGTATAGTCTGAAGCAAACTTTTCCATCAAACGGTTCTACCGTTCGTACAGATATGAGTGTATATTCTGGTATCCGGCCATTCTATTGGTCTCTGGCAGGTATATGTTAGGTTTGGTAGAATGGAAGCCCGTCAGTTGAGATTAAGTGTCTGACACTTCTTCTATTCGAAAAACAACAGATTTGCGACCAACTAACAGGCATCAAGCAGTACCTTGTCATTCGCTTATTCTTTCTTAGAATAGGTCGCAAATCAGCTTCTATAAAAAACATTAGTCCCAATGGCCAACTTATTTCTGCCCAACTTAAATGCTCTGCCCGCTCCCATCAGTCCAGCGCTGTTTGTTGCATCATATACATCCTGGTAAAAGGGGCCAGTTTTCTTTCGACTCTTTCTGGCATTCTTTAGACTCTCTAATGAGTTGAGTTTGAAATACAGTTTTCTATCCAGAATAACACTTTCAGAAAAGATCAACTCGATCCCGTTTATCCTGGGATAATCCACGAGTATTGTTGTTTCGTCAATACAATGCACCAGTTCATACATCAATGCATTAAAGTCCGAATTGCTTCATCACTCACCTTATTCGCCACATTTAGCTCCCTCGTACAATTTTCTATATCCAATCTTAAAAAACTAGCTCTAGACTCCACCTCTTAATATCAAAAAATTAAGAGGTGAAGTCTGAGGTTTATGACTATTTTAAGAGGAGATTAAGTTGAAAAATAAAGAAATTTTTTCCAAATTTGGAGTGTTTTCCTTGTTAGGTTGGTCAATTTTGGGACCGCCTTCGTAAGCTGTTTCAAATCTATTTCCAGTCGTCGCTCCTAGGTTTGCTGTGATTTGTCATTTGTCTAGCAGAAGTCAAATCAACGAGATGATTTTATGATTCCCATTCAGATGTGTTTCCGCCGCAATTATCACAATATAGTGGACGATATTAAAGGTATATAAAGGATGATTTTACGGTTCCCATTCAGATGTGATTCCGCCGCAATTATCGCAATAGAGTGGACCATATTAAAGGTACTTTCTGGACCATATAAAGGTAGCTCGTCTTGATATCGGGCGGGATCACTAGAGACATGGTCTGTATGGCCCATTGTGTTACCATGTGTGGAAACGAGATGCGTTTCGGCAGAGACAGATAAAGTGATAGAGAATAGTAGTAGGAACAAATATAAATAAATAGATATATGAGGTATGTTCAAAAAATATCGCGAATTTTGTATTTTTTCAAAAAGTATTTATTTATTCTTGAATATCTATTTTGTCCCCTTCAAAGTAATTCCCCTCGAATATAATACACTTTTGCCAACGTTTTTTCCAATCCTCGAAGCACTTCAAATAATCATTTTTTGTGATCTTGTTCAGCTCCTCCTTCGATGCCGTCTTTATCTCCTCAATCGTGGCGTAGCGTCGTCCTTTCATGGGCCTTTTCAGTTTTGGGAACAAAAAATAGTCACAGGGGACTATGTCAGGGGCATACGGTGGCTGTGGCACCATTACTGTGTTATTTTTGGCCAAATATTCGCGCACAAGCAACGATGTGTGTGCAGGGGCGTTATCATGGTGCAAAAGCCAGTTTTTGTTCTTCCACAAATCCGGGCGTTTTTGGCGGATTGCTTCGCGCAATTTGCGCATAACTTGCAGGTAATATTCTTTATTGACCGTACTACCTTGTGGCAAGAACTCATAATGCACCACGCCCCTGCAATCAAAGAAAACTGTGAGCAAAACCTTTACGTTCGACCGAACTCGGGCGTCCGGCACGCTGTTCGTCTTCCCATCTTCTCGGCCCTCTAAGAACATTTTGTACCACCGATAAACGTTGCTTTGGTCCAAGGTAGCTGCACCATATGCCACAGTCAACATTCGGAATGCGTCAGCGCACTTTATTTGGTTTTTCACACAAAATTTGATGCAGATTCGTTGATCCATTTTCTGAAATAGATAAAAATCGAAGACAAGTTGTAACACATCCAAGGGCAACAGCTGTCAACAATTAACTAAACATTCAAAGTGGCCGACCTTGTCAGCATAAGTAAGGGACATGAGTACCAACATAACGCTACAAAAATATCAAAAATCAAATACACGTAGCCCGTGGAAATTAGAAATTCGCGATATTTTTTAACATACATCGTACATATATTATGGGTTTAAGAAGCTTTAAAGAAAAGCATCGCATTATCCACTTTTTTGAATGACAATTTCTGGTTCACGCTGTTGCCAGAGGACTTCGCAATACATTTGCTATCTTTGCTTAACTAATCAATATTTGTCCAACAAAAGAAAATCGAAGTAAAAACAAACATTTCGCACTTTGTAGTAACACAATTTTTTTGAATTGTTTGCCATTTCAATTTGGGGCGGTCTTTGTCCTTTTGTTCAAGGACTTTGTTACCTCGATTTTCAATTATAAAGGCACAATGTTTAATATTTCCCATTTTGTGTTCCCCTCTTCGAATATATTGTTAAATTGTGTATTTTATACATTTAGACCAACCAACTGAACTGATGGACGACCGACTGTCTGTTTTATAGTCTATGTATATATATCTGCAATATTTGACAGAGGTAGAGAGAGGGACGATTGTATTTTGTTCCTAAGAAGCTTGCATCATAAATCAGATTTAGCAACATATATTAAAAATGTATCACAAATAAAGAGAATATTGTTGTTTGATTGGCAAATTGAGGCACAAAGACATACTGCGAAATTTTGCTGAGTTTTCATTGTTCTAAATATTTGTTACACTCATGGTTTTGAGATGTATTGAGGAAATATGTTACGGACAAAGGGAACATAAAGAATACGAGTATGATTTTTCTATTATGCGATATAGAACCTTTTTTCCATAACAAAGATAAACAATTTAAAAATTTCGTTTATTGTGTAGGTAATGGAAGTTAAGTTCCTTAGTTTTTTATTCGAATTTTATTCCTAAATATAAATGTGTACTTTAGTACGAGATCAGTAAATTTTTTTGTAATAATATACGTAAGAGTTAAAAATGTTATTTTCGATTTTTTGAAAGAAATATATCAATTATTTCATCGATTTTGACTTCATCTTTGTATATAGACCTCAAAGCCAGATAAGATAGCCTTCCATTCTGTTCCGGACATAAGTTTTTATTCTTCTTAACGTCGAGAAACTTCGCTCAACAGATGCCGTTGTCACAGGTATTGTTGCCAGTATCTGCAAAAGGGTAAAAACGCTTGGGAACATGTCCTCATCACAAACTGAAATAGCATCTAATGCATTTGATGGCTTATCATTCTTCTGCTTCCAATAATCAATCCATATACTTATTTCAGCTAAAACAGATTTTGCTGAATTTTTATACCCTACACCACACTGTGGTACAGGGTATTATAAGTGTGTTTCGCGGCAGATGTTTGTAACACCTGAAAATAACACAGCTAGACCCACCTTAAAGAATACCGATCGACTCAGAATCACTAGCTGAGTCGATTTAACGATGTCCGTCCGTCCGTCTGCCCATGTAAAGTTGTTCGTCGACTAAAGGTCGCAATTTCACTCCGATCGTTCTGAAATTTTGTAGTTTAGAGTATTTCGCGGCTGTTAAGATCGCTATTGAATTTGGTTGAAATCGGTTCAGATTTAGATATAGCTCCCATATATATCTTTCGTCAGATTTGGCCCTTTAGTGCTATAGAAGCTGTATTTTACATCCAATCGTTTTGAAATTTAGAATGGTAGAGTTTCTTGATCCATGAACCAACATTGCCGAATTTGAAAAAAATCGGTTAAGATTTAGCTATAGCTCCCATATATATGTTTCGTCCGATTTGGCCCTTTAGTCCTATAGAAGCCGTATTTTACATCCGACCGTTTTGAAATTTAGAATGGTAGAGTTTCTTGATCCATGAACCAACATTGATGAATTTGAAGAAAATCGGTTAAGATTTAGCTATAGCTCCCATATATATGTTTCGTCCGATTTGGCCCTTTAGTCCTATAGAAGCCGTATTTTACATCCGATCGTTTTGAAATTTAGAATGGTAGAGTTTCTTGATCCATGCACGAACATTGCCGAAATTGAAGAAAATCGGTTAAGATTTAGGTATAGCTCCCATATATATGTTTCGTCGGATTTGGCCCTTTAGTCCTATAGAAGCCGTATTTTACATCCGATCGTTTTGAAATTTAGAATGGTAGAGTTTCTTGATCCATGAACCAACATTGCCGAATTTGAAGAAAATCGGTTAAGATTTAGCTACAGCTCCCATATATATGTTTCGTCCGATTTTGCTCTTTAGTCCTGTAGAAGCTGTATTTTACATCCAATCATTTTGAAATTTAGAATGGTAGAGTTTCTTGATCCACGAACCAACACTACCGAATTTGAAGAAAATCGGTTAAGATTTAGCTATAGCTCCCATATATATGTTTCGTCCGATTTGGCCATTTAGTCCTATAAAAGCTGTATTGTACATCTAATCGTTTTGAAATTTAGAATGGTAGAGTTTCTTGATCCATGAACCAACATTGCCGAATTTGAAGAAAATCGGTTAAGATTTTGCTCTTTAGTCCTGAAGAAGCTGTATTTTACATCCAATCATTTTGAAATTTAGAATTGTAGAGTTTCTTGATCCATGAACCAACACTACCGAATTTGAAGAAAATCGGTTAAGATTTAGCTATAGCTCCCATATATATGTTTCGTCCGATTTGGCCCTTTAGTTCTATAGAAGCTGTATTTTACATCCAATCGTTTTGAAATTTAGAATGGTAGAGTTTATTGATCCATGAACCAACACTACCGAATTTGAAGAAAATCGGTTAAGATTTAGCTATAGCTCCCATATACATGTTTCGTCCGATTTGGCCCTTTAGTCCTGTAGAAGCTGTATTTTACATCCATCATTTTGAAATTTAGAATGGTAGAGCTTCTTGATCCATGAACCAACACTACCGAATTTGAAGAAAATCGGTTAAGATTTAGCTATAGCTCCCATATATATGTTTCGTCCGATTTGGCCCTTTAGTCCTATAAAAGCTGTATTTTACATCCAATCGTTTTGAAATTTAGAATGGTAGAGTTTCTTAATCCATGAACCAACACTACCGAATTTGAAGAAAATCGGTTAAGATTTAGCTATAGCTCCCATATATATGTTTCGTCCGATTTGGCCCTTTAGTCCTATAAAAGCTATATTTTACATCCAATCGTTTTGAAATTTAGAATGGTAGAGTTTCCTGATTCATGAACCAACATTGCCGAATTTGAAGAAAATCGGTAAAGATTTAGCTATAGCTCCCATATATATGTTTCATCCGATTTGGCTCTTTAGATCCAATCGTTTTTATACCCTACACCACACTGTGGTACAGGGTATTATTTAAGTATAAAATGTCCCGAAAGTAAATTTATGTAAACAATTTATACATGAATTACAAAATTTATATATCGGAGTTATTCAATATTACGAGAGTGGTGTAGGGTATTATATAGTCGGCACCGCCCGACTTTAGCCTTTCCTTACTGGTTTAAATCGTTTTTGTAAAAAAGTGTGACTTCTTCGAAATCTTCCTTTATTAGATTTACAACTCGTATCGGAACGATATTAAACAGACTTGTAATTATAGCTTCATGTTCGGAAAATCTATTATTTAAATGTGATATTACTTCGTCCAGATATGGTATGAACAATGTTGTCCTAAAATACTCCTTGACATCTGAACCAGGAATATGAGCCCTATAATTTTGAGTGCCTACTCTTCTAGGTAGTGCAGCTTCTATTCCAAAACTTCTTGCATGTAGTGTGGATTCTTCAAACAGTTTGTCAAACTCCGCATCAGAATTTCTACGCATGTCACTTAATTTAGTCGTTGGCAATATTATGATTTCGTAAGCCTTTATTATATCTAGGTTAATCGTTTGCAAATACCGTAATAAGTTCTGTGTAATGGCCAAAACCGTTCTACTTATTACCACACCCAATATAAAGCCAAATTTACATACACGGTTGTGCAAACTCATTGCATCACTGCAACCTACAAAAGGTAGATAGATAAGAAATCATAAATGTAATTTTAACTTAATTTTCGCCATATCTGGTTATCATAAATTTAAAGCCAACCAATAATTACACCGGTAGACAAAAACAACATTTTTTCTTGGGTTTCTGTTTTAATGCATAGATTCTGATTCTAGACGTCAAAAAACGTCAAAAATCTCCAATATTAGCTTTTAAAGTTTGTTTTTGTAAATTTTACATCGATAAGAAAGTTTTAAAGTTAAAACCTTACTAAATTAGCTATAACTTTTTAAATTTTCTTCGAAATGGGCTCGTTTAATTCATGACCGAACAGACTTTACGATAAAATAGTAAAAATGTAGCATTTGTTCATTTTTAGAATATTTTATGGGAGTTTTATTTTAAAAATATTTAAATTTTATCAAAAAATCACATTTTTGCAATATTTTGTAATACTCGTATATCGTTGAAACCGCTGAACGGATGGAAAATGGTATTATCTGAAGTTGAAGGCTACTTAATATTTAATTCTTTAAAACTCTCCTCAACCAAATAAGATAAATGGTTCTCGAGTCATGCTACTATATGTGGTTCAACCACTAATTTCTTTCCATATCACAGGTTATCGCGAGAATTTGAAGAGACAGCCCTTTAGGTTAAGAAAAAAGAGAGGTTGAACCACATATTATGGCATAACTAGAGAACCATTTATCCGAATTGGTTCAGGTAAGCTTTACAAACTTCAGAATTAAGTAGCCTTCAACTTCAAATAATACAATTTTCCACCCGTTCAGCGGTTTTGACGATATCTTACAAAGTATTGCAAAATATCATATTTTTTGAGAAAATTTTAATAATTTTTAAATAAAAGGCTCATAAAATCATCTAGAAACGCATAATTGTCATATTTTTGTGATTTTATCGTAAATTCTGAAAGGTTATGAATAAATTGAGACCATTCCGAAGAAAATCGATGCATAATTTAAAAAGTTTTAGCAAGGAAACCATGCACTTTTCTTATTTTTAGTTGTTATTACTTTTACTGTTACCATTTTTTACGCTTTTGTATTGTTTTTTAACGGCCTTCCAAATATTTTTCGTGTTTTTTTGAAAATTGCAAACAGTTTATGCCTATGTTTAAAACATTTCGGGGGGGGGGGCCCGGGCCACCGTCCCTGCTGGTAATAATGTTATAAGCTATTAACTTTTGGTTCAAAATTGTCCATTTGTGTGGGAGGTACCAAAAGGGGCGTGGCACCTTCGCCTATTTTTCTCGAGGTAATAGTGACTAATAAACTAATACTATGGGAAGAATTTCAGAGGATTCAAATAATAAGTATAGAATTTATTAAATAATCAATATTTCACTAAATGTTAACCCTTTGTGGGGGAGGTACTAGAAGGAGTGGACCAATATGACCCATCTTCGAACTTAGCCGAAGATAGAAGAAAATATTACCACATATCAAATTTGAAGTCAATCGGTTACGGCTTTCGAGAGTTATCGTGTGCACCAGATAGATGGACGGACGGAAATTGCTCATTCGACATAAAATGACCCAACACGGATATCTGCCGAACATACTTAGGGTCTCAGGTCACTCCTTCGATGTGTAACACTTTTGGTTCGTAGCAAATGATATATACCCTCCTCTCTAAGGTGAGGAGATACAAATGGTCCATATCGCTCCCTGCATCCAATTTTCATTTATTTTTTTCATATTCTGGGTCATTGCTCCCATATACTAGGGCAGCATTTTCTGAGAATTTGAGAAAGATCTAATTTTTGGCCTGTGACGCTTGAGAAAGACCTACCCATATATAAAATTGTTGCGTGACTGGCTGACTGACTGATCATCGCCCAGGCCAAACAGCTGAATCTAGAGACATGAAATTTAGTGGGAGAATAGCCCTTGGGATGTATACGTGCAATAAGGCGGGATTTTTCGAAATTCGTACTATTACCCGCACAATGGGACAAAAGGTGATAAATATGGTACTACCGCCAAATCTAAACGGAATAAGCTAGAATCGTAAAATTCGGTGTGAGGGTAGCCCTTATGAGGAAGACCCAGAAATTGACTGGATTTTAAAAATCTTTTTAAATAAAATATATTTAGAAAACTTCTTGAAAAAACGTTTTTTATGTCTAAAAACATATTTTATGTATTTGTGAAATTCAGTTCGCAAATACGTATATTGTGTTCTAATATGTTAAAATATGCGTTCCAAACAAAATTTCTTGATTTTTAAATTGAATGTATTTGTTCACAAATATGTAATATTTAAAAATGTTGGTTCCAAATATATTTTCTTTCAATTCAAACATATCGAAAATGGTGATTTTCCTCCGTGTACGTGGAAGGGATATTTCCGACATTTGTAGCCCTAATAATTTCCTTAAATATAACGCGTATCCCCGCGCTACCGAAATTATACTTCAAAAAGGTGCAAACACTAAAGGTGGTTTCCATGAAAATTGAAAAAAAAAAAAATAAAAAGCTTAAACCATAAACAATTTTTTGTTTTGGTTTACTTCTCGGACACAAAAACCATTTTTTGCTGCATAGTGTTACCTATTTGAATTTATGTAACTCTAAAAAACACCCTTTATAATTGGATATAAACATAAAAAGGTATGACATCAATATTCGCCATTATCGTCTGAACTTTTAATTATACCCGGAAATCAACAATAAGCAGAACAAATACAGATAAAAACAACCATAGTTTCACAGGAAATCCTGACCGGTGTGAATATTTATTGGATACACACGGACACTTGATGTGTATCACCGTAGGCAATATTATTGCATAAACACAAGTAGTTCGTGTGGTACACACTGAAAAAAATTTGCTTCTTTAAAAGGGTTTCCCAAACATATTCTGCATGAAACATATATACATACATATGTTTAGGCAGGGCCTGATCCAGGGTGTCTGGCACCCCGGGGCTAATATTTATTTTGCAACCCCAGAAAATAAATATCTCCAAAAATAAATAAAAAATTAAATTAAAACAAATCACGCCGCGCAGCATATTTTGGTGATTTTTTTATTTCTTTCCCTCTGAAGTGGTTGTAGAAAAGTTCGAAAACACAACATATGTGTTGAGCTTAGAAAAAATCTGTACGCAGTTGTCTGAATTAAACTAATTTGTCGAAAATATTCGTTACTATATATAAGTATTTCTAGTTCTTATCTGTCGATTTGTGCCGTTTTAAGTAAAAATTAAATCAAATCCGAAGACTGCCTATTTGAGCTATCAAATAGTCTGCAAATATGTTTCTAGCACACTTCGCTAGAGGCCTTCAAAGACTAGAGGCTGTCAAAGACACGGTATGAAAATACACATTTAAGAGGTGAAATTGGTCCCATATGTGCGCCATATTTGTCCACTTCTTCTAGTCCTCCCTCACAAAGGTTTAAAATTTAGTGAAATATTGATTTTCTAATAACTTACACACTACTTATCCGAATCTTCTGTAATTCCACACATAGTAATAGTTTATCTTTCGTTAGCAGCTTGAGAAAAATGGACGAAGTGGCCCCGCCCCTTTTGGTACCTCCCACATAAAGGGACAATTTTGTGCAGTGTAATGTTTCTATAGTGCCTTCAGTCCGGTAAAAAAATGGCGCGTTGTTTCCACGCCCTTTTTGGTACATTCCAAACAAAAATATCAGCTTGTACAAACAGTTAACTACTTATAACTATCAGTGCATATAAATACTTGAAATTTTGTTCAGTGTAATATATTTATAGTACACACAATCCGGTAAAAATGGGCATTATTTCACGTCCCTTTTGGTACCTCCCACACAAAAAAGCCATATCATAACAATATTGAATGACTCATAACGTTAATACCAGTGCACATAAACGCTTACAATTAGGTACATTGTAATGTCTTTGAAGTATCTACTTTTCAGCGCTAAATAGGCGTATTCGTCCAGCCATTTTTGGTACCCCCCACACAAATTGACAGATTCAATCCAACACAACATGCTCATAACATCTGCGGCAATTATCTAAATTATTTATCATATTGTTTCCTAGAATGAAATTTTTTAAAAATTCTGACATCGCCTTTGTACCATATTGCATTACTCACAAATTGAGGGTATACGTTAGTCGGCTTACCCGACTGAAAATTTCTGTATAAAATTTTACAAAAAAATCACTTGCAAAAATGTTGATATATTATGTGTGAGACTTAATTTGTCTCTCGTACAAGCGGTCTGTTCTCAAATACATTACTTGATGTGATTATTTTTGATATGAAATAGTAGAAGTAAAGCTGAGTTTAGACGATTGCCAGATCGGCAAACATTATCAACCCTGTTAAAGTGATGCAAATATACGGGCAATGTCAGATTGTTAGGCAAAGGTGAATTGACAGTTCAGACGATTGCAAGAAAACATTACAATTTCATATATTTACAATATATTTTGTAAATATTTATATGCAGGATTGCCAATAAAAATACATTATAGACAGTGTTTCAAATAAAATGATTTTCTGGCAATGGCGCCGTTGTCACATGCATAAACTTCGCACATATAACAATCAGCAAATTATCTCGCAATGACTTTTCTGCTAACGTTGCAAAACAAAAATTGTATGTTCACACGGTTGTAAATTCACAGGGTTGCATTTTTCCGCCATTTTTCTGGCAATGTTGTCCCATCTGCAAATCGTCTGTACTTACCTTAAGGAATACTTCTTGTTCGTTTGCTTAAAGACTTTCCTGATAAGAGCTGCGTTTTGAACCGAATAATCACAGCTGAACCTAGCTGTAGACTGGTGTAGCCCCCATGAAATCGCTATACAAGGAGCTAAGAATTCTATGTATAATATATTTATTATTACTTACTCCACAGATTTACAAAAAGGGCACTTTCATTTACAATTTGGTGTGCATTTTCCTGAGGCCCATCTTCCGGCCGCCGGGCAAATCATTATCATTAGGAAAACAACATTGATAAAACTTGACAATATTTCTTATTATTCTGCTTTAATAGGGTGGTGGGGGGAATTATATAGTCGGCTCCGTCCGACTTTAACCATTACTTACTGGTTTTCGTATGAATTCTTACACAAACACACCCATTTCTAATCGGAAAATAACGACAATTTCATATTTATAAAGTGCATCCAATACGATTTGAAATTAACTTCATTTTTGTGGTTATGTGTAGTCAACCAGATTTCTAAAAGATAAGCTTCAACGCGTGATGCAGACAAATTTATGCAAAATTGTCACTGACATTTTAAAACAAGTAAGAAAGTATCAGTCGGGTAAACCGACTAAGGGATACCCTCACTTTATGAGTCATTTGTGTGGGACGTACCAGAAGGGGTTTAACAAACTCATCTTTTTTCGGTAAACAGTAGATTCTTTAAATACATTGTACAGTGCCGAACAATAAGCGTTTATATTAACGTTACGAGCTATTCAATTTAGGTATGATTTGATCATTTTGTGTGGGATTTACAAAATGGGGCGTGGTGATAACGCCAACTTTTCACAGGAATGTAGGCTCTATAACAGCATTACACTGTAAAATTTCAAGTATTTGTATGAACTGGTATTAAAGTTATAAGCCGTTATCTTTTAGTACAAAACGGACCATTTGCGTGGGAGGTACCAAAAGGGGCTGTACAATAATGCCAATTTTTTACCGGTTTATACTGTACAAAATTTCAAGTATTTTTATGCACTTGTATTTATGTTATAAGCAGTTCAATTTTGATGCAAAATGGTCCATTTGTATGGAAGGTACCAACAGGGGCATGGCAACTCCGCCCATTTTTTCTCGAGGTGATAGCGACTAATAACATAATAAAATGTGTGGTATTTCACAAGATTCTGATAAGTATTATAGACGTTATTAAAGAATCAATATTTCACTAAATGTTAACCCTTTGTGTGGGAGGTACCAGAAGCAGTGGACCAATATGGGCCATCTTCGAACTTAGCCGGAGATAGAACAAAATATTACCCTATACTAGATTTGAAGTCAAGCGGTTACCCGTTTCGAGAGTTATCGTGCGCACCACCCAGCAGACAGACAGACGGACGGACATTTCTCATTCGAACTAAAATGACCCAAAACGAATATCCGCCGAACATACTTAGGGTCTATGATCACTCCTTCGATGTGTCACACTTTTGGCCGTAGCAAAAGATATACATATACCCTCGTACCACTAAAGTGAGTGTATAAAAATATGATCATGTTATTTATGTTTGAATATAAATGAATAAAATAATGTGTTATATTTCATTAAAATCTTGGTCAATTTTTTGGGAGGCCCTACGGAGATGTTGAATGAAAACTTCTAGTACACGCTGAAAAAATATCGCTTCTGTAGTATATTGGCCCAAACATATTCGGCTTGAAACATATATATGTTTAGGGTAGACTCTAAGCATGTAATATTTGGTACATACAAACATTGTGAATTTGGGAAGATGTTGTTCTAAACAAATATTTGTTTACATCCCAATGTGACTGCTATTTGTGAAACAAATATTTATTTGCATTTAAATATTCATAAAATACATAAATTGTGTCAAAATTTTCAGTAATTCAAAGTTAATTTTTATAAATTTTCAATGTTCGTAAAAAAAATAATAATTGAAATCATATAATCTTGGGTCAATATAAAGTACTTAGAGAATTGACAACTAATGATGGCTTGGAATACTCAGAAATTGTAAATGATTCATTTAAAACAGAAGATAATGCTGCATATAGTATCATAACTGGGAGGTACAATTCGAAACCAAGGAAAAATTTAAACTGAAATTTGAAAAAATCAGCAAAAGGTTTGGAAATCTTTTTTAAATAAAATATATTTGGAAAAATTCCTAAATAATAATTTTATTTGTATTTAAACACATATTTTATTTGAGAAATTTAGTTTGCAAATATAATTTGTTGTAATATATTAATATATGCGCTCCAAATATATTTTATTGATTTTCAAATAAAATTTATTTGCTAAGAAATATAAAATATTTAAAAATTTGTGTTCCAAATATATTTTCTTTCGATTCAAACATATCAAAAAAGGCGATTTTGCCCCGTGTAAGAACGAAAAATATTTTTTTTCAAATATCTAGAATATACAGTGTTTTCCAATAAGAGTGATTTGATTTCTTTGAAAAAAAAGCACACTTATTGTTAAGGAAATTCAAAAGTTTTTTTTATTTAATGTGAAGTACAATCGATACAATTAAGTTCTAAATAAAATGTCATTCAAGTGCCCTCCACGACTTCTTCTGCAGGAACGAATTCGATGAACCCAATTTCGAGCACTTTTTCCACTAAATCAAGTCGTATGTCACGAATGGCACGTTCAATATTGTCTTGTAAATCTTGAAGAGAGGCTGGTTTATTTCGTAGTATCACGTAGCCACAATCGGTCAATGACAAAAATATAGTTCTTAACGAGAGCTAAAATATAGTGCTCATGGGTGTCAAGGTCGTAGTTCGACTAAAAGTGTTTTTGTTTGGTTTTTAAAAAAATGGACTTAGCATCATTTTCAAATGTGAACGGAAAGTTTATTTTTATTCTAGCTCCTTAACGGTACGTCGGATCGGGAATCGGTCATGATAGCTTTTAACGACAGCTAAAATATTGCTCATGGGTGTCAAGGTCGTAGACCGCCTGGAAAGTGTTTTTTTGATTTAAAAAAAAATTGACTTAGCGCACGAAAAGTTGCAATTGGAGAACGATTATTTTGATAATAAAACTTGCGTATATCTCTCCATGATGAAATTGTAAACACTACTGAATACAATGAAAAACAAATGACAGATCATGACATATTACAATTTGCGTTTAATCGATAAATTATTTAAAAAATTAAACAAATAAATATAGAATTGGTGCCATCAACGCCTCCATTCCACTTTAAAGTAATATTCTTCCTTTATACAAAAATTCTTTACTGAAACCATTTTACGAGCAATTATTCGAAAAAATGTTAATATAAACATGAACGCATTTGTACCACTGAGCAACAATTTGTGGTTGTGGTAGACCGCAGGTTGCACAGTCAGACAAACTCCATAAACGGTATAATTGGATATGAAAATAAAAAATATGGCAACAGTATTATTGTTTGAACGTGCGTTTTACAGTTGCCCGGTCCTGTCAAAAGTATCATTGTGAACATTTATTGGTTACACACGGACACTTGATATACATGTGTACATACATATGTACGTATAGCACTGCAGGCAATATTAATGTATGGACTTCAAGTTCGTATATACGAGGATGGTATGTATTTATTACAGAAATTTAAACCAAACGAAGAAAATCAAACCGATTAAGCTGATATAACGGGTTTTCCAATAAGGATGGTATGATTTTGAAGTGACGTTTCGTGTCACACAGCAACTGAAACAATTGAATTGTTGCGAGAAAAGTTTGGAGTCTCGATTATTTCAAGAAATTGTGATATTGAATGGCCTCCAAGAAGTTGAGATTTAACATCATTAGACTATTTCCTGTGGGGTTATTTGAAGTCATTGGTCTTTCGAAATAAACCGGACTCTCTTCAAGCTTTACAAGTCAATGTTGAACGTGCCATTCATGACATACGACTTGATTTAGTGGAAAAAGTGCTCGAAAATTGGGTTAATCGAATTCGTTCCTGCAGAAGAAGTTGTGGAGGCCATTTGACTGACGTTTTATTTAGAACTTAATTGTATCGATTGTACTTCACATTAAATAAAAAACTTTTGAATTTCCTTAACAACAAGTGTGTTTTTTTTTTCAAAGAAATCATATCACTCTAATTGACCGTTATTAGTAACTTCTAATCACCCATCAATAATAGATTTGATAATAATCACAACACAGTACAGCATTTTTCAGCTCATTGTTTGGGGACTCAATTCTGAGAATTGGACCTGAAAGTAGCTCCAAAATAAGAACTTCTGCATCATTCGTTAAGTCAAGTTGGCTCAATTAATAAATTAATGGCCACACGATTTTTTTTGCTCCGTCCTCTATACCGTATATTTAAGGAGTTATAGATATACATATAGTTCAATATTTGAACTATAAAATCAATGATAACAATATTACGAGCTTCTAAGACGCATATTTAAGGAATTATAGACATTTTAAGTTTCGAAAGGGGGACTCAAAATGTTGACCACAAACTGGAGATCGCAAATTGGCAACATTCGTCCATGTTTAAAAAACTGTTATCAGCTTTCTTTACTGGGTCATGAAAGGACCTTTATATTGGGATGACATATATCAACATGAGGGGGCTGTACAAAAATGTGGGGCCAAAAATCGTGATATATGAAGCAGCAGAAGATAATTTGACATTTATATGTATATCGCTCACTTACTTCAAGAAAAAATGCCTCTGTACCAATTACAGATCGCTTTATATTTGTGACCTGCACTTTGATCACAAGAATATATGGACAGACAGACGGACATGGTTAAATCGACTCAAATAGTGATTCTATGCCGTACGGTATAATCAACTATGGGTCTATCTATTCTCTTTTTAGGCGTTACAAACAAATGCACAAAGTCATAATACCCTGTACCACAGTGTGGTATCGGATATAAAAGTGGACAAATTCAGCTCAGATGCTATGTCGATCTTTTTAATACTCTATGTGTCCCCTCCCTATTGGATTTTACAAGCAAATGCAATATACTCATAGCCTGAACAACATTGGACTAGCATTTTCAGATAAATTATTAAGTTTTATAATAGATGTTTAATGTATTACCTTTAATGTCGTACACAATTTCAGATGAATATATACGGGTTGCCCATATTCGACGGACCCATGTTTTTTTTGGGCCCATTCCAATCGACGAGGCTTGTCCGCAGGCAACATCTTTGCGTCAATTGAATTTTGTACGGGAACAAATGCAAATCAACGCGAATAATCCGTTGTAAAGTGGACCGAGCCATGCCCAACTGCTGAGAACGGCGTTTTTGGGATGTTCTTGGGGACCTCTCAACACTGGCTCGTACGGCAGCGATATTCTCGGCCGATCGCCTTGGTCGACTTTTATTTGGCCTCTTCGGATTAGAAAGAGCCTCACCAGTCGAAAATTTTTCGTATAAACGCTTAATGGTGTTCTTAGAAGGCGCACTTCTCACATTTTTTAATATTTTAAAAGCACGTTGAGTTTTCACAATTGACTTCTTCTGTTGAATGTAAATTTCAACTATTTCGCGTGGCGTGTATTGTTCCATGGTAAAAATCTGCTTGGACTGACGCTTCAAACGCGGTATGTCATTAAGCGATCTGACATCTCTGTCAAAAGTTATGGCGTTGCCAGATGGGTCCGTCGAATATGGGAGACCCTGTATATGTAATATTTAATATCCATTATATTAAATACTCATGCACTTACCTAAAAATAAAATAAAACAAAACATTTTCGTTATCAAAATATGTTAGAAAATAAAAAAAATAAAAACGTAAACAGATAAAAAGACCAGTAAGGAAAGGCAGAAAGTCGGGCGGGGCCGACTATATAATACCCTACACCTCCCTAACAATGCGATAAGGGTGATTGCCATAATAATTTGGAATAATTGGTAATTCTGAAACGATAATCGCTAAATTAAGCAATATTCGTTCCTAAATTGAGAACCATCTATCTGGAAAATTTTAATGATCGGAAGTAAAATACAACTTCTATAGCGGTTTGATACCAAATCAGGAGGACCATATATATGGAGCTTTAATATAAATCTGAACCGATCTTCCCTGAATACTCATTCATGTAAAAAGACCTCCTTCTGTCGAATTTCGTACTAATCGGATATAAAATACAGTCTCTACAGAGCTTACATGCCAAATCGGGGGTAACATATATATGGGAGCTATATCTAAATCTGAACCGATTTTCTCCGAATTTGGCAGTATTCCTTCATGTAGAAAGAAACCTCTTTTTGCCGACTTTCGCACTGATCGGATATAAAATAACATTTTTACAGCGCTCACATGTCAAATCGGGGGTAACGTATATATGGGGGCTATATCTAAATCTGAACCGATTTCTTCCAAATTTAAAAGTGTTCATTCATATAATAGGAAACCTCTTTCTGACGAATTTCATACTGATCGGATATAAAATACAGTTTTTACAGCGCTTACATGTGAAATCGGGGGTAACATATATATGGGGGCTATATCTAAATCCGAACCGATTTTCTCCGAATTTGGCAGTATTCCTTCATGTAATAAGAAACCTCTTTCTGCCGAATTTCGCACTGATCGGATATAAAATACAGTATTTACAGCGCTTACATGTCAAATCGGGGGTAACATATGTATGGGGGCTATATCTAAATCTGAACCGATTTCTTCCAAATTTAACAGTATTCATTCATATAATAAGAAACCTCTTCCTGCCGAATTTCATACTGATCGGATATAAAATAAAGTTTTTACAGCGCTTACATGTCAAATCGGGGCTAACATATATATGGGGGCTATATCTAAATCTGAACCGATTTTAACCAAATTCAATAGGGATCGTCCTTGGGCCAAAAAAAAGATATGTGTAAGGTTTCGTCGAGATCGGACCATAATTGCGACCTGGGGCCTAATTACAGCATCCGTTTCGTATCGTAATTCGATTACGTGAGATCTAATAGCTCTAAAATTTATGAGCAGATATTGATGAAATTTCAGCATATCGTTCCAAAGGCGATTCATAACTTATTTATATAAAAATAAGCAAAAAATAATTTTCCAATTTCTCGTTTTATGCTATCGAAAATTCAGATTACGATTCGAAACGGATGCGGTAATTAGGCCCCTGTACTTTGATTACAAGAATACATGCACAGACAGACAGACGGACAGACGGACAGACAGACGGACAGACGGACATAGCTAAATCAACTCAGAAAGTGATTCTAAGTCGATCGGTATAATAAACGATGGGTCTATTTCTTCTCCTTTTGGGTGTTACAAACAAATGCACAAAGTTATAATACCCTGTACCACAGTGTGGTGTAGGGTATAATAAGCAAGAAAATGCAGTAAAAAATTATCGAGAATAAAAAGTAACAATCAATTAAACGTTGTCAATAACACTATGCAACAAAAATATTTTTTTTTGTTTCCTAGACCTAAAAATTATGTTTTTGTATAGATTGTGGCATACTGTTATGCCACGAAGAAAGAAAATAATGCATATTTGGAAAAAAACTATGAATAAATGTAGAAATTATAGCCCTTTTGGTAGAGGTAAGAGAATTTCAAAAAATCTTTTTTTTTAATTTCTGTTTCAATAGCGATTTTATTTATTACTTTTATTTATATTATTTACATTTGAGTTTATTTAAATGTACATTGTACAAGTTTCATTAGAAGTAATTGTGAGTTCTTTGTTGACGTTTGTAGATTTCGGAATCGGTTTCTCTAATGAGGAACCAAATATAATCTCCCATCATTCTTTCATCCCAGTGCCCTTGGTAACGCCACTCGATGGACTTAATTTCTTGGTGAAACCTTTCGCCATGTTCGTCACCAAGATTCTCGGGGAAAATGCTTAAATGAGAATGCAAGAAATGAATTTTGAGGGACATATTTACACCTGTTGGAATACATAAAGCGAAAAATAATTTTTCAACAAATCATTAATCATTGTTTCATATTGCGGGCTTTTATTGGATCCAAAGAAATTTGAAACCACAAGATTAAACGACCTGCATGCTGCAATTTCCTCCGACGTCAAATATGATTCGAAATTTACATCTTTCATCAGTTTCCTTATTTTAGGCCCATCAAAAACGCCTTCTTCGATTTTTTGAAAAGAAAGACTTTTAAATAAACTTTTTAATTATGAGAGTGAATTGCCATCTTTCCTTAAGGCTTTTACAAAATTTTTGAAGAGCCCCAGCTTAATATGCAGTTGTGGCAAAATAATGTTTTTTTTTTTGGACGAGAGGTGTGTATTTTATGTTGTTCTCACCCAATGTAATGTATTTTCTTGTTGGCCATTTCTTTCTTCTGTAAAGATCTTCGCGAGCACGGCTATCCCACAGGCATAACATACCAACTACTTTAAAATCGCAACAAATGTTCCAGCCATGTTCATATTTTATGTATTTTATCAATTTAGCAATTGTTTCGTATGATTCCCTGGTGTTGACAGCATGAGCAATGGGAATCGACGGTTTCTGATTTCCGTTGTGTAAAAGTACTGCTTTCAAACTTTCTTTACTGCTGTCAACAAATAACCGCCATTCCTTTGAATTGTATGTTTGATTAAGTTCCTCGAACACAGTTGTATAAAATTGTTTGTAAGGTATATCACGGACTCCATAATATGATATGTTAACATCTGGGGCCAAAATATTGTACTGTTTCATCCCAGATGCAAGTAATTCTGCTTTATCTTTGGTCTGTTCCAAATCTCTTACTAGATCAATGAGTTGAAACTGAGTTAAAAGCAAAGACTTCTAACTCAAACTTGAATCGCTCAGAGTTGAGTACTCAGTTTAACTTGATAATGTTTCCGTTATTAGGCTGTTAGCTATACTTGGACACTTGGGAATTGGTATTGTTTCCGAATGTACAACTGGCAAAGTGACAGTTTTTACTTCAGCGTAATTCCAGCGAATGCTCCTTCCTAGCAGTCCGTATCGTGAATGAATAGTTGTCTCCAAATAATTGGCATACCAAATTGCACGTGATGTCTAAAATTAAAACGTTTTATTCCACAAAACAGTGTCATACAATAATTGTAAAGTACTTACCGCATGCTTCCACGACTCCATCGAGTAAGATTGACATGGCACGAGTTACACAAAATACTCGGTGTCCACGGTTCGTTCACATTGAAAAGTTCTTTGCCTTTTACTCATACATACTTCCAAATATAACTGTGTAATATTTTTCAGAAAATCGACTTATCTCTTTAAGGCGCTGAATTACACTAATTTATTAATAAGATATTTCATTCATAAGTTGCAGTACACTAATAGAAAAAGCTTCGTCATTCATCAAAAGTCAGCTAACGTACGGATAATCCTATTGATGAATTTGTTCGTCGCCCTGACGAATCTCTGGAAACTATAGTTTCGAGGGTTATCGTTCGCTCCAGTCAGGCTTACGGATGGACGGACATAAGTAAAATTACTTAATGTGTTCTAAAACGCATTTCCTCCGCATAAACTTAGGGTCTTAGGCCACTCCTTTGATGCGTTACCCTTTTGCTATATGTTATATATACACTTATTGATATTTGTATTATAAATCAAATAAATCTCCATATTTATCCCCTCACCTTAGAGAGGAGGGTATATATCATTTTTATACCCTACACCACACTGTGGTACAGGGTATTATAACTTTGTGCATTTGTTTGTAACACCCAAATGGAGAAGAAATAGACCCATCGTGTATTATACCGATCGACTTAGAATCACTTTCTGAGTTGATTTAGCTATGTCCGTCTGTCCGTCTGTCTGTCCGTCTGTCCGTCTGTCTGTCTGTGCATGTATTCTTGTAATCAAAGTACAGGTCGCAATTATGGTCCGATCTCGACGAAACCTTACACATATCTTTTTTTTGGCCCAAGGACGATCCCTATTGAATTTGGTTAAAATCGGTTCAGATTTAGATATAGCCCCCATATATATGTTAGCCCCGATTTGACATGTAAGCGCTGTAAAAACTTTATTTTATATCCGATCAGTATGAAATTCGGCAGGAAGAGGTTTCTTATTATATGAATGAATACTGTTAAATTTGGAAGAAATCGGTTCAGATTTAGATATAGCCCCCATACATATGTTACCCCCGATTTGACATGTAAGCGCTGTAAATACTGTATTTTATATCCGATCAGTGCGAAATTCGGCAGAACTGCCAAATTCGGAGAAAATCGGTTCGGATTTAGATATAGCCCCCATATATATGTTACCCCCGATCTCACATGTAAGCGCTGTAAAAACTGTATTTTATATCCGATCAGTATGAAATTCGTCAGAAAGAGGTTTCCTATTATATGAATGAACACTTTTAAATTTGGAAGAAATCGGTTCAGATTTAGATATAGCTCCCATATATATGTTACCCCCGATTTGGCATGTAAGCTCTGTAGAGACTGTATTTTATATCCGATTAGTACGAAATTCGACAGAAGGAGGTCTTTTCACATGAATGAGTATTCAGGGAAGATCGGTTCAGATTTATATTAAAGCTCCATATATATGGTCCTCCTGATTTGGTATCAAACCGCTATAGAAGTTGTATTTTACTTCCGATCATTAAAATTTTCCAGATAGATGGTTCTCAATTTAGGAACGAATATTGCTTAATTTAGCGATTATCGTTTCAGAATTACCAATTATTCCAAATTATTATGGCAATCACCCTTATCGCATTGTTAGGGAGGTGTAGGGTATTATATAGTCGGCCCCGCCCGACTTTCTGCCTTTCCTTACTGGTTTTATTTATGAGCACGATTCATCGTAGGGATGATATGTAATCACCCTGCAGGGTTTTTTTTATTCCACTACATAGTTCTTGTTCTAGTATACTTAAACAGAGATTCGTCATGGCGACGAACAAATTCATAGATAGGATTATCCGTACGTTAGCTGACTTTTGACGAATGACGAAGCTTTTTCTATCAGTGTACCAGTAGCTGACGTATACTTTGCTTCGTACGTAGAAACCCAATATTTTCAAGACTGCCGCGTACTACTTTGTATTGTGTACATATAATTTTACTACCTGTATATACGACTCGGATGTCCATGACCCTAAAGGGCGTAGCTGAATGGAAAACGCATAAATAAAAAACCACAAATAATGTTGAACGACCCTCTACCTGAGCGGATCTCATCCTATATAGCTCGCACATTGCATTTATGGAGGGTTACGAACGGCCATAAAACCTCGTCCTCTATAATTTTATAATATCTCACATCAATCCTCATATTATAAAATGCAAGTTCAATGTCTCTTATATGTAATATAAAGATAATTTAAAACAAAAAAATATAAAACAAATTTTTGAATTTCCCTAACATTTATAAAATGGCTCATAACTTTTACATCTATCCATAGATTTTTTTTCAAATAGACAGTGTATTCTTCGTTAGCATGTGTTTTTTAAAAATGTGATAAAACACTTTTTTCGACTTTTTTTCTATTTTTTATGTTTTTTTTTGTACCAGGAAAAAGTGTTTTTATAGAAAAGTCATTTTTTTCTCATATTTTTGACGACTGTTACTAAACCAAAGATTCTACGTGAAAGCATTTGTAGCCCTCATAATTCCCTTTCATTTAACGCATAACACGAATCAATCAGGCTTATACTTGAAAAATTAAAAAAAAAATTAAGAAAAAAATTTACTCTAAATTTTTTTTTCATTATTATTTCCTTTGTGTAATTTATATTGCACTTAATCGCCCATAGTGAAAACATGAAGGTCCTTTCCAATCATACTTCTTTAGAGCAATTATTGTTTGATATGGTCCACAAATATTACTGCGTGCATTTATTAGCAAACAATGCACGGAGAAACAGTCGGCCCAGACGGACTTTAGAGTTTCCATACCGGTTTTATATAAATCTTTTTGAAGTTTCGTCTTGCGGTCCACACTACAATCGGATTATTTTTATATTTATACCCTCACTTTAGTGTGACGAGGGTATATATCATTTGCTACGAAAAAAAGTGTAACACATCGAAGAGGTGACCTAAGACCCCAAGAATGTTCGGCGGAAATCCGTTTTGGGTCATTTTAAGTCGAATGAGAAATGTCCGTCTGTCTGTCTGTCTGCTGGCTGGTGCGCACGGTAACTCTCGAAAGTAGTAACCCATTGACTTCAAATTTGGTACGTGGTAATATTTGTTCTATCTCCGGCTATGTTCGAAGATGGGCCCTATTCGTCCACTCCTTTTAGTACCTTCCCCACAAAGGGTTAAAATGTTGTGAAATATTGAAACTTTAAAAACTGCTATACTACTAATTCGAATGTTAACAACTTATAACATTAATACCAGTGTATTAAAATACTTGAAATGTTGTACAGTGTAATGCTTTTATAGTGCCTACAGTCCAGTGAAAAATGGGCGTTGTTGCCACGCTCCTTTGGTACCTCCCACACAAAGGTACCATTTTGCAACAAAAATTTAAGAGCTTATAGCGTGAGTACCAATGCACGAAAATGCAACAACATTTTGCACAGCGTCACGCTTTTGAAGTGCCTATAGTCCTGTAAAAAATGGCCGTTATCACCACGGCCCTTTTTGTACCTCCCACACAAAATGACCAAATCATACCAAAATTTAATATCTTATATCGTTAATATACCAGTGCACATAAACGCTTGTAATTCGGCACAGTGCACTGCATATAAAGTATCTACTACTCAGCGAAAAATAGGTGTATTTGTTAAAAACCTTCTGGTATATCCCACACAAATTGACAGAATAATTCGTTTAATATTCCATCTTACATTACTCACAAAGTGAGGGTATACCTTAGTCGGTTTACCCGACTGAAACTTTCTTACATGTTTTATTTAAAATACGTTAATGAAGAGCAACATTGTGTCTTTCCCCAAATAATACGTGTGGTTTTCACAAAAAGAAAGACACTTGCTGGTAGAATGTGGGAATAGGATCGCTGTGATACAGTTATATATCAATCTATTTAATATATTGGTTTATTTCACATTCCGCCTATTGAACCCTAATGGATTATCTGTGTTCCTGCCAATATACGAGTACAATGCAATACATACAATGTGGCCCAACATGTATGACCACATAGGAGAATGCAATAACATTTACGAATGTTGGCAGATGTCAATTTTGTTTTGATAAATATGAAAGAAATAGATACAAAATAAACCCAGTCATGGAATGTGTATACGAGCAAACTATGATAACGCTTTTCTGACCTTCAATCTACTGGTCGTGCGACTACGGACATTTAGGTGGATGAGTTTCCGGGTCACCTAATGTAACATCTTGGAAATTTGTAGCTACACGTAGGAAAGCTTAATTTGACCGCTTCAATTCACACCACGGTGCAGGGTTTTATACAGGGTGGCCGATTAAAGCTGCTACCAAAAAAAAAATTTAATAACTTTTTTTCTATTTAATGAATCTGGTTAATTATACCCTACACCACTCTGTGGTACAGGGTATTATAAGTTTGTTTCACGGCAGATGTTTGTATAAAATAACACAGCTAGACCCACCTTAAAGTATACCGATCGACTCAGAATCACTAGCTGAGTCCGTCCGTCCGTCTGTCCATGTAAAGTTGTTCGTCGACTACAGGTCGCAATTTCACTCCGATCGTTCTGAAATTTTGCAGTTTAGAGTATTTAGCAGCTGTTAAGATCGCTATTGAATTTGGTTGAAATCGGATCAGATTTAGATATAGCTCCCATATATATCTTTCGTCCGATTTGGCCCTTTAGTCCTATAGGAGCTGTATTTTACATCCAATCGTTTTGAAATTTAGAATGGTAAAGTTTCTTGATCCATGAACTAACATTGTCGAATTTGAAGAAAATCGGTTAAGATTTAGCTATAGCTCCCATATATATGTTTCATCCGATTTGGCCCTTTATTCCTATAAAAGTTGTATTTTACATCCAATCGTTTGGAAATTAAGAACGGTAGAGTTTTTTGATCCATGAACCAACATTGCCGAATTTGAAGAAAATCGGTTAAGATTTAGCTATAGTCCCATATATATGTTTCGTCCGATTTTGTACTTAAGTCCTGAAGAAGCTGTATTTTACATCAAATCATTTTGAAATTTAGAATGGTAGAGTTTCTTGATCTATGAACCAACACTACCGAATTTGAAGAAAATCGGATAAGATTTAGTTATAGCTCCCATATATATGTTTCATCCGATTTGGCTCTTTAGATCCAATCGTTTTTATACCCTACACCACACTGTGGTACAGGGTATTATTTAATTATAAAATGTCCCAAAAGTAAATTTATGTAAACTATTTATATATGAATTACAAAATTTATATATCAGAGTTATTCAATATTACGAGAGTGGTGTAGGGTATTATATAGTCGGCCCCGACCGACTTTAACCTTTCCTTACTGGTTTTTTTTTTATTTTGTAGATTGATTTTTAGATTTAACAAAAATGGATAACTGGGACACTGAAACAATAATTTGGATTGTCCGCCGCTATTACGCACTGAAGTCCGTAGTTTCGGTTCAAAGAGAGTATAGGGGCACGTTGGCGGCAATCCTCCGAGCAGATGGACCATAAAAAGACTTGTTAACAATTTTTCCGAGCATGGGCCAGTCAACAGAAGACCTTACCATCGAAACCCTTCAGTTCGGACAGAGGAAACAATCGCTGCTGTAGCTGATGCCATACAAAACAATCCAAGAGTTTCGACAAGAACCTTATCTGCTCAAATGGGTATAAGCAGACAGTCATTGCAGTCAATTATGCACAAAGATTTGGAGTTATTACCATATAAAATTCAAATGGCCAACAAAGTGAACTCAGCAGACTTCCCGATTCGCTTGGAATTTTGCCAGAAGATGCTTCAAATGGTGGAAGAGGACGGAAACATGTTGAACTGTCTTTTCACATTCCGTTGGCCCCCCAGGTCGCCTGACCTTACTGCACCTGATTTTGTCTTGAGGGGTTATTGCAAACAGGAAGTCTACAAAGCAAAACCAACAAACAATTGCGGCTATTCCCGTCTCAACTCTCCAAGCAGTAATGAACAACTTTTTGGTAAGATGCCGCACATGCATCAACGAGCAGGGGGGACATTTAAATTCCATTAAATTCCATTAAATCCATTAAACTAATTAATCTATATTTAATTAAATTTAATGAGCTTTAACATGAATAAAAGAAAACTGAATTTCATACACTGAAAAAAAAGTTATTTGAGTTTCTTAATGTAGCAATATTCATCAGCCACCCTGTATCTTTATGCATTTGTTGGTATTGTATAGTGTATAAACTAATCAATTTCTCAGTGGATTTACCCATGTCCGTCCGTCAGTCAGTTACAAATCGCAAATAAGTACTCGTATGAATGGATCTATACGAACTTTCCCCAAGAAATCTTCTGTGGGACAAGATCGAACCATATTGGTAATCTTCATAATGATCCAAATTTTGATAGAGACCTCATACATATAACGAAGGTACAACCGATCCGGCTGAAATATATCAAGTTAACGCTTCGAACCTCAACTCAGTTTACATTTAAGTATCATTCGCTATGAAAATACACGCAGAGAAAAATGTATTATAGCGATTATCATATTTGCAGAGAATGTAACGTAATAGTTACATTGTGTTCTAAATGACACTTTAGAGTAAACCTGGATACAAAACTCCTGTTGGGGAAACAACATGTTTATAACAAGAGAAAGTCTGCAGAATCTGCCCTGTACCAATTTGTGGGCACGACCCAGCAAAAAAATATGGAACTACTCCCTAAGGAATCACTTTGTTAATTACTTCCAAAGAAGTTACTGCAAATTTTTTAATGTTTTTAAAGCACCTGGGACTTTTTGATTTTCCGATTACTAAAAGTTTTCGTTTCTCTGTACCCGTCATATTAGCTACTACGAGCATTGTTAGCCGTTCCTTTGATAGTTTACCACCTGCATAGGTCTCACCTTTGAATCGCAGTGTATTATTGAGAGTGAGTTTATAAAATAAACCAGTTTCATCGCCGTTAAATATGTCCTTATCTTTATAATTTGTTCTTATATCTGGCCACTTATTTTGGAACCAATCATTGACCACATCAACATTGACTTCAGCCGCCTCTCCAACAATTTTTGCACTAGTGATGTTGTGGCGTCTTTTAAATCGAACAATCCAACTTTCGCTGCACTTAAAATCTCAGTAGTTAAGCTTTTTTCCAAATTCTTGTGCTTTAGCTTGTAAAACGGCATTGGTTATAGTCATATTATTGGCTCTTTTCTGAGTAAACCATTTTAGTAGGCAATGGTCCAGTTCCATGAAAGAAGGGGTTTTAACCTTCTTTACATTTGAGGAGTTTTGCTCAAAATTATTTAGCACCAAGTCCTTATTTTTCCAAATTGTAGCAATTGTTGACTTGCTGAGGCCCATTTCTTGACATATTTGTTTTTGTTTTACACCTTGTTGTAATCGTTTAATTATTGCATACTTCTCTTTTAAAGAAAAACACTTTCTTTGCTTTCCAACTACTTCTACGTCCATCTTCTAGCTTTGTAATTTTAAACTGCTGTCTGCACATCGCCTTCACACAAACAAACATTAAACTTAGAGAAATCCCCTGATTCGAGAACATAGGAAAACTGAAACACTGCGTAATACAGTGTTGCCAAGGCAAAAATTCCATGTTTTATTCATAGCGCCACTTATGGGTTCGTTTTAACCGAAAAATAAACAAATTTTGAATGCAAATAAAGTTTGTTATAACCGAAAGTTCGCTTTAAACGGGTTCGTAATAAGCGACAAAAATTTCATGGTTTATTAGAAATAAAGCACGTGCTTTTGAAATTGGTTCGTTTTAGGCGAAAGTTCGTTTTAAGCGTGTTCGTTATAAGCGAAAATTACTTATAATTTATAAAATAATATGTATTAAAAATTTGTCAATAAAACTGGATTTTTTTAAAGAATTAAATATGTTAGAAAAATTAAAAAAAATAATATCAAATTTTTCATAAATTAGCTAAAATGTTCTCATACGCTGAAGTGTTCATATACGAGTATATCTCAGGGAAGTGCTAATTCGAACTAATTCTGCTGCTGCAGCGCTAGGAGAAACAGGTTCAACTCACGGCAAGATCAAAAATTCCACTTTGACAAATTAGATAAAAAAATTTTCATAAATATTAAATAAAACTAGATCTAAAACAATTATCTTAAAATGCCCAGTATTCTTTCATAGAGCAAGAATTGGAAGGAACAAATAGATGGGGGCTATACATAATCTAAACAGATTTTCATCAACACCTCATTTCTGCCAAATAATATAAAGATCGGGAGTAAAATACAGTTTCAAAAGCGGTAAATACGGCATTGACAGGAACGTAGTATATATGTGGCTATATCTAAATCTGATCCGATTAACCCTAATAAGAAGTATTAGTTCCTATATTAAGAAACCTCTCTCTGCCGAAATTCGTACTGACCGGTTATAAAATACGGTTTCTACAGCGCTTATATGTCAAATCGGGTGAAACATTATATATTGGGGCTATATCTAAATCTGAATGGATCTTCCCCGAATTTGGTAGTGTTCATTCATGTAATAAGATACTCTCTGTGCCAAATTTTGTACATTATATATTGGGGCTATATCTAAATCTGAATGGATCTTCCCCGAATTTCGTAGTGTTCATTCATGTAATAAGATACTCTCTGTGCCAATTTGTGTACTAATCTGATATAAAATACAGTTTCTACAGCGCTTAAATGTCAAATCGGGGCCTATATCTAAATCTGAACCGATTTTGACCAATTTCAATAGGGATCGTCCTTGGGCCAAAAAGCACTGTGTTCAATTTCATCACAATCAGTCCATAAATACGACCTACACTTTGATTACAAGAATACATGGGTAGAAGGACGTGGCTAAATCGACTCAAAGAGTGAGTCTATATCGATCGGTATAATAAACTATGGTTCTGCTTCTTCTCTTTTTGGACGTTACAAACAAATGCACAATGTCATAATACCCTGTACCACAGTGTGGTGTAGTGTATATAAAATTAAAGAGGATCCAAAAAATACCATTTGCATTACGTTATGAGTACTGCTGCGAAGTACTTCTGGATCGCAATAATTACATCTTCACCACTTTATTGGAAGCTATTTTATGATGGGTATCGAATCGTATCTACACTTCAAGGAATTCACTAAGTGGCCTATCTTGACATAGAAGGGACTTTTAACAACTTTCACTCAGATGCGGCAAATTGCGGCTCTGTCACATCTAAGGGTGAACTCTAGCTTGATTCGACCAGTTCAGCGTTTGCTCAACAGGTTTGTAAACAGAAGAACCGCACAAGAAGGAGTACTGTCACCACTAATTTGGAACATCCTATTAGATTATTTGAATAGAATCCTATTCGATCTGGAAGGTCGTGGCATATACGGACGATGTGACAATCAGAGTGTCTGGAAAATTCCCCAGCTCCCTCAGGTGGCTCGGAACAAATTGGATAGATGGGCCAGAAGCAGCGGTTTCAGCGTTAACACAAAAAGACATAATTGGTTTTCTGTACTAGTTAGAATAAGGTCCCACATGTGGAACCCCTCTCGGATAAAAGGAACGGGGCCAGCCTATTTTAATACTGGAAATTGTCATTCAGACTTAATGTACTGGAATGTGTATGAAAGGCCAACGTCGCCTTATATTCCTCATGAAAGCTGTAGGGTCTCGTTAAGGCCTCTTTCATAAAATCGTCCATTGGATATATCGATACCTCCATTCTAAAACATGCTAAGTCGACTTAGCGTGTTTTTAGGAAAATTGAATTTTTAACTTCTAAATATTCCAGATTATATTCAGTCAAAATTTGGTATTTATCCGTCAACCCAATCAAAGGTTATTCACAAAACAGTACAGATCATTTGATTTCCATTACAAAGAAATTCCACACAAATTTAAAAAATTCATCAAACTTTGATCGCCTCTCCTGAAAAACTACCTTTTTTGCACTTAGCATAGTTTAGAATGGAGTTATCGATATGTACATACATATGTGGCAGTAGTACGCCCAATATTGCTGTACGGCATTGTGGTGCGGTGGACCACAATGCCACTTTTTCAGCTTAAGTTTCAGGGACTCGTATTATTACTAATATGAGGCAAAATTATAGCCAAGGTAAATCTGAACAATTTTTTGAACATATCAATACAATCTGAACGTGTCTAGGCACCCTAAATAGCTCAAAAAGACCACATTGTTCCGTTCTTTACTGGTATCGTTATTGCTTCGAACACCACGTCGTATGAATAACATTGCTGCACGAACAGGCCAAGGACGTTTTTTGACTGAAATTTGACCGTTTTTTTTGGTTTTGTGTTAAGTTTTGAGCTTTGGTGTGTTCTGACACATGTAGTAAAATTGTATGGCCAAAAATAGGGTCATCATTATGTTGCGGAACTAGAAGGTTAATATGTTCCACAAAAATATTGGCCTTAATATTTTCTATAAATTTGCTGAACATACCCTACACCAAAAAAATATTTTTATTACAAAATACTGAAATTCTAACATTTTTGAAGTACAATGTGGTCTTTATGAGGTATTTTGGCTACCTAGTCATACCTAGCTTTTGTTACAAAATACTGAAATTCTAACATTTTTGAAGTACAATGTGATCTTTATGAGGTATTTTGGCTACCTAGTCACGTTCAGATTGTATTGATATGTTAACAAAAGTTGTTTACATTTACCTTGGCTACAATTTTGCCAAATACTGTTTGTGAAAAATTACGAGTCCCTGAATGTTATGCTGAAAATAGTGAAAAAATTAACTTTTTCAAAATAAAGTGCGGGAAAAATATTTTTCGCATAAAATGTTAAGAGACTTTGCTCAGCATATTTTTTTGCTACATTATTGCTAAATATAGTTAGCGGTATCACCAAGTCTGAATTATTTGTTGGTCAAAAGCTAATGACACCTTTTTCGAAGGGCCCACTGATTTTCAGAAACTTTGGAGGCCCATAAAATATTGGTCACCAATTTCGTCAAACCGAGTATAGGGTTATACTACCCTTTGGTAGTAGAATCGTATCTGCTTATATACTTATACTATCAAGTCAGTGTCTCTAGAGGTCCTACTCCATCTACAGCCAATTAATGCCATACGTATGATAACACAGTGTAGTGCTATGGTAACCGACCGAGTGGACTATATACCAACAGTATACACCTTCGAGAGGAACTTCACCTCTAAGATACCTGCCAAAGAAGAATGGGTTGGCAGAATTCCAGGTAATATAACTCTCTCCACTTCTATACGGGTGGTTCGAAGCTTGATGATAAGGTTGGCTTCGGAAAACAGCACAAAGAACTTGGTCTTGATGTAGCTCACAGAATACCAGATAGCTGTATTGTCTATCAAGCCGAAATAATGGTAATATGCGAAGTCGCCACATAGTGTTGTCATTTACTGGCGTTGTCATTTACTCGGACAATCAGGCTGCCACTAGTTCTCTTGAGGGCACATCCCTAAATTCAGAAACAGCGCTTGACCGCGCAGATCCCTTAACGAGATGCCTGACTGGGAATAGGGATATCCTGGGGAACTGCAAATAAGATGAACTTGCTAGAAGAGAGACGACATTACAAATTCTCGATGTATTTATACCCTACACCACACTGTGGTACAGGGTATTATAAGTTTGTTTCACGGCAGATGTTTGTAACACCTGAAAATAACACAGCTAGACCCATCTAGTATACCGATCGACTCAGAATCACTAGCTGAGTCGATTTAACGATGTCTGTCCGTCCGTCCGTCTGTCCATGTAAAGTTGTTCGTCGACTACAGGTCGCAATTTCACTCCGATCGTTCTGAAATTTTGCAGTTTAGAGTATTTCGCGGCTGTTAAGATCGCTATTGAATTTGGTTGAAATCGGTTCAGATTTAGATATAGCTCCCATATGTATCTTTCGTCCGATTTGGCCCTTTAGTCCTGTAGAAGCTGTATTTTACATCAAATCGTTTTGAAATTTAGAATGGTAGAGTTTCTTGATCCATGAACCAACATTGCCGAATTTGAAGAAAATCGGTTAAGATTTAGTTATAGCTCCCATATATATGTTTCGTCCGATTTGGCCCTTTAGTCCTATAGAAGCTGTATTTTACATCCGATCGTTTTGAAATTTAGAATGGTAGAGTTTCTTGATCCATGAACCAACATTGCCGAATTTGAAGAAAATCTGTTAAGATTTAGCTATAGCTCCCATATATATGTTTCGTCCGATTTTGCTCTTTAGTCCTGTAGAAGCTGTATTTTACATCCAATCATTTTGAAATTTAGAATGGTAGAGTTTCTTGATCCATGAACCAACACTACCGAATTTGAAGAAAATCGGTTAAGATTTAGCTATAGCTCCCATATATATGTTTCGTCCGATTTGGCCCTTTAGTTCTATAGAAGCTGTATTTTACATCCAATCATTTTGAAATTTAGATGGTAGAGTTTATTGATCCATGAACCAACACTACTGAATTTGAAGAAAATCGGTTATGATTTAGCTATAGCTCCCATATACATGTTTCGTCCGATTTGGCCCTTTAGTCCTGTAGAAGCTGTATTTTACATCCAATCATTTTGAAATTTAGAGTTTCTTGATCCATGAACCAACACTGCCGAATTTGAAGAAAATCGGTTAAGATTTAGCTATAGCTCCCATATATACGTTTCGTCCGATTTTGCCCTTTAGTCCTATAAAAGCTGTATTTTACATCCAATCGTTTTGAAATTTAGAATGGTAGAGTTTCTTGATCCATGAACCAACACTACCGAATTTGAAGAAAATCGGTTAAGATTTAGCTATAGCTCCCATATATATGTTTCGTCCGATTTTGCTCTTTAGTCCTGTAGAAGCTGTATTTTACATCCAATCATTTTGAAATTTAGAATGGTAGAGTTTCTTGATCCATGAACCAACACTACCGAATTTGAAGAAAATCGGTTAAGATTTAGCTATAGCTCCCATATATATGTTTCGTCCGATTTGGCCCTTTAGTTCTATAGAAGCTGTATTTTACATCCAATCATTTTGAAATTTAGAATGGTAGAGTTTCTTGATCCATGAACCAACACTACTGAATTTGAAGAAAATCGGTTATGATTTAGCTATAGCTCCCATATACATGTTTCGTCCGATTTGGCCCTTTAGTCCTGTAGAAGCTGTATTTTACATCCAATCATTTTGAAATTTAGAGTGGTAGAGTTTCTTGATCCATGAACCAACACTGCCGAATTTGAAGAAAATCGGTTAAGATTTAGCTATAGCTCCCATATATACGTTTCGTCCGATTTTGCCCTTTAGTCCTATAAAAGCTGTATTTTACATCCAATCGTTTTGAAATTTAGAATGGTAGAGTTTCTTGATCCATGAACCAACACTACCGAATTTGAAGAAAATCGGTTAAGATTTAGCTATAGCTCCCATATATATGTTTCGTCCGATTTTGCTCTTTAGTCCTGTAGAAGCTGTATTTTACATCCAATCATTTTGAAATTTAGAATGGTAGAGTTTCTTGATCCATGAACCAACACTACCGAATTTGAAGAAAATCGGTTAGGATTTAGCTATAGCTCCCATATATATGTTTCGTTCGATTTGGCCCTTTGGTTCTATAGAAGCTGTATTTTACATCCAATCGTTTTGAAATTTAGAATGGTAGAGTTTATTGATCCATGAACCAACACTACCGAATTTGAAGAAAATCGGTTATGATTTAGCTATAGCTCCCATATACATGTTTCGTCCGATTTGGTCCTTTAGTCCTGCAGAAGCTGTATTTTACATCCAATCATTTTGAAATTTAGAGTGGTAGAGTTTCTTGACCCATGAACCAACACTGCCGAATTTGAAGAAAATCGAATAAGATTTAGCTATAGCTCCCATATATATGTTTCGTCCGATTTTGCCCTTTAGTCCTATAAAAGCTGTATTTTACATCCAATCGTTTTGAAATTTAGAATGGTAGAGTTTCTTGATCCATGAACCAACACTACCGAATTTGAAGAAAATCGGTTAAGATTTCGCTATAGCTCCCATATATATGTTTCGTCCGATTTGGCCCTTTAGTTCTATAGAAGCTATATTTTACATCCAATCGTTTTGAAATTTAGAATGGTAGAGTTTCTTGATTCATGAACCAACATTGCCGAATTTGAAGAAAATCGGTAAAGATTTAGCTATAGCTCCCATATATATGTTTCATCCGATTTGGCTCTTTAGATCCAATCGTTTTTACACCCTACACCACACTGTTTTTTAAGCATAAAATGTCCCAAAAGTAAATTTATGTAAACAATTTATACATGAATTACAAAATTTATATATCAGAGTTATTCAATATTACGAGAGTTGTGTAGGGTGTTATATAGTCGGCACCGCCCGACTTTAGAATGTTTTCATATATGTATTTGTTAGCCACTATCAACATGCAAGCTTTGCCTTAAGCAAGAGGCAATCAGGCAGTACAACGAAAGAAGGACATAAATCGGCTCCTGTAGGGAGCTAGACAAATCTAACCAAGATATGGCCTGATAAGATAAAAATATCTCCTGACGGTTAAGTTCTGCCGGGACACTGCCTGATCAGCGAATACGCCATAAAGTTTCGCATTAACTCCAATGACATCTGCAGAAGCTGTGGAGAGCATTGAGCATTTGTAATGCTACAGTCCCGCTTTGAGTAATCGACGAACTGGGATCGGCCCTTCTTGTAAGTTTAAAGGATCTTTCCGGTACTAATATTCATACTATCGATACATTTTTATATCTAACAGGTTGGTTTCGATAAGGGGCATTTGAATCCGTGGTAAAGCTAGGGACCTAAATTGGTATATGTGATCTGGTAAAAAACTGCTGCCACCCTAACCTAAACCTATGTATATGGACACTTTACATATATAACAGGAAGGAGACTACATGGACAAACCTATTTCGACAATGCTGAATATGTTAGCTCTTGTTTTGTGGATATTCGGCCACGAAGTTTTCTGGGATATCAGAAAGGTTAGTTTTTTCTCACAAAGCAGTCGACCCCATTAACATAATATATGCTCGTTTTAACCATGGCCGTAGTATGATCCCGCCACAACCATATCATCAGAATCCACCGACATATCGTTCCCGTGTCCATAATATGATAGTGGGGTGAACATGATTCATTATGTCGTAGCCATTATGGGTTATAACTAGGGTAATCAAAAACCGCACCGGTTAACCGGTTAATCGGTTTCTCTTTAAAAACCGCCTATCGGTTTCCGGTTTTTCTGCTTTTTCGAATAACTCGAACCGTCGGTTTTTTCAACTCGGTTTATTCGACTTTTCGGTTTTTTGAAACCATTATAAAATGATAAAGAAAATATTATTTTTGAAACAGGAACCTACCTAAAATTGTGAAAACATCAATATAAAAACCGTTGACATCATTTGTGCATATCCATCGATTTCAAAATGCAGTTTTATATGTATTTATACTGTTTACATTGCTAACTTCTCTATTGAATTCTTCTGCATATTTTATCAAGGGTCTTATTGCGGTATAAAAATTAATTAACAATCCTCTCTGATTGAAATGTAGGTATAAATAAAAATACATAATTTCAGTTTCACATTTCGACAAGTTTTCATCTCTATAGTATGCTCAAGGCAGAATCCGCTACTTCTGATAATATATGTATATAATTGGTTTGCCATTTATAAAAGCTAAGATTTTGCCAATCTTCACTATTAGTCAAGTTTTATAAAAATCATAATCAATTTTTTTGAAAGAAATCTCTTTAAAAATTTAACATAAATATTACAAATATTGCAGAGATTATAATATTATATCATAAATTAAATTGGAACAATTACCTATTATAAATAAAAATATGAAGTGTTTAAAATAACATTTTCAAATAAATCTTAATTTAATTGGAATATGGTTACATATTGAATTTGCACTACGCTTATTTTACGTCATCTAATAAAATGTTGAGCATTATTTATGCATTTTTATTAAAAAAGAAATACCGGTTAAGCCGAAAACCGGTTTTAGAGTTAACTTAATTTTCGAAGAAACCGAAAACCGTATTTTCAAAATAACCGGTTTTTTGATCACCCTAGTTATAACCTTAATATGGTCCCAATGTGGCAAAATGTTTATATGGTAATGGCATTTTATTCAGGCAATAATTGTTTTGACAATATATGTAATTATATTATATTTTAGTGAGAGAAATATGTTACTCGTTTTACAAAAAATTAGGATAAACTAAGACAGAATTTCTTAGTGTAGCTAAAAAAAAACTTCTGGTCAGCGTTTTTGGGGCATCTTGTACTCCCTTATAGCTTCTTTCAACTGTGTTATGAATTAAGTGTATGTCTTGCAGACAATTATTCTTCTGGGACTGATGGACTTGTGTTCAATAAATCTTAAAAAACATTCTTCATATATTATTCTTTATATTTATAAATCATTATTAGATTTTCATTATAACTAAAAGGAATTATCGAGGAATCGTTTGTTTTCCGAGATGTTTTTTGTACCGTATTATTACTACATCCCACAAATTTAACTGAGGTTTTCCCTCATATCCAATGTGTGTATTTGTGAATGAATGAACGAACGAATGAAATACGTTTTGAAATGTTTTCTATACTCCGACAGAGAGGCTAATAAATCAACTCAGTCCCGACTATCTATGAAGGCCATCCCATGACCAAAACAACAACATAAAAACAACAACTACTTATGATCGACCGCAGTACATCCATAAACATTTGCTATTTGCTAAGGACATACACTTAACTCAATATATTTATGGGGCCAATCTATCATGGCAGAATAAGGTTTCGCAAAAATGTTTCTGTTTATCTAACGAAAGTGAAACGAAATAAAAACACAGCCAAACGTTCACTCATACAGATGGACGGACTCATAGGATAAATATTATATTTCCTTTAGGACATATTTAGGCTAAAAATTGTCTACGTCAAGTGGAGTTCTCGTCCGTGCCATTTGTGATATCTGCTATGATAAAATCTTTAGACTTGTTTTTGGAAAATATTCAGGGGAAAAGTCGAATTAAAATATAAATAAATGGAAAGTGTTTCTTTATGTATTCAGGACATATGTATTTATGTGTATGGAACGTGTCTTCAAGTCAAGGACATCTATACATACTAATGTTTATGTGTTTTTTTTTTTTTGTTTATGATGGTTGTTGCTGTGAAACTCCTAAAAAGTTTTCCGTCGCAAGAAAAAATGGGCATTAGTTGTTCCATAAGACGTGATGATAAAGTTCTGCAGACCACATCTGTGCTTAAGTTAGAATATAATTGCGGTTTTTACGAAAATGTCAAAGTTTTAGTTAAAGTTTAAGAAAACTCTATAACCCATAACTATAATAAAGTATGGTTAGAGGACTGATAAAACTGTTGAAGAATAGAGCATTCTTAAAATGTATTAGTAATTTTAAGCTAAGAAAATTGAAAAACTTTTCAATGTAAAAGAGGGAAATCAATACACTATTGCACCGCATTAATACACATATAGTAAAAAGTAATTATGTATCTACAAATGAAATTTTAGACAACTAAATTTCAACCGTTTTTCGTTAATAGACACTTATTGCTGTACAAGAGATTGTTAATTTTGCGTTTTTCGGAAATTTCGTCGAATTTGAATTTTCATAGAAAATTTCGTCGAATTTGAATTTTCATAGAAAATTTCGTCGAATTTGAATTTTCATAGGAAATTTCGTCGAATTTGAATTTTCATAGAAAATTTCGTCGAAATTGTATTTTCATAGAAAATTTCGTCGAAACTGAATTTTCATAGAAAATTTCGTCGAAACTGAATTTTCATAGAAAATATTGTCGAAATTGAATTTTCTTTTCATAGAAAATTTCGTCGAAATTGAATTTTCCTTTCATAGAAAGTTTCGTCGAAATTAAATTTTCTTTTCATAGAAAATTTCGTCGAAATTGAATTTTCTTTTCATAGAAAATTTCGTCGAAATTGAATTTTCTTTTCTTAGAAAATTTTGTCGAAATTGAATTTTCTTTTCATAGAAAATTTCGTTGAAATTTAATTTTCTCTTCATAGAAAATTTCGTCGAAATTGAATTTTCTTTTCATAGCAAATTTCGTCGAAATTGAATTTTCTTTTCATAGAAAATTTCGTCGAAATTTTATTTTCATAGAAAATTTCGTCGAAATTGTATTTTCATAGAAAATTTCGTCGAAATTGTATTTTCATAGAAAATTTCGTCGAAATTGTATTTTCATAGAAAATTTCGTCGAAATTGTATTTTCATAGAAAATTTCGTCGAAATTGTATTTTCATAGAAAATTTCGTCGAAATTGTATTTTCATAGAAAATTTCGTCGAAATTGTATTTTCATAGAAAATTTCGTCGAAATTGTATTTTCATAGAAAATTTCGTCGAAATTGTATTTTCATAGAAAATTTCGTCGAAATTGTATTTTCATAGAAAATTTCGTAGAAATTGTATTTTCATAGAAAATTTCGTAGAAATTGTATTTTCATAGAAAATTTCGTCGAAATTGAATTTTCTTTTCATAAAAAATTTCGTCGAAATTGTATTTTCATAGAAATTTTCGTCGAAATTGTATTTTCATAGAAAATTTCGTCGAAATTGTATTTTCATAGAAAATTTCGTCGAAATTGTATTTTCATAGAAAATTTCGTCGAAATTGTATTTTCATAGAAAATTTCGTCGAAATTGTATTTTCATAGAAAATTTCGTCGAAATTGTATTTTCATAGAAAATTTCGTCGAAATTGTATTTTCATAGAAAATTTCGTCGAAATTGTATTTTCATAGAAAATTTCGTCGAAATTGTATTTTCATAGAAAATTTCGTCGATATTGTATTTTCATAGAAAATTTCGTCGAAATTGTATTTGCATAGAAAATTTCGTCGTGATTGTATTTTCATAGAAAATTTCGTCGAAATTGAATTTTCATAGAAAATTTCGTCGAAATTGAATTTCTTCGAAGTTAACTAGAATTTTTACAGAAAATTTAATTTTTATAAGAAATGTCGAAATTTAATTTTGATAGATTACTTAATTTCAGAGCCGATGTGGCTCTTTAACCGGTCGGCTGGGTCTAGCAACAATATTTCATATGATCAGCTACTGACCGTTAATGAGCTTAAACCGTTTATGAGCTTTAACGACATTCCAGCCTTGCAAATGATCCTTAATCCGAGGCCATTGACCAATAATCTGGGTTATAGATCGGATTAAGTGCAACTGTCGGAAGGGTCATTGACTAAATGTCGTTGGAGGATTAATGGTCCTTGGGTTGATTAAGAACTATTCGCCGGTTAAAAGTTCTTTGACCGGACTGAAGGACATTAGATGTATTAAGGACATGAAATTAATAGTTTTAATACTACCAACGACCTCCAAATCGGTAAATGAAACTTAATCCGGGGTCATTTAATCCGGGTCAGTGACCGGATTAGGTGCCATTGGTCGGATTGACTGGATTAAATGACGCTGGCTGATTAAAAGTCCTTATGTGGATTAGGGACCATAGGTTGGATTAAAGGTCGTTCACCGGATAGAAGGTCATTTGTTGGATTTGGTGGTGTAAATGCCGATTACGCGATCAGAGGCCATGGGTCTTGTAGTTAAAAATAATAAAAACAAACAATAAAATTTTCAGAAAAAAAAACAAAACTTTTTGTAAAAATATTATTTCGACAAAATTTGTAACTTCAAGGAAATTTTCTAGAAAAATTCTTAATTTCACTAAATGTCAGGATTAACAAAATTTTCTATAACCAGTAAGGAAAGGCAGAAAGTCGGGCGGGGCCGACTATACATATAATACCCTACACCTCCCTAACAATGCGATAAGGGTCATTGCGATAATAATTTGGAATAATTGGTAATTGAGTAAGAACATATATATGTGGATGTATCTAATTCTGAACCGATAATCGCTAAATTAAGCAATATTCGTTCCTACATTGAGAAACATCTTTCTGGAGAATTTTGTAATGATCGGAAGTAAATTACAACTTCTATATCGCTTTGTAACCAAATCAGGAGGAAAATATATGTATATGGATGTTATATATAAATCTGAATCGAGTTTCCCTGAATACTCATTCATGTAAAATAGAATCCTCTTTCTGTCGAATTTCGTATTGATCGGATATAAAATACAAATATATATGGGGGCTATATCTAAATCTGAACCGATTTTCTCCGAATTTGGCAGTATTCTTTCATGTAATAAGAAACCTCTTTCTGCCGAATTTCGCTGTGATCGGATACAAAATACAAATTCTACAGCGCTGGAATTTCAAATCGGGGGTAACATATATATGGGGGCTATATCTAAATCTGAACCGATTTTCTCCGAATTTGGCGGCATTCCTTCTGTGATCGGATATAAAGTACAGTTTCTACAGCGCTTGAATTTCAAATCGGGGGTAACATATACTCGTATATGGGGGCTATATCTAAATCTGAACCGATTTTCTCCGAATTTGGCGGTATTCCTTCATGTAATAAGAAACTTCTTTCTCCCAATTTCGTTCTGATCGGATATAAAATACAGTTTCTACATCACTTACATGTCAAATCAGGGGTAACATATATATATGGGGGCTATATCTAAATCTGAACTGATTTCCCCCCAAATTTTGTATTATCTCTAAGTGTATCACGAGACTACTCTCTGTCAATTTTTATACAAATCGGTTCAAAAATGTTGCTTATACAGTGCATATATGCCAAATCGGAGGCACATATATATGGGAGCTATATGTAAATCTGAACCGATTTAACCAATAGGGATCGTCCTTGGGCAAAGTTTCGTTGAGATCGGACCATAATTACGACCTGTACTTTGATTACAAGAATACATCTACAGACAGACGGATAGACAGACGGACATAGCTAAATCGACTCAGAAAGTGATTAAAGTCGATCGGTATAACAAACAATGGGTCTATCTCTTTTCCTTTTGGGTGTTACAAGCAAATGCACAAAGTCATAATACCCAGTACCACAGTGTGGTGTAGGATATAAAAAGCAATTTTGATTAAACTTCCTATGAAAAAGCAATTTCGACGAAAATTCCAGTAAACGGATGAAAGTTTTTAGAAAAGCACAATTTGGACGAAATTTTCTATAATCGACAAAATTTTCTATAAAAATTTAATTTCTAAAAATTTCGAAATATCTAGAAAAATTAACCTTCGATGAAATTTTTAAAAAAGCACAATTTCTATGAAATATTTTATAAACGTGTAATATCGACAACATTTTCTATAAAAATGCAATATCTACAAATTTCGAAATATCTAGAAAATTCTACTTCGAAGAAATGTCTATAATAATATCAACAATATTTTCGATAAAATATTGCGAATATGTACTACAAAATATTGTTAAAAGGTGTAATTTTGACCGAAAAATTTTAGAAACTATTTAATTTTCAACATAAATGGAATTTCGTTTTTCTTATATAAAAATGCTATTTCAGAAAAACTATCTAGATAAATGCAATTTTTATTTAGACAATTTTTTATTGGGTAATTTTGACAGAAAAATGTTATTAAGGATTTAAATTTTACGAAATTTTTTTCATAAATGCAATTTTGACAATATCTTTCAAAAAATGCAATTTTGGCAAAACTAGAAAAATGCAAATTTAATGAAAAGTTTATTTATTTACTTACGCATATTTAGTTTTTTCTAATTTTACAGTCCTAAACCAATAAAAAATAATCTAAGAGTGATTTCAGCATAGAGAAAATATTTAATTTCCCCCAAAATTAATTGTTTGCATTGAAATAGGTTTCCTGCAATATATTACAGAAGTCATTTTTCAGCGTGTAGACAGTGGAATGAATATAAGCAGTTGCATATTTTGATTGCATAGGTTATATAGTAAAGCCAGTAACACATAACAGTTTTTTCAGCAACAAAAAACGTATAATAAATATAAAACGTGATTACGCAAAAATTGTTATGTACAGGGTGGCTGATATGTAATGCAACAAAGTAAAGCGCTATATTTTTTAATTTTTTTTTCAATTTTATTGTTCAAAAGCAAAAAATGTCGGAAATAACATAAAATTTTAGAAACAGTTTAGATTTGTTCGAATTGGCCACCTTTGGCACGAATTATGGCCTTCAAACGGCCGACAAAGCCATCACACGCTGCACGAAAGTGGCTCTGCGGTATTTTGGCCCATTCCCGGCGAAGCGCCGTCTTGAGATGATCGATACTTTGGGATTTTGTAGTGCGAACCTTACTCTCTAAAATGCCACAGGCGCAACGGATTGAGATCCGGAGATCTTGGAAGAAACCTCCTTTTTAAGCCATTCTTGGTTGACGCGTGCTGAGTGCGATGGTACTGAGTCCTGTTGGAATGTCCATGGTCTGCGGCCGAAATGTTTGTCTGCACAGGGCTTCAATACTGTCTTTAGGACATTTTCCCGATAATATTCGGCATTTATTTTGACCCCATGGTCGATTAATACGAGCGGGGAGCGACCATCGGCCGTTACGGCGGCCCACACCATTACCATCGGCGGCGCTTGAGTTCTGGTGGCCAATCGAAGGTGTAAATTTTCAGCTGACCTCTTTGGCGAGTAAACTCGATCATTTTGTTTGTTCACAAACTGCTCAATTTGGAATGGCTTCTCATCGGAGAAAACCAAATTCGGTAACTGGCCACTTTCGTGCAAGCGAAGCAACTCCTTGGCTCTTTCCAGTCTAACTTTTTTTGTGCATCGGTGAGCTCTTGCACTTTTTGGAACTTCAATGGCTTTAGTCCAAGCTAATTTTTTAATATGTGTTGTATCCGTTCTCGCGATATGTTCAGCTCACGAGCAATTTTTCTACCACTGCGGCGTGGATTTCGATCAAATCTGGCCTTCACTTTTCGGATCATTTCTGGTGTTGTTACCGTTTTTTTTCGTCCACTTTTTGGACGTGATGCAACACTGCCAGTATCACGGTAACGAGCAATGGTACGAGAAACAAAAGATCTATTCACATTTAAATGCTGGAGGGCTCTAACGATAGCCACTTGTGTTTTTCCACCCAAATATAAAGCAATCACACTATCACGCTTGAATTCCATCACGAATAACTTTTTTTCTGAATGCAATAGATCAAAATGCTTTTGTAAGCTTGTAAACAATAAAATGAACTGTCACTGAAATAAATCTGTCAGCTATCAGACTAGCGGTTTAGAAATGATAGCAACCTGAAGTTGGTTGCAATACATATCAGCCACCCTGTACAAAAAACGACGAATTTTAATTATATATAAAATAAATACGTATTCCAGGTATACATGAATAATAATTAGAGGCCAAAAATATATACTCGTATAATACTCTAATATCATCATAATTATACATTCCATAAAATGATTTCATTGACAACTAGAAAATCGCATTTATTTTCTTGTTTAAATTATCAAAAAAAATCCCTTAAAGGATATTCATAGCCAACTAAAAAGTTGAAAGGATAAAAATGGTAACATATAACCGAAAAAAACTTTGAAGTGGGGAAGAAAAAATGTGGCGTGTATTGCTTAGATAAATATATTTAAGAGCGAGCTCTGTATGATTGGAATGTAAAATACAAACTGCTGCAGATAAATTGCTTTAAAAATGTCTGCCAAATTTGATCCACCTAAATCTACTATTACGAGCTCTATCATGTGGTCAATAGACAGGTAGACGGACATGGCTAAATCGTTTTAGAATTTGAGAAGATCAAGAATATTCCTTTATATGGGGAATTCCACGACAAAACGACGGTTTCAAAAAAAAATTCGGATTGGATTTTTCCCATTTTTTTATATTTTTTAGTCCCCCCAGAAACGCTTTGTGGAATTTTTGGAAATTTTTCCGATAACTCGTTTAGAAGTTATCGATATTTAAAAAATCGTAAAGATATCACTCTGTATATCTGGTATTTAGGCATAACTTCTTAAGTTATGATCCGATTTAAAAACTCTTTGATAATGTGAGGGGATAATGACATTTAAATTGTAAAACTTAAAAATCGCACACACAAAATTGTTTAATATTTTTTCTAAATTTTTTCTGAAAAGTACCGAAAAATAACAACATTTCAAAAAAAAAGGTTTTCAAACCGGACCATAACCTAAGAAGTTATGACCAAAACCCCATACACAGACTGATATCTTATCGATTTTTTTAAATATAGATAACTTCTGAACGAGTTATCGGAAAAATCTCAAAAAATTCCACAAAGCGTTTCTTCAGGTGTACTAAAAAATATAAAAAAATGGGAAAAATTAAAACCGAAATTTTTTTAAAACCGTCGATTTGTCGTGGAATTCCCCATATACTTTGTTGATCTTATTTCAATACTTCAAGGTGTTGCAAAATTGGTCCAAATCGGATTAGGTTTGGATATAGCCCACTTATATATGTACATCCCAATTTCGTATTTAAGCGGCATATCCGCCTTATTTGTAAGCGTATCTTTATGAAATTTGAGAAAGATCGATTCAGATTTTCAGATAAACCCTTTTATATGTATATCCCGACTTTGCGTATAACAGAACTTTGAAAAATGTAGTAGATAGCATTTTCGTGGGTAAAGAACAATACTAGGTAAATATTAAAAAAATCGGTTTAGATTTAGATGTACCCCTTTATACATATATCGCTCATTTAGAAAAGAACGTCACAACTCACCACGACCACGCTTACAGGACCATATCCTTTTCATGAAATTTCCCATAACCAAATCGCAAAGTGGCTGCCCTATGTCCTCGATAGCATCACGAATTCTATCTTTGAGGTCTTGAATCGACGCTGGGCTGTTTGCGTAGACCTTATCTTTCACGTGGCCCCAAAGGAAGAAGTCGCAAGGTGTTAAATCAGAAGATCTCCGCGGCCAATTGTGATCACTTCTTCGAGAGATAACACTTAATATAACTTTTCCCTTAACAGAGCAATGGTTTCGTTGCTTGTGTGGTACGTAGCGCCGTCTTGTTGAAAGTAAACTTTGTCCAGATCAATACCATCCAACTCCGACCATAAAAATCATTAATCATCTCCCGATAGCGCAATCCATTCACCGTAACTGTTGATCATTTTCGAAAAAGTAAGGTCCAATGACCCCGCCGGACCATAAACCGCACCAAACAGTCACACGTTGAGGATGGAGAGGCTTCTCAACAATAGCTCTTGGGTTTTCCGAGCCCCAGATCCGACAATTTTGCTTGTTGACGTAGCCACCGAGGTGGAAATGGGCCTCATCAGTCAAGATGATTTTTCTATGGAATTCTGGATCATTTTCATGCATTTTAAGGACCCAATCAGCAAAGACACGACGTTGTTGATGATCGGCCGGCTTGGGCTCTTGTGTTAACTGAACTTTATAAGCCGTAAGACCCTTTATCTTATCTTTATGCAAGATACGGTGTAATGACGTTTGTGGAATGCCCAATTCCAAAGAACGACGAGGAATGGAAAAACCTGGATTTTCTTCAACACTTGGGCTACATCAGCAATATTCTCAGTTGTTCTTGAGCGACGTGCACGTTTTGTTCTTCACATCACTAACTTGTCCCAACAGCTCGAATTTTTCCACCAATTTCTGTATTGCGGTCCGACAAGGTGCTTCACGACGACCCAAAAATGCTTTAGTTTTGCGAACTGTGACTGCAAGATTTTCACCAATTTTGTAGTGTTCCTATAATTCCTCCCAAATTCCTCTTTAAGTTCGTAACATTGTCACGCAACTTCTCCAACTTGTCCATTTCCTTCGTGGAGTGTTGAAGGAAAAGAGATCTCTGCTACGGCACATACAATGCGAGACGATATTCGCATTGTATGTGTGTGAGAGGTCTTCCCAGGGTCTGGTATTTTCCTTAGACTCTCTTGGGATGATATTCGCACAGCATGGATCGTTGAGGGACACAGTGGTAAAAAATATCTTTTCATCATCGATTACGTCTCGATGACTTCGCTAAGTGAGTTCGCAATGAGAAGTCTTTACACCCCCATTATATTCGGATGCAACCATTGGATCAAATATATTCCAATACCTCATTTATGCTGTAACTGAGAGAGAGGATCAGGCCTGTTGCACATCCTGTAGGTGAATACAGTACACATCGTTTCCCCACTAAGCTATAGTTGTTATTTTAATTCTCCCTTGTTGACAAACCCCGCAACCTCTTGCTTCGTTCGCAAAGAGCCACTTGACAAATATCATGGAGGTAAAACTCCGGCGAAGTAACTAAAAACTACGAGTATTACATAAAAAAGAAAAAAAAAAACAACAACTAAAACTTATTAAAAATAATTTAAAACTAATTTAACACTAACTTACTAATAATAAAATAAAAAAATAATAAATAATTAAAATAACTAACCCCTATGTGTGTTAGATAGTGTTGATGAGTAAAATTTCGTTAAAATTGTAGGTATTGGATCTGACTCCATATGTAGAGGTGTCTCCCTTAAAATTCCGATTGGTGAAAGATAAAAGACAATTTCCAAAAGGAATTTGGCTGGTCGAAATTCCTTTTAGAAATTAAAAATTTTCAAGATCAAATTGTTCTAATGATGAACCAGACATTCCGCAAACATCCGAAGAAGATTTAGAGCATATTTCCCAATGGGAACAATGGAGGATTCCCCATAATTGTGCACATTCGAGTATCTCTTTATCGGGGTTTCAAAATGTTTATTCGCACACTGCCGTATGATCGTAGAAGAGTTGGAGAAATGCTAAACCATATGGGAAACGCATATAATAAGATCGGCCTTATACACACCTTGGTATATCAAGAGTTTTGTTGAAATTGGTAGTGATCTATTACATAGTAATCTAGCAAATGATCCCTTCACCCTACTAGCCTTCCTCAACATTATACTTCATCAACTTGTTGAAGTGGACACCAAGGCATTTAAAACTATTCCTTTATGTCTGAGGAATCTAAATGGAATCTCGTTTCCAATTAAGAACAGTCTCAAAACCTTACTTTCGGGCACTACAAACCTAACATATTTCCCAGACGCATTCCTCAGACATAAAGCATCACACTTTCCAACTTTTTTCTTTATACCCCAGGAAGCATAATAATCGTTAACAATAGACAGATGTCGTTGAACCAAAGAAAGATCAACAAGACAATGCAACAAAAAAAAATTTGTTTGTGTCCTAGACATAAAAATTATTTTTTTGTATAGATTGTGGCATACTGTTATATAAAATCAAAACCAAAAATTTTTTATGGATAAATTTTTTTTTAAAAAATTTTTATTAAAAATACTATTATCTTCGAGGGTACCCTTAGTATTTGCACCATAAGTTTTGGAGTATATGCCCGATCAGGTCGTTAAATTGAAGCTATTAATGTGGGCTACCAATGTTGGAAATATCTCTTTACATAGAAACAGTGGTTTAGTAACAGTCATTAAACAAATTGGAAAAAGTTGATTTTCTTCAAAAAAAAAAATCCTGGGACAAAAAAAAAACAAGAAAATAGAAAAAAAAATATTTTATTTTATTTTTTAAAAGTTTGCATCCTAGCGAAGAAAATAAAGCCTATTACAGCCATTTTGGTAGAGGTAAGAGAATTTCAAAAATTTTTTTTTTAAATTTCTGTTTAAATAGCGATTTTATTTATTACATTTATTTATATTATGTACATTTGAGTTTATTTAAATGAACAAGTTTCATTAGAAGTAATTGTGAGTTCTTTGTTGACGTTTGTAGATTTCGGAATCGGTTTCTCTAATGAGGAACCAATATAATCTCCCATCATTCTTTCATCCCAGTGCCCTTGGTAATGCCGCTCGATGGACTTCAATTCTTCGTGAAACCTTTCGCCATGTTCGTCACTTACGTCGCCAAGATTCTCGGGGAAAAAGTTTAAATGAGAATGCAAGAAATGAATTTTGAGGGAAATATTTATACCTGTTGGAATACATAAAGCGAAAAATAAGTTGGAAGAATACATACATATGTGTTATATACATAAATATAAAAAAATATATTTCTAACCAATTTTTTCATAATTTTTTAGCAAATCATTACTTATTGTTTCATATTGCGGGCTTTTATTCGATCCAAGGAAATTTAAAACTACAAGCTTAAACGACCACCATGCTGCAATTTCATCCGACGTCAAATATGATTCGAAATTCACATCTTTCATCAGTTTCCTTATTTTAGGCCCATCAAAAAATGCTTCTTAAATTCTATGAAAAGAAATACTTTTAAATAAACTTTTTAATTATGAGAGTGAATTGCCATCTTTCCTTAAGGCTTTTACAACATTTTTAAAGAGCCCCAGCTTAATATGCTGTGGTGACAAAATATCGGCTATCCCAGAGGCATAACATACTAACTACTTTTAAATAGCAACAAATTTTCCAGTCATGTTCATATTTTATGTATTTTATCAATTTAGCCATTGTTTCGTATGATTTCTTAGGGTTGACAGCATGAGCAATGGGAATCGATTTCCGTTGTGTAAAGGTACTGCTTTCAAACTTTCTTTACAGCTGTCAACAAGTAATCGCCATTCCTTTGAATTGTATGTTTGATTATGTTCCTCGAACAATCCAGGAATGTCCTTGCAAAAGCATCTGTTATCCACAGTTGTACAAGGTGGCGCAAAAGTAATCCTCCTATCAGAAAATGCTATAAATTTTGCGATTGGCCCCTAAAGTCAGTTCTGTTTTGACATTTGTGTAGAAAACACATGCGAAATACACGTCAATAAACAATGTTACACTACACTGCTCCAGAACGCGGAATATTGCTGACTATTTATTTGACCAATAATCGGTCGGTGACTTTGGCACAAAACATCGAAAGGTTACTTTTGCGCCACCTTGTATAAAATTGTTTGTAAGGTACTCGTATGTCACGGACTCTATAATATGATATGCTAACATCTGGGGCCAAAATATTGTACTGTTTCATCCCAGATGCAAGTAGTTCTGCCTTATCTTTGGTCAGTTCCAAATCTCTCACTAGATCAATTAGTTGAAACTGAGTTAAAAGCGATGAATTCTGACTCAAACTTGAATCGCTCAGAGTTGAGTACTAAGTTGAACTTGATGATGTTTCCTTAATTAGGCTGTTAGCTATACTTGGACACTTCCTACTCCAATCTATTAACTTAGACAAAAATAGCTGTCCGTATCGTGAATGAATGTTTGTCTCCAAATCATTGCCATTCCAAATTGCACGTGAAGTCTAAATTTAAAATGTTTTATTCCACAAAACATTGTAATACATTAATTTTAAAGTACTTACCGCATTCTTACACTAGTCCTTCGAGTAAGAATTACATGGCACGAATTACACACAGTACTAGGTGTCCACGGTTCGTTCATATTTTTAACTCGTATACCAAAATATTGCACATATATTTCTTCTATTATTTTACTAAACGCACGTCGATTTTTATACCCTACACCACACTGTGGTACAGGGTATTATAAGTTTGTTTCACGGCAGATGTTTGTAACACCTGAAAATAACACAGCTAACCCCCATCTTAAAGTATACCGATCGACTCAGAATCACTAGCTGAGTCGATTTAACGATGTCTGTCCGTCCGTCCGTCCGTCTGTCCATGTAAAGTTGTTCGTCGACTACAGGTCGCAATTTCACTCCGATCGTTCTGAAATTTTGCAGTTTAGAGTATTTCGCAGCTGTTAAGATCGCTATTGAATTTGGTTGAAATCGGTTCAGATTTAAATATAGCTCCCATATATATATTTCGTCCGATTTGGCCCTTTAGTCCTATAGAAGCTGTATTTTACATCCAATCCTTTTGAAATTTAGAATGGTAGAGTTTCTTGATCCATGAACCAACATTGCCGAATTTGAAGAAAATCGGTTAAGATTTAGCTATAGCTCCCATATATATGTTTCGTCCGATTTGGCCCTTTAGTCCTATAGAAGCTGTATTTTACATCCAATCGTTTTGAAATTTAGAATGGTAGAGTTTCTTGATCCATGAACCAACATTGCCGAATTTGAAGAAAATCGGTTAAGATTTAGCTATAGCTCCCATATATATGTTTCGTCCGATTTTGCTCTTTAGTACCGAAGAAGCTGTATTTTACATCCAATCATTTTGAAATTTAGAATGGTAGAGTTTCTTGATCGATGAACTAACACTACCGAATTTGAAGAAAATCGGTTAAGATTTAGATATAGCTCCCATATATATGTTTCGTCCGATTTGGCCCTTTAGTTCTATAGAAGCTGTATTTTACATCCAATCGTTTTGAAAATTAGAATGGTAGAGTTTCTTGATTCATGAACCAACATTGCCGAATTTGAAGAAAATCGGTAAAGATTTAGCTATAGCTCCCATATATATGTTTCATCCGATTTGGCTCTTTAGATCCAATCGTTTTTATACCCTACACCACACTGTGGTACAGGGTATTATTTATGTATAAAATGTCCCAAAAGTAAATTTATGTAAACAATTTATACATGAATTACAAAATTTATTTATCAGAGTTATTCAATATTACGAGAGTGGAGTAGGGTATTATATAGTCTGCACCGCCCGACTTTAGCTTTTCCTTACTGGTTTTAATTACATATTTTCCGCAGATTTAGCAGAAATTGTCGGGATCATTTAGACATTGAAAAGTTCTTTGCCTTTTACTCATACTTCGAAATATAACTTTGTAACATTTTCAGAAAATCGACTTATCTCTTTAAGGCGCTGAATTACACTAATTTATTAATAAGAAATTTCATTCATAAATTCCGGGTTTAAGGTTTATAAGTTGCAATACCTGTAGCTGACATATAGCTTGCTTCGAAAGTAGATACCCAGTATTTTCAAGACTGCCGCGTACTACTTTGTATTGCGTACATATAATTGTACTACCTGTATATACGACTGGGATGTCCATGCCCCTAAAAGGCGTAACTGAATGGAAACCTCATAAATAAAAAACCACAAATATTGTTGAATGACCCTCTATCTGAGCGGATCTCATCCAATATAGCTCTCACATTGCATATCATGTTTTATGGAGGGTTACGAACGGCCATAAAACCTCGTCCTCTCTATAATTTTATAATGTCGACATCAATCCTCATAAAATAAAATGCAAGTGCAATGTCTCTTATATGTCTCTCTCATATGGCGAAATACGCAAAAAAAGATTTATTTGAATTTCCCTACCATTTACATGGCTCATAACTTCTTAATCTATCCATAGATTTTTTCAAATAGACTGTGTTTTCATCGTTAGCATGCTGGCTTTTTATACCCTCACTTTAGTGATACGAGGGTATATATCATTTGCTACGGAAAAAAGTGTAACACGTCGAAGGAGTGACCTAAGACCCCAAGTATGTTCGGAGGAAATCCGTTTTGGGTAATTTTAAGTCGAATGAGCAATGTCCGTCCGTCTGTCTGTCTGTCTGTCTGTCTGTCTGTCTGTGTGTCTGCTGGCTGGTGCGCACGATAACTCTCGAAAGGAGTAACCGATTGACCTCAAATTTGGTATGTGGTAATATTTTTTTCTATCTCCGGCTAAGTTCGAAGATGGGCGATATTGGTCCACTCCTTCTAGTACCTCCCCCACAAATGGTTAAAATGTTGTGAAATATTGATTCTTTAATAACTGCTATACTACTTATTCGAATCTTTTGAAATTCCACACATAGTATTAGCTTATTAGTCGCTATCAACTCGAGAAAAATGGGCGAAGTCGCCACATCCCTTTTGGTACTTCCCACACAAAGGCACCATTTTGCACAAAAAGTCAACAGTTTATAACATTAATAACAGTGTATGAAAATACTTGAAATTGTGTACAGTATTATGCTTTTATATTGCCTACAGTCCAGGGAAAAATGGGTGTTGTTGCCACGCCCCTTTTGGTACCTCCCACACAAAGGTACCTTTTTGCACCAAAAGTTAACAGCTTATAACATTAAAACCAGTGTATAAAAATACATGAAATTTTGTACAGTGTAATGTTTTTATAGTGCCTATAGCCCTGTGAAAAATGGGCGTTATCGCCACACCCCTTTTTGTACCTCCCCCACAAAATGCCCAAATCATACCACAATTTAATATCTCATATCGTTTTTACCAGTGCACATAAATGCTTATAATTCGGCACAGTGCAATGAATTTAAAGTATCTAATGTTCAGCGAAAAATAGGTGTATTTGATAAACCCCTTCTGGTACCTCCCACACAAATTGACAGAATAATTCGAGTAATATTCAATATTACATTACTCACAAAGAGGGTATACCTTAGTCGGTTTACCCGACTGAAACTTTCTTACTTGTTTAAAAAAAAATCATATTTTTCTCATATTTTTGACGACTGTTACTAAAGCAAAGATTCTACGTGACAGCGATATTTGCAGCATATGTAGCCCTCATAATTCCCTTTAATTTGAGGCATAACACTCTATCAGGCTTATACTTGAAATTATTGTCCAAATACTGAATTCATTTCCATGAAAGCCGGAATTTAAAAAAAAAAATTTAAAAAAAAATTTACCATAAAAAATGTTTTTAATATTTTGTTTGTGTTTGTGACACCTAATTGCACCAGAAACTGTTATCCACATCCCTTGGACAAAATTTTTGTTGCATTGTGCAATCGGCGACTCAGCATGCGCGTATAAAAAGAATCATCAGCGTATAATATGCTCTTCGACCCGCCAGATACGTGAGGGAAATCTTGGATAAATACATTGTACAAAAACGGAGCCATTATAGAGCCTTGTGGGACTCAACGAAAAATTTACGATCGTGAAAGAAGCTGTGAAGAAGTTTTATCACAAACCTATCAAATCCAATATTAATCAGCTTATACAGAATACCGTCATGCAACACATAATCAAAAGCCTTTTCAATACCAAGAGATACCGCCACAGAACACTTACATTGTCTCAGTTTCCTGACAACGTCATCTTGAAATTTCAGCAATGCGTAGGTCGTTGAATGACCCTTTTTAAATCCAAACTGGTACTCAGGAATACACAGATCCTCGACAACCTCTTGCATCTTACCCAAAACAATTTTCTCAAGAAGCTTCCCTGAGTTCGACATCATAGAAATTAGTCTCAGATTGTTGACATCGGAGTTCCCAGGTTTCTTCGCAATTGGGATAATCCTCGCAATCTTCCATGAATCAGGATCAATTGCTGATACAGTTATTGAAAATAATGGTCAAAAACTCCTAAGCCCTAGTCGGCATTTTCCTAATCAAATAATAAGAAATGTTATCGCTATCAAGCGAAACCATAGCGGAATCCGAAGTATTCAAAGCTCCTGAGACACACCTTGGTCCAGGGACCCCGGAAATGTTTTCTGTGATAATTGAAACTATTCCGGCAACATCCCGGTCTGGAGTAAATGGTTGATAAACGGAAGCAAAATGGTCCTTCAGTGCACTCAGTCTACGTGGCCTTTATTCGAGACATTAATACATGGCATTAATATTTGACAATGATTTCATGCATAGGACCACCGCGACTTTTCATGACGAAGCGCATTCTGGACGCCCAATTTTAGCTCATCCTTTTAAACATTTCTGGCCGTATGTCCGAATAATGTTGGCCATAAAGGGGCCAATTGTAATAAACCAGTGACTTCATGTAGCTCCACAGGAAATAAAACGGGAGGTGTCAAATAGCACGATCATGGTAGGCCAATTGACAGGTCCATTTCTCGAAGGAAGTCTGTTGTGGATTGTGAGACACTTCATATGTGGATTTTTTTTATTAACCAAAAAATGAGCCATGCAAATCATGAAGTTGTCTAAAATCTAAAAGTAAATTTGGATAATTTGCTAGCGTTGTTCAAGCGTGAATATATTTACTATGATTTGCCAGAGTATACTTGATCAGTAGATCACTAAACCTCGGATTTTTGCATATTTCTAATTTTTCATCCGATCGGAAGCAAACTTTGCATTTAGGCGTTTTATCGTTCAAATATAGAAAATTTTAGTGCATATCAAAAATATGCAAAAAATTTATTGTAAGGATAAAACGTCTAAAAGATCATATCATATGTTTGAAAAGTCCGAGGTCTACTGATGACAAATGTCAAAACGTAAGCGCATTATCGCAATTCGTTTGACAGCTAACCCTTCGTAAGGACAATCTAAGCAAAAAAAAACTATTTAATTGACTAGAGAAAAATGGACGAAGTGAACCCGCCCTTTTTAGTAACTCCAACACAAACATTTGAACATTGTCGCATAATTTTCCTAGTTTGTACAATCTTATCGTTGATTGGCAACCCTTTCGGGTTGAAGTAAGATACGCCTCTGCTACGACTCTCCTTGGACGATATTTGCATAGTACGGATTGTAGAGAGGGACTTCGAGCGCTATAGCGGACTTCTATAGCTATAGATCTTTCCTACAACTCTCATAGCACAGATTGTAGAGAGGGATTTCCAGTAATGCATTTTCAAGTCCCTTCTGGAACCCCCACACACATTGACAGATTCATTAGAACAAAACTTTCTTATATATATTTTTATATTCTATATTTAAAACCACTTTTGCAATGACTATAGACAGAGAAAAATATTTCCACCTTTCTGGCTCCCAGAAAAAAAGTACCATATTACAGTACTCATAAAGTTAGGGTGTACCTTTCTTATTTTTACTTGTTTTAGTAGCAAATGATGTCATACGCTGATCCACTAAAGGGAGTGTAGAAAAATCGATCCAAACAAATGATTTACTTTATTGCTTCAAATTTACAACACTATTAATTACAAAACAAATATATGGAATTTTCTAAAAACAAAAAAATTTAATTATATGACAACCCTTTATGCATCCAACGAAAGAGTCAATATTTGAGCACCATCACGGGGGCAAGTAGCAAATACGACGTTTGCAAAATCTTTAAAATGGCATTTTTCGAGCGGCAATTGGGAATAGTACTTTTCTTTCAAAGTGGCAACATATTTTTGGGATGATTCAGCGGAATTACACAAGGCCACAATACAGCCACCCCAACTGAAATTAAAAAATAATATAGGGATATTATTTCAAAATCGGCAACTGACTACACTTACCCAGCACCCGTTAATCTAGCGCCAACTCCAAATTCATCAGATATTTTTACCAATTTGTCCAAATTTGGATGAGAACATTCATATAAGGTTTTGAGACTTTCATGAGATTGTCTCATTAATTTGGATAGTTTGGCAATTGTGGATGGATCGCAGACAGCAGTGTCGCCATTGGAATATTCCTGACTAGAGCTTAGCTGTTCACAAATCTTACGAAACTCTTGAACTCTTAGGGATTCTGAAAATTTCATATTGAAAATAAAAGTACGCACATACAGAGTGGGCTATGGTCCCCCCAATCCTCTATTTGAAGAGCATAATGTTATGATGGTTACCAAAAATAACCATGTTATTGATTCTAGTAATATATATATAAAAAAATCAATAATCACTTTATTGATTATTGTTAATAACCAATATAACATGATCGGGTATGTTCTGCAACTCTCGTGAAACGACTAATAAGAGAGGTTTTGAAAGTTGCTCTCACGTCTGCAAATCCATATGATCGCAGGATTTGCATTATTCGAGTAGAACTTCGAAAACCAATACTGGTCGGCTTGCAGAACAACTCACTATTGAAGATGAATAGTGAAATGAACTCACAATGAGTACCAGAACCGATCACAATGCTCCTCGAATATGGATGTGTTAGCTAAAGTCCTTCTCTTCGTGTTAACAGATCCTTCCTTACCTTGTATAACATGTAATGTTCTTTGTTTCAGTTTAAATTGTTGCATTTTTCGGGTGTTCGCCGTTAGAAAATCCTTTTCAAATTCTTCATCGCTTAGACCAAATAATTCACATAGTTCCGAGCGACTATACAGATCCTTTGAAACAAACGCCACAGCATACTTCTCCAATTGGGCCAAATCACATGCCAGCGCCTCCTGCAGCTTGGCAAACACTATCATATCTCTCCAATTATGGAATTCTTTATTGAATGCAATCAAACGACAACCCAGACGGCATTCAACCACCCGCTCATTGAAGTCCGATGTAGCTGCTTTATTCATTTCCGCCAAGCTATTTGCTACCACAAAACAAGCTCCCTCTGGCAGCTGTAAGGGCGTGGCATTTAAACTCGGATGGAATTCAATGAATTGAGCACATCCTTCTTTGGCTAGATAAGCGATAGCCTGATCCATACCACCGCCCTGGGTTCCTATATAACGTTCACATGCCGCCGATATGGAAGCCAATTTTTTACGATCCAATGTCACGTGGTGTACAAAAGCAGTGGCTAGTACTGCGCTACTGACCAAAGCACTAGAACTCGACACCCCAGATGCTGGAGGAATATTGCCATTGACAGCCACAGTCATGCCGTAGCGCTGGTCGGCATTGTTTAGGCTTTCATAAATGCCTTTAATGCCACACAAGTAATAATTATACCAAGGAGGCGGACAGGAAGGCAGTTGTTTTATTCTATATTGGTTGATAAGGGAGGCATATTTAATTGTTCTTTATTTAATTTCATATTTTTAGCAAACTCACTGCACATCATTTAGATCTGTTATGAAATTTTCATATTTATCTTTCTCCGTATTTCTAAGATCCAATTGCGTATTGGCTTCTGTGTAACCCACGGCCAAGAGAAAGCACTGATCAATAGCCATGGGTAGTACTGGGTAACCGCAGTAGTCGACATGTTCACCGATTATGTTTACTCTGGAATGATATATTCAGATGATTTAAAACTAAAGATTATAAATAGAGAGTTTACAGAAGTCCTTAGTTGTAAATTTTATAGATTTTCCTACAAATAAGTCATAATCTTTAAAATCCAAGACTCTCCATACTTAAAATTAAAACAAGTTCCTTAAAATGTGGTAAATTTACTTAATATTAAAACTGAATTGTCTTTATTTTAAAGATTGGGACATCTTCAGAGAAGAAAAGTTTTAAAATCACTTCAATCTAATCTAATCATATCTTATCTAGTCTAATCTTATCTAATGTAATGTAGTGTAATCTATTTTAATCTAATCTAACACCTAATCTTATCAAACAAACCAAACCTAACCAAACATAATCAAACCAAACAAAATCAAACTAACCTAACGTAACGTAACCTAAACTACACGTAACGTAACCTAAACACCTATGGTGGAGGGTATATTTTTTTATCATAAAATTTGTTTTTCTATATTTTTTCGAGTTTATGACACCATTCCGTAATGTAATGCACTGCCCTTCGACAAAAATTTTGTAAACGAACTCAGAATCGTTCAAACAATAATGCTTCTAAAACTGAACTATTTAACTTTTTTGTAAAATTTTTTATGTGAAAAAACATTTATAAATTTAATTTCTATTATTTTTCTTGGTATTCATTTAAATGGGTAACAACAACTCCAACATTTGATTTATTTTTACTGTTTATTGAAAGATTTATCGTACAACTGCGTTTAATGAAAATTATTGATAACATTAACCTAATACCAGTACCATATTCTATGTTTGACAAGTTTATTTTTGTTGATTCATATTTCGAAAAAATCTATCAAAGCTACTACCTACACTGAAAAAAAAAAATGGTAATAAAACTAATGATGGCACATTCTTATATTAAGTATGCTACCTCGGCATCAATTCAATGAAAATTTTCATTAAAACAATGAAAATTTACACGTTTTTTACGAAATTTTCCTTAATATAAAGTTTTTTGAATTTGAATTAATGACTATCTAATCATTAGTTTTGTGTACGCGCTTCTTTAAATGTACGCATTTAAATTAAAAAAAAAAATCACTATTTTTGTGCCAATCCGCATTATTTTAAGTAATATGTCAATACTTTTAAGGATTTTTTACATTAACACTATGACGTAGACATGTCATAGTTTTAATGCCGAATCGGACTTAATTAACAGTATGAGATATTTGAGTAATAAATTTAAGGCTATGTTCCCCTTAAAGGAAAGGCTGTCTTGGTAATAAATTTTATGACTATTGTCATTATTTTTAAGAATACATACGAGAGAATTATACAATTTCTCCCTCCCTCTCTCGCTCGGAGAATCAGTTTTGTTTGGTAATGTGTGAATCAATAATTGTTATGGAATGCTAGAAGAGAAAATAGAGAACAGTTCTGTTCGTTTTCTTTTAAATCGTCAGTTATTTACAAGCGATGGAAGGAAACGGTTGTCTGTTTTCGGGACGCGGATTGTGAAAAAATTTGGTTGCTGTGAATATGTAAGTATACGTGCATACATACGTGCATATTGCACCTAAAATAATTTTAATATGGGCTGTTAACAGTTATTTTTGCTAAAGCATAGCAACAACAACAAATGAAACCGTCGTGTACATGTGTGTATGCATGTGGTTATGCCGTCGGGGTCACCATCGATCTCTGTGATAAGGGAGTGCGTGTGTCATAGTTATTTTTGCTGTATTTTATTTATGGCGATGTACATGCGTTTTTGAAGGAGATCTTTTTTGTAAGTCCTGTGAAGAGATTTGTGCCAAATGGATGATAAAAATGTGAGTAATAGATTTTGTAATACTGAAAGAGACAATGGGAAAATGTTTACGTACGTGAAAAATAATATTATTATTCTGAAATAAACATCTTATTGGCAATTACAAAATTAACAAAACACATTTTAATTGAAAGTATTTATTTATTAAAAATACCAGCGCATAATGCAGAAATGTAAAATTATTTGTGGCAATATAGAAATTTATTATTAATAATATGTTATACATATAACTATCTTTTTTATTTTTTTTAGTAAAATAATTTTAGAATGGGTCTTTTGTGAGAAGAATGGCAAATTTTACAAAATATTTCAACTTAAGTATTATATTATATATTATATTTCTCTTAGTTTTCAGCGTTTTCCAATTGTGATATGATAAAATTTATTTGCATTTTTTTTAGTTTATAGATAATTTTATTTGATTTATTTTCAGAAAAAATTTAATTATTTTAATTTTAGATCACGCAATATTTGAAGATAAATGTGATGGATATATGAAAAATGCAGTGCTGAATGCCATTTATAAATTACAACAAATAAGTGAGATTTGGAAACAATAGATTTGGAAACAATATTTGTAAGTACATATTATGTATTTCTGAACAAATATATTTTATTTGAAAATCAAGAAATTTAATTTGGAACGCATATACATATTAATGTATTAGAACAAAATATATTTGCGAACTGATGTTCACATATAAAATACGTGTTTTCACACAAACAAAGTTATTGTTAAAAAGTTTTCCAAATATAATTTATTTAAAAAGATGTTTTCCTTTTTTGAATTTTAGTTTAAATTTTTCCTTGATTTCGTGTTCATAATTGCTTCATAAGTACTTCATAATTAAACCTGCTGTTAGATTACGCCCGTTTGGTCTAATTTTTGTATCGTTTCCTTTATAAACGGTAATAAATGTATGTATAAATATTGCCTTATAACTTGGTCCAAGGGATATTTTTGTTTTACTAAAATCAAAATAATGAGCGTTTTTGCTCAAAAATAATTGTAAATAAGCTGCTTTCTTTTCACGAAGTATTGAATAAAAATAAATATAAAATATTGTCTTCCATATTCATTTTATATGAAAAATGTAATGTTGACCAAATGGACTTAATCTAGGATTCGTACAGATTTGCTAATCTAACACCAGGGTTAAGAATGCCATAAGCAGCATTAGCTTTTGTTTTACAGAAGTAATTTTTAATAAGTTTTTGTAGTTTTGTTTGCTAACAAAACTTAAGGTTTTAAAATCTAAGTCACGATTGATTTTTTTGAGAAAATTATTGTTGATAACTTAATTTATATGAAAAATGTCACTTTCGCCACTTTCAAAACAATCAGTTTCTATTATTAATAATATCTTACATAAATATTTTTTTTTAACTTTTAGTACAGCAAATTTTGTATGGATCTATTATGAGAATTTGTGTCGTAGAAGAGTGACTAAATATTTCAGTGTAAGTAAGTAAATTCCAAAGATTTTAATATATCTCTTATTTTTCAACATTTTGTGACAGTTTTATGATAAAATTTATTTTAATACTTTATCGTATATAAATCATTCTGTTTGACTTATATTCAAATTATTTTCATTTCAGTTCGCGCAATTAAACTTTATTTGGATATATGAAAAATGCGGTGGGGAATTAAAAATTTACAAATTGCAGGAAATGAGTGAGCATACAAACTATGTATATGATATAATAATATAATATTTGTTTTATATAATTTTTATTTAAATTCTAGCCAAATTCTAGGTTAAAAATCATTAAGGTCGGTTCCGATAAAAATTGTTCATGGACAACAAATAGAGAAACGAATCCCGTTATAGAATCGATACATAACAATACAATATTCGAATTAAAGTCAAACTTCATAGTGTGTTGGCCGATTTGTCTTTATACAATTACATTTTGTTTTAAATTATAAAATGTTCAAGGTTATCCGTAATATGTATTATATTTTTTTGTATAAAAATATAATACAATATAAAATATAACAAATAAAATATATATTTAGAAAGATAAAGTGTTGTGTTATTGAATTTTCTATGAATATTAAATGATTTCAAAGAAAATGATTCATTTAAAAGAGTAACATTATAATCAATATAATGTAACGAATTTTCCATACATATTTAAAAAAACTGTATTTAAATTCATGTATGCCTTAAATTAATTACCAGTATATTCTTATATCAAGGACAAACATTTTAAATTTTATTACGATAATGTTTTAAATTATATGATATTTTACTAAAAATAAGCACGCGACATACTTAAATTTACGCAAAAATGTGCTTATTTTAAGACCAAACATAATTATTTTTATTACCCAAAATTCTTAATTCTATGAAATGCATCCTCAAAACAAGTACTATTCACGTCTTTAAATTAACTATAAAACCTTCTTATTTTTATAGCGATTGTCTTTGGCTCGAAATCATTGCCGAAAACTTAAACTTTACGAAAAATTCATTGATTTTCAGTACGCTTTTTTTTAGTGTACCAAAGAGATTCAATATAAGAAGAGATACCATTTCATTCACCTCAACGAAAGGTGAATTCCGACTCGTGAGCAAAGATGAGTTCATGAAAAAATTTATTGAAAAATCGTGTATTTTGTGTGCTTTTCTTTCACTTTTTCACATGCACGTCAATAAACACACAAAATAAAATTATTTTACGTTAGTTGAAACAAAGAAAACGGAGAACATATCTTTTTTTAATCAATTTAAAATTTCTTTATGTCCACCACTTCAATAGAAAAACTCAACTCTGCACATGAATTTTCGCCGTGCATACTCTTATTCTAGAACCTCTTTGCTACCTACTGCATTTGCAAAAAAGTTGATTTGGTTTAACAATATCTTACCTTCCAGGGACACGAACATAAAAATTTGGTTCGACACCAAACTCAGTGCAGTAAAATGCTCGCAGTTCTTGTAGTCGTGCATACAACCGGTGCTTTGTTCCTATTTCCGTTGTTGAAACGTTGGTGTTGATATTTTCACCTCCCATGTTTTATGAAATATGTTGGTTTTTATTATATATTTATTTAATTATTTATTAACTTATTTATTATGTTATTATTTTATTATTAATTTGGAGGCTGAAACTCTCCGTTACGTATTTCCTTGATTACTTGAGGTAGTTTAGTGTGATTGGTGGGTGAGCTATAGGGTAATTCACCACTAACCTGGCAATTCACAATAATAAACAGAAAGGTCAATCACAATCTGCTATGAACCAAAATATTCCGGCATACACAACACAAAGAGTAATAAACAGCAAAAATTATAAATTATGAAGATAAGTCATCCCGAGAACTGTCAAAATCTATCAGTTACGAACGAATAGGAATGAAATGTCACACGCGAAAAAACACTTTTCCGCGAAGGTAATTTCAATTGTTTTTGCACTAATCGATTGATATTAATTTTTTAATTGTGACAATTACAAAAAATTCTGGAAAATCGGTCCGAAATCCGCGGAAAACCTCACTCTTTGAAGTCCTACTCGTTGAAATTTTTATTCGTTCGTATCTGATAACTTACTCGCTCCGGGATGACATATCTTATTATTCATTATTTTTGATAAACAGCAACAGGCAACGTTAGGCTCTTAATCTATATACTGGAATATAAAAACAAGTAAGAAAGTTCAGTCGGGTAAACCGACTAATGAATCCCCTCACCTTGAGCCCCCAAAAAATATTAGAAAATTAATTTATTTTTTGTTTTATTTAAATTATTATCAGTTTAAATTGCATTTAATAGCTTTAAAGTGTGTACTGGTATTAAAGTTAAAAGCTGTTTACTTTTGGTACAAAATGGTCCATTTGTGTGAGAGGTACCAAAAGAGGGGTCCCAATAACGGTCACTTTTTTCTGGACTCTAGGTACTATAAACCCATTGCACTGTATGAAATTTCAAGTATTTGTATGCACTGGTATTAAAGTTAAAGCTGGTAACTTTTGATACAAAATGGTCCATTTTTGTGGGAGGTTCCAAAAAGAGCCCTATAGATTGTAGCTACTATAAAAGCATTGCACTGTACAAAATTTCAAGTCTTTCTCTGCACTGGTAATAAAGTTATAAGCTACATATTAACTTTTGGTTCAAAATTGTCCATTTGTGTGGGAGGTACCAAAAGGTGAGTGGCAACTTCGCCCATTTTTCTCGAGTTAATAGTGACTAATAAACTAATACTATGTGTAGAATTTCAGAGGATTCAAATAAGTAGTATAGAAGTTATTAAATAATCAATATTTCACTAAATGTTAACCCTTTGTGGGGGAGGTACTAGAAGGACTGGATAGGACAATATAGCTTATCTTCGAACTTAGCCGGAGATAGAAGAAAATATTACCACATACCAAATTTGAAGTCAATCGGTTACTTCTTTCGAGAGTTATCGTGCGCACCAGCCAGCAGACAGACGGACGGACATTGCTCATTCGACTTAAAATGACCCAAAACGGATATCCGCTGAACATATGTACTTATTGTCTTAGGTCACTCCTTCGATGTGTTACACTTTTGTTCGTAACAAATGATATATACCCTCCTCTCTAAGGTGAGGTGATAATGAAATGGTGTTCGTTGGTACGCGATGGACGCCAAAAAGGGCTGAACAGATTTTGCTGAATTTTTGCATGAGTATATCATTTGAAGAAAATCGGTTAAGATTTAGCTATAGCTCCCATATATATGTTTCGTCCGATTTTGCTCTTTAGTACCGAAGAAGCTGTATTTTACATCCAATCATTTTGAAATTTAGAATGGTAGAGTTTCTTGATCGATGAACTAACACTACCGAATTTGAAGAAAATCGGTTAAGATTTAGATATAGCTCCCATATATATGTTTCGTCCGATTTGGCCCTTTAGTTCTATAGAAGCTGTATTTTACATCCAATCGTTTTGAAAATTAGAATGGTAGAGTTTCTTGATTCATGAACCAACATTGCCGAATTTGAAGAAAATCGGTAAAGATTTAGCTATAGCTCCCATATATATGTTTCATCCGATTTGGCTCTTTAGATCCAATCGTTTTTATACCCTACACCACACTGTGGTACAGGGTATTATTTATGTATAAAATGTCCCAAAAGTAAATTTATGTAAACAATTTATACATGAATTACAAAATTTATTTATCAGAGTTATTCAATATTACGAGAGTGGAGTAGGGTATTATATAGTCTGCACCGCCCGACTTTAGCTTTTCCTTACTGGTTTTAATTACATATTTTCCGCAGATTTAGCAGAAATTGTCGGGATCATTTAGACATTGAAAAGTTCTTTGCCTTTTACTCATACTTCGAAATATAACTTTGTAACATTTTCAGAAAATCGACTTATCTCTTTAAGGCGCTGAATTACACTAATTTATTAATAAGAAATTTCATTCATAAATTCCGGGTTTAAGGTTTATAAGTTGCAATACCTGTAGCTGACATATAGCTTGCTTCGAAAGTAGATACCCAGTATTTTCAAGACTGCCGCGTACTACTTTGTATTGCGTACATATAATTGTACTACCTGTATATACGACTGGGATGTCCATGCCCCTAAAAGGCGTAACTGAATGGAAACCTCATAAATAAAAAACCACAAATATTGTTGAATGACCCTCTATCTGAGCGGATCTCATCCAATATAGCTCTCACATTGCATATCATGTTTTATGGAGGGTTACGAACGGCCATAAAACCTCGTCCTCTCTATAATTTTATAATGTCGACATCAATCCTCATAAAATAAAATGCAAGTGCAATGTCTCTTATATGTCTCTCTCATATGGCGAAATACGCAAAAAAAGATTTATTTGAATTTCCCTACCATTTACATGGCTCATAACTTCTTAATCTATCCATAGATTTTTTCAAATAGACTGTGTTTTCATCGTTAGCATGCTGGCTTTTTATACCCTCACTTTAGTGATACGAGGGTATATATCATTTGCTACGGAAAAAAGTGTAACACGTCGAAGGAGTGACCTAAGACCCCAAGTATGTTCGGAGGAAATCCGTTTTGGGTAATTTTAAGTCGAATGAGCAATGTCCGTCCGTCTGTCTGTCTGTCTGTCTGTCTGTCTGTCTGTGTGTCTGCTGGCTGGTGCGCACGATAACTCTCGAAAGGAGTAACCGATTGACCTCAAATTTGGTATGTGGTAATATTTTTTTCTATCTCCGGCTAAGTTCGAAGATGGGCGATATTGGTCCACTCCTTCTAGTACCTCCCCCACAAATGGTTAAAATGTTGTGAAATATTGATTCTTTAATAACTGCTATACTACTTATTCGAATCTTTTGAAATTCCACACATAGTATTAGCTTATTAGTCGCTATCAACTCGAGAAAAATGGGCGAAGTCGCCACATCCCTTTTGGTACTTCCCACACAAAGGCACCATTTTGCACAAAAAGTCAACAGTTTATAACATTAATAACAGTGTATGAAAATACTTGAAATTGTGTACAGTATTATGCTTTTATATTGCCTACAGTCCAGGGAAAAATGGGTGTTGTTGCCACGCCCCTTTTGGTACCTCCCACACAAAGGTACCTTTTTGCACCAAAAGTTAACAGCTTATAACATTAAAACCAGTGTATAAAAATACATGAAATTTTGTACAGTGTAATGTTTTTATAGTGCCTATAGCCCTGTGAAAAATGGGCGTTATCGCCACACCCCTTTTTGTACCTCCCCCACAAAATGCCCAAATCATACCACAATTTAATATCTCATATCGTTTTTACCAGTGCACATAAATGCTTATAATTCGGCACAGTGCAATGAATTTAAAGTATCTAATGTTCAGCGAAAAATAGGTGTATTTGATAAACCCCTTCTGGTACCTCCCACACAAATTGACAGAATAATTCGAGTAATATTCAATATTACATTACTCACAAAGAGGGTATACCTTAGTCGGTTTACCCGACTGAAACTTTCTTACTTGTTTAAAAAAAAATCATATTTTTCTCATATTTTTGACGACTGTTACTAAAGCAAAGATTCTACGTGACAGCGATATTTGCAGCATATGTAGCCCTCATAATTCCCTTTAATTTGAGGCATAACACTCTATCAGGCTTATACTTGAAATTATTGTCCAAATACTGAATTCATTTCCATGAAAGCCGGAATTTAAAAAAAAAAATTTAAAAAAAAATTTACCATAAAAAATGTTTTTAATATTTTGTTTGTGTTTGTGACACCTAATTGCACCAGAAACTGTTATCCACATCCCTTGGACAAAATTTTTGTTGCATTGTGCAATCGGCGACTCAGCATGCGCGTATAAAAAGAATCATCAGCGTATAATATGCTCTTCGACCCGCCAGATACGTGAGGGAAATCTTGGATAAATACATTGTACAAAAACGGAGCCATTATAGAGCCTTGTGGGACTCAACGAAAAATTTACGATCGTGAAAGAAGCTGTGAAGAAGTTTTATCACAAACCTATCAAATCCAATATTAATCAGCTTATACAGAATACCGTCATGCAACACATAATCAAAAGCCTTTTCAATACCAAGAGATACCGCCACAGAACACTTACATTGTCTCAGTTTCCTGACAACGTCATCTTGAAATTTCAGCAATGCGTAGGTCGTTGAATGACCCTTTTTAAATCCAAACTGGTACTCAGGAATACACAGATCCTCGACAACCTCTTGCATCTTACCCAAAACAATTTTCTCAAGAAGCTTCCCTGAGTTCGACATCATAGAAATTAGTCTCAGATTGTTGACATCGGAGTTCCCAGGTTTCTTCGCAATTGGGATAATCCTCGCAATCTTCCATGAATCAGGATCAATTGCTGATACAGTTATTGAAAATAATGGTCAAAAACTCCTAAGCCCTAGTCGGCATTTTCCTAATCAAATAATAAGAAATGTTATCGCTATCAAGCGAAACCATAGCGGAATCCGAAGTATTCAAAGCTCCTGAGACACACCTTGGTCCAGGGACCCCGGAAATGTTTTCTGTGATAATTGAAACTATTCCGGCAACATCCCGGTCTGGAGTAAATGGTTGATAAACGGAAGCAAAATGGTCCTTCAGTGCACTCAGTCTACGTGGCCTTTATTCGAGACATTAATACATGGCATTAATATTTGACAATGATTTCATGCATAGGACCACCGCGACTTTTCATGACGAAGCGCATTCTGGACGCCCAATTTTAGCTCATCCTTTTAAACATTTCTGGCCGTATGTCCGAATAATGTTGGCCATAAAGGGGCCAATTGTAATAAACCAGTGACTTCATGTAGCTCCACAGGAAATAAAACGGGAGGTGTCAAATAGCACGATCATGGTAGGCCAATTGACAGGTCCATTTCTCGAAGGAAGTCTGTTGTGGATTGTGAGACACTTCATATGTGGATTTTTTTTATTAACCAAAAAATGAGCCATGCAAATCATGAAGTTGTCTAAAATCTAAAAGTAAATTTGGATAATTTGCTAGCGTTGTTCAAGCGTGAATATATTTACTATGATTTGCCAGAGTATACTTGATCAGTAGATCACTAAACCTCGGATTTTTGCATATTTCTAATTTTTCATCCGATCGGAAGCAAACTTTGCATTTAGGCGTTTTATCGTTCAAATATAGAAAATTTTAGTGCATATCAAAAATATGCAAAAAATTTATTGTAAGGATAAAACGTCTAAAAGATCATATCATATGTTTGAAAAGTCCGAGGTCTACTGATGACAAATGTCAAAACGTAAGCGCATTATCGCAATTCGTTTGACAGCTAACCCTTCGTAAGGACAATCTAAGCAAAAAAAAACTATTTAATTGACTAGAGAAAAATGGACGAAGTGAACCCGCCCTTTTTAGTAACTCCAACACAAACATTTGAACATTGTCGCATAATTTTCCTAGTTTGTACAATCTTATCGTTGATTGGCAACCCTTTCGGGTTGAAGTAAGATACGCCTCTGCTACGACTCTCCTTGGACGATATTTGCATAGTACGGATTGTAGAGAGGGACTTCGAGCGCTATAGCGGACTTCTATAGCTATAGATCTTTCCTACAACTCTCATAGCACAGATTGTAGAGAGGGATTTCCAGTAATGCATTTTCAAGTCCCTTCTGGAACCCCCACACACATTGACAGATTCATTAGAACAAAACTTTCTTATATATATTTTTATATTCTATATTTAAAACCACTTTTGCAATGACTATAGACAGAGAAAAATATTTCCACCTTTCTGGCTCCCAGAAAAAAAGTACCATATTACAGTACTCATAAAGTTAGGGTGTACCTTTCTTATTTTTACTTGTTTTAGTAGCAAATGATGTCATACGCTGATCCACTAAAGGGAGTGTAGAAAAATCGATCCAAACAAATGATTTACTTTATTGCTTCAAATTTACAACACTATTAATTACAAAACAAATATATGGAATTTTCTAAAAACAAAAAAATTTAATTATATGACAACCCTTTATGCATCCAACGAAAGAGTCAATATTTGAGCACCATCACGGGGGCAAGTAGCAAATACGACGTTTGCAAAATCTTTAAAATGGCATTTTTCGAGCGGCAATTGGGAATAGTACTTTTCTTTCAAAGTGGCAACATATTTTTGGGATGATTCAGCGGAATTACACAAGGCCACAATACAGCCACCCCAACTGAAATTAAAAAATAATATAGGGATATTATTTCAAAATCGGCAACTGACTACACTTACCCAGCACCCGTTAATCTAGCGCCAACTCCAAATTCATCAGATATTTTTACCAATTTGTCCAAATTTGGATGAGAACATTCATATAAGGTTTTGAGACTTTCATGAGATTGTCTCATTAATTTGGATAGTTTGGCAATTGTGGATGGATCGCAGACAGCAGTGTCGCCATTGGAATATTCCTGACTAGAGCTTAGCTGTTCACAAATCTTACGAAACTCTTGAACTCTTAGGGATTCTGAAAATTTCATATTGAAAATAAAAGTACGCACATACAGAGTGGGCTATGGTCCCCCCAATCCTCTATTTGAAGAGCATAATGTTATGATGGTTACCAAAAATAACCATGTTATTGATTCTAGTAATATATATATAAAAAAATCAATAATCACTTTATTGATTATTGTTAATAACCAATATAACATGATCGGGTATGTTCTGCAACTCTCGTGAAACGACTAATAAGAGAGGTTTTGAAAGTTGCTCTCACGTCTGCAAATCCATATGATCGCAGGATTTGCATTATTCGAGTAGAACTTCGAAAACCAATACTGGTCGGCTTGCAGAACAACTCACTATTGAAGATGAATAGTGAAATGAACTCACAATGAGTACCAGAACCGATCACAATGCTCCTCGAATATGGATGTGTTAGCTAAAGTCCTTCTCTTCGTGTTAACAGATCCTTCCTTACCTTGTATAACATGTAATGTTCTTTGTTTCAGTTTAAATTGTTGCATTTTTCGGGTGTTCGCCGTTAGAAAATCCTTTTCAAATTCTTCATCGCTTAGACCAAATAATTCACATAGTTCCGAGCGACTATACAGATCCTTTGAAACAAACGCCACAGCATACTTCTCCAATTGGGCCAAATCACATGCCAGCGCCTCCTGCAGCTTGGCAAACACTATCATATCTCTCCAATTATGGAATTCTTTATTGAATGCAATCAAACGACAACCCAGACGGCATTCAACCACCCGCTCATTGAAGTCCGATGTAGCTGCTTTATTCATTTCCGCCAAGCTATTTGCTACCACAAAACAAGCTCCCTCTGGCAGCTGTAAGGGCGTGGCATTTAAACTCGGATGGAATTCAATGAATTGAGCACATCCTTCTTTGGCTAGATAAGCGATAGCCTGATCCATACCACCGCCCTGGGTTCCTATATAACGTTCACATGCCGCCGATATGGAAGCCAATTTTTTACGATCCAATGTCACGTGGTGTACAAAAGCAGTGGCTAGTACTGCGCTACTGACCAAAGCACTAGAACTCGACACCCCAGATGCTGGAGGAATATTGCCATTGACAGCCACAGTCATGCCGTAGCGCTGGTCGGCATTGTTTAGGCTTTCATAAATGCCTTTAATGCCACACAAGTAATAATTATACCAAGGAGGCGGACAGGAAGGCAGTTGTTTTATTCTATATTGGTTGATAAGGGAGGCATATTTAATTGTTCTTTATTTAATTTCATATTTTTAGCAAACTCACTGCACATCATTTAGATCTGTTATGAAATTTTCATATTTATCTTTCTCCGTATTTCTAAGATCCAATTGCGTATTGGCTTCTGTGTAACCCACGGCCAAGAGAAAGCACTGATCAATAGCCATGGGTAGTACTGGGTAACCGCAGTAGTCGACATGTTCACCGATTATGTTTACTCTGGAATGATATATTCAGATGATTTAAAACTAAAGATTATAAATAGAGAGTTTACAGAAGTCCTTAGTTGTAAATTTTATAGATTTTCCTACAAATAAGTCATAATCTTTAAAATCCAAGACTCTCCATACTTAAAATTAAAACAAGTTCCTTAAAATGTGGTAAATTTACTTAATATTAAAACTGAATTGTCTTTATTTTAAAGATTGGGACATCTTCAGAGAAGAAAAGTTTTAAAATCACTTCAATCTAATCTAATCATATCTTATCTAGTCTAATCTTATCTAATGTAATGTAGTGTAATCTATTTTAATCTAATCTAACACCTAATCTTATCAAACAAACCAAACCTAACCAAACATAATCAAACCAAACAAAATCAAACTAACCTAACGTAACGTAACCTAAACTACACGTAACGTAACCTAAACACCTATGGTGGAGGGTATATTTTTTTATCATAAAATTTGTTTTTCTATATTTTTTCGAGTTTATGACACCATTCCGTAATGTAATGCACTGCCCTTCGACAAAAATTTTGTAAACGAACTCAGAATCGTTCAAACAATAATGCTTCTAAAACTGAACTATTTAACTTTTTTGTAAAATTTTTTATGTGAAAAAACATTTATAAATTTAATTTCTATTATTTTTCTTGGTATTCATTTAAATGGGTAACAACAACTCCAACATTTGATTTATTTTTACTGTTTATTGAAAGATTTATCGTACAACTGCGTTTAATGAAAATTATTGATAACATTAACCTAATACCAGTACCATATTCTATGTTTGACAAGTTTATTTTTGTTGATTCATATTTCGAAAAAATCTATCAAAGCTACTACCTACACTGAAAAAAAAAATGGTAATAAAACTAATGATGGCACATTCTTATATTAAGTATGCTACCTCGGCATCAATTCAATGAAAATTTTCATTAAAACAATGAAAATTTACACGTTTTTTACGAAATTTTCCTTAATATAAAGTTTTTTGAATTTGAATTAATGACTATCTAATCATTAGTTTTGTGTACGCGCTTCTTTAAATGTACGCATTTAAATTAAAAAAAAAAATCACTATTTTTGTGCCAATCCGCATTATTTTAAGTAATATGTCAATACTTTTAAGGATTTTTTACATTAACACTATGACGTAGACATGTCATAGTTTTAATGCCGAATCGGACTTAATTAACAGTATGAGATATTTGAGTAATAAATTTAAGGCTATGTTCCCCTTAAAGGAAAGGCTGTCTTGGTAATAAATTTTATGACTATTGTCATTATTTTTAAGAATACATACGAGAGAATTATACAATTTCTCCCTCCCTCTCTCGCTCGGAGAATCAGTTTTGTTTGGTAATGTGTGAATCAATAATTGTTATGGAATGCTAGAAGAGAAAATAGAGAACAGTTCTGTTCGTTTTCTTTTAAATCGTCAGTTATTTACAAGCGATGGAAGGAAACGGTTGTCTGTTTTCGGGACGCGGATTGTGAAAAAATTTGGTTGCTGTGAATATGTAAGTATACGTGCATACATACGTGCATATTGCACCTAAAATAATTTTAATATGGGCTGTTAACAGTTATTTTTGCTAAAGCATAGCAACAACAACAAATGAAACCGTCGTGTACATGTGTGTATGCATGTGGTTATGCCGTCGGCGTCACCATCGATCTCTGTGATAAGGGAGTGCGTGTGTCATAGTTATTTTTGCTGTATTTTATTTATGGCGATGTACATGCGTTTTTGAAGGAGATCTTTTTTGTAAGTCCTGTGAAGAGATTTGTGCCAAATGGATGATAAAAATGTGAGTAATAGATTTTGTAATACTGAAAGAGACAATGGGAAAATGTTTACGTACGTGAAAAATAATATTATTATTCTGAAATAAACATCTTATTGGCAATTACAAAATTAACAAAACACATTTTAATTGAAAGTATTTATTTATTAAAAATACCAGCGCATAATGCAGAAATGTAAAATTATTTGTGGCAATATAGAAATTTATTATTAATAATATGTTATACATATAACTATCTTTTTTATTTTTTTTAGTAAAATAATTTTAGAATGGGTCTTTTGTGAGAAGAATGGCAAATTTTACAAAATATTTCAACTTAAGTATTATATTATATATTATATTTCTCTTAGTTTTCAGCGTTTTCCAATTGTGATATGATAAAATTTATTTGCATTTTTTTTAGTTTATAGATAATTTTATTTGATTTATTTTCAGAAAAAATTTAATTATTTTAATTTTAGATCACGCAATATTTGAAGATAAATGTGATGGATATATGAAAAATGCAGTGCTGAATGCCATTTATAAATTACAACAAATAAGTGAGATTTGGAAACAATAGATTTGGAAACAATATTTGTAAGTACATATTATGTATTTCTGAACAAATATATTTTATTTGAAAATCAAGAAATTTAATTTGGAACGCATATACATATTAATGTATTAGAACAAAATATATTTGCGAACTGATGTTCACATATAAAATACGTGTTTTCACACAAACAAAGTTATTGTTAAAAAGTTTTCCAAATATAATTTATTTAAAAAGATGTTTTCCTTTTTTGAATTTTAGTTTAAATTTTTCCTTGATTTCGTGTTCATAATTGCTTCATAAGTACTTCATAATTAAACCTGCTGTTAGATTACGCCCGTTTGGTCTAATTTTTGTATCGTTTCCTTTATAAACGGTAATAAATGTATGTATAAATATTGCCTTATAACTTGGTCCAAGGGATATTTTTGTTTTACTAAAATCAAAATAATGAGCGTTTTTGCTCAAAAATAATTGTAAATAAGCTGCTTTCTTTTCACGAAGTATTGAATAAAAATAAATATAAAATATTGTCTTCCATATTCATTTTATATGAAAAATGTAATGTTGACCAAATGGACTTAATCTAGGATTCGTACAGATTTGCTAATCTAACACCAGGGTTAAGAATGCCATAAGCAGCATTAGCTTTTGTTTTACAGAAGTAATTTTTAATAAGTTTTTGTAGTTTTGTTTGCTAACAAAACTTAAGGTTTTAAAATCTAAGTCACGATTGATTTTTTTGAGAAAATTATTGTTGATAACTTAATTTATATGAAAAATGTCACTTTCGCCACTTTCAAAACAATCAGTTTCTATTATTAATAATATCTTACATAAATATTTTTTTTTAACTTTTAGTACAGCAAATTTTGTATGGATCTATTATGAGAATTTGTGTCGTAGAAGAGTGACTAAATATTTCAGTGTAAGTAAGTAAATTCCAAAGATTTTAATATATCTCTTATTTTTCAACATTTTGTGACAGTTTTATGATAAAATTTATTTTAATACTTTATCGTATATAAATCATTCTGTTTGACTTATATTCAAATTATTTTCATTTCAGTTCGCGCAATTAAACTTTATTTGGATATATGAAAAATGCGGTGGGGAATTAAAAATTTACAAATTGCAGGAAATGAGTGAGCATACAAACTATGTATATGATATAATAATATAATATTTGTTTTATATAATTTTTATTTAAATTCTAGCCAAATTCTAGGTTAAAAATCATTAAGGTCGGTTCCGATAAAAATTGTTCATGGACAACAAATAGAGAAACGAATCCCGTTATAGAATCGATACATAACAATACAATATTCGAATAAAAGTCAAACTTCATAGTGTGTTGGCCGATTTGTCTTTATACAATTACATTTTGTTTTAAATTATAAAATGTTCAAGGTTATCCGTAATATGTATTATATTTTTTTGTATAAAAATATAATACAATATAAAATATAACAAATAAAATATATATTTAGAAAGATAAAGTGTTGTGTTATTGAATTTTCTATGAATATTAAATGATTTCAAAGAAAATGATTCATTTAAAAGAGTAACATTATAATCAATATAATGTAACGAATTGTATGTATGGAACATATTTAAAAAAACTGTATTTAAATTCATGTATGCCTTAAATTAATTACCAGTATATTCTTATATCAAGGACAAACATTTTAAATTTTATTACGATAATGTTTTAAATTATATGATATTTTACTAAAAATAAGCACGCGACATACTTAAATTTACGCAAAAATGTGCTTATTTTAAGACCAAACATAATTATTTTTATTACCCAAAATTCTTAATTCTATGAAATGCATCCTCAAAACAAGTACTATTCACGTCTTTAAATTAACTATAAAACCTTCTTATTTTTATAGCGATTGTCTTTGGCTCGAAATCATTGCCGAAAACTTAAACTTTACGAAAAATTCATTGATTTTCAGTACGCTTTTTTTTAGTGTACCAAAGAGATTCAATATAAGAAGAGATACCATTTCATTCACCTCAACGAAAGGTGAATTCCGACTCGTGAGCAAAGATGAGTTCATGAAAAAATTTATTGAAAAATCGTGTATTTTGTGTGCTTTTCTTTCACTTTTTCACATGCACGTCAATAAACACACAAAATAAAATTATTTTACGTTAGTTGAAACAAAGAAAACGGAGAACATATCTTTTTTTAATCAATTTAAAATTTCTTTATGTCCACCACTTCAATAGAAAAACTCAACTCTGCACATGAATTTTCGCCGTGCATACTCTTATTCTAGAACCTCTTTGCTACCTACTGCATTTGCAAAAAAGTTGATTTGGTTTAACAATATCTTACCTTCCAGGGACACGAACATAAAAATTTGGTTCGACACCAAACTCAGTGCAGTAAAATGCTCGCAGTTCTTGTAGTCGTGCATACAACCGGTGCTTTGTTCCTATTTCCGTTGTTGAAACGTTGGTGTTGATATTTTCACCTCCCATGTTTTATGAAATATGTTGGTTTTTATTATATATTTATTTAATTATTTATTAACTTATTTATTATGTTATTATTTTATTATTAATTTGGAGGCTGAAACTCTCCGTTACGTATTTCCTTGATTACTTGAGGTAGTTTAGTGTGATTGGTGGGTGAGCTATAGGGTAATTCACCACTAACCTGGCAATTCACAATAATAAACAGAAAGGTCAATCACAATCTGCTATGAACCAAAATATTCCGGCATACACAACACAAAGAGTAATAAACAGCAAAAATTATAAATTATGAAGATAAGTCATCCCGAGAACTGTCAAAATCTATCAGTTACGAACGAATAGGAATGAAATGTCACACGCGAAAAAACACTTTTCCGCGAAGGTAATTTCAATTGTTTTTGCACTAATCGATTGATATTAATTTTTTAATTGTGACAATTACAAAAAATTCTGGAAAATCGGTCCGAAATCCGCGGAAAACCTCACTCTTTGAAGTCCTACTCGTTGAAATTTTTATTCGTTCGTATCTGATAACTTACTCGCTCCGGGATGACATATCTTATTATTCATTATTTTTGATAAACAGCAACAGGCAACGTTAGGCTCTTAATCTATATACTGGAATATAAAAACAAGTAAGAAAGTTCAGTCGGGTAAACCGACTAATGAATCCCCTCACCTTGAGCCCCCAAAAAATATTAGAAAATTAATTTATTTTTTGTTTTATTTAAATTATTATCAGTTTAAATTGCATTTAATAGCTTTAAAGTGTGTACTGGTATTAAAGTTAAAAGCTGTTTACTTTTGGTACAAAATGGTCCATTTGTGTGAGAGGTACCAAAAGAGGGGTCCCAATAACGGTCACTTTTTTCTGGACTCTAGGTACTATAAACCCATTGCACTGTATGAAATTTCAAGTATTTGTATGCACTGGTATTAAAGTTAAAGCTGGTAACTTTTGATACAAAATGGTCCATTTTTGTGGGAGGTTCCAAAAAGAGCCCTATAGATTGTAGCTACTATAAAAGCATTGCACTGTACAAAATTTCAAGTCTTTCTCTGCACTGGTAATAAAGTTATAAGCTACATATTAACTTTTGGTTCAAAATTGTCCATTTGTGTGGGAGGTACCAAAAGGTGAGTGGCAACTTCGCCCATTTTTCTCGAGTTAATAGTGACTAATAAACTAATACTATGTGTAGAATTTCAGAGGATTCAAATAAGTAGTATAGAAGTTATTAAATAATCAATATTTCACTAAATGTTAACCCTTTGTGGGGGAGGTACTAGAAGGACTGGATAGGACAATATAGCTTATCTTCGAACTTAGCCGGAGATAGAAGAAAATATTACCACATACCAAATTTGAAGTCAATCGGTTACTTCTTTCGAGAGTTATCGTGCGCACCAGCCAGCAGACAGACGGACGGACATTGCTCATTCGACTTAAAATGACCCAAAACGGATATCCGCTGAACATATGTACTTATTGTCTTAGGTCACTCCTTCGATGTGTTACACTTTTGTTCGTAACAAATGATATATACCCTCCTCTCTAAGGTGAGGTGATAATGAAATGGTGTTCGTTGGTACGCGATGGACGCCAAAAAGGGCTGAACAGATTTTGCTGAATTTTTGCATGAGTATATCATTTGGTGTGTGGAAGTTTCGTAGCTATATACAGCTTCGTAGCTATATATATTGTACAAAGGTGCGTGGATGGAAACAGTTGGCACGATACCCCCATATAAATAAAAGATGTAGAACGTAATATTTGAAATAGTATTGCGGCGATATCTTTGCAAAAGAGAGTGATAAGGGCGTGGCGCCACCCATACAACCCGAGATGTGAGTTTGAAAAATTCCAATATTATTGCAGTACAGTTGTGAAAATTTGTATATGGTGATCCAAGTAGAGATACTTTTTCAATAGCCTTTTTGACAGATCACGTGTGAGTCGTGTCATGCTGTCAAATTATTTTTCTTAAGTATTGTTTGGCATTTCATCATGGAAAGACTTACGCCTGAACAACGTTTACAACGTTCTGAATACAAATTGACAGATTAATTAGTGTAATGTTATAACGGGTGATCCAAGTAGAGATACTTTTTTCAATAGCCTTTTTTTAACAGATCACGTGTTGTCATGTTATTTTTGTTAAGTATTGTTAGGCATTTCATTATGGAAAGACTTACGCCTGAACAACGTTTACGCGTGTCATTCGCCAGTTACCAGTCGAAATGCTCGAACGAGTCATCAAAAATTGGACTCAACGGATGGACCATCTGATTTAAAACCAATTAAATAAAACCAATTAAATAATAATTTTATTATTATTTAATTGGTTTTACCGTAATTATAATAATATCTAGTTATTTTTGCTTATAATAAGGTCTTTTTTTGTCATTGTTCCTATCATTCGTCAAATAAAATAAAGTGACTCGATCTGACATTTGTGTTCGCCCAGATGACAGCAAAGAGAGATAGAGAAACCAAAATTTACACTGAAATGCTTACGTATTCGTACGAGTTCATTATCGTGCGACTTGTCGTTGTGATGGTAGTTAGTGAGACCCAAATCAGCTGTTTGTCGTCTGGCAGGCGAACGAAAGCAAATTTTTAAGTTACGGAAACAGGCTGATAATCTTCAAAAAATAAATGCCAAAGAATGTTCTTTCAAATGATAATAAACATTCCCTATTCAATTTGAATTTTCTGTTTTTTTTTTCTCTAAAAAAGTAGGGAACCTCGAAATGGGTCACGCTATATGTGGATGAAAAGGGTCACACCAACAACTCTATTTGACTCCAGCACTGAATGTGAAATATAGAGAGGCTTTGCACTAATCGTCTTGAAGTTTGGAGTGGATGCTGATCAGTCGAAGTATCGGCATCGGCCGTGCGGCATCATTATAGAAAAAATAAATAACGAAAGAATTTTGTACTAATTGGTGTGACAGTGATTTCACAGCAAAATGACCTAACAGATTGAGCGTCGTGGTCTCCCAAAGCGATTTGAGTGGTATTGCACTACGCGAAATTTGTGCATTTAAAAGCAATATGGTTATATTCATATGGTTATATTTCACCGAAATGCACTTTGAGAGCAGCGAAGCGCACCAAGTAAGCTAGTACAATATACATAGCACTACGATTCTTCGTAACCCTGCGTTTACACAGGACAATTGAGAATATGTATTAGTTGTCAAAAAAGATAAATAATCGTATCCGTCCAGATAATAATGAAGACTATTGTCTTCTCTATAGTTGCCGTTGTAATGATAAAACATTTTGTTTTTACTTGAAACAACTAGTCAATACTATTTATTATTTACCAAAACTAGTTCACAAAATCTTACGAAGTACTACCAAAAATGCTATAACTGCGGAGCGAATACTTGTCTAGGAATGAGTTGTTGTTTCCTTCTTCCTTGGCTTTTGCCAAGTTGCCAGATTGTCTGTGATTCGAATCCGGCAGTCTTGGTGCTGCCACAACTCTTTCTATGTACTATCGAACAACATTAAAATAATATTTACCAAAATCTTAGATAAAAAAATATGTGTTTTCAAACTTTGCGGTCTTTTGGGATTTTCTATTGTTTTTTTTCGCAAATTACAACGAAATGACGTCGAATGGCTGCTTGCGTCAAACAACTTGCCGAATTTACAGTCTTCAAAAAATCAGAGACAGTGACTACGACAATGGGAGACGTATAGGTTTTAATAAAAAAGTGTAGATGTATTGCTACTGTCTCGTGTAAACTCCGGGTAACTTCAACACTTTGTTCGATACGATATGTCAATATCTGGCCATCTGCACAATATATTAAAGATTACACAAGTGAACAAGGTATTTGTTGATTAAGAACTGAAATATGCACTTGATTTTTTCTGCCAGCTCGACTTTTCGCCATATACCTTTATGTCAATAATTAAGGCACTTCCACTACATATATTGGAGCACTCCCGATCAAAAATGCCAACAAGTATTTCAGAACATTACGCGAAAACAAGAGAAATGGAATAATATGTTCGAAAAGAGGCACACGTATCTAGAAAATGAACTGGTGGTCATTAAGAATGAACCTGGCGCCACTCGTGAGACGCGAAAATTTGAGCCCAAGTATCGAGGCCCCTATATTATTACACGTGCACTTGGAAATGATCGATATCTAATTGAAGATATTCCAGGCCTTCAGGTAACATCTCGTAAATTTAATTCTGTTTTTCTTCTGGAAAGCTTAAGCCTTGGTGTGGAAACAATCTCGAATTAGATGCTACCGAAGACGTGTGGCCGAGCTGTCACGTATGGTAACCCTACCACATCCCGATGAAGAAGCGCAAAGGACTTCGTAACATAAGTCAGTCTGTTTGGAACCACTGTCGTGCTACCATCAATACACACATTGTGATCTTATACAACGGAATATTTTGAATTACATTACTTTTCTTGAAACTACATACTATTACTACTTTTATACACACCATACTTTAAAATACAAGTAAATAATTAATTGTACTATTTGTTTTTTTGAAAAATAAACAATATGTGTTCGTTATTTCAATCGGGAGTCTTTGACACAAGTTTGGAAGCGACAACTATATTGTGAGTATATCAAAGCATTGCTCGATGTTATCATTATGGAGTAAATAACATTATTTAAGAGCGGCCTCTATATGTGAACTATAACAAAGTATGAACTGATTGGGCAATTTTTGTTGTGATGAATTCAGACAGACGGACGGACTTGCCTATATATAATTTTACAACGTTCTATAGAGGAGCTAAATAGTTTTTAATTCTAATTTTACGACAATCAAGAATAAATGTTTTTTTCCAGTGCATACTTTTAAATACAGGAGGTACGAGCATTAACTTAATGATATTAAACTGTTTTCACTTAGTTTTTAGTTCTAATTTTACGACAATCAAGAATAAATGTTTTTTTCCAGTGCATACTTTTAAATACAGGAGGTACGAGCATTAACTTAATGATATTAAACTGTTTTCACTATGTATAGAGTTGCATGTCACCTCTTCTGCTTATAACTCTTTGTAGCAACCACATCAAACACACAATGCCATCAAACCAATTCTATAGGAAACGAAATCAAAAACAAGTTTTATATTAAAAAAGCGGTTTGTAAACAAAACATTGACCCGGCCGGCGGCTCTTCATCGCTGGTTAAGAACACGTGAGAGCTGCAATACAAAATACTTTTTCACTTTAGTTAATTTTCACCTATTTTTATGCACATAGTATGTACGTTATGTATATAAATATGTTTTGTCACAAAATTAGTCAATTATTTTTCACTAATAAAGCACAATTATTTTCGTATTGTCAATGTTATCTTATTTTTCTTTGAAAATGTTTGCACAGTATTTGACATAATTCTGAATGAGAAACTGAGTAACTGTTTCTTTTGTATTTTCACATTTGGTTTGCAGTGAGCAATGAGTGCGCAGTGTGATGTGGAGAGAATAGAGTGCGAGAGAGAGGCACAAATGTTCTGACAAAAAAACAGCTGTTCCTATGAGTTTATTCTTTTTCTTTCTCTTTCTTTACTTTCGCCCGTGGATTAATAAAACGTGTCTGCTGCCTCTTCTTCGGTTTGCTAAATTCGTGAAACAATTTATTTACGTTCTACGTTTTTGTTTACTTTCAGAGCTGCACTTGTTATTATTGTTGTATGTATTTAGTATTTTGTAATTGTTTGGGGTTTTCTTCGTAATCGTGCCTTTCCGCTTGCCCGCCCGTCTGCCTACTAGTATGTACTACTTGATTGGACTGTGGCAGCGTTTATTTCCCGTTTGATGCACTCTGAGTGTCGCCTTAAAGATGACTGAGTTCTGGAGTGTATTGGTTTGATAATTTTGTTTAGTTACGCATAGATTGCCAGGGTTCGAGATTTGGTTGTTCGATGTGGGAAAGTTGAAGCGGGTGAAATTGCTGAGAGAGATTGACGGGGTAGAGTTAGTTGTAGATATATTGGAAACTGGGAAGATGTGACACAATGTTGATAACATAAAGTTAATATTGTGAATAAGATATGAAATAAGGAATTAAAATGTAATATTATTTAAGGGATACCTATTAGTTTATTTAAAATTTAATAAATTTGGGTAATATTCTTTTTTTATTCCTGTAGTGTTTAATGAAAGTCTAGCTGGAGGTCTTGATATTATCTTTTTTTTATTTATTTCGATATTTCGCATTTCTTCGTAAGGCATCATCAAGTAAAGAATATACATTCACTGAGTATTGATCTGACGTCGGTGCCGTCTGTTGTCATACTCAGTATGACATACTCATGCATAAGCCCGGGATACCATTTAAATTAATGGAAATTATGAGGGTAGAATGCTTAAAACAAAACATTCACGTAGACAGAATTTTAGTAACAATTAGAAAAATTTTATTTTATTTTTCAAAAACGATATTTTTTATTTAGTAAATTTTCTTTGGTTGGTACCAAAAGGGCGTGGTAATAGCGCCCATTTTTTTAATATACTATGGGTACTATAAAAACGTTACACTGTACAAAATTTTAAGTGTTTGTATGTGAAGGAATCGAAGTAATAATCCGTTAGCGTTTTGTACGAAAAGATCCATTTGTATTGGAGGTACCAAAATGGGCGTGGTAATAATGCCCATTTAGTACGGGACTATAGATACTGTAAAGGCATTACACTCCACAAAATTTTGATTATTTGTATGAACTGGAATCAAAGTTATAAGCAGTTAACTTTTTGTGCAAGATGGTCCATTTGTATGAGATGTACCAAAAAAGGGGATGGCAACTTCGCTCATTTTTCTCAAGGTGACAGCGACCAAGAAACTCACACAGTGCAACACATGATTTTGGGACTCAATTCTGAGAATAGGACGTGAAGTTGCCCCAAATATGAGAACTTCTGCATCATTCGTTTAGTCAAGTTGGCTCAATTAATAATTTATTGGCCATACGAATTGTTTTGCTCAAGGTGGATTTTTTGCACTTTTTCTATATTTTTTCTCGATATACCGTACGGAATGTCTCTTTTATGTCTGAAGCTAAGTTGTAGCGGGTTTTCCAATAGGGATGATATGATTTTGAAGTGACGTTTCGGCCATTTGTAATATGTCATGTCTGTTTTTCATTGTATTCAGTAGTGTTTACAATTTCATAATGGAGAGAAATACGCAAGAACAACGCTTAACATCAAAAAAACCAGTTTCCAGTCGACCTACGACCTTGACACACATGAGCAATATTTTAGCTCTCGTTAAGAGCTATCTTTTTCCCATTGACCGGAGCTAGAGCAAAAATAAACTTTCCGTTCACATTGGAAAATGATGCTGTCAATTTTTTTTAAAATCAAAAAAACACTTTCTAGTCGACCTACGACCTTGACATCCATGAGCAATAGTTTAGCTCTCGTTAAGAGCTATCTTTTTGCCATTGACCGATTGTGGCTACGTGCCACACAGCAAATGAAACAATTGAATTGTTGCGAGAAAAGTTTGGAGATTCGATTATTTGAAGAAATTATGATATTGAATGGCCTTCAAGAAGTTGTGATTTAACATCATTAGACTATTTCCTGTGGGGTTATTTGAAGTCATTGGTCTTTCGAAATAAAGCGGACTCTCTTCAAGCTTTACAAGTCAATGTTGAACGAGCCATTCATGACATACGACTTGATTTAGTGGAAAAAGTGCTCGAAAATTGGGTTCATCGAATTCGTTCCTGCAGAAGAAGTCGTGGAGGCCATTTGAATGACGTTTTATTTAGAACTTAATTGTATCGATTGTACTTCACGTTAAATAAAAAACTTTTGAATTTCCTTAACAATATCAGCCTGTTCAGCTAAATGTAACAAAACGCAGACGTGCGATAGCTACCCAAGCAATAATTTTCTTCTTCTTATTCTCACCCAAGCGATCATGTTTTTAATTTGGTTCATTGTCACTTATCGTTCGGGTAAGAAAGCTCTTTTCTTCATCGTCTTCCTGTCAAATACCAATATTACCTACATGTTGTTATTGACATTTCTTAAAGCTTTTCCACACGAAAATATCAGAACGGGGGCAACCCTATCCAACAGCTGTAAAAGTAGCAACAGCTGATTCTAGACAATGAGAAATAATCAAGCAACCGAAAATAAATACAATTGTTTGCTTGATTGATCATATATGTATATATATGTAGTGGCTATATCTAAATCGGAAACCTTCTGTACCCATTTCAGTAAGTCATAGAGTTAAAAAGAAAGTTCTTGCTAAATTTGATAGTGATCTGAGCATAATTGTGACCTGTATTTGGTAACAAGAATACATTTACAAACAGACGGACGGACAAAACCAAACCAATTCAGAAAGAGATTCTAGGTCGATAGGTATAATAAACGATCGTTTGGTTTACCTAATTTAAGGTATTATGAAACAATTTAAAAAGCAACAGTGTAGTTGTAGGATTTCAATACATTTTATACACACTAAACAGAGGTTTTTTGAAATGATGTTGGATACTTATCCATTTTTTATTAATTTTCCCAACAATTTTCACTTTATCTTTCACAAGGACGGCTAACATAACCGACACGAATGAATTTTTCTGATCGTCTGATTTGACATTTCATTTCGTTCGTTGTTGTCTTATAAGAACCAAAATGCTTATTTGTTTATATCCAAAACAAAGTGTGCAAAACCGAAAATTTCATTCGCATGCCATTTGACGTGCGAAGTGGCAAAAAAGAAGTTACAAAAACAGGCCCTATGTGTGTTGTTTTTTTTTTGTAAGAAATCATATCACACTTATTGGAAAATCCTATACAATTACGATTTCTGAAATTTTTAAGTAAAAATGCTATTATATAGAAATGGAAGAAATACCTGATTAAAACCAGGTCAGATTAGGTAAAACTACATTCCTATATACATTTAAAAAATGTATGTTGAAGTTTTCCTGGTCCAGTATGCAAATTTAAGTTTAAGAGGAAAAATATATAACGATATGTGCAAATATTGTCGAATTTTGGCTGAACACCAGCGTTCGTTCAGAATATATGGGTCTACACAACTATATTTTTCTCAGAATTTGAAGTTGGAGTCATTGATGTGTAAAATGCCGGTTAAATTTGCAGATGCATCGGATGCATTTAAACCCGTCGCCTTTATATAGCGAAAATGAAACATTGCTATATAAAGAACAACTTACGACCTTTAAAATGAGCATTCATTTGTAAAAATCCGTCCATGCGTTCCAAAAATACATAACTCAAAAGGTACGCCTTTTAAGAATATTTTCCTTTTTTTAAGAATATTTTCCTTTTTTCAGATCATAATTTTGAGCAGAGAATCGATATGCAAAATTATTTTGAAATCGGGAATAGTGACCCAAAAAAGGTGTTCGGTTTGACAGGTACGATGTGACAACGCCGCAATTACCGCATCTGAGTGAATGTTGCCAAAATCCCCTTCTATGTAAAGGGGTTTCCAACAAGAGGTGCTATTTTGGTATTCAAAGAAAAATGCCATTTTTTGAGATAAATGATCGGATGTTTATTTCATAATAAAGAGGAAGGTATGCCGTTAAAAATGAAAAACAACATCAGCCAAATGGCCAAAACGACCACGCTTACATGACCATATCCTTTTCATGAAATTTTCCATAACCAAATCGCGAAGTGGCTGCCCTATGTCCTCAATAGCCTCACGAATTCTGTCGCTGGGCTGTTGGCGTAGACCTTATCTTTCACGTGGCCCCAAAGGAAGAAGTCGCAAGGTGTTAAATCACAAGATCTCGGTGGCCAATTCTGATCACCTCTTCCGGACCATAAACCGCAACAAACAGTCACACGTTGAGGATAGAGAGGCTTCTCAACAATAACTCTTGGGTTTTCCGAGCCCCAGATGCGACAATTTTGCTTGTTGACGTAGCCACCGAGGTGGAAATGGGCCTCATCAGTCAAGATGATTTTGTATCGTTTTTTTGTTCGATCGTTTTGTATCGTTCGATGATCGTGTATCGTTCCATTTTTAGTAATGGCGTAGTTTCTACTTGTCAAACGGCAAAGAATAAAGCATCAAAAGTGACAGCTACCAAAATACCGGGTGATTTATGTATGCCAAGACAGGCCACCATAGTGAATTCATTGAAATGTAGGGACGATGAGTGAGCACTATATTAGTTCGTGCAGGGCATATTCTGTAGAGTTGCCTTTGTTGAAATCATGTTGGTTCCACGTAATGACTATAGACTGAAGCTATGTGCCCACGGTGGTTACACACAGAATACAGTTTGGTTGCCTCAACCGAATTATTTGCCAACCGAATTTTGGTAGTTCTGTCTACTATCATGCAATTCCATCAGGACAGCCAATATTTTGGTTGTGGTATACTTCTGCTTCCATGTAGACAACAATCATATTTGGTTGCGCCAACTACGAAAATGGTGGCTTAAATTATCTGTTGTAGTTGCCACAACCAACTGTTTTAAAAAATTAATTGTTCTGACAATTTGTCAGTCATATACTACCGACAATTAATTAAAAACAGTTTTCATTAATTTTTATTTTATTTATTGAACAAAAAACAAAACAATTCATAACAAAATTAAAAATCCCATATTACAAATACATCACTATTATGTAATGTGGAAATATTTGACACAAATTTTAGTACACGAAAAAAAACACAAAACTTTTATGCAAATATCGCTTAACTCTGTGCTTTCAATTTCATGATTGTTGATTTTATTTTTTATTTATGTAAAACATTTTGCACAACATATTCTGCATTCAGCACATTATTATCCACACGAGATTATTTTTGATTACCTAAATACAAACAAAATGTTGAAGATTTTTGTATGCCGAGTAATCTTATTTTTTGTTTGTAATGTTTCAGCAAAAGAACAGCAACCAATATTTCGGTTGTATTTCCCAAAATACATTGTATTATTCTAAATTTGGGAAATGATTGGGATAACCAATAAACGATTATTTATTAAAATGTTTTCTGTTGTAGTATTAATACAATTTCTGTTGTCAAGAATAAAACATTGGTTGTCACAACCAAAAATCTATCATATGGTACTATAATGAAAATTTGAAATTGGTTACCACAACTAACCGAGTGTTAATGAAAAAACAATCTTAATTCGATTGATACAACCATCGATTTAGTTGCAAGCATTTTCATTTGATCGCATCCATGTTATTATTGTTGCTTCAACTAATTATATATAAATACAACCGACAGACGGTGTAGGCAATATATTTTTGTTGCAAGTACATACTATTTTTTTATTGTTACAATCGAATTCCAACCAATTATTTTCCTGGGTGTAGGTCTTACAATGTTATCAACTCTGTCAAAGTGCTGTAAATGTACTGGCAATGACAGATTGTTAGCAAAAGTTGAATGGTCAGTTCAGACGATTGCAATAAAACCTTTAAATTTCATATATGTATTCACAATATATTTTGTAAATATTTGCAGCCAGGATTGCCCAAAAAAATATTTTACAGACAGTGGTGCCAATATAAATGATTCTCTGACAAAGGCGCCATTGTCAGATGCATAATCTTCGCACATCTTACAATGTACTGAATATGACTTTTCTGCCAACGTTGCAAGACAAAAATTGTAATTTCACACGGTTGCATTTTTTCTGACAAACTTTCAAGATCTCACCACCGCGTGTACATAGCTTGTGTCAAATATACCCCAAACCTATAGGCATACCTAAAATTGATTGATATTCATAAACATTTTCAATATTTTTTTAATTATTTTTTTTCCCTCAAATCGATAACGACTGCAACATGATGGCAACCTTGCTCAAGTATTCAGTTTAATTGCTGACTATTTATTATAAGTGGGTTCTTTTTTCCGTTTAAAAAGAAACATAAAATAACAATTCTTATCACTCGATAACAGTTCAGATTTTTATTTTCCTTTTCCAATTGTTACTAGAGCATCATTGCACTACATAATGTACTAGAAATTGAAATACTTTTTAAAAGCGGGTTAAAACCTCACATCAACTGATAACAAGCAGACAGTTGTTGCGGGGGATAGTTATTTTACCAGTATATAATTCGACAATTCCATTTCGAAAACTGTTTTGTGAATAGCTCTTGATTGGTTTGATGCATTTTTACAGAAGATAATTTGGCATAGGTATACAGAATTTGAAAATGCAATCTCCTTAAAAACAGAATAAGTCGACTTAGTATACTGTAGAAGATATCGAAATGTTTATTTATACATTTAGGTAATAAACTGATATGACAGAGACATAACGATCACCTGTGAGTTGATAATGGCATACGTACATTTTTGTATATCAGTTCACACCCAACCAGACGAAGAGAACACAGTGTCTTGTACTCGAAAAAATCGCTTCTGTAGTAGGTATATTGTTAAAAAAAAATTGTGTAACAATTTTCGCGACATCGGCGTATTCAATTAAAGAATTAACTGATTTATTGATTCTGTGATTGAAATCAATTTTTATTTATTCTGTGTGGAATATGTTACAATGTAAAAAAAAAATATTGGCTTTAGTATTGCTGAAAGGAATAAGTAAATAAATAAAAAAATCTTGGTATTGCAATTTTTAATTGTAATTCCCAGATTCACGATCATTGCAAAATATTGGATATTTTTATTCTACTAAGCTAATTTTAAATTTGTCATAACTAATTTGTGATTTTTATACCGTCGATTTTTATACGATACGAATTTGGTATTAATTGGCATACAATAAAAAATTGTATTAATTGATTGTGGAGTTTTTACAGTTCTCAGTTTTTTTTAACAATTAATTCAGACAGATATTCATCTGTCCGCTTATTTAAAGTATTTATGTATTTTAGTAAATTATTTATTAAGAACACAAATTAGTAATTAGAATTTATATTGTATAGTAGCATTATCAAGAAATATCAAATATGTCTGCTAAACCGAATACTGTGCCATATAACAGAAATAAATGATGTTCGCGATGCATTATATAAATGACTTATTTACATTAATAAAGTCGAAAACCATATGTGTTTGTTCTTGAATCAGCATTTTTATTTATAAATTTTTCACTAAATATTATCGATTTCACCTTTTAATATTAAAGACCTGGTGTCACCAGACAAATTTATTAGAGCTTTCAATTTAGTGGATTCATTTTATTTTTTGGTTAAAAATATAATGAAACCACTAAGGAAGACTAACGACAGGTGGGCGCACTATATAATACCCTACACAATTACATATATGTGAAGCAATGCACGGAGAAGTATGCACCAATAGCTGTACCAAATCCATTATTACTAGGAATTGTCATAGCTTAACCCTCCGATGAGTGAGAAGGTCCCTAGGGACCTTTTCAAACTGAAATTACTCCTACTTCGACCACTACAACCCCCCCCCCCCAAAGTTACTCTGTATTCCAAGAGTATTTTGTTGCGCATCTTTTGGAAAAAAAATCAAGCCGATCGGATCATTACTTTAGGAGTTATTGAGGTTTTAGTGAGAATAGTACGCGGACGTGTGAATAGGTCCGTATGGACCTTGTACTGAATTTCACTAATAAATGCATGTTTTTGGGCATCATTATAATTTTTTTATTGTTTCAACACATAATTTACCTGTTCTGAACACAAAGACCTAAACTCAAAGACATTAGGGATGATGATAAAAACAAAAATTCTAAAATTATTGCTAGTAGTATAAAATTACAATATTGTGCCTTTCCTTGAAAGCAATAAAGTTCATGTCTTCGAATTTTTCTTCGAATTTTTATACCCTACACCACACTGTGGTACAGGGTATTATAAGTTTGTTTCACGGCAGATGTTTGTAACACCTTAAAATAACACAGCTAGACCCACCTTAAAGTATACCGATCGACTCAGAATCACTAGCTGAGTCGATTTAACGATGTCCGTCCGTCCGTCCGTCCGTCTGTCCATGTAAAGTTGTTCGTCGACTACAGGTCGCAATTTCACTCCGATCGTTCTGAAATTTTGCAGTTTAGAGTATTTCGCGGCTGTTAAGATCGCTATTGAATTTGGTTGAAATCGGTTCAGATTTAGATATAGCTCCCATATATATCTGTCGTCCGATTTGGCCCTTTAGTCCTATAGAAGCTGTATTTTAAATCCGATCGTTTTGAAATTTAGAATGGTAGAGTTTCTTGATCCATGAACCAACATTGCCGAATTTGAAGAAAATCGGTTCAGATTTAGATATAGCTCCCATATATATCTTTCGTCCGATTTGGTCCTTTAGTCCTATAGAAGCTGTATTTTACATCCGATCGTTTTGAAATTTAGAATGGTAGAGATTCTTGATCCATGAACCAACATTGTCGAATTTGAAGAAAATCGGTTAAGATTTAGCTATAGCTCCCATATATATGTTTCGTTCGATTTGGCCCTTTAGTCCTATAGAAGCTGTATTTTACATCCGATCGTTTTGAAATTTAGAATGGTAGAGTTTCTTGATCCATGAACCAACATTGCCGAATTTGAAGAAAATCGGTTCAGATTTAGATATAGCTCCCATATATATCTTTCGTCCGATTTGGTCCTTTAGTCCTATAGAAGCTGTATTTTACATCCGATCGTTTTGAAATTTAGAATGGTAGAGATTCTTGATCCATGAACCAACATTGTCGAATTTGAAGAAAATCGGTTAAGATTTAGCTATAGCTCCCATATATATGTTTCGTCCGATTTGGCTCTTTAGTCCTATAGAAGTTGTATTTTACATCCGATCGTTTTGAAATTTAGAATGGTAGAGTTTCTTGATCCATGAACCAACATTGCCGAATTTGAAGAAAATCGGTGCAGATTTAGATATAGCTCCCCTATATATCTTTCGTCCGATTTGGTCCTTTAGTCCTATAGAAGCTGTATTTTACATCCGATCGTTTTGAAATTTAGAATGGTAGAGTTTCTTGATCCATGAACCAACATTGCCAAATTTGAAGAAAAACGGTTAAGATTTAGCTATAGCTCCCATATATATGTTTCGTCCGATTTGGCCCTTTAGTCCTATAGAAGCTGTATTTTACATCCGATCGTTTTGAAATTTAGAATGGTAGAGTTTCTTGATCCATGAACCAACATTGCCGATTTTGAAGAAAATCGGTTAAGATTTAGCTATAGCTCCCATATATATGTTTCGTCCGATTTGGCCCTTTAGTCCTATAAAAGCTGTATTTTACATCCAATCGTGTTGAAATTTAGAATGGAAGAGTTTCTTGATCCATGAACCAACACTACCGAATTTGAAGAAAATCAGTTAAGATTTAGCTATAGCTCCCATATATATGTTTCATCCGATTTGGCTCTTTAGATCCAATCGTTTTTATACCCTACACCACACTGTGGTAAAGGGTATTATTTAAGTATAAAATGTCCCAAAAGTGAATTTATGTAAACAATTTTTACATGAATTACAAAATTTATATATCAGAGTATTATATAGTCGGCACCGCCCGACTTTAGCCTTTCCTTACTGGTTTGTTTTTATCATCATCCCTAATGTCTTTGAGTTCTGGTAGACGTACGAAAGAGTATAAAAGAAGTTGTAGTTTCGTAAACCAAATCAGTCAAGGTTTAGACAGCGAAGAGTAAAATCGTGTGTGATAGAAACAAAACTATAAATATGGCAGATGCAAGTAATTTGGACGTTGCTGAAATTGTTGTACGCCGTAGTACACGTTACCAGCAAATGACTGCGGATGAAAGGCGTGCAGCTGATAGTAGATTTGCTGATTTTATGGACGAAGACATGGATGAAGAAATTGATATTGCTGCAATTGATAATTATGAAGTTGAGGATGATGAAGATCGCACATACCAACATGCTGAAGAGTCAGATGCCGAAACTGAAGGATGCGTCGAGCTAAATGAAGATACTGATGACGACGATGATGAAGAGCAAGAAAATGATGGACAGGAAACGAATGAAAGTTACTATATTGGTAAAGATGGCACCCAATGGAGTAAAAAAGCACCACCAACATCACGCACTCGTAATCATAACGTGGTCGACTTCACAAGAAAGAAACCAGGACCAACAGGAAATATACACGACCCCTATACAATAATGCGTTCAATCATGACAGAGGAAATAATACACTTAGTGCTACGTGAAACAAATCGTAAAGGCAGGGAGGTTACAGCTGCATGGAATTTGGCGAATCCCACGAAGAAAAAGGAGTGGGAGCCAGTGACAGTGAAAGAGTTTGATGCCTTTGTAGCTATTCTTTTGTATGCTGGACTCACAAGATCAAACCATGAACCAGCTATGGAATTATGGGGCGCGACGCGTTGCCCAATATACAAAGCTGCGTTGTCGTACGATCGCTTCATGTGTATAAAGCAATTTATGAACGCACATTCCGTACGGAATTACTTAATTTAGCTTAAGCATATTATAGTTGGGCCTTAAATTTCAGACAAATTGGTTGCGAAATGTTTTGTCTAGAACGTTAAGAAGTCTAATGGAACGAGGCCTTTATATAGGGGGTTTTATCAAACAAATTCGACTGATGTGCCTCATTTAAGCCAGTGATAATTTAATGCAATATAAAAAATTTAAGAACAGAGATTTTCTTTGTTGTTATCAGCAGTTTGTGTGTTGCATAATGCGCCGGGAATCCCGAAGAAAAAAATTCCCGGCTCTTTCCGATGTCCAAACCCTACCTGTGATCGTCATGGGCGGGGCCACTCTGCCCATTTTTCTCAGGCAATAGCGAGGGGTATAATATTACTATTTGTGGAATTACAGAGTATTTCTATAGGTAGTATAGATGGTCTAGGGAATCACTATTTCACAAAATGTTAACCCATTGCTGAAATGACTCTTAATCGAATTTCCGCCGAACATATTATATATATATGTCCTTTATTTATACATATACAGTTATAATAATATTACAATACAGTTATTAGTATACAAATAAAATATTCCCGAGGAAAATAGGGCGTCAACGAATTTCCTCCATCTATTTTTATCTGTGGCTAGGGATTTAATTTGGTTCCACGTTTTTTGAGCTCCTTCGCATTCCGATCTGACACATCGAATCCAAGTATTTCTTGGTCTACCTCTACGTCGTTGACCTTGTGGGTTCCAGTCAAGCGCCATTCTCGCAATTTCATCTGTTGGACGTCCGAGAATGTGTCCTATCCATGTTCAAAAATATTATGTAGCTTGCCGAACATATTAGGCTCTTAGGTAACTCCTTTGATGTTTGCACTATTGGCCTTCATCAAACGATATATACCCTCCTCCACTAAATTGAGTGTATAATTATGGGCTATTTTTATAACCCACAACAAATTATGGTCCAGGCTTTTGTGAATTTGTTTGTAACACTCAAATTACAGGTCGCATTTATAGTACGACCATGATGAAATTTAGCAATATGTTATTTTTTGGCCCAAGAACGATGCTTCAATGGGATTTTGACTTACAGCCACTTTAGCCATGTCATCGACATAAGTAGCAATGGTAATATCTTCGTTAGCGGGCATATCAGCAGTAAATACAGTGTATAAAACTGGGGCCAACACGCTTCCTTGTGTCACACCAGATTTTATATTTCCAATTTCAGATTCAGCATCATTAACACAAACATAAAAACTTCTTTGGCTTAAATACGATTTCAGTTACAGGTAGTAAGGTGCTGGTAGCAATTGTTTGAGTTTAAAGAGCAGTCCATCATGCCATACTCTGTCAAATGATTGTTTGACATCTAGAACTACTGATGAACAATACAATTTATTTTCTAGACATTCTCTAATGACTTTAACAACTCTGTGACATTGTTCTGGAGCTCCGTGATTCTGTCTAAAACCAAACTGGTGTTCAGGCATAACCTTCAGTGAATCTAAAATTGGAAACAGTCTCTTCAGGAAGAGCCTCTCGAACAATTTTGACAATATTGGCGCAAACTTATGGGTCGATACGAACTGAGGAGTTTTTTTTGGCTTATTTGGTTTTAGCACCATAATTATTTTCCCATATTTACATTGAGGGGTAAAATGGGAAGTTCTTATTATTAAGTTAAATAACGTAGTGTGAAAAATTATTCCTTTTTAGGCAGATTTTTTAAAACTGTCGAAGTAAAATTGTCATATCCGGGCGATTTTTTGCCGTTCAACTTTTTTATTTCATTTTTAACTTCTTGAAGAGTGAAAGATTTGATTGGTAAAGACATTTGACACGGTATGTCAATAAACGCGCCAATTTTCTGAAAATCGGAGTAACTACCGAGTGAGAACGGAGTAAAAGTTAATTCTAGATATATGCTCTATGAGGCTGGTGAAGGCTTTCATATAGTCGCCTCCGTCCGACTTCAGCCCTCCTTACTGGTTCATTTTTATTTTTTGACGCTTATCAACCCCACAAATTTAGGATGTTGCGACCTAAGAGTGTAAAGGCGATAAATCCAATATTTAAAATTTCAACTGGTAGCTTTTCAGCATCTTATCATCAAATTCGCTTTTGAACTTGCACGAAGAACTCAAAACGTTCAGGGAGAGTTTTTTCCCCCCTGTTGCGACTGCCTCTCTCTCCTACAAAACGCCGATAATCTGCTGAACATTCAGCCAGTGTAAATCGGGACTTATTGTCACTTTTGTTAGATTTTTCTATGTGTCGAAAATTGACTTGACAAATAAATATGTTATTTTTTATTCAAAAAATATAAAAATTTTACTGGGAGCATCCCTAATGTCTTTGTCCATGTGCAGCGTGGTGAATATTTAAACGTATATCGCATTTTTAAACCACACGGGTTTGGGTTAAATGAGAACTAAGCATTCGTCACTACCACCCAGTAGATGGCGCATCCAGGTTCGTGTCTTCGCTACGGAAATAGGCGGCCGAAATACGGCCGACTAATGCGTTGTTTCATGTGACTTATAGATGTCACTAAAAAAATTCTGACAGTTATACACATTTTCCACCATGAATATAACTGTTGAATGGGGTATAATAGTTTTTAACTAGAAGAGAAAAAGCTACTATTTACACTATGCGACAAAAAATGTTTTTGTCCGAGGCCTCTAAACTTTTTTTGAGTAGATTGAGGCAAACTATTTTAGGGAACCAAAAAAAAAAAAATTATAGAAAAGATTTTTTTTGCTTGGTACCTTTAGTACCATACCATATTGTACCATATTTTTTGAAGTATAAGCCCGATACACACTTTGTAAACTGTATTTCTTCAGCCAAATGAATGGATATTTGCAAAAAAAAATCATAACAAACAAAAACAGTTAATACATTCCAGTTTTTTATTGCCAAGTCTAACTTTTTATGAAAGAAAAGAGTCATATTCGAAGATCTATTGAAATATGTAAATGATATAGTCATTTGTGCAAATCTTCACCTGCATTTTTTTTGTAAATATAAAAATAATTGGTCTGAAATTTGTTGGACTGTGTTTTTCACTAGTTACTACAACACATAAGAAATAATATATGTGAAAAATACTACTGAAAAACAAGTTGTAGGTCTTTAATTTTCTTCGGACAGTTCTGTCTCGTAGAAAATTTTAAGTCTCTGTCGAAAATGTAAACTAATGAAGCAAATTGTTAACATTAAAAAACATTGACATAATCCGGTTAAGAATTACAAAATATATCATAAATGTAATTATAAAATATAAAACATAAAAAATGTAAATGTAAAAACAAGAACACAAATAGAGTTTGTTTCCCACAAAACGAAGATGATTGTATTCTATTCTTTCAAATTTATAAAAAAAATCCTAATATACATAAGATCTGATATTGATCGACAAATCGGTTTGGTCGCATAAAAACTGAATTAGTCTGATTTCTCAAGTCGAAAAAATATTTTTCGTGCTTTAATGATAGAAAATCAATAATAATTCGTACGGCGAACTGAAATTGGACAAAAATTATTTCATAGCTAAGATGTTATGAAATATTTTAATAAAAGTTAGTAGTTTTTAACAAAAATTAATGTATGCTTTAGCTGTTTTTATCCTTATTTAAATTAATTAAAATTAAATTAAAACTGAACTAAAATATCACATTATTAAGAATGGAAAAATCCCGATTTATCCCGAAAATACCGGGATATCGAACAATTTCGGGATTCCGAAAATGCCGATTTATCTCGAAAATCCCGGGATATCGAACAATTTCGGGATCCCGAAAAAATCCCGGGATTTGCAATTTAAAAATCCCGAATCCCGGGATTTGTGAAAACCAATCCCGTTTGACATCTCTAATCATTTGCTACGGGCCAGAAGTGTAACACATCGAAGGAGTGACCTAAGACCCTAAGTATGTTCAGCGGATATCCGTTTTGGGTCATTTTAAGTGGAATATCCGTCTGTCTGCTGGCTTGTGCGCACGATAGCTCTCGAAAGGAGAAACCGATTGACTTCAAATTTGACACGTGGTAATATTTTGTTCTCTCTCCGGCTAAGTTCGAAGATGGGCCATATTGGTCCACTCCTTCTAGTACCTCCCCCACAAAAAGTTAATATTTAGTGTATTATTGATTAATTAATAACTTCTATACTACTTACTTGAATCTTATGAAATTCAACACATAGTATTAGTTTATTAATAACTATCACCTCGAGAAAAATGCGCGAAGCTGCCACGCCCCTTTTGGTACATCCCACACAAATGGACCAGTTTGCACTAAAAGTTAACTGCTTATAGCTTTAATATTGCTTCATGGAAATACTTAAAATTGTGTACAGTATAATATTTTTATAGTGCATAGAGTCCAGTGAAAAGTGGGCGTAATTGACCCGCCCCTTTTGGTACCTCCCACACAAATGAACTACATATTTTGCACTAAAAGTTAACTGCTTATAACTTGAATACCAGTGCATACAAAGACTTGAAATGTTGTACAGTGTAAAAGGTTTATAGTACCTACAATCCAGAGAAAAATGGGCGTTGTAGCCATGGCTCTTTTGGTACCTCCCACACAAAGGTACCATTTTCTACGAAAAGTTTACAGCTTTTAACTTTAGTTCTAGTGCCTACAAGTTAACGGCCTATATCGTGAACATCACTACATATGTATGTACATATTCAAAATTTTTGCACAGTGTATAGTTTTTAAAATTCCTGCTAAAAATGGGTGTTATGACCACACCCGTCATTGTACATCCAGTGCTTATTTACATTGCTCACAAAGTGAGGGTATACCTTAGTCGGTTTACCCGACTGACATTTTTTACTTGTTATTATACCGATCGGCATAGAATCACTTTTTGAATCAATTAGGCATGTCCGTCTGTCCATGTATTCTTGATATCAAAGTGCAGGTCGCAAATATGAAGGGATCTTTTCGAAAATTGGTACAGAGGCATTTGTAAGACTAGGGACAATCCCTATTAAACATGAAAAAGCCCACACCAATGTCACTTCTTGACTCTAGAGAACATATTTTACAATTGATCTGGCTGAAATTTAAGAATTTACACTTTATATTGGATCTAATCGTTCCTAGTAAAAATATGGCACATCTGTCCATGTTTTGATCCCTTCCTATTAGACTTCTTGGCGTTCTAGGTGACGCATTTTTAAGCCATCATGCGTATATTTAAGCGTTTGTACTTCATATTGAATTAAACCGTCTCTAGTGAAAATGGAGTTATCCATGATTTTATAATTTTTAACATATGTACGTATGTACCTGGAATTTAGAAATGCACTCTATTTGACCTGCAAATGTTCATAGTAAAAATGGTTCTCCGTGCATTTCTTGGCAAACAATGGTGGTGTTTATTAAACAGTTGGCCCGGCCAACTTTAGTTTTTCCTTACTGGTTTTTTTATCGCATTTGTGTGGAAGGTACCATTTCAAAGATTACACTATGCAACAACAATTTTGTCCAAGGGATGTGGATAACAGTTTCTGGTGCAATTTGGTGTCAAAAACACGAAAAAAATATTAAAAAAATTGTATGGTAATTTTTTTTTAAATTCCAGCTTTTTTGGAAAGTACTTTTACAGCCTGTTTCTGTAACTTAAAAATTTGCTTTCGTACGCCTGCCAGACGACAAACAGCTGATTTGGGTTTCACTAACTACCATCACAACGAGAAGTCGTACGATAATGAACTCGTACGAAAACGTAATCATTTCAGTGCAAATTTTGGTTTCTCTATCTCTCTTTGCTGTCATCTCGGCGAACACAAATGTCAGATCGAGTCACTTTATTTTATTTGTCGACTGATAGGAACAATGACAAAATATACATTATTAAAAGCAAAAAATAAGTAGATATTAATATATTATGGTAAAAACAACTAAATAATAATAAAATTGTGTACATATGTGTAAATATTTTAGCATAAAGAAGTCAAGAAGTTTCTCGCTAAGATGGAAAAAAATTATCAGTGCACAATGAGAGAGACGTGAGAGAGAGAGAGAGAAAGAAATGAGAGTCTTGGTGCAGCTCAGCTGACCACCCAGGGCTGCTTTTTTGGCCACCGCTAGTGTAAATAGTGCAGAGATGTAACTACCATCACAACGAGAAGTCGTACGATAATGAACTCGTACGAAAACGTAATCATTTCAGTGCAAATTTTGGTTTCTCTATCTCTCTTTGCTGTCATCTCGGCGAACACAAATGTCAGATCGAGTCACTTTATTTTATTTGTCGACTGATAAGAACAATGACAAAATAAACATTATTAAAAGCAAAAAATAAGTAGATATTAATATAATTATGGTAAAAACAACTAAATAATAATAAAATTGTGTACATATGTGTAAATATTTTAGCATAAAGAAGTCAAGAAGTTTCTCGCTAAGATGGAAAAAATTATCAGTGCACAATGAGAGAGACGTGAGAGAGAGAGAAAGAAATGAGAGTCTTGGTGCAGCTCAGCTGACCACCCAGAGCTGCTTTTTTGGCCACCGCTAGTGTAAATAGTGCAGAGATGTATTTGCTAAGGTCGACCATACAAAAATGTGTGCTTTTTTAGACCGGAAGTTGTGAAATTATTGATCTGGCAATTACATTATTTTCCAATTGGTAAATTGCTAACGTTATTGACGTAAGGCCAGGCGAACGAACGATAGAACGTTAGAGAAACAAAATTCCTGACGAAAGTGAGTGACTGGTTTTCGTTCGCAGAGACTTTCGTTAGAAATACAGAAACAGGCCGTTAGTATTTGGACCATAATTTTCAAGTATAAGCCTGTTTGGGCCGTGTTATGCGTTAAATAAAAGGGAATTATGAGGGCTGCATATGCTGCAAATCTACAATTATGAACATTAAACCCGGAATTTATGAATGAAATTTCTTATTAATAAATTCGTGTAATTCAGTGCCTTAAAGAGATAAGTCGATTTTCTGAAAAATATTACAAAGTTATATTTCGAAGTATGAGTAAAAGGCAAAGAACTTTTCAATGCGTAAATGATCCCGACAATTTCTGCTACATCTGCGGAACATATGTAATTAAAAAAATCGACGTGCGTTTAGTATAGTATAATAGAAGAAATATATGTGTAATATTTTAGTATACGAGTTAAAAATATGAACGAACCGTGGACACCTAGTATTTTGTGTAATTCGTGCCATGTAATTCTTACTCGATGGACTAGTAGAGGATGCGGTAAGTACTTTACAACTAATGTATTACAATGTTTTGTGGAATAAAACGGTTTAATTGTAGACATCACGTGCAATTTGGAATGCCAATGATTTGGAGACAACCATTCATTCACGATACGGACTGCTATTTTTGTCTAAGTAAACAGATTGTAGTAGGAAGGAGCATTCGCTGGAATTACGCTTAAGTAAAATCTGTCACTTTGCCAGTTGCACATTCGGAAACAAAACCAATTCCCAAGTGTCCAAGTATAGCTAACAGCCTAATTACGGAAACATTATAAAGTTCAACTGAGTACTCAACCCTGAGCGATTCAAGTTTGAGTCAGAAGTCACCGCTTTTAACTCAGTTTCAACTCATTGATCTAATGAGCGATTTGGAACAGACCAAAGATAAGGCAGAACTACATGCATCTCGGATGAAACAGTACAATATTTTGACCCCAGATGTTAACATAGCATATTATAGAGTCCGTGATATACCTTACAAACAATTTTATACAACTGTCGATAACATATGCTTCCCGGATTGTTCGAGGAACTTAATCAAACATACAATTCAAAGGAATGGCTGTTATTTGTTGACAGCATAAAGAAAGTTTGAAAGCAGTACTTTTACACAACAAAAATCAGAAACCGTCGATTCCCATTGCTCATGCTGTCAACACTAAGGAATCATACGAAACAATGGCTAAATTGATAAAATACATAAAATATGAACAACATGACTGGAAAATTTGTTGCGATTTAAAAGTAGTTGGGATGTTATGTGGAATGCTAGGCGGATATACAAACTAATGCTGTTTTTTATGCGTCTGGAATAGCCGATCATTACAGAAGAAAGAAATGGTCAACAAGAAAACACATTACATTGGGTGAAAACAATATAAAATACACACCTCTCGTCCAAAAAGAAAACATTATTTTGCCAACACTGCATATTAAGCTGGGGCTCTTTAAAAATATTGTAAAGGCCTTAAGGAAAGATGGCAATTCACTCTCATATTTAAAGGGTTTATTTCAAAGTCTTTCTATTCAAAAAATCTAAAAAAGGCGTTTTTGATGGGACTAAAATAAGGAAACTGATGAAAGATGTAAATTTCGAATCATATGTGACGTCGGATGAAATTTCAGCGTGGAGGTCGTTTAAGCTTGTAGTTTAAAATTTCCTTGGATCCAATAAAAGCCCGCAATATGAAACAATGATTAATGATTTGTTAAAAAATTGGTAAGAAATATATTTTTCTATATTTATGTATATAACACATATATGTATGTATATGTATGTATTCTTCTAACTTATTTTTCGCTTTATGTATTCCAACATGTGTAAATATGTCCCTCAAAATTCATTTCTTGCATTCTCATTTATACTTTTTCCCCGAGAATCTTGGCGACGTAAGTGACGAACATGGCGAAAGGTTTCACCAAGAATTGAAGTCCATCGAGCGGCGTTACCAAGGGTACTGGGATGAAAGAATGATGTGAGATTATATTTGGTTCCTCATTGGAGAAACCGATTCCGAAATCTACAAACGTCAACAAAGAACTCACAATTACTTCTAATGAAACTTGTACATGTAAATAAACTCAAATGTACATAATATAAATAAAAGTAACAAATAAAATCGCTATTTAAACTGAAATTTAAAAAAATAAGATTTTTTGAAATTCTCTTACCTCTACCAAAAGGGCTATAATTTCTACATTTATCCATAGATTACGAAATACGCATTATTTTCTTCGCTTTTAAAAGACAACGTAAAATATTTTTTTATTTTTTTTATTTTTTTATGTTTTTTCGCCCCCGGTTTTTTTTAAATCTACTTTTTCCAATTTTTTTAATGACTGTTACTAAACCACCGTTTCGAAGTGAAAAAGATATTTCCAATATTGGTAGCCCACATTTATAGCTTCAATTTAAAGTATAAGTTGACCTATTATCAAAAAGATCCATGAAGACTTGATCTGAAAAAAAAAAAAATAGAATATTGTTGATAATAAAATTTTTAAATGAAATATTTTGAAACACCAGGAAAATATACTAGTTACAAGCATTTATTTATTTATTTATTCTCTCGTAGCGATACCTCCATTCCAGAGATCGATGCGAGTAAGTCGAATATTATAGATTTTTTTGGAGCACGGCCATTTAACTTTCATAGTTAAGTCAGAGTTCGGGCTGTATTTCAGCAATAACGCGCCGAATACTCTCTTACAAGGCGTCAATCGTGTCGGGCTTATCTGCGTAGACAAGCGGCGCTGTTAAATCACTCGATCTTGGAGGCCACGCCACAGGTCCACGACGCAAGATATACACATGCACTCACCAAAAGTTTCCTTCAATATATATTTTTTCGTTGGCTGTATGGCATGTAGCGCCGTCTTGTTGGAACCAAAGGTCGTCCACATCAACATCCTCGAATTCAGGCTCGAAAAACTCATTAATCATGGCTCTATTGTATTTCCCATTGACAGTAACATTATAGCCGGCTTTATTTTTGAAGAAATATGGACCATTGATTCCCTCTGCCCATAGAGCAAACCAAATCGTGACTTTCTGTGAATGTTACGGCGTCTGAACAATGTCATGTGGATTATCATTTTGGGCCCATTCACGTTTTGGGCCCATTCAACGTCGTGCGAACCGAACCATTATTTTGGTAATAAATTAGCACGATTTGCAATCGTTTTTCCGGAGTAAGTCTATTCATAATGAAATGACAAACCAAAATGAGCATAAATAAAGTGACAGCTGTCAAAACGACCAACTCTGATAAAAGTATTGCCAGATTGAAAACCACACGTCTAAAAAACACCCTGTACTTATTAATGTTATTTGTATTATAATAGATGTAAATACACACAGAATACAGTTTGGTTGCCTCAACCGAATTATTTGCCATCCGAATTTTGGTAGTTCTGTCTACTATCATGCGATTCCATCAGGACAGACAACCAATATTTTGGTTGTGGTATACTTCTGCTTCCATGTTGACAACAATCAACCAATATTTTGGTTGTGGTATACTTCTGCTTCCATGTTGACAACAATCATATTTGGTTGCGCCAACTACGAAAATGGTGGCTTAAATTATCTGTTATAGTTGCCAAAACCAACTGTTTTAAAAAATTGGTGGTTCTGCCAATTGGTCAGTCATATACTACACCACACTGTGGTACAGGGTATTATGACTTTGTGCATTTGTTTGTAACACCCAAAAGGAGAAGAGATAGACCCATTGTTTATTATACCGATCGATTTGTAATCACTTTCTGAGTCGATTTAGCTATGTCCGTCTGTTTGTCTGTAGATGTATTCTAGTAATCAAAGTACAGGTCGCATTTATGGTCCGATCTCAACGAAACTTTGCACATATCTTTCTTTAGGCCCAAGGACGATCTCTATTAAAATCGGTTCAGATTTACATATAGCCCAAATATATATATTTTTACCTCCGATTTGGCATATACATATGCACTGTATAAGCAACATTTTTGAACCGATTTGTGTACAAAAATTGACAGAGAGTAGTCTCGTGATACACTTAGAGACAATACAAAATTTGCGGGAAATCGGTTCAGATTTAGATATAGCCCCCATATATATGTTACCCCCGATACCCCGAAGCGCTGTAGAGACTGTATTTTATATCCGATCAGTACGAAATTCGACAGAAAGAAGTTTCTATTTTATATGAAAGAGTATTCAGGGAAAATCGATTTAGATTTATATATAACCTCCATATATATGTTCCTCCTGATTTGGTTACAAAGCGCTATAGAAGTTGTACTTTACTTCCGATCATTACAAAATTCTCCAGAAAGATGTTCCTCAATTTAGGATCGAATATTGCTTAATATAGCGATTATTTGTTAAGAATTAGATATATACACATATATGTATATGTTCTTACCCATTTATTATTATTCGTTGTAATAATAATCTTTGGTCTATTGACACAATTTCTTTAGTCAAGAATAAAACATTGGTTGTCACAACCAAAAATCGATCATATGGTACTATAATGAAAATTTAAAATTGGTTACCACAACTAACGGAGTGTCAATGAAAAAAACAATCTTCATTCGATTGATACAACCATCGATTTAGTTGCAAACATTTTCATTTGATCGTATCCCTGTTTTTATTGTTGTTTCAACTAATTATATATAAATACAACCGACATACGGTGTAGGCAATATACATTTTGTTGCTAGTATTATTTTTTATTGTTACAATTGAATTCCAACTAATTATTTTCCTGGGTGTACAATTATTGCAAAATGTTTATCCTTCTAAAAGTCCTGTAAACCGGACAAACGATCACGAAATGAAAACTGAGTATGCAGTTTTACTACATATGATCCATAGTTTCACATGAATACATTTTCTTTCAGGGTGACAAGAAAAGTGGACATTTGTCGAATGGTGTAATGAATGTCCTTTGTCAAAAGCAGAACTATTCAATAGTTTTCCCGCAAAAAACATCCACAAAAAAGCCTATTTTCTGGCCCTCTAGAGTGGTCTAACCCATAGGTCACTCCCTCAATGTTTTCGTTTTTCCATAGCAATTTATATATACCCTCCTGCCTGTAAGGTGAGGCAGGAGTCATCCTCCCTCTGTGGGTGACTACTCCGTTATATTTCAAATCTTATTAAATTGTTACTAATACATTCTTATCGGCATTAGTCAGTTGGTAATTTAGAATGGCGATAGAGTGTCAAAAGCTCTGACCTTTACACACATATACATACCCACCGACACGCTCACACCCACACACATACACAGCAGTAATGGAGTGAACTGAGCTGATTAATTGCCAAAGATTGCATTGATTGTGTTTAAACATTGATAAACATCAACGGAAACATATGTCAAACTAAAGTGAACTCTATGGGGCGACATAATCACATATGTCCGATTAATGCTCCACACACACACACACACACACAAATGCAGAGATTCACATTCACACCTACACTTACACAAACATAGTTTAAATACACGTATGTATGTATATATTTTGAATGTAGTAAAATGCAACAGTGTGTAATTGCATGTGTTTGTGTTGGCAAAAGTGTTAAACAGTTTATGCTGCTGTGATAATGTCCTTGTGAGTTCTTTGTGTGTGTGTGTGTAGCTATGTATGCATGTATATGTGTGTGTGGTCATTCCGAACATAATGAGCAACAACATGTTTACACAAATGCATTACCCGTTTGTGTGTTATGCATTTGTTTTAAGCCATGTCTACACAATCAACCAACAACAACACTTACACACACATTCACATTGTACAGTGAAACCTCTCATTTGGGGATTCGTTTCTGAAAGATAATGTTTATAACAAATTGTGATTGCCCCGACTTAATTATAGGTTCAGGATTCATTCTTTTTTTCACAAAAAAATGTAATCGAATCTTTTAAAAGTAATGACTCATTTCATGCCTAATGGTTCCACTGTTCCCTCGGAGACCAGCATGCTGGGATATACAAACACCGTGTGACACCTATAGAGACAGGAGGAGCCTTACAGCAGCAGTAGCAGCAGAAACCAGAGACGGGGATGCGGTGCAAAGCATAGCAGCAGGAATAATTTTGCAAAAGCACTAAACCACATAATTGTGGTCGAACAGTTTGACAATATTAAACACCCACAAATGGCCGGGCTATTGTAACCAGAGTAGAGAAGTCTGGACGCCCCCAGACTCCGTGACACAACGAACAGCAACAAGGCACCACATACACATGTCAAATGTCTCTGTGTGTGTTTGTGTGCGAGTGTGTTTGGCTTGTCTGTGTGTAATTGATTTTAACTTGTACAAACTACATTGACACCTAAAGCGTTTGACAACTATGCTTTTAACAATTGTGAAACGCTTTTGTAGCCATTTCACAAGGATTCACAAGGATATTGGTGAGTATGTGTGTGTGTGACCACATTTGACAGTGTCTGTTGCAGTGTTACTTTAACTCATGTTAATACATGTGTAGTTGTCGTAGCCTGGCTTCGGTCTATGAATGTCTGTGTGTCTGTGCGTGTGTGTAAGTGAAGGTGTTCGTCTATGTGTGTTATCCTTGTTTTCATTATGTTAAAATCAATGTCCTGCTGCTGTTTTACATGTTTTTCCGATAATGTAACAATGTTTTGCTTGTTGAATTTTAAAACCGCAAAATTATCACAGTCATGCCAACGAATCAGACGATTGAACGTAAACGTTAAGGACATTACCGATGACTGAACTGAGCTGGACCACTCCACAGGATAACTGAAAAATGCCAGTACAATCTCCTGTTGCTGTTGTTGTTGTCTCGGGTTAAGTTGTGGCATGTTTGCAGTGTGTTTATCACCAAAATGCAGGTACAACATCCAAAACTGCAGGACTTGTCGAGTATTACAGTAGTTGCGGCCAATCGGTACAGGTTGTAGAACACATTATATTTGATTGGAATAATTTTCGGGAAAACACAGCCATATGTAGCTTTAAATGTGAGGTTGATGATGATGGCATCTATGCCAAGGAAATTTATGCAGGAACATTAAAGAGTTATTTCTGCATTTATAATTTTTTATGTAAAGACGATGGTAGGTGTTACGAATGATATAATGTCGAGCCCATTGTTTCACATTTTGTTCTTGAATGCATAGAATAAGACGGTACAAGGATATGGATGAACAAATATAACATCCACACGATGTTCAGCTTGTATTTGAATAATTGACCATTTCCGTTAAAAAAAATTATATCGGCAAAAGCTATCAATATGAAAATTTTTGCAAAATGTTAGTAATTAATTGCACTCTTAATGAAAAATAGAAAACAAATTTGAAAAGATTTTTTTCTAATTTTTTTAAAAAGTGTATTAAAACTAATTTAAAACAAGTAAGAAAGTTCAGTCGGGTAAACCGACTTATGAATCCCCTCACCTTGAGTCCCACAGAAATATTCGTAAATTTATTTATTTTTTGTTTTAATTAAATTATTATTAATTCAATTGCATTTAACAACTTTAAAGTAGTTATGTACTGGTATTAAAGTTATGAGCTGTTAAATTTTCGTGCAAAATAGTCCATTTGTGTTGGAGGTACCAAAACGGACGTCGTGAAATGCTATGACGATATAGCCATGTCCGTCTGTTGCAATCACTCTACAGTCCTTAATAATAGAGCTAGGTAAATCAAATTTGGTAGAAATATTTCTTACAGTCGCAGGTCGTTTGGGATTGCAAATGGGCCATATCGGTCAATGTTTTGATATATCTCCCCTATAGAGGTCGCTCCAAAATATACATATTTAAGCCATAAATACCACATTTTCGAACAATTGTAACTGAATCTTTGCAGTTTGTATTTAATTAATACAAGAATTCATTGCAGTAAACATTTTTGAAATCAGTTCATAATTTGTTATCGTCTACCTACAGATGTCACTCCCAAAAAAGCTTATTTAAGCCATAAATACCACATTTTAGCTAAAACTTTGCAGTTTGTATTCTATTTTGGCACGAATTCATCTCAATAAAATTTATACAAATCAAACAAGTAAGAAAGTTTAGCAACAAGTAAGAAAGTTTCAGTCGGTTAACCGACTAAGGTATACCCTCACTTTGTGAGTAATGTAATATTGAATATTACTCGAATTATTCTGTCAATTTGTGTGGGATGTACCAGAAGGGATTTATCAAATACACCTTTTTTCGCTGAACATTAGATCCTTTAAATTCATTGCACTGTGCCGACATATAAGCATTTATGTGCACTGGTATAAACGTTAAGAGACATTAAATTTTGGTATGATTTGGGCATTTTGTGTGGGAGGTACAAAAAGGGGCGTGACAATAACGCCCATTTTCACAGGGCTATAGACACTATAAAAACATTACACTGTACAAAAAATACTTGTTTTATACACTGGTTTTAATGTTATAAGCTGTTAACTTTTGGTGCAAAAAGGTACCTTTGTGTGGGAGGTACCAAAAGGGGCGTGGCAACAACACCCATTTTTCCCTGGACTGTAGGCAATATAAAATCATAATACTGTACAAAATTTCAAGTATTTTTATACACTGTTATTAATGTTATAAGCTGTTAACTTTTGGTGCAAAATGGTGCACTTGTGTGGGAGGTACCAAAAGGGACGTGGAGACTTCGCCCATTTTTCTCGAGTTGATAGCGACTAATAAGCTAATACTATGTGCGGAATTTCAAAAGATTCGAATAAGTAGTATAGCAGTTATTAAAGAATCAATATTTCACAACATTTTAACCGTCTGTGGGGGAGGTACTAGAAGGAGTGGACCAATATGGCCCATCTTCGAACTTAGCCGGAGATAGAAAAAAATATTACCACATACCAAATTTGAGGTCAATCGATTACTCCTTTCGAGAGTTATCGTGCGCACCAGCCAGCAGACAGACAGACAGACAGACGGACGGACATTGCTCATTCGACTTAAAATGACCCAAAACGGATTTCCTCCGAACATACTTGGGGTCTTTGGACACTCCTTCGACGTGTTACACTTTTTTCCGTATCAAATGATATATACCCTCGTCACACTAAAGTGAGGGTATAAAAAGGATCCTTTCGTCATTTGCTCTATATCCGAAGATTTTTCCAGTAATAAAATTGAATACAATCCATTGTGGAGGTTATATATATTATACATATATATACAGGGTTTTCCAACAAGAGGTTTTATTTTGAATCACCCGGTATTTCGGTAGCTGTCACTTTTGAAGCTTTTATTCTTTGACATTTGACAAGTAGAAACTACGTCATTACTAAAAATGGAACGATACACGATTCAACAACGCATTAAAATTATTAAAATTCACTACAACAAGTAAGAAAGTTTCAGTCGGGTAAACCGACTAAGGTATACCCTCACTTTGTGAGTAATGTAATATTGAATATTACTCGAATTATTCTGTCAATTTGTGTGGTAGGTACCAGAAGGGGTTTATCAAATACACCTTTTTTCGCTGAACATTAGATACTTTAAATTCATTGCACTGTGCCGACTTATAAGCATTTATGTGCACTGGTATAAACGTTATGAGACATTAAATTGTGGTATGATTTGGGCATTTTGTGTGGGAGGTACAAAAAGGGGTGTGGCAATAACGCCCATATTTCACAGGGCTATAGACACTATAAAAACATTACACTGTACAAAATTTCAAGTATTTTTATACACTGGTTTTAATGTTATAAGCTGTTAACTTTTGGTGCAAAAAGGTACTTTTGTGTGGGAGGTACCAAAAGGGGCGTGGCAACAACACCCATTTTTCCCTGGACTGTAGGCAATATAAAAGCATAATACTGTACAAAATTTCAAGTATTTTTATACACTGTTATTAATGTTATAAGCTGTTTACTTTTGGTGCAAAATGGTGCATTTGTGTGGGAGGTACCAAAAGCGACGTGGCGACTTCGCCCATTTTTCTCGAGTTGATAGCGACTAATAAGCTAATACAATGTGTGGAATTTCACAAGATTCAAATAAGTAGTATAGCAGTTATTAAAGAATCAATATTTCACAACATTTTAACCCTTTGTGGGGGAGGTACTACAAGGAGTGGACCAATATGGCCCATCTTCGAACTTAGCCGGAGATAGAAAAAAATATTACCACATACCAAATTTGAGGTCAATCGGTTACTCCTTTCGAGAGTTATCGTGCGCACCAGCCAGCAGACAGACAGACAGACAGACAGACAGACAGACAGACAGACGGACGGACATTGCTCATTCGACTTAAAATGACCCAAAACGGATTTCATCCGAACATACTTGGGGTCTTAGATCACTCCTTCGACGTGTTACACTTTTTTCCGTAGCAAATGATATATACCCTCGTCACACTAAAGTGAGGGTATAAAAATGGTGAAAATTTTGCAGTCACAGTTCGCATAACTAAAGCATTTTTGGGTCGTCGTGAAGCACCTTGTCGGAACGTAATACAAAAATTGGTGGAAAAATTCGAGCTGTTGGGACAAGTTAGTGATGTGAAGAATAAAACCCGTGCACGTCGCTCAAGAACAACTGAGAATATTGCTGCTGTAGCCCAAAGTGTTGAAGAAAACCCAGGTTTGTCCATCCCTCGTCGTTCTTTGGAATTGGGCATTCCACAAACGTCATTACACCGTATCGTGCATAAAGACTTGGGTCTTAAGGCCTATAAAGTTCAGTTAACACAATAACTCAAGCCGTCTGATCATCTATAACGTCGTGCCTTTGCTGATTGGGTCCTTGATATGCATGAAAATAATCCGGAATTCCATCGAAAAATCATCTTGACTGATGGGGCCCGTTTCCACCACAGTGGCTACGTCAACAAGCAAAATTGTCGTATGTGGGGCCAAGAGTTATAGTTGAGAAGCTTCTCCATCCTCAATGTGTGACTGTTTGGTGTGGTTTATGGTCCGGCGGGGTCATTGGACCTTACTTTTTCGAAAATGAGGTTGGATCAACATTTACGGTGAATGGATTGCGCTATCGAGAGATGATTGATCTGGACAACGTTTACTTTAAACAAGACGGCGCTACGTGCCAAACAAGCAACGAAACCATTGTTCTGTTACGGGAACAGTTTCCGGACCGTGTTATCTCTCGAAGAGGTGATGACAATTGGCCACCGAGATCTTGTGATTTAACACCTTGCGACTTCTTCCTTTGGGGCCACGTGAAAGATAAGGTCAACGCCAACAGCCCAGCGCCGATTCAAGACCTCAAAGATAGAATTCGAGAGGCTATCGAGGACATAGGGCAGCCACTTTGCGATTTGGTTGTGGAAAATTCCATGAAAAGGATATGGTCCTGTAAGCGTGGTCGTGGTGGCCATTTGGCTGATGTTGTTCTTCATTATTAACGACATATCTTCCTCTTTATTATAAATAAACATCCGATCATTTACCTCATAAAATGGTATTTTTCTTTGAATACCAAAATAACACCTCTTGTTGGAAAACCCTTTATAATGTCGAGCCCATTGTTTTACATTTTGTTCTTGAATGCATAGAATAAGATGGTACAAGAATATGAATGAACAAATATAACACGTACAAAAATAATTGAATTTTATTTTTTAAACCAACAGTCTATTGAGTTGACACAGCGTGCATATCGTTGTCATTTTAATGTGCGCATTGCAACCACAGCGTCAGCAATAAACCATTTGATTGGAAATTTTCGTCAACATGTTTCTGTAATAGGGTGATCCAAAATGTTAAAGTTTGAAATTCGTAAGCTCCACAAGGCTGCCCCTGTTACCATATTGGTAGGTACTATCTATGCCAAGTATAAGCCAAATCAGTTAATATTTTGGGGTCACGACGATTTGATGATATTTTATAATCAATATATTGTAGCATGTAAGCAGTTACTATTAAACCTACATTTGTTTTTAATCTATGCATATTAATTTTATTCATATATAAAAAGTTTATATAAGTAAGTACACATACACTTTATATTATTTTATTATTATTCCATTACTTTCCGAGTTCCATTTCTGCAATATTGACTTTGAAAGCCATGGGGTACTTCTTTCTGTGTAGCTCAACTGCACGAAGCAAATATTGTTTCTGTTCTTTATACCCTACACTGAAAAAAAAAAATAGTAATAAAACTAATGATGACACATTCTTATATTAAGTATGCTACCTCGGCATCAATTCAATTACAATTTTCATTAAAATAATGAAAATTGACACGCTTTTTACGAAATTTTCCTTAATATAAAGTTTTTTGAATTTGAATTAATGACTATCTAATCATTAGTTTTGTATACGCGCTTCTTTAAATGTACGCATATAAATTAAAGAAACAAATCATTATTTTTGTGCCAATTTGCATTATTTTAAGTAATATTTCAATACTTTTAAGGATTTTCTACATTAACACTATGATGTAGACATGTCATAGTTTTAATGCCGAATCGGACTTAATTAACAGTATGAGATATTTGAGTAATAAATTTAAGGCTATGCTCCTCTTAAAGGAAAGGCTGTCTTGGTAATAAATTTTATGACTATTGTCATTATTTTTAAGAATACATACGAGAGAATTATACAATCTCTCCCTCCCTCTCTCCCTCGGAGAATCAGTTTTGTTTGGTAATGTGTGAATCAATAATTGTTATGGAATGTTAGAAGAGAAAATAAAGAACAGTGCTGTTGTTCGTTTTCTTTTAAATCGTCAGTTATTTACAAGCGATGGAAGAAAGCGGTTGTCTGTTTTCGGGACGCTGATTGTGAAAAAATGTGGTTGCTGTGAATATGTAAGTATACGTGCATACACATACGTGCATATTGCACCGAAAATAATTTTAATATGGGCTGTTAACAGTTATTTTCGCTAAAGCATAGCAACAACAACAAATTAAACCGTCGTGTACATGTCTGTATGCATGTGGTTATGCCGTCGGCGTCACCATCGATCTCTGTGATAAGGGAGTGCGTGTGTCATAGTTAGTTTTGTATGTTATTTATGGCGATGTACATGCGTTTTTGAAGGAGATCTTGTTTGTAAAGGTATGTACAGACGATTTGCAGATCGGACAACATTGCCAGAAAAATGGCGGAAAAATGCAACCCTGTGAATTTACAACCGTGTGAACATACAATTTTTGTTTTGCAACGTTAGCAGAAAAGTCATTGCGAGATAATTTGCTGATTGTTATATGTGCGAAGTTTATGCATGTGACAACGGCGCCATTGCCAGAAAATAATTTTATTTGCAACACTGTCTATAATGTATTTTTATTGGAAATCCTGCATATAAATATTTACAAAATATATTGTAAATATATGAAATTGTAATGTTTTCTTGCAATCGTCTGAACTGTCAATTCACCTTTCCCTAACAATCTGACATTGCCCTATATTTGCAGCACTTTAACAGGGTTGATAACGTTTGCCGATCTGGCAATCGTCTATACTCAGCTTAAGTCCTGTGAAGAGATTTGTGCCAAATGGATGACAAAAATGTGAGTAATAGATTGTGTAATACTTAAAGAGACAATGGGAAAATGTTTAGGTACGTGAAAAATAATATTATTATCCTGAAATAAACATCTTATTGGCAATTACAAAATTAACAAAACACATTTTAATTGAAAGTATTTATTTATTAAAAATACCAGTGCATAATGCAGAAATGTAAAATTATTTGTGGCAATATAGAAATTTATTATTAATAATATGTTATACATATAACTATCTTTTTTAATTTTTTTAGTAACATAATTTTAGAATGGGTCTTTTGTGAGAAGAGTGGCAAATTTTACAAAATATTTCAACGTAAGTATTATATATGAACGGCTGAAATATTTCTCTTAGTTTTCAGCGTTTTCCAATTGTGATATGATAAAATTTATTTGCTTTTTTTTTGTTTATAGATAATTTTATTTGATTTATTTTCAGAAAAAATTTAATTATTTTAATTTTAGATCACGCAATATTTGAAGATAAATGTGATGGATATATGAAAAATGCAGTGCTGAATGCCATTTATAAATTACAACAAATAATTGAGATTTGGAAACAATATTTGTAAGTATTATGTATTTCTGAACAAATATATTTTATTTGAAAATCAAGAAATTTAATTTGGAACGCATATATTAATATATTAGAACAAAATATATTTGCGAACTGACGTTCACATATAAAATACGTGTTTTCACACAAACAAAGTTATTGTTAAAAAGTTTTCCAAATATAATTTATTTAAAAAGATTTTTTCCTTTTTTGCATTTTAGTTTAAATTTTTCCTTGATTTCGTGTTCATAATTGCTTCATAAGTACTTCATTATTAAACCTGCAGTTAGATTAGGCCCATTTGGTCCAATTTTTGTATCGTTTCCTTTATAAACGGTAATATATGTATGTATATATATTGCCTTATAATTTGGTCCAAGGGATATTTTTGTTTTACTAAAATCAAAATAATAAGCGTTTTTGCTCAAAAATAATTGTAAATAAGCTGCTTTCTTTTCACGAAGTATTGAATAAAAATAAATATAAAATATTGTCTTCCATATTCATTTTATATGAAAATGTAATGTTGACCAAATGGACTCTTAATCTAGGATTCGTACAGATTTGCTCATCTAACACCAGGGTTAAGAATGTCATAAGCAGCATTAGCTTTTGTTTTACAGAAGTAATTTTTAACAAGTTTTTGTAGTTTTGTTTGCTAACAAAACTTAAGATTTTAAAATCTAAGTCACGATTGATTTTTTTGAGAAAATTATTTTTGATAACTCAATTTATATGAAAAATGTCACTTTCGCCACTTTCAAAACAATCAGTTTCTATTATTAATAATATCTTACATAAATATTTCTTTTAACTTTTAGTACAGCAAATTTTGTATGGATCTATTATGAGAATTTGTGTCGTAGAAGAGTGACTAAATATTTCAGTGTAAGTAAGTATATTCCAAAGATTTTAATATATCTCTTATTTTTCAACATTTTGTGACAGTTATATGATAAAATTTATTTTAATACTTTATCGTATGTAAATCATTCTGTTTGATTTCTATTCAAATTATTTTTATTTCAGTTCGCGCAATTGAACTTTATTTGGATATATGAAAAATGCAGTGGGGAATTAAAAATTTACAAATTGCAGGAAATGAGTGAGCATACAAACTATGTATATGATATAATAATATAATATTTGTTTTATATAATTTCTATTTAAATTCCAGCCAAATTCTGGGTTAAAAATCATTAAGGTCGGTTCCGATAAAAATTGTTCATGGACAACAAATAGAGAAACGAATCCCGCTATAGAATCGATACATAACAATACAATATTCGAATACAAGTCAAACTTCATAGTGTGTTGACCGATTTGTCTTTATACAATTACATATTGTTTTAAATTATAAAATGTTCAAGGTTATCCGTAATATGTATTATATTTTTTTGTATTTTCCAATATAAAATATAACAAATAAAATATTTATTTAGAAAGATAAAGTGTTGTGTTATTGAATTTTCTATGAATAGTAAATGATTTCAAAGAAAATGGTTCATTTAAAAGAGTAACATTATAATCAATATAATGTAACGAATTTTCCATACATATTTATAAAAACTGTATTTAAATTGTGCATTTGTTTGTAACACCCAAAAGGAGAAGAAATAGACCCATCGTTTATTATACCGATCGACTTAAAATCACTTACTGAGTTGATTTAGCTATGTCCGTCTGTCTGTCTGTCTGTCCGTCTGTGCATGTATTCTTGTAATCAAAGTACAGGTCGCAATTATGGTCCGATCGCGATGAAACTTTACACATATCATTGTTTTGGCCCAAGGACGATCCCTATTGAATTCGGAGAAAATCGGTTCAGATTTAGATATAGCCCCCATATATATGTAATCCTCGATTTGACATGTAATCTCTGTAGAAACTGTATTTTATATCCGATCAGTGCGAAATTCGGCAGAAAGAGGTCTCTTATTACATGAAGGAATACTGCCAAATTTGGAGAAAATCAGTTCAGATTTAGATATAGCCCCCATATATATGTTAGCCCCGATTTGACATGTAAGCGCTGTAAAAACTTTATTTTATATCCGATTAGTATGAAATTCGGCAGAAAGAGGTTTCTTATTACATGAAGGAATACTGCTAAATTCGGAGAAAATCGGTTCAGATTTAGATATAGCCCCCATATATAAGTTACCCCGATTTGACATGTAAGCCCTGTAAAAATGTTATTTTATATCCGATCAGTGTCTGTACTTTATATCTGATCAGAACGAAATTCGACAGAAAGAGGTCTGTTTACATGAATGAGTATTCAGGGAAATCGGTTCAGATTTAAATATAACCTCCATATATATGTTCCTCCTGATTTGGTGTCAAAGCGCTATATAAATTGTACTTTACTTCCGATCATTTAAATTTTCAAGAAAGATGTTTCCCAATTTAGGAACGAATATTGCTAAATTTAGCGATTATCGGTTTAGAATTAGATAATATGTTCCTACCTATTTACCAATTATTCCAAATTATTATCGCAATGACCCTTATCGCATTGTTAGGGAGGTGTAGGGTATTATATAGTCGGCCCCGCCCGACTTTCTGCCTTTCCTTACTGTTTTTTTTTGTAATTGAACTTGTTAATCAGTACAATTCCACGTTCTGCACAATCGTTCACTACTTTCAAATTACTTGCTTTATCTTTCATCTCGATATAGACTAAATCGTCCTTCCACTCAGTAGGATCTTTCTTAAGAAATGAAACTCCCCTATGTTGGCCGTTAATGATCAACAAGTCTAAGAAAATGTTAGTACGCTTGGTAACATAATATTCAAGGGGATGCAGATGATTAAATCCCTTACTCTGTAGTCTCTTTTTTTTAACTTTTTGTTTTGAAAATGCTATAAAAAAACTACTGAATATTTTCTCAAATTTCTTTTTTTATTTGAAAGTACAATCCTTCCGGTTAATAATGGAAAATAATTTCATTCAAATGGCTGCCTAGGCTGGCCATGTAGTAGCCATTTCCTGCCATGCAGCTGTATTTCACCAATGGCTTCACGAATATTGTCCTTTAAAGCGTCAATTGTCTCTGGCTTGTCGGCGTAACACTTATCTTTGAGGGAACCCCACAAATAATAGCCCAACGGTGTCAAATCGCAGCTCCGAGGTGGCCAAACGACATCAGCTCTGCGTCTGATAATGCGATCTGCAAACTGCAACATTACCATGATTTTAAAAGTAATGTCGCAATATTTCCCAGCGTTGTTCAAGCGTATACACAACCATATTCGTTCAGCGGAAGGATAAAACTAATTATCTGTCAAATCAGACATGAGCTAAGTGTTACCATTCACAAAATAAGCACTAATTGAAAAAAAACGTTAGATGGCGGACCCTTTAGTTTTCGAGTTGTTCAACAAGATTGTAGTCATTAAGAGGATCCCTAAAGGCCAGTGGAGCTTCATTGCAGTAGCGGCCATACACAAGACACACAAATAAGCCGATTTCGGTGACTGATGACGCGCAAGCAAGCATTTGTGTGTTCTTCACCTGTTCCTTTTTCTATCTTAGGAATTGCCAGCAGTTCTTCTATTCCGCCGCTGCTGATGAGTATCGGTTTTCTGGTTCCCATCTGAAATATTGGGTAGTAATTTGCTATCCCAGTGCAATACTATTGGACCTTCCATAATAAATGAGTCTTTATTCGCTTCTACTACGTTTTTTCGAACAACGTTTCTTGTACGTCTTATTGTACTACGCGATAACGCAATATCAGATACAGGTGTACCCATTGCACTAAAGGATAACGAGGTCAATAGATCCAATAACATCACTGGTTAAAATTGATTTGGATTTTGGACTATTATTTTGTTTTCTTGTGTACATTTTGAACTCGTCATCCTGTAAGCAGTCAGAATCACTAATGCTGGTATCAGAATATTTTTTAGTTCACAAACAGAGTCATTCGCTTTCTGTTGATCATCATTCCATAGTTTCCATGTTGAGGCTTTCTCTTCTCGTTTTTTCTACTTTCTTGCTGCTTTGAATTCATGTCTATGCCAGACATACTGCAACTCATATTCGCCCATGTGATGACAATCGCGTGAGTTCAAATCGCAAAACGCAAAAATTTCCCCTTAACTTTTAATGGTCTTCGAAATAAAATTTTAATAAAATGCACACACGGATGTGGTTATTTATCACAGTAATTAACAAATTGATTTTAATAAATCCAACTTGTTGTGCTAAAAAAGAATTCAGAACAAGCAGAACATTATGTCCTCCTCGTTATTCATTTTAGTACAAGCATCTCTGATGGCTATATCAAATATATCAGCCAGATCTGTTTTGAACAAATCTTCATTGGTACGACAACTTTCCAGATTACGCTTTCGACTCTTCTTTAAAAGGACATATTTACCCAGGAGGCTGCGAAGTTTTCTTTCGATGGCATCGATCCTTTGTACTGGAATTCTTGCTTTTTCCCAAATCTCCAATACTGAATTTGCGGTTTTCCGTATACTAATTTTTTCGTTTCTCTTCTTTTCAATCTGATGGAATTTAATCATTTTAAGAACATCAGTTTCCTTGCTGTAGCCTGTAGACAAGAATTCTATTGGCTTCCCAATTAGCCATGCTCCTGGGGAGCTCCTCATAGACTTCGAGGTACTGGGGAAATCCATTACTTACAGGTGTCAACTAAACGTCTAAAGTGAGCAGATAAATAAGCATTTGCAAAAATAATATTTCACGTGACTCACACTATTCTAGATGTTAACGAAATAAACGAAATAATCGAAATTTTTGACTGAAACACAAAGTGAGCACCTACTTATTCAACGCATTCTTTGTAACTGATCTCTTCTATTTTCTTTTATCTAGGGATTCCCCTTTCTTGCATGCATACAATGCTAGAAAAGGATAGATATATATACTTTTCAATATGTACAAGTGAGATAAACGTTTACAAAACTATGTAAGTACGCTGATTGTATGTAAACTGTTAAAACAACAATCAAGAGAGATTTTGTTTGTATGTATTATGGGAGCCTCGAACACAAAAGTCGCAAATCGTCGCGACCTCTAAATATGCTTCAAATTAGCCAATTTTTGCTATACACTTTTCTTTTAGTACACATAACAAAAGCAAACTTGTGGAGATAGAAAAATAGTACATTTTTCATTTTCCATATAACGGTGGACCACACTAGCCTATAAGAATATTAAACGTGTACGGGAGAGCGTGCAGCATAGTCCACCAACATCAACAAGGAGGCGTTAAAACAAGCCGTCAAAAAAACAAAGAGCTAAAAAGAGCACGTATGTATGTGCGAAGCAGAAAATGGACATTACTTACAGGTTATCATTTTTCAAAGCTCTGTACTGTGTTTAAAAAAAAAATTATAATAATCGCATAAATAAACCAGTAAGGAAAGGCAGAAAGTCGGGCGGGGCCGACCATATAATACCCTACACCTCCCTAACAATGCGATAAGGGTCATTGCCATAATAATTTGGAATAATTGGTAAATGGGTAGAAACGTATTCTAATTCTGAAACGATAATCGCTAAATTAAGCAATATTCGTTCCTAAAGTGAAAAACATCTTTCTGGAAAATTTTAATGATCGGAAGTAAAATACAACTTCTATAGCGGTTTGATACAAAATCAGGAGGAACATATATATGGAGCTTTAATGTAAATCTGAACCAATCTTCCCTGAATACTTATTCATGTAAAAAGACCTCCTTGTGTCGAATTTCGTACTGATCGGATATAAAATACAGTCTCTACAGCGCTTACATGTCAAATCGGGGGTAACATATATATGGGAGCTATATCTAAATCTGAACCGATTTTCTCGAAATTTGGCAGTATTCCTTCATGTAATAAGAAACCTCTTTCTACCGAATTTCGCACTGATCGGATATAAAATACAGTTTTTACAGCGCTTACAGGTTAAATCGGGTGTAACATATATATGGGGGCTATATCCAAATCTGAACCGATTTTTTCCAAATTTAATAGTGTTCATCCATATAATAAGAAACCTCTTTCTGCAGAATTTCATACTGATCGGATATAAAATAAAGTTTTTACAGCGCTTACATGTCAAATCGGGGGTAACGTATATATGGGGGATATATCTAAATCTGAACCGATTTCTTCCAAATTTAATAGTGTTCATCCATATAATAAGAAACCTCTTTCTGCCGAATTTCATACTGATCGGATATAAAATAAAGTTTTTACAGCGCTTACATGTCAAATCGGGGGTAACGTATATATGGGGGATATATCTAAATCTGAACCGATTTCTTCCAAATTTAATAGTGTTCATCCATATAATAAGAAACCTCTTTCTGCCGAATTTCATACTGATCGGATATAAAATAAAGTTTTTACAGCGCTTACATGTCAAATCGGTGCTAACATATATATGGGGGCTATATCTAAATCTGAACCGATTTTAACCAAATTCAATAGGGATCGTCCTTGGGCCAAAAAAAAGATGTGTGTAAAGTTTCGTCGAGATCGGACCATAATTGCGACCTGTACTTTGATTACAAGAATACATGCACAGACAGACGGACAGACAGACAGACAGACAGACAGACAGACAGACAGACGGACAGACGGACATAGCTAAATCAACTCAGAAAGTGATTCTAAGTCGATCGGTATAATAAACGATGGGTCTATTTCGTCTCCTTTTGGGTGTTACAAACAAATGCACAAAGTTATAATACCCTGTACCACAGTGTGGTGTAGGGTATAAAAAGTATTAAACCAAATAGCACATTCTACGCCACCCTATACTTTAAAAAAATGGAACAAACTATGTTTTTCTATTTTTGATGGCTTTTCCGCGCCATCAAAAAACGATTTTTTTGAAAAAAAAATCAAATTTTTTCTAATTGTTTTTTGACATTTACTAAACTACTGTTTGTTTCTACGTGAAAATTATGCTTTCAGCAGTTCTAGACCTCATAATTTCCTTTAATTTAAATGGTAACACCAACAAAAATAGGAATTAGAAAAAAAGGTAACACCAACAAAAATAGGAATTAGAAAAAAAAATAGAAACAAATTAAAACAAGTAAGAAAGTTTCAGTCGGGTAAACCGACTAAGTTATACCCCCACTTTGTGACTAATAAATCTGTCAATTTGTGTGGGAGGTACCGGAAGGGATTTTTCCAAATACACCTATTTTTCGGTAAACATTAGATTTTTAAATACATTGCATTGCGCCGAACTATAAGTGTTTATGTGCACTGGTATATCAAAGTTACGAGCAATGTAATTTCTGTATGATTTGGTCATATTGTGTGGGAGGTACAAAAAGGGGCGGGGTGATAACGCCCACTTTTTACAGGACTATAGGCACTATAATAGCATTAAATTTCAAGTATTTGTATGCACTGGTATTAAAGTTACAAGCCGTTTACTTTCGGTACGAAACGGTCCGTTTGTGTGGGAGGTACCAAAAGTATCTGTACAATAATGCCCTTTTTTTACCAGGCAATAGGCGCTATAAAAACATTATACTGTAGAACATTATCAAGCATTGTAATAAAGTTATAAGCAGTTAAATTTTGATGCTAAATGGTCCATTTGTGTGGGAGGTACCAAAAGGGGCATGCCAACTTCAACCATGTTTCTCGAGGTAATAGCGACTAATATACTAATATTATGTGTAGACTTTCAGAAGATTGGAATAAGTAGTATAGAAGTCATTAAAGAATCAATATTTCACTAAATTATAACCCTTTGTGTGGGAGGTACCAGAAGGAGTAGACCAATATGGCCCATCTTCGAACTCATCTGGAGATAGATAAAAATATTACCGCATAACAAATTTGAAGTCAATCGGTTACTCCTTTCGGGTGTTATCGTGCGCACCAGCCAGCAGACAGACAGACCGACAAACAGTCAGACCGACAGACAGACGAACGGACATTGCTCATTCGACTTAAAATGACTCAAAATGAATATCCGCCGAACATACTGGGGGTCTTAGGTCACTCCTTCGATGTGTTACACTTTTTTCTGTAGCAAATGATATATACCCTCGTATCACTAAAGTGAGAGTATAAAAACCCTCCCAGTGCAGACATAATGCATTATAGATAGCAAAAGCTGTCCAGAAACTGTATTTCATGATTCTTTGAATTTGTTGTTATTGCTGTAATTAATACGCATGGCATTTGTGTTTTGTATGTTGACTTCAAGACAACGAAGTTTGGAAAGGGCAAACAAATCATTGATTTTTCTCTGCATGTTGTTTTGTTGGTGGGAAATGAGACAGATATCATTTACAAAGTCAAGATCTTTGAGGTGCCGGTGCAGGTCCCAGATTATCCATCCATTATTACAGTTAGTCAAGTCACCCTTTTTGGGCAACTTTATTATTACTCCCATTGTCCATTCTTTTGGTAGCTGTTCTCTGGGCCAGGCTTCTGCCAGTACGGTTGGATAATTTCGGCAGCAGTTGGAGGATTGGTTTGAAGTAGTTCCGCTGATATTCCATATTCACCTGGTGATTTGTTTCTCTTTATACATAAAATATATGTTGGCATGTATCCAATGGTTCTCATTTATTCCATATATGGGTGTCGGTGGCAAGACGGAGATTCTCGTCGGTATAGTCTTCTGTGCTGATGATTTCTTCGAAGCATTCCTTCTATCTAAGGGCTTGATGAACTACGTTTGCAAGTAGTTGTTCATTTTCATCTTTAATGCCTTTATCATTTCAGAAGTTTTGATTTATTAGTTATAATACGATAATCAATCCGATATAATTTTCGGATATTGTTTGCACCAGCAGCGTTTACTTCTTCCCTTGTAATACTTATATTTATTTATTTTATTTATATGAATTACAACACAAATTAGCATATACAAATGTTGCTTGTTAATTTTTGTTGCGACAGACCAGAGCCTTTGTTGGGAATCGAATCCACGACCTCCAAACTAATAGGCGAGCTCGCTACCAACTCACCCACTGGGGCGCTCTAATAAGTTGTATATATTCGACGTAGTTCCGCGTGCATAACGTTTTAGCGCCTTGGCTGAAATTTGGTACACTCCTTTTATGTTGGTATGCTTCTCTTATTGCTCCAACTATAAAAAGTATTTGTACCTAATGTCAGTCAACTAGCTCAATTATTGTAGATCGTGTTGTTAGTACATCCATATCCTTTGGTGTTGGGTATACAAATACGTATACATTGGGTAGTCAAATTATTCATTCGAATATCTTCATCATTATTTTTCTCAGCAGCATGGATATATTTGATTCAAACATAAAAGCCACTTCTTTCTCTTTGACTGGCTTTGCCTTCCTATTTCTGCCAGTCACATCGACTGTAAGGTCTATCGTTTTACCAAAAACCATTATAAAGTTATGCCAGACAGATATAACCCTGTGTTCTCTTCACTTGTTCATTCATATGTGAACTCCCAAAGTCCCTCCTTTCGCAAAAAAAACTGTTTAACTAATTAAAACCACAACAAACAAGACAACAGATTGTTTTTTGTTTGTCGCCGCGGCGCTGGATGTCATTAACAATTTTCGAGAATATTATTTATTTCATAATCAGCTTATTATTCATTGTGGAGGCTTATTAAAAAATCTCTCTCTGTGTGTGTCTGTTGTGATTGTTTTTTGTTTGTCGCTGTAGGTTGATTTTTTTGTTTAAAAAAACAAATAAACCTCCAAAAAAAGGATTCACACCAAACCAAACTGGGGAGAGGGGAAACAACAAAACATACACAAAAAAACGACAATTTGATATGCGTTAATTAAAAGGAGTAGAGTCTCATAGTCACAGAGACGCACAGTGTGGCAGACATAATATTGCAACTGAATCAAAAACCGGAGAAGATTTCTCAGCTATGAGGAAATATAATGTATATGTAGAACACAAGTAATAAAAGTTCAGTCTAGTAAACCAATATTTATATAACCACCTTCAGAAATAACTAAAATAACATATATACAAATTTATTAATCACACTGTGATCGAAATTAACACTTTACAAATTTAACAGAAAGGATTACATATGGGTAATGCTATTTTGACCATGGTGTATCTAGTGGCTGTAAACGATTTTCTAGATTATCTCCCATTTTGGAGATATTCGGTCACAAAGTTTGATTGGTTATGAGATAGATTACTTACATCGGTGGTGAATGTGAAGCGTAATCCTTCGGAACACTGTTTTAAGAGAAATAATTCTCCAATGGTCCCATTTATTTCCTTCTTTGGACTGAAGCCTTCCGCTTTCAATTCTCTCCCGATATCTAACCTTACTCATTTCCCAGCAAACTTGGTATCCGAATATAAAGGAAAAAACTAGTGCTAACGTACGGTTGGATCCACTGGATTCCGGAGGATCGAAATATTGTTATCCATATGACCTTTTTTTCTGTGAAATTTTACAGAATATATTGTATACTGAATTGTGATAGCATTTTTATACCCTCACTTTAGTGTGACGAGGGTATATATCATTTGTTACGGAAAAAAGTGTAACACGTCGAAGGAGTGACCTAAGACCCCAAGTATGTTCGGAGGAAATCCGTTTTGGGTCATTTTAAGTCGAATGAGCAATGTCCGACCGTCTGTCTGTCTGTCTGTCTGTCTGCTGGCTGGTGCGCACGATAACACTCGAAAGGAGTAACCGATTGACCTCAAATTTGGTATGTGGTAATATTTTTTTCTATCTCCGACTAAGTTCGAAGATGGGCCATATTGGTCCACTCCTTCTAGTACCTCCCCCACAAAGGGTTAAAATTTTGAGAAATATTGATTCTTTAATAACTGCTATACTACTTATTCGAATCTATTGAAATTCCACACATAGTATTAGCTTATTAGTCGTTATCAACTCGAGAAAAATGGGCAAAGTCGCCACGCCCCTTTTGGTACCTCCCACACAAAGGTACCTTTTTGCACCAAAAGTTAACAGCTTATAACATTAAAACCAGTGTATAAAAATACTTGAAATTTTGTACAGTGTAATGTTTTTATAGTGTCTATAGCCCTGTGAAAAATGGGCGTTTTTGCCACGCCCCTCTTTGTACCTCCCACACAAAATGCCCAAATCATACCACAATTTAAGGTCTCATAACGTTTATACCAGTGTACATAAATGCTTATAAGTCGGCACAGTGCAATGAATTTAAAGTATCTAATGTTCAGCAAAAAAAAAGGTGCATTTGATAAACCCCTTCTGGTACCTCCCACACAAATTGACAGAATAATTCGAGTAATATTCAATATTAAATTACTCACAAAGTGAGGGTATACCTTAGTCTGTTTACCCGACTGAAACTTTCTTACTTGTTTAATATATTATTTTCTGTATTTTTGTACTTAGTAGGGACATAAATACTGTTACACTCATTTTATGCTATAACATTAAAAGTAATGAATCCTTTTGGACAAATTTATTGTATATATATTTATTGAAATATATTCTATATAAAAAGCAAGCACTCATTCAAAATGTCAGCCTTTGGCCTTCACATACCTTAAGTCGCACTGACCACGCGCCTCGTACCTTTGGGAAAGTGGCCACACGAATCAAAGCAGTCTTAAGAGAATCGATGCTGGGGTATTTTGTCCACATTGTCCACAATTTGCAATCCAGTGGGTTTATATCAGGGCTGCTAGAAAGCCATCCATTAGAAGAAATGAAAGCTGACAAATTGTTTTAACGCCATGTCTAGGTCATTTTAGCCTATGAGTCGGCGCAGCATCATACTACAAAGTCCATGCCTGGTTTTGGAATAGGGAATGGTTACGTGGTTTCACAACAGCTTCCAAAACGATTTCTCGGTCAGTTTTGGCCAATGTTTTGACCCCTTGTTGACAGAAATGCAAGTCAGTGACCTCATCGTAAGAGACACCCCATCAAACCATGATTGAAGCTGTATGATGGAGCTTTTCGACCCGTGGAATCACTTGAGATGCTTCCTTAGACGACCGTGCATACACCATATCATTTCGTTTGTTAAGTTTTTCTTGCAGGGTAAAATTTGCTTCATTTGTGAACATGACTTTTTGTGCAAGTTACACTATGCAACAAAATTTTTGTCCAAGGGATGTGGATAACAGTTTCTGGTGCAATTAGGTGTCACAAACACGAAAAAAAATGTTTTATGGTAAATTTTTTTTTATTTCCAGCTTTCATTGAAAGTACATTCAGTATTTGGACCATTCATGTATAAGACTGATTGAGCCGTGTTATGCCTGAAATTAAAGGGAATTGTGAGGGCTGCAAATATCGCTTTCACTAAATCTTTGGTTTAGTAAAAACCGTCAAAAATATGAGAAAAAAATGATATTTAAAAAAAAACACTTTTTCCTAATGCAAAAAAAAAACATAAAAAATAGAAAAAATCTATCTATGGATAGATGTAAAAGTTATGTGACATTTTGTAGATGTTAGGGAAATTCAAAAAATCTTGTTTCATATTTTTCGTTTTTAATGATGTTTTTCTTTTATTGAATTCGCCATATGTGAGAGAGACATATAAGAGACATTGCACTTGCATTTTATTTTATGATGATTGATGTCAGACATAATAAAATTATAGAGAGGACGAGGTGTTATGGCCGTTCGTAACCCTCCATAAAACATGACATGCAATGTGAGAGCTATATTGGATGAGATCCGCTCAGATAGAGGGTCATTCAACAATATTTGTGTTTTTTTATTTATGAGGTTTCCATTCAGTTACGCCTTTTAGGGGCATGGACATCCCAGTCGTATATGCAGGTAGTAAAATTATATGTACGCAATACAAAGTAGTACGCGGTAGTCTTGAAAATCGACGTGCGTTTAGTAAAATAATAGAAGAAATATATGTGTACTATTTTGGTATACGAGTCAAAAATATGAACGAACCGTGGATACCTAGTATTTTGTGTAATTCGTGCCATGTAAATCTTACTCGATGGATAAGTGGATGAATGCGGTAAGTACTTTAAAAGTAATGTATTACAGTGTTTTTGTGGAATAAAACGTTTTAATTTTATACTTCACCTGCAATTTGGAATCCCAATGATTTGGAGACAACCATTCATTCACGATACCGACTGCTTTTTTTGTCTAAGTTAATAGATTGGTGTAGGAAGTGTCCCAGTATAGCTAACAGCCTAATAACGGATACATCATCAAGTTCAACTGAGTACTCAACTCTGAGCGATTCAAGTTTGGATCAGAAGTCATCGCTTTTAACTCAGTTTCAACCCATTGATCTAGTGATAGATTTGGAACTGACCAAAGATAAGGCAGAACTACTTGCATCTGTGATGAAACAGTACAATATTTTAGCCCCAGATGTTAACATATCATATTATAGAGTCCGTGATATACCTTACACACATTTTTATATAACTTTGGATAGCAGATGCTTTTGCAAGGACATTCCCGAATTGTTCGAGGAACTTAATCAAACATACAATTCAAAGGAATGGCGGTTACTTGTTGACAGCAGTAAAGAAAGTTTGAAAGCAGTACTTTTACACAACGGAAATCAGAAACCGTCGATTCCCATTGCTCATGCTGTCAACAGTAAGGAATCATACGAAACAGTGGCTAAATTGTTAAAATACATAAAATATGAACATGACTGGAACATTTGTTGCGATTTAAAAGTTGTTGGTATGTTAGGCCTCTGGGATAGCCGAAATTTTGCCAACACTGCATATTAAGCTGGAGCTCTTTAAAAATTTTGAAAAAGCCTTAAGGAAAAATGACAATTCACTCTCATATTTAAAAAGTTTATTTAAAAGTCTTTCCGTTCAAAAAATTGAAGAAGGAGTTTTTGATGGGCCTAAAATAAGGAAACTGATGAAAGATGTGAATTTCGAATCATATTTGACGTCGGATGAAATTGCAGCATGCAGGTCGTGTAAGCTTGTAGTTTCAAACTTCCTTGGATCCAATAAAAGCCCGCAATATGATTATGATTAATGATTTGTTAAAAAATTATGAAAAAATTGGTTAGAAATATATTTTTTTATATTTATGTATATAACACATATGTATGTATTCTTCCAACTTATTTTTCGCTTTATGTATTCCAACACGTGTAAATATGTCCCTCAAAATTCATTTCTTGCATTCTCATTTAAACTTTTTCCCCGAGAATCTTGGCGACGTAAGTGACCAAGAATTGAAGTCCATCGAGCGGCGTTGCCAAGTGCACTGGGATGAAAGAATGATGGGCTCCTCATTAGAGAAACCGATTCCGAAATCTACAAACGTCAACAAAGTACTCACAATTACTTCTAATGAAACTTGTACATGTAAATAAACTCAAATGCACATAATATAAATAAAACTAACAAATAAAATCGCTATTTAAACAGAAATTAAAAAAAAAAAAGATTTTTTGAAATTTTCTTACCTCTACCAAAAGGGCTATAATTTCTAAATTCATCTATAGATTTTTTTCAAATTGGCATTATTTTCTTCGCTCGGATGCAAACTTTTAAAAAATAAAATGAAATATTTTTTCTCGATTTTTTTTTTCTATTTTTTATTTTTTTTCCCTTTTTTTTTTAAAAAAAATCGACTTTTTCCAATTTGTTTCATGAATGTTACTAAACCACTATTTCTAAGTGAAAGAGATATTTCCAACATTGGTAACCCACATTAATAGCTTCAATTTAACGTATAAGTCGGGCATATTCTCCAAAAATTAAAGTGGAAATACTAAGCGTACGTTCGACGATAATAGTTTTATTAATAAAAAAATCTTTAAAAAAACATTTATCTATAAAAAAATTTGGTTTTGATTTTATATAACAGTATTCCACAATCTATACAAAAAATTAATTTTAGGTCTAGGATACGAAAACATTTATTTTAAAAATGTTGGTTTTTTCATTTCATATTTAAAAAGCGCTTTATTTTTTTCCCTTTTTATACCCTCACTTTAGTGTGACGAGGGTATATATCATTTGCTACGGAAAAAAGTGTAACACATCGAAGGAGTGATCTAAGACCCTAAGTATGTTCGGAGGAAATCCGTTTTGTGTCATTTTAAGTCGAATGAGCAATGTCCGTCCGTCTGTCTGTCTGTCTGTCTGTCTGTCTGTCTGTCTGTCTGTCTGTCTGCCTGTCTGTCTGTCTGTCTGTGTGTCTGCTGGCTGGTGCGCACGATAACTCTCGATAGGAGTAACCGATTGACTTCAAATTTGGTATGTGGTAATATTTTGATCTATCTCCGGATGAGTTCGAAGATGGGCCATATTGGTCTACTCCTTCTGGTACCTCCCACACAAAGGGTTAAAATTTAGTGAAATATTGATTCTTTAATAACTTCTATACTACTTATTCGAATCTTTTGAAATTCTGCACATAATATTAGTATATTAGTCGCTATTAACTCGAGAAAAATGGGTGAAGTTGACATGCCCGTTTTGGTACCTCCCACACAAATGGACCATTTTGCATCAAAATTTAACTGCTTATAACTTTAATACAAGTGCATAAAAATGCTTGAAATTTTCTACAGTATAATGTTTTTGTAGCGCCTATAGTCCGGTAAAAAATGGGCATTATTGTACAGCCCCTTTTGGTACCTCCCACACAAATGGACCGTTTCGTACCAAAAGTAAACGGCTTGTAACTTTAATACCAGTGCATACAAATACTTGAAATTTTGTACAGTGTAATGCTGTTATAGTGCCTATAGTCCTGTAAAAAGTGGGCGTTATCACCCCGCCCCTTTTTGTACCTCCCACACAAAATGACCAACTCATACCAAAATTACATAGCTCGTAACTTTAATATACCAGTGCACATAAACGCTTATAGTTCAGCACAATGCAATGTATTTAAGAATGTACTGTTTACCGAAAAATATGTGTATTTGGAAAACCCCTTCTGGTACCTCCCACACAAATTGACAGATTTATTGGTGTAATGTTATATATTACATTACTCACAAAGTGAGGGTATACCTTAGTCGGTTTACCCGACTGAAACTTTCTTACTTGTTTTTAAAAAAAAATCGACTTTTTCCAATTTGTTTCATGAATGTTACTAAACCACTATATCTAAGTGAAAGAGATATTTCCAACATTGGTAACCCACATTAATAGCTTCAATTTAACGTATAAGTCGGGCTTATTCTCCAAAAATTATAGTGGAAATACTAAGGGTACGTTCGACGATAATAAAAAAAATTGGTTTTGATTTTATATAACAGTATTCCACAATCTATACAAAAAATTAATTTTAGGTCTAGGATACAAAAAAAATTATTTTAAAAATGTTGGTTTTTTCATTTCATATTTAAAAAGCGCTATAACACCGATATTTTTATATTTTTTATATTTTTATATTTTTAAATTTTTATATTTTTATATTTTTATATTTTTATATTTTTATATTTTTATATTTTTATATTTTTATATTTTTATATTTTTATATTTTTATATTTTTATATTTTTATATTTTTATATTTTTATATTTTTATATTTTTATATTTTTATATTTTTATATTTTTATATTTTTATATTTTTATATTTTTATATTTTTATATTTTTATATTTTTATATTTTTATATTTTTACATTTTTACATTTTTATATTTTTATATTTTTATATTTTATTCAGTCAGAATTTATTTGGTTCGAGACCAAATGTTTCAGTTACTTTCTGTCTATTGCAAAAAAGTAATAGAAACAAATACAAAAATTGGTGGAGTGTTTTAATTGCTTGGTAGAATTGATTGCAGTTTCGATAGACACCACTCTATCACCTTTAGAATTCAGTAGCAATACTTATGGAAGCAGTAAATTGAATTTAACAAGAACTACTAACCAAACCAGTATTTTGCCGAACTAAGTCAACCTACTAAAACTCTTATACCAATACATTTTTGTTTTATGCTTGGGTTCGGATCGCGAGCCACGAAAACAAATGTAGTTTTGTCAACGGCTAATGCCGACGTCATCGTACCTCATGTGTTATATTTTTATATTTATTGTATTTCAGCATTTTTGGCAATAACAATTGTCTGACAAATGGTCCAGGTCGATTAACCCTAAGGCGTGACGCAATCACACGCAATGTACAGCGTAAATTTTTGTTAAACTGTAAGAGAACAGTTCACGTCCTTGTAAATATATTATATCTATATTTATAAATAATTAGTTTTTTTTAATTCAAAAATTGTATGTTTTCTTTTCTTTTGAGGTACATTTTAGTTTACAAGTTGGTAATGTCGTTCTATCCTTGATCTACCCACTGTGCCGAGGCCACCTATTCATATGACAAACCGAACACATATCGCAGACGTTTCCACACAAAAAAGTCCTCGAAAATAGAGGCGCTACCAACAAAAGAATTTTGAAAACATTCTTTTCATTTGCTTTGGGGAAATAATTCAAATACAGCACCAAAATTATCCCCTCATCCCAAAAACATAGGCATTGACACCAGCAAATGTCAATGCAATACAGATTTGACTTATACCCAGATTCTCTCTCTCATACTAGTACATAATATGTACACGTATATACTCGTATATGAACACAAATGTCTCTCCCACATACTAGAAAATCTGCATATATACATAAATGTCCTTACATCCGTTCATTCGCACACACACAAATACACATATCAAAATGGGTGTAAAAAACGGCTGCAGTGTATTGTCGAAAAAAAAAAACTTTTTTAATTTTCATTAGATAATTATTTGTTGTTCTTGTTATCGTAATGCAAACATTTAATTAATAGTACGTGGGTGCTACTGGTACATGTCACAGGCAAGGATGAAAAGATTAAGTTTTGGTGGAGTCGCCTATGTCGAACTCTACAACAAATTGGAACAAATCAATTCAAAATGTGTACAATGGGAAATTTACAACAACAAACACGTTTTAAGGGGTGGGCCATTTAAAGTTTTAAATTTGAACTAGATTACTTTGACTTGAATTGAGTTGAAACATGAAATCGAAGTTGCCACTAAAGAGATTCGATCCGAAACAATTGAAAATGTACTGAAAAATTGTGTTGATCGGATGCGATACTGCCGAGCCAGTCGTGGTAGTCATACAAATGATATTGTATTCCATTATTAAATGACAAAGTTCAACTTTACAATAAAACCAGAAATTTGAAAAAATTTCACTGTCCAACAGCATTTCTGGAACAAAATAGCGACCCTATAATTCTGAAATGATATGTTGGGCAGATCATTTTTGTAGAATAAACTTATGTTCCAGCTGGTCTGAGTTTTTTTACAGTGGGTCAAATGTTTTCATTTTTTTGGTTGAAGGGAGCATAATGATAAAATGTTGTAAGTTAATGTCTGAGAGATTTCTTATTGTCAGGGTTATATAGTGGAATTTTATGAGGATCATTTTTGTGGAAGATCTTAACCCTCTAGCTGCCCTCTTAATTGGTCAATTTGGCCCTTTTTTCGAAAAAATTAAAAAAAGTCCTTTTAAAAAGGACATTTATACGCATACGTATTACGTATACGTAATTTTTAAATACTTTTTACTGACAGATATTTAATGACATTGTGGGTATTTTTGCGATTTTTAAGGTACTGGGTGTACTTTTTTCGGCTAGGTCAATGTCTACAACTTTGCTTTAGACACAAAAGAGATATTCCGTACGGTATACCGAGAAAAAATATAGAAAAAGTGCTAAAAACCCACATTGAGCAAAAAAATTCGTAAGGCCATTAAATTATTAATTGAGCCAACTGGACAAAACGAATGATGCAGAAGTTCTTATTTTTGGGGCTACTTTCACTTCCAATTCTCAGAATTGAGTCCCAAAATCATGTGTTGTACAGTGTAAGAAACACCTCAAAAACCAAAATTAGTCCCTATTTAAGTTATCACTCCTCAGTGATAACGAAGCGGCTCGAAATGAACAACTATTTTGCTCAATATATCATCTTGTTTGGGGAATCTCATTTGCATCTCCGCGGCTACAATTAAAACTGATACATCTAGGGATCGAAAACTCGCACGTGATCGTTGAAAAACCGAAGCATTCTCAGAGAGTGACAGTAAGGTGCGAATTTTGCGGTGGCATCATTGGCCCATGTGTCTTGTAAACACATTTCGGTTAACGGTGATCGCTACAGAAGCATAATAAAAATTTTTTTCAGGCCGAAGATTGAAGACATGGATCTGGGCGATCTTTAAATTCAACATAATTCAACATTATTCAATAATATTTTGCGGTAATCGTGTTATAACTCGTTTCGGCGATGACAATTGGCCACATCTGACCTACGATACGATGACACCGTTAGACTTTACCGTGAAGGAACAACCCATTTACGATTAATGCCATTTGTGAGGTAGAGCCAGAAACCTTCACCAAGGTATTGGAGAACTTGGTTGACTGGATGCCCTACTGCGATGCCAGCAAAGGGAGCCACATAATAGAAATCGTGTTCCATAAATAACGGGAATGATAGCTCTTTCGAACATATCAATTATATGCCGAAATAGACTTTTGCTCTTTTTTTCAATTTTGTGCCATCTAATCGCTATGTAAGCTGCATTTTATGTTCTATCGTTACGAAATTTGGTGGGTGTAGTTTTCTGTAGAAGAAAACTGTAAAATTTGCTGAAAATCTTTTCAAATTTAGCTATATATGTTAAATTCCATATGTGTATACCAATACTCCAATATTGCATCTAAGCGCTACAAAATCTCCATTTCTCAACAAATCCTTATAAAAAAAACCAAATCGGTCAAGATTCTCTGACAATGGCGTCATTGTGACATGCATAAACTTCGCACATCTAACAATGTGCAAATTATCTCAGAATGACTGTTCACACGGTTGTACGTCCACATAGCTTAACGCACCTATTTCACATACATTGAATATATTCAGTTCAATGAAAATGTCATGCACTGCGTATGATTAATATATACCTGTACAAAGCTCATACGCACAGTTCAGGTTGCAAAAAATTAAAATAACACAGTACAGCATTTTTCAGCTTACCGATTTGGGACTCAGTTCTGGGAATTGGACGTGAAAGTAGCCCCAAAAATAAGACCTTCTGCACATTCGTTGGCTCAATTAATAATTTAATGGCCATACGAATTTTTTTGTTCAAGGTGGATTTTACGGTATACCGTACGGAATATATCTTTTGTGTGTGAAGCAAAGTTGTAGATATTGAATAGGAGAACAAACCTACCCGAAAAAAGTTCATCTAGTGACTTAAAAATCGCAAAAATGTTATGTTCTGTTCTGTTTTATAGGTACGAGTATACTACGTATACGTATTACGTATACATATTACGTATACGTATTGCATGTTTTATATATTTTATAACTCTGTGGGCATTTTTACTATTTTTAAGGCACTATATGCATTTTTATCGGATAGGTTTGTTCTTAATTATACCCTCACTTTAGTGCGAGGGGGGTATATAACATTTGCTACGGACCAAAAGTGTAACACATCAAAGGAGTGACCTAAGTATGTTCACCGGATATCCGTTTTGGGTCATTTTAAGTCGAATGAGAAATGTCCGTCCGCCCGTCGGTCTGTCTGTCTGCTGGCTGGTGCGCACGATAACTCTCGAAAGGAGTAACCGATTGACTTAAAATTTGGTATGTGGTAATATTTTTTTCTATCTCAGGCTAAGTTCGAAGATGGGCCATTTTTGCCCACTCCTTCTAGTACCTCCCTCACAAAGAGTTAAAATGTAGTGTAACATTATTTCTTTAATAACTTCTATACTAATTATTCAAATCTTCTGAAATTCAACACATAGTCTTAGTTTACTAGTCGTCATCACCTCGAGCGAAGTCATCACCTCGAAATGGGCGAAGTTGCACCTCCCACACAAATGCACCATTTTGCATAAAAACTTAACAACTTATAACTTTATTACCAGTAAATACAAAGGCTTGAAATTGTGTACAGTGTAATGGTTAAATAGTACCTACAATACAGTGCAAATTTGGCGTTATTGCAACGCTCTTTTTTGCACATCCCACACAAATGGACCAATTTGTACCAAAAGTTACCAGCTTATAAATTTAATACCAGTGCATACAAATATTTGAAATTTTGTGCAGTGTAATGCTTTTATAGTACCTCGAGTCGATAGAAAAGTGGCCGTAATTGGCACGCCCCTTTTGGTAACTCCCACACAAATGGACCATTTTGTACCAAAAGTTAACAGCTTATAACTTTAATACCAGTGCATATAAATACGTGAAATTTTGTACCGTTCTTTTATAGTACCTTGAATCCAAAGAACAAAACAAAAAAATAAATAAATTTACTAATATTTTGTTGACACTCAATGTGAGGGGATTCATTAGTCGGTTTACCCGACTGAACTTTCTGACTTGTTTTTATAAAAAAAACCTTGAGCAAAAAAATCGTATGGTCATTAAATTATTAATTGAGCCAACTTGACTAAACTAATGATGCAGAAGTTCTTACTATTGGGGCTAATTTCATGCCCAATTCTGAGAATTGAGTTCCAAAATCATGTGTTGTACTGTGTAATTCTAATGATATGGGGCCAATCTATACTATATCAGAGCGAAGCTACAGGGTCATCTGAGATATACACAATTTTTTCTTTTTTCTTTTTACGACTATTTTTTACCGCTAATTTCAAAACTATAACACATTTCCACCAATCGAGTATTAAAACCTTTATCATTATACCCGACGCCACACAGTGGTTGAGGGTATTAAGACTTTGTGCATTTGTTTGAAGAGCTAGTCCCATTGTTTATTATACCGATCGGCATAGAATCACGTTCGGAGTCAATTTAGCAATGTCCGTCTGTTGATACATTCTTGTGCAGGTCGCAAATATGAAGGGATCTTTACGAACATTTGTATATAAGTCTAGGCATTTTATAGGTTAGGGACGATCCCTATGGCAAATGGGGCAAAGGTCCCCACCTATGTCACTTCTATTCTATTGATATGGCTGAAATTGCAGCATTTATACTTTACGTGGCAAATCATCCCCCATTTGTAAAAATGAGGCACATCGGTTCGTGTTTTGAAATATTGTAATACCTACATAGTTTAGAAAATACCTACATCATTTTAATATAAGACTACATAGTATAGTAATACTATTTACGACTGATGTAGGGTGCATTCTTGAGTACATACATACATCTGAATGGAGGAAGTCTACTGTTCCAAAAATACCATGAATTGTGCGTTATAATTATACGATTTTTTTTGTAATTGTATTCATATTAAAAACCCATACACACATTCAAATTCATTCAAAATGCAGTTGCAAAAATTAAAATTTAAGCTGCATTTATTGTACCCTTCTATTTCCTGTCATTTCGGTCGTTGTTTTTAGCTTGAATATCCTGTTTGTCTCTATGAATCAGAGGGTTTCTCGGTTCTTCCTCCACAGCCATTTGCTGAAATTTAATTGGCATCATGACTATTGAAAGTTTTAATTAATTTAAGTTTGTCCTCAACTACGAGTATTTGATAGAACTTAATATATGCAACAATAGCATATTCCTTCTCAAATTGTAAAAAGTATTTTACAGATATCCGCACATACATTCAGATCACATGTCGCATATCCAATGAAAATGGTTTAGTCAATAAAGTCAATTAGTTAGGACTAAGTTTCCGTGTGCTTTGTGGTTTGCCGCAGTATTTTTCCACATCAGCTTCTAATTTTGTTTGGAGTGGTACATTGAAAAGGCGTTGAAAATATCCGAAAAAAATCGAATGGGTTTTCATTATGTGTGTCAATATATGTCAATATTCATTAGAAGCTATTTCAAAGAGAACAGTTTATTTTGAATTCTGTTAAAAATTTAAGGTTATTATGGCAAAATGTTTTAAGAAAAATATTCTATATAGAGAAAAATCAGTAGCACTTGATGGGATAAACTTGGTGTATAATACAGAGAAACAGTTTTAGCTGAAAATGGATCTTTTAAACTCTTAAATGTTATTATAATCAATTGATGATTTGTGTCAATTAATCATTGAATCGACTTTTCAAATCAATGCCTATTTTTACTGAATCAATAACTTTTTTTAATAGAATGAATAGATTGTTAAACAAGTTAATTAATACGAATACGTAAATAACAGAATTTCGTTATTAACCAATTTTAATTGATGTTATATCCGTCAAAAAAGAAATGAGGCTTGGGTGTACGCCTTGAGTGTACCTAGAATATTTCAGGATATTATGTGTAGTTATATTCAAATTATAGATCACTCGTTTTTTTCATGGACACTCGGTTAGTTGTGGTAACTACTTTCAAACATTCATTATAGTACCATATGATCGATATTTGGTTGTGAGAACCAATGTTTTTTTCGTGACAACAGAAATTGTATCAATGGACCAAAGATTATTATTGCAACGAATAATTGGTTACTACAACAGAAAAATATTAATAAATAATCTTTTTTGGATATCCCAATATTTTCACAAATTTAGAATAATTAAATGTATTTTGGGAAATACAACCTAAAGATTGGTTGCTGTTCTTTTGCTGATACATGACAAACAAAAAAATAAAACCAGTAAGGAAAGGCTAAAGTCGGGCGGTGCCGACTATATAATACCCTACACCACTCTCGTAATATTGAATAACTCTGATATATAAATTTTGTAATTCATGTATAAATTGTTTACATAAATTTACTTTTGGGACATTTTATACTTAAATAATACCCTGTACCACAGTGTGGTGTAGGGTATAAAAACGATTGGATCTAAAGAGCCAAATCGGATGAAACATATATATGGGAGCTATAGCTAAATCTTTACCGATTTTCTTCAAATTCGGCAATGTTGGTTCATGAATCAAGAAACTCTACCATTCTAAATTTCAAAACGATTGGATGTAAAATATAGCTTCTATAGAACTAAAGGGCCAAATCGGACGAAACATATATATGGGAGCTATAGCTAAATCTTAACCTATTTTCTTCAAATTCGGTAGTGTTGGTTCTTGGATCAATAAACTCTACCATTCTAAATTTCAAAACGATTGGATGTAAAATACAGCTTCTATAGAACTAAAGGGCCAAATCGGACGAAACATATATATGGGAGCTATAGCTAAATCTTAACCCATTTTCTTCAAATTCGGTAGTGTTGGTTCATGGATCAAGAAACTCTACCATTCTAAATTTCAAAATGATTGGATGTAAAATACAGCTTCTTCAGGACTAAAGAGCAAAATCGGACGAAACATATATATGGGAGCTATAGCTAAATCTTAACCGATTTTCTTCAAATTCGGCAATGTTGGTTCATGGATCAAGAAACTCTACCATTCTAAATTTCAAAACGATTGGATGTAAAATACAGCTTTTATAGGACTAAATGGCCAAACATATATATGGGAGCTATAGCTAAATCTTAACCGATTTTCTTCAAATTCGGTAGTGTTGGTTCATGGATTAAGAAACTCTACCATTCTAAATTTCAAAATGATTGGATGTAAAATTCAGCTTCTACAGGACTAAAGAGCAAAATCGGACGAAACATATATATGGGGGCTATAGCTAAATCTTAACCGATTTTATTCAAATTCGGTAGTGTTGGTTCGTGGATCAAGAAACTCTACCATTCTAAATTTCAAAATGATTGGATGTAAAATACAGCTTCTTCAGGACTAAAGAGCAAAATCGGACGAAACATATATATGGGAGCTATAGCTAAATCTTAACCGATTTTCTTCAAATTCGGTAGTGTTGGTTCGTGGATCAAGAAACTCTACCATTCTAAATTTCAAAACGATTGGATGTAAAATACAGCTTTTATAGGACTAAATGGCCAAATCGGACGAAACATATATATGGGAGCTATAGCTAAATCTTAACCGATTTTCTTCAAATTCGGCAATGTTCGTTCATGGATCAAGAAACTCTACCATTCTAAATTTCAAAACGATTGGATGTAAAATACAGCTTCTATAGGAGTAAAGGGCCAAATCGGACGAAAGATATATATGGGAGCTATATCTAAATCTGAACCGATTTCAACCAAATTCAATAGCGATCTTAACAGCCGCGAAATACTCTCAACTGCAAAATTTCAGAACGATCGGAGTGAAATTGCGACCTGTAGTCGATGAACAACTTTACATGGACAGACGGACGGACGGACGGACGGACAGACATCGTTAAATCGACTCAGCTAGTGATTCTGAGTCGATCGGTATACTTTAAGGTGTGTCTAGCTGTGTTATTTTCAGGTGTTACAAACATCTGCCGTGAAACAAACTTATAATACCCTGTACCACAGTGTGGTGTAGGGTATAAAAATAATTAAAACTGAAGTTCGAAAAATTCAACAAAAGTTTAGAAAATCTTTTATAAATAAAATATATTTGGAGAAATTCCTAAACAATAATTTTATTTGTATTCAAAGACATATTTTATTTGAGAAAATTAGTTTCCAAATATTATATGTTGTAACATATTAATATACGGGTTGCAAATATATTTTATTGATTTTCAAGTAAAATTTATTTGCTCAGAAACACATAATGATTAAAAAGTTGTGTTCCAAATATATTTTCTTTCGATTCAAACTTATCAAAAAAGGCGATTTTGCCCCATAATATAAATAAAAGTAATAAATAAAATCGCTTTTTAAACAGAAATTAAAAAAAAGATTTTTTCTCAACCAAAAGGGCTATTATAAAAAATAGAATAAAATATGTTTTCCTACTTTTTTTTGTTCAAGGATTTTTTTTTAAAGTTATTTCCAAAATTGGTAGCCCACATTAATAGCTTCAATCTAACGTATAAGTCGACCTGATTGGGCATATACTCCAAAAATTATAGTGCAAATACTAAGGGTACCATCGACGATAATAGTATTTTTAATAAAAAAATTTAAAAAAAAAAAGTATACATAAAAAAAATTATGGTTTTGAATTTATATAACAGTATGCGAAAATCTATACAAAAAAATAATATTTAGATCTAGGACACAAACAATTTTTTATGTTGCGTAGTGTTACTACGGAGTAAGAGGCTTTGAAAGGATTAAAGGGTTTGCATTTTCTAAAAATGGAAATTCGGCGAAATTTTTTAGAAAATAAAAATTTTAGCGACAGGTTCAAGGAATTAATAAATTTTTAAGGTATTTTCTAAAAAATGCAATTTCAAGAAATTTTGTATAAAAATTCAACTTTAACAAAATGCTTTAGATAGTTTAAAATTTTTTTAGAAAAATTACAATATTCTTTAAAACGAAATTTTTAAGATAAATGCAATTCCAATTTTTTAAGAAAAAGAAAATTTCAACGAAAGTTTCTAGCGAAATATAATTTTAATAAAACATACATACAGAACACAATTTTTTAGGAGAGCGAACTACCAATAATTTTGTTTAACTTATCTTGCATAATATAAAACAAACAACCTATGTAAGTAAAAAGTAAGAAAGTTTCAGTCGGGTAAGCCGACTACGGTATACCTTCACTTTATTTGTAATGTAATATATAACATTACACTAATTAATCTGTCAATTTGTGTGGGAGGTACCAGAAGAAGTTTAACAAATACACATATTTTCCTGTAAACAGTAGATTCTTTAAATACATTGCACTGTGCCGAAGTATAAGCGTTTACGTGCACTGGTATATTAACGTTGCGTGCTATACAATTTTGGAATGATTTGTTTATTTTGTGTGGGAGGTACAAAAAGGAGTGTGATAGCGCTCACTTTTCACCGGACTGTAGGCACTATAACAACATTAGTATTTGTGTGTACTAATGATGCATTTGTGTAGGAGGAACCAAAAGGGGAGTGGTAACTTCGTCCATTTTTCTCGAGGTGATAGCGAATAATAAAATAACACAATGTGTGGAATTTCAGAAGATTCTAATGAGTAGTACAGAAGTTATTATTCAACATTTCACTTAATGTTAACCCTTTGTGTGGAAGGTACCAGAAGCAGTGGACCAATATGGCCCATCTTCGAACTTAGCCGGAGATAGAAAAAATATTACCACATACCAAATTTGAAGTCAATCGGTTACTCCTTTCGAGAGTTATCGTGCGCACCAGCCAGCAGACAGGCAGACAGGCAGACAGGCAGACAGACGGACGGACATTGCTCAAACGACTTAAAATTACCAAAACGAATATCTCCTTGTATGTGGTTGGTGGAATAAATCATTATTGTTGCACCGTGTAATTATTGGGTCAATAATTGGGTCAATTAGAGTATATCCGGTCTATTAATAATATGTCCAGCAAATGGAATCTTCCGTTTTTCTAAAAACAAAAACAATGCCAACATGTTTCCACATACCATTTGTCCATAACAAGAAATAAGCGCAAAAAATTGCCACTAACACAAATCATTAAACAAACCGCCCGAAATTCAATACACCCACACAAAGAGGAAACATCAAAAAGAAAATCCAATATCATACGTACATCGGAGCAGAAGATCCAAAGGGGACGAATCGACGATCATGAGGGAGGGGAGAATTTAACCTAATTGTGGCGGACCACCCAATAGAAATGCACTCCATAAAACACGAAATAAACACATGAACCACCCACGACTATAACGACGATGACGATCATTGATCGGTTAAATGCAAAACCGTACCTCCGATTCACAAAACATGCCGATGAACAGCAACAAGAACAACAACGTACTCGTATAATATCGGATTAATATCCGTTAATATGAGTAGAGAAAAAAAACAGAGAAATACAAACACAAACAGAAGATATCGGCCAGAAAAGTGCATATTTAAACAAATAAGCGAATGCAACAACAATACGATTATATTCGTTTGTACAATTGCAATAATAGGCGTATCGAATCCTCATTTGTTTAAACAAAATGTAAGGAATGTATGTCGGTAAGCAATTGACGCATGCGTTTAATGAACGAAATCTGAAACACTCGATCGGAAATTCAAATAGAGATATGAGAAAAAATGTTGTTCAGCCCTAGTAGAGGCCCAGGGGAGGATTTGAATTTCAGAGGGCCCTCATGACAAACAAATTATGTATATCAACAGGTAAGAATGTTTCAGTCGGGTAAACCGACTAAGATATACCCTCACTTTATGAGTAATGTTATATCACATTACACTAATTAATCTGTCAATTTGTGTGGGAGGTACCATAAGAGGTTTAAAAAAATACACCTATTTTTCGGAATGCAGTAGATTCTTTAAATATGTACGTTGCACTTCGCCGAACTATAAGCGTTTATGTGCACTCGTATATAACCGTTACAATCTTTTCAATTTTGGTATGATTTGGTAACTTTGTGCGGGAGGCGTTGTGATAACGCCCGCTTTTTATAGGACTGTAGGCACTATAACAGCATTACACTGTACACAATTTCCAGTAATTGTATGCACTGGTATTAAAGTTATAAGCCGTTAACTTTTGGTGTAAAACGGTCCATTTGTGTGGGAGGTACCAAGAGGGGCGTGGCCCATTTTTCTCGTGGTGATAGCGACTAATAAAATAATACTATGTGTAGAATTTCAGAGAACTTAGCCGGAGATAGAGGAAAATATTACCACATAAAATATTTTAAGTCAATCGGTTACTTCTTTTATTGTGCGCACCAGACAGACGGACGGACATTGCTCATTCGACTTAAAATGACCCAAAACGGATATCCGCCGAACATACTTAGGGTCTTAGGTCACTCCTTCGATGTATTACACTTTTGGTTCGTAGCAAATGATATATACCCTCCTCTCTAAGGTGAGGGGATACAAATAGCTATTGTAACTGTCAATGTCAGACAAATCGTGATTTATAATTGAAACTGATTTAATGTTTAATAACACTACGCAACAAAAAAAATGTTTGTGTCCTAGACCTAAAAATTATTATACCCTACACCACACTGTGGTACAGGGTATTATAAGTTTGTTTCACGGCAGATGTTTGTAACACATTAAAATAACACAGCTAGACCCACCTTAAAGTATACCGATCGACTCAGAATGACTAGCTGACTCGATTTAACGAGTTTAGAGTATTTCGCGGCTGTTAAGATCGCTATTGAATTTGGTTGAAATCGGTTCAGATTTAGATATAGCTCCCATATATATCTTTCGTCCGATTTGGGCCTTTAGTCCTATAGAAGCTGTATTTTACATCCGATCGTTTTGAAATTTAGAATGGTAGAGTTTCTTGATCCATGAACCAACATTGCTGAATTTGAAGAAAATCGGTTAAGATTTAGCTATAGCTCCCATATATATGTTTCGTCCGATTTGGCCTTTTAGTCCTATAGAAGCTGTATTTTACATCCGTTCGTTTTGAAATTTAGAATGGTAGAGTTTCTTGATCCATGAACCAACATTGCCGAATTTGAAGAAAATCGGTTTAGATTTAGATATAGCTCCCATATATATCTTTCGTCCGATTTGGTCCTTTAGTCCTATAGAAGCTGTATTTTACATCCGATCGTTTTGAAATTTACAATGGTAGAGTTTCTTGATCCATGAACCAACATTGCCGAATTTGAAGAAAATCGGTAAAGATTTAGCTATAGCTCCCATATATATGTTTCGTCCGATTTGGCCCTTTAGTCCTATAGAAGCTGTATTTTACATCCGATCGTTTTGAAATTTACAATGGTAGAGTTTCTTGATCCATGAACCAACATTGCCGAATTTGAAGAAAATCGGTTAAGATTTAGCTATAGCTCCCATATATGTTTCGTCCGATTTGGCCCTTTAGTCCTATAAAAGCTGTATTTTACATCCAATCGTGTTGAAATTTAGAATGGTAGAGTTTCTTGATCCATGAACCAACACTACCGAATTTGAAGAAAATCGGTTAAGATTTAGCTATAGCTCCCATATATATGTTTCATCCGATTTGGCTCTTTAGATCCAATCGTTTTTATACCCTACACCACACTGTGGTACAGGGTATTATTTAAGTATAAAATGTCCCAAAAGTAAATTTATGTAAACAATTTATACATGAATTACAAAATTTATATATCAGAGTTATTCAATATTACGAGAGTGGTGTAGGGTATTATATAGTCGGCACCGCCCGACTTTAGCCTTTCCTTACTGGTTATACCCTACACCACACTGTGGTACAGGGTATTATAAGTTTGTTTCACGGCAGATGTTTGTAACACCTGAAAATAACACAGCTAGACCCACCTTAAAGTATACCGATCGACTCAGAATCACTAGCTGAGTCGATTTAACCATGTCCGTCCGTCTGTCCATGTAAAGTGGTTCGTCGACTACAGGTCGCAATTTCACTCCGATCGTTCTGAAATTTTTCAGTTTAGAGTATTTCGCAGCTGTTAAGATCGCTATTGAATTTGGTTGAAATCGGTTCAGATTTAGATATAGCTCCCATATATATCTTTCGTCCGATTTGGCCCTTTAGGCCTATAGAAGCTGTATTTTACATCCAATCGTTTTGAAATTTAGAATGGTAGAGTTTCTTGATCCATGAACCAACACTACCGAATTTGAAGAAAATCGGTTAAGATTTAGCTATAGCTCCTATATATATGTTTCGTCCGATTTTGCTCTTTAGTCCTGTAGAAGCTTTATTTTACATCCAATCATTTTGAAATTTAGAATGGTAGAGTTTCTTGATCCATGAACCAACACTACCGAAGTTGAAGAAAATCGGTTCAGATTTAGATATAGCTCCCATATATATGTTTCGTCCGATTTGGCCTTTTAGGTCTATAGAAGCTGTATTTTACATCCAATCGTTTTGAAATTTAGAATGGTAGAGTTTCTTGATCCATGAACCAACACTACCGAATTTGAAGAAAATCGGTTAAGATTTAGCTATAGCTCCCATATATATGTTTCGTCCGATTTGGCCCTTTAGTTCTATAGAAGCTATATTTTATATCCAATCGTTTTGAAATTTAGAATGGTAGAGTTTCTTGATCCATGAACCAACATTGCCGAATTTGAAGAAAATCGGTTAAGATTTAGCTATAGCTCCCATATATATGTTTCGTCCAATTTGGCCCTTTAGTTCTATAGAAGCTGTATTTTACATCCAATCATTTTGAAATTTAGAATGGTAGAGTTTCTTGATCCATTAACCAAAACTACCGAATTTTAAGACAATCGGTTAAGATTTAGCTATAGCTCCCATATATATGTTTCGTCCGATTTGGCCCTTTAGTTCTATAGAAGCTATATTTTATATCCAATCGTTTTGAAATTTAGAATGGTAGAGTTTCTTGATCCATGAACCAACATTGCCGAATTTGAAGAAAATCGGTAAAGATTTAGCTATAGCTCCAATATATATATGTTTCATCCGATTTGGCTCTTTAGATACAATCGTTTTTATACCCTACACAACACTGTGGAACAGGGTATTATTTTAGTATAAAATGTCCCAAAAGTAAATTTATATAAACAATTATTACAAATTACAAAATTTATATATCAGAGTTATTCAATATTACGAGAGTGTCGGCCCCGCCCGACTTTAGCCTTTCCTTACTGGTTTTATTGAGAATTTTTTTTTTTTAAATTTTTTTATTAAAAATAGTAATATCGTCGAAGGTACCCTTACTATGTGCAATTTAATTTTGGAGTATATGCCCGATCAGGTCGACTTATACGTTAAATTTAAGCTATTAATGTGGGCTACCAATGTTGGTAATATCTCTTTCACTGAAAAACAGTGGTTTAGTAACAGTCATTAAACAAATTGGAAAAAAGCAATAAAAATTTCCTGCGACGAAAAAAAACATAAAAAAAAATCGAAAAAAATATTTTATTACATTTTTTAAAAGTTTGCATCGTAGCGAAGAAAATAATGCCTATTTGATAAATGTAGAAAGAGAATTTCAAAAAATCTTTTTTTTTAAATTTCTGTTTAAATAGCCATTTTATTTGTTACCTTATCAAATGCACATTTGAGTTTATTTACATGTACAAGTTTCATTAGAAGTAATTGTGAGTTCCTTGTAGACGTTTGTAGATTTCGGAATCGGTTTCTTAAATGAGGAACCAAATAAAATCTCCCATCATTCTTTTATCCCAGTGCCCTTGGTAACGCCGCTCGATGGACTTAATTTCTTAGTGAAACCTTTCCCCATGTTCGTCGCTTACGTCGCCAAGATTCTCGGGGAAAAAGTTTTAATGAGAATGCCAGAAATGAGAAGAATACATACATATGTGTTATATATGTACATAACTATAGCAAAATATATTGCTTACCAATTTTTTCATAATTTTTTAACAAATCATTAATCATTGTTTCATATTGCGGGCTTTTATTAAATCCAAGTAAATTTGAAACTACAAGCTTAAACGACCTCCATGCTGCAATTTCATCCGACGTCAAATATGATTCTTTCATAAGTATCCTTATTTTAGGCCCATCAAAAACGCCTTCTTCGATTTTTATACCCTACACCACACTGTGGTACAGGGTATTATGACTTTGTGCATTAGTTTGTAACACCCAAAAGGAGAAGAGATAGATCCCTTGTTTATTATACCGATCGACTTGTAATCACTTTCTGAGTCGATTTAGCTATGTCCGTCTGTCTGTCCGTCTGTCTGTAGATGTATTCTTGTAATCAAAGTACAGGTCGCAAATATGGGCCGATCTTGACGAAACTTTACACATATCTTTTTTTTGGCCCAAGGACGATCCCTATTTAATTTGGTTAAAATCGGTTCAGATTTTGGATATAGCCCCCATATATATGTTACCCCCGATTTCACATGTAAGCGCCATAAAAAATTTATTTTATAACCGATCAGTGTGAAATACGGCAGAAAGAGGTTTCTTATTACATGAAGGAATACTGCCAAATTCGGAGAAAATCGGTTCAGATTTAAATATAGCCCCCATATATACGTTACCCCCGATTTTACATGTAAGCGCTGTAAAAAGTGTATTTTTAATCCGATCAGTACGAAATTCGGCAGAAAGAGGTTTTTTATTACATGAATTAATACTGCCAAATTTGAGGGAAATCGGTTGAGATTTAGATATAGCCCACATATATATGTTACCCCCGATTTGACATGTAAGCGCTGTACAAACTGTATTTTATATCCGTTAATTATAAAGAATTGGCAGAAAGAGGTTTCTCATTACGTGAATTAACACTGCCAAATTTGAGGGAAATCGGTTCAGATTTAGATATAGCCCCCATATATGTATATGTTACCCCCGTTTTGACATGTAAGCGCTGTAGAACTGCATTTTAAATCCGATCAGTAAAAAAAATTGTCAGAAGAGGTTTCTCATTACATGAATTAGCACTGCCAAATTTGAGGGAAATCGGTTCAGATTTAGATATAGCCCCCATATATACGTTACCCACGATTTAACATGTAAGCGCTGTACAATCTGTATTTTATATCCGATCAGTAAAAAAATCTACACAAAGAGGTTTCTTATTATATGAAAGGATACTTCCAAATTCAGAGAAAATCGGTTCAGATTTAGATATAGGCCCCATATATATGTTATGATTTATATATAACCTCCATATATATGAGCCTCCTGATTTGGTACCAAAGCGCTATATAAGTTGTACTTTACTACCGATCAAAATTTTCCAGAAAGATGTTCCTAATTTTTTTATATAAGCGCTATTTTAGAGTCCTGAAAGGCTTCAGCGGAAATGAAATTTAAAACATTACTTAAACCAATTATTCCAAGGTAGTACCAATTTTTCCAAGGTAGTACCTACCTAACATTCCCTGCATATATTACTTATATTGTGTACGACCAAAAATCGGACTATTTATTGTGTTAAGGCTAATAATAACCACAGTAAATGCAAATATGTGGAATATTATTATTAGTTTAATTTTTAATTCCAATTAAACTCCTCTTTGGAATAAGCCTTGACGTGAAGGGGGAGCTAAGTACTTTCGTAAAAGAAAGGAAACTAATTATTCCAACTATTCAAAAAGAAATTCTTAATGTACATTGCCGAGGTGGTGTAGGGTATTATATAGTCGGCCCCGCCCGACTTTAACCTTTCCTTACTGGTTTGAAAAGAAAGACTTTTAAATAAACTTTTTAAATATGAGAGTGAATTGTCATCTTTCCTTAAGGCTTTTACAAAATTTACAAAAGTGCAGTGGTGGCAAAATAATGTTTTCTTTTTGGACGAGAGGTGTGTATTTTATGTTGTTTTCACCCAATGTAATGTGCTTTCTTGTTGACCATTTCTTTCTTCTGTAATGATCTTCGCGAGCACGGCTATTCCAGAGGCATAAAAAACAGCAATAGTTTGTATAGCCGCCTAGCATTCCACATAACATCCCAACTACTTTTAAATCGCAACAAATTGTCCAGTCATGTTGTTCATATTTTATGTATTTTATCAATTTAGCCATTGTTTCGTATGATTCCTCAGTGTTGACGGCACGAGCAATGGGAATCAACGGTTTCTGATTTCCGTTGTGCAAAAGTACTGCTTTCAAACTTTCTTTACTGCTGTCAACAAATAACCGCACTTCTTTTGAATTGTATGTTTGATTAAGTTCCTCGAACAATCCGGAAATGTCCTTGCAAAAGCATATGTTATCCACAGTTGTATAAAGTTGTTTGTAAGGTATATCACGGACTCTATAATATGATATGTTAACATCTGGGGCCAAAATATTGTACTGTTTCATCCGAGACGCCAGTAGTTCTACCTTATCTTTGGTCAGTTCCAAATCGTGCACATATATTTCCACATATTCCACATAAATTTCTTCTATTATTTTACTAAACTCACGTCGATTTTTAATTACATATTTTCCGCAGATGTAGCAGAAATTGTCGGGATCATTTACACATGAAAAGTTCTTTGCCTTTGCTCATACTTCGAAATATAACTTTATATTTCTATATTTTTCAGAAAATCGACATATCTCTTTAAGGCGCTGAATTGCACTAATTTATTAATAGGTAATTTCATTCATAAATTCCGGATTTATGGTACGTGGAAACCCAATACATATAATTTTACTACCTGTATATACTACTGGGATGTCCATGCCCCTAAAAGGCGCAACTGAATGGAAACCTCATAAATAAAAAACCACAAATATTGTTGAATGACCCTCTATCTGAGCGGATCTCATCCAATATAGCTCTCACATTGCATATCATGTTTTATGAAGGGTTACGAACGGCCATAAAACCTCGTCCTCTCTATAATTTAATAATGTCTGACATCAATCCTCATAAAATAAAATGCAAGTGCAATGTCTCTTATATGTCTCTCTCACATATGGCGAATTCAATATAAGCAGAAACATCATTTAAAAACGAAAAATATGAAAGAAGATTTTTTTTAATTTCCCTAACATTTACAAAATGGCAGTTCAAATAGACAGTGTTCTCTTCGTTAGCACGCCGGCTTTTTAAAAATGTGATAAAATGTCGATTTTTTTCTATTTCTATTTTTTATGTTTTTTTTTTTGTACCAGGAAAGTGTTTTTTTTTTTATAAAATAATTTTTTTTTCATATTTTTGACGACTATTACTAAACCAAAGATTCTACGTGAAAGCAATATTTGCAGCATATGTAGCCCTCATAATTCCCTTTAATTTGAGGAATAACACGGCTCAATCAGGCTTATACTGGCTCAATCAGGAACTTGAAAATTATGGTCCAAATACTGAATGTACTTTCCATGAAAGCTGGAATTTAAAAAAAAATTTACCATAACAAATTTTTTTAATATTTTTTTCGTGTTTCTGACACCTAATTGCACCAGAAACTGTTATCTACATCCCTTGGACAAAAATTTTGTTGCATAGTGTAATTAATTGTTGAACTTCTGGAGTCAACAGATCATCTAGTAAGGAATATATAAACCAACTAGCCGTTCAATAAAGAGTAAAACCCTGATTGATCGATTAATTGCTTATCTAACAAGGAATAGATAACCTAACTGATCGTCTACTAAGGAGTAAATAACCCAACTCGTAGTTTAGATAGGAATATATGTATATATAACCAACTGGTCGTCTATTAAAGAGTAGATAACACAAATGGTCGTCTACTAAGAAATAGATAAAGCAACTGGTCGTATACTAAGGTGTAAATAACCCGACCGGTCTTCTACTAAGGAAGTGATAAACCTACTTGTCATTTACTAAGGATTAAATGAACCAACTGGTCGTCTACTAAGGATTAAATAACCCAAGTGCACGTCTACTAAGGTATAGATAACACAACTGGTCGTACACGGAGGAAAATCGTCATTTTTGATATGTTTGAATCGAAAGAGAATATACTTGGAAACGGTTTTTTTAAATATTATATATTTGTTAACAAATAAATTTTATTTGAAAATCAAGAAATTTTGTTTGGAACGCATATATTAATATATTAGAACATAATTTATTTGCAGATTGAATTTCACAAATAAAATATGTGTTTACACACAAACAAAGTTATTGTTCAAGAAGTTTTCCAAATATATTTTATTTAAAAAGATTTTTAAAACCGTGCTGACTTATTTGAATTTTAGTTAGTTTTTTCCTGGTTTTCGTGTTAAACATTATAGGCAAAAATGTCTTAATTTATAAATATTCCAATTCAACACTTTTTGTCAATCCATCAATGCAATTTATATTTACGAAAGTTTATCCGATTTAAGTTTTAATTACATTTTACAAACATATAAAATTTATAAAAAATGCTCTTTGTACATCTAAAAACAGAAATCTTGTCTTTAGGTTAAGACATTGCTAAATTGCCAAAATAAATAATTACAAATTAATCTTTGTTTCGGAAATACTAGTACCAAATAAAAAAATAATTGAACGGAAGCATATTTTTGTTTAGAGCAATATCCTCCCAAACATATAATATTTGTGTGTGCCAAATATTATATATTTATAGTGTACCCTAAACATATGTATATTTCAAGCCGAATATGTTTGGGACAATATACTACAGAAGCGTGTATACTAAGGATTAGATAACCCGACTGGTCGTCTTATAAGGATTAAATAACCCGACTGGTCGTCTACTAAAGAATAGATAACCCAACTGGTCTTCTACTAAGAAGTTGATAACCCAACTTGTCGGCTACTATGAAGTAGATAATACAAATGGCCGTCTACTAAGGAGTAGACAAACCAACAGGCCGCCTACTATGGAATATTTATCGCATGTGATCGTCTACTAAGGAATTAATAATCCAAACTGACCGCTCACTAAGGATTAATAACACAACTGCTCATATAATAAGAATAGGTAACCCAAAAGTTCGTCTACTAAGGAGTAAATAACCCAACTTGTCATTTACTAAAAAAAGGTAACCCAACTGCTCAGTTACTAAAAAGACGACAACCCAACTTCCTTAGCAGACAACTAGTTGGATTATCTACTAAGGAGTAGATAATCCAAATGTTCGTCTACTCCAACTGGTCGTATCAAATACATGTAAACGTCAGGGAAAGTTCTTTCGGGTCGTAAAAGTCTCCAAAAAAATTCTCCAAAATATTTAAATACCTAGGAGTGTCATATATGGATCTATAGATAAAAATTAGCTGACTATATAAATGCTTAAATTCCTAAATCGAAAGTTTGTGACATAGGTTGTTATTCCAGAAAACAACAGATGTCCTTTAAAAACTTTTGATTGCTGCTTGTGTTTACGGATTAACATACTACTTTGACCGAATGCAATTTGGAATATGAGACGAAGTATCTTCATTTGGGTTATGCCCATCCGTCTTTCCGGCCGAAAAGTTTCAAAATATTTAACAAACCAATCCTAGACAATTCGCCCTGTCGCCCAATCCAACACTGCCGCCGAATCCAACCCTGTCGCAAAAAAAAAAATCGACAATACACAAGCGGACAAATGAAAAGAATGAATGAATGGCAAGTGCAATGACGAAACACGTCATTAAATATGCCACAACAACAAAATCAACAACTAAACATTCGACGAATAATAGCAACAACGAAATTGCAACGTTTTGTCCAGCGATCAGAAAAATACGAATGCATTCTCAGTCGTACCAGATTTCAAATACTTGGGTGGTCCTACTTGTTGCCTCTTCCCCTTTTGCACTGCACTGCCCACACAAAAAAGGGAAACACTTGCATTCACAAAACGCAAGTCTCCAATCTATTGACTTTGTTTTTTTGTCTTGGACACAAATTACTGCAGCCGATGCCTCTTTAGTGGTATCTGCGCTGTTAACGGACAGTCCGAGTACATTTTAGATTTGGATTTTTATCGGCTAAATGGAAGGGACGGGCAGAGAAAAATAAAACTGAGCGCAAAAAAAAAACTACACAACAAATGGCAAATAAGTATTACAATCGGTATTAAATGATCAAAATCTGTTTATATATTTTCTCATTTTCTCATTTTTTGTATTTATTGTTTTTTTTTATTCGTGGTGTTCGCATGACCAACAAAGGACGAAGAGGGGGTAGGGTAGATGTAAATGGAGGATGGCAAACCTATTTCATTTTGGGGATGGATATTTCTATACAAGCAAATGCCCGCAGCTTCGCATACACGGGGCAAAATCGCTTTTTTGATACGTTTGAATCGAAAGAAAATAGATTTGGAACTCGTATATTAATATGTTACAACATATAATATTTGCAAACTAAATTTCTCAACAAAAAAATATATGTTTGAATACAAATAAAATTATTGTTTAGGAATTCTAATCCAAATATATTTTATTTAAAAATATTTTCAAAACTTTTGTTGAATTTTTCGAATTTCAGTTTTAATTTGTCTTGCTTTTGAACTGAACCTCCCAGTTAGCTTCTGTTTTAAATCATCATTTAAAATTTCTGAATATTTCAAGCCATCATTAGTTGTCAATCCTCTAAGTAATTTATTTCGATCCAAGATTATACGATTTCAATTATTATTATTTCTTCCAACAAGAAAAAATTTCTAAAGAATTAATTTTGATTTACTACAGAATGTGACACAATTTTCTGAATATTTTCTGAATATTTAAATGCAAATAAATATTTGTTTCGGAAATAATAGTAGTAATAGTATACCCTAAACATTTATATATTTCAAGCAGAATATGTTTGGGACAATATACTACATAAGCGATTTTTTTTCAGCGTGTATGACATTTTTGTTTAAAAAATAATTTAATTTAAATACTATAACAAGTAAGAAAGTTCAATCGGGTCAACCGAAAAAAATATTAGTAAATTTATTTATTTTTTGTTTTTATTAAATTATTATCAATTTAAATTGCTTTTAATAACTTGTACTGCACGGGGCAAAATCGCCTTTTTTGATATGTTTGAATCGAAAGGAAATATATTTGGTACACAAATTTTTAAATATTATGTATTTCTGAGCAAATAAATTTTATTTGAAAATCAATAAAATATATTTGGAACTCATATATTAATATGTTACAACATATAATATTTGCAAACTAAGTTTCTCAAATAAAATATGTGTTTGAATACAAATAAAATTATTGTTTAGGAATTTCTCCAAACATATTTTATTTAAAAAATATTTTCGAAACTTTTGTTGAATTTTTCGAATTTCAGTTTTAATTTTTTTTGGTTTTGAATTGAACTCCCAGTTATAATACAAAATGCAGCAGTAACTTCTGTTTTAAATCAATCATTTAAAATTTCTGAGTATTCTAAGCCATCATTAGTTGTCAATCCTCCAAGTAATATATTTCGATCGAAGATTATACGATTTAAATTTTTACGACTGAAAATTTTCTAAAAAATTAGGTTTGAATTACTGAAATATTAAACACAATTTCGGTATTTTCTGAATACTTAAAAGCAAATACTTATTTGCTTCGGAAAACAATCGTCCAAAGTAAACACATATTGCGATGTAAACAAAGATTTGTTCAGAACAACATCTTCCCAAATATAAATTTGTTTGTGTGTACCAAATACTATATGTTTAGAGTGTTCCCTAAACATATATATGTTTCAAGCCGAATATGTTTGGGACAATATACTACAGAAGCGATTTTTTTTCAGCGTGTGGTATTAACGTTATATGCTGTTAACTTTTGGTGCAAAATGGTGCCAATCCAAACGGGATTGGCACGTCCCTTTTGGTACGGCAACTTTTCTCTAGACTCTAGGTACTTTAAAAGCATTGCGTTGTACGAAATTTCAAGCATTTGTAAAGGGTTTTTTATAAGAGCGCTACAAAAGTTTTTTTAAATAAAACAAAAACGGTTTTGGATATCAATGAAATTATTTATTCCTGTGAAAGTACGTTCGATGACATTCGCCCATGTGATGACAATCGCGTGGGTTCAAATCGCAAAACGCAAATATTTCCCCTTCCATTTTAATGGTCTTCGAAATAAAATTTTAAGAAAATGCACACATGGATGTTGTTATTTATCACTGTAATTAATAATTTGATTTTAATAAATCCAAATTGTTGTGGTAAAAAAGAATTCAGAACGTGAATTTTGCGACTTGAAATCACTGTTGCCAATTTTAGGCGAAATGCGATTGACATCACATGGGCGATTATGTATGGAACTCGATTTCTTTTGCATGGCCACCACGGGCACGCTTTCAGAAGTCCAGACGCTGAACCCAATTTTCGACGGTTTTCATGCATAAATCGGCCGATACTGCTGCAATTTCACGTTCGATATTCGTACGAAGTTCATCAATCGTCGCTGGCTTGTTGGCATAGACCATAGACTTGACGTAGCCCCACAGGACGTCAAATCGCACGACCGAGGCGGCCAATCGACTGGACCATTTCGTGAGATAACACGTTCTCCAAACTTGGTTTCCAATAAATTGATTGTGACATTCGCTGTGTGGCTTGTGGCACCGTCCTGTTGGAACCACATGTCCTCCAAGTCCATATCATCCAATTGGGGCCAAAAATATTCGGTTATCATTAAACGGTAGCGATTCCCATTCACAGTAACGTGCCGGTCTTGATCATCACGGAAGAAGTACGGCCCAATGACGCCGCCGCACCAAACCGTAATTTTTTCGGGATGCAATAATGACTCATGGAGTACGTGTGGATTGCTGTCTGACCAATAACATTCAGCCAGAAATGAGCCTCATCGCTAAAGATGATTTTTCGATTTTTCGCGCTCTTAACGTTGAGGCCACTGACTCCGAATTTCGGTAATAAATTTTAATAATTTCGACTCGTTGTTGGCTCGTATATCTTTCCATCATGAAATGGCAAACCTTACTGAAGAGAAATGTCAAAAGAGCGGCAACAAATATGACGTCTTTTGCTGTCCCTGTTGGTCTACTTTTGTAGCGTCCCTGTTGAAAAACCCTTTATGTACTGGAATTCACGTTAAAAGCTGTTAACTTTTGGTACAAAAAGGTCCATTTGTGTAGGAGGTACCAACATGGGCGTGCCAATAACGCCCATTTTCTCTGGACTCTAGGTACTATAAAAGCATTACACTGTACAAAATTTCAAGTATTTGTATGCACTGGTAGTTATAAGCTGTTAACTGTTGGTGTAAAATGGTCCATTTGTGTGGGAGGTACCAAAAGGGGCGTGCCAATTACGGCCACTTTTCTCTAGACTCTAGGTAACATAAATGCATTGCACTGTACGGAATTTCAAGTATTTGTATGCACTGGTATTAAAGTTAAAAGCTGTTAACTTTTGGTACAAAAAGGTCCATTTGTGTAGGAGGTACCAAAAGGGGCGGACCAATAACGCCAATTTTTCTCTGGACTCTACGTACTATAGAAACATTACACTGTACAAAATTTTAAGTATTTGTATGCACTGATAATATAGTTTTAAGCTGTTAACTTTTGGTTCAAAATTGACCGTTTGTGTGGGAGATAACAAAAGGGGAATGACAATTTCGCCTATTTTTCTCAAGGTAATAGTGACTAATAGACTAATAAAGGGTGTCCCAAGAAGAGCGCAATTTTTTAATTTTAAATTAAACACAGATATTTAAGAAAAAATCGTGAACTTTATTATATCGTAAAGTATACAGAATGAGGTTATGTATGGAACAATATATCGTGCAGATGGCCGCCGCGGCTTTGCTGGCATGCACGCGATCTTTTAATGAAATTTGCTGCGGTATTTCATTAATGCAGCGTCCAATTTCGTCTTTTAAGGCTTGAGTCGTCGTCGGCTTATTCGCGTAAACCATCGACTTCAAAAAACCCCAAAGAAAAAAATCTAATGGTGTTAAATCGCACGATCTAGGCGGCCAATTCTGATCTCCAAAACGCGAAATAACACGACCGGGAAATGACTGATGCAGCAATTGAATTGTTTCTCTGGCTGTATGACATGTGGCGCCGTCTTGTTGGAACCACATGCCCTCCACATTCATTTCTTCAATTCTAGGCAAGAAAAAACTGGTTATCATTTCACGATACCGAACACCACTGACTGTTTGCGCTTGACCTGCCTCATTTTCATAAAAAAAAGGTCCAATGATTCCTCCAGCCCAAAAACCACCCAAAAACCGGTCGATCGACCTGGTCGATGGCGCGTTGTTGTCTTTACATCACTAACAGACCCAGTTTCGGCAAATTTATCCATTAATCTCTTTACAGTTGACTCTTTTGGAGCATTATTGTGACCCCAAATTGATCGCAATTTGCGAACTGTAGCCGCAAAACTTTCACCATTTTGGTAAAACAATTTCACAATGAGAATGCGTTGTTCATTCGTGTAGCGCTCCATTTTTACTAACCTCGTACCTTCTACTAACAAACAATAACAATTATTCAAATGTCAAACAATGACACTTCGAATGTTGCGAGATTTAAAAATTGCGTTCTTCTTGGGACACCCTTTACTATGTGTAGAAATTCAGAGGATTCAAATAAGTAGTACAGAAGTAATTATATAATCAATATTTCACTAAATGTTAACCCTTTGTGCGGGAGGTACTAGAAGGAGTGGACCAATTTGGCCCATATTCGAACTTAGCTGGAGATAGAAGAAAATATTACCACATACCAAATTTTTAAGTCAATCGGTTACTCCTTTCGAGAGTTATCGTGCGCACCAGCCAGACAGAAAATGACCCAAAACGAATATCCGCCTAACATACTTAGGATCTTAGGTCACTCCTTCGATGTGTTACACTTTTGGTTCGTAGCAAATGATATATAGCCTCCTCTCTAAGCTGATGGGATAAACAACCATACCGTTCAACACTGTACTATGATATCAATGGCGATCTATAGAGAGATTTATGAAGAAATTGTTTATTGACTTCTCTAACTTAGAAAGTAAATGTCACTCTTCTGCCGTCAATAGGTTCTTCTAGTCCAAACTCCCTAATTACTAGTGGAGTTTATTGTCTCTTTTTTTTAAGCAGCATGAGAACTTTCGATATCAATAACTATGGTTTGACAGTTGATAATGTCAAACTGTGTTGACATTTCTGTCGCAACGCTTGCAAATTGTGGAAATTTACTTTGAACAAAACATATCTGTCCGCGAAGTTCAAATCAAAGAATTGTGTAGTGATAAAGCTCAGCTTTCTTGTTAAATGGCTACGTCAATTGCCGTATTTGGGATGAAGGCAATCGTCAAAAAAAAATTACCTTTATTCATCGCTCCCTATTTCTTTCGAAATGAGGAAGGTGCCGTTACGGCGAATGCTGAGCACTATCGAGATATGCTGACCGAATTTTTGTTTCCAAAAACCTAAGCAACAAAATTTTTTCGAAGGGCTGCGCATAAGATATTCTGGTGTAATATGGAGTCCGAAAAAATAGATTTTTTTTTAATTTGTTCTTAAATTCCGATTTAATTATTTGGTACGAAAAAAACATAAAAAATAGGAAAAGAATTTGCCAAAAAAAAGTCTATGGATAAATGTAGCACTTTTGGTAGAAATAAGAGAATTTCAAAAAAAATCGGTTTTTATACCCCCTCTATTGTGAACAAGGGTATATATCAGATGCTGCCAAACAAAAGTGTAACACATCGGTGGAGTGACCTAAGAGACCCAAAGAATATTTGGCGGAAATCCATTTTAGGCCATTTTAAGTCAGTTTTGCAATGTCCGTCAGCCTGTCCGTCTATCTGTCTGGCACCAGCGAGATAACTTTCGAAAGGATTAATCGAATGACTTAAAATTTGGTATTTTTCAATATTTTTTCTATCCCAGGCTAAGGTAATAGATGGACTATGTTGGTTCACTCTTTCGAGTACCTCCCCCACGAAGGGTCAAAATGTAGTGAAATATTGTTTATCCTATAACTTATGTACTAGTACCCAGAATCTTTCACAATTCCACACATAGTATTGGTTTATTAATCGCTATCATCTTTAGAAAAATTGGCGAAGTTTTCGTGCCCACTTTAGTACCTCACATACAAATGGCCCATTTTGCACAGAAAGTTATTGACTTATAACTTTGATTCCAGCCCATAGAAATACTTGAAATTTTAAGTAGTATAATGCTTTTATAGCACCTACATTCCCATGCAAAACGGCCGTTATTTTGGTACCTCCCATAAAATGGACCATTTTGCACAAAAAGTTAACGGCTTATAACTTGGATTCCTGCACATGCAAACACTTGAAATATTGTGGAGTGTAAAGTTTTTATAGTACCTACAGTCCCGTAAAAAATGGGCGATGTTGCCACGCCCCTTTTGGTACCCCCAAACAAAATTTCCAAAATAAAAATTATGAAAATTTTTTTTTTTAATTTCCCTGGTTTTACCGGGGTTTTCAATAAGTGTGATATAATTACTTTGAAGAAAAAACACACTTATTGTTAAGGAAATTCAAAAGTTTTTTTAATGTGAAGTACAATCGATGCAATTAGGTTCTAAATAAAACGTCATTCAAATGTCCTCCACGACTTCTGCTACAGAAACCATTCTATGAACCCAATTTTCGAGCACTTTTTCCAATAAATCAAGTCGTATGTCATGAATGGCAAGTTCAATATTGACTTGTAAAGCTTGAATAGAGGCTGGTTTATTTCGAAAGACAATGACTTCAATCTTTTTTCGCAACATTTTAATTGTTTCATTTGCTGTGTGGCACGAAGCCAATGGTAAAAAGATAGCTCTTAACGAGAGCTAAAATATTGCTCATGGGTGTCAAGGCCGTGGCTCGACTGGAAAGTTTTTTTTTTTGGATTAAAAAAAAATGGACTTGGCATCATTTTCAAATGTGAACGGAAAGTTTTTTGCTCTAGCTCCTTAACGGTGCGTCGGATCGGGAATCGGTCAATGGCAAAAAGATAGCTCTTAACGAGAGCTAAAATGTGAAGGTCGTAGGTCTACTGGAAAGTGTTTTTTTAATTTAAAAAAAAGGACTTAGCGCACGAAAAGTTGCAAATGGAGAACGGATATTTTGATAATAAAACTGAATACTCGTACTCGTAATTTGTAAACGTTGTTCTTGCGTATATCTCTCCATGATAAAATTGTAAACACTACTGAATACAATGAAAAACCAGTAAGGAAAGGCTAAAGTCGGGCGGGGCCGACTATATAATACCCTACGCCACTCTCGTAATATTGAATAACTCTGATATATAAATTTTGTAATTTGTAATAATTGTTTATACAAATTTACTTTTGGGACATTTTATACTTAAATAATACCCTGTACCACAGTGTGGTGTAGGGTATAAAAACGATTGGATCTAAAGAGCCAAATCGGATGAAACATATATATGGGAGCTATAGCTAAATCTTGACCGATTTTCTTCAAATTCGGCAATGTTGGTTCATAGATCAAGAAACTCTACCATTCTAAATTTCAAAACGATTGGATATAAAATATAGCTTCTACAGAACTAAAGGGCCAAATCGGACGAAACATATATATGGGAGCTATAGCTAAATCTTAACCGATTTTCTTCAAATTCGGCAATGTTGGTTCATGGATCAAGAAACTCTACCATTCTAAATTTTAAAACGATTGGATGTAAAATACAGCTTTTATAGGACTAAAGGGCCAAATCGGACGAAACATATATATGGGAGCTATAGCTAAATCTTAAACGATTTTCTTCAAATTCGGTAGTGTTGGTTCATGGATCAAGAAACTCTACCATTCTAAATTTCAAAATGATTGGATGTAAAATACAGCTTCTTCAGGACTAAAGAGCAAAATCGGAAGAAACATATATATGGGAGCTATAGCTAAATCTTAACCGATTTTCTTCAAATTCGGCAATGTTGGTTCATGGATCAAGAAACTCTACCATTCTAAATTTCAAAACGATTGGGTGTAAAATGCAGCTTTTATAGGACTAAAGGGCCAAATCGGACGAAAGATATATATGGGAGCTATATCTAAATCTGAACCGATTTCAACCAAATTCAATAGCGATCTTAACAGCTGCGAAATACTCTAAACTGCAAAATTTCAGAACGAGCGGAGTGAAATTGCGACCTGTAGTCGACGAACTACTTTACATGGACAGACGGACGGACGTCGACGAACAATTTTACATGGACAGACTTTAGCCTTTCCTTACTGGTGACATATTAAAAATGGCCGAAACGTCACTTCAAAATCATATCATCCCTATTGAAAACCCCATTACAATGTGGGTCATAATTTATAAATTTATCCACAGATTTTTTTCAAATAGGCACTGTTTTCTTCGTTGGGATGCTGGCTTTCAATGTAACAAACAATTTTTTTTGTGTTTTTTATGGTGTTTTTCTAATTGTTTTAACGACAGTTACTAAAATTAGGTTTCTACATGAATGTGAAGTTTTCAGAATTTTTAGCCCTCATAATTTCCTTTAATCTAAATGGTATCTCGGCTTTATCGAGATTATACTTCAAATACTAAAGATTCCTTCCATGAAATTTGGAATTCTAGAATTTTTTTTTTTAAAACCATAAAGCAAGTAATAAAGTTCAGTCGGGTAAAACGACTTATGAATCCCCTCACCTTGAGTCCCAAAAAATATTAGTAAATTTATCTATTTTTTTGTTTTAATTAAATTATTATCAATTTAAATCGCATTTAATAACTTTAAAGTATGTACTGCTATTAAAGTTGAAAGCTGTTTACATTTGGTACAAAATGGTCCATTTTTGTGGGAGGTAACAAAAGGGGCTGCCAATAACAGCCAATTTTCTCTAGACTCTAGGTACTATAAAAGCATTGCACTGTACGAAATTTCAAGTATTTGTATGCACTGGAATTAAAGTTATAAACTGGTAACTTGTGGTACAAAAAGGTCCATTTGTGTGGGAGGTACCAAAAGGAGCGTGGCAATAATGCCCAGTTTTCTCTGGACTCTACGTACTATAAGCGCATTACACTGTACAAAATTTCAAGTCTTTGTATGTACTGGTAATAAAGTTATATGCTTTTAACTTTTGGTTCAAAATAGTCCATTTGTGTGGGAGGTACCAAAAGGGGCGTGGCAACTTCGCCCATTTTTCTCGAGGTAATAGTGACTAATAAACTAATACTATGTGTAGAATTTCAGAGGATTCAAATAATTAGTATAGCAGTTATTAAATAATCAATATTTAACTAAATGTTAACCCTTTGTGTGGGGTACTAGAAGGAGTTGACCAATATGTCCCATCTGCGAACTTAGCCGGAGATAGAAGAAAATATTACCACATACCAAATTTGAAGTCAATCGGTTACTCCTTTCGAGAGTTATCGTCCGCAGCAGCCAGCAGACAGACAGACAGACGGACGGACGGATATTGCTCATTCGACTTAAAATGACCCAAAACGGATAAAAAATGATTTATACCCACATTTCTAAGGTGAGGGGATAAACAATTTGGTATTGGTTTCATAAAATAGTATGCCCCAATCTATACAAAAAAAGTTTTTAGGGCTAGGAACCAAACATTTTTTTGTTGCATAGTGAAATTAATTGGCTAAACATCAACAAGACGGCACAAAAAATGAATTTGGTGACCAGTTTATTTCTTGAAGCGATTATGCTCACTGGCCACATCGGTCGTGAGAGTTAACGCCTCTGGGATTCTTTTTATGGGGCTACGTTAAGTTATTGGTTTATGCCGACAAACCAACAAACTCTTGCAGCATTGGAAGCCAATATTCAAGCGATCATTGACGCCATTCGGCCAGATTTATTGGAAAAAGTAGTCAAAAATTTGACTGATTGAATGGACCAAGTAACACGTAGCCGCGGGGGACATATGCCGGAAAACATTTTTAAAAAATAAATGTAATGAAATTAACTACCAGTTTGTATTATCATTTTAAGTTCTCAAGCTCTTAAAAAGCACCCTACACTATACATATATAATAATATAAAGTATCCGCTACACCCTGTACCTGCAGGATGAGGTAAACAACTGGATATAAATGGGAGCAATCGCTGAAACTATTGCTTGACATACATTTACCGGGGAACCCACCGACAGAACTCGAGGAACAGCAGGGCCAACAAAAGAGCGATTGGACTGTAAGTGTCGCTAGGTTGTTGACTGAGAAATTTAATTCATCTGCACGGTCTTAATCCAGCAGAACCTTAGAAAATGTTGAAGTGCATTAACCCCTAACTGGAGACAATTTATTAGGCCGGTATTAGGCTCTCATATATCCTCAATCAATGGAGGGATACCAAAGTGGTTTTCATACCCAAAGCGGGAAGATATCGCACACTATACCAAAGGACTTCAGGCCAAATACACTCTGCTCCTCCTCCTCCTTCGTATTGAAAGTTCCGTAATGATTTTTAGATTGTTTCATTAGAAAAAACTTGGATACAAAACTTCTGTTGGGGCACCAACATTCGTACAACAAAGGCAAGTCTACAGAATCTGCCCTGCAAGAACTTGTGGGCACTACCGAATCGTGCCTACACCTCAAGGAAATCACTATGGTGACCTTTCTTGACATAGCATTGGCCTCTAACTACATTCACCGAGATGGGGTAATTTCGGGAGCAGTCACATCAAAGGGCGAACTCTGGCTTGACTGGACTAATTCAAAGCCTGCTCCACAGAAGACGCATAACAGCAAGTCTTGTGTTCATAACTCTAACAAGGGGGGCGCTACATTTTAATTAATTCACTATGGTGGTCTTTATTGACATAGAAGTGGCTTTTAACAACATTCACTCATATGCGGTAATTGCGGCGCTGTCACATCTAACGGTAAGCTCTAGCTTGACTAGACTAATTCAAAGCCTGCTCAAATGAAGATGCATACCAGCAAGTCTTGTATCAGTTTACAAACAACTCTAACAAGGTTTGTAAACTGAGGGATCCGACAATTAGGAGTACAGGCTCAACTAATTTAGAACCCAGGGGTTAATGGAAACATGTTAAATCTAGAACGTTGTGGTTGTAATGTCGTGGCATAAGCAGTAACTAGACAATTTCCCAGCGTCCTCAGATGCATAATACAGGTGGCTATGAACAAATTGGCTAGATGGGCCAGAAGCAGCAATTTGCGCGTTAATCCAAACAAGACAGAATTGGTTCCCTTTACTAGGAACTATAAGGTACACATGTGGACCTTCCTCGGAAAAACTGAATAGAGCTAATCTTTTCAGAAAGTCTAAATTTCTAGGAATAATTCTTGATAGGAAATTATTTACTGTACTGGAATGTGTAAGGAAGGCCAACGTCGCCTTATATTCCGGCAGGGAAGCCATAAGGTTGCGTTGGGGCCTTTCTCCTAAAATCGTTCATTGGATATATATAGAACTAGTTCGCCCAAAACTGTTTTAAGGCATTGTGGTGTGGACGGCATTGCGGTGTGGACGGCAATTATCAAATTTTCAGAGAACCGCCGGCCTATGCATAAACGGAGGACTACAGCGACTGAGTCTCTACAAGTCCTACTCCATCTACTGCCAGAGCGGCATTATGGTTAATTGTCTATTAATGTGGATCTACAAGAACTACGAACACATGAGTATATCACAGTTGAACTTTAGCATTAAGATACCCGCCGGAGAGGAATGGATTGGCAGAATTCCAGGAAATATAAACTGTCTCCACTTCTGTGCAGATGCTTCAAAGCTTGATGAGAAGGTTGGCTTCGGAGTACACTATAAATAACTTATTCCTGATATAGTTCACAGACTACTAGATACCTGCAGTGTCTATCAAGCTGAAATAATGTCAATATGGGAAGTCGTCAAGTTGATGATTCGCAACATAGCACACAGTGACTAACACTGGCGAAGTAAACGACAACTTCGCCATCAATTCTCTGGGGCCCTATATTATCAGATCTCTTAACGCGATGGCTGAGCAGTTTAACAGACACCTCATAGGGGTAGCCGGGCATAGGTATATCGCGCGAAACTGTTTATGAACTTGCTAGGAAAGGGTCGACATTACACATTCTCGAAGAATTTGCATATATCGGTGCGCCTCTGTCCATTTGCAAGGTTTGGCTTAGGTAAGAGGCAATCAGACAGTCCAATGAAAGATGGACATGTGATATGAACTGAGCAGTTCAAAATGTCTCCTCGCACTATAGAGAAAAAGACTGCATTCGGTAGTGTTAGTTCTAATGGGACACTGTCTGATCGGCGAACACACCAGAATGTTAGGAATTGAGTCCAATGACTTCTGCAGGAACTGCTTTTCTGCTGTCCTTCACTATGTAAACGACGTCTGTATAGACTTGGGGTCGGCCTTTCTAGGAAGTCTGACAGATCTTTCCAGTACCGATATTTGTGCTATTGACATCAAAAAGGTTGGTTTCGATGAGGGGCATCTGTGTCCGTGGTATTACTAGGGACCTACATTGGTCTACGTGGGCAGGAAAAGCTGGCTGCCACCCTAACACTGACTGATGGGCGAATACGGTAGAAGTTTTGGTATTGACTCCAATGATTTCTGTAAAAGCTGTGAAGATGGCGAAAAATTATTGAGTATTGGGAGTTACATTCGGCTCAGACCGAATTAAGTTTTTCTTGTTCCAGTTATCAGGATATCGAAAACATAACTTTCCAAGTTATTACGTTTGTTTCTCGAAAACATAACTTTTCAATTTGTTACGTTTTATTCTCTTAATTTGGTTTTTTCACTCCGTCTCAATCTTGAGCGCAGGGGCCATAATTATTGATTGGCCAGATCTGCAAAGCTGCAGGTCTACCACCATGCGCCACACTTGCTGAAATTGTAAAGGATCTTAACACAAAACACAAAATCGTGTAGAAATATATGACTATTTTAGAGTTTGCATAAAGTGCTAAATTTTACTTTATGTAGGCAATTTTTCTCCTCTAGTTTGTGAAAAAAGCTTTGTTCAGCAACTGGAAGTGCAGTGCGGAAAGCCATTTGACTGGCAATTTGATGGAATGGCAAGATCAGAGCGGAATTGCGGCGTGTGGTAGCTGTAACTAAGTGCGCCATGCTCGAAGAGTGTGAGTGGTGTCATATGCGCCATTTAGCCACAACGTCGGCGGCGTCCATATCCACGAACGAACGACGTCCACTTCCAGGCAATGGGTAGAGCTGTTACTGGTACTCGTATTGTTGCCTGTGGGCCTGTGAATGGATGGACATTATTTAATCTACTCGTAAGTCGTAACTCGTACATAATTCGTAACTGAGGTGTTTAGCATGAAATGATATGATAATCATAATTCCAGCCGCGACTTGTAAATTTGTTTAAGGCTCTCTCATGACTGTAATGAATTGTAAAGTGTGTTTAGGGGGACTGTAGCTGCGTTGGCTGACAATAGTCGACGGCTACAACAACAAAATCCAACAGAAATGAAGGTCTCGCAAATTCCTTTTGTTGTCATACGACTGGGAAGATGATGATGACGACGACTACGTAGAATTAATGGAAGAAAGCCAGGAAACCTATTCAAAAAGGCGTAGTACAGTGTTACAATAATATAAAAAACTCCGAGAAAAAAATCATAATTACTTGGTGGAAGGCTTTTGAAATCATGACCGAGTTTTATTACCACACGCAAAGAAAAAATTCGTTTCTGCGAAACGAAATATTAGGCAACTACAATTCTCATTTACAGCGAATGAAATTCTTTTAGTCAGAACAAAAAATTGCTTACGCGAAATAAGTTTCTGTCACAACAAACAACATTTCAATTCCGGCAAACGAGAATTGTAGTTATCTAATATTTCGTTTCGCAGAAACGAATTTTTTCTTTGCGTGCATGTGAGTTGAGCGGTATTTCGGCGTTCGTGGATAAGTTTCTTTAATTTAAATTTTTTGGTTTATAAAGCTTGTCTTGTTCTTAAAAAACCTGCTAAAATAAACTTTAGGGCAATATTTGGGAACACCTTATTCGAGCCCTTTCCGCCTTTCTTTTCCAGAAATCACAAATTTCGAAAATACAATATTATCTAATTTTACTCAAACTGAAACTTTCGACAATAAAATCAAAATACATTTTGCCACAGTTTCCAAAGTAAATTTTTAGATGGGACTATATTTGGGCCTTATTCAGTTTCCTTTTGAATCCAGCAGGCTAGAATGAAGAAAATCCATTGCACTAGTTTACAAATTTTTGTCAAGGGGCTGTGAATAACATTTTCCGGTGTAATACTGAGTCATATACACTACAAAAATGTTTATTGTACTTTTTATTTTTTTTTAATTCCCGATTTTCTTCAACGAAACCGTTTATTGAACCATTTAAACTAAAGGAAATTAAGAGGGCTACAAATAGTTTCAAGAAGAAACAAGATTAGAAACTTTCGCTAAACGATTAGAAAAAATGTCCAAAAAGCCAAAAGTGCAACAGCGGAAATCAGTTTTAGGACAACTAAGTTTTTTGAGCAATGTCCGTCCGGCTGTCCGTATTGAATTGACTTCAAATTTGGTATGTGATAATATTTTTTTCTATCTCAGGCTAAGTGAGAAGATGGGCCATATTGGTCCACTTTTTCAAGTACCTTTATCACAAAGGGTTAACATAACATAACCAGTCATATCCCCTGAGATGAGTCAAGTATGGGCAGTGACACAGAAAATGTTCCATCGTTTCGATGTTTTCCCTGCATGCCTTGCACTCGTCGTTTTCTGCTAGTCCTATGCGAAGGAGATGCGCCTATAAGCTTGAGTGTCCCGTTAGAACACTCATCATCTTACTAATCTCGATTTTGTTTAGTTTCAGAAAACTACGTGTATCTTTGCAGTTGCTCCTACAGTTGCTCTATTCCACACAGTTTTGTGTGCCATCACTGCCCATTGCTTCAACTCATCCTTCGTGGCATCAAAAGATTTCCAATTTTCTAAGTTTATTACTCGAAGTTCTCTGCCCTTTGAAGCCACGCTGTTTGCTCGTTCATTTCCAATCACTCCGTTATGTCCCAGTACCAAGAAAATACACAGTTGACCGTGGACTGAGTAATTATTTTTCGTTTTTATACCCTCACTTTAGTGTGACGAGGGTATATATCATTTGCTACGGAAAAAAGTGTAACACATCGAAGGAGTGATATAAGACTAGGGTGATCAAAAAACCGGTTATTTTGAAAATACGGTTTTCGGTTTCTTCGAAAATTAAGTTAACTCTAAAACCGGTTTTCGGTTTAACCGAAAATAAAAAACCGGTGAACCGGTTGTTTTCGGTTTTTCTTTTTTAATAAAAATGCATAAATAATGCTCAACATTTTGTTAGATGACGTAAAATAAGCGTAGTGCAAATTCAATATGTAACCATATTCCAATTAAATTAAGATTTATTTGAAAATTTTATTTTAAACACTTCATATTTTTATTTATAATAGGTAATTGTTCCAATTTCATTTATGATATAATATTATAATCTCTGCAATATTTGTAATATATAAATTCAAGAAAGAGATTTCTTTCAAAAAAATTGATTATGATTTTTCTAAAACTTGACTAATAGTGAAGATCGGCAAAATCTTAGCTTTTAGCATCATATAAATGGCAAACCGATTATATACATATATTATCTGAAGTAGCGGATTCTGCCTTGAGCATACTATAGAGATGAAAACTTGTCGAAATGTGAAACTGAACATATGTATTTTATTTATACCTACATTTCAATTAGAACGGATTGTTAATTAATTTCTATACCGCAATAAGACCCTTGATAAAATATGCAGATGAAGTTAATAGAGAAGTTAACAATGTAAACAGTATAAATACATATAAAACTGAATTTTGAAATCGATGGATATGCACAAATGATGTCAACGGTGTTTATATATTTATGTTTTCAAAATTTTAGGTAGGTTCCTGTTTCAAAAATATTATTTTCTTTATCATTTTTAATAGTTTCAAAAAACCGAAAAGTCGAATAAACCGAGTTGAAAAAACCGATGGTTCGAGTTATTCGAATAAGCAGAAAAACCGGAAACCGATAGGCGGTTTTTAAAGAGAAACCGATTAACCGGTTAACCGGTGCGGTTTTTGATTACCCTATATAAGACCCTAAGTATGTTCGGAGGAAATCCGTATTGGGTCATTTTAAGTCGAATGAGCAATGTCCGTCTGTCTGTCTGTCTGTCTGCTGGCTGCTGGCTGCTGCGCACGATAACTCTCGAAAGGAGTAACCGATTGACTTCAAATTTGTTATGTGGTAATATTTTTTCTATCTCCGGCTAAGTTCGAAGATGGGCCATATTGGTCCACTCCTTCTAGTACCTCCCCCACAAAGGGTTAAAATGTTGTGAAATATTGATTCTTTAATAACTACTATACTACGTATTCGAATCTTCTGAAATTCCACACATAGTATTAGTTTATTAGTCGCTATCAACTCGAGAAAAATGGGCGAAGTTGCCACGTCCCTTTAGGTACCTCCCACACAAATGCACCGTTTTGCACCAAAAATTAACAGCTTATAACATTAATAACGGTGTATAAAAATACTTGAAATTTTGCACAGTGTTATGCTTTTATATTGCCTACAGTCCAGAGAAAAATGGGCGTTGTTGCCACGCCCTTTTTGGTACCTCCCATACACAGGTACCATTTTGCACCAAAAGTTAACAGCTTATAACATTATTACAAGTGTATAATAATACTTGAAATTTTGTACAGTGTAATGTTTTTATAGTGCCTATAGCCCTGTGAAAAATGGGCGTTATCGGCACGCCCCTTTTTGTACCTCCCACACAAAATGGCCAAATCATACCACCATTTAATATCTCATAACGTTTATACCAGTGCACATAAACGCTTATAATTCGGCGGAGTGCAATGAATTTAAAGTATCTACTGTTCAGCGAAAAATAGGTGTATTTGTTAAACCCCTTCTGGTAGCTCCCACACAAATTGACAGAATAATTCGTGTAATATTCAATATTACATTACTCACAAAGTGAGGGTATACCTTAGTCGGTTTACCCGACTGAATCTTTCTTACTTGTTTTACAGTCTAACACTGTTCTGGATTTGACCTTTTCCGATGTTATTGCTTTGATCGCCATTTGGCTATCTGTGAAGATGTTGGCATATTAGGCTTTGTGGTATTATTGAGCCAGTTAACACACTCCGTGATTGCTCGAACTTCTGCTTGCAATGCTGTGTTATGGTCTGGGAGGCGGAAGTAAAGTTCGACTTGTGGTTCATCAATTAAAAGTCCCAGACCCGTCCTTCCTCCTAGGCTGGATTCATCAGTGTAGCAGCTGGTTCCCACTGACACATGAGCTAGTGTTCCGTTTTCCCAGGAGCATCTGTCTGGCACGAAAGAATCACAAGTAGCTATAAGCCGCACTTCAGGAATGCGGTCGGTGATTTCCGTTGTTTGAATATGACCATAATATGATTGTAATATCTTCTGATGGTACGACTTGTGGTCTCGATTTATCCATTCACCCATCACTTGTAGACGTCTTGCTGTGCTTGCTTGCTCATACTTTATACGGATATCTATTGGTTGGATGTGCAGTATAATATCCAACGCTCTTGTTGGTGCGGTTCTAATTGCCCCGCTTATGCCTAGACAGCACATACGTTGCACTTTTTGCAATGGTATTACGTTGTACTTCATGTCCATTGATGTTCACCACAGTACAGAGGCGTAGGTTATTATTGGTCTAATCGCGCTCATGTAAGGCCAGTGTGTCATATTTGGACATAGTCCCCATTTTGAACCTATAGCTCTTCTGCGGAACGACCAACATCTGTGAGCCTTGGTAACTCTTTCTTCAAAATGATCTTTCCAAATCAGTTTCTGATCCAAGATTACGCCCAAGTATTTTACCTTATGACTTTGTGCATTTGTTTGTAACACCCAAAAGGAGAAGAGATAGATCCATTGTTTATTATACCGATCGACTTTTAATCACTTTCTGAGTCGATTTTGCTATGTCCGTCTGTCTGTCTGTAGATGTAGTCTTGTAATCAAAGTACAGGTCGCAATTATGGCCCGATCTTGACGAAACTTTACACATATCATATACCAAGGACGATCCCTATTTAATTTGGTTAAATCGGTTCAGATTTAGATATAGCACCCATATATGTATATGTTACCCCCGATTTGACATGTAAGCGCTGTAGAACTGTATTTTAAATCCGATCAGTAAAAAAAATTGTCAGAAGAGGTTCCTCATTACATGAATTAACACTGGCAAATTTGAGGGAAATCGGTTCAGATTTAGATATAGCCCCCATATATATGTTACCCCCGATTTAACATGTAAGCGCTGTACAATCTGTATTTCATATCCGATCAGTAAAAAATCTACACAAAGAGGTTTCTTATTATATGAAGGGATACTTCCCAATTCAGAGAAAATCGGTTCAGATTTAAATATAGCCCCCGATTTGACATGTAAGTGCTGTAGAGACTGTATTTTATATCCGGTCAGTACGAAATTTGACAGAAAGAAGTTTCTTTTTCAATGAATGAGTATTCAAGGAAAATCTGTTCAGATTTATATATAACCTCCATATATATGTTCCTCCTGATTTGGTACCAAAGCGATATATAAATGGAACTTTACTTCCGATAAAAATTTTCCAGAAAGATGTTCCTAATTTTTTTATATAAACTTATTTAAACCAATTATTCCAAGGTAGTACCTACCTAACATACCCTGCATATATTACTTATGTTGTGTACGACCAAAAATCGGACTATTTATTGTGTTAAGGCTAATAATTTATTATTAGTTCAATTTTTAATTCCACACATTATATTAAACTCCTCTTTGGAATAAGCCTTGACGTGGCGGGGGAGCTATGTACTTTCGTAAAAAAAAGGAAACTAATTATTCCAACTATTCAAAAAGAAATTCTTAATGTACATTGCCGAGGTGGTGTAGGGTATTATATAGTCGGCCCCGCCCGACTTTAACCTTTCCTTACTGGTTAGATATGGCAATATTCCTATTCAGGAATCGAGGCTCGGTAAAATGATGGATCTTCGTTTTCCTTGTAAATAGACATATTTCTGTTTTGTCTGGGTAAACATTTAATCCCCTTGGTTGTGCCCAGTTATATGCTATGTTAAGTGCCTCCTCAGCTCTTCTGCATAGTAGGTTTGGATGTATGCGCCTTCGAAGTATTATAACGTGGTCTGCATAACAGACTGGTTTAAGTCCTTCATTGGTGATGGCTTTAAGGAGACTGTGTATCGTCGTAACCCATACACGGGGCAAAATCGCCTTAGTCGGTTTACCCGACTGACATTTAGTTACTTGTCTATCTTCTATCTTCTATCTTCTATCTTCTATCTTCTATCTTCTATCTTCTATCTTCTATCTTCTATCTTCTATCTTCTATCTTCTATCTTCTATCTTCTATCTTCTATCTTCTATCTTCTATCTTCTATCTTCTATCTTCTATCTTCTATCTTCTATCTTCTATCTTCTATCTTCTATCTTCTATCTTCTATCTTCTATCTTCTATCTTCTATCTTCTATCTTCTATCTTCTATCTTCTATCTTCTATCTTCTATCTTCTATCTTCTATCTTCTATCTTCTATCTTCTATCTTCTATCTTCTATCTTCTATCTTCTATCTTCTATCTTCTATCTTCTATCTTCTATCTTCTATCTTCTATCTTCTATCTTCTATCTTCTATCTTCTATCTTCTATCTTCTATCTTCTATCTTCTATCTTCTATCTTCTATCTTCTATCTTCTATCTTCTATCTTCTATCTTCTATCTTCTATCTTCTATCTTCTATCTTCTATCTTCTATCTTCTATCTTCTATCTTCTATCTTCTATCTTCTATCTTCTATCTTCTATCTTCTATCTTCTATCTTCTATCTTCTATCTTCTATCTTCTATCTTCTATCTTCTATCTTCTATCTTCTATCTTCTATCTTCTATCTTCTATCTTCTATCTTCTATCTTCTATCTTCTATCTTCTATCTTCTATCTTCTATCTTCTATCTTCTATCTTCTATCTTCTATCTTCTATCTTCTATCTTCTATCTTCTATCTTCTATCTTCTATCTTCTATCTTCTATCTTCTATCTTCTATCTTCTATCTTCTATCTTCTATCTTCTATCTTCTATCTTCTATCTTCTATCTTCTATCTTCTATCTTCTATCTTCTATCTTCTATCTTCTATCTTCTATCTTCTATCTTCTATCTTCTATCTTCTATCTTCTATCTTCTATCTTCTATCTTCTATCTTCTATCTTCTATCTTCTATCTTCTATCTTCTATCTTCTATCTTCTATCTTCTATCTTCTATCTTCTATCTTCTATCTTCTATCTTCTATCTTCTATCTTCTATCTTCTATCTTCTATCTTCTATCTTCTATCTTCTATCTTCTATCTTCTATCTTCTATCTTCTATCTTCTATCTTCTATCTTCTATCTTCTATCTTCTATCTTCTATCTTCTATCTTCTATCTTCTATCTTCTATCTTCTATCTTCTATCTCCTATCTTCTATCTTCTATCTTCTATCTTCTATCTTCTATCTTCTATCTTCTATCTTCTATCTTCTATCTTCTATCTTCTATCTTCTATCTTCTATCTTCTATCTTCTATCTTCTATCTTCTATCTTCTATCTTCTATCTTCTATCTTCTATCTTCTATCTTCTATCTTCTATCTTCTATCTTCTATCTTCTTTCTTCTATCTTCTATCTACTATCTTCTAGTAGTAGTTTTCGTCAACCTTAAATCTCATATCTTAACCCACTGTATGATAATTCTCCTATGAGGAAATGTACTTTGGAGTTTCACTTACTGCAATGGGCCGTCGGCCTGCGTCCGAGTAGACCTCCGGCGATGCATTATTGCACGATCGTTGTTAGAGTGCCCATGTTACCGGTGGTGCTGGCCTTTCTTTGGGTAATTGTTGAATGGGTGCCAGTTGGAGACTTAGGTGAAAAATTATGGGTTCACATTCCTTGTTGGCCCATTCATACATTGGGTTTTTGTTGGTCTTATTGCCAGTGGCCACAACCAAAAACTCGAATTGTTGCCCCGTTGTAGATACAACTGATAGTGTCTAAGTGAGTGTGCATGTCATCCCAAGTCCCGGTGAGCGGTGGCAGTATTTGGCCTTCATAAAAGGATGACCATTTGTCAGTGTAGGCCACCGTCGGTGTTATTACTATTCTCGAAACGTGCCCTGTATTTGCTGATTTTGCTGGTGTAGCCAGCCGTTCGTTGGTTGGAGGCATTTATCAATGAATAAATGCAACATATTAATTTTATAATTTTTTTGTTTGCCATTGGACTTTGGCCATATACTTACCAACACTAAAGGTCTTCCCCTTCTCCTGGGGCTGAGAGGGCAGTCAATTGGCGGCAGTGGCAGTTGTAGTGTTAGTGGTTTGTGTGTGCTACAAATCGCTAAATATGGAATCAGAGACGAGCTGTTTATTGCCTTTATCGCTTTATTGGCCACAATGATTGGCTGTCGCCGGTATTAGATTTGTGTGTTCTCTCGCTCTCTCTATTGAGTGATAGTGTTGAAATTGGAGTAGAAAACTGATGTGTTTGATCTAAGCGCCCTATGCATTTGGTTTCAAGTGATTACTTAGTATGCGAAATGCATTCAATCTTCAGTCGAAATGTTTATGCAATCAAACTTATCTATTTTTTAATTTTTTTTTGTTATTTTTGTCGAGTTTCTTTTTTCTATTAATAATGGCGAAACAATTTTTTTGTATGCTACGGAAATAGTCTTGTTGGCATTATTGGCAGTTTGGTTTAGTTACGGTTCCAATAAGGACTGCACTGACCGAAAATGATTTCAATCATGATAGCTAGGGCTATGAATAACTCGTGTGTGGTCTTTGCTTGGCATGTTTATGCCGTTTTGTGTTGGTTTGTTTTTATATAAAAATGTATTCATAAAACTAGACAACATTTCCTTGCATAAATTGAGGAAAACATTGTAAGCATTTAATAGATCATAATTTTTTGGCAGGGTGATAATTTAGCGGAGTTCAAAAATACTAGAGACTATCAGAAGCGTCAGAAGAATGTATTGACAGTTAAATCTGGACCTAGCTTGAAATAAGTGTACTCTTTTATTTATTAAATACTAAAATGTTTCTATGGAACTCAGAAGAATAATTTTTCATTACTGAAAAATGCCGATTACAACACTTGTCCCCAGGCACATACTCGGATGTCTGGACTGCCATAAAAATGTATCGATTTTTGAATTGGATTTCCATAACTTTCTTGCTTTTTTTTAAATATAAAAAAGGATTATGAAGAACCCCATTAAACACATTACCACTTCGCTTGGCTTCAGTCTAAAGCATCTGCTTGAAACAGCACATGCAATATGAATAACGCAAATGTCACTCAAAAATGTAAACCAACACACAAATGTAATTTAGAATGTCAACTAAAAACCTAAATTATCTAAAGAATTAAGAAAATTCCTGCTTTAATCTAAAGCGGCTAAGAACACACAGGCACTAAATAATGTAAACATGTGAGCGATCCTTTTTTACTTCGCGTTTGAGTAAAATATGCAATCATGGAAATGTACAAAAAAACCCCAACTTCCAAATAATGTCCAATTATCTAAACGTTCAAGCAGAACTGTTGTATTTGATAAAAGCCGCCATTGCATGTCCTTAAATGTATATCACTAATAAACTAAATTAACAATAACCAAAAAAAAAAACGCACACACTCACGTAAAAACGAAATGATGGCTCAACGCTGGACGGAGAACTAAAACAAGGACTAAATGTAACACAGAACAAGGATACATATACTTAGTAAACACATGTGTCGACATGCATTTATTATAATGTCCATTAATGACCAACACTCCTCGAACACACACACACACATACAGTCGTTTCCATGTGTGTATGTAAGGACTCGTCAGTACGTCACATACGGCACACAGTGGGGGAGTTTCGTTGAAATTTTAATAAATCTGGCCATAATATATTTATGCCAAAAGTACCACATTTTCCAGAGGATTGGCTGACATTTTATGGAACTCAAATTTATGAACAACGACCAGCAGATGTCGATCTTAAAAATATTTATCTAAGTCAGGCCTTCCCAAACAGTGGGCCGCGGCTTCCCAGGGGCCGTAGCGATCTACCAGGAGAGTCTTGAGTATATTTTATAAACACAAATTACTAATATTTTTGGATGTTATATTGAACAAATATTATTGGTAATTTTAATGGGGATTTTGACTTTTGAAAATTACCAAAAATTCCGATTCTAATGGAATTTGTGGCCTTTATAAGACAACATAAGGGACATAGTTTTTAAAAAATCAATTTATGTTCTCATAGAAAATGTCGGCAAAATTGAATTTGCAATTTTAGAAAATTTCATCGAAATTGGAATTTTACTGAAAATTCAATAGAAATTGCAGTTTTACAGAACATTTTGTCAAAATTGCTATTTTCACAAAAATTTCACCAACATTTTTATTCTCTCGTCAAAATTTTTATTTTACAAAAATTCTTCAAAATTGCGATTTTCTTAGCAAAATTTGTTGAAAATTGCATAATTCTAAAAAATATTTCTTTAGCTTGCCTTTTATTTTATTAATTTTTTTTGGAAATTTGATTTTAAATAGAATGTTACGTCAAAATTTAATTTTTTTTAGAAAATTTTATTCAGATTACTAATTTCTCATAAAGTTCTTCGAATTCTCGGTTTTCTACAAAATTTTGTTAAAATTAAATTTTTCTTTAAATTTTCTTCAAGATTAAATTATTCGAGAAATTTTCCTTCTTCGGCCACAAATTCAACGACCGTTAATCCGGACAGTGTCAGGGATCGTCGTCTTTTAAAAGCTTCACCTCTCTTTATTTAGCTTACGCTATGCAACAATTTTTTTAACGTTTCCGAGAACTACAAATCTTTTTTTTTGTTGATTAAGGCATACTTGTATTTTAGGAAACAGTCCATTTGTGTGGGAGGTACCAAAAAGGGGCGTGGAAACTTAGCCTATTTTTCCCAACATAGCAACAAGTAGTATAGAAGTTACTAAGTAATCAATATTTAACCAAATGTTGACCCTTTGTGGGGGAGGTACTCGAAGGAGTGGACTTTCATCTTAGCGTGAGAGATACAAAAATAGTAACACACACCAAATTTGAAGTCAGACATTGCTTAAATGGCGCAATATGGATTTCCGCCAAATATAATTGGGGTATTTTATTTTTTTAAAAAAATTGGAATTTCCTCAAATGTCTCTAGAAACTTCAACGAAATTTTAAACAAAAATAAAATGTTAATTTTTTTTAGAAAAAATTAAATTTTGTCAATATTTTTCGGAAAAAGGTGCAATTTTGAAGGACTTTCCTAAAAAAATGGTCTCGGTGAGCACTGGTTTCAACAAGACGGCGCTACGTGTCATACAGCACGTGAAACAATGACTTTGTTGAGAAATGATTTTGGTGAGCAATATCACACTATTTTGGACTATTTTCTCTGGGGATATGTAAAGTATGAGGTCTTCTGTAATAAGCCAGCTTCGATTGACGCTTTGGAGGCCAACATTACACTTGTTATTAGCGAGATACCAGTCGCATGCTCGAACGAGTCGCCCAAAATTGGACCTTCCGAATGGACCACCTCAGTCATCCTCACCTCAAAATTATCCTAGTACCAAATCAATAAAAAAATTATACCATACAATTTGTTTTTTTTTGTGTATTTACGATAAATTATTTCACCAGAAAATGTTATGTACAGAACATCTACAAAAAAATTTAGAAGTTTTTTAAAAATCTGGAATTTCGCCAAATGTTTAGTTTTCAATTGTAATTGAAAAAAAATCAATTGAAATTCGAAGATTCCATTTGAAATTCGAAAAAGGTCAATTGAAATAAGAAAAACGCCAATTGAAATTCGAAACACATCACTTGATATTCAAAACACATCAATTGAAATTCGAAACACATCAATTGCATTTCGAAAAACATCAAGTCGAAACACTTCAATTGAAAATTGGAAACAGATTCGAAACAAGATTCCTACAAATTAGTTATTTGTTATAACTTAAATCTTTGAACTGCATTTCTCTGGATATTTTATTAAATTGCATTTCATTTAAAAAATTTGATTTTTCTATAAAATTTCTACATAATTGATTTTTTCTAGAATATTCTGTCAATATTCCATTTTTTAGGAAAATGCTTTCAAAATTTCAACTTTTTTCCAATAGTATTGACGACATTGATTTTTTTCTAAAAAAAATTGTTAAACATTTTTTGGAAAATTTCGTTGATATTGCATGTTTCTGGAAAATGTAGGCAAAATTCGAAATTAAACCAGTAAGGAACGACAGAAAGTCGGGCGGGGCCGACTATATAATACCCTACACCTACCTACCAATGCGAAAATGGGCATTGCGATAAGAATTTGGCAGTGTTCATACATGTAATAAGCAAACTCTCTCTTCCGATTTTCGTACTGATCGGATATAGAACACGGTTTCTACAGCGCTTACATGTCAAATCGGGTGCAACATATATATTGGGACTATGTTAAAATCTGAACCGATTTTTCCCGAATTTGGCAGTGTTCATACATGTAATAAGAAAACTCTCTCTGTTAAATTTCGTACGGATCGGATATAAAACACGATTTCTACAGCGCTTAAATGTTAAATCGGGTGAAACATATATATGGTGGCTATATCCAAATCTGAACCGATTTTCCCCGAATTTGGCAGTGTTTATTCATGTAATAAGAGAACTCTCTCTGTTAAATTTCGTACTGATCGGATATAAAACACGATTTCTACAGCGCTTAAATGTTAAATCGGGTGAAAAATATATATGGTGGCTATATCTAAATCTAAACCGATTTTCCCCGAATATGGCAGTGTTTATTCATGTAAGAAGATAACTCTCTCTGCCAAATTTCGTACTGATCTGATTTAAAATACAGTTCCTACAGCGAAATCGGGTGAAACATATATATGGGGACTATATCCAAATCTGAACCGATTTTAACCAATTCAATAGGGATCGTCCTTGGGCCAAAAAAGAGCACTATGCTAAATTTCATCACAATCGGACCATAATACGACCTGCACTTTGATTACAAGAATACATGGACAGACGGACAGACGGACAGACAGACGGACAGACAGACAGACGGACATGGCTAAATCGACTCAGAAAGTGATTCTGAGCCGATCGGTATAATAAACAATGGGTCTGTCTCTTCTCCTTTTAGGTGTTACAAACAAATGCACAAAGTCATAATACCCTGTACCACAGTGTGGTGTAGGGTATAAAAAAAGCGTTTACTCCCGTCATTGGTGGCTCTTAATCTGTGGTAATCGAACATTGGAAAGAATTTATGGTTGAAGGTCTAATTTATTTTTTGTTTTTAAAAAAATCACCATAAAAATACTTTTTGCGTGTTTAGGTTTCCAAATTACAACATAAAAATATATGTACAGCCCTTCGACAAAATTTTGTTGCGTAGTGTAATGGGACGGTGTAATTCAATTTCTTTCTTAATATTATCAATTAAAAAACTTGCATTGACAATCTTCATTAGAATTGCATTTTCTACAAAATTTCGTTGAAATTGCAGTTTTCTTGAAAATTTCGTTGCAATTGCATTTTCTAGAAATTTTTTGTTAAAATTTTATTTTTCTACAAAATTTTTTGCATTTGTATTTTTCTACAAAATTTTTTGGAAAATTATTTTTTCTACAAAAATTTCGTTGAAATTGCAATTTGCTTGAAAATTTCATTGAAATCGCTTTTTCTACGGAATTGCATTAAAATTTCATTTCCCAATTTTGTTAAAATTGCATTTTTCTACCAAATTGCTTGAAATTTAACTTCTTTGTAGAAAATTCCTACAAATTTGCATTTTCTTGAAATTCATGTTTTCTACAAAAATTCGTAGAAATTGCATTTTTTTATAAAATTTCGACAAAATTGCATGTTTCTAGAAAAAAAATTTTAATTGCATTTCTGTGAATAATTTACTGAATGGAATTCCACTTCCAAAAATTTAATTATTCTATAAAATTTCTACATAATTGCATCCTAGAATATATATTTTTATTGAAAATTTCGCTATTTCTACAATATAATGTCAAAAGTTAATTTTTTTGGGCAATTCCTTCAAAATTTCACATTTTTCCCAAAAGTATTGAAGAAATTTAATTTTTTCAAAAAATTGTTAAAATTTTTTCTTTGAAAATTTCATCGATGTTTCTAGAAACATTTGACGAAATTCCACATTTTTTAAAAAATTTCCCGTTTAATCCCGCCATTTGTCTGTGGTCATTGTCAGGATTAAAGCTCGACGATCTGATTAAAGTTCACTGACCGGATTAAAGTTCAATTGGACTATTTGCAAAATTTTTTGTCGAAGTTCTGTACATAACATTTTCCGGTGTTGTAAGGTATTGTAAATACGAAAACAATATTACAAACAATTTTTATGGTAAACTTTTTTTAATTTTTCGAAGTTGAATTTTTTTTTGAATTTGCCTTTAGTATTTTTTTACCATATATAGCTTATATTTAAGTATAAGCTCGATAAATTTTATTGAAATTGCATTTATCGGTAATATTTCGTTGAAATTTAATTTTTCTAGAAAAATCGTTAAAATTTTATTTTTTAAATTTTCAATTGAACCGTTTCGAATATCATTGATCTTGTTCGAAATTGAATTGATTTTTTTCGACGAAATTTTCAAGGAAAAAATTTAATCAATTTCTTTTAGAGAAAATTCAATGTCATCAATATTTTGGGAAAAGGTATTTCCAAAGTTTTGAGGTATTTCCAAAAAAAGTAGAATTGTGACATTATTTTCTAGAAATATCGAAATTTTCAATAAAAAATTATATTGTAAGAAAATGCAATTATGTAGAAATTATAAATAAAATTTAAATGTTTTGAAATGAAATGCAATTTTATAAATTATTTAGAGAAATGCAATTTAAAGAATTTTCAACGAAATTTTGTTGAAACATTAAATTTTTCGAATTTTTGTAGAAAAATTAAATTTTAACATTTTCTAGAAAAATGCAAATTTGTAGGAATTTTCCAATAAAATTAAGTTTAAAGAAATTTAATAGCAAAATTCAATTTTAACAAAATTTTGTAGAGAAATGCAATTTTAACGAAATTTTGTAGAAAATTCAATTTCAATGAAATTTTTTAGAAAAATTAATGTTTAACAATTTTTTTTAGAAAAATCAAATTTGTAGGAATTTTCTAAAAAAACAAATAAAATTTCAAGTAATTTTGTAGAAAAATGCAATTCTAACAAAATTTTCTTAAAGAATAAAATTTTAACGATTTTTCTAGAAAATTCGAAGAATTTTTTCCGGATAATGCAATTTCAATGAACTTTATCGAGCTTATGCTTCAAATGTATACTCTTTATACTTCTATGGTAAAGAATATACTCTTATGGTAAAGAATACTAAAGACAAATTCCAACAAGTAAGAAAGTTCAGTCGGGTAAACCGGCTTATGAATCCCCTCACCTTGAGTCCCAAAAATATTAGTAATTTCTTTTTTTGTTTTAATAAAATTGTTATCAATTTAAATTGCATTTAATAACTTTAAATTATGTACTGGTATTAAAGTAAAATCTGTTAACTTCTGGTACAAAAATGCCCATATGTGTGGGAGGTACCAAAAGGGGCGTGCCAATAACGCCCATTTTTCTCTGGACCCTTGGTACTATAAAAACATTACACTGATAAAAATTCCATGTATTTATATGCACTGACATTAAATTTACAAGCTGTTAATTTTTGGTGTAAAATGGTCCATTTGTGTGGGAGGTACCAAAAGGGGCGTGTCAATTATGGCCACATTTCTCTAGACTCTAGGTACTAAAAAGCATTGCTCTGTAAGAAATTTCAAGTCTTTGCATGCACTGGTAATAAAATTAGGTTTTGATATGTTTTTCGTGTTTACGATACCTTAATAAATAAGAAAATGTTATCTACAGAGCTTCGACAAAAAATTTTGTGAACTAGTGTAATCGAACTTTAATCCGGTCAATGGACATTAATCAGATCGTCGTGCTTTAATCATTCCAATGTTCGATTACCACAGACTAAGAGCCACAAATGAAGGGAGTAAACGCGGATTTTTTTATTTCGAATTCCGCCCAAATTTTCTAGAAACATGTAATATCGACGAAATTTTCAATAAATTGTTTAACAATTTTTTTAGAAAAAATCAATGTCGTCAATATTATTGCGAAAAAGGTGAAATTTTGAAAGAATTTTCCTCAAAAATGGAATTTTGACACTATTTTCTAGAAATAACAAAATTTTCAGTATATTCAGAAAAATGAAATTATGTAGAAATTTTATAGAAAAATCAATTTTTTTAAATGAAATGCAATTTAATAAAATATCCACAGAAATGCAATTCAAAGATTTAAATTATAACAAACTATTATTATATTTGTAGGAATCTTCTTAAAAGAAGTTAATTTCAAGAAATTCTGTAGAAAAATGCAATTTCAACAAAATTTGCTAGAGAAATGTAATTTTAACGAAATTTTGCAGAAAATGTGATTTCAATGAAATTTTGAAGAAAATTTAAATTTTAACGAAACTTGTAGAAAAATTAATGTTCAAAAATTTTTATTTTAAAAATGCAAATTTTTAGGAATTTTCTAAATAAAAGTAAAATTTCAAGTAATTTTGTAGAAAAATGAAATTCTAACAAAATTTTCTAAAAGAATAACATTTTAACAATTTTTCTAGAAAATTAAAATAAAAATTAAAAATTTATTTAAAATTTTGCTCAAATTTGCTAGCAACATGCAATATCGATGAAATTTTCAAAATAAAAATTTTTAACATTTTTTTTAAGAAAAAATTCAATGTCGAAAACATTTTTGGGGAAAAGTTGAAATTTTTAAAGAATTTTCGTAAATGGAATTTTGACATAATTTTCTAGAAATAACGAAATTTTCAATTTTCAGTATATTCTAGAAAAATTCAATTATGTATAAATTTTATAGAAAAATAAAATTTTTTGAAATGAAATGCAATTTAATAAAATATCCAGAAAAATTCAATTCAGAAACTTGCAATTTCAACGTAATTTTCTTGAAAAATTCAACTTCTACGAATTTTGGTAATTTTCTAATCTAGATTTTAACATTTCCCAGAAAAATGCAAATTTGTAGGAATGACCTAATACAATTAAATTTTCAGAAATTTTGTAGAAAAATTCAATTTTAACAAAATTTTCAATAGAAATGTAATTTTAACGAAATTTTTCAGTAAATTCAATTCAAATGAAATTTTGAAGAAAATTTAAATTTCAATTTTGTAGAAAAATTAATGTTTTTTTTAATTTTGTAGAAAAATGCAATTTTAGTCAAATTTTCTAAAGGAATGCAATTTTAACGATTTTTCTAGAAAAAGCCATTTCCAACGAAATTTTAACGATAAATGCAATTTCACTGAAATTTTTCGAGCTTATACTTCAAATTTACGCTATATATTGTATAACATAACATAACAAAAAAAATTAAAAAAGTTTACCATAAATTTTTTTTTCGTATTTACGATACCTTATTACACCAGAAAAAGTTATGCAGAGAACTTCGACAAAATATTTTGTAAAGTAGTCTAATCGAACTTTAATCCGGTGAGTGGACTTTAATCAAATCGCCGAGCTTTATTCCTTAGAATGGTCGATTAAGAGTCGCCAATGGCGGGATTAAATGCGGAAATTTTTAAAAAATTTGGGATGTCGTCAAATGTTTCTAGTAACATCGACGAAATTCTCAATTAAATTTTTTTTTGAATAAAATCAAATTCTTAATTTAATGCTTTTGGGAAAAACGTGAAATTTTGAAGGAATTTCCCAAAAAAAGTGTAATTTTGACATTATTTTTTTTAGAACTGGCGACATTTTCAATAAAAATGTATATTCTAGGAAAATCCAATTATGTAGACATTTTATAGAAAATTTAAATGCTTTGAACTGATAACATATTTATATTTAGCAATTAAAAATTTTTCTAGAAACTTCAACTTTCAACGAAAGTTTATTGAAAAGTGCATTTTCTACGAATTCTTTTAGAAAAATTAAATTTCAGCAACATTTTCTAGAAAAAATGCAAATTGATGATGAAAAATTCAATTGATTTACCAATAATATTAAATTTTAAAAAATTTTGTAGGAAAATTTAATTTGAACAAAATTTTTTAGATAAATGTAATTTTAACGAAATTTTGCAAAAATTAAATTTCAACGAAATTCTGTGAAAAATGAAAATGTTAAATTTTTTTTTAGAGAAATGCAAATTTGTGTGAATTTTCTAAAAAAAAGTAAAATTTTAAGTAATTTTGTAGAGAATTGCAATTTTTAACAAATTTTCTAAAGGAATACAATTTTAACCATTTTTCTAGAAAAATGCAATTTCAATGATATTTATCGAGCTTATATTTCAAATATAAGCTATATATGGTAAAAAACACTAAAGGTAAATTAAAAAAAAATCTGAACTTAAAAAAAAGTTAAAAAAGTTTACCATAAAATTATTTTTTAATATTGTTTTCGTATTTACGATACCTTATTATACCAGAAAAAGTTAAGTTCTGCAACTTCGACAAAATATTTTGTAAAGTAGTGTAATCGATATGGACTTTAATCAGATCGTCGAGCTTTAATCCTTACAATAGTCGATGCCCACAGAATACCAATGGCGGGATTAAAAGCGGAAATTTTTATTAAAATTTCTAATTTCGTCTCGTAATATCGACGAAATTGTCAAGGAAAAGGGTTAAAATTTAAAAAAAAAAATAGTTTTTTCAATGCTTTTGGGAAAACGTAAAACTGTAAAGAATTTCCCAAAAAATGAAATTTTTACATTATTTTTAATTAAAATTTTCAATAAAAATGTATATTCTATAAAAATGCAAATATGTAGAAATTTTGTAGAAAATTTAAATTTTTTGAAATGAAATACAATTTTATAAATTATTCAGAGAAAGCAATTCAACGATTTTTCTAGAAACATTCAATTTAAATGAAATTTTGTAAACAAATTAAACTTTAATGATTTTTTTGGAAGAAATAAATTTCAACAAAATGAAATTTCAACTAAAAAGGTGTTCAATTTCAAAAAAATTTTGTAAAAAATACAATGTTAAAAAATTTTCTAAAGAAATACAATTTTATCGAAATTTTGCAGAAAAGCCAATTTCAATGAAATTTTTAAGAAAATTGCAACTTCAACAACATTTTGTAGAAAAATAATAGAAATTGTGTTGATAAATACAATTTTACCAAAAAATTCCAAAAGAAAGCAATTTCAACGAAAATGTTCAAGAAAACTGCAATTACAACGCAGTTTTCTACAAACTTTAATTGGAAAATTTCAATTCCAATTAAAGTTAGTAGAAATTTTCAATTCCAATGAAATTTTGTAGAAAGATGTAATTTCGTAGAAATTTTCAATGCAATTTAACGAAATGTGATTTTATTATACACCTATCCCTCGATTTACACGCTACTTTTTTACACGATTTCACTTTCACACGATATTTTAGAGTTTCCTGTAAATCTAGAGATTAATAAAAAACCTCGATTAACACGATTTTTTAAGCGAAAAAAGAAAATTGAAAAAGGAAATGAAATGTGGAAACTTTACGGTAAGTTTTTAATTATGCATCATTTACTCCAAATTTTTATGTAAAGCCACCAGTTCTTCACAGAATTTTGGCTACCAAGTGACAACTAGAACTGTACAGGGTGGCGCAGAATGAGCTATATGGTTCAAATGGATTATAACTTTTTTATTTATGCGAAGATGGGCCATATTGGTCCATTCCTTCTAGTACCTCTCTCAAAGGAATCATTTTCTGAGACAGTTTATCTATATTTGTCCATCGTCTGTAGTTTCATTTATTAAAATTTTTTTTCCGAAATTGCCCCCATTGTCGGTAGACAGTGTTAAATCCTCAAAAAAGGAAGAAGTATTGAAAAAAAAACACGGACAATGTTGTATGCACATCAAATGTCCATTATTAACGTGACAGTTTTACATTTGCAATTCACATATGTACGAGTATATCCACGATAAACTCAGCCTATCACATAGGGGTACTGGTCAAGCTGAAGCAGGGGGTATGGAAAAATTAACAAAACATCTTCTACAAAAATTTCGACCGAACGGAAGTGAACATTACTGGCCAATGTCCATCAGAGTCAAGTTTTAGCGAAAACAGAGTAGACATTTTAAATTTGACAGTTTTATGTTTTTTTTTTGCTAATTTCTATTGGAAGAAAGCAAACAACGAATATGTTTTATTAATGTGATAATATTTTTTTGTTAACGAGAAATACACTTAGAGTTAACAGGAATTGGGGTTCTGAGTCCGAAAATAACAAAAGCCAAAACATTCAATTTAATCAGTCAGCCACTCACTCTCTCACCTTACCCCCTCATTTTTATGGACGTTATTTTCACATTATCCTTTTAGAAATTTAATTTTTTAATCGTAATATCACAAAAGCGAGCAGAAGAGGAACGAACACAGCCAAAACAAAAGAAATTGAAAACACGCGAAGTTTGCCAAAAATTACCAGCCAAAGTTTGTTGGCCTCATAAGGGTTGTTACCCTTCCACCAAGCGCCTGATTTAGCATATTTGAGCGGTACTTTTTATACAGCCAAGGATGTGGTACACATACTACTAAAAAGGACAATGCATTTGAAGTTTCCACAAGTAGCGTATATAATAATATTTGTAGAAAAAAATGAATTTTTCAAAAAATGTGAGACATATAATGTGGAATGCACTTTGTGTGCGATAACGGAAGACACATTTTGTAAATTTTTTCTTTAACTATTGTCATTGGATAAACCATCTAAAATATAAAGATATCATAAATTTAAATTATTCTAGAGAATATTTCATGTGTGTGAATTAAAAATAAAATTAAACAAGCGGAGACACACACCTTTTTTATTAATTACCATTGTATTAATACTATAAAAACTAGGAAATCTCTAAAAATGCATGAATTTCCGAAAAGAATATGTTGGGCTCATTAATTGCATACTAAGGTGTAGATATTGAAGCAATCTTTGAAAACATATTTAGAAAAGACAAATATTTATTTAGAATAACCTCGACTTAAATTATTATTATCTTTTGACGAAGAAGGCCACTGCACGCTGAAAAAAATCACTTCTGTAGTATATTGTCCCAAACATATTCGGCTTGAAACATGTATATGTTTAGGGTGCACTCTTAACATATAATATTTGGTACACAAAAAAATTATATATTTGGGAAGATGTTATTCTAAACAAATCTTTATTTCCATCCCAATATGTGTTTATTTTGGACTATTTTTTAGAAAACAAATATTTATTTGTACTTAAGTATTCATATAGTACCAAAATTGTGTTAAATTTTTTAATTCAAAGTTAATTTTTTGGATTGACAACTAATGATGGCTTGGAATACTCAAAAATATTAGATAATCGATTAAGAACAGAAGTTAATGCTGCATTTGGTATCATCATTCGAAATATTCAACAAAAGTTTTGAATTTTTTTTTAAATAAAATATATTTGGAGAAATTCCTAAAAAATTATTTTATTTGTATTCAATATTTTCTTTGATAAATTTAGTTTGCAAATATTATATGTTGTAACATATTAATATACGAGTTCCAAATATATTTTATTGATTTTCAAATAAAATGTATTTGCTCAGAAATATATAATATTTAAAAATTTGTGTTCCAAATATATTTCTTTCGATTCAAACATATCAAAAAAGGCGATTTTGCCCCGTGTGTGTAAAAGTTAAATGAATGTGAATATGAATTCGAATTTAATTAGCAACGATACAAACCTTTTCTCGTTAAAAGAGCTCTGTTAATGCCAAAAAAAAACTCTGTCGATTAAAAAGGGCGAGTCCATAAATTATGTACCCATAAATAGGTCTTGCAATGACCTTTCCACAAAAAAATATGTATCCCATATTCCATAAGGTGTTCAGATTCTGAATATTTGCGATTTTCTATTTGACTTGTTTTTAACAGAAGACCCCACTGTGCAAAAACTGTTAGGTGGTTCAGGAAAGTTTTAGGGATTCCAAATTAAGTAGCCTTCGACTTCATACAATACATGTTTCTATACGTTCAGCGGTTTCGATGATACATAATATTACAAAAAAATGCTATTTTTTGTAGAAAAGTTTTATAATTTTCACATTGTGCATTTTTAGACAATTGCGTATTTTGATTGATCGCTCAAGAATTAAATGATCCCATTCCAAAGAAAATCGAAGCATAATTTAAAAAGTTGTAGCTAATTTAGTAAGGTTTTAACTTCAAAACTTTCTTATCGATGTAAAATTTACAAAAACAAACATTAAAAGGTAAGAATGAATATTTTGGCCTTTTTTAATGTCTAACATCAGAATCTATACATTCAAACTGAAACCCAAGAAAAAATGATGTTTCTGTCGACCGGTGTAATCATTTCTCATAACATATTTAGGAATGCTAACAATTTTTGTCAAAGGGCTGTGCATAGCATTTTCTGGTGTAATATGGTGTCCTAAAAAGAAAAAAAACATTTAAAAACAATTCTATGGTAAATTTTTTAAATTCCTATTTTCTTGGAAGTGTCCTTTAGTATTCGGGGCATATTATTTCGTTAAAGCCGGGATGCCCTTCAAATTAAATAAAATTATTATGGCTATAAATGTTAAATATATCGCTTTCACATAGAAACGGAAGAATTTTGTTTTCAAAACGGACGTTTTTGCTGGCACGATTAAAACCAATGGGTGTCAAGATCGTAGGTCGACTGGAAAGTGTTTTTTTGGATTTAAAAAAAATTGACTTAGCGCACGAAAAGTTGCAATTGGAGAACGATTATTTTGTTAATGAAACTGAATAATTTGTAAACGTTGTTTTTGCGTATATCTCTATGATGTATTTGTAACACTACTGAATACAATGAAAAACAAATGATAGATCATGATATATTACAAGTTGCCGAAACGTCTCTTCAAAATCATATCATCCCTACCGGAAAACCCGTAATTATTTTCTTGGTCGCTATCACCTTGAGAAAAATGGGCGATGTTGGTACCTCCCATACAAATGGACCAATTTGCACAAATAGTTGACGGCTTATAACTTTGATTCCAGTCCATATACATAATTTATATTTAGTGCAGTGTAATGCTGTTTGTAGTAGCTATAGTCCCGTGAAATATGGGCAACGCCCCTTTTGGTGCTTCCTATCAAATGCACCATTATGCACAAAAAGTTTACGGCATATAACTTCGATTCCTGCGCTTTCTAACACTTAAAATGTTGAACAGTGTAATACTGTTAGTCGTTGCCGATCATTCGCAGTGAACGGACGTGTTTATCACATAGCGGATAGTTACCAGTACCTATTACGCAATAGCAAAAATCTGTACAAAGTCTGTAAGGCCTACATCGTAGTACCTATTACGGTCTAATACAGACAAAAAAAATAAATTCTCTTGACGGGGATGCCTTCGTGTTCCGATGGAGCGCAATCGTCCGACTGTCCGTCCGTTGGTCTTGGCCAAAGCCGACCACACCAAAAATGGTGAAAATCTCCCCCAAGTACTCACAACAGGTGGTGCGGTGAGGGGAAAACGTCTTGTCCGACCGTCAAAACGGAAGCACAATGAGCATCGTGTAGCGCTCAGAGTTTTGACGAAGTTGGAGGCTGTTGAGGTTTCGGCTCTTACCGAAAAACAAAAAGAGTCACTTACCTGGGCTAAAGGCGTCATAGATGCTTCTAAGGCCAATCAGCCGGCTGAAATAGCCACAAATTCAGCTGTGTTAACGGCTAATAAAGTCAAAAGAATCAGATCACCTGATGAACCCCTGTCTTCGAAAAAGGCAAGAGGCCCTAATGTCACCATCAACAGGACACTCACCAAGCCCTTCAATAAAGTGGCGAAGGAGGGTCTAGTGATGGCTGTTATAGGCAGAAGTAGTGAGGATGGATCCATCCTCAAGGACAAATGGAGTCATGTACAATCAGCCATTATGGCTCATTACCTCGATGTCCGTAGAGAAATGCCGGGCAAACCACCAATCTGCAACGATGCAGGATGGCATCAGGGGAGAGTAAAGCTCTTATATTTCGGTGATGCCAGATCAGTAGACTTGTATAAGGCTGCTCTGAGTCGAGCGGGTGAGGTGTGGCCGCGTGCCCAGTTGGATGTTGTCGAAAAAACAACATCCCTAGTTACCCTAGAGCCATCACCTGGGTTACAGAAGAGCCCTCCAACCCGGCTGACATCTTAGAAATAATAAAAGATTCCAATCCTGGTCTGCCGGCCCATAATTGGAGAATCAGAATCAGCAAGGCGGATGGTAAAAAGCGGCAGGTCAATCTAAACGCTGAATCCACCTCCCATATACAAAGTGCGAGTGCAACCCTACAATATGGCTTCGAGACTATAGTCTTGAAGATATACAAGCAGGATATAGCTCCCACTGCAGAAGGTGAGTCGTCCACCGTGGCACTTTCTGGAAGTGCGGAGGTACCACGCCTATTATTTCTGGTGACTCCAACTCTAACAGAAGATCTGTAACGTCCTTCTCTGAGGACAAAAGCTCTACTTCGGACACAGAGAGGCTGAGAGAGGAGAGGAGAGTAGTCTCGGGACACTTTGACGCATCTGGCGGGGACATGCTTCTCGACGATACGGACGAAGAGTTCGATAACACCCTTGTCGGGGTGGATGTTAATCTGTCAATTACCAATGATGGTAAGAATTCTACAGATTAACCTCCATCACGCTAAAGCAGCCTCAGCGGCTCTATTGCTGCGCCTGTCCACAGGCGCGGTAGACATCGTCCTGATACAGGAGCCCTACGTAGTGGGAGGAAGGGTGTGCGGTATTAGGACACCCAACTTTAAACTGCTTGTGGCCAACTGTGAAGGCACTCCAAGAACCTGCATTTTGGCCAGGAAAGATCTAAGTATCTTTCTCCTGACTAATTTAAGTGGTAAAGACCAAACAGCTGCTAGCCTGGAGATCGGTAATCGCATATATTGGGTGGTCTCCAGCTACTTGCCTTATGAATCTGTAGTACCGACTGCTCTATTCAGGGAAGTAGTAGAAGAAGCAACGTCTGACGAGCTCGAGCTGATTATTGGCGCAGACACGAACGCTCATCATACTATCTGGGGTAGTACGGATATAAACAATAGGGGTGATTCGCTTCTTGACTTTATTCTAACTACCAATCTTAGTATTTGTAACATAGGTAATAAACCGACCTTCACAATTAAAGACAGACAAGAAGTACTCGACGTAACGTTTGCTACTGACCGGCTGTCAGACAAAATTATTGGGTGGAATGTACTGGACGACCACTCATTCTCAGATCACCATTATATTGAGTTCAAACTCGCGGAAAAAGCGCCTAAACCCGCCGTCCACAGAAATGTAAGGAAGACAAAGTGGCATCTGTATGAGAAGAATTTCAAGAAAGTCCTCAACTCTAAACTTCCGTACGAACCGAATGACACAGCCGGTCTGGATAATCTGGTCGATCATATCACCATATCATTCAATAGATCCCTTGAAGAAGCCTGTCCAAAAACAAGGTACAAGGGTAAAACTAAACCCCAATGGTGGACTTCTGAGCTAACGGCTATGAAAAAGACCTGCAACAAGCTATTCAATAAGGCTAAATCTACTGGGGTCGCTAATGATTGGGATGCCTATAAAGAGCAACTCAAGATCTATAAGAAGGAGCTTAGAAAGGCGCAAAGGCGCTCTTGGTATACCTTCTGTGGTGAAGTGGAAAAGGTCTCCGACGCCGCTAGGCTGAGGAAGATATTATCTGCTTCACCCTGTACAGTGGGATATTTACAGGATGAGGCAAATAACTGGACCAAAAACAGCGAGCAGTCGCTGAATGTACTGCTAGACACACATTTCCCGGGGAACACTGTAACAGAACCCGAGGATCAGCAGGACCAACAAGAGTGCGAGTGGACTGCGAGCGTCGCTAGCTTCTTGACTGAGAGATCCAGAATAAGCTGGGCTATTAACAGCTTTGAGCCCTTCAAGTCACCTGGACCAGATGGCATCACTCCAGCAGAAATGCAGAAAATGTTAAAGTACATTATCCCCTGGCTGGAGAAAATTTATGTAGGCTGTATCAGGCTTTCATACGTCCCGAATCGATGGAGGGATACCAAAGTGGTATTCATACCTAAAGCGGGAAAGATATCACACACTAGGCCAAAAGACTTCAGACCAATTAGCCTATCCTCGTTCCTATTGAAAGGTCTGGAAAGACTTTTAGATCATTTCATTAGGGAAAACCTGGATACAAAACTCCTGTCGGGGAACCAACATGCTTACAACAAGGGCAAGTCTACTGAATCAGCCCTGCACGAACTTGTGAGCACTATCGAATCGTCCCTGCATTTCAAGGAGTACTGTCTCCACTAATTTGGAACCTAGCGGTGAATGAAATCCTGCTAGATCTAGAACGTTGTGGCTGCAAGGTCGTGGCATATGCGGACGACGTGGCAATCGCAGTGAGTGGCAAATTCGTAAACGTCCTCAGAGACATCCTACAGGTGGCTCTGAACAAGTTGGCTAGATGGGCCAGAAGCAGCGGTTTGGGCGTTAACCCCAACAAGACAGAATTGGTTCTCTTTACTAGGATGAATAATGTCCCACATGTGGACCCTCCACCTCGGATAAATGGAACAGATCTAGTCTTTTCTGAAAGTGCAAAATTTTTAGGAATAATTCTAGATAGGAAAATGTTATTTAGACTTAACGTATTGGAACGTGTAAGGAAGGCCAACGTCGCCTTATATTCCTGCAAAAAGGCTGTAGGGTCGCGGTGGGGACTCTCTCCTAAAATCGTCCACTGGATATATATAGCAGTAGTTCGTCCAATACTGTTATACGGTATTGTGGTATGGTGGACGGCAACTGACAAACTAACCATTACCAACCTACTAACAAAGGTTCAGAGAACTGCCTGCCTGAGCATAAGCGGAGCCTTAAGGACTACAGCGACCGAGTCTCTACAAGCCCTACTCCATATACTGCCGATTAATATTGTGGCGAGAGAAGTTGCAACCAAAGCGGCAATAAGATTAAACTGCCTATCAATGTGGAGGTACAAGAACTATGGTCACATGAGGATATCAAAGTGTAGTGCTATGGTAACCGACCGAGTGGACTATATACCAACAGTGTACACCTTCGAGAGAAATTACATCACTATGATTCCCGCCAGAGATGAATGGGTCGGCAGAATACCATGTAATATAAACCATCTCCACTTTTACACGGATGGTTCGAAGCTTGATGAAAAGGTTGGCTTCGGAGTACACTGTGAAGAACTTAGTCTGGATATAGCTCACAGACTACCAGATACCTGCAGTGTCTATCAAGCCGAAATAATGGCAATATGGGAAGTCGCCAAGTGGCTGAGTCGCAACATAGTAACCAACAATGGCGTTGTCATTTACTCGGACAGCCAGGCTGCCATCAATTCTCTGGAGGCAACATCCCTAAATTCACAAACAGCCCTCGACTGCCGCAGATCTCTTAACGAGATGGCTGAGCATATTAATATACACCTCATATGGGTGCCTGGGCATAGGGATATCCCGGGGAACTGCAAAGCCGATGAACTTGCTAGGAAAGGGACGACATTACAAATTCTCGAAGAATTTGCATATATTGGTGCGCCACTATCCACGTGCAAGCTTTGGCTTAGGCAAGAGGCAATCAGGCAGTCCAACGATAGATGGACAGAAATCGGCACCTGCAGGGTAGCTAGACAAATCTGGCCAAGGTATGACCTGAGAAGGTCAAAATATCTCCTCGCACTAGAGAGGAAACGATTGTCTACGTTAGTACAGGTTCTGACGGGACACTGCTTGATCGGCGAACACGCCAAAAGATTGGGTATTGAGTCCAATGACTTCTGCCGAAGCTGTGGAGATGAGGAAGAAGTGGAGAGCATTGAGCACTTGCTTTGCGACTGTCCCGCTTTGAGTAAACGACGACTGGATATACTGGGGTCGGCCTTTTTAGGCAGCCTAACAGATCTTTCCAGTACTGATATTCGTACTATCGATAAATTTATATATCAAACAGGTTGGTTTCGATGAGGGGCATTTCAGCCCGTGGTAACACTAGGGACCTAAACTGGTCTATGTGAGCTTGTAAAAAAATACGGCTGCCACCCTAACCTAAACCTAAACCTAATACTGTTACAGTATCCATAGTCTATTGAACAATTGGCGTTATAACCACACCCATTTTGGTACATTTCCAAACAAAATGGCCAAAATAAAAAATATGAAAAATTATTTTTTTTAGTTTCTTTTATTTTACAATATTGTTCAAAATGTATACATTTATCCATGATCGTTGTTTGCTAGCACGATAAAACCATAACAAATTGAAAAATATCGCCAAAAAATTGTTTATCGCAAAAAGCCGCTTTTAAAAGCTAGCATCCTAACGAGGAAAACAGTGCCTATTTGATTGAACAAATCTCTGCATACGTAAATCTGGAACTAATAGCCCTTTTGATAGAAGTAACAGAATTTCAACAAAATCATATTTTTTTACCCCCACTATTGTGCACGAGGGTATATATCAGTTGCAGCGGGTCAACAGCGTAACACATCGATCTAAAAGACCCAAAGAATATTTGGGCCATTTTAAGTTATTTATGCAATGTCCGTCCGTCTGTCTGGCTGGTGCGTACGATAACTTTCTACAGTAGTAACAGATTGCCTCCAAATTAGGTATGTGTTAATTTTTTATCTATCTCAGACTAAGATCAAAGATGGACCATACAGAGAGGCTACGAGTACCTTCACCACACAGGGTCACCTTTTGTGAAATATGGATTCCTTAATAACTTCTGTAATACTTATCAGAATCTTCCGCAATTCCACACATAGTAATAGTTTATTAGATGCTATCATCTTGTGAGATTTTTTTTACTTTTATTCCAGCCCATACAAACACTTGACATTTTTTACAGTATAAAGCATTTGTAGTACCTTTAGTAAAATAAAAATGTTTAAACATTTCCCTTACTTTTACAACATGGGTCAAAACTTCAACATTTATCCATAAATTTATTTCTAGTTGGCATTGGCTTCTGCGTTGGGATGCTAGCTTTTACAACTGGGACAAAATATGTTCTTGCGTTTTTTATACCCTACACCACACTGTGGTACAGGGTATTATAACTTTGTGCATTTGTTTGTAACACCCAAAAGGAGAAGAAATAGACCCATCGTTTATTATAGCGATCGACTTAGAATCACTTTCTGAGTTGATTTAGCTATGTCCGTCTGTCCGTCTGTCTGTCCGTCTGTGCATGTATTCTTGTCATCAAAGTACAGGTCGCAATTATGGTCCGATCTCGACGAAACTTTACACATATCTTTTTTTTTGCCCAAGGACGATCCCTATTGAATTTGGTTAAAATCGGTTCAGATTTAGATATAGCCCCCATATATATGTTAGCCCCGATTTGATATGTAAGCGCTGTAAAAACTTCATTTTATATCCGATCAGTATGAAATTCGGCAGAAAGAGGTTTCTTTTTATATGGATGAACACTGTTAAATTTGGAAGAAATCGGTTCAGATTTAGATATAGCCCCCATATATACGTTACCGCCTATTTGACATGTAAGCGCTGTAAAAACTGTATTTTATATCCGATCAGTGCGAAATTCGGCAGAAAGATGTTTCTTATTACATGAAGGAATACTGCCAAATTCGGAGAAAATGGGTTCGGATTTAGATATAGCCCCCATATATATGTTACCCCCGATTTCACATGAAAGCGCTGTAGAGACTGTATTTTATATCAGATCAGTACGAAATTCGACAGAAGGAGGTCTTTTTACATGAATAAGTATTCAGGGAAGATGGGTTCATATTTATATTAAAGCTCCATATATATGTTCCTCCTGATTTGGTATCAAACCGCTATAGAAGTTGTATTTTACTTCCGATCATTAAAATTTTCCAGAAAGATGTTTCTCACTTTAGGAACGAATATTGCTTAATTTAGCGATTATCGTTTCATGATTATTATGGCAATGACCCTTGTAGCATTGTTAGCGAGGTGTAGGGTATTATATAGTCGGCCCCGCCCGACTTTCTGCCTTTCCTTACTGGTTCTATTTTTTAACTGATTTAACTGACATTGCATCAGTATCCGACAGAATACCTGAAACATCAATACTTGTTGATCGTAAAGACCTGATACCAGACAGACAATCTTGGATTGATGGAACCCTAGCGCAGGAACTTGCTGTTATACAGATGGTTTGAAACTAGGGGGAAGGACGGGGCTGGGACTTTATATCGAAGAACCGAAAACAGAACTTTTATTCCGGCTACCAGACAATAACACGGTCTTACAGGCGGAAGTCCTAAATAACAGAGTGTGCGTGCTAACTTAGCGCCATTTGACAAAATTTTGGAAAACTAGTGTTATCAACTAGAGTCTTTATAGACGTCTGTGAAGCATTCTCTATAGACGACTGTGAAGGAGTCTCTATAGAAGACTGTGAATGAGTCTATATAGACGACTGTGAATGAGTCTATATAGACAACTGTGAAGGAGTCTCTATAGACGAATGTGAAGGAGTCTCTATAGACGACTGTGAAGGAGTCTCTATAGACGACTGTGAAGGAGTCTCTATAAACGACTGTGAATGAGTCTCTATAGACCACTGTGAAGGAGTCTCTATAGACGACTGTGAAGGAGTCTCTATAGACGACTGTGAAGGAGTCTCTATAGACGACTGTGAAGGAGTCTCTATAGACGACGGTGAAGGAGTCTCTATAGACGACTGTGAAGGAGTCTCTATAGACGACTGTGAAGGAGTCTCTATAGACGACTGTGAAGGAGTCTCTATAGACGACTGTGAAGGAGTCTCTATAGACGACTGTGAAGGAGTCTCTATAGACGACTGTGAATGAGTTTCAAATGGAATCTTAGAATTTCATTTGATCTTATTCGAAAATGAATTGATTTTTTTCGAATTACAAGTGAAAATGGTGTAGACAATGGAAGCATAACCGCGAGTTACGTTATAATCGACAAAATTAAATTAGTCAAAAATTCGTAAAAAACGTTTTAAAAGTAGTAGTCACTTTCAAAATTTTCTTTTTTTACCCATTATAGACATTGCTGCATTTAAAATCTATTTTATAGATTTTTTTCTTATAAATTGTATGTATTTAATAAATTACAAATTATTTTTGTTCACACGGCGTTAATGGCGCTTTCAACGTTATTCCCGGCGTTGCTTCACTTTGTATACCCGAAACCACTCCGTGGTACAGTGTATACAGTTTTGTCCCTAGAGGCCACATGCTTTAACCGATTTGGGTGAATATTAAGCATTTTTATTTTACATTGTCTACAAGCTATCATAGGAGATGTCTTAAATGGTTCATATCGGACCATGTTTAAATATAGCTTCCGTATTGAGGTCTCTGACATATGTAGCTGAAATTTGGGTATTTATATTTTTCATTTGCCTAAAATCATCTCCAGTGTAAATGTTTGCGGCGGTAATTTACAATCATTTCCAATAAAAATGGGTGTTATAGGTTTAAGTTCACATAGCTGCCTCAAGAAAATCTCTTCCGATTTGACTTCTTGACGCTCTATGTAGAGCACAAATGGCTGAAAATTATGAATTTACATTTTCTTGTTTCCAATACTATTCTGAGCAAACCTAGGCTTTTTCGTTTCACGTTTTGATATAAACCCTTTTAAGAAGACCGCAGCAGATTTGACTTCTTGAACTGACTTGTCTGAAATAGAGATATTGTACTCTATTTAACATTAAACAATTCCTAGTAACAACATTTTAAATTGGCCCCAATATACGAGTATAGGTTTCTTTTTATTTCACTTTTCTATGCTGTAGGAAACATTGTTATATGTGTGTTGTTTTGGCATAAAATGATGGAGGGTATAATATAGTCGGCACTGCCCGTCTTTAGTATTTCCTTAGTTGTTTTATTTTGGACTCTTGTGTTCTTAATTTTCTATTGCAAATACATACTTATAATGAGGACATGAACATCGCCCCCTTGTTATGCTTATTTTCGTTGCTCTCTTTAAAATCTAACAAACTTCTCAACAGAGTTCCTTTTAATTTAAATGACCAATTCTTGATAAGGTACCCCAGATTCGACTTCCGCCATAAAAATCTCCCTGACTGCCGTTTATTAACTAACATTATGATAATGATGTCGACAAGCGATTTCTTGTTTGGTCTGTTCTTGCTTTTGTTGTCGTTTTGCAGTTCGCCGTATCTATATCTTCGTGTAAATTGCCATTATTTAAGCCATTTTCTATTAAGCCAAATGTCAAAATATTCCATTAAACAAACCATTATGGCCGGAGTGAAAATATTCAATCTTCAATGACGGTGGCTATGTGGTTCTGTGTGTTTGTCCGTCCACGCATCCATCCACGCCTTGAAAGATACTGTCTACGTGTCAGACGCTTAAGGTCGCACTGCCATTAACAAGCACTGACGGACTGGTATTCAAATGCGACCCGGGTATTATTAATACAAAACAAAAGGGGTGGTTAAAGTTTATGGCATTATTTTGGTGTTTGAAAATTACCGGAGATTGAAAGGTGTGATTGGGGAGGCAGGACTCAGGTGTGTCGTGGGGGGGAATAAAAATTGCCCATAAACATTTGCTGCTGATTTGAGTAACATCATGGCTTTGCCGCGGCTGGGATTATAATACAGCCGCCGTGGATGCCATGGAACAATGCGATAAAATGCTTGTTAATGGTACGAGTATATTACAATTTCCAGATGTCGGAAGATATTTTACAAATCATTTTGGAAATGATTTTCTAAAAGAGATAAATACAGTAAGGGGGCAAGAATGGTGAAATGAAATAAATAGAAAGAACCGGTTGTGGAGGATTGAGTATTATAAAGGGTGGGCAATTTAAAATTTAAATCGCCTATAACAAAGTTCTGATAATTTTTTTAAATTTCTGGTTTTATTGGAAAGGTTGAAATTTGTCACTTAATAATGACTACCACGACAGGTTCGGCAGCAACCCATAACACTATGCAATAAAAAAAAAAATTTTTGGTATCCTAGACCTAAAAATTATTTTTTTGTATAGATTGTACGAAGGTACCCTTAGTATTTGCACTATAATTTTTGGAGTATATGCCCGATCAGGTCGACATATACGATAAATTGAAGCTATTAATGTGGGCTACCAATGTTGGAAATATCTCTTTCACTTAGAAACAGTAGTGTAGTAACAGTCATTAAACAAATTAAAAAAAAGTAGATTTAAAAAAAAATAGTGGGACAAAAAACCCACAAAAAATCGAAAAAAATTATTTTATTTTATTTTTTAAAGTTTGCATCCTAGCGGAGAAAATAATGCCTATTTAACAAAAATCTATGGATAAATGTAGAAATTATAGCCATTTTGGTAGAGGTAAGAGCATTTCAAAAAATCTTTCTTTTTTAAATTTCTGTTTAAATAGCGACTTTAGTTATTACTTTTATTTATATTATGTACATTTGAGTTTATTTACATGAACAAGTTTCATTAGAAGTAATTGTGAGTTATTTGTTGACGTTTGTAGATTTCGGAATCGGTTTCTCTAATGAGGAACCAAATATAATCTCCCATCATTCTTTTATCCCAGTGCCCTTGGTAACGCCGCTCGATGGACTTCAATTCTTAGTGAAACCTTTCGCCATGTTTGTCACTTACGTCGCCATTATTCTCGGGGAAAAAGTTTAAATGAGAATGCAAAAAATTAATTTTGAGGGACATACGAGTATTTACACCTGTTGGAAAACATAAAGCCAAAAATAATTTGGAAAAATACATACATATGTCTTATATACATAAATATAAAAAAAATATATTTCTAATCAATTTTTTCATAATTTTTAACAAATCATTAATCACTGTTTCATATTGCGGGCTTTTATTGGATCCAAGGACATTTAAAACTACAAGCTTAAACAACCTCCATGCTGCAATTTCATCCGACGTCAAATATGATTCGAAATTCATATCTTTCATCAGTTTCCTTATTTTAGGCCCATCAAAAACTCCTTCTTCGATTTTTTGAAAAGAAAGACTTTTAAATAAACTTTTTAAATATGAGAGTGAATTGCCATCTTTCCTTAAGGCTTTTACAACATTTTTAAAGAGGCCCAGCTTAATATGCAGTGGTGGCAAAATATCGGCTGTCCCAGAGGCACAACATACCAACTACTTTTAAATCGCAAAAAAATTTCCAGTCATTTTCATATTTTATGTATTTTATCAATTTAGCCATTGTTTCGTATGATTCCTTGGTGTTGACAGCATGAGCAATGGGAATCGACGGTTTCTGATTTCCGTTGTGTAAAAGTACTGTCTTCAAACTTTCTTTACTGCTGTCAACAAGTAAACGCCATTCCTTTGAATTGTATGTTTGATTAAGTTCCTCGAACAATCCGGGAATGTTCTTGCAAAAGCATCTGTTACCCACAGTTGTATAAAATTGTTTGTAAGGTATGTCACGGACTCTATAATATGATATGTTAACATCTGGGGCCAAAATATTGTACTATTTCATCCCAGATGCAAGTAGTTCTGTCTTATCTGTGGTCAGTTCCAAATCTCTCACTAGATCAATGTGTTAAAACTGAGTTAAAATCGATGACTTCTGACTCAAACTTGAATCGCTCAGAGTTGAGTACTCACTTGAACTTGATGATGTTTCCATAATTAGGCTGTTAGCTATACTTGGACACTTGGGAATTGGTATTGTTTTCGAATGTGCAACTTGCAAAGTGACAGATTTTACTTCACCGTAATTCCAGCGAATGCTCCTTCCTACTCCAATCTGTTTACTTAGACAAAAATAGCAGTCCGTATCGTGTATGCCAAATCAATGGCATTCCAAATTGCACGTGATGTCTAAAATTAAAACGTTTTATTCCACAAAACATTGTAATACATTAATTTTAAAGTACTTACCGCATTCATCCACTAATCCATCGAGTAAGATTTACATGGCACGAATTACACAAAATACTAGGTGTCCACGGTTCGTTCATATTTTTGACTCGTATACCAAAATATTACACATATATTTCTTCTATTATTTTACTTTACGCACGTCGATTTTTTTAATTATATATTTTCCGCATATGTAGCAGAAATTGTCGGGATCATTTACACATTGAAAAGCTCTTTGCCTTTTACTCATTCTTCGAAATATATCATTGTAATATTTTTCAGAAAATCGACTTATCTCTTTAAGGCGCTGAATTACTCTAATTTATTAATAAGAAATTTGATTTTCAAGACTGCCGCGTACTACTTTGTATTGCGTACATATAATGTTACTACCTGTATATACGACTGGGATGTCCATGCCCCTAAAAGGCGTAACTGAATGGAGACCTCATAAATAAACCAGTAAGGAAAGCCAGAAAGTCAGGCAGGGCCGACTATATAAAACCCTACACCTCCCTAACAATGGGATAGGGGTCTTTGTGATAATAATTTGGAACAATTGGTAAATGGGTAGGAACATATTAACTAATTCTAAACCGATAATCGCTAAATTAAGCAATATTCGTTCCTAAATTAAGAAACATCTTTCTAGAAAATTTTAAAGATCGGAAGTAAAGTACAACTTCTATAGTGCTTTGATACCAAATCAGGAGGAGCATATATATGGAGGTTATTTATAAATCTGAACCCATTTTCCCTAAATACTCATTCATGTAAAAAGACCTCTTTCTGTCGAATTTCGTACTGATCGGATATAAAATACAGTTTCTACAGCGCTTACACGTCAAATCGGGGGTAACATATATATGGGGGCTATATCTAAATCTGAGCCCATTTTCTTGGAATTTGGCAGTATTCCTTCATGTAGAAGGAAACCTCGTTTTGCCGAATTTCGCACTGATCGGATATAAAATAATATTTTTACAGCGCTTACATGTCAAATCGGGGGTAACGTATATATGGGGGCTATATCTAAATCTGAACCGATTTATTCCAAATTTACCAGTGTTTATTCATATAATAAGAAACCTCTTTCTGCCGAATTTCATACTGATCGGATATAAAATAACATTTTTACAGCGCTTACATGTCAAATCGGGGCTAACATATATATGGGGGCTATATCTAAATCTGAACCGATTTTAACCAAAATCAATAGGGCCTTAGGCCAAAAAAAAGAAATGTGTAAAGTTTCGTCGAGATCGGACCATAATTGCGACCTGTACTTTGATTACAAGAATACATGCACAGACAGACAGACGGACATAGCTAAATCAACTCAGAAGTGATTCTGAGTCGATCGGTATAATAACCCAGCAAAATCTTGGTAAGTAACTGTCATTATTCCCTGCATTACCAAATAATGGCATCTCATTATTCACTGCATTACTTTCGGCTTATTAATAATGACTTACCAATAATAACAGAAATAAGTGATTTTGGATATACGTGAGTTACTGTACAAGATTTATTTATTTTTCGACATGTTTTCAAATAATATGTACGTGCAGATTTGAATGAAAATACCATACATATTGTCGTATATGTTATGATGTTAGAACATTGAAGAATTTTTCACATGGGGTGTTCAGAAATTCGAATCTAGCATGAGGAAATTGTTTGTTTCGACAAATATACGCGACAATATGCAAAAAAAACAAGTAAGAAAGTTTCAGTCGGGTAAACCGACTAAGGTATACCCTCACTTTGTGAGTAATGTAATATTGAATATTACACAAATTATTCTGTCAATTTTTGTGGGAGGTACCAGAAGGGGTTTAAGAAATACACCTATATTTCGCTGAACAGTAGATACTTTAAATACATTGCACTGTGCCGAATTGTAACCGTTTATATGGACTGGTATATTAACGTTGATATATTAAATTGTGGTATAATTTGGCCATTTTGTGTGGGAGGTACAAAAAGGGGCGTGGTGATAACGCTCATTTTTCACTGGACTATAGGCATTATAAAAGCATTACACTGTACAAAATTTCAAGTAATTGTATACACTGATATTAATGTTATAAACTGTTAACTTTTGGTGCAAAATGGTGCCTTTGTGGGAGAGGTAACAAAAGGGGCGTGACAATAACGCCCATTTTTCAATGGACTGTAGGCACTATAAAAACATTACGCTGTACAAAATTTAAAGTATTTTTATACACTGGTATTAATTTTATATGCTGATAACTTTTGGTGCAAAATGGTGCATTTGTGTGGGATGTACCAAAAGGGGAGCGGCAATAACGCCCATTTTTCACTGGACTGTAGGCACTATAAAAGCATTACACTGTACAAAATTTCAAGTATTTCTAAACACTGGTATTAATGTTATAAGCTTTTAACTTTTAGTGCAAAATGGTGCATTTGTGTGGGAGATACCAAAATGGGCGTGGCAATTTCCCCCATTTTCCTCGAGTTGATAGCGACTAACAAACTTATACTATGTGTGGAATTTCAGAAGATTCGAATACGTATAATAGCAGTTATTAAAGAATCAATATTTCACAACATTTTAACCCATTGTGGGGGAGGTACCAGAAGGAGTGGACCAATATGGCCCATCTTCGAACTTAGCCGGAGATAGAAAAAAATATTACCACATACGAAATTTGAAGTCAATCGGTTACTCCTTTCGAGAGTTATCGTGCGCACCAGCCAGCAGACAGACAGACAGACAGACAGACAGACAGACGGACGGACATTGCTCATTCGACTTAAAATGACCCAAAACGGATTTCCGCCGAACATACTTGGGGGTCTTAGGTCACTCCTTCGATGTGTTACACTTTTTTCCCTAGCAAATGATATATACCCTCGTCACACTAAAGTGAGGGTATAAAAACACTTTAAATGACTATTTCTACATATCTACTACTTATTTTATACCTTACTGGTAATGCATTATTGAAGTACTTAAAATCGTGAAAATATAAGCACATATTTATGTGGTATGCCTATGCTACAAATAAGTACTTATTATGCTACTTTATTGTATGCTTTTGGGAAGTACTTTCCTCCAATGACATACCCATGTTAAAATAATGAGAAAAGTGGCTAAATAATAAGTACTTACCATTATCGAACTTTGCTTACTTGTTGGATTATTTGGTAATGAGAAATTTTGCTGGGAAACGATGGGTCTATTTTTTCTCGTTTTGGGTGTTACGAACAAATGCACAAAGTTATAATACCCTGTACCACAGTGTGGTGTAGGGTATAAAAACCACAAATATTGTTGAATGACCCTCTATCTGAGCGGATCTCATCCAATATAGCTCTCACATTGCATATCATGTTTTATGGAGGGTTACGAACGGCCATAAAACCTCGTCCTCTCTATAATTTTATAATGTCTCACATCAATCCTCATAAAATAAAATGCAAGTGCAATGTCGCTTATATGTCTCTCTCACATATGGCGAATTCAATATAAGCAAAAACATATTTTAAAAACGAAAAATATGAAACAATATTTTTTTGAATTTCCCTAACATTTACAAAATGGCTCATAACTTTTACATCTATCCATAGATAGACAGTGTTTTCTTCGTTATCATGCTGGCTTTTTAAAAATGTGATAAAATATTTTTTTCGATTTTTTTTGTTTTTTTTTTGTACCAGGAAAAAGTTTTTTTCTCATATTTTTGACGACTGTTACTAAACCAAAGATTCTACGTGAAAGCGATATTTGCAGCATATGTAGCCCTCATAATTCCCCTTAATTTGAGGCATAACACGGCTCAATCAGGCTTATACTCCAAATACTGAATGTACTTTCCATGAAAGGTGGAATTAAAAAAAAAATTACCATAAACAATTTTTTTAATATTTTTTTCGTGTTTGTGACACCTAATTGCACCAGAAACTGTTAGCCACATCCCTTGGACAAAAATGTTGTTGCATAGTGTAATTAAATAATTGTGTAAAAGGATAAAAATAAAAAAATATGCATTAAAATTGGTGTGGGAGCCAGGAAGATGTAAGCATTATATTCTGTCTATAGATCTTGCAAAAGATGTCTATAATATTGAACTCGAAAACGTTTAGATGATTTTTTGAGAAGTTATGGGGAAGGTGTGTTCGGATGAAAATGCCAGTTTGTTTGGGGCTACCAGAAGGGCTTTGACAAATACTCCCCATTTGCGCTGAACAGTAGCTAATGTTGTGTACTGAATTGTAAGTGTTGATGTGCGCTGGTATTTAAGTTATAAGCTATTCAATGAAAAGTGGCGTGACAACTTCGCCTGTTTTCTCAAGGTGATGGTGGCGGAATTTGTGAAATTATAGAAGATTCTGATAAGCAGTATACAAGTTACTAGATTATCAATATTTCACTAAATGTTATACCCTATGTGGGGAAGGTACTATAAAATAGAAATACAAGTATATCTTACACATAATATCAAAATTCTAATCTACAGCCCAAACCTTCTGAAATTCCATTTAATTTCACAGCTCAGGAAATATATAATCCATTATCTTCATAGTCTCAACCTCACCTCTGGTATTCTTCCTTAGCCAAAAGACAAATCAAAATAATCCAATTGTGGTTGCTGATAAGTTACTTCTTTTTGCATAAAAAACAACACACACACTCACACAATTATGACAACAGCATGCCTTCTCACCATACGTGTGAGCAGCTTCCGTTTCCGTTTTGAAGTTTGTTTCTGTTTCTGCTGCTTGGGGTTTTTTTTAATGAATATCGAATGCGTTCGGCCCCAACAATTTATCAAAATGACACGTGCCGGAATTAACGCCATAATGAATTGTAGGCAAGTGTCAAAATTTGTTTACCATTTTTGCGTTCTTTTCGCCAACAACAACAAGAAGGACAGCAGCAACAACAACAAAGAGTGCTCGTACGCCGCCGTAAGTAAACAAGAAATGTATAAAAATATTTTTTAAAATTTCACAAACTTTTAATAAAGGAACAATGATGTGTACACAACCGGGGGATGGAGATGGAATAAAGTTGGCTTTAATAAACCACTTAAGTGGCATTACTAGACGACATACGCATACGGAAACATACATACAACACATGCGCACGCTCACACATTGTTCCACGGCATCTTCCTTATACGACATTCGCCGAACAATGAAGATTTCCTGTCATTGGCCATTCAAGCGATTTTTTTTATATAAGTATAAATGAGGAAAAAAATAAAAACGTTACTTAGAGTAATTAACCCAAGTTTTGTGTTGTTATAAGTGGGTGTCACATATTAATACTGTTTGCTGCATGAGCTTACAACAGGGTCTTATGCTGAGAGTGACTGAATTATGGTACATATTTTGATTAATTAAGAGTCTGAAGATGCTCCGCTAAGGAGCGGCGTTTTCATACCCTACACCACACTGTTATACAGGGTATTATGACTTTGTGCATTTGTTTGTAACAGCCAAAAGGAGAAGAAATGGTAGGTTGCAATTATGCTCCGATAGCTACGAAATTTAATAGGGGCTTCGCTTTTTGTTCAAAGACGATCCCTATTTAAATTTGTGAAAATCGGTTCTTATTTAGATATAGCCCCCATGTATATGCATGTACCTCCGATTTGACACATAAACGCTATAGCAGCCACAATCCAATCTGTATGAAATTATACACTAAGAAGTTTCTTGAACTAATCATAAATACTGCCGGGAATAAAAAAATCGTTTCAAATTTAGCCCCCAAATATATATCTCATTCTGATTTGGCATAGGGGTATAAGAGGTATTGACACTATATATTTTACATTCGATCATTATGATATTTGGCAGAGACAAGTATCTTGATAAATGAATGAAGAATTTTAAATAAGAAGAAAATCAAATCAGATTTGTAAAGGGTGGTCCAACGCACTAAGTTTATTGTAAATAAAACAAAAAGCTTTTAGATAATTATCTAAATATTTTTTATTATGATAGAAGGATCTATGACAATTATGTGTCAAACAAAATATCAGCCAAACGCTCGCCACGGCTTCGGTGGCATACCTCCATCCTATGGTCCATATTTTCAATGACTCTGAGACATAATTGAGGTTCAATGTCGTTAATGCGCTGAATTATCTCATCCTTTAGCTCTTGAATTGTTCTTCCACGTACACTTTTTCTTTTAAATATCCCCAAAGAAAGATGTCGTACGGTGTCAAATCACATGATCATGGCAGCCAATTAACATCGCCACGCCATGAGATAACATGGCAATTGAATTTCTCCCGCAAAAGCAAGTGGTACCATCTTCTTGGAACCACATTTCGGCCAGATCCATATCCTCAATTTCTGTCCACAAGAAGCCCGTTATCTTCTCGCGATAGCGAACACCATTCACGGTGTTCCTCATTTTCGAAGAGGTAGGGCCCGATGACGCCGCCAGCCCATAAACCGCACCAAACAGTTACTCTTTGTGAATGCGTCGGCTTTTCAACAATCGCTGGTGGATTCTCATTTGCCCAAATGTGCGAAATTTGCGCACTATTGCCTTGATTGTGGACAGATTTGGTCGATTATGCTGACCAAAACAATCTCGAAATGTATTTTGATTTGTACGCCCATTTTTCGTTGTCGAAACAACGAAATGTAAAATTATGTTGGAAAACAATCTTGACGTTAAGGTGTGACTCACAATTAACATTGTGCGCTATGGTTTATCCACCCTTTTCCCATTACCGGTATTCCGGGGAAATTCATTCGGGATTACCGGGAATTTTTATTCCCTCACCTTAGAGAGGAGGGTATATATCATTTGCTACGAGCCAAAAGTGTAACACATGGAAGGAGTGACCTAAGACCCTAAGTATGTTCGGAGGATATCCGTTTTAGGCCATTTAAAGTCGAATGAGCAATGTCCGTCCGTCCGTCTGTCTGTCTGTCTGTCTGCTGGCTGGTGCTATGATAACTCTCGAAAGGAGTAAGCGATTGACTTCAAATTTGGTATGTGGTAATATTTTCTTCTATCTCCGGCTAAGTTCGAAGATGGACTATATTGGTCCACTCATTCTAGCTCATTTTGGTACCTCCCACACAAATGGACCATTTTGCACCAAAAGTTACCAGCTTATAACTTTAGTACCAGTTCGTATAAGTACTTACTTAAATTTTGTATGGTGTGATTTTATAGTACCTAGGGTCCAGAGAAAAATGGGCGTTATTGGCACGCCCCTTTTGGTACCTCCCACACAAATGGATCATTTTGTACCAAAAGTAAACAGCTTGTAACTTCAATGCCAGTACATATTTTAAAGTATTAAATGCAATTTAAATTGATAATAATTTAATTAAAAAAAAACAAGCAAGAAAGTTTAGTCGGGTAAACCGACTTATGAATCCCCTCACATTGAGTCCCAAAAACATATTATTAAATTTTTTTTTTTTTTGTTTTAATTAAATTATTATCAATTTAAATTGCATTTAATAACTTAAAGTATGTACTGGTATTAAAGTTTTAAGCTGTTAACTTTTAGTGTAAAATGGTCCATATGTGTGGGGGTACCAAAAGGGGTTATGCCAATAACGGTCACTTTTCTCTAGACTCTAGGTACTATAAAAGCATTGTACTGTACGAAATTTCAAGTATTTGTGTGCACTGATATTAAAGTTAAAAGCTGTTAACTTTTGGTTCAAAATTGTCCATTTGTGTGGGAGTTACCAAAAGAAGCGTGACATATTCGCCCATTTTCTCGAGATAATAGTGACTAATAAACTAATACTACTATGTGTAGAATTTCAGAGGATACATACATATAAGAACTAATCAATAATATAATCAATATTTCACTAAATGTTAACCGCTTGTGGGGGAGGTACTAGAAGGAGATGGAAGAAAATATTACCACATACCAAATTTGAAGTCAATCGGTTACTCCTTTCGAGAGTTATCGTGCGCACCAGCCAGCAGACAGACAGACGGACGGACATTGCTCATTCGACTTAAAATTACCCAAAACGGATATCCGCCGAACATACTTAGGGTCTTAGGTCATTCCTTCGATGTTTTATACTTTGGCTCGTAGCAAATGATATATACCCTCCTCTCTAAGGTGAGGGGATAATAAATTTACTAATATTTTTTTGGAACTCAAGGTGAGGGGATTCATAAGTCTGTTCACCCGACTGAACTTTCTTACATGTTATATTTTCTTTTTCCACAGTTATGATTTTAGTTTAAGGTTTATTTAGGTAAATTGGTATTGTAGCTAATGGCTTATCGCTTATTTTTAAAGAAGAAGCCGGTATTATTAGTGAAAATATGACTGACATTTGAGGATATTTTAAATTGTGTCATAGCAAACGCAAATGAAAATGTTACGATTACCAATCATGCAATAGAAAAAGTATTTAAAGTTTTATGAATCAAATGGAAAAACAACAGAAAACGTCACTAATTTATTTAATGTTCTGCTGACAATAAGGACAGCATCAGTGAAGAATATTTCCTACTACCCTATCCTATCAATGCTCTTTCAGTTGTGAAAACATATTTTCAAAATGATTGTAACTAACTTTTAATATGTATTTTTATACCCTATACCATACTGCGATACAGGGTATTATGAGTTTGTGCATTTTTTTGTTACACCCAAAAGGATAAGAGATAGATCCATCGGTTATTCCTATTGACTTTGAATCACTTTCTGAATCGATTTAACCATGTCCGTCCGTCTGTAGATGTATCCTTGTAATCAAAGTGCAGGTCGATTGTGATGAATTTTAGCATAGTGCTCTATTTTAGGGAAGATCCATATTGAAATTTAAAATCGGCCCAAAATGTATATATATCGTTCATGTATTTGTTCCTCATATTTGGAACTAAAGCTCTATATGAATTCTTTATGATCTTTATGCAATTCCGTGAAGGGAAATATATATATGATACTAGCACAATCGCTAGCAAGTTTAAAGCAAATCGATTCAGATTTAGATATAGCCACCATATACATCCGATTCGGCATCTAAGCGCCATAGAAGGTGTATATTATATTCGATCAATAAAACATAGGCAAGTCTATTTAATCATAAATACTACTACATTTAGTGGAAATCGATTCAGATTTAGTTAAATATGTTCCTTCGGATTTGTCATTAATGCGCTATAGAAGCTGTACATGTGTGCCTATTAGCCGACCCGCCCGACTTTCTGCCTTTCTTTACTATTTGTTTGTTGTTTTTGATTCGGCAGCATTTTACACTTCATGTTATGTTACAAATTAAAAAAAAAAAATAATACATTATTACATTAAAATTCAAATGGGTCTAGCAACAAACTATTTATTTTTTTTCTCCCCCTTTTTCTAATTTTTTCACGCGACACTTTTTCTGTGTGAAAGAAATATTTCCAATATGTTTAATAAATATGGTCCAAATACTAAACGTAAATTCCATGAAAATTAGATTTAGAAAAAATAACATAAATTTTTGTACTAAGTTTTTCGTGTTTATGACACCAGATTAGACCAGAAAGTTTTATGCATAGCCCTTTGACCAAAATTGTGTAAACTAGTGTAATTTAACAATCATTATTTTAGAAAATCGTCACTCCTCCAAAAGGACCCTTTCAAAATATTGAATATATGTATGTATGCTACATGTGAAGGAGGAGTGTGTACCCATAATCTGTCAACATCTTTTCATTTAGTTCATTCGACGTTGACGCTGCAGCGTAGTGAACTGTAGCTGTTATGTTTTATGATTTATGACACCCATTAATGTCTGACATTATGAGGTTTTAAGAGTTTCACACTTTCGTCTCTCATCTGATGTGTGGATAGCTCCGGAGCTATTGGCACAAAACGTATGCCATAAATGCGAGTTGCGAGCAGTCAACGCCATCATCATCAGCAGCAGCACATGATGAAATGAAAGCTTTTTATGGCCAATTGTTTATGGTTGAAATTAAATCTACACAACTTACATATACTCGTACTCACTCGCACATCGCCCAACTCCAAAACCTACCATATATGTACCTACCTCCCACTTATACCATCTCTACGTAAATGGGTATACATTTTGTATACTTTATTCCAACAATCAATGTAATCATCAATCTTTTTTTGTTGCGATAACATTTAGTTATTGTTTATTAGACCCAATGTCCGTCTGTTCGTACGTCCGTCTGTCCGTCTGTCGGTACTCCGCCATTCTTAGCTTGGCCTGAATTAAAGGTGGTCTGTATCCCTTTGTTGTTCTGTGCCGTGTCGTGTCGTTAATTTCGCTCCAGTTTAATGACTCTTATCAATAATGGTTACTCGTACTAAAAACCTCAAGTATGTAAAATGGCTGCCACTTATGGAGCACCACCGACAAAGGCAAAGGCAAAGGCATCGACAACCAACCACTTTAGCCGTTATCTATTGGCCGCCGCCATAAGCTTAATTATAATGCCTGTTATAGTCAACTTTGGTGTTATGTTTCGTTTTACCTTTTTGCGTTCTTAGCCAACATTTAAGCCGTCGCCGTCGTCGTCCCCGCCTTGCGAGCGAGCTATTTATGACAGCAGCTATGGGGGTTCAAGCCAACCAGGCAACGAACCAACCCTTTTTCTTGGTTTCCAAACATGGGACTCCTCCACCAGTGCCGCCGAGGGTAGTTCCAAAGCGAGATTCTCTTCATTCTTCTTTGTCATGTAAAACATTTCTAAACTGTTTTTAACATGAGAAAATATTGTTAGCCAAGAAATTATGGTTTCCTTTTAAATGTTTTACTTCATTCATTCGGTCGGTCGTTGTTGCTAAAGGAAGGACTTTTGTTTCTCTTCGTTTTACAGGTGATAATAGAGGGTTTGGTTAATATTGCTGTACACCATTACAGTTTCGACTTGTTGTTGAAGTCACGCAACCCTTGACTCATATCACGAGGATTGGGCCTCATGCCTGTCACTGCCAACGTTTCAATATCGGTCGAAACTATTTTTAGTTGTTTCGTTGCCGGCCGCCGTCGTTCCCTTTCTGGTGTTGTAGGGTTGCCATTCGTTATCGCTGGTAACATGAGTCCAACATGGTGGAACGCGTGTTAAGTCATAAATTCCATTAAATTAATATGCAAAAATGTTTTGTGATAATGTTGCTGTTTCTGTTTCGATACACATGGTAGTTATTTTACTATGCGAAAGGGTGTTGTCGTCTGGGCTGATGGCTTCAAGGGGTATCATAGAGACATACATGGATCTCTGCATTCTAAAGTACGCTATGTTGTATTAGTTTGTTTTGGGCCGAGGATAGTTCCTATAATTTTGTTCCTTATATTAGAATTAGAAAATGGAACAAAACAAGTAAGAAAGTTTCAGTCGGGTAAACCGACTAAGGTATACCCTCACTTTGTGAGTAATGTAATATGGAATATTAAACGAATTATTCTGTCAATTTGTATGGGAGGTACCAGAATGTTTTTAACAAATACACCTATTTTTCTCTGAATAGTAGATTCTTTAAATACATTGCACTGCGCCGAATTATAAGCGTTTTTTGCACTGGTATATTAACGTTATGAGATATTAAATTTGGTATGATTTGGCCATTTTGTGTGGGAGGTACAAAAAGGGGCGTGGTGATAACGGCCATTTTTTACAGGGCTATAGGGACTTCAAAAGCGTTACACTGTGCAAAATGTTGTTGCATTTTCGTGCATTGGTACTCATGCTGTGAGCTCTTAACCTTTTGTGCATAATGGTATCTTTGTGTGGGAGGTACAAAAAGGGGCGTGGCATTAGCGCCCATTTTTCACAGTGCAAAAGACACTATAACAGCATCACACTGTACAAAATTTCAAGTGCTTTTATACACTGGTATTAATGTTATAAACTGTTATCTTTTGGTGCAAAATGGTACCTTTGTGTAAGAGGTACCAAAAGGGGCGTGAATATGACACCCATTTTTCACTGGACTGTAGGCACTATGAAAGCATTACACTGTACACAATTTCAAGTATTTTTATGCACTGGTATTAATGTTATAAGCTGTTAACTTTTGGTGCAAAATGGTGCATTTGTGTGGGAGGTACCAAAAGGGGCGTAGCAACATGGCCCAATTTTTTCGAGTTGATAGCGACTAATAAACTAATGCTATGTGTGGAATTTCAGAAGATTCGAATAAGTAGTATAGCAGTTATTAAAGATTCAATATTTCACAACATTTTAACACTTTGTGGGGGAGGTACTAGAAGGAGTGGACCAATATGGCCCATCTTCGAACTTAGCCGGAGATAGAAAAAAATATTACCACGTACCAAATTTGAAGTCAATCGGTTACTCCTTTCGAGAGTTATCGTGCGCACCAGCCAGCAGACGGACAGACACACAGACAGACAGACACACAGACAGACAGACAGACAGACAGACACACAGACAGACAGACAGACAGATAGATAGACAGACAGACAGACAGACAGACGGACGGACATTGCTCACTCGACTTAAAATGACCCAAAACGAATATCCGCCGAACATACTTAGGGTCTTAGATCACTCCTTCGATGTGTTACACTTTTTTTCGTAGCAAATGATATATACCATGTGAATTTATTAGCGCATTCCAGCAGGAACATAAGCTATTTACATATAATATGCCTCGTGGTCTGTCTATTGCTATGTGGCTTAGTTCGTAAAAACTTTTTTATGGTTAAGGATGATCCTAGGCCACCAAATTTTTAGGATATTATTTACTACAACAATTCATGAACGAGTATTGCTTCTCTCCATGACATCGACCGCTTTTTCGGAATTAATAACAGTTAAGTATAATCATGTGCTGAATTCACTGCATTGCTCGATTACACTGTGCCAAAAATACTCGGACTTGATAGTATAGGTTAAATTCTACTACCAAAGGGTAGTATAACCCTATTCTTGGTTTGGCGAAATTGGTGACTAATTTTTGTTATCGTAAAATGTGTCATAAGTTTTTCCCAAAAAATCATCATCAATAAATGAACGTAAATTAACCACTAGCCCCACTTAGTCAAACATGGTCACAACTGCCAAATATTGTTTTGTATTTCTTCCCAAAAAGGGCTTGTAAAATATATGTATCCCCTCACCTTCGAGAGGAGGGTATATCGAAGGCTAATCGCCCTTATTCCAGTTGGCGTCGTCGACGTCGGTTCTTAGTCGACACTGTTTAGATTGACGACTTCATAAATTTTGAAATTTTTTTTTAAATATTTATACCCTACACCACACTGTGGTACAGGGTATTATAACTTTGTGCATTTGTTTGTAACACCCAAAAGGAGAAGAAATAGACCCATCGTTTATTATACCGATCGACTTAGAATCACTTTCTGAGTTGATTTAGCTATGTCCGTCTGTCCGTCTGTCTGTCTGTCTGTCTGTCCGTCTGTCTGTCTGTCCGTCTGTCTGTGCATGTATTCTTGTAATCAAAGTACAGGTCGCAATTATGGTCCGATCTCGACGAAACTTTACACACATCTTTTTTTTGGCCCAAGGACGATCCCTATTGAATTTGGTTAAAATCGGTTCAGATTTAGATATAGCCCCCATATATATGTTAGCCCCGATTTGACATGTAAGCGCTGTAAAAACTTTATTTTATATCCGATCAGTATGAAATTCGGCAGAAAGAGGTTTCTTATTATATGGATGAACACTATTAAATTTGGAAGAAATCGGTTCAGATTTAGATATAGCCCCCATATATACTTTACCCCCGATTTGACATGTAAGCGCTGTAAACCCTTTATTTTATATCCGATCAGTATGAAATTCGGCAGAAAGAGGTTTGTTATTATATGGATGAACACTATTAAATTTGGAAGAAATCGGTTCAGATTTAGATATAGCCCCCATATATATGTTACCCCCGATTTGACCTGTAACCGCTGTAAAAACTGTATTTTTTATCCGATCAGTGCGAAATTCGGCAGAAAGAGGTTTCTTATTACATGAAGGAATACTGCCAAATTTGGAGAAAATCGGTTCAGATTTAGATATAGCTCCCATATATATGTTACCCCCGATTTGACATGTAAGCGCTGTAGAGACTGTATTTTATATCCGATCAGTACGAAATTCGACAGAAGGAGGTCTTTTTACATGAATAAGTATTCAGGGAAGATCGGTTCAGATTTACATTAAAGCTCCATATATATGTTCCTCCTGATTTGGTATCAAACCGCTATAGAAGTTGTATTTTACATCCGATCATTAAAATTTTCCAGAAAGATGTTTCTCACTGTAGGAACGAATATTGCTTAATTTAGCGATTATCGTTTCAGAATTAGAATACGTTTCTACCCATTTACCAATTATTCCAAATTATTATGGCAATGACCCTTATCGCATTGTTAGGGAGGTGTAGGGTATTATATAGTCGGCCCCGCCCGACTTTCTGCCTTTCCTTACTGGTTTTAAGTTATAAAAAGCGTTTTGTGACGACGTCGACGACGCCAACTGGAATAAGGGCGAATATTCAAAAGTGGCTATGAACAAAAACACAATTTTTCTGGAGAGCGAAAAAACTGTTTTTTTTCCTTAGGTTTACTTTCCTTATTTTTAATTTCTCTTCTACATTGTAATATAAAGATGATTACTAATTGATCCAATTAAAAAGTTTTCAAAATTTCCTATTTCTCGCGCTTTTATGGTTCATAGCCACTTTTACATTTTAAATATGAGCACTATGAATGTTAAAATTAGCAGATAGTCATTATAGCACAAAAACGAAATTTTGCAAATTTGTATACAATTCAACATACAACAAACCTACTAATATTATAAAATCGTTTGTTTGTTTGCTGGTTCCTTCATCAGACCCAATCATGGAGAGATATACGCGAGAACAACGTTTACAAATTATTCAGTTTTATTATCAAAATAATCGTTCTCCAAATGCAACTTTTAGTGCGCTAAGTCAATTTTTATTAAATCAAAAAAAAAAAAACACCTTCTAGTCGACATACGTAGTTTAGCTCACGTTAAGAGCTATCTTTTTGCCATTGACCGATTCCCGATCCGACGTACCGTCAGGGAGCTAGAGTATCAATTGAAAATGTTGCTAAGTCCATTTTAATCAAAAAAAAAAAACACTTTCCAGTCGACCTACGACCTTGACACCCATGAACAATATTATAGCTCTCGTTAAGAGTTATCTTTTTGCCATTGATTGTGGCTACGTGCCACACAGCAAATGAAACAATTGAATTGTTGCGAGAAAAGTTTGGAGATTCGATTATTTCAAGAAATTGTGATATTGAATGGCCTCCAAGAAGTTGTGATTTAACACCATTAGACTACTTCTTGTGGGGTTATTTGAAGTCATTGGTCTTTCGAAATAAACCGGACTCTCTTCAAGCTTTACAAGTCAATATTGAAAGTGCCATTCATGACATACGACTTGATTTATTGGAAAAAGTGCTCGAAAATTGGGTTCATCGAATTCGTTCCTGCAGAAGAAGTCCTGGAGGCCATTTGAATGACGTTTTATTTAAAACTTCAATGTATCGATTGTACTTCACAGTAAATAAAAGAACTTTTGAATTTCCTTAACAATAAGTGTGTTTTTTCAAAGAAATCATGTCACTCTTATTGAAAAACCCTGTATATAAGGGGGTTATATCTAAATCTAAATCGATTTCCTTTAAATTTGGCAATGTGGGTCCTTTCACGAGGAAAATCTAGCCTGCTAAATCTCATAATAATTGAATGTGAATGCAGCATTTAATACTAATGCAAAAGTCAATGTCGGAAGGAACATATATGTATATGGGAGCTATATCTAAATCTGAACCGATTTTCATCAAATTTAGTATTGTCTCTAATTGCATCAAGAGACTTATCTCTGTCAATTTTTGTACAGATCGGTTAAAAATTTTGGCTTATAGAGTGCACATAATCCAAATCGGAGGTAGATATATATGGGAGCTATATGTAAATCAGAACAGATTTGAACCAAATAGGGATCGTCCTTAGATCAAAAGAAATATATGTGCAAAGTTTCGTTGAGATCGGGCCATAACTGTGACCGGTAATTTCATTATAAGAATATGTGCACAGACAGGCGGACAGACATACAGACTGATAGAGCTAAATCCACACAGAAGGTGATTCTAATTCGATCGGTATAATAAACTATGGGACTTTTTCCTCCTCTTTTTGGAGGTTACAAACAAATACACAAATTTACAATACCCTACAGGGTAGAGTAGGGTATACAATGTAGAGTAGGGTATACCAATGCCAACTGGTCAAACATTGGTGTGATCAAGTCCGATATAGGTTTAGTGTGAGCTTTAAAGAATTAGTTCTACTCATTGAGGGCTCTGGTGTATAAATTTTTTACATTAATCTTTCTGTTTCGTATGACATTTATTTTATTTTTAGTTTTTTTTTTTTAAAAAGGACAAAAATTACTTCTACGATACAATATATACACGATATATTTGTTTAAAATATTCTACAATAACACTGTCCAACAGCCTTTTTGGGTAGATAATTTTTGTAGAATAAACTTATGGTCCAGCTAGTCTGAGTTTTTTTACAGCGGGTCAAAGTTTTCATTTTTTGGTCGAAGGGGCGTTATACTAAATAACCAAAATGGTATAAGTTAATGTCTGAGAGATTTCTTATTGTCAGAGTTATATAGTGGAATTTTTTGAGGATCATATGAGTGGAAGATCTTAACCCTCTAGCTCTCCTCCAAGTGGCCATTTGGCCCTTTTTTAAAAAAATATTCAAAAAAAGTCCTTTCAAAAGGGACGTTTAAGGATTAAAATATTTTACGAAAATTTTTGACGGAAAATTTCAGTGGGGTCGCCAAAGACACCATAGTTGTAAATATAGCTCTATTACGCAAAATTACACGCCAACTTGTACAAGAAAATACTATGATGCAAATTTAAAGTCGTGATATCTATGGAATAATTGGAGAAGAAGAGCGACTATATAATTCTAACAAACATGTAGAGTAGATTATTATTGTAGAATAAACTTCTGGACCATAAGTGGTCTGAGTTTTTTTTTACAGTGGGTCCAAGTTTTCAATTTTTGGTCGAAGGGAGGAAAATACTATAAGTTAATGTCTGTTTCTTATTGTCAATGTTATATAGTGGAATTTTATGAGGATCATTTTTGTGGAATATCTTAACCCTCTATCTACCATCTTAATGGGCCAATTTTTCCCTTTTTCGAAAAAATCATAGAAAGTCCTTTCAAAAGGGGCATTTAAGGATTAAAATATTCTACGAAAATTTTTGCCGGAAAATTTCAGTGGGGATCACCAAAGGCGCTAAATTTTTAAATATCTATCTTTAGCCTTAATACAACTTATACAAATAGTTAATATAATGTACATTTGAACTGTGTGGCGTAAACGCCAATCTGCTTTACTCGATTCACCATTAGAAAAAGAGAGTTAATAAAACTAAAATGTGAAAATGTTCAGTGTATATAGAAACATTGAAGTCTTGAGATGAACTGAATGTAAATAATATATATCTTTTATTCGAGTAGCCTTTTAACGATACTTATCTAAGTTCAAAAACAGAATGGCGTTTCAATATAAACAGTTCATTTAAAGTCGTGATAAGTTAAAATATGTTCAACGAAGTCTGACTGCTACATAAGACTTTTATTAAGAAACGACGAGAAATATTTGGTTACATCTTCAAAAATTGTTTAATCGTATGTATTTTTGTTGCTTCAAAGTTTTCGAGTAAAATGGAATTGGTAAATATTAAAAAGAGGAAAATAGCAATATGGTATCTATCTATGGGTAAACATATAAGTAATTACCTATATTGTAAACATAAGGTAAATTAAAAAACATTTTTCATAGTTTGGAATTTAGCCATATTGTTTATCAGGTACAAAGAGGGGTGTGGCAATAACGCCAATTTTTCAATATAGGTACTATAAACGCGTTACTCTGCACAAAATTGCAAGTGTCTGTATTTTAATTTATCGCGACTTTAAATTTACTTTATATTATTTATTTGTATAAGTTTGTTTATTATTTATTTGTATAAGAGCTATATTTACAAATTTGATGTCTTTGGCGACCCCCACTGAAATTTTACGGCAAAAATTTTCGTAGAATATTTCAATCCTTAAATGTCCTTTTTGGAAGGACTTTCTAGATTTTTTCGAAAAAGGGCCAAATTCACCCATTAGGAGGGGAGCTAGAGGGTTAAGATCTTACACAAAAATGATCCTCATAAAATTCCACTATATAAGTCTGAAATCTCTCAGACATTAAATTTCATCACTTTTTTCATTTAGTATAATGCTCCCTTCGACCAAAAATGACAACTTTGACCCACTGTAAAAAAACACAGAAAAGCTGGACCATAAGTTTATTCTACAAAAATGATCTACTCAACATGCCCTTTCATAATTATAGGGTCGCTATTGTGTTCCAATAAAAAAAGTCCTAATTTGTTAGACAGTGCAATTTTCCTCATACGATGTTTCTCACAATTCAGAGAGGTTAGTTTATGCTATTTTCTGAAATTTTCTCTAGTTGTTCGTGAAAACACATACATATTTATAGAGTACTTCGAAGTGTAGATCTCAAATTTTCTAATACAAGCTTTAAGCTTTTCCTGAAAAAACGACAAAAATATTCCCCATGCGATTTCAAAGGATATGTGGGTACAGTTTTTATACCCTACACCACACTGTGGTACAGGGTATTATAAGTTTGTTTCACGGCAAATGTTTGTAACACCTGAAAATAACACAGCTAGACCCACCTTAAAGTATACCGATCGACTCGATTTAAGCATGTCCGTCCGTCGGTCCGTCCGTCTGTCCATGTAAAGTTGTTCGTCGACTACAGGTCGCAATTTCATTCCGATCGTTCTGAAATTTTGCAGTTTAGAGTATTTCGCAGCTGTTAAGATCGCTATTGAATTTGGTTGAAATTTCGAATGGTAGAGTTTCTTGACCCATGAACCAACACTACCGAATTTGTAGAAAATCGGTTCAGATTTAGCTATAGCTCCCATATATATGTTTCGTCCGATTTGGCCATTTAGTCCTATAAAAGCTGTATTTTACATCCAATCGCTTTGAAATTTAGAATGGTAGAGTTTCATGATCCATGAACCAACACTACCAAATTTGAAGAAAATAGCAATATGGTATCTATCTATGGGTAAACATATAAGTAATTACCTATATTGTAAACATAAGGTAAATTAAAAAACATTTTTCATAGTTTGGAATTGAAAACACATACATATTTATAGAGTACTTCGAAGTGTAGATCTCAAATTTTCTAATACAAGCTTTAAGCTTTTCCTGAAAAAACGACAAAAATATTCCCCATGCGATTTCAAAGGATATGTGGGTACAGTTTTTATACCCTACACCACACTGTGGTACAGGGTATTATAAGTTTGTTTCACGGCAAATGTTTGTAACACCTGAAAATAACACAGCTAGACCCACCTTAAAGTATACCGATCGACTCGATTTAAGCATGTCCGTCCGTCGGTCCGTCCGTCTGTCCATGTAAAGTTGTTCGTCGACTACAGGTCGCAATTTCATTCCGATCGTTCTGAAATTTTGCAGTTTAGAGTATTTCGCAGCTGTTAAGATCGCTATTGAATTTGGTTGAAATTTCGAATGGTAGAGTTTCTTGACCCATGAACCAACACTACCGAATTTGTAGAAAATCGGTTCAGATTTAGCTATAGCTCCCATATATATGTTTCGTCCGATTTGGCCATTTAGTCCTATAAAAGCTGTATTTTACATCCAATCGCTTTGAAATTTAGAATGGTAGAGTTTCATGATCCATGAACCAACACTACCAAATTTGAAGAAAATCGGTTAAGATTTAGCTATAGCTCCCATATATATGTTTCGTCCGATTTGGCCATTTAGTCCTATAAAAGCTGTATTTTACATCCAATCGTTTTGAAATTTAGAATGGTAGAGTTTCTTGATCCATGAACCAACATTGCCGAATTTGCTGAAAATCGGTTATGATTTAGCTATAGCTCCCATATATATGTTTCGTCCGATTTGGCCATTTAGTCCTATAAAAGCTGTATTTTACATCCAATCGTTTTGAAATTTAGAATGGTAGAATTTCTTGATCCATGAACCAACATTGCCGAATTTGAAGAAAATCGGTTGAGATTTAGCTATAGCTCCCATATATATGTTTCGTCCGATTTGGCCCTTTAGTCCTATAAAAGCTGTATTTTACATCCAATCGTTTTGAAATTTAGAATAGTAGAGTTTCTTGATCCATGAACCAACACTACCGAATTTGAAGAAAATCGGTTAAGATTTAGCTATAGCTCCCATATATATGTTTCGTCCGATTTGGCCCTTTAGTTCTTTAGAAGCTATATTTTACATCCAATCGTTTTGAAATTTAGAATGGTAGAGTTTCTTGATTCATGAACCAACATTGCCGAATTTCAAGAAAATCGGTAAAGATTTAGCTATAGCTCCCATATATATGTTTCATCCGATTTGGCTCTTTAGATCCAACCGTTTTTTATACCCTACACCACACTGTAGTACAGGGTATTATTTAAGTATAAAATGTCCCCAAAGTGAATTTATGTAAACAATTTATGCATGAATTACAAAATTTATATATCAGAGTTATTCAATATTACGAGAGTGGTGTAGGGTATTATATAGTCGGCACCGCCCGACTTTAGCCTTTCCTTACTGGTTTTAGTATGTCTTGGTTTTTTTGTATGGGAGGTACTAAAACGGATGTGGCGATCGCTCATATTTTTAACACGACTATGTGTATGAAGTTTAACTGTGCAAAAGTTGTGAGTACTTTTATGCATTGATATTCACGATATAAGCTGTTAACTTTTTGTACAAAATGGTACGTTTGTGTGGGAGGTACCAAAAGGGGCGTGATAATAACTCCCATTTTTCGACAGACTGCAGGTGCTATAAAAACATTACACTGTACAAAATTTTACGTATTTGTATGCACTAGTATTAATGTTATAAACTGTTAACTTTTCATACAAAATGGTACCTTTGTGTGAGAGGTACCAAAAGTTGCATGGCAATAACGCCCAGTGCACTGGACTGTGGGTACTATAAAACCATTACACTGAGCGAACTTTTAAGTAGCGAACTTATAAGTATTTGTATTTACTGGTTTTAAATTTATAAGCTGTTAATATTTGGTGAATGGTCCATGGAAGGTACTAAAAAGGAAGTGGCAACTTCACCCATTTATCACAGGGTGATAGCGACAAACGAAGTAATACTATGTATGGAATTTAACAAGATTTCCATAGGTAGTATAGATGTTATATTACCAAAGGAGTGGACAAATATGGCCCATCTTCGAACTTAGCCTGAGAATATTTACACATAGCAATTTGAAGTCAATCGGTTAAATGACCCAAAACGGAGATCCGCCGAACATACTTGGGGTCTTAAAGCACTCCTTCGATGTGTAACACATTTTGCCCGTTGCAAATGATATACACATTCGTTTCGAGTGTGAAGTTTTTTAGTAAAACACAATGTGAACAATCACTCCTTTTGCCAAGACCCTTTTCCTGTCAGAGCATTTATTTCCTTAGTCGTATAATTAAAGCAACGTTTTGCCATTGTTAATTTATTTATTTATTATACATTTGTTTTATTTCGGAGTGAGTAAAATTTTTCTATTTGTTTAATATGTTTGTTAAGTACGAATATATTTGTCCATCCATTCATTTATTTACAACAACTCTGGAGGCTATACATATTTGTGCCATTGGTAATTGCGTTTTGCTGCTTTTAATACTGGTACATAACAAAAAAAAACAACAGAGCAAACGAAAAACAAAAATATATAATCAGTAATTAACTGATAAGATGTATAAATTAAGGGCATTTCGCAATAAATGGCGTGTTTAACAATATGTTGTAACAAAAGTTATAACATTACTAGAAATAAAGGAATATTTCGTTTCAAGGCGCACAAAAAATATAAACAATTTTAGACAGAATTCCCAAATGTGAGCTTTGCTCAAATAAAGAAACGAAATAATCCGAGCATATCTGCAGTTTTTTTCCTCCTATTTGGGCTTGTTGCGATGCTTATCGGTATTATGTTTGTTTGTTTTTTTTGTTATTATGTATATTTTAAGTTTGTCTCCTCTCGCCGTAGCAAAAGATTTAAATTATTTTTAATCATCCTTTTAATTAAAAGTACTAACGACACATGTGCACAATGTACTTTTTGAACGGATGTTGCACACATTTTCGTGTATGAACACATACGAGTGTATTTACACGGACATTATGAGAACGATTTTCCTGAATTAATAACAACAGATCTCACGTACAGCCTCGTGCTAAATATTAGGACCAGTAGGAGGGATTTAATTAACCTTACTTTGTGAGTGATGTAAAATAGATTATAGCACTTTCGCATTTACGAATATGCTGGTTTTCACTTCCGCAAGACTTTTGCAGATTTCGATTTGGCAATTGCATTTTTTCTCGATAAACGTACAGATTATGGCTTGTTGGGGACCTTTATATGAGGGCTATATCAAAACATGGAGCGATGTGCACTATTTTGACTAGGTACGATTATGTATAACATAAAGTGTAAATTCTTAAATTTCAGCCGGATCAATTGGAAAATATGTTCTCCAGAGCATCAATAAGTGAAATCGGTGGGGACCTTTCATGGGGGCTATATCAAAACGTGGACCGATGTGCACCATTTTTACTAAGGGCGATTATGTAAATATAATATAAACTGTAAGTTATGCTGAAAAAAGTGAAAAACAAATATTTTTTTCCTTCACTTTTTCAAAAAAAGTGCAGAATATTTTTTTCGCATAAAATGTTAACAAACATTCTTCAACATATTCTTAGCTACTTTATTGCCAAATATAGCTAAGCGGTATCACCAAGTCTGAATTAGTTGTTGGACAAAAGCTAATGACACCTGTTTCAAGGGGCTCACTGATTTTTAGAAACGTTTGAGGCCCACAAAATAAAATTGGTCACCAATTTCGCCAGACCGAGTATAAAGTTATACTAATCTTTAATTGTAGAATCAAACATATACTGTCCAGTGCGTGTATTTTTCAAAGAGTGTTCATTTGTTGCAAAATGTTAAGCCAAATTCCTTTGGAAAATGTGGCATCTATGGCTTTACCAAAGATATTAAAGGGGGACTCCAAATGGAGTAGTATTGTCTCTACTAATTTTAAATCTAGCGGTGAATGGAATCCTCTTGGATGTCAGCAAATTTGCACGTTACAATCGCAGCAACTGGCAAAATCCCAAACGTCCTCAGATATGTTATATAGAACAAATTGGGCAGATGGGCCAGAAGCAGTGGTTTGAGCGTTAACCCAAACAAGACAGAATTGGTTCTCTTTACTAGCTGGGAAGTATAAGGTTTCACATGTGGACCTTCATCGGTTAAATGGAACTGAGCTAATATTTTTAGAAAATTCAAAATTTCTGGGTACAATCCTAGACAGGAAATTGTACTTGAGACTTTATGTATTGGAAGAGAAAAGGAAGGCCAACGTCGCACTATGGGCCGAAATGGGAAATTGTGGCCAAATTGCTGTAAAATCAACAAAAATGCTTGGATTTTAATAAAATTTGGAATGAAGGCAAAATTTACTCTTTATTCACATAGCGTACAATTTTTTCAAAAATAAAATTTATTTTTAAAATTTTCATAATTTTTCAATAAAAGCCTGGTAAAAACATCGAAAAAATGCTTAATCATAAAATTTTTTATTACTTTAACGTAAAGTGATTGTAAAAAGATTGTTCATGAATAAAATAAGACCATTCCGAAGAAAATCGATGCATAATTAAAAAGTTGTAGTCAATTTAGCAATTCAACTCACTTATATTTGAAAATACGATATAGCGCCCAAAGTACACCGAAGGCGCAGGTGAAATCTTTACAGAATATAAAAGAAAACCTCAACGAAGACTGTAAAAAAATGTTGTAGTGACGCCTTCTGACTTTTTCTGGTTATAAGAAAAGTAATGTAAAACAAGTAGGATAGTTCAGTCGGGTAAACCGACTTAAGAATCCCCTCACCTTCAGTCCCAAAAAACCATTCGTAAATTTATTTATTTCTGGTTTTAATTAAGTTATTATCAGCCTAAAATGGCATTTAATAACTCTAAAGTAAGCACTGGTATTAAATTTATAAGCTGTTAACTTTTGGTGCAAAATAGTCCATTTGTATGGGAGGTACCAAAAGCGGCGTGTCAATGACGCCCATTTTTCACTGGACTGTAGACACTACAAAAGCATTACACTGTACAAAATTTCAAGTTTTTGTATGAACTGGTATTAAAGTTTTAAGGTTTTAACTATTGGTGCAAAAAAGTACATTTGTGTGGGAGGTACCAAAAGGGGCATTCCAGTGACGCCCGTTTTTCACTGAACTGTAAGTACTATAAAAAAATTACACTGTTCAAAATTTGAGGTATTTGTATGAACTAATGTTAAAGCTATAAACAGTTAACTTTTGGTGCCAAATGGTCCATTTGTGTGCGAGGTACCAAAAGGGGAGTGGCAACTTCGCCCATTTTACTCGAGGCGATAGCGACTAATAAACTAATACTATGTGTAGAATTTCAGAAGATTCGTGTAAGTAGTATAGAAGTTATTAAATAATCAATATTTCAATAAATGGGAGGGGGAGGTACTAGAAGAAGTGGGCCAATATGGTCCATCTTGGAACTTAACCGGAGATAGAGAAAAATATTACCGTATACCAAACTTGAAGTCAATCGGTTACTCCTTTCGAGAGTTATCGTGCGCACCAGCCAGCAGACACTCAGACAGATAGACGGACGGACGGACATTGCTCAAATTACTTAAAATGACCCAAATCGAATTTCCACGAAACATACTTGGGGTCCTAGGTCACTCCTTCAATGGGTTACACTTTTGGCTCGTAGCAAATGATATATACCCTCCTCTCTAAGTGATGGGGATAAAAATAAAAATTGTCTGCCAACAAAAGGACTGTATTTCCATGTACATTTCAACAACGAAAACAAATTAATATTTTAAGCGTCTATATATGATTTCATACCTCATAAATCATGCCTTAAGTTGATATGTATTTTGGTCCAATATGTTTTTCATTTCTATCTTCACAACAGTTCGAATTTCAGCAAACTGTACTATAAATGAAGATTCAAATATATGTATGCCTAAATTTAGGCAGTCAGTTGGTCAACTAAATATTAAGATATTTTGCAATATTTTGGATACAATATACTGAATATATGCTCAACAGATTGGCATAATCATTTTTCAATATTACATGCGCCATAAAATTTAAATTTTGGTCACAACTTTCGATTTTTGCCCATAGTGCGTCGCCTTATATTCCTGTGGGAAAGCCATAGGGTCGCGTTGGGGCCTACAATAATACTGTATGGCATGACAAACGAACAAGTGCACCCTATTTCGAGAGGAACTCTGCCACTAATATACCTGCCAGAGAGGAATGTTTTGGCAGAATACCAGGAAAAGCTTGAGAAGGTTGGCTTTGGATTACGCTGTGAAGAACTTAGTCTTAATATAGCCCACAGACTACCAAATACTTGCAGTGTCCATCAAGAGGAAGTAATGCCAATAAGGGAAGTGGCTGAGTTGTAACCTTGTGACAATTACAGGCTGTCATTACATTTCTGCACGCTACATCCCTAACTTCACAAACAGCTTTCGACTGCCGCAGATCTCTCAATGAGATGGCAGAGCAGTTTAAAATATACATATATGTACAGGGTTTTCCAACAAGAAGTGTTATTTTGAATCACCCGGTATTTCGGTAGCTGTTACTTTTGAAGCTTTTATTCTTTGACATTTGATAAGTAGAAACTACGCCATTACTAAAAATGGAACGATACACGATTCAACAACGCATTGAAATTAATAAAATTCGAAAAATCGAAAATCATCGAAAAATCATCTTGACTGATGAAGCCCATTTCCACCTCAGTGGCTACGTCAACAAGCAAAATTGTCGCATCTGGGGCTCGGAAAACCCAAGAGTTATTGTTGAGAAGCCTCTGCATCCTCAACGTGTGACTGTTTGGTGCGGTTTATGGTCCGGCGGGGTCATTGGACCTTACTTTTTCGAAAATGACGTTGGATCAACAGTTACGGTGAATGGATTGCGCTATCGAGAGATGATTAATATTTTTTTATGGTCGGAGTTGGATTGTATTGATCTGGACAACGTTTACTTTCAACAAGACGGCGCTAAGTGCCACACAAGCAACGAAACCATTGCTCTGTTACGGGAAAAGTTTCGGACCGTGTTATCTCTCGAAGAGGTGATCACAATTGGCCACCGAGATCTTGTGATATAACACCTTGCGACTTGTTCCTTTGGGGCCACGTGAAATATAAGGTCTACGCCAACAGCCCAGCGTCGATTCAAGACCTCAAAGATAGAATTCGTAAGGCTATCGAGGACATAGGGCAGCCACATTGCGATTTGGTTATGGAAAATCTCATGAAAAGGATATGGTCCTGTAAGCGTGGTCGTGGTGGCCATTTGGCTGATGTTGTTTTTCATTATTAATGGCATACCTCTTTCCTTTTTATTAGAAATAAACATCCGATCATTTATCTCAAAAAATGGCATTTTTCTTTGAATACCAAAATAACACCTCTTGTTGGAAAACCCTTTATATGGATACCTAGACAACTGGGGGACTTTAAAGCAGGCTATGAAGCCGACGCGGCTCGGAAATTGCAATCATTTATTTTTTGAAAACATATCCAAAAATTTTATGGCGATTTTCAAATCCCCATTCTCGATGAATTTGAAAAAAATTGAGGGGGAGAAATTTTTGAAAATTATATTTCTAAAATAAATTAAAAAATATATATTTTTTTAAAAAGCTTTTTATACAGAAAAATGCCTGTTGTGTTTTCTTTAAATCGGCGTAGACGTTGTAAAAATCGGTTCAGCCGTTCAAGAGCTATTGCAATTTCCGTAAAACCGAAAAACGATTTTTTTCAAATCCCATAAAATTTGTGGAAATTCTTGCTTCTTTCGTTTCTTAGCTTTGCTTCCTAATGCAGGAAGACCAAATTAAGAAAGAAAGAAAAATATTGTAACAAAAAAAGTACAAATAATGCTGCAACTATAATTATTTTTTCAAAATCATCTTCGAACACATATGGACCTTTTTTTACCAAAAAATTTTAACGGGATTTATATTTTGTCTTCGCGAAAAGTGAGTGTAAATATTGTTTGAGCCGAAATTAGCATTTTTTTATAAAAAAAATCCACGGAAAATGCATTAATAAACGATATTTTCAATTTCTTATGCCATGTCGCTTGATCCGCCGAAAAAAAATAATGCGTTTTTGGACTCACTACTAAGGAATTTAGCTATTGTGTAAATTTGGACAAAATTGGTAAGGTCCTTGAGGTCCTGTAATCATGAACCAAAAATATTTTCAAAAAGGTAGTGTCCGTAAATTTGCTGTAACATTTTTACAAAGCGCGAGCTACCAAAATGTTTTTTCTGATTCTGGTGGACGTGAAAATAGGACGCATTCTAAATATAAAATATTTAAATCACTGCTCCAGAAAGTGAAATTATTCGCATATGCAAAAATTTTTTGAAATATTTTTCATATGGTCAGTTGGTAATTAAAGTTCATGATATATTTAGATTTTAGGAAGTGTTTCGGACCTAACTGCATAAATTTCAGTCGAATCTGTTCAATATTTCCAGAGAAAATGACAGTTTTCTGAACACACTCGGAAAAATGTAATAGGTCATATCTCGCGAAAAAATCAAAATTTTGCTAAACGGTTCAAATTGTTTTATTTTTTTTTCAAATTCTCAACCAGATTAATGTAATAGGTCATATCTCGCAAAAAAATCAAAATTTTGCTAAACGGTTCAAATTGTTTTATTTTTTTTTCAAATTCTCAACCAGATTATTAACAAATTTCAAAAAAATGTTGACCTTCCACAAAAATCTTGACACACTTGTTTTATTTTTACCCATTACCCATTTGGATGTTGAAGAGCTGATACAGCAATGCATAAATTGTACAAAGGGTCACTTCTTGTTTTGGCTAAAATTCACGAAGAAGGCCTGTTTATTAGACGCATTATTCAAAAAAAATTATGGAAGATTATTGAACCGATTTTCAACGTCACGTCAAAATATCCATAACGTTTCTTAAATTATTATTTTAATTTATTTATTTATTTATATGAATTACAGTACAAAGTAAATTTATATTCTTATTTAACGGTCCAGGGAAGCCGGGTAACAAAGACCATGAGGACAGAGTTTGCAACGACAGACCTGAGCCTCTGGTGGGAATCGAACCCACGACCCCCAAACTCATTTTGTTTTAATTGTTTCTTCTAATTGTAAATATCACAAAGCGCCATCTTTGCCGGAGAATGACATTCGCACGCCATCAATTGTTAAAACATTATCGACGCAGCCGATTGTTGCCTCAGCCGATTGTTTTCCCTGCGCCGCCCCAGTGCCGCCCCAGTGCCGCCGATAATTTTGGACGGCGTCATTGCCTGCTTCAAAGCCCTTGAACTCGCTAGGAAACGGGCAACATTACAAATTCTCGAAGAAGCTTTGGCATAGGTAAGAGACATTCAGGTAGTCCAATGAAAGATGGCCAAAAATCGACACCTGTAGTGCAGCTAGGCAAATTTGGCTAAGATACGATCTAAGAAGGTGAAACTATGTCTTACCGCTGGAGAGAAAAATACTGTCTACGTTAGTGTTTACTAAACTTTTGTTTAGCCAAAAACCAGTAAGGAAAGCCTTAAGTCGGGCGGAGCCGACTATATGATACCCTACACCACTCTAGTAAGATTGGATAACAGTGAAATATCTAACGTATGCTTAAACTAAAATTTGTTTTTACAATTTACATTTGGTACGTCTCTTCCTTGGTAGTCAAATCGGATGAAACATATGTATAGGTGCTATAGCTAAATCTGCACCGATATTATTCAAATACGGCAATGTTGGTCCATGGATCAAGAAACTCTACCATGCTAAATTTCAAAACGATTGGATGTAATCTACAGCTTCTATGTATAGGGCTAATGGGCCAAATTGGACGAAACATACACTGATAGAAAAACCGTTCGTCACCATGACGAATCAGTTTCGTCAAAATATCTTCGTACCGGTGACAAAAAGTTTCGTACATGCGATGTTTTTGTACGACAATAGAACGAACACAATCATCAACCCATGTTTTTGGTGATTTCGAAATTCGTCGAGGGAACGATAAGGTTTCATTCCCACAACGAAATTATTTATTTGACCATTTTGCTGAAAATATGATAAAACGAGGCAATCAATTTATAGTTTGTGCTTAATTGTACTTTTCTATATGCGTTCTGATAACCTTAGGTAAATAATTTGTTGTAAAAGTTTAATTTAAAAAATCTAATAATGGTGTTGAATGGAGTTCGTCGTGGTGATGAATGGAGTTCGTCGTGGTGATGAATGGAGTTCGTCGTGGTGATGAACGGGATTCGTCGTGATGATGAATGGGTTTCGTCATGGTGATGAATGGAATTCGTCGTGGTGATGAATGGAATTCGTCTGTTGGCAAATACATTACTGGATGAGATTATTTTTGATTTAAAATATGAGAAGTATTGAATACTTCTCGTCCGTTTGCTTTAAGCCTTTACTGATAAGAACAGCGTTTCGAACCGAATAATCACAACTGAACCTTGCAAGTGATTTTTATTTGCCATACCGTTTTTAATGGTTCCAGAAGAATATTTATTGAAATTTTTAAAATTTAAATAGTCGGGGCATGAATTTGTCGTGGTGATGAATGGAGTTCGTCGTGGCGATGAATTGTATTCGTCGTGGTGATGAATGGGATTCGTCGTGATGAATGGTATTCATCGTGGTGATGAATGGTATTCATCGTGGTGATGAATGGTATTCATCGTGGTGATGAATGGTATTCATCGTGGTGATGAATGGTATTCATCGCGGTGATGAATGGTATTCATCGTGGTGATGAATGGGATTCATCGTGGTGATGAATGGGATTCATCGTGGTGATGAATGGAATTCATCATGTTAATAAATGGTGTTCATCGTGGCGATGAACGGGATTCAACGTGGTATTGAACTCGATTCATCGTAGGGATGAAATGTGATCATCCTGAGGACGAAAGTTTTTGGCAACAGAGATTCGTCATGGTGACGAACGTATTCACCAAGAGGATTATTCCGTACGTTAGCAGAGTTTTGCCGAAAAAATAATCGTGATGATGTACGAATTCGTCGTGATGATTTCAAAACAGTTGGGTGTAAAATACAGTTTCTTAGGGCTAATGCTCCAAATCGGACGAAATATATATATGGGGGATATAGCTAAATCTTAAACGATTTTCTTCAAATTCAACAATGTTGGTCCATGCATTAAGAAACACTACCATGCTGAATATAAAAATGAGTAGATGTAAACTACGGCGTCTATAGGTCTAGTGGGCCAAATCGGATGAACCCTATATGTGGGAGCTATATCTAAATCTGAACCGACTTCCTTCAAATTAAGCAATGTTGGTCCATATATCAAGAAACTCTATAATGCTAAATTTTAAAAGAATTGTATGTAAAATATAGGTTTTATACGGCTAAAGTGTCAAATCGGACGAAACATATATGTATGTATATGGGAGCTATATCTAAATCTTAACCGATTTTCTTCAAATTTAATGGGCTTCTATCTAGGTACGAAAGACTCTTAGCTGCAAAATTCCGGCACGATTGGAGTGAAATTGCGACCTGTACTCGACGGACAACTTTTGATGGACAGACGGACGGACAGACATGGTTAGTTCGACTCAGCTAGTAATTCTAGGTCGATCGGTATACTTTAATGCCTAGCTGTAGTATTTCTAGGTGTTACAAACATTTGCCATGAAACAAACCTATAATGTACCAAAGTACCACTGTGTCGTGTAGGGTATAAAAACACTGGGTTGGTATTAAAGTATATTGTTGGGACCTATTGTGATTTTTTACAAGGAATCTTTTTGTCGAATAAATCATCAAAAAAATCTACCGATTTTCACGACTTTTGATATATCTTTATATTTGGAGGGGGATTTTCAGGGGCAAGGGAATGAACGGGGATATTGGGTGTGTTGGGATAAATACTTCTCAAAGTGCCCCCTTTACTTTTTTCATTGACATGGAACATTTATTCCAATCTTTGCGGCTAAATTCGTATGGTTTTAGAAAACGCGATGTCATAGGAAAAAAACGGCTAATGTCATTCGATTTAGCAGGTCAAAATTATACGGAGTAAGTTTTTTTCGTGAGCTATAGCAACAGAGGGGGATTGCGAAGCGCATCGGGTTCTATTTAGTAAATGGTAAAATAAAAAAATGAAACCGTTGCGATTTCGTTTTAATTCATTGACCTGACTTTAAAAAAATAATGAAATCTGACTGACTACGTATACATATAGTGCAGCTGGCGGACGGACGGTCGGCATTTAAGCCGGCCGAGAAACCGGCCAAACATATGCCCAACATGATGAACATGACATCCACAATATTGTACACAGTCGTCGTCGTCGTCGTTCTACGTCGTCCCAGGTGGGTGGCAACAAGCGCCTATACTACTACGACAGTGGTGGTGTGTCAGTCTGTATGACAGTGTGTTGATTTCATATGTTTCGCAAGTTGCTCGACATTTCGAAAACATGACAGTTATTACAACAAAAACAAGACGAAAGAACGAATGAACAAAAAAAGCTGAAAACTGCGTCATGCTAAAGCTGAAAAGCAAAACACGAAGCGGTAAAATAATGCCAGCGTATATATATATGCATATCCGCTTGGCCGGATCCTACAATGCTCAGTCGAACACACACTCGCACACATACATATACATTTTAAAATTCCGGCATTTCCGGAATGCAGTAGCATCAGTAAGAGTACATGTACAGGGCATAGGCTACATAACGGAATATCACCGCCATGATGATGATGTTTTCCGGTCGCGGTGTTGCCAGAGCCACGGCACAGCACGATTTTGTACAGCAGTAGGATTTGGCTTCTGCTTTCGACCGGTAGAGTATACATATGTATGTATGTATGCGCGCAACTACAAGCGGCGGAATCAAGTGTACGCAGGACAGGACAGACATATGTACGAATGTCCTGCGTTTGAACTCAGAGGATAATGATGTCGAAAAATAATGAGTTTGCCTTTCAGACAAGCAGAAAGACAGACAGATTTATTCCCATAGCGTTTTGTTCATATGCGGCGAATTGTTTTTAATTGCAATGTTAATGAGCTTGGGATTTGTACGTTCAATGTGACAATATAACATAATTAAATTTTCTTAAATGCGTGCGCTGTTATAATAAAAATTTTGCATTTACCAATTATGTATGTTGTGAAAATATTCAATTGTAAAGCAATGCAATTTAAAGAATACTTACTTGGAGGTATGCATTGATTTCCACGGACTTGGGAGATCTGGAAGAAATAAAAAAAAATATATTTAAATGAGTAAGAATAGCAACATTTTTTTACAAACTATTAGGATCAGATTTTAAAATTGGCGTGGCAACTTCACGAATTCTCTTCAAAGTGATAGCGATCAAGATACTAATACTATATGTGGAATTGTGAAAGATTCTGATAAGTAGTACACGGGGCAAAATCGACTTTTTTGATATGTTTGAATCGAATGAAAATATATTTGGAACACAAATTTTTAAATATTATATATTTTTGAACAAATATATTTTATTTGAAAATCACTAAAATAGATTTGGAGCGCATATCGCTCACCCACTTCAAGAGTGACATAACTCAAAAATGAAAATTGCCAAGATGTGTAACTTTAAGTCCGTATAAAAAGATAAGTAACGTGAAATAAGATGCTAAAAAACGCTTGAATAATCCGAAATATGGTTGTTTACTTATATACCAAATTTCGCCGAGATTAATTTATGGACAGTTGCAAAATTCGCAATTTTGTAAGGCAACCTCAAAAATTTTAAATTTTGAGTTATGTCACTCTTAAGGGAGTGAGCGATATGTTAATATATTAGAACAAAATATATTTGTGAACTAATTTTCTCAAACAAAATATGTGTTTAAATACAAATAAAACAAGTAAGAAAGTTTCAGTCGGGTAAACCGACTAAGGTATACCCTCACTTTGTGAGTAATGTAATATTGAATATTACTCGAATTATTCTGTCAATTTGTGTGGGAGGTACCAGAAGGGGTTTATCAAATACACATATTTTTCGCTGAACATTAGATATTTTAAATTCATTGCACTGTGCCGACTTATAAGCATTTATGTGCACTGGTATAAACGTTATGATATGATTTGGGCATTTTGTGTGGAAGGTACAAAGAGGGGCGTGGCAATAACGCCCATTTTTCACAGGGCTATAGACACTATAAAAACATTACACTGTACCAAATTTCAAGTATTTTTATACACTGTTATTAATGTTATAAGCTGTTAACTTTTGGTGCAAAAAGGTACCTTTGTGTGGGAGGTACCAAAAGGGGCGTGGCAACAGCACCCAGTTTTCCCTGGACTGTAGGCAATATAAAAGCATAATACTGTACACAATTTCAAGTATTTTTATACACTGTTATTAATGTTATAAACTGTTGACTTTTTGTGCAAAATGGTGGCTTTGTGTGGGAGGTACCAAAAGGGACGTGGCGACTTCGCCCATTTTTCTCGAGTTGATAGCGACTAATAAGCTAATACTATGTGTGGAATTTCAAAAGATTCGAATAAGTAGTATAGCAGTTATTAAAGAATCAATATTTCACAACATTTTAACCATTTGTGGGGGAGGTACTAGAAGGAGTGGACCACTATGGCCCATCTTCGAACTTAGCCGGAGATAGAAAAAAATATTACCACATACCAAATTTGAGGTCAATCGGTTACTCCTTTCGAGAGTTATCGTGCGCACCAGCCAGCAGACACACAGACAGACAGACAGACAGACAGACAGACAGACGGACGGACATTGCTCATTCGACTTAAAATTACCCAAAACGGATTTCCTCCGAACATACTTGGGGTCTTAGGTCACTCCTTCGACGTGTTACACTTTTTTCCGTAGCAAATGATGTATACCCTCGTATCACTAAAGTGAGGGTATAATGATTGTTTATTAATATCTTCAAATTTATGTTATTTAAAACCAGTAAGGAAAGGCAGAAAGTCGGGCGGGGCCGACTATATAATACCCTACACCTCCCTAACAATGCGGTAAGGGTCATTGCCATAATAATTTGGAATAATTGCCATAATAATTTGGAATAATTGGTAAATGGGTAGAAACATATTATCTAATTCTGAAACGATAATCGCTAAATTAAGCAATATTCGTTCCTAAATTGAGAAACATCTTTCTGGAAAATGTTAATGATCGGAAGTAGAATACAACTTCTATAGCGGTTTGATACCAAATCAGGAGGAACATACGAGTGTATATGGAGCTTTAATATAAATCTCAACCGATCTTCCCTGAATACTCATTCATGTAAAAAGACCTCCATCTCTCGAATTTCGTACTGATCGGATATAAAATACAGTCTCCACAGCGCTTACATGTCAAGTCGGGGATAACATATATATGGGAGCTATATCTAAATCTGAACCGATTTTCTCCGACCTCCGCTTACAGGTCAAATCGGGGGTAACATATATATGGGTGTTATATCTAAATGTAAACCGAGTTTCTCCGAATTTGGCAGTATTCCTTCATGTAGAAAGAAACCTCTTTATGCCCTCACTTTAGTGTGACGAGGGTATATATCATTTGCTACGGAAAAAAGTGTAACACGTCGAAGGAGTGACCTAAGACCCCAAGTATGTTCGGAGGAAATCCGTTTTGGGTCATTTTAAGTCGAATGAGCAATGTCCGTCCGTCTGTCTGTCTGTCTGTCTGTGTGTCTGCTGGCTGGTGCGCACGATAACTCTCGCAAGGAGTAACCGATTGACCTCAAATTTTGTATGTGGTAATATTTTTTTCTATCTCCGGCTAAGTTCGAAGATGGGCCATATTGGTCCACTCCTTCTAGTACCTCCCCCAGAAAGGGTTAAAATGTTGTGAAATATTGATTCTTTAATAACTGCTATACTACTTATTCGAATCTTTTGAAACTCCACACATAGTATTAGCCTATTAGTCGTTATCAACTCGAGAAAAATGGGCGAAGTCGCCACGTCCCTTTTGGTACCTCCCACACAAATGCACTATTTTGTGAGAGGTACCAAAAGTTAACAGCTTATAACATTAATAACAGTGTATAAAAATACTTGAAATTTTGTACAGTATTATGCTCTTACATTGCCTACAGTCCAGGGAAAAATGGGTGTTGTTGTCACGCCCCTTTTGGTACCTCCCACACAAAGGTACCTTTTTGCACCAAAAGTTAACAGCTTATAACATTAATAACAGTGTATAAAAATACTTGAAATTTGGTACAGTGTAATGTTTTTATAGTGTCTATAGCCCTGTGAAAAATGGGCGTTATTGCCACGCCCCTCTTTGTACCTTCCACACAAAATGCCCAAATCATATCATAACGTTTATACCAGTGCACATAAATGCTTATAAGTCGGCACAGTGCAATGAATTTAACGTATCTAATGTTCAGCAAAAAAAAGGTGTATTTGATAAACCCCTTCTGGTACTCCCACACAAATTGACAGAATAATTCGAGTAATATTCAATATTACATTACTCACAAAGTGAGGGTATACCTTAGTCGGTTTACCCGACTGAAACTCTCTTACTTGTTTTTTATACTGATCGGATATAAAATACAGTTTTTACAACGCTTACATGTGAAATCGGGGGTAACATATATATGGGGGCTATATCTAAATCCGAACCGATTTTCTCCGAATTTGGCAGTATTCCTTCATGTAATAAGAAACCCCTTTCTGCCGAATTTCGCACTGATCGGATATAAAATGCAGTTTCTACAGCGCTTACATGTCAAATCGGGGGTTACATATATATGGGGGCTATATGTAAATCTGAACCGATTTTCTCCGAATTAAGCAGTATTCCTTCGTGTAATAAGAAACCTCTTTTAGCCGAATTTCGCACTAATCGGACATAAAATAACATTTTTACAGCGCTTACTTGTCAAATCGGGGGTTACGTATATATGGGGGCTATATCTAAATCTGAACCGATTTCTTCCAAATTTAACAGTGTTCATTTATATAATAAGAAACCTCTTTCTGCATAATTTCATACTGATCGGATATAAAATGAAGTTTTTACAGCGCTCACATGTCAAATCGGGGCTAACATATATATGGGGGCTATATCTAAATCTGAACCGATTTTAACCAAATTCAATAGGGATCGTCCTTGGGCCAAAAAAAAGATATATTTAAAGTTTCGTCGAGATCGGACCATAATTGCGACCTGTACTTTGATTACAAGAATACATGCACAGACAGACGGACATACGGACAGACAGACAGACGGACATAGCTAAATTAACTCAGAAAGTGATTCTAAGCCGATCAGTATAATAAACGATGGGTCTATTTCTTCTCCTTTTGGGTGTTACAAACAAATGCACAAAGTTATAATACCCTGTACCACTGTGTGGTGTAGGGTATAACAAATATCAAAACTTTGCAGATTTTTTTTAATTTCCATTTATATTACTCTTTATTTTCAAATTTTACCTTGCAATTAAAATAAGGAGTATTTGTAATTATTATACCCTACACCACACTGTGGTACAGGGTATTATAACTTTGTGCATTTGTTTGTAACACCCAAAAGGAGAAGAAATAGACCCATCGTTTATTATACCAATCGACTTAGAATCACTTTCTGAGTCGATTTAGCTATGTCCGTCTGTCTGTCCGTCTGTCTGTCTGTCTGTCCGCCTGTGCATGTATTCTTGTAATCAAAGTACAGGTCGCAATTATGGTCCGATCTCGACGAAACTTTACACATATCTTATTTTTGGCCCAAGGACGATCCCTATTGAATTTGGTTAAAATCGGTTCAGATTTAGATATAGCCCCCATATATATGTTAGCCCGATTTGACATGTAAGCGCTGTAAGAACTTTATTTTATACCCGATCAGTATGAAATTCGGCAGGAAAAGGTTTCTTATTACATGAATGAACTCTGTTAAATTTTGAAGAAATCGGTTCAGATTTAGATATAGCCCCCATATATACATTACCCCCGATTTGACATATAAGCGCTGTAAAAATGTTATTTTATATCCGATCAGTGCGAAATTCAGCAAAGAGAGGTTTCTTATTACATGAAGGAATACTACTAAATTCGGAGAAAATCGGTTCAGATTCAGATATAGCCCCCATATATATGTTACCCCCGATTTGACATGTAAGCGCTGTAAAAACTGTATTTTATATCCGATCAGTGCAAAATTCGACAGAAGGAGGTCTTTTCATGAATAAGTATTAAGGGAAGATTGGTTCAGATTTATATTAAAGCTCCATATATATGTTCTTCCTGATTTGGTATCAAACCGCTATAGAAGTTGTATTTTACTTCTGATCATTAATATTTTCCAGAAAGATGTTTCTCAATTTAGGAACGAATATTGCTTAATTTAGCGATTTGCTTAATTTAGCGATTCTCGTTTCAGAATTAGATAATATGTTTCTACCCATTTACCAATTACTCAAAATTTTTATGGCAACGACCCTTATCGCATTGTTAGGGAGGTGTAGGGTATTATATAGTCGGCGCCGCCCGACTTTCTGCCTTTCCTTACTGGTTTTGTTTGGGAATATTATTTCCAAAATTATATATTTATATTTATTTGCATTTAAGTATTCAGAGAATACATCGATGCCTTATTTATGTAAAAATTTTCAACCACTCAAGGTTCCTTTTTGTAGATAAATGTTTGTAAAACTAATAAATAAAATCGTATAAATTTGGATCAAAATATTATTGATTATTATTTGGAAGATTGACAAGAAATGATGACTGGGATTACTCAGAAATTTAAAATGATTGATTTAAAACAGAAGTTAATGCTATGGTATTATAACTGGGAGGTACAATTAAAAACCATGGAAAAATTAAAACTAAATTTGAAAAACTCAGCAAAAGGTTTGAAATATTGTTTAAATATAATATATTTGGAGAAATTCCTAAACAATAATTTTATTTGCATTTAAACACCTATTTTATTTGAGAAAATTAGTTTGCAAATATATTTTGTTGTAATATATTAATATATGCTATCCAAATATATTTGATTGATTTTCAAATAAAATTTGTTTGCTCAGAAATATATAATATTTCAAAATTTGTGTTCCAAATATATTTTCTTTCGATTCAAACATATCGAAAAATATGATTTTGCCCCGTGTAATTTGTTCTCAATCCATCAAATAACACTATGCAACAAATTTTTTGTCCAAGGGATGTGGATAACAGTTTCGGGTGCAATTAGGTCTCACAAACACGAAAAAAATATTTAAAAAAAATTTTATGGTAAATTTTTTTTTTAAATTCCAGCTTTCATTGGAAGTACATTCAGTATTTGGACCATAATTTATCAAGTATAAGCCTGATTGAGCCGTGTTCTACCTGAAATTAAAGGGAATTATGAGGGCTACATATGCTGCAAATATAGCTTTCACGTAGAATCTTTGGTTTAGTAACAGTTGTCAAAAATATGAGAAAAAAATGTTTTTTTTTTAAACACTTTTTCCTTGTACAAAAAGAAACCATAAAAAATAGGAAAAAAAAATCGAAAAAATTATTTTATTACATTAAAAAGCCAGCATGCTAAAGAAGAAAACACTGTCTATTTGAAAAATCTATGGATAGGTGTAAAAGTTATGAGCCATTTCGTAAATGTTAGGGAAATTCAAAAAAATCTTGTTTCATATTTTTATATCCTCACTTTAGGGTGACGAGGGTATATATCAGTTGCTACGGAAAAAAGTGTAACACATCGAAGAAGTGACCTAAGACCCCAAGTATGTTCGGCGGAAATCAGTTTTGGGTCATTTTAAGTCGAATCAGCAATGTCCTTCTCTGCATGCCCTGCATTCGTCGTTTCCTGCTAGTCCTATGCGATGAAGATGTGCTTGTAAGCTTGAGTGTCCCGTTAGAACACTCATCATCTTACTAATATCGATCTTGTTTAGTTTCAGAAGACTTCTTGCTTGTGGTACCTCCCACACAAATGCACCATTTTGCACCAAAAATTAACAGCTTATAACATTAATACAAGTGTATAAAAATACTTGAAATTTTGTACAGGGTAATGCTTTAATAGTGCCTATAGCCCTGTGAAAATAAGTGTTATCACCACTCCCCATTTTGTACCTCAAACACAAAATGGCCAAATAATACCACAATTTTATATCTCATAACGTTTATATACCAGTGCATATAATCGCTTATAATTCGGCAGAGTGCAATGTATTTAAACTATCTACTGTTGGGCAAAAAATAATTGTATTTGTTAAACCCGTTCTGGTCCCTCCCACACAAATTGACAGAATAATTCGTGGAATATTCAACATTACATTACTCACAAAGTGAGGATATACCCTATTTGGTTTACCGGACTAAAACATTCTTACTTGTTTCGTTTTTAAATGATGTTTTTGAGTATCTTGAATTCGCCATATGTGAGAGAGACATATAAGAGACATTGCACTTGCATTTTATTTTATGAGGATTGATGTCAGACATTATAAATTATAGAGAGGACGAAGTTTTATAGCCGTTCGTAACCCTCCATAAAACATGATATGCAATGTGAGAGCTATATTGGATGAGATCTGCTCAGATAGAGGGTCATTCAACAATATTTGTGGTTTTTATTTATGAGGTTTCCATTCAGTTACGCCTTTTAGGGGCATGGACATCCCAGTTATATATACAGATAGTGTACAATTTTGGGGCTTCTTCTGCAAGTGGACTGTATTTTACTTTTAATAAAACTCCCAAAATTGCAAGGATTTTGGCCGTTTTATAAATGCATGGAATAACAGAGAAATAAAAAGACAAAGAGTTGCAGTTTCAGTGAGACTCATTTCAGTTTATTTGAGAGTTCAGGTCTTACCGCTTTCAAGTCTGCTGCGCAAGTGCCAACATGCGCCAGACAGGGAAAACGACAAAGAGACATTTCAGGGTATTCAGGGAATTCAGCACCACAGTAATTGGAATCTAAAACTAAAGATGGAAACTCTTTATCCAATGAGTGAAAGCTTTTCAGTAGAAGCAATCATTGGATAAAGAGTTGCCATTGATACGGACTAATGTAAACCTAAATGGATCTAATGAAAGTGGTCATAGCGACCGTTACTGCAGTATGAAATTCAAATTTGAGCAAAATATATTGAAGTAATTCATTATTTCAGTATTCAGTATAAATATTAAATATTAAACTTATTGTTAAACACGGTTTAACAGATAGTAAAATTATATGTACGCAATACAAAGTAGTACGCGGTAGTCTTGAAAATATTGGGTTTCTACGTTCGAAGCAAACTATATGTCAGCTACAGGTACTGCAACTTATGTACCTTAAACCAGGAATTTATGAATGAAATTTCTTATTAATAAATTAGTGTAATTCAGCGCCTTAAAGATATAAGTCGATTTTCTGAAAAATTTTATAAAGTTATATTTCGAAGTATGAGTAAACGACAAAGAACTTTTCAATGTGTAAATGATCCCGACAATTTCTGCTACATATGTAATTTCTGCAAAATATGTAATTAAAAAAATCGACGTGCGTATAGTAAAATGAAATAATGTGTAATATTTTGGTATACGAGTTAAAAATATGAACGAACCGTGGACACCTAGTATTTTGTGTAATTCGTGCCATGTAAATCGTACTCGATGGAGTAGTGGCAGCATGGGGTAAGTACTTTACAGTTAATGTATTACAATGTTTTGTGGAATAAAACGTTTTAATTTTAGACTTCACGTGGAATTTGGAATGCCAATGATTTGGAGACAACCATTCATTCACGATACGGACTGCTATTTTTGTCTAAATTAATAGCTTGGTTAAAATCATTCAAATCATTGATTTAGTGAGAGATTTCGAACTGACCAAAGATAAGGCAGAACTACTTGCATCTGTGATGAAACAGTACAATATTTTGGCCCCAGATGTTAACATATCATATTATAGAGTCCGTGATATACCTTACAAACAATTTTATACAACTGTGGATAACAGATGTTTTTGCAAGGACATTCCCGGATTGTTTGAGGAACATAATCAAACATACAATTCAAAGGAATGGCGTTTACTTGTTGACAGCAGTAAAGAAAGTTTGAAAGCAGTACTTTTACACAACGGAAATCAGAAACCGTCGATTCCCATTACTCATGCTGTCAACACTAAGGAAACATACAAAACAATGGCAAAATTGATAAAATACATAAAATATGAACATGACTGGAAAATTTGTTGCGATTTAAAAGTAGTTGGAATGTTATGCCTCTGGGATAGCCGATATTTTGCTACCACGGCATATTAAGCTGGGGCTCTTTAAACATTTTGTAAAGGCCTTAAGGAAAGATGACAATTCACTCTCATATTTAAAAAATTTATTTAAAGGTCTTTCTTTTCAAAAAATCGAAGAAGGAGTTTTTGATGGGCCTAAAATAAGGAAACTGATGAAAGATGTGAATTTCGAATCATATTTGACGTCTGACGGATGAAATTGCAGCATGGAGGTCGTTTAAGCTTGTAGTTTCAAATTTCCTTGGATCCAATAAAAGCCCGCAATATGAAACAATGATTAACGATTTGTTAAAAAATTATGAAAAAATTGGTAAGAAATATATTTTTTATATTTATGTATATAACACATATGTATTCTTCTAACTTATTTTTCGCTTTATGTATTCCAACATGTGTAAATATGTCCCTCAAAATTCATTTCTTGCATTCCCATTTAAACTTTTTCCCCGAGAATCTTGGCAACGTAAGTGACGAACATGGCGAAAGGTTTCACCAAGAATTGAAGTCCATCGAGCGGCGTTACCAAGGGCACTGGGATAAAAGAATGATGGGAGATTTTATTTGGTTCCTCATTAGAGAAACCGATTCCGAAATCTACAAACGTCAACAAAGAACTCACAATTACTTCTAATGAAACTTGTTCATGTAAATAAACATAATATAAATAAATGTAATAAATAAAATCGCTATTTGAACAGAAATTTAAAAAAAAATTTTGAAATTCTCTTACCTCTACCAAAAGTGCTATAATTTCATTTATCCATAGATTGTTTTCAAATAGGCATTATTTTCTTCGCTAGGATACAAACTTTTAAAAAATAAAATAAAATATTTTTTTGCTATTTTTTATGTTTTTTTAGTTCAAGGATTTTTTTTTTGAAAAAATCTACTTTTTCCAATTTGTTTAATGACTGTTACTAAACCACTGTTTCTAAGTGAAAGAGATATTTCCAACATTGGTACCCCACATTAATAGCTTCAATTGAACGCATATGTCGACCTGATCGGGCGTATACTCCAAAAATTATAGTGCAAATACTAAGGGTACCTTCGACGATAATAATATTTTTAATAAAAAATGTTTTAAACAAAATTTACCCATAACAAAAGATTCGGTTTTGATTTTATATAACAGTATGCCACAATCTATACGAAAAATTAATTTTTAGGTCTAGGACACAAAAAAAATTTTTGTTGCGTAGGGTAATTGTTAAAACAAAAAAAATTGCACGCCTGTTTTAAGCTACACCGCCTGGAAGTTTCCCCAGCGAAAAGTTATTTAGCCGAACCGGACTACTACTCTTTGTTAACTATAATTTGGCTTTAATAAACATTACTGAATTTTTCGTAATTTAATAAATACTATTTATATACGTTAGAACCGAATTTCTGTGAATTATTTTCCAAATATGTTTGCTTTTGTTATAGGATAAAATAATGATGTTATACTTAATAAGCATTTCGAATAACGCAAAAATTACTCCGTTTAATTTTAACAACAATTTAGCAATAATAATTCTCATAGTATTTTGGCGTGTTCAGTTTTTCAAAATTCGTTGTAGTTTTTGTGTTACAGAGCTCCAAATTTCCCTATCTCAAGGATTTTTCTCAAAATTAACATTTGTAGAAATTATCATATCTTCTTAACCGCTTTACATATTTTGAAGATATTAATACCTATGAAGACTTCTGCTCGTTCTCTTCAAAAACATCCCGTGGCCATGGGTAGCTCAATGGTTAGTGTATGAGACTTAAATCCCGAAGCTGCTGGGTTGTAGTCCCAGCCAGAGTACTGGAAAAATTTAACATCAACATTTAATGTTTTCATCATAAGTCGAGTTTCTGCAGCTAAAAATAACTCACCGGACGCACTACCACTACAACAACATCTGATCACCCAAGTCAACAGGGAAGCTTAAAATAGACATAACAACATGACACTATTAACAGAAATGCAGCGCTTCTAGTGGAGAATAGAAACGGTAACACTGAAATAACATCCATTCCCTGAAGTTAACAGACGAATGTTAATTTACAAGAGGACAACATTAGAAGATGAAAACAATAGATAGTTCCCGCTATAATCGGATATATGCCGGAACGAAGTCTGTACCAGAAATAGACTTAAGGATTATAAACTCAGCGTCTACAAGCAGCTACAACGCCAACATCAACAACATAGAAAACATCCCTAACACTATCAAACCATCCCTAACACTGTCAGTCGGTCTGTCTGTAGATGTATTCTTGTAATCAAAGTACAGGTCGCAATTATGGCCCGATCTTGACGAAACTTTACACATATCTTTTTTTTGGCTCAAGGACGATCCCTATTTAATTTGGTTAAAATCGGTTCAGATTTGGATATAGCCCCCATATGGTGAAATTCATGAAAAATGTCCTGCCTAAAAATAAAGGTTGTGCAATTTTGTTCAAATTTTGTTTATGAATGGTGCTATATGCAAATAATATATCCGCCAAGTTTTGGAAATTTTCGTTGAATATTGGCAGCATGGGCGGTGGTCCAAAATTTACTCTTCAAGCAAAGGTGTTGTTGTTTGATTATTTCTTGTGCTTCAACCACCAAATATAAGAATATTTTGTGACACGAATGTTGAGGATCTTTTTATGGGCTTTCGAATGGTTGAATCGTTTTCGGCAAAAAATTGCAATCTGACTCATAAACGCGAGAATAATCACAAAAAATTAATTTTCGCGGCTTTGGATATAATTAATTTTTTTTAAATAATTTTAAATCGAAAAGCTGATTTTCCCCCATATGTGTGCAGATTTTCAAGATGGCGTTTTTTGACACTCCTGAGGAAATAATTTTTAAAAATTTCTCTATCGAAAAAAATTGGGTTTAAACATTTTAATGTTTTTTTACCGTTACTTTAGTGTGACGAGGGTATATATCATTTGCTACGAAAAAAAGTGTAACACATCAAAGGAGTGATCTAAGACCCTAAGTATGTTCAGTGGATATTCGTTTTGGGTCATTTTAAGTAGAATGAGCAATGTCCGTCCGTCTGTCTGTCGGTCTGTCTGTCTGTCTGCTGGCTGGTGCGCACGATAACTCTCGAAAGGAGTAACCGATTGACCTCAAATTTGGTATGTGGTAATATTTTGTTCTATCTCCGGATGAGTTCGAAGATGGGCCATATTGGTCTACTCCTTCTGGTACCTCCCACACAAAGGGTTACAATTTATTGAAATATTGATTCTTTAATAACTTCTATACTACTTATTCGAATCTTCTAAAATTCTACACATAATAATAGTATTAGTCGCTATTACCTCGAGAAAAATGAATGAAGTTGACATGCCCCTTTTCCGTGAGATGTGGCGTGGAAATGCCACTCAGCTTGAATGTTAAAATCCTCTTCGTGTGCTAGGAGGTTAGCAAAGTTAGATTTATTTTTGAAATGTTGGCTTGCACCATCAGTTACATAATAAATTTTTCTTGGCTTATATTGTGATTTTAAAAAGTCAACAACAATTTGATAAGAGTAAACTGCTGCAGTGTCGTGTAATAAATTGTCTGACAATATTGCCATACTGAGATGTAAGACATCTTCATTAATTTTATACCATATCACAACGGTGAAAATTGTTGCCTGGTTGTTATTATGTGGAGTTCTGTATTACAAATGCATAATTTTCTGCAAAATCACACGATACAATAAACTCTTCAGGTAAGAACTTGCCAGTCAAATCGTGACTTTTTAATTTGTTTATTCGGCAGCAAAGTTCTTCAACGAATTCATCGGTACCCATAATCAATGTTTTTAGAGTGCATCTATCAGTCTGCAGCCAGTTATCATATTTTACTTCATCAATTTCAATTTCATCCAAAAGCATAATTAACATTTTTCTGATGTGTTGACTACCGGGCCACTTTTCGCACTCATTTAAAAACATGATCGGCTTGGATTAGGACAAACCACAGATTTTATGTAATCTTTTAAATATATAATCCCATCTTTTGTCAAACTATCAATATTTATTCCCTTTAGCAACAATCCATTATTTAGCGAATAAAAAACCAGTAAGGAAAGGCAGAAAGTCGGGCGGGGCCGACTATATAATACCCTACACCTCCCTAACAATGCGAAAGTGTCATTGCGATAATAATTTGGAAATATTGGTAAATGGGTAGAAATTGAGAACATATTTCTGGAAAATTTTAATGATCGGAAGTAAAGTACAACTTCTATAGCGCTTTGATACCATATCAGGAGGAACATATATATGGATGTTATATATAAATCTGAACCAATTTTCCCCGAATACTCATTCATGTAAAAAGACCTCTTTCTGTCGAATTTCGTACTGATCGGATACAAAATACAGTCTCTACAGCGCTTACATGCCCAATCGGGGGTAGCGTTTATATGGGGGCTATATCTAAATCTGAACCGATTTCTTCCAAATTTAACAGTGTTCATTCATATTATAAGAAACCTCTTTATGCCGAATTTCATACTGATCGGATATAAAATAACATTTTTAGAGCGCTTACACTTCAAATCGGGGGTAACGTATATATGGGGGCTATATGTAAATCTGAACCGATTTCTTCCAAATTTAACAGTGTTCATTCATATAATAAGAAACCTCTTTCGTCCTTGGGCCAAATAAAATATATGTGTAAAGTTTTGTCGAGATCGGACCATAATTGCGACATGTACTTTGATTACAAGAATGCATGCACAGACGGACAGACAGACAAACGGACATAGCTAAATCAACTCAGAAAGTGATTCTAAGTCGATCGGTATAATAAACGATGGGTCTATTTCTTCTCCTTTTGGGTGTTACAAACAAATGCACAAAGTTATAATACCCTGTACCACAGTGTGGTGTAGGGTATAAATATTAGTGTATCAGAAGTTACTTTTATGCAAAAGCTGAACATCTAATAACGATCAAACAACAAAATAAAAACATTAAAATGTTTAAACCCAATTTTTTTAAATAGAGAAATTTTTAAAAATTATTTCCTCTGGAGTGAAAATCTGCACACATATGGGGGAAAATCAGCTTTTCGATTTAAAATTATATAAAAAAAAAATAATTATATCCAAATCCGCGAAAAATTATTTTTTGTGATTATTCTCGCGTTCATGAGGTCAGATTGCAAATTTGTGCCGAAAACGATTCAACCATTCGAAAGCCCATGAAAAAATCCTCAACATTCGTGTCACAAAATATTCTTATATTTGGTGGTTAAAGCACAAGAAATAATCAAACAACAACACCTTTGCTTGAAGAGTAAATTTTGGACCACCGCCCATGCTGCCAATATTCAACGAAAATTTCCAAAACTTGGCGGATTTATTATTTGTATATAGCACCATTCATAAACAAAATTTGAACAAAATTGGACAACCTTTATTTTTAGGCAGGACATTTTTCATGAATTTCACCATATATATGTTAGCCCCGATTTGACATGTAAGCGCTGTAAAAACTTTATTTTATATCCGATCAGTATGAAATTCAGCAGAAAGAGGTCTCTTATTATATGAATGAACACTGTTAAATATGAAAGAAATCGGTTCAGATTTAGATATAGCCCCCATATATACTTTACCCCCGATTTCACATGTAAGCGCCGTAAAAAAATTATTGTATAACCGATCAGTGTGAAATTTGGCAGAAAGAGGTTTCTTATTACATGAAGGAATACTGCCAAATTCGGAGAAAATCGGTTCAGATTTAGATATAGCCCACATATATATGTTACTCCCGATTTTACATGTAAGCGCTGTAAAAAGTGTATTTTTAATCCGATCAGTACGAAATTCGGCAGAAAGAGGTTTCTTATTACATGAATTAATACTGCCAAATTTGAGGGAAATCGGTTGAGATTTATATATAGCCCCCATATATGTATATGTTACCCCCGATTTGACATGTAAGCGCTCTAGAACTGTATTTTAAATCCGATCAGTAAAAAAAATTGTCAGATGAGGTTTCTCATTACATGAATTAACACTGCCAAATTTTAGGGAAATCGGTTCAGATTTAGATATAGCCCCCATATATATGTTACCCCCGATTTAACATGTAAGCGCTGTACAATCTGTATTTTATATCCGATCCGTAAAAAAATCTACACAAAGAGGTTTTTTATTATATGAAGGGATACTTCCAAATTCAGAGAAAATCGGTTCAGATTTAGATATAGCCCCCATATATATGTTACCCCCGATTTGACATGTAAGTGCTGTATAGACTGTATTTTATATCCGGTCAGTACGAAATTTGACAGAAAGATGTTTCTTTTTCAATGAATGAGTATTCAAGGAAAATCCGTTCAGATTTATATATAACCTCCTCCTGATTTGGTACCAAAGCGCTATATAAGTTGTACTTTACTTCCGATCAAAATTTTCCAGAAAGATGTTCCTAATTTTTTTATATAAGCGCTATTTTAGAGACCTGAAAGCTTCAGCGGAAATGAAAATTAAAGCATTACTTAAACCAATTGTTCCAAAGTAGTACCAATTATTCCAAGGTAGTGCCTACCTAACATACCCTGCATATATTACTTATATTGTGCACGACCAAAAATCGGACTATTTATTGTGTTAAGGCTAATAATAACCACAGTAAATGCAAATATGTGGAATATTATTATTAGTTAAATTTCTAATTCCACACATTATATTAAACTCCTCTTTGGAATAAGCCTTGACGTGGCGGGGGAGCTAAGTACTTTCGTAAAAGAAAGGAAACTAATTATTCCTACTATTCAAAAAGAAATTCTTAATGTACATTGCCGAGGTGGTGTAGGGTATTATATAGTCGGCCACGTCCGACTTTAACCTTTCCTTACTGGTTTTTGGCTTTGATAATGAAAAATACACTTTTTGATGCGGTTTATGGACAACATTATTGGCCGTAGACAATACATATAATATAATAACATAATTTTCTACGAAAAAAAGTGTAACACATCGAAGTAGTGACCTAAGACCACACCCAGCTAAATTTCTCATTACCAAATAATCCGACGAGTAAGCAAAGTTCGATAATGATAAGTACTTATTATTTAGCCACTTTTCTCATTATTTTAACATTGGAGGAAAGTACTTCCCAAAAGCATACAATAAAGTAGGATAATAAGTACTTATTTCTATTACAGGCATACCACATAAATATGAGCTTATATTTTCATGATTTTAAGTACTTGAATAATGCATTACCAATAAGTTATAAAATAAGTAGTAGTTATAGTAGATATGTAGAAATGTTAATTTAAAGTGATTTTTTGCATATTGTAGCGTATATTTCTCGAAACAAAGAATTTCCTCATGCCAGATTCGAATTTTTCAACCCAAACACTGAAGTGAAAAATTCTTAAATGCTCTAACATCATAAGATATACGTTAATATTTAAGGTATTTTCATCTGCACGTATTATTTCAAAACATGTTGAAAAATAAATTAATCTTGTACAGTAACCCACATATAGCCAAAATCGCATTATATTAAAATTTGCCAATATGATTTTGATAACAAAAATCACTTATTTCTGTTATTATTGGTAAGTCATTATTAATAAGCCGAAAGTAATGCAGCGAATAATGAGATGTCAATATTTGGTAATGCAGGGAATAATGACAGGTACTTACAAAGATTTTGCTGGGTATGAATGTTCGGTGGCACTACGTTTTATATATATATATATTCCCGTCGTTCCAAACGCAGTCCGTTTTAGGACATTTAAATCATTTGAGCAATGTCTCTCTGTCTGGCTGGTGACCCCAACTTTTGTATGTGAATATATTTTTCTCTATATCACGCTATGTTCGAAGATATTGGTCCACTCCTTCCAGTAACTCCCCCACAAAGGGTTAAAATTAGTGAAATATTTATTCGTTCATAACTTCTACACTACCAATCCAAATCATCTGTAATTCCACATATAGTAATAGTTTATCTGTCACTGTCACCTTGAGAAAAATTGACAAAGTTGTCTCTCCCCTTTTGGTACCTCCCACACAAATGGACCATTTTGTATAACAATTTACCTAAAAAAAATCTTTAAAATTGTAGGTTTTCTTAACTTACATCTCATTTATTTTCTATGCAAAATTTTCTCTTCTGGAGCCACTTTCCTGTACAAATGCGCATATTCGCTTTAGTTCATATTTAATTGCCAGAAGAAGGTAAATGGAAAAAGTCAAGGATTTCTCAATAAGTCTAATTTATAGACCGTTACAATTTAAATATGACATTTATGGCGATTTTAATGGTTTAACAATCCCTTCCGAAATGTACTCGAATACATACGTTTTAAACAAATCCCTGTTAAGGTTTTACAAAGCCAACGCTGTTCCTCTTATTTTTTTTTGCTCGGCACTCCATTATCAATTCATCCACTCAAAGGACGTTTTTAAGGGAAAATTCATATGAAAAAAGACGGAAAAAGGGTCGTCGACATATGTTTTTATGTTCAATGCCCGGACTTTCACCTTCACAATTGGTGAACAAGAAAATGAGGGCAAAAATCTCCGTTGGAAAAAACATAAAGAGGATTTCATACCCTTAAGTGTTCTTTACGTATTTGCAGTGTGGCCACTACAAAAGGGCATTTATTCAATTTAGTTGCTTAGCTTTCTGGCTGGCAGAATAAAGTGTGCAGCATGTGGTGTGGGATGCTTGGCTTCCTTCGGTGTAATGGTTTATTTATAAAGTCTTAATAGTCTTTTAAAGACGTGTTTAATAGCATCGAAGAAATCTAATGGAGGGATTTTTTTTCTTCTTGTTCGCCTCGCAAATGTTTATAAAAACGATTTGATCGGACTGTCGGTCCCTTTTTTCTTAAGATTTTATTCTATTCATGATGATGCATGAGATGATATCCAATGCCGCCTTCTTCCCGTGCCATGTGTGTGGCGGTAAAGCTCATGATTTGTAGTTTACATTATAGAACACACAAAACTTTGTTGATAAAAAAATAAAGAAAATAACAACAGTCAGTCCCCATCCAAAGGACCAGGAAAATTTCGGGGGCAAGAAAAAGCTAAACGTAGCGAAATATTTGTATTGAGATTTAAAATTTGATATATGATTGTGCTCTCGTCTAAACGTATAAAGTTGTAAATAAAATTTGCATTATAATGTATTTATATTACGTTTTTTTGCTCTTTCTTTCTATTCTGTCGTTGTGGTGTTCCACTTATTTCTCTGGTCTATAGACCAGACCAAACAATATATTGTTTGGCAGTTTTGTATTCATCCCGTCTTTGATTTATGGCAAATTTATCTAAAGTTAATGATTTCTTTGGGAATATTCCGGAAATAGTCAAGAATTGTGTACACGAGCGGAGCGTTTTACAATCCGACAGTTGGTATAAGAGATGAGGTGAAAATTGTGTGTTATTTATTTTAGTGGATTACGTAGTAAAAAGTTAACAATAAATTGTGGTTGATATTTTAGGAGCTTTAATAAAATTTAAAATGTCATTTGGGGGTTTTTATGATATTGTATGAGATATATTTCTAATTTTCAGAACTATGATTATTTTGTACATTTATAAATTAATTTCATAACAATTAGTTTTGTAAATAAGTAAGAAAGTTTCAGTCGGGTAAACCGACCAAGGTATACCCTCACTTTGTGAGTAATGTAATATTGAATATTACACAAATTATTCTGTCAATTTTTGTGGGAGGTACCAGAAGGGGTTTAAGAAATACAACTATATTTCGCTGAACAGTAGATACTTTAAACACATTGCACTGTGCCGAATTGTAACCGTTTATATGGACTGGTATATTAACGTTGAGATATTAAATTGTGGTATAATTTGGCCATTTTGTGTGGGAGGTACAAAAAGGGGCGTGGTGATAACGCTCATTTTTCACTGGACTATAGGCATTATAAAAGCATTACACTGTACAAAATTTCAAGTAATTGTATACACTGATATTAATGTTATAAACTGTTAACTTTTGGTGCAAAATGGTACCTTTGTGGGAGAGGTACCTTTTGGTACCTCTCCCACATTTTTCAATGGACTGTAGGCACTATAAAAACATTACGCTGTACAATATTTCAAGTATTTCTAAACACTGGTATTAATGTTATAAGCTTTTAACTTTTAGTGCAAAATGGTGCATTTGTGTGGGAGGTACCAAAAGGGGCGTGGAATATTCGCCCATTTTCCTCGAGTTGATAGCGACTAACAAACTAATACTATGTGTGGAATTTCAGAAGATTCGAATACGTATAAAAGCAGTTATTAAAGAATCAATATTTCACAACATTTTAACCCTTTGTGGGGGAGGTACTAGAAGGAGTGGACCAATATGGCCCATCTTCGAACTTAGCCGGAGATAGAAAAAAATATTAGCACATACGAAATTTGAAGTTAATCGGTTACTCCTTACGAGAGTTATCGTGCGCATCAGCCAGCAGACAGACTGACGGACAGACGGACATTGCTCATTCGACTTAAAATGACCCAAAACGGATTTCCGCCGAACATACTGGGGGTCTTAGGTCACTCCTTCGATGTGTTACACTTTTTTCCGTAGCAAATGATATATACCCTCGTTATACTAAAGTGAGGGTATAAAAAAGCAGAAGCGACCGCTGAAGTCATCATCTATACTAGAGACGACCACATGTACTATATTCGACAACTGAAGTCATGCTAAATAATACAGGTGATCACTGAGGTCGTCTTCGATACTGGGTCAATACGAGGTCATTATAAATACTACAAATGACCACTGAGGTCGGTCTCTGTCCTAAAGGCGACCATAGAGATTATCTATGTACACGCTGAAAAAAAATCGCTTCTGTAATATATTGTTCCAAACATATTCTGCTGGAAACATACATATGTTTAGGGTACAGTCCAAATATATAATATTTGACACTCACAAATATTATATGTTTAACAAAATTATGTTTTCATCCTTATATTTATACCCTACACCACACTGTGGTACAGGGTATTATATGTTTGTTTCACGGCAGATGTTTGTAACACCTGTAATAAACACAGCTAGACCCACCTTAAAGTATACCGATCGACTCAGAATCACTAGCTGAGTCGATTTAACGATGTCCGTCCGTCTGTCCATGTAAAGTTGTTCGTCGACTACAGGTCGCAATTTCACTCCGATCATTCTGAAATTTTGCAGTTTAGAGTATTTCGCGGCTGTTAAGATCGCTATTGAATTTAGTTGAAATCGGTTCAGATTTAGGTATAGCTCCCATGTATATCTTTCGTCCGATTTGGCCCTTTAGTCCTATAGAAGCTGTATTTTACATCCGATCGTTTTGAAATTTAGAATGGTAGAGTTTCTTGATCCATGAACCAACATTGCCGAATTTGAAGAAAATCGGTGAAGATTTAGCTATAGCTCCCACATATATATGTTTCGTCCGATTTGGCCCTTTAGTTCTATAGATGCTGTATTTTACATCCAATCGTTTTGAAATTTAGAATGGTAGAGTTAATTGATCCATGAACCAACACTACCGAATTTGAAGAAAATCGGTTAAGATTTAGCTATAGCTCCCATATATATGTTTCGTCCGATTTGGCTCTTTAGATCCAATCGTTTTTATACCTTACACCACACTGTGGTTAACAAAGATTATACGATTATTTAAGTATAAAATGTCCCAAAAGTAAATTTATGTAAACAATTTATACATGAATTACAAAATTTATATATCAGAGTTATTCAATATTACGAGAGTGGTGTAGGGTATTATATAGTCGGCACCGCCCGACTTTAGCCTTTCCTTACTGGTTTTTTTTTTCCGAAACAATGATATTATATGATGAATGAATATTTTGGCAATGTATAGATGCCTTAATTTAGTTTTTTTAGAAATTAAAGGTTCAATTTTTTTGAAATTTTATATGTTTGTAAAATTCTATTAAAATTTAAATCGTATAATCTTTGGTAACGAAAAATAGCACTGATGGATTGACAATTGGACTATTTATAAATTAAAAGTTAGTGCTGTAAAACAAAAGAAAATGCTGCTTACAACTTTTTTAACTATAAAGTACGAGTATAACACGAAATTTGGGAAAAAATAAGATTAAGAATTGACAAAGTCAGCAAAGTTAAAATATTTTTTTAAATGTAATGTATTTGGATGAATTCTTAAACAATATCTTTGTTTGTGTCTAAACACATATTTTATTTGTTACAGTCAGTTCGCAAATATATTTTGTTGTAATATATTAATATATGCGTTCGAAACAATTTTTTTTGATTTTCAAATAAAATATATTTGTTCAAAAATATATAATATTTAAAAAATTTGGTTACAAGTATATTTTCTTTGAATTCAAACATATCAAAAATGGCGATTTTTCTCCGTGTACTACAGGTCGTTCTCTATGGTAGAGGTCGTTCTCTATTGAAGTCTCCCTCTATAATATAAGTGACTAACGAATAATTTCTATCTAGGCCACAGTGAGAGGAATTAACGAAATTTCTATAGTATTTTTGCATTTTTTTATGTTTGAGAAAGAATTTTATTTGGAAATTATAAATTCAAATGGCCATAACTTTTGTCTCATCAGGTATAACTACTGGAAATATTTGATCATCAAATAGCAAATTTTGTTGTCTATCTAGAAAAGATAATGAGAAAGGGTTCGATATATATCCGACTCTAATATATACCGTTTCCTAGGAATGGATCGGGAAAAAATTAAAAAAAATGCCTTCAAACGCAGACGGAATTTTAAAAATTATTATAAAATATTAAAAAAATCATATATTTAAATATTTTTTTTTAATTTGTACGTTCTTGCACCAGAAACCGAGGCTAATTCTAACATAATTCTAAAATTAAACAAGTAAAAGCGTTAAGTTCGGCCAAACCTAAAGAAAATAACACCGAAAAACACAAAAAAATATAGTAGTAGGAATCACAACAAGTTAGATGCTATATATGGGAGCTATATCTAAATATGGTCCGATATCGCCCATTTCAAATCCACCTGCAGCTATAAGAAGTATCTATACCAAATTTCAGCCACCTAGCTCTATTATTACGGACTGTAGCGTGATTACAACAGACGGACGGACGGACAGACGGGCATGGTTAAATCGTCTTAGAATTTTACGACGATTGAGAATATATATACTTTATGGGGTCTCAGATCAATATTTAGAGGTGTTACAAACGGAGTGACAAAATGAATATACCCCCATCCTATGGTGGAGGGAATAAAAACGATGCCTTCAAACGCAGACGAAGTTTAAAAAATTTTATAAAATATTAAAAAAACAAGTAAGAAAGTTTCAGTCGGGTAAACCGACTAAGGTATACCCTCACTTTGTGAGTAATGTAATATTGAATATTACACGAATTATTCTGTCAATTTGTGTCACTTTGTAAGTAATGTAATATAGAATATTACATGAATTATTCTGTCAATTTGTGTGGGAGCTACCAGAAGGGGTTTAACAAATACACCTATTTTTCGCTGAACAGTAGATACTTTATATTCATTGCACTGCGCCGAATTATAAGCGTTTATGTGCACTGGTATAAACGTTATGCGATATTAAATTGTGGTATGATTTGGCCATTTTGTGTGGGAGGTACAAAAAGGGGCGTGGCGATAACGCCCATTTTTCACAGGACTATAGGCACTATAAAAACATTACACTGTACAAAATTTCAATTATTATTATTCACTTGTATTAATGTTATAAGCTGTTAACTTTTGGTGCAAAATGGTACCTTTGTATGGGAGGTACCAAAAGGGGCGTGGCAACAACGCCCATTTTTCTCTGGACTGTAGGCAATATAAAAGCATAACACTGTGCAAAATTTCAAGTATTTTTATACACCGTTATTAATGTTATAAGCTGTTAATTTTTGGTGCAAAGCGGTGCATTTGTGTGGGAGGTACCTAAAGGGACGTGGCAACTTCGCCCATTTTTCTCAAGTTGATAGCGACTAATAAACTAATACTATGTGTGGAATTTCAGAAGATTAGAATAAGTAGTATAGTAGTTATTAAAGAATCAATATTTCACAACATTTTAACCCTTTGTGGGGGAGGTACTAGAAGGAATGGTCCAATATGGCCCATCTTCGAACTTAGCCGGAGATAGAAAAAAATATTACCACATACCAAATTAGAAGTCAATCGGTTATTCCTTTCGAGAGTTATCGTGCGCACCAGCCAGCAGACACAGGCAGACAGACAGACAGACAGACAGACGGACGGACATTGCTCATTCGACTTAAAATGACCCAAAACGGATTTCCTCCGAACATACATAGGGTCTTAGATCACTCCTTCGATGTGTTACACTTTTTTCCGTAGCAAATGATATATACCCTCGTCACACTAAAGTGAGGGTATAAATAATATATTTAAATATTTTTTAATTTGTACGTCCTGGCACCAGAAACCGAGCTAATTCTCCCATTATTATATTTGTAAAGGAAAATCCCACATTTCCAAAAATAAATTCGAAAAATCCCCAAAAACTGATTTTTTTAGTTTTCCCCCAAAATCTATTATATGTACTAAAAGCCGGGCTCAAAATTCCTTTTCTAGTTTATCGTGCAACACATTACTAAAGGGTTTTCCAACAAGAAGTGTTATTTTGGTATTCAAAGAAAAATTCAATTTTTTGAGATAAATGATCGGATGTTTATTTCGTAATAAAGAGGAAGGTATGCCGTTAATAATGAAAAACAACATAAGCCAAATGTCCACCACGACCACGCTTACAGGACCATATCCTTTTCATGAAATTTTCCATAACCAAATCGCAAAGTGGCTGCCCTATGTCCTCGATAGCCTCACGAATTCTATCTTTGAGGTCTTGAATCGACGCTGGGCTGTTTGCGTAGACCTTATCTTTCACGTGGCCCCAAAGGAAGAAGTCGCAAGGTGTTAAATCAGAAGATCTACGCGGCCAATTGTGATCACTTCTTCGAGAGATAACACTTAATATAACTTTTCCCTTAACAGAGCAATGGTTTCGTTGCTTGTGTGGTACGTAGCGCCGTCTTGTTGAAAGTAAACTTTGTCCAGATCAATACCATCCAACTCCGACCATAAAAAATCATTAATCATCTCTCGATAGCGCAATTCATTCACCGTAACTGTTGATCATTTTCGAAAAAGTAAGGTCCAATGACCCCGCCGGACCATAAACCGCACCAAACAGTCACTCAACAATAACTCTTGGGATTTCCGAGCCCCAGATGCGACAATTTTGCTTGTTCAGAAAAAAATTCTCTAAGAAGTTGCCTTTAAGAAGAATAGAAATATGTTATACTTTCTTTATCCCCTCACCTTAGAGAGGAGGGTATATATCATTTGCTACGAACCAAAAGGGTAACACATCGAAGGATGACCTAAGACCCTAAGTATGTTCGGCGGATCCGTTGGGGTCCAATCCGTTTTGGGTAATTTCAAGTCATTTGAGCAATGTCCGTCCGTCTGTTTGTCTGTCTGCTGGCTGGTGCGCACGATAACTCTCTAAAGGAGGCACCGATTGACTTCAAATTTGGTACGCGGAAATATTTATCTCTTTCTCCGGCTAAGTTCGAAGATGGGCCATATTGGTCCACTCCTTCTAGTATCTCCCCCACAAAGGGTTAACTTTTACTACTTACTCGAATCTTCTGAAATTTCAGACATAGTATTAGTTTGTTAGTCGCTAACACGTCAAGAAAAATGGGCGAAGTGGCAACTCCCTTTTTGGTACCTCCCACACAAATGGACCATTTTGCAGCAAAATTAAACTGCGTATGGTTCTAATATCAGTTCATAAAAATACTTGAAATTTTGTACAGTGTAATGCTGTTATAGTACCTAGAGTCCACAGAAAAGTGGGCGTTATTGGCAGGCCCCTTTTTGTACCTCCCACACAAATGGACCATTTTGTACCAAAAGTAACTTTAAAGTTATTAAAAGCAAATTTAATTTGATAATAATTTAATTAAAACAAAAAAAAAAACAAATAAAGTTACGAATATTTTTTGGGACTCAAGGTGAATGGATTCATAAGTTGGTTTAACCGACTGAACTTTCTTACTTGTTTTATAATCTCCTATATATATCTCCAAAATACTGCATATACCTTATCGCAATTAAATACAAAATTTACCTACAATACCTGATACCACAATGTGGTGTAGGATATACAAATCTTTTGCAGGCACTGAGATGATTTCTAAAGAAGAAAAATAAAAAATTGGGTTCTGTAGAAGTTTAAGAAGTCTACTCGGAAGGAGGACTCCATATGGAAACTATGTCAAACTGGTAAGGAAGGGTAAAAGGGAATGGTGTAGTATATGATACCCCACACCACCCTTAAAGAGCGGAATAAGAATACATTTTTATCAATGTTTTTTTCTAATATTAATTAGAAGCGCTGGAATAGATATTATAATTGTCTGTCTGTCTGTGGTATGACACGAGGTAATAAGTCTAGATGAGTTTTATTACCGACTTCCATAAATCAAATCAAATTTGGACTCATATAACCAAAATCACATAAGAAATTAATAGTCCATATATTCCGTACAATTAATCATACTCGTAAAATATTCATCTCCCAAAATACGACTGTGCCCCAATATTCTTCCTAAACAACCAGTTTGGTACTTCTAACCGTTTAAATGTATTTAGCATATGTCAAGTTAACCTACCGCCGAGACATTGGAATTCCACTTCAGCCACCAGAAAGACTTTCATTCTCATTAAAGTTTACAAAAAATGATTGCAATATCAGCTCTGCCCTAATCTCAATATGAGAAGTCATAAATTTACACGGCCACGTGCCGCCCGTCAATCATGAAATCAATAAAACTGAATTTGCGCCGCATTTTTCAATGTTCTAATTGACTGTTCCCCCAACAACAGAGTGCCCCAGTTTGGGATCGTCGTGCAACGATCATTAAAATTGTTGATCTAATCAATAAATTTTTTCAATTAACCATTTTTTCGTGAATAACCCAGAAAAAAACCCATATGTTGGTAACTGTTTACTCCTCTGAGCCAGTCACTTAACCCCAAAGCAAACCTAAACGCAGCTAAGTGTTAAAAATTGTCACCTCCGGGTGTTTGTTCTTCATCCTCCGTCCTTCACCTGAAGTGTGAGTGGGTATCCTTCGCACTTTGTGTCGTCTGCTCATTCTCAGGTGTGGATATCACCTACCAAAGATCAGAGAAGGCAGACAGGCTGGCTGGCTGGTAGGCAAGCAGGCAAAGAGACAGGCAGACCAAACGTGGGGCAACGCATTGTTAGAATTGAATTCTCATGTAATTTGTTAAATTTTTCTTTTGTTCCTGTCCAACAAACAGATGGTTAAACATTTTTTGTGAGTGTTATTTTCATGAACAAAAAATTCTTTTAAGCGCTGTTTGTATGATTGTTGTTTTGTTTTTATTGTTGTATTCCCTGATAATTTCCAAGAACTTTCTTGACCCAAACATAACTTATTTGTTTTCTGTCTTTGGGGCTGTCTGACTTTAAAGTGTGCAATTCGAAGGTGTACGAAAGTGTTCTTCAGCTCACTTCCCTATGCGTTGTTGTTCTGTTCCTTTGGTTGGAGGGATCTGCTAGGGTTTCCTTTTCAGAAACTTGGTAAAACAGCAATCATTATCCTAATTGGCCTGGCGATAAATCGTGGTTGCTGTAGTTGGCTGCTTTCCCGATGGTGTAAGGTTCTTCTGTATCTGTGGCAAAGTGTTTCAAAATAGCGGATTTTATAAACTACCGTCCGTATTCCCATGTCGGTTTAGTTTATGCAATATGTTGGTGTATGCAGGTGATGCTTATAGGTTATTTATTACATTTTTATGTATTTTAGTAGGTTGAAGCGGTGAATGACTTTTTATTATTTAGGACATTCATAAAATGTCCTAGTTAATCCTTTAAAGGACTTTTATTGTTTATAAAGCATATGGACTAGGGTAAGATTTGAACCCCTCAGAGGTTGTATAGAGAGAAAGACCTCAGAGGTCGTTTAGAGAGGAAGACGTAAGAGGTCGTGTAGGGAGGAAGACATCAGAGGTCGAACAGTCATTACAAGTCGATATCCCATGACTGGAAGAAAAACGACTTTAGTGGCCCACTCTAATATACAGGAAGACTTCAGTGGTCGACTTTACTATAGAGGAATACATAAGAGTTGAACTCTAGTATAGAGGAAGACCGCAGTTGTAGACTGTGTTCCTTCCTCCGACTCTAGTATAGAGGAGGACCATTGTGGTCGTCTCTAGTATAGAGGAAGGCCTCAGTGGTCGACTCTAGTATAGAGGAAGACCTCAGTGGTCGACTCTATAATAGAAAAAGACCTCAGTGGTTGACTCAAGTATAGAGGAAAACCTCAGCGGTTGACTCTAGTGTAGCGAAATACCTCTGTGGTCGACTCTAGTATAGGGGAAGACCTCAGTGGTTGACTCTAGCATAACGAAATACCTCTGTGGTCGACTAGAGAATAGAAGAAGACCTCTGTAGTCGTCTCTAGTATAGAGGAAGACCACAGTGGTCGACTCTAGCATAGAGGAAGACCATTGTGGTCGATTCTAGTATTGAGGAAGACCTCAGTGGTCTACTGTAGTGTAGTCTCTAGTATAGAGGAAGACCTCTATAGTCGACTCTAGTATAGAGGAAGACCTCTATAGTCGACTCTAGTATAGAGGAAAACCTCAGTGGACGACTCTAGTATAGAGGAAGACCTCAGTGGGCGACTCTAGTATAGAGGAAGACCTCAGTGGTCGACTCTAGTATAGAGGAAGACCTCAGTGATCAACTATAGTATAGAGGAAGACCTCAGTGGTCGACTCTATAATAGAGGAAGACCTCCGTGGTTGACTCTAGTATAGAGGAAGACCTCAGCGGTTGACTCTAGTGTAGCGAAATACCTCTGTGGTCGACTAGTATAGATAAAGACCTCAGTGGTCGACTCTAGTATAGAGGAAGACCTCAGTGGTCGACTCTAGTATAGAGGAAGACCTCAGTGGTCGACCTATAAGATAGAGGAAGACCTCAGTGGTCGACTCAAGTATAGAGGGAGGCCTCAGTGTTCGAATCTAGTATAGAGGAAGACCTCAGTGGGCGACTCTAGTATAGAGGAAGACCTCAGTGGTCGACTCTAGTATAGAGGAAGACCTCAGTGGTCGACTCTAGTATAGAGGAAGACCTCAGTGGTCGACTCTAGTATAGAGGAAGACCTCAGTGGTCGACTCTAGTATAGAGGAAGACCTCAGTGGTCGACTCTAGTATAGAGGAAGACCTCAGTGGTCGACTCTAGTATAGAGGAAGACCTCAGTGTTCGAATCTAGTATAGAGGAAGACCTCAGTGGGCGACTCTAGTATAGAGGAAGACGTCAGTGGTCGACTCTAGTATAGAGGAAGACCTCAGTGGTCGACTCTAGTATAGAGGAAGACCTCAGTGGTCGACTCTAGTATAGAGGAAGACCTCAGTGGTCGACTCTAGTATAGAGGAAGACCTCAGTGGTCAACTATAGTATAGAGGAAGACCTCAGTGATCGACTCTATAATAGAGGAAGACCTCAGTGGTTGACTCTAGTATAGAGGAAGACCTCAGCGGTTGACTAGTGTAGCGAAATACCTCTGTGGTTGACTCTAGTTTAGAGGAAGACCTCTGTGATCGACTTTAGAATAGAGGAAGACCTCAGTGGTCGACTCTAGTATAGGGTAAGACCTCAGTGGTCGACTCTAGTGTAGGGTAAGACCTCAGTGGTCGACACTAGTATAGAGGAATACCATTGTGGTCGATTCTAGTATAGAGGAAGACCATTGTGGTCGACTCTAGTATAGAGGAAGACCTCAGTGGTCTACTGTAGTGTAGACTCTAGTATAGAGGAAGACCTTTATAGTCGACTCTAGTATAGAGGAAGACCTCTATAGTCGACTCTAGTATAGAGGAAGACGTCAGTGGTCGACTCTAGTGTAAAGAAGACCTCTGTGTTCGACTCTAGTATAGAGGGAGACCTCTGTGGTCGACTCTTGCATAGCGAAAGAACTCTGTGGTCGACTAGTATAGATAAAGACCTCAGTGGTCGACTCTAGTATAGAGGAAGACCTCAGTGGTCGACTCAAGTATAGAGGAAGACCTCAGTGGTCGACTCTAGTATAGAGGAAGACCTCAGTGGTCAACTATAGTATAGAGGAAGACCTTAGTGGTCGAATCTAGTATAGAGGAAGACCTTAGTGGTCGAATCTAGTATAGAGGAAGACCTTAGTGGTCGACTACAGTATAGAGGAATACCTCAGTATTCGACTCTAGTATAGAGGAAGACCTTAGTGGTCGAATCTAGTATAGAGGAAGACCTTAGTGGTCGAATCTAGTAAAGAGGAAGACCTCAGTGGTCGACTCTAGTATAGAGGAAGACCTCAGTGGTCGACTCTAGTATAGAGGAAGACCTCACTGGTCGACTCTGGTATAGAGGAAGACTTCTTGTTCGACTCTAGTATAGAGGAAGACCTCAGTGGTCGACTCCTTTATAGAGGAAGACCTCAGTGGTCGACGCTAGTATAGAAAAAGACCTCAGTGGTGGACTATGTATAGTATAGAGGAAGACATCAGTGGTCAACTATAGTATAGAGGAAGACCTCAGTGGTCAACTCTAGTATAAAGGAAGACCTCAGTGGTCGACTCTAGTATAAAGAAAGACCTCTGTGGTCGACTATAGTATAGAGGAAGATATCTGTGGTTGACTCTAGTACTGAGGATAACCTATTTGAAGGACTAAGAGAAATTATGAATTCTAAAGTACTATTTGTTTTAACCCCTTTTATGAATTCCCACCTCTATCCAGAAATCTACTGGTCTCCTTCTTAAAATCATGTCCGAGTCTAGCTCCACAATAAATATGTTTTTTATTCATTGAAACTTTATTAAAAAAACCCAATTTTTCCATTTGGTCTATTTTCATGACTTTGTTTTAAGTTAATTGCAATTCAGACAGCAGTAAACATTCATGTTAGAGATTCGATTAAATAACAAAACAGTATTTCTATTGGCAATTTCGATATTTTGTTTTTTTTTGCCCCAATCTCCGCTTTTGCCTCATCCAGACAGGGACGAATGGTTTTATTGTAACAACATTGTTTTCCACTCTGGAGTGTTTAGTAAACATCATCAACGAGACAAGAATCTCAGTAGAAATGTTTTGTATTCGATTTGATTGGATTGTATCTGTCCAATATCGCCACATCTCTCCACTTTTGCCAGGACATTATAGTCTCTGGAGGTTTGTCCTTTGGTTTGTTTTGCTCTGTTTTCTTGTGATTTTTTACGTTCGTTTTTTTCGGACAATCGATAACCGTCCCAAAGAGGGAGAGAGATTGGGGGAAAGGGGAATTGGGAATGGGGATATAAGGTACATATCCCATCTGTTTTGTTGAACTGTGTTTCGGTAGCCATTCGAATGGCGATAACATTGTTGAAATACAGATACATTTGTATTTCAATATTATTGGAATATGGTTGTCGTATTTGTATTTGTCTATTTCCATTCGAATCTCTCGAATGTCTGTGTTTATCTAATGTTTTATTTCGCAGTCATTTCTGTTGTTGTTTTTGTCCTGTTGTAGGATATCGATATAGAGTTCTGCATCGAACAATCTGTTTTGTCCCTTTTGCAACAACTTAAGTTGACAGTTGGAGGAGAGCAAAGGCAGAAGTATATTACAAGAAAATGGGTATTTTTTTCAATATACTTATATAGTCAAATGTTAGTGAGTATATAGTGTGACCAAAAGTGAATTGCTTTTATACACTTTTGACGCTTAATGTATAATATCTAAAAGTATTTCCATACTCAATCTCGAATTGAGAAAAAAAAACTGCTTACACAGAGCATTATGTTCCTTAATTGTATTCAACTCCATAGAAATTTAAAGCTTTTAATAAAATTTCAAGCTTTTAATAAAATTCAAGCATTTTATAAAAGATACTAACAAGTACCCGCTACTTTAAACGTGAACATTTCTTAAATTATTGAAGTTAAAATTAACAGATAAACTGGAGCATATTTATCAACTTTTGTTGGGAGTTTCTCTGAGTTACAATGCAGAAATTCGGGCTAAAATAATTTATATTAAAATAGCCTTGTTGATCCACATTCTACTGTTTCAGTCATCTAGCTAAATTTTAGCATATAGAACGTCTCTGCCACGTCCACTATTTTAATTTATTTACAATGTTTATATGACAACAAAAAATATTCGGCTCCAATTGTATTTGCGTCATTCTATGACACAAATCCTCCTAAAACCGCATTCCAAATACATAAAAATTGGAAAATTGTTATTTAAATATTATTAGTAACGCATTTCCATATTGTCAGAAATAATTTTTCTTTTCGTTTTTCTGTTATTTGGTTCAGTTCCTTTTTGAGTGCTCGCATAAACTTGCTTCACCGGACTTATAAACAAGATCATCCCCCTCGTAAATGCACGTACATTGCAATAAAAGGCAAATCTAGAAAGACAGATTAAGTTTGGCCATGCCGATTCTTGTATACCCTCCACTATGGATCGCATGTGAATGGTTACGGATACTAATAAACTCATAATACCAAATTTCAGCCCAATTCGTTGAAATTTGAGGTTTCTGTGGCGTTACGAAGTCAAATCTAGAGTGACCTTTGTATGGGGGCGATATCAAAACATGGGCCTATGACTACCTGTGATCGTGTGAAGGATACCGGGTATAAATAAACCCCAGTTACCAATTCTCAGCCCGATCAGTTGACATTTGTGGTATCTATGACGTTAAGAAGTCAAATCGGGGAGATGATATGTATGGGGGCTATATTCAAAAATGGACCGCTATTGCCCATTTTCAATCCACACATACCTGCAGATATATGAAGTATATGTAGCAAATTTCAGCCGCCTAGCTCAAGATTATAGATTGTAACGTAATAATTATTAATTATTGTAATAATATATACTCGTATATGATCATTCAAAAATAAATAAACAACGGATCTGTATGAAAAACAATCATCGTCTTCTAGCTATATAGACTCAAACGTTAACAAAAAACCTGATGCTAAAATAAAGCATAATTAACTCAGAGAGAGGGAGAGTATAATTATCTCTCATATAGATTTGAGAAGTACGAGTATTCTTTAAAATAATGGCAACTATCATGAAATTAACTTGCAGATCAGACATTTTTTTAAAGACAGCACAGTCTTAATTTTATTCCTAAAATTTTGAATAGTGATAATTAAATACGAACCGGCCTTAAAACTGTTACATGTCTAATTCATTGTTTTCATGTACCAAATACTTAAATGTATTGAAATATTAATTAAAATAATGTTGTCACAAAAATAATGATGTTTTCTTTAATTTTAAGATGGACGTACACAAAACTAAAGAGTAGGGATTCACTAATTCAAATACAAATAGCTTTATATGAATGAAAGTTTCTTAAAAAACATGTAAAATGTCGTTATTTTAATGAAAATTGTTCTTGAATTTATGCCGAGGTCGCATACTTAATGTAAGTATATGTCGTCTTTTATTTTATTACTATCTTTTTAGTGAAGCTTAGATAAAGAAATTTAGGAGCGACATCTGCAGCAGAGACCTATATCAAAACATGAGCCAACAATTAATAAATCTAATTTCCGTTGTGCAGAATTTAAGTAGATATGAAATACAAATTGTAAAATTTCAATCTAATTATCTGCAAATGTGGTATTTATGGTTTAAATAAGCATATTTGAAAGTGACCTGTATATGGCGACTATAACAAAATATGAAGAACTCTCGTCGATATAAAATGCAAAGTTTCTGTTAATTTCCTTTGACAGGGTAATTTTTATGCCTTAAATAACTTATGTGGGAGTGAATTCTATATGTGAGCTATATTGAAAAACAAGTAAGAAAGTCAGTCGGGTAAACCGACTAATGAATCCCCTCACCTTGAGTCTCAAACAAATTTTAGTAAATTTATTTATTTTTTTTGTTTTATTTAGATTATTATCAATTTAAATGACATTTAATAACTTTAAAGTATGTACTGGTATTAAAGTTAAAAGCTGTTTTCTTTTGGTACAAAATGGTCCATTTGTGTGAGAGGTACCAAAAGGAGGATCCCATTAACGGTCACTTTTCTCTGGACTCTAGGTACTATAAACGCATTGCACTGTATGAAATTTCATGTATTTGTATGCACTGGTATTAAAGTTAAAGCTGGTAACTTTTGATACAAAATGGTCCATTTGTGTGGGAGGTCCCAAAAGGAGCGTGGCAGCAATGCCCACTTTTCCCCGTATTATAGGTGCTATAAAACCATTACTCTGTAAAAAATTTCAAGTCTTTGTATGCACTAGTAATAAAGTTATAAGCTATTAACTTTTGGTTCAAAATGGTCCATTTGTGTGGGAGGCATTAAAAGGGGCGTGGCAAATTCGCCTGTTTTTTTTTTCGAGGTAATAGTGACTAATAAACTAAAACTATGTGTAGAATTTCAGAGGATTCAAATAAGTAGTATAGAAGTTATTAAATAATCAATATTTCACTAAATGTTGACCCCTTTGTGTGGGAGGTACTAGAAGGAGTGGGCCAATATGGCCCATCTTCGAACTTAGCCGGAGATAGAAGAAAATATTACCACATACCAAATTTGAAGTCTATCGGTTACTCCTTTCGAGAGTTATCGTGCGCACCAGCCAGCAGACAGACAGACGGACGGACGGACACTGCTCATTCGACTTAAAATGACCCAAAACGGATATCCGCCGAACATACTTGGGGTCTTAGGTCACTCCTTCGATGTGTTACACTTTTGGTTCGTAGCAAATGATATATACCCTCCTCTCTAAGGTGAGGGGATAAAAATATGGTTGATATACCACCGTATCGGGTGTGACCTTAGGTTTGGATAAAATCTTGAACAGCTACTTTCTCTATTGAATACTGTAAAATTTTTGTATGTACTGCCAACAAAAAACAATTTTGTTGGTATCTATAGAGTATAGTGTATATTCTACACTTTATTCCAAATAATTTAAATTATTATTCCATTTGTAGTAAATATATTAATATGTAACGGGTGTGACATGCCAATGTAACGGATGTGACATAGTCTCAATCTGGAGGAGTGATAAGTAGAACGAAATATTGTCCAGGATTTATTAGCCAACATGCATCTATTAAACTAATTTTGTTCTGCGAAAAACAAAATCGAAGTCGTTTTATTGACTTATCACATAGAGACTTTCTTTATCACATAGAGTAAGAACTTACAAATACAAAATTCGTTGCCAAAAACTAGTTTTGACATGTTAAAAACGCGTTCTCTTTTGTATCGATGTTTATGACAATTATATTTTTTCATTTTCTACAAAGAATTAGTTTGCAAATTAGAATACGCTGTGCGTCCCGCTGGAATATTATAAGCAGAACTCCTTTCAAAATAATGTTTAGGTCGGTTATTCTAGATTTTTTTAGTATTCCACCTATTTTCTAAAACATAATGATATTCGTTAACTCCATTTGATAAATACGCTTATGCCTTTTATTCCAGAACCAATCAAAACCTTGTAACATGAATAGGCAGATTTAAAATGACCTTATGGACCTTCATCGTTCTCTTAATGATTGCCCTCATACCATCTATTTATTTTTTCAATATATACCGAAATTTCTGCTTTCTATTATTTAATTTCATACTTGAAATAAAATTAATAAATAGACAATATTTTAAAATCGATTAAAAATTATTTACGGTCTTTGCGTAACGGGTGTGCCAAATCTTAGAATGCAAATTCTAGCGTAAATATTGCAATGATACTGAAACGTTTTGATTTACTTCATACGATATAACCTTGACCTAACTTACACAAAAGATGGTATATGCATATCTACATAAAATGTATTAAATTTAACTTTTTGTATATTTTCCGTATCGGGTGTGACAAACAAAACATTCCAAGATACAAAACCGTTTGCAGGCACTTAATATTTTCCAAAAAATACGAGTTTTACACTAAACTACACTTAAGGTTGGGTACTTTCTTGTGGTCAAAAGACAAATTCAGAAAATAAAAAAAATTGTCGGAAAAATTGTTAATTTCAGTTCAGCAGTAAAAGCAGTGCACCCCACAATTTAATAATTACATGTAGAAACCCACTGCTAGGAAAAAAACTATTCCTAAATTTCATCAACTCTCCATGAATATCTAAAATTCAATTGTTCGTGATGTCCCTTATGGTAATTTTTTTGCAAAAACCTGATTTATGTATTTATGTGTGATGGGGTCAGTTTACGTGGAAGAAGATGTCAGAACACACCAAAGTCCAAAACATATCACAAACACCAAAAAGCAGTAAAATTCCAGTCAAACGGACACTTTTAAAATATTCGTGAAGCAATGTTATTCATACGGCACAGTGGTCAAAGCAATAAGGAGTTTAACATCACCACCCGTTTTTAAGATAATATGCACTGAATCTCGGAAAAACTAATATTCATAAGCGAGATATTAAAATATGTTTTTTGGTATGTAAATATAAAATATTTGCACAACAATACTTTTTATTTACATTTTGCTCTCAAACATATTTTGTTTCTATTTTTTCCTCCGTGTATGAACAGGGTATAGAAACTCTTGAGCACAGCTGGGAAAAGTGTATCGAGCTAAGAGGAGAATATATTGAGAAATGGGGAAATTGTTTCCAAAGTTTATTGCGTTTTCTTTGCATATAGTCTATAAGTCTTTATACTTTAAGAAAAAAGAATCACTTCTGTAGTATATTTGGCGGAAACATATTTTTATACCCTACACCACACTGTGGTACAGGGTATTATAACTTTGTGCATTTGTTTGTAACACCCTAAAGGAAAAGAAATAGACCCATTGTTTATTATACCGATCGACTTAGAATCACTTTCTGAGTTGATTTAGCTATGTCCGTCTGTCTGTCCGTCTGTCTGTGCATGTATTCTTGTAATCAAAGTACAGGTCGCAATTATGCTCCGATCTCGACGAAACTTTACACATATATTTTATTTCGCCCAAGGACGATCCCTATTGAATTTGGTTAAAATCGGTTCAGATTTAGATATAGCCCCCATATATATGTTACCCCAGAATTGACATGTAAGCGCTGTAAAAACTTTATTTTATATCCGATCAGTCTGAAATTCGGCAGAAAGAGGTTTCTTATTATATGAATGAACACTGTTAAATTTGGAAGAAATCGGTTCAGATTTAGATATAGCTCCCATATATACGTTACCCCCAATTTGACATGTAAGCGCTGTAAAATCTGTATTTTATATCCGATCAGTATGAAATTCAGCAAAAAGAGGTCTCTTATTATATGAATGAACACTGTTAAATTTGGAAGAAATCGGTTCAGATTTAGATATATCCCCCATATATATGTTACCCCAGAATTGACATGTAAGCGCTGTAAAAACTTTATTTTATATCCGATCAGTCTGAAATTCGGCAGAAAGGGGTTTCTTATTATATAAATGAACACTGTTAAATTTGGAAGAAATCGGTTAAGATTTAGATATAGCCCCCATATATACGTTACCCCCGATTTTACATGTAACGATTTGGTATCAAACCGCTATAGAAGTTGTATTTTACTTCCGATCATTAAAATTTTCCAGAAAGATGTTCCTCAATTTAGGAACGAATATTGCTTAATTTAGCGATTATCGTTTCAGAAATAGATAATATGTTTCTACCCATTTACCAATTATTCCAAATTATTATGGCAATGATTATCGCATTGTTAGCGAGGTGTAGGGTATTATATAGTCGGCCCCGCCCGACTTTCTGCCTTTCCTTACTGGTTTTTTGATAAAATTAACTTTTTTCTTCAAGTTGGAAAAAATCCTGAGACTTATTTTAGTTTTTCCACCGTTGTTTTTAAATATACTGCAGCGAAACTTCTATAATTTGTAGTAAACTAAAATATATCATGAAGCAAAATTCTCTACATAGCAGGCCTATATCTATAGCTCCATGATTTGGTACATTTTCCAAACGCCATCTTAACTTCTGAACGAATATTTTTGATTTTTCCTAAGACTCTAAAATAACATTTCTGAAAATTTGTATTTTAGTTTTGTACTGTTCTCATTACTGGTTTATTATGAATTTATGCAAACTTACTTCTTGCAAAAAGTGTAAATACACTACCCGTGTACCCCATGGATTTTAAGTTGTCCATCATTATTTGCCGGATGTCAGTCATATTTTTCGCTTATCTACATTTTGTTGATGGGATGACGTTTTATGGCATATGCCTTGGCAAACGTTTTCCTAGTGTGGTCGGTAGAATTTTCTTTGATATTTTATCGGAGGCCATCATCTTTGTTTTTGGTGTAAAATTCAATTTGCTATACGGTTAGTGATTATTGTTGGTGTGATTCTATTTAGGGGCTATTCATATACCAAACAAAATAATTTCATGGAAGTCTTGCAGTAATTGTAGAACGGCACATATACTCAGAAAAGATTTCCGTTTTAAATAGTTTTTTTTTGCAGTGAATATATGTAACTAATAAGACTATTTGATGAACATGCAAAAAAGAAAATTTAGAAACATTGAAATTTTATGAGGCATTCTTTGCAGAAGATGAGCTTTTGACGGTTAGTTATTAGAATAAATCTATTAGCAGCTAACAACTAATAACTATGAGACTTTGTATAGAATAAATCTTAGTTCTGTATATACCCGAGTCGCCTAATAATTTCCATACAAACAAATTAGATATAACATATTCAGTCTCTCACTGACATTACTGCTCCCACGTATTGCAAAGGTTTAGCAATGTCGATCTAGTAAAATATTTTTTGTCGTTTGTCTTTATACGATATCTATGGAGTCATTAAGTGCAAGCCACTATGATTTATCATAATAAACTAAGGAAAAATTTCCTATTATATTTCGGTTGAAGCCCTTTAATGGCACTACACTTCCTTTGGATAATATCCATTGGTAAACACTAATTAATCAATAATTAAGAAACTGCTAAAACTTTTTCTCCTCGAAAGATTAATCATCGCAGTGGCCATATACTTACACTCGAATTGTAATATAACAAATATCCGACCATCTATCCATCCATTCATCTATCCATCCGACCACATTCATCCATTCCATGAGGCCATGAGCATTTCGTGTTAAAATCTGAGCTTGATTTGTAATTAAGACTATTGACAACCTGTCGGTTGTTATTTTTGGTTTCATCCTTTATCGCCGGGGCGAGAAAAGCCTAAGGGTTGGCGGCAACAGACCAAATTTTCCCTGTTGGCTTAAATAAAAACAAATACGAGCAACCTAAGTACAAGAATCTAAGAAGTCATCATCTTCATTGGGGCAGGATAAACTTGGTGTGGATTTGGAAAACCTGTGGCAAAATGTGGCAACAAACAAAAGCTCAAAGGCAATACGAGTACATATCTGCCACAGAGTGCAGACATGAAAAATCCTACGATACGAGATACAACACCGATATGTCCTTAGGGTGTAACACGTCCCACAACAAGTCCTGACTGAGTAACAACCACATGTACCGCCATGTTGTTCCCAGTTGATGTGGCTGTGGCTGTTCTCCCCTTTTCGATAAAGGATAAAGAAAGCCAATCAGTCATGCAGACGTCCTCTTACATCCTTTACGTACGTTGCCATTAAGCTCAAGTGGGGAAATTGGATACATCGAGTAACAAAATCAAACAGTTCTGACGATGAACATTTTCTGTGTGGCACTGGCAAAGTCAAATAATACTTAAAAGTCAATATTTAGTGTATTGCAAATAGTCAGAGTGAGAGGGGGAAAAATCTATTGATGATGCCATTGTGTCGTCATCAGAATCGAAATCGATGTCGCCACAGTTGTGGTTAAGTAAATACTCCAGAGAATTGTTACAGTTTGATAGCAAAACTAGTATTTGTATGTATCCGGAGAGATATTTCTGAAGTGTCCAGATGAAAAATTGCAAATCACACCACTACAAGTTTGTTTTGGACCAGATGTTTGTACCACCTAAAAATACTAGAGCTGGACTCACATTAAAGTACGATATATAGATCGACTCAGAATCACCAGCTGCTTCGATCTAGCGGTATCTATTTGTCCGTCTGATGTAGCGAAATCTGTCCGTCCGTCCGTCTGATGTACATATAAACATTGTTATCAAAGTACAGGTAGCAATTATGGGCCATTCCTGATAAAATTTGGCACAGGCAGCTTCTTCGCACAAAGGACGATCGGTATTGAATTTGGCAAAATAGGTTCAGATTTAAATTCGAGCCTCCATGTATACTTATAGGTTCTTTCCGATTTGGTATCAACGTACTACAGAAGCTTTATTTTAAATAAGATCATTACAAAATTTGGCAGAGAGGAGTTGCTTGAAATTAACATTGAGGAAAATCGGTTCAGATTTATATATATTTCGTATTAAAGCGCTACAGGATTCGTATTTTACATCAGAGCATTAGAGCAAAGAACTTCATTAGTCCAGTAATGAACACTGTCAAATTTGAAAGGAATCGGGTCATATTTACATATAGCCTTCATATATACGCTTCTTCCGATATGGTACAAACGTACTACAGAACCTTTATTTTACGTCCGTTGTAAATAGTAACAAAAGTGATAATATATGTATTTATAATTTTGATCAGGACATTTTAGATTATTTCCTCCTATTTCTATTTCAAGTATTTGTGTATTTCGATAATCATGGCCCTCACATTTATTGTAATACATGCTTGTGAATGTATGTATGTTTTGTATCTGAATATTTTCTATTTCATTCAATTTGAGTGTTGATAACCGAGATTGTCGTGGATAACTTCTTCAATATTTGCAATGTTATTGATCGATGACAAATACTTATGAATCAGGATAAATACACACAACACATAATATAGCATAAATAGCTGTACGACGCTTAATTAATGAGATATTTGCATTTTAAGTTTTGCTAAGGAATTTCAAAATTTTGCCCAAAATACATAGAAGGGGGCAATATGTAAATCTGAGCCGATTTTTTCCCAAATTATAATATTTCATTTCATTTCATTTATTTCGTACAAACTTGTAATTCAAAGCCGTCTGGCCAATTAAACATTAATTACAATATGCATTTAACTAAGCTTTTTAACCAAGGGTAAAAAACTACTCAGTGGTATATGATTTGTTTAAACATAAGTAAAATAATAAGGAATAAATAATAAGGAATACATAATATGAGTACAGATTGGGTATACGGAAAAGTATTTAGGATAATTAAATAACTACTCATATATAGAAATAATCAAAATAGAGAAAGAATTTATAAGAAATTTATTGAAGATGTTGAAGAAGCCGATTAGAGTAAGATGTAATTGACAAACTAAAGTTTTTTAATTCAGCAGGTAAAGCATTGTATAATCGTGCTACTCTTACTCGTACTAGTACTCGTTTCTTAGTTAAGAATCTTCTTTTTGCTACATTTTTTCAATGATGGGATATGAAATACATCTTTTATAGCGCTTTGAAGCCACATCGGGAGAATCATATATATGGACGCTATACCTATATCTGAACCGATTTTAACAAATTTCAATAGGGTTCGTCCTCAGGGCAAACAAGATATACGCGCCAAAATTTTATCGCGATCAGACAATAATTGCGACCTGTAGATTGAACACAAGGATACATGGGCAGACAGACGGACGGACATAGCTAAATCGGCGTAGAAAGTGATTCTAAATCGATCGGTATGAAACAACAAACAAATGCATATAATGCACCTTTTTAGGGGATCAAAAAATGTACCGATATGGCCAATTTAACTAGAGACGATTATATGAAATATAAAGTAAAATTTCAACCAAATCAATTGAAAAATGTGTTCTCCAGAGCGTCAAGAAGTGACTTCAATATATGGAAGAGACTTTATATGGGAGCCATATTGAAACATGGTCCGGTGAGCCTCATTTTCAATAGGGAGCATCCATAGGCTAATTGTAGATGCCTCTGTACCACTTTTTCGTAAATATCGCTTTCTACTTGCGACCTGCACGTTGTTCGCAAGAATGTACGGATATAGCTAAATCGGCTCAAAAAATTATTCTATGCCTATCGGTATAATAAACAATGGGTCTGTCTCTTGTCTTCTTAGGCGTTACAAACAAATGTACAAAGCCATAATACCATGTACCACAGTGTGTTGTCGGGTAGAAATAGTATACCAAACATATTTTGCATAAAACATGCACCTTATGTATCAATACCAAATTTAAAGACATTTTCCATTGGATTAAATTAATAGACAAGTACATCTTAAACTTTTGTTGAGCAGTATACCTATTCTAAACAAATGTCGTCGCTGGAATACACAATGTTATATTCCAAAAACACATTTGCCCGGAAAGATTTCTGCTCTCGTTGTACGAGTATATTAAAAGCAACTGTGTTTCATGCTATACAGCTGTCCAGTAGAGGGCCAGTTTATTGCTACTTACTCTAAATAAAATATCCACTAAATATTACTCTCCAAATATTTAATACAACCAACTAAAATGAGTCGTATGCAAAACACCCCACTGACAGACAGCCTAGTATTTTTTTTTTCATTTTGAACCTTTTGATCCAAGCCGCCTTTGGCAGGACTTTGGAATTATAGCTCCTTAAAAGAAATATAACCATATTTTATGATATTTTCATGACACATGTCAGCAGCTCTTTTATTATTATTATTTTTGATAGACAACCAACTGACAAAGTGCCACAGACGCCGCCCATACCCTTGTGTCAGGCACAAAATTCCTTCCGCGTCCCACACGGCACACTACAACACACATTTCGACAGACATGCCTTTTCATTTGGTGGATTGTGGCCACAACTACTTTGTTTATTTGTTGTGATCATGCCACTTAATAATTACACCTTTTTTTATGGATTTTCTAAGAAATAAACAACGCCAATGAAAATGTTGCTGGGGTTATCTGCGGCAGCATTTTTCCACACACAAAAAAACATACACACGCATAGAGCACGCGCTTGCATTTCACTCTCGTGAAAAGTGCCACTTAGGCCGACGAAGCATATGACAGTCAAAAGAAAAAGGAGTCATTTCAAATGTCAAATGTTGCAAGACTGATGAAAAAAGGATCGTAAAAACGAGTGTTGCTGATGATGATGTGTTAATGATAATGATATCACTTCATCCTTCAACCATCCACTTGCACTCTCCTTCATCCCTTTCGTTGTTGTTATCATTTTGATGATCATCTCCTGATATCGATAGTGAAACTTATAATTTTCATTCGTTTCATTTAACAAGAGATCACTTTGTAATCTTACCCCAAAGATCTTTATGTCCATCACGTGTTACGTTTTGGCCATCTTCGTTGCCAATGTTAACTGGCTGTGGTGTTCCGTATGTGTACGCGCTGTTAACAACTGTGAAGAACTGGTTGGGTCGTCATGTAGTGCAACATCTTTAAAAAAAACTGTTTAAGACCCCAAACTGCTCCATTCCTGTCGCTCAGTGGTTGCTTAACATCGCTTGGATGCAACGAAAGGGATTTGCGCTAATTAGTATTGTTGCAAGTGTCACTCAATACATTTATTGTGCAATCGAAACGAACAATTGTAAAGCCAAAAAGCAAGAAACTTGGAAAGATGTGGGTTTATTATAATTTGCCAGAGTATGTTGATCTGTTGTATTAGCCTCTAAAGTTTTGTTTCTTTTTTTATTTAAACATAATCCAGTATTATTCATCCAGAACCACTATTACTTTAGGTCATTATACCCTACACCACACTTTTGTACAGGTTATTATTAGTTTGTTTTGTGACAGATGTTTGTAACCCCTAGAAATACTACAGCTAGACCTACCGTAAAGTATACCGAACGGCTAAGAATCACAAGCCTAGTCGATTTAACCATGTATGTCTGTCCATCTGAAGTTGTTCGTTAAGTACACAGTAATGCTGGGCCAACAGAGGAACAGTTACAGTACGAAAATGTGATGCACTAAGTACCTATTACGGATATAACAGATGCTATTGTTAAAGAAGCAATAAAAAGCTTCTCTCCTTTCAAGGTTGGGGGACATCTGGTTGGAGTTTTCACTGCATGCCTAACTAATTCATATACCATACCCAATCCTGGCAATGCGAGTTATACGATCCTTAAGGCTTATCGACCTATTAGCCTAATTTATTTCCCGTTAAAGACGATGGAGCGAATAATTGACCGCATGGTCAAAGTAAGATAGCCGATGACAAGCTAAAATTTAAGCAACACGTATATGTTAAAGGAAGATCAGTGGAAACAGCTCCACATGAGGTAGTACACCACATAGAACAGTCCTTCAGTTAAGAAATGTACACAATTGCCGTTTGTCTACACATTGAAGACGCTTTTAACAACGTTCAGACCGATACATTTATCCAGTCCTTAGATGAGTTTCAGGTTGAGCGGGCGTTGATAAACTGGATCAACAATATGCTAAGGAATAGGTGGATTATTTGTGGATCATATGACGTAAAAATCAGAGACAAGGTAAATCGTGGTATACCGCAGGGGTTACGACGATACACAGTTTTCTTAAAGCCCTCAACAATGAAGGACTTAAACCAGTCTGTTATGCAGACGACGTTATAATACTTCTAAGGGGCACACATCCAAACCAACTATGCCGAAGAGCCGAGGAGGCACTTATCATAGCATATAACTGGGCACAACCAAGGGAATTAAATGTTAACCCAGACAAAACAGAAATATGTCTATTTACAGGGATTATCGATTCCTGGATAAGAATATTGCCATATCTAAAAAGGTAAAACACTTGGGAGTAATCTTGGATCAGAAACTGATTTGGAAAGATCATATTGAAGAAAGAGTCACCAAGGCCCACGGATATTGGTCGTTGTACAGAAGAGCTATAGGTTCAAAATGGGGACTACATCCAAATATGACATCCATGGTTAACTGTGTATTTTTTGGGTACCGGGAAGCAACGGAGTGATTGAAAATGAACGAGCAAACAGCTTGGCTTCAAAGCGCAGAGCAGTTCGAGTAATAAACTTAGAAAATTGAAAACCTTTCGAAGACACGAAGAGTGAGTTGAAGCACTGGGCAGTGATGGCTCACTAAACTGTGTGGAATAGAACAACTGTGGGGCGACCCAAATGAGAAGAAAACAAGTAGTTTTCTGAAACTAAACAAGATCGAGATTAGTAAGATGATGAGTGTTCTAACGGGACACTCAAACTTACAGGCAAATCTTCATCGCATAGGACTAGCGGGAAACGACGACTGCAGGGCATACACGAAAAACATTGAAACGATGGAAAATTTTCTGTGTCACTGCCCGGCATTCATACATTCAAGATTCCAACATTTCGGGTCCGACATATTGACAGACTTGACTCATCTCAGGAAGAACCACTGGCTGGAAGAACCAACCGGCTGAACCACTGGCTTAAGTGTATTGCCATGGACATGAGACGTTGAAACATCTCCTCTATTCGACCTAACCTAAGTACACGTCGCAATTTCACTTCCACGAGATTTGGCAATGAGACTCTTTCCCACCTGGGAAGACCCATATTGATATTGGTCAAAATCAGTTGATGTTTAGATATAGGATCCATTTCGAGGTTTCCTACTTTAAAAAAAAACACAGAAAATTCAAATTGAATGGGTTATGTTTATTATCATTTGAAAGAACATTCATTGGCATTAATTTTTTGAAGATTATGTCTATCAAATGTTAGCCGCGGCTACGTCTCGGATGGTCCATCTGGTGAGTCCAATTTTCGATGACTCGTTCGAGCATTTTGACTGGTAACTGGCGAATGACAGCGGGTTTGTCCGCATAAACTTAAGACTTTACATATCCCCACAGGAAAAAGTCTAACGGTGTGATAACACACGATCTTGGTGGCCAATCGACTGGCCCAAAACGTGAAATTATCTGCTCACCGAAGTATTCTCTCAATAAATCCATTGATTGATGCAATGTGTGGGAATTGGCGACGTCTCGTTGAAACCAAATGTCGCCGAGATCACGAGCTTCAATTTCAGGCATCAAACAGTCGGTTATCATGGCACGATAACGGTCGCCATTGACGGTTACGTCCTCACCGGCATCATTTTTGAAGAAATATGGACCGATAATTCCAGCGGCCCACAAACCACACCAAACCGTTGTTTTTTCTGGATGAAGTGGCAGCTCTTCAATCTCTTCAGGTTGTTCTTTGTCCAAAATGCGGTAATTTTGCTTGTTTACATACCCATTGAGCCAGAAATGGGCCTCATCGCTGAACAAAATTTGGCTCGAAAACGTCGGATCTTCTTGGAACTTTTCAAGAGCCCATAGAGCGAAGCGATATCGCTTGGGAATGTCGGGCAGCTTCAGTTCTTGCACAAGCTGTATTTTGTATGCTTTCAATTTAAGATCTCGACTAGGGTGATCAAAAAACCGGTTATTTTGAAAATACGGTTTTCGGTTTCTTCGAAAATTAAGTTAACTCTAAAACCGGTTTTCGGTTTTTAATAAAAATACATAAATAATGCTCAACATTTTGTTAGATGACGTAAAATAAGCATAGTGCAAATACCATATGTAACCATATTCCAATTAAATTAAGATTTATTTGAAATTTTTTTTTTAAACACTTCATATTTTTATTTATAATAGGTAATTGTTCCAATTTAATTTATTATTATAAATTAAATATTATAATCTCTGCAATATTTGTAATATTTATGTTAAATTTTTAAAGAGATTTCTTTCAAAAAAAAATTGATTATGATTTTTATAAAACTTGACTAATAGTGAAGATCGGCAAAATCTTTGCTTTTAGCATCATATAAATGGCAAACTGATTATATGCATATACATATTATCAGAAGTAGCGGATTCTGCCTTGAGTATACTATAGAGATGAAATCTTGTCGAAATGTGAAACTGGACATATGTATTTTTATTTATACCTACATTTCAATTAGAAAGGATTGTTAATTAATTTCTATACCGCAATAAGACCCTTGATAAAATATGCAGAAGTCAATAGAGAAGTTAGCAATGTAAACAGTATAAATACATATAAAACTGCATTTTGAAATCGATGGATATGCACAAATGATGTCAACGGTTTTTATATTGATGTTTTCAAAATTTTAGGTAGGTTCCTTCCTGTTTCAAAAATAATATTTTCTTTATCATTTTATAATGGTTTCAAAAAACCGAAAAGTCGAATAAACCGAGTTGAAAAAACCGACGGTTCGAGTTATTCGAAAAAGCAGAAAAACTGATAGGCGGCTTTTAAAGAGAAACCAATTAACCGGTTAACCGGTGCGGTTTTTGATTACCCTAATCTCGACGTAAAATGCGCCAAGTCGTTCCATACGTCAGTCCGAGTTGCTGCGAACGGCGCCGAATCGACTCTCCACGGTCTTCGTGTACACTCTCAGCTACGGCCGCTACATTTTCTGCACTGCGTGCTGGACGTGGTCTATTCGGTCGAATATTATCCAATAATTAATGCTGGGTCTCAAGATGGGCGATGGTGTTGCGAATAGTACGCTCAGTAGGCCGATTGTGCTGAGCGAAGTGCACGAAACAAATTCCTCACAGAACGTGAATTTTCGTAATAAAGTTGAACGATTTGTAAACGTTGTTCAGGCGTAAGTCTTTCCATGATGAAATGCCAAACAATACTAAACAAAAATAATATGACATCATGACACGACTCACACGTGATCTGTCAAAAAAGGCTAATGAAAAAAGTATCTCTACTTGGATCACCCGTTACATATATATACATATATATGTCCGATTTGACATTTCAGTCCTTTTGAAATTTAGAAGGTAGAGATTCTTTATCCAGGGACCTACATTGCCGAGCTTGAAGAAAATCGTTTCAGATTTACATTTAGGGCCCCAGATGATTTATTTTACATACAGGAAGAACCCCATTGATATTGGTCCAAATAGGCTAAGGTTTAGATATAGAGGACCCATATATACTTATATATTTTTTTTGTGAAACTGTATTTCACATTCAATCACTTTAAAATTTTGCTAAGTGGAGTTTCTTGATACAGGAATCCACCGAGTTTGAAGGAAATCGGTTCAGGTTCAGATATAGCCTCTTTGCTTTGTTGGAAATTCGATTCGATTTAGTTAGGCAATGTCCGTCCGCCTGTCTGTAGGCTGGTCGGTGCGCACGATAACTTTCGAAAGGAGTAACCGATTGACTTCAAATTTGATATGCGGGAATGTTAATGTAAGTTCGAAGATGTGCCAAATTGGTCCACCCTTTCCACAATGTAATTTATATTGATCCAATATTATACGATTTCAATTATTATTATTTATTATTTTTACGAACATTAAAAATGTAACATTGAATTACTGTAAAATTTAACACAATTTAGGTATTTTGGAATACTTAAATGCAAATAAATATTTGTTTCGGAAATAATCAAAAATTATAAATTATGAAGATAAGTCATCCCGAGAACTGTCAAAATCTATCAGTTACGGACGAATAGGAATGAAATGTCACATGCGAAAAAACACTTTTCCGCGAAGGTAATTTCAACTTTTTTTGCACTAATCGATTGATATTAATTTTTTAATTGTGACAATTACAAAAAATTCGGGAAAATCGGTCCGAAATCCGCGGAAAACCTCACTCTTTGAAGTCCTACTCGTTGAAATTTTTATTCGTTCGTATCTGATAACTTACTCGCTCCGGGATGACATATCTTATTATTCATTATTTTTGGAAATAATAGTCCCAAATAAAAACATATTGGGATGTAAACAAAACCTTGTGTAGAACAACATCTGCCCAAATATGTAATTTTTGTGTGTGCTGAAAATTATGTGTTTAGAGAGTATCCTAAACACATATATGTTTCAAGCCGTATATGTTTGGGACAATATACTACAGAAGCTATTTTTTTCAGCGTGTACCGATTCGTAGTAAATGATCGGGATCAAACGCAGACGTAAATTTTATAAATCTATAAAATAAATATAAAAAATTAATATAATTCAATTATTTGTTGGTAGTTTGTACATGTTGATACCACAAATCGAATCTAATTCTAACATTATTATATTAAGATAAATCACACAATTCCCAAAATAAATTCGAAAATCCCGAAAAATAAAATTTTTAGTTTTTCCAAAAAATCTATTAAAAAGTGGTACAGCTTTTTATATTCTAGCTTTGCGATTGTCGAAAATGTGTTTTGAAATTTTCGCAAAAAATGCAGTATTTTGGAGAAGCGTGGCAACACTATTAGTAATCATTTTTGATCCAATCTATTGTCGAAATCATTATCCAGGATGTTTCCTTTCAGATGAATATAACGTCGGCTCAATGCTATTTTGTTCCATACGCCATTTTGTATGATCGGAGAAAAACGCAATTTATTGTTTGAGTAAAAACGGGACTGAAGAGTTACACACTTTTTATTTCATAGGGTTCCCAACAGTGTTTGTATGATTCTCATGCATTTACATTACATCCAAAAATAAGCAAGTTATAACAATTTTTGTACTTGGCATTTTGGTCCATATCCACTTTTATTTTAATATTTTTTCGTATTTGTATTACATGGACCACAGAAAGGGTTGGTATGGAAGGACACTAATTTACATATTGTGATCGAAAGAACGTAAAATACTGAGTGAAAAATATAGGGCGATAGAAAAATTGAGACATAGAACAATAATATCGAAATTATTTCCCGTTATTCAGAGTAAAACAAATTTACCCTACGCATATCTCGAAAACTAGGCGAGATAGGAAAAAAATGATTGCAGATTCTGAAAGAGCATGCTTGGAACCCATATTATCAACTCCTAACTCAAAACACACAAAGTGGCGTATGGACCAAAATAGCATTAAGCCGACGATAAGTATGTTACACTTTCTTTTTATCCACTCAACTTAGAGAGTGTAAAGTGTAACACATCGAAGGAGTGACCTAAGACCCTAAGTAGGTTCGACGGATATCCCTTTTGGGTCATTTTAAGTCGAATAAGCAATGTCCGTCCGTCTGTCTGGCTGGTGCGCACGATAACTCTCGAAAGGAGTAACTGTTTGACTTCAAATTTGGTATGTGGTAATATTTTCTTCTATCTTCGGCTAAGTTCGCAGATGGGCCATATTGGTCCACTCCTTCTAGTACCTCCCCCACAAAGGGTTAACATTTAGTGAAATATTGATTATTTAATAACTTCTATACTACTTATTTGAATCCTCTGAAATTCTATACATAGTATTAGTTTATGAGTCACTATTACCTCGAGAAAAATGGGCGAAGTTGCCACGCCCCTTTTGGTACCTCCCACACAAATCGACAATTTTAAACCCAAAGTTAATAACTTATAACTTTATTACCAGTGCATACACATACTTAAAATTTTTTACTGTGTAATGCTTTTATAGTACCTAGAGTCCAGACAAAAATGGGCGTTATTGGCCGCCCCTTTTGGTACCTCCCACACAAATGGACCTTTTTGTACCAAAAGTAAGGCGGCCGGAAGTTGGGCTCCAAGAAAATACACCCCAAACTGAAAATGAAAGTGCGCTCCATATTTGGGGCCTATTTGCGGTACAAAAACTGATTTAGGAAATTACACCCCAATGAAGAAATTACACCCCAAGCATGAAATAAAAATAAACCCCAAACAAACTAAGAAATTTTATCTTCGTAAGTCTGGGGAGTATGTAATAATACACCTATACGAACCTATTTTATAAATCTTTTCCGGCGCGGTCGGCCTATGGCCTGCGGCCTCTGTTTAAGACTTTCTCCTATGGACAGGATCCAAAGTTGGTAACGTGGAGCAAATTATTTATGCGTAGCCTCTCCTGTTTCTAAATTTATTGATGAAAATAAGCCCCAAAAAGCAGACCAGAAGTGAAATAAACCCCCAAAAAGCAGACAAAAAATGAAATTAAGCCCCCAAAAAAATTGTTGTTGTTTGACATGTTAATTTTTGGGGCCCTTATTCATAATGAGATTGGGGTGTACTTTCCTGGGGCCCAATTTCATTCAGCCCAAAGTAAACAGTTTTTAACTTTAATATCAGTACATACTTTAAATAAAACAAAAAAAAAATAAATTTACTAATATTTTTTGAGACTCAAGGTGAGGGTATTCATTTGTCGGTTTACCCGACTGAACTTTCTTACTTGTTATCTCCAAAATACTACATATCCCTTTTCGAAAAAAATACAAGAATTAAGTATTTCTGAAAATAGAAATTTATTTGTTTACGACTTTCGTCGCAGTGGGTACATCTGACCGAATTTTTTACATCATATAAAACATTTTGTTGTCAATTCATTAAATTTAATGCAATTTTTTGATATTAAGAAAATGATACACGCTTAAAAACATATATATATATATATATATATATGTTTAGGGCATACTCAAAACATATAATATTTGGTACACACAAAAATTATATATTTGGGAAGATATCGTTCTAAAGATGTCTTTGTTTACATCCCGATATATATAGTGTGATCCATTTCGAGGATCCCTATTTTTTATAGAAAAAACCAGTAAGGAAAGCCAGAAAGTCGGGCGGGGCCGACTATATAATACCCGACACCTCCCTAACAATGCGATAAGGGTTATAGCCATAATAATTTGGAATAATTGGTAAATGGGTAGAAACGTATTATCTAATTCTAATGCTAAATTAACCAATATTCGTTCCTAAAGTGAGAAACATCTTTCTGGAAAATTTTAATGATCGGAAGTAAAATACAACTTCTATAGCGGTTTGATACCAAATCAGGAGGAACATATATATGGAGCTTTAATATAAATATGAACCGATCTTCCCTGAATACTTATTCACGTAATCAGACCTCCTTCTGTCGAATTTCGTACTGATCGGATATAAAATACAGTCTCTACAGCGCTTACATGTCAAATCGGGGGTTACATATATATGGGAGCTATACCTAAATCTGAACCGATTTTCTCCGAATTTGGCAGTATTCCTTCATATAATAAGAAACCTCTTTCTGCCGAATTTCGCACTGATCGAATATAAAATACAGTTTTTACAGCGCTTACAGCTGAAATCGGGGGTAACATATACATATATGGGTGTTATATGTATCTAAATCTAAACCGAGTTTCTCCGAATTTGGCAGTATTCCTTCATGTAATAAGAAACCTCTCTTTGCCGAATTTTGCACTGATAGGATATAAAATAACATTTTTACAGCGCTTACATGTCAAATCGGGGGTAACTTATATATGGGGGCTATATCTAAATCTTAACCGATTTCTTCCAAATTAAATAGTGTCCATCCATATAATAAGAAACCTCTTTCTGCCGAATTTCATACTGATGGGATATAAAATAAAGTTTTTAGAGCGCTTACATGTCAAATCGGGGGTAACGTATATATGGGGGCTATATCTAAATCTGAACCGATTTCGTCCAAATTTAATAGTGTTCATCCATATAATAAGACACCTCTTTCTGCCGAATTTCATACTGATCGGATATAAAATAAAGTTTTTACAGCGCTTACATGTCAAATCGGGGCTAACATATATATGGGGGCTATATCTAAATCTGAACCGATTTTAACCAAATTCAATAGGGATGTTCCTTGGGCCAAAAAAAAGATATGTGTACAGTTTCGTCGAGATCGGACCATAATTGCGACCTGTACTTTGATTACAAGAATACATGCACACACAGACAGACGGACAGACGGACATAGCTAAATCAACTCAGAAAGTAATTCTAAGTCGATCGGTATAATAAACGATGGGTCTATTTCTTCTCCTTTTGGGTGTTACAAATAAATGCACAAATTTATAATACCCTGTACCACAGTGTGGTGTAGGGTATAAACACAGAAAATTCAAATTGATTGGGGAATGTTTATTATCATTTGAAAGAACATTCTTTGCCATTTATTTTTTGAAGATTATGTCTATCAAATGTTGGCCGCGGCTACGTCTCAGATGGTCTATCTGTTGAGTCCAATTTTCGATGACTCGTTCGAGCATTTCGCGTAAACGTTGTTCAGGCGTAAGTCTTTCCATGATGAAATGTCAAACAATACTTAACAAAAATAACATGACAGCTTGACGAGACTCACACGTGATCTGTCAAAAAAGACTATTGAAAAAAGTATCTCTACTTGGATCACCCTTTATTTTTATATGGGACTATTATTTCCGATACTACTATTTATTCAAGGTTCTTTACAAATTGTTAAATTTAAAACATAACTTCTCTAATACTTCTTCTATAAGCATGCCAAGTTTTGTCGCAATCGGTAGTCTGGTTAGGAAACGGCCGAATTACGTCCAGTTTTTTGAACTCCTCCCACTGTGCGCCTGCAGGAAAAATCTGTGCCAAGTTTCATTCAGATCGTTTCGTATTTCCGATTTTACCATTTGACAAACAGATAGGCCAATTTATGTTGTGTTCCGGTCTGGAATTTGTATCCCTGTTTACCAATCAGTCTTAACAAATTCTGATTGTAGGCCTCCACAATGTTCTGTCGGTCATCGACAGTGAAATAGCCAATTTTCACATTTACGGTGTACATTTTCTCTCCTCTTAATTGATTTCAAATGAAAACAAAAACGCCTCCCAATAATACCGCCCTACAGCAAATCAATAAATGTCCTGTAAAATAGCAGTGATTTATGGTAAAAAACCTTTGTAAATCAATACGTCCTGTCCTGTCTTTGCCAAACTCGTAGCAGCAAATCAGCCATCGATTCGCAGAGCGAATTTCTGGTTTATTGTCGACATACTGCAAATTGGCAGCGCCAACTAAAGTTTGTGTTGTTGCCAAACGTTACATGTTTCCCTTGGACGATTGCAATGAATATTTGCCACATTTTGGGGCAACCCGAAAACAACCTTGTACGAATTATCTTTGGAGTAAAAACAGCAAAAAGAGAAATATCCCGATTAAGATGTTAACCAACATAATGTTACCTGTCCAAATGAGCGTGGTTTTCCTGCGCCCCCCCCCTCTCCCCTCTCGTTAGCCAAACTCATTTGAGCCTTGTTTTTTAGGATTAATACAGCCAGGTATTAACCACCAAAATGGAATAAAGTTAAAGCAGCAAGAAAACATCAGTTTCCAGCCATGCCATAGCCCGGCCTGGCCTGGCAGAGTTGATACTGACAGACATGAGGTCGACTTGAAATAATTACCGCCTGCCCGTACATGTTAGACACCACAATGAGACTGCCACAACAACACAACGTCGACAGACGCAGAGGCATTCGAGGAACTGTGAAACTGAACTGAACTGAAGTGAGAGGAACGACCGACCGGTCGTCCAACATAGATTGCCTGCTAATGCCGCACAAATTTCACAGCTACAACTTGAGCTGAACTGAGCTGGCGGTAACGCTGATGTGTTCCGCTGGGATGTGGTGGATAACAAGGAGTGGAAAGCAGCCGCAGCGGGCCATGCTACATAATTCGACTTAGTACAGCAAACCTGGCGAGGACTTTGACTTGGTGGCACAGCTGCTTTTCTTGGTTAGTGGCAACATTTAGCTGATCTGTGCCTACTACTCCTCCTCCTCCTCCTTCCGGAACCTCTTCTTAGGCCAACAGTAACCGACTCATTCATACCTGACGGAGAACGTAGCCTAGTGGCAGTATGTCCGCCTCTGTGTTTGCGTTGCTCGTTCTGATGTCCGTCCGTCCTTCTGTCTGTCTGTCCGTCCGGTGGTGGAGATGTCAGCAAAGAGTGATAATAATATTGTTATTTCTTTTATTACTACACGCGTTGTATTATTAGCACTGACAGTTAGTTTGACATGTAAATGACTGAGTTTAGTTTGTTGCAGAGTATCGCTGTATCGCTTTGCCGCATTCATTTCATTTCGTCGTTAAAGTTAAACGGCCTTTAAATGTGGAACCATGTCAATGCCTCAACTCGAAGAAAAATTTCCGGCGATTGTGGCGAATGAAGGTAAGGATATTTAAAAAAATCCTCTGCAGAATAATAATCAGTTTGATTTTTTGAATTTTGTAAAGAATCCTGTATAGTATTGATGCAGTTTCTTAATGAGCTTTAATCCCGAAATAATAAAACAAAAAAAGTATGTATACAACAGCCATGACCCCCACTTTCATTTTTGAAGTAGACGATTAATCCAAAATTGACGTGAATTCCAAGTTTTCCGCGAACATTGTTTAAACTTTTTTTTCACTTATCGATTCATATTAATTTCTTAACTTTAACAATTACAAAAAAACGGTCTGAAAATCCGCGAAAACCTCACTCGTTGGAATCCTTTTCGTTCGTACCTGACACTTACTCGCTCGGGGATGACTTATCTTCTTACTTTATAATTTTTGATACAAATAAGCCATGGAAATTGTAATTGAGATTCTTCGGCAAAAATATTCTTCATTAAAACACAATAGACTTGTTCCCAATCGGCCGAAAGGGCCAAATCGGACGATATATATATATATGGGGGCTATAGCTAAATCTGAACCGATTTTCTTCACATTCGTCAGTGTTGGTCCATAGACAAATAAACCCTGCCATGCTAAATTTCGAAACGATTGGATGTAAACTACAGCTTCTATACGGTTAATGGGCCAAATCGGACGAAATATATATATGGGGGCTATAGCTAAATCTGAACCGATTTTCTTCAAATTCGCCAGTGTTGGTCCATGTATTAAGAAACTCTACCATGGTAAATTTTAAAACGATTGGATGTAAACTACAGCGTCTATAGGTCTATTGGATAAAATCGGACGAAACTTATATATGGAAGCTATATTTAAATCTGCACCGATTTTCTTAAAATTTGGCAATGTTGATCCATAGATAAATAAACCCTGCCATGCTAAATTTCGAAACGATTGGATGTAAACTACAGCTTCTATAGGGTTAATGGGCCAAATCGGACGAAATATGTATATGGAGGCTATAGCTAAATCTGAACCGATTTTCTTAAAATTCGTCAATGTTGGTCCATGTATTAAAAAACTTTACCATGGTAAATTTTAAAACGATTGGATGTAAACTACAGCGTCTATAGGTCTAGTGGATAAAATCGGACGAAACTTATATATGGAAGCTATATTTAAATCTGCAACGATTTTTTTAAATACGGCAATGTTGGTCCATGGATCAAGAAACTCTACCATGCTAAATTTCAAAACTATTGGATGTAAACTACAGCTTCTATAGGGCTAATGGGCCAAATCGGACGAAATATATATATGGAGGCAATAGCTAAATCTGAACCGATTTTCTTAAAATTCGTCAATGTTGGTTCATGTATTAAGAAACTCTACCATGGTAAATTTTAAAACGATTGGATGTAAACTACAGCGTCTATAGGTCTAGTGGATAAAATCGGACGAAACTTATATATGGAAGCTATATTTAAATCTGCACCGATTTTTTATACCCTACACCACACTGTGGTACAGGGTATTATAAGTTTGTTTCACGGCAGATGTTTGTAACACCTTAAAATAACACAGCTAGACCCACCTTCAAGTATACCGATCGACTCAGAATCACTAGCTGAGTCGATTTAACGATGTCCGTCCGTCCGTCCGTCTGTCCCTGTAAAGTTGTTCGTCGACTACAGGTCGCAATTTCACTCCGATCGTTCTGAAATTTTGCAGTTTAGACTATTTCGCGGCTGTTAAGATCGCTACTGAATTTGGTTGAAATCGGTTCAGATTTAGATATAGCTCCCATATATATCTTTCGTCCGATTTGGCCCTTTAGTCCTATAGAAGCTGTATTTTACATCCAATCGTTTTGAAATTTAGAATGGTAGAGTTTCTTGATCCGTGAACCAACATTGCCGAATTTGAAGAAAATCGGTTAAGATTTAGCTATAGCTCCCATATATATGTTTCGTCCGATTTGGCCCTTTAGTTCTATAGAAGCTGTATTTTACATCTGATCGTTTTGAAATTTAGAATGGTAGAGTTTCTTGATCCATGAACCAACATTGCCGAAGTTGAAGAAAATCGGTTAAGATTTAGCTATAGCTCCCATATATATGTTTCGTCCGATTTTGCTCTTTAGTCCTGTAGAAGCTGTATTTTCCATCCAATCATTTTGAAGTTTAGAATAGTAGAGTTTCTTGATCCATGAACCAACACTACCAAATTTGAAGAAAATCGGTTAAGATTTAGATATAGCTCCCATATATATGTTTCGTCCGATTTGGCCATTTAGTCCTATAAAAGCTGTATTTTACATCCAATCGTTTTGAAATTTAGAACGGTAGAGTTTCTTGATCCATGAACCAACAGTGCCGAATTTGAAGAAAATCGGTTAAGATTTAGCTATAGCTCCCATATATATGTTTCGTCCGCTTTTGCACTTTTGTCCTGAAGAAGCTGTATTTTACATCCAATCATTTTGAAATATAGAATGGTAGAGTTTCTTGATCCATGAACCAACAGTGCCGAATTTGAAGAAAATCGGTTAAGATTTAGCTATAGCTCCCATATATATGTTTCGTCGGATTTGGCCCTTTAGTTCTATAGAAGCTATATTTTACATCCAATCGTTTTGAAATTTAGAATGGTAGAGTTTCTTGAAGAAAATCGGTAAAGATTTAGAAGATTGGTGTAGGGTATTATATAGTCGGCCCCGCCCGACTTTAGCCTTTTCTTACTGGTTTAAATACGGCAATTGAGGTCCATGGATCAAGAAACTCTACCATGCTAAATTTCTACAGCTTCTACATATAGGGCTAATGGGCCAAATCGGACGAAATATATATATGGGGGCTATAGCTAAATCCGAACCGATTTTCTTCAAATTCGGCAATGTTGGTCCATGGATCAAGAAACTCTACCATGCTAAATTTCAAAACGATTGGATGTAAACTACATCCTCTATAGGGCTAAAGGTTCAAATCGGACGAAACATATATATGGGAGGTATATCTAAATCTGAACCGATTTTCTTTAAATTCAATAGCCTTCTTTCCAGTTACGAAAGACTCAGCTTGATCGGAGTGAAATTGCAACCTGTACTCGACGGACAACGGACAGACGTGGTTAAATTGACCCAGCTAGTGATTCTGAGTCGATCGGTATACCTTAAGGTGGGTCTAGCTGTAGTATTTCTAGGAGTTGGGTTAGGTTAAGGACACGCGGTACACCACCATTGCTGGCGTGCACCACTTCACTCGCCGACCATTTGGTCCAGTGTCTTCGTCCTGAGAAGATGAGTAAAAGAAGAGGGAGAGGTCGAAGAAGATGAAAGAGGTGATGAGTATAGATAGATAAGAGAGAGGACAGATGGCTTCTTATGAGAGGGGGAGTACCAAAAACATCGCCTGTTGATGCAGATGAATGATTTGATTTCAAACCATCCATCTCAAGCAACCTATGAAGCCCATAATTCTATCAATATCGTGGGATGATAGTGATTCCAAATTTTGTATCGCGTAATCACCTAGATAGCGATGCCTTCGTCTTGATAGAGTAGAACATTGACAGAGAAGCTATTCGATTGCCTCCAGTTCGTCCTCATCCTCACATAGTCGACAGTAGTCGGCAGAATAACTCTCCCACCTTGATGTTAAAGATCTAACATTACAGTGGCCAGTCAGCGTGCCTATCATAAAACGAATGTACCTCTTCGTGAGGTTAAGAAGATCTTTGGTCCTAGATTTCGATATGGCTGGCCATAGAGATTTAGTGATTTTACAGTCAGATCTGCTCGACCATATCTCGTTTGCCAGGTCTTTGTAGAAACTCTCTATGTTACTTAAGAATTCGCATAAGGGGGATATAGTGATGGCTCAACACTTACAGCGTCCATCGCTTATCCATTTCTCGCGAGTTCGTCAGCCTTCTCGTTCCTCCGCCTGGAAAACGCTGCAGGTGTCGGCTAACCTGCAGGACATATCGTCGCTTGGATGACCAACCGACGTAACTGACCATTTTTCAGAAATTGAGTTAAGGCCACCATTCGATTTGTCTAGTAAAAGTACAACGTGTGTATAAATTTTGTGCATATATATATTACCGTTTTCTCAAAAAACGGTAAATGATTTTAGACGTATCTGACACAATGCCAAAAAATATTTTCACCAAGAGACGTAAGTGCAATATGTCACTTAATATTTCGTTTTCTCGAAATGTTTGTTCATTATTGCAAAAAGTTATGGAGTACTTGCTGGACCCAGCCCACTCGTTGCCCATTTTTCGACCGATTGCGGTCGCAACGGGATCACGGTCCAGTCCCAATCATCAGATAACGACAGTAGGAATCTCGATAATCCATTCGTAGGTAGGGACAGTAGGAATCACTAAGAAAATAATAGCTCCAAATTGGCCTATTTGGGCGGGGCCACGCCTCCTCAATCAATAACTAATATAGCCTATGTCACCCGCTAGGATAATCTGAAGATTCCCTGAAAACTTTATCAATATCGGTCCAGTCATTTTGGAGTCCATACGTAACAACAAACACGTCCATTTATATATACTCGTATATATAGATTCCGTATACTAATGATTAAAAATTAAAATTATTAGGATGAATATACAAGTATAATAAATTATATCCCGATTATAAATATATAATGAAAACGTGATGTATTTTCGATTGAGAGATGGCTTTCCGTCTCTCTACAATGTAATAACAATAACTCCTATTTTTTAATATACAATGGAAACTATAAAAGTATTACACTTCATAAAATGTCAAGTATTTATATGAACTGGAATCAAAGTCATCAGCCGTTAACTTTTTCTGCAAAATGATCCATTTGTTTTGGAGATGCCAAAAGAGACGCCGCCACTTGGGTTATTTTTCTCAAGATGATTGCGATGAAGAAACTAATACTATATGTGGAATTGTGGAAGATTGTGGCGTGGGGTTGGTACTCGCACCCTTAGCCCTACTCTACCATATTTAACCTTTTTTGCCATATCGTACCATATTTGACCATTTTTGCACTACGGTACCATATTTAACCTTTTTTGCCCCACTGTGCCATATTTAACACATTTTTGACCCACTGCACAAATTTAATTTTTTTCACCCACTGTACCATATTTAGCACTTTTTGCCCCACTGTACCATATTAAACACAGACACTGCACAATATGTAATATTTCCATCACTGTACCATACGTAACCTTAATCTTAACCATATTTAACCCATGTTGCCTCACAATATTAAACACATTTTAGTCCCACTGTGCCATATTTTACACATTTTTGTCCCACTGCACAAATTTAAAATATTTCCCCAACTGTACCATATTTAACCCTTTTTCCCCCACTGTGCCATATGTAACACATTTTTGACCCACTGCACAAATTTAAATTTTCCCCCACTGTACCATATTTAGCACTTTTTGCCCCACTGTACCATATCCAACATTGTTTTGTCCCACTGCATAATATTTATAATTTTTGACTAAAAAACTCCTTATGTCTAGTCTACGTTCCAATGGCTACCCTCAAGCCAAATTAGACGATTCAAGCTCTTGCCTTTTGGACTTGGCGTTGGTGCCATATTTATCCCTTTTTGTCCCAATGTGCGCGTACATTTTTTAATTTCGAAAAATTGTGATTCATGCCGAATCTTTGCCCCATGCGCTACCCTCACACGAAATGTTGCAATTCTAGCTCCAGCCGTTTGTATTTGACTGTGATACCATATTTTTTTCTTTTTTGACACATAGTGCGCCCAAAATTTCGAAAAACCCTTCCATACTGCACGTCTACGTAGCAAGGACTACCATTCTACCAAATTTCATGAATCTAGCTTAAGCCGTTTGGGCTGGGCGGTGATTAGTCTTAACTGACATTAAGTATAATTTTTTTTCCCACAAAGTGACGTATCTGCATTGTTTATGAAAAACATGCATTATAATTAAATTTTTTTTATTTTTTTTGTTACTAATATTGAAAAAGATGCAGTTAAGTACACAATGAGAAAAGCAAACTGGGAATATAATAAATATTACGCCGTGGGGAAGAAGGAATATTGTCTCAAAAACAGAAAAACTGCTCTCCTGAACAATTTTGAAAATGTCAGTTACTGCAGTTGGTCATCCAAGCGACGATATGTACATATGCCAAGAGATTCGCTGAAAATCCCTCCCCCTGTGGCTACATCCAGTTTTGAATTTCTAGGTGTCACAAACATCTGCAATTAAACAAACAAATAATACCTTGTACCGCAGTGTGGTGTAAGGTACAATCAGTAAGGAAAGGCTAAAGTTGAGAGGTGCCGTCAACTTTTTAAAAAAAAATAGTTTTTGCTGTTTCGACAAAAAACAATAAAAAATATTTTAAAAATCGAAAAACCATTTTTTGAAATTAGAATCCCAATGAAGAAAACAATTCCTATTGAAAAAATCTATGGATAAATGTATAAATTATGACCCATATTATAAAAATAAGGGAAATTAAAAAAAAAACTTTTGTATATTTTCTATTTTTTGCTCATTTTATTTAGGAAGTGCCAATTTGAAGATGTAAAAATACATTCCGGGTGATCGGTAGCAATCGTGTCCTTTTGAATATAAATAAACTAGCTGACCCGGTGCGCTTCGCTGCCCTCAAATTACGTTTCAGTGAAATAGAACCATATGATATGTTGACACTCTTGATATTACGGCAGTGTTTTCGAGTTATCCATATTGCACTTAAATGCACAAATTTCGTGTAGTGCAATACCCGTCAAACCACCTTGGGAGGCTACGTCGCTCATGCTCTGTTTGGGGCATATAGATTGCTGTGAAATACAGTCATACCAATTAGTGCAACAATTCTATCAGTATTTATTTTTTCTATAACGGTGCCGCATGCGCGTAGTCACGCCCTCTAATCCGATATCTCCCAATTTTGTTGAGTCACGTGCTAACTTTGAAGTTGTTACTAAACACACTTGAACTTGGATACTAAACACACTTGGTCAAGCGTCGATCTAGATATAAGCGTGTCGTATGCACAGATACTTCAACTGGTCAGCTTTTTAATCAGATTCCGTAGAGTGCTATCAAAAGCATCCACTATAAACTTCAAGACGATGAGTGCAACGCCTCTCTATATTTCGTTTTGAGTACTTTGTCCATCGACACTATTTTAATGCAAATTTTCAAAACTGTCCTGCAATGATATTGGAAATTTTTCAAATTCACATCCCACTTTCACTGTTTCCCCGTTTTTAGTCCTTGACGCGTACTGGCACCAAAGTCACACATACTACATTTCGAGAATTTTACAGCAATAGTATTCGAAATATTTCATATTTGAATTTTAGGTTGTATGGGCGGTGCCACGCCCACTGTCACTATCACACCGGTTTTTGGCTCCATGATGTGTACTGATACCAAGGTCACACATATCGAATTTCGACTATTTTGAACCAATAGTACCCAGGATATTCCACTTTTAAATTTCACCTTGTGTGGGCGGTGCCACGCCCCTTTGTCCAATCATAACCGAATATAGCTGCGAACCTTCCACACACCAAAAGATATTTTCATGCAAAAATTCAGCAAAATCTGTTCAGCCGTTTTCGCGTACCAACGAACACCATTTGATTTTTATATATATAGATAATCGGAAGGTATCCTTATATTTGGCCCATATATATATATTGACCGGTTTGGATTATTTTCTAGTCAACTTCAGCCACCGGTTGTACATTGTGGCTTCTAGAACATTATGAAGTTAAGCAGAAGGTATCATGGCAGCCATATCAAAACATGGACCAATTTGGAGTATTTTTCAGGGATAGTCACGGCATAAAAAACACAGACTACCACATTGCAGCTGGATCATTTGTACAGTGTGACTTGTAAAACGTGTAAAATTCAAATTAGAAGTACCCGAGCTATATAAAATCGTCATCCAATATATATAAGCGAGTCCCTGGCATGCTTTTTTAAAGATCGGTAAATATTTAATAGCTGTACTTTAATCTCAAGAACGTACGGACGGACTTACATGGCTAAATCGACTCAGAACTTTTAAGGTGTAACAAGCAAATACACAAAGACAGAATACGTTGCACCACGGCGTGGTGTACATGCAAAGAAAAATTTGTTACTTCCAAACGAATTTCGTTTGTGGTCTATGTGTGTAGCAAACGATTTATGTTTATCGCAAAACCCAAAGAAACGTTTGTAGCAAACGGCTAGTGTAATTATCGTAAATGAATCATATTTATTACAAACCCTGTGAAACGTTTGGTGCAAACGGTTGTTGTGTCACAAGCAATGGATGTTTATCTCAAACCCTATGGAAACGGTTATTGCGGTCAGCTATGGCTGCAAACGGTTATTGCTTTTGTCACAAGCAATGCCTTTCTATCAATAAATGAGAAAACGTTTGTCTCAAAATAATAAATTGTTTGAATTATGTTATTTAATATGTTTAATTTTATTTATTTATATGAATTACAATAAGAAGAAAATTTATATTCTAAATTATATTCTAGCCGGGTTACAAAGATCATGTGGCCAGATTTTGCAGCGACAGACCAGAGCCTCTGGTGGGAATCGAACCCACGCTACTACTCATATCTGCTATTAATTGGATGATATCTTCTAATTGAGTTGAAGGCAAACTGTAAATACGAAAGCATGTATGTTAGAACATATTAACAATTTAGGAGGCCATTGTATGGAAAGCGAGATGTTATCTTATCAAACTTTTTAGTCATAGGTCAATATTAAAAATGCTGACTTAAATGCTGACCATTCAAATGTTTCCACGTGTGAACAGAATACCAAATTACTTTAGAAAATTTTTATTTAATTTATTATACCCTACACCACACTGTGGTACAGGGTATTATAAGTTTGTTTCACGGCAGATGTTTGTAACACCTGAAAATAACATAGCTAGACCCACCTTAAAGTATACCGATCGACTCGGAATCACTAGCTGAGTCGATTTAACCATGTCTGTCTGTCCATCCGTCCGTCCGTCTGTCCATGTAAAGTTGTTCGTCGACTACAGGTCGCAATTTCACTCCGATCGTTCTAAAATTTTGCAGTTTAGAGTATTTCGCAGCTGTTAAGATCGTTATTGAATTTGGTTGAAATCGGTTCAGATTTAGATATAGCTCCCATATATATCTTTCGTCCGATTTGGCCCTTTAGTCCTATAGAAGCTGTATTTTACATCCAATCGTTTTGAAATTTTGAATGGTAGAGTTTCTTGATCCATGACCCAACATTGCCGAATTTGAAGAAAATCGGTTAAGATTTAGCTATAGCTCCCATATATATGTTTCGTCCGATTTGGCCCTTTAGTCCTATAGAAGCTGTATTTGACATCCAATCGTTTTGAAATTTAGAATGGTAGAGTTTCTTGATCCATGAACCAACATTGCCGAATTTGAAGAAAATCGGTTAAGATTTAACTATAGCTCCCATATATATGTTTCGTCCGATTTTGCTCTTTAGTCCTGTAGAAGCTGTATTTTACATCCAATTATTTTGAAATTTAGAAAGGTAAAGTTTCTTGATCCATGAACCAACACTACCGAATTTGAAGAAAATCGGTTAAGATTTAGCTATAGCTCCCATATATATGTTTCGTCCGATTTGGCCCTATAGTTCTATAGAAGCTGTATTTTACATCCAATCGTTTTGAAATTTAGAATAAACAATTTAAACATGAACTACAAAATTTATATTTCAGAGTTATTCAATATTACGAGAGTGGTGTAGGGTATTATATAGTCGGCCCCGCCCGACTTTAGCCTTTCCTTACTGGTTTTTATTTGCAATCTGTAAAAAATATAACATTTAGCAAATTTGATAACTTTAAGCACATAACAGGTTATTCTGTACCAACGTACACAATACAATTTTCTTTATAACAATAACATTATTTTCTAAATATCTAATTCAATGTTTATACAATAGTAAGTAACAATGTGTTATGTCTATCTCATAAAAGGTAAATCTAGTACATGACGACGTTTAAGCCTTCTTATTTCATTGCTGTCGTCTAAAAGGGATATTGCCAAAGGGTTAGTGTGATTACTTAATCTGTCAAGGTATCGAGAACTGTAGTGTGAAATTTCTTCTCGAACTGTAGCTATATCTAGATCCCTGTGGATGGCATTACTTGTGACAAACCATGGAGCATTTGTTATGCTTCGTAAGGTTTTAGATTGGTAACGCTGCAGTACTTCAATATTGGAATTGCTCGCTGTTCCCCACAACTGAATTCCGTAAGTCCATACCGGCTTAAGAATAGTGTTGTATAAGATAACTTTATTTCGAAGATCCAGCTGTGATTTTGGGCCTAGAAGCCAAAATAATCTCTTTGTTTTGATATTTAAAGAAGTTCTCTTAATGTGATTTTTCCACGTCAAATGACGATCCAAATGCAATCCTAGGTATTTAACATCGGTGCAGTGAGGAATTTCATTACCATTAATAAACAAAGCAGGACAATTTCCTCTTCTCATTGTAAAAGTAACATGAGCAGATTTTTCTGTGTTAATCTGGATTCTCCAGCTATTTAACCACATTTCAATCTTATATATCAGTGATTGAAATAAGGCAGAAGCCTCGTCTTTACATTGGTGAGATGTAATGAGCGCTGTATCATCTGCAAAAGTGGCAATTGTTACATTTTCAGTTTCGGGCATGTCAGAAGTAAAAATGGTAGATAAGGTGGGACCCAATACGCTCCCCTGGGGAACTCAAGCCTCAATTTGTCGTATACTCGAGAACTCATTATTAATAACATGAAAAACTTCGGGTGGAAAAAACATGTACAGCAAGAGAAACTACGTGTACGATAAACATTTTCATTCACTAGAAATATTTCAACCGTTAAGGGAAAAGTAGATCGTTTGAGACAAACGATCTATGTTTGCGATAGACGACCTCCAAACGTTTTTTTCTTTGTGTGTAGGGTATAATGGACCATATCGGTTCATGCTTTGACATTAGCATTTACTATGGTCTCTACACATTTTATGTTTATAAATATCAAATATCAATACTTGGTCTTCCAAAAAGAACTTCCGAACTTTGCCAGTTGATAGCAATCATATTATAGAAGCTACATCTTTCGAATTGGATGTCGTTAATTCAGACCGTTTTGACAAAATCACCAAGGTCGGATATAGCGTTCAAGAACATGTGCAATGATAAAATTATTTTATCAACATGGCCGTTCTATTCGGGCAACGATCCGCGCTCATCGTCTTATTCAGCGATAAGGGTTATTAACGGGTTTTCCAATAGGGATGATATGATTTTGAAGTGACGTTTCGGCCATTTGTAATATGTCATGATCTGCCATTTGTTTTTCATTGTATTCAGTACTGTTTACAATTTCATCATGGAGAGATATACGTAAGAACAACGTTTACAAATTATTCATTTTATTATCAAAATGAGCGCCCCAGTAGGCGAGTTGGTAGCGTACTCGCCTATGAGTTTGGGGGTCGTGGGTTCAATTCCCACCAGAGGCTCTGGTCTGTCGCTGCAAAAAAAAATTCAGCCATATGGTCTTTGTAACCCGGCCTTTCCCTGGACCTTAAAATTAGAATATAAATTTACTTTGTATTGTAATTCATATAAATAAATAAAATAAAAAAATATTATCAAAATAATCGTTCTCCAATTCCAACTTTTCGTGCGCTAAGCCCTTTTTTAAAATCCAAAAACGACGACCTTGACACCCATGAGCAATATGTTAGCTCTCTTTAAGAGCTATCTTTTTGCCATTGACCGATTCCCGATCCGACATACCGTTAAGGAGCTAGAGCAAAAAAAAACTTTCCGTTCACACTTGAATATAATGCTAAGTCAATTTTTTTAAAATTAAAAAAAACACTTTCCAGTCGACCTACGACTTTCACACCCATGAGCAATATTTTAGCTCTCATTAGGAGCTGTCTTTTTGCCATTGACCGATTGTGGCTACGTGTCACACAAATGAAACAATTGAATTGTTGCGAGGAAAATTTGGAGATTCGATTATTTCAAGAAATTTGTGATATTGAATGGCCGCCAAGAAGTTGTGATTTAATACCATTAGACTATCTCTTGTGGGGTTATTTGAAGTCATTGGTCTTTCGAAATAAACCAGACTCTCTTCCAGCTTTACAAGTAAAATTTTGAGGCGATACCAATCCACATGAGATCCAAGAGCATCCAATTGATCCCGAAAAAGTCACAGTTTGGTGTTGATTTTGGACTGGCGGAGTCATCGGTCTATATTTATTTCAGAGCGCTACAGGTAGGTGATTCCTACTTCTTTTCACATGAATTGGATGATATGGACACCAACAACATGTGTATTCAACAGGACAAAGCTACGTGCCACACATTCTGAATGAGCGATTTGATGACATGGTCATCTCACGTGAAGGTAATGTTAACTGACCCCGTAATACTTTTTCTTGTGAGATTTTCTGAAGATCTATGCGAATAAGCCACAAACCCTCAAACCAACCAGGCTCATGGCATCGGTCAAATTCTTCCCTAAATTTTGACATTTCGAATGCACGATGTTATATTCCATACATACGCAGCAAAATCTTGGTAAGTACGTGTCATTACCACTAGCATTACCTAGTAATGGCATCTTATTACCCTCTGCATCACATGCAGTCAAAAAATAATGAAATACTTGATCGCGTTAGACGATCTTCCTATGAATCACGATGTAGGCCAGTGATTATGATGCTAAACTAATGGCGAATTCGTTTCTACAAAAAAAGTGCAACACTTGCATTGCCATTTTCCCGAAATCTGCACTATTGTATCACTTTTTGGAAATTTTAGTTGTGCTAAATTCGAGTACCTTAATTACCAAATTTCAAAAAAGTAACACAAAAGTGCAGTTTTCGGAAAAAGGGCAATGAAAATGTTGCACTTTTTTGCAGAATCGAATTCACCATAAGGAACCATGAGGTCGCTAGTTCAAGCCCACCTCTCCGCAAATGAAATTTTTCGGCCACAACAATCGCTAACTACGCTCCATCCAATTTTACTCTCTTCTAGTTTCTCAACTCATTCCACCACTGATGGCAATAACAACTCGGAAATATTCACTACGACACCCTCATAAAAGTATTACTTACGTTCACGCTTACGTTTGCGTAATTGTAATCGTGGGTGTAAGTGGTTATTTTCAGCTTCTAGTAGGCTTAAGCACTTTCCTCTAATGACATGTATGTGTACAAATAATTCGAAGGGCGGCCAAATTATAAGCAGTAACTAGTTTCGAATTAAGCTTACCCGTGAGCACTGATAGAAAAAGCTTCGTCTAGACGACGAATTTGTACATCAACACGATTATTTTTTCGTCAAAAGTCAGCTAACGTACGGAATAATCCTCTTGATGAATTTGTTCGTCACCATGACGAATCTCTGTTTCCAAAAACGTTCGTCCTCAGGATGATCACATTTCATACCTACGATGAATCGAGTTCATCACCGAGACGAATCCCAGTCATCTCCACGGCGAATCCCATTCATCACCACGATGAATACCATGCATCACCACGATGAATCCTATTCATCAGCACGGCGAACTCCTTTCATCAGCACAACGAACTCCATTCATCACCACCACGAATTCATGTCCCGACTATTTAAATTTTAAAAATTTCAATAAATATTCTTTTGGTTTTAGACCATTAAAAACGGTATGGAAAAAAAATACTTGACTGCTTTGCCAGGTTCAGTTGTGATTATTCGCTTCGAAAAGCAGTTCTTATCAGGAAAGGCTTAAAGCAAACGAACGAGATGTATTCATTACTTCTGTTATTTTAAATCAAAAATAATCTCATCAAGTAATGTATTTGTCAACAGACGAGTCCCATTCATCACCACGACAAATACCATGCATAACCACGATGAATACCATTCATCACCACGACGAATCCCATTCATCATCAGGACGAATCACATTCATCACCATTATTCGATTTTTTAAATTAAATTTTTACAACAAATTATTTAACTAAGGGGTGATTCCAACGCACACATCCTTCTCTGACATTGTTACTGAGTATTTTCCTGATTTTGATCTATATAATTTATAACGACAACTCACAATCGGTGGTTTATGTAGATATTCAGAAGTGTTACCTACTGACATGCAAGGAAATTAAATAATATTTTTTATAAAAAAATATGGTTTTGATAAAATCTTCATCAGCCGCTTTCTTTATTGCCCACTGTAAAATATTTCTATGTACTGCCAACAAAATTTTTTTTTTGTATCTCGAGAGTATAGTGTATATTGTAGACTTCATTCCAAATAATTTAAATTATTATTCCATTTGTAGTAAATATTTTAATATGTAACGGGTGTGACAAGCCAATGTAACGGGTGTGACATAGTCTCAATATGGAGGAGTAATAAGTAGATCGACATATTGTCCAGGATTTATTAGCCAACATGCATCTATTAAACTAGTTTTTTTCTGCGAAAAACAAAATCGAAGTCGTTTTAGTCACTAAATCATATGCATATTGCCGACTTTCTTTATCACATAGAGTAAAAACTTAAAAGTACAAAATTTTTTGCCAAAAACAAGTTTTGATACCTTAAAAACTATTTCTCTTTTATATCAATGTTTAAGACAATGCTATTTTTTTATTTTCTACAAAGAATTAGTTTCTGAATTAGAATACGCTGTGTGTCCTGCTAGTATGTTATAAGCAGAATTCTTCTCAAAATAATGTTTAGGTCGGCTATTCTTGACTTTTTTAGTTTTCCACTTATTTTCTAAATTATATTGATATTTTTTAACTCCATTTGAGAAGTATTCGTAAGCCTTTTATTCGAGAACAAATCAAAATCTTTTATCATTGAATGGGCTGATTTAAAATGGCCTTGTGGACCTTCACTGCCTCACACATCCTTCTCTTAATGATTGCCCCTATACCATCTATTTAGTTTTTCAATTTATACCGAAATTTCTGCTTTCTATTATTTAATTTCATACTTGACATAAAATTATTAAATATATAATATTTTTAAATCGAATAAAAATTATTTACGGTCTTTGCGTAATGGGTGTGACAAATATTAGAATGCAAATTCTACCGTAAATATTGCAATGATACTGAAACATTTTGATTCACTTTATACTACATAACCTTGACCTAACTTACACAAAAGATTATATATGCATATCTACATAAAATGTATTAAATTTAACTTTTTGTATACAGCTCATGTCAGTTCAACAGTAAAATTAGTGCATCCAACAATTTTATAATAACCTATAGAAAACTCATTGCTAGGAAAAAAAACTAGTCCTAAATTTCATCAACTCTTCATGAATTTCTAAAATTCAATTGTTCGTGATGTCCGTTATGGTATTTTTTTTTGCAAAAATCTGATTTATTTTTTTATGTGTGATGGGGTCAATTTACGTGGAAACACCCTAAGGTAATCAGAACGCATATAGAACAGTACAGATAAGCACGAACTATAATTTGATTGCTTCGTTTTATCATATTTTCAGCAAAATGTTCAAATAAATATTCTCGTCGTGGGAATGAATCCTTATCGTTCCCTTGACGAATTCCGAAATCACCAAAAACATAGGTTGATAATCGTGTTCGTTCTATTTACGTACAAAAACATCGCATGTACGAAACTTTTCATCACCAGTACGAAGATATATTGATGAAACTGATTCGTCATGGTGACGAACGGGTTTTCCGTTCAGTGAGGTTATTTGTTAATGGGAAATTTTGCTGGGTAATGGCATCGATAGGCCTTTCAAACTAATCTAATAAAGTTCTATGATATCTCACACAAAATTTGTTTTATTTAAATGTAAAGATATGAAGCTTATTATACGTTTTATAGAAGTTCAAGTTTTTTTCTTTGGATGATATCAAACGAGACAAAGCAATTACGCCTATTTTCTTGTTTCTTATATATTAACTTACTTTGTACATCGCATCAACAAAACAGTACATTGATCCAATACGAGTAAAAATTCAAGTTTTCATATACACTTTGTAAGGTTGACGTTACAGTGCTCATAACTTCTATACAGAATCAATGATAAATACAAATTCTTCAACACTTTCTTCGAGTGTATGCCTTTTTGTGGCCCATTGCAATTGTGTAGCAATTCGGCGAAGTCTTTTTCACATTTAAGCTCATTGTGAAATGTGAAGTTTCACTAGTGTTTTACGCGAGTTTTCGAGTAGATCTCCTCAAACTGCTTTGGTTTTTTTTTTCAGGCCGACATTTACACTTCTGCGGCAACTCAGTCCTCCGCAGTCACTTTGCATTTCTCTGCAATTTCATTTCTGTTTTACACATTGCAATTAGTAATTTTTTTGCATTGTTGTCTGATGTTTTGTAATTCGCAGAGTAGTGCTTTTATTTTATGTTTTTTTTTTCATTTTCCACCGTATCGCGGTTGATGTTCTTCTGTAGCGAATAGTTACTTTTGAGTGGCGTTGTTTTATTCGGTTAACTCTGGCGAGTGAAAAAAGACGGCCTGTTGTTGCTTTTGTTTTTAATGACAGTCTAACAAGCGTTAAAACACTTCTGAAAACAAACCAATTTGGACAGTTTGATTGACATTTCACTTATGCAACCCAGAAACATCAGTGCAACTACAACAAACCTGCAATAAAAACAACAAGCAACAGCAACGATGGAAAAAGGTGAAAATATAAATCCACTTTTTTATGTTCGTATGTAATATGCGAGCAATATTCATAGAAATATTCATACATAAATGCAAAATACTCGTGCAACTACTGTTCGTATCAAGAAATTCATTAAAATTCATATGAGAGTTCATAACTTGTCACGCACAGAATTATTGTTGTGTCTTCGGAAACCTGAGGTAAAACTCATCAAACTTTTCAGTAAGCTTCATTGAAGAAAGTTAATGCACTCAGAAAAAAATTGGGAAAGAATCGATATTTTTTTACCACTACTTGATCCCTTCATGTCGTCATCAGCACCATATTGCGGTCATGGAAACACATTATGGTGATAGGGACCATTTTATGGTTACATAGGAACCATGTTCATGTGGACGGTATTAAAATTCATGGAGACCATAGTATCGTTAATTCACGAAAAAAAAAACAGGAAACAAAATAGGTATGTTTGAGAGCAAAATATGAATAAAATATATTTTTCTGCAAATATTTTATATTTACTTAACGAAAAAAAAAATGTTTAAATGTCTTTTTTATCAATAGTATTTTTTTTCGGAGTTTAGATGACGATTATCTTAAAAAATTGGGGATTTCTTAAATAAGTTATAGGATTTTTTTCCAACTTATAGAAAAAAAGAAAATTTTTCTAAAAATAATATGTTTCCAGCAAATATACTATAGAGCCATTTTTTTCTTGGGATGGTCGTGAGGAATCTAACATGTTTACAAGGAGACCATATTTTTGTCATGGAGAATATGACATGGTTACAAAGGACCAAATTAAGATTTTCCGTCATCAAAACTGAAACCATACTATGTTTAAAGCAATAACTCGTCATCTACGATCACAAGGCATAAACGCATAAAAGCATAACACGAGTTATGCTCAGATTGAGTTGTTAATGTCATGATGTTCCCCATATTCGATTACATATTGTGACAAATTTTGGTGATGATCCCTCGTTTAGTTATCTAGATATAAGTAGACCTCGGATTTTTGCATATCTTCCAATTTTCATCACTCAAATTTAAATAATTTGAGGACATATCAAAAATATGCAAAATATATGCACAAAATATGCAAAAATATGCAAAAACCAGTAAGGGACGGCAGAAAGTCGGGCGGGACCGACTATATAATACCCTACACCTCCCTAACAATGTGATAAGGGTCATTGCGATAATAATTTGGAATAATTGGTAAATGGGTAGGAACATATTATCTAATTCTGAACCGATAATCGCTAAATTAAGCAATATTCGTTCCGAAATTGAGAAACATATTTCTGGAAAATTTTAATGATCGGAAGTAAAGTACAACTTCTATAGCGCTTTGATACCAAATGAGGAGGAACATATATACGGATGTTATATATAAATCTGAACTGATTTTCCCTGAATACTCACTCATGTAAAAAGACATCTTTCTGTCGAATTTCGTACTGATCGGATATAAAATACAGTCTCTACAGCGCTTACATGTCAAATCGGAGGTAACATATATATGGGGGCTATATCTAAATCTGAACCGATTTTCTCCGAATTTGGCAGTATTTCTTCATGTAGAAGGAAACCTCTTTTTGTCGAAGTTCGCACTGATCGGATATAAAATAACATTTTTACAGCGCTTACATGTCAAATCGGGGGTAACGTTTATATGGGGGCTATATATAAATCTGAACCGATTTCTTCCAAATTTAACAGTGTTCATTCAAATAATAGGAAACCTCTTTCTGCCGAATTTCATACTGATCGGATATAAAATACAGTTTTTACAGCGCTTACATGTCAAATCGGGGGTAACGTATATATGGGGGCTATATCTAAATCTGAACCGATTTCTTCCAAATTTAACAGAGTTCATTCATATAATAAGAAACCTCTTTCTGCCGAATTTCAGACTGATCGGATATAAATTAAAGTTTTTACAGCGCTTACATGTCAAATCTGGGGTAACATATATATGGGAGCTATATCTAAATCTGAACCGATTTTAACCAAATTCAATATCGGATCGTCCTTGGGCCAAATAAAATATATGTGTAAAGTTTGGTCGAGATCGGACGATAATTGCGATCTGTACTTTGATTACACGAATACATGCACAGACAGACGGACAGACGGACATAGCTAAATCAACTCAGAAAGTGATTCTAAGTCGATCGGTATGATAAACAATGGGTCTATTTCTTCTCCTTTTGGGTGTTACAAACAAATGCACCAAGTTATAATACCCTGTACCACAGTGTGGTGTAGGGTATAAAAATTCGAGATATGCAAAAAAATATGCAAAATTTGTTGGCGATATACGAATCAAAAATGCAAAATATCAGAAGGATATGTCAATACAATTTAAACCAGTAAGGAAAGGTTAAAGTCGGGCGGGCCGACTATATAATACCCTACACCACCTCGGCAATGTACATTAAGAATTTCTTTTTGAATAGTTGGAATAATTAGTTTCCTTTCTTTTACGAAGGTACTTAGCTCCCCCGCCACGTCAAGGCTTATTCCAAAGAGGAGTTTAATATAATGTGTGGAATTAAAAATTGAACTAATAATAATATTCCACATATTTGCATTTACTGTGGTTATTATTAGCCTTAACACAATAAATAGTCCGATTTTTGGTCGTACACAATATAAGTAATATATGCAGGGTATGTTAGGTAGGTACTACCATGGAATAATTGGTTTAAGTAATGTTTTAATAGCGCTAATATAAAAAAATTAGGAACATCTTTCTGGAAAATTTTGATCGGAAGTAAAGTACAACTTATATAGCGCTTTGGTACCAAATCAGGAGGAACATATATATGAAGCTTTAATATAAATCTGAACGGATTTTCCTTGAATACTCATTCATTGAAAAAGAAACTTCATTCTGTCAAATTTCGTACTGACCGGATATAAAATACAGTCTCTACAGCACTTCCATGTCAAATCGGGGGTAACATATATATGGGGGCTATATCTAAATCTGAACCGATTTTCTCTGAATTTGGAAGTATCCCTTCATATAATAAGAAACCTCTTTGCGTAGATTTTTTACTGATCGGATATAAAATACAGATTGTACAGCGCTTACATGTTAAATCGGGGGTAACATATATATGCGGGCTATATCTAAATCTGAACCGATTTCCCTCAAATTTGGCAGTGTTAATTCACGTAATGAGAAACCTCTTTCTGCCAATTTTTTTACTGATCGGATATAAAATACAGTTTCTACAGCGCGTACATGTCAAATCGGAGGTAACATATATATGTGGGCTATATCTAAATCTCAACCGATTTCCCTCAAATTTGACGGTATTAATTCATGTAATAAGAAACCTCTTTCTGCCGAATTTCGTACTGATCGGATTAAAAATACACTTTTTACAGCGCTTACATGTAAAATCGGAAGTAACATATATATGGGGGCTATATCTAAATCTGAACCGATTTTCTCCGAATTTGGCAGTATTCCTTCATATAATAAGAAACCTCTTTTTGCCAAATTTCACACTGATCGGTTATAAAATAATTTTTTTACGGCGCTTACATGTGAAATCGGGGGTAACGTATATATGAGGGCTATATCTAAATCTGAACCGATTTCTTCCAAATTTAATAATGTTCATTCATATAATAAGAAACCTCTTTCTGCTGAATTTCATACTGATCGGATATAAAATAAAGTTTTTACAGCGCTTACATGTGAAATCGGGGCTAACATATATATGGGGGCTATATCCAAATCTGAACCGATTTTAACCAAATTAAATATGGATCGTCCTTGTGCCAAAAAAAAAGATATGTGTAAAGTTTCGTCAAGATCGGGCCATAATTGCGACCTGTACTTTGATTACAAGAATACATCTACAGACAGACGGACATAGCTAAATCGACTCAGAAAGTGATTACAAGTCGATCGGTATAATAAACAATGGATCTCTCTCTTCTCCTTTTGGGTGTTACAAAAAAATGCACAAAGTCATAATACCCTGTACCACAGTGTGGTGTAGGGTATAAAAACCACAAATATTGTTGAATGACCCTCTATCTGAGCGGATCTCATCTCACATTGCATATCATGTTTTATGGAGGGCTAACAACGGCCATAAAACCTCGTCCTCTCTATAAATTTATAATGCCTGACATCAATCCTCACAAAATAAAATGCAAGTGCAATGTCTCTTATATGTCTCTCTCACATATGGCGTATTCAATATACGCAAAAACATCATTTACAACGAAAAAAAATATGAAACAAGATTTTTTTTGAATTTACTTAACATTTACAAAAGGGCTCATAACTTTTACATCTATCCATAGATTCGAATAGGCAGTGTTTTCTTCTTTAGCATGCTGGCTTTTTAAAAATGTAATAAAATAATGTTTTCGATTTTTTTTCTATTTTTTATGTTTTTTTGTACCCTTTAATTTGAGGCATAACACGGCTCAATCGGACTTATACTTCAAAAATTATGGTCCAAATACTGAATGTACTTTCTATGAAAGCTGGAATTTCAAAAAAAATTTACCATAAAATTTTTTTTAAATATTTTTTTCGTGTTTGTGACACCTAGTTGCAGCAGAAACTGTTATCAACTTCCCTTGGACAACAATGTTGTTGCATAGTGTAATTTAATCCTTGCTGCAATTTCAGCGATCACATGCTTTAATGTAAAACAAATTAGAAGTATATTGAGCAAAATTTGGTGGAATTCCGTGGGCAGTTTTAGAAAATATTGTATTTATGCATTTCATGATATGTGGGAGGTTGGCGTGTCCTGACGGATTTAAGGGAAAATTTGTTTTTTTTACCTTATTTTTGCAAAATTTCGATGTTCTATATCTACTACTTCCATTTTTGGTCAACCGTACAAAGAAATCACGACACTGTGCGTCGTCCGCATATGTTCTAGATCTAGCAGGATTCCATTCCATTACGCTAGTTTCCAAGATAGTGGAGACAGTACTCCTCCTTGTGGCTTCTGGTGAGCCGGCTTTAATTAGTGTAATCAATCTAGAGTTCACCTTTAGATGTGACAGCGCACAGTGGCAGAAAGCTTCAATTTAGCGCGAAAAAAATATATTACAGTTTTTCCATGTTTTGACCTGCATATTTTTGATAATTTTGGTTGAAAACGTGTCATTTAAAATTTTTTATAAGTTCAGTTTTAATTTTTTTTTGAAAAATATTTATTTAAAATCGAAATTAACTCGTATAGAATTTGATGCATGTGGTTAAAACAAATTTATTATTTTTTGACTTTTGTTACTAATACTTAGTCCAAATTTCTCTAAAACATAATGCAAACGGAAGAACTTTTTTCGGCTTTGTACCAACTATCAAAATTTCCATTCGCTTAATCTGCATATTTTCTAAAAATATTTATAGAAAATCAATAGGCAAATCTTGGCAGCCAAAATTTTTAGAAGTTATTCTTAATAGCAAAAAGGAAAAAATAAAATAAAAATCTAGGCTGCATCACACAGCATTCCTAACTAAACCCTTACTGAAAGTATAACAATTGAAAGAAAATATATTAAAATCTTTCGGCGCCACGAAATAACCCCCAAGTGAAATAACCCCCAAGCCGAAAATTAAATAACCCCCAATGAAATATGGCCCAAATGGAATGAAATAACGCCCAAAGATTAAATGTAAAATAAAGTCCAAATTAAATGAAAAAATAGCCAAATAATAAATGAAACAACCCCAAAAAATATTTGTTAAATTAAAAAAATAATTCCCCCCCAAAAAAAAGTGAAATAACCCCTAATGAAAAAAACCCAAACAACAAATGAAATAAACTCCAAATTAAATTTATTCGTCTAGACAGATATTTTTTTGCGCAATATACATAATTTTTCCCAAAAACTGTTTGTAGTATTTACAGAAACGCTTGTATGGAATCAATAGGCCGACGAAACAAATTAGAATAATAACTAATAGGAATACCTGCAAATTGCAATTTGTATTTAATAATGGACGTAAAAACAACGTTTCAACTGCTTTGCAACGGTTTTTATGCTTTGCAATTGAATGTTGGAACAGAAAACATAAAGAAATAGTAATCCTGACGAACAATTTTACAAAATGTTTCTGAACTATTTTTTGTAATGCATTACTATTTCTTGACGTTTGAAAACTTTTGGAATGTAATACATGAGAATACATGAAAACTTTTGGAAGAGAATTCTCTTCCAAACTATTTCACATATGAAGTTTCAGTTCTCTTCCAACAGTTTTTGAACATGAAAATTGTATGGAAATATGTTGGAAGAGAAAACACGAATAGGAATTAATGGAGACAAAAAATAGACAAAAATCGCCGCGATTTTTAACCTATTTTTCGTCTCATGAAGAAATAGTAAAGCAGACGAAAAATATACCAAAAAATCGCCGCGATTTTTGTCTCTCTGTTTCACTTGCTTTATCTTTTCTTCAATTTTTCTCTTACAGCAGTATTCATTCGTAAATTATTAAAAGGGAACAAACCCAATCAGTTCATTTACTGATCGGCTCTCTAGCAAAATAGACGCAAATCTTACTTCACTTACCATTTCCAAACATTTAAAGCGATTGCATCATGATATAATGCAATCGTACCATCTGGTATGTTTTCTGTAATCTGCTATCCATGACCCTACAACTTAGATTTGCCTATATGTTATAATTTAAAATTTGTAAATTTTCTTCTCTGAAGCACAATTAAGAACTGATTACTACTCTCAAGGCCCACCCTAAAGTTACCCCGTTCAATATCTTCATTCGATTCTAACTGTCTAACGACAAGGAAGCGATATCTTACAATTTTATTATTAAAAACTTTCCTAAAATTCATTTTGAATGTCAATGAAATAATCCCCAAATAAAATGAAATACGGCCCAAGAAAAATTTGATTTCTGTGAAAATGAAATAAATCCCAAACCATGAAAAAATCCCCAAAACTCAAAATGAATGAAATAAATCCCAAATTCATTTTATTTTGGGTTTAATTTCATTTTGGTTTTAGTAACAAACATTAAAAAAAACTTGAAAAAATGAAATGAAACCCAAAATTAATGAAATTTCACCCAAACCCAATTATGAATCATTATTTTGGGTGATATTTCATTTTCGGCTTGGGGGTTATTTCACTTGGCGGTTATTTCACTGCGCCAAATATTTCAATTGTTTTCTCAATTAATTTTTGCTTAAACAATTAAAAACTTAATGAAATTGTTTACCTTTAGTTGTAAAATATAAGAAAATGCATAAATTGTACCAAAAACAATCACTTTTCTGTTCAATTGAATGTAAACTATACAACTAAAATATATCAATCACGTATGTCCTATAGATTTCCAAAAGTTAATGAACCCTTATATCGTCATGAGTGACATAATTGAGAAATGTGGAAAGCCGGTAAGTGCTGCCAAGCCCTTAGATTAGTGGTGTACCAAAATTGTAGGAATTAGTGTAAGTTCATATTTCGATTTTTTCGCTCTAAATTAGATGTTTCTCCCACCGTGCAGCGCCGCGATTACCGCATCTGAGTGAATGTTGTTAAAAGCCCCTCCTATGTCAAGAAAGGTCACCATAGTGAATTCCTTGACATATGGGGACGAACTCCCACTGGAGCGCCCTAAGCTCCAGTGGTTGTTAAAGGAATAAATATATATATATTGCCCACAACTTCGTGTAGGGCTGATTCGGTAGACTTTCCCTTGTTGTAAGCATGTGGTTCCCTATCCAGGTTTCTATCCAGGTTTTCTCTAAAGAATGAATCTTAAAGTCTTTCCAGACCTTTTAATAAAGGGGAGGATACCCTAATTGGTCTGAAGTCCTTTGGCCTAGTGTGCGATATGTTTCACGCTTTGGGTATGAATAGCACTTTGGTATCCCTCCATTGATTGGGGATATATGAGTGCCTGATACAGGCTCCGATATAACCTTGCGGCGTCTGAGACCTTTGACACTTCTCACAGACATTGTAACAAATTTGACATCCGCGGCATTTTGCAAAATTTATCATGTCTTCCTATAGGTTGATACATTATGTGCCACCCTGTACTTAGTTCTCTGAAGTTGAGGCCAAACTTCAACAGAAAAAATGTTATAATACATATAAATATATTTAAAATGTAATTTTCCATATCACACAGAATTTCACAATTTATGTTTATTCATTTCATTGACAAATTTATTCAAATGTGAATATAAAACTACTCTGCAAAGGTCTCCCTTTTAAAATCACCATTATGATCCCACGGTGATTTGTTTAACAAATACAAGCGTACAAGAAAATACAACTACATACATATATCTATTTGAGATTTGGTTAGAACTATTTACGGTTTGTCCTTCTAACCCTAATGAATACGTAATTGCCGGTATATTTACGAGGAATGTTGTATGTAATCTCTGCCAGTAAAAGAGCATTACGCCCCGAAAGAAAGGGGAAATGAAATCGTTTTAGTTTACTGAGCATAAATCTAGCAACTTATTTTCGATTTAAGCTGTATTTTATGGTATATCTCTGTTTGTCCGTCCATCCGACTGCGGATTTTGTGTCTGCTGTGCTGGTTAAGCACAATAAATGCCCTTCGTATGAAACATTTTCCCACACCAAATTGTTTATTTATGTCAATTTAGATTTTGGCTGTTGTTGCCTTTGCCGTTTGTTTGTTGAGCAACATTGATGACTTTTATTGTTGCGCCAATTCATGGCTGGGAACAATCCACACTAACTCCAGGACCTGTCGTCATCATCAGGGGCAGCAAACAGACAGACAGACACAAGGACGGACGGACGGAAGGAGAGACTTACGTAAATAAACATAAAACAAACGCTCAATTGCATTCACTTCGGTACGGTTTGTTTGTCCGTTTCAAATCCTTAAACCAATATCATAAAACTAAGTACTAATCAAACAGAAAAATGCCAAACCACCACCCCACCACTACCTTTGCTGGGATATCTTTTGAATTTAATACGCAACAACGAAATCACTCACCCCCAGAGGCGGCGGGTAAGTATTTCTGATTTCACATATATCAGTCACCGTCATCATCATTATCATCATCGTCGGGATGATGATGATGATCATTGCCTGCTTCGATGGCACTGCACTCTGCATTTGATGGCTTCAGAAAGTGCGTAAACAATGAACGCCGTTCGTTATTTGCATTGTTTCACAGGAAACTGATTATGAACGGCAGGGCCGTTGGGCCGTTCTGGCCTCTCCTCGTCCGCTCTAGTTGTGGTGTGGAGTAGAATCCCTGGGATCAATTGAAAATGCAGAGTGATTTTCTCACTCTTCGTTTTCGGTTATTTGATGTGGCGTTTTGCGCCCTTTTAAGCTGTGACTTTGACACGTTTTTGGTCTTTATTGCATTTTATTACATTTTGTTACATTTCACAGTTTAACTAATACGACAAAGATGACGCAGACATACAGATATAAATTTGAGAGTAGAACGAAAAAGGGCACACGTCCTTAAGTACAGGAGAAAAGACTACGTAGTTATGTATTGGTGTTGTGTGGGTTGTTTAGGGGGCGTATTACAAATATTGGCAACATTTTGAGATTATTTTCTTTAATTAGAAAGGCAGTGAAATGAAATGTTGACAGTCGGATGTACATACTTAAGATTGATAATATATAAATAATATTGAAAGATGTATAGATTTGGGAGTAGAGATTAAAATGTCTTTAATAGGAGGACCAAATATCTTCAGAATCTAAGGTAAAAAAAAATTTGAATGTGTTGGTTGTATGCCAATATTATCAATGTGTGTGAGTCATCCCCTTGCAGTCTCTGAAAGTTTGATTAAACTATGCAACACAATTTTTGCCGCATACAATGTTCTGGTGTAAAATGGGGTCCTAAATACGAAAAAAATATTAAATTTTTCTTTAAAATTCCAATTTTCTTGGAAGGTGCCTTTAATTTATGGACCATATTTGCTCGATAACGCCGGGATACAAATTAAATTTTTGGAAATTATGAGGACTACTAATGTTGGTAATGACACTTTCATGTGGAAACAGAAGTTTTGACGTTTATCTGTCGTTAAAACAATTAGAAAAAAAATTGATTTTTTTTTCAAAAAAAATCGTTTTTTGCTGGCACGATGAAACCCTTAAAGTAGAAAAAAATCGCCGAAAAAGCGATTGTTCCATATTTTCCTAGAAGAAGAAAACGATGCCTATTTGAAGAAAATCTATGGATAAATATAGAAATTATAGCACTTTTTGTAGAAATAAGAAAATTGTTCGTTTTTTATACACCCCCCTCCCCCCTACAGTGAACATGCTTATATATCAGATGCTGCACGGAGGAAAATCGTAATTTTTGATATGTTTGAATTGAAAGAAAATATACTTGGAAACGATTTTTTTTAAATATTTTTTATTTGTTAACAAATAAATTTTATTTGGAACGCATATATTGATATATTAGAAAATTATTTATTTACAAACTGAATTTCACAAATAAAATAAATGTTTACACGCAAGCAAAGTTATTGTTTAAGAAGTTTTCCAAATATATTTTATTTAAAAAGATTTTTTAAACGTTGCTGACTTTTTCAACTGAGAATAGTTAGTTTTTCCTAGATTACGTGATAAACTTCATAGCTAAAATGTTCTTAATTTATAAATATTCCAATTCATCACTTTTTGTCAATCCATCAATGCAATTTATATTTACGAAAGATTATTCGATTTAAGTTTTAATTTAATTTTACAAACATATAAAATTTATAAAAAAAATTCATAGCTAAAATGTTCTTAATTTATAAATATTCCAATTCATCACTTTTTGACAATCCATCAATGCAATTTATATTTACGAAAGATTATTCGATTTAAGTTTTAATTTAATTTTACAAATATATAAAATTTATAAAAAAATTGCTCTTTGAACATCTGAAAAACAGGAAACATGTCTTTAAGTTAAGGCATTGATACATTACCAAAATAAATAATTACAAATTAATCTTTGTTTCGGAAATACTAGTTCCAAATAAAAAAATATTTGAATGGGAGCATATTTTTGTTTAGAACAATATCCTCCCAAACATATAATTTTTGTGTGTGTCAAATATTATATATTTGAATTGTACCCTACACATATGTACATTTCAAGCCGAATATGTTTGGGACAATATACTACAGAAGCCATTTTTTTTTTCAGCGTGTGCCAACCAAAAGTGTAACACATCTATGGAGTGATCTAAGAGACCCAAGAATATTTGGCGGAAATCCGTTTTGGGTCTTTTTTTTGGGGTGGGGGGTGGTGTTTGATTTAACGTTAATTCGTGCAAAAAAGGTAAATTTTTATGTTTTTTTGTGACGAAACGGTTAAATTTTTTAATTGAAACCAATGGTACATTAAAATATAAGTATGTAAAATTTTCATAACAAAATATTTAAAAAATAGGGCAACGACAGCATTTATGCGGAAGAGTCTCGAACAAGGTTGAATTGCGATGCCCCTCATAACTCAATACCGGATCATCTTATGTTCACAAATTAATTTGTTTAGTTAGATAATCGTTATAGCCAGGTAACGCTGTTGAGTTTTTCTCGAAATTTAAATTTTTCAATTTTTGGGAACACTTTGAAGTTAAAAAGGCTATTTTTCGACCAGTTGGTTATTGTTATAAACGTTACCCCCCATAAGTCAATTTGGAAATGTACGCCAGCCTGTCGGTCTGTCTGTCTGGTTAGTGGGCACGATAACTTTCCACAGGATTATTTGATATGTGTAAATATTGTTTTCTATCTCAGGCTAAGGTCGAAGATGAACTATGTTGGTCCACTCCTTCGAGCACCTCCCCCACGAAGAGTCAAAATTTTGTGAAATATTAATTATCCCATAACTTGTAAACTACTACCCAGAATCTTTCACAATTCCACACATAGTACTACTTTTTTAATCGCTACCATCTTCAGAAAAATGGGCGAAGTAGCCGCGCTCCTTTTGATACATCCCATGCAAATGGACCATTTTGAACAAAAAGTTAATGGGTTATAACATTGATTCCAGTCCATAGAAATACTCGAAACTTTGTGGAGTGTAATGCTTTTATAGTACCTACAGTCCCAAGCCTTTTTTGGTACCTCCCATACAAATGTACCACTTTGCACAAAAAGTTAACGGCTTATAACATGTATTGCTGCACATACAAACACTTGAAATTTTGTAAAGTGTAATGTTTTTATATTTAGTACCTACAGTCCCGTAAATAATGGACGAATACCAATACACCAAAGTATACCATACAAATGGACCATTTTGTACAAAAAGTTAAAGGCTTATAAATTTGATTCCAGTCCATGCAAATTTTTAAAATTGGTACAGTGTAATGTTTTTATAGTACCCATAGTTTATTAAAAAAAGGGCGTTATTGCCACACCCCTTTTGGTACCTCCCACACAAAATTGCCAAAATAAAAAATATGAAAAATGCTTTTTTTGAATTTTCCTATTTTTACAATATGGGTCATAATTTATACATTTATCCATAGTTTTTTTTTTCAAATGGGCACTGTTTTTTCTTTAGGATGCTAGCTTTCAAAATATGGAACAATAAATTTGTTTGCATTTTTTTTCTATTTTTATGGTTTTTTTCGTAACAGCAAATAACGATGTTTTTACAAAAAAAAAACTAATTTTTCCTCATTGTTTTAACGACAGTTTCTAAACGTCCGTTTCTACGTGACAACTATGTTTTCATCATGTTTAGCTCTCAAAATTTCATTGATTATAAATGGTGAATCGAGCTGTTGCATAGTGTAATCCAAGTCATTACATGGAGAAAATAACAGGAATCAAAATATATTTGATAGCAAAATTTAAATAAACAAGTAAGAAAGTTCAGTCGGGTAACTTATGAATCCCCTCACCTTGTGTCACAAAAAAATATTCGTAAATTATTTTTGTACCCTCTACCATAGGATGGGGGGTATATTCATTTTGTCACTCAGTTTGTAACACCTCTAAATATTGATCTGAGTCCCCATAAAGTATATATGTATATTCTTATTCGTCGAAATATTCTAAGACGATTTAGCCATGTCCGTCTGTCCGTCCGTCTGTCTGTTGTAATCACGCTACAGTCCGTAATAATAGAGCAAGGTTGATAAAATTTGGTATAAATATTTCTTATAGTTGCAGGTTGTTTGGGATTGCAAATGGGTCATATCGGTCAATGTTTTATAGCCCCCCATATATAGCATCTTACATGTTATTTTCTTTAGGTTTGAGTTATTTTGTATGTCACATGCTATCCATGGTGGAGGGTATATAAGATTCGGCATTGTTAACAATTTAAATTGCATTTATCTTAAAAGTATGTACTGGTATTAAAATTAAAAGCTCTTTACAATTGATTCAAAATGGTCCATTTGTGTGAGAGGTACCAAAAGTTACTGTGAATGGTGTTCGCTATCGTGAGATGATAACGAACTTTTTATGGCCCGAATTGGAAGATATGGATGGCCGTGTTATCTCACGTCGTGGCGATGTCAATTGTCCGCCAAGAGCATGTGATTTGACATTGTTGGACTTATTTCTTTGGGGTTATTTAAAAGAAAAGGTGTATGTCGATAAGCCAGCAACAATTCAAGATTTAGCTTTAGATTTAGCGAGACTTAAATTCACCATTTTCACCACCCATGTGACTGGTAAGGGTTGCCAGTTCGACACAGTTGCCTCTACACCAATCGCCAGGTAGATGGCGTGGATTCTGAGATTAGTTGGACGATTAGAAAGACTACTACATTTCAGTAAGCATAGTATTTTTTGTTGAATATCAAATATTTAATGTTATTATTTAGAATTCATTAACACTACGTGTTGAAGATGAAAATGGTGAATTTAAGTCTCGCTTAAAGCTTTGGCTGTGTGACTTGTACGCTTTCTTCATAGGTATATAATTCCCATATGCAAATTTCTTTGTAGATTGGTATATATACAAGTGATGATCGCCACAACTACAAGCTCACACTGTGTGTCATGTATAAGACCCTTTGATGATATCCCCGCACGGGATTGAAATACGTATAAGGGTATGTGTTTACATGGCTTTCAGAGCGCAGTGTCTTATCTTTTCCAATACACCACAAAAACCTCTCTTTCGAAAGGAAGAGTTGATCGAAAAAGCTGAACAATTCGAATGTGAAAACATTCAATAAATAAAACTAATTTGTGTTTATTTCAAAATCAACATCTGCCCTTAAAATTTAACCACCCTTTATTATTTCAACACGAAAAAAATCACGTCAAGTAATAGTATTTGCCGACCGCCGAAATATAATTTTCCTGTGAAAACGTTGAAATAGTCAGTTGTGAGTGGGTTATAGGTAAATAGTGGTACTCGTAAATTCAAAATTAATTTGGAACCCTGCTGTTAGATTAGGCCCATTTGGTCAAATTTGTGCATCGTTTCCTTTAAAACTTTTGAACGGTAATGTAGAATTTTATTATTTCGCGATCATTATACCCTACACCACACTGTGGTACAGGGTATTATGACTTTGTGCATTTGTTTGTAACACCTAAAAGGACAAGAGATAGACCCACTGTTTATTATACCGATCGACTCAGAATCACTTTCTGAGTCGATTTAGACATGTCCGTCTGTCTGTCCATGTATTCTTGTAATCAGGTCGTATTTATGGTCCGATTGTGATGAAATTTAGCATAGTGCTCTTTTTTGGCCCAAGGACGATCCCTATTGAAATTGGTTAAAATCATTTCAGATTTTGATATAGTCCCCATATATATGTTTCACCCGATTTGACATGTAAGGGCTGTAGAAACCACATTTTACATCCGATCTTTATGAAATTCGGCAGAGAGAGTATTATTATTACGTGAATGAACACTACCAAATTCGGAGAAAATCCGTTTAGATTTAGATATAGCCCCCATATATATGTTTCACCCGATTTGACATGTAAGCGCTGTAGGAACTGTATTTTAAATCAGATCAGTACGAAATTTGGCGGAGAGAGTTCTCTTATTACATGAATAAACACTGCCAAATTCGGAGAAAATCGGTTCAGATTTAGATATAGTCCCCATATATATGTTTCACCCGATTTGACATGAAAGCGCTGTAGAAACCGTATTTTACATCCGACCTGTACGAAATTCGGCAGAGAAAGTTCTCTTATTACATAAAAAAACACTGCGCAATTCGGGGAAAATCGGTTCAGATTTAGATATAGCCCCCCCATATATATGTTCCACCCGATTTAACATTTAAGCGCTGTAGAAATCGTGTTTTATATCCGATCACTACGAAATTTAACAGAGAGAGTTTTCGTATTACATGTATGAACACTGCCAAATTCGGGGAAAATCGGTTCAGATTTAAACATAGTCCCAATATATATGTTTCACCCGATTTGACATGTAAGCACTGTAGAAACCGTGTTTTATATCCGATCAGTACGAAAATCGGCGGAGAGAGTTTGCTTATTACATGTATGAACACTGCCAAATTCTTATCGCAATGCCCATTTTCGCATTGGTAGGTAGGTGTAGGGTATTATATAGTCGGCCCCGCCCGACTTTCTGTCTTTCCTTACTGGTTTTTATATGATATAAATTATGTATACGAACGTGTATAATATATACCCTCACAATCGTAATTCATATCATATTTAATTTATCACGAAATAATAAAATTAAACAGTTTTTTTGCTCTCCTAAAAATTGGGTTTTTTAATATAGCCCATTTTGGATATAAGCCATCGATAAATTGCTTTATAATTTCTGCTTACGTGGTATCTTTACAAGACAGTGCTATTATTAAAAATACAATTGTCTGACATAAAGTGGGATTGAGAAAAACGAAATGTGGCATATCTTGGATTTGGAACCATTTGGTACACTTGCCAGCAGCATTCTTTTATGTCAAATTGCTTTGGAATCAACAACACATTTGGCATATCCTCCGAGAATTAAAAAAAAAACATCCTGAGACAAATTAATTAAATGATAATTTCTTCAAACTTCCATAGACGACAATCATCCCCCAGTCAGTTGAAGAGAAATGACAAATGTCATCAACATACTGTCACTGTGAAAAATTAACATGACATAGCGAATGGAGCAGACTTGATGGAAACCTGACAAAATTAAATTCCACAGGATTACCCAATAATACAATACAATATTGCACGAAATACGACGAAACACCAAAATAATAACAGAATCTCATACAAAATAATGCCAACAAAAATGAAGCGAGAAAAATTAAAAAATGTTCACAACATATTTGGTGTATAATTGACAAGACATTATCGCCCATTTGGCGACTGCAGAATCGGCAAAAAACAAGAACTCACAACCCCCCCCCTCCCCTCCACTGAGTGTATGACCTACCAAAAGCCACCCCTCAAAAACCAAAGTGATGAGAATCTTTCACAGGATTTGAAAAATTCAATTTAGACCAGAACAACAGAATAGGAAAGCAAAAAAAGAAAAACGACTGATGATGATTATAATCGCACTAATAAAAAATTAAGTCATAATGCCTGACATGATATGCGACGAGTCAAAGAGACGCGACGCGGCATTCATTCTGTAGGAAATGTTTACAGTATTTTACATGTTGTCGACTGATAAGGAAAATTAGTTTACTTTTTCGGCACCGACTTTTGTCCTCGTGAGCATTTTTCCATTGGAAATGGAAATCATCACTGGTTATCATTCGAACGATGAAATTAAACCGCGACACGTGCTGTTAAACAAATTTTGCCATTGATGATGATAATTTCCCAAGGAAAAAACTCACTCACTCCAGCGTATGTGCGAAGGACGTATGATAAGTGGTTCGAAAATGTAAGTAGTATTTTGGGAAAACTTAACAAGTACGGAAAGAATTTTAAATTTTATAGAAAATCAAAATTCAAAATTGATTTTTTTTATAAAATTGAATATAGAAATGATAAAATAGAAGAAAACATAAAATTGCATAACAAATAATATTTAATAGAAAATGTTTTGCAAATTGAAATTTTATCAAAAATGTGTTCGAAATTGCAAAAAATTACCACATAGCATTTGTTGATTCGTTTCAAATTGCATTATTCTACAATATTTTGTTAAAATTTTTTATTCTCATATTTTTTATTTTATGTATTTATTATTTCTAGAATTGCATTTTTATAAATAAATTTCTCGCAAATTATGTTGTAATTGCAAAAATGTTTTCTAGAAATTTTCAACAAAATTGAATTTAGTAGGAAGTTACATTTTCAAGAAAATTCTGTCCATGTTGAGGTTATATAGAAAATTTCGTCTACATTGTAGCTTTAAACTAATTTTAAATAAATTTTGTATATTTTTTTATTTAAAAATTTCATCAAAATTGTATTTTTTGGTGGAAAATTTCGTCGAAATTGTATTTTTTGTGGAATATTCCATCGAAATTGTATCTTTTGGGGGAAAATTTCGTCAAAATTGCAATATTATAGAAAATAACACAATTCCATTCTTCTATCTTTTTCGTCGAAATAGTATTTTTTTGTTGAAAATTTCGTCGATATTATACTTTTATAGAAAATTTCGTCGAAATTCCATTTTTATAGAAAATTTCGTCGAAATTCCATTTTTATAGAAAATTTTGTCGAAATTCCATTTTTAAAGAAAATTTCGTCGAAATTCCATTTTTATAGAAAATTTCGTCCAAATTCCATTTTTATAGAAAATTTCGTCGAAATTCCATTTTTATAGAAAATTTCGTCGAAATTCCATTTTTATAGAAAATTTCGTCGAAATTCCATTTTTATAGAAAATTTCGTCAAAATTCCATTTTTGTAAAAAATTTTGTCGAAATTACCTTTTTATAGAAAATTATAGAAAATTTCTTCGAAATTCAATTTTTATAGAAAATTTCTTCGAAATTCTACATTTTTAGAGAATTTCTTCGAAATTCTACTTTTATAGAAAATTTCTGCGAAATTCTATTTTAATATAAAATTTCTTCGAATTTCTATATTTATAGAAAATTTCTTCGAAATTCTATTTCTAAAGAAAATTTCAAAGAAATTTTATTTCTATAGAAAATTTTGAAGAAATTTTATTTCTATAGAAAATTTTGAAGAAATTTTAGTTCTATAGAAAATTTCGAAGAAATTCTATTTCTATAGAAAATTTCGTCGAAATTATATTTTTATAGAAAATTTCGCCGAAATTCTATTTTTATAGAAAATTTCGTAGAAATTCTATTTTTATAGAAAATTTTGTCGAAATTCTATTTTTATAGAAAATTTCGTCGAAATTCCATTTTTATACAAAATTATAGAAAATTTCTTCGAAATTCAATTTTTATAGAAAATTTCTTCGAAATTCTACATTTTTAGAGAATTTCTTCGAAATTCTACTTTTATAGAAAATTTCTGCGAAATTCTATTTTTATATAAAATTTTTTCGAAATTCTATTTTTATAGCAAATTTCTTCGAAATTCTATTTCTATAGAAAATTTCAAAGAAATTTTATTTCATAGTTTTGTTTTTGAATATTGAGTTCGAGATCGTTGTTTTTGTTTTCTGTTAAACAGAAAAACAAACCTTCTTTAAAAAAGAAGAATAAGAAATGTGTGAAATGTATTAAGGGTGGTCACTGGTTGGTGGACGATATCGTTTCACAATATGAGAGCAGCTCAATATGAAATAATTGAGAACTGACTTCAAAGTCCCATATCTCCAAAACATTGCAGACAGTATTTCTCAACCTTAATACATCCCCACACTTCTTGTTTGGTTTTTTTTTTATTATTGACGGGGTATTTTGTCCAAGGTGCCGATGAGGTTGCTTGGTAGCTTCCGAAACGATATCGTCCACCAACCAGTGACCACCCTTAATACATTTCACACATTTCTTATTCTTCTTTTTTAAAGAAGGTTTGTTTTTCTGTTTAACAGAAAACAAAAACAACGATCTCGAACTCAATAGTCAAAAACAAAACTATGAAAAGTCACAACAGATCGAATAACAAAAACAATGATGAAATTTTATTTCTATAGAAAATTTCAAAGAAATTTTATTTCTAAAGAAAATTTCAAAGAAATTTTATTTCTATAGAAAATTTCGTCGAAATTCTATTTTTATAGAAAATTTCATCGAAGTTCTATTTTTATAGAAAATTTCATCGAAATTCTATTTTTATAGAAAATTTCGCCGAAATTCTATTTTTATAGAAAATTTCGCCGAAATTCTATTTTTATAGAAAATTTCGCCGAAATTCTATTTTTATAGAAAATTTCGTCGAAATTCTATTTTTCAAAAAAATTTTATTTTATAGAAAATTTCGTCGAAATTCTATTTTTATAGAAAATTTTGTCGAAATTCTATTTTTATAGAAAATTTCGTCAAAATTCTATTTTTATAGAAAATTTCGTCAAAATTCTATTTTTATAGAAAATTTCGTCGAAATTCTATTTTGATTGAAATTTTCGTCGAAATTCTATTTTTATTGAAAAATTTCATCGAAATTTTATTTTTTGGTGGAAAATTTCTTCGAAATTGTATTTTTTTTGTGGAAAATTTCTTCGAAATTGTATTTTTTTGTGGAAAATTCCATTGAATTTGTCTCTTTTTGTGAAAAAATTCCTCGAAATTGTTTTTTTGGAAAATTTCGTCAAAGTTGCATTATTACAGAAAATAGCAAAATTCCATTTTTTCTATCGTTTTCATCGAAATTCTAATTGTATAGAAAATGTCGTCTTAATTGCTATAGAAAATTTCGTTTACTTTTTATAGATTTACTCGAAATTGTTTTTTTATTAAAAATTTCGTCGAAAAAAGAAAATACCGAAAATTTCGTCGAAATTGTATATTTTGCAGAAATTCGAATTTAATTTAATTGTTTATAAAATTTTTACTAAAAATTTCTATGTTGATAGGTTGAAATTTTACTTTTCTACAAATATTTTTTAGAATATTTCGACGAATTTGAATTTTTTAGGAAATTGCAACATATCTTTTAATATAAAATTTCTTCAAAATTGCAATATTAAAGAAAATATCAAAATTCCATATTTCTGGAAAATACGACAAAATTCATTTTTCTCAAAATTGGATTTTTCAAGAAAATTTTATCGAAATTGCGGTTTTATGGAAAATTTCGTCGAAGTTCCATTTATGATTTGGAAATTAAATGTATCTAAAATATGTGGTCGAATTTATATTTTTCTTGAACATTTCGAAATTTCCATTCTATTTTGTCTTGTTTGATAAATTATTATAGTCAATTTGACGGACAATTTCATAACAATTAATATTTTAAAGAAAACGAAATTTGATAGAAAATATGATCCAAATTACAAAATTGACCAAAACTGCATTAATCTTGAAAATTTCTATGAATTTTCCTTGTTTTGTTTCCTAATTTTTTTTTGTTAAAATTTTTTTTTCTATAGAAAATTGGTTTGTCTAGAGTTGCATTTTTATAAAAAATCTTTGCAAATTACTTTTTATTATATGGAAATTGACAGCCATAACCCATACAGCCATACCTTATTCCTAATGGCCCTTAAAAATATTTATTAGGTTAAAGTTGTTTTTTTGCAGCAATAAAAACGAATAAAAAAAGACTTTAAGAACTGAAGTTTATGCGTAATTTCCCATACCACCCTCGCTATTTATCATATCTTCTTCAGTAATAATTTAATAAATAATTGTTTGCGATAAATTTTATTTAAAAACTCGATGACAATGACAATGTTTGCGTCGTGCGGTAGTTCGGCGGTCGATCGACCACTGTTGCTCTAACGTCAGGTTGAGTTGTCATTGATGTTATCATCACATGGAGAATAAATAGTAACATTTCAGGCGTTATGCCTAAGAGCTTTGTTGTGCACAGAGCACAGGGCACTGTGTTATCTAATAAGGACATACTATAAAATGTCGACATACATAAACAAAATACCGTTATGTTTGTAACATATTCTCTCGCTGAAGCATTTTACTGCTTACTTTACGATTCTGCGGCAAACGCTCAGTTTTCTTTGGGGGGAGAAGCGAACGCGACCTGCGTTCGTTAAGCAAACATTTGCCTAAACTAATCTGTCATTTAAAAGTCACACGCGTGAGAATTGTAAACAAAAAAAAAACGGCTCGAAAAATCAAAACAATACCCAGAGTGGCTGTCAAACAACCCCCATCGACTTGCCAAGAGTCAACAAACACTGACGTTTGGTTACTCATACTTTTCGGAGAGTTGCTACTGTCATTGTTAAACTTAAAAGAGACATATACTCGTAGTAGTCCTTGCTGGGAAGAGTAAACAAAGTCTTGGGTTGGTGTGATTGCTCTTGTGGGGAATTTTTTGAAAAGCTACTTCAAACAAGTGAAAAGAGTTAAGAATTTGGGCAAGAAATAGCCACTGGTGGCAACCCTGTGGGAACCTCAAAACGGAGACTACGAATGGACAAATATAGATAGCCCAAGAAAGAAAACTTGTGTATATAATCCAAGACATCGGTGATCGACTCTAGTTTAGAGGACGTCCTCAGTGGTCGACTCTAGTATCAGGGAAGACCTCAGTGGTCAACTCTAGTACAACGGAAGACCTCAGTGGACGACCCTTGTAAAGAGGAAGAACTCAGTGGTCGACTATAGTATAGAGGAAACCCTCAGTGATCGTCTCTAGTATAGAGGAAGACCTCAGTGGTCGACTCTAGTATAGAGGAAGACTTCAGTGGTCGACGGTAGTATAGGGGAAGACTTCAGAGGTCAACTCTAGTATAGAGGAAGCCCTCAGTGATCGTCTCTAGTATAGAGGAAGACCTCAGAGGTCGACTCTAGTATAGAGGAAGACCTCAGAGGTCGACTCTAGTATAGAGGAAGACCTCAGAGGTCGACTCTAGTATAGAGGAAGACCTCAGAGGTCGACTCTAGTATAGAGGAAGACCTCAGAGGTCGACTCTAGTATAGAGGAAGACCTCAGAGGTCGACTCTAGTATAGAGGAAGACTTCAGTGGTCGACTGTAGTATAGGGGAAGACTTTAGTGGTTCACTTTAGTATGAAGGAAGACCTCAGTGTTCGATTCTTGTATAGAAAAACACCGTAATGGTCTAATCTAGTATAAGGGAAGACGTTACTGGTCACTGGACACGTCTAGGTTGTATTGCGACAGCAATCACCCACCCTCTCACGGCAGCTTTTATGCACTTGCCATCTAATACTTGTTACTATTTCAATTTCATGTTTGAATGACAATTTCAACTTGTTTGCTTTTTACGAGAGATCCTTTGTGTGGTGCACTGACGCACGCCATCAAAATAACAACATACGAGGAAAACCAGGCAGGACAAGGAAAACAATAACAAAACAAGGGAAATAAACATATCAAACGTCCTCCGACTCTTGGTCAAACATACTCGTATACACAAGTATACACACACACACACGACAACGACGTCGTAATTCTCTAAGGCGTACGTTTGACATGTCACCGCTGTCACATGAAGTGAAGTCCTGGCAATGTGCTTGTGTCCTTTTTGCCACAACATAACGCCGTGGTATGGAAAACAGCCTTTATCGTAGTCATCGTCGTCGTCGTTATTAAGTTAAAAAGTCCCTTTGGGTCTTGGTCGCTATCAGTCGCACATCGAGGTGATGTTTTAAGTCCAAACACGTGTTCAAGTTTTTGTTTATTTTGCAGTCTTTGCAGCTTCCGCCATTCCATCCGGGAATATCGAACTGCCCATAATTCGTCAGGATTTGGGTGGCGGTAATGTATTCATGATGATGTTGATGCTTGCCTTTTTGGGGCGATAATGGTGACTAAGATTGAAGAGTATGGGCGATGGATTTAGAGAAATTACAAAAAAAAAAGGTTTTGAATATAATACCAGAAAACTTATATTCATGATGATGTACCTGCATCTTAATAGGAAGACAGCTACCGAGGCCTTATCATTTTCTTTCGCCAAAGAGTATCCAAATGTAAATTACCAGTCGAATCTCGATAGTTCGAACCTTGTGATGTACTTTTGTTAAATTACAATTCAAACCTTTTTAAAAAGGGATCTATGGTGTCCGCTGTTCGTGTGAATGGTACTGTGGAAGATTAAACTCAGTTTATGAAAGTTATGATCGCGTTCGAAAGTCAATTTTTCTCACTTAATTATATTATTTCGGAAACTTTCATAATAAAATGAAAATAATAATAAGTATTCAAAGCCTAACCTAATCATTATCCCATGGGTTATTGTCAGAGCAAACAAATACTCGAGACTTTCCAATATATGTATAGGGTTTTCCAACAAGAGGTGTTATTTTGAATCACCCGGTATTTCGGTAGCTGTCACTTTTGAAGCTTTTATTCTTTGACATTTGACAAGTAGAAACTACGCCATTACTTCAAATGAAACGATACACGATTCAACAACGCATTGAAATTATTAAAATTCACTACAAAAATGGTAAAAATCTTGCAGTCACAGTTCGCAAAACTAAACCATTTTTGGATCGTCATGAAGCACCTTGTCGGATCGCAATACAGAAATTGGTGGAAAAATTCGAGCTGTTGGGACAAGTTAGTGATGTGAAGAATAAAACCCGTGCACGTCGCTCAAGAACCACTGAGAATATTGCCGCTGTAGCCCAAAGTGTTGAAGAAAACCCAGGTTTGTCCATTCATAGTCGTTCTTTGGGATTGGGCATTCCACAAACGTCATTACATCGTATCTTGCATAAAGACTTGGGTCTTAAGGCTTATAAAGTTCAGTCAACACAAGAACTCAAACCGGCCGATCATCAACAACATGATCCGGAATTCCATCGAAAAATCGTCTTGACTGATGAGGCCCATTTCCACCTCGGTGGCTACGTCAACAAGCAAAATTGTCGCATCTGGGGCTCGGAAAACCCAAGAGATATTGTTGAGAAGCCTCTCCATCCTCAACGTGTGACTGTTTGGTGCGGTTTATGGTCCGTCGGGGCCATTGGAACTTACTTTTTCGAAAATGAGGTTGGATCAACAGTTACGGTGAATGGATTCGCTATCGAGAGATGATTAATGATTGTTTATGGTCGGAGTTGGATGGTATTGATCTGGACAACGTTTACTTTCAACAAGAAGGAGCTACGTGCCACACAAGCAACGAAACCATTGCTCTGTTACGGGAAACGTTTCCGGACCGTGTTATCTCTCGAAGAGGTGATCACGATTGGCCACCGAGATCTTGTGATTTAATACCTTGCGACATCTTCACGTGAAAGATAAGGTCTACGTCAACAGCCCAGCGTCGATTCAAGACCTCAAAGATAGAATTCGTGAGGTTATCAAGGAAATTATAAACATCTTTAATATAAGAAAAATGCTAACATTTATAAGTTTAAAAAGGTAATGGGGGGTGTAAATTAAATGGCAACTTATAAAAAATCCTTAATATAAGCAATATTTGTAAGATTTTATTGAATTTTCCATATCACTTAAAATCGTCATTTCGGTGCAAAAATCGTCAAATCGTCATGTCCTGTTATTTGGGCCCTTAAAATCGTCAAAATGACGATAGATCGTCTTTGCTGGAAACACTGGGTCCACTCGTTCTAATGCCTGCCTCACAAAAAAATTTTTTTGTGTCCTAGACCTAAAAATTATTTTTTTGTATACATAGATTGTGGCATACTGTTATATAAAATGAAAACCAAAAATTTTTGTATGTATAACTTTTTTTTAAAACAGTGGTTTAGTAACAGTCATTAAACGAATTGGAAAAAAGAGATTTTTTTTAAAAAAAATTAAAAATTTCCTGGGACGAAAAAAACATAAAAAATAGAAAAAAATCTAAAAAAAATATTTTATTCCATTTTTTAAAAGTTTGCATCCTAGCGAAGAAAATAATGCCTATTTGAAAAAAATCTATGAATAAATGTACAAATTATAGCCTTTTTGGTAGAGGTAAGAGAATTTCAAAAAATCTTTTATTTTTAAATTTCTGTTTAAATATCGATTTTATTTGTTACTTTTATTTATATTATGTGCATTTGAGTTTATTTACATGTACAAGTTTCATTAGAAGTAATTGTGAGTTCTTTGTTGACGTTTGTAGATTTTGGAATCGGTTTCTCTAATGAGGAACCAAATATAATCTTCCATCATTCTTTCATTCTAGTGCCCTTGGTAACGCCGCTCGATGTACTTCATTTCTTGGTGAAACCTTTCCCCATGTTCGTCACATACGTCGCCAAGATTCTCGCGGAAAAATTTAAATGAGAATGCAAGGCACGAATTTTGAGGGACATATTTACACCTGTTGGAATACATAAAGCGAAAAATAAGTTACAGAAGAATACATACATATGTGTTATAGACATAAATATAAAAAATATATTTCTAACCAATTTTTTCATAATTTTTTAACAAATCATTAATCATTGTTTCATATTGCGGGCTTTTATTAGATCCAAGGAAATTTGAAACTACAAGCTTAAACGACCTACATGCTGCAATTTCATCCGACGTCAAATAGGATTCGAAATTTACATCTTTCATCAACGCCTTCTTCGTTTTTTGAAAAGAAAGACTTTTTAATAAACTTTTTTAATATGAGAGTGAATTGCCATCTTTCCTTAAGCCTTTTACAAAATTTTTAAAGAGCCTCAGCTTAATATGCGATGGTGGCAAAATAATGTTTTCTTTTTGGACGAGAGGTGTGGAATTTATGTTGTTTTCACTCAAAGTAATGTCTTTTCTTGGTGGTCCTTTCTTTCTTCTGTAAAGATCTTCGTGAGCTCGGCTATCCCAGAGGCAGCAATATTTTGTATATCCGTCTTGCATTCCACATAACATCCCAACTACTTTTAAATCGCAAAAAAGTTTCCAGTCATGTTGTTCATATTTTATGTATTTTATCAATTTAGACGTGATTTGTTGTCATGTCTTTGTAGTTCATGAGAATGGTTTTAATGCTCCAGTGGGGTATGGCTTTGCATATCCAGTGCATAATTTTTGTAAAAATGATTCCTTAGTGTTGACGGCATGAGCAATGGGAATCGACGCTTTCTGATTTCCGTTGTGCAAAAGTACTGCTTTCAAACTTTCTTTACTGCTGTCAACAAATAACCGCCATTCCTTTGAATTGTATGTTTGATTAAGTTCCACGAACAATCCGGGAATGTCCTTGCAAAAGCATATGTTTTCCACAGTTGTATAAAATTGTTTGTAAAGTATATCACGGACCCTATAATATGATATGTTAACACCTGGGACCAAAATATTGTACTGTTTCATCCGAGACGCAAGTAGTTCAGCCTTATCTTTGGTCAGTTCCAAATCTTGCACATATATTTCCAAATATTGCACATATATTTCTTCTATTATTTTACTAAACTCACGTCGATTTTTTTTGATTACATATTTTCCGCAGATGTATCAGAAATTGTCGGGATCATTTACACATAGAAAAATTCTTTGCCTTTTACTCATACTTCGAAATACAACATTATAATATATTTCAGAAAATCGACTAAACTCTTTAAGGCGCTAAAATAAGTAATTTCATTAATAAATTCCGGATTTAAGGTTCATAAGTTGCAGTACCTGTAGCTGACATATAGTTCGCTTCGAACTCAGAAACCCAATACATATAATTTTACTACCTGTATATACTACTGGAATGTCCATGCCCCTAAAAGGCACAACTGAATGGAAACCTCATAAATAAACCAGTAAGGAAAGGCTAAAGTCGGGCGGTGCCGACTATATGAATAACTCTGATATATAAATTTTGTAATTCATGTATAAATTGTTTACATAAATTTACTTTTGGGACATTTTATACTTAAATAATAGGGTAGGGTATAAAAACGATTGGATCTAAAGAGCCAAATCGGATGAAACATATATATGGGAGCTATAGCTAAATCTTTACCGATTTTCTTCAAATTCGGCAATGTTGGTTCATGAATCAAGAAACTCTACCATTCTAAATTTCAAAACGATTGGATGTAAAATATAGCTTCTATAGAACTAAAGGGCCAAATCGGACGAAACATATATATGGGAGCTATAGCAAAATCTTAACCGATTTTCTTCAAATTCGGCAGTGTTGGTTCATGGATCAAGAAACTCTACCATTCTAAATTTCAAAGCGATTGGATGTAAAATACAGCTTTTATAGGACTAAAGGGCCAAATCGGACGAAACATATATATGGGAGCTATAGCTAAATCTTAACCGATTTTCTTCAAATTCGGTAGTGTTTGTTCATGGATCAAGAAACTCTACCATTCTGAATTTCAAAACGATCAGATGTAAAATACACCTTCTATAGGACTAAAGGGCCAAATCGGACGAAACATATATATGGGAGCTATAGCTAAATCTTAACCGATTTTCTTCAAATTCGGTAGTGTTGGTTCATGGATCAAGAAACTCTACCATTCTAAATTTCAAAATGATTGGATGTAAAATACAGCTTCTTCAGGACTAAAGAGCAAAATCGGACGAAACATATATATGGGAGCTATAGCTAAATCTTAACCGATTTTCTTCAAATTCTGCAATGTTGGTTCATGGATCAAGAAACTCTACCATTCTAAATTTCAAAACGATCGGATGTAAAATACAACTTCTATAGGAATAAAGGGTCAAATCGGACGAAACATATATATGGGAGCTATAGCTAAATCTTAACTGATTTTCTTCAAATTCGGTAATGTTGGTTCATGGATCAAGAAACTGTACCATTCTAAATTTCAAAACGATCGCATGTAAAATACAGCTTCTATAGGACTAAAGGGCCAAATCGGATGAAACATATATATGGGAGCTATATCTAAATCTAAACCGATTTCAACCAAATTCAATAGCGATCTTAACAGCCGCGAAATACTCTAAACTGCAAAATTTCAGAACGATCGGGGTGAAATTGCGACCTGTAGTCGACGAACAACTTTACATGGACAGACAGACGGACGGACAGACATCGTTAAATCGACTCAGCTAGTGATTCTGAGTCGATCGGTATACTTTAAGGTGGGTCTAGCTGTGTTATTTTCAGATGTTACAAACATCTGCCGTGAAACAAACTTATAATACCCTGTACCACAGTGTGGTGTAGGGTATAAAAACCACAAATATTGTTGAATGACCCTCTACCTGAGCGGATCTCATCCAATATAGCTCTCACATTGTATATAATGTTTTATGGAGGGTTACGAACGGCCATAAAACGTCGTCCTCTCTATAATTTTATAATGTCTGACATCAATCCTCATAAAATAAAATGCAAGTGCAATTTCTCTTATATGTAAGCAGAAATATAATTTAAAAACGAAAAAATATGAAAGAAATTTTTTTTTGAATTTCCCTAACATTTACAAAATGGCTCATAACTTTTACATCTATCCATAGAAAAAATCATTTTTTCTCATATTTTTGACGACTGTTACTAAAATTTTTCAAAATTTTGCCCAAAAAGTAAGTGATAACAAAATTTCGTCCTTTTAGCTGTACGACGCTAATTAACGAGATATTTCTATTCGCTTATTTAACGAGATATTTCCTTTTTATATTTTGCTAAGGAAATTAAAAATTTATCAAAATTTTGCCCAAAAAATAAGTGATAACTAAATTTCGGCCTTTTACCTGTACGACGCTAATTAACGAGATATTTCTATTTTAACTTTTGTTAGGAAATTCAAAGATTTTCCACAAAACTAAGTGATAACTAAATTTCGTCGTTTTAGCTGTACCAAGCTTAATCAACGAGATATTTCCCGTTTCAGTTTGGGTAGGGAAATTCAAGATTTATTAAAATTATATAAAATTATATATATATAAACTTCGTCCTTTTAGCTGTACAACGCCTAATTAACGAGATAAATCCATTTAAGGGTTTGCTAAGGAAATTCTAAGTTTAGCCCAAAGTGATAACAAAATTTCGTGAGAACCCGCAGGCCGACACTCAGTTGTGGAGAAATTAATTCTGTGTCTGAATCCATTTGGACTTTTTAGAAGGAAAAACATAGACTCACAATGCCTTGTACCATGTGGTGCGATGTGGTGTATAAATATAATATTTAGTTAGACTTAAAATAGTTTTAATATTAACTACACTAAAAAGTGTGATTCGTATTAGGACTGTCAATAATATTCAGAATTCACGATCATAAAAACTGTCATAGTTTGATTTTTTCAAAACATTTTGTTAACAACTTTTTAATTAAAACTCACTGCCGCAATGTTGAGCTGGTCAGTTTTTGCTGTTTTTGGCGCCACATACTTTGAGGTGGTCATGAACGGGTACCCACATACGTACATATATTCAGCGCGCATGAGTAGCTCTGTTACAGGAGAGCGCTTGTATGTGTGTGGCATCGATTTTATTTCTTGGAATTTCAGATGCGTGCCTTACATCTTTATTTATTTATGTGCATAATGTATAGGCATCTCCCCAACCTCCGTCCCTCCCCCAATACATAGTTGTCAATGGGCAGATTGTTGTTTTGGTGGGGCGCGACTCTTGTTGTTGCCGCTTGTTGCAGTAATGTAGCACCAAGTCCTCCTAAATATGTAAAGATCTGTGACTTGTGATTGTCGTTTCTGCAGGCAGGGCAGACTGCGATTTTAAAATCAAGTGGCGATTAACAATTAATTAATGCAATTTCATTAAATCAGTTAGTCGCTGCCATACATCCATCCATCGTTCATTTCATTCACAGTCACACACTGGGGTGTTTATTATTGCGGTGGCAGTCGCTATTATAAACCATTTCTGTCATTTGTAATGCCATAAACGTCAACGATCGAAACCGACAAATATTTCGCCAAACCGTATAAATTAGTTGGAATTTAAGCGCAACTGTTTGTTTTTGTTTTTGCAAGCGATTGCATTATGCAGCTTTAAAGAGTGAATTTGTTTTGTATTTGGTATTCTTGCAAATGCTTTGAATTAAGGTCAATATGTTCCCAGCCAAAGTGGTGCAGAGCTTTTCACATGGCTGCACTGACAAAGAAAGTGGCGCTATATGGTTTGCAAGATTTGATTGAAAAGCAAGATAGTAAAGCTGACACTTATTTGACAGTGGTGATTTTAAAAATAACAAAACGTCGAAGAATGTACACGCTGAAAAAAAACGCTTCTGTAGTATATTGTCCCAAACAAATTCTGCTTGAAATACTCGTATATGTATATTTAGGGTACACTCCAAATATATACTATTTGGAAGAAACAACTATTATATATTTGATAAGATGTTATTCTAAACAAATCTTTGTTTCCATTCTAAAATTTTTTATTTGGGGCTATTATTTCCCAAACAAAGATTTATTTGCATTTATGCGTTCAGAAAATATATCGACTCCTTAAACTCAATGGAAGTTTTAGGTTTTTCAGTAATTCAAAGATAACTTTTTTCAAAATTTAAATATTTTGAAAATGTTTATACCCTACACCACACTGTGGTACAGGGTATTATAAGTTTGTTTCACGGCAGATGTTTGTAACACCTGAAAATAACACAGCTAGACCCACCTTAAAGTATACCGATCGACTCAGAATCACTAGCTGAGTCGATTTAACGATGTCCGTCCGTCTGTCCATGTAAAGTTGTTCGTCGACTACAGGTCGCAATTTCACTCCGATCGTTCTGAAATTTTGCAATTTAGAGTATTTCGCGGCTGTTAAGATCGCTATTGAATTTGGTTGAAATCGGTTAATATTTAGCTATAGCTCCCATATATATGTTTCGTCCGATTTTGCTCATTAGTCCTGTAGAAGCTGTATTTTACATCCAATCATTTTGAAATTTAGAATGGTAGAGTTTCTTGATCCATGAACCAACACTACCGAATTTGAAGAAAATCGGTTAAGATTTAGCTATAGCTTCCATATATATGTTTCGTCCGTTTTGGCCCTTTAGTTCCATAGAAGCTGTATTTTACATCAAATCGTTTTGAAATTTAGAATGGTAGAGTTTATTGTTCCATGAACCAACGCTACCGAATTTGAAGAAAATCGGTTAAGATTTAGCTATAGCTCCCATATACATGTTTCGTCCGATTTAGCCCTTTAGTCCTGTAGAAGCTGTATTTTACATCCAATCATTTTGAAATTTAGAATGGTAGAGTTTCTTGATCCATGAACCAACACTGCCGAATTTGAAGAAATTCGGTTAAGATTTAGCTATAGCTCCCATATATATGTTTCGTCCGATTTAGCCCTTTAGTCCTATAAAAGCTGTATTTTACATCCAATCGTTTTGAAATTTAGAATGGTAGAGTTTCTTGATCCATGAACCAACACTACCGAATTTGAAGAAAATCGGTTCAGATTTAGCTATAGCTCCCATATATATGTTTCGTCCGATTTAGCCCTTTAGTCCTATAAAAGCTGTATTTTACATCCAATCGTTTTGAAATTTAGAATGGTAGAGTTTCTTGATCCATGAACCAACACTACCGAATTTGAAGAAAATCGGTTCTGATTTAGCTATAGCTTCCATATATATGTTTCGTCCGATTTGGCCCTTTAGTTCTATAGAAGCTGTATTTTACATCCGATCGTTTTGAAATTTAGAATGGTAGAGTTTATTGTTCCATGAACCAACACTACCGAATTTGAAGAAAATCGGTTAAGATTTATCTATAGCTCACATATACATGTTTCGTCCGATTTGGCCCTTTAGGCCTGTAGAAGCTGTATTTTACATCCAATCATTTTGAAATTTAGAATGGTAGAGTTTCTTGATCCATGAACCAACACTGCCGAATTTGAAGAAAATCGGTAAAGATTTAGCTATAGCTCCCATATATATGTTTCATCCGATTTGGATCTTTAGATCCAATCGTTTTTATACCCTACACCACACTGGGGTACAGGGTATTATTTAAGTATAAAATGTCCCAAAAGTAAATTTATGTAAACAATTTATACATGAATTACAAAATTTATATATCAGAGTTATTGAATATTACGAGAGTGGTGTAGGGTATAATATAGTCGGCACCGCCCGACTTTAGCCTTTCCTTACTGGTTTATAATTAAAATCATATTTCCTTGCTTAACTAAAAATTGCCCGTTGTGTTTACAACAAATCGATACCTCCATTCTAAACTATGCTAAGTACAAAAATGTATTTTTTCAAGTTTGATGCATTTTTTAATTAGTGTGGAATTCATTTATAATAAAAATTCAATGACCTATACTGTTTTGTGAATAACTGTGAAAGATAAACTCCAAATTTTTACTGTATATAATTTGGAATATATGGAAGTTAAAAATGAAGTGTACCTAAAAAGATGCCAAATCGACTTAGAATGTTTTAGAATAGAGGTGTCAAAATGTTGAATTCGGATATTTAGAAATGAGTGCTTTAAACAAAAGTTAATGCAATTATTAACTGTAAGACATTACTCGATATGAAGAAAAATTGAATCTGAAATTCGAAAAATTCAGCAATTAAATTAAATATTTCTGAAGAAATTTGTAAACAATAATTGTATTTGTTTGTAAACATATATTTATTCACAAATAAACAAATAAATTTTAATGATTTTCAAAAAAAAAATATTTATTCAGAAATATATAATATTTAAAAAATCTATTCCAAATATATTTTCTTTCTATTCAAACATATCAAAAAAGGCAATTTTGCACCCTGTAGAATGCTAAATACAAAGGATATTTTGCAGTCTCACAACAACGAGTCAAGTGAATCCGACTATATGATACACTACATTATTCTGGTAGGGCACAATAAGCAAATTGGTAGCGACAAGCTAACTATTACTGTGTATGGATTTACAGAGTATTTGGATAAGTAGTATAGAGGTTATTTCATAACACTATGCAACAACATTTTTGTCCAAAGGAAGTGGATAACAGTTTCTGGTGAACTAGGTGTCACAAACACGAAAAAAATATTTAAAAAAATGTTGGTAAATGGTAAATTTTTTGTTTTTTAATTCCAGCTTTCAAGGAAAGTACATTCAACATTTGGACCATAATAAGCCTGATTGAGCCGTGTTATGCCTCAAATTAAAGGGAATTATGAGGGCTACATATGCTGCAAATATCGCTTTCACGTAGAATCTTTGGTTTAGAAACAGTCGTCAAAAATATGAGAAAAAAATATTTTTTTTTAAAAAAACACTTTTTCCTGGACAAAAAAAAACAACTATAAAAAATAGAAAAAAAAATCTAAAAAATTATTTTATTACAATTTTAAAAAGCCAGCATGCTAAAGAAGAACACACTGTCTATTTGAAAAAATCTATGGATAGATGTAAAAGTTATGAGACTTTTTGTAAATGTTAGGGAAATTCAAAAAAATCTTGTTTCATATTTGTTTGTTTTTAAATGATGTTTTTGCTTATATTGAATTCGCCATATGTGAGAGAGACATATAAGAGACATTGTACTTGCATTTTATTTCATGAGGATCGATGTCAGACATTATAAAATTATAAAGAGGACGAGGTTTTATGGTTGTTCGTAACAATCCGTAAAACATGATATGCAATGTCAGTGTAATTCACCGCCTTAAAGAGATACGTCGATTTTCTGAAAAATATTATACAGTTATATTTCGAAGTATGAGTAAACGGCAAAGAACTTTTCAATGTGTAAATGATCCCGACAATTTCTGCTACATCTGTCGAAAATGTGTTATTAAAAAAATCGACGTGCGTTTAGTAAAATAATAGAAGAAATATATGTGCAATATTTTGTGTAATGCCATGTAAATCTTACCCGATGGTGGAAGTAGTGGAAGCATGCGGTGAGTACTTTACAAGTAATGTATTACAACGTTTTGTGGAATAAAACGTTTTATTTTAGACTTCACGTGGAATAGATTGGAGTAGGAAGTATCCAAGTATAGCTAACAGCCTAATAAGGGAAACATCATCAAGTTCAACTGAGAACTCAACTCTGAGCGATTCAAGTTTGAGTCAGAAGTCATCGATTTTAACTCAGTTTCAACACATTGAACTAGTGAGAGATTTGGAACTGACCACAGATAAGACAGAACTACTTGCATCTGGGATGAAACAGTACAATATTTTGGCCCCAGATGTTAACATATCATATTATGGAGTCCGTGATATAACTTACAAACGATTTTATACAACTGTGGATAACAGATGCTTTTGCAAGGACATTCCCGGATTGTTCGAGGAACTTAATCAAACATACAATTCAAAGGAATGGCGGTTACTTGTTGACAGCAGTAAACAAAGTTTGAATGCAGTACTTTTACACAACGGAAATCAGAAACCGTCGATTCCCATTTCTCATGCCGTCAACACTGTGGAATCATACGAAACAATGCCTAAATTGATAAAATACATAAAATATGAACAACATGACTAGAAAATTTGTTGCGATTTAAAAGTAGTTGGTATATTATGCCACCACTGCATATTAAGCTGGGGCTCTTTAAAGATTTTTTAAAAGCCTCAAGGGAAGATGGCAATTCACTCTCGTATTTAAAAAGTTTAAAAAATCTACTTTTTCCAATTTCTTTAATGACTGTTACTAAACCACTGTTTCTAAGTGAAAGAGATATTTCTAACATTGGTAGCCCACATTAATAGCTTCAATTTAACGCATAAGTCGACCTGATCGGGCCAAAAATTATAGTGCAAATACTTAGGATACCTTCGACGAGAATAGCATTTTTAATAAAAACCAGTAAGGAAAGGCAGAAAGTCGGGCGGGGCCGACTATATAATACCCTACACCTCCCTAACAATGCGATAAGGGTCATTGCGATAATAATTTGGAGTAATTGGTAAATGGGTAAGAACATATATATGTGGATATATCTAATTCTGAACCGATAATCGCCAAATTAAGAAATATTCGTTCCTAAATTGAGAAACATATTTCTGGAGAATTTTATAATGATCGGAAGTAAAGTACAACTACTATAGCGCTTTGTAACCAAATCAGGAGGAACATTTATATGGAGGTTATATATTAATTTGAATCGATTTTCCCTGAATACTCATTCATGTAAAATAGGAACCTATTTCTGTCGAATTTCGTACTGATCGAATATAAAATACAGTCTCTACAGCGCTTTGATGTCAAATCGGGGCTAACATATATATGGGGGCTATATCTAAATCTGAACCGATTTTCTCCGAATTTGGCAGCAATCCTTCATGTATTAAGAAACCTCTTTCTGCCGAATATAGCTCTGATCGGATATAAAATACAGTTTCTACAGCGCTTGAATTTCAAATCGGGGGTAACATATATATGGGGACTATATCTAAATCTGAACCGATTTTGACCAATTTCAATAGGGCCTTGGGCCAAAAAAAGAGCACTGTGCTAAATTTCATCACAATCGGACCATAAATACGACCTTCACTTTGATTACAAGAATACATGGACAGACAGACGGACAGACAGACGGACAGACAGACGGACAAACAGACAGACAGACAAACAGACGGACATAGCTAAATCGACTCAAAAATTGATTCTATGACGATCGGTATAATAAACTATGGTTCTATTTCTTCTCTTTTTGGGCGTTACAAACAAATGCACAAAGTCTTAATACCCTGTACCACAGTGTGGTGTAGGGTATACAAATTAAAAAAAAAATGTATCCATAAACAAATTTTTGGTTTTGACTTTATATAACATTATGACACAATCTATACAAAAATATAAGTTTTAGGTCTAGGACACAAAAAAAAGTTTTTTTGTTGCGTAGTGTAATCAATATTTCCAACAAAGATTTGTTTATGACAGCTACTTCACAAACATTTGTGTTTGCTAAGTACAGGGTGGATCATTTAAAATTTTAAATTCGAATCGGCTATAAAAAAAGTACTGATAACTTTTTAAAATTTCTGGTTTTATGGGAAAGGTGGAACTTTGTCATTTAATAATGGAACACAATATCATTCATATGAATACCACCGCTGGCTCGGCAATTCAGAATTTTAGGGATGGACTCAGGTACGGGTGGGCCATTCAAAATTGTAAATTTGAATCGACTATGAAAAAGTACTGATAAGACTATGCAATAAATGAACAGTTTTTGAAAAAATACACGGACTTGACAGTATTGGTTCGATTCTACAACCAAATGGTAGTATAACCCTATACTCGGTTTGGCGAAATTGGTGACCAATTTTTTTATGGGCTTCCGAAGTTTCTGAAAATCAGTGCGCCCCTCGAAAAAGGTGTCATCAGCTTTTGTCCAACAACTAATTCAGACCTGGTGATACCGCCTAACCACCGGGTTTTCCAATGGATGATATGATTTTGAAGTGACGTTTTGGCCATTAGTAATATGTCATTATCTGTCATTTGTTTTTCATTGCATTAGTAGTGTTTATAATTTCATCATGGAGAGATATACGCAAGAACAACGTTTACAAATTATTCAGTTTTATTATCAAAATAATCGTTCTCCAATTGCAACTTTTCGTGCGTTAAGTCCATTGTTTTAAAATCCAAACAAAAACACTTTCCAGCCGACCTACGACCTTGTCACCCATGAGCAATATTTTAGCTCTGGTTAAGAGCTATCTTTTTGCCATCGACCGATTCCCGATCCGACGTACCGCTAGAGCAAAAAAAAACTTTCGGTTCACATTTGAAAATGATTCATTTATTTTAAAATCCAAAAAACTCAACTTTCCAGTCGACCTACTACCTTGACACCCATGAGCAATATTTAAGCTCTCGCTATAGCTATATTTTTGTCATTAACTGATTGTGGCTACGTGCCACACAGCAAATGAAACCATTGAATTGTTGCGAGAAAAGTTTGCAGATCCGATTATTTCAAGAAATTGTGATATTGAATGGTTGTGATTTAAAACATGATTTTGAGTCTACCAAAAGACCTATAATGTCAACATTTAGCCATAGGTTTTTTCAAATAACCATTGTTTTCTTCGTTTGGATATGTGCTTTAAACAATTGGAACAAATTGTTTTCCTATTTTTTTTTGGGTTTTTTATGTTTGTGCGATGAAAAAAATTTTTCTTAAAAAAAAATTTCTACCTGAAAAAAATTTGTAACCCTTATACTTTCGCTGTGCTCGAAATTGAAACTTTAAAAATGTAACAGAAATGAGACCCTATGAATAGACCTATTTCGTCATTGCAGAATACAGTTGCGCTAGCCCTTTTTCTAGGATAGCTCTTGTTTTCGCGATATTGAACCACAAAGTTTGCAAGAAAATCATAGAGGTTAGTTACCTCGGAGATGATTTTGAAGTGGAAGGCGAAATAAAGGAACACTTCAAGAATTATTTCTCTCCAAATAGTCAACCACACTTCTCACCCCTTCACACCCGAAAAAGTGCAATCACATCTTACCATATGTCAAACGTCTTACAAATCGTCGGCATTTTTTGTTTGTGTCTTTAAGAAAAATATTCCTCGCGATAATAACTTTGAGTCTCCTTTCAACATATTTATGAGAAACCAGTAAGGAAAGGCTAAAGTCGGGCGGTGCCGACTATATAATACCCTACACCACTCTCGTAATATTGAATAACTCTGATATATAAATTTTGTAATTCATGTATAAATTGTTTACATAAATTTACTTTTGGGACATTTTATTCTTAAATAATACCCTGTGGTGTAGGGTATAAAAACGATTGGATCTAAAGAGCCAAATCGGATGAAACACATATATGGGAGCTATAGCTAAATTTTTACCGATTTTCTTCAAATTCGGCAATGTTGGTTCATGAATCAAGAAACTCTACCATTCTAAATTTCAAAACGATTGGGTGTAAAATATAGATTCTATAGAACTAAAGGGCCAAATCGGACGAAACATATATATGGGAGCTATAGCTAAATCTTAACCGATTTTCTTCAAATTCGGTAGTGTTGGTTCATGGATCAAGAAACTCTACCATTTTAAATTTCAAAATGATTGGATGTAAAATACAGCTTCTACAGGACTAAAGAGCAAAATCGGACGAAACATATATATTGGAGCTATAGCTAAATCTTAACCGATTTTCTTCAAATTCGGCAATGTTGGTTCATGGATCAAGAAACTCTACCATTCTAAATTTCAAAACGATCGGATGTAAAATACAGCTTCTATAGGACTAAAGGGCCAAATCGGACGAAACATATATATGGGAGCTATAGCTAAATCTTAACCGATTTTCTTTAAATTCGGCAATGTTGGTTCATGGATCAAGAAACTCTACCATTCTAAATTTCAAAACGATTGGATGTAAAATACAGCTTCTATAGGACTAAAGGGCCAAATCGGACGAATGATATATATGGGAGCTATATCTAAATCTGAACCGATTTCAACCAAATTCAATAGCGATCTTAACGGCCGCGAAATACTCTAAACTGCAAAATTTCAGAACGATCGGAGTGAAATTGCGACCTGTAGTCGACGAACAACTTTACATGGACAGACGGACGGACGGACATCATTAAATCGACTCAGCTAGTGATTCTCGATCGGTATACTTTAAGGTGGGTCTAGCTGTGTTATTTTCAGGTGTTACAAACATCTGCCGTGAAACAAACCTATAATACCCTGTACCACAGTGTGGTGTAGGGTATAATTAACAGGTTTCACAATTTAATAGGTTTTGTTGGCTACCTTTGAAATTTATATTGACATTAACAAAAAAAAATGTGAAAAATGTATGTCAACAAATTTAATTTCAAATATTTTCTGCTATAAGCTAAAAAATACACAAATTACGAAATAACTCTAAATCTGTTTAATACGCATAAAAATGTTTAGAAAGGACTTATAGTATTTCCTCGCGAGGAATATTTTTCTCAACGATGCCTGTTGTATTTTTTTTTGACTGATGTATTTTTATCCAAAATCATTCCTACGAAAAAATTTCAAAAACAGGTCAATGTTATTGCGGATTGTATATGTATTTTCCTTAAAATTTGTTTAAGAAATGTGATCCACATCGGTCTATCTTTTGTTATTACATCCATATAAAGGGTGGTCCAACAAAACGCACGATGTTAATTGTAAATAAAACAAAAAATTCAGAGGAGTTTCTTAATATTTTTTATTATGATAAAAGGATCTATGACAATTATGTTTAAAACAAAATATCGACCAAATGCTAGCCACGGATTCGGTGGCATACCTCTAACAGATGGTCCATTTTTTCAATGATTCTGAGATATAATTGAGGTTCAATGTCGTTAATGTGCCGAATTATCTCATCCTTTAGCTCTTGAATTATTCTTGGCTTATTCACGTACACTTTTTCTTGTAAATATTCCAACGAAAGATGTACAACGGTGTCAAATCACATGATCGTGGCGGCCAATTAATATCGCCACGACGCACACTGGGGTATTTGGTATCAAAACTATGGATTAATTCAGGCAAGCCTCCCACTTAGTATTTTTTAATTTATATTAATACGTTACAATGTATTAGATAAAAAAAAACTATTTCATTAACACTTTTAGTTACAAAATTTAAGTATATGGGTGATTTCATGTCAAGTGGGTGAACTTTTGAAACCGATGTCTTCTGATCGGAATGAAAATTGCACCAAGTTAAGTCTTATTAGATAGTAGTTACGAAACAAAATTTCAACGAAATCTGTTAAGGACTCTCCGAGTTGGAAGCTGTCCAATTTTGACACATAGGTCAAACGGCTCTTTTTTGCCATTCATATAACTAATTAATTTAAATATAAATTTTTTTCAAAAACTATATATTTATCCCCTCACCTTAAAGAGGAGGGTATATATCATTTGGTACGAGCCAAAAGCGTAACACATCGAAGGAGTGACCTAAGACCCTAAGTATGTTCGGCGGATATCCGTTTTGGGTCATTTTAAGTCGAATGAGTCTGTCTGCTGGCTGGTGCGCACGATAACTCTCGACAGAAGAAACCGATTGACTTCAAAGTTGGTACGTGTAATATTTTCTTCTATCTCCGGCTAAGTTCGAAGATGGGCCATATTGGTCCACTCCTTCTAGTACCTTTCCCACAAAGGATTAAAATTTACTGAAATATTGATTATTTAATAACTTCTATACTACTTATTTGAATCCTCTAAAATGCTACACATAGTATTAGTTTATTGTCCACGCCCCTTTTGGTACCTCCCACACAAATGGACAATTTTGAACCAAAAGTCAATAGCTTATAACGTTATTACCAGTGCATACAATTTTGTACAGTGTAATGGTTTAACAGTACCTACAATACAGTGAAAAATGGGCATTATTGCCACGCTCCTTTTGGTACCTCCCACACAAATGGGCCATTTTGTACCAAAAGTTACCAGGTTATAACTTTAATACCAGTGCATACAAATACTTGAAATTTTCTACAGTGTAATGCTTTATTAGTACCTAGAGTCCAGAGTAAAATGGGCTTTATTGGCTCACCCCTTTTGGTACCTCCCACACAAAAGGACCAAAATCGCAAGTTGTTAATTTTAAATAAAACAAAAAAGTTTCAGAGGATTTTCTTAATAGTTATAACCTACACCACACTGTGGTACAGGGTATTATAACTTTGTGCATTATTTTGTAACACCCAAAAGGAGAAGAAATAAACCAATCGTTTATTATACCGATCGACTTAGAATCACTTTCTGAGTTGATTTAGCTATGTCCGTCTGTCTGTCTGTCCGTCTGTGCATGTATTCCTGTAATCAAAGTACAGGTGGCAATTATGGTCCGATCTTGACGAAACTTTACACATATATTTTTTTTGGCCCAAGGACGATCCCTATTGAATTTGGTTAAAATCGGTTCAGATTAAGATATAGCCCCCATATATATGTTAGCCCAGATTTGACATGTAAGCTCTGTAAAAACTTTATTTTATATCCGGTCAGTCTGAAATTCGGCAGAAAGAGGTTTCTTATAATATGAATGAACACTGTTAAATTTGGAAGAAATCGTTTCAGATTTAGATATAGTCCCCATATATACGTTACCCCCGATTTGAAGTGTAAGCGCTGTAAAAATGTTATTTTATATCCGATCAGTATGAAATTCGGCAGAATGAGGTTTCTTATAATATGAATGAACACTGTTAAATTTGGAAGAAATCGGTTCAGATTTAGATATAGTCCCCATATCCCCGATTTGACATGTAAGCGCTGTAAAAATGTTATTTTATATCCGATCAGTATGAAATTCGGCAGAATGAGGTTTCTTATAATATGAATTAACACTGTTAAATGTGGAAGAAATCGGTTCAGATTTAGATATAGCCCCCATATATATGTTTCCCCCCGATTTGACATGTAAGCTCTGTAGAGACTGTATTTGATGTCCGATCAGTACGAAATTCTACAGAAAGAGGTCTTTTTACATGAATTCAGATTTATATATAACATCCGTATATATGTTCCTCCTGATTTGTTATCAAAGCGCTATAGAAGTTGTACTTTACTTCCGATCATTAAAATTTTCCAGAAATATGTTTCTCAATTTAGGAAAGAATATTGCTTAATTTAGCGATTATCGGTTCAGAATTAGATATATCCACATATATATGTTCTTACCCATTTACCAATTACTCCAAATTATTATCGCAATGACCCTTATCGCATTGTTAGGGAGGTGTAGGGTATTAAATAGTCGGCCCCGCCCGACTTTCTGCCTTTCCTTACTGGTTTTATTCTACCTTTTTCATTATTTTGTGGAAAATTAACATTTCTTAAATAGATATTTACAATTCTGCGACTATTGTAAAAGTTGAAACATGTAAGATAGGGTTTATGAGAAGAAATAACCCACCTTATTCATATTTACCCTCTAGAGTAATTCCTTTGTAATATCACCACTTGTAAACAAAATTCATTAAATTAATTATATTTGAATAACGTCAATAGAGTTACTTAGACAAAGTTTTAATTTGAATTTTATTATTTACATTTATGCAATTAAACCCTATGTATGAAATCCACTTGTTTGTGTAGTACACAGTAAATAAATCAGCACATCATAGTCGTCATCATCAACAACATCATTGTCGCCGTATCATCGTCATATGCAGTAAATAAAAGCTCCTGTTTATATAGTAATAGTCATACCAAAGACTGCATTTGCAAAAAGGACCTCTTTTTGCCTCTGCCGCTCTCTCAGTTCTCGCAAAACAGTGGAGGCATATTATTTGCTGATGTCAGTTGACTGATGGAATGGATGGACTGATGGCGGTTTCAGTGGGTGGGTGTTGACATTTGGCCAATACCTCCATTGGGCCGCAAAAACAACCCATCTCCGCATAACTCAGTTATCGAAATGAGTGCAGAAAGGTCGGTTGGTTGGCAATGACGATAATGAAAATTACGTTTTTCAAGTTGACAACTCGAGATGTATGTAAACAATTCATCGATGGTTGCATGTCATTTACAAAAGAAAAAACCGAACAGAAAAAACGAATGTTTGATGTAAAATCCAAACCAACAAAAAACGCACACACACAACAAAAATTTAACAAAATGTTCAGAAAAAACGTTCTCCCCATAACAGCCAATCTAACGAAGAAGGGGGAGGAGTTACAGAACTCGCATATATGTAGAGACTACTTCCCTCCCGGTCACCAATTTGGCCATGATAAAATGTAATCATTTTAATTAAATCAAAATACGAGTACATACATCGCATGTTTTCCGTATTAAATATTACTCACATTATAGACAAATTAGTGAGATTTTTGTGGCGCGACACTTACTTAATTCTGTGGCAGAACCACAGCAACAAAAAACATGGCCGACTGACGAACTATGTGTGTGTTTAGAATGTTTTTATCGTGTAATGCGTTTTTGACATGTGTGTAGAAAAATACTAGTTAATACATATACTAAGGCTAAAATAACTAGCAATAAATTTTCGTTAGTAGAGGGCAACCCAGCAAACATTGGAGTTAATTTTTGAGACTAGCGCATCTCTATTGGATCTATAAAGCTCCATGGACCTATACCTTCAAATCGCAGTAAGACCAAAAACGGTATTGATATATATTTAACAAGCTGACCCCGCAAACTTCGATGTGCCCAAAATAAAGGGTGGTTCAATTTTAAGGACCGATGTTGATTTTGAATACAACACAAATTATTTAGGAAATTATTGTCATTTCTTTTTATAATGATAATATTGTACAATTATGTATGGAACAAAATATCCGCCGCGACCTCGGCGGCACACCTCCATCCGATGGTCCAAATTTTCGATGACGCTGAGGCATAATTGAGGTTCTATGCCGTTAATGTGCCGAGTTATCTCATCCTTTAGCTCTTGAATTGTTGCTGGCTAATCGATGTACACCTTTTCTTTCAAATAACCCCAAAGAAAGAAGTCCAACGGTGTCAAATCACATGATCTTGGCGGCCAATTGACATCGCCACGACGTGAAGTAACACGGTCATTGAGATTGTTGCTCAAAAGAGCCATTGTTTCGTTAGCTGTGTGGCACCGTCCTGTTAAAACCACATATTGTCCACATCCATATCTTCAAATTCGGCCCATACAAAGTTCGTTGTCATCTCACGATAGCGAACACCATTCACAGTAACTACCTGACCGGCCTCATTTCGAAGAAGTATAGCCCGATGACTTCGCCGGCCCATAAGCCGCTCCAAACGAACTGAGCGAGCATGCACAGGTGTTTTCACATCTGCTACAGACCCGGTTTGTTGAAATTTGCACAAAATTCTCCCGATTGTGGACACATTTGGTCGATTAAGCTGATCAAAAAAACATCACGAAGTGCACGAAATGCATTTTGATTTGAACGCCCATTTTCGTAAAAGGCTTAAAAAAACTTTAACGCTGTGCTCGATTGTGTATCTTTCCATGGTTCAAATTGAGTTAGTCTGAAATTGAGAAATGTTAGAAGAACTGCAGAAAAAACTTGACGTTTATGTGTAGTTCACATTCAACATCGGCCCTTAAAATTTAACCACCTTTTACAACAATTGAGCGAGAGGGCGCTCGCGGTGTCTAAAAGAGCTAAATAAAAAAATGTTATTACTATTTATCATAGTTGTTTGGTTAAGATATGAAAAGTTCCAATTTTACCATTTTATGTGCCAGTACATTATTATCGATTGTTGTCAATGGGACAGAGCACTGTGCGGTTGTGGAAACACCTGGAGCGGCTTATGGGCTGGCGAAGTCATCGGGCCATACTTCTTCGAAATGAGGCCGGTCAGGCAGTTACTGTGAATGGTGTTCGCAATCGTGAGATGATAACGAACTGTGTGTGGCCCGGATTGGAAGATATGGATGTGGACAATATGTGGTTTTAACAGGATGGTGCAACTTGCCACACAGCTAACGAAACAATGGCTCTTTTGCGTCTCTCACGTCTCACGTCGTGGCGATGTCAATTGGACGCCAAGATCATGTGATTTGACACCGATGGACTTCTTTCTTCGGGGTTATTCGTCGATACACCAGCAACAATTCAAGAGCTAAAGGATGAGATAATTCGGCATACATTATTGAACCATACCAATATTATCATAATAAAACCAGTAAGGAAAGGCAGAAAGTCGGGCGGGGCCGACTATATAATACCCTACACCTCCGTGACAATACAATAAGCTGATTGTGATAATAATTTGGAATAATTCGTAAATGGTTAGGAACATATTATCTAATTTTGAACCGATAATAGCTAAATTAAGCAATATTCGTTAGTAATTGCGAAACATCTTTCTGGAAAATTTTAATGATTGGAAGTAAAGTATAACTTCTATAGCGCTTTGATACCAAATCAGGAGGAACATATATATGGAGGTTATATAAATCTGAACCGATTTTCCCTGAATACTCATTCATATAAAAATACCTCTTTCTGTCGAATTTCGTACTGATCAGATGTAAAATGCAGTCTCTACAGCGCTTACATGTCAAATCGGGTGTAACGTATATATGGGGGCTATATCGAAATCTCCGAATTTGGCAGTATTCCTTCGAGTAATAAGAAACCTCTTTCTGTTGAATTTCGCACTGATCGGATAAAAAATAACATTTTTACAGCGCTTACATGTCAAATCGGTGGTACCGTATATATGTATGGCGCTATATCTAAATCTGAACAGATTTCTTCCAAATTTAAAAGTGTTCATTCATATAATAGGAAATATCTTTCTGCCGAATTTCATACAGATCGGATATAAAATACAGTTTTTACAGCGCTTACATGTCAAATCGGGGGCAACATATATATGGGGAATATATCTAAATCTGAGCCGAGTTCTTTCAAATGTAACAGTGTTCATTCATAATATAAGAAACCTCTGTCTGCCGGATTTCACACTGATTGGATATAAAATAACATTTTTTCAGCGCTCACATGTTAAATCGGGGGTAATGTATATATGGGGGCTATATCTAAATCGGAACCGATTTCTTCCAAATTTAACAGTGTTCATTCATATAATAAGAAACCTCCTTCTGCCAAATTTCATACTGATCGGATATAAAATAAAGTTTTTACAGCGCTTACATGTCAAATCTGGGGTAACATATATATGGGGGCTATATCTAAATCTGAACCGATTTTAACAAAATTCAATAGGGATCGTACTTTGGCCAAAGAAAAAGATATGTGTAAAGTTTCGTCGAGATCAGGCCATAATTGCGACCTGTACTTTGATTACAAGAATAGATGTACAGACAGACAGACGGACATAGCTAAATCAACTCAGAAAGTGATTCTAAGTCGATCGGTATAATAAACGATGGCCTATTTCTTCTCCTTTTGGGTGTTACAAACAAATGCACAAAGTTATAATACCCTGTACCACAGTGTGGTGTAGGGTATAAAGAAATGACAATAATTTCCTAAATAATTTGCCTTTTATTCAAAATCAACATCGGCCCTTAAAATGTAACCACCCTTTATAATATAAATGGTATAAAGATATAAAACGAAATCAAGTATTATCAGACGTAAATCAAGTATTGGCCCAGGCTCAATCAATCACATAAAAGTCTTAAATCAATCGCCTTATGCTTGAAATAAGAATACTTTGGCTTACAATCAAGCCTGATCGGGCTTAATGAGCGCTAACAGTAAGAATTCAGGGCTTACAAATCCGTACTCGGTACAAGTATTTTGTACTTGGTTTAAGAAAAACCTTACTTACCGTCGACCACTGAGGTCTTCCTCTATACTAGAGTTGACCACTGAGGTTTTCCTCCATACAAGAGTCGACCACTGAGGTCTTTCTCTATACTAGAGTTCACCACAGAGGTCCTCTTCTATAATAGAGTCGATCACCGAATTGTTCCTCTATGCCTGAGTCGACCTGATGTCTTCCTCAGTACTAGAGTTGAGCACTGAAGATTTCGAAATTGTTACTTGTTTCCTTCTATTTTTCGTGATTAGTTTATTTTTTACATTCTTAACCAGAAAAATCCAAAATTCTTATTATTTTTCCTCTTCTACTTATTTGCATAATATTTCCAGCTAATGAACAAGTTGCGAGAGCAGCGCCGCATCTTTAACTGGGAATTTAGGATATGGAACGTCGGTGGGTTTCCTCCCGCCACCCAATGGCTTTGTTATAATCATACGCATATGTTACAATCGTGAACAAAACAATTATTTCGAAATTAGTTCGTAAAACAAAAACTAAAATCACTGTTAACAAATTTCGGCAGTCACTCTTACTCACGCACCGTCACCACTCAACCGCTCACTTGCGCATATTGCTGCCTGATACGGATGTGTATGACGACGATATGCGTGATTGTTTTCCATTGTTGGTTGGTTTTGAGTAGTGGAAATGGAGCTTTGGGGGCGGGTGGAATGAAAACCGCTGCCGCCATTGAATGGAATTTTTATGGATATCCGCACTTCGAGGACGAATGGGTGGATGGGATAGATGGGTGGATGTTAGTATGTATCAATTTGTTAACAATTGTTGGAACTTCCTGTATACTCGATACGCATACAATACATACATGTTATATATGTACATATGAATGTGCAAACTGAGTGCTGTGTGTACTTATATGAAAACGCGAAAAATGTCAATTTACACACAATGATGACATGACGTATTGTCGCGCAAAATATACTGATGGCGTAGTGAATGAAATCTCACATTCACCACTTCGTACGCCCTCTCTAATATTGACAAAAATGTTTCTATATGAACAATCATCTTGCACGCGTATGTCGAGTTGCGATAACTCCACTTTTGATGTTAAACATCAAGGCGTCATCTCATTTTGAAGTTGGAGCTAATAACCTGACTTAAGTGGAGTAAGGGATTTGCCAGGAAAAAGCTAAATCATGTCATGTCAATTGATCGATGAATAATATTCTACCATAGAGCACTCAATAAAATCGCAAAAATCTGTCTGCCCCGCATATTTGTGATTAGTTAATTGTGTATGTGTTTGAATTTGTTATCGGTAAAATAAGTATGCCATAACAGTAATCGAAAAATATTTTAAAAAAATACTTCATGTTGAAGCCAGAAAGGTGGCAACATTTTATTCGGTCTAAAGTCATCGCAAAATTATCAAAACAAAATATGAAAAAATTTAGATGATTGCTATATATGTTCGAATACTTTGGTCAATAAGTGTGGGGGAATAACAGAAGGGGTTTGGTAAATACGCATATTTAGCGCAGAATAGTAGATAGACGGGGCAAAATCGCCTTTTTTGATATGTTTGAATCGAATGAAAATATATTTGGAACACAAATTTTTAAATATTATGTGTTTCTGAGCAAATAAATTTTACTTGAAAATCAATAAAATATATTTGCAACTCGTATATTAATATATTACAACATATAATATTTGCAAACTAATTTTCTCAAATATGTTTCAAAATATGTCTTTGAATACAAATAAAATTATTGTTTAGGAATTTCTCCAAATATATATCTTATCTTATATGTATATATATAAAAATGAAGCGGTCCATCTGTGTAATGGCATCACGTCAGAACGGCTGGAGCGATTTGGCTCAATTTTTTTTCAGTTGTTCGTATTTGCCTGGAGAAGGTTGTTACGAAAGAAAATTTTGGGAAAACCCTCCGGAAAAGTCGGAAAATTGGGAAAATCGAAAATTGCTATTTCTTGCGAGATTCGTGCTGTTACTATCTTCTACTCTCTTTTTGAATCCATTTTTTTTTATTAATTTTCTATTAAACAAAAAAGTTTTCTATTAAACATATGTACGAGTATGTGCTATTTTTCTTGCTGCAATTCATTCGAGTTTTGCGTATTGTTACACTGATTTCGCGTATCACATAGACAAACGGTACAAGCATTACGATCAATTAAAATTCAACGCGATATTTATCAGTTCGAAAATTTTTTCAGATAATAAGTTTGAGTATAAGAGGTAAGGTTATCTTATTGGATTGCGGGCACTGCAAAATCATAATTTCGGATGAATGCACGATGGCGTATAAACGAGCTCTGGAGGCAGTTGACCGAACGATGAAGGATTTACGACGTGATTTGAGACAATTTGGTGAGTCTATGATATTGCTGCCCGGAGATTTTCGTCAAACGCTTCCCGTCATCCCGAAATCTACTGCCGATGAAATTAATGCATGCCTGAAATCGTGGTCTTTGTGGCGGCATGTCAAGAAGTGGAAATTGACCACGAACATGAGAGTCGCGTTGCAGAACGACTCATCGGCTCTTGAATTCTCGAAACAACTGTTGGCGCTTGGCAATGGCCAAATTACTGTTGAGTTTCCACTGCGTTGATATTGTTCCCGGCAAATTTTTGCGAGTTCACATCGTCGAACGAGGAACTCATCACCAAAGTGTTTCCAAATCTCGATTAGATTAGTGAACGGGCAATATTAGCAGCGAAGAATAAGGACGTCGATAGCATGAATTTTATTATTCAAAGCAAAATCGAACTCGCTTGATGTGCCAGGAGCTCCGCCGCATAATTTACAGCTGAAGGTGGAATCGATCATAATCATGTTGCGGAATCTGAATCATCCGAAATTGTGCATAGTTCGCGGTTGTCCATTATGAAACTGATTGACAATGTGATTCCGGCGACGATCATCAAGGGAAAATTCAAAGGAGAGGAAGTCCTTATCCCACGAATTCCGATTATTCCAACTGATCTTTCATTCCAATTCAAGCGGATTCAGTTCCCTGTACGATTGGCTTTTACGATGACAATCAATAAATCTCAAGACAAATCGTAGGAAGTCTGTGGAATTAATCTCGAATTTCCCTGTTTTTCGCACGGTCATCTGTACGTTGCCTGTCTTCTGTCTTCGTTGTTTGTTGTTTATCACATCGCTCTCTACTGATTTCGATTCCTTTTAAACAAATCGCATTAAAATTTTAACTATCTGTGTTTTATTATCACTCTGGAGTTTATCTGAAGGCGTTAAATTGGGGCGAGGCGAAGTTCGCCGGGTCCGCTAGTTTTATTTAAAAAAGATTTTCTAAACTTTTGTTGAATTTTTCGAATTTCAGTTTTACTTTTTTTTTTGGTTTCGAATTGATTCTCCCAGTTATGGTACCAAATGCAGCATTATCTTCTGTTTTAAATCAATCATCTAAAATTTCTGAGTATTCCAAGCCATCATTAATTGTCAATCCTCCAAAAATTTATTTCGATCCAAGATTATACGATTTTAATTATTATTATTTATTATTTTTACGACATGAAAAAAAGTTAACATAATTTAGGTAGTTTCTGAATACTGCAAATGAATATTTGTTTCGGAAAAAATAGTTCAAAGTAAACACATATTGGGATGTAAACAAAGATTTGTTTAGAACAACGTCTTCCCAAATATATAATTTTTGTGTGTACCAAATATTATATGTTTAGATTCAATAATTTGGGACAATATACTACAGAAGCGATTTTTACAGCGTGTACTGCAAAGACATTGCACTGTGCCGAATTACAAATGTCTATGGACACTGGTACTAGGTTTTAGGTTAGGGTGGCGGTCGTTTTTTTTGTCAGCACACATAGACCAGTTAAGGTCCCTAATGTTACTACGGGCTGAAATGCCCCTCATCGAATCCAACCTATTTGATATACAAATTTATCGATAGTACGAATATCTGTACCGGAAATATCTGTTAGACTGCCTAGAAAGGCGGGGGATCTACGAATCCTATAGTTCCCATCTATTCTCAGGATGGGGACTGGACAGTGATCCCAGATTGGATCTACAAGTCCTATAGTCCTCATCTATTCTCAGGATGGGGACTGGACTGTGATCCTAGACTGGTCACCAGTCCTAGATTTTCTGGAGTCTAACTGGTAGTATCATCGGCTACGCAGTCTGACCAGAGCGCTTAATCTGGTACCACTGGAGTCAGGAAAGCCCTCGGTACGCAGGTACCGGCCTGACTATTGGTGAGGACCCTGTTGAGTGCAACGTGGTGGCTGTGGTTTAAACCAAAATCGCTGGGAGAGAATGGTCTCGGATGTGGAGTTGCAAACCAACCGGGCGCCATGACCCTAGAATGGCAGGAGTTTTAGATGGGCTCCGCTCCTAACCAAGTAGGAGGGAAAAAGTGGCCAGAATACACGGAATTGATTGGTACTCATGCACATTGTGCTTGGGGGCGTTGGTCGACGCATGTATTCACCCGAGTGTTTAGAGCACGGTGGAGTTAAGCCTTGACTGGCAGGAATCCACCTAAATCCAAATACTCACTGCCTAGAAAGGCTGACCCCAGTATGTCCAGTCCAGTCGTTTACTCAAAGCGGGACAGTAGCATAGCAAGTGCTCAATGCTATCCACTTCTTCCTCATCTCCACAGCTTTTGCAGCAGAAGTCATTGGAGCCAATACCCAATCTTCTGGCGTGTTCGCCGATCAGGCAGTGTCCCGTCAGAACTGATACTAACGTAGACAATCTTTTCCCCTCTAGTGCGAGGAGATATTTTGATCTTCTCAGGTCATACCTTGGCTAGATTTGTCTAGCTACCCCACAGATGCCAATTTCTGTCCATCTTTCGTTGGACTGCCTGATTGCCTCTTGCCTAAGCCAACGTTTGCACATGGATAGTGGCGCACCATTACAAATTCTTCAAGAATTTGTAATGTCGTCCCTTTCCTAGCAAGTTCGTCGACTTTGCAGCTCCCCGGGATATCCCTATGCCCAGACACCCATATGAGGTGTATATTAAACTGCTCAGCCATTTTGTTAAGAGATCTGCGGCAGTCGAGGGCTGTTTGTGAATTTAGCGATGTTGCCTCCAGAGAATTGATGGGAGCCTGGCTGTCCGAGTAAATGACAACGCTAGTGTTGACTATGTCAGCCACTTGGCGACTTCCTATATTGCCATTATTTTGGCTTGATAGACACTGAAGTATCTGGTAGTCTGTGAGCTATATCCAAACTAATTTCTTCACAATGTACTCCGAAGCCAACCTTTTCATCAAGCTTCGAACCATCCGTGTAAAAGTGGAGATGGTTTCTATTACCTGGTATTCTTCCAACCCATTCATCTCTCGCGGGAATCATAGTGATGTAGTTCCTCCCGAAATTGTACACCGTTGTTATATAGTCCACTCGGCCGGTTACCATAGCACTACACTTTGATATCCTCATGTGACCGTAGTTCTTGTACCTTCACATTGATAGACAGTTTAATCTTATTGCCGCTTTGGTTGCAACTTCTCTCGCCACAATATTATTTGGCTGTATATGGAGTAGGGCTTGTAGAGACTCGGTCGCTCTAGTCCTTAAGGCTCCGCTTATGCTCAGGCAGGCTGTTCTCTGAACTTATGTTAGTAGGTTGGTGATGGTTAGTTTGTCAGTTGCCGTCCACCATACCACAATGCCGTATAGCAGTATAGGACGAACTACTGCTATATATGTATATCCAGTGGACGATTTTAGGAGAGAGGCCCCACCGCGACCCTACAGTCTTTTGCAGGAATATAAGGTGACGTCGGCCTTCCTTACACGTTCCAATACGTTAACTCTAAATAACAGTTTTCTATCTAGAATTATTCTTAAAAATTTTGCACTTTCAGAAAAGACTAGATCTGTTCCATTTATCCGAGTTCTAGGGTCCGCATGTGGGACTTTATTCATCCTAGTAAAGAGAGCCAATTCTGTCTTGTTTGGGTTTACGCCCAAACCGCTGCTTCTGGCCCATCTAGCCAATTTGTTCAGAGCCACCTGAAGAATGTCTCGGAGGACGTTTTCGGATTTGCCACTCACTGCGATTGCCACGTCGTCCGCATATGCCACGACCTTGCAGCCACAACGTTCTAGATCTAGCAGGATTTCATTCACCGCTAGGTTCCAAACCATGTTAGAGTTGTGGACCCAATACATGCTGTTATGCGTCTTCTGTTGGGAAGACTTTGAATTAGTCTAATCAAACTAGAGTTAACTTTTAGATGTGACAGTGTCGCAATTACTGCATCTGAGTGAATGTTGTTAAAAGCCCCTTTCTATGTCAAGCAATGCCACCATGGTGAATTCCTTGAAATACAGGGACGATTCGATAGTGCTCACAAGTTCGTGCAGGACTGATTCTGTAGACTTCCCCTTATTGAAGGCATGTTGGTTCACCGACGGGAGTTTTGTATCCAGGTTTTCCCCAATGAAATAATCTAAAAGACTTTCCAGACCTTTCAATAGGAAGGAGGATAGGCTAATTGGTCTGAAGTCTTTTTGCATAGTGTGTGATATCTTCCGCGCTTTAGGTATTAATACCACTTTGGTATCCCTGCATCGATTCGGGATGTATGAAAGCCTGATACAGCCTACATAAATTTTCTCCAGCCAAGGGATTATGTACTTTAACATTTTCTGCATTTCTGCTGGAGTGATGCCGTCTGGTCCAGGTGACTTGAAGGGCTCAAAGCTGTTAATAGCCCAGCTTATTCTGGATCAATAAAGATACAATAAAGTCAAGAAGCGAATCACACCTATTGTTTATATCCGTACTACCCCAGATAGTATGATGAGCGTTCGTGTCTGCGCCAACAATCAGATTGACCTCGTCAGACGTTGCTTCTTCTACTGCTTCCCTGAATAGAGCAGTCGGTACTACAGCTTCATAAGGCAAGTAACTCAATATATGCGATAACCGATCTCCAGACTAGCAGATGTTTGGTCTTTACCACTTAAATTAGCCAGGAGAAAGATACTTAGATCTTTCCTGGCCAAAATGCAGGTTCTTGGAGTGCCTTCACAGTTGGACACAAGCAGTTTAAAGTTGGGCGCACACCCTTCCTCCCACTGCGTAGGGCTTTTGTATCAGAACGATCTCGTTTCCAAATTTATATGACAGATGACCGCCAAATCAGAGAATAATTTGCCATCCAAAACTCATTTTCGAGAAAATGGCCCATAGCCACACGATATACAACCTGATGTGCAATGACTGCCAAACATTTAATATTTTAACAACGATACATGTGAAATGTCAACATCACAAATTCTGCAAGTAAATCCCCATTGACTTCTCTCCAAAGATATGCGACAGCTTCCAAAATAAATCCCAAAGTACAAATTGAATTATTTATCCCACTAGAAAAGAATGAACCACACAGAAGCCCATATGTCCGTGCTTAACATTTAATATTGACTTTGACACTTGAATATGAATTCCTGGGGAACAGTCGTGGAATACCTTCCAAGAAGATTGGGCAGGAAATTGACATGAAAATTCGTCCATATGTGAGTATTAAATGGAAATGATTAGCCAGGCGATCACATTTGAATGTCAAACAAAACCCTCGAAACGCCCCTTTTCCATTAAAAACAATTCACTATGAATCTTACACACAGAGAGAGAGAAGAGGAGGTGAACCGAGCCATTTAACATTTTGTTAAAGCTATTAAAGGATTAACACCAGAGTCACTTTTCGAAATGCATACATCGCCGCCCCCTCGGGCAAGTCGATGAGGGTAAAGAGCTCTTCGAGGAATTTAATTTGACGGATACTCCCTGAGCTGTCCGTCTGTCTGTCTATCTATTTATCAGCTGAGTGCAGAGAGAGGCAAAATGAAATGTTAATGTCAATCCTAAATGTTGTCGTTCGATATGTCGGTCATGGACAAGCAAGGATATCAAAAATAGTTCCACAAAACCACATCATTTTTTCGCTGTTCATTTCTTTTGAGCGGGGGATGACATTCATCACCGAATCGACGGACTTGTTTCCAACATTAAAGCAATTTTTCGTTGTTAGTCGGCTAGGCGAAAGTGCGGGTGTCAAATTTATTTGGTGTTTCCTTAAAGTCTGCTCTCATTGAACTATAGCCTTACACACACACGGCACACAGTCTTGCAAAATGAAAAAAGGGGATGTTTTTTCCGTTCGTCCGTCCGTCCATATAAAGAAGCGCGCTGTTCTCTCTCTGTTTGTCTGCCTTTTTGTTAGTTGTTAAAAATGTAGTGAAATGTTGCAATAAATTGAAACAGCTTGTTTGGCTGTGCTAAGCCAAATTGCTTTAGTGGATTTAGAAAGTGTCTGGTGAACGAGGTTTGGTGAAATAAATAGGGAAAATTGCATTTCATTTACATGTGGATATCTCCATTACATAGCAGGACAAGTCGAGATAGGTGCAAAAAAAGGATTACCAAAAAGCTGTACACCTGTAAACATTTATAATGAAATTATATATTTCAATTTCTTTTTTCAGAACTGCTCCACAGACTTTCAAATTCTGTTTCCCTAAAATTTTCTCCAATAATAATGACATTAATCGCAAACCACCAAATTCATGGAACGGAATGCTTTTTCGCAGTTACTTCAAGCTAACAACAATGTAGTTTGCAGCAGGATGATTTTTTAATAATGGACAGAACTGATGGCCGCATTGACAAGGTAAACCAACTAAACATCCTATAATAAAACCATATTATCATTGAACTTACCTAATGTACGATGAATTATGATCGGCTTTCGGTCGATCACCTGAAAAGTAAAAGAATTTGTTAAAACATATAAATAAATTTGTTGTGACATATAAATATACAAAAATGTACTGAAGATTATACAGGGTTTTCCAACAAGAGGTGTTATTTTGAATCACCCGGTATTTCGATAGCTATCACTTTTGAAGCTTTTATTCTTTGACATTTGACAAGTAGAAACTACGCCATTACTAAAAATGAAACGATACACGATCATCGAACAATACAAAACGATCAAAAAACGATCGAACAAAACAACGATACGAACGATACAAAATCACGTAAGCGTGGTCGTGGTGGCCATTTGGCTGATGTTGTTTTTCATTATTTACGGCATACTTTCCTCTTTATTATGAAACTAGCTGAGCCCGGTGCGCTTCGCTGCCCATGTCAAAATTCGCGCTGTAGAAACTGTATTTTATATCCGATCAGTACGAAATTCGGCAGAAAGAGGTCTGTTATTACATGAAGGAATACTGCCAAATTCGGAGAAAATCGGTTCAGATTTAGATATAGTCCCCATATATATGTTACCCCCGATTTGAAATTCAAGCGCTGTAGAAACTGTATTTTATATCCGATCAGTAAGAAATTCGGCAGAAAGAGGTTTCTTATTACATGAAGGAATGCCGCAAAATTCGGAGAAAATCAGTTCAGATTTAGATATAGCCCCCATATATATATGTTACCCCCAATTTGACATGTAAGCGCTGTAGAGACTGTGTTTTATATCCGATCAGTACGAAATTCGACAGAAACAGGTTTCTATTTTACACGAATGAGTATTCTAGAAAAATCGATTCAGATTTATATATAACCTCCATATATATGTTCCTCCAGATTTGGTTACAAAGCGCTATAGAAGTTGTACTTTACTTCCGATCATTACAAAGTTCTCCAGAAAAATGTTTCTCAATTTAGGAACGAATATTGCTTAATTTAGCGATTATCGGTTCAAAATACATTTACCAATTATTCCAAATTATTATCGCAATGACCCTTATCGCATTGTTAGGGAGGTGTAGGGTATTATATAGTCGGCCCCGCCCGACTTTCTGCCTTTCCTTACTGGTATTAGTAATAAATTCACTGAATGAAAAAATACCGAATTCAGTGGAAAGTCCAGAAAATAGAAATGTATACTTATAAAATTTCCAAATTCTTGTTTCATTGATATTGCATCACATTATCATATTGCGATTGTATTGGAGTGAGCAGCTGTAATTATCGCATACCGAGCATTTTTGTTCATGTATTTCCTATATAATACTTGCAAGATATATCAAAATATGGGCTGGGCCACGCCCACTGGTCCTATTCCGCCCATTTGAAAGCCAATCACGTAGACTGCTACCAGATACATATACGCAAAATTTCAACACTCTCGCTAACAAAATGAGCAAGATAATTCAATTTCAAAATTTGGCTTATATGGGCGGTGGCCCGCCCATTGGTCAGATCCCGCCAATTTTTGGACCAATCACGTGGACTGTCACCAGATACATATCTACAACATGACAGCACTCTAGATAAAAAATTGTGCAAGTTATATCAATTTCAAAATTTGGCTTATAAGGGCGGGGCCACGCCCATTGGTCTGATCCCGCCCATTTTCTGACCAATTACGTAGAATGCCACCAGATATATATACACAACATTGCAGCACTCCCGATAGCAAATTGTGCAAGATATAAAAATTTAAAAATTTGGTCATTGTGGGCGGGGCCACGCCTATTGGTCCGAACCCGCCCATTTTTGGACCAATCACGTAGATCGCCAACGGATATATATACACAAAATTCCAGGTCTCTCGCTAACAAATTGTGCAAGATATCACATTTTTTAAATTTGGCTTATATGGGCGGTGCCACGCCCATTGGTTCGATCCCGCCCGTTTTTGGATCAATCACGTAGACTGCCACCGTTTACATATACACAAAATTCCAGCACTCTCGCTAACAAATTGTGCAAAATATTTCAATTTCAAAATTTGGCTTATATGGGCGGGGCCACGCCCATTGGTCCGGTCCCGCCCATTTTTTCACCAATTACGTAGAATGCCACCAGATACATATACGCAACATTGCAGCACTCCCGCTAGCAAATTGTGCAAGATATCAAAATTTTGTCTATGTGGGCGGGGCCACGCCCATTGGTCCGATCCCGCCCATTTTTGGACCAATCACGTAGACTGCCACCGTTTACTTATACACAAAATTCCAGCACTCTCGCTAACAAATTGTGCAAAATATCTCAATTTCAAAATTTGGCTTATATGGGCGGGGCCACGCCCATTGGTCCAATTCCGCCCATTTTTGGAAAATTCACATAATCTGCCATTAAATGCATACAAACAAAATTTCAGCACTATACCTATAATAGGAGCAGAAATATCGGATTTTTAACCTGCGATTTGTATGGGAGGTACCACGCCCCTTTGTCCAATTAATTTTTTTTTCTATATAAACCATCTCGTGAAAATTTAGAATCGAATAAAAAAAAAATCATCCAAATCGCTCCAGCCGTTCTGACGTGATGCCATTACACAGATGGACCGTTTCATTTTTATATATATAGATAAACATCCGATCATTTTTCTCAAAAAATGGCATTTTTGTTTGAATACCAATATAACACCTCTTGTTGGAAAACCCTGTATAAACAAGGAGTGGACCAATATGGCCCATCTTCGAACTTAGGCTGAGATAGAAAAAATATTACCCCACAGATAATAAACAAATATTACGTCACACTGAAGTGAGGGTATAACAAGTAAGAAAGCTCCAGTCGGGTAAACCGACTAAGGTATACCCTCACTTTGTGAGTAATGTAATATGGAATATTACACGACACATAAGTGTCAATCTGTGTGGGCGGTACCGGAAGGGGTTTATCAAATACACGTATTATTCGCTGAACAGTAGATACTTTAAATACATTGCGCTGTGCCGAACTATAAGATTTTATGTGCACTAATATAGGGTTTTCCAATAACAGTGATATGATTTCTTTAAAAAAACACTATCTTATTGTTAATGAAATTCAAAAGTTTTTTATTTAATGTGAAGTACAATCGATACAATTATGTTCTAAATAAAACGGCATTCAAATGGCCTCCACGACTTCTTCTGCAGGAACGAATTCGATGAACCCAAGTTCCGAACACATTTTCCACTAAATCAAGTCGTATGTCATGAATGGCACGTTCAATATTGACTTGTAAAGCTTGAAGGGAGTCTGGTTTATTTCGAAAAACCAATGACTTCAAATGACCCCACAAGAAATAGTCTAATGGTGCTAAATCACAGCTTCTTGGAGGCCACTCAATATCACAATTTCTTCAAAAAAACGAATCTCCAAATATTTCTCGCAACAATTCAAATGTTTCATTTGCTGTGTGGCACGTAGCCACAATCGGTAAATGGCAAAAAGATAGCTCTTAACGAGAGCTAAAAAACTGCTCATGGTTGTCAAGGTCGTAGGTCGATTGGAAAGTGTGTTTTTTTGGGTTTAAAAAAATGGACTTAGCATCATTTTCAAATGTGAACGAAAAGTTTATTTTCGCTCTAGCTCCTTAACGGTACGTCGAATCGGGAATCGGTCAAACACAAAAAGAGAGCTCTTAACGAGAGCTAAAATATTGCTCATGGGTGTCATGGGTTACTTCGTGCATTGGTACACTCGCTATAAGCTTTTAAATTTTTGTACAAAATGGTACGTTTGTGTGGGAGTTACAAAAATGGGCGTGGCAATAATTTCCATTATTCACTGTACTGTAGGCGCTATAAAAGCATTACCCTGTGCAAAATTTCAAGCTTTTTTTTTATGCACTGGTATTAATGTTATGAGCTGTTAACTTTTTGTACAAAATGGTCCCTTTGTGTGGGAGGTACCAAAAGGGGCGGGACCACTTTACCCATTTTTCTCAAGTTGATAACGACAGATAAACTATTACTGTATATGGAATTACAGAGGATTCGGATAGGTAGTATAGAAAATTATTAGAGAATAAATATTTCACTAAATGTTAACCCTTTGTGAGCGCTGTACTAGAAGGAGTGGACCAATATGGCCCATCTTCGAGCATAGCCTGAGATAGAAAAAAAGTCTAAGTCGGCTTAGCATGTTTCAGAATGGAGGTCAACGAACAAATTTTGGCAACAGAAGACCTCCAGTGTTGATTAAAAATATTTTTGCACAAGTGACTTTACCGCTAGTTATTGTATAATGATAGCAACTGACGGACGGACGACTTAAAATTTTACAATGGTTAAATATAAATTAGACAGAACTATTTCTAATTGTCCATACAAAATGTCAAATTGAAATAGAGCCGTACCACTTAGCGTGGGCATTGCATTTTTAAATTGTACACACAGAATAAAGTAATTATTTGCCAACCGAATTTTGGTAGTTCTGTCTACTATCATGCGATTCCATCAGGACAACCAACATATTGGTTGAGGTATACTTCTGCTTCCGTGTTGACAACTATCATATTTGGTTGCGCCAACTACGAAAATGGTGGCTAAAATTATCTTTTGTATGTTGCCACAACCAACTGTTTTAAAAAATTTGTTGTTCTGACAATTTGTCAGACATATACTACCGACAATTAATTAAAAACAGTTTTCATTAATTTTTACTTTATTTATTGAACAAAAACCAAACAATTTAAAAATTAAAAATCCAAAATTACAAATTCGTCACTAGTATGACATCTGGAAATAGTTGACACAAATTTTAGTACACGAAAAAACCCAAAACTTTGATGCAAATATCGCTTAACCCTGTGCTTTCAATTTCATGATTGTTGCTTATATTTTTTATTTATGTAAAACATTTTGCACAACATATTCTGCATTCCACACATTATTATCCGGACGAGTTTATTTTTGACTACATATACCGCTCTTGACCAAAATGTTGAAGATTTATTTATGTCGAGTAATTTTATTTTTTGTTTGTCTTGTATCAGCAAAAGAGCAGCAACCAATCTTTCGGTTGTATTTCCCAAAATACATTTAATTATTCTAAATTTGAGAAATTATTGGGATAAAAAAAACGATTATTTATTAATATTTTTCTGTTGTAGTAACCAATTATTCGTTACAATAATAATCTTTGGTCTATTGTCAAGAATAAAACATTGGTTGTCACAACCAAAAATCGATCATATGGTATTGCAATGAAAGTTTAAAATTGTTTTAAACACTTTTTTCCCGAGCTCACTTAAATACTGCACTATACAAACCTGTGATTTATTGAGAAAAACTTTTGTAACTTAAAACTAAATTTATACGATTCAAGCCATATGCAAGCAGAAATGATATTGCGATGAGTGTTAATGTTGACGGCACCTCTATTGATGAATCTGATAATGTGAAATACCTTGGCGTTACTATGAATAAAAACATGTTATGGGATTCTCATATTGCGAATGTAAAGTCCAAAATTTCGTCTGCTACAGGAATTCTGTACAAGTTTAAAAATAAATTAAAAACCGACACAAAAATGTTAATATACAAAACACTGATACATTCGCACTTGACGTACCAGCCTATGATTTATGCCTGGAGAACCAACAGTTGCTTAAGATCTTTGCAAGCTGCTCAAAGTAAGGCTTTAAAAATAGTTCACAATCTACCTACACGTTATCCTTCTTTAAACTTGTATAGACATATATCTAAAGACGTGCTTCCAATTTATGGTTTATATAAACAACAAATTTCGATTTATATGTTTAAATCGTTGCAAGGAATTGGATCTGGATCGACAATTTTCTCCCGTAATATTGCAATAACGGGAAGACATACAAGGCAAGGTGGAAATATTGCAGCAGCACGATGTCGCTTAGATATTACCAAACAACGCATCAAATACTCGGGGCCAAGTATTTACAACAGTTTGCCTGTTAATATTAAAAATACAACAGGCATTTCTTCTTTTAAAAAGTTATTAAAAGATCACTTACTGCAGAACCTTGAAACACTTCTAATATAACTGTTGAATCACATTTTTTTTTATAATATTGATAATTTTTGATACTATGTATATTAAGTAGTACGTATATTGTTGCCAGTTTGCCTCTATAAAGCCTATATGGCGCTGAGGCTTTCAAATGTATAAGATGTAATAACATAATGATTTAATAAACTAATAAAAAAAAAAAAAAATGCTTATGTTATCTCCGATGGAAGGATGGATGGATGGATGGTTGGATGGATGATGTGATAACAAAGGCTGCAGGGGAAAAACATCGATTAAAAAAACGAAACTTTGCCGAGGTTGTTGTGGTAGGCTCAAATGAAAAAAAAACAACCTTAATTCCATTGATACAACCATTGATTTAGTTGCAAGAATTTTTATTTGATCGTATCCATGTTATTATTGTTGTTTCAACTATTTAAATATAAATACAACCGACACACGGTGTAGGCAATATACATTTTATTGCTAGTACTATTTTTTTATTGTTACAATCGAATTCCAACCAATTATTTTCCTGGGTGTATATATTCCTAATTATATAAAGTCAAAATTTGGTATTTACCCCTAAACCCAATCAAAAGTTATGCGCAAAACAACAAAAGTCATTCTATTTGCATTGTAAAGAAATTCCATACAAATTTAAAAAATTCATCAAACTTTGATCGCCTCTCCTGAAAAACTACCTTTTTGCACTTAGCATTGTTGACAATAGAGGTATCGAATATATTGGGTCGAAGAAGTAATGATCATAGTTTTACTGGCTGGTTTTACTTAGAGCCCCAGCTGGTTTCTGCTTCATAAATAACAATTAAAAAATAAAATTAAATTTTATTTAAATTGTATTTTTTCTTGAAAATTTCAGTTTTCTGCAAAATTTCGTTGAAATTGCATTTCTATAGAAAATTTCATTGGGATTGCATTTTCCTAAAAAAATCCGTTGTAATTATATTTTTTGGTAGAAAATGTAATGAAAATTGAAATTTTTATCGTAATAAATTTTTTCAAAAAAAAAGAAATCAAATTGCATTTTTTGAAAATCCCTTCAAATTTAATTTTTTTTTGGAAAAATTTCCTTTCATTTCTACAAAACTTTGTCGAAATTATAGTTTTGTGCAAAATTTTTTATTAAAATTTAAAATATTGAAATAATATTTTTTCTAGAAAATGATGTTGAAATTCCAAAGGACGATGAGCACTCGATGAGTGCCATTGGACGATTAAAAATCGATGAGTCTTTTAAAGGACGATTACTCTGAGTTAAGACCACTTGCCACATTGAAGGTCGTTGAAGGAAATTTTCTGGAAAAATTCAATTTCTAAGAAATCTTAAATAAAAATGCAATTTTAATGAATTTATTTTAGAAAAAATTAATTTATTTAGTCAGTATTTATTCGGTTTAAGACCATATGTTTCAGTTACTTTCGGTCTAATGCAAAAATTTAATAGAAACAAATTGGTAGAGAGTTTTAATTGCTTGGTAGAATTGACTGCAGTTTAGATAGACACCACTCTATCATCTTCAGTGTATGTCTTTAACTTAAATCAGCTGAAATACTTATGGAAGTAGTGGTTTAATTGATGTTAAAAATATTTTTTGCACTTTTTTCTATGGTTATTTACTACGAAAAAAATCTAACCAACTCATCACACCACCCACTTTCCAAACCATGCCAAACCATGCCAAACCAAAAGAAGGCGTCGTCAACGCCGTCAAAATATAGACGAAGTATTACAACAACAAAATGTGTATATTTTCGGATGAGCACAGATGTGTCTCACAACAAATCCAATGAAAATTAAAACAAGAATATTGAAATATCAGGGTTGTTAACTCCATTTACCCGCTGTTTTGCCGCCGTTTCTGCTGCTGCTGCTTCTGCAGGAAAGTGGTTTGCTGTTGCATGTTCAACAGAGTTGAGCGGAGTTGAGCTGTTTTTCAAAGGAAACGAAGACGAAAAAACATGATTGACATGCGTCTCGTTTTGAACATTGCCTGTTTAAGGATTTGTTTCTCAATTTAATTATAATGACAACAAGGAATGACGGCACAGGACTAAAAATGCCGCTGTCAAAAGGAGGGAAAGGGAATAAGGTAAATTGTCAGAGACAGCGGTGGCGGCGGCGGCGACGGGCGTCATAAGTGACATGACACCGCCACCTGGTCGACTTTCATAGATTAATAGCATATCTTTATAAACAAGTAAGATGTATGCTTAAATTAGGGAAATGTTAACAGCAAAATTTCTCCAATCCCAAAAGACACCGACTATAACAACCATGAAATTGGCAATTTCCAAAAAAAAAAAGAAATCTTAGAAAATAATCACTGATCTATTTTGCTGAATCGGAAAAAGTTCTTGGCACTTTAATTCAATTTTGTACCCATAAATACTCTGATTTAATTGGATTCTCTCTGGTGTTTCCCAATACCGGATATAGAGCCATTATTGTTTTAAAAAACATCAGCAGCAACAGCAACGGCAACGGCAGCAGCAACAACAACCACAGACAAAGGAATATCCTTTAACACGATAAATTACCCGAAAACAGGCAGCAACAACAACATACAAATGCCAGCAACAGCAATCGCCACAGCAGCGGGAGCCACACATGCGATAGCACTAAAACAGCTCCAGGGTCTACAACCACAAAATTGCCCACCAAAAATACGGCGACAACAGTTACCGGAAATTGTGATTTACGGCCAAAAGTTTTAGAGTTAGTGTACGACCATATGCCAAATACCCCCACCGAACTGTGTCTCCATCAGGCCATATAAATGGGCTTTCTCTGGAGGTGGGCACAAGGCAAGGGTCGGTCGAGCTGTATTATGGTAGTTCGAAAGACATTATTGGATTGCAGTTAAAATTGCTATATCGGCGAATGGAATTTTTGCAGAGCGAACAAAATAAAAAAAACACGCAAGTCTCCTTTATAACGCTTTCCACAATTGTTTTAGTGGACCCAAATGACTAAAAGGATTTATAATAGCGTTTTTCCCTTAAAATACCAATACGCGAAGGGCAGATCCCGGTGGTGTTCGTGTGGTAGAGTTTTATTGAATTTTTATTGGAAAATAATAACTTTATTTAGGTGTACATTTTGGTTGATTCTTGATTTATCTCTTTCCAGGTGGGGTGGGCTCAAATGTTAGGATCTGAGAAATATGATTTTGAGCTTGGAATGGAGACAAACAAATTGTAATCCTTCACTCACAGATATTTAAGAAAATTATGCTTATACTCGTACATATTTTTAAAATTGATATGATACTAGTACCCGTCACCACAGAATGGAGTATACTACATGTGTCATTCCGTTTGCAACAACTTTGATCATTGTAAAATTCTGGGACGATTTATACCTGTCCGTCTTTCAGTCTGTTATGATATGATGTAATGATAGATATACTCGTATATTGATCAAATATATCAGAAATATGTCTTATAGTTGTAGGTCATTGAGAGTGAGAATGTTTTGATATAGCTTCCCTTTAGAGGTCGCTCTCAAATATGATACTTTATAAAAACCAAATGTTATAAATAATTTTGCGGAAATTTTGCGGTTAGTAGTCTGTTTTGACAAGAACACATCACAATATAGTTGGCAAAATCAGTTCAGGTCGCTCCCAAATACGAGTGATATGGGTTTTCCAATAGCAGTAGTACGATTTCTTTGAAAAAAACACACTTATTGTTAAGGAAATTTAAAAGGTTTTTATTTAATGTGAAGTACAATCGATACAATTAAGTTCTAAATAAAACGTCATTCAAATGGCCTCCACGACTTCTTCTGCAGGAACGAATTCGATGAACCCAATTTTCGAGCAATTTTTCCCACCAAATCAAGTCGTATGTCATGAATGGCACGTTCAATATTGACTTGTATAGCTTGAAGAGAGTCTGGTTTATTTCGAAAGACCAATGACTTAAAATAACCCCACAAGAAATAGTCCTATGGTGTTAAAACACAACTTCTTGGAGGTCATTCAATATCACAATTTCTTGAAATAATCGAATCTCCAAACTGTTCTCGCAACAATTCAATTGTTTCATTTGCTGTGTGGCACGTAGCCACAAAAAGTATTAATTAATAGTTTAATAAACACTGAAAAAAAAGCTTCATCAAACTGATGAAAGTACGATAAATGTATCAAAGAATTATTTAAATTAATGTAACTATTACATTAAATTAGGTATTAATTATACGTTTTTTATTATATCTTATATGCTTCACACGTATACATATATGATTTCTGTCAACCAAACCATGACAACTTATCCGTATGACAACATAAAGTCGTTGAGAATTATTTCCATATACGCTCTAACGCATATTCGCTGAACGCATATATGTTTCATTGTGTTGAATGGATGGTGTTGTGTTAGTGGCTGTCTGTATCAAACATGAGTAGTGGTTCATTAAGTTGTGATTATATGTGTGTCTAGTTGTTCATACTTATTGTTTGGTTAACAAATTTAATTCCCAGGATCGGGGCTGGACCGTGATCCCAGATGGGTCACCAGTCCTTGATTTTCTGAAGGCTCAGTTTGAACAGAACACTTAGTCTGGTACCATGGGAGTCAGGAATGTCCCTGGAACGTAGGTTCTGGGCTGACTATTGGTGTTCACAAAAGGCACATTTTGATGATTTTTTTGTCACGAAATAGTTAAAATTTTTTGATTGAAACCACTGGTACATTCCAGAATAACTTTAAAAGTTTATTGTGTAAAATTTTCTAAAATAAATATGGCAACTGCAGCATTTATGCGGAAGCGTCTCGTAAAAAAAGTTATTTGCGGTGCCCCATAGAATTCGATACCGGATCATCTGATATTAAAAAATAAATTTATTTAGTTAGATAATCGTTATACATATCTAGGTAACTCTGTCGAGTCAGCGCCCAAGAACGTAGATTCTGGCCTGACTATTGGTGTGGTCCGTTCGGGGACATCGTGGTGACTGTGGTTGAAACCAAAATCTCTGGTAGAGAATAGTCTCGGATATGGAGTTGCAAACAAACCGGGTGCCATGACCCATAGAATGGTAAGTAGTTTTAGATGGGCTCCGTTCCTAACCAAGGAGGAGGGCAAAAGTGTCAAGAAACACGGAATTATTTTCGTGCTCATGCACAGTGTGTGCGGAGGCGTTGGTCGACGCATGTATTCACCCAGGTGTTGTGATGACGAAAGTTCTCACGGCGTTTTCGTTCACACAAATGTTTATATATAAAGTGTATTTTGTTATTTTTGAATATTTTCTTCGTTAATTTTACCATTAGTTTTATATTGTTTTAATTTTTATTTTAAGTACAAATGAATTATTATTCTGAGTTTAGAACATATGAAATAAGTACAGCTTGTATTAACTACCTTAGTACATAAGTATAGTCTCGCCAAAACACCGAACCACGTGGACGCTCTAAGTGGTAAACAAAGTACCGTTGGAAACAAGTACAGTCTATACAAAACATCACACCGCGTGAATACCATGAGTAGTAAACGGGGTCCCGTTAGGATGCGGCATCACCCCAGCATACGTGTAGACCGCGGACACAGCGGATAACAAATCGTGCGCGATTGGATCAATCAAATCTCCAATAGTGAACAACAATACGTGCGCGAATAAAATTGGCAGGTCGCCGTGATCTCCAACAGTGAACAACTGTACGGGAGTCCGATGTGATCACCCATATTCTGAGCAAACCGTGAGTGATGGTCGCCGTGTTCACCAATATCCAGAGCAAACCGTGAGTGAATAATATTGGATGGTCGGCGTGATCACCAATATTCGGAACAACCTGTGTATATAAATATAATTGGAAGGTCGTCGTGATAACCTATATTCAGAACAAAACCGTGCGGGAATAAAATTGAAAGGTCGTCGTGATCACCAAGATTTAGAATAAACCACGTGCGATTAAAAATTGGACGGAGAATACTCGAGCTTTCCGTAGCTAGATATTTTGTAGTCGCGAGACTTGGAGTGTCGGTGGACATCCAGGTCACCCCATAGGATATCCTACCACGAGAGCGGATACCCGGTACGCCAGCTTCACCATTAACCGAGAACCAGCAGTAACCACAGAGACCCAGCGGAACCCGCATAAGACCCCGTCTGAACCATAGAACGAGGAATAGCATAAGCAGTAAATTAAGTAACATAAGCTTTAGGATATAATATTTCAATAAATATACCGGATCTGGAATTATTTGCACAGAAAATCTACCGTCTTATTACTCTCTGTCGATGTAAATATAAATTTCTGTGACGAACCTACCCCCGCAAGCATATCCCAGCAACCGGAGGAAACTCGTCGTTGCAGTGTTTAGAGCACGATGGGGTTAAGCCTTACGGCATTAACCCATCTAAATCCAGATTACCTACTGTTTGGCGAGACAAATTCGTGGTGTGATGCAAGTGCTTCCAAGCAGAATGTCGTGAGTTCAAATCCCGGCTCAGGCAAATGTAATTTTTACTTTGTACAGCTACAATATATAATTTTTTAAAATAAAGGAGTAAGTCACACCCAATAACTACAAAAAATTTATGTAATAAATTTCATTATATTGATCTAATGGAAAATTTTAAACTGAAGAAGATATTCGCGTAATTCCAAAGGAAACCTTTGAAGTCTACTTATACAGGGTTTTCCAATAAGAGTGATATGATTTCTTTGAAAAAAAACACCCTTATTGTTAAGGAAATTCAAAAGTTTTTTATTTAATGTGAAGTACAATCGATACAATTAAGTTCCAAATATAGCGTCATTCAAATGGCCTCCACGACTTCTTCTGCAGGAACGAATTCGACGAACCCAATTTTCGAGCACTTTTTCCATTAAATCAAGTCGTATATCATGAATGGCACGTTCAATATTGACTTGTAAAGCTTGAAGAGAGTCTGGTTATTTCGAAAGACTTCAATGACTTCAAATAACCCTACAAGAAATAGTCGTTGGTCACAACTTCTTGGAGGCCATTTAATATCACAATTTCTTGAAATAACCGAATCTCCAAACTTTCGATTGTTATATTTGCTGTGTGGCACGTAGCGACAATCGGTCAATGACAAAAAGATAGCTCTTAACGAGAGCTCAAAATCATATCATCCCTATTGGAAAACTTTTGAACGGAATATCAGATTTGAATAATATGAGTACCAATTGAAAGAACTTACATCCTCTCTAAGAAATATAATTAATTTATAGTCAAATCTATAGTCATATTTATAGTCAAAGTTATAGTCAAAACTGACTGTATAGTCAAATGTAAATATGGTTATTTGGGTATAGATTTTTCTATGGCCTGACATTTTATATATTTTTTTAAACACGGAAAGTATAAATATGCCAAAAAATATATAAATATTGGTTTGACGGAAAATTGTCAACAAATACATGCCCAAATCAGTGGGAACTTATTGCCTATTCTGTCATTATTCTATGGCCGCCCATAAATAAACGAAAAGATCTGACTCAGGTATGTTTGCACTTTTGGGGAGCCGAAGGGGAGTATAATAATAGCAAAATGTAGAAATTTTGGTCTGAGCGTACATTTTCGAGAAAATCGACCAACAATATCAGTATGACAGTGGCGATTATTTCGGTAGTTTTCATGGACCCCCAAAATTAAACGGAGAGTTCCGACTTAGGTCTGTTTGCACTTTTTATACTCCCCTTCGGCTCCCCAAAAGTGCAAACAGACCTGAGTCGGAGCTCGTCGTTTAATTTTGGGGGGCCATGAAAAATACATAAATAAGCACCACTGTCACACTGATATTTTTGGTCGATTTTCTCGAAAATGTACGCCCAGACCAAAATTTCTACACTTTGGTATTACTATACACCCCTTTGGCTCCCCAAAAGTGCAAACAGACCTGAGTCGGAACTCTTCTTTTTATGTTGGGGGGCCATGAAAAATACCGAAATAAGCACTACTGTCATACTGATATTTTTGGTCGATTTTCTCGAAAATGTACGCTCAGACCAAAATTTCTACACTTTGGTATTATTATACTCCCCTTCGGCTGCCCAAAATTGCAAACAGACCTGAGTCGGAACTCTTCGTTTAATTTTGGGGGGCCATGAAAAATACCGAAATAAGTACTACAGCCATAGTGATAATTTTGGTCGATTTTCTCGAAAATGTATGCCAAGACAAAAATGTCTACACTTTGGCTTTATTATACTCCCCTTCGGCTCCCTAAAAGGGCAAACACACCTGAGTCGGAACTCTTCGTTTAATTTTGGGGTGCCATGAAAAATACGGAAATAAGCACTACTGTCATAGTAATAATTTTGGTCGATTTTCTCGAAAATGTACGCCCAGACCAAAATTTCTACACTTTGATATTATTATACTCCACTTCGGCTCCCTAAAAGTGCAAACAGACCTGAGTCGGAATTCTTCGTTTAATTTTGGGGGGCCATGAAAAATACCGAAATTAGCACTACTGTCATACTGATATTTTTGGTCGATTTTCCCAAAAATATAGGCTCAAACCAAATTTCCGCACTTTTGTATTCCTATACTCCCCTTTGGCTCTCCAAAGGTGCAAACAGACCTGAGTCGGAACTCTTCGTTTAATTTTGGGAGGGCCTTGGAAAATACCGAAATAACCGCCACTGTCATACTGATATTTTTGGCCGATTTTCTCGGAAATGTAAGCTTAGACCAAAATTTCTACACTTTGGTATTATTATACTCCCTTTTGGCTGCCCAAAAGTTCAAACAGACCTGTGTCGGAACTCTTCGTTTAATTTTGGGGGCCATGAAAAATACCGAAATAACCGCCACTGTCATAGTGATATTTTTGGTCGATTTTCTCGAAAATGTACGCCCAGACCAACATTTTTACACTTTGATATTATTATACTCCCCTTCGGCTCCCTAAGAGTGCAAACATACCTGAGTCCGAACTTTTCGTTTATTTTTGGGGGGCCATAGAATAATGACAAAATAACCAATAAGTTCCCACTAATTTGGGCATGTATTTGTTGAAAATTTTCAGTCCAACCAATATTTATATATTTTTTTTTATATTTATACTTTCCGTGTTTAAAAATATATAAAATGTCAGTGGTATATTTCAAAATATGGAGGCCATAGAAAATTCCATACCAAAATAACCATATTTACATTTGACTTTGAAAGTCAGATGTTGACTATGTATACCAGTATAATACTTATACGGCCTGTTTCTGTATTTCTAACGAAAGTCTCTGCGAACGAAAACCAATCACTCACTTTCGTCTGGAATTTGGTTTCTCTAAGGTTCGTTCTTTCGTTCGCCTGGCTTTACGTCAATGACGTTAACAATTTACCAATTGGCAAATAATGTAATTGCCAGGTCAATAATTTCACAACTTCCGGTCTAAAAAAGCACACAATTTTGTATGGTCGACCTTAGAAAATACAACTCTGTATCCTTTACTCTAGTGGTGACCAAAAATCAACCCTGGGTGGTTCAGCTGAGCTGATCCAACACTCTCATTTCTTTCTCTCTCTCTCTCACGTCTCTCTCATTGTGCACTGATGAATTTTTCCGTCTTAGCGAGCTTCCAATGTTGACTTCTTTATGCTTAAAAATGTAAACATATTTTTTAATTGTTTTTACCATAACTATATTTATATCTACTTATTTTTTGCTTTTAATAGCGTTTTTATTGCATTGTTCCTATCAGTCGACAAATAAAATAAAGTGACTCGATCTGACACTTGTGTTCGCCCAGATGACAGCAAAGAGAGGAACCAAAATTTACACTGAAATGATTACGTTTTCGTACGAGTTCATTATCGTGCGACTTCCCGTTGTGATGGTAGTTAGTGAAACCCAAATCAGCTGTTTGTCGTCTGGCAAGCGAACGAAAGCTAAATTTTAAGTTACAGAAACAGGCTGATACAGGAGGGTTGTTGTCTCGAAGGTTGCTATATGGTTTAAATGGTTTATAACATTATTATTTATGCGATTATTATAATTTATTTTTTAACTAAAAATGGTATCCTGTAAGTGATGTCCATTATTTTCTTCGCTCATACGTGCTCTTTTTAGCATATTTTCCATAACTTTTCGAAAAATTTCGGAAAAATTCAATTATTTTTGTACGTTGTTCGATTCATAATTAATGACCCAAGTCTCCTTCACAAAATGCTGAAAAAAACAAATAAATAGTAATAATTAAAAAAGTATTAAAGAATTCAAACCATGTAGCTCATTCTGCGCCACCCTGTAGTTTAACTTTGGCTCTTTAACCCCAAACCAAGAGGTGAAGTTTATTGCCAGCTATGATCCGAATTGGTATCTGCGGTATAGGTCTCAAACTGCGTGTGGGAAGCATTCACTTTCTGAGATTACCTTGATAATTTCAAGTAGAATCGTAGAGAATCCACTGTACCGAGGTTTTTAGGCAATGAGCCGTATAATCATTAAACACTCTTCAGTTATTCCGGTATAAGCTGCTTATAAAACAACATTGGACCTGTCCTTTCAGGCACTGAATTCGTGGATTCGACCATAGATTTATTTTGAAATTATGAAGCCTAATTTAAATATGCCTCAATTTTTATTGCTATTTGCCTCAAAATCTTCGACGAAAAGTAAAATAATTTTAAATTGAAAAAATCATATATTAATTTTGTGTAAACTTCTAAATTTTGGAATGATGTTTAAATACGCTTTTGTTGATTTTTATGGAAGATACAGTTCAGGCGCACAGAACATATACATATTTACTGCACTTATATTCAGATGAATTTAGTTTGCCAAAAAAGTGCCATACACAGTTTTAATGCAAAAAGTTTGTATTTTTAGATGAATTCTTTATTTGAAATGCAATTACAACAGATGTGGCACTCCGACTAAGCGACCGAATATAAAATTTATTATTAAAAAAGTTGCAAACGTTACGGAAAATAAACCACCAAACCGCTGTAATATTAGAAAATTTCTCATTTCAACTATATACAAAACAAATAAAAATGCACGAATTCAAATCCTGAATATAAATAAGAAAAATTAAAATTATTATTCCATATTTCCACTTTACATATGTGTATCTCAAAAATTTAATAATAACCTATTCATAAGACATGAAAACACGCGTTGGAGTTCGTCCGTCCGTGCGTGTTATGGAACCACAATTTGAATTTGTCTTACAACATAGACACTTAATTAATGACAAATGTGTGTTAAATGTCTTTTCTTCGGTTCTGATGTGGCAACATATGAAACACAGAGCCATTTGAAAATGTCTGATAAAGGGGAGGTAAAGCGGAGCGGAGCTTCCTCGCGAAAACCTTGTAAAAACTATGAACATATCTGTAAGGACATGTGTCTACACTACTCCTTCGAATATATTTCAATTTGAATTTCAGCAACGGTTTGGCAAAGCTAATTTCGAAACAACAACCCTTTTAGATTGTGCGAAAGGGGGCAACCAAATGGCTGGGGATGAAGAAAGAGAGGGTGTTTTTAAACAACGGCAACCAAATGAATTGTTTTATGCAACTTAAATGAAAGAAATAGGAATTTCTTTCAAAGACTCACTTAGCAAACTTCTCGCAGTGACGTTCGTCGTCCTTGGCTGGGCTGGGTTTTCACGGCATTTCCTTTCCATAGTAGTTGTACTATTTACAATGTTAGAGTCGGCGAATGTCGTTAGTCCTGGTGACAGTTACATTTGCAACATGGTTATTAAAAGCATTTTATTTTACTTTGGTCAAAGAGCGCCGGAAAATCGAGTCGAACAACAAACGGCGTTTACTTTTGCATACAATTCCACTGTCAACACTTGCACTGCGATAGAGGGAAGAACATAAATTTCTACAAGAATTTCAGGCATGTTTTTTGCTGGGGGCGAGGAAAACTCCAACTCGGAGATTTCATTAAATGGAAACTATGAAAAGCCCACAACTCCTTCTCAACAGTCGAGCGACACAGACACACTCGAACTTAAGCTGTCTATTTCCGTTTCCGTACAGACACGAGTGTGGCCGCCGAACACTTGGCCTTTAGAGTTTTGCAAATACCAGAAATATATCAATTGAATGAGTTCACTATGTGTAGAGTACAATGTTCAAAAAATGTTCTTGGGAAGACAAATTTTTGGAAAATTTGTCATTTATTCAATTCAATTCACTATTTGTGGCGCATAATATGAAAAAGGAAGTTACAATTGACATGTAGAAAACAAGAGTTAAGAAACTTTTAATTTCTCTTCTACTTCATAAATATTAGACCTCGAATTTTTGCATATCTTTAAATTTTCATCCGATTTAAACCAAAATTTGTATTTAGACGTTTCATCATCACTCAAATTTAAATAATTTGAGTGCATATCAGAAATATGCTAAATATATGCACAAAATATCCAAAAAATATGCAAAATGTGGAAAAATATGCAAAAATATGCATATTGCACATACTTTGTAATTTGGTGAAGATTTTCAGTTATTATAACACTATGTAACAAAAATGTTGTCCAAGAGATGTGGATAACAGTTTCCAGCTTTCATGGAAAGTACATTTAGTGTTTGGACCATAATTTTTCAAGTATAAGCCTGATTGAGCCGCGTTATGCCTGAAACTAAAGGGAATTATGAGGGCTATATATGCTGCAAATATCGCTTTCACGTAGAATCTTTGGTTTAGTAACAGTTGTCAAATATATGAGAAAAAAAATATTTTTTTAAAAAAAAACACTTTTTCCTTGTACAAAAAAAAAAACATATAAAATAGAAAAAAATCGAAAACATTATTTTACCACATTTTTAAAAAGTAAGTAAAAAGTAAAAAAAATCTATGGATAGACGTAAATGTTAGGGAAATTCAAAAAATCTTGTTTCATATTTTTCGTTTTTAAATGATGTTTTTGCTTATATTGAATTCGCCATATGTGAGAGAGACATATAAGAGACATTGCACTTGTATTTTATTTTATGAGGATTGATGTCAGACATTATAAACTTACATATAGTTAGGACGAGGTTTTATGGCCGTTCGTAACCCTCCATAAAACATGATATGCAATGTGAGAGCTATATTGGATGAGATCCGCCCAGGTTGAGGGTCATTCAACAATATTTGTGGTTTTTTATTTATGAGGTTTCCATTCAGTTACGCCTTTTAGGGGCATGGACATCCCAGTCGTATATGCAGATAGTAAAATTATATGTACGCAATACAAAGTAGTACACGGCAGTCTTGAAAATTTTGGGTTTCTACGTTCGAAGCAAACTATATGTCAGTACAGGTACTGCAACTTATGAACCTTAAACCCGGAATTTTTGAATGAAATTTCTTATTAATAAATTAGTGTAGTTCAGCGCCTTAAAGAGATAAGTCACCCAGTATTTTGTGTAATTCGTGCCATGTAAATCTTACTCGATGGACTAGTGGAAGAATGCGAGAATGTATTACAATGTTTTGTGGAATAAAACGTTTTAATTTTAGACTTCAACTGAGTACTCAACTCTTAACGATTCAAGTTTGAGTCAGAAGTCATCGCTTTTAACTGAGTTTCAACTCAATGATCTAGTGAGAGATTTGGAACTGACCAAAGATATGGCAGAACTATTTGCATCTGGGATGAAACAGTACAATATTTTGGCCCAAGATCTTAACATATCATATTACAGAGTCCGTGATATACCTTATAAAAATTGTATACAGCTGTGGATAACAGATGCTTTTGCAAGGACATTCCCGGATTGTTCGAGGAACTTAATCAAACATACAATTCAGAGGAATGGCGGTTATTAAAGAAAGGTTGAAAGCAGTACTTTTACACAACGGAAATCAGAAACCGTCGATTCCCATTGCTAATGCTGTCTACGCTAAGAAATCATCGAAACAATGGCTAAATTGATAAAATACATAAAATATGAACAACATGTCTGGAAAATTTGTTGCGTGCTCGCGAAGATCATTACAGAAGAAAGAAATGGCCAACAAGAAAACACATTACATTGGGTGAAAACAACATAAAATACACACCTCTCGTACAAAAAGTAAACATTATTTTGCTAACACTGCATATTAAGCTGGGGTTCTTTAAAAATTTTGTAAAAGCCTTAAGGAAAGATGGCAATTCACTCTCATATTTAAAAAGTTTATTTAAAAGTCTTTCTTCTTCTTTTATCATTTCTTGCATTCTCATTTAAACTTTTCCCTGAGAATCTTGGCGACGTAAGCGACGAGCATGGCGAAAGGTTTCACGAGGAAATGAAGTCCATCGAGCGGCGTTACCAAGGGCTCTGGGATGAAAGAATGGTGGGAGATTATATTTGTTTCGTCAACAAAGAACTCACAATTACTTCTAATGAAACTTGCACATGTAAAAAAACTCAAACATACATAATATAAATAAAAGTAATAAATAAAATCGCTATTTAAACAGAAATTAAAAAAAAAAGATTTTTTGAAATTCTCTTACCTCTACCAAAAGGGCTCTACATAATTTCTACATTTATCCATAGATTTCTTCGCTAGGAAGCAAACTTTTAAAAAATAAAATAAAATATTTTTTTTTCGATAGTTTTTCTATTTTTTATGTTTTTCTCGTCCCAAGAATTATAGTGCAAATACTAAGGGTACCTTCGACGATAATAGTATTTTTAATAAAAAAAGACCGACAGGGACAGCAAACGACGCCATATTTTTTGCCGCTCTTATGACATTTCTTTTCAGTATGGTTTGCCATTTCATGATGGAAAGATACAGGGTCTCCCATATTCGACGGACCCATCTGGCAACGCCATAACTTTTGACAGAGATGTCAGATCGCTTAATGACATACCGCGTTTGAAGCGTCAGTCCAAGCAGATTTTTACCATGGAACAATACACGCCACGCGAAATAGTTGAAATTTACATTCAACAGAAGAAGTCAATTGTGAAAACTCAACGTGCTTTTAAAATATTAAAAAATGTGAGAAGTGCGCCTTCTAAGAACACCATTAAGCGTTTATACGAAAAATTTTCGACTGGTGAGGCTCTTTCTAATCCGAAGAGGCCAAATAAAAGTCGACCAAGGCGATCGGCCGAGAATATCGCTGCCGTACGAGCCAGTGTTGAGAGGTCCCCAAGAACATCCCAAAAACGCCGTTCTCAGCAGTTGGGCATGGCTCGGTCCACTTTACAACGGATTATTCGCGTTGATTTGCATTTGTTCCCGTACAAAATTCAATTGACGCAAAGATTGTTGCCTGCGGACAAGCCTCGTCGATTGGAATGGACCCAAACAAAACATGGGTCCGTCGAATATGCGCAACCCTGTATACGAGCCAACAACGGTCCAGTCGATTGGCCGCCTCGGTCGTGTGATTTGACACCGTTAGACTATTTCCTGTGGGGCTACGTCAAGTCTATTGTCTATGCCAACAAGCCAGCGACGATTGATGAACTTCGTACGAATATCGAACGTGAAATTGCAGCAATATCGGCCGATTTATGCTTGAAAACAGCCGAAAATTGGGTTCAGCGTCTGGACGTCTGCAAGCGTGCCCGTGGTGGCCATGCAAAAGAAATCGAGTTACATACATAATGGCGTCGAACGTACTTTCACAGGAATAAAGAATTTCATTGATATCCAAAACCGTTTTTGTTTTATTTAAAAAAAAAACTTTTGTAGCGTGTGTTTTGAATCACCCGTTATAACAGTATGCTACAATATATACAAGGTGGCGCAAAAGTAATCCTCCTATCAGAAAATGCTATAAATGGCGCAAAAGTAATCCTCCTATCAGAAAATGCTATAAATTTTTGCGATTGGCCCCTAATGTCAGTTCTGTTTTGACATTTGTGTAGTAAACACATGCGAAATACACGTTAATAAACAATGTTACGCTACACTGCTCCAGAACGCGGAATATAGCTGACTATTTATTTGACCAATAATCGGTCGGTGACTTTGGCACAAAACATCGAAAGGTTACTTTTGCGCCACCTTGTACAAAAAAATAATTTTTAGGTCTAGGACACAAAAAAAATATTTTGTTGTTGCATAGTGTTATCTAAGAAATTGCATCAATTTAACAAAAAAAATTGCCATGCTTAAATTATTTGAAATTAAAAATTTATTTCGCAAAAAAAACAAAAAGGTCAAAAATTCGCACGACAAAACATATTGGACTTTGCATTTCTACTAAGATTGTGTGGAAAACCATTTATTACCAATGACGGCGTTGCTTCTTTTTGCATGGAATGAATAAGACTTCTTTTTATTTTTGTATCTATGGAATTCCAAGCATCTGCAATAGCCTGAAATAGCTTATTTGTATCTCCACCTACGCTTTCTCGATTTATCTCTTTGTTGAGAATTTCCCAATAATTTTCAATGGGATTCAAATCTACGGTTGAGCTGGCCACTCCATTACGTCAACCCCTTCCTTTCCAATATTTTATTAACTAGTATATACGAGTACTGTATATCATTCAAATCTGATATTCCGGTAAAAAGTTATATCGACTTCAAAATAGCCAAATTTGTAAAAAAATTTTTAGATGACCAATTTGGCACCCTATAAAATCTAAACTGCTTTGAATTTGGTCATAATTCCGTATTGTCTTGTGGTATACGCGTGCGAAATTTCATAATAATCTAAATTCATAAATATGCAGAGTGGGTCGGTTTCCTTTGGAATTACCCCATACTTTCCATATATTTAGGCACTTTTTTGGATGATTTTTGAAATCATCCTTTTTTGTGTCATTATGTTTGTATATTTTTTTGCATATTTAGCATATCACAAATATGCAAAAAAAAATTAAAAATATGCACCTGTTTTTCGATTCCGTTTTCTTTGAAACGAATTTCGGTCCAATCAGAATTTTTCTAGCAATCAGCACAAAAATGTGCAATTGTATATAATCCGAGGTCTAATAATTATATATGTACTTAAAAATATTAGAATTTGGTGTTATAATATTTACAATTTAAGGAAAAAATGTGAAGGAAGGGCTAAAGCCGAGCGGTGAAGAATAGGAAGAAATATTGTCAGATTGTATCAATGTTTTTTGTCTAATAACAATGATCAGGTTAAAAAATTTTATTTTGTAACTTTTAGAATCAAAATAACGATTTTGATTTTGAATTCAATTTAATGAAAATTTGTTCAGATTTTCTTCATACTTGGCAAGGTTCTGCAGAAAATATTATCTGTAAATATGTATAAAGAGGATGTTTATATCGGTTATGATCAAAATCTGTAGATAAGGAATTGATATGGGCGAAATTTAGTGGCATCTCTGCTTAGCTTAATAGATCTTGTGTGTTGAATTTCATACCAATCGTTTAAAAAATTTGGCTAGTATAGCGCCTAGCTGTGAAGTCGAAGATAACTTATATGTGGAGGACATCTATCTAATTCGGAACCGATTTCCTTTCAATTTGGTAAGGTATATTTGCGCGTCAAGAGATTTCCTCTTGTAATTTTTCATAATGATCGAATGTAAAATATATCCTCCATAGAGCTTGGAGTCCAAACCTGAAATATAATATGTATATATAGAGGCTATATCTAAATCCGAGCCGCTTTATTTGGTAGCGATTGTTCCTTAGTCCCATGTCACCTTCGTACTACCTGGACAGACGGAAATCGACTCAAGAAGTGATTACAAGTCGATCGTTATAATAAACGATGGATCTATCTTTGCTCCTTTTCGATGTTACATACAAATGCACAAATCATAATATCCACACTGGACCACAGTGTTGTGAATGGTATAAAAATGGTTTTGGAAATTAAATAAAATATTTTCGTCAAGTATACCGAACCAAGTAAAATTTTTGCGTATGATAAATTTTCTGATTTAATGTTTTGGTATTTCCTAATACTGTGGAATACAAGAAAAAAATACGAGGTTCTGACAACCGATTCTGATAGAGGGGGTAAAAAAAGAGTATACGTGTATCGGCGTTTTGAATGTAAAGGTATGGTGGTCATTTTAGAGGGGGTCAATATTTCCCCCTTTTACACATTTTTATGATGAACCAGCATAGTAAACGGTGTGATCCTTACACTTTAGGTATATGATGTGTTGAGCAACATTACATAGAACACTACGAGGAACAGTTTTGTGGAACATTTTAACCCTCTAGCTTTCAATCAAGGGGTCTATTTGATCCATTTTGTAGAGAAGAATAAATATCACTCCTAAAATAATTCTACTATCTCTAAGTCTCTGAATACATCGGAACTCAAAACCCAACATAAATACACGGAGGAAAAAATCGGCCTCTGTAACATATTGCCCCAAACATATTTTGCAGGCAACATATATATGTTTCGAGCAGCTCCCAAACATATTATGTTCGGGGAGCGGTAATATTCCCAAACATTTATATGATTGTATGCAAACATATATATGATTGTATGTAATCATATATATGCTTATGTCCAAACATATATATGACTGTATGTAATCATGTATATGATTATATGTAATGATATATATGATTGTATTTAATCATATATATGCTTGTATGCAAACATTTATATGATTGCATGTAATCATATATATGATTGTATTTTATATGATTGTATATTGTTGTTTTTTATCAAAAGTCTGAACCCTTTGTGACGCACCTAAAATTAAACACAATTGTATTTCTTAGTACATTTTGTATATATTTATAAAATTCTAGTCTAATGTTCCATTAAACAAAAAAATTAAGTTGCATTAATTTTAAAATTGTTTAGTGGACTTGTGTATGTATATTTAAAATATGCATACCACTTTTCATCGAATGCAAATAAAAACTGCCTATGTACTTCATTGCATATATATTTTATATGCATTCGATGAATATATATGTATATAAATATATATAACTTCACCCGAAGAAATATTTATATTGCTTCCTGACTTTTTCTACCCCCGTATAAAACTTCAGATTAAACAAAAATCCATAAAACCAAATTTACTAAAAATCCTGACAACCCTGTTTGGCTAAAGAGACACAAGATCTCTTCTACTCTTTTCGCTCCATCATGAAACTATAACAGTTCACAGCAACAAGAAACCTAATTTAAATCGTCACTCACTACATCAAATACAGAAATACAATAACAACAAACAGTAATACACACTTTGCTTCTGAAAAGTAGTTCATGAAATGCAGAATAGTTTTTGAGTTTTCTGAAAATTACTAAATTTTGAGTTGTGTCTCTTTAAAAGAATTTATGCAATGTGCAGAGCAAGGCAAAACTTCAATAGTACTGTGCACTCTTCACTACTGTACCCGGGGTCATTTCAGATGAAAACAGTTTGTTAGTGCGGGAGTGTGTTTGTTCAAAGAACATCCCAGCAAAAAAAGAGCATCCAAAGAAGCAATAAAAATCCCAAACTTATGATCCGGAAGTTGTTCTAATTTGGATTTTCACCAATGAATTTAACAAGGGGTTGTCGCGCCGGGGAAGTACTTCTTTGTCACCACTTTTGCACAACTCTTTTAAAGCACTGTAAGATTTGCTTTTTTGGTGTTGTATTTATTTGATGAATGTATGTCGTTCTTATTAACATCATTGGGTCCGGAGATTTAAATTTTTAAAAGGAATACAAATGTTGACATAGGGAATGGAGAGTATAAATAATATACTATTGGCCAAAGAGATCAACGATCATATATATGTATGTATGTTTAGGACATTTGAAGATGTCTGTATGGTGTAGATGGCTCTTGAAAAGTGTGACACCATAGTGTAATTAACATTCTCACAAAAAAAGTTTTCCGTAGCCCCGGTTCAAAGAGTAGTAAAGCACCTCAGTGTGGTACAGTATGTATAATATGGTATATTTAATTACCATAATTTCTTTTAAAATTATTTAATTATAACCTACACCACACTGTGGTACAATTTATTATGATTTTATGCATTTGTTTCTAACACCAAAAATGAGAAGAGATATATAGAACCATCGTTTATTATACCGATCGACTTAGAATCACTTTCTGAACCGATTTAGCTATGTCAGTTTGTGCATGCATTCTTGTAATCTATGTGCAGGTCACAAATATAGTCCGATCTCAAAGAAATTTTGTACATATCTTTATTTTGGGACAAGACAATTCGTATTGAAATTGAAAGACAATCCGTATTTCTTTCGTCTACGGCGAACGATCAAAAATCTCTCAACTATTTGAATATCAGTTTAGAACCAGATATCGTAATATATATGAATGTACCTTCGATTTAGCTTATATCCTCTGTAGAAGATATAATTTCCTTTCGATGTACATGAAATTTGGTAAAGAGTGTCTTATTTTAACAGTTAATATCTGTGTGATGTGTACATACTCGCATGGATGTGTACCTTCCGATTTAGCATCTAAGCTCCATAGAAGTCATATTTTAGTCAAATGTACTATATTTTGCACAAAGGATTTTTTAATACGAGAATAAACGGTCACTAGCAAGGTTGCAAAAATGTGTTTTCATGTTTTACATCACAGCATTATTAAATTTGGCAGAGATTAGTTTATAGAATCACGAAAACTGCGAAATTTGATTAAAAAAATGGATACCCTTCAGATAAAGGCCAAATTTAAATACAGACCCATATAGAATTTTACATCTAAAATAGGTGTCAAACACGATTTACAAAAATCAAAACAGCAACAAGAGAACAACTACAAAGGTTAAATAGATGAATACAGTACGTTCTGTCTAATACAATGTGAGCTACGCCTTTTGTTCTTTATCAAAAACGAGCACTTGATGTTACGTCTTTTTTTCTTGAATAAAATCGTGATTTTTTGACGAAAAACGTATTTTCATTTTTTGAGGGTTACGCTCTTGGGCATTTCTGGTGACGCTATATTAACATTTTTGGAAAGTATAAAGTGTTGTTAATAAATTCAGTTTTTATCGCAATCCTATGTACTACAATTCCAAAATTTAACATATTTCGAAGAAAATCAGCATACTTTGAAATGACTTTATGTTATTTTAATCGGCTATGAAAAAGTCGACTTGTAGTTCCGATTTATCGACCTAGTCGACTGAAACGAAATTTAATTGATGAAAAAGTCGACTAACTTCCAGAACCATTCACTAATTCTGATATAGCCGCCATATAAATATATATTTCTTCCCTTTAGCACTATAGACGCAGTATTTTACATATATATCATAGCCCTCATACATATGTTCCTTCCGATCTGGACTTTTATCACTTCACAAGATTCATTTTACATCCAATCGTTTTAAAATTATGCATTCTTGGGTTAATAATTTATATTCCGAAATTACATTTCGGTTAGTTATTTAGAAGAACTTCATTAAATGCCGAAAAAATGTTCATACTTATGAATTGGAAGTACTTATAATGTTATTCTTTTGGAAGTACTTCTTTTATTTTTTGCTGGGATGATAAGCCCACACACATGCATACGTACATACATATGTATGTTGGCAAAATAATTTATGTGGGGCAATAAAACGGCGTCAGTATTATAGAACGTTTTGTAAATAAAATGTTTTGAAGTAACATACATTCCTTTTTAAAAAAATTAATTTTGCACCAAAATAATTGTGTTTTTAATGAATAACCTCTATACATCTTTGATATCATATTCTTTCTTTTATTTTGAATTTGTTGTACGTGTTTAAACTACAACTAATTTCTTTGAATTCCACATTCAACATACATATTCAATAAAAAACCCGACCTTAAGCTCGAAATAATAATAATACCCTTTGGTGTCGGTGCCATTCCTCCTCATACACACGGTTACTATATACATTTTACCCTTCTTTGTACAAAATTATGAGTCATATAATTGGGCTCTCAGAGAGTAATACTCTCTAAAACTCTAAAAAATATGTTCTAATATATTATTTTGCCAAAAATATGTTAGGACACAATCATATCGTTTTTTAATATGCTAGAAATGTGCCCCGAACATATTATGATTGTGTGTAAACATAATATGTTTACCCACAAACATATATATGATTGTGCCCATCCCATACATATTTATGATTGCATCCAAACATATTTTTAACATATTTTTTTCTCCGTGTACTCGTACCAGAAATAAGTCAAAACTTAAAATCCATTTTTAATTTTAGCACCAATTCGAAAAGGTACGAAATTAACCTAAAAATGCAATATCCCCTCACCTTAGAGAGGAGGCTACGTGCCAATAGTGTAACACATCGAAGGAGTGCCCTAAGACCCTAAGTATGTTCGGCGGAAATACAGTTTTCGTCATTTTTAATCATTTGAGCCATTTCCGTTCGTCTATCTGTCTGTCTGCTGGCTGGTGCGCACGATAACTCTCGAAAGAAGTAACCGATTGACTTAAAATTTGGTATGCGGTAATACTTTTCTCTATCTTCGGCTAAGTTCGATGATGGGTCATATTGGTCCACTCCTTCTAGTACCTACCCACAAAGGGTCGGACCATAATTGCGACCTGTACCTTGATTACAATATTACATGCACAGACGGGCGGACGGACGTAGCTAAATCAACTCAGCAAATGACTCTAAGTCGATAGTCCAAATATTTTTGTAAATATTAGTTTTTAGATTTAGTAAATTGTAAAAAATTCATGAACTCCGAAAATTGGATATGACATGCTTGTAATGTAAGCCTAATTAAACATTAAATTTATAATTAACCAGTAAGGAAAGGCAGAAAGTCGGGCGGGGCCGACTATATAATACCCTACACCTTCCTAACAATGAGATAAGGGTCATTGCGGTAACTATTTGGAATAATTGGTAAATGGGTAGGAACATATTATTTAATTCTGAACCTATAGTCGCTAAATAAAGCAATATTCTTCCTAAATTGAGACATCTTTCTGGAAAAATTTTAATGATCGGAAGTAAAGTACAACTTCTATAGCGTTTTGATACCAAATCAGGAGGAACATATATATGGAGGTTATATATAAATCTGAACCGATACTCATTCATGTAAAAATACCTCTTTCTGTCGAATTTCGAACTGATCGGATATAAAATACAGTCTCTACAGAGCTAACATGTTAAATAGGGGATAACATATATGTATATGGGGGCTATCTATAAATCTGAACCGATTTTCTCCGAATTTGGCAGTATTCCTTCATGTAATAAGAAAACTCTTTTTGCCGAATTTGGCACTGATCGGATATAAAATAACATTTTTACAGCGCTTACATGTCAAATCGGGGGTTACATATATATGGGGGCTATATCTAAATCTGAACCGATTTCTTCCAAATTTAACAGTGTTCATTCGTATAATAAGAAACCTTTTTCTGCCGAATTTCATACTGATCGGATATAAAATAAAGTTTTTACTGCGCTTACATATCAAATCGGGGCTAACATATATATGGGGGCTATATCTAAATCTGAACCGATTTTAACCCAATTCAATAGCGATCGTCCTTGGGCCAAAAAATGATATGTGTAAAATTTCGTCGAGATCGGACCATAATTGCGACATGTACTTTGATTACAAGAATACATGCACAGACAGACGGACAAACGCACATAGCTAAATCAACTCAGAAAGTGATTCTGAGTCGATCGGTATAATAAACGATGGGTCTATTTCTGTTCCTTTTGGGTGTTACAAACAAATGCACAAAGTTATAATACCCTGTACCACAGTGTGGTGTACGGTATAAAAAATAGAATTCCGGCTAGTTGAAGAAATATGTGTGTCAAATCTATTTTTCAAAATATAATTCCATTGATTTCGTTGTTAATGGGATTCGTCAAAATACGTAAACTTATAAAACTATTCGTATTTGTTGTAGAATATTTGAAATATAATTTCTTTGAAAGTAGATTGGTATCCACAGAACCCAAAACCTATCGATGACATAAATCTTCTCTCAGACATTTATTTACTCAACTAATTTCGCTTTAATCACATACGTATTTCGCAAAGATTAATTTCTAATTTCTTTGCTTCAATAATTTTGGCAATATCCGTTAATAATGCGTTTGTTTTGCTTAGAATAGTTAGACAAGCTAGTAGCATATACTACCACTTCCCCATCCACATCTTTCGACCATCAAAAATCCAATAATCTATTTCCCCCTTAGCCTTTGGTTACTTATATTGCGTTCTATTGAGGGGTATTTTTCTATGAGATATCCTTTTTTGCCGGAATATGAAGTGCCTGTTCATATTTATCTTCTGCTATGGTTTATTAAGTATTGGTATTATTTTTGCTGCCCCTATTGTTGTTTTTGTTGGCTGTTGTCATATCCTTTGTCCGGATATGTACGTTAATTGAAAATTTAATAAATGTCATTGTTATTAATAATACAATTCAACAACATCGTGGTGAGGAAAGGCGGCGAGAGGAGAGTGAGAATCCAACCGACCGACACAAAAGTCACTGTGAATATAAATAAGGACGTTTTTGTCTTGACAGCAGTTACTTTATTATTGTTCGTATTTAATTAGTTCTTCCGGGAAGAAAATATTGCTATTTCATGCGTAATGTATTGTAACTCTTGCAAGATGGGGGAGGTAGATTATGATTTGATGGAAGGAATTGTTGTAATGTCAGAAAAATATGATTTGCCACATTTTCTTCTAAATTAGTAAATTAAACCAGAGACATTGGATGTGCTTCGAAATTTACATCACCTGCATTTCCAAAAGTTTCGCATTGTCTCATGCAAAATTAAATCTATGAACATAAATACATACGAATATATGTATATAATAAATAAAAACATCTCAATCGACTAAAAAAGAGGGTATACCTCAATCGAAGTAGGTATACTTCAGTGAAATACGAGTTTTATATGAAATTTGAAAATTGCAATTTTTTGTAGGAGATGTCAGCATGGCTAGAAAAACTATGTACATACTGAGCCCATATTCATTTCGAATGTAATCTGAATTATGGAATTTTGAGACATTAAGATTATTTGTACACAGATTATAAGGCTTTATTTTCCTATGAATTTTTCAATATTGTGTGAAAGTCACAAAACTTAGAATCGAACGAACACATCTGAATTTGAAGGAAATAGGTTGACATTTAGAGACTGTTATAGCCATTTTGGTATGTTTTCGGATAAGATAACATTTTTAAAATTCAGTCAGAATTTATTCGGTTCAAGGCCATATCGAGCCATGTCCGCAAATCTATCGTAAGCGACATTTTATCGAACAAATTTTTATGATTGGAAATTAAACCCTGTCTGTATCTCCATCGTTGTGTTTCTCCAGAATTTTCAAATTGTCAATAAAACACTAAAAAAGTGGGGGTTGCATTTTATCGTAAGTGATTGTTTAGATTTTTTGTGAAAAGACTTTATCGTAAGTCACATATTGAACTAAATCGGCGACTGCCAATACGTTGCGATTTTGATGAAATTTTACATACACGCTGAAAAAATATCTTCTGTAGTATATTGTGCCAAACATATTCCGCTGGAAATATATACACATTTGACATAAACAAATATTATATATTTGGGAAGATTATTCTACTAAACAAATCTTTCATATAATATTATTGTAGTTCGGACTATTATTTCCGAAACAAAGATTTTCGTTTGAGTATTTAACAAGTAAAAAAAAGCGTTAAGTTCGGCCATGCCGAATCTTATATACCCTCCACCATGGATAGCATGTGACCTCACAAATTAACTCAAACCTAAAGAAAATAACACCGAAAAACACAAAAAATATAGTAGATGAGAACAGTGGGAATCACAACAAGTTAGATGCTATATATGTACATATGGGAGCAATATCTAAGTATGGACCGATATCGCCCATTTACAATCCCAAACAACCTGCAACTACAAGAAATATTTATACCAAATTTTATTAACCTAGTCCTATTATTACGGACTATAGCGTGATTACAACAGACGGACGGACGGACATGGCTAAATCGTCTTAGAATTTTACGACGATTAAGAATATATATGAATATGTATACCCCCATCCTATGGTGGAGGGTATAAAAAATATATCAATACCTTAACTCAAAGTATTTTTTTTAGACATTTTTAATGTTTGTAAAATTCCTTAATAATTGCATATTTCATGATCTTGGATTGACAACAAATAATGACTTGGAACATTTAGAAATAAAATATATTTGGAGAAATACCTAAGCAATACTTTTGTTTGTATTTAAACATCAATTTGATTATTTTTTAAATAAATTGCATTTAACCAAAAATGTACAATATTTAAAATATTTAGTTCTAAATATATTTTATTTCAATGCAAATATATCGCTCATTTAGAAAAAGAACGTAACAATTCAAAATATTTTTTTTGGGTTGGTCATACCAAATTGTCGTACATTTCAATGTCTATAAGCTGATCAATGATTGGGCTGATTTCTGAGGAAGACAACAATATTTGGTGCACTTCAGAAGTTATGTCATTCCATGAGTCTGAGAAGAATTTCAAGAAAGTCCTCAACTTCTGTACGAACCGAATGACAAAGCCGGTCTGGATAATCTGGTCGATCATATCACCATATCATTCAATAGATCCCTTGAAGAAGCCTGTCCAAAAACAAGGTACAAGGGTAAAACTAAACCCCAATGGTGGACTTCTGAGCTAACGGCAAGGAAAAAGACCTGCAACAAGCTGGTTCAACAAGGCTAAATCTACGGGGTTCGCTAATGTTTGGGATGCCTATAAAGAGCAACTCAAGATCTATAAGAAGGAGCTTAGAAAGGCGCAAAGGCGCTCTTGGTATACCTTCTGTGGTGAAGTGGAAAAGGTCTCCGACGCCGCTGGGCTGAGGAAGATATTATCTGCTTCACCCTGTACAGTGGGATATTTACAGGATGAGGCAAATAACTGGACCAAAAACAGCGAGCAGTCGCTCAATGTACTGTTCGACACACATTTCCCGGGGAACTCTGTAACAGAACCCGAGGATTAGCAGGACCAACAAGAGTACGAGTGGACTGCGAGCGTCGCTAGCTTCTTGACTGAGAGATCCAGAATAAGCTGGGCTATTAATAGCTTTGAGCCCTTCAAGTCACCTGGACCAGATGGCATCACTCCAGCAGAAATGCAGAAAATGTTAATGTACATTATCCCCTGGCTGGAGAAAATTTATGTAGGCTGTATCAGGCTTTCATACGTCCCGAATTGATGGAGGGATACCAAAGTGGTATTCATACCTAAAGCGGGAAAGGTATCACACACTAGGCCAAAAGACTTCAGACCAATAAGCCTATCCTCCTTCCTATTGAAAGGTCTGGAAAGACTTTTAGATCATTTCATTAGGGAAAACTTGGATACAAAACTCCTGTTGGGGAACCAACATGCTTACAATAAGGGCAAGTCTACAGAATCAGCCCTGCACGAACTTGTGAGCACTATGGAATCGTCCCTGCATTTCAAGGAATTCACCATGGTGGCATTTCTTGACATAGAAGGGGCTTTTAACAACATTCACATAGATGAGGTAATTGCGGCATTCTCACATCTAAAAGATAACACTAGTTTGATTAGACTAATTCAAAGTCTGCTCACCAGAAGACGCATAACAGCATGTCTAGGGTCCACAACTCTAACAAGGTTTGTAAACAGAGGGACCCCGCAAGGAGGAGTACTGTCTCCACTAATTTGGAACCTAGCGGTGAATGAAATCCTGCTAGAGCTAGAACGTTGTGGCTGCAAGGTCGTGGCATATGCGGACGACGTGGCAATCGCAGTGAGTAGCAAATTCGTTAACGTCCTCAGAGACATCCTACAGGTGGCTCTGAACATGTTGGCTAGATGGGCCAGAAGCAGCGGTTTGGGCGTTAACCCCAACAAGACAGAATTGGTTCTCTTTACTAGGATGTATAATGTCCCACATGTGGACCCTCCACCTCGGATAAGTGGAACAGATCTAGTCTTTTCTGAAAGTGCAAAATTTTTAGGAATAATTCTAGATAGGAAAATGTTATTTAGACTTAACGTATTGGAACGTGTAAGGAAGGCCAACGTCGCCTTATATTCCTGCAAAAAGGCTGTAGGGTCGCGGTGGGGACTCTCTCCTAAAATCGTCCACTGGATATATATAGCAGTAGTTCGTCCAATACTGTTATACGGTATTGTGGTATGGTGGACGGCAACTGACCAACTAACCATCATCAACCTACTAACAAAGGTTCAGAGAACTGCCTGCCTGAGCATAAGCAGAGCCTTAAGGACTACAGCGACCGAGTCTCTACAAGCCCTACTCCATATACTGCCGATTAATATTGTGGCGAGAGAAGTTGCAACCAAAGCGGCAATAAGATTAAACTGCCTATCAATGTGGAGGTACAAGAACTATGGTCACATGAGGATATCAAAGTGTAATGCTATGGTAACCGACCGAGTAGACTATATACCAACTGTGTACACCTTCGAGAGAAATTACATCACTATGATTCCCGCCAGAGGTGAATGGGTCGGCAGAATACAGGTAATAGAAACCATCTCCACTTTTACACGGATGGTTCGAAGCTTGATGAAAAGGTTAGCTTCGGAGTACACTGTGAAGAACTTAGTCTGGATATAGCTCACAGACTACCAGATACCTGCAGTGTCTATCAAGCCGAAATAATGGCAATATGGGAAATCGCCAAGTGGCTGAGTCGCAACATAGTAACCAACACTGGTGTTGTCATTTACTCGGACAGCCAGGCTGCCATCAATTCTCTGGAGGCAACATCCCTAAATTCACAAACAGCCCTCGACTGCCGCAGATCTCTTAACGAGATGGCTGAGCAGTTTAATATACACCTCATATGGGTGCCTGGTCATAGGGATATCCCGGGGAACTGCAAAGCCGACGAACTTGCTAGGAAAGGGACGACATTACAAATTCTCGAAGAATTTGCATATATTGGTGCGCCACTATCCACGTGCAAGCTTTGGCTTAGGCAAGAGGCAATCAGGCAGTCCAACGAAAGATGGACAGAAATCGGCACCTGCAGGGTAGCTAGACAAATCTGGCCAAGGTATGACCTGAGAAGGTCAAAATATCTCCTCGCACTAGAGAGGAAACGATTGTCTACGTCAGTACAGGTTCTGACGGGACACTGCTTGATCGGCGAACACGCCAAAAGATTGGGTATTGACTCTAATGACTTCTGCCGAAGCAGTGGAGATGAGGAAGAAGTGGAGAGCATTGAGCACTTGCTTTGCGACTGTCCCGCTTTGAGTAAACGACGACTGGACATACTGGGGTCGGCCTTTTTAGGCAGCCTAACAGATCTTTCCAGTACTGATATTCGTTCTATCGATAAATTTATATATCAAACAGGTTGGTTTCGATGAGGAGCATTTCAGCCCGTGGTAACACTAGGGACCTAAACTGGTCTATGTGAGCTTGTAAAAAATACGGCCGCCACCCTAACCTAAACCTAAACCTATGTCATCCCATTCTGCCAAATTGATATTTTTATCCCCTCGCCTTAGAGAGGAGGGTATATATCATTTTCTAAGAGCCAAAAGTGTAACGCATCGAATGAGTGACCTAAAACCCCAAGAATGTTTGGCGAAAATTCGATTTGGGTCATTTTAATTCGGCTGAGCAATGTCCGTCCGTCGTCTGTCCGTCTGTATGTCCGTCTGCTGGCTGGTGCACACGATAACTCTCGAAAGGATTAACCGATTGATTTCAAACTTGGTATTTTTATCTATATCCTGCTAAGTTCGAAGATGGGTCATATTGGTCCACTCCTTCTAGTACCTACGCCACAAAGGGTTAACATTTAGTGAAATTTTGATTATTTAATAAATTGTATAATACTTACTCGAATCTTCTGAAAATAAGTTTATTAGTCGCTAACACCTCAAAAAAATGGGCGAACTTGCCATCCTTATGAAGTACCATGTTCGTTGGGCATTATTATAAGTCTACATCCTCCTCTGGCATTCCCCATGCAAAGTGATAAATTCATATACAAATTATTTCACAGTAATTTCTTCACCAATTAGAGAAACACAATTGTACAATTGAGCATGTTTGCTCTTACATTATTTAGCAATATTAATCTAAAACATACTTAAGAAAAATTCCATTGCTAAAGGAAGACTATAAAACCCTTACCATATATACAAAATCCAAATACCTTCAAAATGTTCTTTTTTTAGTCATAAAACATTTTCACACACAGAAGGCAATACATATTTGTAATTTGCCGAAATACCTATTCATAAATATTTCATTTAAAAATTACGACAATTTCATTTCAAAAAGTCAATTAACCAATTTAATGTTTATGCCTAAAACTCCTGCGTACATATTTCTGTAATTATAAATAAATATATTATTCTAACGTCTTTGTGTAATTATAGCCAAGACATTCGAAGAAGGCAAAGGCAATGACGTCGCAAACGACATCTCTACCAGAAAGTTGTAAAATTTTATGTTTAACAATCAAAAAGTTATTTAGAAAATGCCAAATAGCAATATCAAGCCAAACCAAAGCCATTGAACAGAGACGAGGAATGGCAAAAAATTTCCTATAGGAGGCGCGCATTGTTAACAAAAGTGTAACTAATTGTAAGACATAATTCTTACATTAAATTAACTACTCCCACTACCACTACACCTTCTCGCATTCAAGCCCACCACGTTCATGTCACAACATCGGAATTGTTAGCTAATAAACGTACAACAACTGCTGCTGCGGGAACCCCTTTCCCGATTTCCATGTGCGTTTCCTGCACGAGTCCTGGTGGTGATGCCATTGATCTGTTGTGCTCTTAACCCATTAATATAAAATTACAATAAGGAACATCATTTTTAAATTCCAAAATGAAATGAACAACACTTGCTGCCGACTCTCGTCTATTAAGAACCAAAACTTGAAAGTCAAATCAAAGTGTGAGACTGAGTGCGGACAGTGGGTGTGAGAGGGAAAAACTTGGATTGAGATTATGCGAAATATTTTGATATACTCGTATATAATAATTGCTTATAAGTACTTCAATTTCAGAATTTTGAAATAAGTTTGTATTAACTATAGTTACAAAAGCAATGGGAAAAAATGGTATTCCCCTTCTGACACTTACAAGACAATACCAATACAATTTAATATTTCTACAAGTTTAGGGAATACTTCAGAAAGCATTTATTCTGGACTTATTTTTTGAATTTTATAAAATTATTTTAGTATTTTCATTTCTAATCATTGTTCCTTTATTCACTCGATAAGGAACCGTTCCATTATTCCATTCAAAATAAATCTTGTCAAAGTTTTACATTAATTCGAAAACACTGTGCAGTGTTTGCATTTGAAAGGGGTAAATGGGGTGTTAGGTGTAATATACTGATGCTGGAGGTAAGGGGTGTTTGAAAATGTTTTTCAAAACAAAACAACACTTTCACAATGTTTTGAGACATGTAACAAACAACAACAACGACGACGTAACAAATCGACTTACACACAATCCAACACCGTACAAAATCGGCAGCAGCCAAACAACGAACGACAACAATAATGAAGACGACGACGGACGGTATCATGAACAGTGGCAGCAGCAACAACGATACTTCTCTCACCGAACATGTTGAACATTAACAATGAAACTTTTAAATTTGACACCATTCACCATTGTTGTACGAGTACTATGTGTTCTCGTATCCTTTTGTATGTATCACAATCACACTTACGCACACACATGAATTCATACGCACCATTGTACACCATAACACCCCCCTCATCAGAGCCAACACTTTTCTGAAAAGTATTTGTAAAGAAATTGTAAAGTGTATAAAATTTTAAAATGAACAACCTTAATCCTTTTCTAAAAGGTTTACCGAATTCTATTGAGCAATGATGTTCAAATAAAGAGCAGTGACAATAGGACAGACACACAAAAATCTGAATGGATTTTCTGATTTGGTTATATTTTTACAACAAACGAATTGATCGGCCGCCTCCTGGGTCGGACGCTAGCAGACAAAAAATAAACAAATTATTTCGGTAGATATGTATTTTTTTATAATAGTTTAAAATTTGATTTTAGGTCTTAATTACAACCCTAATATAGTGGAGAATATAAAATTCGGGCCATAAGTTTAGCACAGACCCTAATTAGATTCGGCGGAAATCCGTTTTAGGACTAGAAGTCTCGGAAGCAGTGACTGATCGACTTCAAGTTTTTTATTTGGTAATATAGGTATGCTAACTTTGTAATTCCGTTCGCAACACCTAGAAATATTGATCTGGGAACCTATAAAGCAAGTCTGACCAACCCTTTCAACCTTACGGCGTACCGCAACCATATACAAATCGCAAAAAAATTATCGTAAATTATATATATTTATACCGTACACCACACTGTGGTACAGGGTATTATAACTTTGTGCATTTGTTTGTAACACCCAAAAGCAGAAGAAATAGACCCATTGTTTTTTATACCGATCGACTTAGAATCACTTTCGGAGTTGATTTAGCTATGTCCGTCTGTCCGTCTGTCTGTGCATGTATTCTTGTAATCAAAGTACAGGTCGCAATTATGGTCCGATCTCGACGAAACTGTACACATATATTTTATTTGGCCCAAGGACGATCCCTATTGAATTTAGTTAAAACCGGTTCAGATTTAGATATAGCCCCCATATATATGTTACCCCAGATTTGACATGTAAGCGCTGTAAAAACTTTATTTTATATCCGATCAGTCTGAAATTCGGCAGAAAGAGGTTTCTTATTATATGAATGAACACTGTTAAATTTGGAATAACTCGGTTCAGATTTAGATATAGCCCCCATATATACGTTACCCCCGATTTGAAGTCTAAGCGCTGTAAAAATGTTATTTTATATCCGATCAGTATGAAATTCGGCAGAAAGAATGAACACTGTTAAATTTGGAAGAAATCGGTTCAGATTTAGATATAGCTCCCATATATACGTTACCCCCGATTTGACATGTAATCGCTGTAAAATCTGTATTTTATATCTGTACTAGCTGGACCCGGTCCACTTCGTTGCCCCAGGCTTCAGATTTCCGATCCCGTTAATTTTTGCACTAATTACGTAGACTGACACCAAATATATATGCACATAATTACATTAATCTCTCTAACAAATTGCTCAAGATATATCAAACACAAAATTGAATTGGTTTATATGGGCGGGGCCACTCCCATTTGTCCGACCCCGCCCATTTTTGGACCAAGCACGTAGGCTGCCACCTAATGTATATGTATGCACAACATTAGAGTAATCTCGCTAATAATTTGTGCGAGTTATGTCAATTTCAAATACAAAATTCGCGGGGCCACGCCGATTGGTCCAATCCTGCCCATTTTTGCACCAATCAAGTAGACAACCACCTAATACATATGCAAAAATTACAGCACTCTCGCTAACAAATTGTGCAAGATATGTCAATTTAAAATCTTTGTTTATAAGGGCGGGGCCACGCCCATTCGTCCAATCCCGCCTATATTTGGACAAATCACGAAGACTACCACCGGAAACATGGCACAAAATTACAGCACTCTCGCTAACAAATTGTGCAATATATGTCAATTTAAAAATTTGGTTTATAAAGGCGGGGCCACGCCCATTGTTCCAATCCTGCCCATTTTTGGACCAATCACGAAGACTGCCACCAGATACATATGCACCAAATTACAGCTCTCTCGCTAACAAATTGTGCAAGATATCTCGATTTCAAAATTTGGCTTAAAGTGGCGGGGCAACGCCCATTAGTCCGACCCCGCCTATTTTTGGACCAATCACGTAGGTCGCCAACAGATATATATAAACAAACTTACAGTTCTCTCGCTAAAAAATTGTGCAAGATATCTCAAATTCAAAATTTGGCTTATATGGGCGGGGCCACGCCCATTGGTCCGATCCCGCCCATTTTTAAACCAAGTAAGTAGACTACCACCTAATACATATGCACAACATTACAGCACCCTCACTAGCAAATTGTGCAATATATGTCAATTTAAAAATTTGGTTTATAGGGGCGGGACCACGCCCATTGGTCCAATCCCGCCCATTTTTAGACAAATCACGAAGACTACCACCAGATACATATGCACAACATTGCAGCACTCTAGCTAACAGATTGTGCAAGATATCTCGATTTCAAAATTTGGCTTATATGGGCGGGCCATGGCAATTCGTCTGATTCCGCCCATTTTTGGACCAATCACGTAGGTCGCCAACATATATATTTACCCAAAATTACAGCTCTCTCGCTAACAAATTGTGCGACATATCTCAAATTCAAAACTTGGCTTATATGGTCGGGGCCACGCCCATTGGTCCGATCCCGCCCATTTTTGAACCAATCACGTATAGTGCCACCAGATACATATGCACAAAATTACAGCTCTCTCGCTAACAAATTGTGCCAGATATCTCGATTTCAAAATGTGACATAAAGGGGCGGGGCCACGCCCATTAGTCCGACCCCGCCCATTTTTGGACCACTCACGTAGACTGCCTCCAGATATATATATACAAATTTCTAGTTCTCTCACTAACAAATTGTGCAAGATATCTCAAATTCAAAATTTGGCTTATATGTGCGGGGCCACGCCCACTGGTCCGATCCCGCCCATTTTTGGACCAATAACGTAGGTCGCCAGCAGATATATATACACAAAATTACAGCTCTCTTGCTAACAAATTGTGCAAGATATCTCGATTTCAAAATTTAGCTTAATGGGGCGGGGCCACGCCCATTAGTCTGACCCCGCCCATTTTTGGAGCAATCACGTAGACTGCCTCCAGATATATATAAACAAAATTACAGTTCTCTCGCTAACAAATTGTGCAAGATATCTCAAATTCAAAATTTGGCTTATATGGGCGGGGCCACGCCCATTTTTCCGATCCCGCCCATTTTTGGACCAATCACGTAGACTGCCACCAGATACATATGTACAAAATTGCAGCACTCTCACTAACAAATTGTGCAAGATATCTCAATTTTAAAATTTGTCTTATGTGGGCGGGCCACGAAATCGAAAATTCAAGTACCCTATGTTCACCACGCCCCACACATGTACATTCTGTGAAAATTTCAAGAAGATCGGTTCAGCCGTTTAGACGTCTATACGGTACAAACAAACCAACAAACAAACAAACCAACAAACAAACAAACACACATTCTTCTTTATATATATAGATATTATACACGGAGAAAAATTATGTTAAAAATAGGTTTGGATGCAATCATATATATATTTGGGACGGGCACAATCATATATATGTTTGTGGGTAAACATATTATGTTTGCACACAATCATAATATGTTCGGGGCAAAATTCTAGCATATTAAAAAACGATATGATTGTGTCCTAACATATTTTTGGCAAAATAATATATTAGAACATATTTTTTAGAGTTTTAGAGAGTATTACTCTCTGAGAGCCCAATTATATGACTTATAATTTTGTGCAAAGAAGGTAACCGTGTGTATGAGGAGGAATGGCACCGACACCAAAGGGTATTATTATTATTTGATGATGCTTACTCGCCCGGTCGAGTTTAAGGTCGGGTTTTTTATTGAATATGTGTGGTGAATGTCGAATTCCAAGATATTAGTTGTAGTTTTAACACGTACAACAAATTCAAAATAAAAGAAAGAATATGATATCAAAGATGTATTGAGGTTATTCATTAAAAAACACAATTATTTTGGTGCAAAATTAATTTTTTTAAAAAGGAATGTATGTTACTTCAAAACATTTTATTTACAAAACGTTCTATAATACTGACGCCGTTTTATTGCCCCACATAAATTATTTTGCCAACATACATATGTATGTGCGTATGTATGTGTGCTTTTCATGTTCTTTGAACAAACACACTCCCGCACTAACAAATTGCTTTCATCTGAAATGACCCCGGGTACAGTAGTGAAGAGTGCACTGTACTATTGAAGTTTTGCCTTGCTCTGCACAAATTCAAATTCAAAATTTAGTAATTTTCAGAAAACTCAAAAACTATTATGCAGCTCATGAACTACTTTTCAGAAGCAAAGTGTGTATTACTGTTTGTTGTTTTTGTATTTCACACATTGGCTCAAACCAGCGCCTTTTTGGCCGGCCAAAACGTCGAATTGATGGGTCATCCGCCGTGCGGCCCTCATTTGACGCCCAATGACTTCTTCTTATTCACTCACATCAAGAAAAAACTGCTTGGTCAACGTTCTTCGACGTCTGAAGCAGCTGTTGAAGCGTTCAAAAACCATGTTTTGGAGGTGAATTTTCAACACACTGTAACCAAAACAATTAGTGCTCAAATGACAAAACGGTCTGAGTGAAGTTATGCTAAAAAATGTCAAACTTTCCAATGGAAATGTCAGATGGCGCCAGGCAACACTTAGTGTTGCCTAGACCAGAAATATATATCGCAACCCTCGTATCTCCAAACATAATTTATTTAAAAACCAGTAAGGAAAGGCTAAAGTCGGGCGGTGCCGACTATATAATACCCTACACCACTCTCGTAATATTGAATAACTCTGATATATAAATTTTGTAATTCATGTATAAATTGTTTACATAAATTTACTTTTGGGACATTTTATACTTAAATAATACCCTGTACCACAGTGTGGTGTAGGGTATAAAAACGATTGGATCTAAAGAGCCAAATCGGATGAAACATATATATGGGAGCTATAGCTAAATCTTTACCGATTTTCTTCAAATTCGGCAATATTGGTTCATGAATCAAGAAACTCTACCATTCTAAATTTCAAAACGATTGGATGTAAAATACAGCTTCTATAAAACTAAAGGGCCAAATCGGACGAAAGATATATATGGGAGCTATAGCTAAATCTTAACCGATTTGCTTCAAATTCAATAGCGATCTTGACAGCCGCGAAATACTCGAAACTGCAAAATTTCAGAACGATCGGAGTGAAATTGCGACCTGTAGTCGACGAACAACTTTACATGGACAGACGGACGGACGGACGGACATCGTTAAATCGACTCAGCTAGTGATTCTGAGTCGATCGGTATACTTGAAGGTGGGTGTAGCTGTGTTATTTTCAGGTGTTACAAACATCTGCCGTGGTGTAGGGTATAAAAAATTTCTCGACGTTTCTCAATTCATCGAATTTCAATTTTAATTTTTCATTAACTTTGAGTTATATTTTATAGTCAAAAATAAATATTATAAGTTGCATTAGCTTTGGTTTTGAAAAATAACTACGCAACAATTTTTTTTGTGTCCGTACCTAAAAACATATTCCTGTGTACATTGAGGCACACTATTTTAACAAATTTGAGGTAAAGGTTTTTTTAATATTTTTATACCCTACACCACACTGTGGTACAGGGTATTATAACTTTGTGCATTTGTTTGTAACACCCAAAAGGAGAAGAAATATACCCATCGTTTATAATACCGATCGACTTAGAATCACTTTCTGAGTCGATTTAGCTATGTCCGTCTGTCCGTCTGTCTGTCTGTCTGTCTGTCCGTCTGTCTGTCTGTCCGTCTGTGCATGTATTCTTGTAATCAAAGTACAGGTCGCAATTATGGTCCGATCTCGACGAAACTTTGCACATATCTTTTTTTTGGCCCAAGGACGATCCCTATTGAATTTGGTTAAAATCGGTTCAGATTTAGATATAGCCCCCATATATATGTTAGCCCCGATTTGACATGTAAGCGCTGTAAAAACTTTATTTTATATCCGATCAGTATGAAATTCGGTAGGAAAAGGTTTCTTATTACATGAATGAACTCTGTTAAATTTGGAAGAAATCGGTTGAGATTTAGATATAGCCCCCATATATACATTACCCCCGATTTGACATATAAGCGCTGTAAAAATGTTATTTTATATCCGATCAGTGCGAAATTCGGCAAAGAGAGGTTTCTTATTACATGAAGGAATACTGCTAAATTCGGAGAAAATCGGTTCAGATTCTGATATAGCCCCCATATATATGTTACCCCCGATTTGACATGTAAGCGCTGTAAAAACTGTATTTTATATCCGATCAGTGCAAAATTTGGCAGAAAGAGGTTTCTTATTACATGAAGGAATACTGCTAAATTCGGAGAAAATCGGTTCAGATTTAGATATAGCCCCCATATATACGTTACCCCCGATTTGACTTGTAAGCGCTGTAAAAATGTTATTTTATATCCGATCAGTATGAAATTCGGCAGAAAGAGGTTTCTTATTATATGAATGAACACTGTTAAATTTCGAAGAAATCGGTTCAGATTTAGATATAGCCCCCATATATACGCTACCCCCGATTTGACATGTAGGCGCTGTAGAGACTGTATTTTATATGCGATCAGTACGAAATTCGACAGAAGGAGGTCTTTTTACATGAATGAGTATTCAGGGAAGATCGGTTCAGATTTATATTGATTGTTCCTCCTGATTTGGTATCAAACCGCTATAGAAGTTGTATTTTACTTCCGATCATTAAAATTTTCCAGAAAGATGTTTCTCAATTTAGGAACGAATATTGCTTAATTTAGCGATTATCGTTTCAGAATTAGATAATATGTTTCTACCCATTTACCAATTATTCCAAATTATTATGGCAATGACCCTTATCGCATTGTTAGGGAGGTGTAGGGTATTATATAGTCGGCCCCGCCCGACTTTCTGCCTTTCCTTACTGGTTTTTATTTGGAACTAGTATTTCCGAAATAAAGATTAATTTGTATTTAATTATTTTGGCAATGTATCAATGCCTTGATTTAAAGACAAGTTTTCTGTTTTTCAGGTGCTCAAAGATATTTCTTTTTATAAATTTTAAATGTTTTTAAAATTTAATTAAAACTTAAATCCTATAATCTTTGGTGAATATAAATTGCATTGATGGATTGACAAAAAGTGATGAATTGGAATATTTATAAATTAAAAGACATTTGTAGCTATAAAGTTTAAAACGAAAACTAGGAAAAACTAACTAAAATTCGAAAAAATCAGCAAAGTTTTAACATTTTTTTTTAAATAAAATATGTTTGGAAAACTTCTTAAACAATAACTTTGTTTGTGGGTACACACATATTTTATTTGTGAAAGTCAGTTAGCAAATATATTATGTTCTAATATATTAATATATGCGTTCCAAACAAGATTTCTTGATTTTCAAATAAAATTTATTTGTTAACAAATATATAGTATTTGAAAAAATCGCTTCAAAATATATTTTCTTTCAATTCAAACATATCAAAAATGACGATTTTCCCCCGTGTAGGATGGCGGGTATATTCATTATACCCTCACTTTAGTGTGACGAGGGTATATATCATTTTCTACGAAAAAAAGTGTAACACATCGAAGGAGTGATCTAAGACTCTAAGTATGTTCGGCGGATATTCGTTTTGGGTAATTTTAAGACGAATGAGCAATGTCCGTCCGTCTGTCTGTCTGACTGTCTGTATGTCTGTGTGTCTGTCTGTCTGCTGGCTGGTGCGGACGATAACTCTCGAAACGAGTAACCGATTGACTTCAAATTTGGTACGTGGTAATATTTTTTTCTATCTCCGGCTAAGTTCGAAGATGGGCCACATTTGTCCACTCCTTCTAGTACCTCCCCCACAAAGTGTTAAAATGTTGTGAAATATTGAATCTTTAATAACTGCTATACTACTTATTCGAATCTTCTGAAATTCCACACATAGCATTGGTTTATTAGTCGCTATCAACTCGAGAAAAATGGGCCATGTTGCTACGCCCCTTTTGGTACCTCCCACACAAATGCACCATTTTGCACCAAAAGTTAACAGCAGTTTTGTACAGTGTAATGCTTTCATAGTGCCTACAGTCCAGTGAAAAATGGGTGTCATATTCACGCCCCTTTTGGTACCTCTTACACAAAGGTACCATTTTGCACCAAAAGTTAACAGCTTATAACATTAATACCAGTCCATAAAAATACTTGAAATTTTGTACAGTGTAATGCTTTTATAGTGTCTTTTGCACTGTGAAAAATGGACGCTATTTCCACGCCCCTTTTTGTACCTCCCACACAAAGGTACCATTTTGCACAAACAGTTAAGAGCTCACAGCATGAGTACCAATGCACGAAAATGCAACAACATGTTGCACAGTGTAACGCTTTTGAAGTCCCTATAGCCCTGTAAAAAATGGCCGTTATCACCACGCCCCTTTTTGTACCTCCCACACAAAATGGCCAAATCATACCAAAATTTAATATTTCATAACGTTAATATACCAGTGCAAAAAACGTTTATAATTCGGCGCAGTGTAATGTATTTAAAGAATCTACTATTCAGCGAAAAATAGGTGTATTTGTTAAAAACATTCTGGTACCTCCCATACAAATTGACAGAATAATTCGTTTAATATTCCATATTACATTACTCACAAAGTGAGGGTATACCTTAGTCGGTTTACCCGACTGAAACTTTCTTACTTGTTATACCCTACACCACACTGTGGTACAGGGTATTATAAGTTTGTTTCACGGCAGATGTTTGTAACACCTGAAAATAACACAGCTAGACCCACCTTAAAGAATACCGATCGACTCAGAATCACTAGCTGAGTCGATTTAACGATGTCCGTCCGTCCGTCCGTCCGTCCGTCTGTCCATATAAAGTTGTTCGTCGACTACAGGTCGCAATTTCACTCCGATCGTTCTGAAATTTTGCAGTTTAGAGTATTTCGCGCCTGTTAAGATCGCTATTGAATTTGGTTGAAATCGGCTCACATTTAGATATAGCTCCCATATATATGTTTCGTCCGATTTTGATCTTTAGTCCTGAAGAAGCTGTATTTTACATCCAATCATTTTGAAATTTAGAATGGCAAAGTTTCTTGATCCATGAACCAACACTACCGAATTTGAAGAAAATGGGTTAAGATTTAGCTATAGCTGCCATATATATGTTTCGTCCGATTTTGCTCTTTAGTCCTGAAGAAGCTGTATTTTACATCCAATCGTGTTGAAATTTAGAATGGTAGAGTTTCTTGATCCATGAACCAACACTACCGAATTTGAAGAAAATCGGTTAAGATTTAGCTACAGCTCCCATATATATGTTTCGTCCGATGTGGCCCTTTAGTCCTATAAAAGCTGTATTTTACATCCAATCGTTTTGAAATTTAGAATGGTAGAGTTTCTTTATCCATGAACAAACATTGCCAAATTTGAAGAAAATCGGTAAAGATTTAGCTATAGCTCCCATATATATGTTTCATCCGATTTGGCTCTTTAGATCCAATCGTTTTTATACCCTACACCACACTGTGGTACAGGGTATTATTTAAGTATAAAATGTCCCAAAAGTAAATTTATGTAAACAATTTATACATGAATTACAAAATTTATATATCAGAGTTATTCAATATTACGAGAGTGGTGTAGAGTATTATATAGTCGGCACCGCCCGACTTTAGCCTTTCCTTACTGGTTTTTTTTTAATTTTAATTTGCATGACTCTTTAGTATTGGACTATTTCATAGAGTGTAAGCGCGATAGAGCCGTGATACCCTTTAAATTAAAGAATATTATAGGGTCTACAAATGTTGGACAGTTGTTGAGTAGCAAACAAAAAAAAAACAATTTGAAAAAATTATTTTGTTTTGTTTTTCAAAATAAAAACTTTTTTCTTGTCACGGAAGAACCATAAAAATTCTACAAATTTTATTCTTTGGACACAACACAATTTTTTGTTGAATAGTGTAAATATTATCATTCATTGGTGCAGTGTAGTTAAAATGCAATTGCAGTTTACACGCATTTAAAAATAACCCCGTACTGTACAACGATGAACCAAATAATACAGGGTGGGCCTAAAGAAACCAAGGGGTGTAAAAGTTTAATAACTTTTTCGTTTATTAAATTTTTTTTTTATTTTTTCTTTCAGATTTTACAGACAGCACTTGGAGAATTTATAATGGAGAGGTTCACAACTGAACAGAGAACCAGAACAATATAATTTTATTATTTAAACCAGAGATCAATTATTTTAACGCAAAGAGCATATCGTCGACATTTTGATTGAGATTGAGATTTGACAGCACCCGACTATTTTCTTTGGGGTTATTTGAAACAGCGAGTGTATGTGAACAAGCCAGAGACAATCCTTGAACTCAAGGCAAACATTGTTGCAGAAATTCGAACGCTACAGCCACAAGTTTTGAAAGGTGTTATGGAAAATGCTCTAAAAAGAGCCCATTGTATATTATATAATTTGGAAGAAAAAATAAAAAAATTAATAAACGAAAAAGTTATTAAACTTTTACACCCCTTGGCTTCTTTAGGACCACCCTTCTTTTGGCCCACCCTGTATGTTGTCTTGAAGTTATCATTTTATAATGTTCACTCTTTCCTACAGCGTTGCTATTTTACAAAACACAGATATATAAATTGATGGGAATAATGCTCTTTATGCGCTTTCCTTGGATAAGTTTGTCGGAGAGAAGGAGGGGGGACACCGATTCCTATGAATGTACATTCGTAGGAGTTTATTTGGACATGAATTGAAAGTGATTTTTAAGTAAAAGCAGCGTCATTTATTCTTGTATCAAAACAAAATCGCAGTCAAAAAAGCCAACACATCCCAATTTGATGTTAATATCAGAAACACTCATGTTTCAACAGTGATGCTCGGATGTGAGAGAACATTCGTTACAGGCATAATTTAAATTATTTAGATAGATTTAAAATGTATATTGATTTGTAATTAGGATATTGTTCTGGCTTTATTGCAAATACAATTTATACCGAAAGACCACATTTTATTTTGATTACGAATGCAAAATACTACATCCAAATATCTAAAACTATAACAACACTTCTGACCGCTAGTGTGTATTTTTTCGACGAAAGTATCACATGTTCTTTGTGTCAAAAGGAGTGAGCCACTGAGTGAATGAGTGCGTAGAAACAAACGGGTTGTTTGTAAGGAGCAACGCCAAGTGCCAAATAGAAATAGTAGCGGCAGCCGCCACATCAGCAGCAGTGGCAGCAGCACCGGCACAGTGTCAAATTTGTTGTTTCATTGTGTGTAACATTTGGTACAAATTGTCTGTACGAGTCGAGTACAACATGTTGACACTTTTCGTTCGTTTTTATTTTCATTTTCATCGCAACACAATCTGTGTGCAAAGACGCTATTTGTGTCGACATCGTATATTGCATGTTTTCACTTAAACCTTTAAAACATTTGAAAATTTTAAATGTGAAGAAGAAAAAATAATATATATTGCTATTTAAAAGGAATTTGAAACAAATTGAAAATAACAAAAGGGTTACTGTTGGGTGTTAGTATCTAAATTACCAAAGGGGTGAGGGCTTTTGGTTTTTTTAGGCCAACACATGTGATTTCCCAGCCAGTTTTACTACCCCAGGTTTAAAGTTTAAAAAACTCATAAAAATTAACTGCATTTTTTAATTGAGTCAAGGCTAATCAATTTATTAGCCTAAAAAGATCCTTTAACAGTTGTAAGAAATTAGTGCCTTCTGGAGAAGGATTATTTTATAAATACATATGTGTAATGGAAGCTCCAGTAACGAACAATTTTACTGGGAGGACAACTCTCATAAAATAACAAATGTGTCCCGTGATTTTGGTCGCATTTTTAGAGGAAATGAAACTCAATAATTCATCTAATGTAGATCGAAAAGCTTTGCATCGAGACATACGAGTATAGCGGTTTTAGGGTTGCAGATTTTTTAAAATTAAATTTTCCATGTCAGTATTCTGAAGCCATAAAAGAATTCAAATTTTCATGGTATTTGAACCTAATTTTTTGATGTAAAAGCTCGATAAAGCCGAGATACAATTTAAATTAAAGAAAAATATCACTTTCATGTAAAAACTAAAGTTTAGTAACTGTCGTTAAAACAATTAGAATTTTTTTTTTTAAACGTCGTTTTAAAAAATAGAAAACAAAATTGCCAAAAAATCTATGGATAAATATATAAATTATGACCCATACTGTAAAAATAGGGAAATTCAAAAAAATAATTTTTCTTAATTTTTATTTTGGCAATTTTGTTTGGGATGTACCAAAGTGGGAGTGGCAATGACGGTCATTTTTTTAAATTTTAAGTATTTGTATGGACTGGAATCAAAGTTATATGCCGTTAACTTTTTGTGAAAAATGGTTTATTTGAATGTTTATTTGCCAAAACTACTCGACTAGGACTCCCGGAGTCGGGTTTTAATATTATTGAACTCCGACTCCGGTGGTAAAAACATAAATTTTTAAAATAATATTTCTACTAATAAATTGATAAAAAGATATTGCTTTGTTAAAAACACATAAGGAATAGGTATTCAATATCAGTAATTAAATACAATTTTGAGCATTTCCATGTGTGATCACAGTATTTTTGACTCATGTCACGGATTTTGATGACACTTAGTATAATGGTTGTACTAAGTGCTTTCAACAACCCATGCAAATTATTTTGCAAAAAAAATAAAAAACACGCCTATTATGAAGATTTAAAAATTTTCGAAACTGTGAATTTTGAGGAATACTGGGTTTATTAAAAATCATTATTTCTTATTGGTAAAAGCTATCAATATGGGACTTTTTGCAAAATGTTAGGAATTATTTGCACTCTTAATAAAAAATAGAAAATAAATTATTTTTTTTTAAATTTGTAAAAAAAAAATTTATTAAAATTAATTTTTTTTTAAATAACCTTTTTTATTTTAAAATTTTATTTTTTGTATTTTACGCCAAATTGTCCTCTTAAATATAGCCAATTTCCACGATGGCCTTTTTTGTATTTCTCGAGAAATAATTAAATCTTTATGAAAGGTTTGTCCCAGTATTTTTTAAAAAGGCCCAATAGGCCGGATTCAAACGCAAAAATATCATTAATCAATTCTGAGTAACACACAAAAGTTGTGTCATGAGGCCAACAGTTCTGTACCAAAAATCTTAAAATTTCCTTTAGGTCACGCAAGGACGGTCTTTGCAAAAAGTAGAGTAAAATTTTACTTTTATCATAGTTTTTCTTAAAAGACGTACTTAAAGTTGAAGTTGGGTTTTGTAATTGATACTAATGCTGCATTAGGCATTAGAGTACATTGTAAATAGATTTAAGGGTAATAGGTGATGGCCTTCTACTTTTTCTGCAACGTTGAATTTAAACATTTTAAAGAAAGTAAGAGAACATGCTATTATTTGGTCCATGGCGTCGAAATAAATTATTTTTTATTTACCGATATTTTTTTACCGATATTTTTTATTTACAATCTTTGCCTCTCTCGTAGTGAACGGACGTTTAGCACAGAGCGAATAGTTAAAATCTATAACGCAGTACCTATTACGCAATCGCAAACAAAATCTGTACAAAGTCTGGAAGGCCTACATCGTACTACCTATTACGGGCTAATACAGACAAAAAAAATTAATAAATTCGTTGACGGGGATGCCTTCGCGTTCCGATGGAGCGGGGTTCCCCAATCGTCCTACTGTCCGTCCGTTGGTCTTGGCCAAAGCCGACCACACCAAACATGGTGAAAATTTCCCCCCAGTACTCACAACAGGCGGTACGGTGAGGGGAAAACGTCATGTCCGACCGTCAAAATGGAATCACAATGAGCACCGGATAGCGCTCAGGAGGCTGTTGAGGTTTCGGTTCTTACCGAAAAACAAAAAGAGTCATTTACAAGGCCAAAGGCGCCATAGATGCTTCTAAGGCCAATCAGCCGGCTGAAAGAGCCACAAATTCAGATGTGTTAACGGCTACTAAAGTCAAAAGAATCAGATCACCTGATGAACCCCTGCCTTCGAAAAAGGCAAGAGGCCCTAATGTCAACAGGACACTCACCAAGCCCTGGCGAAGGTGAGTCTAGTGATGGCCGTTATAGACAGAAGTTGTGAGGATGGATCCATCCTCAAGGACAAATGGAGCCATGTGCAATCAGCCATTATGGTTCATTACCTCGATGTTCGTAGAGAAATGCCGGGCAAACCACCAATTTGCAACGATGCAGGATGGCATCGGAGGAGAGTAAAGCTCTTATATTTCGGTGATGCCAGATCAGTAGACCTGTATAAGGCTGCTCTGAGTCTAGCGGGTGAGGTGTGGCCGGGTGCCCAGTTGGATGTTGTCGAAAAAAAAAACACATCCCTAGTCACCCAAGAGCCATCACCTGGGTTACAGAAGAGCCCTCCAACCCGGCTAACATATTAGAAATAATAAAAGATTCCAATCCTGGTCTGCCCGCCCATAAGTGGAGAATCAGCCAGGTGGGTGAGGCGGATGGTAAAAAGCGGCAGGTCAATTTGATCCTTAACGCTGAATCCACCTCCCATATACAACGTGCAACCCTACAATATGGCTTCGAGACTATAGTCTTGAAGGTATACAAGCAGGATATAGCTCTCACTGCGGAAGGTGAGTCGTCCACCTTGCTGGATACACGGCTTTCTGGAAGTGCGGAGGTACACTGGGCAAAATCGCCTTTTTTGATATGTTTGAATGGAAAGAAAATATATTTGGAACACAAATTTTTAAATATTATATATTTCTGAACAAATAAATTTTATTTGAAAATCAATAAAATATATTTGGAACGCATATATTAATATATTACAACAAAATATATTTGCAAACTAAATTTCCCAAATAAAGTATGTGTTTAAGTACAAATAAAATTATTGTTTAGGAATTTCTTCAAATATATTTTATTTAAAAAAGATTTTCAAATCTTTAGCTGGCTTTTTCGAATTTCATTTTTAACTTTTTCTTGGTTCCCAATTGTACCTCCCAGTTATGATACCATATGCATCATTGACTTCTGTTTCAAATCAATTATTTAAATTTCTGAGCATTCCAAGCCATCATTAGTTGTCAATCCACCAAAAAATTTATTTTGATCCAAGATTATAGGATTTTAATTATTATTTTTACGAACATTAAACAATTTCTAAAAAATTACTTTCAATTACTGAACAATATAACACTATTTAGGTATTTTCTGAATACTTAAATGTGAATTTTTTATTTGTTTCGGAAATAATAGTCCCAAATAATAACAAATTGGGAATAAACAAAGATTTGTTTATAACACCATCTTCCCAAACATATAACCTTTGTGTGTACCAAATATTGTATGTTTAGAGTATTCCCTGAACATATATATGTTTCAAGCCGAATATGTTTGGGACAATATACTACAGAAGCGATTTTTTTTCAGCGTGTACCCACGCCCATTATTTCTGGTGACTCCAATTCTAACAGCAGATCTGTAACGTCCTCCTCTGAGGACGAAAGCTCTACTTCTGACACAGAGGGGCTGAGGGAAGTCTCCGGACTCTTTGACGCATCTGGCGGGGACACGCTTCTCGATGATACGGACGAAGAGTTCGATAACACCCTTGTCGGGGTGGATGTTAATCTGTCAATTACCAATGATGGTAATGCAGCATTAGTATCAATTACAAAACCCAACTTCAACTTTAAGTACGTCTTTTAAGAAAAACTATGATAAAAGTAAAATTTTTCTCTACTTTTTGCAAAGATCGTCCTTGCGTGACCTAAAGGAAATTTTTAATTTTTTTAATAAACCCAGTATTCCTCAAAATTCACAATTTCGAAAATTTTTAAATCTTCATAATAGGCGTGTTTTTTATTTTTTGGCAAAATAATTTGCATGGGTTTTTGACAGCACTTAGTACAACCATTATACCAAGTTTCATCAAAATCCGTAACATGAGCCAAAAAAACTGTGATCACTTAACATGGAAATGCTCTTATTATTTATTTATCGACGCTTGACTAAAAACTTATATGGCAATTCTTTCGACATGGACTCATGATAAAATTTTTAACAATCACTGCCTCTGATTTCATATACCACAATTTTTGGAAATTATTTTGGCTGCAAGCAGTTTGTTCATTAGTTTTTATATAAAACTAGCTGAGCCCGGTGCGCTTCGCTGCCCATGTCAAAATTCGCGCTGTAGAAACTGTATTTTATATCCGATCAGTACGAAATTCGGCAGAAAGAGGTCTGTTATTACATGAAGGAATACTGCCAAATTCGGAGAAAATCGGTTCAGATTTAGATATAGTCCCCATATATATGTTACCCCCGATTTGAAATTCAAGCGCTGTAGAAACTGTATTTTATATCCGATCAGTAAGAAATTCGGCAGAAAGAGGTTTCTTATTACATGAAGGAATGCCGCAAAATTCGGAGAAAATCAGTTCAGATTTAGATATAGCCCCCATATATATATGTTACCCCCAATTTGACATGTAAGCGCTGTAGAGACTGTGTTTTATATCCGATCAGTACGAAATTCGACAGAAACAGGTTTCTATTTTACACGAATGAGTATTCTAGAAAAATCGATTCAGATTTATATATAACCTCCATATATATGTTCCTCCAGATTTGGTTACAAAGCGCTATAGAAGTTGTACTTTACTTCCGATCATTACAAAGTTCTCCAGAAAAATGTTTCTCAATTTAGGAACGAATATTGCTTAATTTAGCGATTATCGGTTCAAAATACATTTACCAATTATTCCAAATTATTATCGCAATGACCCTTATCGCATTGTTAGGGAGGTGTAGGGTATTATATAGTCGGCCCCGCCCGACTTTCTGCCTTTCCTTACTGGTATTAGTAATAAATTCACTGAATGAAAAAATACCGAATTCAGTGGAAAGTCCAGAAAATAGAAATGTATACTTATAAAATTTCCAAATTCTTGTTTCATTGATATTGCATCACATTATCATATTGCGATTGTATTGGAGTGAGCAGCTGTAATTATCGCATACCGAGCATTTTTGTTCATGTATTTCCTATATAATACTTGCAAGATATATCAAAATATGGGCTGGGCCACGCCCACTGGTCCTATTCCGCCCATTTGAAAGCCAATCACGTAGACTGCTACCAGATACATATACGCAAAATTTCAACACTCTCGCTAACAAAATGAGCAAGATAATTCAATTTCAAAATTTGGCTTATATGGGCGGTGGCCCGCCCATTGGTCAGATCCCGCCAATTTTTGGACCAATCACGTGGACTGTCACCAGATACATATCTACAACATGACAGCACTCTAGATAAAAAATTGTGCAAGTTATATCAATTTCAAAATTTGGCTTATAAGGGCGGGGCCACGCCCATTGGTCTGATCCCGCCCATTTTCTGACCAATTACGTAGAATGCCACCAGATATATATACACAACATTGCAGCACTCCCGATAGCAAATTGTGCAAGATATAAAAATTTAAAAATTTGGTCATTGTGGGCGGGGCCACGCCTATTGGTCCGAACCCGCCCATTTTTGGACCAATCACGTAGATCGCCAACGGATATATATACACAAAATTCCAGGTCTCTCGCTAACAAATTGTGCAAGATATCACATTTTTTAAATTTGGCTTATATGGGCGGTGCCACGCCCATTGGTTCGATCCCGCCCGTTTTTGGATCAATCACGTAGACTGCCACCGTTTACATATACACAAAATTCCAGCACTCTCGCTAACAAATTGTGCAAAATATTTCAATTTCAAAATTTGGCTTATATGGGCGGGGCCACGCCCATTGGTCCGGTCCCGCCCATTTTTTCACCAATTACGTAGAATGCCACCAGATACATATACGCAACATTGCAGCACTCCCGCTAGCAAATTGTGCAAGATATCAAAATTTTGTCTATGTGGGCGGGGCCACGCCCATTGGTCCGATCCCGCCCATTTTTGGACCAATCACGTAGACTGCCACCGTTTACTTATACACAAAATTCCAGCACTCTCGCTAACAAATTGTGCAAAATATCTCAATTTCAAAATTTGGCTTATATGGGCGGGGCCACGCCCATTGGTCCAATTCCGCCCATTTTTGGAAAATTCACATAATCTGCCATTAAATGCATACAAACAAAATTTCAGCACTATACCTATAATAGGAGCAGAAATATCGGATTTTTAACCTGCGATTTGTATGGGAGGTACCACGCCCCTTTGTCCAATTAATTTTTTTTTCTATATAAACCATCTCGTGAAAATTTAGAATCGAATAAAAAAAAAATCATCCAAATCGCTCCAGCCGTTCTGACGTGATGCCATTACACAGATGGACCGTTTCATTTTTATATATATAGATACTACTATCTAGACATACCTTAAAATATAACGTTCGAGCTGCACGTCTGTCTGTCCATCTAAAGTTGTTCGTTAAGTATAGGTTGAAATTTAACTCCCATCCTGCTAAAATTTGGCAATAAGGCTCATCCACACTAGGGAGGAAGGCTATTGGTATTTTTCCGAAAACTGTCTTTACATAAAATGTCGATAGTTTGGTTGACTTTATAGATATTTTCGACATAAAGGGTGGTTAAATTGTAAGGGCCGATGTTGAATGTGAACCACACTTAAACGTCAAGTTTTTCTCTGCATTTCATTTAACATTTCTCAATTTCAGACTAACTCAATTTCAGCCATGGAAAGATACACAATCGAGCAACGCGTTAAAGTTTTTTAAGCCTTTTACGAAAATGAGCGTTCAAATAAAAATGCATTTCGTGCACTTTGTGGTATTTTTTAAATCAGCATAATCGACCAAATGTGTCCACAATCGGGAGAATTGTGCGCAAATTTCAGCAAACCGGGTCTGTTGGAGATGTGAAAACACCAGTGCATCCTCGCCCAGTTCGTTTGGCGACGTCATCGGGTCATACTTCTTCGACATTAGGCCGGTCAGACAGTTACTATGAATGGTGTTCGCTATCGTGAGATGATAAAGAACTTTTTATGGCCCGAATTGGAAGATATGGATGTGGACAATATGTGGTTTCAACACTGCCACTTGCCACACAGCTAACGAAACAATGGCTCTTTTGCGCAACAACTTCAATGGCCACGTCGTGGCGATGTCAATTGGCCGCCAAGATCTTGTGATTTGACACCGTTGGACTTCTTTCTTTGGGGTTATTTGAAAGAAAAGGTGTACGTCGATAAGCCAGCAACAATTCAAGAGCCAAAGGATGAGATAATTCGGCACATTAACGGCATAGAACCTCAATTATGCCTCAGCGTCATCGAAAATTTGGACTATAGTATGGAGGTGTGCCGCCGAGGTCGCGGCGGCCATTTGGCCGATATTTTGTTCCATACATAATTGAACCATACCAATATTATCATCTATATATAAAAATGGAAAAATGTTTGTATGTATGTATGTATGTGTTTTATAGACGCTTAAACTACTGGACCGATTTTAACATTTTTTCTTTTGTTTGAAAGCTATTTTGTCTGAGATGGTTTTGGAAAAAAATTGTTTGCTAAAAGTGGGCGGGGAAAATGGGGGCGTGGCAAATCGTTTGTTTGTCTCTCTATATGTGCTTGTTCCAGAATAACGCCCTATGCATGTGATGACAGTCTACGTAATTTGCCAAATAATGGGCTGGATCGGAAATCTGAAATCTGGGGCAACGAAGTGGACCGGGTTCAGCTAGTAATAAATATAACTGAAAATAATTTCCTAAATAATTTGTGTTTTATTCAAAATCAACATCGGCCCTTAAAATTTAACAAAAATATTTGGTTAAATGCTTCGTATGTTTCATCCTTCTTTTGTATCAAAATTGTTTTTCCAAAAAAAGTTGTATCTCATAAATGGTATATTTTGCACAATCCATCTCGGAGTCGACCATCATTTTTCGACTCCGACTCTGGGAAATTAACCCGGCTCCACAGCCCTGTATTCTCGGGGTCACTCCTTCGATGTGTTATACTTTTGGCCAGCAGCAAGTGATATATACCGTCGTTCATAATAGGGATGTAACGAAAGTGACGTTAGCGAAAGCGAATATTGAAATATATTTCTTGTGAATGCGAATGCGAATAGTGAAGTATGCATTTTTGCGAAAGCGAATGCGAATAATAGTTTAAACCTTTAGTACCAACAAATTCAAGGAACTGAATTGATACTTTTTCAGGATATTCAAGTATCACAAATGTTTTCCATAGTTTTAACTCCTGTTACCACAAGGACAAATATATTTCTTCAACTGTTTTGAAGAGAAGTGGGAGAGGTTTTCATTGGTATTAATATCTCCAAATTGTGTGAAGGTAATAAGGAGATTTAACACTTTTAACAAATGGAAGCGAATACTGAGATATATTTTTGCGAAAGCAAATAATGCAAAGATGGTTTTTGCGAATGCGAATGTTAAAATGATGCGAATAATTCGCGTTCGTTGGTTCATAATAGTGGTGGTATTTATTTTATTTTATATGAATTACAATACAAAGTAAATTTATAATTGTGCGGTCCAGGGAAAAGCCTGATTACAAAGACCACGTGGCTAGATTTTGCAGCGACAGACCGGAGCCTCTGGTGGGAATCGAACCCAACCTCCCTAAATTCTCAGGTGAAGATGTCACCTACTCACGTACTGGGGCGCTCAGTTGGCGTATAAATACAGGATTATGTTGAAATTCTGCTACTTCTACCAAAAGTGCTGAAATTTCTACATTTATCCATAGATTTTCTCCAAAAAGGCATTGATTTTCGTTAAGATGCTAGCTACCAAAAATTAAAACAAGCATTTTTTTGCCGATTTTTTTATTTTTCGTGCTAACAAAAAACAATTTTTTGTGAATGTAGTCGTTTTTTTAATTGTTATTCTCTATCCATAGATAATGAACAGAGAAACTTTCAAAAATATTGTGTGAAAATTTGAGGTGAATCGGAACAAAACTAACGTACATAGATACAGCAGTCTAAGCAACCGCACCTCATATGTTACTCAGTACATCAGAAAAACTTTAAAGCGTTTTTCCCACGAACCATGTTAGCAAAGACGGTGCCCCTCATAACTCAAAAACTACTGATCCGATCCTTTTGAAATGTTTAACACTATTTCTTTACAAAATTTAAGAGGTAACGCCGTCGAGTTTTTTTAAATTTGTTATTTTTTTTAAAAAATTACCAATTAGTATTTTTTTTCAGAAAAAATCGCATTTTCAACATCAAAGTGTTCCCAAAAATTTAAAAATTTAAATTTTGAAAAGAACTTGAAGGCGTTACCTGGCTATAACGATTATCTAACTAAATTCAGTTTTTTATCCCCTCACTTTAGAGAGGAGGGTATATATCATTTGCTACGAACCAAAAGTGGCCGAAGAAGTGACCTAAGACCCTAAGTATGTTCGGCGAATATCCGTTTTGGGTCACTTTAGTGAAATATTGATTATTTTATAACTTCAATACTACGTATTTGAATCCTCTGAAATTATACACATACATAGTATTAGCTTATTAGTCACTATTACGTCGAGAAAAATGGGCGAAGTTGCCACCCTCCCCCCCTTTGGGTACCTCCCACACAAATGGACAATTTTACCTCCCACACAAATGGACATATTTACCTCCCACACAAATGGACAAAACCAAAAGTTACCAGCTTATAACTTTAATACCAGTGCATACAAATACTTTAAATTTTGTATAGTGTAATGCTTTTATAGTACCTAGAGTCCAGAGAAAAATTGACGTTATTTTTCCTGGACTAGTACATTTTGTACCAAAAGTAAACAGCTTTTAACTTTGATACCAGTGCATACTTGAAAGTTATTGTATACAATTTAAATTGATAATAATTTAAATACAACAAAAAATAAATATATTTACTAATATTTGTTGACACTCAAGGTGAGGGGATTCATTAGTCGGTTTACCCGACTGAACTTTCTTACTTGTTTTTTTATTTCGGATGATCCGGTATCGAGTTATGAGGGGCACCGCAATTCATCTTTTTTCCGAGACGCTTCCGCATAAATGCTGTCGCCATATTTTTTAATATTTTTTTATGAAAATTTTACACAATAAACTTTAGTTAAATCGAGTCGAGTCGTCGATTGAAACTACCAAATTATTTGTCTGGCATTTCTACCAGTTCTCATTCGATTTTCCAAATGTCATAGTTGTTGTAACTCTTGTTGATTTGAACATGTACATTAGGATCTGATGTTTGTATAAACCTCTGATTGGTAACACATTTTTAGTTTTTTATTTATACAAATTTAGTGTGTGATATCTGATTGGTAGGTTATGTACTATTTTTAGAGCCTTATTTTTGAGCAGATTGTAAGGATTTTAATGCAGTACTCATTTTACATCCATATATTATCGGAAGATACGTTAAATGAGAGTGTACTACAACGTTTTGATAGATTAGTTCTTTCGTTTTAGTGTTTAATTTGTTCTTGAATTTGTATCAGATTCCTGTAGCTGAAGATATTTTTGCTTTTACATCTTCTATATGAGAATCCCACAACAGATTATGACTAAAAGCAACTCCCAAGTATTTTACTGTTCTTGATTCAGCAACAAGTGCACCATTTATGTGAACAAACATATCTCCGTCACTACGATTAACGTGGGGCTTGAATCTTATGAATTTCGTTTTACCAGAATTTAAAACCAATTTATTAAAACTGACAAATTCAGCTAGAATAGCAGCATCATACTCAATCTGCGTTTGAGGACCTTTTCGTGACTGTATTTTTAAAACAAACAAACATCATCTGCAAACATGTAAAGCTTTCCATAAAAATTTATATTTTTAAGAGCATCAATGTAGATTTTGAACATTAGGGGGCCCAAAACACTCCCTTGAGGAGAACCATGTTGAACAGGTAACATACTACTTCTGGAATCCCCAACATGAACATACTGAGACCTTTCACCAAGATAATCCTTAAATAGTGCCAAAGTTTCATTAGACAACCCTATATTTTTAAGCTTCCTCACAAAAATGTCATGTTGAACCAAGTCAAACGCCTTTGAAAAGTCAAAGAAGACACCTGCAACTCCTTTAGCCCCATCATCAATTTCAATACAAATATACTCTACTACATTTATGACTGCTTTTTTAGCCTTTCCTTACTGGATTGTTTTTATATAGCTCGGATATAAGAAACTTTGTCGATAAAGAACTAAAAGGTTGAGTCCCCCGGAGTTCGCTCGACCCTACAAAAAACCTGCAGAACGAAAATGTATCATACACCAGGAAAATAATTGGTTGGAATTCGATTGTAACAATAAAAAAATAGTACTAGCAATACAAATTATATTGCATATACCGTGTGTTGGTTGTATTTTTATATGTATAAAAAGTTGAAACAACAATAATAACATGGATACGATCAAATGAAAATGCTTGCGACTAAATCGATGGTTGTATCAATCAATTTAATATTGTTTTTTTCATTGACACTCGGTTAGCTGTGGTAACTACTTTAAAATTTTCATTATAGTACCATATGATCTATTTATGGTTGTGACAACCAATGTTTTATTCTTGACAACAGAAATTGTATCAATAGACCAAATATTATTACTGCAACGAATAATTGGTTACTACAACAGACAAAATATTAATAAATAATCGTTTTTTGGTTATCCCAATAATTTCCCAAATTTAGAATAATTAAATGTATTTGTGTAATGTTTTATATAAATTAAAAATAAAAGCAACAATTATGAAATTGAAAGCACTAAGTTAAGCGATATTTGCATACAACTTTTGTTATGCATTGTACTCTCGTGTACTAAAATGTGTGTCAAATTTTCCCACTTCTCATAATAGTGATGAATTTGTAATATGGGATTTTTATTTTGTTAAGAATTGTTTGGTTTATTTGCTCAATAAATAGAATAAAAATTAATGAAAACTGTTTTTAAATAATTGTCGGTAGTATATGACTGACAAATTGTCAGAACAACCAATTGTTTTAAAACAGTTGGTTGTGGCAACATACAACAGATAATTTTAACCACCATTTTCGTACAGGGTTTTCCAACAAGAGGTGTTACTTTGAATCACCCGGTATTTCGGAAATACCGCCATTACTAAAAATGGTACGATACAAGATTTAACAACGCATTGAAATTATTAAAATTCACTACAAAAATGGTGAAAATCTTGCAGTCACAGTTCGAAAAACTAAAGCATTTATGGGTCGTGGTGAAGCACCATGTCGGACCGCACTACAGAAATTAGTGGAAAAATTCGTGCTGTTGGGAGTGATGTGAAGAATAAAACTTGTGCACGTCGCTCAAGAACAACTAAGAATATTGCTGCTGTAGCCCAAAGTGTTGAAGAAAACCTAGGTTTGTCCATTCCTCGTCGTTCTTTGGAATTGGGCATTCCACAAACGTCATTACACCGTATCTTGCATAAAGACTTGGGTCTTAAGGCTTATATAGTTCAGTTAACACAAGAACTCATGCCGGACGATCATCAACAATGTCGTGTCTTTGCTGATTGGGACCTTGAAATGCATGAAAATGATCCGGAATTCCATCGAAAATCATTCCACCTCGGTGGCTACGTCAACAAGCAAAATTGTCGCATCTGGGGCTCGGAAAACCCAAGAGTTATTGTTGAGAAGCCTCTCCATCCTCAACGTGTGACTGTTTGGTGCGGTTTATGGTCCGTCGGGGTCACTGGAACTTACTTTTTCGAAAATGAGGTTGGATCAACAGTTACGGTGAATGGATTGAGCTATCGAGAGATGATTAATGATTTTTTATGGTCGGAGTTGGATGGTATTGATCTGGACAACGTTTACTTTCACCAAGATGGCGCTACGTGTCACACAAGCAACGAAACCATTGCTCTGTTACGGGAAAAGTTTTCGGACCGCGTTATCTGTCGAAGAGGTCATCACAATTGGCCACCGAGATATTGTGATTTAACACCTTGCGACTTCTTCCTTTGGGGCCACGTGAAAGATAAGGTCTACGCCAACAGCCCAGCGTCGATTCAAGACCTCAAAGATATAATTCGTGAGGCTATCGAGGACATAGGGCAGCCACTTTGCGATTTGGTTATGGAAAATTTCATGAAAAGGATATGGTCCTGTAAACGTGGTCGTGGTGGACATTTGGCTGATGTTGTTTTTCATTTTTAACGGCATACCTTCCACTTTATTATGAAATAAACATCCGATCATTTATCTCAAAAAAGGCATTTTTCTTTGAATACCAAAATAACACCTCTTGATGGAAAACCCTTGGCGCAACCAAATATGATTGTTGTCAACATGGAAGCAGAAGTATACCACAACCAAAATGTTTGTTGTCCTGATGGAATCGCATGATAGTAGACAGAACGATCAAAATTCGGTTGAGGCAACCAAGCTGTATTCTGTGTGTATCGGTCCAAGTTTTGCCCCCTGTTCTCTTATAAATAAATATGTTTGACCAAGCCAACCCATCATACTGAAATCTATGTTTAATTATAGTTTCCAGATCACTTTTAAATATCTTTGACTAAGTCATAGATGTCACATTTGCTACCCAATTCGGCAGGGAATTTGCAGCTTCCGTCCTATATTTATAAGAGACTTTTCTACAACAAAAATAGCCATATCGCTTCATTATATGATTCTTATCCACTTCAATTATTTCCCCGGTTATTGAATTGAATTCAAGATATATGTAAGATTCGACCTGGCCGAACTATTACAAATGTCAAAACTATATCCTACGAGATGAAGATAAAATTGACCTTTTTACAAAGTAATTCCTTTACACATCCACAAAGTATTTTGAAAACTGTGCCGCTCAGTTTCTTTAAATCAATTGATTGGCAATTTTACTAAAGGAATTTATCTTTTATGTACAAAAGTATGCCCAAAACATATACAGAATTTGCCACACTTTATAAAAAAGCTTGGCGTAGCACAAAAGTGTACCAATTTAAAACTGTCTCTGCCGAAAAAATGTTTAAATTTCCATTACAAACAAACATTAAATCCTAACAAATCGATATGGATTTTTTCGTTGTATTTTTTTCGTTTTTGGGGGTAGAGAAAGCCAAAGCTGACAGCGAACAATGAACAATGAATAGAGCAAAGCACCCACACACAATTGAGACATAAACGCGTTGAAATTTGTAAAACATGAAAGGTTTTCACAAAAATTTTCCCCTTTTTTTCGGTGGCCACAAAACTCACAGTGTCGACGGCGATGCTACAACTGTTGTAACTCCCAATGTGACCTTAAAATTGGGAAACCCAAAAAAAAAAGACTAAACATGAAGCAGCAGGAAGAAGCTCAAAAGGAAAGCTCTGAATACTTCAACGTAGCACAAGATAAACCACAAACAGAAAAGCAGAAGCAAAACCAAAACTGAAAGATTTTCCAGCAGATTTTCCTTTTGTCGTGTGTTTATTTTTTGTCAGAAGTCTGGAAAATCAACTTCAGCAGAACATAAAAATCGTTGTGAACAGTACAGTTTAAAAAGCACTGTGTTATGGCAGTGCTCTGCAAAGAGATTCAGGGGAAATTGCGTTTCATAAAAAGGGGAAATTCTTGTTGATATACTCTGTAACCGTTTCAAAAGGGGAACCGAACCGCACACTCGTCATCATGTGTTGTTATGGGTATCTGAACCGTTTCGCGGCAGTGTTTGCGGATGTGTTGTTGTGTCTGTTAACCTGTAGCCAAAGCCACGTTAATACGACTCCGCCTTTTTTGGCTGTAAACTCGGCACGAAGCGGCATTTTCCCAATGGCCAAGAGTGAAATAGCAAGAATTTCATGTTCTCTCAAATCGTTTGCAATGAGGCCATCACTTTGTGTAGTTTTTGTGTGAGAGCCTGTGACGACTGAAAGACATTAGAAACATTTGTTTTTTACTCTCTGTGTCGACACATCCAACAGAGAGGGGGAGATAATCAGAGAGAAGCCATAAACAAAATCCCACCGAGTGATAATACCGAACGTATGTATGTGTTTTTTTAGCCAGGAGAGTAAACAACAACAAAATGCTATGAACAGCAGACCTGCGCAGTACATGAAAAATGCTAACAACTTTTCTTCGGTTCCTCACAATCGAAAAAAAGCTGTCAATGTAAAATTATGAAAAGCTCCACCCACTTTCTGGTATTTCCTCAAATGGAAAAAAGCAAAGGCTGAAACTAAGTAGAACAAAAAGCACATTGAGAGAAAGAGAGAAAATTGCCTTACAAATCAAACCTTTCGTTAGAATGAGGAGACTAGGCAGCAACGACAGTAGCAGAGAGCTAAAAACATTTCATTTCCTTTATAGCCCCACAAAGAACCAACCACCCAACTCCTTTTCCCCAATTTCCCTTACCAATCATTCCAACCAACGTTCGCTCCACTGTCGTGTTGTACTTAATGCAATAAAATTTTAAAGGTGTTTATTATTTATTACATGTTTGTGATTTGCTTTATTTTCTTCTTCGACTTATTTTTCTACTTCTTCATACACTTCGCTTATGTTTTGTATCAGGATGTAGTAGTCGCGTATAGGGAGAGGGCTCCATATTCTTCTCGGCATCGAACACCTCTTTGGAATCCCTTTCTCTCTGTATCGCTCTGCTACCCCCTCCCTCCCGCAATGCGGGGTACAGCGACCGCTGGTAAATATTTAAGAAACTTTGTGGTTCCTTGGTAGTTTTATCAAGTGTATATGTGTGTATTTTTTTATTTTTTTCCGCCAGGACTTCATTATTTCAATGGTTAGCGAAAAACGATGATGGTTGGGAAATTTAAAAGGAAAGGTTGGGAAATTTTAAAACATTTTTAGAGCTAACTGTTACATATCCCGACCTAAGAGTGGAAAGGCGCTAAGTCTACTTCTTGCTTCAAAAATATATTTTGAAGCGAATTGCAAGATGAGTTGAATATACATCGATTTGGAAACAAAAAGTCTAAAATGTCTAAAAAATCATGCTCTGTCATATTTAATATCTGATGACAGAGCATTTTAATATCTGCTGACAGAGCATTCTTTAATTGTAAAACCAGTAAGGAAAGGTAGAATGTCGGACGGGGCCGACTATATAATACCCTACACCTCCCTGACAATGCGATAAGGGTCATTGCGATAATAATTTGGAAAAAATTTTGTAATGATCGGAAGTAAAGTACAACTTCTATACAGTCTCTGCAGCGCTTACATGTCAAATCGGGGGTAATATATATATGGGGACTATATCTAAATCTGAACCGATTTTCTCCGCATTTGGCAATATTCCTTCATGTAATACGATAACTCTCTCTGCCAAATTTCATACGGATCTGATACAAAATACAGTTTCTACAGCGCTTACATGTCAAATCGGGTGTAGCATACTCGTATATATAGGGGCTATATCTAAATCTGAGCCGATTTTGACTGATTTCAATAGGGATCGTCCTTGGGCCGATAAAGAGCACTGTGCTAAATTTCATCACAATCGGACCATAAATACTTGCACTTTGATTACAACTATACATCTGCAGACGGACAGACGGACGGAGAGACGGACATCGTTAAATCGACTCAGGAAGTGATTCCAAGTCGATGGGTAATAAACGATGGGTCTCTCTCTCCTCCTTCTGGGTGTTGCAAACAAATGCACAAACTCATAATACCCTGGACCACAATGTGGTGTAGGGTATAAAAACGAACGCTGAAAATTGTGGTATTTATGGCATAAATTAGCATATTTGAGAACTAGGGGACCACAACAATATAAAAACTGATTTTATAAATTTTATTGAGATGAATTCTTGCCAAAATAGAATACAAACTGCAAATTTTCTTAGAAAATGTGGTGTTTACAGCTTAAATAAACCTTTTTGGGAGCGACATCTATAGGATGACTATAACAAAGTAAGAACTGATTTAAAAAATGTTTACTGTGATGAATTCTTGTCTTAATTAAATACAAACTGCAAAGATTCAGTTAAAATGCTTAGAATATATGATATTTATGGCTTAACTACGTATATTTTGGAGCGACCTCTATAGGGTGGCTATAACAAAATATGAACCGATTTGTAAAATTTTTGCCGTGTTGAATTCTTCTCAAAATAAAATACAAACTGCAAAGTTTCTGCTAAATTGCTTTAAAAATGTGGTATGTATTGCTCAAAAACCGTGTTTTGAAGCGACCTCTATAGGGGAGCTATATCAAAACATTGACCGATATGGTCCATTTGCAATCCCAAACGACCTGCAACTATGAGAGGCATTCCTAAAACATTTGGGGCAACATAGCTCTTTTTTTACGGACTGTAGCGTGATTTCAACAGACAGACGGACATGGCTAAAGCGTCTTAGAATTTCACGACGATCAAGAATATATATACTTTATAGGGTCGCAGATCAATATTTCAAGCTGTTGCAGACGGAATGACAAAGTTAGTATACCCCCATCCTATGGTGGAGGGTATAAAAATAGCCCAGGGACGAGATGTGTATAAAATATTACCAATTTTGTGATGCAGAACATCCATAAATGGCACGTAAATGTAATATAGGGCAACATATTTTATTCTTGAAAACAATTAAATTCATTTATTGAAAAATTTTTAATAATAGAGTGCATTAGAGCGTTATACCGCTGGAAATTTTAACTTCATAATGTTTTTTCTCAAAATATGATTAGTATGAAAAAACCTTTTAGTAGTTTATATAAACTGATCAGAAATATTGTAAACTTTTCTTCGGAAAGTGGAAAATGTCGAATCCAGCCAATCTTGCCGCATTTATTGGTTAAAAGTTTAGTCAGAACGAGCAATGTGAAGCTGTGTATGAAATAAGGGCTGCAATAGTTCGCTAAAACACGCTGAAAAAAATAGCTTCAGTAGTATATTGTCCCAAACATATTCTGCTTGAATCATACATATGTTTAGGATACATTCCGAATATATAACAAATAATTGACACACACAAATATTATATGCTTGCGAGAATGTTGTTCTAAACAAAAGTATGTTTTCATACAAACATTTTTTATTTCATATTTATTATATTCATGTGGACAGCAGCATCTGTAGGGCATGCGGGGAGGATGACGAAACATTGGAGCACTTCCTCTGCCAGTGTCCAGCGTTAGCAAACAATATATCCCGTTTCTTGGGAAACGACTCTTTAACGGACTTGACCCAGCTTAGGGGTGTAGACTGGAAAACAATTAAGGAATATGTCGATAGTACAGAGTTCCTAAAATATTTTTCTCAGGACTAGTCCATGAAACAACCAATTAGAACGCATAACCGGCTGAATGCTGCCGGACAAACACATGTCCGAGAACATGAGGCGGATCAATCTGCCTACCTCTTCTCAACCTAACCTAACCTATTATATTTCGGAAACAAAGATTGATTTGTATTTAACTATTTTGGAAATGTATCAATGCTTAATTTATCCATTTGTGTGTAAGGTACCAAAAAGGGCGTGCCAATAACGCACTGTGAAAGCATTACACTATACAAAACTTCAAGTCTTTGCATGCAGCGGTACTAAAGGTACTATCGGCACTAAGCTGTTAACATTTTGGTGCAAAATGGTCCGTTTGTGGCTCTAGATACTATGAAAGCATTACACTGTACAAAATATCAAGTATTTGTATGAACTGGTATTAATGTTATAAACAGTTCACTTTTGGTGCAATATGGTCCATTTGTGTTGGAGGTACCAAAGGGACGTGACAATTTCTCCGATTTTTCTCTGGACTCTACATGGTGCATAATCGCTTTTTTGATATGTTTGAACCGAAAGAAAATATATTTGGAACACAAATTTTTAAATATTATATATTTCTTAGCAAATAAATTTTATTTGAAAATCAATAAAATAAATTTGGAACGCATATATTAATATATTACAACAAATTGTATTTGCAAACTAAATTTCTCAAATAAAATATGTGTTTAAATACAACTACAATTATTATTTAGGATATTTTCCAAATATATTTTATTTAAAAAAGATTTCCAAAACTTGTGCTGACTTTTTCGAATTTCAGTTTTAATTTTTCCTTGGTTTCGAATTGTACCTCCCAGTTATGATACCATATGCAGCATTAATTCTGTTTTAAATCAATCATTTCAAATTTCTGAGTATTCCAAGCCATCATTAGTTGTCAATCCTCTAAGTACTTTATTATACGATTTCAATTATAATTATATATGGACATTTCCCCGGGTCGCGAACGTACGTTCGTATGCTTTTGATGTACAAAAATATAGAAAACAAAAATTCTCCCCGCATTTTTTTTGGTGATTTGGTAGCATATTGGTAGCTCTATGTTAGGTGCAAAAGATGGGTTTCGTCGAGTTTTAGTTTTCATAATAATAGCAATAAACATGTGGTCACGAACGTACGCGAAATAGAAGTCAACTTTGGCTGAATCTAGTAACATGCTAAAATCTGCGAAAAGGAACGGAATATTCTAAGCTATTAATTTATTTTAAAAGAGGATTAATGTAGCTTTCTATTGAGTATTTACACAATAAATTATCTCTATTGGTTTTTTTCTAATTGGCTTAGGTGCCGGTCGCGAACGTACGATCTTTCCATCTGTTTTAACCGTTAAATTAATCGTTAATTAAACTTTTTTTTTTGGTCTCCTTACATTTTTCTCTTCTTAATTGATTGTAATAGAGAACTTTTGTAGAAAGAGTGCAAGCATAACATATGTTTTTATATGTAAAATAATTAAATATAAAAATGTCTGTAAAAGTAGCTTAAAATGGAAAAAATAAAATTTTTCAAGTTTAAGGCAAATTTTCTCATGAAAACAACTGTATTCATTTCTTTATAGTTATTCACAATAAAATACGATGATTACCAACATTTATTTTTTCGGCCCTGGTTGACTATTCGGCGGAAATGCCCATATGTCTTATCGAAAGGGACCTTCGTATGGGGGCAATATCCAAGAATGGACCGATATACCCCATTTTAAATAGGGATCGTCCCTGGGTTAAGAAATAACTCTGTACCAATTTTCAATAAGATTGCTTCATATTTGCGACCTGTGGTGTGGAATATAAAAAAGAACGGAACGCTAAACGTAGTGATACTGTTAGTGTTCTGTTCAAAAGAACAGTATCACTACGATGTAGTGATACTGTTCTATGAGCGGTACGTTATCGTAGTGTACCGTTAGTCACGTTCTAAGAACGGTACGTTATCATAGTAGTACCGTTCGCGAACAGTAACACTAAAAAAATAAATAACGTTAGTATTATCTGAAGGAACCGTTCCTATAACGTACTGTTTTTTCTGAACACTGCCTAAGACCCCAAGTATGTTCGGCGAACATACTTGGGGTCCATCCGTCTATCTGGCTGGAGCGCACGATAACTCTCGAAAGGAGTACCGGATTGACTTCAAATTTGGTATCTAATAAATTTTTTTTCTATCTCAAGCTAAGTTCGAAGATGGGCCATATTGGTCCACTCCTTCTAGTACCTCCCTCACAAAGGGTTAACATTTTGTGAAATTTTGATTCTCTAATAACTTCTATACTACTTATCCGAATCTTTTGTAATTCTACACATAGTAATAGTTTATCAGTCGCTATCAGCTTGAGAAATATGGATGTAGTGGACCGGCCCCCATTTGGTACCTCCCACACAAAGAAACCATTTTGTACAAAAAGTTAACTGCTAATAACTTTAATACCAGTCTGTACAAATACTTGAAATGTTGTACAGGGTAATTTTTTTATAGTACCTACAGTCCAGTGAAAAATGGGCGTCATTGGCACCCCCTCCCACATAAATGCACTATTTTGAAGCAACACTTAGCGGCTAATACCAGAGCATACTTCTTAAATTGATACTAATTTAATTTAAAAAAAAAAACGAATTTACGAATATTTTTTGTAACTGAAGGTAAAGCGATTCGTATGTCGGTTTTCCCGACTGAACTTTCTTTCTTGTTTATGTTCTTTTTCTACGAGAAAAACGATTTATTTTTATAATTTCTTTTAACGACTGTTACTAAATCACTGTTTCTACGTGAAAGACATATTTCCAACATTTGCAGCTAGTGTAATTGCCTTAAATGTAACGCGTAACCCTGTTCCGTCAATCTTCGTCTTATACTTCAATAATTATAGTCCAAATTCAATGAAATGTGCAATTTAATAAAATAAAAAACAATTACCATCAATTTTTTTGGTTTTTTTTTCATGTTTTCATCCTTTCAATAAATTTTTTGTAAGCCAGTGATATTTATGCATTCTTCCTTACACTGCAAAAAGTGTCGTAAAACTAAAGACAACACCATCTCTTAAGCAATTACATTTGTATCCCCTCGCCTTAAAGTGTAGGGTATATATCACTTGCTACTAGCCAAAAGTTTAACGCATCGAAGGAGTGACCTAACACCCTAAGTATGTTCGGCGGAAATCCGTTTTGGGTCATATTAAGTCATCCGAGCAATTTCCGTCCGTCCGTCTGTCTGCTGGCTGGTGCGCACGATAACTCTCGAAAGGAGTAATCGATTGACTTCAAATTTGGTACGCGGTAATTTGTTCTCTATCTGGTCCACTCCTTCTAGTACCTCCCCCACAAAGGGTTAACTTTTAGTGAAATATAGATTAATTTTATTACCTTTTGTACTATTTACTCGAATCTTCTGAAATTGCATACATAGTATTAGTTTGTTAGTCGTTAACACGTCAAGAAAAATGAGCGAAGTGGCCCTCCCTTTTTTGGTACCTCCGACACAAATAGACCATTTTACACCAAAAGTTAAAGTTAATAGTACCTAAAGTCCAGAGAAAAGTGGCCGTAATTGGCACGCCCCTTTTTGTACCTGCCTCACAAATGGATCATTTTACACCAAAAGTTAATAGCTTATAATTTTAAGACTAGTGCATACTTTAGTTATTAAATGCATTTAAATTGATAATAATTTAATTAAAACAAAACAATTAATAAATTTACCAATATTTTTTTGGAACACTTTTAGTAAAATATTGATTCTTTAATACCTTCTATACTAATTAGTCGAATTTTCTGAAATTTCACACATAGTATAGGTTAGCTAGTCGCTAACACGTCAAGAAAAATGGGCGAAGTGGCATCTCCCTTTTTGGTACCTCCCACACGAATGGACCAGTTTGCACCAAAAGAAAAGTGCTTATGGCTTTAATATCAGTTCATACAGATACTTGAAATTTTGTACAGTGTAATGCTTTTATAGTACCCAGAGACCAGAGCAAAATGGGCGTTATTGGCAAGCCCATTTTGGTACTTCCCATACAAAGGGACCATTTTACACCAAAAGTTAACAGTTTATAACAGTTATACCGATGCATACAAATACTTGAAATTTCGTTCAGTGTAATGCTTTTATAGTACCTAGAGTGTAGAAAAAAGTGGCCGTTATTGGCACGCTCCTTTTGGTACCTCCCACACAAATTGGCCATTTGTGCTTATAACTTTAATACCAGTGCATAAAAATACTTGAAATTTTGTACAGTGTAATGCTTTTATAGTACCTAGAGTCCACAGAAAAATGGGCGTTATTGGCACGCCCCTTTGGGTACCTCCCACACAAGTGGACCATTTGGTACCAAAAAAAACAGCTTTTAACTTTAACACCAGTACATACTTTAAAGTTATTAAATGCAATTTAAATTGTTAATTATTTAACTAAAACAAAAAAAATAAATAAATTTGGTTTTGGGACTCATGGTGAGGGGATTCATAAGTCGGTTTGCCCGACTGAACTTTCTTAAATGTTTTTGTTTACCCTTGATGAAGCAGGAAATTTTTGTTAAACTTTCTCTTTTATTGGTGAAATCTTAAATGCAGTACGAAAATAAACTGTATTTCCAATCATCAGTATTTTTCCTTTTTCTAGAACATAAAACAACAAGTTCAGTGGTAGAATTCAATCCATTTTAATTTACTAGCATTCATCATTCAGTCCTCGTACTTTGTTGTGGAAAAATGAACATCAACAATCTTTGGGAAAACTGAAAGTCATTTCTTTTCATTTACCAGTTTACCATTTGCCATAGTCGTCGTATACAATTTATTCTTTATTCTCTGTTCTACGTCTTCGGAAGAGTAAACATTTGTTCAACCGCCCACCACCTGCCACCCATCGCAGAGATGGTGAGCAAAGCAACGCTGACTCGATAATGGAAAGCGAGTACATTGGGTGCACATTATATCCTTCTTGCATTGCGTTGCGTTGATGTATCCTTTTTGGTATTACAATTTTTCCAAGTTTTATTTCATTCAATTTTTTTTCCTTTCAGTTTTTCTCTTTATTCATTCTGTTGTTTTGTAATGTTATTGTTTTAAATTTTCTTGTAGTTGTTGTAGTCATTTGTTTCATCCATTTATTGTATTTAAATGTGGTATGGGCTGACGTTGGCGTTGACGACCCACAATTTTTAGCATCATAGGCTGGTTTCTTTAATTATACATTGTTCACGTTGTTTTGTAATGTTTTCTTCTTGCAACATTCCTTTGTCCATGCAGGGAGAGGAGAAGGTTGAAGGTTTTGAAAGCGGAAGAACTTTAGATGGTGAGCATAAAGTGAAATCGCGAGCAGAATATTTTTGTAATCTATTATGGGGACTTCGGTTCAGAGATACTTACAAATCCAAATTACATATCAGAAAAAAATTTACTATGGAAGAAAATCGAAAAACAAAATCCGAAATGGTGAACATCATTGCAGATTTAGATTCAGTCCCCGTATATACTGACCTTTTATACACCCAAAAAAAATTATTTCCTAAATTTTAGTAAAATCCATACTCCAAGTTAGTTCAATGTTTTTATTCATATTGAGTTAATTTGGGAAATTTTTTAACACTACTAAATTTTATTGTTTTGGGGAATATGCAGAATAGTTCATTAACTTAAAATGAGGACATATTTTTACTAAAATAATATTTCTTGAAATTAGTTCGAATATTCATAAATTTATCTAATTTAGACATATGCGGTGGACACCCAACATAGACATAAAAAAATTATGAACTAAAATGGAAAGCATGAGCTTTAGGAAATTTTAACTAAAATAATCAAGAATCCTCATTTCGAGTCCATGAATTTGAACTCAAAATTAGGAAAACATACTAAAATCAAGGAAAATGTTGCGCCCGGGACTAGAGTCGAACCGACAACCTTATGATTGTGAGCCAGACACACTATATATCGATCTACGAAACTCTTTTGGAATTGATATGAAAATGTCATTCATAATAAAATTTCTTCGTCGCCTAATTATATAGTATATGGCAACTTTATTTATTATTCAATGATGGCAATCTTTTTATCGATTTCAAGTGTACATAAAAATACATTGTGTCGAAAATTTGGGGATATATGTATAATTGTGTTTAAAACAAATTTTTCATAAAAATTTAGTTGTCTTCGTAGCTCATTTGGTAAGCATGTGGCAAAACGAAAGGTTCTCTGGGATAAAATCACATTCGGAGCGGAGGTAAAATTTTATACATATAATATTGAACGTTTCGTGTGTAATAATCGATTTCAATTCCTAAAACAAAGAAGAAGAGATTAATCCAAAGAGCAAGTGGTAAGAAATTCCAACATATAAATGGAGGAGAGTGATCAAAAATCGCAAAAAAATGCCAAGGACAAAAAAAAGTAAAATTAAATATTTTAATTTTTCTTTTTGCATAAATTTAATTAAATTTTCCTAAATTTGAATAAAAATTTACTTGCAATAAGGACAAAAATATGATGAATTTGCATAATTTCAAGTTTGTTAGTATTGAGTTCATTTTCCCTATTTCAATTTCAATAGTTTCTTGAAGGAAGTATGAGTTAACTAGAATTAAGTTCAAAATATTTCATAATTGTGAGGGAATGTATGAACTTGATACAAGGAAACCAGCTTTAGTGCCATACGAAGTTCAATATTCCTACAGTTTAATTCATTTTAACTTGCTCCATGGTTCACTTTTATAGGTTTGTAAACAGAGGGACCCGATAAGCAGGAGTACTGTCTCTACCGGTATGGAATCGGTGAATGGAAACATGTTACGAGGGCGGTCCCAAAATTAGCTTAACTGGCAAACAGATGGCGGTAGTAGTTTGAAAAAAAAAAAATACTTTCGTGAAAAGTGGCAACCTTCTAAAACATATGTTTTAAGTTGCAAGGCGCCATGTTATTTAGTTTTTTTTAACAATAAAGGAGGCAATCCCAGTGAATTTTTAATCATGGAAAAATTGGTCACCATTATCTGATAAAATATTTTTATTTGAATGCTCTCAGTCCAACCAATATTAAAACCGAGCTAGTTTCTACTTTGGGGTAGTTTGCTCCTTCGTTTACACCTAGTATAAAATATTGCGTGGCAGAGTTTAAACGGGGCCGTACCAGCTGCCAAGATGAACACCGTAGTGGTCGACCAATTGACGTGTCCACTCCGGAAATGGTTAAAAAATCCACAATATGGCATTGGATGACCGTCGGTTGAAGGTTCCTGAACTAACTGAAGTCATAGGCGTATATAGCATAGGGCTATACATCGGCGGAAAAAGTGTATCGAGCTAAACGGAGATTATGTTGAGAAATAAATTTTGTTCCCAAATTTGTTTTGTTTTCTTTGTTAGGTCGGCTAATTTTAGAACCGTCTTCGTGAATGTAGAACGGTGTGACTGCAAAGACGTGACATATGGGTAAATCCGAAAAAATGCATAAAATATGCCTGGTGTGGAGTCAAATCATTATTTTGCGGTCGCTTCTATTTATCCACCATTGAAAACATGCACAGCAGGTTCTATAAAATATAAAATACAAAATTAAATAAAATTTTAAATAGAATATTATTGCTTCAACGCATTGACATTGTTGTGTAACGTCCGCAACTAACGGACTAAAATTTTTTGGATGGACCAAGAAATCTTTAATACTAATGATTACTATTGAAAATTATCAAAAAAGATCTAAAGTCACGTTAACCTCCAAACCTGCTTCAATTTTTTTGTAACGTCCGCAACGGAGTATTTAGGTTAATATTTAAATGTAATTTCAAAGTACTCTCAAATAATTGTTATTGCTGAAAGTTATACATATGAAAATATTGAATTCAGAACGCCAACGGGATTGAAATTAGTAAAAAAACCAGTAAGGAGGCTAAAGTCGGGCGGTGCCGACTATATAATACCCTACACCACTCTCGTAATATTGAATAACTCTGATATATAAATTTTGTAATTCATGTATAAATTGTTTACATAAATTTACTTTTGGGACATTTTATACTTAAATAATACCCTGTACCACAGTGTGGTGTAGGGTATAAAAACGATTGGATCTAAAGAGCCAAATCGGATGAAACATATATATGGGAGCTATAGCTAAATCTTTACCGATTTTCTTCAAATTCGGCTATGTTGGTTCATGAATCAAGAAACTCTACCATTTTAAATTTCAAAACGATTGGATGTAAAATATAGCTTCTATAGAACTAAAGGGCCAAATCGGACGAAACATATATATGGGAGCTATAGCTAAATCTTAACCGATTTTCTTCAAATTCGGTAGTGTTGGTTCATGGATCAAGAAACTCTACCATTCTAAATTTCGAAATGATTGGATGTAAAATACAGCTTCTTCAGGACTAAAGAGCAAAATCGGACGAAACATATATATGGGAGCTATAGCTAAATCCTAACCGATTTTCTTTAAATTCGGCAATGTTGGTTCATGGATCAAGAAACTCTACCATTCTAAATTTCAAAACGATTGGATGTAAAATACAGCTTTTATAGGACTAAATGGCCAAATCGGACGAAACATATATATGGGAACTATAGCTAAACCTTAACCGATTTTCTTCAAATTCGGTAGTGTTGGTTCATGTATCAAGAAACTCTACCATTCTAAATTTCAAAATGATTGGATGTAAAATACAGCTTCTACAGGACTAAAGAGCAAAATCGGACGAAACATATATATGAGAGCTATAGCTAAATCTTAACCGATTTTCTTCAAATTCGGCAATGTTGGTTCATGGATCAAGAAACTCTACCATTCTAAATTTCAAAACGATCGGATGTAAAATACAGCTTCTATAGGACTAAAGTGCCAAATCGGACGAAACATATATATGGGAGCTATAGCTAAATCTTAACCGATTTTCTTCAAATTCGGCAATGTTGGTTCATGGATCAAGAAACTCTACCATTCTAAATTTCAAAACAATTGGATGTAAAATACAGCTTCTATAGGACTAAAGGGCCAAATCGGACGAAAGATATATATGGGAGCTATAGCTAAATCTTAACCGATTTTCTTCAAATTCGGCAATGTTGGTTCATGGATCAAGAAACTTTACCATTCTAAATTTCAAAACGATTGGATGTAAAATACAGCTTCTATAGGACTAAAGGGCCAAATCGGACGAAAGATATATATGGGAGCTATATCTAAATCTGAACCCATTTCAACCAAATTCAATAGCGATCTTAACAGCTGCGAAATACTCTAAACAGCAAAATTTCAGAACGATCGTAGTTAAATTGCGACCTGTAGTCGACGAACAACTTTACATGGACGGACGGACGGACATGCTTAAATCGACTCAGCTAGTGATTCTGAGTCGATCGGTATTCTTTAAGGTGGGTGTAGCTGTGTTATTTTCAGGTGTTACAAACATCTGCCGTGAAACAAACTTATATTACCCTGTACCAAAGTGTGGTGTAGGGTATAAAAATGCTTACGAATGTAACGTCCGAAACACAGGATTAACCAATAAGCGGATGACACTGCAATCTCAGTTGCTGCAAAATTTCGCAATGTCCTCAGAGACATTATACAGGTGGCTTTAAATAAATTGGCTAGTTGGAAGTATAAGGTTCCACTTGTGGATTCTACTCCGCTCTTTTCTGAAAGTGCAAAAATTCTAGGTATAATCCTAGATAGGAAATTGTTCTTGAGACTTAATGTATTAGAAAGGGTACATTAAGTCTGAAGCCAACGTTACCCTCAATACTTGTAGGAAAGCTGTAGGGGCCTCTCTCCGTTTATTGATATATCAATAAACGGAGAGAGGCCCCATATATATATGATTTCTTTGAACAAAAAAACACACTTATTGTTAGGGAAATTCAAAAGCTTTTTATTTCATGCGAAGTACAATCGATACAATTAAGTTCTAAATAAGACGTCATTCAAATGGCCTCCACGACTTCTTCTGCAGGAACGAATTCGACAAACCCAATTTTCGATCACTTTTTCCACTAAATCAAGTCGTATGTCATGAATGGTACGTTCAACATTGACTTGTAAAGCTTGGTTCATTTCGAAAGACCAATGACTTGATATAACCCCACAAGAAATAGTCTAATGGTGTTAAATCACAACTTCTTGGAGGCCCTTCAATATCACAATTTCTTGAAATAATCGAATCTCCAAACTTTTCTCGCAACAATTCAATTGTTTCATTTGCTGTATGGCACGTAGCCACAATCGATCAATGGCAAAAAGATAGCCCTTACTGAGAGCAAAAATATTGCTCATGGGTGTCAAGGTCGTAGGTCGACTGGAAAGTGTCTTTTTTTGGATTTTAAAAAATGGACCTAGCATCATTTTCAAATGTGAACGGAAATTTTATTTTTTCTCTCTAGCTCCTTAACGGTACGTCGGATCTGGAATCGCTCAATGGCGAAAAAATAGCTCTTAACGAGTGCTAAAATATTGCCGGTGGGTGTCAAGGTCATAGGTCGTAAACTTACAATTGGAGAACGATTATTTTGATAATAAAACTGAATAATATGTAAAGGTTGTTCTTGCGTATATCTCTCCATAATGAAATTGTAAACACTACTGAATACAATGAAAAGCAAATGATAGATCATGACATATTACAAATGGCCTAAACATCACTTCAAAATCATATCATCCCTTTTGGAAAACCCGTTAAAACCGCACAATCACAAAATGGGAACAAGTTACGCTCTTTGTTCTCTCAACGCTCTTTAAATTATTCAATCATGTTTAAATACAATATATTTTCGTAAACGTTTTTCGCTTACCATAAATGTAAATTATGAAAATTTTGGAATGAAAGAATGTTCGTTGACAACAAGAGAAACTACGTTCACGATAAACGTTTTCATTCACTAGAAATATTTCAACCGTTACAAGAAAAGTAGATCGTTTGAGACAGAGAACTATGTTTGCCATAAACGACCTCCATTACAAATTCTCGAAGAATTTGCACACATTGGTGTGCCACTGTCTACATGCGAGCGGCAGTCCAATGAGAGATGGACGGAAATCTAAACCTTTATGGTAGCTAGACAAATCAATTCTGACGGGACATTGCCTGATCGGTAAACACGCAAGGAGGTTGGGAATTGAGTCTAATGACTTCTGTAAGGAATAAAGAATTGGAGAGCATTGAGCACCTGCTTAGTTTCTGTTCCGCATTAAGAAAAAGACGTTTGAATACACTGCTCTCGGCCTTTCTAGGAAGTTTGATAGATCTGGCCGTACGGATTTTCGTATTATTGATAACTTTGTGTATCAAACAGGTTGGTTACAATGAGGTGCAGGTGGTAGCTGACCTCGATCGGTGTATGTGAAGTGCTTACTCGGGCTTCAACTTTAACCGAAGACCTAACATTGTCATTTCTTTTCCAACACCTTGAAATATTGAGATGAGTCATTATAAATTAAGAGTCTTATTTTTGAGAGCCAACTCTATATGGGGACAGTAGCAAAATAGGAACTGATTTGGGTAATTTTTGTTGCGATACTTTCTGGTAAAAATAATATACGAAATGTAAATTTGTATCTAAATCACTTGGAATATTTGGTTTTTATGCATTAAACAAATATATTTGGGTGCGACTTCTAGAAATAGATCTATACCATTAACTGATATGATATGACGAACTTAAATGTATGTAACTTTATAGGGTCTCCGATCAATTGTACAAGGTGTGCCGTGATGACAAAGTTAGTATACCCCCATTTGGTGGAGGGCATAAAAACCGCTTACTTCTTAATCAGAATTATTAATTATCTCATTTCGAATGGTATTTGTGCGTGTTATTGTGTTAATATTTATCAATTCTTATCACATTACACAAGCACTACAAAACAATGAAATTCCTTAAAACCGTGTGAGTATTTATTCTCGCATAATATGGATAATGAGATTTTAATTAAAATAATTAAATTGCGATAAATATCTGCAAAACGCCAAACAATTTAGCAAACAATAGACTCGAAGTTATTTATAACATTAATTGAACTGAAACAGAAACTATCAAGTGTTAAACACAATGAAATAAACGCCTAAAATAAACACATCCACTCACCCACCTTCATCATTCTCCCCAAAAGCTAAGGGCCAAAAGTTCATTAGAGATACATTTTCACACATAACTCATTGCAAAATCCCCCAACGCGGAAATTCCGGGAAGTGAATGGTTCCAAAAGCCAACATATCAAAGAAATACAATCCCAAAACCCAATCGATTAACTTCATACCAAAGAAAGCAAAGCCAAGGCAAAAAAGGATAAACAATGGTCAGCAAGGACAATACACACACTCTCCTAAATATCCTCTCGCACACAGTGTTATTAATATCAATGAATTGTTGAAATAACTCATCTCCACTAATGTTAAGAATACTTTAGCCGCCCTCGTCATGCGGAGTTATTTAGGGGGCAGAAGGGGAAGATTACATTGTCGAACGAATGTGTGTTATACCCCATAGAGGAAATACAATACATCAGCAACACCTTAACAATCATTACGAAATAGATGTGATAATATCTAGGAGGACCAACCTCTGTTCTTCATACCTATCCGCAGTCACAGTCACATCCTCATCGAAATCCATCCATCCATCCTTGTGTCCGTCTGTCCTTCGGCATGAGGCAAACGAGAATGCCATCCTTATTGAATGCGGTCATTATTCATGTGGAATGATTAAAATTCTCATGAGAAATACCAATGTTAACACAAGGAATGACTAACATATCCTTCTTACGCTAACACATGATAACATTACTTAACGAATGCCTCGTCGCCAAGAGCAAGGCCACACAATAATGGGCCTTTAATGCAAACAAAAATGGCAATCCCCGACATAAAGTTCAACTGCGAGTAAAACATAAGACGGTGAGGATTTATCTACGCATTCGTACTTTGTATGACAGACGGACGGAGTGATCCGATACTATTTTTCATGTTGAAGGTGACAACAATAATAATTATCCACTCACCTTAGAGAGGAGGGTAACGTTTTGGGTCATTTAAAGTCGAATGAGCAATGTCCGTCCGTCCATCTGTCTATCTGCTGGCTGGTGCGCACGATAACTCTCGAAAGGAGTAACCGATAGATTTCAAATTTGGTATGTGTTAATATTTTTTTCTATCTCCGGCTAAGTTCGAAGATGGGCCATATTGGTCCACTCTTTCTAGTACCTCCCCCGCAAAGGGTTAAAATGTTGTGAAAAATTGTTTCTTTAATAACTGCTATACTACTTATTCGAATCTTCTGAAATTCCACACATAGTATTAGCTTATTAGTCACAATTACCTCGAGAAAAATGGGCGAAGTTGCCAAGCCCTTTTGGTACCCCCACACAAATGGAAAATTTTGAAGCAAAATTTAAAAGCTTATAGCTTTATTACCAGTGCATACAAGACTTGAAATTTTATACAGTGTAATGGTATAATAGTAACTAAAATATAGTGAAAAATTGACATTATTGCTACACGCTGAAAAAAAAAATCGCTTCTGTAGTATATTGTTCCAAACATATTCTGCTGGAAACATACATATGTTTAGGGTACATGCCAAATATATAATATTTGACACTGACAAATATTATATGTTTGTGAGGATGTTGTTCTAAACAAAATTATGTTTTCATGCTAATATTTTTTATTTGGAAATAATATTTCCAAAACAATGTTTAACTTGTATTTAAGTATTTTGGCTATTTAAGAAATTTAAAGTTTAATTTTTTACAAATTTTATATGTTTGAAAAATTTAAATCGTATAATTTTGGGTTACGACAAAAAGCATTGATGGATTGACAATTGGACTTTTTAATAATTAAAAATTAGTGCTGTTAAACAAAAGAAAATGCTGCTTACGACAATTTTTACCTATAAAGTACGAGTATAACACAAAATCTAGGAAAAAGTAAAATTAAAAATTGCCAAAGTCAACAAAGTTTTAATATTTTTTTTAAATATAATGTATTTGGATAAATTCTTAAACAAAATCACTGTTTGTTTGTAAACACATATTTTATTTGTTACAATAAGTTCGCAAATATATTTTGTTCTAATATATTAATATATGCGTTCCAAACAAAATTTCTTGATTTTCAAATAAAATATATTTGTTCAAAAATATATATATTTAAAAATTTTGGTTTCAAGTATATTTTCTTTGAATTCAAACATATCAAAAATGGCGTGTACGCTCCTTTTGGTAACTCCCACAAAAATGGACAATTTTGTACCAAAATATGCCAGCATGTAACTGTAATACCAGTACATACAAATACTTGAAATTTTGTACAGTGTAATGCTTTTATAGTACCCAGAGTCCAGAGAAAAATTGACGCTATTAGCACGCCCCTTTTGGTACCTCCCACACAAATGGACTCTTTTGTACCAAAAGTTAACAGCTTTTAACTTTAATTCCAGTGCATACAAATACTTGAAATTCCGTACAGTGTAATGCATTTAAAGTACCTAAAGTCTAGAGAAAAGTGGCCGTAATTGACACACCCCTGTTGGTACCTCCCACACAAATGGACCATTTTGTACCAAAAGTTAACAGCTTATAACTTTAATACCAGTGTATATACGTACTTGGAATTTTGTACAGTGTAATGCTTTTATAGTACCTAGAGTCCAGAGAAAAGTGACCGTTATTGGGACGCCCCTGTTGGTACCTCTCACACAAATGGACAATTTTGTACCAAATGTAAACAGATCTTAACTTTAATACCAGTACATACTTTAAAGTTATTAAATGCAATTTAAAGTTATTAAGTTATTAAATTAAATAATAATTTAAATAAAACAAAAAAATAAATAAAATTTACTAATTTTTTTTGAGACTCAATGTGAGGGTATTCATTAGTCGGTTTACCCGACTGAACTTTCCTACCTGGTTTTTCTTCAAATGTGAAATATTTTTAAGATACACTTCAGTTTATGTCGAAACAAATTGGCAAAATTGCATCACGTTTTTATTGGTAAGACTACGAGCGCAAATCCTTCACGCAAAGAAAATAATTCGTTTCTGCGAAACGAAATTTCAAACGATTACAAATTTCGTTTGCAGGAACAGAAACTTCGTTTGTTGTTACAGAAACTTATTTTGCGTAAACAATTTTTTGTTCTGACCAAAGCTAATTTTAGTCCTCGTAAACGCGAATTGTAGTTGTCTACATTTTATTTTTGCGTATTGTATTGATGATTGTGTCAGTGGTAGCTAAATTTCAGGGATACAATTATGTTCAATCTATGCATGATACTTAGTTTTCAACCGATGTGCCCGGAATGTAGAAATTTGTACTCTATTTAACCTGCAACGTTTCCAAATAATACACGCAAAGAAAAATTTCGTTACACCCAAAGAAAAATTAGACAAACGAAATTGGATTGCAGTATATATTTGTCGCAAACGATTTATGTTTATCCCAAAACCCATAGAAACGTTTATAGCAAACGGTTAGTGTACTTCTCATAAACGATTTAAATTTATCTCAAACCCTGTGAACGTTTGTTGCAAATGGTTATTGAGTTTGTCACCAGCAATGGCTGTTTATCTGCAGTAACGATTTATGTTTATCGCAAACGATTTATGTTAATCCCAAACCCAAGCGACGAAGCCCATTTCCACTTAAGTGGTTATGTTAACAAACAAAATCGGGAGGTGCTCATTTGACCGATATCTTTTTTATACCCTACACCACACTGTGGTACAGGGTATTATAAGTTTGTTTCATGGCAGATGTTTGTAACACCCGAAAATACTATAGCTAGACCCACCTTAAAGTATACCGATCGACTCAGAATCACTAGCTGAGTCGATTTAACGGTGTCTGTCCGTCCGTCTGTCCATGTAAAGTTGTTCGTCGACTACAGGTCGCAATTTCACTCCGATCGGTCTGAAATTTTGCTGTTTACAGTATTTCGCAGCTGTTAAGATCGCTATTGAATTTGGTTGAAATCGGTTCAGATTTAGATATAGCTCCCATATATATCTTTCGTCCGATTTTGTCCTTTAGTCATATAGAAGCTGTATTTTACATCCGATCGTTTTGAAATTTAGAATGGTAGAGTTTCTTGATCCATGAACCAACATTGCCGAATTTGAAGAAAATCGGTTAAGATTTAGCTATAGCTCCCATATATATGTTTCGTCCGATTTTGCTCTTTAGTCCTGTAGAAGCTGTATTTTACATCCAATCATTTTGAAATTTAGAATGGTAGAGTTTCTTGATCCATGAACCAACACTACCGAATTTGAAGAAAATCGGTTAAGATTTAGCTATAGCTCCCATATATATGTTTCGTCCGATTTGGCCATTTAGTCCTATAAAAGCTGTATTTTACATCCAATCGTTTTGAAATTTAGAATGGTAGAGTTTCTTCATCCATGAACCAACACTACCGAATTTGAAGAAAATCGGTTAAGATTTAGCTATAGCTCCCATATATATGTTTCGTCCGATTTGGCCATTTAGTCCTATAAAAGCTGTATTTTACATCCAATCGTTTTGAAATTTAGAATGGTAGAGTTTCTTGATCCATGAACCAACATTGCCGAATTTGAAGAAAATCGGTTAAGATTTAGCTATAGCTCACATATATATGTTTCGTCCGATTTGGCCATTTAGTCCTATAAAAGCTGTATTTTACATCCAATCGTTTTGAAATTTAGAATGGTAGAGTTTCCTGATCCATGAACCAACACTACCGTATTTGAAGAAAATCGGTTAAGATTTAGCTAAATCTCCCATATATATGTTTCGTCCGATTTGGCCCTTTAGTTCTATAGAAGCTGCACTTTACATCCAATCGTTTTGAAATTTAGAATGGTAGAGTTTCTTGATCCATGAACCAACATTGCCGAATTTGAAGAAAATCGGTAAAGATTTAGCTATAGCTCCCATATATATGTATCATCCGATTTGGCTCTTTACATCCAATCGTTTTTATACTCTACACCACACAGGGTATTATTTAAGTATAAAATGTCCCAAAAGTAAATTTATGTAAACAATTTATACATGAATTACAAAATTTATATATCAGAGTTATTCAATATTACGAGAGTGGTGTAGGGTATTATATAGTCGTCCCAGCCCGACTTTAGCCTTTCCTTACTGGTTTTTATTTTATTTATTGAACAAAAAACCAAACAATTCATAACATCATTTAAAATCCCATATTACAAATTATCACTATTATGAGATGTGGAAATATTTAACACAAATTTTAGTACACGAAAAAAACACAAAACTTTTATGCAAATATCGCTTAACACTGTGCTTTCAATTTCATGATTGTTATACCCTACACCACACTGTGGTACAGGGTATTATACGTTTGTTTCACGGCAGATGTTTGTAACACCTGAAAGTAACACAGCTAGACCCACCTTAAAGTATACCGATCGACTCAGAATCACTAGCTGTCCGTCCGTCCGTCCGTCTGTCCATGTAAAGTTGTTCGTCGACTACAGGTCGCAATTTCACTCCGATCGTTCTGAAATTTTGCAGTTTGGAGTATTTCGCGGCTGTTAAGATCGCTATTGAATTTGGTTTAAATCGGTTCAGATTTAGATATAGCTCCCATATATATCTTTCGTCCGATTTGGCCCTTTAGTCCTATAGAAGCTGTATTTTACATCCAATCGTTTTGAAATTTAGAATGGTAGAGTTTCTTGATCCATGAACCAACATTGCCGAATTTGAAGAAAATCGGTTAAGATTTAGCTATAGCTCCCATATATATGTTTCGTCCGATTTGGCCATTTAGTCCTATAAAAGCTGTATTTTACATCCAATCGTTTTGAAATTTAGAATGGTAGAGTTTCTTGATCCATGAACCAACACTACCGAATTTGAAGAAAATCGGTTAAGATTTAGCTATAGCTCCCATATATATGTTTCATCCGATTTGGCTCTTTAGATCCAATCGTTTTTATACCCTATACCACACTGTGGTACAGGGTATTATTTAAGTATACAATGTCCCAAAAGTAAATTTATGTAAACAATTTATACATGAATTACAAAATTTATATATCAGAGTTATTCAATATTACGAGAGTGGTGTAGGGTATTATATAGTCGGCACCGCCCGACTTTAGCCTTTCCTTACTGGTTTTTATATTTTTTATATAACTTATGTCCAATTCCACAATCTCCGGTTATCCTACAGTTAGAGCTATCCTACAGTTATAGCTGTCAAATGGTATGACATTTATATTTTTTTTACCCTACACCACACTGTGGTACAGGGTATTATAAGTGTGTGTCACGGCAGATGTTTGTAACACCTGAAAATAACACAGCTAGGCCCACCTTAAACTCAGAATCACTAGCTGAGTCGATTTAAGCATGTCTGTCCGTCCGTCCGTCTGTCCATGTAAAGTTGTTCGTCGACTACAGGTCGCAATTTCAATCCGATAGTTCTGAAATTTTGCAGTTTAAAGTATTTCGCAGCTGTAAAGATACCTATTGAATTTGGTTGAAATCAATTCAGATTTAGATATAGCTACCATATATATCTTTCGTCCGATTTGGCCCTTTAGTCCTATAGAAGCGCTATTTTACATCCAATCGTTTTGAAATTTAGAATGGTAGAGTTTCTTCATGAACCAACATTGCCGAATTTGAAGAAAATCAGTTAAGATTTATCTATAGTTCCCATATATATGTTTCGTCCGATTTTGCTCTTTAGTCCTGTAGAAGCTGTGTTTTACATCCAATCATTTTGAAATTTAGAATGGTAGAGTTTTTTGATCCATGAACCAACACTACCGAATATGAAGAAAGTCGGTTAAGATTTAGCTATAGCTCCCATATATATGTTTCGTCCGATTTGGCCCTTTAGTTCTATAGAAGCTGTATTTTACATCCAATCGTTTTGAAATTTAGAATGGTAGAGTTTCTTAATCCATGAACCAACATTGCCGAATTTGAAGCAAATCGGTTAATATTTAGATATAGCTCCCATACATAACTTTCGTCCGATTTGACCCTTTAGTCCTATACATAGATGCTGTAGTTTACATCCAATCGTTTTGATATTTAGAATGGTAGAGTTTCTTGATCCATGGACTAACATTGCTGAATTTGAAGAAAATCGGTTAAGATTTAGCTATAGCTCCCATATATATATTTCATCCGATTTGGCTCTTTAGTCCTGTAGAAGATGTATTTTACATCCAATCGTTTTTATACCCTAAACCACACTGTGGTACAGGATATTATAAGTTTGTTTCATGGCAGATGTTTGTAACACCTGAAAATACTATAACTAACCCCACCTTAAAGTATACCGATCGACTCAGAATCACTAGCTGAGTCGATTTAACCATGTCTGTCCGTCCGTCCGTCTGTCTGTCCATCATAAGTTGTTCACCGACTACAGGTCGCAATTTCACTCCGATCGTTCTGATTTATATTTTAGAGTTATTCAATATTACGAGAGTGGTGTAGGGTATTATATAGTCGGCCCCGCCAGACTTTAGCCTTTCCTTACTGGTTTAAGTGTGAGTTAGCTCTAACCAGAGGTTGCGAAATTGGGGGTTAATATAATAAGTTGGACATCTTCAAATAAACTTTTCATGAAAACAGAACTCTTTTTTAATTTGAACAATGTGGCTGATATCTGCAAGTTCCTTGCAGTGAAGGAAGTAGCAAGATCAGCTAGATATCACCGGCATAGGTTGAAGTTAAATAGTGCCGCAAATTTCACTACACCTTGGGGAACTCCCTGTTTAACTTCACATGGGTTTGACATCTTGAATTTCACATACAACTTGTGCCCACACGTGTAGTTAACAATCCAGGGTTTCACGACGGGAATGCCCAAAGAAGGTGTCGTGGTTGACCATATCGAAAGCTTTACAAAGCCCTTGGAAAGCCCAGGAACTTCCTCTCTGTTCCGGTTAAGTCCTTGACTCATATGTGTGGTTATGGCGTGCAAGGCAATAGTCTCACCAAACATCAAACCATGCTGATTATCGGAAAGGTCCATTCACAATCGAAAGTAGGGAAATGTGTTTGTAAGATTCTCCTTTACTCGCATCATTGCCACGTTTCAATAGCAGGAGCACTCTGCCCACTTTCCAGACCTCGTAAATTATTAAAGCGGCCAGCAATAAGTTCAGGACTTTTGTCAGGTTCTCGAATCCCAGTAAATCAAAACTCTTCAGCATCAACGTACGTCTGAGCCTAGTGCTTTAGACGACTTTGGGCATCGCATGGCAACAGCAACTTGGCCAACTGTAAACTCTGGCGGGACCTCGTCGGATTTCGTATATCCCTCCGGGGTGGTCTATAAACTGTCGGTTAAAATACCGACATCACGGATTAGTCACTGTTACTTTGCTAAATGTGACTGCCGTCAGATCATGCTTTTTGACAGGAATCAAGAGCCACTTACCCGTTGCCTCAAATTACTGATACAGGAACTTATTTTGTGACTAATTAAATTTTTTGTGGACTTTCTTAGTTTCTTCAGTATCGCCCGCGTAGGCTTTGAATAATACCAACAACTTCGAGTAACGTAAATTGTGGTTGTACCTTGGCAGCTCGTATAACACGAAAACGAAGCCTGACGTTCCTTCCCGCTGTATCCCTCTAGAGGTGCTGCCGGTTAAAATAAGTCGCGCATCTCTTCGGATTAGTCACTGTTACTTCGCCGAATGTGACTGGAGAGCAACTTAACAGTTGCACACTTCAAATTATCCGCTCGTATTTGTTGATAACTCTACTTATCTCTACATACAGTGATCTGATTCTAGAGTCAACAGCATTGGTACGACGAAGGTCATCACGCTCATCTGCAGTCCCGCTGATTCTGCTGGGAAATTTGGTCGCATCTAGGGTATTAATCAACCTTGCCCCCAATTTACCGATACCGGATTCTATGTTATATAGCCTCAAATAATCCAGCCATTCATTCCGCCTATATTCGTTGGTCATTCTACTAATCTCTTTATTCATATTTTGTGCGATTTTCGATTTGATAGGCTTGACAGAGTGCTTAGTAGCTGAATGTATGAATTGTATGTCCTTCTGGAAAAGAATAAGGCCTCTATCCTAAGGCGCCTCTTCCAACGATTTTATCATTGCATAATATACCAACAATACTTACGTACAGACGTATGGTATACGAAACATGGATTCCTAGTAATAACAACCATCATCCTGGTGTCTTACTTACTTCAGTCACTTGTTTACTGGGTTGGATGGTTGGTGGCTTCTGTTGTGCGAAAAGAACACGGATACGAGCGTACTCGGCAAAATGATAAATGTTAAAGACTTAGTTTGGTGTTTTGTGCAAACATTTACAAACTAGTTACCACACAATACGCCACAGAAAGGAGCAAAGGTCCTCAGGGCCCCAGAAACACAAGAAGAAGATGATGAAGAAGTCTCGTTTAATTAATAATACCAACAACCACCAGCCCAGCACAAACACCACCTCAGACATTGCTTCAACCTCCATGGAAACATCTTTGAAATAAGCTTCTTTTGCTGCTGCTGCTGCTACTGCTACTGCTGTTCAACTCCCTTAGTGGTCGGTCACATAGCTTGGACAATGTAATGTGGCCGCCCAGTGCGGAGAAAAGGTCATTATGATTATGTTTTCATAGACAAATATCTTAACACCTTTGTTGGTATTTAACATTAATAGTCTGTCCCATACATAGAATGACACTTAATTTGGTTTCCTTCCGTTTTTGTGAGGTGGGGAAGTAGGACATAAGGATGACATTTTTCAAAAAAAAATTCATATGAGCTCAATTTGACAAATCATTTGTCAAAACACAAAATCCATTGGGTGTTCCTGGGTACTGGCTGAAGATATAAGTACCGCAAGAAAGAGGATTGAAGAAAGACAATTTTATGGGAAAGATGGAAAGCAGAGATAGCCAAATAGAGCAAGAATGAATGGAACTTTGACAGAAAGTTTCCCGTTATTAACGATAATTCTAAGAGAATAAAATTGAAATATATACATACATACTTGTAATTATGACACTCAAATTAGAACTGTATATACATAAAACCAGTAAAGAAAGACTAAAGCTGGGCGGAGCTGACCGTATAATACCCTCCACCATTGTTTGACAAACAAATTTACGGAGAACAATTATTACTATCAATAGTAGCATGTTAAGTAGAGTACACTTCTAAATTCCAGTCACATAGGTTAAAGGACGTGACCTTTATAAGGGACCTATACTTATCCAAAATATGGACCGATATACCTCATTTTCACTTGATGATGCAATATGATGTACAAAAACTTATGGTGATTTCGTTTCTGAAAAATAATATCACCACATCATGTTGCGACATTTTAAAAATTCCCCCTGCACCCACTGCGAATTTCGCATTTTGCATGCGAACAATCGAACAAAAATCGTGCTGTAAGTAAAACCCATACCTACATTATGGCGCAACCATTTGATAGTGCATTAAGAATGTACGCTTTCAATTAGGTTTGGATCTGAAGTTTGCTTTTTGACGGTGCAACACTCCACACCGTGGACTGGGCTGAGTGTGAAAAATGCGATATTTTCGCATTTGCGGAGTGTAATAATTTTGGTGGGTTAAAAAATACGTACCTTTATATTTACAGCTTCATATTGCACCAATGATGCAATATGAAGTATAAATTCTTCAATTTCAGCCAGATCAACTGAAAAATGCTTTCTCTAGAGCATCATGAAGTGTGTTCGGGGGCGGACTTTCATATGGAGGCTATACCAAAACATGGACCGATGTACCCCATTTTTACTAGGGACGATTGGGTCCAATATAATGCATAAATTCTTAAATTTCAGGCAGATAAATTGAAAAATGTGTTGTGGTCAAGAATTGACATCGGTGGGAACCGATGTACCCCATTTTTACTAGGGACGATTAGGTCCAACATAAAGTATAAATTCTTAAATTGCAGCCAAACCAATTGAAAAATATGTTCTCAAGGGTGTCAAGAAGTGACATCGGTGGGTACCTTTATATGGGGGCTATATCAAAACATGAACTTATCCCATTTTCAATAGGGATCGTTAGTAGCCTAAGAAATGCTTCTGTACCAATTTTCGTAAAGATTGCTTTATATTTACCACCTGCACTTTGATAACAAGATACATGGACAGACAGACAGACAGACGGATATGGCTAAATCGACTAAGAAAGTGATTCTGCGCCGATAGGTATAATAAACTATGGGTCGATCTCTTTGTTTTTAAGCGTTACAACCAAATGCACAAAGTCATAATACCCTGTACCACAGTGTGGTGTCGGGTACAAAAATAACATCAAAAGTAGTTTGCAAGTTTCAAATTGGGGTTGATCCCAATAGAAACATTACACTGTGCAACATTTTCGACGTCATCGAAAGTTGACTCCGTTGCAACTACAGTTTCTGATATTTCTTATCGAAAGTAAAAAAATGCTATTCGGGTTTTTTTTGGTTTAGATCCAGTTCAGATTTTATTGTATCGTGAATATTTTGACTGAAACTTGATTTTTTGAACTTTTTCTGAGTACATTTAATTTTTCCAATGGCAATATCTAGTTAACCGATCGAAACTTTGTTTTACGCCTGTCAGCATAAATGTAGGCATAGACTGAGAGAAAAACATCTAAATCAAACTGGTTTGCAAAAACGGCATAATAACAAGTAAAAGCGTTAAGTTCGGCCATGCCGAATCTTATATACCCTCCACCATGGATAGCATGTGACCTCACAAACCTAAAGAAAATAACACCGAAAAACCCAAAATATAATAGAACAGTAGGAATCACAACAAGTTAGATGCTAAATATGGGAGCTATATCTAAATATGGACCGGTATCGCCCATTTTCAATCCCAAGTTACCTGCAGCTATAAGAAGTATCTATACCAAATTTCAGCCACCTAGCTCAAGTATTATAGATTGTAGCGTGATTACAACAGACGGACGGACGGACATGGCTAAATCGTCTTAGAATTTTACGACGATTAAGAATATACAGGGTGGCTGATATGTAATGCAACAAAGTAAAGCGCTATATGACACGCTGCACGAAAGTGGCTCTGCGGTATTTTGGCCCATTCCCGGCGAAGCGCCGTCTTGAGATGATCGATACTTTGGTATTTTTTAGTGCGAACCTTACTCTCTAAAATGCCCCAACGGATTGAGATCCGCAGATCATGGTGGCCATTGTGCGGTAGAAATGAAGCGAGGAACCTCCTTTTTAAGCCATTCTTGGTTGACGCGTGCTGAGTGCGATGGTGCTGAGTCCTGTTGGAATGTCCATGGTCTGCGGCCGAAATGTTTGTCTGCCCAGGGCTTCAATACTGTCTTTAGCACATTTTCCCGATAATATACGGCATTTTTTGTGACCCCATGGTCGATGAATACGAGCGGGGAGCGACCATCGGCCGTTACGGCGGCCCACACCATTACCATCGGCGGCGCTTGAGTTCTGGTGGCCAATCGAAGGTGTACATTTTCAGCTGGCCTCTTTGGCAAGTAAACCCGATCATTTTGTTTCTTCACAAACTGCTCAAATTGGAATGGCTTCTCATCGGAGAAAACCAAATTCGGTAACTGGCCACATTCGTGCAAACGAAGCAACTCCTTGGCTCTTTCCAGTCTAACTTTTTTTGTGCATCGGTGAGCTCTTGAGTTTCAGTCGGGTAAACCGACTAAGGTATACCCTCACTTTGTGAGTAATATTATATTGAATATTATACGAATTATGCGGTCAATAAACCAGAAGGGGTTTCAAAAATACACCTATTTTTCTCTGAACAGTAGATACTTTAAATTCAGTGCACTGTGCCGAATTATAAGCTTTTATGTGCACCAGTATTAACGGTATGAGATATTAAATTGTGGTATGATTAGGTCATTTTCTGTGGGAGGTACAAAAAGGGGCGTGGTGATAACGCCCATTTTTTACAGGGTTGTAGGCGCTATAATAACATTACACTGTACGAAATTTCAAGTATTTTTATACACTGGTATTAATGTTATAATCTGTTAACTTTTGGTGAAAAATGGTACCTTTGTGTGGGAAGTACCAAAAGGGGCGTGTCAACAACGCCCATTTTTCACTTAAATGTAGGCACTATAAAAGCATTACACTGTGCAAAGTTTCAAGTATTTTTACACACTGTTATTAATGTTATAAGCTGTTAACTTTTGGTGTAAAACGGTGCATATGTGTGGGAGGTACCAAAAGGGGCATGGCAACTTCGCCAATTTTTCTCGAGTTGATAGCGACTAATAAACTAATATTATGTGTGGAATTTCAGAAGATTCGAATAACTAGTATATCAGTTATTAAAGAATCAATATTTCACAACATTTTAACCCTTTGTTGGGGAAGTACTAGAAGGAGCGGACCAATATGGCCCATCTTCGAAATTTGCCGGAGATAGAAAAAAATATTACCACATACCAAATTTGAAGTCAATCGGTTACTCCTTTCGAGACTTATCGTGCGCACCAGCCAGCAGACAGACAGACGGACGGACAGACATTGCTCATTCGACTTAAAATGGCCTAAAACGGATTTCCGCCTAACATACTTGGGGTCTTAGGTCACTCCTTCGATGTGTTACACTTTTTTCCGTAGCAAATGATATATACCCTCGTCACACTGAAGTGAGGGTATAAAAATGTTATGGTAAAGGTTTTTCAATTTCTGTATACCCTCCACCATAGGATGGGGATATATTCATTTTGTCACTCCCATAATGTGTATATATTCTTAATCGTCGTCAAATTCTTAGACGATTTAGCCATGTCCGTCCGTCCGCCCGTCTGTTGTTATCACGCTACAGTCCGTAATAATAGAGCTAGGTTGATCAAATTTGGTAGAAATATTTCTTCTAGTTGCATGTTGTTGGGATTGCATATCGGTCCATATCGGTCAACGTTTTGATATAGCTCCCCTATAGAGGTCGCTCCAAAATACGGGTTTTGAGCCATAGATACCACATTTTTAAAGCAATTTAGCAGAAACTTTGCAGTTTGTATTATAATTTGAAAAGAGTTCATAACAGCAACAATTTTACATATCGGTTCATATTTTGTTATAGTCACCATAAGGTCGCTCCAAAATATATGTATTTAAGCCATAAATGACATTTTTTCTAACTGAATTTTAACTGAACCTTTGCAGTTTGTATTTAATTAACACAAGAATTCATCGCAGTAAAATTTGTTTAAATCAGTCCATATATTGTTATAGTCCACCTATAGATGTCGCTCCCAAAAATGCAAAAATGCCCTAAACACCACATATTCTAAGTAATTTAGCAGAGACTTTGCAGTTTGTATTCTATTTTGGCAAGAATTCATCTATATAAAATATATACAAATTAGTTTTTATATATGGTTGTGGTTCCCGTGTAGATCTAGTTCTCAAATATGCTAATTTAAGCCATAAATACCAAATTTTACAGCGATCATTTTCATACCCTACACCACACTGTGGTCCAGGGTATTATGAGTTTGTGCATTTGTTTGTAACACCCAGAAGGAAAAGAGATAGACCAATCGTTTATTATACCGATCGACTTGGAATCACTTCCTGAGTCGATTTAACCATGTCCGTCCGTCCGTCTGTAGATCTATCGTTGTAATCAAAGTGGAGGTCGTATTTATGGTCCGATTGTTATGAAATTAAGCACACTGCTCTTTTTTCGCACAAGGACGATCCCTATTGAAATCAAAATCGGTTCAGATTTCAATATAGACCCTACATAGATGTTACACCCGATGTGACATGTAAGCGCTGTAAAAACTGTATGTTACATCCGATCTGTACGAAATTCGGCAGAGAGAGTTCTCTTATTACATGAATGAACTCTGAAAATTCGGGAAATTCAGTTCAGATTTAGATATAGCCCCCATATACATGTTTCACCCGATTTGACATGTTAGCGCTGTAGAAACCGTATTTTATATCCGATAAGTTCTAAATTCGGCAGAGAGAGTTTTCTTATTACATGAATGAAAACTACCAAATTCGTTGGAATTCAGTTCAGATTTAGGTATATCCCCCATTTACATATATGTTTTACCCGATTTGACATTTAAGCACTGTAGAAACCGTGTTTTATATCCGATCAGTACGAAATTCGGCAGAGAGAGTTTTCTTATAACATGTATAAACACTGCCAAATTCTTATCACAGTGCCCATTTTCGCATTGATGGGCAGGTGTAGGTTATTATATAGTCGGCCCCGACGGACTTTCTATCTTTCCATGCTAGTTTTTTAATAATTTGCTTAAACAAAACTGATCGTTTCATGATTTTCTCCATATCCAAAGATTATTCCAGTAATAGAATTGAATACAATCCATGGTGGAGGGTATATAAGATTCGACATGGCCGAACTTAACGCTTTTACTTGTTTTAATTCCAATTTTCATGGAAACTACCTTTGGTATTTGGACTATATTTTTTTGAAGTATAAGCCGGACAGAGCCATAATACCATTTAAAGTAAAGAAACTTATGAGGTCAGCAAATGTTGAGAATACCAATTTTACGTAGATAATGGTGGTGCAGTAACGGTCGTTAAAACAATTAAGCTATGTACACACGATTGTCAGACAACGTTATTAACTCTGTTAAATTGCTGCAAATGTACGGACAATGACAGGTTGTTAATCAAACATGAATTGCCAGTTCAGACGATTGCAAGAAAACCTTACAATTTCATATATTTACAATATATTTTGTAAATATTTATATGCAGGATTGCCAATAAAATGTTTCTCTGACAATGGTGCCATTGTCACAGGCATAAACTTCGCACATCTGACAATCGAAAATGTCTGCAAATTATCTAACAATGACTTTCTGTCAACGTTGCAAGACAAAAATTATATGTTCACACGGTTGTAAGTTCACAGGGTTGCATTTTCCGCTATTTTCCTGAGAATATTGTCCGGTCTGACAATCGTTTTTGCTGGCACGAAATAGAAAAATTGTTAGCTCCATTTTCGGAATCTAGCATCCTAATGAAGAAAACAATGCCTATTTGAAAAAATCTGTGGATAAATGTATAAATTATGACACATATTGTAAAAGTGGGGGAAATTCAAAAAATCATTTTTAAAATTTTTCATTTGGGCCATTTCGTTTGGGGGTACCAAAAGTGGCGTGACAATAACGCCCATTTTTTAATAGGATATGGGTAAAATAAAAGCATTATACTATACAAAATTTCAAATGTTTGTATGTCGAGGAATCGAAGTTATAAGTCGTTAATTTTTGTGCAAAATGGTCCATTTGGATGGGAAGCACAAAAAGGGGCGGGGAAATAACGCGCATTTTTCACTCGACTCGAGGTATTATAAAGGTCTAGCGTCTAATACATTAATACTATGTGTGAAATTTCAGGAGATTCTGATAAGTAGTATACATATCTGATCTTAGCCTAGGAAAGAAAAAACTATTAACAAATACCAAATTTGAAGTGAATGCAAATGTATTGGACGCATTTAAAATCAACGATATCCAATTGGAGGATGCACACAACCAACCGCTGTTCGAACGAGAACCGCATAGTTATTGTTGCCTCTCCATCCTCAACGTGTGACTGTTTGGTGCGGTTTATGGTCCGGCGAGGTCATTGGACCTTACTTTTTCGAAAATGAGGTTGGATCAACAGTTACGGTGAATGGATTGCGCTATCGAGAGATGATTAATGATTTTTTATGGTCGGAGTTGGATGGTATTGAACCAAGCTTCTTCATCAAGCTTCGAACCATCCTTGTAAAAGTGGAGATGGTTTCTATTACCTGGTATTCTTCCAACCCATTCATCTCTGGCGGGAATCATAGTGATCTAATTTCTCTCGAAGGTGTACACCGTTGGTATATAGTCCACCCGGTCGGTTACCATAGCACTACACTTTGATATTCTCATGTGACCGTAGTTTTTGTACCTCCACATTGATAGGCAGTTTAATCTTATTGCCGGTTTGGTTGCAACTTCTCTCGCCACAATATTAATCGGCAGTATATGGAGTAGGGCTTGTAGAGACTCGGTCGCTGTAGTCCTTAAGGCTCCGCTTATGCTCAGGCAGGCTGTTCTCTGAACCTTTGTTAGTACACGGAGGAAAATCGCCATTTTTGATGTGTTTGCATTCAAAGAAAATATACTTGGTAACAAAATTTTTAAATATTATATATTTTTAAACAAATATATTTTATTTGAAAATCAAGAAATTTTGTTTGGAGCGCATATATTAATATATTACAACAAAATATATTTGCGAACAGACTGTCACAAAAAAATATGTGCTTAGACACAAACAAAGATATTGTTTATGAATTTATCCAAATACATAACATTTAAAAAAATTTTAAAAATTTTAAAACTTTGCTGACTTTGTCAATTTTCAATTTTACTTTTTCTTTGATTTCGTGTTATACTTTATAGTTAAAAATGTCGTATGCAGCCTTTTTTACAGCACTAATTTTTAATTTATAATACAACTTTCAATCCATCAATGTTATTTGTCGTTACCCAAGATTATACGATTTAAATTTTAATAGAATTTTACAAACATATATAATTTTAAAAAACAACAACTATAAACGAATTAATAACTGTTTCGGAAATATTACATATTTCCAAATAAAAAATATTAGGATGAAACATAATTTTGTTTAGAACAACATCCTCCCAAACATATAATATTTGTGCGTGTCAAATATTATATATTTGGAGTGTATCCTAAACATATATATATTTCCAGCAGAATATGTTTGGAACAATATACTACAGAAGCGATTTTTTTCAGAGTGTAGGTTGGTGATGGTTAGTTTGTCAGTTGCCGTCCACCATACCACAATGCCGTATAGCAGTATAGGACGAACTAATGCCCCACCGCGACCCTACAGCATTTTTGCAGGAATATAAGGCGACGTTAGCCTTCCTTACACGTTCCAATACTTTAAGTATGAATAACAATTTCCTATCTAGAATTATTCCTAAAAATTTTGCACTTTCAGAAAAGAGTACATCTGTTCCATTTATCCGAGGAGGACGGTCCACATGTGGGACACTATTCATCCTAGTAAAGAGAACCTCTTCTGACTTGTTTCGGTTAAAGCCCAAACTGCTTCTGGCCCATCTAGCCTACTTGTTCAGAGCCACCTGTAGGATGAGCATATGACGTCCGCATATGCTACGACCTTGCAGTCACAACGTTCTAGATCTAGCAGGATTTTATTCACCGCTAGGTTCCAAATTAGTGGAGACAGTACACCTCCTTGTGGGGTCCCTCTGGTTACAAACCTTGTTAGAGTTGTGGACCCAAGACATGCTGTTATGCGTCTTCTGTTGAGCAGGCTTAGAATTAGTCTAGAGTTCACCTTTAGATGTGACAATGAATGTTGTTCAAAGCCTCTTCTATGTCAAAAACCGCCACCATGGTGAATTCATTGAAATGTAGGGACGATTCGATAGTGCTTACAATTTCATGCTGGGCTGATTCTGTAGACTTTCCCTTATTGTAAACATGTTGGTTCCCCGAACAGGAGTTTTGTATCCAAGTTTTCCCTAATGAAATAATCTAAAAGTTTTTCCAGACCTTTCAATAGGAAGGAGGTTAGGCTAATTGGTCTGAAGTCTTTTGGCCTAGTGTGCGATATCTTTCCCTCTTTGGGTATGAATACCACTTTGGCATCCCTCCATCGATTCGGGACGTATGAAAGCCTTATACACCCTACATAAGTTGCCTCCAGCCAGGCGATAATGAACTTTGACATTTTCTACATTTCTGCTGGAGTGATGGCGTCTGGTCCAGGCAGGGTTACCATAACCTCTTTTCAGAAAGGAGGACTTCTGTGCCAGAAAAGGAGGACATTTGTAACATTTACAAAAAGAGTTTTCAACTTTCGGAGGACAATTAAAAATTCAGTAATTGGAAACAATGCGCATTTAACTATGATTAACAATTAAAGATTAAACGCGTAAGGAATGTCTAAATTCGGGCAGAGTCGACGTGGTGACACCATCCTATCGGGGCAGAATAAGAAGAAATATAATCAAGTTTTATAAATGTTATTTTTTCTAATCATAATAATTTGTCCAACAATTTTTAATTCATAACGCTTATATGCCAAAACGGAGGTACATATAAAGGTTTTTCCAACAAGAGGTGTTATTTTGGTATTCAAATAAAAATTTAATTTTTTGAGATCGGATATTTATTTGATAATAAAGAGGTATGCCGTTAATAATGAAAAACAACATCAGCCAAATGGTCACCACGACCACGCTTACAGGACCATATCCTTTTCATGAAATTTTCCATAAACAAATCGCAAAGTGGCTGCCCTATGTCCTCGATAGCCCCACGAGTTTTTGAATTGACGCTGGGCTGTTGGGGTAGACCTTATCTTTCACGTGGCCCCAAAAGAAGAAGTCGCAAGGTGTTAAATCACAAGATCTCGGTGGCCAATTGTGATCACCTCTTCGAGAGATAACACGGTCCGGAAACTTTTCCGGGAACAGAGCAATGGTTTCTTTGCTTGTGTGGCACGTAGCGCCGTCTTGTTGAAAGTAAACGTTGTCCAGATCAATACCATCCAACTCCGACAATAAAAAATCATTAATCATCTCTCGATAGCGCAGTCCATTCACCGTAACTGTTGATCCAACCTCATTTTCGAAAAAGTAAGGTCCAATGACCCCGCCGGACCATAAACCGCACCAAACAGTCACACGTTGAGGATGGAGAGGCTTCTCAACAATAACTTTTAGGCTTTCCGAGCCTCAGATGCGACAATATTGCTTGTTGACGTAGCCACCGAGGTGGAAATGGGCCTCATCAGTCAAGATGATTTTTCGAACTTTAATAATTTCAATGCGTTGTTGAATCGTGTATCGTTCTATTTTTAGTAATAGCGTAGTTTCTACTTGTCAAATGTCAAAGAATAAAAGCTTCAAAAGTGACAGCTACCGAAATACCGGGTGATATGAGGCTATATCTATATCAGAAAAAATTTTCTTCAAATTTGCAAGGTTTGTACTTGATTGTTACATTTAAATCTGAACCGACTTACATCAAGTTGGACAATGTGGGACCTTGGATCAAGAAACTCCATCATGCTAAATTTCAAAGTGATTGGATATAAAAAACAACTTCTATAGCGCTAAAAGCCAATTCGGAAAGTAAATATATATGGGGCCTATATCTAAATCTTAACCGATTTTGACCAAATTTCAGCAAGATCAGAGTGAAAATGCGAACTGTACTTAACGAACAATTTTAAATGGAAATAGAGACGGACAGACATGTTTAAATCGACTAAATTAGCGATACTGAGTCGATCGGTGCACATTAAAATGGGTCTAACTCCAGTATTTTTAGGTGTTAATTATAATAAACAAGTGAAAGCGGCATTAACTTCGGCCATGCCAAATCTTATACATATACTCTCCACTACGGATCGCATGCCAAAGAAGTATCTGTACCAAATTTCAATCATCCAGCTCAATTATTGTAGTACTAAATTTGTACTGAAATTAGTTGCGAGTATAATTCATTAAGAGGTTTCCATTTGTGAAAAGTTGAATTTGTACAAAAGGGAAGACAAATCCAACATTTTTGAAAAAGGAGGGAGGACAGGAGGACACTGGTTAAAAAGGAGGACATGTCCTCCGAAAGGAGGACGTATGGTAACTCTGGGTCCAGGTGACGTGAAGGGCCTGGTGTATGTTTGCCAGAAATTTGTTTTGGGACATTTTTAATCATTTGAGCTGGAGCTCTCGAAATGTGAGACCAATTAACTTCAAATTTTGTATCTGAAATGTTGGCCCACCCCTTCCCGTAACATAACACATCCACATGTTCCTTTTTAATAGTTCTTCCGAGTTAATAGTTACTTATTTCCCTTTACGGTGTTAAGATTTCTTACTCATCTCCCTATGTCTAGTTAATAGTTCCTCCAAATATACAACCAATCAATCTCTTACCAAAATGTAGAACCATTCAAGTTTGTCCTGCCCAGTTTTGACCATAAACCATAAAATGTTCATAGCTCATAATAATGGTTATGGGCTGGATTAGTGTGACCGACCACAACTACCATATTTGCCACTTTGCAACAGTCTAAAGCAACGTTTGTTCTCATGTACTTTAGTGGCTTGACCAGTACTACGAGTTAATGGTTGCGGGTTATGTTGGTATTGCATGTCTAATATGCCAACAAAATGTTACTTCTTCTTCTACTTGCTACATTACTTGTGAGGCTGCTGCCTTCAACACATCATCCTTCTCATCAGCAGCACCCGTCTGTCGCCGGTTGGCCAAAATTGTTACACCCACGCCTTTGTGTTGTGGTGATGGAAGTTTCTTTCATAATAACCCTTTGGGGAGTCTGTCTGGGTTCTTGTACAACCACAAGCAAAACTTCTTGCCATACCACCCGAAGGACAGACGGAATGATGGACCAACAACGGTGGACCGTTCAAATGAAGCATGGGGCAGACGAGTCTTTGTGTTTTGAGGGTGTTTAATGCATGAAGACATTGTTGCACGCCTTGTCAAATTCGGTTGACCAGAAACATGGCTACTTGTGGCCAACTTCATGTTGCTGCCACTGCTGCCGGGTTATTTAGTTTTCTTCTTGTCGGTCAGTGCGGCAAGTTCAGTAGTTAGCCACATAAGGCTGTTCATTATTTCATAGTTAATGGCATGACTTTATTATAAGGAAAAAACGAAGTTCTTTCAAATGTGGCCGAAGGAATTTTATTGAATACATGACCATAGCATCTTCGTTCATCTCTTCGCCGACACTGAAGGATGCGTGATGCATGCATGTATGACATGCCAAATCTTCTCTCCACACAACACATCTTTTGTATGATTGATTTCATTTGGGTGGTTTGAGCCTTCTTTGTTACACTTGTCATTTCCATATGATACTGCTGAGTTCTGGTTTTATTAATGTTTACAACATGACTGCAGCATATTTGTAATTATGTCCTATTTAACAAGGCAATGTCGGGGACAATGCCGATTGGGGCTTCAGAAATCAACATCAACGTACGAGTACATTGCTGGACTTCCGTCATCAATGAAGGCTTACAAGTATCAATTGAATGCCGTATCATGCAAAATCAAAAAAAGACCGACTTGTAAAGATCACTTCGTAAGAATAACGCATCATTACATGAATGTCATTATGTTTCTTTAGCGATTAAACAAAAGGATGACATATCATATGTAAGGAGTATTCCTTTGAATGCCAGCAAGTCGTTTCATATCAATGGAACTCTGAGATATTGTATTTAGATTGGTGAAGCAAGTGAATACCCTACTTAAGTTAGAGTTAGGAGCAGAGACCCATGTGCAGGTTGGATATTGGACCCTTAAAAAAACACCAGAAGATAACAGAAACCCCAACAAACCAAATATAGAGAAAAAAGTTGTTCATTAAAACAAAGAAAAGTCGTTTCATCATTACGTTTTTTTCACGCTGAAAAAAATCGCTTCTTTACACCCAGGAAAATAATTGGTTGGAATTCGATAGTAACAATAAAAAATAGTACTGACAACAAAAAGTCTATTGCATACACCGTGTGCCGGTTGTATTTATATATAAATAGTTGAAACAACAGTAATAACATGGATACGATCACATGAAAATGCTTGCAACTAAATCAATGGTTGTATCAATCAATTTAGGATAGTTTTTTTCATTGACACTCGGTTAGTTGTGGTAACTACTTTTTAACTTCCATTAAAGTACCATATGATCGATATTTGGTTGTGACAACGAATGTTTTCTTCTTGACAACATAAATTGTATCAATCGACCAAAGATTATTATTGCAACTAATATTTGGTTACTACAACAGACAAAATATTAATAAATAAATGCCGATAATTTCCCAGATTTAGAATAATTGGTTGCTGTTCTATTGCTGATGCATGACAAACAAAAAATAAAATTATTCGACATGAATAAATCTTTAATATTTTGTTCAAAAGCAGAACAGCTCAATGTTATTATGTCCATGCTTAAATATGCAATATAACTCAACTAAAAATCGTCTTCAGATAATGCATTGGAATTGTCAAGGTATCACAGAATATTCAAAAGCTATTGAACTACAACTATTTTTAAAAGAGCACTCAATCGATCTTCTGTTAAACGAAACGTTTCTAAAACCTCAACATAAATTAGTACTACCCGGGTACAATATATATAGGAATGACATAGAAACTCATGGAGGTGGTGTTGCAATCGCAGTTCGGACATCAATTAGTCACCGACTACAAAAACCATTCCTAACAAAAACATTCGAAAACACCTGCGTATCTATAAAAATTGGAAACCACGAAGTACTGTTCATTGCAGCTTACTGCCCTAGATATGCCCGAGATTTTACGAGCGATTTGGAATTATTGACGTCAGCGGAAGATTACTTCTTGTTGGGGGACTTTAATGCTAAACACAGCAGCTGGAATTGCTGGTAATCAAATACTGCGGGTCGGGAGTTGTATAACCACCAGTTCTCATCCAATTATTATATTTATTACCCATACGAGCCTATTTGAATTCCTCAAAATGAATGTTTTCGAAGATCGTCTACCATAGATCTACTAATTTCTAACCCTACATTAAATTTTACTGATGTAGAAACCCATCCTTTTAAATTGACTTCGGATCACATACCTATTTCGTTTTGTATAAATGAACACATCGAAGAGTGTGAGAAATTTTTCTATGACTTTTCAAACGCGAATTGGCAACATTTTAAGTCTTCTTTGGACTCCAAACTATATTTATCATCATTAGTTAATGAAGAATTATCATCACCCACGATTGAAAACATATTAAACTTTATAACTGACACGCTTTCCGAAGTGTGTTGTGAAACAATTCCTCGTCGGTGCAGTAAGCAACACAATTTACAACTATCTGACTTTTGTAAGTCCTTAATTTCCACTAGGAACAGATATAGAAGGAAATCTCAAACATGTTCGGATACCACCTTAAGAATCACGTACAACGCCATAACCAAAGAACTCAATAAATTAATCAGCAACGGTCTAAATTTCTTTCAATATGCCAGATGGAACCAAACAGTTTTGGAAAATCACAAAATATATTAATGGTAAAAAGAAACAATTTTCAGACCTTAACGTAAACAATAGCGTCATCACCGACGGTGCAGAGAAAGCACACATTATTGCAGATTACTTTTTAAAAGCACATCTCACATCTGTTAATTTGTCAAGTACAGTTGACAATAAGGTAGAATCTTTTAATGACTCTTTAGAACGATTATCAACTGGAGAGGAAACAGTCTTACCAACAAACGTTACAGAATTAAAATATTACTTTTCGGCATTAAAGAATTCTAAATCTCCAGGTTTAGATGGAATTCAGAATGTAGTACTGAAAAACCTTCCGTTGTCTGAGTCTGTTAGTTAAAGTTTTCAACTTTTGTATTACAAACTCATATTTCCCAAAATGCTTCAAAAAGGCAAAAGTCATTCCAATTCCAAAGAATAGGAAAAATCCGAAAATCCCATTAAGTTACCGACCAATTAGTTTACTTAGCTCTCTGGACAAAATTTTTGAGAGAATAGTATTTGCAAGGCTCAAAATGTTTGTCGATAATCCGAGAACAACATTAAACGCTTCATCAACTTAAAAGAGTGGTCAATATCGGGAATATTGTTCTTAGATATTGAGAAAGATTTCGACTCTATCTGGCATAAAGGTCTAGTTTATAAACTTTATAAGATGCAGTGTCCAAATTATTTAGTGAAACTGGTCAAAAGTTTTCTCACAGGGAGATCGTTTGTAGTTGACGTAGATTGTCACAAATATAACAAAATATTGATCCCAGCTGGCGTACCTTAATGATCTGTTTTATCTCGTCTGTTGTACTCCCTGTATATTTCCGATTTCAAAGTTCTTAGTGGAAACGATGTTTCCTTTTATGCTGACGATAGCGCATTTATCAGTCATGGAAACGTTTCAAATGCAATAGAAAAACGTATGCAAAATGTTTTAATTTCAGCAGAAAAGTATTTTCAGAAATGGAAAATTAAAGTAAATGAGGAAAAGTCACAGGCTATACTATTTCCATTTAACAAGTCGCCTAAAAGAACACCAACTCGCGTTTTAACTGTTCTAGGTCATATAATTCCCTTCTCACACTCTATAAAATATCTCGGCTTAACTTTAGACTAAAAACTTACTTTTAAGGAACATTTAGAAAATTCTTGCATTAAAGCGGTAAAATGTGGCAGAGCGTTATTTCCGCTTTTAAATAGGAAATCGAGACTAAACTTGAAAAATAAATTATTATTATATAAAATGTGTATTATACCCATTTTCTTATATGCCTGCCAGATATGGAGTAAATGTGCCAAAACGCACAAAAAAGATTACAAATTATTCAAAATAAAAATCTGAAAATTATATTCAACCTTCCGAATCGTTATTCTACCGTTAATTTACACAATCTATCAAGCAAGCACATTTCTCCACACTTTTACCCCTGTATCATAATGTTAGGTTTTTTACTATCTTTTTCCTAAAACACTTGTTCTATTTTAATATTGTTTCCATTTATACTTGTACATATTTGATTAAATATACTTATATAAAAACTCGATATTTGTATATATTATTAATGCATGTAGATTATTGATAGTAAATAAAAATAATAAAAAAAAATAATGCCTGCAACTAAATCGATGGTTGTATCAATCGATTTAAGATTGTTTCTTTTATTGACACTCGGTTGGTGTGGTAACTTCTTTTAAATGTTGGTTACTATAACAGAAATAATTGGTTACTATAACAGAACAGAAATATATTAATAGATAATCGTTTTTGGTTTTTCCCATTTATTTCCCAAATTTAGAATAATTTAATGTATTTTGGTAAATGCAACCGAAAGCTTGGTTGCTGTTCTTTTGTTGATACACGACAAACAAAAAAAAATAAAATTATTCGACATATAGAAATCTTCAACATTTTGTTCAAGAGCGGTATATGCAGTCAAATAAAATTTCTTGTGGATAATAATGTGTGGAATGTAGAATATGTTGTGCAAATGTTTTACATAAATAAAATCAACAATCATGACGTTGAAAGCACAGGGTTATGCGATATTTGCATAAAAGTTTTGTGTTTTTTTTTTGTGTACTAAAATTTGTGTCAAATATTTCCACAACTTATAATAGTGATGAATGTGTAATATGGAATTTAATTTTGTAATGCATTGTTTGGTTTTTTCTTCAATAATTATTTGTCGGTAGTTTATGACTGACAAATTGTCAGAACAACCAATTTTTTAAAACAGTTAGTTGTGGCAACATACATACAACAGATAATTTTAGCCTCCATTTTCGTAGTTGGCGCAACCAAATATGATTGTTGTCAACATGGAAGCAGAAGTATACCACAACCAACATGTTGGTTGTCCTGATGGAATCGCATGATAGTAGACAGAACTACCAAAATTCGGTTGGCAAATAGTTCGGTTGAGGCAACCAAACTGTATTCTGTGTGTATCAAAAAAGGCGATTTTGCACCGTGTAGGTACTATAAAAGCATTACACTGTAAAAAATGTCAAGGATTTATAAGCACTGGTATTTAAGTTATAAGCTGTTGACTTTTGGTGCAAAATGGTCCATTTGTGTGGGAGGTACCAAAAGGGGCGTGGCAACTTCGCCCATTTTTTGGAGGTTTTAGCGATTAATAAATTAATACTATAAGTGGAATTTTTGGAATCAATATTTCACAAAATGACCCAGATCGATTTTCCGCCAAACATACTTGGGGTCTTAGGTCACTCCTTCGATGTGTTACACTTCGACTGTGGTGAGGGGATAGTAATAGGTGATTTTTGGCAACATTCTATTTGGAACATTTGTATTTTGTTCTTGATTGATATAGATATCACATTCCACTGTTTACTTAACCGAAATTTTGTCAAAATTATGTAAATGAAATTTTATCAAACAAATCATAATTAATAGTTTTTGAAAACAGTGCCAAATACACCCGATATATGTATGTACATACATTTCTTTATAGGGCACACAAAATATTCAACAGACCAATTTTGTTTTTTCTTTCTTAATCCCAATCCTCGATTTATTCATATTAACAAATCATTAGTGTAACTTAAATTCGTGGCAAGACAAAGACTTTCGATGAACTTCTTTTTTTTTTCTTTGCTTCCTTGGCTTTATTAATCATTGAAAAATGATCGAATACCAATTGAAAGGGTAGTGATTGTTGGCATCAGGTTAAAGAAGGGACAGAGAGAAGAAAAAAAAACGTGAAAACGGTATTAAAATCCCTCTTTCGGAACAAAAAGGAGGCAAAGATCTTAACGTCTGTCAGCGTTACAAAGGTCAATATCGTGTATTTAGCCCAGAGAGACAGAAAGACAGTCAGGCGATGAGATGAAATGGATGACGATCGTCGTCGATCGATGATGATTTTCCTTTGTAATATACGAGTAGTACTTCATGAGTGAGTGAAGCAACATTTGGTCTGCCAATTGAAGATGAGGATCTCGAATTGAATCCACATTTTGTTTAATTCAAACAATAACATTTCATTTAAAGATTTCATTTCTTTTGGCTTTTTCGAATTTCAACTTTACTCTTTTTGCGTACCTTTGGATTTAAACATTTTGTCTTGAACAATGATTTAAATCAAGTATCGCTTTGACTTTCTTGGCTGACTTTGTCTGTTGTGGAGCTGTTGATGGCTATGATTTCTGGTGATGATGATGACGCAGGAGACAGCAGAAATCCTTAAGTATGATTAATTAATAACACGAAGAAGAAGTAGTTTTTTTTTATTTGCTGGTTTCGAAGGTGCCTTCTTTATTTTCTTTATTATTTGTACATTTTTGTTGGTTTGTCTTGAACAAAAAGTATGCCCGGATAGTATTTAAATTTTCAACATTGAAAAAACAAAATCAACCTCGTTTTTGTTTGTTTGTTAACAATGTCATAATCAAATTAATGATTCAACAGTTTTTGACTGTCGTTTTTTTGTTGCTGGTCTTTGGTTTTCTCCGCCCTTCGTCTTCATCTTGAAGATCTTTTGTTATTATTTTTGTTTGGTTGGGTGGTTTGAAGTGTTTTACGTTGTTATTCTTATGCGAGTATAAGCAACATATCATCATCGTCAATTTGGTATGTAATGTAAAAAATATTTCGATATGAGACAATTTACTCGAAATAGCCATCCCGTGAAACAATGGCTACAGGAAAATTAAATCAATTAATTTGTTAAACGAAATTTAGCAACAGAATATTTGTAGTTGTCACTGCTACGTTATTAGTAGTTGTGATCAATAATTCATTTGTGAAACTACGAAACGATTGCTATAACTATTTTACTCTCTATTGATCAATAGATGGTCAATGCATTTAAAATGTTAGTACTGTCAACAACAAAAATTCGGTTGGCGAAAATATCGGTTGTCACAACCAAACAAAGAAATTTACCAACTGAATGTTTGTAGTTGTCACTGCTACCTTATTAGTAGTTGTGATCAATAATTCATTTGTGAAACTATGAAATGATTGCTATAACTATTTTACTGTCTATTGATCAATTGATGGTCATTGCAATTAAAATGTTAGTTTTGTCAACAACAAAAATTCTGTTGGCGCAACTATCGGTTGTCACAACAAAACCTGTGTGCTTATCCAGATATCTATTTGAATTTTAACCACACTGAAAGAAGATGCTCTATGAAATCGGACAATTGTTTGACGAAGAATTTCTTCGATATGGAGGTTATAGCTGATGTCAGTTACTGGACGAATATTTTCTCATAGAATATTTTTTAATAGTTTACATTGATTCAATTTAATATAAATTAAATCCATCCCTTTGAAGAAAATCATATAAAAATTAACGTTCACAAAAATTATCCTTGATTTATTATGAAAAAAAAACAATAAGCTAACATCTAAACCGATTTTCTTCAAAGTTGGCAGTGTTCGATTGCAGAAACTCCTATCTACCAAAATGTAGTGATAATGCACCCAGGAAAATAATTGGTTTGAATTCGATAGTAACAATAAAAAATTGTACTAGCAACAAAAAGTCTATTGCATACACCTTGTGCCGGTTGTAAAGGGTAAAGGGATGATATGATTTTGAAGTGACCTTGCAGCCATTTGTTATATGTCATGATCTGTCATTTGTTTTTCATTGTATTCAGTAGTGTTTACAATTTCATCAAAAAACCACTTCCCAATCGACCTACGACCTTGATATCCATGAGCAATATTTTAGCTTTCGTTCAGAGCTACCTTGCCATTAACCGATTGTCGATCCGAAGTACTGTTAAGGAGCTAGAGCAAAAATAAACTTTCCGTTCACATTTGAAAATGATGCTAGGTCCATTTTTTTTAAATACAAAAAAAACACTTTCCAGTCGACCTACGACCTTAACACCCATGAGCAATATTTTAGCTCTCGTTAAGAGCTATCCTTTTGCCATTGACCGATTGTGGCTACGTGCTACACAGCAAATGAAACCATTGAATTGTTGCGAGAAAAGTTTGGAGATTCGATTATTTCAAGAAATTGTGATATTGAATGGCCTCCAAGAAGTTGTGATTTAACACCATTAGACTATTTCTTGTGGGGTTATTTGAAGCCATTAGTCTTTCGAAATAAACCAGACTCTCTTCAAGCTTTACAAGTCAATATTGAATGTGCCATTCATGACATACGACTTGATTTATTGGAAAAAGTGCTCGAAAATTGGGTTCATCGAATTAGTTCCTGCAGAAGAAGTCGTAGAGGCCATTTGAATGACGTTTTATTTAGAACTTAATTGTATCGATTGTACTTCACCTTAAATAAAAAACTTTTGAATTTCCTTAACAATAAGTGTGTTTTTTTCAAAGAAATCATATCACTCTTATTAGAAAACCCGATATTTATATATAAATAGTTAAAGCAACAATAATAACATGGATACGAACAAATGAAAATGCTTGCAACTAAATTGATCGTTGTATCAATCGATTTAAGATTGTTTTTTTTTCATTGACACTCGGTTAGTTGTGGTAACTACTTTTAAATTTTCATTATAGTACCATATGATCGATATTTGGTAGTGACAACGAATGTTTTATTCTTGACAACAGAAATTGTATCAATAGACCAAAGATTACACTGTGCTGGTCCAACAATGTAACAGAAAGTAGACCCTATGGGGATATACCTATTTCGACCTCTGCTGCATCCAGTGGTGCTAGCGATTTTTCCAGGTTAGCTCTTGTTTTCCCGATATTCCACCACAAAGTTTGCAAGGAAATCAGAGATGTTAGTTATCTCGGAAGTGATTTTAAAGTGGAAGACTTCAGAAAACACACTTCAGTCCAAAGAACGAAATAAAGGGAACACTTGGAGAATTATTTCTCTCGAAACAGTCACCCACGCATCTCACCTCCATACTCATACAAATTGCAATCAAATCTTATCATATGTCGAAATCTTTCAAGTGGTCCAAATTCTTAGTTGGTGTTGTTGAGAAATATACAGGGTCTCCCATATTCGACGGACCCATCTGGCAACGCCATAACTTTTGACAGAGATGTCAGATCGCTTAATGACATACCGCGTTTGAAGCGTCAGTCCAAGCAGATTTTTACCATGGAACAATACACGCCACGCGAGCGCTCTGAAATAGTTGAAATTTACATTCAACAGAAGAAGTCAAGTCAACGTGCTTTTAAAATATTAAAAAATGTGAGAAGTGCGCCTTCTAAGAACACCATTAAGCGTTTATACGAAAAATTTTCGACTGGTGAGGCTCTTTATAATCCGAAGAGGCCAAATAAAAGTCGACCAAGGCGATCGGCCGAGAATATCGCTGCCGTACGAGCCAGTGTTGAGAGGTCCCCAAGAACATCCCAAAAACGCCGTTCTCAGCAGTTGGGCATGGCTCGGTCCACTTTACAACGGATTATTCGCGTTGATTTGCATTTGTTCCCGTACAAAATTCAATTGACGCAAAGATTGTTGCCTGCGGACAAGCCTCGTCGATTGGAATGGGCCCAACGAGTCCGTGGGTCCGTCGAATATGGGCAACCCTGTATTCCTCGCGAAAAAATACTATGAGTCCCTTTGGAACATTTTATGAGACATAAGCAGATTTCGAGTTATTACATAATTTGTGTATTTTTCTACTCAAAGCAGAAAATATTTTGTGATATTAGATTTTGATTTAAATTTGTGTGCAAAAAAATTACGGTTGGTATTTATGGAAATTACAAAGCTAACTAACAAAACTTGCAAAATTATGAAACTTGTTGCTTGTTCATTAGTATATTGAAGGGAGACATATAGTATTTTTTAGAGAGGAATATTTTCCTCAAATACACCAACTAAAAATGTCATCGATTTGTATGACGTTTGACATATGATAAGATTTGATTGCAATTTTTTAGAGGAAAGGGTGTGAGAAGCGGTTATGGCTGTTTGCAGAGATATAATGCTCCAAGGGTTCCCTTTATCTCGTACTTTGGACTGATGCGTGTATTCCGAAGTCCTCCACTTCAAAATCAGCTCCGATATAACTAACCTCTCTGATAATCTTGCAAACTTTGTGGTCGACTATCGCGAAAACAAGAGCTAACCTAGAAAAACGGCTAGCACCACTGGATTCAGCAAGGTCGAAATAGATATACACATAGGGTTTCCTTTCTGTTACATTTTTAAGGTGTCCAAAATTATTCGACATAAATAAATCTTCAACATTTTGTTCAAGAACGGTATATGTAGTCAAATATAATTTCGTGTGGATAATAATGTGTGGAATGCAGAAAATTTTGTGCAAAATGTTTTACTTAAATTAACAAATAAAAGCAACAATCTTTAAATTGAAAGCACAAGGTTAAGCGATATGATTGGCAAATTGTCAGAACAACCAATTTTTAAAAAGTGTTGGTTGTGGCAACAAAGAAAAGATAATTGGCTGCCATTTTCGTAGTTGGTGCAACTAAATATGATTGTTGTCAATATATAAGCAGAAGTATACCACAACCAAAATGTTGGTTGTCCTAATGGAATCGCATGATAGTAGACAGAACTACCAAAATTAGGTTGGCAAATAATTCGGTTGAGGCAACCAAACTGTTTTCTGTGTGTGGTATATCCCAAAAATAGTATTCATAGCGCTTAGACGCAACCGATCTTCTGTAAAGTTGACAGCGTTCGTTCTTGATATCATCAACTATTTACTATCGAATAGTACAGGGTGGGCCATTTAATATTTGAATCGGCTATGAAAACAGTATTGATAATTTTTTCAAATTTCTGATATTATTGGAAAACACAATATCATCCATTTGACTACCACGACTGGCACGGTAATTTGAGAGTTTTAGGGATGGACTTAGTACACACAGAATACAGGTTGGTTGCCTCAACCGAATCTTGGTAGTTCTGTCTACTATCATGCGATTCCATTGGGACAACCAATATTATGGTTGTGGTATACTTTTGCTTCCATTTTGATAACAATCATATTTGGTTGCGCCAACTACGAAAATGGTGGCTAAAATTATCTGCTGTATGTTGCCACAACCAATTGTTTTTAAAAATTGGTTGTTCTGATAATTTGTCAGTCATATACTACCGACAATTAACAGTTTTCATAAATTTTAATTTTATTTATTGAACAAAAAACCAAACAATTCATAACAAAATTAAAAATCCCATATTAAAAATTCATCACTATTATGAGATGTGGAAATATGTGACACAAATTTTAGTACACGAGAGTACAAAACTTTTATAGAAATATCGCTTAACACTGTGCTTTCAATTTCATGATTGTTGCTTTTATTATTTATGTATGTACAACATTTTGCACAACATATTTTGCATTACACACATTATTATCCACACGAGATTATATTTGACTACATATACCGTTCTTGAACAAAATGTTGAAGATTTATATATGTCGAATAATTTTATTTTTTGTTTGTCATATATCAACAAAAGAACAGCAACCAATATTTCGGTTGTATTTCCCAAAAAACATTTACTTATTCTAAATTTGAGAAATGATTGGGATAACCAAAAAACGATTATTTATTAATATTTTTTCTGTTGTAGTAACCAATTATTCGTTGCAATAATAATCTTTGGTCTATTGATACTCTTTCTGTTGTCAAGAATAAAACATTCGTTATCACAACCAAATATCGATCATATGGTACTATAATGAAAGCTTAAAAGTAGTTACCACAACGAACCGAGTGTCAGTGAAAAAACAATCTTAATTCGATTGATACAACCATCGATTTAGTTGCAAACATTTTCATTTGATCGTATCCAGGTTATTATGGTTGTTTCAACTATTTATATATAATTAGAACCGGCACACGGTGTATGCAATAGAATGTTTGTTGCTAGTACTATTTTTTTATTGTTACTATCGAATTCCAACCAATTATTTTCCTGGGTGTAGTATTGTATTTCAAATTGGCGCTGAGTTGCTTATTCTGATTTAGTAAAGAACGTCGATCCTTCTCCTCCAATTATTTTATTTGAAATGCCTCATATGTATATCCATTTAACGAGTTAAAAATTTCCATACGGTAGCGTAATCAGCTCAATACGAGATTCCTCAGTTATCATGTAAATTAATTGTATTTTGTTATGCTCGTCCGTCTGTCCATCCATCCGTCTCACACGATCAACCAAAGTGTATAACTTTGTGAATGGATGGATACCTGGTTGGATTGCTGAGGTGGGTGATTTCATTTACATGATCTGTATCTGTTTCTCCTTTTTGTTTTCAGTTCCAGTCATAACTCGGTTGACTCTTGTCTTTGGAACTGTTTCTGTTTTTGTTGCCCCCCCCCCTTTTTAGGTTATACACTTAACTGTTTTGTGTTGATTGTTATTATTTAGAAAAAAAATCCATCGTTAAGTTAAGTTCAGTTCAGTTTTTTTTTTGTTGCTTGTTCACCCATTTGAAGAAATCATATGATGATTTTTTCCGGGTATCATGACAATATCAAATTTTTCCATACTAACGCATTACCAACTACTCTTAATTAAAGAAGAAAAAAAAACGTTGTCATTATGTTGTAGTAGTACTGATAATTTTTCTCATGTTTAACAATAAATGAGATTGATTGTTGGAGCCAAAACAATTGTCTCCTCCAATGGTAGATATCCGCGGAGACATAGTTCGGTAGGCTGTTATTCAAATGGTTTTCAGATCAGTTGATTTGTTTGGGGGAGACAATATTTTCTCAGCGTACATTTAATGTAGCTTTCATGATCAGTGCGTCATGACTTGAAGTTAGTTATTATCGAAAAGCAGTTTCTTCCTCAATGTTGTCATCGTCGTGTTTGACTACTGTAAAATAAAATAAAATAAACGTCTCATGTCAATGGACATACATTTAAGCCAGTGGTTCGGCCTGTTGTACGCTCCTTATTTATGACCTTTAACCCCTCATCTTAGAGAGGAGGGTATAAACGCATTACCAACTACTTGGTAATGTGTTACACTTTGCTACGAGCCAAAAGTGTAACACATCGAAGGGGTGACCTAAGACCCTAAGTATGTTCGGCGGAAATCCGTTTTGGGTCATTTTAAGTCGAATGAGCAGTGTCCGTCCGTGTGCCTGCTGGCTGGTGCGCACGATAACTCTCGAATGGAGTAACCGATTGACTTCACATTTGATATGTCGTAATATTTTCTTCTATCACCGGCTAAATTCGAAGATGGGCTATGTTGGTCCACTCCTTCTAGTACCTCCCCCACAAAGGGTTAACATTTAGTGAAATATTGATTATTTAATAACTTCTATACTACTTATTTGAATCCTCTGAAATTCTACATATAGTATTAGTATATTAGTCACTATTACTTCGAGAAAAATGGTCGAAGTTACAACGCACCTTTTGGTACACCCCACACAAATGGAAAATTTTAAACCAAAAGTTAAAAGCTTATAACTTTATTACCAGTGCGTACAAAGACTTGAAATTTTGTACAGTGTAATGGTTTATTAGTACCTCAGATACAGTGCAAAATGGGCATTACTGCCACGCTCCTTTTGGTACCACCCACGCAAATGGACCATGTTGTACCAAAACTTATCAGCTTATAACTTTGATACCAGTCATACAAATACTTGAAAATTGGTACAGTTGAATACTTTTATAGTACCTCCAGAGAAAAATGGACGTTATTGGCACGCCCCTTTTGGTACCTCTACATAAATGGACCTTTTTGTACCAAAAGTAAACTGCTTTTAACTTTAATACCAGTGCATACAAATACTTGAAATTTCGTACAGAGCAATGCTTTTATAGTACCTAGTGTCTAGAGAAAAGTGGCGTAATAGGCACGCCCCTTTTGGTACCTCCCACACAAATGGACCATTTTACAACAAAAGTTAACAACTTTAATACCAGTGCATATAAATAATTTAAATGTTGTACAGTGTAATGCTTTTATAGTACCAATAGTCCAGAGAAAAGTTACCATTATTGGGAAGCCCCTCCCACACAACCATTTTGTACCAAAAGTAAAGAGCTTTTAACTTTAATACCAGTACATACTTTGAAGATATTAAAAACAATTAAAATGATAATAACTTAAATAAAACAAAAAAATAAATAAATTTACTAATATTTTTTGGGACTCAAGGTGAGGGGATTCATAAGTCGGTTTACACGTCTGAACTTTCTTACTTGTTATACCCTCACTTTAATGTGACGAGGGTATATATCATTTGCTACGAAAAAAAGTGTAACGCATCGTTTTGGGTCATTTTAAGTCGAATGAGCAATGTCCGTCTGTCTGTCTGTCTGCTGGCTGGTGCGCACGATAACTCTCGAAAGGAGTAACCGATTGACTTCAAATTTGGTATGTGGTAATATTTTTTTCTATCTCCGGCTAAGTTCGAAGATGGGCCATATTGGTCCACTCCTTCTAGTACCTCCCCCACAAAGTGTTAAAATGTTGTAAAATATTGAATCTTTAATAACTGGTATACTACTTATTCGAATCTTTTGAAATTCCACACATAGTATTAGTTTATTAGTCGCTATCAACTCGAGAAAAATGGGCGAATTTACCGCGCCCCTTTTGGTACCTCCCACACAAATGGACCATTTTGCTCCAAAAGTTAACAGCTTATAACTTGAATACCTATGCACAAAAAGACTTGACATTTTTTACAGTGTAATGGTTTCATACTATCTACAATCCAGTGAAAAATGGGCGAAGTTGCCACGCCCCTTTTGGTACCATTTTGCTCCAAAAGTTAACAGCTTATAACTTTAATACCAGTGCATAAAAATACTTGAAATTTTGTACAGTGTAATGCTTTTATAGTGCCTACAGTCCAGTGAAAAACTGGGGTTATTGCTACGCCCCTTTTGGTGCCTACCACACAAATGTACCGTTTTATACCAAAAGGTATGAGCTTATAGCGTGGGTACCAATGCACAAAAATACAACAATATTTAATATACTAATATGTATATGTAATATTTTTAAAGTACATATAGCCCTATAAAAAATATTCGTTATCAACGAGCTCCTTTTGTTACCACCCACACAAAATGGCCAAACATACCAAAATTGAATAGATCATAACTTTAATATACCAGGGCATATAAACACATACAATTCGATACAGTGCAATATATTTGAAGTTTACTGTTTAGCGAAAAATAGGAGTATTTGTTGAACCCCCTCTGGTACCTCCCATACAAATTGACCGATTAATTCGTGTATTTCATATTACAGTACTGACAAAGTGAGGGTATACCTTAGTTGGACTGAAACTTTCTTACTTGTTTTATACCTCACGAGTTACAAAAAATAGGTACTAAACACGAATTTTCTCAGTATCTTCCACTCATATCCTCTGAGATGAGTCAAGTCTGCCAAAATGTCGGACCCGAAATATCGGGATCTTGCATGTGTGAAAGCCAGGCTGCGGCCTAGAAAATGTTCCAAAGTTTCCATGTTTCCCTGTATGCCCTGCAATCATCGTTTTCTGATATTCCTATGTGATGAAGATGTGCTTTAAAGCTTGAGTGTCCCGTTAGAACACTCATCAACTTACTAATGTCGATCACGTTAATTTCAGAAAACTTATTGTTTTCTTTTCATTTGGATCACCCCACAGTATCTCTGCAGTTGCTACTACTGTTGCGCTATTCCACACAGCTTTGTGAGCCATCACTGCCCAGTGCTTCAACTCAACCAAATTTTCCAGGTTTATTACTCCGACTTTTGAAGCCAAGCTGTTTTCCCGTTCATTTCCAATCACTCCGTTGTGTCCTGGTACCCAAATACGCAATAGACCATGAACTGAGTAATCATTTATCGTTCTTTTACAGTCCATCACAGTTCTGGATTTGACCATTTCCGATGTTATTGCTTTAATCGCCATTTGGCTATCTGTGAAGATGTTGGCATATTTAGGCTTTGTGGTGTTACTGAGCCAGTTCACACACTCCGCGATTGCTCGAACTTCTGCATGAAATTCTGTGTTATGGTCTGGCAGGCGGAAGTAAAGTTCGACTTCTGGTTCATCAATAAAAAGTCCAAGAGCCGTCCGTCGTCCTGATTCCCACTGGCACATGAGCCACTGTTTCTCTTTCTCCGGAGCGTTTGTCTGGCACAAAGGAATCACAAGTAGCCGTAAGTAAGCTGCACTTCAGGAATGCGGTCGGAGATTTCTGGTGTTTGAATGTGACCTACCAGAGATTCTAAAATCTCCTGATGATACGATTTATGATCTCCATTTATTCATTCACCCATCACTTGTAGACGTCTTGATGGGAGGGCTGCCTCATACTTTATACGGATGATTTAGACAGCTTGACAGTTCTTACTATAAACAGGGTATCGAAGCTATTGAAAATCGCTGGAAAGAGTGTATCAAGCTAAAAGGAATAAAGAAATAAAGAAAATAAATTTAAAATTTGCTGTGTTTTCGTTGTTTGGTCGGCTAAATTTGGTACGGCCTCGTATCTTGGCCAGATTTGTCTAGCTTTCCTATCTACAGGTGTCGATTTCTGTGCATCTCTCATTGGACTGTCTTTTAACTAAGTCAAAGATTACAATTTTTTAAACAAATGTAATACCGACCCTTGCGTAGCAAATTCAATGGTTTTACAGTTCTCCGGTATATGGGTCATATGAGGTATATAAATATTAAACTCAGCCAACTCGTTAAGAGATCTGCGGCAGTCGAGGGCTTTTTGAGAATTTAAGAATGAAGCCTCCAGAAATTTAATGCAGCCTGGCTGTCCGAATTAATGATAATGCCAGTGTGTGTCATTCTGTTGCGATTCAGCCACTTGGTGACTTCCTTTATTGACATGATTTCAGCTAAAACTATTTGGTAGTCTGTAAGCTATATCAACACTAACATCATCAATGTGTAATCCGAAGCCAACATTCTCATCAAACTTCGAACCATCCTGGTATCCTGCCCAGCCATTCCTTTCTGGCTGGTATATTAGTGACAAAGTTCTTCTCGAAATTGTACAACGTTATTATATAGTGCACTCGGTCGCATACCATTGCACTACCATGTGATATCATCATATGGCCATAGTGCTGGTACATTCACATTGGTTGCAACTTCTCTAGCCACAATATCAATCGCCAGTAGATGGAGTAGGACTTGTAGAGACTCAGTTGCTGTAGGCCCATTAAGTCCCGCTTATGCTTAGGTAGGCAGTTCTCTGAACCTTCATTAATTGACTGGTGATGGATCGCTTAACGGTTGCCGCCCACTACTCCACATTGTCGTACATATAATATTGGGCGAACTACTGCTCTATGTATGTATATGCAATGGACAATTTTAGGAGAGAGGCATCCAGCTTGACCCTACAGCTTTCCTACAGGGATATATGAAGACGTTGGCCCTCTTTACACATTGCAATTCATTAAGTCTGAAGGACAATTTCCTACCTGGGATTATATATACCTATGAATTTTGCTCTTTTAGAAAATACTAGCTCAGTTACATTTAGCGGAGGAGGGTTCACATCTGGAACCTTATTCTGCCTAGTAAAGAGAACCAATTCTATCTTGTTTGTCCTAAAGCCCAAACTACAGCTTCTGGTCCATCTGGTCGATTTGTTCAGACCCGCCTGTATAATGTCTTTAATAACGTCGTGGAATTTGGTAGATATTGCGATTGCAATATCATCTGCATCAGGACTTTGCAGCCACAACGTTCTAGAGTCTAGATCTAACAGGATTCCATTCACAGCTAGATTCTAAATTATTGAATACAGTAGTGCTCTCTGGAGCTCGTCTTTTTTCCAACCTGGTTAGAGTTATCGGCCGGAGACTTGCTGTTATGAGTCTTCGTGTGAGCAAACGCTGAAATAGTCTAAACACGGTATAGATCACCCTTAAATGCGACAACGCCGCAATTACCGCATTTGAAGAATATTGTTAAAATCGTGTAGTGAATTCCTTGAAATATAGGGACGATTCGATAATGCCCACCACTTCATGAAGGGAAGATTTTGTAGACTTGCCTTTGCTGTAAGCATGTTGGTTTCTCGACAATAGTTTATTCCTCTAATCGAAGAATCTAAAAGACTTTCCAGACATTCAGCAAGAACGAGAATTAAATAGTTGGCCTATAGTGTGCTATATTACGAGGGCGATCTAACAAAGAAAACACAAAAAATATGGGAATTTTTTTCTTTATTTCTTAACATAACCCCTTCTTAGCTCGACACACTTTTCCAGCGATCTTCAATAGTTTCGATACCTCCTTTTTAGTAAGAACTGTCTAGCTCCTGAAAATAACCATCAACCGCAACCACCACTTCTCCAAAATCAAAATCATTTCCGAGGGAGCTAAATCTGGCGAATAAGCTTCGTGCTGAAGCAACTCGAATATTAATTCATTGCTTTCGGCCATCGCAATAATGTATGTGTGAACTGGTGCCTTGTCTTGATTGTGAGCAAACGCGGCACCCATCTTGACAAGCTTTCCCATCAACAAATTTGCCGTCAATATGCAATGTATAGCACTTTTTGAAATGCCTATGACTTCAGCTAGATCACGAACCTTCAACCGACGGTCATACAATACCATTTTGTGAATTTTTTACCCATTTCTGGTGTGGACACCTAATTGGTCGACCACTACAGTGTTCGTCGTGGAGGCTCTATCGCCCCCATTTCAACTCTACCAGCCAATATTTTATAGTTGTAAACGAAGCAGCAGGCTCCCCAAAAGTAGAATCTAGCCGTTGTTATGTAGCCGTTGGGGTTGTATGTCAGCAATAACGCGCCGAATATTCTCTTCCAAGGCGTCAATCGTGTCGGGCTTATCTGCATAGAAAAGCGACTTCACATCACCCCCCAAAAAATAATCCAGCGGTTTTAAATCGCACGATCTTGAAGGCCACGCCACAGGCTCACGACGCGAGATAATGCGCGCACCAAAAGTTTCCTTCAACAAATTGATTGTTTCGTTGGCTTTATGGCATGCAGCGTCTTCTGGTTGGAACCAAAGGTCGTCCACATCAACATCCTCCAATTCAGGCACGAAGAAGTAAGTAATCATGGCTCTATAGCAGTCCCCATTGACTGTAGCATTATGGCCGGCTTCATTTTTGAAGAAATATGAACCACTGATTCCCTCTGCCCACAGAGCACATCAAACAGTGGCTTTTTGTGGATGTAACGGCGTCTAAACAATATCTTGTTTATTATCATTTCTCCAAATGCGACAATTTCGTTTATTAAAGTGCTCATTCATCCAAAAGTGAGCTTCATCGCTGAACCGAACCGAAGCATTATATTCAAAAAGAAACTATACAACGTGGTACCTTGAAACTTAAAACATATTTTTTAGAAGGTTGCCACTTTTCAGGAAATTTTTTTTAACTTCTACCGACATCTATATGTCAGGTCGGCTTATTTCAAGACTGCTCACGTATTTTCCCGCTTGGGTATGAATATTACTTTGGTAATCCTCAATCGATTAGGGATATCCGTCTGCTTAATACAGCCTTCATATATATTCTCAACTTAGGGGATGATTTACTTCACCACTTTCGGCAATTGCCATCTGGAGCAGGTAATATGAAAATAATATGGCTCAAACATGTTAATCGCCCAACTTAGTCTTTTTGCTTTCGTGTTGATCCTGCTGTGCTTGAGTTCCGTAGGGAGTTCCCCGGGAAATGTGTATCGAGCAGTACAATTCCTCAGCCTTACGGCGTCTGAGACCTTTTTCACTTCCCCAGTGAAGGTATACCTTCACCTTCTGACCTCAGTATATTTGGCCTTATTGAAAAACCTGTGGCAGTTTTTTTCTAGCCTGTAGCTCAGAAGTCCACCGCTGCGGTATAGTTTTAAGCTTGTACCTTGATTTTGGACAAGCTTCTTCAAGGGAACTATTGAAGGATGTATGTAGGTGGCCGACCAGCTTATCCAACCACTCGATTTTAGAAATGTATGGGCATTAATTAACCTAAATAAGAAGAAGTTTCAGCATTAACAGCTTTTTATTGTTATTTCGAAAAATAAGAAAAAGGAAAAAGAAGAAAATATTAGAATTTTCAATGGGGTTTATATAATTTGCCACGAAAAAAGTGTTTGAGGGAAATACTTTTCATAACATTTAAATTTAATTTAGCAATGTCCGTCTGTCTGGTTGGTGGTGCTCACGACAGCTCTCACAAAATGTGACCGATTAAACTCAATTGCTCGAAGAAGGGCTGTATTGCTCCACTCCTACTATCAGCTCCTCCACAAATACTGAAAATTTAGTAAAATATCGAATTCCTTATAACTTCAACACAGTTAACCCAAAACTTCTGCAATCCTTACCATTTTTTCTTGAAATTATTGATATTAAGTCCTCTATCTCACGAACCAAGTTTCAATGGACGGACGAACTTAAACTATTCGAAAACAAATGTCACTTTGTTGATGTATTGAATAGTACGTAATTATAGAAAAATTTTACTATTTATTATTAGCCCCAATGTTTACAGGCTGACAATAAAGGACAATATACTATATTTTAGAAATCCAAGGATAATATTGTAACCATTAAAGGGTTATCTTTGGTTTGCCATCGTAAGTTTAGAATAACAAAAAAAGTATTTCAACCGAATACGATCTCCGTATGCGGATACAAATTGTTTATGTAGTATAACGAGTATATGTTGTTTTCGCAATCATGAAAACGATGTTTCTCTAGAAAACCTCTCCTCTGCCAAACCGTATCCGTTTACCAAGATAGGCACATCAGCCAACAACATAAATTCGTTAGCACGTAACACAGTAAAGGTGTAATCTCTAAGATCCGGTATAGGTTCGAGTTCCAAAAAATATGTACAAAAAATAGCAAATGCCAGCGTTCGATTTGTCGTGATCAATCAATATGTTTCAATAAATCGTATTGAAAAAAACAAAGAATTATGATAAAATGCCTGCTACCGTTTCTCGATTATCGAAAACTATTCAGATCCGTTTTCTCCAAGTTACAAGTTACAAGACGACTATGACAACAACACCTCAACCAACTACAGCAGCAGCAACATCAACAACACCAACAATAGCAGTAACGACAACAACGGAACGCAAGAAACGTAACATGAGTACACCACGAAACGTATGTAATCATGTACGAGGTTTTGCGGGGAGGGAGGGGGATGCAAGGCAAGTGGTACCAGAGGGGTACTGTGGTTGACTATGGTACATGGAAGTTTAAGTACATTTATGTATGTAATTTATATCTTTACTACCGTCTTTAAAAAAACAATATCTTTCATTTGTTGCTGTTGTCGGTTGCTGGTGTAGCTGCTGCTACCACCTTTCTGATTGCTGTTGTTACAGACTGGTGTTGCTGCTGAAAGTTTTATAAAATATTTCACTACTTTTGCCGAGAAGGAAAAACACTATCATTTGTTTGAATCTCTCTATACGCACATACAACATAAACAAAATATTATGTGAAGGGTTGCCATCAAGCGAAGAATAGTAATAGGGATTTGAAACAACAAGTAAGAACATTTCAGTCGTGTAAACCGACTAAGGTATACATGTAATATGATAGCTCGGAAATTCCACAACGTTCAAAACAAAATTGTATATTCATTGAAGTACCAAAAGGAGCGTGAGAATAATTTCATTTTTTTACAGGACTGTAGGTAATATAAAAGCAGTACACTACAATGATTTATATGTTCTGGTATTAATGTTATAGCCAGTTAATTTTTGTAGAAAATTGCCACTTTGTGTGCGAGGTACTAAAAGGGGCGTGGCCACTTTGCCCATTTTTCTTAAGTTGATACAGACTGGTAAATTATTACTATGATTGGAATTACAGAGGATTCAGATATCCAGTAAACAAGTTATTAGGAAATCAATATTACAAAATGTTAACCCTTTGTAAGGGAGGTACTAGAAGGTCTTGACCAATATAGCCCATCTTCGAACCTAGCCTATTTCGGACAACCGTTATATAAGGTTTAAAATTGCACGGCCACCGCCAAACCCAATAAATTTTCGTAATAAGGCTAAGACCGACTGGACTAATTTCGGAAACCTTCTTATATATCGATTGGGCCAGCCTACACCCGATTATCTATCTACCGAAGACATTGAAATCAATGTGAAGAAGACTACGGAGACTCTTGTAAAATCATTCAAAGATAGTTGCCCACTTCGAGAAAGAAAATCTGACTATGAGAAACTCTGTATGACAGGACAAATTCGCCCGATTGGCAAGGATGTTCGCAGACTTTACAACAGAGCTCGACGTAAAAAGCAATCAGTATATAGGGACGACTACCACGGAAGACTCAAAGAATACAATAAAATTATTAGATCGGCGAAACGTAACTCCTGGAGGCTTTTCTGTGAGCAGGTAGACAGCGTTAACAGCATGTCTAAAATGAAAAAGTTCTCTCAAAAACTCATGTCCAAACAGTGGTGGATGACTCGGGTTAAATGATGGAAACTATAGAGGATACCGCCAGGCTCTTGATGAAAACTGATTTGCCGACTGGACTAACAGAGGACAGTTACAGAATGAAAATGCATTGCATCAAGTACCTATTACGGATATAACATATGGTGTGGTTAAAGAAGCGATCAAAAGTGAAGTGGAATATTTCCAGCACTTCTGCAGAATGATGTGGATTTGGTATCAACTCATATGGCTGGAGTGTTCACTGCATGCCTAACCCATTCTTATACCTCAAAAAACTGGCAGGTATCAAGGGTGGTGTTCATACCAAAGCCTGGCAAGGCGAGTTATACGACCCCAAAGGCCTATCGACCCATTAGCCTAACTTCTTTCCTGTTAAAAGCAATGGAGTGAATAATATATGACATGGTCAAAAGTAAAATAGCGGATGACAAACAACACGCCTATGTCAAAGGAAGATCAGTGGAAACAGCTCTGCATGAGGTAGTGCACCACATAGAACAGTCCTTCAGTTAATACTTGTATACACTTGCTGTTTGCAAGGACATTGAGGGCGCATTTAACAATGTACAGACCGAAAAACTGGATCAACAACTTGCTAAGGAATAGGTGGATTATTTGTGGGTCATATGACGTAAAAATTAGAGAGAAGGTAAATCGTGGTATACCTCTGGGGGCATTTTATCGCCTCTTCTATGGGTTACGAGGATACACAGTCTCCTAAAAGCTCTCACCAATGAAGGACTTAAACCAGTCTGTTATGCAGACAAAGTTTTAATACTTCTAAAGGGCTTTCATCCAAATCTATTATGCAGAAGAGCTGAGGAGGCACTTAACATAGCACATAACTGGGCACAACCAAGGTGATTAAATGTTAACCCAGACAAAACAGAAATATGTCTATTTACAAGGAAAACGAAGCTCGCATGTTTTACCCGGCCTCGATTCCTGAATAAGACAATTGCAATAACTAAAAAGGTAAAATACTTGGAAGTAATCTTGGATCAGAAACTGTACTGGAAAGATCATCTTGAAGAAAAAGTTACAAAGGCCCACAAATGTTGGTCGTTGTGCCGAAGGGCTATAGGTTCAAAATGGAGACTACGTCCAAATATGACTCACTGGCTTTACATGAGCGTGATTAGACCAATAATCACCTACGCCAGTGTAGTGTGATGGACATCAAGGGACAAGAACTGCAACGTAAGACCTTTGCAAAAAATTCAACGTATGTGCTGTCTAGGCATAAGCGGGGCATTTAGAACTGCACCAACAAAAGCGTTGGAGACTATACTACACATCCAACCAATAGACATAAAAGAACGATAAATGATTACTCAGCCCATGGTCAATTGCGTATTTGCTGGGTACCAGGACACAACGGAGTGATTCGAAATGAACGGGCAAACAGCTTGGCTTCAAAGGGCAGAGAACTTCGAGTAATAAACTTGGAAAATTGGAAACCTTTCGAAACCACGAAGAATGAGTTGAAGCACTGGGCAGTGATGGCTCACAAAACTGTGTGGAATAGCGCAACAGTAGGAGCAACTGCAAAGATAATGTGGGGTGACCCACATGAAAAGAAAACAAGAAGTTTTCTGATACTAAACTAGATCGAGATTAGTAACATGATGAGTGTTCTAACGAGACACTCAAGCTTACAAGCACATATTCATCGCATAGGACTAGCAGGAAACGACGAATGCAGGGCATGCAGGGAAAACATCGAAACGATGGAACATTTTCTGTGTCACTGCCCGGCTTTCACACATGCAAGATCTCAACATTTCGGGTCCGACATATTTCCAGACTTGACTCATCTCAGAGGATATGACTGGAAGATACTGGGAAAATTCGTGTCTAGTAGCGATTTTCTGTAACATGTGAGGTATAAACAGGCCGAACCACTGGCTTAAGTGTATGTCCATGGACACGAGACGTTGAAACGTCTCCTCTCTTCAACCTAACCTAGCCTGAGATAGAAAAAACATTTTCATATATTTAATATGAAGTCTACTTCTTCCGAGATAGACCTCATTTGCTTAGCCATTTAGCTGAAGCTTTTCGGTATATATTTAATTTGATACGAATTCATTACACAAAAATTACCCAAATCAGTATAGTATCCATATAGAGGTCGCTCTTAAATGATTTATTAAAAAGGCTCTTAAGATTCAGAATTTGATTTACTAGTACTTACCTTGAAAATTGTTCAGATCAGATGGGAAAACGTACATAAAGGGTCCGCCAAATAACTTTTTTTTTAACTTTTTTTTTTGAAAATGCTATAAAAAAACTACTGAATATTTTCTCAAATTTCTTTTTTTATTTGAAAGTACAATCCTTCCGGTTAATAATGGAAAATAATTTCATTCAAATGGCTGCCTCGGCTGGCCAGTAACCATTTCCTGCCATGCAGCTGTATTTCACCAATGGCTTCACGAATATTGTCCTTTAAAGCGTCAATTGTCTCTGGCTTGTCGGCGTAACACTTATAGTCCAACGGTGTCAAATTGCAGCTCAGAGGTGGGCAAACGACATCAGCTCTGCGGCTGATAATGCGATCTGCAAACTGCAACATTACCATGATTTGCAAAGTAATGTCGCAATATTTCCCAGCGTTGTTCAAGCGTATACACAACCATATTCGCTCAGCGGAAGGATAAAACTAATTATCTGTCAAATCAGACATGAGCTAAGTGTTACAATTCACGAAATAAGCACTAGTTGAAAAAAAACGTTAGATGGCGGACCCGTTATTTTTATGCACTTACCTGAAAGTAAAGAAAATAATTTTATATTAGAATAATCTACAATTTAATGCAAGTTCGAGTTAAATAAACTCAGTGTTTGAGATGGCCCTACAGAAAATAATCCAAAAGCATTCATTGACTCTGTGGCATATCGCACCGTCTTCTTGGAACCACATACTCGTATCATTTTATTAACAATGAGTAAAAAAACTAGGGAACAGTCACGATATTTTATTACTGCAACTGCATTTTAAAGAAATACTAGCTGAGCCCGGTGCGCTGTCGAAATTAGCGCTGTAGAAACTGTATTTTATATCCGATCAGTACGAAATTCGGCAGAAAGAGGTCTCTTATTACATGAAGGAATACTGCCAAATTCGGAGAAAATCGGTTCAGATTTAGATATAGTCCCCATATATATGATACCCCCGATTTGAAATTCAAGCGCTGTAGAAACTGTATTTTATATCCGATCAGTAAGAAATTCGGCAGAAAGAGGTTTCTTATTACATGAAGGAATATCGCAAAATTCGGAGAAAATCGGTTCAGATTTAGATAGAGCCCCCATATATATGTTACCCCCAATTTGACATGTAAGCGCTGTAGAGACTGTGTTTTATATCCGATCAGTAGGAAATTCGACAGAAACAGGTTTCTATTTTACATGAATGAGTATTCAAGGAAAATCGATTCAGATTTATATATAACCTCCATATATATGTTCCTCGAGATTTGGTTACAAAGCGCTATAGAAGTTGTACTTTACTTCCGATCATTACAAAGTTCTCCAGAAAAATGTTTCTCAATTTAGGAATGAATATTGCTTAATTTAGCGATTATCGTTTCAGAATTAGATAATATGTTTCTACCTATTTACCAATTATTCCAAATTATTATGGCAATGACCCTTATCGCATTGTTAGGAAGGTGTAGGGTATTATATAGTCGGCCCCGCCCGACTTTCTGCCTTTCCTTACTGGTATTAGTAATAAATTCACTGAATGAAAAAATACCGAATTCAGTGGAAAGTCCAGAAAATAGAAATGTATACTTATAAAATTTCCAAATTCTTGTTTCATTGGTCATGCATCACATTATCATATTGCGATTGTATTGGAGTGAGCAGCTGTAATTATCGCATACCGAGCATTTTTGTTCGTGTATTTCCTATATAATACTTGCAAGATATATCAAAATATGGGCTGTGCCACGCCCACTGGTCCTATTACGCCCATTTGTAAGCCAATCACGTAGACCGCTACCAGATACATATACGCAAAATGTCAACACTATCGCTAACAAAATGAGCAATATAATTCAATTTCAAAATTTGGCTTATATGGGCGGTGGCACGCCCATTGGTCAGATCCCGCCAATTTTTGGACCAATCACGTGGACTGTCACCAGATACATATGTACAACATTACAGCACTCTAGATAAAAAATTGTGCAAGATATATCAATTTCGAAATTTGGCTTATAAGGGCGGGGCCAGGCCCATTGGTCCGATCCCGCCCATTTTCTGATCAATTACGTAGAATGCCACCAGATACATATACACAACATTGCAGCACTCCCGATAGCAAATTGTGCAAGATATCAAAATTTGGTCTATGTGGGCGGGGCCACGCCCATTGGGCCGATCCCGCTCATTTTTGGACCAATCACGCAGACTGCCACCATATACATAGATACAAAATTCCAGCACTCTCGCTAACATATTGTGCAAGTTATATCAATTTCAAAATTTGGCTTATATGGGCGGGGCCAAGCCCATTGGTCCGATCCCGCCCAATTTTTTTTACCAATTACGTAGAATGCCACCAGATACATATACGCAACATTCCAGCACTCCCGCTAGTGGGCGGGGCCACGCCTATTGGTCCGAACCCGCCCATTTTTGGACCAATCACGTAGATCGCCGACGGATATATATACACAAAATTCCAGGTCTCTCGCTAACAAATTGTGCAAGATATAAAATTTTTAAAATTTGGCTTATATGGGCGGTGCCACGCCCATTGGTTCGATCCCGCCCGTTTTTGGATCAATCACGTGGGCTGCCATCAGATACATATGTACAACAAAACAACACTCTAACTAACAAATTGTGCAAGATATCGAAATTTCAAAATTTGGTCTATGTGGGCGGGGCCACGCCCATTGGGCCGATCCCGCCAATTTTTAGACCAATCACGTAGACTGTCACCAGATACATATACACAACATTGCAGCACTCTCGCTAGCAAATTGTTCAAGATATCGAAATTTCAAAATTTGGTCTATGTGGGCGGGGCCACGCCCATTGGGCCGATCCCGCCAATTTTTGGACCAATCACGTAGACTGTCACCAGATACATATACACTCAAATACAGAACTCTGTCTAATAAATTGTGGAAAATATTTGAATTTCAAAATTTGCCTTATATGGGCGGGGCCACGCCAATTGATCCGATTCCGCCCATTTTTTGAAAATTCACATAATCTGTCACTAAATGCATACACACAAAATTTCAGCACTCTAGCTAAAAAATTGTCTCAATATCAAAATTGGACCCATATGGGCGCCCGCTTGATATTTCGAAAATTCATGTACCTTATTTTCAGCACCCCCCTACACATGTACATTCTGTGAAAATTTCAAGATGATCGGTCTAGCCGTTTAGACGTCTATACGGAACAAACAAACATACAAACAAACAAACAAACCCACAAACATACCCACAAACATACACTCTCTTTTATATATATAGATGACCCAAATCAGACCAAAATATCCACCAACCAGAAATGTAAATATTAATCAACATATTGGCGTGTAATTTCCAATTGCCAAAACGGCAATCTTGTTTGTTTACATACCCGTTCAAATGGAAATGAGCTTTGTCTTTGAACTGATTTTATCAACAAAACCATGCGATTGTCCATCAATTAAATGAATGAATAGATACTATTAGAAAAAAATATAACTCGGAAAACACTGTATACAAAATCAAATGGCAAACGTTTGTTACACTATGCAACTTTTTTGACTAAATTGTTTGAAGAATCGATAGAGCTGGAGTGTGTGTTAGAAGCAATGGTTTAGTAAAAGTCGTTAAAAAAGAAGTGAGAATGTTCAGTCGAAATATCCATTTAAAAAAAATTATTGCGAGCTCTAGAACTACCATTCAGCAAGTTTTTATAAAGTTTTTACGCAAAACTGAATGAAACGTCGATATCAAAAAATCTAAAACAATAGTGAGAATCATTGCAAGAAAGGCGTGAAATGTGGCATGAGTGCATTAGAAAGCAATTTAAGTGATCCAAAAACAAACTGCGTGGTTAGCTTATGTAGGTTAAGGACGCGTGGTACACAACTATTGCTGGCGTGCACCACTTCACTCGGAGACCATTTGGTACATTGTGTTCGTAACTGCCGCGAAAGGAATACTGTGCGTAAAGTGATTTCTTTCAAAATTAGTAGCGTCTATTCGTAGGTCGAGTGACAACTTCCCTCTTATCATTTTCGTAATGATCGTGTATAAAGAGTGCTTAAGTTGGAATGTTCCTTTGAATTTCGTTTATGTCATTGATTTGTTTCGGTGCATATATTGACCAATTTATCGGGCATACATACTCGTTAAAATCTGCCTACTCCTCATTACTACATCCTTGTAGTATTAGCTTTGCAGATTTTAACGAGTGACGATTCGTTTTCTTGTTCTTGACACTTGCTCCGCCCTCTCTCTCCATCTTGGACCGTCGCTCGTTTAAGTACATCTTGCTGTAGAATTGTTATATTAAAGGTAAATCTTCGTTACCATACACCAAGCAGCAAAAACAACAATAAACCTACAGGCACCTTGCCTATTATTACATTGAAACTAATCGTGTTTTATTAATATTTTATTTCTCCTACTCTTTTTATTAACATTCTCGGAGTAAACGTAAACTCTTCGTTTGCTCGCCTACGCCCCCGTCGGCGTAATCAAAGAGTTAAGATGCCAAATCGGAAGGAAGATATATATGGAAGCTACGAGTATATCTACTGCTACACCGATTTACTTATTTTTATCGATGGAAAAAAAACCTCCCCTGAAATTTTCCATAATGATAATTAAAAACCAGTAAGGAAAGGTTAAAGTCGGGCGGGGTCGACTATATAATACCCTACACCACCTCGGCAATGTACATTAAGAATTTCTTTTTGAATAGTTGGAATAATTAGTTTCCTTTCTTTTACGAAAGTACTTAGCTCCCCCGCCACGTCAAGGCTTATTCCAAAGAGGAGTTTAATATAATGTGTGGAATTAAAAATTGAACTAATAATAATATTCCACATATTTGCATTTACTGTGGTTATTATTAGCCTTAATACAATAAATAGTCCGATTTTTGGTCGTACACAATATAAGTAATATATGCAGGGTATGTTAGGTAGGTACTACCTTGGAATAATTGGTTTAAGTAATGTTTTAATAGAGCTTATATAAACAAATTAGGAACATCTTTCTGGAAAATTTTGATCGGAAGTAAAGTACAACTTATATAGCGCTTTGGTACCAAATCAGGAGGAACATATATATGGAGGTTATATATAAATCTGAACGGATTTTCCTTGAATACTCATTCATTGAAAAAGAAACTTCTTTCTGTCAAATTTCGTACTGACCGGATATAAAATACAGTCTCTACAGCACTTACATGTCAAATCGGGGGCTATATCTAAATCTGAACCGATTTTCTCTGAATTTGGAAGTATCCCTTCATATAATAAGAAACCTCTTTGTGTAGTTTTTTTTACTGATCGGATATAAAATACAGATTGTACAGCGCTTACATGTTAAATCGGGGTAACATATATATGGGGGCTATATCTAAATCTGAACCGATTTCCCTCAAATTTGGCAGTGTTAATTCATGTAATGAGAAACCTCTTCTGACAAGTTTTTTTACTGATTGGATTTAAAATACAGTTCTACGGCGCCGAAAATAAAAAACCGGTGAAGCGGTTTTTTTCGGTTTTTCTTTCTTAATATAAATGCATAAATAATGCTCAACATTTTGTTAGATGACGTAAAATAAGCGTAGTGCAAATTCAATATGTAACCATATTCCAATTAAATTAAGATTTATTTGAATATTTTATTTTAAACACTTCATATTTTTATTTATAATAGGTAATTGTTCCAATTTCATTTATGATATAATATTAAAATCTCTGCAATATTTGTAATATTTATGTTAAATTTTTAAAGAGATTTCATTCAAAAAAATTGATTATGATTTTTATAAAACTTGACTAATAGTGAAGATCGGCAAAATCTTAGCTTTTAGCATCATATAAATGGCAAACCGATTATATACATATATTATCAGAAGTAGCGGATTCTGCCTTGAGCATACTATAGAGATGAAAACTTATCGAAATGTGAAACTGAACATAAGTATTTTTATTTATACCTACATTTCAATTAGAAAGGATTGTTAATTCATTTCTATACCGCAATAAGACCCTTGATAAAATATGCAGACGAAGTCAATAGAGAAGTTAGCAATATAAACAGTATAAATACATATAAAACTGCATTTTCAAATCGATGGACATGCACACATGATGTCAAGGGTTTTTATTTTTATGATTTTCAAAATTTTAGGTAGGTTCCTGTTTCAAAAATAATATTTTCTTTATCATTTTATAATCGTTTCAAAAAACCGAAAAGTCGAATAAACCGAGTTGAAAAAACCGACGGTTCGAGTTTTTCGAAAAAGCAGAAAACCCGGAAACCGATAGGCGGTTTTTAAAGAGAAACCGATTAACCGGTGCGGTTTTTGATTACCCTAGTTATATCTAAATCTCAACCGATTTCCCTCAATTGTGGCAGTATTAATTCATGTAATAAGCAACCTCTTTCTGCCGAATTTCGTACTGATCGGATTAAAAATACACTTTTTACAGCGCTTACATGTAAAATCGGGGTTAACATATATATGTGGGCTATATCTAAATCTGAACCGATTTTCTCCGAATTTGGCAGTATTCCTTCCTGTAATAAGAAACCTCTTTCTGCCAAATTTCACACTGATCGGTAATAAAATAATTTTTTCACGGCGCTTACATGTGAAATCAGGGGTAACATATATATGGGGGCTATATCTAAATCTGAACCGATTTCTTCCAAATTTAACAGTGTTCATTCATATAATAATAAACCTCTTTCTGCTGAATTTCACACTGATCGGATATAAAATAAAGTTTTTACAGCGCTCACATGTCAAATCGGGGCTAAAATATATATGGGGGCTACATCCAAATCTGAACCGATTTTAACCAAATTAAATAGGGATCGTCCTTGGGCCAAAAAAAGATATGTGTAAAGTTTCGTCAAGATCGGGCCATAATTGCGACCTGTACTTTGATTAGAAGAATACATCTACAGACAGACGGACAGACAGACGGACGGACAGACAGACGGACAGACAGACGGACATAGCTAAATCGACTCAGAAAGTGATTATAAGTCGATCGGTATAATAAGCAATGGATCTATCTCTTCTCCTTTTGGGTGTTACAAACAAATGCACAAAGTCATAATACCCTGTACCACAGTGTGGTGTAGGGTATAAAAATACACATTATATGGCGCTTAGATGTCTAATCGAAAAGGACATATCGATAAATTCATTCCAAAGTATGCTAAGCCGACTTCGTATGTTTTTAGGGACATTGCTTTTTATACCCTACACCACACTGTGGTACAGGGTATTATGACTTTGTGCATTTGTTTCTAACACCCAAAACGAGAAGAGATAGACCCATTGTTTATTATTCCGATCGATTTGTAATCACTTTCTGAGTCGATTTAGCTATGTCCTTCGGTCTGTCTGTAGATGTATTCTTGTAATCATAGTACAGGTCATATAGCTCCCATATATATGTACTTCCGATTTCGCATATATGCACTGTATAAACAACATTTTTGAACCGATTGGTACAAAAATTGACAGAGAGTTGTTTCGTGATACACTTAGAGACAATATAAAAAATTTGGGGAAAATCGGTTCAGATTTAGATGTAGCCCTCATATATATGATACACCCGATTTGACATGTAAACGCTGTAGAAACTGTATTTAATATCCGATCAGTACGAAATTCGGCAGAAAGAGGTTTCTTATAACATGAAGGAATACTGCCAAATTCGGAGAAAATCGGTTCAGATTTAGATGTAGCCCCCATATATATGTTACCCCCGATTTGAAATTCAAGCACTGTAGAAACTGTATTTTATATCCGATCAGAGCGAAATTCGGAAGAAAGAGGTTTCTTATTACATGAAGGAATAATAGGGATAGTTGTCTTGGTAGTAATAACTCTATTCTTCCTTTGAAATAATTCCCCATTGAATGGGCAACCCTTTTTGTGCCACACGGTTGGTTTGGCAGTACACAACAAAACAACATCGCCAACAACGGCAGCAAATCGGTAAGGAAAGAGGAGAAAAAGTATTTAAGTAAAAACTCGTGTTAGTTGTTATCTGACAAAACTTATGATCGTTTGTTTCTGTTGATTTCGAAAAGTAGTTGTATGAACGTTGTTGTCAGTACGTGCGGATGTAAACAGTAGCGTTGTTGGGGAGGCCTTTTTTGCGTATATCATTATACCCTCCACCATAGGATGGGGGGTATATTCATTTTGTCACTTCGTTTGTAACACCTCTAAATATTGATCTGAGACCCCATTAATTATATATACTCTTAATCGTTTTAAAATTCTAAGACGATTTAGCCATGTCCGTCTGTCAGTCCGTCCGTCCGTCCGTCTGTTGTTATCACGCCACAATCTATAATACATGAGCTAAGTGGCTGAAATTTGGTACATATGTTGCGATTGCAAATGGGCAATATCGGTCCAATTTTGGATATAGCCCCCATATATGTCATCTCCCCGATTTGACTTCTTAACGTCATAGAGACCATAAATGTCAACTGGTCGGGCTGAATGTTGGCAACTGGGGTTTATTTATAACCGGTATCCTTCACACGAGCAACGGCAGTAATAGGTCCATGTTTTGATATAGCCCCCATACAAAGGTCCATCTAGATTTGACTTCTTAACGCCACAAAAACCTCAAATTTCAACGAATTGGGCTGAAATTTGGTATAATGAGTTTATGAGTACCCGTAATCATTCACGTGCGATCCATGGTGGAGGGAATATAAGATTCGGCATGGCCGAACATAACGCTTTTACTTGTTTTTAATTCGATTTTTATATCCTACGAAAGGAAACATGACATTTGTATGTTTTGTGGCATTGGAGGTATCTGAAGTTAAAAATAAACCTTTTGTGAAATATTTTTTGGCAATATTAGACCACGGTCGTGTTGGCCCAGCGACTCCATTCAAGACTGTGGCTCGGTTGTAGCCCAGTGTATAGGATAAGCAAACATTATAATTTAGAAATTTAATAAATGTAAATATATTGTATTATAAAAAATTTTACTTTTAACTCTCAACCCTCAGGAGCCGTGTCGCTTTATTTGAAAAGCCCTGGGGAAAAGAATTAATGCCATTGATTTCGCCGCCATTGGCACCCTTAAAATCCTTCTTTGGAGAAATTGAGCAGATATCTTCAATGTCATTAGTGGTGGGCGCTATTTTGGAAAACTTTAATGGAAAACAAACAATGGAAGGCCACTGGGAAGGCCTTGATGCGCCTTCTTTGAAAATCTGGGTTGGGTTTGTGGTGCTATGTTTGTGAATGAGTGTTATTGCTGCAGTTGCTATCGTTTGTTATTGTTGCTGGCAAAGATGTTGTCTACTTTACATTACAACAACTATTTACGTGTACAATGTTGTTGATGATATTTTAGACACTTTAGTAGGTTGGTTGGCAGCCGGGTCGAACAGCCAACACACGCACTCTCTTCAATGGAACATTCATTCAGGTGATGGCAGAATATGGACACTTGCTCGAGTATGTACGACGATAGTGTTAAGCCACCAACTGTTGCCCATCTCCATGTCTCTCCATGGACGTCTCTTCCATCATTCGTGTCACCATCGTCATCATCATCATCACCATATCAGCCTTATGTCTTCTACAGCTACTATTATTAAGAGTCGGGATAATGTGACATAGTCACCCCATTGGGGCTGTTCCCCGATACGTTTGCGTGTTTCATGTTGGCATGACAAAATTGAACTTATTTGATATTTTTCTTCACCTTTCTCTCACAAAGAGACAGTTAGTCTGTCTTTCCGTACATGTTCCGTTCCTTTGAGTTATATTTTATAGATAAGTTTCGGAAAGTTTCGCCCCAATGTCTTGACAACATTGATAGAGCGGGAGTGGAGTCTCTGTTGATGAGAGTGCGCGTGTATCTCCATTTATCAAGTGATTCTAATATCAGCTTTTCATAACATTTGCCACTGTGCCCATTTCTATGTGAACTTTTCTTACTTTTCCAGTAATCCGTCCGTCCGACCATCCAATTCAATGAATTCACTTTTTATCTTGTCACCTCTTCTCCAGAAAATCGAATGTTATGATATTCTTTAGGAAAACACCTCTTTTCCATTCGCTACTAATTTACTACTCGAATTTGAAAATGAGAAAAATGTAAACTTGATTTCTTCCTCTTCATTTTGTTGGAGTTGGCAGTTGGATTGTAGATGTTGTCTGTTCATTTGAGCATGCGTTTTTTTCGTCTTCTTGTCTTTAATGGACATCATTAAATCTAATTAACAGAAATTCATTCAATGTTTAACATAAAATTGATTTCATTGCCACCATATGAATGACAATCATGTAAAGTGCTCTGAGCGGGACAGTGGTTTCAACAGTGATATTCAAATTTTGTCAGAATAGTCACAAAAACTAAAAACGTTTCTTTCACATAATGTATGTATGTATGTATGTATATTTATTGATTAGTAATTTCAGTATACACAAATTGTTTATAATATATATACAAAGAGTTCAGTTTACAATAAGTAACTTTTCATCTTAAACATAATGTGTTATAATAAATATGAACATCAAATTATATTATATAAATTAAGGGAAATAAGTTTGCAATGAAAAACCCAAAACATTACCAGAAGATAAAAGTACTCTTATTTTTTAAGAAGTCAATGACGGTATATGTGTATTCGAGGAGAATGAACATTTGTCATAGAATCTTTCGGTGAGATAATTCATTTTGTCCTTAACTAGTGATATTTTATTTTTTGAATGAAGACGATATGTTGAATAGTAGTATGGTAAATCATATAACATTTTCAAAATTTTATTTTGGCATATCTGCAATCGTTTAATGTGACAATCCGCTGACTCGTGCCATACTGGAGCGGCATAAAAAAGGATGGAATGAAATATTACTTTAAGAATAATAAGTTTGTTTTCAATATTTAATTTTGACTTTCTATTTATGAAAAGATATAGAATTTTAATGGTTGTATTAATTTTGTTAATTGTGAAGCTTATGTGGTCGTTAAATATAAATTTTCTGTCAAGAATTACACCTAGATATTTTACTTTTAGTTCCCAGGGGACATACACACCCCCTGTTTTAATACTTGAACTCGGTAAGAAACAACTTTTTCTTTTTCTAGAAAAGTAAATGGCTTGAGTTTTGGTTGTATTAACGACTATCTTCCATTTGTTGAAATAATTTAGAACGACATCTACTGATTTTTGGAGATTTGAAATTACATCTGAACTGTACAACTCTGAACTCAGAATTGCTGTGTCGTCTGCAAAAATTGAGGATTTGCATTCATCTAATACGGGAAAATCGTGAGTGTAAAAATTATATAAAATGGGTGAGAGGCAAGAACCTTGAGGACATCTAGCGGGTATTGTGAATAAATTTGATTCTTTATCACCGATGTGAGCTTGAAAGGACCTATTTGTTAAGACGCTTTTGATAATTTTTACTATTGGTACATTTAAACCAATTGTAATTAGTTTATGAATGAGAGCATATCATAGCTGTTGATTTACCATTACCAAAACCATTCTTTACAATATTTTTAATACGAACAAGAGGCTGTATGGTGTTATGTTCGGAGCGGAAGCCAAACTGTTGAGATGGTAAAATATTTGTATCCTCTATATAAGAAACAACTATTCCTTAATTATTTTTTTCCAAAATTTTGCTCAACGAACTTAATAAGCTTATTGGTCTGTAGGAGTCTGGCCTTGATATATCCTTACCGGGTTTAGGGATGGCAATAACTTTAGATTGCTTCCAGAGATTTGGGAAGTAACATAATCTAAGGCAAGTATTAAACAATTTTGTTAGCAATTTTAAAGCACTCTGTGGGAGCGCTTTTAGACATTTATTTGAAATTTTGTCAGAGCCAGGACATTTCTTGTTCTTAAGACCTTTAATAATTATGTTAATCCTGTTTAAACTAACATTTTCTAGGTTCTGAAAGTCGCTTTCGTTTATACCCCGTAATGTTTCAGATACCATTTCGATGGTGTTTTGGTCGCTTAAATTAGCCGATATAAAATGGTTTGAATGGAAAAGTTTTGCAAGCCTTTCTGCTTTTTCAAAATTTGTTGTATAAAGACAACCATTTTCTTTAAGGGATGGAATAGATCTCATTTGCTTCTTGATTATTTTAGATATGTTCCAAAAATGAGGTGAAGATTTGTTGAGACTCGTTAGCAATAAGTTCCAGTTTGAGTTTCTAAAGCTAGATACGGCATCATTGATAACTCTGTTTAAAAAGTTCGTTTCCATTTTGTAATGTTTATGACTATAATTTCGGAAGGTAGCGTAATTTATATACTTAACATTTTTATACCCTACACCACACTGTGGTACAGGGTATTATAACTTTGTGCATTTCTTTGTAACACCCAAAAGAGGAAGAATAGACCCATCGTTTATTGTACCGATAGACTTAAGGTATGTACTAACGGTGGTCAGATCCTACAATGTTATCAACTCTGTCAAAGTGCTGCCAATGTACTGGCAACAACAGTAAATTATTAAAAAAAACGAACGCTGCAATTTTTAGGCCGCAAATTCTTTAGCCAAAATTCACCTGAAAAAAGTGGTGTTTGTGGCTTGAAATAGCTTTTTGAGAACTACATCTACACGGAGACTACAACAAAATAAAATGTTATTTGTATAAATTTTATTGAGATAAATTCTTGCCAAAATAGAATACAAATTGCAAAGATTCAGCTAAATTTCTTAGAAAATGTGGTTTTTATGGCTTAAATAAGCCTTTTTGGGAGCGACATCTATAGGTGGACTCTTGTCTTAATTAAATACAAACTGCAAAGATTCAGTTAAAATGCTTAGCAAATATGGTATTTATAATTTACAACTATAACAAAATATGAGACGATTTGTAAATTTTTTGCTGTGATGAATTTTTGTCAAAATAGAATACAAACTGCAAAGTTTCTGCTAAATTGCTTTAAAAATGTGGTAACTATGGCTCAAAAAACGTATTTTGGAGCGACCTCTATAGGGGAACTTTATCAAAACATTGACCGATATGGCCCATTTGCAATCCCAAACAACCTGCAACTATAAGAAATATTTCTACCAAATTTGATCAACCTAGCTCTATTATTACGGGCTGTAGCGTGATTACAACAGACGGATGGATGGACATGGCTAAATCGTCTTAGAATTTTACGTCTCAGATCAATATTTAGAGGTGTTACAAACGGAGTGACTAAATGAAGATACCACGCATCCTATGGCGGAGGGTATAAAAAAGCGATTATAGTTCTTACGAAATATTGATCTAAATTTCGACCCATTTTCCCTAATTTGTGTTGAATCTAATAATTTTATATGATTGTAGAAATGGCTTTGCAGCTAACGCTTTGACGACTTATTCCAAATAAAAAAATAAAATAAGTTAAAAATAGTAGGCCGGAAATAGAAAAGTAGGGTCCAACATATTGCATATCGTCATTTTTAAGTGGAGCTCGGCTTTACTGAAACTTGGTGGACAGATAAACCAATATGTGGGCTACTTTGATTTTCGATTATCCGCCACTTTATTTTCAAACACTTGATCACAGAAACAACACAAATGATGGTCGTACGTCAATAAGTTCTGAGTACGTTTATGCTAAAGAAGTGTCAAACTTTCCAATAGAAATGTCAGATGGCGTTCGGTCATAATGGACCTAATTAACGTCGCTATACACTGCCAATTACTTTGCGAGGATAGCATAAAACCAACTAAGTTGTCCGGAGTCAAAGCAACTCCTAGCGATTCCTCCAACTGCAGCCTCCGATTTGTAAACCGAGGACATTCAAACAATCTATCACAAATCTATCCAGCCATACTCTTAAATTGGGGATTAGTCGACACGTCCATCGCCCATCACTGGATGTCGTCCACCTGTTTTGCCAATCATGGATGGATTTGTCCCTTGCAATTCGTTGGGCCTCCGCATGGGTCATATTTGCTGTCGTTGATTTCAGGTCGTTAGCATATTTTGTCTCACTAGCAAGCAGGTCAATAGGTATCATGTTTGCCATCACCAAAGCCGCCGCATCCGACACCGTCCGATAAGCCGAACATACTCGTAGGGCCGCCAACCTATATACTGGGGCGATTTCATCTCTGTATGATTGGTATTTCATCGCCTGGGACCACGCTGGAGCTGCATACAGGATGACATTTCTGACAACCCCTGCTAACAATCTCCGTTGGGAGTACTTTGGGCCTCTAGTATTTGGCATTAAACGAGATATAGCCATAAACGTCGTTCTAGCTTTTTCACTAATGTAGGTCAGGTGTGGTTTGAATGATAGTCTCATATCGATCAGCACTCCAAGATACTTTAGATAGGGTTTGGAGCGTATATAACCTAACCTAACCTAACCTTTTTCTTTTTTTTTTTTTTTGTTTTTTGTATGGACGTAGTGATAGCGCGCTATCAACTAGTGGTCCTACGCAAGAACCACCACCCCGGGACCGCTTTCGCATTACTTCGGGGTGGGTTCATATTATGCTACTTTCAAGCCTCATCCTTCTCTTATTCCCCCGTCCTATTTATTTAGATTAGGGGTTCAGAGTATGCGTTTCTTGGTAAATCTGTTTCGACCGCATTACATTTCCAATAAACGTCGAGCATTCGGCCCAGTTTGTTTCATTTTCCAGCATTATGGCTACCATGTTTGTTGGGGTTATATTCATTTCAAGTGAACTATTCAATATTTCCCGTCGTTCCGACCAAAAATTGCACTCGAAAACAGTGTGTTCAGCTGTATCTTCCATATTGCCGCACATATCACACATGGGACTTTCTCTTATTTTAAATTTATATAAATAAGCTGCGAAATTTCCATGTCCACTCAGCGCATGTGTAAGATAATAATTTACTTCGCCGTATTTTCGTTCCAACCAATTTTCTATGTTAGGGATTAGTTTATGCGTCCACCTTCCTTTGTCCTCATTATCCCATATATGTTGCCATCTATGATATAGGCGAGTCCTTGCCTGTCTCTTTATCCTATTTGTTTCGAGATGTATATTCGATGTGTTCAATAGTTTCCTCTCATCGTAAATTTCTTTGATTTCTCTCAGTTTTAGGTACATTGGTGGAATACCACTGAGTACCGATGCAGCAGCTGTGGAAACTGTGCGGTACGCCGAAATGATTCGCAGTGTCGACATCCTCTGTACTTTATTTACTTTTTTTAGAAGCGTGGTGTTATTACAAACGGTATCGCCGAAAACTGGAGCACCATATAACATTTGCGCAAACGCTACACTGGCTATTAGTTTACGTGTCGTCTGACCAGGACCTCTCATGTTTGGCATTATTTGTGTGAGTTTCGATGCCGTCTTCAGTGCCTTTTCGGTGACAAGTTTAATATGTACATCGTAAGACATTCTTCCGTCTAGCTCTACTCCAAGGTATCGCAAACTTTTTTTTAAATTGAACTTCATGTCCTTCTACTTCCAATTTCGGCAATGAAAAAACCCGCTTGTCTGTCACGATTATCGCCTCCGTCTTTTCAGCTGCAAGTTTTAATTTATTTGATCTCAGCCACGTGCTAATTCTGCTAAGGCAGTCATTGGTTGTTATTTCCACTACAGCTGTTGATGATTGCGTCACCACCAAAGCTACGTCATCGGCATATCCAACAAGCTTGCAATTTTTGGGTAATTTTAATCTCAACAACTCGTCATACATTAAATTCCATAAGAACGGTCCTAGTATTGACCCCTGAGGAACGCCTGCTGACACATTGTACTCTTCCATACCATTATCAGTTCGGTACATTAGTACCCTGTCATCCAGGTAGCTGTCAATTATCTTTATAAGATATTGCGAGAAGCTTTTCTCTCTCATTGAATTTGTTATTATATTCCAGTTCGCAGTGTTAAAAGCATTATTAATATCTAGCGTTACTATTACGCAGAAATGTTTGTGCGCTCTCGATATCTCCGTAAATCGGACGACTTCAAAAATTGCATCAAGAGTTGATTTTCCTTTAACGAAACCAAATTGCATTGATGAAAATCCTCCTCTGTCTTTCAACTCTTCTTCGAGTCTGTCAAGTACTAGACGCTCTAGGAATTTCCCAGCTGTGTTTAACAGGCAGAGTGGTCTATAGGATGACGCTTTGTCCAAAGGCTTATCTCCTTTGCGCAGCAAAACTAGAATTTGTTTCTTCCATTCTTTTGGAAATATGCCATTCACAAGACATAGGTTGTATACATAAGCTAGTAGTTCAGGCCAGTATTCTCCCAGTACGGCGATGATTTCATTCGGTACTCCATCTGGGCCAGGTGCCTTCCGCTTTTTTAGTTTTCCACATTTTTTCTTGATTTCGTTATCAGAGATGGGTTCATTTACTGAACTCATTGAGATAGACGACAATGTATTATTATCTTCTACTTTGGGGAAAAGCGAATTTACAATTGTTTTTGCCCAAATTGGATCTGTTATACCTGGTATCTGTCGGTTATTTCCAACCTTCTTCATTACTATACGATATGGTAGGCCCCACGGATCACAGTTTATTTCTTTGCAAAGATCTTCCCAGGCTTTTCTTTTGGCATCCTTTATAGCGCGCCTTAGAATTTTTCTAGAGTGTCTGTATTGCTCCATGTAGTAGTCATTACCTCTATGTCTTGTTGCTAGACGTTTTGATTTGTGACAGTTTTTTCTCAATACGGCTATATCTCTGTTCCACCAGTATGCAGGTTTCCGTCTAATTTTGTTAACTTTTGACATTCCGGCGTTACATGTATCATTAAGTATCTCGTTCAAGTATAATGATATTTCATACACGTCTCCGGATTCAATTATTTCAGTGGTAGTTACTCTAGACTTATAGTCAAGAAGTACATTTTTACATGCATGGATATCAATGTTGTTTGTATTCCATCGCGGCCTTGGTTCCATGGGTTTTGAATCACACGTATGCATATCAATTTCGATTGAAATATATTGATGATCACTTAACGTTTCGTCCTCTAAAACTTGCCAGGTAAGGGTTTTCCTCGCGACTGATGAAGACGCAAAGGTTAAATCAATAATTGAGCCCGTTGATCCCCTTCTATACGTATGGGAGCTTCCTCTGTTTAGGCATATCAATCCAAGACACGAAATCATGTCTCCTACTGCTTCTCCTCGTCGGTCAAGGACATCACACCCCCATTCCGGGGATTTCGCATTAAAATCACCTCCAATCAGCACTGGAGTGTCACTTTTTCGAATGTCTGCAGCCAATTTATCAAGAGCCGTAATGAACTCTGATATCTCAACACTGGGTGAGAAGTAGCAACTATAAATCCTCAGACCTTTGGTTTGTGTTACCACAAAATATTCCAGCTCTCTTCACTATTATGTTGCTGTTCAATACACATATCGCAGCTTTTCCTAGTTTATCTTGAAACCATGCACTATTATCAGTTCTCCTATATTGCTCGCTAATTATCAATATGTCTATCTTCTTTTGGTATCCACTAGACATCATAAGGTCTTGGGCTTCACGTCCTCTGCCCAGATTTATTTGTTTAAGTCGAAGTCTCATTTTTTGTTGTTGCATGCTGCGGTGCTACCAATGTAGTGATTAACTTTTTGACGACCTGCATCTGCACATATAATACAGCGAATCGAGTTTTTGCATTCTTTGGCCTTATGACCATCATTTCCACATTTACGACAGCTATTGCTACGATCTTTCCCATTGCACATTCTAGCAATGTGTCCCGTCTCCATACATCTATAGCAGCGTTTAATTGGAATTTTCATTTTCACTCTACAGTTTATCCAACTTATTTTAACCCTTTCTTTTTTATTTATAATAGCTGGACCCGGTCCACTTCGTTGCCCCAGACTTCAGATTTCCGATCCCGTTAATTTTTGGACTAATTACGTAGACTGACACCAAATATATATGCACATAATTACATTGATCTCTCTAATAAATTGCTCAAGATATATCAAACACAAAATTTAATTGGCTTATATGGGCGGGGCCACTCCCATTTGTCCGACCCCGCCCATTTTTGGACCAAGCACGTAGACCGCCACCTAATATATATGCACAAAATTAGAGTAATCTCGCTAATAATTTGTGCGAGTTATGTCAAATTCAAAATTTGGTTCATAAGGGCGGTGCCACGCCCATTGGTCCAATCCCGTCCATTTTTGCACCAACCAATTCGACTACCACCTAATACATATGCAAAAATTACAGCACTCTCGCTAACAAATTGTGCAAGATATGTCAATTTTAAATCTTTGTTTATATGGGCGGGGCCACGCCCATAGGTCCAATTCCGCCTATATTTGGACAAATCACGAAGACTACCACTACCAGATACATGGCACAAAATCACAGCACTCTCGCTAACAAATTATATGGGTGGGGCCACGCCTATTGGCCGATCCCGCCCATTTTTGGACCAATTGAGTAGACCACCACCTAATACATATGCACACCATTACAGCACTCTCGCTAACAAATTGTGCAATATATATCAATTTAAAAATTTGGTTTATAAGGGCGGGGCCACGCCCATAGGTCCAATCCCGCCCATTTTTGGACCAATCACGAAGATTGCCACCAGATACATATGCACAAAATTACAGCACTCTCGCTAACAAATTGTGCAAGATATCTCAAATTCAAAATTTGGCTTATATGGGCGGGGCCACGCCCTTTGGTCCGATCCCGCCCATTTTTGGACCAATTAAGTAGACTACCACCTAATACGTATGCACAATATTACAGCACCCTCGCTAACAAATTGTGCAATATATGTAAATTTAAAAATTTGGTTTATAAGGGCGGGGCCACGTCCATTGGTCCTATCCCACCCATTTTTGGACGAATCACGTAGACTGCCACCAGATACATATGTACAACATTACAGCACTCTAGTTAAAAAATTGTGCAAGATATCTCAATTTTAAAATTTGACTTATATGGGCGGGGCCACCCCCTTTCGTCTGATTCCGCCCATTTTTTGACCAATCACGTAGGTCGCCAACAGATATATTTACCCAAAATTACAGCTCTCTCGCTAACAAATTGTGCAAGATATCTCAAATTCAAAACTTGGCTTATATGGGCGGGGCCACGCCCATTGGTCCGATTCCGTCCATTTTTGAACCAATCACGTAGAGTGCCACCAGATACATATGCACAAAATTACAGCTCTCTCGCTAACAAATTGTGTCAGATATCTCGATTTCAAAATGTGGCTTAAAGGGGCGGGGCCACGCCCATTAGTCCGACCCCGCCCATTTTTGGACCAATCACGTAGACTGCCTCCATATATATATACAAATTCCTAGTTCTCTCACTAACAAATTCTGCAAGATATCTCAAATTCAAAATTTGGCTTATATGGGCGGGGCCACGCCCATTGGTCCGATCCCGCCCATTTTGTGACCAATCACGTAAGTCGCCAGCAGATATATATACACAAAATTACAGCTCTCTTGCTCACAAATTGTGCAAGATATCTCGATTTCAAAATTTAGCTTGATGGGGCGGGGCCACGCCCATTAGTCTGACCCCGCCCATTTTTGGACTGCCTCCAGATATATATAAACAAAATTACAATTCTCTCGCTAACAAATTGTGCAAGATATCTCAAATTCAAAATTTGGCTTATATGGGCGGGGCCACGCCCATTGGTCCGATCCCGCCCATTTTTGGACCAATCACGTAGACTGCCATTAGATACATATGTACAAAATTGCAGCACTCTCACTAACGAATTGTGCAAGATATCTCAATTTTAAAATTTGCCTTATGTGGGCGGGGCCACGCCCACTTCATATATCGAAAATTCAAGTACCCTATTTTCACCACGCCCCACACATGTACATTCTGTGAAAATTTCAAGAAGATCGGTTCAGCCGTTTAGACGTCTATACGGTACAAACAAACCAACAAACAAACAAACAAACAAACACACATTCTTCTTTATATATATAGATTTCGTCGAAATTCCATTTTTATAGAAAATTTCGTCGAAATTCCATTTTTATAGAAAATTTCGTCGAAATTCTATTTTTATAGAAAACTAGCTGGACCCGGTCCACTTCGTTGCCCCAGACTTCAGATTTCCGATTCCGTCCATTTTTGAACCAATTACGTAGACTGCCATGAAATGCATACATCAAATCGCTAACAAATTGTGCATGATATGTCTATTTCAAAATTTGCACAAAATTACAGAACTGTCGCTAAAAAAATGTGTAAGACATTTCAATTTTAAAATTTAGATTATATGGGCGGGGCCCCGGCCATTGATCCGATCCCGACCCTTTTTGGACCAATAACGTAGACTACCACCAGACATCACTTTCGCTAAACATTGTGCAAAATATGTGTCTCAATTTCAAAATTTGGCTTCTACAGGCGGGGCCACGTCCATTGGTCTGATCCCGCCCATTTTTGGGCGAATCGCGTAGACTGTCATCAGATACATGTGCCCAAAACTGCAGCACTCTTGATAATAAATTGTGCAAGATATTTATATTTAAAAATTTGGCTTATATAGACGTGGCCACGCCCATTGGTTCGATGCCGGTCATTTTTGGACCAATCACGTAGACTACGACCAGATATATATACACGAAATTACAGCACTTTCGGTAACAAATTGTTCAATATATCTCAATTTCGAAAGTTGGCTTATATGGGCGGTGCCACGCCAATTGTTCCGATGCCGCCCATTTTTGGACCAATCATGTAGACTGCCACCATATACATATACACAAAATTCCAGCACTCTCGCTATCAAATTGTGCAAAATATATCAATTTCAAAATTTGGCTTATATGGGCGGGGCCACTCCTATTGGTCCGAACCCGCCCATTTTTGGACCAATCATCTAGATCGCCAACGGATATATATATATACAGAAAATTCCAGGTCTGTCGCTAACAAATTGTGCAAGATATCACATTTTTAAAATTTTGCTTATATGGGCGGTGCCACGCCCATTGGTCCGCTCCCGCCAATTGTTGGACCAATCACGTGTACTGTCTCCAGATACATATGTACAACATAACAGCACTCTAGCTAACAAATTGTGCAAGATACCACATTTTTAAAATTTGGTTTATATGGGCGGTGCCACGCCCATTGGTCCGATTCCCCTAATTTTTGGACCAATCACGTGTACTGTCACCAGATACATATGTACAACATTACAGCACTCTAGCTAACAAATTTTCCAAGATATATCAATTTCAAAATTTGGCTTATATGGGCGGGTCCACGCCCATTGGTCCAATCCCGCCCATTTTTGGACCAGTCACGTAGACTGCCACCAGATGTATATAAACTAAATTGCAGCACTGTCGCTAACATTTTTTTCAAAATATCTCAATTCCAAAATTAGCCTTATATGGGCGGGGCCACGCCCATTTGTCCGATCCCGCCCATTATCGGACCAGTACATGCCACCAGATATATATACACAAAATTGCAGCACTCTCGCTAAAAAATTGCTCAAGATATCTCAATTCCAAAATTTGCCTTATATGGGCGGGGCCACGCCCATTTTTGGACCAATCACGTAGAATTCCACCAGATACATATACACAAAATTACAGCACTCTCGCTAATAAATTGTGCAAGATATCTCAATTTTAAAATTTTGCTTATATGGGCGGGGCCACACCCATTGGACCGATCCTGCCCATTTTTGGACCAACTACGCAGTCTTGTACCACATACATATACGCAAAATTTCAGCGCTCTCTTTTACAAATTGTGTAAGATATCTCGATTTCAATATTTGGCTTATATAGACGGGGCCACGCCCAATGCTCCGATCGCGCCCTTTTTTAGACCAAACACGTGGACTGCTACCAGATACATGTAAACAAAATTAAACGCTCTTGCTAAAAAATTGTGCAAGATATCTCAATTTAAAATTTTGTCTTACATGGGCGGGGCCACGCCCATTGGTCCGATTCCGCCCACTTTTGGTCCAGTCCCGTGGACTGCCACCAGATACAGATGCACAAAATTACAGTACTCTCTCTAACAAATTGTGGAAGATATCTCCATTTCAAAATTCGGGCGAGGCCACGCCCATTGGTCCGATCCCGCCCACTTTTGGACCAATCACGTAGACTACCACCATATACATATGCACCAAATTACAGCACTCTCGCTAACAAATTGTGTAAGATATCGCAATTTAAAAATTTGTCTTATGTGGGCGTGGCCACGCCCATTGGTCCAATCCCGCCCTTTTTTGGACCAATCCCGTAGACTACCACCAGATACATATGCACCAAAGTACAACACTCTCGCTAACAAATTGTGTAAGATATCTCAATTCCATAATTTGGCTTATATGGGCGGGGCCACGCCCCTTGGTCCGATCACGCCCATTTTTAGACCAATCACGTAGACTGCCACCAGATACATATGTACAAAATTACAGCACTCTCGCTAACAAATTGCGCAAGATATCTCAATTTTAAAATTTGTCTTATGTGGGCGGGGCCACGCCCACTTGATATATCGAAAATTCAAGTACCCTATTTTCACCACGCCGCACATATGTACATTCTGTGAAAATTTCAAGAAGATCGGTCCAGCCGTTTAGACGTCTATTCGGTACAAACAAACCAACAAACAAACAAACAAACAAACAAACAAACAAACACACATTCTTCTTTATATATATAGATTGCAGCTGCGCGGGCTGAAATCTGCACTATTGCCTGTTTGGTTCCACTATACGACACCCGAATATTATGCACTTTAATGTGTTCACGTTCAGATACACCTACTACAGTCGTTAGACCCTTAATTATATCTTCGGCAGTAGTAGATTCCTCCATATCTTTAATTTCCAGTAGGTGCTTCTCTGACAAAGTTTTAACCTGTAGGTCATCGCCCAAGGAGTTTTTGATGGCATTTTCTAATTTCTTAGCTTGTCCTTCACCTTTTGCTAACTCTACTAATAGATCTCCTTCTCTAGTTCGACGAATATATTTTATGTTAACCCCAACTTCTTCTCGGTCTATCTTCATCTTCATATTTTTAAGTATTTCCGCGTATGACGATTCGGGAGCTTTAATGGTCAGTGCTTCGCCCCTGATTTTTATTCCTTTTTTTACAGCTTTCTTCTTTTTTCCTTGCTTTCTGTTGTGCACTGTAGTCCAGGTCGACTCATTCACTGTGCTTTCGTCGGGTGTAGCTTCTGAGAACTTGGTTGCCGTTGCATTTGATTTTGGCTCTTTTTTGGTTGGTTGTTTGTTCATAGGATTTGAATTTACGCGTTCAGTTTGGACTGCCTTACTTGCAGTTCTAACAGTGCCAGTTACTGGACTGGGTAAACAAATAATATCTGCTATCGCAATAGACTCCCTGCTTGCCTTAATCTTTTGGTATAAGGCTAGTGCTTATTTCAGGTTGTCCCTGATCGATTTATGGACGTTCTTCGCTTCGGATGCAATGGACTCCATAGTATTTAGACGATCTCCTAGGTCAACAAATGCTTTTTCCTCTTCGTATTTTAATTGATCTACATGTCTGTCGTCATCAACGATAATATTCGGTACATCGGTTATTATTGAATCTCCGCTAGTACACCCCTTTATAGGTGATCTCGGTATTTTTTCACTCCTTTGGAAAGGATTTTCCATGAACATGCGGTTGTCATCACCATTGTTCTTCTCGCCAGTGTGGAAGGTATTAGTATCCAGATTCTAAGGGGTCTCAACTCAAAGCCGCTATCTCCACTCGTTGTGCAGTCACGTATAATTGATCCCATGGTTGTCTTTGCAATCAGGGAGGCCATGCAAGGGTTGACGTAGGACCTTATGAGTCCATACGTTCAGAGCCAGATCCGTGTTAATCAGGACAGTGTCAACTGAACCTGCACCACCAACTTAATGGTGACGAAATTTTGAGCGCACTTTAAGATTCGCTACGTTTTAACGAGACGGAGGCAACCATGGCATTAGCCTGGAAGCCATTTCCACAGAAATTCACTTCTGTGTATTCAGGTTCCAGAATACCATTATTGTCAGCCCGGGGTTATCTAGTCATGTAGGTGGTATCCAGTATACCATAATTGAGATCTTACTGGTCTCGATCTCAATGCCCTGCGGCGATAATGGTCATTATATACTGCCGCCCCTCCAGGGATCAGACGCAGACCAGAAAGCCGCCCAATATGGAACAGACACTTCTGGATTTAGATTATAAGGTATCCACTGAGGCATCACTCTATCAGCTGCCTTCTTAAGAAGGGGTACCCTATGTGGAGATACTTTTGTACTGGCGGTATCTGTTCGCCATGACACAGAGTCGTTATCGGGACATGTACCTTTTTATGGCACGCCCTCGGACTCTGCCGCTCTTGGTCGGGGGCTGCTTATTTGTCGCAGCTAGCCTGCATATCTACAGGCCGTCCAGCTATCCGCCACCTGCTGACCCCGGCAGTAGCCTGAGCTTAGCCCTACCAACCTAACCTAACCTAACCTAACCTAACCTAACCTAACCTAACCTAACCTAACCTAACCTAACCTAACCTAACCTAACCTAACCTAACCTAACAGGCAAGTTCTACTAAGGACAAAACAGAAGACAGTAGAACTTCCTGCCAACCAAGCAATCGCTATATTGAAGAATAAAAAGATTAGAATCGGACTAGTAGTATGCAGGGTAAGAGAGAAAACCTTTGCCAAACGATGTTTTAGGTGCTTGGAACTAGGCCACTTAGCTCGGCTTTGCCAAGGAAAAGATCGCAGTCAGATCTGCATGAGATGTGGAATTAATGGACACAAGGTCAGAGAGTGTAGAAATAACCCACGATGTGTAATATGCCTAGAGGCTGGCTCTCGGAACGTGAATCACTATATTGGCAGCGAAGCCGCGTGTGGTAACAAGAATGCGTCTTAAATATCTACAAATTAATCTGGGAAGAGGACGTGAAGCTCAAGAACTGATGCTGAACAACGCTATACAAATGGACGTAGATGTAGTTCTCATAAGTGAACAATACAAAAAACAAGACAACAAATAGTGGTACCAGGATAAATTGGGAAGGGCTTCAATTTTCATTCGAAATCAGGATCTGACAATAGACAAAATTGAAGAAAATCACGAAAACTTCGTAGAAGCTATCAAACACTCTAAAAGAAAGTCATGGGAAGCGCTCTGCGATGAAATAAATAACGATCCCTGGGGACTCCCATATCAAATTGTAATGAAGAAGATGGGAAACCGCAACAAGATCCCTGGTATAACAAACCCAGATTGGGCGCGAACTATTGTAGAGACACTGTTCCCAAAAGCAACGTCCCCAAGTATTTACTTCCCAACAGTAGAACCAGCAGGAGAATACGAGCCCTTCTCAAATGAAGAAATTTTATATACCGCAAGAAAGCTGAAAAAAGCTAAGGCACCTGGTACAGATGGAGTGCCAAACGAAATCATAACACTTACGGCACAATGCTGGCCGGAATTGTTCACCGATACATTTAATATGCGTTTGAAGACAGGCATATTCCCAAATATTTGGAAAAAGCAGAAGTTAGTTCTCCTACGTAAGGGAGATAAACCCCTAGATAATCCTTCATCCTTCCGGCCGTTGTGCCTACTGGACAATTCGGGAAAATTTTTGGAGAGATTACTGTTGAATAGATTAGAAGCTGAGCTATATGCAAACGGAGGGTTCTCCCCAATGCAATTCGGATTTGTGAAAAAGAAATCAACTCTAGACGCCATTTCCCAAGTAGTGAACACAGCCCAGAAATCGATGAAGGGAAAACGATTCAGTGCCATAGTTACTTTGGATACTAGAAATGCTTTTAATACCGCAAATTGGAATGTTATTCGAACAGAAATCAGGAAGAGGAACTTTTCGAACTATTTAGTCAAAATGATTGATAATTATCTAAATGAGCGAACACTAGAATATCAAACCAACCAGGGGGCAAAACATTTCAGTGTGTCGGCAGGTGTACCACAAGGATCGATTCTAGGACCTTTCCTTTGGAATCTTATGTATGACGGTCTCTTAAACCTTAAATTACCAGATGGGGCTTCACTGGTGGGTTATGCAGACGATGTTGCCCTTATAGTGGACAAGTCAGACTCAGCTTTGACTGAAATTGTAACAAATGACTGTTTAGGTAGAGTAAATAGGTGGTTAAAATCCAAACATCTGCAACTTGCAGCGTCAAAAACTGAGGCAATCCTGTTTACCAAGCGGAGATCTTTCGTTTATCCCCAATTCCACGTTGACGGATACAACATTAAAATAAACAAGAGTTTAAAATATCTTGGTGTCTACATTGATGGGGGAATCACTTTTGCTGAACATGTAAAAGTGGTATCAGAGAAGGCCCTAGGAACAGCTAGAAAACTGGCGCAAATAATGCCAAATATACGAGGACCGAGGCAAACGACCAGGAAATTGATCGCAGGTGTCTCATATGCACAGATGCTCTACGCGGCTCCTATTATAAGTAACAAAGTACGAGAACGCTTGTCACTAACAAGTATACTTGGAAAAGTTCAACGAATGGCTACAATTCGAGTTACGTCGGCGTATCGCACAATTTCGACTTCAGCAGCGGCTGTACTAGCTAGTATACCTCCCGTAGATTTACTTCTGGAAAAGAGGAGAGAAATATACGAGGAGACTAAATTAATAGCAAATGCTGCACGACCTTAACCGTAAGTCCATAAAGTTAAATGCAAGAAAAAGATTGTATCAGAAGTGGCAACTGAGATGGGATCCAGAACAAACTGGCAGATGGACTCACAAATTGATCCCAAATATTGAAAAATGGGTGGAAAGAAAGCATGGTGAAATAAATTTCTTCCTAACACAAGCATTAAGCGGGCATGGAAACTTTGCGACATACCTGGAGAAATTTAAAATAAGAGAACATGGAATATGTGACATGTGCGGAGAAATAAACGATACTGTCGAACACACAATATTTGTCTGTTGTGCCTGAGAACAGATCCATTAGATCCAACATTACAGCGGATAATTTTGTTAACATAATGATGGAGAAGGTAGAAAATTGGAAGGCGTGCTCATCATTTATAGAACATATTCTACGAGCGAAATCTGAGGTACAGAATAACAGATTTCCGAACCCCTAATCTATATATAATCGTATATAGGATGGGGGAGTAGGATAAGATACCAACTGCGTTAAGCAGTAAAGAACCCACCCCGAAGTAATGCGAAAGCGGTCCCGGGGTGGTCGTTCAAGTGTAGGACCACTAGTTGATAGCGCGCTATCACTACACCCAAAAAAAAAAAAAAAACCTAACCTAACCTAACCTAACCTAACCTAACCTAACCTAACCTAACCTAACCTAACCTAACCTAACCTAACCTAACCTAACCTAACCTAACCTAACCTAACCTAACCTAACCTAACCTAACCTAACCTAACCTAACCTAACCTAACCTAACCTAACCTAACCTAACCTAACCTAACCTAACCTAACCTAACCTAACCTAACCTAACCTAACCTAACCTAACCTAACCTAACCTAACCTAACCTAACCTAACCTAACCTAACCTAACCTAACCTAACCTAACCTAACCTAACCTAACCTAACCTATCCTTACATATACTTATATACGAGTATATATATTGATTGAAGATCGATCATTAAAAAAACTATATGGCTGTGAGTCGTGTCATATCAAACAATCGTTCGCCAATTTTCCATTTTTTTTTTAATCCAAAAAAACACTTTCCAGTCGACCAACGACCTTGACACCCATGAGCAATATTTTAGCTCTCGTTAAGAGCTTTCTTTTTGCCATTGAGTGATTCCCGATCAGACGTACCGGAATCATCGGTCCACAGTTCTTCAAAAATGATGCCGGTGAGAACGTAACCGTCAATGGCGACCGTTATCGTACCATGATTACCGAATATTTGATGCCTGAAATTGAAGCTCGTGATCTCGGTGACATTTGGTTTCAACAAGACGGCGCCACTTCCCACACATCGCACCAATCAATGGATTTATTGAGAGAACACTTCGGTGAGCAGATAATTTCACGTTTTGGGCCGGTCGATTGGCCTCCAAGATCGTGTGATATCACATCGTTAGACTTTTTCCTGTGGGGATATGTAAAGTCTAAAGTTTTTGCGGACAAACCCGCTTCGATTTAGGCCTTGGAGCAAAACATCACGCGTGTCATTCGCCAGTTACCAGTCGAAATGCTCGAACGAGTCATCGAAAATTGGACTCAACGGATGGACCATCTGAGACGTAGCCGCGGCCAATCCCCATTCAATTGGAATTTTCTTTTTTTTAAAAAGTAGGGAACCTCGAAATGGATCATCCTATATAAATTTATGGTATTGTATGTATAAAAATGTGTCATACAATACCGAGGAATAATACATAAGCCAACAATTTACAGTTTGCCAATATTTGACTTTCAGAGTGTACCGCCAGAAGCGTGGCCGTGGACAATTTGGTAGTGTTTTCTTCAATTCTAAAAAGTCCAATATTATTAACACATAAAATATTGGTTTTTTTTTTGGTTTTGTTTTGCATATCTTAAAATGCTTCCATAGGTCAAAGGTATTATTCTGAAATTGTGTTTGCAGTATCCACAATTATCATTTTATGTTTTAAGAATCCTATTTTGGAAACCGCGTAAAGAAAAAAACATCTTCTTAACCACTGTTCACATTACACCTATACTTCTACAGCGCGTCTCCGTCTTTTTGGGGAACATTTATTTCTCATTTCATGTAAATGAAAGCAATTCATAAAAGAAACGACCATCTTTGAGCTGCAACACGCAGCAGACATTTTGAACGCGCCGCTATGTCTCTGGATGCTGAAGCCGATGTGTTACTGGCTGAGTTGAGGCAATGCTTCCATCATGGCTGGGCTGGCTGGCTGGTCGTCGTCGCTGTGATGTTGTCCGCCTAAGTGCAATCATTTGTTTGTCCAAACATAATGTCAAAATTCATTTAAAATTTAAAAAAGGAAAAAACCCACCAACAACGACTGTAGTTAAAACAGCAGCAGAAGCCGCTGTAGAACCAAAGAATAAGACGGATCCAAATTCGAATACGAATCCGAGTCCGAATCGGAGTGGCTACTACTACTGTTATCTCGTTATTTTTTCATGTCTTTTTAATTTTTATGCCCCATCCATCCCTCCCTCGTTGGGAGCGCGCGGTCTAATCATTAACAACACCAACCGCCATCCGTCCCGTTCATGGTCAACGTTTGGCCACAGCAAAAATACCTGTTGTCGGTGGCATATTCCACAGAGTCCGCAGCTTCAGGTTGAGAACTGCATCTGCATCTGCTGTCGCTGCTGCTGCTGCCGGTGTTCAGTCTGTTTGTGTCGCCTTATCTTTGCTCACAAGGCATTGGCGGCATGTTTTGAGTGTATTTTTTCCTTTTTCGTTGGCCCTCTTTTTGGATTTTCTTCTGTCCGCTTTTCCTTCACTACAGTCGATCGGTCGGTGTCCAGTGTGCCTGTCCGTCCGTCCGGCTGATATAAATATTCATTTTTTAATGCCGCCAAGCACGGCCTTATAAATTTTCGTATGTTATTGATGATTTCTTCAAAAAGGACAGGACACATGTTACGGCCATCAACGCCGGTATCTGAGCTGCTTTAACTACTCCTGTTAACCAATGTACAGTGGTTGAAGAAAGAACCTAAATTCAATGTGAAACGGACATTTATAATAAAAATTTACCAATTTACATTGTTGCATAGTGAAAGCAATCTCAAATACAGAATATGAAGACATTTAGATAACAGCTATAGAAAATATAGGGTAATTCATATGATAATGAATTTCAAAATTTTGTCGACAAAATATCACTTTTTTGGAAAATTTCAACGAAATTACATTTTTTAGAAAATAATGCAGTTTCGAAATTTAATTTTTTTTAAAAATGTAGACGAAGAAATTTAAATGTAGAAATAAAAAGAAATCAAATCAATAACAATATAAATAAGAAATTTAGAATGATGCTATTTTGACAAAAAATTTCAAATATATAAAATTTTGCGAAAAATTGAATTTTTGGAAAATTTTTTTAGTTTTCAATAAAAATAAAAAAAAATTTCAAAAAATTAAGTTTTGGCAACATTTTTTCGAATAACGCAATTTCGTCGAAATTATCAAAAAAAATAAATTTTTGGACAATATTTAAATTTCGACGAAATATTCTAGATACAGTGTAAACTCGAGTGAAATTTCTATTTGAGGAATTTTTAATTTCGAGGAAAATTATTATTCGACGATTTTTCAAAATGGAAAATTTCGTCGAAATTTATTTTTTTAGAAAATGTCGTTGAAATTGCAGTTTATAGAAATTGTACTTTTCTATAAAATCTTTTCAATACTGAATATTTGACAAGATTTTGACAAAAAAATCGTTGAAATTTTTTTTTTCGAAATTTTCATAAAAATTGCTTATTTATTTATTTTTTCTACAAATTTTGCATTTTTCCCTGCAAATGTCGATAAAATATAATTTTTTTTGGAAAATTTTAACAAAATTACATTTTCTAGAAAATTTCGTCGAAATGACATTTTTGCTAGAAAATTTCATCAAAATTGCATATTAATTTTTTCAATCATCTTTTTTTGCAATTATCGTTAAAATAGCACTTTTTTTTTGGAAAATTTCAACGAAATTAAAAGTTTCTAGATTTTAAATTAAATTTTTCTACACAATTTCGTCGAAATTAAATTTGGAAATATTGAGGACACTTTTTAGAAAAAGGAAATTTCGAGGAACATTTTTTGTAAAAATAAGAACTATGTAGAAAAAAGATATTTCTACGAAATTATTTAAAAAAATCAATATAGACGAAATTTTCTAAACAAAACGGATTTCAATAAAAAAGCAAAATTAAAAAAAAAATTTCGAAGTTATTACAATTTTTGGAAAGCGAATTTTGAGGGAATTTTTAAGAAAAAGGAAAATTTCGACCATTTTTTTATAAAAATAAAATTTAGTAGAAAAGTGAAATTTTCAAAAAAAAATTATAGAAAATAAAATTTCGACAAAATTTTCAATACATTAATTTTTTTTTAAATAATGAATTTCGACGAAATTTATCACCAAAAAAAAAAACATTTCCGACATAACTAAATTTCGACGAAATTTTCGAAATAAAAAAAATATGTTGAGGAATTTTTTTGAGAGCTTTCTACCAAAATGTATTTTCGTCGAAAAATAGAAAAAATTCAACTTTCGAGAACACTTTTTTTTGGTGAACGAATATTTAGGATATTTTCTAGAAATATCGAGGAACATTTTTTGTAAAAATAAAATTATGTAGAAAAGTGAAATTCGTACGAAATTTTCTAAAAAAAAATATACGAGAACCAATATAGACGAAACATTCTAAAAAAAGGATTTCAATAAAAATGCTAAATTAAAAAAAATTGTCGAAATTATTAAAATTTGGACCACTTTTTATAAAAATTAAATTAAGTAAAAAAGTAAACTTTCCTATAAAAAAATTATAGAAAATAAAATTTCGACAAAATTTACAAAACATAAATTATTTTGAATAATGGAATTTCTACGAAATTTATCAAAAAATGCATTTCCGAAATAATCTAAATTTCGACGAAATTTTTCAAAAAAAATATATTTTGAGGACTTTTTTTAGAAAAATGCAATTTCAACGATATTTTACGTAAAACTGAAATTTTGGAGACATTTCTTATAAAACTTCAATTCATCACAATTTTTTTTTTTTTTGCTAATTTGTCGGAATTTAATTTAATAGTCATAGAAAATTTTGTTGCAAATAGATTTTTCCAGAAAATTTCATCAAAACAGTATTTTAAATAAATATTCAATTTATTATACAGAAATCGGCTTGTGGTTTTAGTGATAAGAAAACGGTGAAAAATTCATTTACCTAGAAAATGTCATAGGAGTCTAATTTTTATGAAAAATTTCGGCGAAACTAAATTTTCTTAGAAAAAGTCATCGTAATCAAATTTTATAGAAAATTGTGCCGTAAATAAATTATGCTATATATCTGGAAAATTTTTTCAAATTACATTTTTAAATTATTATATTTTTTATTATTAAATTTTTCCCAAAAAACAAATTTCTAAAAAGATTGTCAATTATATATTTCATTTATTGAGAAAATTTCGCTTAAATTGCTTTGTGTAGAAATTTCAGTACAGACTGATTGGATCTTGAAAATTCAATTTTTCAAGAAAATTTCCTCAGAATTGAATTTTTCCGGAAAGTGTCATTGCAATTGGAATTTTCTTGAAAATCAGAAGTCAGAATTGCATTGTATAGGCAATTTGGTAAATTTTCTTAAAATTTCATAGAAATTTATAAATTTTTTTTAAAAAAAATGTCGACAATCTGGAATTTTTCTTAAAATTATATTTTGATCGAAATTAAATTGTTCTAGAAAATTGCGTCGAACATGCATTTTTAAGAAAATTTCGTCAAAATTGAATTTATTGAAATTTTATTTTTCGGTAATAAACTGTCAAAATTTCCTTACAATTACAATTTCGTTATATTGCTTTTTTCTGGAAAATTTACTCGAAATTTAATTTTTTAAAGCATTTCGTAAATTAAGTTTTTCTAGAAAATTACTTAGAAAATACATTTCTAATATACATACAATTGTAAAACTTTCTATTAAATAGCTTTGTCCAGAAAATTTGGGCCAACATATTTTTTTAAATTTCATCGAAACTGCGTTTCGAGTAAGTATTGAAGAAATTAATTTTTTTAGAAAAAAAATCATCAAAATTGATTTTTTCTAGAAAATTTCGTTGAAAATTATGGAAATCTTATTTTTCAAAAAATATTTTTTTAACATTTAGTTTTTGAAAATATTTGTCAAAATTTATTTTTTCTCGAAAATTTCGTCAAAATTGTATTGTCTAGAATTTTTCTTACAATTTTATAGAAATTTATTAATATTTTATTTTCAAGGAAAAAAATTGTCGAAATTGTTTTTTTTTTGCTAAAAAAATTATCAAAATTGTACTTTTCTATGAAATTTTGTTAAACATAAACATTTATCAAAATTAAATTTCGTTAAAATTTTCTTGAAAATTGTTCTGGAAAAAGTAATTGTATGCAAACATTTTCATAAAAAATTTATTTGGACAAATATTCATAAAAGTGAAATTTTGACGAATTTTTTTAAAATAATGTATTTTAGTCGAAATTTTCAAAAAAAAAAAAACTTTTTGGACATAATTTAAATTACGGCAAAATGTTCTAAAAAATTCAATTATGTTAAGATGTTCTTGAAAATCTTGATTTTCCAGAAAAAGGAAAAACATTTGCAAAATATCGAATTTGCAAATGGCTTAAAATTTCATAGACATTTATAAATATTTTTTTTAAAGAAGGGCGACGTTCTAGAATATTTTTTAAAATTACATTTACATCGAAATTAAGTTCTCGAAAATTGAGTCGAAGATGCAAGAAACAAGAAATGAAAAGAAAATTCCCTCAAAACTTAATTTATCGAAATTGTATTTTTCAGTAAAAATCGAAAAAATCTCAAAAAATCTGCTTTGTTCAGAAAATTTAGAGTAAACATTTTTTTTTAAATTTCATCGAAACTGCCTATTCGAGTAAATACTGACGAAATTATTTTTTTGTCAAGAAAAATTCATCAAAATTAAATTTTTCTCTAAAATTTCTTTGGAAATTATCGAAATTTTATTTTTCAAAAAATATTTTGTCAAAAATTAGTTTTTGAAAATATTTGTCAAAATTTATTTTTTCTTGAAAATTTCGTCAAATTGTATTATTGTCTAGAATTTCTTTTAAAAATTCATAGAAATGTTTCAATATTTTATTTTCAAGAAAAAAAATCGCCGAAATTGATTTTTTCTAAAAAAATTATCAAAATTGTACTTGTCTCGGAAATTTTGTTAAAATTAAATTTTCTTTAAATTTCTTTTCAATTTTTTTGAAAATTGCTCTGGAAAAGAAAATGTATGCAAACATTTAAAAAAAAATAATATGGACGAATTTTTATAAAGTGCAATTTTGACGAAATTTTTTTCGAAATTAAAAAAAAAATGGACAAAATATTAATTACGGCCAAATGTTGTAAAAAATTTAATTTAAAGAAAATGTTTTTGAAAATCTTGAGTTTCTAGAAATTTTACCAGAAAAACATTTGCAAATTGTGCGAAGTAAATTAATTTTCTAAATAAATGCGATTTCATTAAAATTTTCTTGGAAATCATGAATACTGCACTTGAACGAAATTTGTTTTGAAAATCTATTTTTTAAGAAATTCTTTAGAAAAGGGCAATTTGCAATTTCGACGAAATTGTCTAAAAGAAAAATTTTGCTGGAAAAATGAAATGTAAACGAACAAAATAAATTAACAATAATAGCGTGAAATTTAAAATTTTTATTTAAAATTTTTTTTATAATTTTCCAGAAAATAAAATTTCGACAATATTTTCATAAAAGTGAAATGTCGACGAAATTTTCAAGAAAAAAATGTATTATGAACCAAATTTAAATGTGAACGATAAAGTGCAAATGAGAGTGAATTTTCTAGAAAGTTTAAATTACAAACAAAATTTTCTAAAAAAAATAATTTCTACTAAATTTTCTAGAATATTTCAATTTTTATGATAATTTTCTAGAAATATACATTTATAAAAAAGAAATTTCTGATACTTTTCCAGAAAAAAGACTAAATTGGCGTTAAAAATGCAATTTCGACAAAAAAATAGTCATGAAATAGCAATTCCTGGGAATTTTGTTGGTAAAACATGGTTTCTATATTGAGAAAGTTTTCTAGGACAATGCAATTTCGACAATTTTTATTTAATATTTTTTTGGAAAAAATGCAATTACATTAATTTGAAGCCAACATTTTTTTTTTAATTTTATCGAAGCTGTGTATTCGAGTAAATATGGACGAAATTTGTTGTTTCCAAGAAAAATTTATCAAAATTTAATTTTTCTAGAAAATTTCATTGAAAATTAAAGACATTTTATTTTTCAAAAAATATTTTGTTGAAATTTAGTTTTTGAAAATATTTGTCAAAATTTATTTTTTCTCGAAAATTTCGTCAAAATTGTAATGTCTAGAATTTTTCTTAAAATATCATAGACATTTTTCGACATTTTATTTTCAAGAAAAAAAACCAATAATTTTTTTTTCTAAAAAAATTATCAAAATTGTACTTTTCTAGGAAATTTCGTTAAAATTTAATTTTCTTTAAATTTCGTTACAATTTTTTTTTTGAAAAGGAAATGTGGTTGATATTTTCATAAAAAAATAATTTGAACAAATTTTCATAAAAATGAAATTTTGACGAAATTTTTGAGAATAGCGTATTTTGGTCGAAATTTGCAAAAAAAAACTTTTTGGAAAAAATTTATATTACGACGAAACTTTCTAAACAATTCAATATGGTTAAAATTTTCTTGAAAATCTTGATTTTCTAAAAAAAATTGCAATTTTTATGATAATATTCTAGAAATATACATTTATAAGAAAGCAATTTCTGATACTTTTCCAGAGAAAAAGACTAAATTGACGTTAAAAATGGAATTTCGACAAAAAATTTTCATGAAATATCAATTCCCGGGAAATTTGTTAGTAAAACTTGATTTCAATATTGAGAAAGTTTTCTAGGTCAATGCAATTTCGCCATTTTTTCTGTACAAAAACAATTTAATATTCTTTTGAAAAAATGCAATTACTTATTAATATTTTCCTGGAATACCACAAATTTGAAAAAAGTGTTCTTTTAACTTTTCACGATAAAATTTTCTGGAATTCGCATTTTATAAAATCTAAATTTTATTTCAATAAATATGTTATAAAGAGTTTTATGAAGTGAAAGTTGAATTTAACCCATACAAAATTCTAAAACTAATACGAACCACTGTGCATGCCTCTTAGGGAAATCATGTAACACAGCAGGATGGGAGGAAGGTAGAGGAGCGACAACTGTCGCCGTGTTTGATGTTTGCATCACATTGTGGTGGGGCAGCCAAAGAGGCAGCTACCGCATTTTTTCATTCTTTCATCATCAACATCACCGTCGTCGTGTCGTTCGTTCCTTTCATCCATCCATTTGTTATCAGAGTCTCATTAAAACTCAGGTTTTTGTTATAATTTTTATTTTATTATTTTTTTTAATTTTGTTTCGGTTTTTTTTTGGTCTTTTTTCCGCGCTCTCTCATGTTACAACACATCTCTTATCAATGAACACTAATTTTGTGTTTGTGTTACCGGTGTTGTTGATGTGCTCCGTTTTCGGGGTTTTGCTTGTGGCCGAAATACAGAGCAATTCCTCACTCATCCCTGGCTGCAACGAGGGGAACGGAGTTGTTGCACCACCACTTATCTAGAATGGAAACTGGACACGCAGTGACACATAAATCAATCATTGTAAGTTTTCGGCTTCGAAGCTACTTATGGCCGGAGGGACGGACGGTCAGTGTCACAGTGAAGAGTTTTAATTTTCAGAGTTTAGGATTTTGGAAGAAATCTACGGAATGGAATGATCAACAAGCAGCAATAAATTAAAATCAATTAAGATTTCTTTTGATGTTTAACCTCTTTTTCGTCTTAGAGCTTCGGGAGCGGATTGGTTGTTCATTGCATAGAGATTAAAAAATTTTCAAACAATTTAAATGTGTGTTTTCATGTGCTGAAAAATTGAGGGATTGATGTGAACACTCCTTAATTTTGATGGTGTGGTATGACATTAATTTGTTTTGTGAAGGGATTATTACCACCGAATTTAATTCACAGAATTACTTTTAGATGAGAAAAATCTAATAAAACAGTGGACAACTATTTAAATACATAATTCATTTCATTACTGAAATTTTGATGTTGTGTACGACCTTTTCACATTGGAAAATAATTCGGGTGAAGCTGACCAAAGCATTCTGATTAGTGTAAGTGGAAATCAGGGCCTATTATTTTCTTGAGGAAGAAAATTAAATTGGACGTCCATAACCTCTTTACTTCAAAGACTTCAAGTGATGTTAAGCAATTTTAAAAAGAGTAATGATACCGCTGCAAGGACAGATTTTATCTGTGGTCCTCTCCAAGAGGGGGCAAAGTTTGAATTAAATTGTATTAAAACAGAAACAGGAAATTCTCTGAATAATTATTAAAATATTTATATCAAAATATGTGAAGTTTACTGAAAGCTAAGTTTATTGGCCAAAGTTGTGACGGAACATATTCACACAGAATACAGTTTGGTTGCCTCAACCGAATTTTGGTAGTTCTGTCTACTATCATGCGATTCCACCAGGACAACCAACTTTTTGGTTGTGGTATACTTCTGCTTCCATGTTGACAACAATCATATTTGGTTGCGCCAACTACGGAAATGGTGGTTAAAATTATCTGTTGTAAGTTGCCACAACCACCTGTTTTAAAAAATTGGTTGCTCTGACGATTTGTCAGTCATATACTACAGACAATTAATTAAAAACAGTTTTCATTAATTTTTATTTTATTGATTGAAAAAAAAACCAAACAATTCATAACAAATTTAAAAATCCCATATTACAAATTCATCACTATTATGAGATGTGGAAATATTTGACACAAATTTGAATACATGAAAAAAAAACACAAAACTTGTATGCAAATATCTTTCAATTTCATGATTGTTGCTTTAATTTTTTATTTGTGTAAAACATTTGTACAACATATTCTGCATTCCACAGATTATTATCCACTCGAGATTATTTTTGACTACATACACCGTTCTTGAACAAAATGTTGAAGATTTATTTATGTCGAGTAATTTTATTTTCGTCATGTATCAGCAATAGAACAGCAACCAATCTTTCACTTGTATTTCCCAAAATACATTTAATTATTCAAAATTTGGGAAATTATTGGGATAACCAAAAAACGATTATTTAATAATATTTTTTCTGTTGTAGTAACCAATTATTCGTTGCAATAATAATCTTTGGTCTATTGATACAATTTCTGTTGTCAAGAATAAAACATTGGTTGTCACAACCAAAAATCGATTGTATGGTACAGAAAGTTTAAAATTGGTTACCACAACTAATAGAGTGTCAATGAAAAAACAATCTTAATTCGATTGATACAACCATCGATTTAGTTGCAAGCATTTCCATTTCATCGTATCCATGTTATTATTGTTGTTTCAACTATTTATATATAAATACAACGGAAACACGGTGTAGGCAATACACTTTTTGTTGCTAGTACTATTTTTTAATTGTTACAATCGAATTCCAAACAATTGTTGTCCTGGGTGTTTTAAAATCATTTTCTTTACAATTTGACTAAAAATATAAATTGATTTAATTAAATCCAACAACAACTTTTTTTAGTACACTTCGTCGATGTTCTATAGGAAATGGTATAATGAAAATGCAGAACATAGAAACACAAGTGCATAAGCGCACTTCAGCGTCCACGCACATTTATGCGTGGACGCTGAATTGCTCTTCTTGTTCCTTCATGCTAGTACCCCTTTCACGGGGTGAAAACGGAAGTGGACTATTTGAAATTTTCTGTGTAAGAATAGCTGTAATATGTATCCGAATTTTTATTTTCATGCAAAATAAAGTTTATAAAGAAAAAAAAGCAATTTTAAAAAAGTGTCGATTTTTAACTCACTGGATTCTCGTTTTTAGGGTAGGTTTATTTAGCCATTTTTTCTCGTATTCAATAGCTATAACTTTGCTTCAGGCAAAAAAGAGATATTTCGCACGGTATACTGAGATATAACCGTGTGGAGCTCTAATTTGTATAAATACACAAACGCGTTTTTATACACTCCACCTTAGGATGGGGGGTATTTTCATTTTGTCACTCCGTTTGTAACACCTCTAAATATTGATCTGAGACCCCATAAAGTAAATATATACTTAATTGTCGTAAAATTCTAAAACGATTTAGCCATGTCCGTCTGTTGTAATCAATCTCCAGTCCGTAATAATAGAGCTATGTTGATCAAATTTGGTAGAAATATTTCTTACAGTTGCAGGTTGTTTGTGATTGCAAATGTGCCATATCGGCCAATGTTCTGATATTGCTCCTCTATAGAGGTCGCTCCAAAATACGGTTTTTGAGCCATAGATACCACATTTTTAAAGCAATTTAGCAGAAACTTTGTAGTTTCATTCTATTTTGACAAGAATTCATCACAGGAACTTTTTTTACAATTCAGTCACCCTATAGAGGTCGCTCCAAAATATAAGTATTTAAGCCATAAATACTACATTTTCTAAGCATTTCGACTGAATATGTTTAGTATGTATTTAATGAAGACAAGAATTCATCGAAGTAAAAATTTTTTAAATCAGTTCAAATTTTGTTATAGTCAACGCTACCAAAAATATTTAAGCCATAAACACCACATTTTCTAAGAAATTTAGCAGGAACTTTGCAGTTTGTATTCTATTTTGGCAAGAGTTCATTTCAATAAATTTTGTACAAATCAGTTGTTATATTGTTGTGGTCAACGTGTAGATCTAGTTCTCAAATATGCTAATTTAAGCCATAAATACCACATTTTTCAGCGTTCGTTATCGTACCGTATAACCGTATTTTATATCCGATAAGTACGAAATTCGACAGAGAGAGCTTTCTTATTACATGAATGAAAACAACTAAATTCAAGGAATATCAGTTCAGATTTAGATATAGCCCCCATATATATGTTTCAACCGATTTGACATGTAAGCTCTGTAAAAAGCGTGTTTTATATACGATCACTACGAAATTCGGCAGATAGAGTTTTTTTATTACATGTATGAACACTGTCAAATTACGAGTATTATTACAATGGCCATTTTTGCATTGTTAGGGAGGTGTAGGGTATTATATAGTCGGCCCCGCCCGACTTTCTGTCTTTCCTTACTGGTTTTTTATTTCGATCCGACGAGGATTTTAACCCGGGTTATTTCTTAGCTCTCGGCACCACAAACGTTCTCGCACTCATCAACGCTAAATTCTACAATATATTTAAGTGAAGCAGATTTTGTCGATAGCTTCCTCGCTCCCTTTTTGGTGATTTTTGGAAATACGCTGACAATTCGACAGTTCTATTTTTAGAACCGCTTACTTTTGCGAATTTTTGGACATAAGTTCTCCATTAGAAAATACGGAAAAAATACAGCACATTATATTCCGAAAGGAAAAAATACAATTAAGGAAAAATACAATACAATTAATGTCTTGGCGCTAGTTCTAAAGCTACATCAATAGAATGCAGAGAGCAAGGGTTTATTGAAACTGGGCAAACGAAGCTGGAAGAATTTATGGGCGAGTCAGATGCAAATATAACCAGTAATTTTACTGGGTACGAGTTATTTGATCCAAGAAGAAGCACTGCGGTTTTTAGGGTAACCTTTTGCAATTGCAATTTTGAGATGTTTGATTTCAAAGAAAATTTATTTTTGGAAACAACATTTTTATACCCTACACCACACTGTGGTACATGTGGTATTATAAGTTTGTTTCACGGCAGATGTTTGTAACACCTTAAATTAACACAGATAGACCTACCTTAAAGTATACCGATCGACTCAGAATCACTAGCTGAGTCGATTTAACGATGTCCGTCCGTCCGTCCGTCTGTCCATGTAAAGTTGTTCGTCGACTACAGGTCGCAATTTCACTCCGATCGTTCTGAAATTTTGCAGTTTGGAGTATTTCGCGGCTGTTAAGATCGCTATTGAATTTGGTTAAAATCGGTTCAGATTTAGATATAGCTGCCATATATATGTTTCGTCCGATTTGGCCCTTTAGTCCTATAGAAGCTGTATTTTACATCCGATCGTTTTGAAATTTAGAATGGTAGAGTTTCTTGATCCATGAACCAACATTGCCGAAGTTGAAGGAAATCGGTTAAGATTTAGCTATAGCTCCCATATATATGTTTCGTCCGATTTTGCTCTTTAGTCCTGTAGAAGCTGTATTTTACATCCAATCATTTTGAAATTTAGAATGGTAGAGTTTCTTGATCCATGGACCAACATTGCCGAATTTGAAGAAAATCGGTTAAGATTTAGCTATAGCTCCCATATATATGTTTCGTCCGATTTGGCCCTTTAGTCCTATTGAAGCTGTATTTTACATCCGATCGTTTTGAAATTTAGAATGGTAGAGTTTCTTGATCCATGAACCAACATTGCCGAAGTTGAAGGAAATCGGTTAAGATTTAGCTATAGCTCCCATATATATGTTTCGTCCGATTTGGCCATTTAGTCCTATAAATGCTGTATTTTACATCCAATCGTTTTAAAATTTAGAATGGTAGCGTTTCTTGATCCATGAACCAACATTGCCGAATTTGAAGAAAATCGGTTAAGATTTAGCTATAGCTCCCATATATATGTTTCGTCCGATTTGGCCCTTTAGTCCTGTAGAAGCTGTATTTTACATCCAATCATTTTGAAATGTAGAATGGTAGAGTTTCTTGATCCATGAACCAACACTACCAAATTTGAAGAAAATCGGTTAAGATTTAGCTATAGCTCCCATATATATGTTTCGTCCGATTTGGCCATTTAGTCCTATAAATGCTGTATTTTACATCCAATCGTTTTAAAATTTAGAATGGTAGAGTTTCTTGATCCATGAACCAACATTGCCGAATTTGAAGAAAATCGGTTAAGATTTAGCTATAGCTCCCATATATATGTTTCGTCCGATTTTGCTCTTTAGTCCTGAAGAAGCTGTATTTTACATCCAATCATTTTGAAATATAGAATGGTAGAGTTTCTTGATCCATGAACCAACACTACCGAATTTGAAGAAAATCGGTTAAGATTTAGCTATAGCTCTCATATATATGTTTCGTGGGATTTGGCCCTTTAGTTCTATAGAAGCTATATTTTACATCCAATCGTTTTGAATGGTAGAGTTTCTTGATTCATGAACCAACATTGCCGAATTTGAAGAAAATCGGTAAAGATTTAGCTATAGCTCCCATATATATGTTTCATCCGATTTGGCTCTTTAGATCCAATCGTTTTTATACCCTACACCACACTGTGGTACAGGGTATTATTTAAGTATAAAATGTCCCAAAAGTAAATTTATGTAAACAATTTATACATGAATTTCAAAATTTATATATCAGAGTTATTCAATATTACGAGAGTGGTGTAGGGTATTATATAGTCGGCCCCGCCCGACTTTAGCCTTTCCTTACTGGTTAAATATTATATAGTTGTGTACAAATAATTGTTATTTGAAAATCAAGAAATGTTGTTTGGAACGCACATATTAATATATCAGAACAAAATATACATATACATATACAAAATATAAATATATAAATACAAACAAATTTATCGTTTAAAAACTTTTCCAAATATACCTTATTTAAAAATAATTTTTAAAACTTTGAATTCTGAAGATGATAGAGTGGTGTCTATCGAAACTGCAGTCAATTGTACCAAACAATTAAAACTCTCTACCAATTTTTGTATTTGTTTCTATAACTTTTTTGCAATAGACACAAAGTAACTGAAACATGTTGTCTCGAACCAGAATAAATTCTGACTAAATAACAAAAGCACAGACCAACAATAAAAACAACTTTGCTGACTTTTTCAAATTTCTGTTTAAATTTTTCCTTGACTTCGTGTTATACACCCAGGAAAATAATTGGTTGGAATTCGATTGTAACAATAACAGAAAAAATTTTAATAAATAATCGTTTTTTGGTTATCCCAATAATTTCCAAAATTTAGAATAATTAAATGTATTTTGGGAAATACAACCGAAAGATTGGTTGCTGTTCTTTTGCTGATACATGACAAACAAAAAATAAAATTACTCGACATAAATAAATCCTCAACAGTTTGTTCAAGAACGATAGATGTAGCCAAAAATAATCTTGTGTGGATAATAATGTGTGGAATGAAGAATATGTTGTGCAAAGTGTTTTACATAAATTAAAAATAAAACCAGTAAGGAAAGGCAGAAAGTCGGGCGGGGCCGACTATATAATACCCTACACCTACCTAACAATGCGATAAGGGTTATTGCGATAATAATTTGAAATAATATGTAAATGGGTAAGAACATATATATGCGGATATATCTAATTCTGAACCGATAATCGCTAAATTAAGCAATATTCGTTCCTAAATTGAAAAACATCTTTCTGGAGAATTTTGTAATGATCGGAAGTAAAGTACAACTTCTATAGCGCTTTGTAACCAAATCAGGAGGAACATATATATGGAGCTTATATATAAATCTGAATCGATTTTTCCTGAATACTCATTCATGTAAAATAGAAACCTCTTTCTGTCGAATTTCGTACTGATCGGATATAAAATACAGTCTCTACAGCGCTTGAATGTCAAATCGGTGCTAACATATATATGGGGGCTATATCTAAATCTGAACCGATTTTCTCCAAATTTGGCAGTATTCCTTCGGGTAATAAGAAACCTCTTTCTGCCGAATTTCGCTGTGATCGGATATAAAATACAGTTTCTACAGCTATAGAATTTCAAATCGGGGGTAACATATATATGGGGGCTATATCTAAATCTGAACCGATTTTCTCCGAATTTGGCAGTATTCCTTCATGTAATAAGAAACCTCTTTATGCCGAATTTCGTACTGATTGGATATAAAATACAGTTTCTACAGCGCTTACATGTCAAATCGGGTGCAACATATATATGGGGGCTATATATAAATCTGAACCGATTTCCCCCAAATTTTGTATTGTATCTAAGTGTATCACGAGACTACTCTCTGTCAATTTTTGTACAAATCGGTTACAAAATGTTGCTTATACAGTGCATATATGCCAAATCGGAGGTACATATATATGGGAGCTATATGTAAATCTGAACCGATTTTAACCAAATTCAATAGGGATCGTCCTTGGGCCTAAAAAAAGATATGTGCAAAGTTTCGTTGAGAGCGGACCATAATTGCGACCTGTACTTTGATTACAATAATACGTCTACAGACAGACAGACAGACAGACAGACGGACAGACAGACGGACGGACATAGTCGATCGGTATAATAAACAATGGGTCTATCTCTTCTCCTTTTGGGTGTTACAAACAAATGCACAAAGTCATAATACCCTGTACCACAGTGTGGGGTAGGGTATAAACAACAATCATGAAATTGAAGCACAGGGTTAAGCGATATTTGCATAAAAGTTTTGTGTTTTTTCGTGTACTAAAATTTGTGTCAAGTGTTTCCACATCTCATAATAGTGATGTATTTGTAATATGGGATTTTAAATGATGTTATGAATTGTTTGGTTTTTTGTTCAATAAATAAAATAAAAATTAATGAAAACTGTTTTTATTTAATTGTCGGTAGTGTATGACTGACAAATTGTCAGAAGAACCAATTTTTTAAAATAGTTGGTTGTGGCAACATACAATAGATAATTTTAGCCACCATTTTCGTAGTTGGCGCAACCAAATATGATTGTTGTCAACATGGAAGCAGAAGTATCCCACAACCAAAATGTTGGTTGTCCAGATGGAATCGCATGATAGTAGACAGAAACAACAAAAATCGCTTGGCAAATAATTCGGTTGAGGCAACCAAACCGTATTCCGTGTGTACTTTAGTGTTAAAATGTTATAAGAAGCATTCACTTTTGTTTTACGAGTATAGCGCCATTTTTTAATTTATAAATATTCCAATTTATCACTTTTTGTCAATCCATCACTGCAATATATCCTTATGAAAGATAATACGATTTCAATTTTAATTGAATTTTACAAACATATACAATTTTTAAAAATTTGCATTTTGAGATTCTAAAAAACAGAAAACTTTCCTTTAAGTTAAGACATTAATAAATTGCCACAATAATGAATACAAATTAATCTTTTTTCGGAAATATTAGTTTCAAATACAAAAAAATAATAGGGTGAAAACATACTTTTGTTTAGAACAACATCTTCACAAACATGTGATATTTGTGTGTGTCAAAAATTATTTATTTGTAGTGTACACAAACATATGTATGTATGTTTCAATCAGAATTTGTTTGAAACAAAATACTACCAAAGGGATCTTTTTCAGCGTGTAGCTTTCAAATAACTTTTGTTCATCAAGCTTTATAAATCTCATTGTTCTTTATCTGGTATTTTTTTAAATTTTTGTTTCAAAAGTGTTTTTAAGGATACAGTTTTTAAGTGACTGTGACCTGACATCGACTTGAAACATGTAGATGTTTAGGGTGCACTCTAAACATATACTATTTGGAACACAAAAAAAATATATATTTGGAAAGCTGTTGTTCTAAACAAATCTTTGTTCACATCCCAATATGTTTTTATTTGGGACCATTATTTCCGAAACAAATATTTATTAACTAATTAATACCTAAATTGTGTTAAATTGTTCAGTAATTCAAAGTTATTTTTTTTAGAAATTTTCAAATTATATGTCTCGGAGTATTGATAACTAATGATGGCTTGGAATACTTAGAAATTTGAAATGATTGATATAAAACGAAAGTTAATGCTACACATATGGTATCATAACTGTGAATCTTGGTTCGAAACCAAGGACAAATTTAAACTGAAATTCGAAAAAGTCACAAGTTTTGAAAATCTTATTTAAATAAAATATATTTGGCGAAATTCCTAAACAATAATTTTATTTGTATTTAAAAACATATTTTATTTGAGAAATTTAGTTGTCAAATACCTTTTGTTCTAATATATTAATATATGCGTTCCAAATATATTTTACTGATTTCCAAATAAAATGTATTTGCTCAGAAATATATAAAATTTAAAAATGTGTATTCCAAAAATATTTTCTTTCGATTGTAACATATCAAAAAACTCGATTTTGCCCCGTGTATAAATAAACTCTTTAATAGACTATTTTTTGATTTGGGGACTTTTACCAGAATTGTTTTATATCGCCCTCCATTAGAATATTCTTATGGTCTATGTTTAAGTTTCTATTTTGTCTGAAAGTTGTTTTTTTTTATTATACCCTACACCACGGCAGATGTTTGTAACACCTGAAAATAACACAGCTAGACCCACCTTGAAGTATACCGATCGACTCAGAATCACTAGCTGAGTCGATTTAACGATGTCCGTCCGTCCGCCCATCCGTCTGTCCATGTAAAGTTGTTCGTCGACTACAGGTCGCAATTTCACTCCGATCGTTCTGAAATTTTGCAGTTTAAAGTATTTCGCGGCTGTTAAGATCGCTACTGAATTTGGTTGAAATCAGTTCAGATTTAGATATAGCTCCCATATATATATTTCGTTCGATTTGGCCCTTTAGTCCTATAGAAGCTGTATTTTACATCCAATCGTTTTGAAATTTAGAATGGTAGAGTTTCTTGATCCATGAACCAACATTGCCGAATTTGAAGAAAATCGGTTAAGATTTAGCTATAGCTCCCATATATATGTTTCGTCCGATTTTGCTCTTTAGTCCTGTAGAAGCTGTATTTTACATCCAATCATTTTGAAATTTAGAATGGTAGAGTTTCTTGATCCATGAACCAACACTGCCAAATTTGAAGAAAATCGGTTAAGATTTAGCTATAGCTCCCATATAGATGTTTCGTCCGATTTGGCCCTTTAGTCCTATAAATGCTGTATTTTACATCCAATCGTTTTGAAATTTAGAATGGTAGAGTTTCTTGATCCATGAACCAACACTACCGAATTTGAAGAAAATCTGTTAAGATTTAGCTATAGCTCCCATATATATGTTTCGTCCGATTTGGACCTTTAGTTCTATAGAAGCTATATTTTACATCCAATCGTTTTGAAATTTAGAATGGTAGAGTTTCTTGATTCATGAACCAACATTGCCGAATTTGAAGAAAATCGGTAAAGATTTAGCTATAGCTCCCATATATATGTTTCATCCGATTTGGCTCTTTAGATCGAATCGTTTTTATAACCTACACCACACTGTGGTACAGGGTATTATTTAAGTATAAAATGTCCCAAAAGTAAATTTATGTAAACAATTTATACATGAATTACAAATTTTATATATCAGAGTTATTCAATATTACGAGAGTGGTGTAGGGTGTTATATAGTCGGCCCCGCCCGACTTTAGCCTTTCCTTACTGGTTAATATTTCAAATTGTGCGTTCCCAGCTCATGTATAATAATTTCTCTGACCTATGTTTTTCGTTTGTCCAAAAATGTTAAAACCATCATTGTATTTATTTGAAAACTTTCAACATTAACATGGCTATTGTTACTCGCTCGTCGTCGCATTGTTATTTGGCGTAATTGTTATTTATTTCCGCCTACACTTGTTCCTGTGGCATATAGCCTGGCTTTTTCAGACATTAGTTGAAGATGTTGTTGAACAAGTAATCTTTGCATTTAAGCCCTTTTTGCAAGAGGAACAACATCGCATCGACTGACTAACAATTTCGAAAAGTTTTGTCATATATTTTGTTAAGCCTTTGCCGTTGTCATTCTGGTCTCCGTCCTCGAAGAAAAGTTGTTTGTTTTTCCACTATACAATGAGAATGAGCATTTTTTTGCGTAGGCCGTTCTCATCGGTCCCATCGGTTGTAAGACGTCTTGTCTATGTTAATTAAAAAATTGTTGCATTTTGTAATCATAATAAAAGTACATGAAAACCAACACAATGTCATGTTATGAGGTTTCCTTTGGTGGCAATTTATGTAGTAATGAATGAATGTTTTCTTGTAACAAAACCAAAAAGGGGAGTGCCAGCAATTGTAGAATGAGAGAGTGGCAACACTTGATTATTTGCGAGGATGGAGTGTAAATTATTTTGGAACGTTGTAATCTATTAGGTTTAAAAATAAAGGCAAATAAAAATTATAAGGTTAAAATTTTGAAATACGGCTAGAGAATACTGTTGAATTTCATTAAATTATTGCCAAAAATAATGTATTAATTGTTTAGAAGTGTTCATGTTGAAATTTTACCGGTATAAACTTTTTACGTTGACACAGCGTGCCTAAAACGACAGGCAGCTAAAGAAGTTTTGTTCAGAATCATCTCCTCTGCTGATCTATGAAGTGAACAAAATAGGAGTTCTTGCGAAAAAAAGTATTTTTACCAAAGGAGAACAACTGAATTACATTGCTTTGTAAAGAAAATGGCGTATATTTTGGACTGTAACACAATTTAGATTAAATTGTATGAGCATTTGTAAGATGTTTTGTAATTATAGCGTTATTTGCAACATTATTAAATATATTTCGAATTTTTTGTAATCTATAAAACCCACTTACACCACCTAACTTTTTAAAAAATATTATAGCGAATTTAATAAAGTTGATATATTTGATTCTATGACTGCGATAAACATTCCGTGAAGAGTACATTTTGAGCAGAAACCGGTTTATATAAAATTATTTTACTATATAATGCAATTATCGCCCGAGTTACGAAACTGATTTGAATATTCATTGTACATATCCATTTTTACCTTCTTATCACTACTTATATTTTATCATAATGTCTTTCATTATTTAATTTATCCTTATATTTGTACTTTCACTTTCTTAATTCTTTTCTTCTTTAGTAGTTATCTTTAGACTTATATTCATAAACTGGTTATTACCGGTAATTTATTTTTAAGCACTTGGAGTGAGTTCTACTAGGCTCCTCTCAAGTCAATTCAATTCAATTATAAGTGTTCACATTGTTCAGTTGTAACCAATTCATATAAACAATAAAATTGTTATTAAAAAGAAAATATGTTTATCTTATTATCGCGTACGATTAGTGCTAGGAAAGGGTGGTCAAAGGAAGTTTGGGAGATAAACTATTTCTTAGTAAAAAACGTTGAAACAAAATTGATTTCGAATAAAACACTTTAAACAGTTTTATATGAAAATCAGTTTAAATAACTAAAAAAAATATTAACAGAATATAAGAAAAGTAATGTCTGTTAAATTTGTATACCCTCCACCATACGATGGGGGGTATATTCATTTTGTCACTCCGTTGTAACACCTCTAAATATTGATCACATACCCCATAAAGTATATATATTCTTTATCGTCATACAAACGATTTAGCCATGTCCGTCCGTCCGTCAGTCTTGTGTAATCACGGTACTGTCCGTAATAATAGAGCTTGATCAAATTTGGTTCACACAGAATACAGTTTGGTTGCCTCAACCGAATCATTTGCCACCCGAATTTTAGTAGTTCTGTCTACTATCATGCGATTCCATGTTGACAACAATCATATTTGGTTGCGCCAACTACGAAAATGATGGCTAAAATTATCTGTTGTATGTTGCCACAACCAACTGTTTTAAAAAATTGGTTGTTCTGACAATTTGTCAGTCATATACTACCGACAATTAATTAAAAACAGTTTTCATTAATTTTTATTTTATTTATTGAACAAAAAACCAAACATGAACATACACTATTGCTACTGAATTCTGAAGATGATAGAGTGGTGTCTATCGAAACTGCAGTCAATTCTACCAAGCAATTAAAACTCTTTACCAATTTTTGTATTTGTTTCTATTAATTTTTTGCAATGTACAGAAAGTAACTGAAACATATGGTCTCAAACCAAAATAAATTCTGACTGAATAACAAAAGCACAGACCAACAATAAATAGCAACAACACATTTTTTATTTATGTAAAACATTTTGCACAACTTATTCTGCATTCCACACATTATTTTCCACACGAGATTATTTTTGACTACATATACCGCCCTTGAACAAAATGTTCAAGATTTATTTATGTCGAGTTATTTTATTTTTTGTTCGTCATGTATCAGCAATAGAACAGCAACCAATCTTTCGGTTGTATTTCCCAAAATACTTTAAATTATTCTAAATTTGAGAAATTATTGGGATAACCAAAAAAACGATTATTTAATAATATGTTTTCTGTTGTAGTAACCAATTATTCGTTGCAATAATAATCTTAAGTCTATTGATACAATTTCTGTTGTCAAGAATAAAACATTGGTTGTCACAACCAAAAATCGATCATATGGTACTATAATGAATGTTTAAAATTGGTTACCACAACTAACCCAGTGTCAATGAAAAAACCAATCTTAATTCGATTAATACAACCATCGATTTAGTTGCAAGCATTTTTATTTGATCGTATTTCAAAACCACTTATCGTATGACGATGAAATTTTAGTTGTGTATACAAGAGGTGTTAGAGAGTTTAAGTTCGGAGCTACAGGCCCTAAAATTGACCACCTCGGTTATACAAAATTTTCATCGGCTTCTAACTTTTGAATGGAGTGTCCGATTTGAGTGGCGTTTTCTTCTGTGGGTACTTCTGGACCAGACCTACAACAAATTGAACATATCTTGAATAGTTTCCGAGATATGTGGATTTTAAATTTGAATTTTTAATTTTTTCGCCGACTTTGCCTTGGACTTTAGCCAATATCTCAGTAAAAGTTTACCGATTTTGTTCGCGTGTTTTTTATTGAATTGCCAATAAAATTTGCAATTGAAAAAAAGAGTCGATAAGATATGTTTATAAATAAGAAAGTTATGTCCCTATAAAGTAAAATTTTTGAAAAAAGTTTGTTACACAAAGTATATCAAATTTATACTAGTTTTAAAGAAGACGTTTCACAGAACCTGTTAGAGAAAATCCGAAGCCAAAATTTTAATTGGTGTGGTTGCTACCCTTCTCCGATTTGGACCTTTTTTTACATAAATTTCAAAAGTTTGATATTTTTATTTTTTTTTTATTTGTTTTAGGGTGTAACAGAATCGACTGCAAAGGGAATCCCGAGCGCGGCTTTTCATATCGAAGATATAGGACTAAAAATAAAAAATCCCATTTTTGGGGAATTTTTGGAATTGAGGGATTTTCCATTAGAAATTTCCACATGTTGCATTTGATTATAATTTCTAATATCAAAATAAATAACTTTAAAAAAATTCATCGAAATGTATACATTTTTAAGAATTTTATGCGTATTTACGTTTCTGTCTATATGCAAAATAACGGTAACATATCCATATTTTTCTTATTAAAGATGGAACAGAATAGGAAGATAGGAGAAGATTTACAAATATATCTTCATATTGAAATTCTCTTGAACTTTTTCGGTAGTAAAATTGCTGAAGTTTGCGAAAATCGCGATTTCGTGCCTCCTGGGCTTCTTCTGTAAGCTCGCCCAAAGGGAGAATATGAAATGCAATAATTATATCTCCATGACGCAATACTTTATGTACTATTGGAGTCATATCTTTCCATGGATACAGTTCTATTAGATGTTTCGAAATACCTAGACAGTATTTTCCAAACTTTTCAGTATTCACTTTGGTCTTGCTGTTGATTGCCATTAGAATTATGTTGATTTTTCTCAGTAATTCCATAACAATTCCTGTGATCTTAGATGTGATTTCATAATCCTTGAAGAAACGCCTTGCAGTGTTACCATCATTTGTATTTCCATATCCCAATAGTGGTTTGTCGACATTTAATCCAGCCTCTTTCCAAAATTCCTCTTGAATTATTTTTTTCTGGAACTCTCTCGATGCTTTTAATTCCTTTTTGTCCGGTAATTTGTTTGCATTCTCTGGATTACTATAATAATGCAAATCGTATGCTATGTGTAGGAAATGTTGTTTACGCGAGCATGTAATGGGGAAATTCCAAATTTTAGAGCATATGTGTTAATTGTTGGGTTCTTCGATAAATCCGAAAATTAATTTTTTTTCTTCCACTTAGATGATGTTCCCGTAACAGCATTGCAAACTTTCCCATCGACCATAGTGAAATTTAGGATGAAGGAGATTGTGAAGCTGTAGTCCAATATTTTGATTGCTATGGGTTCCAGCTCCTTAATTTCCTTCTCAATATGATCAACCAGGTTTTGTGTGTTGGTAGCCGACTCTTTTGTATACTCAAACTATATTGTTCTACAAAAGTTTTGTGATCCTGGAGTCGAATTTATCCAAATGTTATCAAAACTAGTTGAGGGACAATCCGTGTCTTCTCTCTTTCTATAATCTGTCCCGCTCGGACTTGTTGATACTTGTTTGTATTCAGGAAGGGTTGATAAGCCGTCACATCCCCACTTGCACATAAGTTGCAAGTCACAATTGTCCATTGTACTCAGCTGTTCTGTAGTAAGAGTAGAAACTATTCTCGATGCTGTATTTTCCAGAAGGTTAGGAAGACCAATACTGACTCCACTTGGAGAAACTTGTAGCGGTGAAGGAATAATAGACTTCTTTTTGTCCTTTATTTTGTTATATGAAGGTAAGACATCGACTCCTTTTTCGGACAATGCCTTCCTAAGTGTGTTATAGTTGTCTTTGCTGAGTCCCAGTTGTAGCATAAGAGCAAGTGCTTCTTCATCCGTAAAAACTGACTCAGAAGATGGTGTCGGAATACTCTCAACAATTCTCCTTAGACGTTTCGGTGATGCTGTTTGAAGAACACCGGCAAATTTTAAAGCATAAGTTGGTTGTTTCTCTTTTTTCAACATTGCCCTAAAAGTATCCGTAACTTCTTCAGTAGTCATTGCCGAAAGATTATTGGACAAACGCCTCTTCTTAGTTCTTGTCGATACATCTTCGTAAGGTTTATGGGGTGGACCAACAGATGAAGTACAAACTGTTAAATCTATGTTGTTCTCGAGCCAATCTGAATATTTTTGAAGAAATTTTGAACGCGATTTTGCTGTTGTCCACTTTACATTAAAGGTTTTAACAAATGTTTGTATTTTTGTGATTTCGCTTTTTAAAACTTTAATTTTATAGGTTCCTTCGATAAATTCTACTATTATACGGACTTTTTCTTCAAAAGTGTGAAATGGGATTCCACACAAAATAGAAAATAGTGACGAGTTCTTAAATGTTAACGCCATACTTGCAAAATTGGTAATGATATACATTCTCGAAGATGCTATATTTATATAAAACAATAATATACCTGACATTTTTACCTGATACATGTAATATGGGAAATTACAAAAATCATATATGAATGAATATTATAAACTATATGAATGAACATTACAACAAATATTTTTATACCTTTCAATGATTAAGGGTTTACTAGAAATAGTGCCATAAAACAATTTTTTCTGAAAGGTAAATCTTACTAAATTTTATTATTGTTTGATAAAAACATGTGTTCTACAAGAAATCAGTGCATATTGACTGATATAATAACCAATAAGTAAAAGAACGTATGGAAAAATTAAAAAAAAAATATTTTGCATATAGACAGAAACGTAAATACGGCATAAAATTCTTAAAAATGTATACATTTCGATGAATTTTTTTAAAGTTCTTTATTTTGATATTAGAAATAATAATCAAATGCAACATGTGGAAATTTCCAATGGAAAATCCCTCAATTCCCAAAAAATACATTAAAAATCCCCAAAAATGGGATTTTTACATTTAGTCCTATATCTTCGATATGAAAAGCTGCGCTCGGGATTCCCTTTGCAGTCGATTTTGTTACACGCTAATACAAATAAACAAGAAGAACAATTTAACAATTTAGCTTTGCGATTGGAGAAAATCGATCTAACTTTTGAAATTTATGTAAAAAAATGTTCAAATCGGAGAAGGATGGCAACCACAACAATTAAAATTAAATACGAATTGGACGTTTTTCGCCAAAAAATCTCCAAAAAATGAATTTTTTTTAAAAATTTGACTTTCTTCTTTCTTGACATATCTTATCGAGTCTTTTTTCATGATATTGCAAATTTTATTGGCAATCCATCCAAACACGCGAATAAAATCGGTAAACTTTGACTGAGATATTGGCTAAACTCCAAGGCAAAGTCGGCGAAAAATGAAAAATTCAAATTTAAAATCCACATATTTCGGAAACTATTCAATATATGTTGAAGCTATAAAATGTTTATTGTAGGTCTGGTCTAGGAGCACCCACAGTACGCCACTCAAATCGGACACTCCATTCAAAAGTTAGAAGCCGATGAAAATTTTGTATACCCGAGGTGGTCAACTTTAGGGCCCTGTAGCTTCGCCCCTGTATGAGATAGGGGGCCCAAGTTCCGAACTTAAACTCTCTAACACCTCTTGTATACCAACCTAAAACTTCATCGCCATACGATAAGTGGTTTTGAAATGGCAGAATTATGTCAATTTTTTCCATTTAAGCCCACTGTGCGGTGAATAACACAGCTAGACCCATCTTAAAGTATACCGATCGACTCAGAATCACTAGCTGAATCGATTTAACAATGTCTGTCCGTCCGTCTGTCCATGTGAAGTTGTTCGTCGACTACATGTCGCAATTTCGCTCCGATCGTTCTGAATAATTCTCTCGTAATATTGAACAATTCTGAAATATAAATTTTGTAGTTCATGTATAAATTGTTTATTCTAAATTTCAAAACGATTGGATGTAAAATACAGCTTCTATAGAACTAAAGGGCCAAAGCGGACGAAACATATATATGGGAGCTATTGCTAAATCTTAACCGATTTCAACCAAATTCAATAGCGATCTTAACAGCCGTGAAATACTCTAAACTGCAAAATTTCAGAATGATCGGAGTGAAATTGCGACCTGTAGTCGACGAACAACTTTACATGGACAGACGGACGGACGGACAGACATGCTTAAATCGACTCAGCTAGTGATTCTGAGTCGATCGGTATACTTTAAGGTGGGTCTAGCTGTGTTATTTTCAGGTGTTACAAACATCTGCCGTGAAACAAACATATAATACCCTGTACCACAGTGTGGTGTAGGGTATAAAAATGACTTAAAATGGCAAAAACCGGATTTCTGCCAAATATATTTAGGGTGTCTTACTCGAAATTCTCTTATTTCTACCAAAAGTGCTATAATTTCTAGTTTATCCATAGATTTCTTCAAATATGCATTGTTTTATTCGTTATGATGCTATATTTATCGAGCTTATACGTTAAAAAAATATGATCCAAATACTAAAGACTAGTTCCAAGAAAATGTAAATTAAAAAAAATTGCTTTTAATATTTTATAGTGTTTAAACAACTATATTACACCAGAAAATGTTATGCACAGCCCTTCTACAAAAATTTTGTTGCATAGCGATATAACTCTACTATTGAGGATCCTTATAACACGTATTAAAAATATAAATGTCGTGGAATCTGCGATAAATTTAAAATTAAACAAGTAAGACAATTTCAGTCGGGTAAAGCGACTAAGGTATACATACATACCCTCACTTTGTGAGTAATGTAATATGACACAACGGCAGGGAGACGTCAGAACGTTAAAAAATAATTGTTCAGTTTATAAAAATAATATGAAAAGATTTAGATGATTGTTGCAGAAGTTATGAGCAGTTTGTGATTGAATGAATTTATGTGGGGGGATACCAGAAATGGCTGGACGAATACGCCTATTTTTATTCTGAACAGTATATACTTTAAAGGCACTGCACTGTACCGAATTTTAAGCGTTTATGTTCACTAGTATTAACGTTATGAGCCATTAAATTTTGGTATGATTTGACGATTTTGTGTGGGATTTTTACGGGACTGATGGAGTGATAACTAAAGAGTGCTCAATACTTTTTCACATTTAAATGCGAGGATCGCAGGTGAGCAGATTTTAGACAGTATGTTCATACAAGATTTGCCACATATTCGTGAAAATAGATGTTCCAAAGTACTTAACTCTAACGGTAAAAAGCTTATAGATGTTATTGAGAATATTGGCGGCATCGTCCTGAATGGTAGAACTAATGGAGATTGCAACGGTGAATATAGTTTTTGTGGTGTCATGGGAAGCTCGGTCATTGATTATTGTATTGTATCTCACAGTTTTCTTGTATATGCTGATGACTTCTCTATCGCACCCAAACCATATTCTGATCACATGCCATTAAACATGCAAATAAAAGTTCCATGCCTATCCGTTATAGAAAGCAATGAACAGTCACACTCAAGATTGCACTGGAAAAAACAAATATATGCATAAATATGCTGAAATGCTAACTACAAAGACCAGAAACATAGATATGATAAGTGATGTATCAGTGGATGAGCTAGTAAATATTATATCGGGCAAAATCAGAGAATCGTACCCCGAAAACACAAACTACAAGTTTTTTGAGCCAAAACAAAAGTGGTACGACTGGAAGTGTGCCAAATCTCGTAGAAGCATGAAAAGAAAGCTCGGAGAGTATAGAAGATACCACACAATTCTCAACAGGTCGAAATATTATGAAGCTCGAGCCAAATATACACGATTGTGCAATAGCAAGAAACTCGCACATTACAACCAGAACATAGAACGTTTAAATACGGTTAGTAGGAGCGCTGATTGGTGGTATCTTGCACGGAAAATTAAAACAAAACCACGGATAGTCAAAGACGTTCTGAGCGCGGAAGACTTTTTAATTCATTTTAGCAGCATGCTGAGCCCAACATGTAGCCCTCCGACTATAAGCTGGTGTATGCCTTACGTCACTGACGCCTTGCTAGACTCCCCAATTGAAATGGTTGAATTGATGTCAGTACTGAAATCTTTGAAAAATTGTAGAGCGCCTGGCGATGACGGCATTAGTTATGAGTTCTATAAATACGCTCCGGCCTGCTTTGTAAGGGAAATCTTATGCACATTTAACAAAATATTTCTGCATGAAAAAATCCCCTCAAGTTTTTGTAGATCAATTTTGCTTCCGATTTTTAAAAAAGGTGACCCAAACATAGCAGCTAACTATCGAGGACTTTCTCTCATCAACTCTTTATGCAAAATATTTAACACGATATTACTTAACAGGATCACCGAATGGACTGACAACAATAATATACTAAATGAATTCCAAGCTGGATTCCGGAAACATTACTCAACTGTGGATAATATTTTCAACCTAGTTAGTATCGCAAACATAGCCACTCTGAACGGGAAAAAACTATTCGCCCTCTTCGTTGATTTTTCATGTGCTTTTGACTCCATTCCTAGAAATAGCCTATTCTACAAGCTGTCCTCTCTCGGATTATCGTCAAAGATAATACGAATATTGCAGAATATGTACGAAAATACTACAAGTAGAATTTCGACTGGCAATACGCTATCTGACTCTTTCCCGGTTGAGCTGGGTGTTAAGCAAGGTTGTATATTGAGTCCATTATTATTCTCGCTATATTTAAATGATCTCGTAGATGTATTACCCGGCGGTGTAAACATCGCAAACTTAAACATAAAAATATTACTATATGCAGATGACATAGTATTACTATCAAATTCCCCATCCGAACTGCAAACCATGATACATTGCCTGCACAAATATTGTTCAACTTGGCATCTCAAAGTTAACTTGGAAAAGTCAAAAATAATGATTTTTCGCACTGGTACTAGAGTCTCAAGAAAGCTTTGCTGGTACTATGGCGATGAATTAGTGGAAATTGTTAACAGCTACAAATACCTTGGAGTTGAGCTAACCTACAACTTGTTGTTTATAAAACATTTGAAAAACAAATTAAGCACAGCAAAACTTGCTGTTAATTCAACTTGGTCTAACTATATGAGACACCCAAAGATCACAAAACATAACAAACTAAAGATTTTCGATTCGGCCTCTAGATCAATAATGTTCTATGCAGCCCAAATTTGGGGTTTTCAAAAATATGAAGAAGTAGAAAAACTTTTTCGATATTTCATCAAAAAAATCTTATATCTTCCTGATAATACTCCGAACTACATACTCCATCTAGAAACCGGCTTAGATTCGCTGTACATCTCAACATTAAAACTCCATTTTGTTTATATAAATAAAGTATTAAAAATGGGACAGCATCGATTACCTCGTATACTGGCAGAAGAGATAATTTTACAAAATATTTGCTGGGCAAATCAATGGACAAAACTGTGCGATAAAATACAATATTCTCCAGAAAATACAAATATTCCTCTCTGCCTGGAATGGAACAATATACTGAGCGTGCTGAAAGTTTGGGAGCGTAACAATAATATTCGTGATGCCAGGTGTTCACAGTTCCATGATCTTTACCCCAGACTCAATTATGATGCAGTGTTTTCTTTGACTAGTGAGTTTTCATCGCGTGCGACAAGTCTATTGATCAGAGAGAGAGGCGGACTGCTCGATTTAAATGCTAGAACTTTTAGAACAAGAACTGTGGGTATTTGCTCTGTATGCAATTTGGATGCTGCGGAAAGTACTTTCCATTTTATGGGTGCCTGCCATATACAAGCATTTTAGATTTACATATTTTGGTAAAAATTTCCTTAGTATGCACGAAGTGCTTGAAATATTAAATGGATTAAATTTCTCATCTTTGTACAACTATATTGAAGTATCGCTCAAATATAGAAAGTTAATTATAAACGAATTTGAACTCTAAACGAAAATTGATAATACTTAAATCGTTATTTAACGTTAAACATAAATGTCTGCACTATTAATTGTGTTTTTTCTTTTTGAACTTGTTATAAACTAGAAATGTGCCATTCTGGCTTACAACAAATAATGTTATGCCAAAAAAATAGATATATACTTAATGTACGTGTATGAAATTATATTGAATTTAAACGAACTAATGTCAATATCAATATCTATTAAAATAATAAATAATAATTCATATGGTGGCAGTCTACCATCACAAATATGAGCGGAATCGGACCTGAGAGCGTGGCTCCATCCATACAACCATATTTTATGCTCCAATAACTTTGAACGTTGGCAAATACTTCTTTTTCGACTCAAGGACCATTTAAATTGTTGGAAATCGGTTCAGATTTAGATATAGCCGCCATATATATGTATCATAGATTTGTCGTCTAAGCGCTATAGAAGCCACAAATTCCACCCATCCGAACGAAATTCGGCACAAAGAAGATTCTTAAAAATTTTTAGGAAAACAGTCTTATATTTAAATCTAGGACCAGTTTCGCATGTGAGAATTTCACGAGATACATTTAAAAAACGGTCTTTAGAAAAGTTGATGGAATATAGTATATTGATCCACTAGAGAGCTTTGTGAGTTAAAAGGTATTCTTTTCAAATCTTAGATTTTATTATAAATAAAACACAAACATCGAAATTTTAGACAAAGCGACAGGAAAATCTTGCGATCCATATATGGCGATTATACTTGGATCTATGTGGTTCTTCTTTGTTGTGAAAAATCGTTGTCAAAAAAATCAAACTGCAACCACGAACCAAAAAATAAAGATTTTTCTAGAACCTTTAGACCAAAAACATAAACTCTACCGATAGAGTTACTCTTAAAACACTCAGTGTGGTTATCATGCGAACATGTTTTGCAATGTATACTACCAACATAAGATAAACTGGGAGTTGACTTCCGCTGCTGCAGTGAGCTCTTTTCTTAAATATAAAACTGCGGCAAAAAACGGGGATAAATAAAACTGAAAAAAAAAACAATACAACACAACAATGCAGACATGAGTTTTATATTGGCACACAGGATGGATGCATTGCTCAACAAAGCGCCATGTTGTTATAGATGGAATCGAGTTAATATCATGGTATTTTTCTTTTGAAGATACTAAGTAAAACAAAAAGAAACACAAAGAATCCCAATCATCATCATCATCAGTATCAGTATCGTCAAAAGTACCAATACAAGGAATTACGAGTAGTAGTGGTGGTGGTAGTTGGAGCTAACAAACTGAAACGAATAATATCAGATAGAATTGAAGAAATATAGGGTGGACATTTAGGGATATAAAGGGTTACATTTTATACAGAAAAAAATAAAACACAGAGAAATATGTATATTGGTTTACACTTATTCATTTATGATTCGTCCGTTTTATGATTCTACAAAGTCTATTTTTTACATATATCGGGTCCGTCAATAAGAGCGCTACAAAAGTTTTTTTAAATAAAACAAAAACGGTTTTGGATATCAATGAAATTCTTTATTCCAGTGAAAGTACGTTCGATGCCATTATGTATGGAACTCAATTTCTTTTGCATGGCCACCACGGGCACGGTTGCAGAAGTCCAGACGCTGAACCCAATTTTCTACGGTTTTCAAGCTTAAATCGGCCGATACTGCTGCAATTTCACGTTCGATATTCGTACGAAGTTCATCAATCGTCGCTGTTTTGTTGGCATAGACCATAGACTTGACGTAGCCCCACAGGAAATAGTCTAACGGCGTCAAATCGCACGACCGAGGCGGTCAATCGACTGGACCATTTCGTGAGATAACACGTTCTCCAAACTTGGTTTCCAATAAATTGATTGTGGCATTCGCTGTGTGGCTTGTGGCGCCGTCCTGTTGGAACCACATGTCCTCCAAATCGATATCATCCAATTGGGGTCAAATATATTCGGTTATCATTGAACGGTAGCGATTCCCATTCACAGTAACGTGCCGGTCTTGATCATCACGGAAGAAGTACGGCCCAATAACGCCGCCGGCCCATAAACCGCACCAAACCGTAATTTTTTCGGGATGCAATGATGACTCATGGAGTACGTGTGGATTGCTGTCTGACCAGTAACGCATATTTTGTTTATTGACCAAGCCATTCAGCCAGAAATGAGCCTCATCGCTGAAAATGATTTTTTGATTTTTCGCGCTCTTAACGTTGAGACCACTGACTCCGAATTTCGGTAGTAAATTTTAATAATTTCGACTCGTTGTTGGCTCGTATATATTTCCATCATGAAATGGCAAACCTTACTGAAGAGAAATGTCAAAAGAGCGGCAAAAAATATGGTGTCGTTTGCTGTCCCTGTCGGTCCACTTTTGTAGCGTCCCTGTTGAAAAACCCTTAACCTCTACAGTAGAAGGATGTTAACAAGGAAGGATGTAAAATAGAACAATAAGTACAGATCCTCAAGACTTTCATATTACTAATATAAATAGAAATAATTTCGATTCGATTAATATCATTCATTCGATATCCCGGCATAAGTACAGAATCACAGGACTCTGATACCACTACCGTACCTCATTATGTAGAAATAATTCTGGTTCGATTCATAGTAATCCCTGTATACGTCCAGATTCGCAACGCTTTCATTTTACGATTGCACCGGACGATGAAGAAATAATTCTCATTTGTAATAATAATTCTCATAGTAGTCCCAGCATAATTACGGATTCACACGAGTTCATATTGGCAATATAAAGAAATAATTCCCGTTAGATTGAAAGTATTCACACCATAGTATTCCCAGATTCAAAAGGCCTTTATATTACAAAATATCTTACTATGAAGAAATAATTCTCGGTCGATTTATAGCAGTCGCAGCATTAGGCTATAATATGAATAAAGCTATAATATTGCTAATCCCAACATAAGTACAGATTCGCAAGAAGACTTTCATATTTCTTATGTACCTCACAATAAAGGAATAATTCTCGATCGACTCTTAGTAGTCCCAGCATAAGTATAGATTTTCGAGGCTTATATATATGAATTACCTGTACTCATGCAGTCCGTTCCCCTTCTGCAGATAAGAGGAAACATGTTTTTTGGTCCTTAAATTTTAAATCATTGCCATATACGAAAATGTTACCCACTCGATTCCCTGTCAATATATCTTCAAATATACCCTAACAAAGACCCACACAGACAGACATCCTATAAACGTTATTTAAAATTCGTTTTGGCTGAACTTAACGCCTTTTTGCGAATGCTTCACTTTTTTTTGCAATTTAGTTGCATCGTTTTGCAGTGCTTGTTGTTGTTTTTTGTTTTGTTTGCTGAGTAGGGCTGAGCTCTGAGTTAACTGCTGTGTGTTTGAGTCATTGTAGTGCATAACGTTATTGCTCCCGGATTGTCATTGTGCTGCGATTGTTATCGCCGTTTAAATTGCACACGTCAACAACGAACTGTCACCGTCAACATAATGTTTCTTCTGCTCCATGGAAAAGAAACAATCGGACGGACAACGACTTCCAGTCAGCCACAGAAATGGAGAAAAACGAGCGCATAGTGAGAAAAACAAAGCAAAAAAAATTAAACATTTCCTTGCTATGATATTCTTACCTTGACAAATGGAAAAAAGAATATTCTTTTACCTCTATGAGGGCATATTTGCCCCTTCCACAAGAGCAAATGCTTTAAATTTGCCCTGTTTAACGCCAGAGTGCACAGTGATTCAGGAGATCACAAAATAAATGCATTAAACAGACGCTCGATCTGAGAGTGGAAATAAAAAAACTAAACTTTAAGTAGAACAAATCATAAAATAAATTATCCTAATTTTAACCAAAATATTTCGTAGTTACATATGAAATGTACATATTTATTTTGAATGTGTTATAAGTTTGACTGGAAATCACTTGCTATCTGTGTAAGATCTCTATTGCTGCGCAGGTGCAGTGACATCCTCCTGACACAGGAACCCTACGTAGAATGAGAAAAGGTCTGTGGCATCAGGGCACCCAACTTTAAGTTACTTCTGGCCAACTGTGAAGGTACTTCAAGAAGCTGTATTTTGGCAAGAAAAGATCTAAGCATTTTTCTCTTACCTAGTTTTAGTGGTAAAGAGCAAACAGCTGCTAGTTTATAGATAGGTAATCGTATATACTGGATGATCTCCAGTTACTTGACTTACGATGGTGAGGAAGTACCGACTGCCCTCTTCAGGGGAGTAATTGAAGAACCAATGTCTGAAAAGAAAAACCATTAAAATAGAAAAAGAAATCGAAAAAAAATATGTTATTACATTTTTAAAAAGCCAGCATGCTAAAGATGAAAACACTGTCTATTTGAAAATAATCTATTGATAGATGTAAAAGTTATGAGCCATTTTGTAAATGTTAGGCAAATTCAAAAAAATCTTGTTTCACATTTTTTCGTTTTTAAATGATGTTTTTGCGTATATTGAATTCGCCATATGTGAGAGAGACATATAAGAGACATTGCACTTGCATTTTATTTTATGAGGATTGATGTCAGACATTATAAAATTATAGAGAGGACGAGGTTTTATGCGTAACCATCCATAAAATACGATATGCAATGTCAGTGTAATTCAGCGCCTTAAAGAGATAAGTCTTCGAAGTATGAGTAAACGCCAAACAACTTTTCAATGTGGAAATGATCCCGACAATTGCTGCTACATCTGTCGAAAATATGTTATTAAAAAAATCGACGTGCGTTTAGTAAAATAATAGAAGAAATATATGTGCAATATTTTGGTATACGAGTTAAAAATATGAACGAACCGTGGACACCTAGTATTTTGTGTAATTCGTGCCATGTAAATTTACAATTAATGTATTAAAATTTTTTGTGGAATAAAACGTTTTAATTTTAGACATCACGTGCAATTTGAAATGCCAATGATTTGGAGACAACCATTCATTCACGATACGGACTGCTATTTTTGTCTAAGTTAATAGATTGGAGTAGGAAGTGTCCAAGTATAGCTAACAGCCTAATTACGGAAACATCATCAAGTTCAACTGAGTACTCAACTCTGAGCGATTCAAGTTTTAGTCAGAAGTCATCGCTTTCAACTCAGTTTCAACTCATTGATCTAGTGAGCGATTTGGAACTGAACAAAGATAAGGCAGAACTACTTGCATCTCGGATGAAACAGTACATTATTTTGGCGCCGGATGTTAACATATTATATTATAGAGTCCGTGATATACCTTACAAACATTTTTATACAAGTGTGGATAACAGATGCTTTTGCAAGGACATTCCCGGATTGTTCGAGGAACTTAAGCAAACATACAATTCAAAGGAATGGCGGTTATTTGTTGACAGCAGTAAAGAAAGTTTGAAAGCAGTACTTTTACACAACGGAAATCAGAAACAGTCGATTCCCATTGCTCATGCTGTCAACACTAAGGAATCATACGAAACAATGGCTAAATTGATAAAATACATAAAATATGAACATGACCTGGACAATTTGCTGCGATTTAAAAGTAGTTGGTATGTTATGCCTCTGGAATAGCCGATATTTTGCCACCATTAAATATTACGCTGGGGCTCTTTAAAAATTTTGTAAAAGCCTTAAGGAAAGATGGAAATTCACTCTCATATTTAAAAAGTTTATTTAAAAGGTTTATTTAAAAGTCTTTCTTTTCAAAAAATCGAAGAAGGAGTTTGTGATGGGCCTAAAATAAGGAAACTGCTGAAAGATGTGAATTTCGAATCATATCTGACGTCGGATGAAATTGCAGCATGGAGGTCGTTTAAGCTTGTAGTTTCAAATTTCCTTGGATCCAATAAAAGCCCGCAATATGAAACAATGATTAATGATTTGTTAAAAAAATTATGAAAAAATTGGTTAGAAATATATTTTTTTATATTTATGTATATAACACATATGTATTCTTCCAACTTATTTTTCGCTTTATGTATTCCAACAGGTGTAAATATGTCCCTCAAAATGAATTTCTTTCATTCTCATTTAAACTTTTTCCCCTTGAATCTTGACGACGTAAGTGACGAACATGGCGAAAAGCTTCACCAAGAATTGAAGTCCATCGAGCGGTGTTACCAAGGGCACTGGGATGAAAGAATGATCGGAGATCCTATTTGGTTCCTCATTAGAAAAACCGATTCCGAAATCTTCAAACGTCAACAAAGAACTCACCATTACTTCTAATGAAACTCGTTCATGTAAATAAACTCAAATGCACATAATATAAATAAAAGTAACAAATAAAATCGCTATTTAAACATAAATTAAAAAAAGATTTTTTAAAATTATCTTACCTCTACCAAAAAGACTATAATTTCTACATTTATCCATAGATTTTTTTCAAATATGCATTATTTTCTTCGCTATGCTAACTTTTAAAAAATGAAATAAAATATTTTTTTCGATTTTTTTTTATTTTTTATGTTTTTTTCGTCCCAGGAAATTTTTATTTTTTTTTTTTGAAAAAAATCTACTTTTTCCAATTTGTTTAATGACTGTTACTAAACCATTGTTTCTAAGTGAAAGAGATATTTCCAACATTGGTAGCCCACGTTAATAGCTTCAATTTAACGCATAAGTCGACCTGATCGGGCATATACTCCAAAAATTATAGTGCAAATACTAAGGGTACCTTCGACATTTATCCATAAAAAAGTTGTTATTTTTGATTTTATATAACAGTATGCCACAATCTATACAAAAAAATATTTCTTAGGTCTAGGACAGAAAAAAAATTTTTTTTTTGTTGCGTAATGTAATTGGTGCATACACGAACGCTCATCATTCTGTCTGGGGTAGTACAGACACTAAGAGTAGCCGTGAGTCACTTCCTGACATTACTCTAACTACACTAGCCAACAGTCGTTTTGTTATTTGGTTCCAGCATAGTTTTTCTCATTGATTTTGACCTACTGAACACGAAAATGAGTTTTAAAAATTTTTCTGTCGATTGGTTTTCGAGATACAAATTTTTGAACTTTTTTTTTAAATTTTTGGAGGTACACTTACAATTTTGAGCATATATAAAAAAGTGTAATTCCCTTTTTTCCCTTTAATTGACTGTGAACGGAGTAGCAGTCATAAAGGAACACGAAGAGCGTCCACGCACATTCAGAAGCGTATATTACTCTGCAACCACAATCATAAAAATTAAATAACTATTTGTGTATTACTTATTTTTTTTAATTCTGAGAATCATAAAAATTACGTAAACGTTTTTTCCAAACAATTTTGTACATGTAAAGTGGGTTTGCCAAAATTCGTATCGTAAAATGCACCTGTGTTTCTATGTTCTGCATTTTCATTATACCATTTTCGACGAAACGTCCCTACGGTATTGTAAATAGGTTTTTTACAATAATGAAATATTTGTGTTATTAATATTAATTTAAAAATTTTATCAAAACTGCAAAGTGCTGTGACATTTGAAAAAAATTTCCAAAAAAAAAATTGCTCATTTCACTAAATTTTTGAAATTTCACGTCCCTTGCCAGAACAGAAGACATTAAACCCAGGGTGGTGAAATTTTGAACAGAAGTAACTTATGTATAGGAGCAACTGTTCCGCTCTATTCCAAAAGGATTATAAAAAACTTGCTTTTTCGATCCCTCCTAGTAGGTTAGCTGTGCAAATAATGAAAATCAAAATATCGTGAAATAGCGGAATTTCGGTCTTTTACCAAAAAAATTATAAGTCCGCCATTTGTTGTCAGATTTAGTTAAGTAAGTGCTTATTTTCTTTGGAAAAATGCCTGCTATACGTAAAAAAAAACCAAAATCGCTGTTAGCATCGCGTTTTACATTTTATATGAATTTTTCTGCCACATTTTTACTAAAAAAACGCAGTTTTTTAACCTTTTTAAGCCGCCAACATCAAAACTACTCACCCGATTTGAAAATTTTCTGAGAATGAGTTGTAGACGGCTCAATTTGCTTTAATTTGAGTAGTAGTAGGATCAAATACGTCAAAGAAGACGAAAGATATGCTCAAAATTGTAAGTGTACCTCCAAAAATTTAAAAAAAAAAGACAAATTTTTAAAACTCATTTTCGTGTTTAGTAGGTCAAAATCAATGAGAAAAAGTATGATAGAAGCAAATAACAGAGAAAATTTTGTTATTTGTGAACTAGTGCTACCAGCCTAAGTATTTGTAACAAAGGCAATAAGGCGACATTTACAAAATAAAGGCGGACAGGAAGAACACGTCCTCTATTCTAAACTTCTGAACCAACCGAATGATAAAGCCGGTCTGGATAATATGGTCGAGCACATCACATAGTTCCCTTGAAGAAGGCCAAACCAAAGTACAAGAGTAAAAGTATATAGGACTGTTATTCAATAAGGACAGATCTACTGGGGACACCAATGATAGGATGTCTATAAGGAACATCTCAAGATCTATAATGAGTTAAGGAAAGCACAAAAACGCGCTAAGTACACCTTTTGTGGAGAAGTGGAATAGGTCTCGGATGCTGCAAGGCTGCGTAAGATATTATCCGTTACACTCTGTACACTGGGTTACCTGCAGAATGAGGTCAACAAATGGACAAAAACCAGTGATCAGTCACTGAAATTGCCGCTCGACACACGTTTCCCGGAGAACTTACAGATAAAACACGAGGAATAGCAGAACCAACAAAAGAGTGGGAGGACTGCAATAATCGTTGATGACTGAGAAATCCAGAATCAGCTGCGAGAGTAACGGTTTCCAGCCCTTCACATACCAGGACCAGACGGTATTACTCAGTGAGCAGTCACTGAAATTACTTCACGACACTCATTTCCCGGGGAACTTACAGACAGAACACGAGGAACAGCAGAACCAACAAGAGAGTGGCAGGACTGCATGAATCGTTGTTGACTGAGAAATCCAGAATCAGCTGGAAGATTAACAGTTTTCAGCCCTTCAAATAACCTGGACCAGACGGTATTACTCCAGTAGAAATGCATAAAATATTGAAGTACATTATCAGGGTCTCATATATCCCCAATCGATGGATGGACACCAAGTGGAGTTAATACCCAAAGCGGGAAAGATATCGCATACTAGGCCAAATGAATTCAGGTCAATTAGACTGTTTTTCTTCCTCCCGAAAGGTTTGGAAAGACTATTCGATTTTTTAGTTACAGAAAATCACTACAGGTCAATTAGCCTATCCTACTTCTTCCCGAAAGTTTTTGGAAAGACTTTTAGATTTCTTAGTTATAGAAAACCTGAATACAAATCTCCTGTCGGGGAACCAGCATATTTGCAACAGTAGCAGGTCTACAGAATCTGCCCTGCACGAACTTGTAGGCGATATCGAATCGTCCATACATTTCAAGGAATCCTCTATGGTGGACTTTCTTGATATAGAATGGGCTTTTATCAATATTCACTCAGATGTGGTAATTACGGCGCTGTCACATATGGCGGTAAACTTTTGTGGCTGAAAAGTCGAGGCATATGCCTTCCAGATACTGTACAATATCTGACGAAGTCAACTGCGATCCTCTGACACAAGGGGATTACAAATGTGGTACTATATTTGTGTCTCTCTGTTCCAGTTTGCCAGACTAATTCAGGGCTTATAAACCGATTTTGGTCTGCGGCTCTTTTGAAGTTAAGAGGGGTTAAGCAAACATTCTCACATAGAAATATTATAAGTTTCTACACCTTTTTCGAATTGTTTGATTTGAAGTAAAGTTTTATGCCTAGAACCACTACCGAATACTATTTCTGTGGATCAAAAACTCATATCCAAACCGAAACACTGGTGGATGAAACGGGTAAAAGGATGGAAACTATAGATGATACCATAAGGCTCTTGATGAAAACTCATTTTCCGACTGGTAATGCTGGGCCAACAGAGGAACAGTTACAGAACGAAAATGTGATGCACCAAGTACCTATTACGGATAAACAGATGCTATGGTTAAAGAGGCAATAAGAAGCTTCTCTCCATTCAAGGCTGCGGGACCGGACGGAATATTTTCAGCGCTTCTTCGGAATGAGGTGGATCTTGAATCAACTCACCTGGTTGGAGTTTTCACTGCATGCCTAACTCATGCATATACACCAAAAAATTGGCAGGAATCAAGGGTGATCTTCATACCCAAGCCTGGCAAGGCGAGTTATACGATCCCAAAGGCTCATGGACCTATTAGCCAAACTTCTTTCCTGTTAAAGACAATGGAGCGAATAATTGACGAAATGGTCAAACGTAAGATAGCCGATGACAAGCTAAAATTCAAACAACACGCATATGTTAAAGGAAGATCACTGGAAACTGCTCTACATGAGGTAGTACACCACTTTTAACAACGTTCAGAGCGATAGACTTATCCAGTCCTTAGACGAGTTTCAGGTTGACAGGGCGCTGATAAACTGGATCAACAATATGCTAGGAACAGGTGGATTATTTGTGGATCATATGACGTAAAAATTAGGGGCATTTTATCGCCTCTTCTATGGGTTACGACGATACACAGTCTCCTTAAAGCCCTCACCAATGAAGGACTTAAACCAGTCTGTTATGCAGACGACGTTATTATACTTCTAAGCGGCACACATCCAAACCAACTATGCAGAAGAGCTGAGGAGGCTCTTAACATAACATATAACTGGGCACATCCAAAGGGGATTAAATGTTAACCCAGACAAAACAGAAATATGTCTAATTACAAGGAAAACGAAGATTCATCCTTTTACCGTGCCTCGATTCCTGGATAAGAATATTGCCATATCTAAAAAGGTAAAATACTTGGGAGTAATCTGGAATTAGAAACTGATTTGGAAAGATCATATTGAAGAAAGAGTCAACAAGACCCACAGATGTTGGTCGTTGTGCAGAAGAGCTATAGGTTCAAAATGGGGACTACATCCAAATATGACACACTTGCTTTACATGAGCGTGATTATGTCAATAATAACCTACGCCAGTGTAGTGTGGTGGACATCAATGGACAAGAAGTACATCGTAATACCATTGCAAAAAGTGCAACGTATGTGCTGTCTAGGCATTAGCGGGGCAATTAGAACCGTAGCAACAAGAGCGTTGGAGACTATACTGCACAGCGAACCAATAGATATCCGTATAAAGTATGAGGCAGCCCTCACAGCAATACGTCTACAAGTGATGTGTGAAGGGATAAGTCGTGACCACAAGTCGTACCATCAGAAGATATTACAATCACTGGTCGGTCATATTCAAACAACGGAAACCTCCCACCGCATTCGTAAAGTGCGGCTTACAGCTACCTGTGATTCGTCCGTGCCAGATAGACGTTCTTGGGAAAAAGGAACACTAGCTCATGTGCCAGAGGGAACCAGCAGCTACCCTGGTGGGTCCAGGCTAGGAGGAAGGACGGGTCCGGGACTTTTTATTGATAAACCAGAAGGCGAACTTTACTTCCGCCTCCCAGATCATAACACAGTATTTCAAGCCGAAGTTTGAGCAATCGTGGAGTGTCTTAACTGGCTCAGTAATACCACAAAGCCTAAATATGCCAACATCTTCACAGATAGCCAAATGGCGATCAAAGCAATAACATCGGAAAAGGTCAAATCCAGAACAGTGTTAGACGGCAAAAGAACGATAAATAATAACTCAGTCCATGGTCAACTGCGTATTTTCTGGATGCCGGGACACAACGGAGTGATTGGAAATGAACGAGCAAACAGCTTGGCTTCAAAGGGCAGATAACTTCGAGTAATAAACTTAGAAAATTGGAAACCTTTCGAAGCCACGAAGGATGAGTTGAAGCACTGGACAGTGATAGCTCACAAAACTGTGTGGAATAGAGCAACTGTAGGAGCAATTGCAAAGATACTGTGGGGTGACCCAAATGAGAAGAAAACAAGTAGTTTTCTGAAACTAAACAAGATCGAGATTAGTAAGATGATGAGTGTTCTAACGGTACACTCAAGCTTACAGGCACATCTTCATCGCATAGGACTAGCAGAAAACGACGAGTGCAGGGCATGATGAAGGAAAATATCGAAACGATGGAACATTTTCTGTGTCACTGCCCAGCTTTCACACATGCAAGATCCCGATATTTCGGTTCCGACATATTGCCAGACTTGACTGATCTCAGAGGATATGACTGGGAGATACTGAGAAAATTCGTATCTAGTACCGATTTTCTGTAACCCGTAGGGTATAAAAATCATAAATAAGGTGCGCACAACAGGCCGAACCACTGACTTAAGTGTACTATGTCCATGAGACGTTTAAACGTCTCCTCTACTCAACCTAACCTAACCTATGAGGAAGTAATGCAAAATTTATTGAATGTACAGGAGCGATGCCGATGGTACAGCTACTAGAAGAAAATTCTGTTGTGACGTTCTGTAGCAAGTAATGTATCACGGTCGTGTAAGAATTTAATAATATTTTTGCATTTCTTTTCGAAGGACCAAAAATCATGTTATTCCTTTTCCCGCGGTCCCTTCTTGATCTGACTTGGAAGCACATATCGGTACCTCAATTCCAAAGTATGCTAAGTCAAAACAGAAGAGGTTTTATGATTTTTTTTAAATTTGTATGGGATTCCTTTATATTGCAAATCGAATGACCTGTTCTGTTTTGTGAATAACTTTGGATTGTTTATCTAACAAATACCAATTTGACAACGAATTACTGAAGATAACTTGTATATACCAAGTCGACTTAGCATTCAGTGTATAACAAGACTTAGGCTCTTTTCACTTTTTGGCATACTTTCCCTCTTTGCTGGGCGGTTCAAATTGTTTCCTCATATCCTTCTATTTTGTCCAAAACAATCACTGTCTTTGGTAGCTTCCGTTTGAATTGATTCTGTTGTTTTTTGCTTTCTTCTTCTTGTTTCATGATATTCTGCAGCAGCAATAACAAAGAGAAAAAACAATGGCATCTTTTGATTGCAACTTTGAAATGCATTTATTTCTTTTTCAAAAATTCGTTGTTATGTATTTATTCCAATTTTGTTGAGGTTGTTGCTGTATTATTGCTGTTGCCACAGCTACTGTTGTTGGCTGTTGCCAATGATGATGATGATGACGATGAGAAGGAGTAGGACGAGGGTAAGGATGAAGATGATGACGATGGTGATATTGTACTCCACCTCTCTGCGGTGGCACATACTCACTAACCCATAATAGTTGCTTGGATATCTGGGCTGTCTTGCAACATAGAGGGCGCCATCATTGTTTAGTTGCTGTTCTGTTGTTGTTGCTGTTGTTGTTATTGTCATTGTTGCTTGGTTGTCGGTTATTATCATTGTATTCAATTCACTGCAAAACTCCTGAAAGTGCTGCTGCTGCTTCTGATGTTGCTGCTGCTGCTGCTCTTCTGGTCTTATTGTTGGCTGGCTGAATGGCTGATTCCTTGATCTGGTGGTGCAATATTTGAAACAATAGTGCAACCAACGCCAGCCAAACCACCGAAATCTGTTGCGGTCGGTCTTGGCTGTTTGTTGCCTCACATGTTGTCAATCAATTGCAGCGCCATTGTTTTCCACATTGATGATGACACGATGGCGCGACGTTTTTTCCTGCTGCATTTATCCGGCAGTCAAGCCAGGCAGCCAGCCAGACAGCCTGCCATCCAAACAACCATCCAGACAGCCGTTTGAAGCAACAGCATCAGCTTCAGCCTCTTTTCTCCAATGACTCGTTGCAAGTTTTATCTCTATATCTCGCCGGGATTGTCATCGCTACTGTGCAGCCAACAACTCCTTGTGATTCCTTTTTTGCACTGACTATGTCTGGGCTTTCGTTGGTGGCGCTGATTTTTGAAGAAGTATCGGCCATTATTAAATTAAAGTTCGTGTTGCATTTTTAACATGTTTCTGGGTTTTTTATGTTCGTCCCCAAACCTCCTTTTTGGTATGATCCGTGTCTGTCTGTCTGTACAGTTTATCTTTGTTTCAAAGGAATTCCAAAATGTATGCACACAGCCAGCCATACCCTTTTTCCGTGCAAAAAATTGGATTTCAATGTTTTTAGAACGGAAATGGAAATTGTTGTGCTTTTTTTTGCGAATTCTTAACCCAGCAAAAAATAAAAGAAGTACTTCCAAAAGAATAACATTATAAGTACTTCCAAATCATAAGTATGAACATTTTTTCGACATTTAAAAAAGTTCTTCTAAATAACTAACCAAAATGCAATTTCGGATTATAAATTATTAACCCAAGAATGCATAATTTCAAAACGATTGGATGTAAAATAAAGCTTCTGAAGTGATAAACGTCCAGATCGGAAGGAACATATATATGAGGGCTATGAAATATAAGTAAAATACTGCTTCTATAGTGCTAAAGGGAAGAAATATATATTTATATGGCGGCTATATCAGAATTAGTGAATGGTTCTGGAAGCTAGTCGACTTTCGACTTTTTCATCAACCAAATTTAGTTTCAGTCCACTAGGTCGATTAATCGGACCTAAAAGTCGACTTTTTCATAGTCAATTAAAATAACATAAAGTCATTTCAAAGTATGCTGATTTTCTTCGAAATATGTTAAATTGTGGAATTGTAGTACATTGGATTGCGATAAAAATTTATTAATAACACTTTATACTTTCCACAAATGTTGATATATCGTCACCAGAAATGCCCAAGAGCGTAACCCTCAAATGAAAATTCGTTTTTCGTCCAAAAATCAAGATTTTATTGAAGAAAAAAAAAGATGTAACAAAAGGCGTAACCCACATTGTATTAAACAGAACGTACTGTATTCATCTATTTAGCCTTTGAAGTAGTTCTCTTGTTGCTGTATTGATTTTTGTCAATCGTGTTTGACAGCTATTTTAGATGCAAAATTCTATAAGGGGTCTGTATTTAAATTTGGCCTTTATCTGAATGGTATCTATTTTTTTTTTATCAAATTTCGCAGTGTTCATGATTCTATAAACTAATCTCTGCCAATTTTAATAATGATCTGAAGTAAAACACGAAAATACATTTTTCCAACCTTGCTAGTGACCGTTTATTCTCTGATTAAAAAATCCTTTGTGCAAAATTTAGTACATTTGACTAAAATATGACTTCTATGGAGTTTAGATGCTAAATCGGAAGGAACACATCCATGCGAGTATCTGGGGCTATATGTAAATTTGAACCGATATTGTTCACACAGATATTAACTGTTAAAATAAGATACTCCTTACCAAATTTCATGAATATCGAAAGGAATTTATATCTTCTATAGAGGGTATAAGCTAAATCGAAGTACATTCATATATATTAAGATATCTGGTTCAAATAGTTGAGAGATTTTTGTTCGTTCGCCTTAGCCGAAAGAAAATAAGTAACACAAACAGTCCCTATATCTAAATACGGATTGTCTTTCAATTTTAATACGCATTGTCTTGTCCCAAAATAAAGAAATGTGCAAAATTTCTTTGAGATGGGACTATATTTGTGACCTGCACATTGATTACAAGAATCCATGCACAGACTGACATAGCTAAATCGGTTCAGAAAGTGATTCTAAGTCGATCGGTATAATACACGATGGTTCTATATATCTCTTCTGATTTTGGGTGTTAGAAACAAATGCATAAAATTATAATAAATTGTACCACATTGTGGTGTAGGTTATAATTAAATAATTTTAAAAGAAATTATGGTAATTAAATATACCATACCATACTTACTGTACCACACTGTGGTACTTTACTACTCTTTGAACCGGGGCTACGGAAAATACATATCGCCGCACAAATGTGCTATGTATTACAGTGTAAAATAAAAATCCCTTTTTATTAGTGAGAATGTTGGTCATTTGCGAAAATGTTACGAATGACCCCATAGTGTACTATGGGGTCATTCGGTCACACTTTTCAAGAGCCAGCTACACCATACAGTTGATCTCTTTGACCAATAGTATATTATTTATACGTTCCCTTCCCTATGTCAACATTTATATACCTTTAAAATAAGAGATCTCTGGACCCAAAGATGTTAATAAGAACGACATGTATTCATCAAATAAATACAACGCCAAAAAAGCAAATCTTACAGTGCTTTAAAAGGAGTTGTGCAAAAGTGGTGACAAAGAAGTACTTCCCCGGCGCGACAACCCCTTGTTAAATTCATTGGTGAAAATCCAAATTAGAACAACTTCCGGATCATAGGTTGGGGATTTTTATTGCTTCCTTGGATGCTCTTTTTTTGCTGGGTAAGCTAATGGTCAAAGTTGATGGAATACGCTTTTGGTAAGATTTTAGGAAAACAAAGACACCGAGTTTCAATATTAGTTTCTTTCAAGATTTACTAAAGGTTGTTCGAAACAACCTTAAGTACTTCTTTAAAGAATCAATTTCGAATTGACCAGCATAAATTTAACGAATAAAATGATAATTTTGATTGATATGGTCTTTTTAAATAATATCAATCGAAAAGATTTAAAGCTGTCAAAATAAATTGACAGTGAGAATGTACAAGAAGTAAAATTAATTTTCGAGTAAATAAATAGGATTTCAAAATTATTAAAGTTTTAACGTAAATACGTATATGGACAAATATCTAATTTTTTTTAATTTTCAAGTTAATATTTTTTCAAAAAAAATTGTTTTTGTAGTAGGCAGAGACGAAAATGTAAGCGTGCAAAAACCGTTGTTGTAAATTAATTTCATTAAGGGGCGCAAAGGTTATGGCGGTTCTAAATTCAAATTTTAAAAAATTCTATAAAATGAAATTTTCAGCGGACTTTAGAAAATTAAACATACAATCGTAGACCATTGGTATTTCTATCAGCAGATGTCGAAATATTCGCTGTGCCTTCATTATAGCGATTCAAAATGCCAAAATATAGCGAACAATTTTTTTAACTAAAATTTTATAAACCAGTAAGGAAAGGCTAAAGTCGGGCGGTGCCGACTATATAATACCCTACACCACTCTCGTAATATTGAATAATTCTGATATATACATTTTGTAATTCATGTATAAATTGTTTACATAAATTTACTTTTGGGACATTTTATACTTAAATAATACCCTGTACCACAGTGTGGTGTAGGTTATAAAAACGATTGGATCTAAAGAGCCAAATCGGATGAAACATATATATGGGAGCTATAGCTAAATCTTAACCGATTTTCTTCAAATTTGGCAATGTTGGTTCATGGATCAAGAAACTCTACCATTCTAAATTTCAAAACGATTTGATGTAAAATACAACTTTTATAGGACTAAAGGGCTAAATCGGACGAAACATATATATGGGAGCTAAAGCTAAATCTTAATCGATTTTCTTCAAATTCGGCAGTGTTGGTTCATGGATCAAGAAACTCTACCATTCTAAATTTCAAAATGATTGGATGTAAAATACAGCTTCTACAGGACTAAAGGGCCAAATCGGACGAAACATGTATATGGGAGCTATAGCTAAATCTTAACCGATTTTCTTCAAATTCGGTAGTGTTGGTTCATGGATCAAGAAACTCCACCATTCTAAATTTTAAAATGATTGGATGTAAAATACAGCTTCTACAGGACTAAAGAGCAAAATCGGACGAAAGATATATATGGGAGCTATATCTAAATCTAAACCGATTTCAACCAAATTCAACAGCGATCTTCACAGCCGCGAAATACTCTAAACTGCAAAATTTCAGAACGATCGGAGTGAAATTGCGACCTGTAGTCGACGAACAACTTCACATGGACAGACGGACGGACAGACGGACGGACATCGTTAAATCGACTCAGGTACTGATTCTGAGTCGATCGGTATACTTTAAGGTGGGTCTAGCTGTGTGTTATTTTCAGGTGTTACAAACATCTGCCGTGAAACAAACTTATAATACCCTGTACCACAGTGTGGTGTAGGGTATAAATACTAGCCGATACCCGGTGCACTTTGTAGCCCCCAAAATTTCATTTTAGTGATAAAGAAACATGTGATGTGTTTCGTATAATAAACTCGACACCAAAAAATATAGTTTTAGATAAATTAGAAGACTAATACACACAGAATACAGTTTGGTTGCCTCAACCGAATTATTTGCCAACCCAATTTTGGTACATGCGATTCCATCAGGACAACCAACATTTTGGTTGTGGTATACTTCTGCTTCCATGTTGACAACAACCATATTTGGTTGCGCCAACTCCGAAAATGGTGGCAAAAATTATCTGTTGTGTGTTGCCACAACCAACTGTTTAAAAGATTTGGTTGTTCTGACAATTTGTCAGTACAACAAAAAAACTACCGACAATTAATTAAAAACAGTTTTCATCAATTTTTATTTTATTTATTGAACAAAAAACCAAACAATTCATAACACAATTAAAAATCCTATATTACAAATTCATCACTATTATGAGATGTGGAAATATTTGACAGAAATTTTAGTACACGAAAAAAAACACAAAACTTTTATGCAAATATCGCTTACAACATATTCTGCATTCCACACATTATTATCCACACGAGAATATTTTTGACTACATATACCGTTCTTGAACAAAATGTTGAAGATTTATTTATGTCGAGTAATTTTATTATACCCTACACCACACTGTGGTACAGGGTATAATAAGTTTGTTTCACGGCAGATGTTTGTAACACCTGAAAATAACACAGCTAGACCCACCTTAAAGTATACCGATCGACTCAGAATCAGTAGCTGAGTCGATTTAACGATGTCCGTCGGTCTGTCCGTCCGTCTGTCCATGTAAAGTTGTTCGTCGACTACAGGTCGCAATTTCACTCCGATCGTTCTGAAATTTTGCAGTTTAGAGTATTTCGCGGCTGTTAAAATCGCTGTTGAATTTGGTTGAAATCGGTTAAGATTTAGCTATAGCTCCCATATACATGTTTCGTCCGATTTGGCCCTTTAGTCCTGTAGAAGCTGTATTTTACATCCAATCATTTTGAAATTTAGAATGGTAGAGTTTCTTGTTCCATGAACCAACACTGCCGAATTTGAAGAAAATCGGTTAAGATTTAGCTATAGCTCCCATATATATGTTTCATCCGATTTGGCTCTTTAGTCCTATAAAAGCTGTATTTTACATCCAATCGTTTTGAAATTTAGAATGGTAGAGTTTCTTGGTCCATGAACCAACACTACCGAATTTGAAGAAAATCGGTAAAGATTTAGCTATAGCTCCCATTTATATGTTTCATCCGATTTGGCTCTTTAGATCCAATCGTTTTTATACCCTACACCACACTGTGGTACAGGGTATTATTTAAGTAAAACAATTTATACATGAATTACAAAATTTATACATCAGAGTTATTCAATATTACGAGAGTGGTGTAGGGTATTATATAGTCGGCACCGCCCGACTTTAGCCTTTCCTTACTGGTTTTTTGTTTGTCATGTATCAGCAAAAAAAACGCAACTAATCTTTCGGTTGTATTTCCCAAAATATATTTAATTATTCTAAATTTGGGAAATTATTGGGATAACCAAAAACCGATTATTTATTCATATTTTTTCTGTGGTAGTAACCAATTATTCGTTGCAATAATAATCTTTGGTCTGTTGATACAATTTCTGTTGTCAAGAATAAAAAATTGGTGGTCACAACCAAAAATCGATCATATGGTACTATAATGAAAGTTTAAAATTGGTTACCACAACTAACCGAGTGTCAATGAAAAAACAATTTTAATTCCATTGATACAACCATCGATTAAGTTGCAAGCATTTTCATTTGATCGTATCCATGCTATTATTGTTGTTTCAACTATTTATATATAATTACAACCGACACACGGTGAAGGCAATTTTTTGTTGTTAATACTATTTTTTTGTTGTTACAATCGAATCCCAATCAATTATTTTCCTGGGTGTAAATTTTTCATGCAAATGCACTTTCTCAGCGTATTGATGTTCTCGCTTTAACAGAACTGAATGATAACATAGAAACTTAAACTAATAATTTCGTACACTGTTCTAGTCATGGCCTCAAAGAGATGTTAAATTCAGCTATACCAAATTTCACGACGATTGATCCACTGCAGGTGTTCCAAACTTCGTAAGCTTGAAGATTTGTCTAATAAAATCTCGGATCAGTCTACCTGAAAGACTATCAGACTCCTGAAAATAATAACAAATGACCTAAAAACCCAAACGGTATGAACATATTTTTGATCACGACTGCGTTGACCACAAACTGGAAATTAGAATGTGTGAATTTATCTTAGCCAGCGCATCATATAGCATTTTAGCTCTTAATCGACCTTTTAAATATCAGAATGAATTATATTATTCTGGTCGCAACTGTTCAAATTCCGTTAATCTGAGTAGGGTATTATTCACTATATGTCTGAGTACAAGAGGTCGCAAAGCGCTTCTCGGAAATTCAAAAGGTTTATTATACTATTGCACATTTCATACAAAGATATCTACGTTCCATGATGACTTCTGGAAGATTGAAGATAGTTTTGGTCACTATAGCACTGACCACAGCTCAAATCGTGAAAATGTAAATAGCGTATTTCAGCAACACATGTAAATATATGTGGGCATTTCCAACGAGATGTCAACCGCAGCCAAAAAATTGAAAATCTATAAAAGTATGTTGTTTTACTATTTTTTTTTTATAGGGAATCTATCAAATTTATCTAATTTTTCCAAAAACTACATTTATTGATAACACATTTTAAAATATTTGAGTGCAAATTCGAATAATTGAAAATTTACGTTTTAAACATCTGTATTGCATGTTATGTTCTGATTAATGGTCTCTCTTTTAAATCTTGATTTATATTCAAGGGCTATAAGAAAAATATTTGTTGTTGTGAAAATAAATATATTTAATATATTAAAAATCATTTATAATCAACCCTTGGATGTATAGTTGCATAAATAGTAAAAAAATAAACATAAAAAGAACGATGGAATAAAATTTCGCATGCGAAATGTCGCGTGCGAATGTGATTAAAATTAAATAAAAAATAAACTACTTAATATTTTTGAATAAAATAAAAAAACATTATTAAGATACATGAATCCCTGACATTTTAAAATTAGTCGCATTAAAATATTCCTTCAGGTTTCGCTGAATCAGTGTTTGATTGGTTTGCTTTGAAAGCGACTTCTGTTTTTGTCGCATGCGAATTACTTGGTTTTTTGTAATTATCTTGAAAATGAACAATTGGCCAAAATATACCTTAACACAAGTTATAGTGCTAATAAAGAGCTATAAGTTTCGCCTTTTGTCAAAATGAAATAATGTTTTGGCATATGTTTTTTATACCCTACACCACACTGTGGTACAGGGTATTATGACTTTGTGCATTTGTTTGTAACACCCAAAAGGAGAAGAGATAGATCCAGTGTTTATTATACCGATCGACTTATAATCACTTTCTGAGTCGATTTAGCTATGTCCGTCTGTCTGTCTGTAGATGTATTATTTTAATCAAAGTACAGGTCGCAATTATGGCCCGATCTTGACAAAACTTTACACAAATCTTTTTTTGGTCCAAGGACGATCCCTATTTAATTTGGTTAAAATCGGTTCAGATTTGGATATAGCCCCCATATATATGTTAGCCCCGATTTGACATGTAAGCGCTGTAAAAACTTTATTTTATATCCGATCAGTATGAAATTCAGCAGAAAGCGGTATCTTATTATATGAATGAACACTGTTAAATTTGGAAGAAATCGGTTCAGATTTAGATAAAGCCCCCATATATACGTTACCCCCGATTTCACATGTAAGCGCCGTAAAAAATTTATTTTATAACCGATCAGTGTGAAATTTGGCAGAAAGAGGTTTCTTATTACTTGAAGGAATACTGCCAAATTCGGAGAAAATCGGTTCAGATTTAGCCCCCATATATATGTTAACCCCGATTTTACATGTAAGCGCTGTAAAAAGTGTATTTTTAATCCGATCAGTACGAAATTCGGCAGAAAGAGGTTTCCTATTACATGAATTAATACTGCCAAATTTGAGGGAAATCGGTTGAGATTTAGATATAACCCACATATATATGTTACCCCCCATTTTAACATGTAAGCGCTGTAGAAACTGTATTTTATATCCGATCAGTAAAAAAATTGGCAGAAAGAGGTTTCTCATTACATGAATTAACACTGCCAAATTTGAGGGAAATCGGTTCAGATTTAGATATATTCCCCATATATATGTTACCCCCGATTTAACATGTAAGCGCTGTACAATTTGTATTTTATATTCGATTAGTAAAAAAATCTACACAAAGACGTTTCTTATTATATGAAGGGATACTTCCAAATTCAGAGAAAATCGGTTCAGATTTAGAAATAGCCCCCGATTTGACATGTAAGTGCTGTAGAGACTGTATTTTATATCCGGTCAGTACGAAATTTGACAGAAAGAAGTTTCTTTTTCAATGAATGAGTATTCAAGGAAAATCCGTTCAGATTTATATATAACCTCCATATATATGTTCCTCCTGGTTTGGTACCAAAGCGCTATTATTCCAAGGTAGTACCAATTTTTCCAAGGTAGTACCTACCTAACATTCCCTGCATATATTACTTATATTGTGTACGACCAAAAATCGGACTATTTACTGTGTTAAGGCTAATAATAACCACATTAAATGCAAATATGTGGAATATTATTATTAGTTCAATTTTTAATTCCACACATTATATTAAACTCCTCTTTGGAATAAGCCTTGACGTGGCGGGGGAGCTAAGTACTTTCGTAAAAGAAAGGAAACTAATTATTCCAACTATTCAAAAAGAAATTCTTAATGTACACTGCCGAGGTGGTGTAGGGTATTATATAGTCGGCCCCGCCCGACTTTAACCTTTCCTTACTGGTTCACTTTGAATGCGTACGAATGTCGCATTCGACATTGGAGAAATGCCCATATGTGTAAGCTTTCACATTAATATTTGTACAGGGTTTTCCAATAAGAGTGATATGATTCCTGCAGAAGAAGTCGTGGAGGCCATTTGAATGACGTTTTATTTAGAACTTAATTGTATCGATTGTACTTCACATTAAATAAAAAACTTTTGAATTTCCTTAACAATAAGTTTGTTGTTTTCAAAGAAATCATATCACTCTTATTGGAAACCCCTATAATTAAAGTACAGGTCGTTGCAACTTGTGAAAATCGGTTCAGATTTATATATAGCGCCCATATATATTTTCCTCCGATTTGTGTTCCAAGGCTTATAGAAGGTGTCTTTTTTCTACCAAATCGAGGTAAAAATTGGGAAAGACAAATCTCTTCACCCATTAATAAAGAGTACTAAAATTAGTGGAAATCGGTTTAGATTTAAATATAGCCCCATATATACGTTCCTTTCGATTTGACATCTAAGTGCTACAGAAGCTTTACTTTACATCTGATTAAGGAAAAAAATGGCAGAAGGAAGTTTTTTCAGCCGTTAATAAATACATTCAATTTATTTGAAATCGGTTCAGATTTAAATATAGAAGGTGTATTTTGAATCATATCGAGTTAAAAATTTGGATCAATGGCATCTACACATCCCATTCATCACCACGATGAATCCCATTCATCACCACGATGAACACCATTCATCCCTACGATGAATACCATTCATCACCACGATGAATACCATTCATCACCACGATGAATACCATTCATCACCACGATGAATACCATGCATCACCACGATGAATCCCATTCATCACCACGATGAATACCATTCATCACCACGATGAGTCCCATTCATCACCGCGATGAACACCATTCATCCCTACGATGAATCCCATTCAAATATTTTCGTCGTGGGAATAAAACCTTATCGTTCCGTCGACGAATTTCGAAATCACCTAAAACATGGGCTGATGATCGTGTCCGTTCTATTGACGTACAAAATCTTTACATGTACGAAACTTTATACCTTATCGTTCCGTCGACGAATTTCGAAATCACCTATAACATGGGTTGATGATCGTGTCCGTTCTATTGACGTACAAAATTATCGGACGTACGAAACTTTTCGTAACCAATACGAAGATATATTGACCAAACTAATTCGTCATGGTGACGAACGGTTTTTCTTACAGTGTAGACCTCGGATTTTTTGAATATTTCAATTGTTTACCCTATTGGAACGAAGCTTTGCATTTAGACGTTTTATCGTTCACATATAGAAAATTTTAGTGCATAACGAAAATATGGAAAAAAAAAATTTTAACGATAAAGCCTGGCTTATCCATATAGAAGATAGGCTTCACGAGCCCCTACAGAAAATAGTCATGTGGAGTCAAATCATACGACCGAGGCAGCAAATTGCTCACCAAACTCGCCTTTCAAGTGGTTTATGGAAGCCCAATTCTTCAATTTTTGGGCAAGAAATTGCGGGATCAACGAACGGTACCTTGCTTCATGTACGGTACCTTGCTTCATGTACGGTAACATTGCGACCATCAATGTCTGTGAAGAAATGATGTCGCCGGCCCATGCATAAACTGCACCTAACACAGCATTTTCAGGTGTATTGACAGCTTTTGAACAAACTCTGGCTGGTCTTTGGACCAAATTCGGCAATTCCGGTTAATGACGTACCCATTAAGCACAAAATGAGCCTAGTTGATGAAGACAATTTTTCGATAAAAAAAACTAATTTTTCACAGAGCACGATGTTTGATAAGAAAACTCTATGAGCATTGTTGGTATGTAAATAAAGAAATGGCAACGCAAACTGGGCATTTTTGACTTTGACATATGTCACGAATCATGCGTGTCCTTCAGAAACTTAGCACTGAAAAACCAAATAGCAAAAAATAACCCTTTAGTAGTTCCGAAAAAGATCATAATTGATTTCAGTATAATTTGTCAAATCTCCAAAGATGCAACGATAGAACCCAAGTGCAAATTTCCAAACAACTAACGATTTATTTCGTTTTAAATTCTGTTGCATTTTGCCGCAATAAATAGTTGATACACCTGCAACTTTCAACGGAATTCTTCAAAGGACTTCGTTTTCTAAGACAAATAAATAAATATATTTTTAATGATTTTAATTTAATGTTCTCATCGCAGGCGAATCCTCAAAGTCTCCACAACGGCCAATGCAAAACAGAACGGGCAATAATGAAAATTCCATTTATCTCTTATGTATATCAATGTTTATTGTCCCAAAAAGATCTTAAATTGATTACGTTCCTCAGCGAAACTGCGATGCATTCAAAGATGTCGTTGTGTTCATCAACCCATCAACCCCAGAGAAAGGGGGGGTCCACGGGAAAAAAGAACCAAATCAGAGCCTTTCATCTTGGGCCGCCGCCAAAGACAAATGCAAAAATAAAAGAAGACAGACAGACGGACAGAGAGGACTACAACAAACAACTGTGATTGCTCCAAAAGCCACTTGCTGCAGCAGTAATGGCCACACTTTGCATACTCCACCCGGGCATGGAAACCAACCATGGAAATGGACAACAGGAACACCGCCGCAGCTGAATGCATGGCCTCAAAGACAACAACTACAACAACAATAGTAACAACGATCAACTAATGATTGCACTTAATTTCAGGTTCGACATGAAATCCCTTTCATCTGAATGGACAGCTTGTTGGTTCCTTCTTGCATTGCGTTCCAAGGGTGGTGGTGGTGTTGTTGTCTGGAACACAACTTATTTCGGGGTCCATTTTGTCGTTGCGACTCATTTGCATTCATAATCATCTGATGCCGAATATCATTAAAGGTTCCGCCGCCATTTAAATGAAGAGGAATTCTTTGAGAGCGATCAACCAGCAACGAAGGAGACGGAAGGACAGATGGACGGACGCATGGATAAGTTGGTATGCGGATGAATGAATGTGTTCATCGAAGTACAGTGGATTTAAATCGTTTATTCCATGGTTGGAACAAAATTTGTGTCTTACAGAACTATTAAAGGTTAATTTATAACAAATCTAGCTGGTCCTGCAGCCTTTGTTCTGTGCTCTTATTGCACTCAATATTGAGCGCCCCAGTAGGTGAGTTGGTAGCGGGCTCGCCTATGAATTTTGGGGGGTCGGGGTTCGATTCCCACCACAGGCTCTGGTCTGTCGCTGCAAAATCTAGCCACATGGTCTTTGTAACCCGGCTTCCCTGGACCGGAAAATTAAAATATAAATTTACTATGCACTGTAATTCATATAACTAATTAAATAAATAAATAAATAAATTTAATATCGCTTAATATAAAAATTTTATTTGACTGAAAACACTGTCGCCCTCTTGTAGTTTATGGCTGCAGGATGTTCTTTGTAGACCACTTGTTTTAGGCCGTGTTTTGTTAAGTAGACTACATTCGTAGACATCGGTTTATCGGTGTTACGAGCATTTTTGCATGCGTGTATATGTGTTGCTGTTTTGTTGTTCGTGTTGTAGTTGTTTTTTTCCTGTTGGCCTCTTTTTTATGTGGTTGTTAATAAAAGGTAAGAACACTATAAATTTATGTTTTGTTTCTGTTTATGACCATTGTAAAAACGGCTTCTTGTCCACAAACAACGTTTATACTTTTGGGATAAGAAATGTTCTCGATAACATGCAAAACGCACCGAAACGAACCGATTCGCCCAGCGAACAACATCGTCCCGGATGGATAAGGCGGAAAACCTGTATCAGGAGATAAGTATGTCTGGATTTGCAATGGCTCGAGGGAAAAATTAAAGCTGCAGCCGAGCAGACACAGGGAAAAAGTCGGTTCGGGTGTGTGTGTGTGCAAGGATAAATCAAATTTATTTCAATTTTCGCTTTCTGATATAGTTTTATTTGAGTGTATGTAATAAATGTAAAACTTTTACGAAGCCATTATGCACTCTGTATAAATTAGAAGTTTTTAATTGCAATATGGGAAAAATAAGAAGTAGTTCCGCATTGCCATCCAGATCCGGACTATAAAATTGCTTTGGACGGGGCTATGAAACATAGCGTAAACGAATAAGGAAACACATATTTAAAAGGTCTACACGCTGAAGAAAAATCGCTTCTGTAGTATATTGTCCCAAACATATTCGGCTTGAAACATATATATGTTTGGGGTAGACTCTAAGCATGTAATATTTGGTACACACAAAAATTGTGTATTTGGGAAGATTTTGCTCTAAACAAATATTTGTTTACATTTCAATATGTTTTTATTTGGGACCATTATTTCCGAAACAAATATTTATTTGCATTTAAGTATTCATAAAATTCATAAATTGTGTCAAATTTTTCAGTAATTCAAAGTTAAATTTTTAGAAATTTTTAATGTTCGTAAAAAATAATAATTGAAATCATATAATCTTGGATCAATATAAAGTACTTAGAGGATTGTTAACTAATGATGGCTTGGAATACTCAGAAATTTGAAATAATTGATTTAAAACAGAAAGTAATGCTGCATATGGTATCATAACTGGGAGGTACAATTCGAAACCCAAGAAAAATTTAAACTGAAATATGAAAAACTCAGCAAAAGTTTTGGAAATATTTTTTAAATAAATTATATTTGGAAAAATTCCTAAATAATAATTTTATTTGTATTTAAACACATATTTTATTTGAGAAATTTAGTTTGCAAATATAATTTGTTGTAATATATTAATATATGCGTTCCAAATATATTTTATTGATTTTCAAATAAAATTTATTTGCTAAGAAATATATAATATTTAAAAATTTGTGTTCCAAATATATTTTCTTTCGATTCAAACATATCAAAAAAGGCGATTTTTCCCCGTGTATGCACTCTGTATAAATTAGAAGTTTTAAATTGCAATATGGGAAAAATAAGAAGTAGTTCCGCATTGCCATCCAGATCCGGACTATAAAATTGCTTTGGACGGGGCTATGAAACATAGCGTAAACGAATAAGGAAACACATATTTAAAAGGTCTACACGCTGAAAAAAAATCGCTTCTGTAGTATATTGTCCCAAACATATTCGGCTTGAAACATATATATGTTTGGGGTAGACTCTAAGCATGTAATATTTGGTACACACAAAAATTGTGTATTTGTGATGATGTTGTTCTAAACAAATATTTGTTTACATTCCAATATGTTTTTATTTGGGACCATTATTTCCGAAACAAATATTTATTTGCATTTTAGTATTCATAAAATACATAAATTGTGTCAAATTTTTCAGTAATTCAAAGTTAAATTTTTAGAAATTTTTAATGTTCGTAAAAAATAATAATTGAAATCATATAATCTTGGATCAATATAAAGTACTTAGAGGATTGACACCTAATGATGGCTTGGAATACTCAGAAATTTGAAATGATTGATTTAAAACAGAAGGTAATGCTGCATATGGTATCATAACTGGGAGGTACAATTCGAAACCCAAGAAAAATTGAAACTGAAATATGAAAAACTCAGCAAAAGTTTTGGAAATATTTTTTTAATAAAATATATTTGGAAAAATTCCTAAATAATAATTTTATTTGAATTTAAACACATATTTTATTTGAGAAATTTAGTTTGCAAATATAATTTGTTGTAATATATTAATATATGCGTTCCAAATATATTTTATTGATTTTCAAATAAAATTTATTTGCTAAGAAATATATAATATTTAAAAATTTGTGTTCTAAATATATTTTCTTTCGATTCAAACATATCAAAAAAGGCGATTTTGCCCCGTGTACGCATGATGAAATGTTCACATGAAATGTTCCCAAAAAAGTGATCGGCCTGACAGATCTGCATATCAGGGAATGAAAATAGTCTGCACTAATATCAGATATATCAAATGGGCATGGCCACCCATGCGATTCCATTTCTGAAAACGAGGTATCTCCCGAAGATTTTTTGAAGTGCTTTGGTGGCAACAAAAAAATATTATTATTCCCTACACCAAACTTTGGTACAGGGTATTATAACTTTGTGCATTTGTTTGTAACACACAAGAGGAGAAGAAATAGACCCATCGTTTATTATACCGATCGACTTAGAATCACTTTATGAGTTGATTTAGTTATGTCCGTCTGTGCATGTATCCTTGTAATCAAAGTACAGGTCGCAATTATGGTCCGATCTCACCGAAGCTTTGCACATATATTTTTTTAGGCCCAAGGACGATCCCTATTGAATTGGGTAAAATCGGTTCAGATTTACATATAGCTTCCATATATATGTACCTCCGATTTGGCATATATACACTGTATAAGCAATATTTTCGAACCGATTTGTACAAAAATTGACAGAGAGCAGCCTCGTGATACACTTAGAGACAATACCAAATTTGGGGAAAATCGGTTAAGATTTAGATTAAGCCCCCATATACAGGGTTTTCCAATAAGAGTGATATGATTTCTTTGAAGAAATACACACTTATTGTTAAGGAAATTCAAAAGTTTTTGATTTAATGTGAAGTACAATCGATACAATTAATTATCTGCAGTAACGAATTTGATGAACCCAATTTTCGAGCACTTTCTCCACTAAATCAAGTCGTATGTCATGAATGGCATGTTTTATATATTGACTTGTAAAGCTTGAAGAGAGTCTTGATTATTTCGAAAGACCAATGACTTCGAATAACCCCACAAGAAATAGTCTACTGGTGTTAAATGACAACTTCTTGGAGGCCATTCAATATCACAATTTCTTGAAATAATCGAATCTCCAAACTTTTCTCGCAACAATTCAATTGGTTCGTTTGCTGTGTGGCACGTAGCCACAATCGGTCAATGGCAAAAAGATAGCTCTTAACGAGGGCTAAAATACTGCTCATGGGTGTCAAGGTCGGAGGTCGTCAGGAAAGTGTTTTTTTTTGGATTAAAAAAATGGACTTAGCATCATTTTCAAATGTGAACGGAAAGTTTATTTTTGCTCTAGCTCATTATCGGTACGTCGGATCGGGAATAAGATAGCTCTTAACGGGAGCTAAAATATTGCTCATGGGTTTCAATGTCGTAGGTCGAGGGGAAAGTGTTTTTTTTAATTAAAAAAAATGGACGCACGAAAAGTTGCAATTGAGAACGATTATTTTGATAATAAAACTGAATAATTTGTAAACGTTGTTCTTGCGTATATCTCTCCATAATGAAATTGTAAACACTACTGAATACAATGAAAAACAAATGACAGATCATGACATATTTCAAATGGTCGAAACGTAACTTCAAAATCATATCATCCCTATTGGAAACCCGTTATATGTTACCCCCGATTTGAAATGTAAGCGCTGTAAAAACTGTATTTTATATCCGATCAGTACATGAATGAACACTGTCAAATTTGGAGGAAATCGGCTCATATTTAGATATACCCCCCATATATACATATAGTCACCTGAAATCCAAAATAACGTAACCCACATGTTCATGATTTTTCAGGAGAAGCAAAAAACAAAGTAAAGTAATTTTAAGCTTTTGAACAAATTTAGGGATTTCAGACTATTAAGGCGAAATTTGGCAGAAATAGGTTTCTTATTACATGAATTAACACTGCCAAATTTGAGGGAAATCGGTTTAGATTTAGATATAGGTCCCATATATATGTTACTACCAATTTGGTATCCAAAGCTCTATAGAAGTTGTACATTACTTCCGATCATTACAAAATTGGACAAAAAGAAGTTTCTTCATTTAGGAACAAATTTGAAGTCATTCGATCACTCTTTTCGAGATTTGTCGATACACGGGAGAAAATCGTCATTTTTGATATGTTTTAATTTAGGGAAAATTTATTTGGAACAGAAATTTTTAAAAATTATACATTTATGAATTTTATTTGAAAATAAAGAATCTTTATTTGGAGCGCACACTTTAATATACTACAACAAGATATATTTGGGAACTAATTTTCTCAAAAAATATATGTGCTAAAATACAAATAAAAATATTATATATCAATTTTCCCAAAATATGTTATTTTAGAATGATTTTCAAAGCTTTATAATTTTTGACTTTTACGATTTTTAGTTTTAATTTTTTCTGGATTTCGAATTATACCTTACAATTATAAATGGCAAAGGACTCATTTATAATTTCTAATTATTCAAAGTCATTATTTGTTGTCAATTCATCAAAAAATGTATCGTTATTCAAGATTAAATCATTATACCCTACACCACACTGTGGTACAGGGTATTATAAGTTTGTTTCACGGCAGATGTTTGTAACACCTTAAAATAACACAGCTACACCCACCTTAAAGTATACCGATCGACTCAGAATCACTAGCTGAGTCGATTTAACGATGTCCGTCCGTCCGTCCGTCCATGTAAAGTTGTTCGTCGACTACAGGTCGCAATTTTACTCCGATCGTTCTGAAATTTTGCAGTTTAGAGTATTTTGCGGCTGTTAAGATCGCTATTGAATTTGGTTGAAATCGGTTCAGATTTAGGTATAGCTCCCATATATATCTTTCGTCCGATTTGGCCCTTTAGTCCTATAGAAGCTGTATTTTACATCCGATCGTTTTGAAATTTAGAATGGTAGAGTTTCTTGATCCATGAACCAACATTGCTGAATTTAAAGAAAATCGGTTAAGATTTAGCTATAGCTCCAATATATATGTTTCTTCCGATTTGGCCCTTTAGTCCTATAGAAGCTGTATTTTACATCCGATCGTTTTGAAATTTGGAATGGTAGAGTTTCTTGATCCATGAACCAACATTGCCGAATTTGAAGAAAATCGGTGCAGATTTAGATATAGCTCCCATATATATCTTTCGTCCGATTTGGTCCTTTAGTCCTATAGAAGCTGTATTTTACATCCGATCGTTTTGAAATTTAGAATGGTAGAGTTTCTTGATCCATGAACCAACATTGCTGAATTTGAAGAAAATCGTTTAAGATTTAGCTATAGCTCCCATATATATGTTTCGTCCGATTTGGCCCTTTAGTCCTATAGAAGCCGTATTTTACACCCGATCGTTTTGAAATTTAGAATGGTAGAGTTTCTTGATCCATGAACCAACATTGCTGAATTTGAAGAAAATCGGTTCAGATTTAGATATAGCTCCCATATATATCTTTCGTCCGATTTGGTCCTTTAGTCCTATAGAAGCTGTATTTTACATCCGATCGTTTTGAAATTTAGAATGGTAGAGTTTCTTGATCCATGAACCAACATTGCCGAATTTGAAGAAAATCGGTTAAGATTTAGCTATAGCTCCCATATATATGTTTCGTTCGATTTGGCCCTTTAGTCCTATAGAAGCTGTATTTTACATCCGATCGTTTTGAAATTTAGAATGGTAGCGTTTCTTGATCCATGAACCAACATTGCCGAATTTGAAGAAAATCGGTGCAGATTTAGATATAGGTTCCATATATATCTTTCGTCCGATTTGGTCCTTTAGTCCTATAGAAGCTGTATTTTACATCCGATCGTTTTGAAATTTAGAATGGTAGAGTTTCTTGATCCATGAACCAACATTGCCGAATTTGAAGAAAATCGGTTAAGATTTAGCTATAGCTCCCATATATATGTTTCGTCCGATTTGGCCCTTTAGTTCTATAAAAGCTATATGTTACATCCAATCGTTGTGAAATTTAGAATGGTAGTGTTTCTTGATTCATCAACCAACATTGCCGAAATTGAAGAAAATCGGTTAAGATTTAGCTATAGCTCCCATATATATGTTTCATCCGATTTGGCTCTTTAGATCCAATCGTTTTTATACCCTACACCACACTGTGGTACAGGGTATTATTTAAGTATAAAATGTCCCAAAATTAAATTTATGTAAACAATTTATACATGAATTACAAAATTTATATATCAGAGTTATTCAATATTACGAGAGTGGTGTAGGGTATTATATAGTCGGCACCGCCCGACTTTAGCCTTTCCTTACTGGTTTGAATTATAAATTAATTTTACGAACATTAACAACTTCTTTGAGTTTGTATTACGGAAAAACTTAAAAGAAACCGATCATTACAAAATTGGACAAAAAGAAGTTTCTTCATTTAGGAACAAAAACTGCTTAACTTGGGGATAATCGGTTTAGAATTTGATATAGCCACATACAAATGTTCCTGCCTATTTAGTATTTAAGCGCTATTAAAACTGTATTTTACGTCCGATCCATATATAATATGGCAGAAACTAAGTTTTTGATTAAAGTTGATGAAAATCTGTTTAGATTATGTGTAGTTCCATCTATTTGTTCCTTTCGATTCTTGATCTATGAAAGAATACCTATCATTTTAAGATTATAGTTTTAAATCTAGTTTATTATGATTAACACCTTTAACTCCTCCCTGGAATAAGCCATGATGAGGAGGTGGAGCTAAGTACTTTGTTAAGTGAAACGAAACCAATTATTTCAAATTATTATCGCAATGCCCAATTTCGCATTGTTAGGGAGGTGTAGGATATAATATAGTCGGCCCCGTACAATTGAATTTTGTACGGGAACAAATGCAAATCAACGCGAATAATCCGTTGTAAAGTGGACCGAGCCATGCCCAACTGCTGAGAACGGCGTTTTTGGGATGTTCTTGGGGACCTCTCAACACTGGCTCGTACGGCAGCGATATTCTCGGCCGATCGCCTTGGTCGACTTTTATTTGGCCTCTTCGGATTAGAAAGAGCCTCACCAGTCGAAAATTTTTCGTATAAACGCTTAATGGTGTTCTTAGAAGGCGCACTTCTCACATTTTTTAATATTTTAAAAGCACGTTGAGTTTTCACAATTGACTTCTTCTGTTGAATGTAAATTTCAACTATTTCAGAGCGCTCGCGTGGCGTGTATTGTTCCATGGTAAAAATCTGCTTGGACTGACGCTTCAAACGCGGTATGTCATTAAGCGACCTGACATATCTGTCAAAAGTTATGGCGTTGCCAGATGGGTCCGTCGAATATGGGAGACCCTGTATATCCCCTAATATAGTGCGATCCATTTCGAGGTTCCCTACTTTTTTAAAGAAAACCAGTAAGGAAAGGCAGAAAGTCGGGCGGGGCCGACTATATAATACCCTACACCTCCCTAACAATGCGATAAAGGTCATTGCGATAATAATTTTGAATAATTGGTAAGTAGGCAGGAACATATTATCTAATTCTGAGCCGATAATCGCTAAATTAGGCAATATTCGTTCCTAAATTAAGTAAATTAAGTAATTAAGTGTTAATTCACGTAATGAGAAACCTCTTTCTGCCAATTTTTTTACTGATCGGATATAAAATACAGTTTCTACAGCGCGTACATGTCAAATCGGAGGTAACATATATATGTGGGCTATATCTAAATCTCAACCGATTTCCCTCAAATTTGGCAGTATTAATTCATGTAATAAGAAACCTCTTTCTGCCGAATTTTACACGTAACGTAACGTATATATGGGGGCTATATCCAAATCTGAACTGATTTCTTCCAAATTTAACAGTGTTCATACATAAAATAAGAGACCTCTTTCTGTATAATTTCGTACTGATCGGATATAAAATACAGTCTCTACAGCGCTTACATGTCAAATCGGTGGTAACATATATATGGGGGCTATATCTAAATCTGAACCGATTTTAACCAAATTAGATAGAGATCGTCCTTGGGCCAAAAAAATGATATGTGTAAAGTTTCGTCAAGATCGGGCCATAATTGCGACCTGTACTTTGATTACAAGAATACATCTACAGACAGACGGACAGACGGACATGGCTAAATCGACTCAGAAAGTGATTACAAGTCGATCGGTATAATAAACAATGGATCTATCTCTTCTCCTTTTGGGTGTTACAAACAAATGCCCAAAGTCATAATACCCTGTACCACAGTGTGGTGTAGGGTATAAAAACACAGAAAACTCAAATTGAATAGGGACTGTTTATTATCATTTGAAAGAACATTCTTTGGCATTTATTTTATGTGTATCAAATGTTGGCCGCGGCTACGTCTCAGCTGGTCCATCCGTTGAGTCCAATTTTCACCCGTTACAACCAGGGTATTGGATGTTTTGTATACATATATACATAAGCCATTACACATTAGAATAACGTCGTTCTACTTATTTTTGTAGCTTTCGCTACAATTTAATAATAAGTACTTAAGTTATGAAATGTTCTATTCAAGTAAAATTTGGTAATTAATATTTATTAATATAACATACTTAACATTTCACTAATTCTTTACCTGTTGTGGTGGAGATGTCAGAAGTGCGGGTTAATTGCAGGAAATACTACAATCGCCCGGTGCTGCTTTCACATCCGCAAAAATATTTGCGGATTCGCATTTAGCAATTGCATTTTTTCACGTAAATCACACATATTTCTTTTGTAACTCCTACCAATTATAAGTAATGACAGAAAAAACATCGAAGTCGGAAAGTTCAAGTTTAAGTTTATTTATTGAGCCTTTTTTTAAATAATTTCAAAATTACAAACTAATACCTTATGTTTTATCGCAGTATGTAATTCTTAGGACTGTAGCGTATTATCCTAATGTAATATACTAATAATTACGGTTCGGAAAGTTCAAATGATAGCGAAATCCGAAACATTAAAAACTGCGTATTTACGAAAGTGAAAACCACGTATGTGCTAAATTTGAAGTCATTCGATCATTTATGAATTTTATTTGAAAATAAAGAATCTTTATTTGGAGCGCACATTTTAATATACTACAACAAGATATATTTGGGAACTAATTTTCTCAAAAAATATATATGCTAAAATACAAATAAAAATATTATATATCAATTTTCCCAAAATATGTTATTTTAGAATGATTTTCAAAGCTTTACAATTTTTGACTTTTACGATTTTTAGTTTTAATTTTTTCTGGATTTCGAATTGTACCTTACAATTATAAATGGCAAAGGACTCATTTATAATTTCTAATTATTCAAAGTCATTATTTGTTGTCAATTCATCAAAAAATTTATCGTTATTCAAGATTAAATCATTTGAATTATAAATTAATTTTACACGGGGCAAAATCGCCTTTTTTGATATGTTTGAATCGAAAGAAAATATATTTGGAACACAAATTTTTAAATATTATATATTTCTTAGCAAATAAATTTTATTTGAAAATCAATAAAATATATTTGGAATGCATATTTTAATATATTACAACAAATTATATTTGCAAACTAAATTTCTCAAATAAAATATGTGTTTAAATACAAATAAAATTATTATTTAGCAATTTTCCCAAATATATTTTATTTAAAAAATATTTCCAAAACTTTAGCTGAGTTTTTCATATATCAGTTTCAATTTTTCTTGGGTTTCGAATTGTACCTCCCAGTTATGATACCATATGCAGCATTACTTTCTGTTTTAAATCAATTATTTCAAATTTCTGAGTATTCCAAGCCATCATTAGTTAACAATCCTCTAAGTACTTTATATTGATCCAAGATTATATGATTTCAATTATTATTTTTCACGAACATTAAAAATTTCTAAAAATTTAACATTGAATTACTGAAAAATTTAACACAATTTATGTATTTTATGAATACTTAAATGCAAATAAATATTTGTTTCGGAAATAATGGTCCCAAATAAAAACATATTGGAATGTAAACAAATATTTGTTTAGAACCACATCTTCCCAAATACACAATTTTTGTGTGTACCAAATATTACATGCTTAGAGTCTACCCCAAACATATATTTGTTTCAAGCCGAATATGTTTGGGACAATATACTACAGAAACGATTTTTTTTCAGCGTGTACGAACATTAACAACTTCTTTGAGTTTGTATTACGGAAAAACTTAAAAGAAACCAGTAAGGAAAGGCAGAAAGTCGGGCGGTGCCGACTAAATAATACTAATAGCGATAATAATTTGGAATAATTGGTAAATGGGTAAGAACATATATATGCGGATATATCTAATTCTGAACCGATAATCGCTAAATTAAGCAATATTCGTTCCTAAATTGAGAAACATCTTTCTGGAGAATTTTGTAATGATCGGAAGTAAAGTACAACTTCTATAGCGCTTTGTAACCAAATCGGGAGGAACATATATATGGAGCTTATATATAAATCTGAATCGATTTTCCCTGAATACTCATTCATGTAAAATAGGAACCTCTTTCTGTCGAATTTCGTACTGATCGTATATAAAATACAGTCTCTACAGCGCTTGAATGTCAAATCGGTGCTAACATATATATGGGGGCTATATCTAAATCTGAACCGATTTTCTCCAAATTTGGCAGTATTCCTTCGTGTAAAAAGAAACCTCTTTCTGCCGAATTTCGCTGTGATCGGATATAAAATACAGTTTCTACAGCTATTTAATTTCAAATCGGGGGTAACATATATATGGGGGCTATATCTAAATCTGAACCGATTTTCTCCGAATTTGGCAGTATTCCTTCATGTAATAAGAAACCTCTTTCTGCCGAATTTCGTACTGATTGGATATAAAATACAGTTTCTACTGCGCTTACATGTCAAATCGGGTGCAACATATATATGGGGGCTATATATAAATCTGAACCGATTTCCCCCAAATTTTGTATTGTATCTAAGTGTATCACGAGACTACTCTCTGTCAATTTTTGTACAAATCGGTTACAAAATGTTGCTTATACAGTGCATATATGCCAAATCGGAGGTACATATATATGGGAGCTATATGTAAATCTGAACCGATTTTAACCAAATTCAATAGGAATCGTCCTTGGGCCTAAACAAAGATATGTGCAAAGTTTCGTTGAGATCGGACCATAATTGCGACCTGTACTTTGATTACAAGAATACGTCTACAGACAGACAGACGGACAGACAGACAGACGGACATAGCTAAATCGACTCCGAAAGTGATTACAAGTCGATCGGTATAATAAACAATGGGTCTATCTCTTCTCCTTTTGGGTGTTACAAACAAATGCACAAAGTCATAATACCCTGTACCACAGTGTGGTGTAGGGTATAAAAATGAAGAAATTTACAAACATTTACATTTTCTAATTAAATTACTGAAAAACTTTAAACTTGGCATACAATTAAGGTATCGATATACAAATACTTGCTAATTTCTCGAACACAAATCGATCTTTGTTTCGCAAATAATAGCCCCGAATAAAAAATATTAGGGCAGATTTAAAGATTTCTTTAGAACATCATCTTGTCAAATATATAGTATTTGTATGTTCCAAATATTAAGTATTTTATACATATACTACAGAATCGATTTTTTCAGCATGTGCACATAGTTCTGTAGGTGGTCCATATTAAATGCACGATGTAAATCTGTCTATCTATTCTATCTATTCTATCTATTCTATCTATTCTATCTATTCTATCTATTCTATCTATTCTATCTATTCTATCTATTCTATCTATTCTATCTATTCTATCTATTCTATCTATTCTATCTATTCTATCTATTCTATCTATTCTATCTATGCTATCTATTCTATCTATTCTATCTATTCTATCTATGCTATCTATGCTATCTATGCTATCTATTCTATCTATTCTATCTATGCTATCTATTCTATCTATTCTATCTATTCTATCTATTCTATCTATTCTATCTATTCTATCTATTCTATCTATTCTATCTATTCTATCTATTCTATCTATTCTATCTATTCTATATATTCTATCTATTCTATCTATTCTATCTATTCTATCTATTCTATCTATTCTATCTATTCTATCTATTCTATCTATTCTATCTATTCTATCTATTCTATCTATTCTATCTATTCTATCTATTCTATCTATTCTATCTATTCTATCTATTCTATCTATTCTATCTATTCTATCTATTCTATCTATTCTATCTATTCTATCTATTCTATCTATTCTATCTATTCTATCTATTCTATCTATTCTATCTATTCTATCTATTCTATCTATTCTATCTATTCTATCTATTCTATCTATTCTATCTATTCTATCTATTCTATCTATTCTATCTATTCTATCTATTCTATCTATTCTATCTATTCTATCTATTCTATCTATTCTATCTATTCTATCTATTCTATCTATTCTATCTATTCTATCTATTCTATCTATTCTATCTATTCTATCTATTCTATCTATTCTATCTATTCTATCTATTCTATCTATTCTATCTATTCTATCTATTCTATCTATTCTATCTATTCTATCTATTCTATCTATTCTATCTATTCTATCTATTCTATCTATTCTATCTATTCTATCTATTCTATCTATTCTATCTATTCTATCTATTCTATCTATTCTATCTATTCTATCTATTCTATCTATTCTATCTATTCTATCTATTCTATCTATTCTATCTATTCTATCTATTCTATCTATTCTATCTATTCTATCTATTCTATCTATTCTATCTATTCTATCTATTCTATCTATTCTATCTATTCTATCTATTCTATCTATTCTATCTATTCTATCTATTCTATCTATTCTATCTATTCTATCTATTCTATCTATTCTATCTATTCTATCTATTCTATCTATTCTATCTATTCTATCTATTCTATCTATTCTATCTATTCTATCTATTCTATCTATTCTATCTATTCTATCTATTCTATCTATTCTATCTATTCTATCTATTCTATCTATTCTATCTATTCTATCTATTCTATCTATTCTATCTATTCTATCTATTCTATCTATTCTATCTATTCTATCTATTCTATCTATTCTATCTATTCTATCTATTCTATCTATTCTATCTATTCTATCTATTCTATATATTCTATCTATTCTATCTATTCTATCTATTCTATCTATTCTATCTATTCTATCTATTCTATCTATTCTATCTATTCTATCTATTCTATCTATTCTATCTATTCTATCTATTCTATCTATTCTATCTATTCTATCTATTCTATCTATTCTATCTATTCTATCTATTCTATCTATTCTATCTATTCTATCTATTCTATCTATTCTATCTATTCTATCTATTCTATCTATTCTATATATTCTATCTATTCTATCTATTCTATCTATTCTATCTATTCTATCGATTCTATCGATTCTATCTATTCTATCTATTCTATCTATTCTATCTATTCTATCTATTCTATCTATTCTATCTATTCTATCTATTCTATCTATTCTATCTATTCTATCTATTCTATCTATTCTATCTATTCTATCTATTCTATCTATTCTATCTATTCTATCTATTCTATCTATTCTATCTATTCTATCTATTCTATCTATTCTATCTATTCTATCTATTCTATCTATTCTATCTATTCTATCTATTCTATCTATTCTATCTATTCTATCTATTCTATCTATTCTATCTATTCTATCTATTCTATCTATTCTATCTATTCTATCTATTCTATCTATTCTATCTATTCTATCTATTCTATCTATTCTATCTATTCTATCTATTCTATCTATTCTATCTATTCTATCTATTCTATCTATTCTATCTATTCTATCTATTCTATCTATTCTATCTATTCTATCTATTCTATCTATTCTATCTATTCTATCTATTCTATCTATTCTATCTATTCTATCTATTCTATCTATTCTATCTATTCTATCTATTCTATCTATTCTATCTATTCTATCTATTCTATCTATTCTATCTATTCTATCTATTCTATCTATTCTATCTATTCTATCTATTCTATCTATTCTATCTATTCTATCTATTCTATCTATTCTATCTATTCTATCTATTCTATCTATTCTATCTATTCTATCTATTCTATCTATTCTATCTATTCTATCTATTCTATCTATTCTATCTATTCTATCTATTCTATCTATTCTATCTATTCTATCTATTCTATCTATTCTATCTATTCTATCTATTCTATCTATTCTATCTATTCTATCTATTCTATCTATTCTATCTATTCTATCTATTCTATCTATTCTATCTATTCTATCTATTCTATCTATTCTATCTATTCTATCTATTCTATCTATTCTATCTATTCTATCTATTCTATCTATTCTATCTATTCTATCTATTCTATCTATTCTATCTATTCTATCTATTCTATCTATTCTATCTATTCTATCTATTCTATCTATTCTATCTATTCTATCTATTCTATCTATTCTATCTATTCTATCTATTCTATCTATTCTATCTATTCTATCTATTCTATCTATTCTATCTATTCTATCTATTCTATCTATTCTATCTATTCTATATATTCTATCTATTCTATCTATTCTATCTATTCTATCTATTATATCTATTCTATCTATTCTATCTATTCTATCTATTCTATCTATTCTATATATTCTATATATTCTATATATTCTATCTATTCTATCTATTCTATCTATTCTATCTATTCTATCTATTCTATCTATTCTACCTATTCTACCTATTCTATATATTCTATCTATTCTATCTATTCTATCTCTTCTATCTATTCTATATATTCTATTTATTCTATCTTTTCTATATATTCTATATATGTAATCCTATTAATATTATAAAATCGTTTGTTTGTCTGTTTGTTTGTTTGTTTGTTTGTTTCTTCCAGCATCACGCCTAAACGGCTGAACCGATTTTCTTGAAACTTGGTGGACAGATAGACCAATGCCTGGGAAGTGCCATAGGCTACTTTGATTTTCGATTTTCCGCCAAGCGATTTTCGACCACTTGACAACAGAGGCTCCTGTTAAAGCTAGAGAGCTGAAATTTTGCACACACATAGAATGGAGTGTTGTATAAACTACGGACTACTCGCTTAATCATATTTCGGCCAGTAGTCAGTTGTAGCGCTATCAAAAACTTGCGTTTTGTGTTTGTCGTTTCGGAATTCTCTTATAAGATACAAACTTAAAACTTTGTATATATGAAGTACTATAAACCGCAAATATATGCCCGAAAAATTATTTTGAATTATCTGAATGTGGTCAGTTTAACTGTGACCCGAACAATTGTCATTATTTCTCTGATTTTAAAAGTTCCTTAAGAGCCAATGATTTACAAATTTATATGTACAGACTGATCTCAATGGACATGCGAAAACAACAATTCGATGTCCAATCCTAGGTCAAACCGGACATAAAACAGCGTCTTAAAATTTTTTAAGCCTTTTCAAAATATATCGCTCACCACTTACTGTGGTAACCTGTCTAACATTGTCAATTCGGTCATTTCTCCGACTGTGGTCAGTTTAGCAGTGACCAAATCAATTCCCACACTTTCTGTACTTTAATAGTCCTTTAAGAGCTATAATCCTAATAATTTATGTTTGTATACTGATCTCCAAGGCATGCGATTTTACACCAAGCGACTTTTGTCCGTTTGACCATTACGGTACCTTTAAGAAGTACGAAGCTTTAAATTTTGCTTTGGTATAGACTTGAGTGTTGTATACCCTTCGGACTATTCACACAGTCGTTTTTGACACGTAGTCAGTTGTCGCGCTATCAAAATTTTAAATATTTTTTTATAGGTATTTCAGAAGCGCCTAAAATGATACACAGATAAAATAATATGTAGTACTATACCCAAAAAAATGAAATTTTGAATTCCACGATTGTGGTCAGTCAATGACCAAAACCATTTTCAATCTTTACTGGCTTTCAAGATTCTTCAAGAGTTTTTCATTCTTTCAATACATTAAAAATCCCATAAATTGCACTCTCATAGACATGAGTGTTGTATAAACCACGGGCTACTCACGTAGACATTTTTCGGCAAGTGGTCAGTTATAGCGCTATCAATTGTTTTTGTCCTTTCTGAAGCCTCTTATGGGACACAAAGTTAAAAGTTTGTAAATATAATAATTTTGAATTCTCTGACTGTGGTCAGTGAAGAAGCGGCCAAAACAATGTTCACTATTTTACAGATTGTAAAACTTCTAACCCCTGTTCAAAATATATCTCTCACCACTTAATGTGGTAGGATATACATATATAACGTTGTCAATTCGGTCAAATCTCGGACAGTGACCAATGCAATTTCCACTCTTTCTGTACTTTAAAGGGCTGGCCCGATCTTCTTGAAATATTCACAGAATGTCCATGTGCTGGAGGTGGTCAAAATAGGCTGCTTGAATTTTCCATATATCAAGTGGGCGTGGCCCCCATATAAGTCAAATTTTGAAATTGAGATATCATGCACAATTTGTTATCGAGAGTGCTATAATTTTGTGCGTATTTTTATGATGGTAGTCTACGTGATTGTTCCAAAAATGGGCAGGATCGGACCAATGGTAGTGGCCCCGCCCATATAAGCCACATTTTAAAATTGAGATATCTTGCACAATTTGTTAGCCAGAGGGCTGCAATTTTGTGTATACGTATCTGGTGGCAGTCTACGCGATTGGTCAGGATATGGGCCGGATGGAACCAATGGGCGTGGCCCCATGTGAGCCAAGTTTTTAAATTGAGATATCTACAAAAATTTGTTAGCAATATTGCTGTAATTTTGTGTATATACATTTGATGGCAGTCTACGTGATTGGTCCATCGTCCAAATGTATGGGATCGGAAATCTGAAATCTGGGGAAACGAAGTGGTCCAGCTAGTATAATATATTTCGAATGTACCCTAAACATTTATATATTTCAAGCAGAATATGTTTGGGACAATATACAACAGAAGCGATTTTTTTAATTAATAGTCATTATTTATTAATAGTCAACAAATCACCTGGATAAATCCCCACCATAATTATAGCAACTGTTCGAATTGCTTGACGCGTTTCCAAAATGTATCTCTTAAGTTGAGCGTAATGACAACATACCACAACATTTGTTTAAACACCAAATAAACAATAATGTTTGCTTGCAACTCAGAACCGTGTGCCTACAACAACAGCTTTACAAACCACCTTATCTCAACAGGCAACAAAACCAGAATAAAAAGGTGGTCAACTCCAGCCGGCAGTACCAAAAGCCAATGAATATGCAATGGATAAAAATACCTGCGGCATCGAAAAGCAATTTAACCTGCATTACCATGCAACAGAAATGTTACATCTTTTGTCAAATGGGGGCATAAATGGAAACACAACATTTATGTGTTGAACACAGTGAACATTGGAGGCCGAAGCAGAAGCAGCAGCAGAGACCGAGGCCAAGGCTTGATGGTGTTGCACCAGACCAGGGGATTCCAGTGTAACTACCAATATTGACCACAAATTAACCGGTACACTGCAGTTTGCAGGTACATGCATTCACTTGCATATGTTCTGTCTATGGCTACTACAGAACAGAAATCGAGAAAACTTTTGGCCAGAAAAATAGGTGTAAAATAGACAACATCGCCAAGAGTAGCAAGGAAGCCTCAACCATAGATGCATTTTGTAATAAAAGATGGCAACGCAGATGCACTAAACGACATCAATGGCCATTACACCGATGTGCGACGCAAACAGGATACGGATGCAGCATCTACATATAGTGAGGAGGAGTATCTTTCGCATCGGTCTCTTTGCGTCACATCGGCCAGGAGTGTACACTTGTGCGACAGTGTGCGGTGACTACTACTAATGTGTGTGATAGTAACCAATGTGACAGTAGGTCGGTCGACCGACCGATAGGCCTTTCTGTGGTGGTCTCCTGTCTCCAATGACAATAAGGAGTGGCCAATGCCACTACTCACTGGATGTGGAGATAGACGTACGGACACAACGTCCAATGTACATGTTCCTTGTCATTGTGGCACCCGGTTAATTTGAGAAACATGCAGTTATTATGTAGAACTCAAACATAAGTCAACTACTACTATGGCTACTACTACCAACACCACCACCACTAACTACCACTACCATTTGAGGCAGTCAGTGTCCAGTGTCAGTAGTACTACCACAACTGCACCCATTTTGCCACCAGGAACTGTCAATGTCATTGCACAGTGGTGTTATGTAGAGCTTGTCTAACGTTTTTTGAGCAAACCCTACATCATATGCGTTTCGATTTTATTATACCCTACACCACACTGTGGTACAGGGTATTATAAGTTTGTTTCACGGCATATGTTTGTAACACCTGAAAATAACACAGCTAGATCCATCTTAAAGTATACCGATCGACTCAGAATCACTAGCTGAGTCGATTTAACCATGTCTGTCCGTCCGTCCGTCCGTCCGTCTGTCCATGTAAAGTTGTTCGTCGACTACAGGTCGAAATTTCACTCCGATCGTTCTGAAATTTTGCAGTTTAGAGTATTTCGCAGCTGCAAAGATCCCTATTTAATTTGGTTGAAATCGGTTCAGATTTAGATATAGCTTCCATATATATCTTTCGTCCGATTTGGCCCTTTAGTCCTATAGAAGATGTATTTTACATCCAATCGTTTTGAAATTTAGAATGGTAGCGTTTCTTGATCCATGAACCAACATTGCCGAATTTGAAGAAAATCGGTTAAGATTTAGCTATAGCTCCCATATATATGTTTCGTCCGATTTTGCTCTTTAGTCCTGTATAAGCTGTATTTTAAATCCAATCATTTTGAAATTTAGAATGGTAGAGTTTCTTGATCCATGAACCAACACTACCGAATTTGAAGAAAATCGGTTAAGATTTAGCTGTAGCTCCCATATATATGTTTCGTCCGATTTGGCCCTTTAGTTCTATAGAAGCTGTATTTTACATCCAATCGTTTTGAAATTTAGAATGGTAGAGTTTCTTGATTTAGCTATAGCTCCCATATATATGTTTCATCCGATTTGGCTCTTTAGATCCAATCGTTTTTATACCCTACACCACACTGTGGTACAGGGTATTATTTAAGTATAAAATGTCCCAAAAGTAAATTTATGTAAACAATTTATACATGAATTACAAAATTTATATATCAGAGTTATTCAATATTACGAGAGTGGTGTAGGGTATTTATATAGTCGGCCCCGCCCGACTTTAGCCTTTCCTTACTGTTTTTTTTTTAACTTCTGACAAATTTGATAAAATGTACATACATTTTTACAATGAACATTAGCGAACAGGATTTGGCGAATTTCAAAGTTTAAGTATTCAATAGATGAGGTCTACAAAAAAATCGATTAGATCAATGGCTTATCTTATATGGTTCTCGAGAATTCAATATTTAAAACATATTTTAAAATTTTTCCCTACAAGTATTTGTAATATGATATGATATCGCTCACTCACTTCAAGAGTGACATAACTCAAATTTTAAATTTTTTTGAGGTTGCCTTACAAAAATGTGAATTTTGAAAATGTCCATAAATTAATATCAGCGAAATTTGGTTTGTATGTAAACAACCATATTTCGGATTATTCCAGCGTTTTTAAATGTCTTATTTCACGTTTCTTATCTTTTTATATAAAGTTAAAGTTACATATCTTGACTATTTTCAATTTTGATTTATGTCACTCTTAAAGTAAGTGAGCGATATGATAAATGTTTTTTTGCATCCGAGACCTAAAAACATTGTTGAAGTACAATGTGGTCTTTTTGAGCTATTTAGGGTGTTTAGACACGTTCAGATTTTATTGATATGTCCACAAAAAGTTGTTCAGATTAGCCGTGGCTACAGTTTTGTCAAATATTATTAGTGAAAAATTACGACTCCCTGTAAGTTATGCTAAAAAGAAAAAAATATTTTTTTCCTTCACTTTTTCAAAAAAAAGTGTATGAAATTTTTGTTTGCCTAAAATGTTAAGTTTCCTTGTTCAGCATATTCTTAGCTCCATTATTGCCAAATATAGTCCGTCAATAAGAGCGCTACAAAAGTTTTTTTTTAAATAAAACAAAAACGGTTTTGGATATCAATGAAATTCTTTATTCCTGTGAAAGTACGTTCGATGCCATTATGTATGGAACTCGATTTCTTTTGCATGGCCACCACGGGCACGCTTGCAGAAGTCCAGACGCTGAACCTAATTTTCGACGGTTTTCAAGCATAAATCGGCCGATACTGCTGCAATTTCACGTTCGATATTCGTACGAAGTTCATCAATCGTCGCTGGATTGTTGGCATAGACCATAGACTTGACGTAGCCCCACAGGAAATAGTCTAACGGCGCCGAATCGCACGACCGAGGCGGCCAATCGACTGGACCATTTCGCGAGATAACACGTTGGTTTCCAATAAATTGGTTTCCAATAAATTGATTGTGGCATTCGCTGTGTGGCTTGTGGCGCCGTCCTGTTGGAACAACATGTCCTCCAAGTCCATATCATCCAATTGGGGCCAAAAATATTCGGTTATCATTGAACGGTAGCGATTCCCATTCACAGTAACGTGCCGGTCTTGATCATCACGGAAGAAGTACGGCCCAATGACGCCGCCGGCCCATAAACCGCACCAAACCGTAATTTTATCGGGATGCAATGATCACTCATGGAGTACGTGTGGATTGCTGTCTGACCAATAACGTATATTTTGTTTATTCACGAAGCCATTCAGCCAGAAATGAGCCTCATCGCTAAAGAAGATTTTTCGATTTTTCGCGCTCTTTACGTTGAGGCCACTGACTCGGAATTTGGGTAGTAAATTTTAATAATTTCGACTCGTTGTTGGCTCGTATATCTTTCCATCATGAAATGGCAAACCTTACTGAAGAGAAATGTCAAAAGAGCGCAAAAAAATATGGCGTCGTTTGCTGTCCCTGTCGGTCTACTTTTGTAGCGTCCCTGTTGAAAAACCATTTATAATTAAGCGGTATTATCGAGTATGAATTAGTTGTTGGACAAAAGCTGCTGACACCTATTTCAGAAATTTTTGAGGCCCATAAAAAAAATTTTGCACAAATTTCGCCAAACCGAGCATAGGTTTATACCACCCTTTGGTAGTAGAATCGAACCTTTACTGCCAAGTGCATGTAGTTTTCAAAAAGTGTTCATTTGTTGCATAGTGTAATCCAGTTTGGTGAAAACATTATTATACATATCATCTTGTAAGGATTGAAAATGGACCATACAGGTCCATATTTTGATTTATTCCTCATACAAGGATTGCTGTCGAAATTACTTACGTCATAGAATCACAAACTTCAACCAATTGGTAGGAAATTTGGCAAAATGCATAGTACCACACACACCAAACAGGGTCACGGAATGGATCCACTTGATTCGACTTATGGACACATTAGAAATTATAATTAGGTATTTAAATTACATAGAACAAAACCACATAACCGATTGGACTGAAATGTATTTATTTGTGTTTAATTTTACCCATCATACAAGTAAAGATCTCATTGGTCCACATTTTTGTATATCCGTAGTCTATTTGACTTCTTAGCCCCCGTAGAAACCACAAATACCAAACGATTGGGATAAATTATGAAAATTTGTATATTTATTTATCCAGAACAGTTTTAAAGGAGTAAGCGACCGCATTGGTCCGTATTTTGACATAGTCCAATATAAAGATCCCATCTGATTTCTCTTACTTACTTAAAATGCTCTTACTTTACTTAAAATGTTCAATGCAATTTCTTTTACCATTTTTTTCCTGCTATGTCATTGAATACTATCTATGGCGAATAGTATAGAGGACTGAATCTATACGAGAATTTTGCAAACATTTTTATACCCTCCACCATAGGACACCTCTAAATATTGATCTGAGACCCCATAAAATATATACATTCTTAATCGTCTTAAAATTCTAAGACGATTTAGCCATGTCCGTCCGTCCGTCTGTTGTAATCACGCTACAATCTATAATACTTGAGCTAGGTGCCTGAAATTTGGTATAGATACTTCTTATAGCTGCAGGTAACTTGGGATTGAAAATGGGCGATATCGATCCATATTTAGATACACATAGCTCCCATATATAGCATCTAGCTTGTTGTGATTCCTACTGTTCTCATCTTTTTTGTGTGTTTTCGGTGTTATTTTCTTTAGGTTTGAGTTATTTTGTGAGGTCACATGCTATCCATGGTGGAGGGTATATAATATTCGACATGGCCGAACTTAACGCTTTTACTTGTTTAATCTTAATTTTAAAAACTTAATTGAAATTGTAAATTATATACCGAAGGAATTACAAAAAATCTTTAATATAAGAAAAATTTTATAAATTTTCTTTTACTTTTTTTATATCATTAAAAGTTTTAATTTCGGAGCAAAAATCGCCAGCTCCTATTTTTATGGCTCCAAAAATTGTCAAAATTGCGATAAGTCGTCCCACTTCTCAGCTTGCCCTTATTATGAAATAAAATTTAAGAAATAAAAAGAAAAAATATATAAATTCAAATAAGTTTATTTTTTATTTGTAATCAAATGGCGACAACTTTTGTCTCAGCGTATATATCAAATAGCAATATTTTTTGCATCAAATAGCAAATTTTGTTGTCTATCCAAAAAAGGTAGTGAGAAAGGAATCGGTATATAACCGGCTCTAATACATACCGATTAGTGACCTAAAAAATTTAAAGACAACGGCAATGATTTCCGGCCAATGACAAGTCGGCTTTAAAGTTAATTTACCTAATATTAAGAAAATCTGCTTCATTTTTATGAATTTGTCTTAATTTTTGAGTTTGGAATGTTCTTATTTTAAAAATTATTTGCCGTTGGCTCGACATCTTTGCCACTGTCTTTAAAGTTAGTAAACATTTCTTTCTGTATAGGAAAGGATCGGGAAAAAATTAACAAAAATTTTTTCAAAGGGAACTTTATAATTCCATAGAATCTTTCAAAATTAATATATGTATTTGAATTAATTTTTTGGTAATTTGTACGTCTTGACAACAAAAACCGAGGCTTATTCTAACATTATTATATTTGTAAACATAAATCCCACAATACCCAACATAAATTCGAAATACGCCAAAAAAATACGAAATTATTTGTTTGGAAATTTTCGTAGAAACTGATGTAATTTGCAGAAGCGTGGCGACGCTATTAAACAAATTGTTGCCTCGTTCTTTTCTCGAACACATTCTCCAGGAAGTGTACTTTAAGACGTATATAAATATGTTATACTTTCGTTTTATAAATACCTCTGTATCTTCAAAATACAGAGGAATTTCTCTTCAGTAAGGTTTGCCATTTCATGATGGAAAGATATACGAGCCAACAACGAGTCGAAATTATTAAAATGTACTACCGAAATTCGGAGTCAGTGGCCTCAACGTTAAGAGCGCGAAAAATCGAAAAATCATCTTCAGCGATGAGGCTCATTTCTGGCTGAATGGCTTGGTCAATAAACAAAATATGCGATATTGGTCAAACAGCAATCCACACGTACTCCATGAGTCATCATTGCATCCCGAAAAAATTACGGTTTGGTGCGGTTTATGGGCCGGCGGCGTCATTGCGCCGTACTTCTTCCGTGATGATCAAGACCGGCACGTTACTGTGATTGGGAATCGCTACCGTTCAATGATAACCGAATATTTTTGGCCCCAATTGGATGATATGGACTTGGAGGACATGTGTTCCAACAGGACGGCGCCACAAGCCACACAGCGAATGCCACAATCAATTTATTGGAAACAAAGTTTGGAGAATGTGTTATCTCACGAAATGGTCCAGTGGATTGGCCGCCTCGGTCGTGTGATTTGACGCCGATAGACTATTTCCTGTGGGACTACGTCAAGTCTATGGTCTATGCCAACAAGCCAGCGACGATTGATGAACTTCGTACGAATATCGAACGTGAAATTGCAGCAGTATCGGCCGATTTGTGCTTGAAAACCGTCGAAAATTGGGTTCAGCGTCTGGACTTCTGCAAGCGTGCCCGTGGTGGCCATGCAAAAGAAATCGAGTTCTATACATAATGGCATCGAAAGTACTTTCACAGGAATAAAGAATTTCTTTGATATCCAAAACCGTTTTTGTTTTATTTAAAAAAACTTTTGTAGCGCACTTATTGACGGACCCGATATATATGTATGAGTAATTATGTTTAGGTATTATCGTGAAAATCCAGTTTTTCTAAAGCCAACATTTTTCATTTTATTTAGTTTTTTACTGCTCCTGTAAATTTTTTAAATATGATGATATGCCTTTTCTCGTTTCTGATGACAATATAACCTTTTGCAATAAAATACAAAAATTGCCTATATTTTGAAAATATAAAATGATGTGAATATAACTTTTGTAATGGGTTTACCAATAAGGATGATACGATTTTGAAGTGACGTTTCGGCCATTCGAAATATGTCATGATCTGTCATTTGTTTTTCATTGTATTCAGTAGTGTTTACAATTTCATCAGGGAGAGATATACGCAAGAACAACGTTTACAACTTATTCAGTTTTATTATCAAAATTATCGTTCTCCAATTGCAACTTTTCGTGCGCAAAGCCCACTTTTTTTGTAAATCCAAAAAAACACTTTCCAGTCGACCTACGACCTAGACACCCGTGAGCAATATTTTAGCTCTCGTTTAGAGCTATCTTTTTGCCATTGACCGATTGTGGCTACGTGCAAATGAATCAATTGAATTGTTGCGAGAAAAGTTAAGAGATTAGATTTTTCAAGAAATTGTGATATTGAATGGGCTCCAAGAAGTTGTGATTTAACACTAATCGACTATTTCTTGTGGGGTTATTTGAAGTCATTGGTCTTTCGAAAAAAAACAGAATCTCGTCAAGCTTTACAAGTCAATATTGAACGTGCCATTCATGACATACGACCTGATTTAGTGAAAAAAGTGCTGGAAAGGTTGGGTTCATCGAATTCTTTCCTATAGAAGAAGTCGTGGAGGCCATTTGAATGACATTTTATTTAGAACTTAATTGTATCGATTGTACTTCACATTAAATAAAAAACTTTTAAATTTCCTTAACAATAAGTGTGCTTTTTTCAAAGAAATAATATCGCTCTTATTGGAAAACCCTGTATTTGTAACTTCAGCCAGACCGATAGATAAATGGGGGAATGAACGTATCCCAAATGACTTAGAATGTGTTAAAACCGACTGCCGCCAAACATAGGTCACTCGTTTGGTGCACTACACTTTTGGTTGGTAGATATAGCGCCTTCCTCTGGGGTACCCAAATATATTACAGCTATATGTGTACCAGGGATGTAACGAATATTCGCATTCGAACGCGAATTATTCGCATAATTTTAAAATTCGCATTCGCATAAACTATATTTGGATTATTCGCATTCGCTTTCGCAAAAATATATTTCAGTATTCGCTTCCATTTGTTAAAAGTGTTAAATCTCCTTATTCCCTTCACACAATTTGAAGATATTAATACCAATGAAAACCTCTGCCACTTCTCTTCAAAACAGTTGAAGAAATATGTTTGTCCTTGTGGTAACAGGAGGTAAAACTATGGAAAACATTCTTAATACTTGAATATCCTGAAAAAGTATAAATTCAGTTCCTTAAATTTGTTGGTACTAAAGGGTCAAACTATTATTCGCATTCGCTTTCGCAATAATGCATATTTTACTATTCGCTTTCGCATTCGCAAGAAGTATATTTCAATATTCGCTTTCGCTAAAGTCACTTTCGTTACATCCCTAATGTGTACCTTCACTCTCCTTCAAGCGATTCTCATCAATTGATATCTGCTGCGTTAACTTGCTTTTGTGACCTATATTTTTGTTTGAAACCACAGTCCAGTCAAGTACAATAACTGCCGTTTTGAGATCTTCTAAATGTAGACACATTACCACCATCCGCCCATTAAATGCCATTAGGCGTGAAGATGTCCCCCAATACTCGCCCAGTGATTCCAGTTATTTGGACTAACCTCCAGTCACTCGTACTACTACCACTCACTCACTGTGTTTGGCTGAGACAACAAATGTCTTGTGCAGCATTTTGAGGATGCATTGATGTTACATTATGAACATTGGACACTTCAACGCATTGCATGTGTTATGTGTTGTGGTGGTGGAGCTCTCGGTGCTCCATGCTTAGTGTTCACTGCTCTTCCATGGCTTCTTCCATGTCATCCTTCGTTGGTTGTTTTAAACATTTTCCTACACTTATGAGTATGTACATTTGCTGCTGAAGTGAGCAAACAAATAAAATGCAACACCAGTGAAGTGCATAATTGGTTGCCACATGCTGTAGACCGACCATAAAGACACACAGAGGAACGGATGGACGGACGGTAGGACACATGCAGCGATAGACACTCGCACCGAATACTGTGTGGCAACTGAGGCTCGGCAACTGCTTAGTTCTTCAGAATGTTTAATGCTCCTTTTTGGGGTCCCGATGTAATGTGTCAGATTGATGGTTGACATGTTGGACACTAACATCAACCACTCATCATCCAAGTCAGCAAGCAAAGCAAAGCAAACCAAGCACAAACAACCGACCGACCGACCAACCAACCAATGGACTATCCAAGTGTCCAAGCATCCAAACATCTATCCGTCCATCCATCCATACTTCAATGGAGATTATCATATGAGTACAAGCACGAGAATGTTCTTTTGGATTTGGACGTGCACTTGGAGGAATATATTGTTTAAGTCTGAACACTCGAAATAATAGTTTTCTTAATACGAAAAAAATTTAATTTGTATGAAAGCTTCCGCAACAAGTGGGAATTTTTTTATTATTATTATTATTTTACAAGAATTATGTTACAATTTCCATAGGACACTAAGGTATGTAGCACTACAACAACCAAAAATTTGGTGCTAATTTAAAGCCCAAATATAGATAGAATATCGATTCGAAAATGTTGGCTGTTCAAACTGTCGAAATGTAGTCAAATCGATATTTTTGTGGTTTCAAGAGCAGCGAGAAATTAAACAAGTACGCGGCAGTCTTGAAAATATTGGGTGTCTACCTTCGAACAAACTATATGTCAGCTACAGGTACTGCAACTTATGAACTTAAACCCGAAATTTATGAATGAAATTTCTTATTAATAAATTAGTGTAATTCAGTGCCTTAAAGAGATAAGTCAATTTTCTGAAAAATATTACAAAGTTATATTTCGAAGTATGAATAAACGGCAAAGAACTTTTCAATGTGTAAATGATCCCGACAATTTCTGCTACATCTGCGGAAAATATGTAATTAAAAAAATAGACGTGCGTTTAGTAAAATAATAAAAGAAATATATGTGTAATATTTTGGTATACGAGTTAAAAATATGAACGAACCGTGGACACCTAGTATTTTGTGTAATTCGTGCATGTAAATCTTCCTCGATTGACTAGTGGAAGCATGCGGTAAGTACTTTACAATCAATGCATTACAATGTTTTGTGAAATAAAACGTTTTAATTTTAGACATCTCGTGCAATTTGGAATGCCAATGATTTGGAGACAACCTTTCATTCACGATACGGACTGCTATTTTTGTCTAAGTAAACAGATTGGAGTAGGAAGGAGCATTCGCTGGAATTACGCTAAAGTAAAATCTGTCACTTTGCTAGTTGCACATTCGGAAACAATACTGATTTTCAAGTGTCCAAGTATAGCTAACAGCCTAAGTACGGAAACGTCTTCAACTTCAACTGGGTACTCAACTCTGAGCGATTCATGTTTGAGTCAGAAGTCAACGCTTTTAACTCAGTTTCAACTCATTGATCTAGTGAGAGAGTTGGAACTGACCAAAGATAAGGCAGAACTACTTGGAAGAAACAGTACAATATTTTGGCCCCAGATGTTAACATATCATATTATAGAGTCCGTGATATACCTTACAAACAATTTTATACAACTGTGGATAAAAGATGCTTTTGCAAGGACATTCCCGGATTGTTCGAGAAACTTATTAATCATACAATTCAAAGGAATGGTGGTTACTTTTTGACAGCAGTAAAGTAAGTTTGAAAGCAGTATTTTTACACAACGGAAATCAGAAACCGTCGATTCACATTGCTCATGCTATCAACACTAAGGAATCATACGAAACAATGGCTAAATTGATAAAATACATAAAATATGAACATGACTGGAAAATTTGTTGCGATTTAAAAGTAGTTGGTATGTCATGCCTCTTGGATAGCCGATATTTTGCCACCACTGCATATTAAGCTGGGGCTCTTTAAAATTTTGTAAAAGCCTGGCAATTCACTCTCATATTTAAAAGTCTTTCTTTTCAAAAAATCGAAGAAGAAGGAGATTGGCCTAAAATAAGGAAACTGATGAAAGATGTGAATTTCGAATCATATTTGACATCGAATGAAATTGCAGCGTGTAGGTCGTTTAAGCTTGTAGTTGCAAATTTCCTTGGATCCAATAAAAGCCCGCAATATGAAACAATGATTAATGATTTGTTAAAAAATTATGAAAAAATTGGTTAGAAATATATTTTTTATATTTATGTATATAACACATATGTATGTATTCTTCCAACTTATTTTTCGCTTTATGTATTCCAACAGATGTAAATATGTCCCTCAAAATTAATTTCTTGCATTCTCATTTAAACTTTTTCCCCGAGAATCTTGGAGACGTAAGTGACGAACATGGCGAAAGGTTTCACCAAGAATTGAAGTCCGTCGAGCGGCGTTACCAAGGGCACTGGGATGAAAGAATAATGGGAGATTATATTTGGTTCCTCATTACAGAAACCGATTCCGAAATCTACAAACTTCAAAAAAGAACTCACAATTACTTCTAATGAAACTTTTTCATGTAAATAAACTCAAATGTACATAATATAAATAAAAGTAATAAATAAAGTCGCTATTTAAACACAAATTTAAAAAAAATAATTTTTTTTTGAAAAATATCTACTTTTTCCAATTTGTTTAATGACTGTTACTAAACCACTGTTTCGAAGTGAAAGAGATATTTCCAACATTGATAGCCCACATTAATAGCTTCAATTTAACGTATAAGTCGACCTGATCGGGCATATACTCCAAAAATTATAGTGCAAATACTAAGGATATTCTCGACGATAATAGTATTTTTAATAAAAAAATTTTTTAAAAAAAAATTTTTGGTTTTGATTTTATATAATAGTATGCCACAATCTATATAAAAAAATAATTTTTAGGTCTAGGACACAAACAAAATGTTTTTGTTGCGTAGTGTTATACAAATATAGAGGCACCTTTGTATGGGAGCTATATCAAAACATGTACCAATGACTGCCGTTGTCCATGTGAAGGATTCCGGGTATAAATAAACCCTAGTTACCAATTTTCAACCCGATCAGTTGACATTTGTGACGTTAAGAAGTCAAATCGGGGAGATGCTATATATGGGGACAGTATAATACACTACACCTCCCTAACAATACGAATTACATATACCGCCCGTGAAATAGCTATAGGAGGAGTTGAGCTGTCAAGTAATTGCATTCTATAATACATCATAGTGGCAAAGATGGTCTAGAGCCAGGAGAGTATCCTAGGGCCATATCGGTCAATGTTAGCCCCCCTCTACTGTTCTCATCTACACTACATTTACCATATTTGTATACCCTCCACCATAGGATGGAGGGTATATTCGTTTTACCACTACCCCATACCCCATAAAGTATATATATTCGTAATCGTCTTAAAATTCTAAGAAGATTTAGCCATGTCCGTCCGTCCGTCTGTTGTAAACACGCTACAATCTATGATACTTGATCTAGGTGGCTAAAATTTGGTATAGACACTTCTTATAGCTGCAGGTAACTTTGGATTTAAAATGGGCAATATCGGTCCATATTTATGGATATAGCCACCATATATAGCATCATACTTATTGTGATCCCTACTGTTGCCATATACTATACATTTACCATATTTGCAGACCCTCCATCATAGGATGGGGGTATAACACCTCTAACTATTGATCTGAGACCACATAAAGTATATATATTCTTAATCGTCTTAAAATTCTAAGATGATTTAGCCATGTCCGTCCCTTCGTCTGTCCATCCGTCCGTCCATCCGTCCGTCTGGTAATCACGCTACAATCTACAATACTTGAGCTTGTTAGCTGAAATATGGAATATAGAATATAGATACTTCTTATACCTGCAGGTAACATGGGATAGAGAATGGGCTATATCGGTCCACATTTTGATATAGCCCCCATTTATAGCATCTGTTCGGTTTGACATCTTAACGCCATAGAGACCACAAATGTCAACTAATCGGGCTGAAAATTGGTAACTGGGGTTAATTATACCCGCACCCTCACAAGAACAACGGTAGCCATAGGTCCATGTTTTGATATAGCCCCAATACACAGGTCCCTCTAGATTTTACTTCTTTCAACGAATCGGGCTGAAATTTTGTAATATGACTTTATTTGTGCCCGAAACCATTCACACGCTATCCATGGTGGAGGGTATATAAGATTCGGCCACGCCGAACTTAACGCTTTAACTTGTTTTAATTTCTTCCACACTGTGGTCCAGGGTATTATGAGTTTGTTTATTTGCTTGTAACACCTAAAAGGAGAAGAGAATACCCATCGTTTATTACACCCATCGACTTAGAATCACTTCCTGAGTCAATTTAACCATCTGTCAGTCCGTCCGTCTTTAGATTTATCCTTGTAATCAAAGTACAGGTCATATTTATGATCCGATTGTGATGCAATTTAGCACAGTTTTCTTTTTTGGCCCAAGGACGATCCCTATTGAAATTGGTCAAAATCGGTTCAGATTTACATATAGCTCCCATATATATTTACCTCCGATTTGATATATATGCATTGTATAAGCAACATAGTTTAATCGATGTGAATAAAAATTGACACAAAGAAGTCTCTTTACACATGAGATAATACTAAATTTGAGGAAAATCGGTTCAGATTTAGATATAGACCCCATACACGTATATATGTTACCCCCGATTTGACGTGCAAGTGCTGTAGAAACTGTATTTTATATTATACTAGCTGGACCCGGTCCACTTCGTTACCCCAGATTAAGATTTCCGATCCCGTCCAGTTTTGAACCAATCAAGAATCCTGCCACCAAATACGTATACGTAAAATAACAGCACTCTCGCTAACAAGTTGTGCAAGATATCTCAATTTCAAAATGTGGCTTATATGGACGGGGCCACGCCCACGCCCACTTTTTAGCTAATCACGAAGACTGCAACCAGAAACATATAAACAGAATTACCGTACTATCACTACTAAATTGTGCAAGATAGCTCAAATTTGGGTTACATGGGCGGGGCACACCCTTTGGTCTGATCCCGCTCATTTTTAGACCAATCACGTAGGCTTCCACCAGACACATATATACAAAATTACAGTACTCTCGCAAACAGATTGTGCAAAATACCTCAATTTCAAAAGGTTGCTTATATTGGCAAGGCCACTATAAGCCGGTTCCTCCCATTTTTAAACCAATCACGTAGACTACCACCAGATACACATTGCACAAAATTACAGCACTCTCTCTAACATATTGTGAAAAATATCTAAATTTAAAAATTCGGCTTATATAGGCGGTGTCAAGCCCATTAGTCAGATCCCGCTCATTTTTAGACCAATCACGTAGGCTTCCACCAGACATATATATATACAAAATTACAGTACTCTCGCAAACAGATTGTGCAAGATAGCTCAATTTCAAAATTTGGTTTATGTGGGCGGGCGGGGCCACCCCTTTGGTCCGATCCTGGCTATTTTTTGAAAAATCTCGTAGACTACCACCAGATATATATGTACAAAATTACAGCACTCTCGCTAACAAATTTTTCAAGCTATCTCAATTTCAAAATTTGACTTATATGAGCGGGGCCACGCCCATTGGTCCGATCCCGCCCATTTTTAAATCAATCAGGTAGACTACCACCAGATACACATGTACTAAATTACAGCACTCTCGCCAAAAAATTGTGGAAGATATCTCAATTCAAAATTTTTACTTATATGGACGGGGTCACGCCCATTGTTCCGATCACGCACATTTTTGAACCAATCACGTAGACTACCACCAGATACATATGCACAAAATTACAGCACTCTCGCTAACAAATTGTGCAAGATATCTCCATTTCAAAATTTAGCTTGTATGGGCGGGGCCACGCCCATTGGCCCGATTCCGCCCATTTTTAAATAAATCACGTAGACTACCACCAGATACATATGCACAAAATTACAGCACTCTCGCTAACAAATTGTGCAAGATATCTGAAATTCAAAATTTTGATAGTATGGGCGGGGCTACGCCCATTGGTACGATCCCGCCCATGTTTGGACCAATCACGTAGATCGCCAACAGATATATATACACAAAATTCCAGCACTCTCGCTAACAAATTGAGCAATATATATCATTTTTAAAATTTGGCTTATATGGGCGGTGCCACGCCCATTGGTCCGATCCCGCCTATTTCTGGACCAATCACGTAGACTGCCATTAGATACATATGTACAAAATTACAGCACTCTCGCTAACAAATTGTGTAAGATATCGCAAATTTAAAAATTTGTCTTATGTGGGCGTGGCCACGCCCATTGATCCGATCCCGCCCTTTTTTGGACCAATCCCGTAGACTACCATCAGATACATATGCACCAAAGTACAACACTCTCACCAACAAATTGTGTAAGATATCTCAATTCCAAAATTTGGCTTATATGGGCGGGGCCACGCCCATTGGTCCGATCCCGCCCATTTTTGGACCAATCAGGTACATTGCCACCAGATATATATACGCACTTAATTGCATCACTCTCACTAATAAATTGTGCTAGATATATAATTTTTAAAATTTGGCTTCTATGGGCGGTGCCACGCCCATTGGTCTAATCCCGCCCATTTTTGGACCAATCACGTAGACTGCCACCAGATACATATGTACAAAATTACAGCACTCTCGCTAAAACATTGTGCAAGATATCTCAATTTTAAAATTTGTCTTATATGGGCGGGGCCACGCCCGCTTGATATATCGAAAATTCAAGTACCCTATTTTCACCACGCCCCTCATATGTGCATTCTGTGAAAATGTCAAGAAGATCGGTCCAGCCGTTTAGACGTCTATTCGGTACAAACAAACCAACAAACAAACAAACCAACAAACAAACACACATTCTTCTTTATATATATAGATACGAGTATTTTTTATCCGATCAGTACGATATTCGGTAGAAAGGGGTTTCTTATTACACGAATGAACATTGTCAAATTTGGGGGAAATCGATCCAGATTTAGGTATAGTCCTCATATATATGTTCCTCCGATTTGGTATCAAGGCGCTATAGAAGTGGTACTTTACTTACGATATTGCAACATTTGGCAGAAATAAGTTTCTTAATTTAGGAACTAATACTGCTTAAATTGGGGATAATCGTTCCTACCTATACTATGTTCCTGCCTATTTAGTATTAAAGCGCTATTTAACTGTATTTTTATTTTCGATCTATATATTATTTGGCAGAAATTACGGTTTTGCTCCAAGTTGTTGAAATCTGTTTAGATTATGTATAGCCCCATCAATTAGTTCCTTTCGATTGTTGATCTATGAAAGAATGCTGCGCATTTTAAGATTATCGTTTCAGATCTAATTTGTTATGATCAATATTTTCTGCTCCTCCTTGGAATAAGTCTTGACGAGAAATGGGAGCTAAGTACTTTGTTAACTGAAACGAAACATATTATTCTAAATTACATATTATCGCAATGCCCATATTTGTACGAGGGTTGCTATTTATATTTCGGTTCTGGCAATGCTGATGTTGCCAGATGAAAACTGGAACTTCCATTGGAAAGCATGACATTTTTTAGCATAACTTCACTCAGACCGTTTTGTTATTTGAGCGCGAATTGTGTTGGTTACTGTGTGTTGAAAATTCACCTCCAAAACATGGTTTTGGAACGCTTCGGCAGCTGCTTCAGGCGTCGAAAAACTTTGACCAAACAGTTTTTTCTTGATGTGAGTGAATAAGAAGAAGTCATTAGGTGTCAAATCATGGCTGTACGGCGGATGACCCATCAATTCGAATCATTGGCCGGTCAAAAAGGCGCTCGTCTTCGAAGACCCACACGGTCGATTGCTGTTTTGTTTCGGGCTCATACGCATAGATCCAAGATTCGTCACCTGTGACGATCTTATAAACGTCTTTTGAATCACCGCGATCGTATTTTTTCAAAATTTCTTTGCACCAATCGACCGGAGCCTTTTTTTTTTTTTTTTTTTTTTTTTTTTTTTGTTGATGTACATTATTTATTCACATTCATTAAAGTGCCTCAGCGCCCCTAGGGCATTATTGAGGCCATCTGACAACAATTTTTACATTAGATTTTCTAATACATAAAATTTATGAATATATAAATATAATTTTTTAGTTTGATTCATATTCATACTCTAGATCATATTAGGAGCATTTCTATATTTTGCAAAAGATGTATTTTAAGTCTGCTTTTAAAGAGTGAAATAGTCTCAGAGTTCTTTACAGATGAGGGCAAACTATTATATTCTAAACTGCCATTGTATTCAATCCTTTGCTTGGTTGTTTCCAACCGACATCTCACCACTCGGATATTTGAGTTCTGTCTTGTATTATTATGAATTATTTCAAATTGTATTGTATGATAGCCAATTTTGTTCAATGCTTTATAAATATATACCATTTGCTGCATTTTATGCAAGCCATATACGGGCAAAACAGTTTTTGCTACATCTCTGTATAGCTGTAATGTAGAGTACATTCTTGGAAGTTTATAAACATTTTTCAAACACTTATTTTGCACGATCTGTAGCGATTTTAGGTCAATATTTCTCCTATGACCATAAATCATGGACAAATAATTTATATGGCTTTGAACTAAGGCCTCAAAGATCATTAGCTTCGTATTTTCATCGAGTTTATTTCCAGGTTGCTTTGTAAATATACTCCCAGGTACTTTACAGTGTTAGCTTCTGGCACCCGCTCACCATCTGATAAAATTATAAAGTCATTACATCGCTGTTGTTGGGGTCTAAATTTGATGAATTTCGTTTTATTGGAGTTTAAAACAAGTTTGTTTATCCGAGCGTACTTAGTAAGAAGCTCTTAATCATGCGCAATTGCCGATTTAAGTGCCATTTCCCTTGTGTATGGATAGAAAATGCATAAATCATCTGCATACATAAATATTTTTCCTTTCATTCCAATATTATTTATGTCATTTAGATAAATTTTGAAAAGCAAGGGTCCCAATACACTACCCTGTGGTACTCCATATTTGACATGCTCCGTGGAACTTTTGTATTCGTTTATTTGGACATATTGCCTCCTATTGCTGAGATAGCTTTTCAGTAGACCTAACTCTCTTCCCATTAGTCCATAAAAGGCAAGTTTTTCTATCAAAACCGTGTGATCGACGAGTTCAAAAGCTTTGCTAAAGTCATAGAAAATTGCTCCGACACCAGCATAACCATCATCTAAACATTTGCATATATAATTGACAACATTGACAACTGCTTCGCCAGTACCACATCCCTTTCTGAATCCATATTGGTTGTCTGATAGCAATAGCTCACCTTCTAAATAGGATTCTAGTTGTCTATTTATAATTTTCTCAAAAATTTTATCTATCGTAGATAACAACGAAATAGGTCGATATTTTGTAACTGAGTTTGCATGTGTTTCCTTAGGAATGGGTATAACTTTTTGAATTTTTAATAAATAAGGATAAACCGACTTGTTAATTGAGCTATTAAATATCTTTACAAGTACTGGTATTACTTCAGTGCCGCATTCTACAAATAGCTTAGGTAAAATGTTATCAAAACCTGGAGCTTTATGCAAATCCATATTACAAATAATTTCTCGTATTTCTGTGGCGGAAGTTTGTTGAAGCCGGATAGACCAAAAATCATGCCAACTTTCACCGGGGTAATGATGGATCTGTTGTCTCAACTCACATACACTTTTGATAAAATATTGATTTAATTTTTCAGCCTTTTCAGAATCAGAAGTTATAAACCCACCATCATCTTTTAGTATGACTTCTGACTTCTTAGTTCTGCCAAGTGTCTGATTAAGAAACCGCCAGCATTTCTTAGGATCCAGATTTATTTTTGACAGCTTGTTTCGGTAATACAGATTCATTTCATCTCTTGTAGCTATTTTAATAACCTTACTGATACGTCTCAATCGGCTATTTCTTTCGGATGTGGAGTTGGCTCTTCGTTGAGCTAAAAGTTTTTTCTTTAACTTTAAAAGTGACTGCAAATTACCATTTATCCAAGGCGCCATTTCATTATTAAATGTTTGTGTTTTTTTTATTTCAGTTGTAGAAAATGACATTGCATTTGATAAAAAAGATACAAATTTTGACATATCATCTGAGGGATCCCCAGTTAGGGTCAATGCACTCATATTATTTCGTATGTATATTTTCATTTTTCCATAATCACAATTGTTTCTTACAAACTCATGTAAATCTTTGGTTTTAATGTGAGATTCAAGTCTGCAAAATACAAAATTATGATCAGAGAGATCACATTCCACAACATCTATTAAAAGTTTGTTATGCAAGTTGCTGAAAACGTTATCAATGGATGTTCCACTAGCTGGCCGAGTAACGAAGGTGTGGCAATTAACACAGTCGTAAGAATCAATTATTGTATTAAGTTGTTCTGTTAGCGACATATTCAAAAAATCCATATTTGAATCCCCAGTAGATATGAACGGATATCGACCAAAAACGCTTAAAACGTAATCAATGTAATCAGAAAATGTATTACTGTGACATTTTTGGGATCTGTAAAATGTCATCAATTTTAAAGCTTTTCCACAAATTTTATGATCGTTGAGAGATATTACAATTGACTCAATATAGTTTACGCTCTCACATAACTCTACGGAGTAATTTATGTCTTTATGGATATACACTGATGTGCCTCCATATCCGTCACTCCTACAGCAATGTATATTATTATATCCAGGAATTGTGTACAAATCCACTATATCATGCTGAAACCAGGTCTCTTGAATACAAATAATTGAAGGCAGTTTAGAAAATGTAGCGATTAACGTTTTGAACTTATTAAACTTTGTAAGTGAGGAAATGCTTCTAATATTTATTGATAAAATTTGCAAATTATTCAGGTGCAACATTTCATTTAAATAACTTTGAAAATAATTAATAGATTTAAAATAATGATTCATAAGAAAAGAGTTATTTTATGTTAATAAGCAAATTTATATAATAAATTTATTCAGGGCGACATGTAATCATCATCATCAGCGTTTTCATCATCAGATTTCGGCTCAATCACTTTTCGGTTACACTGCGATCTTCTAGAAGTGGTTCTTGTAGCTTCCAGTATAAGTGAATCAACTTGGTCCTCATTTTTTACAAGCTTGGGCTTCGATAGTTCAGTCATTTTTACGTAAACTTTTCCTCCATTAGCGTAAACTCTGCGATATCCCACAGATTTAAGCGTTTTTACATAGTTTAGCAATTGTAAAGTTTCTTTTCCGAGAAAATCGTTAACGAAAATAGATTTTGTTTCTTCATTTCCATTTAATTTCAACTTTGCGGAGATCACTTTCTGCTTTGTAGCCTTTGTATTAAATTTCGCGACAATTGTCTTAAGTTTTGCTTCTTTATTTTTCCCAATGAAATAAACATCATCCACTTCATTTGGGTCTAAAGTAATATCAACAGCTTTCATCACCTTTATAAGAGATTCCATTGCATTCTCATTGCTTTCCACTTCTACTCCACTTATTAAACAGTCATTTCTGACTCTGTTATTGTTTAAAAATCGCACAGTATCTTTTAATTCATTTATTTCAGATTTTAACATTTTATTTTCTTTTTGTACTGCTTCAACTTTCTTCTTGTTTTCTGCAACACCCTTTATTATTTCATCGAATTGTCTTGCCATAAATGTCATCGACTCTTGCATTGTGTCCAGCTGTTTTGATTGTTTATTTAGATGTTCTCTTATTGCATTTAGTTCGCTCTTCACATCATCACCACTTTTGTTGTCGCATAATGACACACATACTCTTCACTTTCATCATCCATTAGTTTATCATATTGACGTTTGTCTAGTTTTGTACACAAAGCATGGAACGTCTTTGAACACTTATCACACTGTATGGATGCTTCCTCTTCTTCGTTGACTTGTAATTTACATTGCTGGCATACAATTGCTGCCTTTTTAAAACTACGACGAGATGGTGGCATCTTTCATAAATTTGGTATAATTTCCCGTTAGAATAATACTTTAAACAGTGAAGTATTCGCAAACACAGTTTAAAAACCACTATTTAAATATTTTTTAAATTGTTTATACGGAGCACTTGTAAATTTGATGTTCTCACTCAGAGAGTTGCCAGATGTTTTTTGAGCGATTGTCAAATTGTGGGGGATGCAACGAGAACAAACCTTTTTTACGGCCCGGTGTTCATGCAATATCGAATGTATGCTGGTGGAAGAAATGCCCAAGGATGCCTCTATCTCACGGTATGTCACATGGCGATCTTGCGTTATTAGTTCACGCACGGCATCAATGTTCTCTGGCACAACGGCCGTTTTTGGACGACCTTCGACTTCGAGCGAGCGTCGGCCACGATTGAATTCATTAAACCAGTTTTTCACAGTGCTATCGATGCACTCTTGTCATGATAATCCACGTCGAAAGTTGTGAAAAATGATCGCACGAAAATGTTCACGAGTTAATTCCGTTTTTTTTTTTGCCAAATTGATTTGTTCAAGTCACTGTAAACAACACAAATGATGGTCGTACGTCAAAACGTTCTGAGACTTTCCAATGGAAATGTCAGATGGCGCCAGGCAACACTTAGTGTTGACTCCTGCAGTGTAATTTTCATCACACCATCTCGAATATACCAAAATAAAACCAATTCCATATAATATTACTCTGAAAGTGAAAGTATACTCCAGTAGGTTTTCTCATCTTCTTTTCTCCAAGTGTACGTGAACAATGTAAGCTTCTCCATCTTAATACGTTGATGACTTATAGACTATGATGGCTAATGTTAAGTAATGACTGTTTGCCTGTTTTAGCCTGTTTATTTGTTAATTTTGTGGGATTTTTTGTTGACACAACATTCAAAGCGTTTGTTTTCTCTACTTGAAAATTACACTTTAACACCTTCGGAGAAGGCAAAGCCATCATCTTCATCATCGTCGGCAGCGCTAATCTTGGCCAAGCAAACACAACACGTCAAGCATGTTTGCTGCCCAGCCAGCCACTTAAGGAATAAGGTGTTCCGTAAAATTCTGTTCTAGTTGAAGTGTATTATAAAAGGCAAAAAATAAATATCATTCAAAAATAAGGACAAAACCTTTTTAATACTCAAAGACAGATATGCCTTTAAATTGAAAATTGATTTTAATCGATTTCGTAGGACTTTGATTTCGTTTGACGATTTGAATTTTTCTATGTCTGTCTGTTTAAATTTTTGTCGTACTTTTCTGCTTCTTTTTTCGTTTCACATTTCGAGACCCCAAAAATAAATCACTTGAAAATATTTTAATTAACTGTGTATCTCATTGTAAAAATACAAAATTGCATTCGCCCATTTCTTGGCTGATCGATGTTTTTTGGCATCTGTACAGAGAGAGGGGCAGAGACGAATGGGGACGGATGGACGGACTGACATTTCTAGTATATTGTTATGTAGTGTGTTTTACATATCCCGACTACACGATGGGTTGTGTAATTACATGATTTTAGTTTGTTGCAACAACTATTATTCGGTATTGGCCCCCCTTTTGTTGTCAAAGGCATTTCTTTTGCTTTTGGGATATGCTTCAGATCTATTTTCGTCATGTCACCGCGTCTTTGGCAAATTGATTGAACAACAAGTTTTTTATTCGACTTGTGTGATTGCAAAAATTTATCGATGCAGTTTTTTATGTCAACTCATTTGAATTCATTATACACTGTGCGCTAGCCTTATTTATGTCTTTGTGGTGCCACAGAAGTATCATGTATAATGCCACAAATAGTTTTAAGTGTAAATTGTTGGACAAAAAAGCCAAACACACGTAGATTAAAAACGGCAAAAATTACCGATGACACATGACTGAAATTGGAGAACTGCGTTGTATAATTTCATTGTATGTTAATTACATTAAATGTGTAAATATTACTTTCTTGGAGTTAACTGCTTATTTTTAAGTATGTTGAAAAAAACAAGTAAGAAAGTTTCAGTCGGGTAAACCGAGTTAGGTATACCCTCACTTTGTGAGTACTATAATATGAAATATTACACGAATTAATTTGTATGGGAGATACCAGAGGGGGTTTAACAAAAACTCCTATTTTTGGCTAAACAGTAGATACATCTAATATATTCCACTGTACCGAATTGTTAGTTATGATCTATTCAATTTTGGTATGATTTGGCCATTCTGTGTGGTAGGTACCAAAAGGTGTGTGTTGATAAAGCCCATTTTCCATAGGGCTATATGTAACTACTTTAAAAATATTACACTGTGCAAAATTTTGTTGTATTTTCGTGCATTTGTACTCACGCCATAAGCTCTTAACTTTTTGTATAAAACAGTACATTTGTGTGGGAGATACCAAAAGGGGCGTGGCAATAACCCCCGTTTTTCACTGCACTCCAGCCACTATAAAATCATTACACTGTACAAAATTGCAAGTATTTTTATGTCCTAGTATTAAAGTTATAAGCTGTTAATTTCCATTTGTGTGGGAAGTACCAAAAGGGGCGCCAAATAACGACCACTTTTCACCGGACTATACATAGGTGCTATAAAAGCATTAGACTGTACAGAATTTCAAGTATTTGCATGAAGAGATATTATTGTTATAAGCAGTTAATTTTTGACGCAAAATGGTCCATTTGTGTAGGAGGTACCAACAGAGGGCGCCCTTTACATTTCATTTGATACGGGCCAAAGGTGTATGATGCCGAAAGAATACACAAGGCTCTTATGGTGATTTCGATTCTGAAAAAAATGTTGGCCCGTCGCCGCGAAATTCTGAAAATACGAGGGTTGCTACATGTATTTCTGGCCTAGGCAACACTAACTTTTCCTGGCGCCATCTGACATTTCCATTGGAAAGTTTGACATTTTTTAGCATAAACGTACTCAGAACGTTTTGGCGTACGACCATCATTTGTGTTGTTTACAGTGTCTTGAAAAAATCAATTTGTCAAAAAAAAATGGAATTAACTCGTGAACATATTCGTGCGATCATTTTTCACAACTTTCGACGTGGATTATCACGATAAGAGTGCATCGATGAACCTAAATCTTTGTAGGGCGATGAAGCACCCTCCTATAGCACTGTGATAAACTCGTTTAATGAATTCAATCGTGGACGACACTCGCTCAAAGACGAAGGTCGTGCATGAACACCTGGCTGTAAAAAAGATTTGTTCTCGTTGGATCCCCCACAATTTGACAATCGCTCAAAAAAGGCTCTGGTCGATTGGTGCAAAGAAATTTTGAAAAAATACGATCGCGGTGCTTCAAAAGAGGCAAATGGTCGCCTGTTTCTTCGGCAAAACTGGTCATGTGACGACTGCTCCGCTTGAACAGCGTAGGACGGTCAATTCTGAGTGGTACACCACAATTTGTTTGCCTGAAGTCTTCGGAGAAATTCGAAAAACGAACAAGAGAAGACGAATGATTGTACACCATGACAATGCGAGCTCTCACACATCGGCTCAAACCAGCGCCTTTTTGACCGGCCAAACTGCTTAGTCAACGTTTCTCGACGCCTGAAGCAGCTATCGAAGCGTTGAAAAAACATGTTTTGGAGGTGAATTTTCAACACACTGTAACAAAAACAATTCGCGCTCAAATGAAAAAACGGTCTGAGAGAAGTTATGCTAAAAAATTTAATACTTTCCGATAGAAGTTTCATAATATAAGTAGCAACCTTCGTATTTGCCCTTTTCAGGTGGAACGGATGTTTTCCCTCGATTTGAACTTAGTTCCTATTTCAAAATTCCAAAATCTATCTATCTTCTATTCTATATATATATAAATAGAAAAATATTTGTATGTGTTTTATAGACGATTAAACCACTGCACACTGGTCCCAAATCCAAATTTTTTGGCATAAATTCAAAAAATAAACTTAAGAAATTATCAGAAGTAAATATATATTCGAAAAGACAACCCTATAGCGGACCTAGAAAATATAATTTTTAAACTTAGGTGGCAACTCTGTTTTTATCCATGCGATCAAAGTTAGTAGTTCAATCAGGTGTTTTTAAGCACTTCTTCTTGAGAAACAAGTAAGAAAGTTTCAGTCGGGTAAACCGACTAAGGTATACCCTTACTTTGTGAGTAATGTAATATTGAATATTACTCGAATTATTCTGTCAATTTGTGTGGGAGTTACCAGAAGGGGTTTATATAATACACCTTTTTTCGCTGAACATTAGATACTTTAAATTCATTGCACTGTGCCGACTTATAAGCATTTATGTGCACTGGTATAAACGTTATGAGACATTAAATTGTGGTATGATTTGGGAATTTTGTGTGGGAGGTACAAAAAGGGGCGTGGCAATAACGTCCATTTTTCACAGGCCTATAGACACTATAAAAACATTACACTGTAAAAAATTTCAAGTATTTTTATACACTGGTTTTAATGTTATAAGCTGTTAACTTTTGGTGCAAAAAGGTACCTTTGTGTGGGGGGTACCAAAAGGGGCGTGGCAACAACACCCATTTTTCCCTGGACTGTAGGCAATATAAAAGCATAATACTGTACAAAATTTCAAGTATTTTTATACACTGTTATTAATGTTATAAGCTGTTAACTTTTGGTGCAAAATTGTGCATTTTTGTGGGAGGTACCAAAAGGGATGTGGCGACTTCGCCCATTTTTCTCGAGTTGATAGCGACTAATAAGCTAATACTATGTGTGGAATTTCAAAAGATTCGAATAAGTAGTATAGCAGTTATTAAAGAATCAATATTTCACAACATTTTAATCCTTTGTGGGGGAGGTACTAGAAGGAGTGGACCAATATGGCCCATCTTCGAACATCTTCTTAGCCGGAGATAGAAAAAAATATTACCACATACCAAATTTGAGGTCAATCGGTTACTCCTTTCGAGAGTTATCGTGCGCACCAGCCAGCAGACAGACAGACAGACAGACAGACGGACGGACATTGCTCATTCGACTTAAAATGACCCAAAACGGATTTCCTCCGAACATACTTGGGGTCTTAGGTCACTCCTTCGACGTGTTACACTTTTTTCCGTAGCAAATGATATATACCCTCGTCACACTAAAGTGAGGGTATAAATATTGGCAATATCTTTGATACTGGAAAACGGCAGAACTTAAATTTTATTTAATCTGTGAAATATGGAAAATCAAGCTCAAAGTGTGTAGATTATAATTATTATAACATAATTCATAATTGTTTCGTCTTTTTCGTTGTTATTTCGTATTTATGGGGTGGGGTATTTTAGAGATACATAACCTCACGTTATTTGTGTTTCGTGGACTAAAAGTTATAGATGTACTCGCGTGTTCATGAAAGTTTAAACGAACGATTGTTTATTAAAGTTTCCTTTACCATGTAGTATAGATGTGCTTTGCGCGTTTTGTGCGCAAAGTGATCAAAATTATGTTTTTTCAGTCAATCTCTTGTTTAACTGTGCTGAAATTTTAGCTATTGAGGATGGTAATGCCATCATACCGCTTCGAATTTGGTACTAAAATAATTGATGAAAATGTGTTTTAGATTATGTTCAGAAATATTTATCAATGTTCAGAAGACATTTGGAAAGGTTAGTGGAGGCCCACTCAGAGTGGGTTTCTGAAAATTTTAAAAGTAATATCGAACACGATGATTATGCGAAACAGCCACTGAAGTGGGAAAACGACTAAAAAGGGAATTGCCAGCTGAACTCTCACTGCTCCAAAAACATAACACTCCCCTCTTGTGCATACGGAGATGCAAAGATGACGATGCTTGTTTTAAAAAATACTTTAACACAAACTTGTTACACATATACCTTGTTACACATGGACCTTGTTACACATGGAAAAATATACTTGTCAGCAACTTTCCTTAAAATATTAGAACATTGTTCTCAGATTGTTGTCGCTTCTGCACTTCCTGTTGGCAGCTTACGGGAAATGCTTCGGAGACACTGAAAAAATTTTATAAGTAAGACAGAAGTGACTGTCTGACAAAATAGCCGCATTAATTTTTCACAGATCTATAAACTCTTCGGATCCATTATTATCAAGTATTTGTATTTCTAAGAGACAATCATAAATGCATGCAGTTATGATAAAACCAGTAACGAAAAGCTAAAGTCGGGCGGGGCCGACTATATAATACCCTACACCACTCTCGTAATATTGAATAACTCTGAAATATAAATTTTGTAGTTCATGTATAAATTGTTTATTCTAAATTTCAAAACGATCGGATGTAAAATACAGCTTCTATAGGACTAAAGGGCCAAATCGGACGAAACATATATATGGGAGCTATAGCTAAATCTTAACCGATTTTCTTCAAATTTGGCAATGTTGGTTCATGGATCAAGAAACTCTACCATTCTAAATTTCAAAACAATCGGATGTAAAATACAGCTTCTATAGGACTAAAGGACCAAATCGGACGAAAGATATATATGGGAGCTATATCTAAACCTGCACCGATTTTCTTCAAATTCGGCAATGTTGGTCCATGGATCAAGAAACTCTACCATTCTAAATTTCAAAACGATCGGATGTAAAATACAGCTTCTATAGCACTAAAGGGCCAAATCGGACGAAACATATATATGGGAGCTATAGCTAAATCTTAACCGATTTTCTTCAAATTTGGCAATGTTGGTTCATGGATCAAGAAACTCTACCATTCTAAATTTCAAAACGATCGGATGTAAAATACAGCTTCTATAGGACTAAAGGACCAAATCGGACGAAAGATATATATGGGAGCTATATCTAAACCTGCACCGATTAAATCGACTCAGCTAGTGATTCTGAGTCGATCGGTATACTTTAAGGTGGGTCTAGCTGTGTTATTTTAAGGTGTTACAAACATCTGCCGTGAAACAAACTTATAATACCCTGTACCACAGTGTGGTGTAGGGTATAAATATAATACTTTCCAATGGAAGTTTCAGTTTTCATCTGGCAACACCAGCATTGCAGGACCGAAATATAAGTAGCAACCTTCGTATTTGCCCTTTTCAGGTGGAACTGATGTTTTCCCTCGATTTGAACTTAGTTCCTATTTCAAAATTCCAAAATCTATCTATCTTCTATTCTATATATATATAAATAGAAAAATGTTTGTATGTGTTTTATAGACGATTAAACCACTGCACACTGGTCCCAAATCCAAATTTTTTGGCATAAATTCAAAAAATAAACTTAAGAAAGTAAATATATATTCGAAAAGGCAACCCTATAGCGGACCTAGAAAATATAATTTTTTAAACTTAGGTGGCAACTCTGTTTTTATCCATGCGATCAATGTTAGTAGTTCAATCAGGTGTTTTTAAGCACTTCTTCTTGAGAAAATATTGGCAATATCTTTGATACTGGAAAACAGCAGAACTTAAATTTTATTTAATCTGTGAAATATGGAAAATCAAGCTCAAAGTGTGTAGATTATAATTATTATAACATAATTCATAATTGTTTCGTCTTTTTCGTTGTTATTTCGTATTTATGGGGTGGTGTATTTTAGAGATACATAACCTCACGTTATTTGTGTTTCGTGGAGTAAAAGTTATAGATGTACTCGCGTGTTCATGAAAGTTTAAACGAACGATTGTTTATTAAAGTTCCCTTTACCATGTAGTATAGATGTGCTCTGCGCGTTTTGTGCGCAAAGTGATCAAAATTATGTTTTTTCAGTCAATCTCTTGTTTAACTGTGCTGAAATGTTAGCTATTGAGGATGGTAATGGCATGATGCCGCTTCGAATTTGGTACTAAAATAATTGATGAAAATGTGTTTTAGATTATGTTCAGAAATATTTATCAATGTTCAGAAGACATTTGGAAAGGTTAGTGGAGGCCCACTCAGAGTGGGTTTCTGAAAATTTTAAAAGTAATATCGAACACGATGATTATGCGAAACAGCCACTGAAGTGGGAAAACGACTAAAAAGGGAATTGCCAGCTGAACTCTCACTGCTCCAAAAACATAACACTCCCCTCTTGTGCATACGGAGATGCAAAGATGCCGATGTTTGTTTTAAAAAATACTTTAACACAAACTTGTTACACTTGTTACACATGGTGTAACAACATGGACCTAGAGACACGTGTACCTTGTTACACATGGAAAAATATACTTGTCAGCAACTTTCCTTAAAATATTAGCACATTGTTCTCAGATTGTTGTCGCTTCTGCACTTCCTGTTGGCAGCTTAGGGGAAATGCTTCGGAGACACTGAAAAAATTTTATAAGTAAGACAGAAGTGACTGTCTGACAAAATAGCCGCATTAATTTTTCACAGATCTATAAACTCTTCGGATCCATTATTATCAAGTATTTGCATTTCTAAGAGACAATCATAAATGCATGCAGTTATGATAAAACCAGTAAGGAAAGGCTAAAGTCGGGCGGGGCCGACTATATAATACCCTACACCACTCTCGTAATATTGAATAACTCTGAAATATAAATTTTGTAGTTATACCCTACACCACACTGTGGTACAGGGTATTATAAGTTTGTTTCACGGCAGATGTTTGTAACACCTAAAAATAACACAGCTAGACCCACCTTAAAGTATACCGATCGACTCAGAATCACTAGCTGAGTCGATTTAACGATGTCCGTCCGTCCGTCCGTCCGTCTGTCCATGTAAAGTTGTTCGTCGACTACAGGTCGCAATTTCACTCCGATCGTTCTAAAATTTTGCAGTTTAGAGTATTTCGCGGCTGTTAAGATCGCTAATTTGGTTGAAATCGGTTCAGATTTAGATATAGCTCCCATATATATCTTTCGTCCGATTTGGCCCTTTAGTCCTATAGAAGTTGTATTTTACATCCAATCGTTTTGAAATTTAGAATGGTAGAGTTTCTTGATCCATGAACCAACACTACCGAATTTGAAGAAAATCGGTTAAGATTTAGCTATAGCTCCCATATATATGTTTCGTCCGATTTGGCCCTTTAGTCCTATAGAAGCTGTATTTTACATCCGATCGTTTTGAAATTTAGAATGGTAGAGTTTCTTGATCCATGAACAAACATTGCCGAATTTGAAGAAAATCGGTTAAGATTTAGCTATAGCTCCCATATATATGTTTCGTCCGATTTTGCTCTTTAGTCCTGTAGAAGCTGTATTTTACATCCAATCATTTTGAAATTTAGAATGGTAGAGTTTCTTGATCCATGAACCAACACTACCGAATTTGAAGAAAATCGGTTAAGATTTAGCTATAGCTCCCATATATATGTTTCGTCCGATTTTGCTCTTTAGTCCTGAAGAAGCTGTATTTTACATCCAATCATTTTGAAATTTAGAATGGTAGAGTTTCTTGATCCATGAACCAAAACTACCGAATTTGAAGAAAATCGGTAAAGATTTAGCTATAGCTCCCATATATATGTTTCGTCCGATTTGGCTCTTTAGATCCAATCGTTTTTATACCCTACACTACACTGTGGTACAGGGTATTATTTAAGTATAAAATGTCCCAAAAGTAAATTTATGTAAACAATTTATACATGAATTACAAAATTTATATATCAGAGTTATTCAATATTACGAGAGTGGTGTAGGGTATTATATAGTCGGCACCGCCCGACTTTAGCCTTTCCTTACTGTTTCATGTATAAATTGTTTATTCTAAATTTCAAAACGATGGATGTAAAATACAGCTTCTATAGAACTAAAGGGCCAAATCGGACGAAACATATATATGGGAGCTATAGCTAAATCGTAACCGATTTTCTTCAAGTTCGGCAATGTTGGTTCATGGATCAAGAAACTCTACCATTCTAAATTTCAAAACGATTGGATGTAAAATACAGCTTTTATAGGACTAAAGGGCCAAATCGGACGAAACATATATATGGGAGCTATAGCTAAATCTTAACCGATTTTCTTGAAATTCGGTAGTGTTGGATCATGGATCAAGAAACTCTACCATTCTAAATTTCAAAACGATTGGATGTAAAATACAGCTTTTATAGGACTAAAGAGCAAAATCGGACGAAACATATATATGGGAGCTATAGCTAAATCTTAACCGATTTTCTTCAAATTCGGCAATGTTGGTTCATGGATCAAGAAACTCTACCATTCTAAATTTCAAAACGATTGGATGTAAAATACAGCTTCTATAGGACTAAAGGGCCAAATCGGACCAAACATATATATGGGAGCTATAGCTAAATCTTAACCGATTTTCTTCAAATTCGGCAATGTTGGTTCATGGATCAAGAAACTCTACCATTCTAAATTTCAAAACGATTGGATGTAAAATTTAGCTTCTATAGGACTAAAGGGCCAAATCGGACGAAAGATATATATGGGAGCTACATCTAAATCTGAACCGATTTCAATCAAATTCAATAGCGATCTTAACAGCTGCGAAATACTCTAAACTGCAAAATTTCAGAACGATCGGAGTGGAACTGCGACCTGTAGTCGACGAACAACTTTACATGGACAGACGGACGGACATGCTTAAATCGACTCAGCTAGTGATTCTAAGTCGATCGGTATACTTTAAGGTGGGTCTAGCTGTGTTATTTTCAGGTGTTACAAACATCTGCCGTGAAGCAAACTTATAATACCCTGTACCACAGTGTGGTGTAGGGTATAAATAGAATTTGTTTATAACATAGGGTGGTATTGTATTATTGGGTTCACTTTTTTTGTACACCATAACAACTCCTAAAATATTGAGTGTGTCGATATTTACGAAAATCGAATGTTGCAGTCGGCGTATAGGGTCCATATTGTCCAAATCGATGGCAAATTTGTATGAGGGCTATATCCAAATCTGAATCGATTTTCCTCATATTAAAAATGGTTGGTCCTTGGTAACAAAAACATATCTATGCCAAATTTCATGCAACTTGGACCATATTTGCAACCAGAACATAGCTAACAGACATCAAGCTTGTGTGGGAGGTGGTAGTGGGAGTTGCCAGATTGGTCCAAATTTTTGTTCATTTGTTATGTGAGTTATGACTAACAGGTGTGCAAATTTTTAGGGCTGTATATACATTCCTTCATATTTATGCCACAAAAAATGGATTTGGGACCAGTGTGCACTGGACCGATTTTAAAATTTTTTCTTTTGTTTAAAAGCTATTTGTTCTGAGAAGGTTTTGGAAAAAATGTTTGCAAAAACTTGGCGGGGCAAATGTGGGCGTGACAAATCGTTTGTTTGTTCCAGCATCACTCCTAAACTACTAAACCTATTTTCTTCAAACTAGGTGGACAGATAGACCAATGCCCGGGAAGTGCCAGAGGCTACTTTGATTTTCGACTTTCCGCCGAGTGATTTTCGACCACATGACCGCTGAGGCTCCTTTAAGAACTAGAGACATTTTGCATACACATAGACAGGAGTGTTGTATAAACCACGTGCTACTCACTTGATCATTTTTCGGCCTGTGGTCAGGTCTAGCGCTATCAAAAACTTCAGTTTTGTTTCTGTTCTTTCAGAAGCCTCTTACAAAATACAAAATTAAAACTTTGCATATATGTATATGAAGTACTATTAACGGCAAATATATGCGCGAAAAATAAATTTGAGTTCTCTGAATGTGGTCAATGTAGCAGTGATCAAAACAATTTTCATTATTTCACTGATTTAAAAGTCCCAAAGGATACACAAATGTATATGTACACAATACACTGATATCAATGGAGATGCGAAAACAATTTTCGATGTCTATGTAGTCTGAAGTCAAACCGGATATAAAAAGGCGTTTTAAAATTTTTAAAGCCTTTTCAAAAAAAAATCGCTTACCACTTACTGTAACATATCTAGTATAGTCATTTCGGTCAATTTTTAGACTGTTGTCAGTTTAGCAGTGACCAAAGGATTTATGATTTATTTTATGATTTCTACTATAACAACTAAGCCCGATTAAAGCGAAACATGTAACGTAGATATATTTGTATAAAATGTGCAATAGTATAATAACCCTTTTGATTTTCCGAGACGTGTTTTGGAACGTCTTAAACTCCGACATATAGTGAATAATACCCTACACAGATTTTCAGGAGACTGATAGACTTTCAAGACGATTGATCAGAGATTTTATTAGAAAAATCTTCAAGCATAGGAAGTTTGAAATTTTGTATAGCTGTATTTAACATCACTTTGAGGCCATGACTGGATCACTGTACGAAATTATTAGTTTAAGTATCTATGTAAACATTAGTTTTGTTAAAGCGAGAACATCAATACGCTGAGAAAGTGCAGTCGCATGAAAAATGCATTAGTCTTCTAATATATCTAAAACTATATTTGTTGGTGTCGAGTTTATTATACGAAACACATCACATGTCTCTATATCACTAAAACGATATTTTGGGGGCTACAAAGTGCACCGGGTATCGTGTAGTATAAAAGTCTAGTTTTTGGGAAAAGGGGAACGAAAATGTTGCATTTTTTTGCAGAAAAATAAAAAAACAGGCATTAGTATGTTCGGCGAAAATCCGTTTTAATACATGTTAAGTCATTTGAGCAATGTATATTCGTCTGTTTGTATAATAGGTGCGCTTGATAACTTTGGAGAGGCGTAAATTTGACATTGTTCAATCCCAGACCAATACTGATTTCTGCCAAACTTCATAATGTTCGTTTAAAACACGATATCTGTTGTTCACAGATGACAAATAGGAATATATATTATTGAGTGAGTCAACTAGACCTTTAACCTTTTGATTTTTGATCACAGAACACGCGTGACTGGTGTAATGCTTTTATCTCATTATACCCTAAACCATACTGTGGTACAGGTTATTGTTTTACGGGTTTTAATACCGATCGACTTAGAACTACCTTCTGAGTCACTCTAATCGCGATATAATTTTTTACGTGAATCTTGTTTGGTCTACGAAAGAACCATATTGAAAATCCTGAACATCGATTCAGATTTATATATGTTCCTCTCGTTGAGGCATCTTAGCGCTATTCAAGAACGAAAACTGCCAAATTTGAGGAAAATTGGTTCAGATTTAGATATAGTCCCCGTATACTCGTAAAGGGACTTTCAAATGTTGACAGTTGATAGCGACAATATTGTTGAAGTTGCATCTGTAGAATTGGCTGTCATTTAATTAGTGTTCCACAACACGTTCAAATGATAAAATTGTTTTATCCAAATAGGTGTTTTGTTCGGCAACATTTCACACGCTTCGCCATCCTCAGCGATGCGGCTCATTTATTGATGCATAGGTACGTCAACAACCAAAACCGTCGAATTTGCTGAAGAAGTCACTGTTTGATTTGTGAGAACGACGTTGACCAGGGCATCATCGTCAGCGACGCTGGATATACGTCGATGATTACCAATATATTTATTTATATGAATTACAATACAAAGTAAATTTATATTCTAATTTTACGATCCAGGCAAGCCGGGTTACAAAGACCATGTGGCTAGATTTTTTTTAGCGACAAACCAGAGCCTCTGGTGGGAATCGAACCCAGGACCCGCAAACTTATAGACGAGCCCGCTACCAACTCACCTACTGGGGCGCACAATTACCAATTTATTTTGGCCTGCATTGGATAATACGTACAACAACGACATATGGTTTCAACAGGTCATGCCACACTGGAAAGTTTACACGATCGATTTGAGGGCATGGTCATCTCACGTAGAGTTGATGTGAACTGGCCACCGAGATCGTGGCAGATCGTTTAACGTCCTAAAACTTTTTTGTGGGGTTGTCTTAAGGCGCAGATCTTTGCGAATAAGCCACAAACCACAGCGGCCCTCACAGTCAACATTACCCATGTCGTCGGTCTAATTCAGCCAGATTTATGCGCCATATATCTAAACGATTTTAAATTACACTGGACACATTGCAGCGTACCGAGACAACTGCAGATTCTTCGTACACAGCTTATGTTCCTGATGAATTTTCCCTTATTTTTATAATATGGGTAATAACTTATATATTTATCCATAGATACCATACTGCTATTTTTCCTATTTTAATTTTTATCAATTCCATTTTACTCGAAATCTTTGAAGCCAAAAAATACATACTATTAAACAAGTAAAAGCGTTAAGTTCGGCCATGCCGAATCTTATATACCCTCCACCATGGATCACACGTGAATGGTTACGGGTACTAATAAACTCATTATAACAAATTTCAGCCCAATTCGTTGATATTTGAGGTTTTTGTGGCGTTAAGAAGTCAAATCTAGAGCAACCTTTGGATGGGGGCTATATCAAAACATGGACCTAAGACTGCCGTTGCTCGTGTGAAGGATGTCGGGTATAAATAAACCCCAGTTACCAACTTTCAGCACGATCAGTTGACATTTGTAGTCTTTTAAGTAATAAGTAAAATCAGGGAGATGTCATATAGGGGGCTACATCCAAAATTGGACCGATATTGCCTATTTTCAATCCTAAAATTCCTGCAGATATAAGAAGTATATGTACCTTATTTCAGCCACCTAGCTCAAGTATTATAGATTGTAGCGTGATTACAACCGACGGACGGACGGACAGACGGATATGGCTAAATCCTCTTAGAATTTTCCGACGATTAATAATATATATATTTTATGGGGTCTCAGATCAATATTTAGTGGTGTTACAAACGGAGTGACAAAATGAATATAACCCACATTCTATGATGGAGGGTACACAAATTTATTGCTATGAGAGTTTTAGTATGTTGACTTAGTTCGGCAAAATACGGGTTTGGTTAGTAACGCATGATCAATTTCGATGTTCTCTACTTTTTTAAAGAAAAAACATATTATCTAATTCTGAGCCGATAATCGCTAAATTTAGCAATATTCGTTCCTAAATTGAGAAACATCTCTCCGGAAAATATTAATGATCGAAAGTGAAGTACAACTTCTATAGCGCATTGATACCAAATAAGGAGGAACATACATATGGAGGTTATATATAAATCTGAACCGATTTTCCCTGAATACTCATTCATGTAAAAAGACCTCTTTCTGTAGAATTTCGTACTGATCGGATATAAAATACAGTTCTGAAGCGCTTACATGTCAAATCGGGGGTAACATATATATGGGGGATATATCTAAATCTGAACCGATTTCTTCCAAATCTAAAAGTGTTCATTCATATAATAGGAAACCTCTTTTAGCCAAACTTCATACTGATCGGATATAAAATACAGTTTCTACAGCGCTTACATGTCAAATTGGGGGTAACATATATATGTGGGCTATATCTAAATCTCAACCGATTTCCCTCAAATTTGGCAGTATTAATTCATGTAATAAGAAACCTTTTTCTGCCGAATATCGTACTGATCGAATTAAAAAAACAATTTTTACAGCGCTTACATGTAAAATCGGGGGTAACATAAAAGGGGGGCTATATCTAAATCTGAACCGATTTTCTCCGAATTTGGCAGTATTCCTTCATGTAATAAGAAACCTCTTTCTGCCGAATTTCACACTGATCGGTTATAAAATAATTTTTTTACGGCGCTTACATGTGAAATCGGGGGTAACGTATATATGGGGGCTATATCTAAATCTGAACCGATTTCTTCCAAATTTAACAGTGTTCATTCATATAATAAGAGACCTCTTTCTGCTGAATTTCATACTGATCGGATATAAAATAAAGTTTTTACAGCGCTTACATGTCAAATCGGGGTAACATATATATGGGGGCTATATCCAAATCTGAACCGATTTTAACCAAATTAAATAGGGATCGTCCTTGGGCCAAAAAAAGATATGTGTAAAGTTTCGTCAAGATCGGGCCATAATTGCGACCTGTACTTTGATTACAAGAATACATCTACAGACAGACAGAAGGACATAGCTAAATCGACTCAGAAAGTGATTACAAGTCGATCGGTATAATAAACAATGGATCTATCTCTTCTCCTTTTGGGTGTTACAAACAAATGCACAAAGTCATAATACCCTGTACCAGTGTGGTGTAGGGTATAAAAAGATATTACCACATATTTCTCGTCGTCTCTTAATACAAGTTTTATTAAACAGACTTCGTTAAACATATTTAATTTATTACGAGTTTAAATTTACATTATATTATTTATTTGTATAAGTTGGCGGGTAATTTGCTAATTCAGCGTAAAGAGCTATATTTACAACTTTGGTATCTTTGGCGAACCCAACTGAAATTTTCCGGCAAAACTTTTCCTAGAATATTTTAATCCTTAAATGTTCTATTTGAAAGGACTTTTTCGATTTTTTTTTTTCGAAAAAAGTCCCAAACTGACTTACTAAGAGGGGAGCTACAGCTAGATTCAACTATACATCAGTGACAATGAGAAATCTCTTAGACATTAACTCACAGTATTTTTTTTTCATTTAGTATACTCGTAATGCTCCCTTCGACCAAACATTCAACATTTTGACCGACTGTCAAAAAAACTCAGATCAGCTGGACCATAAGTTTATTCTACAAAAATTATCTGCTCAATATACCCTTTCAGAATTATAGGGTCGCTATTCTGTTGCAATCAAAAAGTCTTAATTCGTTGGACAGTGGTTATTAAATGGTTATTTCAACAAACAGGTAGACATAGAGACATGTATCAATGGTCTTAGAATTTTACGACGATCAAGAAATAAAAATACTTTATTGGGTCTCAGATCAATAATTCAAGGTATTCCAAACGGAATGACAATGTTGATATACCTCAATTATTTGGTGGAGTAAATAACAATAAAACCAATAAATAAACATACCAATCTAAATTCATTTAAACAGGCGAAGTCCAGAAATTGCACATGTAAAGAAAAAGAAAATGATAAATTTATTTCATAAATGTAAAAATCTGAGAAATAAAATACATTACAAAATCCTGTATCACTGACTCTACAGGTATAAAATACACTTCTACAAGTAATATTTTAGAAACTAAATGTACTCAATTAATATTTAAGCATTAGATATACTTTCAACACCATTCGAAATTTATGTCATACAAAATCATTTATTCTCAAAAGCATTTGAATACAAAACGTGTTATTGTTAATTTCATTTTTTTCTTCTTGCCGTAACAAAAACAAACATCTGAAGCACAAAACAGAAAAAAGTCACCTATCAACAAAGTAATAAATAATCAAATCGAAAACATGAACTCATTTCAATAATTCCTCAGTATCAAAAACCGCCAAGTTATAAAATCACTTTTTATTACAGTGTCTCATGCATTAACAAATTGCCCGATTTATGCGTTTTGATGCATTCCTATCGCAAAAACTTCATTTGACACATTCAGTGCAACGGTGAGCAAACAAATTCAGCAGCGGCACATTCTGAGGGGGATGGATAGAGATATGCGCACAGTGGGGGAATTTAGCAAAAAATAAAGTAGAAAGATGCGTTATGGGTCAGTGCATGCATTTCTGCATTTCTTAAGTAGTCTACAGATTGCAATGAAACTCACACTTACATATATTGAAACGATTTGGAAACTGGAGACTCTCCAAATAATACATAATACCTATTCAAAAATAGGGCAACTTGGGTATAGAAAACTGATAAAATCATGCAATTTTTATTATTTAACTCATGTGAAAAAATTGTTTGTCGATTCTACTACTATTTGGAAAATTTCCGAGCGAAAATAGAGTAGAGCGATTGAAACAATTTGTTTGTGGGGCTGAGGAAATCGAAAAAATCGCAAAACAAAACAAGTAAAAGCGTTAAGTTCGGCCATGCTTACTTTTTCAATAGCCTTTTTTTTTTACTTTTTTCAATAGCCTTTTTTTGACAGATCACGTGTGACTCGTGTCATGCTGTCATGTTATTTTTGTTAAGTATTGTTTGGCATTTCATCATGGAAAGACTTACGCCTGAACGTTTACAAATCGTTCAACTTTATTACGAAAATTCACGTTCTGTGAGGAATGTGTTTCGTGCACTTCGCTCAACTTATGGTCAAAATAATCGGCCTACTGAGCGTACTATTCGCAACACCATCACCCATCTTGAGACCCAGCATTCATTATTGGAAAATATTCGACCGAATAGGCCACGACCAGCACGCAGTGACGAAAATGTAGCGGCCGTAGCTGAGAGTGTACACAAAGACCGTGGAGAGTCGATTCGGCGCCGTTCGCAGCAACTCGGACTGACAAATGGAACGACTTGGCGCATTTTACGTCGAGATCTTAAATTGAAAGCATACAAAATACAGCTTGTGCAAGAACTGAAGCCGCCCGACCTTCCCAAGCGACATCGCTTCTCTCTACGGGCTCTTGAAAAGTTCCAAGAAGATCCGACGTTTTCGAGCCAAATTTTTTTCAGCGCTGAGGGCTATTTCTGGCTCAATCGGTATGTAAACAAGCAAAATTGCCGCATTTGGGACGAAGAGCAACCTGAAGAGATTCAAGAGCTGCCACTTCATCCAGAAAAAACAACGGTTTGGTGTGGTTTGTGGGTCGGTGGAATCATCGGTCCATATTTCTTCACAAATGATGCCGGTGAGAACGTAACCGTCAATGGCGACCGTTATCGTGCCATGGTAATTGACTATTTGATGCCTGAAATTGCAGCTCGTGATCTCGGCGACATTTTGTTTCAAGAAGACGGCGCCACTTCCCACACATCGCATCAATTAATGGATTTATTGAGAGAACACTTCGGTGAGCAGATAATTTCACGTATTGGACCGGTCGATCGGCCACCAAGATCGTGTGATATCACACCGATAGACTTTTTCCTGTGGGGATATGTAAAGTTTATGCGGACAAACCCGCTTCGATTCAGGCCTTGGAGCAAAACATCACGCGTGTCATTCGCCAGTTACCAGTCGAAATGCTCGAACTAGTCATCGAAAATTGGACTCAACGGATGGACCATCTGAGACGTAGCCGCGGCTAACATTTGATAGACATAATCTTCAAAAAATAAATGCCAAAGAATGTTCTTTCAAATAATAATAATAAACATTCCCCATTCAATTTGAATTTTCTTTGTTTTTTTCTTTAAAAAAGTAGGGAACCTCGAAATGGATCACGCTTTACATGTAATAAGAAAACTCTATCTGCCGAAATTCGTACTGATCGGATATAAAATACGGTTTCTACAGCGCTTATATGTCAAATCGGGTCAAACATATATATGGGGGCTATACCTAAATCTGGAATGACTTTCCCCGAATTTGGCAGAGTTCATTCAGGTAATAAGAGAACTCTCTCTGCCAAATTTCGTACTGATCTGATCCAAATACAGTTTCTGCAGCGCTTACATGTCAAATCGGTTGTAACATATATATAGGGGCTATATCTAAATCTGAACCGATTTTGACTGATTTGAATAGGGATCGTCCTTGGCCCAAAAATGAGCACTGTGCTTAATTTCATCACAATCGGACCTTAAATACGACCTGCACTTTGAGTACAACGATACATCTACAGACGGACGGACAGACATGGTTAAATCGACTCAGGAAGTACCACAACAATATAAAAACCGATTTGTATAAATTTTATTCAGATGAATTCTTGCCAAAATAGAATACAAACTGCAATGTTTCTGCTAAATTTCTTAGAAAATGTGGTGTTTATGGCTTAAATAAGAATTTTTGGGAGCGACATCTATATGTGGACTATAACAAAATATAAACTGATTTAAAAAAAATTTTACTGCGATGAATTCTGGTCTTAATTAAATACAAACTGCAAAGATTCAGTAAAAATTCTTAGAAAATATGGTATTTATGGCTTAAGTACATGTATTTTGGCGCGACCTCTATAGGGTGACTATGGTATGAACCGATTTTTAAAATATTTGCTGTGATGAATTCTTGTCAATATATAATACAAACTGCAAAGTTTCTGTCCTGTTTGCTTTGAAAATGTGTTATCTATGGCTCAAAACCCGTATTTTGGAGCCACCTCTATAGGGGAACTATATCAAAACATTGACCGATATGGCCCATTTGCAATAGCAAACAACTTGCAACTATAAGAACTTTTTCTACCAGAGGTGTTACAAACGGAGTGACAAAATTAATATACCCCCCATCCTATGGTGGAGGGTATAAAAATAAGTGGAGGGTATAATAATAATAGTGGAGGGTATAAAAATGACGTCCTTTTCATCCTACAACTCTGTTTCAATGAGCTATAGCCATTTTAAGTAAAACTAGGGAAATTCCAAGTTTCCACAATAAAATATGTGATCACAAACGATTACTAGTTTAGCCCTGAGACGCTTATATAAAAAGTTATACCCATTTAAAGTTTTGCTGAAAATATATGGCTTTACCCGGATATGACACATTTCCAACGATTACGACCAGCATACAAGAATATATAGAGAGGCGGACAGTCAGACATATGCCAAGTCCATGTGCCATGACCCAGAATGTGATTCTATGTCGATCGGTCTATAGTAAACTAGGTCTTACAAAAGGGACATCCGAATTTGAGAGTTGGTTGCGGCCATATTGTTGAAGCCACGTCTGTCGAATTGGTTGCTATTTATTCAGTCTGTTTTGCCAAATCACTACTCAATAGATGTATACATTTTATGTCAAGTGAGTCAATTTTTAACCACGATGTCATCCGATCGGGATGAAGTTTGCACCATGTTTAGTCCTATGGGATATTGCGAAAAAAATCATTTATTTTTGAGAACATTTTAATAATTTTTTAATTAAAACCTCTTAATTACATTGAAAAATGCACAATTATTTTTAATATTTTATTGTAAAGTCTGATCGGTCATGAATAAAATGAGACCATTTCATGCATAATTTAAAAAGTTGTAGCTAATTAAGTAAGTCGAAAGGGTAAAGTTTCAGCAAAACTGTTTGGAATATTTGGCATCTATGGGTCAACCAAAGATATTTAAAAGTGATATCTATATTGGGACTATATCAAAACGAAGACAGATTGTACCAATATATTTGTTTTTTTTTTTCATATAAATAAAACAAAAACAACGCATCTTCAAACAAATCGAATGAAAAATGGCATAACAATGTAAATTTTAAAACCATGATAAAACAAGTAAGGAAAGGCAGCAAGTCGGGCGGGGCCGACTATATAATACCCTACACCTCTCTAACAATGCGACAAGGGTAGAAACATATTATGTAATTCTGATGGGACATAAAATAACATTTTTACAGCGTTTACATGTCAAATCGGGGATAACGTATATATGGAGGCTATATCTAAATCTTGACTGATTTCTTCCAAATTTAATAGTGTTCATTCATATAAAAGGAAACCTCTTTCTGCCGAATTTCATACTGATCGGATATAAAATACAGTTTTTACAGCGCTTACATGTCAAATCGGGGTTTAACATATACATATATGGGGGCTATATCGAAATCTGAACCGATTTTCTCCGAATTTGGCAGTATTCCTTCATGTATTAAGAAACCTCTTACTGCCAAATTTCGCACTGATCGGATATAAAATAACATTTTTACAGAGCTTACATGACAAATCGGAGGTAACGTATATATGGGGGCTATATCTAAATCTGAACCGATTCTAACCAAATTCAATAGGGATCGTCCTTGGGCCAAACAAACTATATGTGTAAAGTTTCGTCGATATCGGACCATAATTGCGACCTGTACTTTGATTACAAGAATACATGGACAGACAGACGGACATGGCTAAATCGACTCGAAAATTGATTCTATGACGATCGGTATAATAAACTATGGTTCTATTTCTTCTCTTTTTGGGCGTTACAAACAAATGCACAAAGTCATAATACCATGTACCACAGTGTGGTGTAGGTTCTTATATGTGGTTCTTATATGATATAATATACATATATGAATTAACCAATTTGGGTAATTTTTGTTTCGATGAATTCTTGCCAAAATAGAATATAAACCGCAAAGTTTCAGCTAAAACGGTTAGAAAAGTAGGTTTTACAAAGGCTCTTGCAATAAGGTGTATCATTTTGGAAAGCCCGCTATTTAAACAGTTGTCACGACTCAAGCTGTCACTACTTGACAGATGGCAAGTAAAATAACTGTGTGCAACAGTGAAAACGGATTTGACAGTATAGGTTCGTTTCTACTACCAAAGGGTAGTATAACCCTATACTCGGTTCGGCGAAATCGGTGACCAATTGTTCTTTTATGGGCCTCCAAAGATTCTGAAAATCGGTATGCCCCTCGAAAAAGATGTCATCAGCCTTTGTCCAACAACTAATTCAGAAAAAGCATAGAAGTAATAAACTCCTTTGTGTGCCAAATTTGGTAACGGTCAGATATATAATATTTACGATTTCTCTAGCTCCTAGAAGCCAAATTAGAGATTAATATATATGTGGGCTAATCGAATTCTGAATCGAATTCTTTTAAACTAAGTCACCTTCGTTTTCTAACTAAGCTTTTGTAGTACTTTGATACCAAATCGATAGAAACATATGTATGGAGGCAATATATAAATCTGAAACGATTTCTTAAAAAAATTCGACAGTGTTCATCCCTAAACATATAAACCTCTTTTAATGTCCAAATTTGGGTATGCTCAGCTATAAAATACGATTTCTAAAAAGCTAAGATCCCAAATCGGCGGTAAGAATATATATGGGAGCTATATCTAAATTTGAACCGATTTTCTACAAATTTAATACTGTGTGTCCTTCGGACAAACAAGTTGTCTGTGCCAAACTTCATCAGGATTGGTTCAGAATTGCGACCTGTACATTGATTACAGCGTTTACATGTACGCCAGACGGACGGACGGACAGACATCGCTAGATCGAATCAACGGTTGTTTCTGAGCCGATCCTTATACTTTAAGGTGGGCCTATCCAAAACTAGCTTACAATACCCTGTACCACAGTGTGGTGTAGGGTATATAAACATAAAACTTTAAAAATCTTTAACATTTTTTAAAATCATTCATGAACTCCTGTATCTACATGAAATATGTGCTTGAAAAATTTGTAGCCCGGATAATTACTTTTAATTGAATATAATGTATGCCATAATGGGACAATTGGTTTTAATTATTAAAGTCCTAAAATATTGTAAACTAGAGTAATCACAGCAGTCTTTTATGAAAAGCTTTGCTGACAAGTAATTTTTTACATTTGCATTAAAAATTTTTGTAACAATATAAATGTAGAATACTGTGGCGTTGTTCTAGCTTAAGATGTTCTATCTAACATTTAGCCCTTAGGCATATTTTTATAATTATAGCAACAAATTAATATAGTAATTGGATAATTCGTAATGTAATATGATAATTCGTCATTGTCACTAAATCAGTAACATTGGTTATTACGTTAATGTCATTATTTAATACATTGATCACATATTTATAGTAAACTTACATAGAATCAACTATATTTTGGCATTGTATCTATGACAATTACCATAAGATCAATGACACAATTGACAATTTAATGTAACGCTTGACATGGAAACAATTGCAGCGACGTAGACTCACAAAATTGACAATTTTCATTTGATTCATGTCAGGTGAATGCTAAAGGTATTTGAAGTATCTGATTTTTTTCAAGAAACGACATGATTATTTCCATGTTTTTAATTCTCCCACTGTGGGACGAACGAAAATCATATTGCCTTTCCGTTCATAATCAATGTACGGCACTGCCACCAGAGTGCGCGTTTCACTTTGGCTTCCAAACGCCTATATGTAGTGGCGTGGCGATCGATATATGAAATATGTGTCGTTCGCATTTTATGTCGGAAAATGGAAATTTTCAGCTGCAGCAACAGTGACATTCAGTGAAAATCTGGCACTGACTCGACGGCAAGTTTTCCATGTTGCCAATAAAGTGCTGCGCCAACAACATTGACGACAATAGCAGCAGCAACGGCAGCTTTGCCATCCCGCCATCAGCAGCATCATCATCAACTACAACCGTCAATTGGTAATGATAATATGCGATAAATGCGTAGAGAGTAACAAGATCTGTATGGCAATAGAGGTGTCTCTTCGCCAGACCCCAAAACGATGAAGATGATTTGTCTGTCCGCCTATTCGCCTTTCTGTGCGTCCGTCCTGTAGCCAGTCTCCCTGGTACTGCTCCGACTCTGCGGGTATCTTACGAATGCTTAGATACGCATTTACTGCGACGAGTATTAGATTTAGCATTTGTTATGGCCGTTGTTAAGCATCCATTGGAATGGATGTCCAAATGGTTATTCTTGTGGAAAAATTATGATAAACTTGACCAAAAGTGAACATTGGCCATAACAATTCGATTGCCGTGGAGAATGTGAGTGTCATAGTAGGTATGGAGATGCCGTTAGAGAAAGAAAATACAGTGATGGCGGGTTAAGATGAAAGTAATATCCGTCATAAATGCTTCTAGATTTATTTCAAGCAAATTTCAATAGAAAATTACTTGTGGTAACAAGAATTAAATTATTGAATTTAGAAAAATAGACATCATTTATCCCTAAAGATTTTTCCGTAAAACAAAACTTACTTCAAACGAATTGCTTCTAGAATTTGGCATAAAGACTGAATTTTTCTTTTAATAATATTATTTGTATGTGAAATTATATTCGTGTATAATAAAGATACAAACCAAATCCACGGCATGATTTTGGCGCCATCTACCTGTGAGCTAATGGAAAAATTTGTACATTTATGGCAAATTTTCAAGCAAATGGTGTAATTTTGAACAAAAATCTCTCTAAAAAGCTTTAATAACGTTTTGTAACAATATTAATTACACTATGCAACAAATGAACACTTTTTGAAAAATACTCGGACTTGACAGTATAGGTTCGATTCTACTACCAAAAGGTAGTATAACCCTATACTCGGTTTGGCTAAATTGGTGACCAATTTTTTTATATGAGCCTCAAAATTTTCTGAAAATCAGTGGGTCTTTGGAAAAAGGTGAGATAAGCTTTTGTCCAACAAGTAATTCAGACTTGATGATACCGCTTAACTATATTTGGCAATAATGCAGTTAAGAATATGCTGAACAAAGTTTGTTAGCATTTTATGCGAAAAAAAAATTGATCACACTTTTTTTGAAAAAGTGAAGGAAAAAATATTTTTCACTTTTTTCAGCATAACTTACTCGTAATTTTTCACTAACAACAGTTGACAAAGTGGTAGCCACGGTAAATCTGAATAACTTTTGTGAAGATATCAAAACAATCTGAATGTGTCTAGGTTCCTTAAATAGCACAAAAACATTGTACCTCAAACATGTTAGTATTTGTGACAAAAATATTTTTTTGGTGTAGGGTATGTTCAGAAACTTTATTTTTGGTGTGTTTTGACCAGGGCTGTGGAGTCGGAGTCGGAGTCTAGGAGTCGGAGTCTGGGAAATTTGCCCGGAGTCGGAGTCCGGAGTCGAAAAATTATGGTCGACTCCGACTCCGAGATGTGTTGTGCAAAATGTGTTGTGCAATTATGTGATAGAACTTTTGCACTCAAAAAATTTTGGGAAAACAAGTTGGTAAAAAAAAGAAGGATAAAATATTCAAAGCTTTTAACCAAATATTTAAGTATGCCAAAAATATATAAAGTGAACCAAACTATCGAGTTTTTATGTAAAACAGTTTTAGGAAAGCTCTGAATATATGTATTTAGCTAACAAAATAAGTATTTTTGCAAAACTATACACTATTCCTAAGTTCTTGGATAAATAAATTCTACGCTACTAAATTAAAACAAGTAAAAGTGGTAAGTTCGGCCATGCCGAATTTTATATATCCTTCAACATGGGTTGCATTCAATTTGTCAGTGACAAAATGAATGTACCCCCCAGCCTATAGTGGAGGGTATAACAATTTTTTTAATGTGAAAACAGCTTCCATAGCGTTACAAGGCTAAATCTAAAGAAATATTTATATCTGGGGGCAATATCGACCTGAACCGATTTTCACCAATTCCAATAGGTTTCCTCCCTAGTTTGAAAGAGTTCTTATTGACAAATTTTAATACGGGTACAATTTAATATGGTACAAATACTTTACAAACAACTTAAGATGGACAAACGGACAGCTAGTGTTTCTGAGTAGAACGGTATATTTTAAGCTGTAGTATTTTTATACCCTCACTTTAGTGTGACGAGGGTATATATCATTTGCTACGGAAAAAATTGTAACACGTCGAAGGAGTGACCTAAGACCCCAAGTATGTTCGGAGGAAATCCGTTTTGGGTCATTTTAAGTCGAATGAGCAATGTCCGTCCGTCTGTCTGTCTGTCTGTCTGTCTGTCTGTCTGCTGGCTGGTGCGCACGATAACTCTCGAAAGGAGTAACCGATTGACTTCAAATTTCGTATGTGGTAATATTTTTTTCTATCTCCGACTAAGTTCGAAGATGGGCCATATTGGTCCACTCCTTCTGGTACCTTCCCCACAAAGGGTTAAAATGTTGTGAAATATTGATTCTTTAATAACTGCTATTATACATATTCGAATCTTCTGAAATTCCACACATAGTATTAGTTTGTTAGTCGCTATCAACTCGAGGAAAATGGGCGAAATTGCCACGCCCGTTTTGGTACCTCCCACACAAATGCACCATTTTGCACCAAAAGTTAACAGCTTATAACATTAATACCAGTGTATAAAAATACTTGAAATTTTGTACAGCGTAATGTTTTTATAGTGCCTACAGTCCATTGAAAAATGGGCGTTATTGGCACGCCCCTTTTTTTACCTCTCCCACAAAGGCACCATTTTGCACCAAAAGTTAATAGTTTATAACATTAATATCAGTGTATACAATTACTTGAAATTTTGTACAGTATAATGCTTTTATAACGCCTATAGTCCAGTGAAAAATGAGCGTTATCACCACGCGCCTTTTTGTACCTCCCACACAAAATGACCAAATTATACCACAATTTAATATCTGAACGTTAATATACCAGTCCATATAAACGGTTACAATTCGGCACAGTGCAATGTATTTAAAGTATCTACTGTTCAGCGAAATATAGGTGTATTTCTTAAACCCCTTCTGGTACCTCCCACAAAAATTGACAGAATAATTTGTGTAATATTTAATATTACATTACTCACAAAGTGAGGGTATACCTTAGTCGGTTTACCCGACTGAAACTTTCTTACTTGTTTTTCAGTCGAAAAATTATGGTCGACTCCGACTCCGAGATGTGTTGTGCAAAATGTACCAATTATGTGATAGAACTTTTGCACTCAAAAAATTTTGGGAAAACAAGTTGGTAAAAAAAAGAAGGATAAAATATTCAAAGCTTTTAACCAAATATTTAAGTATGCCAAAAATATATAAAGTGAACCAAACTATCGAGTTTTTATGTAAAACAGTTTTAGGAAAGCTCTGAATATATGTATTTAGCTAACAAAATAAGTATTTTTGCAAAACTATACACTATTCCTAAGTTCTTGGATAAATAAATTCTACGCTACTAAATTAAAACAAGTAAAAGTGGTAAGTTCGGCCATGCCGAATTTTATATATCCTTCAACATGGGTTGCATTCAATTTGTCAGTGACAAAATGAATGTACCCCCCAGCCTATAGTGGAGGGTATAACAATTTTTTTAATGTGAAAACAGCTTCCATAGCGTTACAAGGCTAAATCTAAAGAAATATTTATATCTGGGGGCAATATCGACCTGAACCGATTTTCACCAATTCCAATAGGTTTCCTCCCTAGTTTGAAAGAGTTCTTATTGACAAATTTTAATACGGGTACAATTTAATATGGTACAAATACTTTACAAACAACTTAAGATGGACAAACGGACAGCTAGTGTTTCTGAGTAGAACGGTATATTTTAAGCTGTAGTATTTTTATACCCTCACTTTAGTGTGACGAGGGTATATATCATTTGCTACGGAAAAAATTGTAACACGTCGAAGGAGTGACCTAAGACCCCAAGTATGTTCGGAGGAAATCCGTTTTGGGTCATTTTAAGTCGAATGAGCAATGTCCGTCCGTCTGTCTGTCTGTCTGTCTGTCTGTCTGTCTGCTGGCTGGTGCGCACGATAACTCTCGAAAGGAGTAACCGATTGACTTCAAATTTCGTATGTGGTAATATTTTTTTCTATCTCCGACTAAGTTCGAAGATGGGCCATATTGGTCCACTCCTTCTGGTACCTTCCCCACAAAGGGTTAAAATGTTGTGAAATATTGATTCTTTAATAACTGCTATTATACATATTCGAATCTTCTGAAATTCCACACATAGTATTAGTTTGTTAGTCGCTATCAACTCGAGGAAAATGGGCGAAATTGCCACGCCCGTTTTGGTACCTCCCACACAAATGCACCATTTTGCACCAAAAGTTAACAGCTTATAACATTAATACCAGTGTATAAAAATACTTGAAATTTTGTACAGCGTAATGTTTTTATAGTGCCTACAGTCCATTGAAAAATGGGCGTTATTGGCACGCCCCTTTTTTTACCTCTCCCACAAAGGCACCATTTTGCACCAAAAGTTAATAGTTTATAACATTAATATCAGTGTATACAATTACTTGAAATTTTGTACAGTATAATGCTTTTATAACGCCTATAGTCCAGTGAAAAATGAGCGTTATCACCACGCGCCTTTTTGTACCTCCCACACAAAATGACCAAATTATACCACAATTTAATATCTGAACGTTAATATACCAGTCCATATAAACGGTTACAATTCGGCACAGTGCAATGTATTTAAAGTATCTACTGTTCAGCGAAATATAGGTGTATTTCTTAAACCCCTTCTGGTACCTCCCACAAAAATTGACAGAATAATTTGTGTAATATTTAATATTACATTACTCACAAAGTGAGGGTATACCTTAGTCGGTTTACCCGACTGAAACTTTCTTACTTGTTTTTCAGTCGAAAAATTATGGTCGACTCCGACTCCGAGATGTGTTGTGCAAAATGTACCAATTATGTGATAGAACTTTTGCACTCAAAAAATTTTGGGAAAACAAGTTGGTAAAAAAAAGAAGGATAAAATATTCAAAGCTTTTAACCAAATATTTAAGTATGCCAAAAATATATAAAGTGAACCAAACTATCGAGTTTTTATGTAAAACAGTTTTAGGAAAGCTCTGAATATATGTATTTAGCTAACAAAATAAGTATTTTTGCAAAACTATACACTATTCCTAAGTTCTTGGATAAATAAATTCTACGCTACTAAATTAAAACAAGTAAAAGTGGTAAGTTCGGCCATGCCGAATTTTATATATCCTTCAACATGGGTTGCATTCAATTTGTCAGTGACAAAATGAATGTACCCCCCAGCCTATAGTGGAGGGTATAACAATTTTTTTAATGTGAAAACAGCTTCCATAGCGTTACAAGGCTAAATCTAAAGAAATATTTATATCTGGGGGCAATATCGACCTGAACCGATTTTCACCAATTCCAATAGGTTTCCTCCCTAGTTTGAAAGAGTTCTTATTGACAAATTTTAATACGGGTACAATTTAATATGGTACAAATACTTTACAAACAACTTAAGATGGACAAACGGACAGCTAGTGTTTCTGAGTAGAACGGTATATTTTAAGCTGTAGTATTTTTATACCCTCACTTTAGTGTGACGAGGGTATATATCATTTGCTACGGAAAAAATTGTAACACGTCGAAGGAGTGACCTAAGACCCCAAGTATGTTCGGAGGAAATCCGTTTTGGGTCATTTTAAGTCGAATGAGCAATGTCCGTCCGTCTGTCTGTCTGTCTGTCTGTCTGTGTGTCTGCTGGCTGGTGCGCACGATAACTCTCGAAAGGAGTAACCGATTGACCTCAAATTTGGTATGTGGTAATATTTTTTTCTATCTCCGGCTAAGTTCGAAGATGGGCCATATTGGTCCACTCCTTCTAGTACCTCCCCCACAAAGGGTTAAAATGTTGTGAAATATTGATTCTTTAATAACTGCTGTACTACTTATTCGAATCATTTGAAATTCCACACATAGTATTAGCTTATTAGTCGTTATCAACTCGAGAAAAATGGGCGAAGTCGCCACGTCCCTTTTGGTACCTCCCACACAAATGCACCATTTTGCACCAAAAGTTAACAGCTTATAACATTAATAACAGTGTATAAAAATACTTGAAATTTTGTACAGTATTATGCTTTTATATTGTCTACAGTCCAGGGAAAAATGGGTGTTGTTGTCACGCCCCTTTTGGTACCTCCCACACAAAGGTACCTTTTTGCACCAAAAGTTAACAGCTTATAACATTAAAACCAGTGTATAAAAATACTTGAAATTTTGTACAGTGTAATGTTTTTATAGTGTCTATAGCCCTGTGAAAAATGGGCGTTATTGCCACGCCCCTCTTTGTACCTCCCACACAAAATGCCCAAATCATACCACAATTTAATGTCTCATAACGTTTATACCAGTGCACATAAATGCTTATAAGTCGGCACAGTGCAATGAATTTTAAGTATCTAATGTTCAGCAAAAAAAAGGTGTATTTGATAAACCTCTTCTGGCACCTCCCACACAAATTGACAGAATAATTCGAGTAATATTCAATATTACATTACTCACAAAGTGAGGGTATACCTTAGTCGGTTTACCCGACTGAAACTTTCTTACTTGTTTTAAAATCTGTCACAAAACTAATTATAACATCCTGTACCATATGGTATAATAACTAACGAATAAACTGGTTGCCTGAAGCGGACATAATTTCCAAGAACTGCAGTATATTAAAACAGATGCAGTGATTAATGAAAATTTTATCATGATTCCATGTTGAAAGAATTGTCATATTAGTTGACCTGCAAGGTCAAGCCTCAATTAACAAATAATAAAATTTTATTTAATTCAATACCAGTAGAATACCTACTTTTTGTGTTTTTTTAACAAAGCTATATCATACTTTCAATAACATGTACGTCTTAGTTGAAATATAATTTCAGAAATTTATGTTATTTAACTGCCGGAGTCGGAGCTGGAGTCGGAGTCGAATGATTTTAAAATTAGTTTTGGCTCGACTCCACAGCCCTGGTTTTGGCACATATAGTACAATGTTATGGCCAACAGTTTTGTAGAACATTTTATCCCCGCCCTCCCAATTTTTGTGAGTGTTTTTTACGATTTGTTAAAGTAGGGCGAGAATAGTAGGAGAATTGAACCTATACTGTCAAGTCTGTGTTTTTTCACTGTTGCACAGTGTTATAGAGCAATATTTATGTTCCGGTACTTTAAATCTGAATAACAGTTTACTATCTAGAATTATGCTAAGAAATTAAGCACTTTCAGAACAGGCTAGTAATGTTACATTTATCCGAGGAGGGTTCGCTTGTGGGTTAATGCATAACTATCTCCTATTTAGAATTATCCCTAGAAATTTTTCACTTTCAGAAAAGGCTAGATGCTTACGTTCCATTTATCCAAAGAGGGTCCGCATTCGCTGCTTCGAGGCGGTCCTAAAGTTAGCCAACCTGACATATAGATGACGGTAGTAGTTTGAAAAAAAAAAAACTTTCGTGAAAAGTGGCAACCTTTTAAAACATATGCTTTAAGTTTCAAGGCGCCACGTTGTTGTTAGCACTCAAAAGTAAAGAATCTGAGTGAATTTGTAAATATGGATAACAAATTGCCACCGATATCCAACCAATATTAAAAACGAGCTAGATTCTACTTTGGAGAAGTCTGCTACTTTGTTTACAACTATAAAATATTGGGTGACAGAGTTTAAATGGAGCCGTACGAGCTGCCAAGACGAACACCGTAGTGTCGACCAATTGAGGTGACCTCGCCAGAAATGGTTAACAAATCCACAAAATGGTATTGTATGACTGCGGGTTAAAGGTTAGGGAGCTAGCTGAAGTCATATGAATTTCAAAAAAGTGCTATACATCGCATATTGACGATGAGTGAGAAAGCTGTGCGCATGATGGGTGCCTCATTTGTTCAAAATAAGAACAATGTACCAGTGTTACCACGGGCTAAAATGTCCCTCATCGAAAACAACCTGTTTTATATACAAATTTATCGATAGTACGAATATCGGTACCGGAAAGATTTGTTAGACTGCCCAGAAAGGCCGACCACAGTATGTCCAGTCGTCGTTTACTCAGAGCAGGGCTGTTGCATAGCAAGTGCTCAATGCTCTCCACTTCTTTCTCACATCCGCAGCTTCTGCAGAAGTCATTGGAGTCAAAACCCAATCTTCTAACGTGTTCGCCGATCAGGCAGTGTCCCGTCAGAACTTATATTAACGTAGACAATCTTTTCTTCACTAGTGCGAGGAGATATTGTTACATTCTCAGGACATACCGTGGCCACATTGGTCTACCTACCCTACAGGTGCCGATTTCTGTCCATCTTTCGTTGGACTGCCTGATTGCCTGAAGCTTGCACGTGGATAGTTGGATAGTGGCGCACCAGCATATGCAAATTCATCGAGAATTTGCAATGTCGTCCCTTTCCTAGCAAGTTCATCGGCTTCGCAGTTCTCCGGGATATCCCATATGAGGTATATATTAAACAGCTCAGCCATCTCGCTTAGAGAACTGCGGCAGTCGAGGGCTGTTTGTGAATTTATGGATGTGGCCTCCACAGAATTGATGGCAGCATGGCTGTTCGAGTAAATGACAACGCCAGTGTTGGTTACTATGTTGCGACTCAGCCACTTCCCATATTGCCATTATTTCGGCTTGACACTGCATATATCTGGTAGTATGTTAGCTATATCCAAACTAAGTTCTTCACAGTGTACTTCGAAGCCAACCTCTTCATCATGTTTCGAACCATCCGCATAGAAGTGGAGATGGTTTTATTACCTGGCCAATTCTGCCAACACATTAATCTCTGGCTGACCACATCACTATGATGTAGTTCCTCTCGAAGGTGTACACAGGTGGGATATAGCCCTCTCGGTCCTCATGTGCCCGTAGTTCTTGTACCTCCACATTGATAGGCAGTTTAATCTGAGTGCCGCTCTGGTTGCAACTTCTCTCGCCACAATATTAATCGGCAGTATATGGAGTAGGGATTGTAGAGACAAAGGTGATGTACTCCTTAAAGCTCCGCTTATGCACAGGCATGCAGTAGGTTGGTGATGGGTAGTTTGTCAGTTGCCGTCCACCATACCACAATGGCGTATAACAGTATTGGACAAACTATTACTCTATATGTATATATATATCCAATGGACGATTTTAGGGGAGGCCCCACAGTGTCACGAGCGTGGCCAAAAATGGTAACAGCTGATGTTGGAATTGTTGATTTTTTTTCACACAATTTTATTAAAAACACAACAACTAAAAAAAGTGTAAAATATTATCCAAAAATATTGAGCAGTTTTTGAGTTATTGTGGCTCAAAGTTGTGGTTTGTTTGCAAAATGATAATTGTTAAGAAACAAGATGAAATTCCGTATCCAGTAATAAGTGGTTAAATTCCAATTTTTTGTTAACGGTTGGTACAAAATGCCACCGAAATGCAAGTGTGATACATATTGCTACAATTGCAACACTGTTATAGTTTACAAATATTGATCATATGTGATGTACCGTTAGCAAGAAGACAGGTCTGGTGTGAAGTCAGTTTTTGACAATATACACAATCTTGCGGAAACATCAAAAAACATCTCTCCAATTTTTTGATATTTTGTAGCTATAAGTATGTATTTTAACATATATAAGTCTCAGCTGCACAGCTCTGCACAAATTTTATTGGTGAACCTTTTTATCCCCTCACCTTAGAGAGGAGGGTATATATCATTTGCTACGAGCCAAAAGTGTAACACATCGAAGGAGTGACCTAAGACCCTAAGTATGTTCGGCGGAAATCCGTTTTGGGTCATTTTAAGTCATTTGAGCAATGTCCGTCCGTCTGTCCATCCGTCCGTCAGTCTGTCTGTCTGTTTGCTGGCTGGTGCGCACGATAACTCTTGAAAGGAGTAACCGATTGACTTCAAATTTGGTGTGCGGTAATATTTTTCTCTTTATCCGGCTAAGTTCGAAGATGGGCCATATTGGTCCACTCCTTCTAGTACCTCCCCCACAAAGGGTTACCTTTTAGTGAAATATTGATTATTTAATAACTTCTATACTACTTACTCGAATCTTCTGAAATTTCAGACATAGTATTAGTTTGCTAGTCGCTAACACGCCAAGACAAATGTTTGGTACCTCCCACACAAATGGACCATTTTAGATCAAAAGTTAACAGCATAGTGAGTAGTATATTTGTTCGTACTTACGAGTATATTTCTATTTATTACATATTATCTCAAATAAATAAAAAGTTCATTTCGCAATGTATTAAAATGTATTATGATTTGCTGTAAATATATTATGGGAAACTAAATCCTTTTTTGAACATTTACTATTATGTTCAAAATGCATACATATGTGATAAAAATCCAAAAAATAAACGAAAATTAAAACAAATCAAAATTGAAAATGAAGGTGAACCTCAAAATTTGAGCCTATTTTCTTTGCAAACGATTTGTTCTGTACCCAAATCGGACTAAACATACATATATATGGGAGCTTTATCTAGATCTGACCCGATTTTCTTCAAATTCGGCAATACTGGTCTATGGGTCAAGAAACTCTACCATGCTAAATTTTAAAACAATTGGATGTACAGTACAGCTTCTATAGGGCTAAAGCGGGGGCTATATCTGTCCTTTAGTCAATTTTTCCAAAACTTCGTTTTTATTCTTCCCGACCGGAAAAAACGACTTATGCTAAATTTCATTCACCTGCGACGGCTCCTTCTATTTTTGGCCACCTCTTATATGAAATCACGACACTGTGGGCCCCAACGCGACGCTACAGCTTTCCTGTAGGAATATAAGGCGACGTTAGCCTTCCTTACACGTGCGTTAAGTCTGAAAAAATGTTTCCAATCTACAATTATTCCTTAAAAATGTTGCACTTTCAGAAAAGACTAGATCTGTTACATTTATCCGAGGAGGAGGGTCCACATGTGCGACATTATTAATCCTAGTAAAGAGAATTCTGTCTTGTTTGGATTATCGCCCAAACCGCTGCTTCTGGCCTATCTACTTGTTCAGAGCCACCTGTAAGATGTCTGTGAGGACGTTTTCGAATTTGCCACTCACTGCGATTGCCACGTCGTCCGCATATGCCACGACCTTGCAGCCAAAACGTTCTAGATCTAAGAGAATTTCATTCACCGCTAGGTTCCAAATTAGGGGAGGCAGTACTACTCCCTGTGGGGTCCCTTGTTTACAAACCTTGTTAGAGTTGTGGAAGTCTAAGTTAAAAGCTCCTTCAATGTCAAGAAATGCCACCATGGTGAATTCCTTGAAATATAGAGACGATTCGATAGTGCTCACAAGTTCGTGCAGGGCTGATTCTGTAGACTTCCCCTTATTGTAAGCATGTTGGTTCCCCGACAGGAGTCTTATATCCAGGTTTTCTCTAATGAAAGAATCTAAAAGTCTTTGCAGACCTTCCAATAGGAAGGAGGATAGGCTTATTTGTCTGAAGTCTTTTGACCTAATGTACGATATTTTTCCCGCTTTGGGTATAAATACCACTTTGGTATACCTCCATCGATTGGGGATGTATGAGAGCCTGATATAGCTTTCATAAATGTTCTCTAGCCAGGCGATAATGTACTTAAATATTTTCTGTATTTCGCTAGAGCGATGCCGTGTGGTCCAGGTGATTTGAAGGGCCAAAAGCTGCTAATCGCGCAGCGTATTCTGGATTTCTCAGTCAACAAGCTAGCGACGCTAGCAGTCCACTCGCTTTCTCGTTTGTCCCGCTGATCCTTTGGGTTCTGTTGTTGAGTTACCCGGGAGCATTGCATTTCACGACTGTGACTGCATGCCTTCTTCCTAGCCTTTAGCTTTTAAGTCCACCATTGCGGTTTATTTTTACCCTCGCACTTTGATTTTAGACAGGCTTTTTCGAGGAGCTATTAAATAAAGTAGTGATTTGATCGACTAAATTGCCCAGGCCGACTTTGTCATTCGATTCGTACAGAAGTTTAGAGTTGAGCACTATTTTTAAATACTTCTCATACAGGTGCCACTTCTTCCTCACATTTATGTGGACGGCAGGTTTAGGTGCTTTTTCAGTGTGATTGAGTGGTCGTCTAGTACATTCCACCCAAAAATTTGGTCTGACAGCCAGTCAATGCGAACAACTGGTAACTTTATCAAAGTACTGGTCTAAGTATACCTACAGCACCCGACCCTTCTATGTGAATGTTTAAATGTTTACTATTTAATGGTTGAACTTCAAAACTTGACGGTCTACTAAGGAATAGATAACCCAACAGGCCGTCTTCTAAGGAGTATATACCCCAACATGTAGACTACTAAGGAGTAGATAATACAATTTTTGTCAACTAAGGCATAGATAACCCAAGTGACTCTCTACGACGGAGTAGATAACCCAACTCGTCCCCTAGGAAGGGTTAGATAAACCAACAGGTCGTCTACTAAGCAGTAGATAACTAGGTAACCCTATTAATAACAAAAATACTTTTGTCACCATAAATCTTCTTGTACGCCATATCATGTATCCACTGTAAATACTTCGCCTCTTCTTAGTAACTGGCAAATGTACCGAACCAGCACAGTGCAACATTTATTCATACACCTTGAAAATATGTTTTTTTGTTCCTCCTCTCAAAGTTGAGCCGAGGCAAGCAATGCAACACAAACAACAAACTATGAGCAATGAACAACATGTTGGCGTTTCGTTTGCTGTAAAGCTGATAACGCTTTTGCGCAGACACAGAGCACCACAACAACGGCGAACAAATACGCTAAGGCGGTAATATCGAGCGATAAGTCGGCTTCAATTACAACAATTTTCCATGTTTAGTCGCTGCTTAATCGTCATAGACAACAACATTTGAGCTAAGCAAACGCATACACACTTCATCATCATCCGACATAGACGTCGGATCCCAACACCGATCCACCTCCTGACGGCATACGGGAGAAGTACCTACATTCGCGTATAGCAACTGTGGTCCGACGTCTGTCGTCATCATCATCATCGACGTAATTCGTAGACACGGAGTGCGCAGAATTAAACGCAGACAGCACAATGACAACAAGTTTAAACGCTGCACAGTGGGGTGAGTTTCGGAAAAAAAATTGGAAATAGGTCTGAAGAAATCTAAAATACTCGTATGAGTTTTTGTTATAGAACACCGCAAACTCTTTTAGGAATCATATGTCATACGATGTCAAGGTCTAAAACAAACTTCTCGGCCGATTCCAATTTATTATTTTTATTTTGTCTGAGAAAGTTATTCGAGGTAAAAATAGGAATGCTGAATTTAAGGAGTTTTAGCTAGGTATATTAAAAAAAATCTCCAACAAATTAGTGACCATAAAATGCAATGTTTTTTGTTCTAAGATGCCTAAGCTAAGGAGTTATAGCCATTTTATGTTTGGCTAGGGGTAATCAACATGTTTACCAAAAAATACGTGAGTAATATGTAAGGAGTTATAGCCAATTTAAGTTTGGTTAAGGAAATTCACAGTTTTCACCAAAATTATGTGATCACAATTAAGTTTTCTCTTTAGGACGCTTATTTAAGGAGTTAAAATCATTTTAAGTTTGGATTATGAAATTAAAATGTTTACAAAAACTATGTAAGTGATCTCAAAATGTCAACTCTACGGCGCTTGTTTAAGGAGTTGAATAGATTTTTGGTTTGACTGGCGAAATTCAAAATGTTCACCACAAAATTTCTTTATTTTTTTTATTTTATTTTTTGTCCAATCTGCACTGATAGAAAAAGCTTCGTCATTCGTCAAAAGTCAGCTAACGTACGGGTAATCCTATCTATGAATTTGTTCGTCGCCATGACGAATCTCTGTTTAAGTATACTAGAACAATAAATATTTAGTGGAATAAAAAACACCCGCAGGGTGATTACATATCATCCCTACGATGAATCGTGCTCATAAATAAAAAATTATATATACCCTCCTCTCTAAGGTGAGGGGATAAATATGGGGATTTATTTGATTTATAATACAAATATCAATAAGTGTATATATAACATATAGCAAAAGGGTAACGCATCAAAGGAGTGGCCTAAGACCCTAAGTTTATGCGGAGGAAATCCGTTTTAGAACACATTAAGTAATTTTACTTATGTCCGTCCATCCGCAAGCCTGACTGGAGCGAACGATAACCCTCGAAACTATAGTTTCCAGAGATTAAACAGAGATTCGTCAGGTCGACGAACAAATTCATCAATAGGATTATCCGTACGTTAGCTGACTTTTGACGAATGATGAAGCTTTTTCTATCAGTGTGTCCACTGTGCATTTGCCGCGTTTTACGAAAACTCATTGCGGCATGTTGCTGGAGTGTGTACTGAGTCCAAGGAGTGGCCAGTTTGTAAGTCATATCGACGACGAAATGAATGTTGTAGCTACAACCAGCAATACATACGACGACACTCCAAACGATATACAATAGTTCCCCGTGCAACGACATCCTTGCTTGCTTACTAGCTGGCAACGCATGAATGTTGCCGTTGCTGATGCCGATTGTCGCTGCATTGCGCGTTGCAATATCGCAGGAGCATTTTACCGCATTTAAAGATACGTGTCGACATGATAAACAAGTTTAAATTTATCTCTTTACATTTAACGTTCGATCTTTTCCTCTCGAACGACTTCGCCGCTTGCCGCGTACAACACAGCGAGTGGAGGCAATGTGTTGCATTGCCGCTGAAAAGCCATTGCTGCAGCTACCCTCACCGTTGTTGCATTGTCGTCACTCAGCAGCAGCGAGTCCGCTGCAGTTGTAGTTGTTGTAGATATCTTTGTAAAATTTCCAGAAACATTTGTTGCAACAACAAGCAAACGGCAACAAAAAACGACAAGAGGAAAAATTGTATAATTTCTTGAATGCTTGTAAGCAATTAAGTGCTTACTTATAGGAGTTGCAACTACCCAACCAAGTCAACCCACCACAAATAGCTTCTCAGAGTTCCGCGACCAACCTATAATGAACAGTGGTTTCCAAATGTTTACAGCTACAGGTTTTCAAGTTTTATTTTCATAAAATTTATTTTTGTCCTTAATAGAATCGCTATTTTGTATATTTTTTGAGCAGAAAAGAATTGATAAAGCTCAAATCGGTCTTAATTCCTACATTCTGAAGGAGCTATATTAAGAGAGCTTTATTGTGCTTCTACTAAGACGATTATAAGGTCGAACATAGGCAGCAGCTGTCGCAGAGCGGTTAAGGTTTTCAAAGAACAGCATAATATTAACCTGTGCTGGGCACCGGGGACCATTTCCTCGAGCAACGTCGAGACTTGATATCTAAACACCCCTTTCGTCAGTCTACTTAAATCGAAATATAAAACGGCAGGACGTGAGCTCTTTGGGAAGAAATATCTTCATGGAATACTGAGTTACTGCTAGGCTTAAATGGGTGGGATTTATTGCAGAACGCAATAGCCTTGGAAAGCATATGTATAGAATTGGCCCAAGAAATAACGATCTGTGCGCATGGCGTCTAGACTATGACAAACTGAAAGATACTTTTCGTTTCCTTTGCCAATGTCCAATGTTATCCTACAGAATACACAAGAAGCTGAGCTCTTTTTTCATTCAGGAGCTGGACGAACTTAAAGGGCTGGGCCCACTCGGACTTCTACAGTTTATCAAGGCATCTGATCAAAACTCTAGAATAAACTGTCTTTGAAGAAGAATAATTATGCGAGGAAACACAATGGATCAAATATGATCTCGGTGATGGTTGGTCTTATCCGCCAGGAGTCATCCTCTGTCAACCTAACTTATTAAGAAACTAACAAGTAAGAAAGTTCAGTCGGGTAAACCGACTTATGAATCCTCTTACCTTGAGTAAAAAAAAAAAATATGCGTAAATGTATTAATTTTTTTGTTTTTATTTAATTATTATCAATTTATATTGCATTTAATAACTTTAAAGTATGAACTGACAAGTTTCAAGTTAAATCTGTTAACTTTTGGTACAAAATGGTCCATTTGTGTGGGAGGTACCAAAAGGGGCGTGCTAATAACGCCCATAATAGATAGATAATAACATTACCACATACCAAATTTGAAGTCAATCTGTTACTCCTTTCGAGAGTTATCGTGCGCACCAGCCAGCAGACACACAGACAGACGGACGGTCATTGCTCAAATGACTTAAAATTAACCAAAACGGATTTCCGCCGAACATACTTAGGGTCTTAGGTTACTTCTTCGATGTTTTACACTTTTGCAGACAATGATATATACCCTCCTCTCTAAAATGAGGGGATAAAAAGCAACGCGTCAATAATGGAATTCGCAGTAATCGGTCTCCTTTACCATACATACAGATAGAAAAGAGCTGACCTCTGAGATCTTGTTCTACAATATACTCTACTACTGTATATAATAGAGCAGACCGATGGGGGTTTCCTCTAAAATAGAGCAGACTACTGATGTCATCCTCTATAATAGTGCAGTCAATGGGGTTATCTCCTATTACATATCCTACAAGTGAGGTAATAAGAGACGACCACAATGCTCTGCTTTTATATTAAAGTTGTCCTCCGTGCTCTTCTTCTATAAAAAACGATCATTGAATGATTCCTCTATACAATGGATGCCCATTCCGGTCATTCTCTATAATCCTGTCGACCAATAGGGTCCTTCGCTGCCATATAAGTCTGCCTCTCCAATATAGTCGATAACTCAGATCATCCTCCATATAATAACCGACCTCTCAAGTCATCCTCAAGAATAGAGTCGACTACTAAGGTCCTCCACTTATGACATTCCCCTGTCCACCAAGTATTCCCGGTATTATTATCTACCACATTTCTACCGCGTAATACAGGGTTTTCCAACAAGAGGTGTTATTTTGAATCACCCGGTATTTCAGTAGCTGTCACTTTTGAATCTTTTATTCTTTGACATTTGACAAATAGAAACTACGCCATTACTAACCAGTAAGGAAAGTCGGGCGGGGCCGACTATATAATACCCTACACCTCTTAACAATGCCATAAGGGTCATTGCGATAATAATTTGGAACAATTGGTAAATGGGTAGAAACATATTATCTAATTCTGAACCGATAATCGCTAAACTAATCAATATTCGTTCCTAAATTGAGAAACATCTTTCTTGAAAATTTTAATGGTCGGAAGTAAAGTACAACTTCTATAGCGCTTTGATACCAAATCAGGAAGAACATATATATGGAGCTTTAACATAAATCTGAACAGATTTTCCTTAAATACTCATTCATGTAAAAAGACCTCTTTTTGTCGAATTTCGTACTGATCGGATACAAAATACAGTCTCTACAACGCTTACATGTCAAATCGGGGGAAACATATATATGGGGGCTATACCTAAATCTGAACCGATTTTTTCCAAATTTGGCAGTACTCCTTCGAGTAATAATAAACCTCTTTCTGCCGAATTTCATACTGATCGATTTTCTCCGAATTTGGCAGTATTCCTTCATGTAATAAGAAAACTCTTTCTGCCGAATTTCGCACTGATCGGATATAAAATATAGTTTCTGCAGCGCTTACATATCAAATCGGGGGTTACATATATATGGGGGCTATATCTAAATCTGAACCTATATTCTCCAAATTTTGCAGTATTCCTTCATGTAATAAGAAACCTCTTTTTGCCGAATTTCGCACTGATCGGATATAAAAATTACAGCCCTTACATGTCAAATCGGGGGTAACGTATATATGGGGGCTATATCTAAATCTGAACCGATTTCTTCCAAATTTAACAGTGTTCATTCATATAATAAGAAACCTTCTTCTGCCGAATTTCTTACTGATCGGTTATAAAATAAAATTTTTACAGCGCCTACATATCAATTCGGCGCTAACATATGTATGGGGACTATATCTAAATCTGAACCGATTTTAGTCAAATTCAATAGGGATCGTCCATGGGCAAAAAAAAGATATGTGTAAAGTTTCGTCGAGATCGGACTACAATTGCGACCTGTACTTTGATTACAAGAATACATGCACAGACAGACAGACGGACATAGCTAAATCAAATCAGAAAGTGATTCTAAGTCGATCGGTATAATAAACGATGGGTCTATTTCTTCTCCTTTTGGGTGTTACAAACAAATCCACAAAGTTATAATACCCTGTACCACAGTGTGGTGTAGGGTATAAAAATGGAACGATACACGATTCAACAACGCATTGAAATTATTAAAATTCGAAAAATCGAAAATCATCTTGGCTGATGAGGCCCATTTCCACCTCGGTGGCTACGTCAACAAGCACAATTGTCGCATCTGGAACTCGGAAACCCCAAGAGTTATTGTTGGGAAGCCTCTCCATCCTCAACGTGTGACTGTTTTGTGCGGTTTATGGTCCGGCGGGGTCATTGGACCTTACTTTCAAAAGTTTTGGTGAATGGATTGCGCTATCGAAAGATGATATTTTATGGTCGGAGTTGGATGGTATTGATCTGGACAACGTTTACTTCCAACAAGACGGCACTACGTGCCACACAAGCAACGAAACCATTGCTCTGTTACGGGAAAAGTTTTCGGACCGTGTTATCTCTCGAAGAGGTGATCACAATTGGCCACCGAGATCTTGTGATTTAACACCTTGCGACTTCTTCCTTTGGGGCCACGTGAAAGACAAGGTCTGCGCCAACAGCCCAGCGTCAATTCAAGACAGCCCAGCGTCAATTCGTGAGGCTATCGAGGACATAGGGCAGCCACTTTGCGATTTGGTTATGGAAAATTTCATGAAAAGGATATGGTCCTGTAAGCGTGGCCGTGGTGGTCATTTGGCTGACGTTGTTTTTCATTATTAACGGCATACCTTCCTCTTTATTATGAAATAAGTATCCGATCATTAGCTCAAAAAATGGCATTTTTCTTTTAATACTAAAATAACAACTCTTGTTGGGAAAACCCTTTATTATCCACCACTGAGCTTTAGTCCATCACTGAAGTCTTCTTCTGTATTTGAGTCAACCACTGAAGTGTTCCTGTCCAATAGAGTCGACTACTGACACCTTTCCTTACAATTTATTCGAGCATTGAAGTTTCATCCTTACAACGTTAAAATCATATTCTATACTATAGTAGATTCGTGAGCTCTTTCTCTGTACCTGCATCGACCATTAAGATATTCCTCTATACCAATATCGACCATTAATTTTCCTATATACTACTGTCGAGCTATGAGGTTATTCGCTAAATTAGAGTCGAAAACCGAAGTCTACCTCCACAATAGAGTCGAACACGGAAGCTTCCTGATCACTGAAGTATATCTCTACAATATAGTAGACTGAGGCACTTTTTATGAAGTCCCTGTATAAACTGGATTCTCCACTGAAATCGTACTATACAATACAGTTGACTACTAACGGAATTCCTCTTCAATATAGTAGACTACTGACGCCTTGCTCTACAATATAGTCGAGGATGCACTAAGTTTTAGAATCGATCGAATAGATTAGTTTTCATTTATATAGGGATTACAAATTATTCAGTTTTATTATAAATATAATCGTTCTCCCATTGCAGCTTTTCATGCGCTAAGTCAATTTTTTTTTTAAATAAAAAAAAAAAACATTTTCCAGTCGACCTACGACCTCGACCTTTTAGCTATCCTTACTAGAGCTATATTTTTGCCATTGACCGATTCCCGATCCGACGTACCGTTAAGGAACTAGACCAAAAATTAACTTTCCGTTCACAATTGAAAATTATGCTAAGTCCATTTTTTAAAAAAATAAAAAAAAAACACTTTCCGGTCGAGCTACGACCTTGCGTCCCATGAGCAATATTTTAGCTCTCATTAAGAGCTATTTGCCATTGACCGATTGTGTTCACGTGCCACACAGCGAATGAAACAATTGAATTATTGCGAGAAAAGTTTGGAGATTCGATTATTTTAAGAAATTATGATATTGAATGGGCTCCAAGAAGTTTTGATTTAACACCATTAGACTATTTCTTGTGGGATTATTTGAAGTCAAAGGTCTTTCGAAATAAACCAGACTGTCTTCAAGCTTTACAAGTCAATATTGAACGGCACGTTCATTCATGACATACGACTTGATTTAGTGGAAAAAGTGCTCGAAAACTGGGTTCATCGAATTCGTTCCTGCAAGAGAAGTCGTGGAGGCCATTTGAATGACGTTTTATTTAGAACTTAATTGTATCGATTGTACTTCACATTAAATAAAAACTTTTGAATTTTCTTTAACAATAAGTGAGTTTTTTTTCAAAGAAATCATATCACTCTTATTGGAAAACCCATTACTAGAATGGACTAATGAGGTATGTGTCTACAATAGCTCGATCACTAAATATTTCGCCCATGCTAGAGTCGTCACCTAAAGTCAATGTCTATACTTGAGTCGAACATTCAGGCCTTTCTGTATACAAGAGTCGGCTATTAAATCCTTCCTCGAATTCGAACGCCTCAGAAATGTCGAAAATATGACCAAATTTGTTTTGATTCCAATTTTTATACCCTACACCACACTGTGGTACAGGGTATTATAACTTTGTGCATTTGTTTGTAACACCCAAAAGGAGAAGAAATAGACCCATCGTTTATTATACCGATCGACTTAAATCACTTTCTGAGTTGATTTAGCTATGTCCGTCTGTCTGTCCGTCTGTGCATGTATTCTTGTAATCAAAGTACAGGTCGCAATTATGGTCCGATCTCGACGAAACTTTACACATATCTTTTTTTTGGCCCAAGAACGATCCCTATTGCCAAATTCGGAGAAAATCGGTTCGGATTTAGATATAGCCCCCATATATATGTTACCCCCGATTTCACATGTAAGCGCTGTAAAAACTGTATTTTATATCCGATCAGTATGAAATTCGTCAGAAAGAGGTTTCCTATTATATGAATGAACACTTTTAAATTTTGAAGAAATCGGTTCAGATTTAGATATAGCGCCCATATATATGTTACCTCCGATTTGACATGTGAGCGCTGTAAAAATGATTATTTTATATCCGATCAATGCGAAAGTCGGCAAAAAGAGGTTTCTTTCTACATGAAGGAATACTGCCAAATTCGGAGAAAATTGGTTTAGATTTAGATATAGCTCCCATATATATGTTACCCCCGATTTGACATGTAAGCGCTGTAGAGACTGTATTTTATATCCGATCAGTGCGAAATTCGGCAGAAAGAGGTTTCTTATTACATGAAGGAATACTGCCAAATTCGGAGAAAATCGGTTCAGATTTAGATATAGCTCCCATATATATGTTACCCCCGATTTGACATGTAAGCGCTGTAGAGACTGTATTTTATATCCGATCAGTACGAAATTCGACAGAAGGAGGTTTTTTTACATGAATAAGTATTCAGGGAAGATCGGTTCAGATTTATATTAAAGCTCCATATATATGTTCCTCCTGATTTGGTATCAAACCGCTATAGAAGTTGTATTTTACATCCGATCATTAAATTTTTCCAGAAAGATGTTTCTCAATTTAGGAACGAATATTGCTTAATTTAGCGATTATCGTTTCAGAATTAGATAATATGTTTCTACCCATTTACCAATTATTCCAAATTATTATGGCAATGACCCTCATCGCATTGTTAGGGAGGTGTAGGGTATTATATAGTCGGCCCCGCCCTACTTTCTGCCTTTCCTTACTGGTTTTCTTCTGGTTTAATGATTTTCTCCTCTGGAGTATGTGCAGATATCATAGTAAACCTTTTCTGCTTTGAAATGTTACTATGAAGAACATTAAAAAAACGAAAAATTGGGCTTAAATGCCGATTGATTAATGAACAATAAATCCGTCAATGGTAAGGTCATATCGCCCAAATATAAATTGAGCTTTAAGACTGTTTCGTGAGAGGTCACTACTCCAAAATTAATTGTTGGCGTTAAGTCTGGGCACCGTTGACCACTGAGGCATTCCTTTATGCTAGAGTCGGTAACTGAGGTATTTCTTTATACATGAGTTGACCACAGAAGACTTCAGTTTCACAAGAGTCGACCACGGAACTTTTCTTCGATATTGGGGTTGATTACTAAGGTCTCCCTTTAAACTTGACAACTGAGACCTTCCTTTATCCCTGCTATAGGATAAGTTTAATCTTCTATTTATAGCGCCGGCCACTGATGGCTTCATCCACAATAAAATCCACCGTTGGTGTATTCCTGTGCGATAGAGTTGACCACCTCAGCCTTTCTCCACAATTGACTTATTATATAGGCATTCCCTTATTCTTATATGCTTAACAACTCGCCGAGAATCGAATTCTCTCCGGAGCTCAGGAGTTTGTAATTGATGAAGGGCTTTACAAATATGTAAAGTGCATAATTTCCAAGAACATAGTATAAACACAAACGGAATTCGATCTAAAAGTTAGGAATTTTTTCCTAGTAAAAATGGTTTTGCTCCCGTGATCTGATTCAATTCTTTGGAAGGTCTAGAGGCCACGGTGTGCTTGATATCCCGGCGATGTTTACGATACTTGAAGCCATATTTTTGACGAAAATTACGAATTTGAATTTTATTTTGTATGAGACAATTGTGTTATTATTATTTTTATCCTCATTACCTATTAAATACTACGCTATGCAACCACTGTCTATCGATTGTTGTTTGTAACATACATTTATCGGAAGAATGAATACTACACATACCCGTACTACTTCTTCGCTAAACATATATCGAAAAGAATTAACGTTTTTAAGCGTTTCTTTCTTGGCATTTTGTTTTTGCTATGCCTTCCTTTAACGCTTCTCATCGTCGTCTTCGTCGTCGTTGGTTGCACTTTGTGAAACCTAAGACATGTTTGAGCTTTTAATGGCTGCTTAACAATTCTTAATTTGGTTTTAATACTCCATTATGGCATTGCGCTGCAGATATTCTCGTACTTTTTAAGGAAATACCACAGCAATTACTACAACTTGTACACACAAAACATATCGTCTGTTCCAACTTCTGATATTTATGGGTGATCGAATCATAAATATGGTCAGATAGGAGGAGCTTGATTTGGCTTAACTTAACTTGTCTTGACTTTGCAGACAAAACAATGGCCGAGATGGTTGACGATGGCTCTTGCGGGGCTTCCATGTGGTGCAGAGAATGAGAGGGAGTGCCCTTTCCCCTCTTCAAAGTCAACTTTAATACAATTCTTAAGTTAACAAGAAAAAAAAACAAAAATGGAAATGTGGTTAAGACAGGTTAAGATTTGTAAAACAAAAGAAAACATTATGGCTACCACAGATGCGGTAGGCGGGGTAACCGCTCTACCGATTGGAAAATAAAATCTATACACGGATAGAAAAAGCTTCATCATTCGTCAAAAGTCAGCTAACGTACGGATAATCCTATCTATGAATTTGTTCGTCGCCCTGACGAATCTCTGTTTAATCTCTGGAAACTATAGTTTCGAGGGTTATCGTTCGCTCCACTCAGGCTTACGGATGGACGGACATAAGTAAAATTACTTAATGTGTTCTAAAACGGATTTCCTCCGCATAAATTAGGGTCTTCGGCCACTCCTTTGATGCATTACCCTTTTGCTATATGTTATATATACACTTATCGATGCTTGTATTATAAATCAAATAAATCCCCATATTTATCCCCTCACCTTATATAGGAGGGTATATATCATTTTTATACCCTACACCACACTGTGGTACAGGGTATTATAAGTTTGTTTCACGGCAGATGTTTGTAACACCTGAAAATAACACAGCTAGACCCACCTTAAAGTATACCGATCAGAATCACTAGCTGAATCGATTTAACGATGTCTGTCCGTCAGTCCGTCTGTCCATGTAAAGTTGTTCGTCGACTACAGGTCGCAATTTCACTCCGATCGTTCTGAAATTTTGCAGTTTAGAGTATTTCGCGGCTGTTAAGATCGCTATTGAATTTGGTTGAAATCGGTTCAGATTTAGATATAGCTCCCATATATATCTTTCGTCCGATTTGGCCCTTTAGTCCTATAGAAGCTGTATTTTACATCCAATCGTTTTGAAATTTAGAATGGTAGAGTTTCTTGATCCACGAACCAACATTGCCGAATTTGAAGAAAATCGGTTCAGATTTAGATATAGCTCCCATATATATGTTTCGTCCGATTTGGCCCTTTAGTCCTATAGAAGCTGTATTTTACATCCAATCGTTTTGAAATTTAAAATGGTAGAGTTTCTTGATCCATGAACCAACACTGCCGAATTTGAAGAAAATCGGATAAGAATTAGCTATAGCTCCCATATATATGTTTCGTCCGATTTTGCTCTTTAGTCCTGTAGAAGCTGTATTTTACATCCAATCATTTTGAAATTTAGAATGGTAGAGTGTCTAGATCCATGAGCCAACACTACCGAATTTTAACAAAATCGGTTAAGATTTATCTGTAGCTCCCATGTATATGTTTCGTCCGATTTGACCATTTAGTCCTATAAAAGCTGTATTTTACATCCAATCGTTTTGAAATTTAGAATGGTAGAGTTTCTTGATCCATGAACCAACATTGCCGAATTTGAAGAAAATCGGTTAAGATTTAGCTATAGCTCCCATATATATGTTTCGTCCGATTTTGCTCTTTAGTCCTGAAGAAGCTGTATTTTACATCCAATCATTTTGAAATTTAGAATGGTAGAGTTTCTTGATCCACGAACCAACATTGCCGAATTTGAAGAAAATCGGTTCAGATTTAGATATAGCTCCCATATATATATTTCGTCCGATTTGGCCCTTTGGTCCTATAGAAGCTGTATTTTACATCCAATCGTTTTGAAATTTAGAATGGTAGAGTTTCTTGATCCATGAACCAACATTGCCGAATTTGAAGAAAATCGGTTAGGATTTAGCTATAGCTCCCATATATATGTTTCGTCCGATTTTGCTCTTTATTCCTGTAGAAGCTGTATTTTACATCCAATCATTTTGAAATTTAGAATGGTAGAGTTTCTTGATCCATGAACCAACTCTACTGAATTTGAAAAAAAATCGGTTAAGATTTAGCTATAGCTCCCATATATATGTTTCGTCCGATTTGGCCCTTTAGTTCTATAGAAGCTGTATTTTACATCCAATCATTTTGAAATTTAGAATGGTAGAGTTTCTTGATCCATGAACAAACATTGCCGAATTTGAAGAAAATCGGTAAAGGTTTAGCTATAGCTCCCATATATATGTTTCATCCGATTTGGCTCTTTAGATCCAATCGTTTTTATACCCTACACCACACTGTGGTACAGGGTATTATTTAAGTATAAAATGTCCCAAAAGTAAATTTATGTAAACAATTTATATATCAGAGTTATTCAATATTACGAGAGTGGTGTAGGGTATTATATAGTCGGCACCGCCCGACTTTAGCCTTTCCTTACTGGTTTTATTTATGAGTGCGATTCATCGTAGGGATGATATGTTATCACCCTGTGGGGTTTTTTTATTCCACTAAATAGTTCATGTTCTAGTATACTTAAACAGAGATTCGTCATGGCGACTAACAAATTCATAGATAGGATTATCCGTACCTTAGCTGACTTTTGACGAATGACGAAGCTTTTTCTATCAGTGTAGTCTTATTGCCCTTTTATAGTAAAGGGAATAATAAACAATTTAATTTTTGCGCACTTAAGGCCCAATATTTCCTGAGATACCCCAGATGAGAAAACATTTGATTGCCCGCCGTTGATATTGGAATTAATGTCTTGAATATATTAACGATAATAATCGATATTAAAGATAATTGGACATAACAACCATTGGAACACATGACCGGCATTCCCAAATGAAAAATCGACTCTAAGATTCTGCACGGCCGAACTTATATCCCATTTAACTTGTTATTATTAGGAAAGGGATTTTCTGTTGCCGGAAATAAACAGTGTAGTTGTTTAGAATATCATTATTGATGAAATAGTTTCTTCTAATTACATCACTAGTACCGGGATCAATTGAATACATTGAACTACTTACATCGCTGGCGCTATGGGGGCTGCTGTCACCCAACAGTCTGTAGGGAGTGTTAAGTTTAACACTCACATGGTCACAATGCCCTTTTGCCGCAACATTCTAAAAAAACAAGACGTACATTTCTACTGATCTTATTTGCAAGCAAACCAAATTGCCGATATTCCCTTCCAAAAAAAACACACAGTCGAGAATCCCATGCGGTTGATGTCACTATAATTTTAATGAATTGTATTGGATTGTTGATCTTCATTCCGTTTCTGTGTGGTTTTCTATATCAACTTCAGTGTCGAATCTGTTCGTTTGTTTATTTTCTGGTTGGGAGCTTCTTTATTGGGTTTTGTCGAGAACAGATTTAAAATTCTTCAAATAGTTGTGTTTATCACATTTTGCACATCTCGTTGCTTTTATGCTCCACCATATCAACCGCATTTAGCATACGCATTTACGTTCATGTTCACATCCTTAAGGCTACGAATCGCAAAGACCCCGAGATAGAGAGAGAGGGGAATGCAAACATATAATTTATAGGTGTTTATTTACACCAAAAAATAGCAAAAAAATATAAAAATCGACAAAAGAGGATTCACCAGAAAATCTCATTTCATCTGGGTGAAATACTGGTAATTGCCCAAGAGGAATTTTGCTTTTAAGACGCGAACACAAGAAGCATAAATGAGGAATTTGGAAATGTTTTAAATTCATGTTAAACATTTATTTATTTAGATTGTTTAGATATTCTTGAGTAAACTACACTAGTTTACCGTGAATACGCCTCTAACTGGATATACCCACACTACTTTCCGCATTTCTTCGCATATTGTCCCATTTCATATCGCTCCGATTAGGAATGTCTGTCCCGAAAACCTGAAACTTTCGAAGCCCGTGAATTATTTACACGGGATCCCGGGGTCCCATTTGATATTGATGGTATTCACATTGCTATAGATGCAAAGAAAATTATTGTTAAATTATAATTGTTTATAATTAAATTATAATTGTTTTACAACTAATGGCCAATATTGTGGCAACACAAAGACTGCCCTGTTCAAATGACAGACAATCTGGCAACTTGGTGACGAACCAAAGAAGAAGAAAGCAACAACTTATTCCTCGCGAAGTTTTCGATCGACAGCTGCAGCTTTTTAGATAGAACTTCGTCAGATTTTGTAAACTCGTTTTAATAAATAATGATAATAAATAGAATTAAATAGTTTTTAAAAGCAATCAACAGAATCAAACTTTGTTAACGTTATTATTACATATAAACAATTTGCTTATATTGTCCCATCTATATGAAAATTTCATCATACATTTGAACTCTTCCTCAGGTATGGGTCCAAACTGTCCCATCTATATGAAAATTTGATCATATATTTGAACTTGTCCTCAGGTATGGGTCCAAACTGTATTGTATTCGATATTAAATTAACAAAAAAAAAATCTGTAACAGTTTCAAAATTTTAAATCTTTATGAAATCCCGTAATAAATGTAGCAGTCTTGTGGTGCAGAAACAGTCGCAAACATTGCAGGGGTGTCGGGATTCAAAATATCATTCGCGAGTGACATGATTTTTTAAAACTAACAGACCAAGTCTTTGCCACTATCGAATCATAGTCGATTTCCAGTAAATTTATATAGAACCCTCAGTTTGCCAATAAATGCTTGTGACCACAGATCAGCACACTGATAATAACAATATTTTTTGTGTCCGAGACCTAAAAACTTTCTTGTATATATTAAGGTATACTATTTTATGAAAACAAAATAATTTTTTTATGGTAAAGTTTCTTTATTTCTTTTTTTTGGGAGTTGTTGAAGTCACAACAGCTGACAGTCGACTCCATCGCCACCTAAGTCAGATTTGGAGCCGTTCGCTAACCCCAAACGCCGCAGAACTCCCTACGTGATGGTAACGCCGTCAGTGTTTTTTTTAGTTCACGACTCAACCGCTTTTGGCACACTGCCACCGCATACGGCTCACGGCCGAAATAAAATAATAAAATATTTAATAAAATATACATTTTTTGAGTTTTCTTTTTTTTAACTCCCGCCACTCTGGCGCGGAGTTAAACATGGTCCTTCGTAACCAAATTTGATATAGTAATTTTTGTGCGCGTTTTAACGTCCATATAAAATAACAAAAAATGTTGTCATCACATGACACTCTCCTGCTATCCGCCTAGTCTCCGTCGCTACACCATTATTTCATCATCATCATCATCACGTGAAACAAGGCTTCACGAGCCAGCGACGGACGACAAAAGACAGAGACACTCTCTTCTACGCCTAGTCTCCGTCACTACACCATTGTTTCATCACTTGAAACAAGGCTTCACGAGCCAGTGACGGACGACAAAAGCACCAAACAAACATCTCTATATAAACAGCAGCCGAAATCAACAGCTGCGGCCACAACAACAACTATCACTGCAAGGAACAGCAGCATCCACTGGCATATATAAGACAACAACAACAAAAATGCATCATCACTACTCAACAACTTCACATTGCACTCGTGCAAGGGGGGCGGTATGTTGAAGTCACAACAGCTGACAGCCGACTTCATCGCCCCCGCATCTGATTTGGAGCCGTTCATTGATTGCAGCGCCGCAAACCTATCGCTGTTATGGCAACGCCGTCAGAGTTGCATTAGGTTAGTTGTCAACTAACCCGCTTTCGGCACACTGCCAAACCGCCAGGCTCACGGCCAAAATAAAATATTAAAATAATTTAAAAATAATTCTTTTTTGTGTTTTTCTTTTTTAACTTCCGCCACTCTGGCGCGGAGTTAAACAGGAGTATAAGCTCGAGAAAGCCGAGATACCATTTAAATTAAAGAATAATGAGGGCTAAAAATGCTAGAAATGTATAAAAATGGAAAAATGTTTGTATGTGTTTTAAAGACGCTTAAACCACTGGACCGATTTTAATTTTTTTTCTTTTGTTTGAAAGCTATTTGGTCTGAGAAAGTTTTGGAATAAAAATGTTTGCAAAAAGTGGGCGTGACAAATCGTTTGTTTTTTCCAGCATCACGCCTAAACTACTAAACCTATTTTTTCAAACTTGGTGAACAGATAGACCAATGCCTGGGAAGTGCCATTGGCTACTTTGATTTTCGATTTTCCGCCGAGTGATTTTCGACCACTTGACCGCTGAGGCTCCTGTTAGAGCTTGAGTGTTGACATTTTGCATACACATAGACAGGAGTGTTGTATAAACCACGTGTTACTCACTTAATCAAAAACTTGAGCTTTATTTCACAAACTTCAGTTTTATTTTTGTTCTTTCAGAAGCTTCTTATAAAATACACAATTAAAACTTTGCATATAAAGCGTGAACGATTTCGAGCTTCCCTACTTTTTTAAAGAAAAAAACACAGAAAATTCAAATTGAATGGGGATTGTGCATTATCATTTGAAAGAACATTCTTTGTCATTTATTTTTTGAAGATTATGTCTATCAAATGTTGGCCGCGCCTACGTGTCAGATGGTCCATCCGTTGAGTCAAATTTTCGATGACTCGTTCGAGCATTTCGACTAGTAACTGGGGAATGACACGCGTAAACGTTGTTCAGGCGTAAGTCTTTCCATGATGAAATGGCAAACAATACTCACACGTGATCTGTCAAAAAAGGCTATTGGAAAAAGTATCTCTACTTGTATCACCCTATAGAATTTTAGATTCTTCGGATGGACTAGTGTAGCTTCTCAACGGTTTGACCGACTAATGTTACTTATACACATTATATTTATATTTTCAATGTGAGTATGCGTAACTGTATCTGGATCCGATAGGTGGCGCTTTAGTCAATTCAGTCAAATTGCTCATTTATGGACCAAAACATCTGATATTCGTGAAATAGGTTGATCTAGTACTAAGAAACCGAATCACCAAATTTGGATTCAATTGTTGGCGCAATCGTCAAAAATTATGGAATACTTTTCAATTCTAATACAAAACCAGTAAGGAAAGGCTAAAGTCGGGCGGTGCCGACTATATAATACACTACACCACTCTCGTAGTATTGAATAACTCTGATATATAAATTTTGTAATTCATGTATAAATTGTTTACATAAATTTACTTTTGGGACATTTTATACTTAAATAATACCCTGTACCACAGTGTGGTGTAGGGTATAAAAACGATTGGATCTAAAGAGCCAAATCGGATGAAACATATATATGGGAGCTATAGCTAAATCTTTACCGATTTTCTTCAAATTCGGCAATGTTGGTTCATGAATCAAGAAACTCTATCATTCTAAATTTCAAAACGATTGGATGTAAAATATAGCTTCTATAGAACTAAAGGGCCAAATCGGACGAAACATATATATGGGAGCTATAGCTAAATCTTAACCGATTTTCTTCAAATTCGGTAGTGTTGGTTCATGGATCAAGAAACTCTACCATTCTAAATTTCAAAACGATTGGATGTAAAATACAGCTTTTATAGGACTAAAGGCCAAATCGGACGAAACATATATATGGGAGCTATAGCTAAATCTTAACCGATTTTCTTCAAATTCGGTAGTGTTGGTTCATGGATCAAGAAACTCTACCATTCTAAATTTCAAAACGATTGGATGTAAAATACAGCTTTTATAGGACTAAAGGCCAAATCGGACGAAACATATATATGGGAGCTATAACTAAATCTTAACCGATTTTTTTCAAATTCGGCAGTGTTGGTTCATGGATCAAGAAACTCTACCATTCTAAATTTAAAAACGATTGGATGTAAAATACAGCTTCTACAGGACTAAAAGGCCAAATCGGACGAAACATGTATATGGGAGCTATAGCTAAATCTTAACCGATTTTCTTCAAATTCGGCAGTGTTGGTTCATGGATCAATAAACTCTACCATTCTAAATTTCAAAACGATTGGATGTAAAATACAGCTTCTATAGAACTAAAGGGCCAAATCGGACGAAACATATATATGTGAGCTATAGCTAAATCTTAACCGATTTTCTTCAAATTCGGCAATGTTGGTTCATGGATCAAGAAACTCTACCATTCTAAATTTCAAAACGATCGGTTGTAAAATAAAGCTTCTATAGGACTAAAGGGCCAAATCGGACGAAACTTATATATGGGAGCTATAGCTAAATCTTAACCGATTTTCTTCAAATTCGGCAATGTTGGTTCATGGATCAAGAAACTCTACCATTCTAAATTTCAAAACGATTGGATGTAAAATACAGCTAACATATATATCGGACGAAACATATATATGGGAGCTATATCTAAATCTGAACCGATTTCAACCAAATTCAATAGGTATCTTAACAGCCGCGAAATACTCTAAACTGAAAATTTCAGAACGATCGGAGTGAAATTGCGACCTGTAGTCGACGAACAACTTTACATGGACAGACGGACGGACGGACATCGTTAAATCGACTCAGCTAGTGATTCTGAGTCGATCGGTATACTTTAAGGTGGGTCTAGCTGTGTTATTTTCAGGTGTTACAAACATCTGCCGTGAAACAAACTTATAATACCCTGTACCACAGTGTGGTGTAGGGTATAAACAGTCCACATTTACATAAAGCTTCACCTATCGGGTCCAAGAGCTATTATTCGATATTATTCTCTTCTTTCACACTACATTGATTTGAGTGATTTTGGACCATAAATGAGGAATTTGTTAATAACTTGAATACAGCGCTAACTATAAAGTATAACGCGAAACCTAGGAATAATAAAAACAAAAATTCGAAAAATTCTGCAAAGTTATAATTTTTATTTTTAATAAAATGTATATTTGTTTGTGTGTAAACACAAATTTTATTCGCGAAAGTCAGTTCGCAAATATATTTTGTTCCAATATATTAATACAGGGTGGCGCAGAATAAGCTATATGGTTTAAATGGTCTATAACGTTTTCTATTTATGCGATTATTATAATTTTTTTTTAAATTTCAGTATATTATTGGGGAATTTTTTGCAATTAGCTTTGAAAAATGATATCCTGTAAGTGATGTACATTTTCTGCTTCGCTCATATGTGCTCTTTTTAGCATATTTTCCATAACTTCTCGCCAAATTTCGGAAAAATTCAATATAGCTCTTTATGCGCCACCCTGTATTATAACTTTTTAAAGAAGTGAGGAATATGAAACGAACGAAAAATTTCGCAAAAATTCAATTAATTGTGTACGTTGTTCGATTCATAATTAATTCCTCAAGTCTCTTTCACAAAATGCTGAAAAAAAAAACAAAGAAAGAATAATAATTAAAAAAGTTATAAAGAATTCAAACTATATAGCTCATTCTGCGCCACCCTGTATATGCGTTCCAAACACAGTTTATTGATTTTCATATAACATTTATTTATTCAAAAATATATAATTTTTAAGAATTATGGTATTAAATATATTTTCTTTCAATTCAAACATATCAAATTGGAATTTAATCTCTATTAAAACTGTGTTTTACATCCTATTTGGAAGAAAGTTGTTTTTTGATTAAAGAGCGAAACCCTAATAAATTTGATTTGATCTGATTTGGGGTCTATGCGCTATTAATGAAAGAATGCTGAGTGTTTTAATGTTATAGTTTCAAATTTAGCTATTTATATATGAAGATAGTGAAGGGTATTATATTGTCGGCTCTGCCCGGTTTTTGGCTTTCATTACTAAGTTTTCATAATAATTAAAAATCCCCCAAAATTTCCTCTCCGACAACTTGTCCTTGCGATCAATGTACAGCAGGCAAATATAATGCCTGCACAGAGACTTGATTACGAAAAAACAGAGTTACATAAGACAAATCGATCAGAAATTATGAAAAAAATCTATAAAAATTAGTGATATTTGTAATACGTCATAGATCTCATTTTTTTCTCTAAAATAAAAACAAACATTTTTTAATTTTTTTATTTTTAATTCCAATTTTCTTGAAAGTAATCTTTAGTATTTGGACTCTAATTTGTTGATGTATAAGCCGGGATACGCGTTTAAGGAAATTAGAAGGGCTACATTTTTTGGAAACATCCCTTTCAAGTAGAAGCAGTAGTTAGTACAGCCGTTAAAAAATTATTAAACATTTTACTAGCAAAAAAACCATAAAAAAACGCAAAAAAAATATTTTATTCCATTTCGGACGATTCCCATATGTAGTACAGAAGATGTTAAAAAATCAATATTTCTCAAATTTCTAACACTTGGTGAGAGAGTTACCAAAAGGAGTTAACTACTCCTATCTGAGGCTAACTTTTTAAGTTAGCCTCAGATAGAAAAAACATTAACACATAAAAACCAGTAAGGAAAGGCAGAAAGTCGGGCGGGGCCGACTATATAATACCCTACACCTCCCTAACAATTGCGATAATAATTTGGAATAATTAGTAATTGAGTAAGAACAAGAACGATAAACGCTAATTAAGCAATATTCGTTCCTAAATTGAGAAACATCTTTCTGGAGAATTTTGTAATAATCGGAAGTAAAGTGCAACTTCTATAGCGCATTGTATCCAAATCAGGAGGAACATATATATGGAGGTTATATATTAATCTGAATCGATTTTCCCTGAATTCTCATTCATGTAAAATAGAAACCTCTTTCTGGCAAATTCCGTACTGATCGAATATACGAGTAAAATACAGTCTCTACAGCGCTTGCATTTCAAATCGGGGGTAACATATATATGGGGGCTATATCTAAATCTGAACCGATCTTCTCCGAATTTGGCAGTATTCCTTCATGTAATAAGAAACCTCTTTCTGCCGAATTTCGTACTGATCGGATATAACACCTTTTGGGTGTTACAAACAAATGCACAAAGTCATAATACCCTGTACCACAGTGTGGTGTAGGGTATAAATATTAAGTTAATCGATTCCTAATGAAAGTTATCGTGCGCACCATCTAGATAGACAGGCGGAGGGACATTGTTTAAATGACTTAAAATGGCCCAAAACGGATTTCCGCCAAATATAATTGAGGTTATAAGTCAATGCGTTAAACTTTTGGCATGTAGCAAATGATGCGTACCCTCGATCTCAGTAGTGAGGGTATAAAAACATGATTTTTTTCTCCTACTTCTACCAAGGAGGTTATAATTTCAAAATTTATCAATAGATAGCTGGCAAATGGAATAATATAATTTTTTTTTCGATTTTTTATGGGTGCCAGCAAAAAACCTTTTTTTTTTACAAAAAATCGAAATACTAATGCTGCAGTCCATTAAAATTTTAATTAAAAAAATTCCGTAAATATTTTTTTAATTATTTCTTGCGTGTTTATGACACCTAATTACAACAGACTACATTCGGCCTGGCCGAACTTATAGCGCATGTTCCTTGTTAACCGTCAAGAGTTAAAGAAAGTCGGAACTTGACACGTATTTTCTCAGTATCTTCCTGTCGTATCCTCTTAAGTGAGTCAGATCTGGTAGTGAGTTAAACCCACATTATAATGATCAAAAATATAAAGCGGGTAAAACATTTATATGTAGGCTATATCGAAACATAGACAGTAGGGCGGGTCGATTTAAAAATCGCCCATTGCTCAGTGAAAATCGTATTCTAGTGATCAAAATAAGAAACTTTGCCGAAGGAACCATACCTCTAAAACGAATTCTGATGTCCCGGAAAAAATCCCACCTTGACCCATTTAGAGTGCTCCAATCGAGTCCAAATGTATGACCGACCCCCACTCAGTGAATTGCTCAGTGAAAATCGTATTCTAGGGATCAAAATAAGAAACTTTGCCGAAGGAACCATACCTCTAAAACGAAATCTGATGTCCCGGAAAAAATCCCACTTTGACCCATTTAGAGTGCTCCAATCGAGTCCAAATGTATGGAACCCCCAGGGGTTTCCAGGGGGTGTGCCACTGGCATGGGTGGGTCAGGCCTCCAAAGTTAGTGGGGGTCGGTCATACATTTGGACTCGATTGGAGCACTCTAAATGGGTCAAAGTGGTATTTTTCAAAATTTGCCCCTACCCAAAAGTTCGACCCAAATTCCGGGACATCAGAATTCGTTTTAGAGGTATGGTTCCTTCGGCAAAGTTTCTTATTTTGATCCCTAGAATACGATTTTCACTGAGCAATGGCGACTTTTTTGCCTCCCCACAAATCGACCCGGCCTAATAGACAGATATGACCCACTTTTTCTGGGAATTATCTCAAGCAAGAATCAGACCTGTTTCTAAATGTTCTTTCTAGAGCTTCAAGGAATCAAAATAGAAAGATAAACTGCCAAATTAAACATAGTTCATCCAGAAACCAATAAAAAGGTGAAACAATTTATCCCACTGTTAATAGAAATGAGGTTAGAAAAAATTCACAACTGCGAAGATTCGAATTCAATTTGGAGAAGCCTTTTGTTAAGAAATCAGTGAGATGATATCGAAACTGAAGAGAGTCAGATGGTCCTTTTGAGATTTGAAACTAGGCGCTCTGATGATTAGCAGACACATCACTTACGGCACCAAGGTAATTTTCTCAAATATTGGAATATATTTGCGTTCTTCACTTTCAGGATATGCGTCCTTCACTTTCCGATATATCTATTCTTCTTAGTCGATATACATAATATTGGTCTACCAATATTGAATTGACCAATACTTAGTTTAGGTTCCTCTTGCTTTCATCGTCTTATGTGTATGTATGTCGAGTCGCAAATTGATTTTCAATACCAATCGTATACCGCGAGCAATTCTGACACAATGACACGTTGTCAACACCTATTTTCGAGTGATTAAACACTCAAAGCGTTTTGCTAAATGTGACGACCGATGTTGCGTCAATCCATCCAAAAGATATCACAGTGGCCAACAAGCATACATACGTGCAAACAAACGTTCCATAGACATTGACTGATCCATCTGAATATTAGCTGAATGGCTAGGATCTAGCTGCTAGCTAACAGCGCTAGCTAGCTATTCGTTTTGTATATGATGGCATACAAAATATCAAATTGACACATGACATGGCGACGTTGTTTGCATACAGACACGAGCTCCTCAGGCTTTAGATTAACGCCGCCGCCGCCGACAATGGAGACGCCAATTCTTCACAATCGCCACCACCATTGACATCCAAATCACCACCTCCACCGATGTCCATATCCATATATCTACATTGAGCCCCACTCACATAAATTCTTCAAATACTAGAGAAACCCATGCATGGTGTGCCGAGGGAGGGTAATTATTCATTTGTTGCGTTGATATTTCTTTTGGTTTTATTTATCATCCATGATTAATTTGATGAGAGACAATCCGCGTAATTCCTCTTCAAGACGATCCACAGCGACTGAAATGAAGGAAGTCCAAAAGACAGACAGAAGACGGACGGAGAGACGGACACATCTTCGTACGTTCCTTAACATTAAAAGCGGCTCACCGCACCTTGCGGTTAATATCAAAACGTTAGAGGCGACATGTCAACGATTTTGACAATAGTCAATACAACAAATGTCAAACGTTTTGAAGTGCTGTGCTTTTAAAATGGCAAAAGTTTTGTAGATTGTTCCTCACACTTCTTTAAAGTCTTCATTTTATTTTTATTAATTTATGTTTAAAATAAGAAAATATTTCATTTAGGAAACCGGAAAGGCCAACTAGTGGGAAAGAGGGGGCCAGTATGTATAAGGAAGATACGAGTGTACGTATAACGATCTATCATTTGTTTTTCATTGTATTCAGTAGTGTTCACAATTTCATCATTGAGAGATATACACAAGAACGACGTTTACAAATTATTCAGTTTTATTATCAAAATAATCGTTCTCCAATTGCAACATTGCGTGCGCTAAGTCCATTTTTTTTAAATCAAAAAAAAAAACACTTTCCAGTCGAGCTACGACCGTGACACCCATGAGCAACATTTTAGCTCTCATTAAGAGCTATCTTTTTTGCCATTGACCGATTCCCGATCCGATGTACCATTAAGATGCTAGAGCAAAAATAAACCTTCCGTTCACATTGAAAATGATGCTAAGTCCATTTAAAAAAAAAAAACACTTTCCGTTCGACCTACGACCTTGACAGCCATGAGCAATATTTTAGCTCTCGTTAAGATCTATATTTTTGCCATTACCGATTGTGGCTACGTGCCACACAGCAAATGAAACAATTGAATTGTTGCGAGAAAAGTTAGGAGATTCGATTATTTCAAGAAATTGAGATATTGAATGGCCTCCAAGAAGATGTGATTTAACGCCATTAGACTATCTCTTGTGGGTTTATTTGAAGTCATTTGTCTTTCGAAATGAACCAGACTCTCTTCAAGCTTTACAAGTCAATATGAACGTGCCATTAATGACATATGACTTGATTTAATGGAAAAAGTGCAGGAAAATTGGGTTCATCGAATTCGTTCCTGCAGAAGAAGTCGTGGAGGCCATTTGAATGACGTTTTATTTAGAACTTAATTGAATCGATTGTACTTCACATTAAATAAAAAAAATTTTAATTTACTTAACAATAAGTGTATTTTTTGAAAGAAGTATTTTTTGGAAAACCCTGTATTATGAGCTATTTAATTTTGGTATGTCTTGGCTCTTTTTGTATGGGAGGTACTAAAAGGGGTGTGGTCATAACTCCCATTTTGATAGGACTGTAGGAATTTAAAAGCTATACACTGTGCAAAAAATTTTGAGTACCAAAAGGGGCGTGATAATAACGCCCATTTTTGGACAGATTGTAGGTACTATAAAAACATTACACTGTACATAATTTTAAGTATTTGTAGGCACTAGCTTTAAAGCTATAAGTAGCTAACTTTTTGTGCAAAATAGTTCATTTGTGTGCGAGGTACCAAAAGGGGAGTGGCAACTTCGGTTTTATTTCTCGAGGTGATAGTGATTAATAAACTAATACTATGTATAGAATTTCAAAAGATTGGTATACGTGGTATAGAAATTATTAAATCTTCTATATATGTATATACAATTGTTGCGTGACTGGCAGAATGATTGACTGACTGATCATCGCCCTGCCCAAACGGCTGAAGCTAGAATCATGGAATTTGGTGGGAGGGTAGTCCTTGGGACGTTGACGTTCAATAAGACGGGATTTTTCGTACTATTAGTCGCACAATGTGGCAAAAAGGGATAAATATGGTACCACCGCCAAATCTTATCGAAATAAGCTAGAATCTTGAAATTTTGTATGAGGGTAGCCCTTATGAGGTCGACCCAGAAATTGACTGAATTTTTTAAAATCCGAACATTTACCCGCACAATGGGCAAAAAGGGATAAATGTGGTACAACAGACAAATCCAAATGGCAAGAGCTAGAATCGTGAAATTTTGTGTGAGGGTAGCCCTTATGAGGTAGACTTAGAAATTGAAAGGATTCTTCGAAATTCGAACATTTGCGTGCACAGTGCGGTAAAAAGGGAAAAATGGGATAAATGTAGCACAACAGCCAAATTCAAATGGCAAGAGCTAGAATCGTGAAATTTGGCGTGAGGGTAGCCCTTATGAGATAGACTCAGAAATTGACAGGATTTCTCGAAATTCTAACATTTACGTACACAGTGAGTTAAAAAGCAAAAAATTTGGTACAACAGCCAAATTCAAATGGCAAGAGCTAGAATCGTGAAATTTGGTGTGAGAGTAGCTCTTGGGACGTGAAGTAGTATAAGGAGCGATTTTTGAATAAAATAGGGGCACAGTGGAGCAGAAAGGGATAAATATGGTACCACCGCCAAATTTGAAGCCTAAAATTAGAATGGTGAAAATTGAAGCGAGGGATGTCTTTAGGACAACGGTTTGGGATAGTCTGTTTTTTTCTGTATTCGTAGTTTTCGGGGCACAGTGGGGCAAAATGTGTAAAATATGGTACAGTGGCTTAAAAATGTCAAACATGGATCAATGGTTCCAGGGTAACTTTTGGAAGATAAACTAGAGATTGGAAGTGATTTTGTTATTCGAACTTAAAGAGGCACAGTGGGACAACGGGTTAATTATAGAGCATGGGTAAAAATGGAACAATCTACCAAAATTGGAACTTACAAATGAGATATGAAAAGTTTATTTGGTTTTAGGAGCACAGTGGTCAAAAACGGTTAAATAATGCACAGTGGAGAAAATATGATTAAATATGGTAAGTATGCTAGCGTGGATACACATTTTAAATACGGAAGAGTGAGACAAAAATTTGTTAAATATGGTACAGTGGGGCAAAGATGTTGTACAGTGAGATAAAGAGTTGAATGAGGCACAGTTGTGCAAAAAGTGCTAACTATGGTACAGTGGGGTAAAAATAGTTATATATGGTAAAGAGGGATAACATAGGTTAAAAATGGTACAGTGGGGCAAAAAGCTTTAACTATGGAACAGTGGTGCAAACATTTATTTACTAAATATGGCACATTGTGACAAAATGGTTAACCATACAGTACAGGGGAGCAAAGAGGGTTAAATATGGTACAGGGGGGGAAAACTGTTAAATTAGGGGTTGGTTGTTAAATATGGTACAGCAGACAAAGGGTTTAATATGACACAGTGGGGCAAAAAGGGTTAACTATGGTACAGTGGGGCATAATTAGTTGAATATGGTAAAGTGGGACAAAATGGGATAAATATGGTACAGTGGAGCAAAAAGCTTTAACTATGGAACTGTGGGACAAAAATGTGTTAGCTATGGTACAGTGGGACACAAATGCTTAAATATGGTACAGTATGAGAAAAATGGTTGCAGTGGCCACAAATAATAAAATATAATAATGTGGTAATAAAATATGTTGAAACCAAATGGGTTAAGTACATTGGGGCAAAAAGCGTAAACTATGGAACACTGTGGAAAACATGTGATAACTATGGTACAGTTGGGCAAAAATGGTTAAATATAGTGGACAAAATATAGTAGGACAAACAGGTGTTAAATATGTTTCAGTGGACCCAAAAGGGTTAAATATGGTACAATGGGTGAACAAGCGTACAATTAGTACAGTGGGAAAAAATATGGATGCAGGGAGAGAGGTTAAAATATGAAAAAATAATGTTTTTGTTCCAAAATGTATGCTTTTAATAGCACTGTGGTGCAAAAAGTTTAAAATTATGATGAAGTTGGGGCAACCAAAATTTTTCACTATGTTACAGAGGGGCGAAAATGTGTTAACTATGGTTAAGTGGAGCAAAAAGGATAAAAATATGGTACGGTGAAGCAAAAAAGTTAAATATGGTAAAAAGTGTTACATGTGGTAGGTGGGGGAAAAAAGGGAAACAATAGTCCCAGATATGTATAAAAATTCATACTTTAGAAGCACAGTGTAATAAAAAGTGTTTAATATGGAACAGTAGTGCATAAAGTGTTGAATGTGGTCCCAGAGTGCAAAGGTAGCTCTTACAGCATAAATCAAAGCTAAGAAATTGTTTTTGCCAAATAGGTTCTTCTACTTAAACCGTGGGGAAAAACAAGTTAAATAAATGACAAATATAGAGGACAAAAATTTTGAAATATGCCCTAAGGTTGCGAATTTGGATCTTGAAATAATTGTGACACAATGGAGTGATTCACTTTAGCTTTTTAAATTCGTACCTTTATAGACACAGTGGGACAAACGTGGTTTTATATTGTACCAGGGTGTGAATGTAGCTACATAAACTAGGGGAAAGTTGATATCGTATTATCCAAAAAAATATTTTTTTACGTTCAGAGGTACAGTGTGGAAAGGGATAAATATTGTACCATGATGTCATGGTAACTCTTGGAACGCAAACTAGAAATGTAACGAGGGTTCGTGTTTTATAGTATAGTGTGATCCATTTCGAGGTTACCTACTTTTTTAAAGAAAAAAAAAACAGAAAATTCAAATTGAATGGGGAATGTTTATTATCATTTGATAGAACATTCCTTGGCATTTATTTTTATACCCTCACTTTAGTGTGACGAGGGTATATATCATTTGCTACGGAAAAAAGTGTAACACATCGAAGGAGTGATCTAAGACCCTAAGTATGTTCGGAGGAAATCCGTTTTGGGTCATTTTAAGTCGAATGAGCAATGTCCGTCCGTCTGTCTGTCTGTCTGTCTGTCTGCTGGCTGGTGCGCACGATAACTCTCGAAAGGAGTAACCGATTGAATTCAAATTTGGTATGTGGTAATATTTTGATCTATCTCAGGATGAGTTCGAAGATGGGCCATATTGGTCTACTCCTTCTGGTACCTCCCACACAAAGGGTTAAAATTTAGTGAAATATTGATTCTTTAATAACTTCTATACTACTTACTCGAATCTTTTGAAATTCTGCACATAATATTAGTATATTAGTCGCTGTTAACTCGAGAAAAATGGGTGAAGTTGGCATGCCCCTTTTGGTACCTCCCACACAAATGGACCATTTTGCATCAAAATTTAACTGCTTATAACTTTAACACAAGTGCATAAAAATGCTTGAAATTTTCTACAGTATAATGTTTTTGTAGCGCCTACAGTCCGGTAAAAAATGGGCATTATTGTACAGCCCCTTTTGGTACCTCCCACACAAATGGACCATTTCGTACCAAAAGTAAACGGCTTGTAACTTTAATGCCAGTGCATACAAATACTTGAAATTTTGTACAGTGTAATGCTGTTATAGTGCCTATAGTCCTGTAAAAAGTGGGCGTTATCACCCCGCCCCTTTTTGTACCTCCCACACAAAATGACCAAATCATACCAAAATTACATAGCTCGTAACTTTAATATACCAGTGCACATAAACGCTTATAGTTCAGCACAATGCAATGTATTTACCGAAAAATATGTATTTTTGGAAAACCCCTTCTGGTACCTCCCACACAAATTGACAGATTTATTGGTGTAATGTTATATAATACATTACTCACAAAGTGAGTGTATACCTTAGTCGGTTTACCCGACTGAAACTTTCTTACTTGTTTTAGATTACCTTTAACTTATTCGAAGAAATAGTTAACTCCCTACAGAAAACGACTATAAAATTTGCCTTCATAATGAATCTAGCATCTTCACTGAATATAGCATTATCAGCGCCATAAAAACGAAACGATGGATATTTAAAACTTTCTCTCTCAAAGAACCTTTAGCGTCCATAGATTTGATATAGCCTTCATATAATGGTCCCTTGAAGTAGGAATAACATTTAACAAACGATTCAGCTGAAGTTTTACTTGTAATACGCTATTTTATGCGTTTCTTTCCAGAAATCAAATAACATAACAGATCTATTAAACATTTAAGTTTTACCCTTAGGTACGGGCGATCCCAAAATAGTAGTTTGAAAAAAAAAAATACTTTCGTGAAAAGTGGCAACCTTCTAAAACACATGCTTTAAGTTTCAAGACGCCACGGTGTTTACCAGTCAAAAGTAAAGGACCTCAGTGAATTTGTAAATATGGATAACAAATTGTCACCGGTATGTAATACAATACTTTCATTTGAAAGGTCTCAGTTCAAACCATATTAAACCGAGCTATACTTACTTTGGGGGAGTCTGGCCCTTCATTTACAACTACAAAAATATTGGGTGGCAGAGATTAAACCGGGCCGTACAAGCTGCCAAGACGAACACCGTAGTTGTTGACCAGTGGGGTGTCCACGCCAGAAATGTATAAATTTGTCGGTTGAAGGTCCGTGAGCTAGCTGAAGTCATAGGTCAATCATATTGACAGAAAATTTGATGATGAGAAAGCTGTGAGCAAGATGGGTGCCGCCTTTGCTCAACTAATTCGACAAATTTTGGGACCGCCCTCGTAGATTATAATCTTTCGAAAAATGTAAACCCTTCTCCTGATTTGGAATACTCGTAGAGGAATTGATATATGTTTCGAATTTTAGTAATTGTTGCTAACGTGCCTTAGGTTGAACAGACACCACATGTCAAATCTGATCTCTGCTCCAATGTTGTGTCATGTGTTTGCTTTTCCCCCCTTCCTCTTTTTACCAAAAGACTAGAAAGTGCAATTGGAAAGATGTTGACATTAGTATTTGTCAAAGTGACAGATTGTTCGCTGACATCTACAGACAATTAGTCTTAAAAGATCATCCAAGATCAATGGTTCTTTCCCCATGGGGGGAGAAACAAACTAGAGAGATCATAGAAGATTAATTGTAGCATTTCATGTCTTAGTTTTAAGTTCAAACGAGAAAAAACAATTGTTCCATATTGTCAGACATTTGAGTGAACAAAGGTTAATTTAGACTGTCGGTGGAAAGGAACGTCTCATCTTGTTTTCGAAATACACTCATCATCATCCATGAGTATGAAGTGATAACGACTTTCCTGTGGCGTTTCTTCGTGGGTCTTCGAAATTCTTGTCAGGTTTTATGAAATCACTTCCAACACCTCATAGCTTTTTGTGTCGGGCGGTTTACTTAATTATGAATCCATAAAAATACTTTCATTTTATTCGTTTTTTTATTCCTCCCAAATTGAATACTATTTGTGGGTCCTTTTAGAGGAGGCGGGAGCGATGAATTCTGTGTAGCGGCAGAAAAGAGAAAATATTTTTAATCAAACCCATAAAAATATGTTTTACGAGCCTTCTTTTTTCATTTTTATTTAATATTTTGCTGTGTGGTGTGGCCAAAAGACGGCCACTTTCACTTTGCCATAAAAATCCAGGCCATTCTATAATTCGGCTAACCAAACAAAATATTTTGATTGAACACGTCCGTTTGTCGTATACATGAAACGAGCCGAGCATATTAAGTATGTAGAGAAGAAATCCTAGCCCTCCTTCAGCACTTCTCACTTCAATCGTCTCAAGTGTTTGGCACGAGGGCGGTTCACAGTCATTCATACCTTTTTAATGTTAAGGGATACCACCCACACCCACAATGTTGGTTGTCAAGGAAGCGGAAACTAATAAACTGTATTTGAACTCATATGTGGTGGAGGTGTGTATTTGTGCGTTGCACAGTGAGTCGAATATGAACATCTGGAAATTATAACAGAAGACCTTCGCACACGACTCAAGTATAGATGAAGAGCCCAGAGGTCCACTCCAGTAAAGAGAAGGCCACATAGTCGACGGAAGTCATCAGAGGTCGTCTCTGAAATAGAGGAAGACCTCAGAGATTGACTCCAGTATAATGGAAGACCTCAGAGGTCGACTCTAGTATAGAGGAAGACCTCAGAGGTCGACTCTAGTATAGAGGAAGACCTCAAAGGTCAACTCTAGTATAGAGAAAGAGCTCAGAGGTCGACTCTAGTGTAGAGAAAGAGCTCAGAGGTCGACTCTAGTATAGAGGAAGACCTTAAAGGTCAACTCTAGTAAAGAGGAATACCTCAGAGGTTGACTCTAGTAAAGAGGAAGACCTCAGAGGTTGACTCTAGTATAATGGAAGACCTCAGAGGTCGACTCTAGTATAGAGGAAGACCTCAGAGATTGACTCTAGTATAATGGAAGACCTCAGAGGTCGACTCTAGTATAGAGGCAAACCTCAGAGGTCGACTCTAGTATAGAGGAAGACCTCAGAGGTCGACTCTAGTATAGAGGAAGACCTCAAAGGTCAACTCTAGTATAGAGGAAGACCTCAGAGATTGACTCTAGTATAATGGAAGACCTCAGAGGTCGACTCTAGTATAGGGGAAGACCTCAGATGTCGACTCTAGTATAGGGGAAGACCTCAGAGGTCGACTCTAGTATAGAGGAAGTCCTCAAAGGTCAACTCTAGTGTAGAGGAAGACCTCAGAGATTGACTCTAGTATAATGGAAGACCTCAAAGATCTACTCTAGCATAGAGGAAGACCTCAGAGGTCGACTCTAGTATAGAGGAAGACCTCAGAGATTGACTCTAGTATAATGGAAGACCTCAGAGGTCTACTCCAGCATAGAGGAAGACCTCAGAGGTCTACTCTAGCGTAGAGGAAGACCTCAGGGGTCGACTCTAGTATAGAGGAAGACCTTAAAGCTCAACTCTAGTAAAGAGGAATACCTCAGAGGTTGACTCTAGTAAAGAGGAAGACCTCAGAGGTTGGCTCTAGTATAATGGAAGACCTCAGAGGTCGACTCTAGTATAGAGGAAGACCTCAGAGATTGACTCTTGTATAATGGAAGACCTCATAGGTCGACTCTAGTATAGATGCAAACCTCAGAGGTCGACTCTAGTATAGAGGAAGACCTCAGAGGTCGACTCTAGTATAGAGGAAGACCTCAAAGGTCAACTCTAGTATAGAGGAAGACCTCAGAGATTGACTCTAGTATAATGGAAGACCTCAGATGTCGACTCTAGTATAGAGCAAGACCTCAGAGGTCGACTCTAGTATAGGGGAAGACCTCAGATGTCGACTCTAGTATAGGGGAAGACCTCAGAGGTCGACTCTAGTATAGGGGAAGACCTCAGAGGTCGACTCTAGTATAGAGGAAGTCCTCAGAGGTCGACTCTTGTATAGAGGAAGACCTAAGAGGTCGACTCTAGTATATAGGAAGACCTCAAAGGTCGACTCTGGTATAGAGGAAGACCTCAGAGGCCAACTCTAGTAGTATGTCAGAAATTGTATGTATTTTTTATGATTCCGAGCCACAGTGCACCATCGGCATAAAAGTGTTTATTAAATTATTACGGCAACAACAAAAATGCAGCCAAAATAATATTTTGTTTCTGGCCAAAATCGTTAACGAGATGTGTTTTCATAAATTTCCTCCCGGCACTTGTGTACATTTAATGAATGACCAATGGTCCGCCGCTTGATCAGCCAGCGAGTCGGTCCTTCATTGTATTGTTTCAACATAGTACAGGACATGACAATTCAGGGGTGGAGAAGCGTGTGTGGTCTATAAAAGTCCTATGATTCATGAATAAGTCGTGGTACGTGTGTTTATTGTATGTGTTCGGATGGTATCTATTCGAATTGGTATCATATATTATTCTCGAAATATATTTTATTTGGTGAAACCATAAATTGTTGGTAATTATTATTCAATCGTTAAATTTTATTTTTGTTTTGTTTGGTTAAATGTAACCATATAAACTTGACTAATTTATGACTTGACTCATAAACAAATAAACACTAGGGCGTATCAAATTTCATTTGTTTTTATATCTTTCTATGCTGAAATATAAAAGTGGAAAGTTGTTGGAAATACAATTTGGTAAAATTATAAATTATTTAAAATATGTGGTGTTTATTGCAAAGTGGAAAATGTAAATAGAAATAGAGGTGATGTGATATTTCTATCACGCATGTCTGGGAAAAGTTTCCTGATTTTATTTGATAAAATTTAATCATGCTTTTTATCCCCTCACCTTAGAGAGGACGGTATACATATATCATTTCCTACGAGCCAAAAGTGTAACACATCGAAGGAGTGGCCTAAGACCCTAAGTATGTTCGGCGGAAATCCGTTTTGGGTCATTTTAAGTCATTTGAGCAATGTCCGTCCGTCTGCTGGCTGGTGCGCTCGATAACTCTCGAAAGGAGTAACCGATTGCCTTCAAATTTTGTACGCGATAATATTTTTCTCTATCTCCGGCTAAGTTCGAAGATGGGCCATATTGGTCCACTCCTTCTAGTACCTCCCCCACAAAGGGTTAACTTTTGGTGAAATATTGATTCTTTAATACCTTCTATACTACTTAGTCGAATCTTCTGTCGCTAACACGTCAAGAAAAATGGGCGAAGTGACCACTCCCTTTTTGGTACCTCCCGCACAAAAGGACCATTTTGCTCCAAAAGTTTACCGCTTATAACTTCAATGCCAATGCATACAAATTCCTGAAATTTTGTACAGTATAATGCTTTTATAGTACCTAGAGTCCAGAGAAAAATGGACGTTATTGGCACGCTCCTTTGGGTACCTCCCACACAAATGGACCTTTCTGTACCAAAAGTTGACAGCTTTTATCTTTAATACCAGTTCATACAAATGCTTGAAATTTTGTACAGTATAATGCTTTTATAGTACCTAGAGTCCAGAGAAAAGTGGTCGTTATTGGCACGCCCCTTTTGGTACCTCTCACACAAATGGACCATTTTGTACCAAATGTAAACAGCTTTTAACTTTAATACCAGAACAAGCTTTAAAGTTATTAAATGCAATTTAAATTGATAAAAATTTCATTAAAACAAAAAATATGTAAATACATTTACTAATATTTCTTTGGGACTCAAGGTGAGGGGATTCATAAGTCGGTTTACCCGACTGAACTTTCTTACTTGTTGATGTGTTCTCTTAGTACAAGATAATACAGGATTTGGAAACCATCATAAATGTCGATGTTACAATACTTATTAAAAATTTTATGTTTATATATTATTTTGTATTATTCTACTACAATCACTCCTGTCATTGCAGGATAAAAACTATCAGAGTTGAAAACAGGTCGCTACGTTGGGCACCATCTTCAAATCTGTAGGTTAAGATACATATAGTTCATGTCGATCAAATAAAAAATATATTATTTTGAGCGTCGAGATGTTAAATCGAAAATGACGTGGAACGAAGTTACTTATACTAGAAATAATTTAATGTAAATAAACAAAGTACCACTGGGCAGTGATGGCTCATAAAACTATGTGGAATAGCGCAACAGTAGGAGCAACTGCAAAGATACTGTGGGGTGCCCCAAATGAAAAGAAAACAAGAAGTCTTCTGAAACTAAACAAGATCGATATTAGTAAGATGATGAGTGTTCTAACGGGACACTCAAGCTTACAAGCACATCTTCATCGCATAGGACTAGCAGGAAACGACGAATGCAGGGCAGGCAGAGAAAACATCGAAACGATGGAACATTTTCTGTGTCACTGCCCGGCTTTCACACATGCAAGATCCCAACATTTCGGGTCCGACATATTACCAGACTTGACTCATCTCAGAGAATATGACTGGAAGATACTGAGAAAATTCGTGTCTAGTACCGATTTTCTGTAACTCGTGAGGTATAAAAAGATCATAAATAAGGAGCGCACAACAGGCCGAACCACTGGCTTAAGTGTATGTCCATGGACATGAGACGTTTAAACGTCTCCTCTCTTCAACCTAACCTAACCTAACAAAGTACCAAAAGTTCGAATTTTGATATTTTTTCTTTGTTAGGTCGGCTAATTTTGGGGCCGCCATCGTATTATACCGATCCGCTTAATATCAGTTTCTGAGTACATTTAGCTATGTCCGTCCGTCCGCAATTATTGTCAGACCGGGATGAAATTTCACACGTATATCTTGTTTGGCCTAAAGACGAACCAAATTGAAACTGGCGAAAATCGGTTCAGATCGATATTTACATTTAGCCCCCATATATGTATATGTTTTTCCCAATGTGGTATCAAAGCGCTATAGAAGTTGTATTTGATATCTAATCATTACGAAATTTAGCAGAAAGAAGATTATTATCTCAGGAACGAATACTGCTTATTTTGGGGAAAATCGGTTCAGATTTAGATATAGCCCCCAAATATATGTATGTTACTCTCGATCTGGTATCAATGCGCTTTAGAAGTTGTACTTTACTTCCGATTATTACAAAATTTGGCAGAAAGAAATCGGTGAAATCGATATAGATATAGCACCCATATACAATTTCCTGCCGATTTATTACTTAAGCTCAACTGAGCTCTGAACTATAGCTCTAGCTCACTGGCGGCTCAAGATGTGGCCTAAATATTTTGGGGATATTCACTAAACAAAACAAGCTTTGAGATGCGGACAACTGCGATAATTTTTTCTGACCCGCCGTAATATATACATAGTATATATATATATATACTAGCTGGACCCGGTCCACTTCGTTGCCCCAGGCTTCAGATTTCCGATCCCGTTAATTTTTGCACTAATTACGTAGACTGACACCAAATATATATGCACATAATTACATTGATCTCTCTAACAAATTGCTCAAGATATATCAAACACAAAATTGAATTGGTTTATATGGGCGGGGCCACTCCCATTTGTCCGACCCCGCCCATTTTTGGACCAAGCACGTTGGCTGCCACCTAATGTATATGTATGCACAACATTAGAGTAATCTCGCTAATAATTTGTGCGAGTTATGTCAATTTCAAATACAAAATTCGCGGGGCCACGCCGATTGGTCCAATCCTGCCCATTTTTGCACCAATCAAGTAGACAACCACCTAATACATATGCAAAAATTACAGCACTCTCGCTAACAAATTGTGCAAGATATGTCAATTTAAAATCTTTGTTTATATGGGCGGGGCCACGCCCATTCGTCCAATCCCGCCTATATTTGGACAAATCACGAAGACTACCACCGGAAACATGGCACAAAATTACAGCACTCTCGCTAACAAATTGTGCAATATATGTCAATTTAAAAATTTGGTTTATAAGGGCGGGGCCACGCCCATTGTTCCAATCCTGCCCATTTTTGGACCAATCACGAAGACTGCCACCAGATACATATGCACCAAATTACAGCTCTCTCGCTAACAAATTGTGCAAGATATCTCGATTTCAAAATTTGGCTTAAAGTGGCGGGGCAACGCCCATTAGTCCGACCCCGCCTATTTTTGGACCAATCACGTAGGTCGCCAACAGATATATATAAACAAACTTACAGTTCTCTCGCTAAAAAATTGTGCAAGATATCTCAAATTCAAAATTTGGCTTATATGGGCGGGGCCACGCCCATTGGTCCGATCCCGCCCATTTTTAAACCAAGTAAGTAGACTACCACCTAATACATATGCACAACATTACAGCACCCTCGCTAGCAAATTGTGCAATATATGTCAATTTAAAAATTTGGTTTAGGGGCGGGACCACTCCCATTGGTCCAATCTCGCCCATTTTTAGACAAATCACGAAGACTTCCACCAGATACATATGCACAAAATTACAGCTCTCTCGCTAACAAATTGTGCCAGATATCTCGATTTCAAAATGTGGCATAAAGGGGCGTGGCCACGCCCATTAGTCCGACCCCGCCCATTTTTGGACCACTCACGTAGACTGCCTCCAGATATATATATACAAATTTCTAGTTCTCTCACTAACAAATTGTGCAAGATATCTCAAATTCAAAATTTGGCTTATATGTGCGCCCACTGGTCCGATCCCGCCCATTTTTGGACCAATAACGTAGGTCGCCAGCAGATATATATACACAAAATTACAGCTCTCTTGCTAACAAATTGTGCAAGATATCTCGATTTCAAAATTTAGCTTAATGGGGCGGGGCCACGCCCATTAGTCTGACCCCGCCCATTTTTGGAGCAATCACGTAGACTGCCTCCAGATATATATAAACAAAATTACAGTTCTCTCGCTAACAAATTGTGCAAGATATCTCAAATTCAAAATTTGGCTTATATGGCCGGGCCACGCCCATTTGTCCGATCCCGCCCATTTTTGGACCAATCACGTAGACTGCCACCAGATACATATGTACAAAATTGCAGCACTCTCACTAACAAATTGTGCAAGATATCTCAATTTTAAAATTTGTCTTATGTGGGCGGGCCACGCCCACTTCATATATCGAAAATTCAAGTACCCTATTTTCACCACGCCCCACACATGTACATTCTGTGAAAATTTCAAGAAGATCGGTTCAGCCGTTTAGACGTCTATATGGTACAAACAAACCAACAAACAAACAAACCAACAAACAAACAAACAAACAAACAAACACACATTCTTCTTTATATATATAGATATATATACAGGGTTTTCCAATAAGAATGATATGATTTCTTTGAAAAAAACACACTTATTGTTAAGGAAATTCAAAAGTTTTTTATTTAATATGAAGTACAATCGATACAATTAAGTTCTAAATAAAACATCATTCAAATGGCCTCCACGACTTCTTCTGCAGGAATGAATTCGAGGAAACCAATTTTCGAGCACTTTTTACACTAAATCAAGTCGTATGTCATGAATGGCACGTTCACAATTGACTTGTAAAGCTTGAAGAGAGTCTGGTTTATTTCGAAAGACCAATGACTGCAAATAACCCCACAAGAAATAGTCTAATGATGTTAAATCACAACTTCTTGGAGGCCATTCAATTTCACAATTTCTTGTAATAATCGAATCTCCAAACTTTTCTCGAAACAATTTAATTGTTTCATTTGCTGTGTGGCACGTAGGCACTATCGGTCAATAGCAAAAATATAGCTCTTAACGAGAGCAAAAATATTGCTCATGTGGAAAGTGTTTTTTTTTTATTTAAAAAAATGGACTTGGCATCATTTTGAAATGTGAACGGAAAGTTTATTTTTGCTCTAGCTCCTGAACGGTACGTCGGAACGGGAATCGGTGGCAAAAAAGCAGCTCTTAATGAGAGCTAAAATATTGCTCATGGGTGTCAAGGTAGTTGATCGACTGTAAAGTGTTTTTTTTTGGATTTTAAATAAAATGGACTTAGCGCACGAAATGTTGCAATTGGAGAAGGATTATTTTGAAATAAAACTGAATAATTTGTAAACGTTGTTCTTTCGTATATGCATGTCTCCATGATGAAATTGTAAACACTACTAAATACAATTAAAAAGAAATGACAGACCATGACATATTACAAATGGCCGCAACGTCACTTCAAAATCATATCATCCCTATTGGGATGATACTCCTCCTTGGAATAAGTCTTGAGAGTGCGGTGGAGCTAAGTACTTTCTTAACGGAAATGAAACCAATTATTCCAAATTATTATAGCAATGCCCTTTGCGCATTGTTAGGGAGGTGTAACAATGCGCACGACTTTCTGTCCTTCCTTAATGGTTTTGGTTTATTTTTTGTTAATTTTGGATTATTAGCCGTCAAGAAATATAATTGCAATTAGTTCAGGATGAGCAAATAAAGGGTGGTCCAACCAAAAGCACGATGTTAATTGTAAATAAAATAAAAACAAGTAAGAAAGTTTCAGTCGGGTAAACAGACTAAGGTATACCCTCACTTTGTGAGTAATGTAATATTGAATATTACACAAATTATTCTGTCAATTTTTGTGGGAGGTACCAGAAGGGGTTTAAGAAATACACCTATATTTCACTGAACAGTAGATACTTTAAATACATTGCACTGTGCCGAATTGTAACCATTTATATGGACTGGTATATTAACGTTGAGATATTAAATTGTGGTATAATTTGGCCATTTTGTGTGGGAGGTACAAAAATGGGCGTGGTGATAACGCTCATTTTTCACTGGACTATAGGCATTATAAAAGCATTACACTGTACAAAATTTCAAGTAATTGTATACACTGATATTAATGTTATAAACTGTTAACTTTTGGTGCAAAATGGTACCTTTGTGGGAGAGGTACAAAAAGGGGCGTGGCGATAACGCCCATTTTTCACAGGACTATAGGCACTACAAAATCATTACACTGTACAACATTTCAAGTATTATTATACACTTGTATTAATGTTATAAGCTGTTAACTTTTAGTGCAAAATGGTACCTTTGTATGGCAGGTACCAAAAGGGCCGTGGCAACAACGCCCATTTTTCTCTGGATTGTAGGCAATATAAAAGCATAACACTGTGCAAAATTTCAAGTATTTTTATACACCGTTATTAATGTTATAAGCTGTTAATTTTTGGTGCAAAACGGTGCATTTGTGTGAGAGGTACCTAAAGGGACGTGGCAACTTCGCCCATTTTTCTCGAGTTGATAGCGACTAATAAACTAATACTATGTGTGGAATTTCAGAAGATTAGAATAAGTAGTATAGTAGTTATTAAAGAATCAATATTTCACAACATTTTAACCCTTTGTGGGGGAGGTACTAGAAGGAATGGACCAATATGGCCCATCTTCGAACTTAGCCGGAGATAAAAAAAAATATTACCACATACCAAATTTGAAGTCAATCGGTTACTCCTTTCGAGAGTTATCGTGCGCACCAGCCAGCAGACACACAGACAGACAGACAGACGGACGGACATTGCTCATTCGACTTAAAACGACCTAAAACGTATTTCCTCCGAACATACTTAGGGTCTTAGATCACTCCTTCGATGTGTTACACTTTTTTCCGTAGCATCATTTGCTACGGAAAAAAGTGCGGATATCCGCCGAACATACTTAAGGTATTATGTCACTCCTTCGATGTGCTACACTTTAGGCCCGTAGCAAATGATATATACCCTCGTCACACTAAAGTGAGGGTATAAAGATTTCAGAGAATTATCTTAATATTTTGTATTATAATTGAAGGATCTATGACAATTATGTGTGAAACAAAATATCGGCCAATTGCTCGCCACGGCTTCGGTGGCATACCTCTATCCTATGGTCCATATGTTCAATGAATCTAAGACATAATTTAGGTGCGATGTCGTTAATGTGCCGAATTATCTCATCCTTTAGCTCTTGAATTGTTTTTAGCTTATCGAGGTACACTTTTTATACCCTCACTTTAGTGATACGAGGGTATATATCATTTGCTACGGGCCTAAAGTGTAGCACATCGAAGGAGTGACATAATACCTTAAGTATGTTCGGCGGATATCCGTTTTAGGCCGTTTCAAGTCGAATGAGAAATATCCGTTCGTCCGTCTGTCTGTCTGTCTTTTGTACAGTGTAACGTTTGTACTGTACCTATAGTCCAGTGAAAAACGGGCGCAATTGACACGCCCCTTTTGGTAGCTACCACACAAATGTACCGTTTTATACAAAAAATTAAGAGCTTGTAGCGTGAGTACCAATGCACGGAAATGCAACAAAATTTTGTATATTGTAATATTTTTAAAGTACATGTAGCCCTAAGAAAAATGACCGTTATCAAACCACTTCCAGACGACCCAATAATAAAGCCATAAATTGCAAAGAATTAACAATCGACAATCGCAGATTCGACATTAGCATATATACAGGAGACAGCAATTTACTCCCTAACATAAATATTATTAAATATTGGTGGCTGACTGAATAACTTGTATTTCTCATACTTTTGTTTATCCTCTCAACCTTAGTTTTTATTTTTCCTTATATAAAAGTAGGTTTTTTTGTAGAATTTTTCCTCACATGTTATCATAATTTATTTACATATTACACTAGCCAACAGTCGTTTTGTTATTTGGTTCTAGCATAGTTTTTCTCATTGATTTTGACCTACTGAACACGAAAATGAGTTTTAAAAATTTTTCTGTCGATTGGTTTTCGAGATACAAATTTTTGAACTTTTTTTTAAATTTTTGGAGGTACACTTACAATTTTGAGCATATCTTTCGTCTTCTTTGACGTATTTGATCCTACTACTACTCAAATTAAAGCAAATTGAGCCGTCTACAACTCATTCTCAGAAAATTTTCAAATCGGGTGAGTAGTTTTGATGTTTTCATTATTTGCACAGCTAACCTACTAGGAGGGATCGAAAAAGCAAGTTTTTTATAATCCTTTTGGAATAGAACGGAACAGTTGCTCCTATACATAAGTTGCTTCTGTTCAAAATTTCACCACCCTGGGTTAATGTCTTCTCTTCTGGCAAGGGACGTGAAATTTCAAAAATTTAGTGAAATCAGCAATTTTTTTTTGGAAATTTTTTTCAAATGTCACAGCACTTTGCAGTTTTGATAAAATTTTTAAATTAATATTAATAACACAAATATTTCATAATTGTAAAAAACCTATTTACAATACCGTAGGGACGTTTCGTCGAAAATGGTATAATGAAAATGCAGAACATAGAAACACAGGTGCATTTTACGATACGAATTTTGGCAAACCCACTTTACATGTACAAAATTGTTTGGAAAAAACGTTTACGTAATTTTTATGATTCTCAGAATTAAAAAAAAAATAAGTAATACACAAATAGTTATTTAATTTTTATGATTGTGGTTGCAGAGTAATATACGCTTCTGAATGTGCGTGGACGCTCTTCGTGTTCCTTTATGACGGCTACTCCGTTCACAGTCAATTAAAGGGAAAAAAGGGAATTACACTTTTTTATTGATGTGTGTTTTCCCGATGGCTACCTGTATCGGATTTTTTTACAGAAATTCCCCCCACATTTGTGAGTGGTCATTATTTGGAAACTTAGCCTCCCTTAAAAGATGCGCCCATTCATAAGTAGCTGTCAGTAAAATATTGTAACATACTTAGTATTTATAGGTGTTCATTTATCGTTTTTTGTCATTCACCAAGTGTCTACGAACGCGAGTAGTACGAGTAAAAAGTTAAACAAATTGAATTTAAGTGCATATAATACCTACCCAACAAGTAAGACAATGAGTAAAAGACTACGTGTGTTCGAGTGTTTAAACAATCCAGACAATTTCTGCAATGTTTGTGGCGAGTTTATAAAGAATAATCACGCACACACGTTTACTCCAGCAGTGCAATTGCACTATTTGAATTATTTTGGTATTTCACCAAATATCACAGAACCATGGACACCTAAGTCGCTATGTGATCTTTGCTATATAATCCTAACCAACTGGGCAGCTGGCGGAAGGTAAGAATTTTTATTTAAACACATTAAGCAAAGCAAATATAGTAATTTATTTTAATTTTAGGCGCCATATGAAATTCGATACACCAATGATGTGGAAAAAGCCGCTATGCCATTCCACAGACTGTTATTTTTGCCTCACCACAAACAGTGGTGTAGGGAGATTTTTAAAATGGAACTACGCTCAAGTTGGATCGTTTGCACTTCCAGTACCACATTCGAATGATGTACCATATCCAGTGTGCCCTGGTGCATCTCTTCAAAAAGCAGAATCGTCAGATCAAGAGTCCGAGTCAAGTGCAAGCGAATTTGGGGCGTGCAGAAAGCGAAAATTACTGTCACAGGCCGAACTAAACGATTGGGTGCGCGATTTTGGTCTCACTAAGGAGAAATCCGAACTTTTTGCGTCTCGGATGGTACAGTGTGGATTTGCGGATTCAGAAGTGAAAGTAACAGCGTACAGGAAGCGTCAGTATGCAAAATTTTATACAAAGAAAGACGAAATATGTTTTTGCAGCGACATTTCTGGCTTGTTCCAAGAGCTTCACCAAATTCACAACCCCAATGAATGGAGGTTGTTTATTGACAGCAACAAAGAGAGCTTGAAGGCAGTTCTCTTACATAATGGGAATGAATAGCCATCTCTTCCTATTGCTCATGCGGTTCATTCAAAGGAGAACTATGAAACTATGAACATTTTGCTGAAATGCATAGAGTATAGCAAATATAATTGGAAAATATGCGCCGACCTCAAAGTTGTGGGCATTCTGTGTGGACTCCAAGGAGGCTATACGCGACATTGCTGTTTTCTGTGCCTTTGGAATAGCCGCGCTGATGATCAGCATTATATTCAAAAAAATGGCCATAACGAACGAAACCTGTAGTTGGAGAAGCGAATGTTCAGCGCAAACCACTAATAGAGAACCGTGAAAATATAATACTTCCGCCGCTGCACATAAAATTGGGTTTGATAAAAAATTTTGCCAAAAAATTGGACAAAGAAGGTGAAGCTTTTGCCTATTTACGGTCAATTTTCCCTTACCTTTCGCTGGCAAAAATTAAAGAAGGAGACTTCGCAGGACCCGAGATAAAAAAAATGTTGAAAGATGAAACATTCCCGAAGCTGTTATCACCCATCGAAGCCGCAGCATGGAATTCCTTCAGGCTTGTTGTGGAAAACTTTTTAGGAAACAACAAAAGCGATAATTATAAGGACATAGTTGAGGATCTGGTAAAGAACTATGAAGCAATGGGTAGGTTTTTTTTGAAACAAATGTTAATTTAAATAGCGTTTTAATTCTCGTTTTTTTTCATTTTTGGGTAGGAGTGCACATGTCACTTAAAATACACTTTCTGCATTCTCATTTGGATTTTTTCCCTGAGAATTTAGGAGACGTGAGCGACGAACACGGCGAGCGCTTTCATCAGGAATTGAAGGCTATGGAACGACGCTATCAGGGCATCTATGACACGGCTATGATGGGTGACTACATTTGGACCCTAATACGTGAGACCAATTGCAGCGAATACAAAAAACAAAGAAGAAGTCAGCTGTTTTTCCACATGGCATAAAATGTACAGTTATATATTTGTTTCTACTCATTTTTTTTGGGCGTTGATTTGGTTAATTTCGTTAGTTTAGCTAACCTAGCACATCCATTTCTAATTGTGCCATACATTGAGTATGTAGTGCTCTAAATAAATTAAAAAATAATATACTAAGACTAATTTGTTTATTTTAAATTAAGTTCAAATGTATTTATTCGTTTGCGTTGGGTAGGTAAGCTGTGCAAATAATGAAAATCACAATATCGTGAAATAGCGGAATTTCGGTCTTTTACCAAAAAAATTATAAGTCCGCCATTTGTTGTCAGTTTTTGTTAAGTAAGTGCTTATTTTCTTTGGAAAAATGCCAGCTATACGTAAAAAAACCAAAATCGCTGTTAGCATCGCGTTTTATATTTTATATGAATTTTTCTGCCACATTTTTACTAAACGCAGTTTTTAACCTTTTTAAGCCGCCAACATCAAAACTACTCACCCGATTTGAAAATTTTCTGAGAATGAGTTGTAGACGGCTCAATTTGCTTTAATTTGAGTAGTAGTAGGATCAAATACGTCAAAGAAGACGAAAGATATGCTCAAAATTGTAAGTGTACCTCCAAAAATTTAAAAAAAAAAGTTCAAAAACTCATTTTCGTGTTTAGTAGGTCAAAATCAATGAGAAAAAGTATGCTAGAAACAAATAACAGAGAAAATTTTGTTACTTGTGACCTAGTGCTATTAGTATATCACATTCAATAATTTAACAAAAAAATTATATATTAATATCAAATGAATTTGAGATCCCGAACACAGGGCAGTATACAACCAAATATTAATATTATACACTGATTGTTTATTTATAGTATAATTATAAGAAACTTGTACCAAATAAACAATTGAAAAAAAAATATATATTTATTTGTTAAACACCCTCTGGTACCTCCCATACAAATTGACAGATTAATTGTGTAATATCTCATATACAGTACTCACAAAGTGAGGGTATACTCTAGTCGGTTTACCCGACTGAAACTTTCTACTTGTTCTTTTACATATCCCCAAAGAAAGAAGTCCAACGGTGTCAGATCGCATGATCGTGGCGGCCAATTTACATCGCCACGACGTGAGATATTACGGCCATTGAATTTCTCGCTCAAAAGAGCCAATGTTTCGTTGGCTGTGTGGCAAGTGGCACCACATATCGTCCAGGTCCATATCCTCAATTTGTGGCCACAGAAAGTCCATTATCATCTCGCGATAGCGACCACTATTCACTGTAACTGATTGGCCGACCTTATTTCCGAAGAATCACGGCCCGATGACGTATACATGACATGTACAGGTATTTTCACATCTCCTGCAGACCCGGTTTGCTGAAAATTGCGCACAATTCTCCCGATTGTAAACACATTTGGTCGATTATGCTAAACAAAAAAATCACGAAGTAAAAGGCTTCAATATTCTTAACGCGCTCCTAAATTGTGAACCTATCCATGGTTGAATTTGTCAAACACTAAAACAAAGAAAAGTCAAATTAAATTAGGCACAAAACTTGACGTTAAGGTGTGACTCACAATTAACATCGTGCATTATGGTTGGACCAACCTTTATAACATCTACACAATGTTGAATAATTATATATTCCATTGAGGTCCACATTTGCCATAGATAGATAGCAATCTCAGTCTTTATGGGTTCTGCTTTGTGCGAAATATGTAATTCTAAAATGGTTTTTTTTATTTCCTTCCTTAGTTTGATGAAGCATGTACTTCCGCTTCAAATTTTCCTCTGAAATGACTAACAATACTGATTTCCAACAAACTTCCTGACCAAATATCTTAAAAACAAAATCTATCAAAAAAAAAACGGGTTTTGCGAAGAAAATTTTAAAAAAAATAGTAAAATCAAATTTTGATACAATTTAAAAAGTATTAACCATTTTTGAAAGTCTATCCGAACAACAATTTTCCTAATTCTTGGTACACACAGAAAACAGTAGGGTTGCCTCAACCGAATTATTTGTCAGCCGAATTTTGGAAGTTCTGTCTACTATCATGCGATTCCATCATGACAACCAACATTTTGGTTGTGGTATACTTCTGCTTTCATGTTGACAACAATCATATTTGGTTGCGCCAACTACGAAAATGGTAGCTAAAATTATCTTTTGTATTTTGCCACAACCAACTCTTTTTACAAATTGGTTGTTCTGACAATATGTCAGTCATGTACTACCGACAATTAATTAAAAACAGTTTTCATTAATTTTAATTTAATTTATTGAACAAAAAAAAACCAAACAATTCATAACAAAATTTAAACTCCCATCTCACAAATTCATCTCTATTATGAGATGTGGAAATATTTGACACAAATTTTAGTACACGAGAGTACAATGCACAACAAAACTTTGATGCAAATATCGCTTAACCTTGTGCTTTAAATTTCAGGATTGTTGCTTTTATTTTTTATTTATGTAAAACATTTTGCTCAACATATTCTGCATTGCACACATTATTATCCACACGAGATTATTTTTGACTACATATGTATACCGTTCTTGAACAAAATGTTGAAAATTTATTTATGTCGAGTAATTTTATTTTTTGTTTGTCATGTATCAACAATAGAACAGCCACCAAGCTTTCGTTTGTATTTCCCAAAATATATTTAATTATTCAAAATTTGGAAAATTATTGGGATAACCAAAAAACTATTATTTATTGATTTTTTTATGTTAGAGTAACCCATGATTCGTTGCAATAACAATCATTGACCATTGATACAATTTCTGTTGTCAAGAATAAAACATTCATTGTCACCACCAAATATCGATCATTTGGTACTATAATGAAATAAATGAATAAAATAATCTTAAATCGATTGATACAACCATCGTTTTAGTTGCAAGCATTTTCATTTGATCGTATCCGTGGTATTATTGTTGTTTTAACTATTTATATATAAATACAACCAGCACACGATATATGCAATAGACTTTTTGTTGCTAGTACTATTTTGTTATTGTTACTATCGAATTCTATCCAATTATTTTCCTGGGTGCAGTATAACTTTTTTTAGAAAATAAATTATGAAGTTGCCTAAAATTTTATTCTTTGGGCAATAAAACACTCTTTGTTTAATTTTTTCTGCTTTTTGGTGGATTTTTCGTTAATATACCACAACATTTCTAAAGTCCAGGGGAAATTCAAAAATTTTCTTGGGAATTAAGATTGACATTCTATGACAACACACTTCCTTCCCCCAACGAGATTAATCAATCATTGCATTTTTAAGTGAAAATCGTTGGCTAAGTATTGCCTAAAGACATCTAAAATGTGACAATTACAGAAAAGGTTTTAAAGCCTTTATGTATAAGAAGACACACTTACCCTTCCAACTCCCTTAAAATCCACCCAGTCTGTCCATATAACCATTTATCGAAATTAGACATTAATGTGGTGGTTAGGTCGAAATACATTTAACCATAATTTACCGAATTTGCCCAACTTTGTATTTTTTCTCCAACATTTTTTTGGGTAATTTCTGGTTACTACAAAGAGGCCATAAAAGAATTAAAAGAAAATTTAGAGGGCCATTAAACATTAACAACAATTTTGGGCTGTATACGCTTTTACACAATCCCATGAAGAAAAAAATGAAAACGAAACCTCTCCAACCAACAAAAAAGGCAGAAATGAGCAAAACAAATTTATTAAGAATATTATCCTCCACCGAGTAAAAAAGGGCAAAATAATGAAATGAACGAAATAATTTTAACTTGTGGTAATTTTTGGCCGAACAAAAAGAAATTAAAGGACGACCAAAAACAAAAAAAAACGAAAATGCCGTCGAACTGTTAAGAAATGAAATCAAGAACCAACCCATAAAGCATCTATAAACCAAGCCCCCGCCTCCATTTCTCATTGGGGTCATTCAAATTGCTCCCCCGAATACGCATACAGTCGCATTTTTCCACTTCCGTTAACGTTTAAGCAATAAAACGAAAGGGTTCCCGAGGCAAATTCAATTCCGTTTCCGGGCAAGTAATGCAAACATTTCGAAAAGAAAAGCAACCGCCTCCTACCCTTTCAAGATGTCCTTCTCTCCACGACCCCTCGTTGGAGTGTGGAAAAGTAACACAAAAACATCGGTTTAATGTCTTTTTTATGTTCAATTATTTCTTGTGATTTTTTTAATTGAAATTTTCGACCGGCTGTTGGCCAAGTGGAAAAATTGCCACCTTTTCGTTCTTTTAAGGCAAATAACGATGTCCTTTTTTGGGTTTTTTTGGCGGGTGTTGTCGATGTTTATAGCCGAGGGCCTGCGTGTGGATGTGTGTCTTCGTTTGTGCTTTTGGCCACTATGATTTAATTAACCCCTTATTTAAACAATAATTAATAGGGTCCATAATGGCTATAATTACATTTTGTGTTTTTCTGTTTTTATTTTTTCTTCTCATTTTGTTTGGCGTTCCTGCCTTCTATCGGTTGCGGGCACTTGGTGTTTTGGGGAGTTTTGTCTTAATGTTTCTTCATTCGGTCGGAACCATTTACTCATTTACTCGGTCGCAGTCAGTCATCCATCCATTTACGCCACATTGGGGCGACAATATTCCGTTAACATGGGTTTAATGAAATGATTTGTTAGCACATTTGTTGGGGAGTCCTCTTTGAAATCCACACAAAATTGATTACGAACACAATAAAAGCATTTTTATAACCTGAGTCGGGATATTTAAGTTCGTCTAGTCGTTTGTAGTCACATATAGTTAAAATTTTCAACATTTTTCTAAACAAGAAATTTCAGTAAGATAAACCGACTTACGAATTCAGTCCCAAAAATATTTGCAATTTTTTTTGATAAAAATTATTATTAATTTAATTTATTTCAATTTAAATTGCATTAAATAACTTTAATGTATGCACTGTATGTATGTATTAAAGTTATAAGCACTTAACTTTTGATGCAAAATGGTCCATTTGTGTGGGAGTTCCCTAGAGGTGCGTGCCAATAACTCCCAATTTTCACTGGACTCTAAGTACTATAAAAGCACTACACTGTACAAAATTTTAAGTATTTTATGAACTGGTATTTAAGTTATAAGCTGTTTATTTTTGGCGATAAATGGTCCATTTGTGTAGGAGCTACCAAAAGGGGCGTGGCAACTTCAACCATTTTTTCTCGAAATGATAGCGACTAATAAACTAATACTATGTGTGGAATTTCAGATGCTTCGAATAAGTAGTCTAGAATTTATTAAAGACTCAACCCTTTGTTGGCGAGCTACTAGAAAGAGTTGACCAATATGGCCCATCTACGAACTTAGCCTGAGATGGAGAAAACAAGTAAGAAAGTTTCAGTCGGGTAAACCGACTAAGGTATAATACTCTCACTTTCGGAGTACTGTAATATAAAATAATAAACGAATTAATCTGCCAAATTGTATGGGAGGTACCAGAGGGAGTTTAACAAATACTCCTTTTTTCGGTAAACAGTAGATACTTCAAATATATTGCACTGTGCCGAAAATTGTAAGCGTTTATGTGCACTGGTATATTAAAGTTATAATTATTTAATTTTGGTATGATTTGGCCATTATTTGTGGGAGGTACCAAAATTAGCATGTTGATAACGCCCATTTTTCATAGGGCTATATGTACTTTAAAAATATTATACTATGCAAAATTTTGTTGCATTTTCATGCGTTGGTACTCACGCTACAAACTCTTAACTTTTTGTATAAAATGGCAATTACGCTTACTTTTCACTGTACAAAATTTCATGTATTTGCATGATGTGATATTCTTGTTATAAGCAGTTAACTTTTGTTGGAAAATGGGCCATTTGTGTGGGAGGTACCAAAAGGAGCGCCGCAACTTCGGCCATGTCGACCATCTCGAGGTAATAGTGACTAATAAACTAATATTATGTGTAGAATTTCAGAGGATTCGAATAAGTAGTATAGAAGTTGTTAAAGAATCAATATTCCACTAAATTTTAATCCTTTGTGTGGGGGGTACTAGAAGGAGTGGACCAATATGGCCCATCTGCGAACTTAGCCGGAGATAGAACAAAATATTACCACGTACCAAATTTGAAGTCAATCGGTCACTCCTTTCGAGAGTTATCGTGCGCAGCAGACAGACAGACAGACGGACGGACATTGCTCATTCGACTTAAAATGGCCCAAAACGGATTTCCGCCGAACATACTTGGGGTCTTAGGTCACTCCTTCGATGTGTTACACTTTTTTTCGTAACAAATGATATATACCCTCGTCACACTAAAGTGAGGGTATAAATATTGCAGCATCCAAATTTGAAGACAATCCGTTATTCCATGCGAGAGTTATCGAGCGCGCCAGTCAGCAGACAGACAGACGGACGGACGGACATCTCTCATTCGACTCAAACTGACTCAAAACGAATATCCGCCGAACATACTTGGGGTCTTAGATCACTCCTTCGATGTGTTACACTTTTGGCCTGTAGCAAATGATATTTACCCTCGTATCACTAAAATGAGGGTATACAAATTTTACCACAAAAAAATTGTTTTGGTTTCATAATAGTATGTATGCTTTTATACAAAAACAATTTTTAGCTCTCGAAAACCAACATTTTTTCGTGCATAGTGCTACGACAATTATTAAACCTATTAAGTCGCAGGACCAGACAGTGGCTCGACGACGGAACTACAGGCATTGGCTGAATGAATTGCTCCATGGCACTGAGAGATATACACAGTGTTCCCAACTCTTCCGAGGCAAAAATCACTACCGAACACCTGTGCAGAAACCACCACAAAACCACTACAAACCAAATATAAAAACGCCAAAAATCGCTGTGAGAAAATAACAAAATCTCCCAAAAACGCTAACACTGACAAAAATGTTAACCATGAATTATTTTTAAAAACCACCAGAAAATATTTTTGAATTCAATTAATTGTTTAAACATTTAGATAATGTTTGTAACATTTTTCTATGAAAACATATATAAGAACTTTTATTTATAACATAAACGTAACAGTCTATTTTGTTTTCCATTCTTAGGTTTAAATTATTAATAAATGATTTGTTCTTGGCCAAATAAAATAGAAAAATTTTCCTCTATCTCTTCTGGCCATAATATTGATTGTGTATAAAATTTTGATTTTTAAACGTTTCATTGGCATTTATTTTCAAACATAAATTATTGGGTATTTTATACTTCGAGCAAACTTTAACACATATTTTATTTGTGTTAAAGAATTTAGTGTATTTAAAGACATTCGGTTCCTAAGTCCTGAATCACACGAGGCAATTTTTACCAAGCAAGTGTCTCCTAAAAACTTTGACACGTGCTTGGATTCAGGACTAACTTTGTTCTTAAAGAAATTCATAACGCTCAGTTGTGAATTACTGGCACAAATCACATAAGAACCAATGGAGAAACATAAATGAAAGCGACATCGTTTTCACATTCTATGTGCTCTAAAGAGTGCGACGATACGTTGTAAAATACATGAATTTTTTAATGTCGCCGCACAGTGTCGTGATTTCATATAAGAGGTGGCCAAAAATAGAAGGAGCCGTCGCAGGTGAATAAAATTTTGCATAAGTCGTTTTTTTCGGTCGGAAAGATTAAAAACGAAGTTTTGGAAAAATTGACTAAAGGACAGATATAGCCCCCATATATATGTTTTGCCCGATTTGTCTCTTTAGCCCTATAGAAGCTGTACTTTACATCCCATTGTTTTGAAATTTAGCATGGAAGAGTTTCTTGACCCAAAGACCAGTATTGCCGAATTTCAAGAAAATCGGGTCAGATCTAGATAAAGCTCCCATATATATGTTTAGTCCGATTTGGCTACAGAACGAATCGTTTGTAAAGAAAACAGGCTCAAATTTGTAAGTTCACCTTCATTTTCAATTTTGATTTGTTTTTAATTTTCGTTTATTTTTTGGATTTTTATCACATATGAATTTTGGACATAATAGTAAATGTTCAAAAAACGATTTAGTTTTCCATAATATATGTATTTACAGCAAATCATAATACATTTTAACACATTGCGAAATTAACTTTTTATTTATTTGAGATAATATGTAATAAATACAGATATACTCGTAAGTACGAACAAATATACTACTCACTATGCTGTTAACTTTTGGTCTAAAATGGTCCATTTGTGTGGGAGGTACCAAAAAGACAGTGGCCACTTCTCCCATTTTTCTTGGCGTGTTAGCGACTAGCAAACTAATACTATGTGTGACATTTTAGCAGATTCGAGTAAGTAGTATAGAAGTTATTAAAGAATCAATATTTCACTTAAAGTTAACCCTTTGTGGGCGAGGAACTAGAAGGAGTGGACCAATATGGCCCATCTTCGAACATAGCAGGATAAAGAGAAAAATATTACCGCACACCAAATTTGAAGTCGATCGGTTACTCCTTTCAAGAGTTATCGTGCGCACCAGCCAGCAGACAGACAGACAAACAGACACACTGACGGACGGACATTGCTCAAATGACTCAAAACGGATATCCGCCGAACATACTTAGGGCTTTAGGTCACACCTTCGATGTATTATACTTTTGGCTCGTAGCAAATTATATATACCCTCCTATCTAAGGTGAGGGGATAAAAAGATTCACCAATAAAATTTGTGCAGAGCTGTGCAGCTGAGACTTATATATGCTAAAATACATACTTATAGCTAAAAAATATCAAAAAATTGGAGAGATGTTTTTTTTTTATTGTCTACGCAAGTTTGTGTATATTGTCAAAACCTGACTTCACACCATGGAATCTCTCCATAAACAATATTCTCCCGCGTATAGTTTATTGGTTGTTTACCGCAGTAGTCTGACCGACAATGCAGCGCGTCATAATCGTCTGGTGAACAGCTCTGCAGAAATCCACCTTCTGCGCGATACTAAACAAAGCTCAGTGAATGGTTGCGATATGTAAGACTGGTGCGTTGAGAACGACAACAACTAAATGTTATACTACATTTAATGCCGCTAGATATTAAGCAGTGCAATATGCCACATGTACTACGATAAGACTGGGGGGAACTATCACTATGGTCAGGAAATGGCTATGGACATAATGTCATTCTAGACAGAATGCCTGAACTTCCGTACACTGTTGATTACACTTTGACTGAATCGCTCTTCATTAACTTCTATACAGACGGTTTCAAACTCAACAACCAAGTGGGTGTCTTTTGTGAGGAACTTGAGCTATCCATTCCACAAAAGCTGTCTGAACACTGTAGTTTTTACCACACCCAGGAAAATAATTGGTTGGAATTCGATTGTAAAAAGTACACAAATGAAAATGCTTGCAATCAAATCGATGGTTGTATCAATCGAATAAAGATTGTTTTTTCATTGACACTCGTGGTAACCAATTTTAGTACCATATGATCGATATTTGGTTATGACAACCAATGTTTTATTCTTGACAACAGAAATTTTATCAATAGATCAAAGATTATTATTGCAACGAATAATTGGTTACTACAACGGAAAAAATATTAATAAATGATCGTTTTTCGGTTATCCCAATAATTTCCCAAATTTAGAATAATTAAATGTATTTTGGGAGATACAACCGGAAGATTGGTTGCAGTTCTTTTGCTGATACATGACAAACAAAAAATAAAATTACTCGACATAAATAAATCTCCAACATTTTGTCCAAGAACGGTATATGTAGTCAAAAATAATCTCGTGTGGATAATAATGTGTGGAATGCAGAATATGTTGTGCAAAATGTTTTACATAAATAAAAAATAAAAGCAACAATCATGAAATTGAAAGCACAGGGTTAAGCATAAAAGTTTTGTGTTTTTTTTTCGTGTACTAAAATTTGTGTCAAATATATCCAGATCTCATAATAGCGATAAATTTGTAATATGGGATTTTTAATTTTGTTATGAATTGTTTGGTTTTTTGTTCAATAAATAAAATAAAAATTAGTAAAAACTGTTTTTAATTAATTGTCGGTGATATATGACTGACAAATTGTCAGAACAACCAATTTTTTAAAAAAGTTGGCTGTGGCAAAATACAACAGATAATTTTAGCCACCATTTTTGTAGTTGGCGCAACGAAATATGATTGTTGCCAACATGGAGGCAGAAGTATACCACAACCAAAATGTTGGGTGTCCTGATGGAATCGAATGATAGTAGACAGAACTACCAAAATTCGGTTGGCAAATAATTCGGTTGAGGCAACCAAACTGTATTCTGTGTGCAGGCATAAATCTTAGCTATTAATGGCTGAAAATCAATGTTCTGACCAAAGTCGGTATTAATATTTTCTCTGAGAGTCAGGCTGCTTCAAGTCCCCGGAAACTATATTCCTAAATTCAACGAGATGTCTGAACAGTTCAATATTCAACTGATATGTGTGGGGGCCACACGGAACTGCAAATCAGATGAACTTGCAAGATTAGGAGCTACCTTATACGCTCCAGGTGATTCGGAATATGTAGGCATGTCCTTAGCGACCTGCAAGGTCTTTTTGAGAGATAGTGCCCTAACGGCAACAAATGTCAGGTGGTCACTAGGCCGATGTGGCCGTGCCTAAAAACCAATCAGACAAACACACTGCAGTCGTTATCGAGACCGGACGTCTCACTTATCGCGTCTGTCATGACGGGTCACTGCCTTATTGGACGGTACGCAGATATTGAAGCTCTTGCATTTCCTCGTAACGACTTTTGCAGAAGATGTGGAGACGACGAGGAATCAATAGAACACCTTCTATGTATTCGCCCCGCTCTCTTTAGAAGGAGGCATGCAACCTGAAGCTCTCATTTCTTTGGGAAGTGAACTAACTTGGCTGACGCTGGACTCCGTCAACTTTTGAGCTTTTAAAAGCAATAACATTGGTTCGAATATCGAATAACACCTAACCTAGCCTAATCTCTATAATACCCTGCACCACTATAGCAATATCGAATAACACTGAAATATAAAGGTTACACTTCAGATAAAAATGGTTTACATAAATTTGCTTTTGGTACATTCAAAATGATTGAATGTAACATAGAGCTTCTGTTGTACTGAAAGGCCAAATCGGAAGGAACATGTATATGGAGGCTATATCTAAATCTGAGCCGATTTTTTTTTTCAAACCCGGCTATGAGGATCCATGTATCAAGAAACTCCACCCAGCTAAAATTCAAAAGAATTGAATGTGTAATACAGCTTCAATTGCGCTAAAAACCTAATCGGAACGAAGGATTTTTACCAAGTACAATAGGATTCTTCCCAGGTGTGGAAGAGTCCTCGTTGCCAAATCTTAGCAAGATCGGAGTGAAATTGCGACCTGTACGAAACGAACAACTTAAGATGGACTGACGTACGGACATACATACATGGTTGAATGGACTCAGCTGGAGATTCTGAGTTGATCGGTATACTTTAAGTTAAGTCTAGCTGTAGTTTTTCTAGGTGTTAAAAAAGTCAGATAATATTTTTGAGGCTAGGGAAAACAGAGTATAGAATCGTATTTCATAGAAATTCTTTATTTGAGAAGCATTAGGAAGCTTTACAAAAATTCCAATTGTTCAGGGTATATGAGATTCGACCACACCGTAAATATTTGCTATCTACATCTTCTCTCGGTTATATGTTTTTATTTTTTTTGTGTGGAATGGACACAAATTAAACCAAAATCAAAAACCTTTTTGACTCGTCGGAGGAGAAGGCGACGCAAATAAACAACAATAACATTATTCACGCAAATATTTGCTAAATGTGAAATCGTTTGTCCAACAACACCTCGTCTACCATTTACCATTAAGACAAAAGCTTCCAAATTCTCGGCAATACAATTTCAATAGTGTGGTTGAGTTGACCAAATTTTTTCTAAGAATTTTTTTCGAAACAAATAAGGGAAAAAGAGCATTTAATGGATTTGAGTTTTGGTGTGAATGATTGTATTCTAGTCATATGTCCATGTTATTGAATCCGTCGCTGCTGCAGCAGCTAATATTGATGAATGTACGTCCATCATCAATGTTGAATGAGACGAGAGGGTTAAGCAGAAATAAACATTTCTTAATTTGCCTTCAAATCATTGTCAATAATATGATTGGTCACAATATCATAAAAATATGTACACAAAACTAAACATGCACAAACAACACCCAAATGATTAACAAAGATTTTTTCATTAAATATGGTTAATGGGTTAAGGCAGAGGGGCGAAACCTTTGGCGCGGGGTTTAAATTTTTCAAATCTTATATAAGATATAAAAATTGGGGAAGTGATGCATGTTGGGATTAATTGGGTTATAATTGCTACATATACGTATATCGATAAATCAGGAAAGACTACACGCTTAAAATAATCGCTTCTGTAGTACATACATATATATAGGGTACACTCGAAATATATAATATTTGGCACAAACAAATATTATATATTTGGGAAAATGGTGTTTTTAAACAAATCATTGTTTGCTGCATCCCAATGTGGACAACTTTATTCTAAAATTACAGAAAACATATCGATACATATACTGTAAGCCAATGATTTAAGGTTATCAATAAATCAAAGCTATTTTTAGCAATTTTAAATGTTGTAAAATATTTTTATAATCGAAATCGTATAATCTTGCATAAATTTAAATTTCTTGACAACAAATGCCCTAAGAAAAAAATAACGTCTGTAGTATAGTTCCGAAGACATTTCGCGACCTAAGAGTGAAAAGGCGCTAAGTCCACTTTTTGCCAAAATGTATATTTTGAAGCAGAACGAACGATAAGTTGGATATCATCGATTTGAAAACAAAAAGCCAAAAAAATCATGCTTTGTCATCTTTAAAAGCTGAATCGTAAAAGCGCTAAGTCCATATACCCTTTATAAAAACCTGCATACACGCAAAGAAAAAATTCGTTACTCCCAAACGAAAAATTAGACAAACGAATTTCGTTTGTGGTGTATGTTTGTCGCAAACGATTTATGTTTATCCCAAAGCCCAGAGAAACGTTTATAGCAAACGGTCAGTGTAGTTATCGTAAATGATTTATATTTACTACAAACCCTGTGAAACGTTTAGTGCAAACGGTTATTGTGTTTGTCACAAGCAATGCCTGTTTATCCCAAACCCTGTAAAACGTGTGTTGCAAACAATCATTGCGTTTGTCACAAGCATTGTCAGTTTAACAATAAATGAGAAAACGATTGCCACAAAAGAATAATTTTATTGAATTATGATATTTAATGTTTTGTAAAATTATGTTTATAATCAAAAATGTCACAATTTTTAGTAAAATGTCCCCGGGAGCTCCCCGACAAACACCTCTGCTATTATTTGGCTGCTATCTTCTAATTGAGTTGTAGACAAACTGTAAAAAAGAAAGCATGTATGTTAGAACATATTAAAAATGTAGTAGTCCATTGTAGGGAGCGAGATGTTATCTTACCATATATGTATCAAACTTTTTAGTCAAAAGTGAATTTTATAGGTCAATATTCTGACACAAATGCTGACAAATCAAAAGTTTACACGTCCATGAATAGAATACTAAACTACATCAGAAAATAACATGAAAAACTTCGGGTGAATAACTTCGGTGCTGCATAATGTCATTAAAAAAACAAAGTTTAACTGTGTTGAAAATATCAGCAGTTTCCAGAAGTATCCAGTTGTATTGTGCCTGAATTTATTTCACAATTACCATTAGCAGCTTCAGTACCTAAACGTGTGATGATTTATTGTTAATGATTTTAATTTGCTTATTCACAATTTAAGGCGTGTGGAAAAATAACTAGTTAGTCGTTAACAAAAGCAATAGATGGTCTCAGTTTCTGTTAAAATCTATTGTTTTTGTTATTCCGGCTTTCCACAAAGTATTCAATATTTTCATGCAGTGCTCGATCCATTTCTTTGCTATTAACTATCTGGTTATTTCCCCACATGTCTTCACTTCATTTACCACCTCCGATAATTTAGATTCTTTGATTTAATTAATTCTTTGACTAAAATCATTTTAAGTTAACTGATAAAAATATTTTTAATATTGCCACACACGCGCACGAATACCGAACACCACAAGCGCCAGGACAAAACTAAAGGCCCACCAGCATACGACTCTACGCATGCTGAGTACGATTGCAAATGTTGTGAAATTGTATAACAGTGCGGAGGGAGGGATGCATATAACTAAATATCCACCACCTTCTGTTAATAAAGCAACGCGGACCAACATGTATGCAACGTTTGCAACGTTTCTTTTTGTGTTTTGTACACACATATCTCCATCTTTTTGCAGAAACACTGCAACGTCGCTTTTTGTGTTGTATACACACACACCTGCATCTTTTGAGTTCTGTACACATCCATATACACATATTATTCCATCATATAAGTAATAAAAAAAGTTATAAATCCGCACTCTCACAAAATGAAAACAAGTTTAGCTCTTTGTTCTCTCAACTCTCTTTAATATATTCAACCATGTTTAAATACAATATGGCTCCATAAACGTTTTTCGTTTACCATAAAATAAATTACGAAAATTTTGGAATGAAAGAATGTTCGTTTACAGTTAGAGGAACTACGTTTACGATAAACTTTTGCATTCACCGCAAAAATTTCAACCGTTACGGGAAAAGTAGAGCGTTTGAGACAAAGAAAAATGTTTGCCATAAACGACGCCCAAACGTTTTTTTTCTTTGCGTGTATAAAGTAAGTATTTTCCTGTAAAATTTTAAATATTGGACTTAGCGCCTTCACACTCTTAGGTCGCGATTTATTTCTTTTTACTTATCCGAACTTTTCTAAATTCTATTTAGCTCCAGCAAAAGGCATAGATACGCCACTATGCATACACCATTTTTAATATGTTTGAATTGAAGGAAAATACATTTGGAAACAAAATTTTTAAATCTATATATATAAAGAAGAATGTGTGTTTGTTTGTTGTTTTGTCTGTTTGTTGGTTTGTTTGTTTGTTGGTTTGTTTGTACCGTATAGACGTCTAAACGGCTGAACCGATCATCTTGAAATTTTCACAGAATGTACATGTGTGGGGCGTGGTGAAAATAGGGTACTTGCATTTTCTATATATCAAGTGGGCGTGGCCCGGCCCACATAAGACAAATTTTAAAATAGAGATATCTTGCTCTATTTGTTAGCGAGAGTGCTGTAATTTTGTACATATGTATTTGGTGGCAGTCTACGTGATTGGTCCAAAAATGGGCGGGATCGGACCAAAGGGCGTGGCACCGCCCATTTAAAATTTTGAAATTGAGATATCTTGCACAATATGTTAGAGAGAGTGCTATAATTTTGTGCATATGTATCTGGTGTTAGTCTACGTGATTGGTCCAAAAATGGGCGCGGCCATATAAGTAAAATTTTAGCTATATTGCACAATTTAGTAGTGATAGTACTGTAATTATGTTTATATGTATCTGGTGGCAGTCTACGTGATTAGTTCAAAAATGGGCGGGATCAGACTAATGGGCGTCGTAAGCCAAATCTTGAAATTAAGATATCTTGCAAAACTCCAAAACGGCTGGACCTGGAAATTTTCAGGGAATCTTCAGATAAGCTTAGAGTGTGGCATAGGCTTTATAAGTTCTTGATTGAGGGGTCGTGGGTCCGCCCATATAAGACAATTTGTTGAAGTGATTCCTACTGTCCGTACATACGAATAGATTCACGAGATTCCTACTGTACCTATCTACATGAGCCATGTTTTGCTAAATGGACGGGATCGGAAATCTGAAGTCTGGGGCAACGAAGTGGACCGGGTCCAGCTAGTATTATATATTTGTGAACAAATAAATTTTATTTGAAAATCAAGAAATTTTGTTGTTAAACAATATATATGTGCGAACTGAATTGTTTAAGAAGTTTTCCAAATATGCATATATTCTATTTAAAAAAAATTGTTTAAACTTTGGCGACTTTTTCGAATTTTAGTTACTTTTTCCTAGACTTCATGTTATACGAGTACATACGTTATAGTTAAGAATGTCATAAGCAGCATTAGCTTTAGTTTTACAGCAATAGATTTTAATTTATAAATATTCCAATTCATGTCTTTCTTGCTAATCCATCAATTCAATTTATAGTTAAGAAAGATTGTACAATTTAAATTTTACAAACATATAAAATTTGGAAAAAAAAATTCACTTTGAATTTCTTTAAAACAGAAAACTTTACACACTGCGAAAATATTTAAATAAATTTTATCTTTGATCCAAATAGAAATAGAAACTACGCCATTGTCGGACCGCAATACAGAAATTTGTGGAAAAATTCGAGCTGTTGGGAAAAGTTAGTGCTGTGAAGAATAAAACCCGTGCACGTCGGAAAACCCAAGAGTTATTGTTGGGAAGCCTCTCCATCCTCAACGTATGACTGTTTGGTGCGGTTTATGGTCCGGTGGGGACATTGGACCTTACTTTTTCGAAAAGGCGGCCGGAAGTTGGGCCCCAAGAAAATGCACCCCAAATTGAAAATGAAAGTGCGCCCCAAATTTGGGGTCCATTTTCGTTACAAAAACTAATTAAGGAAATTACACCCCAATCAAGAAAACAGCATAAAATTAAAATAAGCCCCAAAAAAATAAGAAATTTTCTCTTCCTAAATCTGCGGAGTACGTAATAATACACGTATAAGAACCTATTTTCAAATTATAAATCCTTTACTGCGCGGTCGGCCTACGGCCTGCGGCCTTCGGCCTCTGTTTAAGACTTTCTCCTATGGACAGGATCAAAAGTTGGCAACGTGGAGAAAATCTTTTATGCGTAGCCTCTCCTGTTTCTAAATTTATAGATGAAAATAAGCCCCAAAAAGCAGACAATAAATGAAATTAAACCCCAAAAATCAGACATAAAATGAAATTAAGCCCCAAAAAATATTGTTGTTGTTTGACATCTTATTTTTTGGGGCCCATATTCATAAAAATGTTGGGGTGTATTTTCCTGGCGCCCAATTTCATTCCGCCTTTCGAAAATGAGGTTGGATCAACAGTTACGGTGAATGGATTGCGCTATCGAGAGATGATTAATGACTTTTTATGGTCGGAGTTGGATGGTATCGATCTGGACAACGTTTACTTTCAACAAGACGACGCTACGTGCCAAACCAGCTACGAAACCATTGCTCTGTTACGGGAAAGTTTCCGGACCGTGCTATCTCTCGAAGAGGTGATCACAATTGGCCACCGAGATTTTGTGATTTAACACCTTGCGACTTCTTCCTTTGGGGCCACGTGAAAGACAAGGTCTACGCCAACAGACCAGCGTCGATTCAAGACCTCAAAGATAGATTCCTGAGGCTATAGGGCAGTCACTTTGCGATTTGGTTGTGGAAAATTTCATGAAAAGTATATGGTCCTGTAAGCATGGTCGTGGTGGCCATTTGGCTGATTTTGTTTTTCACTATTAACGGCATACCTTCCTCTTTATTATGAAATAAACATCCGATCATTTATCTCAAAAACTGGCATTTTTCTTTGAATACCAAAATAACACCTCTTGTGGGAAAACCCTTTTAAAGTAAGGGAAATTAAAAAAACATTTTTCATATTTTTTATTTTGGCAGTTTTGTTTGGGAGGTACCAAAAGAAGCGTGGCAATAATGCCCTACTACTATGGGTACTATAAAAACATTACACTGTACAAAATTTCAAGTGTTTGTATGTACAGGAATCAAAGTTATAAACCGTTAAATTTTTGAGCAAAATGGTCCATTTCTATGGGAGGTACCAAAAGGGGTGGCAATAACGCTCATTTTTTAATATGCTGTGGGTACTATAAAAGCATTACACTCCACAACATTTCAAGTATTTGTATTTTTGTGCAAAATTGTCCATTTGTATGGACCATTTGTACCAAAAGGGGCCATTTGTAAAGGGTTTTCCAATATGGATGATATGATTTTGAAGTGACGTTTCGACCATTTGTAAAATGTCATGATCTGTCATTTGTTTTTCATTGTATTCAGTGGTGTTTACAATTTCAACATGGAGAGATATACGCAAGAACAACGTTTACAAATTGTTCAGTTTTAACATGAAAACGATAACGATTTTTTTAAGAAAGTCAGCTTCCCAGTGGAATCATCGGTCCGTACTTCGTTCGAAATGAAGCTGGTAACACCGTTACTGTCAATGGAGAGCGGTATAGATCGATGATAACCAACTTTTTGTGGCCGAAATTGGAAGAAGTTGATCTTGACAACATTTGGTTCCAACAAGACGGGGCTACGTGCCACACAGCAAATGAAACAATTGAATTGTTGCGAGAAAATTTCGATTATTTGAAGAAATTGTGATATTGAATGGCCTCCAAGAAGTTGTGATTTAACACCATTAGACTATTTCTTGTGGGGTTATTTGAAGTCATTGGTCTTTCGAAATAAACCAGACTCTCTTCAAGCTTTACAAGTCAATATTGAACGTGCCATTCATGACATACGACCTGATTTAGTGGAAAAAGTTCCAGAAAATTGGGTTCATCGAATTCGTTCCTGCAGAAGAAGTCGGGGAGGCCATTTTATTTAGAACTTAATTGTATCGATTGTACTATACATTAAATAAAAACTTTTGAATTTCCCTAACAATAAGTGTGTTTTTTAGTTCAAAGAAATCATATCACTCTTATTGGAAAACCCGTACTATGTGTGAAATTGTGAAAGATTCTGGGTAGTAGTATAGAAGTTATGAGATAATCTATATTTCACTTAATTTTGAACCTGGGTGGGGACCTATATAAGTTACCGTGCGCACAAGCCGGACAGACAGACGGACGGACGAACGGACATTGCTCTAATAACTTAAAATGACCCAAAACGGGTTTCCGCCAAATATTCTTAGGGTCGCTTAGGTCACTCCTTCGATGTCTTACACCTTTAACCCGCAGCAACTGATATACAAATACTCGATCACAAAGAAAATGATTTTATTGAAAAAAAAATAAATTTTTCAAAAAATATTTTAGTGACACGAAAGGACTAAGGACCAAAGTGGAATATATTTTGTTTTTCCTAATTTAAATAAAAAAAGGAGAGAAAATTAGGCAATAATCTCAGAATCGCCCATTGTATACTCAGGAAAATAATTGGTTGGAATTCGATTGTAACAATAAAAAAATAGTACTAGCAACAAAAAGTATATTGCCTACACCGTGTGTCGGTTGTACATATTTATATATAAATAGTTGAAGCAACAATAATAACATGGATACGATCAAATGAAAATGCTTGCAACTAAATCGATGGTTGCATCAATCGAATTAATATTGTTTTTTCATTGACACTCGGTTAGTTGTGGTAACCAATTTTAAACTTTCATTATAGTACCATATGATCGATATTTTCGTTGTGACATCCAAAGTTTTATTCTTGACAACAGAAATTGTATCAATAGACCAAAGGTTATTATTGCAACGAATAATTGGTTACTACAACAGAAAAAATATTAATATTTAAATAATCGTTTTTTGGTTATCCCAATAATTTCGAATAATTAAATGTATTTTGGGAAATACAACCGAAAGATTGGTTGCTATTCTTTTGCTGATAAACTGCTGACAAACAAAAATTAAAAATAACTCGACATAAATAAATCTTCAACATTTTGTTCAAGAACGGTATATGTAGTCAAAAATCATCTCGTGTGGATAATAATGTGCGGAATACAGAAATGTTGTGCAAAATGTTTTACATAAATAAAAAATAAAAGCAACAATCATGAAATTGAAAGCACAGGGTTAAGCGATATTTGCATAAAAGTTTTATGTTTTTTTTTCGTGTACTAAAATTTGTGTCACATATTTCCACATCTCATAATAGTGATAATTTGTAATATGGGATTTTTTATTTTGTTATGAATTGTTTGGTTTTTTATTCAGTAAATAAAAAAAATTAATGAAACTGTTCTTAATTAATTGTCGGTAGTATATGACTGATAAATTGCCAGAACAACCAATTTATTAAAACAGTTGGTTGTGGCAACATATAACAGATAATTGTAGCCACCATTTCCGTAGTTGGCGCAACCAAATATGATTGTTGTCAACATGGAAGCAGAAGTATACCACAACCAAAATGTTGATTGTCCTGATTGTATCGCATGGTAGTAAACAGAACTACCAATATACGGTTGGCAAATAATTCGGTTGAGGCAACCAAACTGTATTCTGTGTCGTCATTTGCTACGGACCAAAATGTAACACATGGTAGGAGTCACCTATGACCGTATTTAAGATCTTACTTTGAGTTTAATATAGTTTGATACTGTCGATTCATTATTAAATGCCAGATCTTACCAATTTGACACCGTTTAATAGTTAACGGAAAGTGGAACCTCTAAACAACATCCTATACATACATTATAACCACATTTTATTCGATGAGGTCCGACTTCAATAGTCATATGGACATCTCTGTGGTGGAATGGACAACTCAGTTGGGATTTATTAAACTATCACACTACTGAATACATCTCAACAACCATCGACATCATCATCGCTGTCAGCTTCGTGACCAATCAAAGCGAATAGCAAAAAGACTACATGTATCCCTGTAGTCTCTCTGTGTATTTGTCATCAAACAATCAAAGTGTTTGTTTTTCTGAGCTGAGCTGCGTTGGGTGAATGATTGTCTTTCCTTAAAAAAGAAAACCACACGCAAAAATTTCATCTGGGAACAAACACTTTCAGCCAACACCCCAGACAACACAACTGTGTTTTCTCCAGTTCCCAGGCATATCACTTAGACGGTGATGGGGTCGGTCGGTCGTAGCTCCATTACAAAAGCTGGCGGGGCGTTAGTCTCTGACAATGACCACTACTTACTGTTGCATCGCAGTAGAGTTCAGCGGAATTGGAATTGAGGAGTAGGCAGTCATTAGTGCTGTTCATTGTTAGTAAATATTTAATAAACATTTTTGTCTTGGTCTCTGGTCTTTCTACTGAAATGGAAGGGTTGTGCGAGTCGGTGCGGGGAAATACATGTTTGTTGTTATTATTAATTCATGTGAAAATGAAGTTTTAAATAAACACAATTACGGCTATTCGAGATGTTCCTTGGTCCATTGGGACACTTTGGAGATTTTTTGTGCTCAACTTCTTGGTAAAGAGTTAACCGGGGGAAGGCGAGAAAAGAAAGAAAACAACATCAATTGAGCAGTGTTTGATTTTATGATTTTAATTAAAAAAATTCTCGCACGCAGGCGCAGCAGTCAGTCAAACTCAAAATACTCAAAACCAGGAAGAAGAGTGTTCGTACCGTTCCCAGTTGTTATCAATTGTCAACATGTGTCATCTGATGGTCAAACAAGGCTCTAGTGAGTGGGGAGAATGTGGTGGCTGGCTCTTCGCCAGATGACATCTCGCTTGACAGATGTCTCCCGCACAGTCGTAGTTTTAGTTTATCCCAAAATGTCTTATCTAAAGGGATAGGCGATAGACAGACACTTCGTTTAAGTACATATAATGGCAAATGAAAAATATAGTTTAATATAGTACGAATACAATGACTGTGTCCGTAGGGGTACTTATGGCTATCACAACTTCTAATCTCAAATGTAATAAATTCGTTATTTAATGGTTAACAGTTGGTTTTCGGCAGTCGTATAAAGCTGTGGGTCATTGCATACCTTGGACGCATGCGCGTGTATGTGTTGCTCTGATGGCTTGCCATATGGATTAAAGTGACCGAATTTAGAGCACTAATGCCAAAAAGACAAAAGTGAAAAAATTGAGGGAGGTATATGTGTAACATCACAGAAAGTCTTAGAATATTTTTTTTATTAGGCAATTGACCAAAATTTATAATCATATTTAACTATCTTTATGTACTGATAACTAAGGGAAAAATACATTTATTTTCGAAAAAAAAATTCTCAAAATCTTACATATATATATTAGGCTGGTTCTCACATTTTTTTTTGGGAAATTTTCCATATGCCCATCCATAATTACATTAATGCTATAGAAACAAAATTTCCACATTTCATACTAAATTCAAGTAAAAAATTCTTAATTTAAGCCGAAATCGTACTTAAAAATGTAAGTACGTTCGTACTAAGTTTTTCCTAAATCAAGTTTTAATCGGCTTAATTGAAAAATTCAAGCGCTGAAAGACTTACAATAAGCATTTAATGCTTGAAATCAAGTAAACATTTCTTGAAAAGGAAAATTAAGCCTAATATGACTTAAAGTAAGAAGAAAAAGCTTAATTTAATCTCTAAGAGACAGAACCATTATAGAGTACAATAAAATTACCCTCTCAACCACTCTCATTTAAGTGGTTGATTTTGGCTGACGCAACATCAAACACACACGCATATAAATCGACGAGATGTATATGTATAAACATTTGTGCGCAACCATATCCAAATCGTTTCTCGTTCAAGCAGTGTTTGCAAATATATTACTTGGCGTGATTTTTTTATTTAAGTTTTTTGAAGTTGTTAATAATTCTCGTTCGTTTCGTTGATGCTTTTGCTGTCAAGCAATTGTATTTTGACATACAATTTTAAAAAAATTGCATTATTTGCAATACAGCGGCAAAAATGGTATAATTAATATAAATCTATATATGTATAATACGAAAGAAAGCACAATAAGTCTAGTATGATCAGGCTGTAATATATTGTATTGGTTAGGCTTAAATCAAGAACGTATCAGGCTTGAATCAAGTATTGGTTAGGCTTAAATCAAGAACTGATCAGGCTTAAATCAAGTATTATCAGGTCTAAATCAAGTATGGGGAAGGCTTAATTTAATCAAAATGTTCTTCATTGTAGCCCGACCGCACTCAAATCAATTCCAAAAAATTCTTAAATCAATCGCTTTATGCTTGAAATGAGAATATTTCGGTTTAAAATCAATCCTTAGTGAGCTCTAAGATTAAGAATTCAGGGTTTAAAAATCCGTACTTGATTCAAGTATTTTGTAATTGGTTTAAGAAAACCCGTACTTACAGTACTTTTGACACCCCTACGGCTTGATTCAAGTACGGATAACTCAATTTTTTCTTGCTGTGTATCAAGTCGAAATAATGGCCATATGGGAAGTAGCCAAGTGGCTGAGTCGCAACATAGTAACCAACACTGGCGTTGTCATTTACTCCGACAGCCATCAATTCTCTGGAGGCAACATCCCTAAACTCACAAACAGCCCTCGACTGCAGCAGATCTCTTAACGACATGGCTGAGCACTTTAATATACACCTCATATGGATGCCTGGGCATAGGGATATCCGGGGAACTGCAATGCCGATGAACTTGCTAGGAAAGGGACGACATTACAAATTCGAGAAAAATTTGCATATATTGGTGCGCCACTATCCACGTGCAAGCTTTGGCTTAGGCAAGAGGCAATCAGGCAGTCTAACGAAAGATAGACAGAAATTGGCACCTGCAGGTTAGCGAGAGGCAAAGATTGTCTACGTTAGTATCAGTTCTGACGGGACACTGCTTGATCGGCGAACACGCCCAAAGATTGGGTATTGACTCTAATGACTTCTGCAGAAGCTGTGGAGATGAGGAAGAAGTGGACTGTGCTATGCGGGGCAGTCGCATAGCTCTGAGTAAACGACGACTGGACATACCGGGGTCGGTCTTTCTAGGCAGCCTAACAGATCTTTCCAGTACCGATATTTGTACTATCGACAAATTTGTATATCAAACAGGTTGGTTTCGATGAGGGGCATTTCAACCCGTGGTAACACTAGGGACCTAAACTGGTCTATGTGAGCTTGTATAAAAAAAATACGGCTGCCACCTAACCTAAACCTAAACCTGGATAGTGCTACCGGCATCAGAATATTTGTGGTTCAAATATCCGTCTGTCGGTCATTTTAGGCTTGTTCGCAAAGTGGTGGTTGCTATTATTGTTTGATCTTAGTCAAACTTGGCACAAATCTTCTGAGGCATCACTACCAAAAAGGCGTCAAAAATTAAAAAAAAATCGTAAAATTTGTTTCGTTAGTCTTCATAAAATACAGGATGTGCCAATAGAAAAATTAAAAAACAAATAAAAGCCATCCTAATGTTATATATTTCACTTTGGGAACTTTTCACAAAACACGAATATAATTATGTTTATATATACATAGAATTAAGTCCTAACAAGGATAGTGGTTACTATCCGCATAATATAAACACCATATTTTTGTAAAACAAAGTTCCACTATTTACATCTAATTGAAATAATTGTATTTTCCCAGAAAATATTTCCTAACTTATTGTTTTTGCGTCAAATTTCATAAATATTTATTGTTTAATGTAAATCTATTCAAAATTTCATTTTAAAAGAAAAATTCAACAACATTATGTTTTTGTAAAAAAAAAATAATTTTTAGAAAATTACATTGCAAATGCCCTTTCATTGAAAAAGTACAGTTTCGTAGAAAAAAATTTGTAGTTGTAGAAAATGTCCTCAGAAATGTCGTTGAAAATTTTATTTTATTAATGTGTTTGATAGGTGGCATGTTGTATATTAAGTTTTTTTTGTTATTGTTCAGCTTTAGGTCCTCTATGTAATTAAACAACGAGTAAATCGATTTTTAATTATTTTTTTTTTATTTTTCTCCAATACTATTATTTTATTTTTCTACAATTTCTATTTTTATAAATTAAATCAGGAATACATTTTTATTGAAAATTCCTTTTTTACTACAAAGATTTGTCAACATTCAATATTTCTAGAAAAATTCGTCGAATTCTAGTAAATTCGAAATTTATTTTTTTAAAAAATGTCTTCGAAATTGCATTTCCTAAGACAACATCCACAATAAAATTAGTGTAGCAACTGTCCCTGGGGAGCCACAGCTTCCTGTTTGAGAAGACTTTATAAGAAAATATCATCAGTTATTTTTTGACAACTTCGTCAAAATTTTCAAAATTTAATTTTTTCGGAATTGACACTTTCGATTTTAATTGCCTTTCTTTCGAAATTAAGTTATCTTAGATATGTTAATCGAAATTGCAAATTTATAGAAAAATTTCTTCGAACTGCATTTTTCCAGAAAATTTTGTTATAATTGGATTTTGAACACAAATTTGGTAAAATTGAAAAAATCAAAACGAATGTAAAATTCGTTGCAAATGTAATTCCCAAGAAAATTTATTTGAAATTTAATTTTTTTACAAAATTTCACTGAAGCTGAATCTTTCTAAAAAAAATTTTTAAAATAGAATTTTCAAAAAATTTCGGTGAAATTGCCTTTTCCTAATTTTTTTAAAAAAAATCGTCGAAATTTCAGTTTTCTAGAAAATTTCGTTGCAGTAGCGTTTTTATAAAAAAAAATATTCTAAAATTAAACTTTTTCTTCAAAATTTCGTTGAAGTTTTAGTCTTCTTAAAAATTTTGTTGAAATTGTATTTTTTCTAGAAAAATTGTTGAATTTGGATTTCTCTAGAAAATTTCTATGAAATTGCACTTTACTACAAAATTTCGCTGAAACTGAAAAAGATTAAATTATTCCAAAAAATATTTTTCATATTGCATTTTCTAAAAAATTTCGTTGAAAATTAATTTTCCTATTTTAAAAAATATCAGTTTTCTCGAAAATCTCGTTGCGATTGTCTTTTTCTAAAATAATTCTCCGAAATTGCATTTTCCTAAAAAAAACTCTACGTTAAAAAAAGTCGTCGAAATTTCAGTTTTCTAGAAAGTGTCGTTGAATTGCGTTTTCTCCAAATTTCGCTAACATTTTATTTTTCATCAAAATTTCTTGAAATTTTAATTTTTTTCAAAAATTCGTTGAAATAACATTTAAAAAATTTTAAGAAAGTGTTCTTGAAATAAAATGAAGCTGAATTATATTATTTTTTATAAATTATATTTCTTCAAAATTTCGTTGATGAAACTGGAAAAAATTGTTAAGATTAAATTATTTCAAAAATATTTTTCAAATTGTATTTTCTACAAAATTTCGTTGAACATGAATTTTCCTAAAAAATAAAATATTTTTAAACATTTTAAGTTTCTAAAAAATTTTGTTGCAATTACTTTTTTTCGAAAATTCCCTGAAACCGCACTTTCTACGAATTTGCATTTCTAGGAACACTACGTTTAAAAAAACGTAAAAATTTCAGGTTTCCAGTAAGTGTCGTTGAATTGCGTTTTCTCCAAATTTCGTTAACCGTATATTTTTCTTCTAAATTTCTTGAAATTTTATTTTTCTTTCAAAAATTCGTTGAAATAACATTTAAAAACATTTCAGAAAATATTCTTGAAATAAAATAAGCTGAATTTTTCTTAAAACAGATTTTTAAATTGAATTTTTTCACAAAATATCTTTGAAATTGTATTTTCTACAAAATTTCGTTGAAATTGCAATTCCCTAAAAAATTATTTTCTTTTACAAAAATTCGTCGAAATTTCGCATTTTTGAAAAATTTCGTTGTAATTGCATTTTCTAAAAAATTACCCTGGATTATATTTTTTTCTTCCAGATTTCATTGACATGTTATTTTATTTTTAAACATTTTTATACCATACACCACACTGTGGTACAGGGTATTATAACTTTGTGCATTTGTTTGTAACACCCAAAAGGAGAAGAAATAGACCCATCGTTTATTATACCGATCGACTTAGGATCACTTTCTGAGTTGATTTAGCTATGTCCGTCTGTCTGTCTGTCCGTCTTTCCGTCTGTGCATGTATTCTTGTAATCAAAGTAAAGGTCACAATTATGGTCCGATCTCGACGAAACTTTACACATATCTTTTTTTTGGCCCAAGGACGATCCCTATTAAATTTGGTTAAAATCGGTTCAGATTTAGATATAGCACCCATATATATGTTAGCCCCGATTTGACATGTAAGCGCTGTAAAAACTTCATTTTATATCCGATCAGTATGAAATTCGGCAGAAAGAGGTTTCTTATTATATGGATGAACACTGTTAAATTTTGAAGAAATCGGTTCAGATTTAGATATAGCCCCCATATATACGTTACCCCCGATTTGACATGTAAGCGCTGTAAAAATGTTATTTTATATCCGATCAGTGCGAAATTCGGCAAAGAGAGGTTTCTTATTACATGAAGGAATACTGCTAAAATCGGAGAAAACCGGTTCAGATTTAGATATAGCCCCCATATATATGTTACCCCCGATTTAACCTGTAATCGCTGTAAAAACTGTATTTTATATCCGATCAGTGCGAAATTCGGCAGAAAGAGGTTTCTTATTACATGAAGGAATACTGCCAAATTCGGAGAAAATCGGTTCGGATTTAGATATAGCTCCCATATATATGTTACCCCGATTTCACATGTAAGCGCTGTAAAAACTGTATTTTATATCCGATCAGTATGAAATTCGTCAGAAAGAGGTTTCCTATTATATGAATGAACACTTTTAAATTTGGAAGAAATCGGTTCAGATTTAGATATAGCCCCCATATATATGTTACCCCCGATTTGACCGGTAATCGCTGTAAAAACTGTATTTTATATCCGATCAGTGCGAAAGTCGGCAAAAAGAGGTTTTATTCTACATGAAGGAATACTGCCAAATTCGGAGAAACTCGGTTTAGATTTAGATATAACTCCCATATATATGTTACCCCCGATTTGACCTGTAATCGCTGTAAAAACTGTATTTTATATCCGATCAGTGCGAAATTCGGCAGAAAGAGGATTTTTTATTACATGAAGGAATACTGCAAATTCGGAGAAAATCGGTTCAGATTTATATATATAGCTCCCATATATATGTTACCCCGCTGTAGAGACTGTATTTTATATCCGATCAGTACGAAATTCGACAGAAGGAGGTCTTTTTACATGAATAAGTATTCAGGGGAGATGGGTGCAGATTTATATTAAAGCTCCATATATATGTTCCTCCTGATTTGGTATCAAACCGCTATAGAAGTTGTATTTTACTTCCGATCATTAAAATTTTCCAGAAAGATGTTTCTCACTTTAGGAACGAATATTGCTTAATTTAGCGATTATCGTTTCAGAATTAGATAATATGTTTCTACCCATTTACCAATTATTCCAAATTATTATGGCAATGACACTTATCGCATTGTTAGGGAGGTGTAGGGTATTGTATAGTCGGCCCCGCCCGACTTTCTGCCTTTCCTTACTGGTTTGAAATTGTATTTATTTAGCAAATTTCTTTGAAATTGCACTTATCTACACAATTTTCGCAGAAACTGAAAAAAATTGTTAAGATTAAATTATTTCACAAATATTTTTCAAGCTTTATTTTCTACAAAATTTCGTTGAAAATGAATTTTCCTCGAGCGCCACAGTAGGTGAGTTGGTAGCGTGCTCAACTATGTTTGGAGGTCTGGGTTCGAATCCCACTAGAGGCTTTTGTCTGTCGCTGCAAAATCTAGCCACATGGCCATTGTAACGCGGCTTCCCTGGACCGTAAAATTAGAATATAAATTTACTTTGTATTGCAATTCATATAAATAAATAAATTTAAAAAATAACGAGCTAGGACAAAAATAAACTTTCCGTTCACATTTGAAAATGTAAAATAGAAACCTCTTTCTGTCGAATTTCGTACTGATCGGATATAAAATACAGTCTCTACAGCGCTTGAATGTCAAATCGGTGCTAACATATATATGGGGGCTATATCTAAATCTGAACCGATTTTCTCCAAATTTGGCAGTATTCCTTCGTGTAATAAGAAACCTCGTTCTGCCGAATTTCGCTGTGATACAGTTTCTACAGCTATTGAATTTCAAATCGGGGGTAACATATATATGGGGGCTATATCTAAATCTGGACCGATTTTCTCCGAATTCGGCAGTATTCCTTCATGTAATAAGAAACCTCTTTCTGCCGAATTTCGTACTGATTGGATATAAAATACAGTTTCTACAGCGCTTACATGTCAAATCGGGTGCAACATATATATGGGGGCTATATATAAATCTGAACCGATTTCCCCCAAATTTTGTACTGTATATAAGTGTATCACGAGACTACTCTCTGTCAATTTTTGTACAAATCGGTTACAAAATGTTGCTTATACAGTGCATATATGCCAAATCGGAGGTACATATATATGGGAGCTATATGTAAATCTGAACCGATTTTAACCAAATTCAATAGGGATCGTCCTTGGGCCAAAAATTCGTTGAAATAACATTTAAAATTTTTCTATAAAAATTCATTGAAACAGTATTTTTTAGAAATTGTCCCTTTAATCCAATCAATGACCCTTAACCAGTGAGCATCTACATTTAATCATAAACCTGATTGATAATTAGGTATATAAAAACTCCTAGTGTTATGGGATATAACTAGGGATATAACGAAAGTGACTTTCATTTTTGTGAAAGCGAATAATAGTTTGACCCTTCAGTACCAACAAATTTAAGGAACTGAATTGATACTTTCCAGGATATTCAAGTATTAAGACTGTTTTCCATATGTTTACCGCCTGTTACCACAAGGGCAAACATATTTTTTCAACTGTTTTGAAGATAAGTGGCAGAGGTTTTCATTGGTATTAATATCTCCAAATTGTGTGAAGGGAATAAGGAGATTTAACTCTTTAAACAAATGGAAGCGAATACTGATATATATTTTTGCGAAAGCGAAAAATCCAAATATGGTTTTTTCGAATGCGAAAGTCAAAATGATGCGAATAATTCGCGTTCGCATATGCGAATATTCGTTAAATCCCTAGATATAACCACCATATAAAGGCTCTTCCTGTTTGGGCTCTACAGAGCACAGTTTAGAGACGGTCCGTCCTTTCCCGTATATAACGAACTATATACTTAGGGAGTTATATAATAACCGATATGACCGTACTCGACCGAATATGAACAAATTTCCTCAAAGAGGGTCATGTGCGTACATTGCCATCTTACAAAGATTACTTAAATTTGACTGCAGTCATCATGTTCAACAATCAACAAATTTTGCAGATTGTGTTTTAATTCATTTAAAATAAATTACAGAAAATCGGTCATTTAATTCCATATTTGCAAATACTTCACATATAATGGTCCCTTCAGATTTGTCGTTCACATCCCCAGTATGTCGTTAACTGCACTACTGAGTAGGAACTAGAGGCAGCAATGATGAAACACTATTTGACCTGGATGGAGTATGATAAGCCATGGACTGAAAGCTTATATAGAATTGAATTTCTATATAAATAATTTCTATATAAATAGAAATCCAAAGAAATTCATCAGATACCACGCTATGATAATTCTATTTGCATGAATTTATTAGGTCATACAAAATTCAGCGCTAATTCGGTAGGCTGGTAAGCAAACAAAACTTAATCTCTCCCTTACCAAACAGCTGGAAAGTGTTTATCGTTTATTGTTAGGATAACACAATATTTATCTTTCCAAATTTCAATATCTATCTATATATATAAAGAAGAATGTGTGTTTGTTTGTTTGTTTGTTTGTTGGTTTGTTTGTTTGTTGGTTTGTTGGTTTGTTTGTACCGAATAGACGTCTAAACGGCTGGACCGATCTTCTTGAAATTTTCACAGAATGTACATATGTGGGGCGTGGTGAAAATAGGGTACTTGAATTTTCGATATATCAAGTGGGCGTGGCCCCGCCCACATAAGACAAATTTTCAAATTGAGATATCTTGCACAATTTGTTAGCGAGAGTGCTGTAATTTTGTACATATGTATCTGGTGGCAGTCTACGTGATTGGTCCACAAATGGGCGTGATCGGACCAAGGGGCGTGGCCCCGCCCATGTAAGCCAAATTATGGAATTGAGATATCTTACACAATTTGTTAGCGAGAGTGTTGTATGTACTTTGGTGCATATGTATCTGGTGGTAGTCTACGGGATTGGTCCAAAAAAGGGCGGGATTGGACCAATGGGCGTGTCCACGCCCACATAAGACAAATTTTTAAATTGCGATATCTTACACAATTTGTTAGCGAGAGTGCTGTAATTTGGTGCATATGTATCTGGTGGTAGTCTACGTGATTGGTCCAAAAGTGGGCGGGATCGGACCAATGGGCGTGGCCTCGCCCGAATTTTGAAATGGAGATATCTTCCACAATTTGTTAGCGAGAGTACTGTTATTTTGTGCATATGTATCTGGTGGCAGTCTACGCGACTGGACCAAAAGTGGGCGGAATCGGACCAATGGGCGTGGCCCCGCTCATGTAAGACAAAATTTTAAATTGAGATATCTTGCACAATTTTTTAGCAAGAGCGTTTAATTTTGTTTACATGTATCTGGTAGCAGTCCACGTGTTTGGTCTAAAAAAGGGCGCGATCGGAGCCATGGGCGTGGCCCCGTCTATATAAGCCAAATATTGAAATCGGGATATCTTACACAATTTGTAAAAGAGAGCGCTGAAATTTTGCGTACATGTATATGGTACAAGACTGCGTAATTGGTCCAAAAATGGGCGGGATCGGTCCAATGGGTGTGGCCCCGCCCATATAAGCAACATTTTAAAATTGAGATGTCTTGCAAAATTTATCAGCGAGAGTGCTGTAATTTTGTGTATATGTATCTGGTGGACTTCTACGTGACTGGTCCAAAAATGGGCGGGATCGAACAAATGGGCGTGGCCCCGCCCATATAAGGCTAATTTTGGAATTGGGATATCTTGAGCAATTTTTTAGCGAGAGTGCTGCAATTTTGTGTATACATATCTGGTGGCAGTCTACGTGATTGGTCCAAAAATGGGCGTGGCCCCGCCCATATAAGGCAAATTTTGGAATTGAGATATCTTGAGCAATTTTTTAGCGAGAATGCTGCAATTTTGTGTATATATATCTGGTGGCAGTCTACGTGATTGGTCTAAAAATGGTCGGGATCGGACAAATGGGCGTGGGCCCGCCCATATAAGGCAAATTTTGGAATTGGGATATCTTGAAAAAAATGTTAGCGACCTGCAATTTAGTTTATATATATCTGGTGGCAGTCTACGTAATTGGTCCAAAAATGGGCTGGATCGGACAAATGGGCGTGGCCCCGCCCATATAAGGCTAATTTTGGAATTGAGATATCTTGAGACATTTTTTAGCAATAGTGCTGTAATTTTGTGTATAAGTATCTGGTGACAGTCTACGTGATTGGTCCAAAAATGGGTGGAATCGGATCAATGGGCGTGGTCCCGCCCATATAGGCCGAATTTTGAAATTGAGATATATTACATAATTTGTTAGCAAGAGTGCTGACATTTTGCGTATATATATGTATCTGGTGACAGTCTACGTGATTGGTAGAAAAATGGGCGGGATCGGACCAATGGGCGTGGCCCTGTCCAAATTGCACATTTATAAGCATTTTATAAGCGATGGAGCTGTAATTTTGTGTATATGTATGTGTCTGGAGGCTGTCTACGTGATTGACACAAAAATTGGCGGAATAGGACCAGGGTGTGTAGCCCAGCCCGTATAAGCCAATATTTTAAATTGATGTGTCTTGCACAATTTGTTAGCGAGAGTGCTGTAATTTTGTGTATATGTATCTGGTGGCAGTTTAGGTTATTTGTCAAAGAATGGACGGGATCGAAAAATGGGCGAGTTCGCACCAATGGGCTTGGCCCCGCCTATATAGGTAAAATTTTTAAATTGAGATATCTAGCACAATTTGTTAGCGAGATTGCTGTAATTTTGTGTATATTTATCTGGTGACAGGTTACGTGATTGGTAAAAAAATTGGAGGGATTGGACCAATGGTAGTGACACCGCCCTCATGAGCCATGTTTTGAAATTGATATATCTTGAGAAATTTGTTAGAGAGATTGCTGAGTTTTTTGTATATGTATTTGGAGGCAGTCTACGTTATTAGTCCAAAAATGGACGGGATCAGAAATCTGAAATCTGGGGCAACGAAGTGGACCGGGTCCAGCTAGTTTCATATATATATAATAAGAATTTTGGTACCCAAAATCTGACTAACTGCATCCTACCGGTAGCCTCCACGCCTAACTTGCCGAAACTTCGTCTATGTGAACACATGTCCTTGAGTGCAGTGAAATGAAGAACAAACCGAGACAGATAAAACGAAATCAAGAACAAAGCAATCATCACCCATTCATCCGCCCCACCAATCAAATGCAATAAAAACGCATCGTTAAGATAAACCGTTTGTTGGCAAAGTTAAAAAACATGTTTATGTAAATTTTTATATTGAAATTCCGAAATTTATGCGTTCTTAACGCAATGCGAAAGCGAACACCGCCAGAAAAAAAACACCCCAACCAAAAATGGTAGGTGCAGATGAAATACCAAAATGCCAGACACGACGGGACGAGAAAGGATAGACGGACGGACCGAAAGACAGACAATACTCGTACATCTATAGGAGACCGACCAAAGGCAGTTCCATCTACTCCCGTGGATGCCAACATCGATAGTCGTCGTCATCATGCCACGCTGCTATATGAATGGGTACGCCACATCGCATAGAAAGGAGCCCAAAGTTGATGCGTTTTGCAATTGGTGGCATTTGGCGCATGTTTCGTTGCATTGTCTGTAAAACCAAATGATTTTTGTCGCAAATGGAAAATCGACAAACGGCTTAAAGGCGCTGGTCACAAAGAAAACTGAAGTCGTAATGAAAGACTTTGTCGGTTTTTTGTTGTTGTTGGACTGTATCAACAAAATGTCGTTTAATGTGGTCGGTCATCTCGCAAACGATAAACGATTGCTAGGTGTCTTTGGGACGAAAAACTCTTAAACTACTCTCGCACTTCGTGGTATGCGATTCGTTGATCAGTGTGGCTGGAAATCGTTGGGCTTTTCACCGCCTGCCTCTTCTATGCCGCGATGGACCGACCGACGACTAGTTGGCCGGTCAATATTTATTTTCCTTGGTGTAATCACGCGATATGCAATTTGCGTTAAATGTGATCAATCGATCGTTTTAACGATCTGTGTAAATAAATGAATAATCAACCGCAAAAGAAAAATGCATTTCATTTTACCACTTTGCAGCAACGCCACACGATGGCTGGTTTTATTTGAGGAGGGGCCCTTTACTATATGTTTAGGCCCTTTACAAGCGATACGTAAATAGAGCGGATGGCTAAATACCGTAGAAGTAGAAGTAGAAGTAGAAGTAGAAGTAGAAGTAGAAGTAGAAGTAGAAGTAGAAGTAGAAGTAGAAGTAGAAGTAGAAGTAGAAGTAGAAGTAGAAGTAGAAGTAGAAGTAGAAGTAGAAGTAGAAGTAGAAGTAGAAGTAGAAGTAGAAGTAGAAGTAGAAGTAGAAGTAGAAGTAGAAGTAGAAGTAGAAGTAGAAGTAGAAGTAGAAGTAGAAGTAGAAGTAGAAGTAGAAGTAGAAGTAGAAGTAGAAGTAGAAGTAGAAGTAGAAGTAGAAGTAGAAGTAGAAGTAGAAGTAGAAGTAGAAGTAGAAGTAGAAGTAGAAGTAGAAGTAGAAGTAGAAGTAGAAGTAGAAGTAGAAGTAGAAGTAGAAGTAGAAGTAGAAGTAGAAGTAGAAGTAGAAGTAGAAGTAGAAGTAGAAGTAGAAGTAGAAGTAGAAGTAGAAGTAGAAGTAGAAGTAGAAGTAGAAGTAGAAGTAGAAGTAGAAGTAGAAGTAGAAGTAGAAGTAGAAGTAGAAGTAGAAGTAGAAGTAGAAGTAGAAGTAGAAGTAGGAGTAGAAGTAGAAGTAGGAGTAGAAGTAGAAGTAGAAGTAGAAGTAGAAGTAGAAGTAGGAGTAGAAGTAGAAGTAGAAGTAGAAGTAGAAGTAGAAGTAGAAGTAGAAGTAGAAGTAGAAGTAGAAGTAGAAGTAGAAGTAGAAGTAGAAGTAGAAGTAGAAGTAGAAGTAGAAGTAGAAGTAGAAGTAGAAGTAGAAGTAGAAGTAGAAGTAGAAGTAGAAGTAGAAGTAGAAGTAGAAGTAGAAGTGGAAGTGGAAGTGGAAGTGGAAGTAGAAGTAGAAGTAGAAGTAGAAGTAGAAGTAGAAGTAGAAGTAGAAGTAGAAGTAGAAGAAGAAGAAGAAGAAGAAGTAGAAGTAGAAGTAGAAGTGGAGTATGACCGTTCTGCACAGCGAATGAGGTTACCCCCACACGGATTATGGGTGTTTGTAGTAGCTCGACAGATATCACCATCTTGTCGCCTGGTCTGATAAATTACTTCACCTTCCAGCCCGTTATTTGATTGGGATCAGACCACCTCCCCATAATCCTATCCATAGATAGACCAGCCGATTTCATTATCTCTGAAGCCGTACTTTCCTGAATGTAAGGAAAGCGGACTGGAATGTGTTCAGAATTCATCAACCGCAGGTTCAGTGAACTACCCATCCCCTCTGATGTTCGTGTAGCTGAGTAGAAATTCCTAGGCATCATTAAGGCAGCAGCCGCTTGCTTTATCCCTTCTGGTCGAATACTCGAGATACGACATAATTTCTCAGCAGATGCAGTGGAACTAGCAGACGAGTGTGATGAAATTCGTCGTTCTAACCCTGCTGATCCTCGAATCAGGTGACTGAATCTAGAAATCAATACGAAAGTTGACGAATATAAGCGGAATAATTGGCTGGATCATTTGAAGCGTACAACTTAAGTTCCAGTATTGGTAAATTGTGGGCAGCGGTAAAGTCACTTTCCAATCAGTGAGTGACAGAGCAAAAAGGAGGGTATTCATGGTCTCCGAGTTGAAGAAGTACCACCACAATTTACAGTTGGAGCAGGTGGCATCCGTAGCGATAAGTCATCCAAAGCGCTTGGTCCTGACGGAATTTCTATGTTGATGTTGAAGCAGTCCTTGACCCCACTGAAAACAACCGAAGCCTGGAAAATGGGCAAAGTTGTGCCGCTACTGAAACCGGACAAAGATGCGAGAAAGTTATAATCGTACAGGCACATCTCCCTTCTCTCGCCAGTAGCAAGGCGCTTGAAGCGCTAATCCTTCCGAGCCTGATTGGACATTTTCCAATTGCACGGATTCCGAAAGCAGCTCAATGTGAGTCGATGGCACAATAATTCAGACCACCAATTACCCTAAGGTTCTTGGCGTCACATTTGATAGCCTATTCAGGTCTAACGCGCATGTCAAAGCTATCTCCAATGAAATGAGAAGGTCATCAAGTCGCTAGCCGACAGCACTTGGGTAACAGACAAAGAAACCTACAAAGCGATAGGCTGATCTGTGATAAACTTTGCAGTACCAGTGTGGTCACTGAATGTAAGCGAGACGCAGTGGAAGAGCAAACAGACCTGCTAAAATGCCGCCCTGCGACAGGGTGCCTCCTCATGTCTTCTGTGGACCACCTACATGAGGAGACGAAGAACATACCCGTGCGACGACACAATTTTTTGCTGTCGAAGCAGTATCTGCTTGATTGCTACCGTTCCAGCCATCTTGTGGATAGGCTTCCATCTCCCAGGTAGAGCGCGAGGTCCAACGCTACAAGAGAGAACTTCTAGATCAAAGAGCTTAGCAGGCAGGTCTGGCTGACATACACTCCGACGCAGTCGCCAAGCCGTGAATTATTACAGAGTCAATAGCGTGCTAGGAGATCATCCTCCACCAGTGGCCACTGAGGAAGAGGAATTACCACGACAGACAAGAGCACTTTTAGCCCAATTAAGATCAGGCTGGTCTAGCCGCCTCCATTCATACTGGGACAGGATTGATGGCGTCAATCAAACACATGTCCCGCTCGTAACCAGGTATCACTCGACAGACTACACCTTTTAAACTGCCCTGCCAAACCTACTAAACTTGTTCCCAGGTCTCTTTGTGAAAGCAGCCGTCTTCCTTGGCTTAGAAACCAATAGATCAAAACACATTACACAAGGCGAATAAAAACAACATCTAATTGACAAAAAAACACCTATACTGCTACTACAACAACAGTAACAACCATCGTTATAGTAAACTTCGTAAATGAAGAGTATTTATTGCCTAAGAAAACAAAGGCCCCTCAGACACCCAAGGGATAATCCGCCCCTATTCATTTAGGAGTGTTGCAAGGATTTCGCGCGCTTCTATGAGTGCGTATCTCTTAAAGATATTTACATACCCGTTCTGGGGAACGTGCGTGAGTGTAGTGTTGTTGTCATGGTTGCTGCTGTTGCCACTATTGCTGTTGATATTGTCGATTGTTGGCGTTGTTGCTGTTGTAACGATAGTTATCTTTAGAGCAATATGTTCGCAGCAAATGAAAAAAAAATACTTAAAATGATGATGGTGATATTATCGATGCAATCATGTCGTACTATATTGTTGTCAAACTAATGGATTTCTGTTAATGGCAACAAATGTCAAGACATGTAACGCAAATGCGCAACAACAACGGCAACAGATGTGACAACAACAAAGGTGAAAAACGCATCGCCAAAACACGCGTAAAAGTTTAATGCAAAGTAATCGATGGCAGGCGAAGAATGTGGGATGACTGTTAATGGGGGAAATCTGGTGGAAAGGGCCAAAAAAAAAAGTAATACACCGAAAAAGGGACCTCAGACCCTACACGGGGCAAAATCGCCCTTTTTGATATGTTTGAATCGATAGAAAATATATTTGGAACACAAATTTTTAAATATTATATATTTCTTAGCAAATAAATTTTGTTTGAAAATCAATTAAATATATTTGGAAATATATTACAACAAATTATATTTGCAAACTAAATTTCTCAAATAAAATATGTGTTTAAATACAAATAAAATTATTATTTAGGAATTTTTCCAAATATATTTTATTTAAAAAATATTTCCAAAACTTTTGCTGAGTTTTTCATATTTCAGTTTAAATTTTTCTTGGGTTTCGAATTGTACCTCCCAGTTATGATACCATATGCAGCATTACCTTCTGTTTTAAATCAATTATTTCAAATTTCTGAGTATTCCAAGCCATCATTAGTTGTCAATCCTCTAAGTACTTTATATTGATCCAAGATTATATGATTTCAATTATTATTTTTTACGAACATTAAAAATTTCTAAAAATTTAACTTTGAATTACTGAAAAATTTGACACAATTTATGTATTTTATGAATACTTAAATGCAAATAAATATTTGTTTCGGAAATAATGGTCCCAAATAAAAACATATTGGAATGTAAACAAATATTTGTTTAGAACAACATCTTCCCAAATACATAATTTTTGTGTGTACCAAATATTACATGCTTAGACTCTACCCCAAACATATATATGTTTCAAGCCGAATATGTTTTGGACAATATACTACAGAAGTGATTTATTTCAGCGTGTATTTATGTTTTGAAGAAGTCTGTTTTGAGTTCTCTTTAATGACTTGAAGTATGTTCGTATGCCTGTCGGAAAGTCTAGTTCGATTGCTGGAGAACCCGTTAAAAGGAAGATGATGTACTCGTTTGGGTACACTGAAAACCATAATTTTCTATCTACAAAATTTTCCATTTTATTTACTTTTGTTCTATTTATGTAAAAATAATAGCAGATTTAGCACCAATTAGCCACAAAGATCGTGTGATTTAACCCCATTGGATTTTCTTCTTTAGGGATATGTTACGTCACTCGCCTACGCCGACAAACGAGACATTCGAACACCTGGAAATCAACATTCAACAAGGTATTGACGAAATACGTTTTTTTCTGAATGGGAACTTCTTTTTTCATTGTTCTATTTGTTGTATTGTGTAATAAAATATCTATGGAATACTAAGTCTTCTTTCTTACCCGTCCAAACCTAATCAAACCGTCTGTTTTCATGTATACTTATTTTAATTTCAATTCTGCATCTTCCAAGAAAAAAGAAATTAAAAACACTCGCTGTATTTGAACATCCAAATCTGAGAAATCCAGCGACAATTGTGTTGATATTTTTTGGCATTTTCGCCATTCAAAAGCGACGCTGTGGCATTTTAATGCACAAAAATTATCATAATTATAACATTAACAACAGATACCGAACATTAACGCCTTTTAATAGCTGATGCGTCCTAATGTCACACCATAGAACCACAAAGGCCGGTGGCCGGTATTCTGCAGTTGCGACTGGTGCTGCATCTGAGTTTGAATCATTGCCTTGCGTGAATTATTAGAAGATGTTGCCAATCTTAAAATGAGTCTACGCACCAGTTACCCGTAGCCACGCTCCAACAATGATGTTGTGAAGTTATTACCGCGTACAACTGATAGTCCAATTAGAGTACAAAGGAGGATCTGCTAACATTTGCTACTTATTGTCCTTTGGCAGTTGTAGGTTTTTTTTTCGATGAAACGCGTGCTGTTCACGTGCAGTCGATGTTGTTTATTTGCATATTATGAATTATTAAATCTAATGAAAGGACATAATTCGAACATAACAAGATATTTTTAAAGAAAGGTCAAATAAACATAAACACTGCAATTGCTGGTTTACCCTGCAGTTTTTTGTGTGGCAATTGTCCCCGAATCGCTAGTGAATTAGATTTCATTTCAACTACCCACATCGCTAGCTCAAAGAAGCCTATCATTGCAACTGGAAGGTGGGAATTGTCCCAAGAATTACAAGTAATTAAGCTAGGCTTTGTGCACTACCCACTTTACTAACAACAGGAATATTGTCAATTTCTTGGATATTTTGTTGAACAAATGGTTTTTTTTTATACATTTCATTGAACTTATTCGCAAAGCGAAATAAATGCAGCATAAATATATAAATATATAAACATAAAAATTTAAGTAGAATAAGTTTTAGTATATATACATAGTTGCAAAATTTTTTTTTTCGAATTTCACAATAAAAAATGTTCATAGATATTTTTAAAGCGTAGGTGATATGTAATGTTTCCGCTATATACAGTCAGCAAAAAAAAGTTGTGCACTAACCGAAAACAAATAAATTTAAACGCAGTACAAAACCATATAGTAAATAAATATACGTAGGTATTTATTTCATATCAAATTAAACATTGAAATCCATATTATTTTCCAAAAAATATTTTGGTATTATTTATATTTAATTAGACAATTTTTTTTTGTTATTCCTCACCCTACGCATAGATAATAGGTTGATAACACTATGCAACAAAAAATTTTTTTGACGTCTCAGACCTAAAAATTATTTTTTTGTATAGATTGTAGCATACTGTTATATAAAATCAAAACAAAAAATTTTCTTATGGAAACATTTTTTTTTAAAAAAAATTTTATTAAAAATACTGTTATCGTCGAAGGTACCCTTAGTATTTGCACTATAATTTTTGGAGTATATGCCCGATCAGGTCGACATATACGTTAAATTGAAGCTATTGATGTGGGCTACCAATGCTGGAAATAATAGAAACAGTGGTTTAGTAACAGTCATTACACAAATTGGAATAAGTCGATTTTTTTCATAAAAAAACAGTAAGGAAAGGCTAAAGTCGGGCGGTGCCGACTATATAATACCCTACACCACTCTCGTAATATTGAATAACTCTGATATATAAATTTTGTAATTCATGTACAAATTGTTTACATAAATTTACTTTGGGACATTTTATACTTAAATAATACCCTGTACCACAGTGTGGTGTAGGGTATAAAAACGATTGGATCTAAAGAGCCAAATCGGATGAAACATATATATGGGAGCTATAGCTAAATCCTAACCGATTTTTTTCAAATTCGGTAGTGTTGGTTCATGGATCAAGAAACTCTACCATTCTACATTTCAACACGATTGGATGTAAAATACAGCTTCTACAGGACTAAAGGGCCAAATCGGACGAAACATATATATGGGAGCTATAGCTAAATCTTAACCGATTTTCTTCAAACTCGGCAATGTTGGTTCATGGATCAAGAAACTCTACCATTCTTAATTTCAAAACGATCGGATGTAAAATACAGCTTCTATAGGACTAAAGGGCCAAATCGGACGAAACATATATATGGGAGCTATAGCTAAATCTTAACCGATTTTCTTCAAATTTGGCAATGTTGGTTCATGGATCAAGAAACTCTACCATTCTAAATTTCAAAACGATCGGATGTAAAATACAGCTTCTATAGGACTAAAGGACCAAATCGGACGAAAGATATATATGGGAGCTATATCTAAATCGGAACCGATTTTCTTCAAATTCGGCAATGTTGGTTCATGGATCAAGAAACTGTACCATTCTAAATTTCAAAACGATCGGATGTAAAATACAGCTTCTATAGGACTAAAGGACCAAATCGGACGAAAGATATATATGGGAGCTATATCTAAATCTGAACCGATTTTCTTCAAATTCGGCAATGTTGGTTCATGGATCAAGAAACTCTACCATTCTACATTTCAAAACGATCGGATTTAAAATACAGCTTCTATAGGACCAAAGGGCCAAATCGGACGAAACATATATATGGGAGCTATAGCTAAATCTTAACCGATTTTCTTCAAATTCAGGAATGTTGGTTCATGGATCAAGAAACTCTACCATTCTAAATTTCAAAACGATTGGATGTACAATACAGCTTCTACAGGACTAAAGGGCCAAATCGGACGAAAGATATATATCTATATCTAAATCTGAACCGATTTCAACCAAATTCAATAGCGATCTTAACAGCCGCAAAATACTCTAAACTGCAAAATTTCAGAACGATCGGAGTGAAATTGCGATCTGTAGTCGACGAACAACTTTACATGGACAGACGGACGGACAGACATCGTTAAATCGACTCAGCTAGTGATTCTGAGTCGATCGGTATACTTTAAGGTGGATCTAGCTGTGTTATTTTAAGGTGTTACAAACATCTGCCGTGAAACAAACTTATAATACCCTGTACCACAGTGTGGTGTAGGGTATAAAAAATAACTCGGACGGTAAAAATATAGAAAAAGATCGAAAAAAATGTTATATTTTATTTTTTAAATGTTTGCATCCTAGCGAAGAAAATAATGACTATTTGAAATTATAGCCCTTTTGGTAGAGGTAAGAGAATTTCAAAAAATCTTTTTTTCTATTTAAATAGCGATTTCATTTGTTACTTTTATTTATATTATGTACATATGAGTTTATTTACATGTACAAGTTTCATTAGAAGTAATTGTGAGTTCTTTGTTGACGTTTGTAGATTTCGGAATCGGGTTCTCTAATGAGGAACCAAATATAATCTCCCATCATTCTTTCATCCATTCAATTCTTGGTGAAACTTTTCGCCATGTTCGTCACTTACGTCACCAAGATTCTCGGGGAAAATGTTTAAATAAGTGTGCAAGAAATTAATTTTGAGGGACATGTTTACACGTGTTGGAATACATAAAGCGAAAAATAAGTTGGAAGAACAGATAATTATGTGTTATATACATAAATATAAAAAATATATTTCTAACCAATTCTTTAATAATATTTTAACAAATCATTAATTATTGTTTCATATTGCGTGCTTTTATTGGATCCGAGGAAATTTTAAACTACAAGCTTAAACTACCTCCATGCTGCAATTTCATCCGACGTCAAATATGATTCGAAATTTACATCTTTCATCAGTTTCCTTAATTTAGGCCCATCAAAAACGCCATCCTCGATTTTTTGAAAAGACGTTATCACTCCAGCAGAATTGCAGAAATTGTTAAGGTACATTATCCCCTGGCTGGAGAAAATGTATGTAGGCTGTCAGGCTTTCAAACATCCCGTATCGATGGAGGGATACCAAAGTGGTATTCATACCCAAAGCGGGGAAGATATCACACACTAGGCCAAAAGACTTCAGACCAATTAGCCTATCCTCCTTCCTATTGAAAGGTCTGGAAAGACTTTAGGTTATTTCATAAGGGAAAACCCGGATTCAAAAGTCCTGCCGGGGAACCAACATGCTTACAATAGGGGGAAGTCTACAGAATCAGCCCTGCCCGAACTTGTGAGCACTATCGAATCGTCCCTGCATTTCAAGGAATTCACCATGGTGGCATTTCTTGACATAGAAGGTGCTGAAGCAACTTTCACTCAGATGCGGTAATTGCGGCACTGTCACATCTAAAAGTTAACTCTAGTTTGACTAGACTAATTCAAAGTCTGCTCAATAGAAGACGCATAACAGCATGTGTAGGGTCCACAACTGTAACAAGGTTTATAAAAAGAGGGACCCCACAAGGAACAGTACTGTCTCCACTAATTTGGATCCAAGCGATGATTGAAATCCTGCTAGATCTAGAACGTTGTGGCTGCAAGGTCGTGGCATATGCGGACGTCGCAGTGATGGCATATGCGGCAATCGCAGTGATTGGCAAATTCGTAAACGTCCTCAGAGACATCCTACAGGTGGCTCTGAACCAGTTGGCTAGATGGGCCAGAAGCAGCGGTTTGGGCGTAAACTAACCAAGACAGAATTGATCCTCTTTACTAGGATGAATAATGTCGCACATGTGGACGCTGCACCTCGGATAAATGGAACAGATCTTGTCTTTTCTGAAAGTGCAAATTTTTTAGGAATAATTCTAGATAGGAAACTGTTATTTAGACTTAACGTATTGGAACGTGTAAGGAAGGCCAACGTCAACTTTTATTCCTTCAAAAAGGCTGTAGGGTCGCGGTGGGCTCCTAAAATCGTCCACTGGATATATATAGCAGTAGTTCGCCCAATACTGTTATACGGCATTGAGGTATGGTGGACGGCAACTGACAAACTAACCATCACCAACCTGCTAACAAAGGTTCAGAGAACAGCCTGCCTGAGCATAAGCGGAGCCTTAAGGACTACAGCGACCGAGTCTCTACAAGCCCTACTCCATATACTGCCGATTAATATTGTGGCGAGAGAAGTTGCAACCAAAGCGGCAATAAGATTTAACTGCCTATCAATGGTCACATGAGGATACCAAAGTGTAGTCCTATGGTAACCGACCGAGTGGACTATATACCAACTGTGTACACCTTCGAGAGGAACTACATCACTATGATTCCCGTCAGAGATGAATGGATTGGCAGAATACCAGGTAATAGAAACCATCTCCACTTTTACACTGATGGTTTGAAGCTTGATGAAAAGGTTGGCTTCGGAGTACACTGTGCAGAGCTTAGTCTGGATATAGATCACAGACTACCAGATACCTGCAGTGTCTATCAAGCCGAAATAATGGCAATATGGGAGGTAGCCAAGTGGCTGAGTCGCAACATTGTAACCAACACTGGCGTTGTCATTTACTCGGACAGCCAGGCTGCCATCAATTCTCTGGAGGCAACATCCTTAAATGCACAAACAGCCCTCGACTGCCGCAGATCTCTTAACGAGATGGCTGAGCAGTTTAATATACACCTCTTATGGATGCCTGGACATAGGAATATCCCGGGGAACTGCAAAGCCGATGTACTTGCTAGGAAAGGGACGACATTAAAAATTTTCGAAGAATTTGCATATATTGGTATCCACGTGCAAGCTTTGGCTTAGGCAATGAGGCAGTTCAACGAGATGGGCAGAAATCGGCACCTGCAGGGGTATGACCTGAGAAGATCAAAATATCTCCTCGCACTAGAGAGGCAAAGATTGTCTACGTTAGTATTAGTTCTGACGGCGAACACGCCAAAAGATTGGGTATTGACTCCAATTACTTCTGCAGAAGCTGTGGAGATGAGGAAGAAGTGGAGAGCATTAAGCACTTGCTATGCGACTGCCCCGCTATGAGTAAACGACGACTGGACATACTGGGGTCGGCCTTTCTAGGCATCCTAACAGATCTTTCCAGTACCGATATTCGTACTATCGATAAATTTGTATATCAAACAGGTTGGTTTCGAAGAGGGGCATATCAGCCCGTGGTAAAAAAATACGGCTGCCACCCTAACCTAAACCTAGTACAATATGGCTGGAGACTTGGAGAGCTCAATGTGACTAGCGGTAGCACAATGTGGCCACATTATAGCATAAAATTATCTCCAATTAAGCAAGAATAATTGTTATTTAAAATACTGTACTGTTTTTTAGAAGTGTGGTTCTTGTGGTGTTTTTTTAGACGTGTGGTTTTTAATCTGGCAATACTTTTTCCGGAGTTAGTCTTTTTGACAGCAGTCACTTGATTTATGCTCAGTTTGGTTTGCCATTTCATAATGAATAGACTTACTCCGAAACAACGTTGGCAAATCTTGCAAATTTATTATCAAAATAATGGGTCGGTTCGAGCGACGCATCGCGCAAGAAAGCAAGAAAATGTTGCTCAGCGATGAAGCTCACTTTTGGATGAATGGTAGTAATGATAATCCACAAGTCATTGTTCAGACGCCGTTACATCCACAAAAAGTCACTGTTTGGTGTGCTCTATGGTCAGATGGAATCATTGGTCCTTATTTCTTCAAAAATGAAGCCTGCCATAATGTTACAGTCAATGGGGAACGCTATAGAGCCAATATTAATGATTTTTTTGTGCCTGAATTGGAGGTTGTTGATGGGGACGACCTTTGATTCCAACAAGACAACGCTACATGCCATACAGCAAACGAAACAATCAATTTATTGAAGGAAACATTGAGTGAGCGCATTATCTCGAGTCGTGGGCTTCCAAGATCGTGCGATTTAACACCGCTGGACTATTTTTGTGGGGTTATGTGAAGTCGCCTGTCTACCCAGATAAGCTCGACACGATTGACGCCTTGGATGTCACGTTATTAATGGCATACAGCCTCAAATGCTGCAAAAATTGGTCGAAAATTGGGCCTCTTGGCTGGAATTTAGAAAAAATAGATAGAAAAAACGTTCGTCACCATGACGAATCAATTTCGCCAATACATCTTCGTACTGCTGACGAAAAGTTTCGTACATGCGATGTTTTTGTACGTCAATAGAACGAACACGATCATCAACCCATGTTTTTGGTGATTTCGAAATTCGTCGAGGGAACGATAAGGTTTCATTAACACGACGAAAAGATTTATTTGACCATTTTGCTGAAAATATGATAAAACGAAGCAATCAATTTATAGTTTGTACTTAATTGTACTGTTATATATGCGTTCTGATTACCTTAGTTAAATAATTTGTTTTAAAAGTTTAATTTAAAAAATCTAATAATGGTAATGAATGGAGTTCGTCGTGGTGATGAATGCAGTTCGTCGTGGTGATGAATGAGTTTCGTCATGGTGACGAATGCTATTCATTGAGGTGAGGAATGGGATTCATCGTGGTAATGAACTCGATTCATCGTAGGAATGAAATGTGATCATCCTGAGGACGATAGTTTTTGGAAACAGAGATTCGTCATGGTGACGATCAAATTCATCAAGAGGATTATTCCATTCGTTAGCTGACTTTTGAGGAAAAAATAATCGTGATGATGTACAAATTCGTCGTCATAACGAAGATTTTTCTATCAGTGTACCCGAAATCATTTTAAAACTGGATATAACTTTAAATTACATGCGTTTTATTTATTCTTGAAAACCACTAGTCTAAAAAACATCCTGTATAACTATAGAAAAACGCCCGTTACATCGTTTAGACTATTTAATAAATTACTTTTTCAATGTCAAGTTCTCCTGAATGGTCGAAGGAGTGTTCCAAACTATTTGTCTGTAGCTCTACTCCATACTGAAAAATTACAAGACAAAACAATCCCTGATATGGAATCAAAAATAATACTCGGATAAGGAAGATTTTGTTAAAAAATTTAATTTTAATCTATACTTTCTACAGAAAAAAGTTACGTATAACATCATATGCAACACAAGTTTTGTATTTTTGGTAAGTTGTAAACATATTTCTATCTAAAACTATCAGATAGTATTCTACTTGTGTATACATATTTACTTTTTTGTTAAAAAGCTTTTCAAAGCTATTTCAGACTTACCTTTTAGCAGATTCTTTTGTGATTCTGTGTACTGTTAAGAAATGTTTCGTATTTTCATAACCTAAAAAAAGAAGAAGAAAATATATGTAAATTTACAGAAATGTTTTGTAAAGAATTCAAATGGCAAAACAACACTACACGCAAAGAACAAATTCTTTCCACATAAAGGGCATTTCAGACGTAGTTGTGGAAAAGCCGTTCCTGTTCCTTATACACAACTTGTTTTTCCCACTAATACTAGGAGAAAGTCACACATCTACCTTCCCTGAAATGTGTTTCCCTTTCTTGCAAAAATAAACCAAAATTATCACACATTCATGCTTTTAACGGCATTATTGATGACTTCTATTGCGGATAAAAGTCCGAAAGGGCATATTCTCTAAATAACATCATAAATTTTTTGTCCATTACGTCTAACAAACGTAAAACACACTTTTCAATTAGCCACGGTAAAATGTCTTACATCCACCTTAACAATTTCCACCACCTACAACAACAAAAAGATAATGAATCCTGTGAACATATATTCACACAAATCATGCCAATAATGATGCCAGGGCATTCGTAAGAACTACACCAACAAAAATGAGAAGGACGACGGGGAAAAATCAATGACAATTTTTATGTTTCCCGTGACATTAAAGGATTCGCAAACATTTAATGAGTAACACATTAGGTTTTTGTTTGAACAACAGACATCCTTTTTTTTGGTGGATTCGGCGGTGCGTTCGCCGGAAGCACGTGCCCAACAAGGACATATTGTTCAGAGACGACTGGCGACCAAGATTCCTCCTTCTCACTCGCTCTCTGAAATACGCACACAGGGATTAATAATTGTAGCGTTGACGCGTACATTGGCTATATTTGTTTTGCTTTTCAGGTGACGGCGGCAAGGGGAGGAAGAACAGAACTAAAGGACACTCCGCGCCCGACACACCTACTTTGGCCACAACAATGTATCTTCTTCCTAGATGAACGAGCCACTGCAAATGATGGTAGTCGTCTCTTTGTGTCTCCGAAGAAATATGAGTGAAATTTATAACCGCATCAGATGAATTACCTTCACGATGGGTGGTGGTGGGTGTGTGTGTCTGCGGCACAACACAGTCTGACGCCTCTTCCTGCTCGTCCTTAATATTTGTCCTTTTGGCGCTGTTGCCAGTGGCAGCAAAGAATAGGAAAAGAAGGTTGGCCGCCTTTCACACCGTTCGAAATTGATACATACGTTTCGAATTCGTTCTGGGTTTTTTTGTTATCCTTGAAGATGGATTTGTCCACGCGCTTGAAGAGTTAAAGTTTTCCCTCTGTCCTTAACAAAGGCCGTTGAGTGCAAAGGGTTTGGGCGAGAGGGGGATATAAAGGACTCTAAGGACAACCTCTGAAAAGAATAGAGGTGGTGGTGTTCGTATACGGGAGTCTGCCAGTGAAGAGCGTGTTTTGTATGCTGATGATGTTTCTTTTTGGAAAATTAATTACAACAACGAGTGAAAGTGTCATTTGCCGGATACAAGACGAAAATATTGTATGAGAAAAAATAACTAAAGAACAATAATGATGAACCCAAACTCTTTTCTCACACAAAACATCTACGACAAGTTCATCTTGATTCTTTTTTCTGGCACAAAACGCCAAAATCTTTAGACAAAAATCCAACAGGAAAGACCTCCTTAAACATCAACACTTTGTCATTCATATTGATTTTGTATCCACCCATAAAATGACATCACAGATTTCATCTTTAAGAGCTCAATGTTCGCATGGCTTTTTTTGTGTCTTCTGCCCTAAAGCGTACAGAATTTTAGCTATTCCAAAAAAAAAATTCTTTTCAATTAATGCTCAGACTCAGTTTTATCGCAAAGGAAATGAGGAAAATGCAAAAGAAATATCGAATGAAGAAAATATACAATATTAAGGCCTAAAGGCGCTAAATAATAATAGCAATAATGGATGCAATGCTGTGCTTTCGTTTGCCTTTTATTTAAGATTTGTCAAAGAAATTAAATGTTAACGATATGCAGGAATCACTTCATGGGGGAGAGAATTATAAATGTGTCCTTGAAATGAAGAATCTACATAGTTATATGCCTTAAATTTTATTATACCCTACACCACACTGTGGTACAGGGTATTATAAGTTTGTTTCACGGCAGATGTTTGTAACACCTGAAAATAACACAGCTAGACCCACCTTAACGTATACCGATCGACTCAGAATCACTAGCTGATTCGATTTGACGATGTCCGTCCGTCTGTCCATGTAAAGTTGTTTGTCGACTACAGGTCGCAATTTCACTCCGATCGTTCTGAAATTTTGCAGTTTAGAGTATTTCGCGGCTGTTAAGATCGCTATTGAATTTGGTCGAAATCGGTTCAGATTTAGATATAGCTCCCATATATATGTTTCGTCCGATTTTGCTCTTTAGTCCTGTAGAAGCTGTATTTTACATCCAATCATTTTGAAATTTAGAATGGTAGAGTTTCTTGATCCATGAACCAACACTACCGAATTTGAAGAAAATCGGTTAAGATTTAGCTATAGCTCCCATATATACGTTTCGTCCGATTTGGCCCTTTAGTTCAATAAAAGCTATATTTTACATCCAATCGTTTTGAAATTTAGAATGGTAGAGTTTCTTGATTCATGAACCAACATTGCCGAATTTGAAGAAAATTGGTAAAGATTTGGCTAGAGCTCCCATATATATATGTTTCATCCGATTTGGCTCTTTAGATCCAATCGTTTTTATACCCTACACCACGCTGTGGTACAGGGTATTATTTAAGTATAAAATGTCCCAAAAGTAAATTTATGTAAACAATTTATACATGAATTACAAAATTTATATATCAGAGTTATTCAATATTACGAGAGTGGTGTAGGGTATTATATAGTCGGCACCGCCCGACTTTAGCCTTTCCTTACTGGTTTTTTAAGGTAACGTAGATTCAATTATCCAAGCCGAAATAAAAATAGTGAATTTAATGAGGATTCGATCAAAGTAGGGATTTCTCTATATAATAGAAAAATAGCCCAAAAAAAGCAATCCAAAAAAGTGGGCGAAATTTTCAGAAAACAATATTGGCCGACTAATGGCCATTATACTTTTTTCACAACAATTTACTAATTTTGATGGAATTGTCTATATTACACCGTGCGACAAAATTGACAAAATTTATGGTTATGGAAATGTCTACGTAATTCTGAAAGGTGACGAGAAACAAAACTGTATACTTAGTTTTTTTTATTTTCTGGCCGAGTTCGCGTTTTAAAGGACATGACATTTTTTAAGGATATAATTATTCAATATAAATACAATATGGGTGTCAAATGAAAGGACACATTTTGGGCTATCTAAATACTATTTTTGAAACAAAAAAGTTGCAGAAGTGGCCATGCAAATATAAGTCCTTCATATCCTTTTGAAAAAAATGTAAAAAAAATTTTGCGGATCCGACTGTTCAGTTATTCAAATCCAAATAAAATGAAATAAATGTTTTAAAACGCTAAAATAATCCGAAATATGGTTGTCTACTTACAAACTAAATTTCGCTGATATTATTTGTGGACATTTGCAAAATTCGCATTTCTCAAATTTTACCTTTTAAGTTATGTCACTCTTGAAGTGAGTTAGCGATATGACAAATTTTGGATGTGTTCTATTGACGTTCAATCATTTAATTAAACTACTTTTATTATGCTCCTATTGTATACAACACCCAGGAAAATAATTGGTTGGAATTCGATTGTAACAATAAAAAAATAGTACTAGTAACAAAAAGTATATTGCCTATACCGTCTGTCGGTTGTATTTATAAATAAATAGTTTAAACAACAATAATAACATGGATACGATCAAATTAAAATGCTTGCAACTAAATCGATGGTTGTATCAATCGAATTAAGATTGTTTTTTTTATTGACACTCGGTTAGTTATGGTAACCAATTTTAAATTTTCATTATAGTACCATGTGATCGATTTTTGGTTGTGACAACCAATGCTTTATTCTTGACAAAAGAAATTTTATCAATAGACCAAAGATTATTATTGCAACGAATAATTGGTTACTACAACAGACAAAATATTAATAAATAATAATTTTTTGGTTATCCCACTCATTTCCAAAATGTTGAATAATTAAATGTATTTTGGGAAATACAACCGAAAGATTGGTTGCTGTTATTTTGCTGATACATGACAAACAAAAAATAAAATTACTCGACATAAAAAAATCTTCAACATTTTGTTCAAGAACGGTATAGGTAATCAAAAATAATCTCGTGTGGATAATAAAGTGTGGAATGCAGAATATGTTGTGCAAAATGCTTTACATAAATAAAAAATAAAAGCAACAATCATGAAATTGAAAGCACAGGGTTAAGCGATATTTGCATAATAGTTCTGTTTTTTTTCGTGTACTAAAATGTGTGTCAAATATTTCCACATCTCATACTAGTGATGAATTTGTTATATGGGATTTTTAATTTTGTTATAAATTGTTTTGTTTTTGTTCAGTTACTAAAATAAAAATTAATGAAAACTTTTTTTAATTAATTGTCGGTAGTATATGAGTGACAAATTGTCAGAACAACCAATTTTTTAAAACAGTTGGTTGTCGCAACTACAACAGATAATTAAAGCCACCATTTCCGTAGTTGATATGATTGTTGTGAACCAAATATGATTGTTGTCAACATGGAAGAAGAAGTATACCACAACCAACATATTGGTTGTCCTGTTGGGATCGCATGATAGTAGACAGAACTCCCAAAATTCGGTTGGCAAATAATTAGGTTGCGGCAACCAAACTGTATTCTGTGTGAAATAATGCAAAATTGTATTATATAAATCAAACATCCATTACATCAATAAAACAGTTACATTACATCAATGAAATAGTTTTAAAATATTAATGTAACATTTCTTTGTAATAATATAACTATTTCATTGCGTTAATGTCCATATTTCATTAATTGTCTTCGTTGTCTCCTTTTTTAGTGCGTGGATTTTTTGTTATTGAATATCCGACTTCGGATGTAAATCTCTTTCACTCCGGATAAAGAATGTGTTATATATCCAGATGAGACTAGTTGACATAATATTTGTAGTGCATACTATATGCGTAATAAACACGAAAAATATTTCAAATATTCATCGTGTTTTTTTACTATAAAAAATAGAAAAAATCGCCAAAAATTGCTTTGGGTTTTTGGAAGCTAGCATCCTAATGAAAAATCGGAAATCCCTTTTGGACCATTTAAACCCAGCAAAATATCCCATGTGTGGTAGTGATAACATTAAAACACTTGAAATTTTGTACAGTGTAATGCTTTTATAGTACCTACTCAGAAAGAAAAATGCCATACTGAATTCAAGTACAAAATTCTTAATTTAAGCCGAAACGGTACTTAAAAATTTAAGTACGTTCGTACTAAGTTTTTCTTAAAACAAGTATTAATCGGCTTAAATTGAAAAAATCAAGCGCGGAAAGGCTTACAATAAGTATATAATGCTTGAAATCAAGTAAACATTTCTTGAAAAGGAAAATTAAGCCTAATATGGCTTAAAGCAGCGATGGGCCAAAGCACTACCCGGGGTTTTTCCTCTCAAGTGTACATGAGCACACACATTGAATGAGAATTCACTATCATTCAGTCGCGCTTGGACATTCGATCGACGAGGTTGTGTCGTCGCTTGTTGCTTAGCGTGCACATAAAGAAAAAATGGATAATACAATTATTACAATACATACTTCAAGTATAGGAATAAAGTTTAGTGTGTATTGTATTTTTACCGAAGAATTTCTAAATACAAGTTTAAATTATTTATTATGTTACTGCAGAAATGTATATATTATTTTCTTTTTGTCAAAATTGAATAAAGTAACGAATTTTTTAAAATAATTTTAAATGTATATATTATGATCTTTTAACGTTTTTTGAATAAAATTTTTATAAACACCTAAATATACTAACCAAAAAAAAAGTTGGACACTCGAAAACGGTTAATAGAAAAATAAAGAATTAAATAAAGAATATGGCATAATCAATACGAGTATGCAATACTTTTATTTTTATTTGGATTGATTACTTTATATAACATAATAAATATGTACGTATGTGGCTAATCATATCATATTTAAAATTCGATTTCTTTATGTACGCGTATAATAACCCCAAATCTACTTATGATGTTCGTTGTCCACTTTATTTATTATCTTACCCAACAAATATCTGTTAGGACAATGCAAATACCATTTCTCGCAGTGCATAAATAGAGTGTTAACAATTCTCACACATACATAAACATTTTGTAGAAGTATTGGGTGCCCATCGCTGGATTAAAGTAAGAAGAAAAAGCTTAAATTAATTTCTAAGAGACAGAACCATTATAGAGCACAATAAAATTACCCTCTCAACCACTCTCATTTAATTGGTTGATTTTGGCTGACGCAACATCAAACACACACGCATATAAATCGACTGATGTATATGTATAATCATTTGGGCGCAACCATATCCAATTCGTTTCTCGTTCAAGCAGTGTTTGCAAATATACTACTTGGCGTGATTTTTTGTATTTAAGTTTTTTGAAGTTGTTAATAATTCTCGTTCGTTTCGTTGATGCTATTCCTTGTATTTTTATACCCTACACCACACTGTGGTACAGGGTATTATGACTTTGTGCATTAGTTTGTAACACCCAAAAGGAGAAGAGATAGATCCATTGTTTATTGTACCGATCGACTTGTAATCACTTTCTGAGTCGATTTAGCTATGTCCGTCTGTCTGTAGATGTATTCTTGTAATCAAAGTACAGGTCGCAATTATGGCCCGATCTTGACGAAACTTTACACATCTCTTTTTTTGGCCCAAGGACGATCCCTATTTAATTTGGTTAAAATCGGTTCAGATTTGGATATAGCCCCCATATATATGTTAGCCCCGATTTGACATGTAAGCGCTGTAAAAACTTTATTTTATATCCGATCAGTATGAAATTCAGCAGAAAGAGGTCTCTTATTATATGAATGAACACTGTTAAATTTGAAAGAAATCGGTTCAGATTTAGATATAGCCCCCATATATATGTAACCCCCGATTTGACATGTAAGCGCTGTAGAAACTGTATTTTATATCCGATCAGTATGAAGTCTGGTTAAAAGAGGTTTCCTATTATATGAATAAACATATTTAAATTTGGAAGAAATCGGTTCAGATTTAGATATATCCCCCATATATATGTTACTCACGATTTGATATGTAAGCGCTGTAAAAATTTTATTTTATATCCGATCAGTGCGAAATTCGGCAGAAAGAGGTTTCTTATTACTCGAAGGAATACTGCCAAATTCGGAGAAAATCGGTTCAGATTTAGATATAGCCCCCCATATATATGTTGCCACCGATTTGACATGTAAGCGCTGTATAGCCTGTATTTTATATCCGATCAGTACGAAATTCTACAGAAAGAGGTATTTTTACATGAATGAGTATTCAGCGAAAATAGGTCCAGATTTATATATAACCTCCATATATATGTTCCTCCTGATTTGGTCTCAACGCGCTATAGAAGTTGTACTTTACTTCCGATCATTAATATTTTCCGGAAAGATGTTTCTCAATTTAGGAACGAATATTGCTTAATTTAGCAATTATCGGCTCAGAATTAGATAATATGTTCCTGCCTACTTACCAATTATTCCAAATTATTATCGCAATGACCTTTATCGCATTGTTAGGGAGGTGTAGGGTATTATATAGTCGGCCCCGCCCGACTTTCTGCCTTTCCTTACTGGTTCATATTTAAAACGAATAATTACAGCAAAACTTTTACTTTTGCTGTCAAGCTATTGTATTTTGACATACCATTTTAAAAAAATTGCATTCTTTGCAATACTGTGACAAAAATAATAACACGAAAGAAAGCACAATAAATCTAGTATTATCAGGCTTGAAACAAGTATTGGTTAGGTTTAAATCAATAATTTATCAGGCTTCAATCAAGCATTGGTTAGGCTTAAATCAAGAACTGATCAGGCTTAAATCAAGTATTATCAGGCTTACATCAAGTATTATCAGGCTTAAATCAAGTATGGGGCAGGCTTAAATCAAGTATGGGGCAGGCTTAATTTTATCAAAATTTTCTTTATTGAAGCCCGTCCGCACTCAAATCAATTCCATAAAGTTCTTAAGTCAATCGCTTTATGCTAGAAATAAGAATATTTCGGCTTAAAATCAAGCCTAATCAGGCTTAATGAGCGCTAAGATTAAGAATTCAGGACTTAAAAATCCGTACTTGATTCAAGTATTTTGTACTTGGTTTAAGAAAAACCGTACTTACCGTACTTTTGACACCGATACGGCTTGATTCAAGTACGGATTACTTAATTTGTTTCTTTCTGTGTACAGTTCAGTCAAAAATGGGCCTTTTGTTACCTCCCACACAAAGGTACAATTTTTTACAAGTGCCTATAGGTCTGTGACAAATGAGAGTTATGACCACGTCCCTTTTTGTACCTCCCACACAAAATGGCCAAATCATACCAAAATTGAATAGCTCTGTTGAAGTCACAACCGCTGACATTCGACTTAATCGCCACCTGCATACGATTTGGAGCCGTTCATGTAACAACGCCGCAGAACTCTCTAAGTGATGGCAACGCCGTCAGTGTTGCATTAAATTAGTTCACGACTCACCCGCTTATGGCACACTGCCACCGCATACGGCTCACGGCCAAAAAAAGTAATAAAATATTTAATAAAATATAAACAAAATTTGTGTTTTTTTAACTTCTATGAGCTTGTTTAACTTTCTGCCACTCTGGCACGGAGGTAAACAAGCTCATAACATTAATATACTAGTGTACATAATTATAATTCGTCACATTGCAATGTATTTAAAGTAAAGGGTGGTTAAATTTTAAGGGCCGATGTTGATTTTGAATAAAACACAAATTATTTAGGAAATTATTGTCATTTCTTTTTATTATGATAATATTGGCATGGTTCAATTATGTATGGAACAAAATATCGGCCAAATGGCCGTCGCGACCTCGGCGGCACACCTCCATCCGATGGTCCAAATTTTCGATGACGCTGAGGCATAATTGAGGTTCTATGCCGTTAATGTGCCGAATTATCTCATCCTTTAGCTCTTGAATTATTGCGGGCTTATCGACGTACACCTTTCTTTCAAATAACCCCAAAGAAAGAAGTCCAACGGTGTCAAATCACATGATCTTGGCGGCGAATTGACATCGCCACGACGTGAGATAACACGGCCGTTGAATTTGTTGCACAAAAGAACCATTGTTTCGTTAGCTGTGTGGCAAGTGGCACCGTCCTGTTGAAACCACATATTGTCCACATCTCACGATAGCGAACACCATTCACAGTAACTGCCTGACCGGCCTCATTTCGAAGAAGTATGGCCCGATAACGTCGCCAGCCCATAAGCCGCACCAAACGAACTGGGCGAGCATGCACAGGTGTTTTCTCATCTCCTACAGACCCGGTTTCCTGAAATTTGCGCACAATTCTCCTACATTTGGTCGACTATGCTGATCAAAAAATCATCACGAAGTGCACGAAATGCATTGTGATTTGAACGGCCATTTTCGTAAAAGGCTTAAAAAACTTTAACGCGTTGCTCGGTTGTGTATCTTTCCACGGTTCAAATTGAGTTAGTCTGAAATTGAGTAATGTCAACTGAAATACAGAAAAAATCCTGATGTTGAATGTGAACCACATTCAACATCGGCCCTTACAATTTAACCACCCTTTACACAACAGCAGTACCCCAAAGAACATAGAAATTAATTTAAGAACTTTATACTATAAAAATTGTCAAGTGGGTGTGGTTCACATTCAACATCGGCCCTTACAATTTAACCACCCTTTATTTAAAGTAACTACTGTTCAGCGAAAAATAAGTGTATTTGATAAACCACTTCTGGTACCTCCCACATCTTAGTAGATTTACCTGACTTTCTAACTTTTGCGAAAGGGAATATTTTGGCGTAATTATGCTAATTAAGCGTAAATAGCTATATTTACAACGTTGGTGTCTTTGGCGACCCCCACTAAAACTTTCCGGCAAAAATTTTCGTAGAATATTTTAATCCTTCAATGTCCTTTTTAAAAGGACTTTTTTGTTTTTTCAAAAAAGGGGCAAATTGTCTCATTAGGATGGGAGCCAGAGGGTTAAGATTTTCCACAAAAATAATCCTCATAAAATTCCACTATATAACTCTGACAATAAGAAATCACTCATTAAATTACAGGATTTTTTTTCATTTAGTATAATGCTCCCTTCGACCAAAAATTAAAAACTTTGACCGACTGCAAAAATAACTCAGACCAGCTGGACCATAAGTTTATTCTACAAAAATGATCCACTAAATATGCCCTTTCAGAAATATAGAAATATAGCTATTCTGTTCCAATCAAAATGTCTTAATTTGTTGGACAGTGTAGTTAAACATATTTGAAATCGTAAAAATATATAATATCGTATAAAGTATCTGTTGTGATATTCATATAGAAAGAGTATGTTTGGATAGTACAAAATGCTAATTTAATACAATTATGTATTTCAACTAAATTAACTTTTCCTCTTCTAGATAAGACTAGATTATAGAATTCAAGATACATATCTGATATGTTCCGTAAATTATATTCTGACCTGATTTCCATATGGATCAGGAGGAATCGAAAAATGTGTTGTTGAACGAATTATCAGGCTTTCTTCATCTTTCCCCATAAAGTTTTTAAAAGAACGTTTCTAATTCTACCGTTATTTAAACAAGTATGATAAAAAAATCCTAATTCTCTTAAGAATGAAGTTATCAACTTTTAAATAAATTGTATTTATATTTCATGTCTAGCATTTCGAAAAACCTCATTGTATTATTGCAACATCACTTAAGTTGCTGAAACAAATGTGTTCTTCCCAAACCACCATATCCAAATGTCCATTTTCATTAGGAAGTGTGGACACTTATCTTTCAGTTTCAAAGATTTCTTTTCGCATAGTAATAATTCATGAGTGCAGTTGGATTATTAACGGAAGTAGAAAGTAACACTATCAAATAATATGCCAATCTTATAAGAAAACAAAGTTCAAATCAGAATGAATCTCGGCAAAAGGATACTTTCTTACAGGAAAAAGGGAAAACATGAATGTTTTGTGACAAACCACCAACTAGAGAAAAAGTTTTCGTTAAGAAATTTGCCTGCTTGAGTGGTCATCGTTGCTGAGATGACATGGACGACTGACCTTTTTATTAATTTTTAATAACAAAAACCTTCTCAGAGACAAGAGCCAAATCACTTAAGTCAATAAGTGTATGAGCGTGTTGAGGATTTTCTTGTTGATCTGACTCATACTCGTACCTTCCTTCCAATATCTTGGCAAAGAAATCACAACTTTCTTTTGTTTCCAACTGGAGTCGATAGTGCTAACTGGCCATTGTGCCAAAGTCTTATCTGTCAAAGGGACTGTCATTGTTAAACAGTTTAGTTTTGGTCGATATTAGCTGTACTGGTCGTTTGGTCTGTCGGTCCGGTTGGATTGCCCATGTCCTTTTCGCTTTCCTCTCGTTTGGTTAACAAGATAGTGATTTCAATTATCTGACAAGCATAAGGTTAGATTTCTTGGCGATGTTTATCTTTGAATTGCACTTCCGTTCGAAACAAATCAAAAAAGGTCGGTTGGTTCGGTCGTTTGCTTAGCCGCCAAGGGGTGGGAAGGGCAAAGGAGATTGGAAGGGAAGAAGGGGTGCGAGTGGTTTTGTTTGGTCGAGAAAATTAAATTAAATTTGATGATGCTGATACTGATATAGCTGCTCTTGCTGCTGCTCCTGCTGCTGCTGATGGTGATGATAATCATCACCATCTAAATGCTAACTGACTGACTCACAGTGGGAGAATTTTGGGAAAATAAATATAAATGTTATAATCCCTCATTTTGGGTAATGCGGAGAGTTAGAGAATGTAGTTCTTTAAGAAAATTGTTTGCCCAAAGATCATCTAAAGCTAAGTATACACGATTGCCAGATCGGACAACGTTATCTACCCTGTTAAGTGCTGCAAATGTACGGACAATGACAGATTGTTAGGCAAAGGTGAATTGACAGTTCAGACGATTGCAAGAAAATCTTAGAATTTCATATATTTACAATATATTTTGTAAATATTTTTATGCAAGATTGCCAATAAAAATATTTTAAAGACGATGTCGCCAATAAAATGTTTTTCTGACAATGGCGCCGTTGTCACATGCATAAACTTCGCAAATCTAACAAGCAAAAGCGTTAAGTTCGGTCATGCCGAATCTTATATACCCTCCACCATGGATAGCATGTGACCTCACAAAATAACTCAAACCTAAAGAAAACCAGTAGGGAAAGGCAGAAAGTCGGGCGGGGCCGACTATATAATACCCTACACCTCCCTAACAATGCGATAAGGGTCATTGCCATAATAATTTGGAATAATTGGTAAATGGGTAGAAACATATTATCTAATTCTGAAACGATAATCGCTAAATTAAGCAATATTCGTTCCTAAATTGAGAAACATCTTTCTGCAAAATTTTAATGATCGGAAGTAAAATACAACTTCTATAGCGGTTTGATACCAAATCAGGAGGAACATATACATATATGGAGCTTTAATATAAATCTGAACCGATCTTCCCTGAATACTCATTCATGTAAAAAGCCTCCTTTCAGTCGAATTTCGTACTGATCGGATATAAAATACAGTCTCTACAGCGCTTACATGTCAAATCGGGGGTAACATATATATGGGAGTTATATCTAAATCTGAACCGATTTTCTCCGAATTTGGCAGTATTCATTCGAGTAATAAGAAACCTCTTTCTGCCGAATTTTGCACTGATCGGATATAAAATACAATTTCTACAGCGCTTACAGGTCAAATCGGGGGTAACATATATATGGGAGTTATATCTAAATCTGAACCGAGTTTCTCCGAATTTGGCAGTATTCCTTCATGTAGAAAGAAACCTCTTTTTGCCGACTTTCGGAATTATCGGATATAAAATAACATTTTTACATCGCTTACATGTCAAATCGGGGGTGACGTATATATGGGGGCTATATCTACATCTGAACCGATTTCTTCCAAATTTAAAAGTGCTCATTCATATAATAGGAAACCTCTTTCGGACGTATTTCATACTGATCGCATATAAAATACAGTTTTTACAGCGCTTACATGTCAAATCGGGGGTAGCATATATATGGGGGCTATATCTAAATCCGAACCGATTTTCTCCAAATTTGGCAGTATTCCTTCATGTAATAAGAAACCTCTTTCTGCCGAATTTCGCACTAATCGGATATAAAATAACATTTTTACAGCGCTTACATGTCAAATCGGGGGTAACGTATATATGGGGGCTATATCTAAATCTGAACCGATTTTAACCAAATTCAATAGGGATCGTCCTTGGGCCAAAAAAAAGATATGTGTAAAGTTTCGTCGAGATCGGACCATAATTGCGACCTGTACTTTGATTACAAGAATACATGCACAGACAGACGGGCAGACAGACAGACGGACATAGCTAAATCAACTCAGAAAGAGATTCTAAGTCGATCGGTATAATAAACGATGGATCTATTTCTTTTCCTTTTGGGTGGTACAAACAAATGTACAAACTTATAATACCCTGTACCACAGTGTGGTGTAGGGTATAATAACACGGAAAAACACAAAAATATAGTAGATGAGGACAGTCGGAATCACAACAAGTTAGATGCTATATATGGGAGCTATATCTAAATATGGACCGATATGGCCCATTTGCAAACCCAAACAATAGTTGCAGGCAACTATAAGAAGTGTTTGTACCAAATTTGATCAATCTAGCTCTATTATTGCGGACTGTTGCGTGATTACCACAGACAGACGGACGGACAGACGGACATGGCTAAATCGTCTTAGACTTTTACGACGATTAAGAATATATATACTTTATGGGGTCTCAGATCAATATTTAGAGGTGTTACAAACGGAGTGACAAAATGAATATACCCCCCATCCTATGGTGGAGGGTATAAAATCTGCAAATTTTCTCGCAATGACTTTTCTGCTAACGTTGCAAGATAAAAATTGTATGTTCACACGGTTGTACGTTCACAGGGTTACATTTTTCTGGCAATATTGTCCGATCTGAAAATCGTGTGTACTTAGCTTAAGTCTTTCTCACATTTGAAAAATATAATCCCAATATTCATTTCGTTTTCAAACCCATTCCAGAAATGAGGAATCTTTTCGATTTCGCAGCAAACTTTGACGGCAAATATCTTAAAAGTTTAATGTTCTTTTTTTTTAATTTTCCCCCACTGTGAGTACGTTTCAATGTCTGTCCTTCCTCCAGCCCTGGATAAGAATGACTTCCTCTGCGTGTGGGGTACTTGTGATAATGTATCTAAATGACTTTTATTTGTTTATCCTAAAATGTATCTATTAGCCAAAAGGGAGGGTAATGGATACACAACACACTCATATCATTGGGAAACAATCCACCCCTCAGCATCATCATCATCGCCGTCACCATCGCCATCTCTGGAATATATTCAGTTGCCCTTGCTATATCAGGCGTTAAATTTCGTGGGTTTTGTGTTAACACTCTTCGAAATTACGGACAATGAAATTTGCTTTATATGTGTTCGGCTTCCTAAAGGAAGAAAAACACAATTTCAGTCTGTATTTGGTTTCTCCGCATTTTCATAATTTTGCATACTGACAACGCAGCAACAACCCACGATAATTTGGCTGCCGCCGATGAGGACGCTAAGGATGCCAGAGTGCGTGAATTGTGTGTTCCCACCACCCTTATCCTATTTCTCATCCTAGGTTATTGCATACATAAAATATTATAATCAAATTAAGTCTTTATGATTATTTTCTACCCTTGAAATTGAGGCAATAACGATGAGGAGCACAAGGAGGAGGAGGAGGAGCAGGACGACTATCTGTCTGTCTATGGTAACGATGGCTGTGTGTCGGTGGCATAATAAACTTGTGTCTTATTATCAACAATTTTCCACATCGTTATTTTGAATAACTGCGCAATCTGTGTTAATGTCTTTCTCAGTCGATGTGCGGAGCATTGAAGAAAATCTGGTTGTTTATTAACCTTGAAGCCTGGGAAAACTCTACTTGGATGACTGGCAAACAAACAATTATGTGATTTTAAGAGGAAATAACAGGAAAATGCTACAACTTTAGAGCTATGAAGTTAAGAAGTCAGATTTGCTTCCTTATAGATTGAAAGAATTAATATAATATTGATTCAAGACACATCTTGAGATTCAGAAAAAATCCTGAGAAACTACCAAAAAACGTGTAACAGTTTCAGAACTTCTAAATTATTGGGCATATCGTTTTGTAGTGTACTTGACATTTATTGTTGATGAGTTAGGCATTTAAAAAATGTATCCTTGAACCAGTCTTTAGCAAAGTAAAAACCAGTAAGGAAAGGCTAAAGTCGGGCGGGGCCGACTATATAATACCCTACACCACTCTCGTAATATTGAATAATTTTGAAATATAAATCAGAACGATCGGATGTAAAATACAGCTTCTATAGGACTAATGGGCCAAATCGGACGAAATATATATATGGGAGCTATATCTAAATCTGAACCGCTTTTCTTCAAATTCGGCAATGTTGGTTCATGGGTCAAGAAACTCTACCATTCTAAATTTCAAAACGATTGGATGTAAAATACAGCTTCTATAGGACTAATGGGCCAAATCGGACAAAATATATATATGGGAGCTATATCTAAATCTGAACCGCTTTTCTTCAAATTCGGCAATGTTGGTTCATGGGTCAAGAAACTCTACCATTCTAAATTTCAAAACGATTGGATGTAGAATACAGCTTCTATAGGACTAAAGGGCCAAATCGGACGAAACATATATATGGGAGCTATAGCTAAATCTTAACCGATTTTCTTCAAATTCGGTAGTGTTGGTTCATGGATCAAGAAACTCTACCATTCTAAATTTCAAAATGATTGGATGTAAAATGCAGCTTCTTCAGGACTAAAGAGCAAAATCGGACGAAACATATATAAGGGAGCTATAGCTAAATCTTAACCGATTTTCTTCAAATTCGGCAATGTTGGTTCGTGGATCAAGAAACTCTACCATTCTAAATTTCAAAACGATTGGATGTAAAATACAACTTCTATATCTAAATCTAAACCGATTTCAACCAAATTCAATAGCGATCTTAACAGCCCCGAAATACTCTAAACTGCAAAATTTCAGAACGATCGGAGTGAAATTGCGACCTGTAGTCGACGTACAACTTTACATGGACAGACGGACGGACGGACGGACATCGTTAAATCGACTCAGCTAGTGATTATGAGTCGATCGGTATACTTTAAGGTGGGTCTAGCTGTGTTATTTTCAGGTGTTACAAACATATGCCGTGAAACAAACTTATAATACCCTGTACCACAGTGTGGTGTAAGGTATAAAAAACACAAATATTGTTGAATGACCCTCTATCTGAGCGGATCTCATCCAATATAGCTCTCACATTGCATATCATGCTTTAAAAAAATGCACTTAAAAAAAAAAAAACATAAAAAGTGTCCCGTTATCTTCTTCAAACGACGTGAACTTTATAAAAATCGGTTCAACCGTTCAAGAGCTATTAATAATTTCGTAAAATTGAAAAAGTAATTTTTCTAAATTTCAAATCCCCACAAAATATTGTAAACATTTTTTTAAATTTCAAATCCCCAAAAAGTATTGTAAACAGGCGCAGTGAAATAACCCCCAAGTGAAATAACACCCAAGCCGAAAATGAAATAACACCCAAAAAAAGATCGAAAATTGGGTTTGGGTGAAATTTCATTAACTTTGGGTTTCATTTCATTTTTTCAAGTTTTTTTTTAATATTTGTTACTAAGACCAAAATGAAATAAAACCCAAAATAAAATGAATTTGGGATTTATTTCATTCACTTTGGGTTTTGGGGTTTTTTTCATTGTTTGGGATTTATTTCATTTTCATCGAAATCTAATATTTCTTGGGCCGTATTTAATTTTATTTGGGGATTATTTCATTGACATTCAAAATGAAATTTAGGAAAGTTTTTAATAATAAAATTGTTAGATATCGCTTCCTTGTCGTTAGGCGGTTGGAATCGAATGAACATATTGAACAGGTTAATTTTAGGGTGGGCCTTGAGAGTAGTAATCAGTTCTTAATAGTGCTTTAGAGAAGAAAATTTACAAATTTTAAATTATAACAAATAGGAAAATTTAAGTTTTAGGGTCATGGATAGCAGATTACAGAAAACATACCAGATGTACGATTGCATTATATCATGAAATGAATAAGCTTTAAATGTTTGGAAATGGTACGTAAAATAAGATTTGCGACTCTCTCGCTCGCGAAAACACAATTCCGCAAAACAGTCTTCCATGTTCTCACACACTTTAGCACTTTTGTTTGGAATTTTGGAAATTGAAGTTTCCATTCACTAACACTTATTGTCGAAGGAAGGGTTGGGATGGATGGCCATGGAACGATCTGTTTGTTACCGACACGACGCGAAAAAACGCAACAAAATAGTTTTAACACTTTTTTCACTTGAATGTTCACCGAATTTCTTCCAACTTTTTACGCATTTTAATAGAGATACGCGGAAACTATATTTTTATGTAATTTTTTTAACAATTGCTTTGTGTTTTAGGCGATTATTTTAATAAAAACACTGAGCGTTACGGGTCACTACCGAATCGAAAGAAACTAAAACGCGAACTAAAGTATTGAGAAGAGTGGAGCCACTGGAGTACCTTTGAGTGAGAATTGGGGCTTTGATGGGACTTTTAGGAATTAGAGGGATATTTGATAGATATGGTAAAAAATAGTAAACGTTAAGACTAAGTCAATCTTATTAATAGGTAGGTATGTATAAGGGAAATTATGAATTGGGCATTTGATGGGACTTTTAGGGATTCGAGGGATTATTGAAATACAGTATGGACGGACTGATAGATACAGTGAAAGAAATAATTACTGTTTGTAATAAGTTCGCTGGAGTTATTTTATGGAATTTACTCATAATTATATAAACTTTTAAAAAAATATATTAAAGGCAAATCACATGAAAATATATAGAAAAACAAAGCTTCTTAAATATATATTTTTTTAAATTAAAAATATAAAAATTTTAGAAAAACTAAATTAATGGAAAATTACATAAAAATTAATCCAAGTAGAGATAATTTTTTCAATAGATCACGTGTTTTTTGACAGATCACGTGTGAGTCGTGTCATGCTGTCATGTGATTTTTGTTAAGTATTGTTTGGCATTTCATCATGGAAAGACTTACGCCTGAACAACGTTTACAAATCGTTCAACTTTATTACGAAAATTAACGTTCTGTGAGGAACATAACATAATCGGCCTACTGAGCGTACTATTCGCAACACCATCACCCATCTTGAGACCCAGCATTCATTATTGGATAATATTCGACCGAATAGACCACGTCCAGCACGCAGTGAAGAAAATGTAGCGGCCGTAGCTGAGAGTGTAGACCGTGGAGAGTCGATTCGGCGCCGGGTTGCTGCTAACGGCATACTGACGTATGGAACGATTTGACGCATTTTACGTCGAGATCTTAAATTGAAAGCATACAAAATACACCTTGTGCAATAACTGAAGCCGCCCGACATTCCCATGCGACATCGCTTTGCTGTATGGGCTCTTGAAAAGTTCCAAGAAGATCCGACGTTTTCGAGCCCAATTTTGTTCAGCGATGAGGCCCATTTCTGGCTCAATGGGTATGTAAACAAAAAAAATTGCCGCATTTGGGACGAAGAGCAACCTGAAGAGATCAAGAGCTGCCACTTCATCCAGAAAAACAACGGTTTGGTGTGGTTTGGATTCAACAAGACGGCGCCACTTCCCTCACATCGCATCAATCAATGAATTTATTGAGGGAACACTTCGGTGAGCAGATAATTTCACGTTTTGGGCCGGTCTATTGGCCACCAAGTTCGTGTGATATCACACCGTTAGACTTTTTCCTGTGGGGATATGTAAAGTCTAGAGTTTATGCGGACAAACCCGCTTCGATTCAGACCATGGAGCAAAACATCACGTGTGCCATTCGCCAGTCACCGAAATGCTCGAACGAGTCTTCGATAATTGGACTCAACGGATGGACCATCTGAGACGTAGCCGCAGCCAACATTTGATAGACATAATCTTCAAAAAATAAATGCCAAAGAATGTTTTTTCTAATGATAATAAACATTCCCCATTCAATTTGAATTTTCTATGTTTTTTTTCTTTAAAAAATTAGGGAACCTCGAAATGGATCACGCATATCATAAGTAGACAAACGTTATACATTATATTGTTTAAACAAGTAAGAAAGTTTCAGACGGGTACACATTACTCACTTTGTGAGTAATGTAATATTGAATAGTACTCGAATCATTCTGCCAATTTGTGTGGGAGGTACCAGAAGGGGTTTATCAAATACACCTTTTTTAGATACATTACATTAGATACTTTAAATTCATTGCACTGTGCCGACTTATAAGCATTTATGTGCACTGGTATAAACGTTATGAGACATTAAATTGTGGTATGATTTGGGCATTTTGTGTGGGAGGTACAAAAAGGGGCGTGGCAATAACGCCCATTTTTCATAGGGCTATAGACACTTTAAAAACATTACACTGTACAAAATTTCAAATATTTTTATACACTGGTTTTAATGTTATAAGCTGTTAACTTTTGGTGCAAAAAGGTACCTTTGTGTGAGAGGTACCAAAAGGGGCGTGGCAACAACACCCATTTTCCCCTGGACTGTAGGCAATACAAAAGCATAATACTGTACAAAATTTCAAGTATTTTTATACACTGTTATTAATGTTATAAGCTGTTAACTTTTGGTGCAAAATGGTGCATTTGTGTGGGAGGTACCAAAAGGGACGTGGCGACTTCGCCCATTTTTCTCGAGTTGATAGCGACTAATACTATGTGTGGAATTTCAAAAGATTCGAATAAGTAGTATAGCAGTTATTAAAGAACCAATATTTCACAACATTTTAACCCTTTGTGGGGGAGGTACTAGAAGGAGTGGACCAATATGGCCCATCTTCGATCTTAGCCGGAGATAGAAAAAAATATTACCACATACCAAATTTGAGGTCAATCGGTTACTCCTTTCGAGAGTTATCGACAGACAGACAGACAGACGGACGGACATTGCTCATTCGACTTAAAATGACCCAAAACGGATTTCCTCCGAACATAATTGGGATCTTAGGTCACTCCTTCGACGTGTTACACTTTTTTCCGTAGCAAATGATATATACCCTCGTCACACTAAAGTGAGGTGATACAAGTATAAATTTTGTAAAATTAAAATTAGTTTTAATTTACAAACCTTTCATAAATCTCGAGAGTAAACAATATAAATTACGGAAAATTAAATCAAGAGGTAAATAAATATAGCTCGAAGTAAAATAAAGAATAAAGTTTGTTTATAAATTACATAAAAAGTACACTAGGCAACAAAATAAATAAAATAACCGAATCCACAACCAGATCTATATTATTAAAGGTTTTAATTCACTTTGTTTTTTAATGTAAGAAAAGCTCGATCCTAAGAGGATTCCTACTGTTTACTATTAACTGTGACATCGAAACAACGTCCCATATGGCCAACGTGCTTTTCTGAGACGATGTACGCGATTTACATTGAATTAGTGGAAGAAGAGAAGAAACAACAAAAAAAAAAGAGGTATAACAATGGATCAAACCTGGTCCAAGTTTTAGGCATCAGATCTATCTGGTGTCATCCTCCCACAACCTAACCTTTCCTACTGTTTTCCTACATAGTTTAAAACAAATGGCCTTTACTATTCAAGAACTATTTTTCGTTTAACTGTTCCGGAGCGTTAGCAGAAGTCGAAAGGAAAAAATCTGTATGGGCATTTCCTGCGTTGCGGCAGTTGATATTGATCTTAGGAACATTATTGTAGTAGCCAATATGTAAAGTCTATCGAGTTTAATAACACTGCATTTGTAGAATTTTGAAATCTTTTTTAGTTTGGATAAAAATCGACAAATGGACTGCGTGACGGATGGCACAATAAAAAACACCATTCTTGAGGTAGTGAATTAAAAATTTTAGCGGAACTTCTTATATAAATAATACCGACCATTTCATTTACTCTTAAAATGTAAAATTTTTGAGAAATTTTGATTTTGGTTGAATTCCGGACGGTACAAAATTTATATAGAAAAGGAGTTATTAAAATATGTCTTTTAAAGTAAATATTCTACAATTTTACTCAAACATTTTTACCTAGAAAGATCGACAAGGTCTAATGCAATCATTTCATGCCAAGATTGTTTAAATAATGCGTAAATGCGGCGCAGAAACTAAACCAATGACAGTTTATTATGTGTCGATAAAATTTTTAATCTAAAAAGCTTTCTTCATTGATAACTCCAGTTAGTGATACTCTTTATACCCTCACTTTAGTGTGACGAGGGTATATATCATTTGCTACGGAAAAAAGTGTAACACATCGAAGGAGTGATCTAAGACCCTAAGTATGTTCGTAGGAAATCCGTTTTGGGTCATTTTAAGTCGAATGAGCAATGTCCGTCCGTCTGTCTGTCTGTCTGTCTGCTGGCTGGTGCGCACGATAACTCTCGAAAGAAGTAACCGATTAACTTCAAATTTGGTATGTGGTAATATTTTGATCTATCTCCGGATGAGTTCGAAGATGGGCCATATTGGTCTACTCCTTCTGGTACCTCCCACACAAAGGGTTAAAATTTAGTGAAATATTGATTCTTTAATAACTTCTATACTACTTATTAGAATCTTTTGAAATTCTGCACATAATATTAGTATATTAGTCGCTATTAACTCGAGAAAAATGGGTGAAGTTGACATGCCCCTTTTGGTACCTCCCACACAAATGGACCATTTTGCATCAAAATTTAACTGCTTATAACATTAATACAAGTGCATAAAAAATTGCATAGCTCGTAACTTTAATATACCAGTGCACATAAACGCTTATAGTTCAGCACAATGCAATGTATTTAAGAATGTACTGTTTACCGAAAAATATGTGTATTTGGAAAACCCCTTCTGGTACCTCCCACACAAATTGACAGATTTATTGGTGTAATGTTATATATTACATTACTCACAAAGTGAGGGTATACCTTAGTCGGTTTACCCGACTGAAACTTTCTTACTTGTTTCTATTACTTTTTCTAGTCCCGTTCAAACGTTTTGTTGGATATTTCCATAGAAATGTAAAAATAACAATGGAAATTACATTGGCTTTAACCATTTCAAAAACTATTTTTGTTCAAAAGATTATGAAATAAATGTGAAAAAAATATTTTAAGACATATATACAATTCTTCAAATAAAAATGGAAAACTGCAACGAATATTCTAATTGTTATCATTGAGACAGATCTACTTCAAATAAAATAAGCCGAAAAAATCTATATGTATTTAAATTTCAGTTTTAGCTATAATAAAATCTATATTTTTGCTCACATTAAAACAGTTTGATATTTTGTTATTACTATGAAAAAGATTATTTGTTAATTGTTTTAATAATATGTACGTTTTAATAAATTTTTTTCTGCAGATTTTATACTAACTCGAGAACGTTTTTTCCGATTTCATAAAAGTACTAAATATCGGTATTTAATTTCCTTAAAATATATCAATCAATCAAACTTTTCTTCAATTTCCCAACGAAATATTAAGAAATGGAAACTAAATTGCCTATAACTATTTCGATCAGCAGTTTTGTTGCTATTACTTAGTCAATAACAAAAAAGTGTTTTACAAAAATTCAAAATCTTACAAAAAATGGAAGAAGAGGACACCAATCTTCATAAAGTAGACTACCGATTTTCATAAATTAAACCTATCATGGTAGAGGTAGAGGAAGATCACCGATTTTCATAGATAAATTCCAGCGATCTCCATTGAGGAAGACCACCGATCTTTAGAGAGAAAGAGCACCGAGAAAAGAACCACCAATATTCAACGAGAACGACCAGGGATCTCCATAGATAAAGACCATCGAACTTCATAGAGGAAGACAAATGATCTTCATAGAGGAAGATCACCGATTGTCATAGAGGAATACCTCCGATCTGCTTAGAGGAAGACCATCACCATCGATCTTCACAGATTTCTTAAAAATATATCAATCATTCATTCGTTTTTTTTTTCAATTTTCCAAAGAAATATTAAAAAATTTAAACTAAATTGACTTTAATCTTACCAATTATGGAAGAAGAGAACACCAATCTTCATAAAAGAAGGCCAACTATCTTCAAAAACGTAGACCACCGATTTTCATAAATTATGAAGACCACCGATCTTCATAGAGGATCTACATAGAGGAGATACGATCTTCATACATGAAGACCAGCGATCTTCATAAAGGAAGCCGTACGTTCTTGGTAGAGTATCTTCATAAAGGAAGGCGTACGATCATGGTAAAGGAAGATCACCGATCTTCATAGAAAGTATAAGGAAAATCCCTAGATGAAGATCACCGATCTTCAACGAGAAAGACAAGAGATCTCCATAGAAAAAGACCACTGATCTTTCTAAAGAGAGACCACCGACCTTTTTATTTTACTTTTTACTTTCTTCTAAGATAATTATTTTTTTGTTATTATATAGGCTAATTAATCGAAAAAGATTAAAAAACTTTATTTGTAATTTTTATAAATTGTTTCCGTTTTCGCAATGTTTTTTAATTGTAAGTTTCCACATTGTCTTTGTTGATACCATGACCAGATCGTTTGTAGGCCGCATACTGTTACACAGAGATCATCTGGGTCCTTGTCGGATATCTCTATCCCAAAATAAAGTCAAAGTAATAAAATTTGCCATCACAAGAAAATTTTAGAAAGAAATTTTTATAAAAATTAAATTTAAAAATTTAATACTTTTTTCAAGCAAAAGGAACCGTAATACACCCGGAATGTATCAGTTAACATATATTATGTATATGCCCAGCAAAATCTTGGTAAGTACCTGTCATTATTCCCTGCATTACCAAATAATGACATCTCATTATTCGCTGCATTACTTTCGGCTTATTAATAATGACTTACCAATAATAACAGAAATAAGTGATTTTTGTTATCAAAATCATATTGGCAAATTTTCATATAATACAATTTTGGCTATAAGTAGTTTATTGTACAAGATTTATTTATATTTCAGCATGTTTTTAAACAATACGTGCAGATTTGAATGAAAATACCAGAAATTCGAATCTGGCATGAGGAAATTTTTTGTTTCGAGATATATGCGCGACAATATGCAAAAATCATTTTAAATGGCCATTTGTACATTTCTACATATCTACTACTTATTTTAAAACTTATTGGTAATGCATTATTCAAGTACATAAAATCGAGCTACAAATAAGTACTTATTATGCTACTTTATTGTATGCTTTTGGGAAGTACTTTCCTCCAATGACATCCCCTTGTTAAAATAATGAGAAAAGTGGCTAAATAATAAGTACTTACCATTATCGAACTTTGCTTACTCGTCGGATTATTTGGTAATGAGAAATTTTGCTGGGTGTATGTGCTAATTGTTATTATATTGTTAAATAGAGTAATAATACCTTTAATGGATTAAAAAGGATTAAAAATCTATAAACAATTTCGGAAATTAATATTAAACTTTGATTTGGGGGAAAATAAATAGTACTTGTGTACCATTGTACTTTTCATTGTATACCTTTGTACTTTTCTAGTCGTAATAGGTACACTTGTACCAAATTGCGCATCCCCAACGAACAACCGCAACCGCGCCATTTTAATTTCCCGACTACGAAGAGAAAAAATTTGTGTATTAAAAACGAGTTTTTTACAATGTATTCTCATCAAAACTATCAAAGAGAAAGACCTGAAATTACCATAAACAATGGAGTACTAGATGTCATAAACATAAACATTCAACTACTAGATGTTCCTTCCCGCTCTTTGGCAAATTTCTCGAGTTACGAGATTTTTATTCATATTTTTGGCATTTTTTCTCAAAAATTTCACTTTACAATCACAATCGGAGCAAACATAATTGATTTTTTAAATGAAATTGTAAAAAACACATCTTTAAATCAGCAAATAAAATCTCGAGAGCTAACAAAATAACTAGAAGAGAGCAAAACAAATGTCAAAAATTTAAACGTTCGTAACCATCACTTTTAAAGAGTCGGGCGGATCATCTATTACTTCTATTGTTTATTGACAAAGCAACCATACAATGTCATAAACAATAGAAGTAATAGATGATCCGTCCGACTCTTTAAAAAGTGACAGTTACGAACGATTAAATTTTTGACATTTGTTTTGCTCTTTTCGAGTTATTTTGGAAGTAGTAGCGCAACTTTGTGGCGATTAGTGGCGCCGTGGTAAGAGGTTTCGACTACGATTCCGAGGGTCGCGGTTCGAATCTTGTGCCGGGTCGACCGTTGGATTTATTTAAACTTTTTTCGGCACATATTTATCATCTTAGTTGGTAAATCTTCAAATATGATCATCAGAATAAAGTTTTATCATTTTTCAATCGGACATCCTAAACAAAAAAATGAGTGAAAAACTTAATTCACGTTGTCAGAATTTATTCTTGATTTTTTTATCTTACTTAGAATTGTGAACTTTTATTAAATCTCAATAAATAATTCTTAATAAATATTGATCATAATAAATACTATAAATTTTGGGATTTTTTCTGAATTTTAATGAAAAAAAATACCGAAAAATTTGAAGTACACTGATAGAAAAAGCTTCGTCATTCGTCAAAATTCAGCTAACGTACGGATAATCCTATTGATGAATTTGTTCGTCGCCCTGACGAATCTCTGTTTATTCTCTGGAATCTATAGTTTCGAGGGTTATCGTTCGCTCCAGTCAGGCTTACGGATGGACGGACATAATTCAAATGACTTAATGTGTTCTAAAACGGATTTCCTCCGCATATACTTAGGGTCTTAGGTTTAGGTTTAGGTTAGGGTGGCAGCCGTATTTTTTTACGAGCTCACATAGACCAGTTTAGGTCCCTAGTGTTACCACGGGCTGACATGCCCCTCATCGAAACCAACCTTTTTGATATATATATATTTATCGATACTACGAATATCAGTACTGAAAAGATCTGTTAGGCTGCCTAAAAAGGCCGACCCCAGTATGTCCAGTCGTCGTTTACTCAAAGCGGGACAGTCGCAAAGCAAGTGCTCAATGCTCTCCACTTCTTCCTCATCTCCACAGCTTCGGCAGAAGTCATTGGAGTCAATACCCAATCTTTTGGCGTGTTCGCCGATCAAGCAGTGTCCCGTCAGAACCTGTACTAACGGGTCTTAGGCCACTCCTTTGATGCGTTACACTTTTGGTATATGTTAAATATACATTTATTGATATTTGTATTATAAATCCCCATATTTATCCCCTCACCTTAAAGAGGAGGGTATATATAATTTTTTTATTTATGAGCACGATTCATCGTAGGGATGATATGTAATCACCCAGTGGGGTTTTGTTTTTATTCCACTAAATAGTTCTTGTTCAGTATACTTAAACAGAGATTCGTCATGGCGACGAACAAACTCATAGATAGGATTATCCGTACGTTAGCTGACTTTTGACGAATGACGAAGCTTTTTCTATCAGTGTACTCTGATCCAATGAGAATATTTATTTGATTTTTTAAATAACTAAAATATAGTTAAAATTCTAGTAAAAAAATTTTAATGTTTTTATGGCTTGTACACAGAAAGAAAAAACTGAGTAATCCGTACTTGAATCAAGCCGTAGCGGTGTCAAAAGTACGTTAAGACCGGATTTCCTTAAACCAAGTACAAAATACGTGATTCAAGTACGGATTTTTAAGCCCTGAATTCTTAATATTAACGCTTATTAAGCCTGATTAGGCTTGATTAAGTCAACAAATTCTTATTTTAAGCATAAAGCGATTGATTTAAGAATTTTATCGGATTAATTTAAGTGCGAAACGGGCTTCAATGAAGAAATTTGTGATTGACTTAAGCCTGTCCAATACTTGATTTAAGTCTGATAATACTTGATTTAAGCCTGATCAGTTCTTGATTTAATCCTAACCAATACTTGATTTAAGCCAGATCAGTTCTTGATTTAAGCCTGGTCATAATAGATATATTGTGCTTTCGTTCGTTTTATACCTATATACCATTTATATTAATTATACCATTTTTGCCACTGTATTGCAAAGAATGCAATTTTTAAAATAGTATGTCAAAATACAATAGCTGGACAGCAAAAGTAAAAGTTTTACTGCATTTATTCGATTTAAATACGAAACATATAAGGAATGGTATCAACGAATCGAATAAGAATTATTAACAACTTCAAAAAACTAAAATCAAAAATAATCACGGCAAGTAATGTATTTGCAAACACTGCTTGAACGAGAAACGAATTGGATATGGTCGCCCACAACTGTTTATACATATACATCTCGACAATTTATATGCATGTGTGTTTGTTGAGAGGGTAATTTTATTGTGCTCTACAATGGTTCTGTCTCTCAGAGATTAAAGTAAGCTTTTTTTCTTACTTTAAGCCATATTAGGCTTAATTTTCCTTTTCAAGAAATGTTTACTTGATTTCAAGCAATAAATGCTTATTGTAAGCCTTTCAGAGCTTGATTTTTTCAATTTAAGCCGATTTATACTTGTTTTAAGAAAAACTTAGTACGAACGTACTTAAATTTTTAAGTACGATTTCGGCTTAAATTAAGAATTTTTTACTTGAATTTGGAATGGCATTTTACTTTCTGTGTACATAATGCAGTAACACTTGGAATCACCGATCGACTTGGAATCACTTCCTGAGTCAATGTGCAATTTGTATTTATAGTCCGTTCGTGATGAAATTTAGCACACTACAGTGCTCTTTTTTGGCCCAAGGACAATCCATATAGAAATTGGTTCAGGTTTAGATATCGATGCTGTATTTTACATCAAATTGCGATATGTGGCAGAGAGGAGTTGCTAGACTCAAAAATGAGCACAACCAAATTGGTATTATGAAAGAAGAGAAGAGACACTATCCAATTTTAATAATATATTATTGGTTAACATTTTATTAAAGGGTGGTTAAATTGTAAGGGCCGATGTTGAATGTGAACCACACCTAAACGTCAAGTTTTTTTCTGCATTTCATTTGACATTTCTGTGCATGCTCGCCCAGTTCGTTTGGTGCGGCTTATGGGCCGGCGACGTCATCTTCTTCTTCGAAATGAGGACGGTCAGGCAGTTACTGTGAATGGTTTTCGCTATCGTGAGATGATAACGAACTTTTTATGCCCAGTATTGGGAGATATGGATGTGGACAATATGTGGTTTCGGCAGGACGGTGCCACTTGCTACACAGCTAACGAAACAATGGATCTTTTGCGCAACAAATTCAATGGCCGTGTTATCTCACGTCGTGGCGATGTCAATTGGCCGCCAAGATCATGTGATTTGACACCGTTTGACTTCTTTCTTTGGGGTTATTTGAAAGAAAAGTTGTACATCTAAAAAAGATACTAACACTATGCAACAAAAAAATGTTTTTCTTGTGTCCGAGACCTAAAAACATTTTTTTTACATTTTATAAAGCCAAAACAAAATTTTTGTTTATGGTAGCTTTTTTAATTATACCCTCACTTTAGTGTGACGAGGGTATATATCATTTGCTACGAAAAAAAGTGTAACACATCGAAGGAGTGATCTAAGACCCTAAGTATGTTCGGCGGATATTCGTTTTGGGTAATTTTAAGTCGAATGAGCAATGTCCGTCCGTCTGTCTGTCTGTCTGTCTGTCTGTCTGTCTGTCTGTCTATCTATCTGTCTGTCTGTCTGTCTGTGTGTCTGCTGGCTGGTGCGCACGATAACTCTCGAAAGGAGTAACCGATTGACTTCAAATTTGGTACGTGGTAATATTTTTTTCTATCTCCGGCTAAGTTCGAAGATGGGCCATATTGGTCCACTCCTTCCAGTACCTCCCCCACAAAGTGTTAAAATGTTGTGAAATATTGAATCTTTAATAACTGCTATACTACTTATTCGAATCTTCTGAAATACCACACATAACATTAGTTTATTAGTCGCTATCAACTCGAGAAAAATGGGCCATGTTGCTACGCCCCTTTTGGTACCTCCCACACAAATGCACCATTTTGCACCAAAAGTTAACAGCTAATAACATTAATACCAGTGCATAAATATACTTGAAATTTTGTACAGTGTAATGCTTTCATAGTGCCTACAGTCCAGTCAAAAATGGGTGTCATATTCACGCCCCTTTTGGTACCTCTTACACAAAGGTACCATTTTGCACCAAAAGATAACAGCTTATAACATTAATACCAGTGTATAAAAGCACTTGAAATTTTGTACAGTGTAATGCTTTTATAGTGTCTTTTGCACTGTGAAAAATGGGCGTTATTGCCACGCCCCTTTTTGTACCTCCCACACAAAATTCCCAAATCATACCACAATTTAATGTCTCATAACGTTTATACCAGTGCACATAAATGCTTATAAGTCGGCACAGTGCAATGAATTTAAAGTATCTAATGTTCAGCGAAAAAAAGGTGTATTTTATAAACCCCTTCTGGTAACTCCCACACAAATTGACAGAATAATTCGAGTAATATTCAATATTACATTACTCACAAAGTGAGGGTATACCTTAGTCGGTTTACCCGACTGAAACTTTCTTACTTGTTTTTTCTTTTAAATTCCAATTCTATTTCAAATATAAGATCGATAAAAAAATCTAAATAAAGGTAATCTTTGAAGCATTATTTCTCTCAAAACAGTCAACCACGTCATATAAATCGAAGACATTTTAGTTTGTTTCATTGAGAAAAATATTCCTCGGGAAAAATTACTATATTTAGGTCTCCCTTCAATATGAACAATCAACAGTTTTCACAATATGTCAGGTTTTGTTAGTTAGCTTTGTAATTTCCATAAACAAAAACCGAAATATTATTTACAAAAATTTAAGTCAAACAACTAATATCAATAAATATGTTGTGCTATAAGTAGAAAAATAACAACAATTCTCATAAAATCGTTGAAAATGAGCTCATAGTATTTTTTGCGAGGCATCTTTTTTTTAAAGACACCAACTACAAATTTTGAAAATGTGTACGACTTTTGACATATGACAATATTTGATTGCAATTTTTTTAGGGATAACATGATGAGAAGCGGGGCCGACTGTTTTGAGAAAAGCAATTTTCCGAGAGGTCCCTTGATTTCGTTCTTTGAACTGAAGCATGTATAGCGGTCTTCCACTTCAAATACACCTCAGAGATAACTAACCTATCTGATTTCCTTGCACATTTTTTGTCTAATATCGCGGAAACAAAAGTTACCTAGTAAAACGACTAGGACCACTGGATTCAGCAATGTCGAAATAGGTATGTATGTCCATTGGGTCTCTTTTCTGTAAAATTTTTAGACTAGCACAGCGTATTATAAATTTTTCCTTAACATTCTTAATTTCAATGTTTCTCCATAAATATGTATGTATATAACTTCATTCACTGCACTTTTAGTAAAGCCAATTCCCAAAAAATGCAAATTTTATTTCTTAAACATAATTTCGAATTGAACTTGATCATAAATTAAGGTCAGTTGGTGTTGTAGTTTCGTTTTTTGCGGGAGAAGATCTGCAACAAACCCCTGAAGTGAGCGGCCCAACAAAATAAAACATTTTCTGTAACAAATTCTCAGATCAAGAAAAAAATCGAAAAAAACGCAAACAAAAGCTGCTTTAAAGGAAACATCAACAACGATGGCAAGCAACCAAACGAAAAAAAAAACAACCGACAACATTTGACAGAGATCATAGAGCAGCCTAACTGCGGGGGATGACATTTGCAAGTTCACCTGGCCACAAACGAAATGGAAATCCACCGAAAAAAGCGATGTCTTCCACAGCCAACTGAGTCAAACAGGATACCCCGGGTCCCAGGGTAAACACCAGCAACTGCAGCAACCTTCTAAGCATGAATGGAGCCAAGTGAGTCAATCGAGCTGATCATCTCTCCATGGCGGTGCAGCGTGAGTGCACGGTGCATTTGGAGTTTATCAGCGCTGGTATCATCGATATTTCCAGCCGTTCGGTTTCCCCGTCGCCGGTTCGTCCGTCCATCTATCCGCCAACCAAGGGGATCCAAAAATGTACTTGTAACCAAAAAATATGATTCGTGTAAACATTCGAATACACCAAACAAATCCAAATACATACTTTATGATGAGGATGTTTAGGAGCTTTGTCTGTTCATTGATTTTTCAAACTGATTTCGTAGAATATGTTGGCAAACATCATAAACATCATAAACGACATGAGAGAGTATCGCAGAATGATATTCAAAAAGTTGTGCCAAAACTGTGAGCATAGCAACGAATTTTGGTACTCCTGAAGTTTTTTTGCGAGGGGATTTCGTTCAATAGGGAGCAGGAGAGCCGACTGATAAGTTGGGAAGTTTAGGGAGAAGGTTATGTTCTAAACATTATGTATGTGAAACGCCATACAAACCATCTAAATTTGAACATGGTGTCTTCGAGAAAAATATTCCTCACGAAAAACTGTTGTGAAAAGTCAACAGGTTTCATCATTTCATAGGTTTTGTCTGTTAGGTTTGTAAGTTCCATAGACACTAACAGCAAAATACTTTACAAAAACTAACATCAATAAATATTTTCTCGACCCTCAGGGGTCGACTCTAGTATAACGGGTTTTCCAATAGGGATGATATGATTTTGAAGTGACGTTTCGGCCATTTGTAATATGTCATGATCTGTCATTTGTTTTTCATTGTATTCGGTAGTGTTTACTAGATATACGCAAGAACAACGTTTACAAATTATTCAGTTTTTTTTATAAAAATTCTCCGATTGCAACTTTTCGTGCGGTAAGTCCATTTTTTATACCCTCACTTTAGTGTGACGAGGGTATATATCATTTGCTACGGAAAAAAGTGTAACACGTCGAAGGAGTGACCTAAGACCCCAAGTATGTTCGGAGGAAATCCGTTTTGGGTCATTTTAAGTCGAATGAGCAATGTCCGTCCGTCTGTCTGTCTGCTGGCTGGTGCGCACGATAACTCTCGAAAGGAGTAACCGATTGACTTCAAATTTGGTATGTGGTAATATTTTTTTCTATCTCCGGCTAAGTTCGAAGATGGGCCATATTGGTCCACTCCTTCTAGTACCTCCCCCACAAAGGGTTAAAATGTTGTGAAATATTGATTCTTTAATAACTGCTATACTACTTATTCGAATCTTTTGAAATTCCACACATAGTATTAGCTTATTAGTTGCTATCAACTCGAGAAAAATGGGCGAAGTCGCCACGTCCCTTTTGGTACCTCCCACACAAATGCACCATTTTGCACCAAAAGTTAACAGCTTATAACATTAATAACAGTGTATAAAAATACTTGAAATTTTGTACAGTATTATGCTTTTATATTGCCTACAGTTCAGGGAAAAATAAGTGTTGTTGCCACGCCCCTTTTGGTACCTCCCACACAAAGGTATCATTTTGCACAAAAAGTTGACAGCTTATAACATTAATACCAGTGTATAAAAATGCTTCAAATTTTGTACAGTGTAATGTTTTTATAGTGTCTATAGCCCTGTGTGTCTATAGCCCTACTCACAAAGTGACGGTATACCTTAGTCGGTTTACCCGACTGAAACTTTCTTACTTGTTTTAAATCCAAAATATTTTAGCTCTCATTAAGAGCTATCTTTTTGCCATTGACCGATTCCCCATTCCCGATTCGACGTACCGTTAAGGAGCTAGGACAAAAATAAACTTTCCGTTCACATCTGAAAATGATGCTTAGTCCAGTTTTTTAAATCCAAAAAAACACTTTACACTCGACCTACGACCTTGACACCCATGAGCAATATTTTAGCTCTCGTTAAGAGCTATCTTTTTGCCATTGACCGATTCCCGATTCGACGTACTGTTAAGGAGCTAGGACAAAAATAAACTTTCCGTTCACATTTGAAAATGATGCTAAGTCCAGTTTTTTAAATCCAAAAAAACACTTTACAGTCGACCTACGGCCTTGACACCCATGAGCAATATTTCAGCTCTGGTTAAGAGCTATCTTTTTGCCATTGACCGATTCCCGATCCGACGTACCGTTAAGGAGGTAGGACAAAATATGCTTTCCGTTCACATTTGAAAATTATGCTAAGTCCAGTTTTTTAAATCCAAAAAACACTTTACAGTCGACCCACGATCTTGACACCCATGATCAATATTTTAGCTCTCGTTAAGAGCTATCTTTTTTCCATTGACCGATTGTGGCTACGTGCCACACAGCAAATAAAACAACTGAATTGGTGCGAGAAAAGTTTGGAGATTCGATTATTTCAAGAAATTGTGATATTGAATGTCCTCCAAGAAGTTGTGATTTAACACCAATAGACTATTTCTTGTGGGGTTATTTGATGTCATTGGTCTTTCGAAATAAACCAGACTCTCTTCAAGCCTTACAAGTCAATATTGAACGTGCCATTCATGACATACGACATGAATTAGTGTAATACGTGCTCGGAAATTGGGTTAATCAAAATCGTTGCTGCAGAAGAAGTCGTGGAGGCCACTTGAATGACGTTTTATTTAAAACTTAATTGTATCGATTGTACTTCACATAAATTAAAAAACTTTTGAATTTCCTTAACAATAAGTGTGTTTTTTTTTCAAAGAAATTATATCACTCTTATTGGAAAACCCTGTAGAAGAAGATCTGAGTGGGCGTCTCTAGAATAGGAAAAAAACCGCAGTGGGGAACTCTAGAAGCTCTAGACGAGAGTGGACGATGCTAGAGTAGGGGAAAACCTCAGTGGTAGACTCTAAAACAGAGAAATACCTCATAGGACGACTCAAGGAAAGACAAGACATCTGTGGTCGAGTCTAGTGTTGGGGAAGACAGCAGTGGTCAACTCTACAATAATGGAATACATTAGCGGCCGACTTTAGGAATAGGGGAAGACATCATTGGTTGACTTTGAAACAGAAAAATACCCTAGCGGTCGATTCTAGACGAGAGGAAGTCCTCAGTGGAGGTCTTTAGAATAGGGAACCTCAGTGGTCGACGCTAAACTAGAAGTATACCTCAGAGGTCGAATCAGGAAAAAAGAAGAGCTCAGTGGTCAAGTCTAGAATATAGGAAAGCACCAGTCATCGACAGAATAGACGAAGACATCAGTAGTGGAGCCACGAAGAGAGAGGTCGACTCTAAAGTATAGGAAGTCCTCTGTGGTCGACTCTGCAGTGGTCTTCAGTATATACTCTGGAAAACAGACTATAGTGTAGTAAAAGTCTTCAGCAGTCTACAGTCGAACACCGATATATTTCTAATATAAAGAAATATATCGGTGTTCGACTCTGGAAAAGAGGAAGACCTCAGTGGTCGACTCGAGAATAGAGAGATACCAAAGTAGTCGACTGCAGTATTGAGGAAGACCCCGGTGGTCGAACTCAGTGGTCGTTTTTAGTAATAGAGGAAGACCTCAGTGGTCTTCTCTAGTATAAAGGAAGACCGCAGTGGTCTTCTCTAGTATAAAGGAAGAACTAAGTGGTCGAATCTAGAAAAGAGAAATACCTCCGCGGTTGAGTTTAGAATATAGGAGGGAGACCTTCAGTGGTCGATTCAAGAATAGAGAAAACCTCAGTGGTCTCGTCTAGAATAGACACTTTATTGTTCGATTTTAGAATAGAAGAAAACCCCAGTGGTGGCCTCTAGTATTAATTAATACGAGTATCTCATTGGTAGACTCCAGTATAGAGGAAGTCCTCAGTGGTCGATTCTAATATAGAGGAATATCTCAATGATAGACAATAGTATCGATTCAGTGGTCGACTCTAATATAGAGGGAGATCTCAGTGTTCGATTTTGGGAAAGGAAGTACTTCAGTGTTCGGATCTGAATTAGGGGTCCACTCTGGAATTGAAGAAGATCGGAGTTGTTGTAGTTGCAATACAGAAATTATTTTGCGGTCTACTTTGATATTTAGGAATATTATAGAAAAGAGAAAACCTCGAATGTCGAAAATCGAAGAGTTTAGTGGTCGGGTCTCGAATAGCGGAAGAACTCAATGATCGACTATAGTATAGAGAATAAACTGATCGGTCGACTCTAGAATATAGGAAGATCTCAGTGGTGAACTCTAGAATAGAGAAAGACCTCGGTTGAGGAGACTCTACAATTGAAAAAGATCTGAGTGGTCAACTCTTATATGGAGGAAGACCTCTGTGGTCGACTTTTGTTTATCGTAAGAATTCAGTGGCCGACTAAAATACAGAGGAAGGTCTCAGTGATTGACTCTCGTAAAGAGGAAAATATCAGTGATTAACTATGGTAAAAAGAACCTCAGTTGTTTACCATGATGGAGAGGCATACCTCAGTGCTCAAGTATTTAGGAATACTTCAGTGTTGGACTGTGCAACAGAGGATTGTTGATGTATTTCAGTCCTGTAAGGATAAGCGAATAAACATTTTGAAAGCTAACAAGATAGGACACCAGTGGTCAAAGAGTTTTTGGCGCTTTCGGGAGATGTCCTGGTGGTCAAACTGTGGGAGGTGTAAGCAAGTAGAGTTTTCTCTCTATTTGTAATTGCCCAGAGGTATCCCGATTTTTAGTTTTTGTTTTCCAGATTTTTTGCATTTGTCTGGTAATCCTAAGCACAGCTTGCACTATACACTATTTTGAATTGAATAGAACCAATGCTAAGGTTAGTTAATTACTTTATTACTCGATATGGTTTGACTGACCTCGTACTTGGGCATATTTTTCCCCATTTGCAGCATGCGCCGTGATTGTTGTGGTCATGTTGTTGTTGCTGCTATTTCTGTTATTGCGGTTGTTGAATTTTGGAAATACTGTGTTCAGCTGTTGCAATCGTTACAAACGATCGGAACTTTTTCGCTTTTTTTCTCCAATTGGTTAAATGCGTTTTTTTGTCGCTGTGGTCTCTTCTCCCGGCAACATCAGCAGCAGTTCCAAAGAGCACCGAAAGCAAATAATATTTTGTTGTGGCCAAAAGTAACACCAACAGAGTTTGTAGCAAAATATTGGTGTTTGCTCGGTTTGCAATTGGTATGGGTCGGGCGGTCGACCGAACCGTCGGTGGGTCGACTTTTTCGGTGGTAGTATCACCACAACCCGTATCATGCTGATAACTGGCGGTGTTCAGTGTACAGAGTTCGGTTCGGTGTTGCCGCTGCAACAATACAATGCAACAGCAAGCAGGACAGACGTAGGTACAGTGGGGGAATGTCGAAGGATGGATGATTGATAGATATATCGGGTCCGTCAATAAGAGCGCTACAAACGGTTTTGGATATCAATGAAATTCTTTATTCCTGTGAAAGTACGTTCGATGCCATTATGTATGGAACTCGGGCACGCTTGCAGAAGTCCAGACGCTGAACCCAATTTTCGACGGTTTTCAAGCATAAATCGGCCGATACTGCTGCAATTTCACGTTCGATATTCGTATTGTTGGCTTGTTGGCATAGACCATAGACTTGACGTAGCCCCACAGGAAATAGTCCAACGGCGTCAAATCGCACGACCGAGGCGGCCAATCGACTGGACCATTTCGTGAGATAACACGCCACAAGCCACACATTCGCTGTGTGGCTTGTGGCGCCGTCCTGTTGGAACCACATGTCCTCCAAGTCCATATCATCCAATTGGGGCCAAAAATATTCGGTTATCATTGAACGGTAGCGATTCCCATTCACAGTAACGTGCCGGTCTTGGTCATCACGGAAGAAATACGGCCCAATAACGCCGCCGGCCCATAAACCGCACCAAACCGTAATTTTTTCGGGATGCAATGATGACTCATGGAGCGCTCTTAACGTTGAGGCCACTGACTCCGAATTTCGGTAGTAAATTTTAATAATTTCGACTCGTTGTTGGCTCGTATATCTTTCCATCATGAAATGGCAAACCTTACTGAAGAGAAATGCCAAAAGAGCGGCAAAAAATATGGCGTCGTTTGCTGTCCCTGTCGGTCTACTTTTGTAGCGTCCCTGTTGAAAAAGCCTTTACAACTAAACCTGTTGGGTGATGTCAACAACTAGACAAATAATAGCGAGCAGTCGCATAAAGCACGGCTCGGCATATATTTCCGGGGGAACTCACCAACAGAACTCGACGAACAGCAGGACCAAGAAGACAGCAAATGGACTGTAACATTGGTTGTTGACTAGGAATCCAGAAATTGCATGACGATTAACAGCTTTGAGCCCCTTAAATCAGCTGAAGAAGACGGCATTGCCCCAGCAGAAATGCAGAGAATGTTGAAGTACATTATCCTCTGGCTGGATATGTATGAAGGCTGTATCAGGCCCTAATATATCCTCAATCGATGGAGGGATGCCAATGTGGTATTCATAACCAAAGCGGAAAAGATATCGCACACTAAGCCAAAGGACTTCAATTAGCCTATCCTACTAAAAGGTCAGGAAAGACTTTAGATTCTTTCAATAGAGAAAACCTGCATACAAACTCCTGTAGGGGAACTAACATGCCTACAACAAGGGAAAGTCCACATAATCTGCCCTTCACGAACTTGTGGGCACTATAGAATCTCCTTGGACGAAAGCCAACGCCGCATTATATTCGTGTCCAACGTCGCATTATATTCGAGTAGGAATGCTGTAGGGTCGCGTTGGGGCCTCTCTCCTAAAATCATTCATTGGATATATATAGCAGTAGTTGGCCAAATACAGTTGAATGTCATTGTGGTGTGGTGGACGGCAACCAATAAACTATCCACTAAAAACCAATTATCAAAGGGGCAGAACCGCCTGCCTTTGCATAAGCGGAGCGTTGAGAACAAAGCGATTGAGTCTCTACAAGCCCTACTCCATGTACAGAATTGCATTACGATTAAACTGTCTATGAATGTGGAGGATAACATTAGGATATCACAATATAGAACTATTGTAACCGACCTATAGTTCATATATACCAACGGTGTACACCTTCGGTATAAACTTCACCACTATGATGGCTGTCAGAGAGGAATGGTTGACAGAACACCAGTTGGCAGAAAAAGAAAACATCTCCACTTCTACACAGGTAGTTAGAAACTTGATGATAATATTGCCTTCAGAGTTCACTGCACAGAACTCAGTATATATAACTTGAGGGTTATCGTTGAACAATCTGTATAGTGGAGACACCCTTATATTTAATTGTCGTTGACTTCGAGAAAGCTTTTGACAAACTCTCTCACGTAGCCATATGGAGAGCCTTAGAATGCAAAGACGTACCACAGAAGCTAATCGCGCTTATAAGAGGCCTATACAATTGTTCTACTTGCAGAGTATTGCACGAAAATCAATTGAGCAGTAGAATCCAAGTGGAAACTGGTGTAAGACAGGGATGTGTTCTGTCTCCTTTATTGTTTAATATTGTTCTTGATGTTGTAATGAAGAGCGTCTCAAGAAATCCTTCCAGCGGTATCCAATGTGGATTGTATAGACGACTGGGAGATCTAGATTATGCGCATGATAATCTGCCTCCTCACGCACTCATACAGCGACATATCACAAAAACTCCGTCTCTTAGACTTAGAGACAGACAAAGCAGGCTTAAAAATAAATATTGCTAAAACCATATCAATGCGAACTAATTGTAAATGTTTTCAAACCTTTGAAATCAGAAATGCCAACATAGATGATATTGACCGTTTCTGCTACCTAGGCAGCATCATCGACAGCAATGGCGGATCTAGTGCTGATATTACTAACCGTATCAACAGCGCCCGGCGATCCTTCGGTCTTCTGAATTCAGTATGGAAAGAAAGCCTCTCATATTTCAAGAAAAACAAAACTAAAAATTTTCAACTCCAACTTAAAGTCCACATTGTTGTATGGGTGCGAGACGTGGAACGTTGCCGACAGAGACGTAAACTCCTGAGAAGAATAATGAAAATATTTTGGCCTAATACCATAACCATCGCTGACTTATATGCAGCCACAAATCAAAGCCCTTTACATACTGAAATTACGAGAAGAAAGTGGAACTGGATTGGTCATACTTTAAGAAAACCCTCTGATGACCTAACGCATATAGCAAGTGAGTGGAACCCTCAGGGCAGCAGAAGAAGGTGGAAGGCCCTCCCACACATGGAAGAAGTTGATAAATCCAATAAATCTTGGAATGAAATTAAATTATTAGCCTATAATAGATCTGAATGGAATGTATTTGTAATGGCTCTATGCTCCACATTGGAACAGCGGGAATAAATATATATAAGTTGCAGAGTCGCAACATAGTAACCAATACTGTCGTTGTCATTTACTCGGACGTTGTCATTGCCATCAAGAGGCCACATCCTTAAGATCTCTTAACGGGATGGATGATCAGTTTAACATACACCTCATATGGCTACCTTGGCACAAGCATATCCCGGGGAACTGCAAAGCTGATGAACTAGCTAGGAAAGGGTGGACATTACACATTCTCGAAGAATTTGCATATATTGGTTCGCCACTGTCCACCTGTAAGCTTTGTCTTGGGAAGCCGACAATCAGGCAGTCCAATAAAAGATGGACAGAAGGATGAAGATGTAGGGTGGCTAGACAAACCTGGCCAAGGTACGAACTGAGAAGGTCTAAATGTCTCCTCGCACTAGAAAGGAAAAGAGTGATGGGACACATCTGTAGGCTATGGTGATGAGGAAGAAGTGGAGAGCTTTGAGCTCCTGCTTTGCTACTGTCCCTCATTAAGTAAACTACGTCTGGATATACAGGGGTTGGCTTGACAGATTCCGGTACCGATATTCGTACTATTGATAACTTTGTTTAACAAAAATGTTGATTTCGATGAGGGGCATCTGTGCCTGTGGTGGCTTGCTACAACCCTAACCTGATCCTAAATGGTATGGAAGTTGTAAAGGATTCAATACTTCACTAAACCTTTTGTGGGGGTCTGCGGGATGGAGTATTATGAACCAACTTTGATCAATCTATGTCCTTTCGAGAGTTATTAGACAGACAAACAGGCTCCTGGAAGGTCATAGCACAAATGATCCAACATGACTGAAATCGATTAAAAGAAACTGGGAAGTATAGGTTACTCCTTCAATGTTTTATTGATATGTACTACACTGAAAAAAAAATTTCATAGAATTAAAGAAATGCTCCAAAGACGTCATTAGTTTTTAAAATAAGTACATTTTGTACTTAAAACATAGACAAATTCAATAATATTAGGTAATTTACTTAATTTTAAGTACATTTTCTTAATTTTAAGTACAAAATGTACTTATTATGAAGACTAAGGACGTCTTTGGAGCATTTCTTTAATTATATGACAATTTTTTTTTCAGTGTACCCATCATCAATATAAGAATTCCGCTCCTGTTTGCGGCAGAAGCATTAACTTTCAGACATAAGATACAGCAGAGATATTGTCAAACCTCCGATATTTGTTGCCACGTTTTTTTCAAAATCTCCCACTGTGTGGCGGATGGTCAGACGGACGTACGAATAAAACTCTACAAGTACATAGTACTACAAAAAGCCAAACACACAGCCTCACTACAGACATCGAACAATCCAACAGATCTTTTAGCGGTTCATTTGTTTAAACAAAAGCTTTCTGGTATTTTGGCACAACTGTTTTAACAAAACAGTCAGTCAAGTCAGTCAGTATCCGACAATAACAAAAAAAAAACATTGTGAACAAAATACACCGAATGAACCACGGCCGATGGGGGACCTCCTGGGTCTTTGACTAAATGTTGTTGGTGTTGTTGCTGTGGCAGTTGCTTTTGTTGTTGGGTTGTGTTGTTAGTGTTGTATCCGATATCTGTTGATGTTTTGACTTTTGTTAGCCTGTGTTATGTTGTTTGTTGTCTTGTAGTTTATCGTATCTTTGTATACAGTCAGTCAGTACACTACTAACAACATGAACAACAATAGCAACAACATGAGCAAGCATTCGAAAATACCTATATCGAAATATTGAAATTGCACACTTTTCTTAAGATCGCAATGTATATATTTCATATTTGCATAAAAAATTTATTTGTACATCATTTGAGAGCAGAGAAACGAGGAGATAGAGGATATCCAGGCAAGGAAGACTGAATGATTTGATCAAATCGATAAGAAGACACTTAAAGATGATCTTGTTCAACATTTCATTGAAAATATCTACAGTGAAAGTTCTACAAAGCGCTCAGCTCTCGTATACTATTAAATTTGCCATGACTCAAATTTTTAGGACAAATTAGACTGCCTTACGCGGACACTGTTATTGGTATAAGAAATCAGCTGTATGCGAAAAAAAAACTATGAGACCTAACGCGGACACGGCATAAGAAATCTGCTGCAGGCGGACAAAAGATTTCCTATACAATTATAGAAAGACTGAAATCGGGCGGATCCGACCTGATGGTTCCCTACACCAAACCGATAGCGCAATTGTTCTGAATCTGTGTCGGTTTTCTCTCTTTCCATATTTCATTCTTTCAATAAAATGTCCCATAGATAGATTGGGAAGTATGTTTTCTGTAGAATACACTAAAATTTTTTTTCGAATGAGTTATGAAACTGAAAATATAGTTTACCTCGTTTGAGGCATTGTAACACCGTACATGTTTGGCTAGAAGGTCCAAATTTAAAACTTAAGCACGCCAACACCTCCCTTGTAAGTTTGTCATGTTAGGACAGCTAGTGTTACCACGAGCTGAAATGCCGCTCATCGAAACCGACCTTTTTGATATACAACGTTATTGATAGTACGAATATCGGTACCGGAAAGTCCTATTAAACTACCTGGAAACGTCGACCTCAGTATGTCCACACGTCGTTTGCTTAAAGCGGGAAATCTAGCACAGCACGTTCTCAATGCTCTACATATAGTTCTTCCTCATCTACACAGTTTCGGCAGAAGTCATTGGAATAGGCAAGCCCGTCAGAACTGAAGCTAAGTAGACAGTATTTTCCACCTTCTTAGGTCTTATCTGGAGCAGATTTGTCTAGCTACCGTACATTGGACTGCATGATTGCCTCTTGTCTAAGCCAATATATTCCAATTCTTCGAGTAATTTGTAATGTCGCCCCTTTGCCAGCAAGTTCATCGGCTTTACAGTTCCCCGGGATATTGCTATGCCCAGGCATCCATATGAGGTGTATGTTGAAATGCTGAGCCATCTCGTTAGGAGGACTGCGACAGTCGAGGTCTGTTTGTGAATTTAGGGATGTGGCCTCCAGATAATTGATGACAACCTGGGTGTCCGAGAAAATTACAACGGCAGAGTATTTCGCGGCTGTTAAGATCGCTATTGAATTTGGTTGAAATCGGTGCAGATTTAGATATAGCTCCCATATATATCTTTCGTCCGATTTGGCCCTTTAGTCCTATAGAAGCTGTATTTTACATCCGGTCGTTTTGAAATTTAGAATGGTAGAGTTTCTTGATCCATGAAGATTTAGCTATAGCTCCCATATATATGTTTCGTCCGATTTTGCTCTTTAGTCCTGAAGAAGTTGTATTTTACACCCAATCATTTTGAAATTTAGAATGGTAGAGTTTCTTGATCCATGAACCAACACTACCGAATTTGAAGAAAATCGGTAAAGATTTAGCTATAGCTCCCATATATATGTTTCGTCCGATTTGGCCCTTTAGTCCTATAGAAGCTGTATTTTACATCCGATCGTTTTGAAATTTAGAATGGTAGAGTTTCTTGATCCATGAACTAACATTGCCGAATTTGAAGAAAATCGGTTAAGATTTAGCTATAGCTCCCATATATATGTTTCGTCCGATTTTGCTCTTTAGTCCTGAAGAAGCTGTATTTTACATCCAATCATTTTGAAATTTAGAATGGTAGAGTTTCTTGATCCATGAACCAACACTACCGAATTTGAAGAAAATCGGTTAAGATTTAGCTATAGCTCCCATATATATGTTTCGTCCGATTTGGACCTTTAGTTCTATAGAAGCTGTATTTGACATCCAATCGTTTTGAAATTTAGAATGGTAGAGTTTATTGTTCCATGAACCAACACTACCGAATTTTAAGAAAATCGGTTATGATTTAGCTATAGCTCACATATACATGTTTCGTCCGATTTGGCCCTTTAGTCCTGTAGAAGCTGTATTTTACATCCAATCATTTTGAAATTTAGAATGGTAGAGTTTCTTGATCCATGAACCAACACTGCCAAATTTGAAGAAAATCGGTTAAGATTTAGCTATAGCTCCCATATATATGTTTCGTCCGATTTGGCCATTTAGTCCTATAAAAGCTGTATTTTACATCCAATCGTTTTGAAATTTAGAATGGTACAGTTTCTTGATCCATGAACCAACATTGCCGAATTTGAAGAAAATCGGTTAAGATTTAGCTATAGCTCCCATATATATGTTTCGTCCGATTTGGCTCTTTAGATCCAATCGTTTTTATACCCTACACCACACTGTGGTACAGGGTATTATTTAAGTATAAAATGTCCCAAAAGTAAATTTATGTAAACAATTTATACATGAATTACAAAATTTATATATCAGAGTTATTCAATATTACGAGAGTGGTGTAGGGTATTATATAGTCGGCACCGCCCGACTTTAGTCTTTCCTTACTGGTTTAATTACTGGTGTTGAATACCTATTTTTTGTGTTTTTTTTTTAAACAAAGCTATATCTTATTTGCAATAACATGAACCCACGTCTTAGTAGAAATATAATATCAGAAATTTATGTTATTTAACTGCCGGAGTCGGAGTCGAGTAGTTTTGGCTCGACTCCACAGCCCTGCCCGAAACTGTATCAAATGACAGATTCTGGGCTAGCAAACAATTCACCTCGAAATGAGCTGACGTAAATAGAACTAGATTAGCCATACACTCCGCAGATCATGCGACGACATCACCAGAAATGTCATTGACTGGAATCCACAAGGAAGCCGTAGAAGATTACGTCCCGCGCATACTTGGATAAGACAAGTAGATAACGAAGTTGCATGCATGGGCAGAAGTTGGGAGAAATAAAACTATTAGCATATAACACGTTTAGGTTAGGGTGGGAGCCGTTTTTTCTCCCTAGTGTTACCGCAGGCTGAAATGCCCCTCATGGAAACCAAACTGTTTGATATACAAATTTATCGATAGTACGAATATCGGTACCGGAAAGATCTGTTAGACTGACGAGAAAGGCCGACCCCAGAATGTCAAGTCGCAGTTTACTCAAAGCGGAACAGTCGCATAGCAAGTGATCAATGCTCTCCACTCATCTCACAGTTTCTGCAGAAGTTATTAGAGTCAATACTCAATCTTCTGGCGTGTTCGCCGAACAGGCAGTGTCCCATCAGAACTGATACTACCTCTCTTTTCCTCTCTAGTTCGGGATTTGTCCTTCTCATGTCATACCTTGGCCAGATTTGTCTAGCTACCCTACACGGGCCGATTTCTATGCATTATTCGTTAGACTGCCTGATTGTCTCTTGCCTAAGCCAAATCTTGCACGTGGATGGTGGCGCACCAATATATGCAAATTATTCGAGAATTTGTAATGTCGTCCCTTTCCTGGCAAGTTCATCGACTTTGCAATTTGCCGGATATATTAAACTGCTCGACCTCTCTCTTAGTCTTTAAGAGATCTGCAGCAGTCGAGGGCTGTTTGTGAATTTAGGGATGTGGCCTCCAGAGAACTGATGGCAGGCTGGCCGTACGAGAAATGACAACGCCAGAGTTGGTTACTATGTTCCTACTCAGCCACTTGGCGACTTCCCATATTGCCATTATTTCGGCTTGATAGACACTGCAGGTATCTGGTAGTCTGTGAGCTATATCCAGACTAAGCTATTCCCAGTTTACTCTGAAGCCAACCCTTTCATCAAGCTGCGAACCTTCCGTATAGAAGTGGAGATGGTTCCCACTACCTGGTATTCTCCCAACCCATTCATCTCTGGCTAGTATCATAGTGATGTAGTTCCTCTCGAAGGTGTACATCGTTGGTATATAGTCCACTCTATACATATGGCTATAGTTCTTGCACTTTCACATTGATATGAAGTTTCATTGTGCAAAACATGGCACATTTTTATTATTTTTTTGTAACGAAACGGTTAAAATTTTTTGTTTGAAACGGATGGTACATTAAAGTATAACTTTCAATGTTTATTGTGTAAATTGTTCATAAAAAATATCAAAATATATGGCAACGATAGCATTTATGCGGAAGAGTCTCGAAAAAAAGGAATTGCGGTGCCCCTCATAACTCGATACCGAATCATCAGAAATTAAAAAAAAAATTAATTAATTCCTTAGATAATCGTTATAGCCAGGTAACGCTGTCGAGTTTTGTTTTTAAATTTAAATTTTCTAATTTTTGGGAACACTTTGAAGTGAAAAATGCGATTTTTGCGACAAAAGATCGACTAATTTGTTATTGTTAAATAAAAAATGACAACTTAAAAAAATCGACAGCGTTACCTCGTAAATTATGTAAAGAAATAGTGATAAGAATTTCAAAAGGATCGGTTCAGTAGCATTTCAGTTATGAGGGGCACCGTCACAACCCATGTTGGGTTGTGAGAAAAAATTTTAAAGAAAGGCAAAAAAAAGTTTATAAACGTTACCCCCTCCCTTAATATAAATGGTTTTTCGGCTTAACAAGCATATATTTCAAAAAATGTGGTTCAAATACTAAAGGTACCTACCATGAAAATTGGAATTCTAGAAAAAGAAATATTTTTCTCACCTTATTTGTAATCTCACCATTTTCTTACCATATTTGTAATCTACGCAAAATTCCCTTTAATTTGATGGGCCGCACGATATATGGACCAAAAACCAATTTATCAAGATCTTCTATGGGCGGTGTTGAGGCATCTTGAAACAATTCCTCCCAAATTTGTGCACACATTTACTCACAGCAAGCCTATTACGCTTTACAAACTTTTAATCAAAATCCAGCGCCACTCTTGAGCGTTCTTTATGTATTCATTTATAAGTCCTTTGAAACCTTTTTGTGCGAGGTACCAAAAGGACTCGCTATATCCCGTCGAAATTTTGTACTGCAACTGATATATATGAAACAGTATGACATGTTCAATTTCATAAATATTTTTCCAACAAGAGGTGTTATTTTAAATCACCCGGTATTTCGGTAGCTGCCACTTATGAAGCTTTTATTCTTTGACATTTGAGAAGTAGAAACTACGCCATTACTAAAAATGGAACGATACACGATTACCGCATTGATTTATTAAAATTCGAAAAATCGAAAATCTCTGATGAGGCCCATTTCCACCTCGGTAGCTACATCAACAAGCAAAATTGTCGCATCTGGGGCTCGGAAAACCCAAGAGTTATTGTTGAGAAGCCTCTCCATCCTCAACGTGTGACTGTTTGGTGCGGTTTATGGTCCGGCGGGGACATTGGACCTTACTTTTTCGACAATGAGGTTGGATCAACAGTTACGGTGAATGGATTGCGCTATCGAGAGGTGATTAATGATTTTTTATGGTCGGAGTTGGATGGTATTGATCTGGACAACGTTTACTTTCAACAAGACGGCGCTACGTGCCACACAAGCAACGAAACCATTGCTCTGTTACGGGAAAAGCCTCCGGACCGTGTTATCTTTCGAAGAGGTGATCACAATTGGCCACCCAGATCTTGTGATTTAACACCTTGCGACTTCTTCCTTAGGGGCCACGCGAAAGATAAGGTCTACGCCAACAACCCAGCGTCGACTCAAGATCTCAAAGATAGAATTCGTGAGGCTATCGAGGACATAGGGCAGCCACTTTGCGATTTGGTTATGGAAAATTTCATGAAAAGGATATGGTCCTGTATGCGTGGTCGTGGTGGCCATTTGGCTGATGTTGTTTTTCATTACTAACGCCATACCTTCCTCTTTATTATGAAATGAACATCCATTTATCTCAAAAAATGGAATTTTTCTTTGAATACCAAAATAACACCTCTTGTTGGAGAACCCTTTACAATGCTCCAATTTTGTCTTATAGTCTGGCAAATTTTCGAGGTCCCGAAATAATTTGCATGGGGTTACGAGACCCGCGGTCCGATTGGGTCGAAATTTAATTTGTTTCTTAACTATGACCAACTACAGATTGGTACCAAATTTCATAATTCTGCCATTACTCTTTCTATTTTTGTCAGATCGATACTTGAAGACAGAGCACTGTGGATCGCCCCCCCTTCACGAAAAAAATGCCATTTGCACTTTGGCAAACAAAATATACATATATCAGTCTACTTATGTCGATAGATATGATAAACTATGGGTCTATCATTCCTCTTTTGGACGTTACAAACATATCCACTAGTCAAATGGGGACCGATATGAACCATTTTGGCTAGTTTTATTTTGCCAAATTTCAGTCGAATTCACTGTAAACTTTGCTTTCTGGGGCAAAAAGTTCAAATCGGAAGGGACTTGACAAAAAATATTAGCATACAACAGTCCTAGAATCTCTAACTGGTTTGAACAAGCCATTTCTGTACGTCTTTTCGTCTGATGCCCAGCTAAATGATATATCGAATTACAGGTCGCAATTTTTAGCCAATCTCAATTCAATTTGGCACAGACAACTTGTTCGCACTAAGGACGATTATTATTAGCGCACTATGTACGATCGGTATTGCAGGACAATATTCACCGAAAAAATATTTGAAATTTCCGTCAGAACTCCCTAAAGCAAAAATTTATAAAGCGGTTAAACCACCAGTGGCAGGATTTGAACCAGGTCCTCGTGGACATAAGCCGGATGTTCCAACCATAGCGCCACTAATGTTCCAACCATAGCGCCACCTTTTCGGTTAATTGTATATAGCAAACATTTATAAAGTACACCACGAAGTGAGCATGTGAGTCAGGGATGATAATTGAGAGTAACCAAATGGTACAAAAATCCTTCTAAAAAGGTACTTTTTCGACCCAGAAAGTATTAATTTTAAAATGTGTTTAAATTCTTCTTGAAATATTGAGATACAAATTAGTAAGATCCAGTAATCAATTTCTTAATAACAAGGTACTAAAATCTTATATACCCAACTATAAACCGATATTTACGGAAATTGATACAATCGGTCCATGTTTTGATTTAGACTCTACATATATAGAGGTACCTCTCTAGAGAACGAATTTTTAGCCGATTATGATGAAAGATGTTTCATATTGCATAAAATCATCTGTAAAGAAAGGTAATTCATGTCTTTACATTGTATTTAATCTAGTATCGCTCCTTGTTAGAATTGCTTCACGTTTATATATACGATTATATATGTTTGTTCCAGACGAATTTGAGTTTTTGGTGTAGATGCCACGTTTAACAACCTACGTGCCTTTAATCGTTTCTTATACGTTTTTAGTTTCGTTAAAAATGCATACACAATAAAAAGAAACTGAATTTTGTTATAATACAAGAGCCAAACATATTTCTTGACGCTGCGTAGCTATGTCGAACCACTTCGAAAGAACATGTGTACGACTTATATATTTTTTTTTAAAAACTGTATATTACATTCGTGCAGAGACATGTTTGATTAAAAAAGTATCAAATGTGTCGCGGGAGTATCACGGTATTTTGAGGGTCTGAAAAGTACCAAAAAAAGTACTAAAGTATCAAATTTATCATCCCTGATGTGAGTTATGACTGTGGTGAGTATGAAATAAGAAAAAAGAAGAAAAAAGGATGGATATAGTCTACATATTATTACCCTTCCCACATTTTAATTTACTCCTGGAATACTTTCCAAGAAAAAACACGGGGAAAATCCAGAGATTGAGTGAAGAGTGGGCAGAATAAATCTATATATATAAAAGAGAGTGTCTGTTTGTGGGTTTGTTTGTTTGTATGTTTGTTTGTATGTTTGTCTGTTCCGTATAGCCGTCTAAACGGCTTGACCGATCATCTTGAAATTTTCACAGAATGTACATGTGTAGGGGGTGCTGAAAATAGGGTACTTGAATTTTCGATATATCAAGTGGGCGTGGACCCGCCCATATGGGTAAAATTTTGGTATTGAGAAACATTTTTAGCTAGAGTGCTGAAATTTCGTGTGTATGCATTTAGTGTCAGATTATGTGAATTTTCCAAAAATGGGCGGAATCGGACCAATGGGCGTGGCCCCGCCCGTATAAGCCAAATTTTGAAATTGAGATAGTTTGCACAATTTGTTAGCGAGAGTGCTGGAATGTTATGTATATGTATATGGTGGCAGTCTACGTGATGGCTCCAAAAATGGGCGGGATCGGACCAATGGGCGTGGCCCCGCCCACATAGACCAAATTTTGAAATATTGATATGTTGCACAATTTGCTAGCGGGAGTGCTGCAATGTTGCGTATATGTATCTGGTGGCATTCTACGTAATTGGTCAAAAAATGTGCGGGACCGGACCAATGGGCGTGGCCCCGCCCATATAAGCCAAATTTTGAAATTGATATATCTTGCACAATTTGTTAGTTAGAGTGTAGTAATGTTGTACATATGTATCTGATGGCAGTCCACGTGATTGATCAAAAACGGGCGGGATCGAACCAATGGGCGTGACACCGCCCATATAAGCCAAATATCTTGAACAATTTGTAAGCGAGAGACCTAGAATTTTGTGTATATATCCGTTGGCGAGCTACGTGATTGGTCCAAAAATGGGCGGGATCGGACCAATGGGCTTGGCCCCGCCTATATAAGCCAAATTTTGAAATTGATATAACTTGCACAATATGTTAGCGAGAGTGCTGGAATTTTGTGTACATGTATATGGTGGCAGTCTGCGTGATTGGTCCAAAAATGGGCGGGATCGGCCCAATGGGCGTGGCCCCGCCCACATAGACCAAATTTTGATATCTTGCACAATTTGCTATCGGGAGTGCTGCAATGTTGTGTATATGTATCTGGTGGCATTCTACGTAATTCGTCAGAAAATGGGCGGGATCAGACCAGAGGGCGTGGCCCTGCCCTTATAAGCCAAATTTCGAAATTGATATATCTTGCACAATTTTTTATCTAGAGTGCTGTAATGTTGTACATATGTATCTGGTGACAGTCCACGTGATTGGTCCAAAAATTGGCGGGATCTGACCACCGCCCATATAAGCCAAATTTTGAAATTGAATTATATTGCTCATTTTGTTAGCGAGAGTTTTGAAATTTTGCGTATATGTATCTGGTAGCAGTCTACGTGATTGGCTTACAAATGGGCGGAATGAGACCAGTGGGCGTGGCACAGCCCATATTTTGATATATCTTGCAAGTATTATATAGGAAATACATGAACAAAAATGTTCGGTATGCGATAATTACAGCTGCTCACTCCAATACAATCGCAATATGATAATGTGATGCATGACCAATGAAACAAGACTTTGGAAATTTTATAAGTATACATTTCTATTTTCTGGACTTTCCACTGAATTCGGTATTTTTGCATTCAGTGAATTTATTACTAATACCAGTAAGGAAAGGCAGAAAGTCGAGCGGGGCCGACTATATAATACCCTACACCTCCCTAACAATGCGATAAGAGTCATTGCGAGAATAATTTGGAATAATTGGTAAATGTATTTTGAACCGATAATCGCTAAATTAAGCAATATTCGATCCTAAATTGAGAAACATTTTTCTGGAGAACTTTGTAATGATCGGAAGTAAAGTACAACTCCTATAGCGCTTTGTAACCAAATCTCGAGGAACATATATATGGAGGTTATGTATAAATCTGAATCGATTTTCCTTGAATACTCATTCATGTAAAATAGAAACCTGTTTCTGTCGAATTTCCTACTGATCGGATATAAAACACAGTCTCTACAGCGCTTACATGTCAAATCGGGGGTAACATATATATGGGGGCTATATCTAAATCTGAACCGATTTTCTCCGAATTTGGCAGTATTCCTTCATGTAATAAGAAACCTCTTTCTGCAGAATTTCGTACTGATCGGATATAAAATACAGTTTCTACAGCGCTTACATGTCAAATCGGGGGTAACATATATATGGGGGCTATATCTAAATCTGAACCGATTTTCTCCGAATTTGGCAGTATTCCTTCATGTAATACCAAACCTCTTTCTGCCGAATTTCGTACTGATCGGATATAAAATACAGTTTCTACAGCGCTAATTTTGACATGGGCAGCGAAGCGCACCGGGCTCAGCTAGTCTATATATATAAAAGAGAGTGCCTGTTTGTGGGTTTGTTTGTTCCGTATAGACGTATAAACGGCTGGACCGATCTTCTTGAAATTTTCACAGAATGTACATGTGTGGGGCGTGGTGAAAATAGGGTACTTGAATTTTCGATATATCAAGTGAGCGTGGACCCGCCCATATGGGTCAAATTTTGGTATTGGGAAAAATTGTTAACTAGAGTTCTGATATTTTGTGTGTATGCATTTAGTGTCAGTTTATGTGAATTTTCAAAAAATGGGAGGAATCGGACCAATGGGCGTGGCCCCGCCCATATAAGCCAAATTTTTAAATTGAAATATTTTCCACAATTCATTAGCGTGAGTTCTGCAAGTTTGTGTATATGTATCTGGTGACAGTCTACGTGATTGGTCCAAAAATGGGCGGGATCGGCTCAAAAGGGTCGGGATCGGATCAATGGCCGTGGCCCTGCCCATATAAAATAAATTTTGAAATTGGGATGTCTTAAACAATTGTTTAGCGATAGTTCTGTAATTTTGTGCATATGTATCTGATGATAGCCTACGTGAATGTTCTAAAAAGTGGCGGGATCGGATCAATGGGCCTGGGCCCGCCCATATAAACCACATTTTGAAATTGAGATATCATGCACAATTTTTTAGCGAGAGTGCTGTGATTTTGTGCATCTCACGCAGTCTACGTGATTACACAAAAAAGGGAGGCACCGCCCATAGGCGCCTAATTTTTAAATTGAGATATCTTGCACAATTTGTTTAAGTGAGCGCTGCAGTTTTGGGTATATGTATCTGATGACAGTCTACGTGATTTGACCAAAAATAGGCGGGATCAGACCAATGGTCGTTGCCCCGCCTATGCGAGTATAAACCAAATTTTGAAATTGAGAGTCATATCTTGCACAATTGTTTATCGAGAGTGCTGTAATTTTTTGAATATCGATCTGGTGATAGTCTACGTGAATGGTCCAAAAGGGTTGGGATCGGACCAATTGGCGTGGCCCCACCCTTATAAGCAAATTTCTGAATTTGAAATACCTTGAACAATTTGTTAGCGAGAGTGTTGTAATTTTGTAAATATGCATTTGATGGCAGTCTACGTAATTGGTTAACAAATTGACGGAATCGGATATCTGAAGTCTGGGGCAACGAACTGGACCGGGTCCAGCTAGTATATATTATACGGAGAGATGTGAATACATTGTACGAGAGCTGCTTTCCGCTCTTCGTTAACCAAATGTGTACCTATTAAGTTCAAAACAGAGATCGGCAAAACAGCGCCCATGGGCGTTTCTCTCTCTCACACATTGAATGAGTATAAAATAATTCAGTTCGGTTCACATTGAGAGAGAGAGAAATGTTTTTGTATGGTTGGATGAGTGTGCCGATCCCTGGTTTAAAAGATAAGTTAAAGAAATATATACTGTGAGAGCAACGGCTACCATAAACAATAGAAGTAATAGATAATCCGTCCGACTCTTTAGAAAGTGACAGTTTGAGATTTAATTTGCTGATTTAAAGATGTGTTTTTTGCAATTTTATTTAAAATATCAATTGTGTTTGCTCCAATTGTGATTGTAAAGTGAAATGTTTGAGAAAAAATGCGAAAATTATGAATAAAAAAAAAATAAAAACAAATTTGTGCTATTTCTTCTCTTAACTACTAATGTCAAAAATTTAATCGTTCGTAATTCGAGAAATTTGCCAAATAGCGGGAAGGAACATCTAGTAGTTGACTGTGTATGTTCCTTCCCGCTCTTAAACAAATTTCTCGAGTTACGAACGATTACATTTTTGACATTAGGGTGATTCCAACGGAACGGGTGTGACATTGTTACTGAGTATTTTCCTGATTTTGATCTATATAATTTATAACGAAAACTCACAATGGGTGGTTTATGTAGATATTCATAAGTGTTACCTACTGATATGGAAGGAAATTAAATAATATTTTTTATAAAAAAAATATGGTTGATAAAGGTTTTTTTATAAGAGGGCTACAACAGTTTTTTTAAATAAAACAAAAACGGTTTTGGATATCAATGAAATTCTTTATTCCTGTGAAAGTACGTTCGATGCCATTATGTATGGAACTTGATTTCTTTTGCATGGCCACCACGGGCACGCTTGCTTGCGTCCAATTGTGATTGTAAAGTGAAATGTTTGAGAAAAAATGCGAAAATTATGAATAAAAAAAAATAAAAACAAATTTGTGCTATTTCTTCTCTTAACTACTAATGTCAAAAATTTAATCGTTCGTAATTCGAGAAATTTGCCAAATAGCGGGAAGGAACATCTAGTAGTTGACTGTGTATGTTCCTTCCCGCTCTTAAACAAATTTCTCGAGTTACGAACGATTACATTTTTGACATTAGGGTGATTCCAACGGAACGGGTGTGACATTGTTACTGAGTATTTTCCTGATTTTGATCTATATAATTTATAACGAAAACTCACAATGGGTGGTTTATGTAGATATTCATAAGTGTTACCTACTGATATGGAAGGAAATTAAATAATATTTTTTATAAAAAAAATATGGTTGATAAAGGTTTTTTTATAAGAGGGCTACAACAGTTTTTTTAAATAAAACAAAAACGGTTTTGGATATCAATGAAAATCTTTATTCCTGTGAAAGTACGTTCGATGCCATTATGTATGGAACTTGATTTCTTTTGCATGGCCACCACGGGCACGCTTGCTTGCGTCCAGACGCTGAACTCAATTTTCCACGGTTTTCAAGCATAAATCGGCCGATACTGCTGCAATTTCACGTTCGATATTCGTACGTAGTTCATCAATCGTCGCTGGCTTGTTGGCATAGACCATAGACTTGACGTAGCCCCACAGGAAATAGTCTAACGACGTCAAATCGCACGACCAAGGCGGCCAATCTACTGGACCATTTCGTGAGATAACACGTTCTCTAAACTTGGTTTCCAATAAATTGATTGTGGCATTCGCTGTGTAGCTTGTGGCGCCGTCCTGTTGAACCACATGTCCTCCAAATCGATATCATCCAATTGGGGCCAAAAAGATTAGGTTATCATTGAACGGTAGCGATTCCCATTCACAGTAACGTGCTGGTCTTGATCATCGCGGAAGAAGTACGGCCCAATGACGCCGCCGGCCCATAAACCGCACCAAACCGTAATTTTTTCGGGATGCAATGATGACTCATGGAGTACGTGTGGATTGCTGTCTGACCAATAACGCATATTTTGTTCATTGACGAAGCCATTTGGCCAGAAATTAACCTCATCGCTGAAGATGATATTTCGATACTTCTATTGTGTATGATACAAAGAGCTCGTTAATATGTTTTTTAATAGAAATGACGGGGATTGAAGTTTTTGGTTAAGAATGCGGATGTTGCTACAATTGTACCAAATTGGTACCTATTATGATCAGAAAGTTCATTGGTTGGTACAAAAGTGCTGAATTTGGTACTTATTACGACTTAAAAAGTACAATGGTAAACAAAGCTCATTTAGTACATTTTATTTTTCGAAAAATAATCTGTTCTGTTTATTATCTTCCTTTTCTATCCTTTATTAATTCGCCTTATTTCTGTAAAGATTTTTATGCTAAAGCTTTAGACAAATATACCTTTAATGGTTAGAATTTTTAATATTAACTTATGAATTTTATTTTGCCTAAGAAGTTTATGGAAATTTGCTAATCTAAAATAAGATCACGCTATCATATATTTTTGAAAAAATTTCAAAACTTTCTGGAATTTTATTTTATTTAAAATTTTCAAAATTTGAAAAAATTCATTTTTGTGTTTTACGAAATTTGTAATTGCATTTGAACTGCTGAACCGATTTTATAAAAATTAACGTCATTTGAATGAAACCATTACAGAAGAACTATGTCCAAAATTTCCAGACCTACCTTTCCATTTCATCCGAAAATTTTACAAATATTCCCCAAAATCCAGTTATTGTTTTGGATTTGTGAGAGTCTGGTGCATATTATGGGTAAATTGGAGAAAAAATCGAAAGGGGAGTAATTTATTGATTTGACACTAGGATATTCTCCTGGCTCTAGACCATCTCTGTCTCTGTTATGTATTAAATAATGCAAAGTAAACGGTGAAGCAAATACAATTACTTGACAGCTCAGCTCCTCGTATAGCTTTTTCACCGATGCTACTCCGATTATTCAGCGAGGTTAAGCTGTAACTATTCGGTCAAATATCCAGCTCTAAGAGGCATGGCTTCTTCCAAACGAATAAGAATTATTAACCCACTTCTGTTATTTCATCAACGAAACGAAAATAAAAGGGAGTATTTTATTTTAAATTTAAATTTATTAAAGATCGAAAAAACTTTAAAAAATCAACAAAAAATATTCTTTATGTCCTCTTTCAAATGTCATAAACTTCGTAAAAATTTCTTACAAATTTTTACATTCGAACCAAATTTTGTATTTCGGTGGCGACATTATGACTACATATTTGCTTACTTCAATGGGTATCGAAAGCTGTACAAACGCTTGGAAAATTGTGTCTTATACACGTTTTATTTAAGCTGTTGTTGTCTGGCGTTTAAGTTGTTATTACATGTACGAAAAAATTTTGTTCTTTTTTTGTGGAAACACAGTTAACAAATGTTGACCATATTGGATCGATAAGCTACAGTGGGTTCAAAGAATTAAGGTACAAGAATGTTTTGGGCAAGGATATATACAATTGCTTATTAAGCTCCCTACTGTCCATGTCCCTATGATTGGGACCGGACCGTGATACCAGATGGGCCACCAGTCCTGGTCTTTCTGCCCTCCAACTGGAAGTAGCTGAAAGTCAATGTGATTGGTCCAAAAATAGGGGGATTGGACCAGTGGGCGTGGCCCCACCCATAAAAACCAAATTTTGAAACTGAGATATATTGCAGAATTTGTGAGCGAGAGTGCTGTTTTTATGTATATGTATCTGTTGGCAGTCTACCTGAGTGGTGGGATCGGGCCAATGGGTGTGGCCCCACCCATATGAGCCAGGAATGGAGATATCTTGAACAATTTGTTTGTTTCCGAGAGTGCTGTAATTTTGTGTGTATGTAGGTAGCAGGATTCGTGATTGGTTCAAAAATTTACGGGATTGGAAATCTCAATCTGTGGCAACGAAGTGGACCGGGTCCAGCTAGTATACATATATTAGTAATTTAGTTTATAATATAAACCATAAACATGTAAGACATTTTGGACGACATATTTGTATAGTTTCAAAGACGAATATTTCTCCGGTAAATTGTAGACTATTTTAAGGGCTTTATTCGGAATAATTGACAATGATTTTAAACCATAAATAAGCGTTAGGTAGTTTAGGTGACTTTGTATGAGGGACTGGTAGATAACATATTTCACTTGCTGGTCCATTTTACTCTTGAAATTGTATAGAATACCCAAGATTGGTGTAAGTTTGCTTTTTATGTGTTGTATGTACAATTTCCAACTTAAATTACTTTGATGGTTTCTACCCAAGAATCTGATATTGTCCACTTCTGAAATTAATTTTCCATCAACAACAATATTATATTCGACTTCAGACCGATGTTGCTGAGGCCTAAATCGAATTAATGTTGTCTTATTTTCATTCAGTACCAATTTGTTTACTCTTTCATATTAACATATTTAAGCTGCATCATGTTCCGCATACGTTTTCGAAACCAAACCGTGTTTATAAGGGTAGAATAAAAATATATCATCAGCATACATGAACTATAGATATCATTTACATATAGTTTAACCGCAAATGTCCCAAAACGCTTCCTTGTGGGACACCATAAACAACATCCGAAAAAGAGTTTCTAGTTGTATTTATTTGAACAAATTGCTTTCTATTTTTTAAGTAGCTGCAAAAAGAATCCAAATCTTTTCCTCGAATACAGGATGTCGTGGTCAACCGAATCAAATGCCTTTGACAAATCGTAAGACATACCTCGAACTTCTGATGATCCGCCATCCAACCCATCACAAATAAAATTCAGGACATTGATAACCGGTTCCTCTGTTCCACATCACTGCTGGAAACCATACTGGTTCTCGAATAATAAACGTTCTCGGGTCAAAAACACCAAAAGCTGATAATGTATAATTTTCTCAAAGATTTTATCCACAACTGATTGGATGGAAATCGGTCGATACTGCTCAAACGAGTTCGATCTTTTCGTTGCCCTTTTCCGGAAACTGGACTTTTATACAACATTTGGAGTTTTGAAACAGGAGATATGTTTAATTCGAGGCACTACATCAGTTCTACCTAAAAAGGGCAAACATTTCAGGTTTCCGGCAACAGAAATCAGGTTATCGGCATATTTATTATTAGTTTATTTGAAAGAGCATATATTCCCAGTAATTATATAGAACCCGATTTAATTCATGTGGCAATTCTCGGCTGGTTTCACAGCAACGGATCCTGTCAACCAAATTTTACAATACCTTGGTGACGGGTTCTGGCTATTTCTTACGAACGACTCGCTCGATATTCGCCTTATGCGGATGAATCGTTAATGGATTGGTCGCTCGAAATCGGTAAAGCTTCGAGATGGCCAATTAATATCGCGGGACTGATTACGGAACTTGGCGCGTAAAAGATTGATATTGACATCCTTTTGGAAGCAATGATTGTTAACCGAAATGGTGTTTCCAGATGCATTTTCAAAAAAAATAAAATGGGCTGGCGCCACCGCTCCAAAATCCGCACAAAACTGTCGCTCTCTGACGGTGCATTGGCTTCTTGACTATTAGGTGCGAATCTTGCGATCCCCAGATGCGGCAGTTGTACTAGTTAACATAGCCGTCAAGATGAAAACATTTTAAACAATGATAAACATTTTAGCCAAAAATAAACTACATAGGTCGATATTAAATATTCTGTTCCAGTTATTAATAATGTAAAAACTATTTAAAAGATTATATAAACCACTTTGGAAATTATTTTTTTTTTCGAGTTTTCTTTGATAATACAGACCGAAAACCCGCCTTTTCACTAAAAACCAAAACTGCTTAAACATGATCTTTTTTATTTTTGTGAATTTACAAAATATTGTTCTTTTATTTTATATTTCCATTATGTTGATAATCAAAAGATAAACTTTATTGGAACAGCTAAATGTGGTTGTTTCATTTTTGATACAAAATGCATTTAAGTGTTAAACAAATTAGTTGAACTTACTGTTACAGTACTTATTTTTTCACAGTATTTATCAGATTTGGATTCTTTCCAAAACATACTTAAATACAATATATTTTTTCATACATTTTCCTATTTTATAATAACGATTTATTAATTATTCATTCAAATCTTATATTGTTTTACTTTAATAGACGCTAAAGAAAATAGAATTTTGAAAAATATTATGTTTTGTAAAAACAGAATACTAAAAGGTCAACTAAACATAATATTATTTTTTTTATAAATATTTAATATATATATACATATATATATATATATTATATAAATATTTATTTATTATTCTATTAATTCTAAAATATAACTTTCATCAATTTTATTTAAAATGAATTTTCATATAACTTTCCTTTCATTTAATTTAAATCTTTAGTGATTTCCCGTATACAAATTAGATGGGCTTAGTATTAACGTTAACCATCGTTTTACCATATCTATCATGTCCGTCCGTAAGTTATTCAAAATATCCCTCTAATCCCCAAAAGTTCCATCACATCTCCAGTGGCTCCACTCCACTCCAGTGGCTACACTCTTCTCACTACATTAGTTCGTGTTTTAATTTCGTACAATTCGGTAGTGACCCGCAACGCTCCGTTCTTTTATTCAAATAATCGTGTAAAATACAAAGCAATTGTTAAAAAATTACATAAAACTATAACTTACGCGTTTCTTGATTAAATTACGTAAAAAGTTTGAAGAAAATCAGTGAACATTCAAGTGAACAAAGTGTTTAAACTATTTGCAATTTGCTTTGTTAGGTATTGTGCGTGTTTTTTTTCGCATCGCACCGTGTCGGTAACAAACAGATCGTTCCAAGGCCTTCCACCCCAACCCTTCCCTTTGTTAGGAACTGTGTGTTGTGAGCGCGAGAGAGGCCAAGACAAAATATAGCGACAACACAATCAGCGTTGCCGTTTTGGTCATTTCCGACCAAATCTGGTTGGATATATTTACAATTTTTCTTTCTGGTCGGATGGTCGGACCAACTTAATTTTGGTCGGTTTTATTCTCGAATATTAAGATTTAGTATAATGCAGAATTATTTCAAGATTAATACATTTCAAGGTAAATTACTGAAAGCTAAACATTTTCACCTCTGGAAATACCTTAAAATGTCGCTTCGGAATCCCAATATTTTTCTTAATCGCTACAAGGAGTATCGACCTGTTAATCGATATTGTAGACAAATAGATTGTAATAATATTTTATTTGAAAATAATAATTTCAGGCTCGACCAGAGAAATTTCGTATTCTCTAAATAAAGAATTATTTATTTAGAGAGTAGAGTGAAGCCGAAATTTTGGTTCAAATCTCACCATAATTGCGGAATTTTGCCATTTGTATTCAAAGAAAAAATTCATTTTTCATTTTTATTTATTTTATACTATTTACACTTCATTTCAACTTTGTAATACTATTTAAGAGTTTAAGACTTATCTCTTCTTCTACATTGTAATTAATAATGATTTACAAAATTGATTAATTAATACTAAAATAAAAAAAAAATACAAAAAACCTATATGAATATTAATTTTGTTATGATAAAAACTTAACACTACTTACAGACTAACTATGAATTTGCTATATCATTAATATAAGTAAAACTTGATGAAGAACATCTTGTATTAAAATTTTGCGTCAATATTTCAATCTTATCGATGACTAGGTGAATTTTTGCATGCTCATGTAGCCGTTTCGTAGAATAGTAGAAAGGTAGGTTTAATATTAATTTTAATATTTTATTTTGTGTAACTTGTAACTTTTTTAAATGACAGTTAGCACTTGAAGACCACAATGGTGCTCCATAGTACATCGCCGATTGAAATATGGACTTAAATATTAACATTTTATTAGTTAGACTAAGATGAGATTTGCGGTTTATAAAGGGATATAGCACTTTGATCAGCAAATTCACTTTATTTATTACAAATGGGATATGATTTTTGAATTTCATTTTTGTATCTAATATTACACCTAAATATTTAACTTTTTGTTCCCATTGAATTTCCATATTATTTACAACAATGTTATTTTGTGGAGTAAAACATTCTTTGCGTTTCCTTGTGAAATAAATTGCCTGACTCTTTTCACCATTTATACTGATTTTCCATTTATCGAAATATTTTGTTAGAATAGATAATGCAGATTGAAGATTTCTGATGATATCTGAAGCCAATATTTCAGAGCTTAAAATCGCAGTATCATCAGCAAACATTGATAATAAGCAGTTATTTAACTGCGGGATATCGGAAGTATATATATTGTACAGTAATGGGGATAAACATGAACCTTGTGGGCAGCCGGCATTTATTGTAAATATTGTTGAAGAATCCGAGTTTATACATACTTTGAACGTTCTATTTTGTAAGAAGTTTTGAATTATTTTAATAAGTTTACTAGGGAAATTAAGATTGATCATTTTATATATAAGATCGAAAGCGGCCTTTATGTCCAATAGGATCATTCCAGTAGACTTTTGTTGTTCAAAATTAGATGTTATTGTTTTTTTTATTCGTATTAGTGGTTGGATTGTATTGTGTTCTCTGCGAAAACCGAATATTTCTGAGGGAAATATGTTATTTCTATCCACAAAATCCGTGATTTTCTCTTTAATAACTTTTTCTAGAATTTTACTTATAGACGACAGTAAGCTGATTGGCCGGTACGAAAGTGGACAATCGCTAGGCTTATTGTTTTTCCTAATGGGGATAACTTTGGCTTCTTTGAATTCTTGAGGAAAGTAACTAAATTTCAAACAAGAGTTTATCAATATGGTTAGGTATTTAATACCTTTTTTTGGTAAAGCCTTGAGACATTTGTTGTTGATGCCGTCGATACCTGGAGCTTTTTTGTTTCTCAAACTTTTAATAATATTAAATATTTTAGAAGAATTTATTTCCAAATGCTCTGAAATGCCTTCGTTCGATATTTGGAATGATTCGAGAGAATTTCTAACTTCAGAGATAGTTGATAAATCTCCAATGTTTGAAGTTCTAGAATGATTTGTGGCGAATGTTGTTGCCAATAGCTCGCATTTTTCGGAATTATTTGTAAATCGAGAATTATTAAATTTTAGAACGGGAATTCTACCTGATTTCTTTCTCAAGATTTTAGAAAGATTCCAGAACCTGTATCTAGTTTAGAAAGCATTTGATTCCAGGATGAATTTCTGTAATTTTCAATTTCACTACTAATGCTGAAATTTAGATTTTTCATTACATTGAAATTTACCATATTTCTGTGCCTTTTCCACAGTCTACGATGTTTGTTTCTGAGAGCAATTAATGATTTTATATATGTTGGAAATGGTTTTCTTAAATTTGATTGTCGTCTCATAGGCACACTGTTACTTACGGCATCATTTAGTATCGTTTTGAAATTTGTTAACATCTGATCAATATCTGAACATAATTATGAGAGGGTAGGAAAAGGTGACGATTAATGTAATTAGAGAACGAGGACCAGTTAGCTTTTCTATAATCATAGATATTATGTTCTGTGTTTAGATAATTATACTGTATGGTTGTTTGTACAGGTAAATGATCTGAACTTAGATCATTTACCACTTCAGCGGGAGAAATTTTATCAGTCATATTCGTAAGAAACAGATCAAGAGTGGAACTCTGTTTCTATTAGAAGGAACATAAGAGTGTTCACTTGGGAAAATTATAACAAAACTAAATGAATCTTGTTTCTGAAATAAAATATTTCCCCAACAGTTTGAACGTATACAGCCCCAGGATGAATGTCTACAATTAAAATCACCACCAAGGAGGAATTTGTCACCTCTGGTGAGTTTTTTAATATCTGTTGTAAATAATTGTTTACGATTTCCATCAGAACCCGAATGGCCGCCGGGGAAATAGCATGAGTATATGTCGACGCAATCTGAATTGGTGAAAAGTCGTATGGCAATGTTTTCAATTACACTAGTGTTGATAATAGGAAGTAAGTTGTGAGGAATATTTTTCCTAATTATAATAGCTACACCTCCTCCTCGAATAAATTCTCGGTCATTTCTATATACAAAGAAATCTTGGTGATTTAAAGATAGATTTGGTTTTAACCATGTCTCGGAAACTAAACAAATATGTATTTTACGTGCAGTTAAAAATTGAAATAATTCTGTACTTTTATTTCTGATGCCTCTAGCATTCCAAATGATGATTTTTATATCGGTATTCATTATGATAAAAATTTACAGGCTAGGGTAGTTATCACTTCAAACTGATCTGCCTTGCTTCGACAGTTCCAAAGGTTAGTAATTAATTCCAAAGTCAGATTTCTGATTTCTTCTGGAGAGTTAATATTCACGTTCGAATTTGGCTGCGTAGATCTTGGAGAACGCCAAGAAGATGTTGTGGGTTGTCTGGTTTGGTTGAGATTATTTGGAAAGTTTCCTTCATAGTTTGAAGTTGATAATCCAGGTTGTCCCGCACGGCGAGATGAAATTCGCATTCTTTCACGCATTTCTATATAGTTCTGTTTACTTTGGCAAGCATCGGAATTTGATTTGTGGGCTTCGTTACAATTAGCACATTTAATGAAAGTTTCCTTACAATCGGTAGTTTTGTGCGAACCAGCGCAATTTGCACAAAAGGTTTTGACTTGGCAGCGACTGGAGCCATGACCGTACATCTGGCAATTATAACACTGAGTTATTTTCGATTTACTGCCCCTCTGGAAATCCCATTTCACTTTCATATATTCTATTACAGAGTAGTTTGGTCTCAATTCCTTCATTGTGATTGATTTTCTTTGGAAGTATACCACATAAATAATGATTTCAGTCCTACCAGGACCTTTCTTCTGCACTAGTTTGACGTCCAAACATTTGAGTCCCAATCCTGTGAGTTGGTTTTTGATGATAGTTGGATCACGCTTATCCAGACCAAATAACAAAGCCTTATATGGCTTTGAAGAACTCGAACTTTGTTTTTAAAACATTGCAGATTGTATCGAAGTCTGTTTTCGAATCACAGAACAATTTTAATCCAATTGATATCTTTCTGATAGCATAATTGTTTATTTTACTTTGTTTGCAAAGTTCATGTAACTCTATTGCCTTGCATTTTAAGACAGTGATTGGGGGAACGTGGACTTTGATCGGTGCCTGCGTTACTTCTTCTTCCTCAATGTCATCTTCAATGGTTTGAAGTGGGGAAAAAAAGTTATTTCTGCGTGCATTGCTCGCTGCAGCATTAGTTGTTGTACGTGCACTTGTCGATGCACCATTAGTTGTTTTTGCTTTTTTATTGGTCATAGTGACGATTTTCTCGTTCACAACATTTTGTACATAGGTACGTTTAATCTTGTTAATTTTATGTTTTTTTTTCTTATTTTGGGGTCTTATGCAAATTTTTGTTGTAAAATTTACTGTACAATTTGAAACAAAATTTGTAGCACTTTGACTTTCAATTTGTGAAGACCGACAACACATCTATTCACGACAAGAGATGAGTTCAGACTGAGAAAAAATTCAGAAACTGAAATACAGTATATATACATTTGCTTATATGTCAACATTAAATTGTTCAGACAGATTCGACATTTCTGCATAACTTACGAGTTTACAGTTTGGTCTACTTCTGGTATTTTGCTGATATTTTGTAAATTTCCGAACATCACTGAATTTTTCAACTTTTAAAATCCTACAATTAACGAAAGTTCTTACTATTGTGTTTTAGAAATCACAGCCTTTCATCATAAATGATGGACGTTCAAAATAATTTTTAATGTTGAAATCAGTTCAAACTTAACAAAAACTTAAAAATGAAAACTTAACATGTTTTAAATAAGGGCTGCTATGCAATTTGCTTTATCCTTTTTAAAAAATTTTGTTATTTGTCACAATCTAGGTCATACAACTTTAACGTATTCTTTTTTTTAGGAGTCTAACATATATTAAGAAAAACTCAAAACAAGTTACCAAAAATATGTTAATATGTGTATTAAAAGTTTTATAAAAAAAGTAGAAATAAGTCAGTTTACTCACTCTGAATTAATATCAAAATGTGAAAACAAACAGAAAGAAAATATGTTTAAAATTATTTTTGAATGTAGGATTCCTTTTTTTACAATTTTTTTTGTAATTTATAAATTGACGCTTACCGGCTAGGATTTACCATATTCCTCTGTCTACAATAATAAAACCAGTAGTTATTTGGAGTAGAAAATGAACCATATTGGTTCATGTTTCGATGCGTCTAAGTTTACATAGAACTACTCACACTTACAAGGATCAATTAGAAGTCTCATCCAATTTGAATTCTGGTCTCCTTTGTAACAAATATTAATATTTTGGGATGCAATTCGGCAGTTATTATTTCCATTAGTAATGGATCTTATTTGACCATGTTTGAATTTATCTCCCATATAAAGGTCAAAGAAGATTTGTCTTATTGACGCCTTAACAATAGCATATGCCAAGCTACAGAACTAAAATTTGGCGATTTTCCCCTGGAATCAATTCAGCGAGCAAATCAAAATATTTTTTTGTTATATAATTGAATGCGATCCATGATGTAGGGTATATTTGATTCGGAAGGGAAACTTTTCCAAAACTTCATCAAAGTTGGAAAATGTTGTCTGCAAACTTTACAAAATATCGAAAATCTTAATTTTATAAAATTGGTCGGCTACAACGGATTTTGGTCGGTTGTTGGAAATATTTTGGTCGGAAAAAAATTTCTCCTGTGGCAACACTGAACACAATCAACTAGACAAAATGAAAGAGAACCGATAGAAGAGAATGAACAATCGAGTTGCAAAGTTTGTTTGGTTGTTGGTGGGAAACGGAAGGCCTTTACAGGAAGAGACACAGAAAACGGTGAGTTTTTGAGTAGAAACCAGCGTTGCCTTTTTGGCCATTTCCGACCAAATTTGGTCGGATGGATTTGAAATTTTTATATTTGGTCGGATGTTCGGACCAATTCCATTTTGGTCGGTTTTATTCTACAATATTTAATTTGTATTATAATACAGAATAATTTGAAGTTTAATATCAAAGAAAATTACTGAAAGTTAAAGCAATTCGCCGTTTGGAATACTCTCACATGTCGATTGTGAATCCCAAATTTTTGGTGACCGCTGGAAGCAGTATCGATTGAAATTGTAGACGAATTTATTGTAGTAATAAAAATTAGTGTGAAAATATTTATTTCAGGTTCGACAATAGATGTTTGTAGTTGTCTAATATATCGGCCCTGGGGAATGAATTGTTGCTTTCATTCCTGTTCTGTATTCCGAGATCGGATTTAACCGAAATTTTGCTTGAAAATTCTCACCATAATTGCGGAATTTCATTCATTTGCCGTAAGCTTACAGTAAATATTAGATTAATTAGGAACAAAAGCAATTGACAAGTGTTGGTGTGAAAATTATGGCCCATTTGAAGTCGGGAATATGTTCGTATTTTACTTTTATCAATATTAGTGGGATATATCAGAACATTGGGACGAAAAAGACTATATTGAAACATGGAGATTTGGCGAAGATAATTAGGCTTAAAATACAAAAAAATATTGAAAAACAACGATTTTACTGAATGAGGATATATATGAAGATTTTGCCATATTACATATCATTTAAACGAGAAATTCAAGACATTTCTCCATACGTTTCAGACGGGCCCCTTTTTACTTGTTTCAAAATAATTTTCAGTATTTTTATATCTTGTTCACATATTTTTATACCCTCCACCATAGGATGGGGGGTATATTCATTTTGTCACTCCGTTTGTAACACCTCTAAATATTGATCTGAGCCCCATAAAGTATATATATTCTTAATCGTCGTAAAATTCTAAGACGATTTAGCCATGTCCGTCCGTCTGTGGTGATCACGCTACAGTCCGCAATAATAGAGCTAAGTTGATCAAATTTGGTACAACTACTTATTATAGTTGCAGGTTGTTTGGGATTGCAAATGGGCCATATCGGTCCATATTTAGATATAGCTCCCATATATAGCATCTAACTTGTTGTGATTCCTACTGTTCTCATCTACTATATTTTTTTGTGTTTATCGGTGTTATTTTCTTTAGGTTTGAGTTATTTTGTGAGGTCACATGCTATCCATGGTGGAGGGTATATAAGATTCGGCATGGCTGAACTTAACGCTTTTACTTGATTTATTTTCTACTGTAACTAGCATATTTTTTATGTTAGTTAACTTTTCCAAACATTCCAAGTTTCATCAAAAACTTTACCGACTACTTTAGTTTTAAAAATTTGGGAGACTACAACGGATTTTGGTCGGTTTTAGAAAAAATGTTGGTCGGAAAAAAATTTTTGCAATGGCAACACTGGTAGAAACCAAAGATTTTTAAAGTCTTTGATAGAAACTGTTAAATTTCATTCTGTTACATAACATTATGTATACGTCAATGTTAGACCAGCTACATAACAGGAGGTGAGATAAATTTCCTGAATTTGTATTTAGCAGTCTTTGGAACAAATTCTGCTAAGACAAACGAAATTTGTAGTATATACATACATATGTATGTGCAACTTAAGGCAAGATTTTCAACATATTTTAGTTTACACTTCGGGGTTGTGGTATGTAGCTCAGGTGGTAACAATGAGGATGAGCCGCCGAAGGGTTGCGGGTTCGAATACCAGGCGGGCTTGGGACTCATTTCTAAGAATTGGACGTGAAAGATGACCAAAAAATAAGAACTCATTCGTTAAGTCCAGTTGGCTCAATTCATAATTTAATGTGCATATGAATTTATCGGTTCAAGTTGGATTCTGAGCACTTTTTCTATATTTTTTCTCGGTATGCCGTTCGGAATATCTCTTTTGTATCTAAGCAAAGTTGTAGATATTGAATTGTAGAAAAAATGCGGAAAAAAGCTACCCATAAAAGTGCATCCAATGCCTTAAAAATCATTTTAGGATGATCCTCCCCCGACCATTTTATGAAATTTGTAAATTTAGTTTTTAATTTGAGGTTTTCGGTACAAAATTTATTTAGATTACAAATTAATTTTTTAAATAGCGAAAAATTTTATTTTCGGTCCAAATATGAAATTTTACTGCCCCAATGTGGCCAACTTTGAGGCCCTCTAGCTCCGTCCCTTATAAAACTTAACTTCTCTAACACCTCTTCATCTAACACGCCAAGTTTGGTCGCAATCGGTTGTTTGGTTAAGAAACCGTCGAATTCTTTCCCCTTTTTGAATTCGTACCACTGTGCAGTGTTTTGCAAAAACAGACGAAAATTGTCAGACTAGTCTTGGTATTTCGTCCATAACTTTTACAAATATTGAGTCTCACTGTTCTGGATTTGTGAGAGTGCTACGAATATTCTGTGAAAATTTGAAGAAAATCGGAGGGGGGCAAATACACAGAAAACTTATAAAAAAATTTAATAGGTCGAAGGAATTTTCCCTATCTTTATACAAATATTTTTTTTAATTTAAATTAATTTTTAAAAATAAAAAATGTACGTCCTTAAATACTATATACATATATACATATATAGACAGGAATTTTCTGTAACATGTTCATATTTTCAGAATTTAGAATAAATAAATAGTTTTTAACTCAAGGGTCAGAATACTTAATATGGACCTATGTAGTTTATTTTTTGCTAAAATGTTTATAAGCAGTTACAAATAGGTAAAATAAGATCGCGCTATAATTTTTTTTTTAATTTTTTTTGATGTTGTGGGCATTTGGATTTTAGAAAAAATTAGTTTTTGTGTGTTGCGAAAATTTTTAATTGCTCTCGATCGACTCAACCGTTTTTAGTTTACTTTGTTTTAAAGAGGACACGATGCGCTATTTTTTGTAAATTTTTTAAAGTAAAGCGAAAGTTTTTTTGAAAAAAGCCATTGTAGAATCTGTGAAAATTTTAAGAAAATCGAGGGGAAATTTTTCCTAAAAAGGGTTTTTCAAAAAACTTCGGTAAATTTTCTTTAAAAAATGACGCATTGTGTCCTCTTTTAAAGAGAGTAAACTTTGCAAAAAACCGTGCAGCCGATGGAGAGCAATTACAAATTTCGTACAACACATAAACTCATTTTTATTTGATTTTAGGAAAAATTAGATTTTTAATAAAAATAATTTTTTGCTGGCACGAAAAATTCATAAAAAATAGCAAAAAAAATTTTTCTTGAAAGCTATCATCATAACGAAGAAAACAATGCCTATTTGCAAAATATAATAATAAAACTAAAATAACGGCCATTTTGTAATATACTATGGGCACTGTACATAATTTCAGGTTTTTGTATGTGAAACCACGTTATAAGCCGTTAACTTTCTGTGCAAAATGGCCCATTTTATGGGAGGTACCAAAAGGGGCTTGGTAATATCGCCCATTTTGAACCGGATTGTACACGCAAAGAAAAAAATCGTTTCTGAGAAACGAAATATTAGACAACTACAATTCTATTTTACGACGACTGAAATTCTTTTGGTCAGAACAAAAAATTGCTTACGCGAAATAAATTTCTGTCACAACAAACGAAATTTCAGTTCCGGCAAACGAGAATTGTAGTTGTCTAATATTTCATTTCGCAGAAACGAATTTTTTCGTTGCGTGTAGGTGCTATAGAAGCATTACACTTCACACAATATCAAGTATTTCTATGGACTGGAATCAAAGTTATAAGCCGTTAACATTTTGTGGAAAATTGTCAATTTGTGTGGAGGTACCAAAAGGAACTTCGTTTTTCGTTCGTTTTTTCCATTTTTCTTAAGATGATTGTAACTAATACTATGTGTGGAATGGTCAAAGATTCTGAATTGTATGAAATAATCAATATTTCACATAATCTTTACCCTTTGTGGGGGAGGTTCTCGAAGAAGTGGACCAAACAAAGTCCATCTTTAACCTTAGTCTGAGATAGAAAAAAATATTGACATATGTATACCAATCGGTTAATCCTGTCGATAGTTATCGTGCGCACCAAACAGTTAGGCAGACGGACAGACTAAAATGACTTAAAATGGCCCAAAATCGATTTCCGCCAAATACTATTTTCGTCTTTTTTTTGTCACTCCATCGATATGTTACACTTTTGACATGCAGCATCTGATAGATAACCTTGTTCACAATAGTGGGTGTATTAAATGCGGATTATGTTGAAATTCTCTTATTTCTACCAAAAATGCTATAATTTCTACATTTATCCATAGATTTTTTTCAAATAGACATTGTTGTCGCCGTTAGATTGCTGCTTCCAAAAATTGAAACAAACAATTTTTTTTGCTAATATTTATTTATAATATATAATATAATATAATATTTATTTGAAAAAAAACCAATTGTTGTTGAAAGTGTAATTTCTAAAATTTGCAATCCTCATAATTTCCTTTAATTTAAAGTACATTCGGGCTTTTTCAAGCGTATACTTCAAAAAATATGGTCCAAATACTTAAGACACCTTCCAAGAAAATGGGATTTTTAAAAGAAAAACTGTTTAAAAAAATTACCATAACATTCTTTTTAATATTTTTTTTCGTGTTTAGGACACCATATTACACCAAAAAATGTTATGCACTGTCTTTCGACAAAAATGTTGTTGCACTGTGTTATTTGCGTTTTTATTTATCAAATTAAAAAAAATGCTTAATAATACATATTTTAAATGTTATTAACGAACGGTTTACTCGTAAATTTATAAAACTATTTTTAATGTTCGCAGAAAATTTCCAAATCGGTTTCGCATAAAATTAAAAAAGTAAAATGTATATTTTAAATTTAAAACCAGTAAGGAAAGGCAGAAACTCGGGCGGGGCCGACTATATAATACCCTACACCTCCATTACAATGCGATAAGGGTCGTTGGTAAGAACATATATATGTGGATATATATAATTCTGAACCGATACTAATCGCGAAATTAAGCAATATTCGTTCCTAAATTGAGAAACATCTTTCTGGAGAATTTTGTAATGAACGGAGGTAAAGTACAACTTCTATAGCGTTTTTTAACCAACTTAGGCGAACATATATATGGAGATTATATATAAATCTGAATCGATTTTCCCTGATCGAAACCTCTTCCTGCCGAATTTCGCTGTTATCGGATATAAAACACAGTTTCTACAGCGCTTGAATTTCAAATCGGGGTAACATATATAGGGGGGCTATATCTAAATCTGAACCGATTTTCTCCGAATTTAGCAGGATTTCATCATGTAATAAGAAACCTCTTTCTGCCGAATTTCTTACTGATCGGATATAAAATACAGTTTCTACAGCGCTTACATGTCAAATCGGGGGTAACATATATAGGGGGGCAATATCAAAATCTGAACCGATTTCCCCAAATTTTTCTCTAAGTGTATCACGAGACTACTCGCTGTCAATTTTTGTACAAATCGGTTCAAAAATGTGGCTTATACAGTGCATATATGCTAAATCGGGGGTGCATATATATGGGAGCTATATGTAAATCTGACCAAACCATGACTGACTTTCGTATCCCCGCAAAACTAGTACGTCTTTGCAGAATGACGTTAACTGACACAAAATCTTCAGTTAAAATAGGGAAGGACCTCACCGAACCTTTTGATACGAAGCGAGGCCTCAGACAAGGTGACAAGCTATCTTGTAATTTGTTCAACATCCTGCTACAGAAAATTATTGAAAACGCAGCAGATGTTACCGAGTTGAATTTAGGGAGCACACTAATAACATCACAAAGCATGCTTCTCGCTTATGCTGATGATATAGACATCATTGGCAGAAATTTGAGAGCAGTAACTGTGCCCTTTGCAAGTATAGAAAAGGAGTCGGCTAAACTTGGACTGATAGTTAATGAGGACAAAACCAAATTATTGGTTGCAACAACTAGAGAAATGTCGCGACAACATCCTAGCGGCAGAGTGGAGGCTGGCAGTTGCAACTTCGAGGTAGTTGATGAATTCATATACCTCGGTTCCGACATTAATAAACATAATGATACAAGCCTCGAAATAAAAAGAAGGATTATGTTAGCTAATAGGTGCTACTATGGGCTAAACAAACAAGTAAACAACAAAGCCCTCTCTAAACGGACAAAAATTACCCTGTACAACACGCTTATACTACCCGTGCTTCTCTACGGTGCGGAGACATGGGTACTAGCGCAAGCAGATGAAGCTGTTTTAGGTGTTTTTGAGAGGAAAATCCTTCGAAAAATATTCGGCCCTGTTTGCGTAAATGGAGAATATCGCCGCCGAAACAATAGTGTAGTAGTGTAGGTAGGTAGTGCGCATTGAGGTCCAAAGATTGCGGTGGTTAGGCCATGTTATGCGCATGGATGGAAATGCTCCAGCGTCACGAATTTACGGTGGAAATTTCCAAGGTCCGCGCAAAAGGGGTCGTCCAAGGCCCCGGTGGTGTGACCAAGTCGAAGAAGATTTAAGCGGACTTGGAGTAGTTAACTGGAGAGCACGCGCACAAGACCGAGACGCGTGGAATTCTACAATAAACGCGGCTAAAGACCTACTAAGGTTGTAGATAGCCATCTAAGTAAGTAAGTATATGTAAATCTGAACCGATTTTAACCAAATAGGGATCGTCCTTGGGCCTAACGAAAGATATGTGCAAAGTTTCGTTGAGATCGGACCATAATTGCGAACTGTACTTTGATTACAAGAATACATCTACAGACAGACGGACATAGCTAAATCGACTCAGAAAGTGATTACAAGTCGATCGGTATAATAAACAATGGGTCTATCTCTTCTCCTTTTTGGGTGTTACAAACAAATGCACAAAGTCATAATACCCTGTACCACAGTGTGGTGTAGGGTATAAACATTATTCAAACTTGTAAAAAATGTCGTTAGTATTCTTTGTGAATATGAATAAAATACTTCAATCTTAAGACTTTGACAGATCAGAGCTTGCATCATATTTATAATTTTATAAAGAAATGTGTTTAATAAATAAAGAATTAAACACAAAATCATCACTTTTTTTAATTTTATTTTAAAAAAATTAAATTTATTTTTTATAAAATTTAATAAATAAAATTTATAATATTTTGTTGCATTTTAATTGACTGAATTTAAAATTAAAATGTCAAGACGTAAATAAATAAATTTAAAATTTATTTAAAATAATATTAAATAATATAATAAAATAATATTATTTGAATTTTTTTATTTCGCTATATAATTTATAAATTCAAACATTTTTATTTTTTTAGGAAATTGCATGACATAAATACATCTCCACTTATATTCATGCTAAAATCCAAGGCAATCTTAAACCAGGAATTAACTTAAAAAAAAAAAGAAAACTATTAAAGAAAATTTTAATGTTTGTTATTTTATAAATAAAAAACCCTTACAATATGGGTATGAGGTATGTTCAAAAAATATCGCGAATTTTTAATTTCCGCTGGCTACATGTATTTAATTTTTGATATTTTTGTAGCGTTATGTTGGTACTCATGTCCCTTACTTATGCTGACAAGGTCGGCCATTTTGAATGTTTAGTTAAGTTTTGACAGCTGTTGTGCTTGGATGTGTTTTAACTTGTCTTCGATTTTTATCTATTTCAGAAAATGGATCAAAGAATCTGCATCAAATTTTGTGTGAATGCGCTGACGCATTCCGAATGTTGACTGTGGCATATGGTGAACCTACCGTGGACCAAAGCAACGTTTATCGGTGGTACAAAATGTTCTTAGAGGGCCGAGAATATGCGAAGGACGAACAGCGTGCCGGACGCCCGAGCTCACAGTTTTCTTTGGCTGCAGGGGCGTGGTGCATTATGAGTTCTTGCCACAGGGTAGTACGGTCAATAAAGAATATTATCTGCATGTTATGCGCAAATTGCGCGAAGCAATCCGCCAAAAACGCCCGGATTTGTGGAAGAACAAAAACTGTCTTTTGCATCATGATAACGCCCCTGCACACACATCGTTGCTTGTGCGCGAATATTTGGCCAAAAACAACACAGTAATGGTGTCGCAGCCACCGTATTCCCCTGACCTAGCCCCCTGTGACTATTTTTTGTTCCCAAAACTGAAAAGGCCCATGAAAGGACGACGAGGAGGAGCTGAACAAGATCACAAAAAATGATTTTTTGAAGTGCTTCGAGGATTGAAAAAAACTTTTGGCAGAAGTGTATTATATCCGAGGGGAATTACTTTAAAGGGGACAAGATAGATATTCATGAATAAATAAAAACTTTTTGAAAAAATTCGCGATACCTCGTATAATAAAAGCATCTACGGCAATTTAAATATATATATTTAAATAGGCATAGAGGCTTTTATTATATTTTTTTAAATTTTTAAAATTGCATTACCTAAAAACAATTTAATATTAATTAAATTGTTTTGGGTAATTTTTACTCTTTATTGTACATATAAATTTCTTTTAAACGAGGAAAATTAGGTGCAAATCAATTTTCAAAAATTTTTTGGATCAATCGGAAAATTGTTTAATATTTTTGTTGCAGAGAAAAAAATAAGCAAATACAAAAATGAATTTATAAAACTTGTATTACATTTTTGTGCAAAAAAATCTTAAAAACTTTGAGCTCTTATTAATATATATTAATTGTCGGAGCAAAAAACTATTTATATTTTTTCACTTGTACCCACTGTCCGAGAACTTTTTGGTGTTCTTTAGCCATACGTTGTTTTAACTATTCCAAGCCATTGTCTTTTTGTTTTATCATTCCCTTACAACAACAAGAACTTCAATAACATTGAGAAAAAAAATGCACTACATAATCATGATCGTAATAACGATTTGCAAATGTCCATAAGAAACGAAGTGTATTTTGTCATAATTTTTATGTTTTGCATGAGGACGATGTCTTTTTCACTGGATGACATTATTTGTTTGCCCTGACGGTACAGATAAATTTTGTGTCAACAAAAAAGGGTCTTAAGGAAATGAATGTACAGAAAAAATAAACATTTGGTCAACATGCATGCTTTTTTTCATTTTCAGAAATGTTCATTCCTGTACTGCTGCAATATGTTTTAATCAGTGAAGACTAAATGGACTCGATAAGGTAAGTATAATAAAGTCGACTACTATTTAATGCTACAGTTATGAATATGGTCCAAATGTTTAATATCGATATCCATAGCGTCTATATGTAAATATTCCAATCAGTGTAGTCTTTTGTTCTTTTGGTCATTATTTCAATCGAATTTTTTTTACAGAATTTTATAAACATCCTTGCTTCTTCATTTCCAGCTATAGTTCGAAAAGTATCAAGTTATATTCAAATGCTATCAATTGAAATTCAAACTAAGAAAATTGAAATTGAAAATATGTTCGAAAAACCCATTTGAACTTAAAATTATTCAACACTCCAAATTCCAAAAAATATATTTGAATTCAACAAAATCACCTGTAATTTAAAAATACAAACAAATTTTAAATGGACAAATTTAAATTCCAGTTGGATTCGTCTAAAATTTAAACTATACCATTGTTCAGTTATTGGGAAAATCCAATTAAATTTCAAATAAAATCAGTTGTAATTCAAATCGATCAAGTTGTCAATTCAAAAGAAATCGCTCAAAGTTCAATATGCGAAATTTCAATTCAAACCACGTAAATTAAAATTAAAAAATAATTCATTTTAAACTAAATAAAATGTTTTTATTGGAAAACTCAATAATCTGGTTTAAGTTCAAACATTCCATTTAAAATTTGAGTAATTTGAATATCAAATATAATATTTGGAATTTCTAGTATAATTTTATTAATGTTCAGGTAAGAATTTCAATTAATGACATTTAAAATCCAATTGACATATTTTGAACTGTAATCAAAATTTTGTTTTACATAAATATTATTTTAAAATTAATAAAATTCATCAAAATTAAAAATAACAAGTAAGAAAGTTCAGTTGGGTAAACCGACTTATGAATCCCCTCACCTTGACTCGTAAAAAATATTAGTAAATTTATTTTTTGTTTGTTTGAATTAAATTATTATTAATTTAAATTGCATTTAATAACTTTAAAGTATGTACTGGTATTAAAGTAAAAACCTGTTTACTTTAGGTACAAAATGGTCAATTTGTGTGGGAGGTACCAAAAGGGGTGTCCCAAAACGGTTACTTTTCTCTGGACTCTAGGTACTATGAAAGCATTACACTGTACAAAATTTCAAATATTTATATGCACTTGTATTAAAGTTTTAAGCCATTAACTCTTGGTGAAAAATGGTCCATTTATGTGGGAGGTACCAAAAGGGGCGTGCCAATTACGGCCACTTTTCTCTAGACTGTAGGTATTTGTATGCACAGTTCAAAGCTGTTAACTTTTAGTACAAAAAGGTCCATTTGTGTGGGAGGTACCAAAAGGGATGTCCCAATAACGGTCACTTTTCTCTGGACTCTAGGTACTATGAAAGCATTACACTGTACAACATTTCAAGTATTTGTATGTACTTGTATTAAAGTTATAAGCTGGTAAATTTTGGTACAAAATGGTACATTTGTGTGGGAGGTTCCAAAAGGAGCGATGGAATAATGCCCATTTTTCACTGTATTTTAGGTACTATTAAAGCATTACACTGTACAATATTTTAAGTCTCTGTATGCACTGGTAATAAAGTTATAAGCTTTTAACTTGTGGTTCACAATTCTCCATTTGTGTGGGAGGTACCAAAAGGAGCGTGGAAACTTCGCCCATTTTTCTCGAGGTAATAGTGACTAATAAACTAATACTATGTGTAAAATTTCAGAGGTTTCAAAGAAGTGGCACAGAAGTTATTAAATAATCAATATTTCACTAAATGTTAACCCTTTGTGTGGGAGGTACCAGAAGTAGTGGACCATTATGGCCCATCGTCGCACTTAGCCGGAGATAGAAGAAAATATTACCACATACCAAATTTTAAGTCAATCGGTTACTCCTTTCGAGAGTTATCGTGCGCACCAGCCATCAGACAGACAGGCAAACAGACGGACGGACATTGCTCATTCGACTTAAAATGACCCAAAACGGATATCCGCCGACCATACTTAGGGTCTTAGACCACTGCCTCTATGTGTTACACTTTTGGCTCTTAGCAATTGATATATACCCTCCTCTCTAAGTTGAGGGGATAAAAATATTTTCATTTAAAAAAATAAGTAAAAAACACTCCTGAACTCTTAATTTAAAATAGAAAAAAAAATATTTTTTTTTGAAAAAATATTTGTTTTTGAAAAAATATTTTTTTTGAAAAAATATTTTTTTTTAAAAAATATGTTTTTTTTTTGCAAAAAATGTATTTTTTTTTGAAAAAAGTTAGTTTTTTCTTAACGATAGAAACAGTGCCTACTTGAAAAAAGCTATGGATAAATATATAAGTTATAACCCATATCGTAAAAGTAAGGGAAATTAAAAAAAAATATTTTTATCCCCTTACACTATATATCATTTGCTACTAGCCAAAAGTGTAACACACCGAAGGAGTGACCTAAGACCCTAAGTATGTTCGGTGGAAATCCGTTGTGGGTCATTTCAAGTCATTTGAGCAATGTCCGTCCGTCCGTCTGTCTGTCTGTGTGTCTGTCTGCTGGCTGGTGTGCACGGAAACTCTCGAAAGGAGTAACCGATTGGCTTCATATTTGGTATGTGGTAATATTTTCTTCTATCTCCGTCTAAGTTCAAAGATGGGCCATATTGGTCCACTCCTTATAGTACCTCCCTCACAAAACCCCTTGTAAAACCCCTTTTAGTGAAATATTGAATCTTTAATATCTTATATACTACTTGCTAGAATCTTCTGAAATTTCACACATAGTATTAATTTCTTAGTTGCTAACACGTCAAGAAAAATGGGTGAAATGGCCACTCCCTTTTTGGTACCTTACAAACAAATGGACCATTTTGCACAAAAAGTTAACTGATTATGGCTTTAATGCCAGTTCATACAGATACTTAAAATTTTGTACAGTTTAATGCATTTATAGTGCCTAGAGTTCAGAGAAAAGTGGGCGTTATTGGCACACCCCTTTTGGTACCTCCCACACAAATGACCATTTTACACAAAAAATAACAGCTTATAACTTTAATACCAGTGCTTATTAATACTTGATATTTTTTACAGTGTAATGCTTTTACTTGTTATTATGCAATGCTTCTGTATTACCTAGAGTCTAAAGAAAAGTGGCTGTAATTGGCACGCCCCTTTTGGTACCTCACACAGAAATGGACCATTTTAAACCAAAAGTTATGAGCTTATAACTTGAATACTAGTGCATATAAATACTTGAAATTTCGTAAAGTGTAATACTTTGATAGTATTAAGAGTCTAGAGAAAAGTGCCCGTTATTGGCACGCCCCTTTTGGTACCCCCACACAAATGGACCATTTTACACCAAAAGTTAACAGCATATAACTTTAATACCAGCAATGATGCCTACATTTTGATGGACTGTATGTACTATAAAAATATTACACTGTACAAAATTTCAAGTATTTGTATGTACTTGTATTAAAGATATAAACTGTTAAGTACGGACAGACGGACGGACATTGCTCAATTGGCTTAAAATGTCCTAAAACGAATTTCCGCCGAACATACTTGAGGTATTAGGTCACTCCTTCGATGTGTTACACTTTTGGCTCCTTGCAAATGATATATACCCTCCTCTCTAAGGTGAGGGGATAATAAAAATGTTCTTTAAAAATTCATAAAAAAAAAAATGTTACAAAAATCTCAGTTTTGATCTAAAACATTTAGTTCAATATATTTTGAATGATATGAGCTTTATTTCTTTAAAATCGGTGCACAAATTTTGATTTTATTCACAATTTACTGAGAAAACTGAATTGATAAAAATCACGATTTCCATACAAAAAAAAGTAAATACATATTTTGAATATGTGTGTTTTTGCGAGCTGATGCCGAAAAATGGAGATTAGATCTAAAAAAAAGCTAGCTTAAATTAGTTAAATATTGCTATAAAGTTCCAGTCAACACCAAAAAGTTCAATTTTGTTCCCTTGTGTTAATGGGACGTTTTGTCCCACTGTAGGTAATGCCCGTCAGTAAATCTCTAATTCTAAACACAATTAGTGAATTCTGTTCAACAGCTGCTCTTGCACTCGACTCTTCATATATAGCTAAATTTTGGAGATAAAATAACGCTGAAATATCTCAGCGGCTATAGTGGTAGCTCCATTCCTTTTCTAATTATATTAAATCGTTTATCCAATAAAAAACTTAATGTACCTAATTGCCGTTACGAACATCCAGTCGGCCAAGATTATAATGAAAAAAGTGGTCTACTTTTGCAACCCTGTATCACCAGAATCCGCTGAAACAGGATGGTTCAAGCATATTCTGAAAGTCTAACTCCTCTTCCACATATAAGTACAAATGTCTAGAACATTGTGAAATGATTTGACCAATTGTTCAGAAGATCTATATTAATTAGCACTTTTTGACAATCGTACATACCGGGACCATTTAGTTTCTATTTTTTTATTTCATTGCAATCTTAATAAATGACCTTTCATAATCTTAGAATATCTGAAGAAGTTTTTGATGAAATTATTTTTTATACCCTACACCACACTGTGGTACAGGGTATTATAAGTTTGTTTCACGGCAGATGCTTGTAACACCTGAAAATAACACAGCTAGACCCACCTTAAAGTATACCGATCGACTCAGAATCACTAGCTGAGTCGATTTAACGATGTCTGTCCGTCCGTCCGTCCGTCTGTCCATGTAAAGTTGATCGTCGACTACAGGTTGCAATTTCACTCCGATCGTTCTGAAATTTTGCAGTTTAGAGTACTTCGCGGCTGTTAAGATCGCTATTGAATTTGGTTGAAATCGGTTCAGATTTAGATATAGCTCCCATATATATGTTTCGTCCGATTTTGCTCTTTAGTCCTGTAGAAGCTGTATTTTACATCCAATCATTTTGAAATTTAGAATGGTAGAGTTTCTTGATCCATGAACCAACACTACCTAATTTGAAGAAAATCGGTTAAGATTTAGCTATAGCTCCCATATATATGTTTCGTCCGATTTGGCCATTTAGTCCTATAAAAGTTGTATTTTACATCCAATCATTTTGAAATTTAGAATGGTAGAGTTTCTTGATCCATGAACCAACACTACCTAATTTGAAGAAAATCGGTTAAGATTTAGCTATAGCTCCCATATATATGTTTCGTCCGATTTGGACATTTAGTCCTATAAAAGCTGTATTTTACATCCAATCGTTTTGAAATTTAGAATGGTAGAGTTTCTTGATCCATGAACCAACATTGCCGTATTTGAAGAAAATACTATAAAAGCTGTATTTTACATCCAATCGTTTTGAAATTTAGAATGGTAGAGTTTCTTGATCCATGAACCAACACTACCGAATTGGAAGAAAATCGGTTAAGCTATAGCTCCCATATATATGTTTCGTCCGATTTGGCCCTTTAGTTCTATAGAAGCTATATTTTACATCCAATAGTTTTGAAATTTAGAATGGTAGAGTTTCTTGATTCATGAACCAACATTGCCGAATTTGAAGAAAATCGGTTAATATTTAGCTATAGCTCCCATATATATGTTTCATCCGATTTGGCTCTTTAGATCCAATCGTTTTTATACCCTACACCACACTGTGGTACAGGGTATTATTTAAGTATAAAATGTCCCAAAAGTAAATTTATGTAAACAATTTATACATGAATTACAAAATTTATATATCAGAGTTATTTAATATTACGAGAGTGGTGTAGGGTATTATATAGTCGGCACCGCCCAACTTTAGCCTTTCCTTACTGGTTTTTCTCATGAAGTCATATCGCATATCCAAAGCTATATCCTGTAGGGTACAACCAAATCTATGCCATGCGTCGTCGCTCATGTGGGGGGTCATGTATTATTGTTTTCGCTGTTCAAGCAATTCTTGTTGTTGTATTACAAAAAAGGGACAAGTTGAACATGAAATACATTTCAAAATTCGATCGTGGCCAACGAAGAAGAAAAAAATATCCCAGACCCAAAATCTCTGCAAAAGACAACAAGAAACCAAAAAAAAAATCGAGATCATAATCATAACCAGAAAATATGGAGAAATTTATGAATATTTATTGACCAGAATCATTAGCAATGGTCACATGGAATAAAAACGTGCTCTTTGTGGCTGCAGGAGTTGTTTGTTGTTGTCTTGCCTGGATTTTTCTTCCCAGGATTATTTTGAACATACGAGTATACGACATAAGTAATAAAACATTTGGTAATTGTAGCATTGTGTCGTATTCCCATCCCGTGGTTACCCATGGTCGGTTGGTCGATTGTCCGTCCGTCGGTCGTACGGTTGGTTATACATATGTAAAGCATATTTGATAATTGATACTTGAGTTCTTGGAGTAGGACGAGAAGGAGGTCACACGAGCACCACAAGACATAACCAGAAATAATAAGTAGAAAATAGTTTATGATTATGGAAAACTATAACTACAGACCAGACCACCCTGAATGCTGGATGTTTCGTCTTTCAATGAGGAACTATACACTATTTTGGGTGTTTCCAATAACACTACAAAACACGCCACAGATTGAGAACAATAATATTTTGAACTGAGGCATAATTGCAAACTCATTGAAGTGTTTCTATGAATGTTGTTGTTTCCAAAAAAAAAAAACAATAACAACAATTTGTAGGATATCCTTTGTGTGAAAAGTGTTCGGAAAAATACTTGACTTGTTTGTGTATGTGGTGTTAGTACTAGGATAACGCAGGACATCCTTTGCGTTTTCCTTCTCCTACTTTAAGTAAATATAAACAATGCAAAGATCTATTGATTGGCGGTTCATATTACACTTTACATTCTAGTGAAAGGGACTATTAACAGGAACGGTGTGCGGCTAAAAAAGTATAACCTGCAGTCTTTACGTAAAGATGAGGACGGGGAGGACTACACACTGAAAGAATTATCTTCATAATATTTACCATTTAATCATAACATAAAATAAAAAGACTTCATAAAAAGTGGCCAAGGAGTCATTTTGTGATATTTATGCAGCATTTTTAATAAAATACCATTTAATGTAACATTTCACAGAAATGATTAACTATTTCTTATGCTGTGTATACACGGTGGTCAGATGTAACAATATTGTCAGCCAAATGTCGAAAAAAAACAAACCGGGTTTTCCAATAGGTATGATATGATTTTGAAGTGACGTTTCGGCCTACACCACACTGTGGTACAGGGTATTATAACTTTGTGCATTTGTTTGTAACACCCAAAAGGAGAAGAAATAGATCCATCGTTTATTATACCGATCGACTTAGAATCACTTTCTGAGTTGATTTAGCTATGTCCGTCTGTCTGTCTGTCCGTCTGTCTGTCCGTCTGTGCATGTATTCTTGTAATCAAAGTACAGGTCGCAATTATGGTTCAATCTCGACGAAACTTTACACATATCTTTTTTTTGGCCCAAGGACGATCCCTATTGAATTTGGTTAAAATCGGTTCAGATTTAGATATAGCCCCCATATATATGTTAGCCCCGATTTGACATGTGAGCGCTGTAAAAACTTTATTTTATATCCGATCAGTATGAAATTCGGCAGAAAGAGGTTTCTTATTACATGAAGGAATACGAATTCGGAGAAAATCGGTTCGGATTTAGATATAGCCCCCATATATATGTTACCCCCGATTTCACATGTAAGCGCTGTAAAAACTGTATTTTATATCCGATCAGTATGAAATTCGTCAGAAAGAGGTTTCCTATTATATGAATGAACACTTTTAAATATGGAAGAAATCGGTTCAGGTTAAGATATAGCCCCCATATATACGTTACCCCCGATTTGACCTGTAAGCGGAGGTCGGAGAAAATCGGTTCAGATTTAGATATAGCTCCCATATATATGTTACCCCCGATTTGATATGTAAGCGCTGTAGATACTGTATTTTATATCCGATCAGTACGAAAATCGACAGAAGGAGGTCTTTTTACATGAATGAGTATTCAGGGAAGATCGGTTCAGATTTATATTAAAGCTCCATATATATGTTCCTCCTGATTTGGTATCAAACCGCTATAGAAGTTGTATTTTACTTCCGATCATTAAAATTTTCCAGAAAGATGTTTCTCAATTTAGGAACGAATATTGCTTAATTTAGCGATTATCGTTTCAGAATTAGATACAATGTTTCTACCCATTTACCAACTATTCCAAATTATTATGGCAATGACCCTTATCGCATTGTTAGGGAGGTGTAGGGTATTATATAGTCGGCCCCGCCCGACTTTCTGCCTTTCCTTACTGGTTTTTCATTGTATTCAGTAGTGTTTACAATTTCATCATGGAGAGATATATGCAAGAACAACGTTTACAAATTATTCAGTTTTATTATCAAAATAATCGTTCTCCAATTGCAATTTTCCGTGCGCTAAGTCGATTTTTTTTTAAATAAAAAAAAACACTTTCCAGTCGACCTATGACCTTGACACCCATGAGCAATATTTTAGCTCTCGTTAATCTTATCTTTTTGCCATTGACCGATTGTGGCTACGTGCCACACAGCAAATGAAACAATTGAATTGTTGCGAGAAAAGTTTGGAGATTCGATTATTTCAAGAAATTGTGATATTGAATGGCCTCCAAGAAGTTGTGATTTTACACCATTAGACAATTCTTATGGGGTTATTTCAAGTCATTGGTCTTTCGAAATAAACCAGACTCTCTTCAAGCTTTACAAGTCAATATTGAACGTGCCATTCATGACATACGACTTGATTTGGTGCGAAAAATTGCTCGAAAATTGGGTTCATCGAATTCGTTCCTGCAGAAGAAGTGGTGGAGGCCATTTGAATGACGTTTTATTTAGAACTTAACTGTAACGATTGTACTTCACATTAAATACAAAATTTTGAATTTCCTTAACAATAAGTGTGTTTTTTTGTTCAAAGAAATCATATAACTCTTATTGTAAAACCCTGTAGTATTTAATTTTTTTATTAATATAAAATGTGTAAATATTATTCACAGCTCTTCGACAAAAAAAGTTTTAAATTAATGACAATTTATTCAATATTTGGAAAAATCGTTTTTCATCTTTAACATGAATTGACATATGTGATAAAAGAAATAAAATGAAACAAATCAAATCGAGTCGAATGAACTAAGAAATTAACAAAATTGTTAACATGACGTTTAGGCTAACAAAAAACCCTAACGAAATGACCAACAAATAAAAACAACAACAATTTTCTAAAAACACCAAATTTTGAAAGTCATTTTACACTTCAGAAAACACCTCAAATACAAAGGACAATCACCGAATCACCAAATCGACGAAAACGGACAACAGTAGTTGCGCTGCTATTGCCGTGGTAATTGTTTTTATTGCCAGAGACCACCGGCGGTCATATAAAATATTTTTCTATTTTTGTGAACATAATAACAACATGACAAAACAACAATTTTGGCTTTTATTTTTCAAAAAGAAAAAAACAATATTGTTGGTGTTCGATTTTGACAACAATTAATTGAAAATGTAACAATTGCCGAAGGTGCAAACACACAAAACACCCAAAACCCGAAGCTGAGAGAGAGAAAAAAGTATTGAAACAAAACACCTTCGAGAAATACACAGGAGTATATTGATAAAAACAGAAATTTAAGAAATCAATGAATGATTTCGGTTGAAGTGAAAAATTAATTGTAATGTTTAATTCCCACAAGAAAAACATAAAAAATGAGGGTAAACCAGCACAAAAATAGTCTCGAAGACGAAGAGGACAATAATACCATTGGATTTGAATGAATTGAAACAGAAATCTTTAGAAATATATTCACTGTAGACGTCCGAGACGATAAACAAACATGTGTAAGTGATTTTACACATTTTCTTGGTAGTTTTTGTTTTTCTTCTAAAGGACAAAGGACATTGAATGACAAGACGTGTGTGCAAGAAGTGTATGTGTGAGTGTGTTGTTTGGGTGTTTACACACACGCACTCCTTGTACTTGACTCACAAATGACAAAACGAAAATTGATGCCATGAATGGCCACTTTTTGTCACTTAACATGTAAACATGATTTGTAAAGTGTTTCGAAGATTGTTAATGATTTTCGTTTGGAATTTGAGGAAAATTCTCCATTCTCATATTACAGTGTGTGGTCTGTGTATATTGAAAACGTGCCATAATGCCCATCTAACTATTTAGGGTAATAATTTGGTTTGAAATAAATGTTGACACTAATAAATGGCATATTGAAACTGAATGTGATACATATTTTAACTACAACATGAATATCCTATCAATAAAAGGGCGGGTGAATCAAATCTAATCTCCAAAATTGGTAAAAGTCCTTGAAAAGTTCTGACTTTAGTTTGCAAGTAATACTTTTTCAGATATTTAATATAATATAAACTATGCCTGCTCGCCTATGAGTTTGGGGGTCGTGGGTTCGATTTTCACCAAAGGCTCAGGTCTGTCGCTGCAAAATCTAGCCACTTTGCAACCTGGCTTTTCTCTGGACCTTAAAATTCGAATATAAATTTACTTTGTATTGTAATTCATATCAATAAATAAACTATACCTGTCCTTCGGGCTGGTGTGAACAGGAACATTCGATTGTATTGACAAAACCAGTAAGGAAAGGCTAAAGTCGGGCGGTGCCGACTATATAATACCCTACACCACTCCCGTAATATTGAATAACTCTGATATATAAATTTTGTAATTCATGTATAACATGTTTACATAAATTTACTTTTGGGACATTTTATACTTAAATAATACCCTGTACCACAGTGTGGTGTAGGGTATAAAAACGATTGTATATAAAGAGCCAAATCGGATGAAACATATATATGGGAGCTATAGCTAAATCTTTACCGATTTTCTTCAAATTCGGCAATGTTGGTTCATGAATCAAGAAACTCTACCATTCTAAATTTCAAAACGATTGGATGTAAAATATAGCTTCTATAGAACTAAAGGGCCAAATCGGACGAAACGTATATATGGGAGCTATAGCTAAATCTTAACCGATTTTCTTCAAATTCGGTAGTGTTGGTTCATGGATCAAGAAACTGTACCATTCTAAATTTCAAAATGATTGGATGTAAAATACAGCTTCTTCAGGACTAAAGAGCAAAATCGGACGAAACATATATATGGGAGCTATAGCTAAATCTTAACCGATTTTCTTCAAATTCGGCAATGTTGGTTCATGGATCAAGAAACTGTACCATTCTAAATTTCAAAATGATTGGATGTAAAATACAGCTTCTTCAGGACTAAAGAGCAAAATCGGACGAAACATATATATGGGAGCTATAGCTAAATCTTAACCGATTTTCTTCAAATTCGGCAATGTTGGTTCATGGATCAAGAAACTCTACCATTCTAAATTTCAAAACGATTGGATGTAAAATACAGCTTTTATAGGACTAAATGGCCAAAACGGACGAAACATATATATGGGAGCTATAGCTAAATCTTAACCGATTTTCTTTAAATTCGGTAGTGTTGGTTCATGGATCAAGAAACTCTACCATTCTAAATTTCAAAATGATTGGATGTAAAATACAGCTTCTACAGGACTAAAGAGCAAAATCGGACGAAACATATATATGGGAGCTATAGCTAAATCTTAACCGATATTCTTCAAATTCGGCAATGTTGGTTCATGGATCAAGAAACTCTACCATTCTAAATTTCAAAACGATCGGATATAAAATACAGCTTCTATAGGACTAAAGGGCCAAATCGGACGAAACATATATATGGGAGCTATATCTAAATCTGAACCGATTTCAACAAAATTCAATAGTGATCTTAACAGCCGCGAAATACTCTAAACTGCAAAAATTCAGAACGATCGGAGTGAAATTGCGACCTGTAGTCGACGAAAGACATCGTTAAATCGACTGATTCTGAGTCGATCGGTATACTTTAAGGTGGGTCTAGCTGTGTTATTTTCAGGTGTTACAAACATCTGCCGTGGAACAAACTTATAATACCCTGTACCACAGTGTGGTGTAGGGTATAATGACTTCTAAATTAAGATGTTTAATTTGTATACTCTACACCGCACTGTGTTACAGGTACATTTGTAAGGAATTACGATAGACCTATCGTTTATTATAACGATCAACTTTGAATCACTTTCTGAGTCTATTTATCCTTGTTATCAAAGTACAGGTCGCAATTACCGTCTAAGGACGACCCTTATTGAAAAGGGCTACATCGATTTAGATGTAGCCCTCACATGAGGGTTCCTCCCAATGTGGCATCAAAGCGATTTACAAGTTATATTTTACTTCAGATCACAGCGAATTTTTGCAGAAAGGGATTTAATAATTCAGGAACGAATACTGTCACACTGGACCAAAATCGTTTCAGATTTACATATATCTCTCATATATTGATAACTCCCTTCCAAAACATTGCAAATCGAAATATATAGTTCTTCAGAAGAGGCGATTAATTTTCAAATTTGTATGGAATTCCTTTAGTATGCAAAGCAAATGTCCTGCACTCTTTTGTTAAAAAGTTTTGATTGGATTGACGGGTAAACAACAAATTTCGACCTGATATAATTTGGTGGCTCCCGAAACAGATCTGTCTATCCAACCTTACAACCACCAATACAATACCAATACACGTCACTTACTTCTTCTTTAATTTTTTTTTTCATATACTGAAAACAACAAAAACGATCTTGAGCTTAACTAAGTGCAAAAACAAAATATGTACTAGCAGATCGAATAAAACAAAAAAAAAACAGAATAATTTGGAATATTTATAGGTACAATGACCCTAAAAATATGCTACGATATGTCTTTCTCCAAATTTGCTACTAAGAACTATTAAGGTAAGTACAGACGATTTGCAGATCGGACAACATTGCCAGAAAAATGGCGGAAAAATGCAACCCTGTGAATTTACAACCGTGTGAACATACAATTTTTATTTTGCAACGTTAGCAGAAAAGTCATTGCGAGATAATTTGCTGATTGTTATATGTTCGAAGTTTATGCATGTGACAACGGCGCCATTGCTAGAAAATCATTTTATTTGCAACACTGTCTATAATGCATTTTTATTGGCAATCCTGCAAATAAATATTTACAAAATATATTGTAAATATATGTATGAAATTGCTATGTTTTCTTGCAATCGTCTGAACTGTCAATTCACCTTTGCCTAACAGTCTGACATTGCCCGTATATTTGCAGCACTTTAACAGGGTTGATAACGTTTGCCGATCTGGCAATCGTCAATACTCAGATTTACTTTATTTCCGATCATTACGAAGTTTAACAGAAAGAGGCCCCTTATGTCAGGGACGAACACTGCCAAATTTGAGGACACTCGGTTCAGATTTATATAGTCCTATAGCAGCTGCACTTTATGCCTGATCTTTACGAAATTCGGCAGAGAGGGTTGCTATATATATTTCTGGCCTAGGCAACACTAAGTGTTGCCTGGCGCCATCTGACATTTCCATTGGAAAGTTCGACATGTTTTAGCATAACTTCACTCAGACCGTTTTGTCATTTTAGCGCGAATTGTATTGGTTACAGTGTGTTGAAAATTCACCTCCAAAACATGATTTTTGAACACTTCAACAGCTGCTTCTGGCGTCGAAAAACGTTGACCAAGCAGTTTTTTCTTGATGTGAGTGAATAAGAAGAAGTCATTGGGTGTCAAATCAGGGCTGTATGGCGGATGCCCTATCAATTCGACGTTTTGGCCGGTCAAAAAGGCGCTGGTTTGAGCCGATGTGTGAGAGCTCGCATTGTCATGGTGAACAATGATTCGTCTTCTCTTGTTCGTTTTTCGAATTTCTCCGAAGACTTCAGGCAAACAAATTGTGGTGTACCTCTCAGAATTGACCGTCCTACGTTGGTCAAGCGGAGCAGTCGCCACATGACCAGTTTAGCCGAAGAAACAGGCGACCATTTGCTTCGAAGTGCTTCTTCCACGAACAACTTTCGTTGGATTTGGCTCGTCTTCGAAGACCCACACGGTCGATTGCTGCTTTGTTTCGGGCTCATAAGCATAGATCCAAGATTCGTCACCTGTGACGATCTTATGAACGTCTTTTGAAGCACCGTAATCGTATTTTTCAAAATTTCTTTGCACCAATCGACACGAGCCTTTTTTGAGCGATTGTCAAATTGTGCGGGATCCAACGAGAACAAACCTTTTTTACGGCCAGGTGTTCATGCAATATCGAATGTATGCTGGTGGAAGAAATGTCCAAGGATGCCTCTACCTCACGGTATGTCACATGACGATCTTGCATTATCAGTTAACGTACGGCATCAATGTTTTCTGGCACAACGGCCGTTTTTGGAAGACCTTCACGACCTTCGTTTTTGAGCGAGCGTCGGCCACGATTGAATTCATTAAACCAGTTTTCACAATGCTATTGGATGGTGCTTCATCGCCATACAAAGACTTAAGTTCATCGATGTACTCTTGTCGTGATAATCCACGTCGAAAGTTGTGAAAAATGATCGCACGAAAATGTTCACGAGTTAATTCAATTTTTTGCCAAATTGATTTTTTCAAGTCACTGTAAACAACACAAATGATGGTCGTACGTCAAAACGTTCTGAGTACGTTTATCCTAAAAAATGTCAAACTTTCCAATGGAAATGTCAGATGGCGCCAGGCAACACTTAGTGTTGCCTTGGCCAGAGTTTTTCTTTGAACAGTAGATACTTCAAATAAACAGTAGATACTTCACTGTGCCGACCTATAAGCGTTTATTTGCACTAATATATTAACGTTATGAGCTATTAAATGTGCAAAAAGGGGCGTGGTGGTAACGCCAATTTTTCACAGGACTATAGGTAATTGAAAAGCGTTACACTGTGCAAAATTTTGTAGTATTTTCGTGCATTGGTACTCACGCTATAAGCTTTTAACCTTTTGTACAAAATGGTCCCTTTGTGTGGGAGGTACCAAATGGGGCGGGGCCATTTCAACCATTGTTCTCAAGTTAATAGCAACAGATAAACTATTACTATGTGTGGAATTACAGAAGATTCGGATAAGTAGTATACAAGTTATTAGAGAATCAATATTTCACTAAATGTTAGCCCTTTGTGAGGGAGGTACTAGAAGGAGAGGACCAATATGACCCATCTTCGAACTTAGCCTGAGATAGAAAAAAATACTATCCCATACCAAATTTGAAGTCAATCCGTTACTCCTTTCGAGAGTTATAGTGCGCTCCAGCCGGAGAGACAGACGGACGGACATTGCTCAAATGACTTCAAATGGCTCAAACCGGATTGCCACCGAACATGGAATCTTAGGTCACTTTTTGTCCTTACCAAATGATATATAGCCTCGTTACACTGAAGTGAGGGTTTAATGAGAGGTAGGAACAAGGTCCTCAAGTCGCTAGCCGGCAGCACATGGGGAACAGATAAATAAACCTTTTGGACCTTTTACAAAGCGATAGGTCGGTCTGTGGTTAACTATAAAACACCAGTGTGGTCACCGAATGTGAGCGAGACGCAGTGGAAGAATATACAGACCTTCCAAAATGGCGCCCTGAGAACTGCGACTGGGTGCCTCCTCATGTCGTCTGTGGACCACCTACATGAGGAGACACAGATCATTACCGTGCGACTACGCATTTTTTTTCTGTCGAAGCAGTATCTGCTTGGTTGCTACCGTCCCAGCCATCCCAGCCACCATCTTGTGTACAGGCTCCCACCTTCCAGGCAGATCAGGAAAGACCTTCATGATCTAGAGTGCGAGGTCCAACGCTACAAGGGAGAACCTCTAGATCAAAGAGCTTACCAGGCAGGTATGGCTGACATGCACTCTGATGCAGTCCATGCAGCCGTGAATAATTACAGAGTCAATGTCGTGCTAGTAGACCACCCTCCATTAGTGGCATCAGAGGAAGATGAATTACCACGACAGACAAGAGTACTTATGGCCCAATAAAGATTATGTTTGTGTAGCCGCCTCAATGCATACTGGGCAGGGATTGATGGCACCACGTCGAACAATGTCCCGCATGTAACCAGGGACCACACGACACACTACAGCATTTTAACTGCTCTGCCAAACCTACTCAATTTGCTCTCAGGTCTGTTTGGACCCAACCAGTGGAAGCAGCCATCTGCCTCGGCTGCTATACTGCTACTACAACAACGGACGGACAGACGAACGGACATTGCTGAAATTACTAAAAATGAGCCAAATCAAATTTCCGTTAAACATACTTATGGTTTTAGGTCACTCCTTCGACGTGTTACACTTTTAGCTCGGAGCAAATGATATATACCCTCCTCTCTAAGATGAGGGATAAAAACACCTCAAAAATTACATACATACCTAAGGAATAATTGTGCCAATTTTTAGTAAAAGTAAAATGGGTAATTTTTAGCTTTGTTTGAACTGCTTTGGAATTACCAAATATAAACAAGTAAAAGCGTTAAGTTCGGCCATGCCGAATCTTATATCGCTCACCCACTTCAAGAGTGTCATAACTCAAAATTGAAAACTGTCAGGATGTGTAACTTTAAGTCCGTATAAAACAATAAATAACATGAAATAATACGTTTAAAAATTGGAATAATCCGAAATATGATGGTTAACTTATAAACTAAATTTCGTTGAGATTTATTTATGGATATTTGCAAAATTAGCATTTCTGTTAGGCAAACTCAAAAATTTTTAATTTTGAGTTACAGTCTTGAAGTGAGTGAGCGATATGTATACCCTCCACCATGGATCACACGTGAATGGTTACGGGTACAAATAAACTCGTTATAACCAATTCGTTGAAATGTTAAGGTTTTTGTGGCGTTAAGAAGTCAAATCTAGAGGAACCTTTGAATGGGGGCTATGTATATCAAAACATGGACCTAAGACTGCCGTTGCTCGTGTGAAGGATGCCGGGTATAAATAAACCCCAATTACCAACTTTCAGCACGATCAGTTGACATTTGTAGTCTCTATGACGTTAATAAGTCAAATCAGGGAGATGCCATATAGGGGGGCTACATCCAAAATTGGACCGATATTGCCCATTTTCAATCCCAAAATACCTGCAGATATAAGAAGTATATGTACCTTATTTCAGCCACCTAGCTCAAGTATTATAGATTGTAGCTTGATTACAACCGACGGACGGACAGACGGATATGGCTAAATCCTCTTAGAATTTTACGACGATTAATAATATATATATTTTATGGGGTCTCAGCTCAATATTTAGTGGTGTTACAAATGGAGTGACAAAATGAATATAACCTCCATTCTATGATGGAGGGTATAAAAATTTATTGCTATGAGAGTTTTAGTATGTTGAATTAGTTCGGCAAAATACGGGTTTGATTAGTAACGCATGATCCATTTCGATGTTCTCTACGTTTTTAAAGAAAAAAACAAAGAACATTCAAATTGAATGGGGAATGTTAGTATTATTTGAAAGAACATTCTTTGGCATTAATTTTTTGAAGATTATGTCTATCAAATTTTAGCCGCGGCTACGTCTCAGATGGTCCATCCGTTGAGTCCAATTTTCGATGACTCGTTCGAGCATTTCGACTGGTACCTGGCGAATGGCATGGGTGATGTTTTGCTCCAAGGCCTGAGCAAGCGGGTTTGTCCGCATAAACTTTAGACTTTGCATATCCCCACAGGAAAAAGTTTAACGGTGTGATATCACACGATCCTGGTGGCCAATCGACCGGCCCAAAAACTGGAAATTACAGAGTGGCTGATATGTATTGCAACCAACTTCAAGTTGCAATCATTTCTAAACCGCTAGTCTGATAGCTGACAGATTTATTTCAGTGACAGTTCATTTTATTGTTTATAAGCTTACAAAAGCATTTTGATCTATTGCATTAAAAAAAGTTATTCGTGATGGAATTCAAGCGTGATAGTGTGATTGCTTTATATTTGGGTGGAAAAACACAGGTGGCTATCGTTAGAGCCCTCCAGCATTTAAATGTGAATAAATCTTTTGCTTCTCGTACCATTGCTCGTTACCGTGATACTGGCAGTGTACCATCGCGTCCAAAAAAGTGGACGAAAAAAACGGTAAAAACACCAGAAATGATCCGAAAAGTGAAGGCCAGATTTGATCGAAATCCACGCCGCAGTGGTAGAAAAATTGCTCGTGAGCTGAACATATCGCGAGAAAGGATACAACACATATTAAAAATGAGCTTGGACTAAAGCCATTGAAGTTCCAAAAAGTGCAAGAGCTCACCGATGCACAAAAGAAAGTTAGACTGGAAAGCGCCAATGAGTTTCTTCGCTTGCACGAAAGTGGCCAGTTACCGAATTTGGTTTTCTCCGATGAGAAGCCATTCCAAATTGAGCAGTTTGTGAACAAACAAAATGATCGGGTTTACTTGCCCACCAGAACTCAAGCGCCGCCGATGGTAATGGTGTGGGCCGCCGTAACGGCCGATGGTCGCTCCCCGATCGTATTCATCGACCATGGGGTCAAAATAAATGCCGAATATTATCGGGAAAATGTCCTAAAGACAGTATTGAAGCCCTGGGCAGACAAACATTTCGGCCGCAGACCATGGACATTCCAGCAGGACTCAGAACCATCGCACTCAGCACGCGTCAACCAAGAATGGCTTAAAAAGGAGGTTCCTCGCTTCATTTCTACCGCACAATGGCCACCAAGATCCCGGGATCTCAATCCGCTGGACTTTTGCGCCTGGGGCATTTTAGAGAGTAAGGTTCGCACTAAAAAATACCAAAGTATCGATCATCTCAAGACGGCGCTTCGCCGGGAATGGTCCAAAATACCGCCGAGCCACTTTCGTGCTGCGTGTGATGGCTTTGTCGGCCGTTTGAAGGGCATAATTCGTGCCAAAGGTGGCCAATTCGAACAAATCTAAACTGTTTCTAAAATTTTATGTTATTTCTGACATTTTTTGCTTAAAAAAAATTAAAAAATATAGCGCTTTACATTGTTGCATTACATATCAGCCACCCTGTATCTGCTCACCGAAGTGTTCTCTCAATAAATCCATCGATTGATGCGATGTGTGGGAAGTGGCGCCGTCTTGTTGAAACCAAATGTCGCCGAGACACGAGCTTCAATTTCAGGCATCAAATAGTCGGTTATCATGGCACGATAACGGTCGCCAACGTTCTCACCGCCATCATTTTTGAAAAAATATGGACCGATGATTCCGGTACTTCGGATCGGGAATCGGTCAATGGCAAAAATATATCTCTTTACGACAGCTAAAATATTGCTCATGGGTGTCAAGGTCGTGGGTCGACTGGATAGTGTTTTTTTTTATTTAAAATTTGATTTTGATTTGATTTGATAATAAAACTGAATAATTTGTAAACTTTGTTCAGGCGTAAGTCTTTCCATGATGAAATGCCAAACAATACTTAACAACAAGTAAGAAAGTTTCAGTCGGGTAAACCGACTAAGGTATACCCTCACTTTGTGAGTAATGTAATATGGAATATTAAACGAATTATTCTGTCAATATGTATGGGAGGTACCAGAATGTTTTTAACAAATACACCTATTTTTCGCTGAATAGTAAATTCTTTAAATACATTACACTGCGCCGAATTATAAACGTTTTTTGCACTGGTATATTAACGTTATGAAATATTAAATTTTGGTATGATTTGGGCATTTTGTGTGAGAGGTACAAAAAGGGGCGTGGTGATAACGGCCATTTTTTACAGGGCTGTAGGGACTTCAAAAGCGTTACACTGTGCAAAATGTTGTTGCATTTTCGTGCATTGGTACTCATGCTGTGAGCTCTTAACTTTTTGTGCAAAATGGTACCTTTGTGTGGGAGGTACAAAAAGGGGCGTGGAAATAGCGTCCATTTTTCACAGTGTAAAAGACACTATAAAAGCATTACACTGTAAAAAATTTCAAGTATTTTTATACACTGGTATTAATGTTATAAGCTGTTATCTTTTGGTGCAAAATGGTACCTTTGTGTAAGAGGTACCAAAAGGGGCGTGAATATGACACCCATTTTTCACTGGACTGTAGGCACTATGAAAGCATTACACTGTACAAAATTTCAAGTATTTTTATGCACTGGTATTAATGTTATAAGCTGTTAACTTTTGGTGCAAAATGGTGCATTTGTGTGGGAGGTACCAAAAGGGGAGTAGCAACATGGCCCATTTTTCTCGAGTTGATAGCGACTAATAAACTAATGCTATGTGTGGAATTTCAGAAGATTCGAATAAGCAGTATAGCAGTTATTAAAGATTCAATATTTCACAACATTTTAACACTTTGTGGGGGAGGTACTAGAAGGAGTGGACCAATATGGTCCATCTTCGAACTTAGCCGGAGATAGAAAAAAATATTACCACGTACCAAATTTGAAGTCAATCGGTTACTACTTTCGAGAGTTATCGTGCGCACCAGCCAGCAGACACACAGACAGACAGACAGACAGACAGATAGACAGACAGACAGACAGACGGACGGACATTGCTCATTCGTCTTAAAATGACCCAAAACGAATATCCACCGAACATACTTAGGGTCTTAGATCACTCCTTCGATGTGTTACACTTTTTTTCGTAGCAAATGATATATACCCTCGTCACACTAAAGTGAGGGTATAAAAATAACATGACAGCAAGACATGACTCACACGTGTTCTGTCAAAAAAAGGATATTGAAAAAAGTATCTCTACTTTGATCACCCTTTATAAAAAAATGTATTGCTATGAGAGTTTTAGTATGTTGACTTAGTTCGGCAAAATACGGGTTTGGTTAGTAGTTCTTGTTACATTTAATTTACTACATCCATAAGTATTTCAGCTGGTTTAAGTTAAAGACATACATTATTGCTATTGAATTCTGAAGATGATGGAGTGGTGTCTATCAAAACTGCAGTCTATTCTACCAAGCAATTAAAACTCTCTACCAATGTTTGTATTTGTTTCTACTACATTTTTGCAATAGACAGAAAGTAAGTGAAACATATGGTCTTAAACCGAAATAATTCTGACTGAATAATATTTTCGAACTCCATTTGATAAACATATTTTAGATTTCAAATGGAATTTTTCAGCTTCATGTTATTGGAATTACAGTAGACAATGGTGGACGTATTATCTCCTAATAGTAGTATTATTCGGTGTAAGATCTCTAACTTTCTAAACGTATTGTACTTGTGTACACACAATTTTGCACAACTAATTCAAATCAAATGAAGTCTCCAACAAAAGGCTCTGTGGTTTAAAGCTAACATTTGGTGTTCGTTTTAAAATAGACCCCCAGCATTATTTTTGCAGTTTTTCTTTTTTTTCACAAAATCCAGAAACATCCCAGAAAAAACATAGTAAAATAAAATAGTTCATGTTTTCCATATCAAACAAATGTTGTTCGTTTTTTTTGTGTGTTTTTGGGTTATTGTGGGTTTGTAAATTGTTGGTTGTTTTTTTCTTTAATTTTTGTATGTATATTGTTATTGTTGTTTGCTGTTTTCTGCAACAACAATATACTGGATGGTTACACAAAAGCCGAACAACAACATGAAACAAGTACATCAAGAACATGCAACATAAAAACTACATGGCAACAACAACACCACATTTAACCTTTGGTGGTACATTGGAACATGTTACACATTCCACCAACATTCAATGGAAGCAGCAGCAGCAGCAGGAACAGCAACATGCTTGCCATACTTGCCTAGCGCTGGCGTTGGTGGTGGTGATTGTGATACATTTGGAAACCTATTTGCCGACCCCCACAGAATGATTGGGCGATTCTTCCTGCTGCAGACCCAACGTCATTCATTGCCATCGCTTCAAGGGATTATTTTGCTAACAACCGAACTGAACTGATAGCTGACGACCTCCTTCACTGGCATCGAGTTGAGGGAGGGAGTTACAAAAACAGGCATTGTAAAATTGGTTTGTTGCAAAAATGTTAAACATTCGTAACATCAACAACAACAGCAACAACAAAATAGCTGTTGTTGCAATGTGACGTCGGTCGTCTGCTATTCGGACGGACGGACATTTGGTTTTGGTTACTACTGACTGCGGACTCCGGACTGGGGGCTGTTATTATTATCATATTCCATTCATCCGCAAAATTATACAAGACAGTCCATGTTCGTCGCCCCTTCCCACAGGGAACACCACATTGTGGTTACATGTTCGTTTGTTTTTTGTACGTTTCTTTATTCCCCCATGCAAAACATTTTATCGGGGGGAGTTTTCAGCGGAGAATTAAATTTGTTAAAATAATTTTATTTAAAAATAAAATAAGCAGAAGTTGTGTGGAGTTTTGCTATAGGAAAGGATTACTAACCAAGGTGAAAGGACTAGTTTAATTCTGGTTCAGTGAGGAACATTTTGGGTAACTAATGGGTAAGACTAGTTATTAAATGTCATATACATGTAGTTAAACAAATATGTATCTAAATGTGAGCCGATTTTCTGAAAATTTGACAAACGTTTATTCCGATTTTCTGAAAATTTGACAAACGTTTATTCTTGGATCAATTAAAATTCTTCTGTGTCAAATTTAGTAATGTTCAGATGTAAAATACAACTGCTATAGCGCTTAGATGCCAAATCGGAGGGGAAATATATAATCTGGCAATCTCTGAATCTGAAGCGATTTTCCTAAAATTAGGCAGAGTTTATATCTCTTTTAAGAAACTCTGTCAGGCCAAATATCATAATTATTAAATATTAACTACGGTATTTTTTAATATATCGTATTTATTGCTTATCTTTGAAAGGAACATTTCAAGACTAAACGAAACTCAATGCATAAATAAATACGATATATTAAAACCAGTAAGGAAAAGCAGAAAGTCGGGCGGGGCCGACTATATAATACCCTACACATCCCTAACAATGCGATAAGGGTCATTGCCACAATAATTTGGAATAATTGGTAAATGTGTAGAAACATATTATTTAATTCTGAAACGATAATCGCTAAATTAAGCAATATTCGTTCCTAAATTGAGAAATATCTTTCTGGAAAATTTTAATGATCGGAAGTAAAATACAACTTCTATAGCGGTTTGATACCAAATAAAGAGGAACATATATATGGAGCTTTAATATAAATCTGAACCGATCTTCCCTGAATACTTATTCATGTAAAAAACCTCCTTCTGTCGAATTTCGTACTGATCGGATATAAAATACAGTCTCTACAGCGCTTACATGTCGAATCGGGGGTAACATATATATGGGGCTATATCTAAATCTGAACCGATTTTCTCCGAATTTGGCAGTATTTCTTCATGTAGAAGGAAACCTCTTTTTGCCGAAATTCGCACTGATCGGATATAAAATAACATTTTTACAGCGCTTACATGTGAAATCGGGGGTAACGTTTATATGGGGGCTATATCTAAATCTGAACCGATTTCTTCCAAATTTAACAGTGTTCATTCAAATAATAGGAAACCTCTTTCTGCCGACTTTCATACTGATCGGATATAAAATAACAGTTTTACAGCGCTTACACTTCAAATCGGGGGTAACGTATATATGGGGGCTATATCTAAATCTGAACCGATTTCTTCCAAATTTAACAGTGTTCATTCAAATAATAGGAAACCTCTTTCTGCCGAATTTCATACTGATCGGATATAAAATAACATTTTACAGCGCTTACACTTCAAATCGGGGGTAACGTATATATGGGGGCTATATCTAAATCTGAACCGATTTATTCCAAATTTAACAGTGTTCATTCATATGATAAGAAACCTCTTTCTGCCGAATTTCAGACTGATCGGATATAAAATAAAGTTTTTAAAGCGCTTACATGTCAAATCTGGGGTAACATATATATGGGGGCTATATCTAAATCTGAACCGATTTTAACCAAATTCAATAGGGATCGTCCTTGAGCCAAATAAAACATATGTGTAAAGTTTCGTCGAGATCGGACCATAATTGCGACCTGTACTTTGATTACAAGAATACATGCACAGACAGACAGACGGACAGACAGACATAGCTAAATCAACTCAGAAAGTAATTCTAAGTCGATCGGTATAATAAACGATGGGTCTATTTCTTCGCCTTTTGGGTGTTACAAACAAATGCATAAAATTATAATACCCTGTACCACAGTGTGGTGTACATCCGATCAGTATGAAATTCGTCAGAAAGAGGTTTCCTATTATATGAATTAACACTTTTAAATTTGAAAGAAATCTGTTCAGATTTAGATATATCCCCCATATATACGTTACCCCCGATTTGACCTGTAAGCGCTGTAAAAACTGTATTTTATATCCGATCAATGCGAAATTCGGCAGAAAGAGGTTTCTTATTACATGAAGGAATACTGCCAAATTCGGAGAAAATCGGTTCAGATTTAGATATAGCTCCCATATATATGTTACCCCCGATTTGACTTGTAAGCGCTGTAGAGACTGTATTTTATATCCGATCAGTACGAAATTCGACAGAAGGAGGTTTTTTTACATGAATAAGTATTCAGGGAAGATTGCTTCAGATTTATATTAAAGCTCCATATATATGTTCCTCCTGATTTGGTATCAAACCGCTATAGAAGTTGTATTTTACTTCCGATCATTAAAATTTTCCAGAATGATGTTTCTCAATTTAGGAACGAATATTGCTTAATTTATCGATTATCGTTTCAGAATTAGATAATATGTTTCTACCCATTTACCAATTATTCCAAATTATTATGGCAATGACCCTCATCACATTGTTAGGGAGGTGTAGGGTATTATAGAGTCGGCCCCGCCCGAATTTCTGCCTTTCCTTACTGGTTTACTTTGTCGAATACTTCGCCTTAAAAATCCATCGATTTCTACTACTGATATATAGTTATTTTATAGGGAGGTTATCGGAGGTAAGGCGATCACCAGGGTGGCGGTTGTTGTGGAAGAATTACTTCCTGAAGTGTCTCCTTTATTTTGTTCTTTGACGTGGAGCATCTATTCCGAAGCCTTTAAGCCACAAGCGCTTGGTTAGCAGCGAAATTTTGTTTAAAAAAATTAAAAAACTAAAAAATATAAATAATTTTAGGCCCAATTCCATTCAAAGATTATATGTATGTTAGAGAATTAAAACAAATATACAAAATTCACAAAAATCGCAGAGTATAAACAATTTTAAAAATTAACTTTAAATTTCAAAAAACTTATAATTGCACACAAACAATTTTAATAAACACCATATTTAAAAAACAAATTTCAAATCTGACATTGTCTTAAGAAGTTATGACCAAAAATACGATGCACAGAGTGATATCTTAACGATTTTTTAAATATCGATGACTTCTGAACGAGTTATCGGAAAGATCTCAAAAAATTTCTCAAGGCGTTTCTTCAAGTGTACTAAAAAATATAAAAACAAGTAAGAAGGTTAAACCGACGGGTAAAACGACTTATGAATCCCCTCACCTTGAGTTCCAAAAAAATATTCGTAAATTTATTTATTTTTTGGTTTAAATTAAATTATTATCAATTTAATTTGCATTTAACAACTTTAAAGTATGTACTAGTATTAAAGTTAAAACGCTGATAACTTTTGGTGAAATATGGTTCATTCATGGACTGTAGGCGCTATAAAAGCTTTAGACTGTACACCATTTCAAGTGTTTGTATGCACTGATAAGTTGTAAGCCGTAAACTTTTGGTGCAGATGTGATCCATTTGTGTGGGAGGTACCAAAAGGGACGCACAATGGGAAAAAAGGGGTAAATACGCGCGCATAGCATTATTTTCTATATCATGACTATACCGTTAGAGATAGAGTCCTACGATTTGGACCATCTTCAAGAGAATTGTTTGGAGAAGAAATTGGTGTACCCAGATTTTATTTTACTTTTACCATGTATCGTACAGTGAGGCTACAAAAGCGACTTTGTGGAAATTAGTGTGAAAATCAGAATATCGTATCAACTTCAGTGATCTTGATTTTATATAAAAGCTGACAAAACTTAGTTCAAAATCTATTTGAGTTACTTAATTGTGTGTTGTAGCGTTTTAAATATATAGACCATTGAAGTTCAAACATATTTTTGTGAAAATTATTTGAAATTGGAACCAAAACAACATAAATAGGATAAAATTGCAGTCTGCAATATTTTTGAAAGCTGAAGTTTTGCACTAATGCAATTACACAATGGGTCGTCGACTGTTAATAAGAGAAATGTTAAATTAAAAACAACAAAATAATCGGTCCACCCTAATATACATAAACTGCAGAAGCGTTTAACTATAAAAATATAGTTAAACGCTTCTGCAGTTTATGTATATAGTTTTTGTAGAAGAAGTAAACTATAAAAATTACACATATAATCATAATAATACCAAATATACTTTACAGATACTCCAAATTGTGTGCAGCGTAATGCTTTTAGTGTACTTGCAGCTCAGAAATGGGCGATATTTTCACGACCATTCTGGTATCTACCACACAGAAAGATATTTTTAGGCCAAGAAAGGTTAAGTGGAGTAGATTTTGGAAAAAAATGGCTTCATATTTAAATACGACCCCCGACATACAGATGTATCACAATTTTGCTTAAAATAGAAAAGACAAGCCACAAATTTTAACCGATCTGCATTAAATTTGGCAGAGAGGAGTGCTTGGAATGGAAAATATTTTAGTTTAGTAGTTCACCATGTCTTTTTTCTTCAACCATGCCATTTTGTTTTCTCTTCTCAGCTGTTATGTGTTGTTTCCACTTGATATGCCATCCTGTATGTAGGATTATACCTAAAACAACGCGTTTCTATATTCAACTCATTCTATTCATGTTCCAAAAAGTTTCCTATATTAGCGGCTGATTTGCACTGGAGATCTGCTGAATGGAATGAGCTGGTGAACTAACGTGAGCTGATGAACTGGTGAGCTGGTGAACTAACGTGAGCTGGTGAACTTAAGTGAATTGGAGAACTAAAGTGAACTGGTGAACGAAAGGGAGCTGGTGAACTAGTGAGCTGATGAAATAATTGAATGAACTAGTTCATTTAATTGAACTGAACTAAAATGGGCGATCTCTTAACAGAACATAAGTGCCAAATTTCCTTATTCTCATCTAACAATAAATAATTTTCTTTTCATATGTTTGACATCAGTTTCATTCCAAACTGGAGCAAAATTGCTCTGAAGTTTTACCAAAACATAGGCCGTTATTATTTAAAGTTCAAAATATTTCTTAAACATTTTATAGCGATATGTCGAACAAACTTCATCTAATTTTTCCTATTAGTCCCCCTAAATGGAAACTTTCATAAATTGTAGTGGTTTTTAAATGTGTTAAAAGCGATTTACAAGAATTGAAATACTCATATGTATTTGAGTTTCTCTTTTTCAACCATATTATTGGCACATACTCGTATTCATGCTGTAAACTTTGTTTGGTGAGGGTTCTATGAAAATGGAAAATGTTTCTGGTAATCCTAATTGGCAAAACCCATTAACATCACCACTATGTATGACTATGACAACCCCTACCATAAACACGAATAAACTACAAAAGCCAAATTCCCATTTCCTCTCATGCCATTGTCCATTTCCTTTCACTTCAATTCCTCCTCCCCAAAAACTCCCACCAACTACTCAATAATAGAAAGTTACTCTACAACAAAGAATAGGAATATAGATTTTTTAAATAGTCCCCTTTCCATTTTCGAAATGGAGAACGAAGAGGTCCTTGTAATAGTATTCTGTGGTATTAAATAAAATAACAATAAAACAGGACTCACATGAAAACTATTAGAGGAAAACAAGTGTCCTTTTTTGCGGCCTTGTTTAGAGGACATTTGTTCGCGCCACGCCACACACCATATGCTTGAGTCGCCCATACACCCGCACACATATGAAACAAGAGTGAAACTGGGTGTGTGTTGATGGTTGAGACGTTTTGCCTTTTAGAATCCTTTGTGATTGAGTGTGTTTGTTGCCAGAAAAGTCCGTTGTTAGACATTCGTATAAATAATGAAAATGTAATGACTTCAAACATTTATAAACTTCAACACTACCAACACACACACACGCATTTACAGCGGAGAAAACTAAAGCTTTTGAATGACAAATTAATGTGGACATTTTTTGAAATAACATTCAACACTCACCCTCTGGACTCGAACGATACAACACACCCATTCATTGTGTGTGTGTTGTTCTTGGTGTTGATGCAACATCATTGATTAAACTAGTTTACAATTTTCTTTTTTCGCTACTGTTATCCTTAATGATATCGTACACTACAGAAATGAAAAGTGCTTTAGGGTCAGTACAGGACTTCTTTCGTTATAAAATTTCCAATTCCCTTAAAAGTATTTTTATCTGATTAATAAACCTGTATATTTTGTTGTCCCGAGCAGCTAAAATCGCATTAATGATAATACTGATATTTTTGTAAACTAGTGTATTGTTGGAAAATTTTGCATTAGCAAGATTTATTTTATTATTCTGCATACTTATTTCAGACCCCTCCCTTTAAAAGTATTTTTATCTGATAAATGAATCTTTATATTTTTTTGTTCCAATCAGCTACAACCGCACTAATGATAAACCTGATATTTTTGTAAACTTGTTTAATGTTGGACAATTTTTCGACACTACATCGTACAACTAATCCTCAATGTATTAACTTTAAAAGCATTTTGAATCCTTAAGATACAGGATTAAATTGTATTTGTAATACGCCCACTTTTACAAACACGTCTGCCACTATCAAATGAACACTCTCGTGCGCACATCCACACACACACACACACAATCTCACAACATGCCCCATTATGTGGCAATGTTCTGTCTTCCCAAAAACATGAACGACCGTATCCGGTCTAATGAAATTCTGACTTTTCCTCATCCCGGAGCGGATGCTCAGTTGATGGCAGATGGAGGATGAGAACATCTATCGTCATAAAGAATCCTTAAATGTTGAACCAATTACTTAAAATCTTTGTGCCCCATTGTGTTTGTGGGTGTTGCGTATTTTCTCTGCCTTGTTGATGCGGCAAATGGCAACAAAATTTGCATATTTGTTCTTTTCAATTTAAGTCTTCTGCTACTGGTCCTTATGCTTGATTCTAGTGTTGTATCTCCCATTTGATGGCTAATGTATCTGTATCCTAATGTTAGTTGGTTAAATTTTAGGACAATGAACACAAAGGATTTTCTCGTTTCTTGCACAATGAATAAGCTGCCCTCATTGTGGTCGTATTTCAAGCAAAATTTGCCAACCAAATGATTGGGTTGGCAAATTATATCTTTCGTAAAGTATATAATAGAATAGAATACTAATAATAATTGAATAGAATAACCGGAACTTGATAAAGCATAAAATAAAAGTTAGTATCAATAGGAAAATTATATCTGTTTCTATTGTAATTGTACTTTTATTCTAATCATTGTATCTGTATTCTGAATCCATGTTCCCTTAGCATAAATCTGACATTTATTCATAATTATTGAAGGTATGTTTTTTTTTATTTCAGGTGCTGGATTTTCGCCGCAATGAATACTATTGAATACTAACTTGTTTATATATATGGTTTTCCAATAAGAGTGATATGATTTCTTTGAAAAAAAAACACACTTATTGTTAAGGAAATTCAAAAGTTTTTAATTTAATGTGAAGTACAATCGATACAATTAAGTTCTAAATAAATCGTCATTCAAATGGCCTCCACGACTTTTTCTGCAGGAACGAATTCGATGAACCCAATTTTCGAGCACTTTTTCCACTAAATCAAGTCGTATGTCATGAATGGCACGTTCAATATTGACTTGTAAAGCTTGAAGAGAGTCTGGTTTATTTCGAAAGACCAATGACTTCAAATAGCCCCACACACGGGGCAAAATCGTCTTTTTTGATATGTTTGAATCGAAAGAAAATATATTTGGAATACAAATTTTTAATATTTTATATTTCTTAGCAAATAAATTTTATTTGAAAATCAATAAAATATATTTGGAACGCATATATTAATATATTAAAACAAATTATATTTGCAAACCAAATTTCTCAAATAAAATATGTGTTTAAATACAAATAAAACCAGTAAGGAAAGGCTAAAGTCGGGCGGGGCTGACTGTATAATACCCTACACCACTCTCGTAATATTGAATAACTCTGATATATAAATTTTGTAATTCATGTATAAATTGTTTACATAAATTTACTTTTGGGACATTTTATACTTAAATAATACCCAGTACCACAGTGTGGTGTAGGGTATAAAAACGATTGGATCTAAAGAGCCAAATCGGATGAAACATATATATGGGAGCTATATCTAAATCTTAACCGGTTTTCTTCAAATTCGGCAATGTTGGTTCATGGATCAAGAAACTCTACCATTCTAAATTTCAAAATGATTGGATGTAAAAAACAGCTTCTACAGGACTAAAGAGCAAAATCGGACGAAACATATATATGGGAGCTATAGCTAAATCTTAACCGATTTTCTTCAAATTCGGCAATGTTGGTTCATGGATCAAGAAACTCTACCATTCTAAATTTCAAAACGATCGGATGTAAAATACAGCTTCTATAGGACTAAAGGACCAAATCGGACGAAAGATATATATGGGAGCTATATCTAAATCTGAACCGATTTTCTTCAAATTCGGCAATGTTGGTTCATGGATCAAGAAACTCTACCATTCTAAATTTCAAAACGATCGGATGTAAAATACAGCTTCTATAGGACTAAAGGGCCAAATCGGACGAAAGATATATATGGGAGCTGTATCTAATTCTGAACCGATTTCAACCAAATTCAATAGCGATCTTAACAGCCGCGAAATACTCTAAACTGCAAAATTTCAGAACGATCGGAGTGAAATTGCGACCTGTAGTCGACGAACAACTTTACATGGACAGACGGACGGACGGACGGACTTCGTTAAATCGACTCAGCTAGTGATTCTGAGTCGATCGGTATACTTTAAGGTGGGTCTAGCTGTGTTATTTTCAGGTGTTACAAACATCTGCCGTGAAACAAACTTATAATACCCTGTACCACAGTGTGGTGTACGGTATAATTATTAGTTAGGAATTTTTCCAAATATATTTTATTTAAAAAAGATTTCAAAAACTTTTGCTGAGTTTTTCAAATTTCAGTTTAAATTTTTCCTTGGTTTCGAATTGTACCTCCCAGTTATGATACCATATGCAGCATTACCTTCAGTTTTAAATCAATCATTTAAAATTTCTGAGTATTCCAAGCCATCATTAGTTGTCAATTCTCTAAGTACTTTATATTGACCCAAGATTATATGATTTCAATTATTATTTTTTTACGAACATTAAAAATTTCTAAAAATTTAACTTTGAATTACTGACAAATTTTACACAATTTATTTATTTTATGAATATTTAAATGCAAATAAATATTTGTTTAACAAATAGCAGTCACATTGGAATGTAAACAAATATTTGTTTAGAACAGCATCTTCCCAAATACACAATTTTTGTATGTACCAAATATTACATGCTTAGAGTCTACCCTAAACATATATATGTTTCAAGCCGAATATGTTTGGAACAATATACTACAGAAGCGATTTTTTTTCAGCGTGCAAGAAATAGTCTAATGGTGTTAAATACAACTTCTTGGAGGCCATTCAATATCACAATTTCTTGAAGTAATCGAATCTCCAAACTTTTCTCGCAACAATTCAATTATTTCATTTGCTGTGTGGCACGTAGCCACAATCGGTCAATGGCAAAATGATAGCTCTTAATGAGAGCTAAAATATTGCTGATGTGTGTCAAAGTCGTAGGTCGACTGTAAAGTGTTTTTTTTTGGATTTCAAAAAAATGGATTTGGCGCACGAAAAGTTGCAATTGGAGAACGATTATTTTGATAATAAAACTGAATAATTTGTAAGCGTTGTTCTTGCGTATATCTCTCCGTGATGGAATTGTAAACACTACTGAATACAATGAAAAACAAATGACAGATCATGACATATTTCAAATGGCCGAAACGTCACTTCAAAATCATATCATCCCTATTGGAAAACCTGTTATTATTGACTTTGTAAAGGTCAAGTAGATTTAGACATGTCTGTCTGTCTTTTGAAATCACGCATCAGTCTATAATAATAGAGTTTGGTCGATCGAATTTGGCAGAAATATTTCAAAAAGTATACAAATCGGTACAGATTTCTAATCTATATACAGGGTTGCCCATATTCGACGGACCCACGGACTCGTTGGGCCCATTCCAATCGACGAGGCTTGTCCGCAGGCAACAATCTTTGCGTCAATTGAATTTTGTACGGGAACAAATGCAAATCAACGCGAATAATCCGTTGTAAAGTGGACCGAGCCATGCCCAACTGCTGAGAACGGCGTTTTTGGGATGTTCTCTCAACACTGGCTCGTACGGCAGCGATATTCTCGGCCGATCGCCTTGGTCGACTTTTATTTGGCCTCTTCGGATTAGAAAGAGCCTCACCAGTCGAAAATTTTTCGTATAAACGCTTAATGGTGTTCTTAGAAGGCGCACTTCTCACATTTTTTAATATTTTAAAAGCACGTTGACTTGACTTCTTCTGTTGAATGTAAATTTCAACTATTTCAGAGCGCTCGCGTGGCGTGTATTGTTCCATGGTAAAAATCTGCTTGGACTGACGCTTCAAACGCGGTATGTCATTAAGCGATCTGACATCTCTGTCAAAAGTTATGGCGTTGCCAGATGGGTCCGTCGAATATGGGAGACCCTGTACATAAATACGGTGTCCAACAAATTAGGACTTTTTGATTGGAACAGAATAGCGACCCTATAATTTTGAAAGGGCATATTGAGTGAAACATTTGTGTAGAATAAACGTATGGTCCAGCTGGGCTGAGTCTTTTTACCGTGTGTCAAAGTTTTCATTTTTCGGTCGAAGTCGAAAAAACAAGTAGCAAAGTTCAGTCGGGTTAACCGACTAATGAATCCCCTCACCTTGAGTCTCAAAAAAATATTAGTAATTTTTTTTTGTTTTATTTAAATTATTATCGCTTTAAATTGTGTTTAATAACTTTAACGTATGTACTGGTATTAAGTTAAAAGCTGTTTACTTGTGGTACAAAATGGTCCTTTTGTGTGGGAGGTACCAAAAGGGGCGTGCCAATTACGGCCACTTTTATCTAGACTTTAGGTACTACAAAACCATTGCACTGTACGAAATTGCAAGTATTTCTATGCACTGGTATTAAAGTTATAAGCTGGTAACTTTTGGTACAAAATGGTCTATTTGTGTGGGGGGTACCAAAAGGAGCGTGGCAATAATTCCCATTTTTCACTGTATTGTAGGTACTATTAAACCATTACACTGTTCAAAATTTCAAGACTTTAAATACACTGGTAATGAAGTTATAAGCTATTAACTTTTGGCTCAAAATTGTGCATTTGTGTGGGAGGTACCAAAAGGGGCGTGTCAACTTCGCCCATTATTCTCGAAGTAATAGTGACTAATAAACTAATACTATGTGTACAATTTCAGAGGATTCAAATAAGTAGTATAGAAGTTATTAAATAATCAATATTTCACTAAATGTTAACCCTTTGTGGGGGAGCTACTAGAAGGAGTGGTCCAATATGGCCCATCTTCAAACTTAGCCGGAGATAGAAGAAAATATGACCACATACCCAATTTGAAGTCAATCGGTTAATCCTTTCGCACCAGCCAGCAGACAGACAGACGGACGGATATTGCTCATTCGACTTAAAATGACCCAAAACGGATATCCGCCGAACATACTTAGGGTCTTAGGTAACTCCCTCGATACTTTTGGTTCGTAGCAAATGATACGCCGTCGTAGAAAAGGTTATAGTTCACATGATTTAATCCAGTAACCTTGTTGCTAGTTTTCAATGGTTCCTGGATCAAAGCAATATGAACCCTGCCTTTATTTATGATGTCCATAAGAGCGTTGGATGCTGTCTCGCTCCGGTGGAGGTTTATCTGGATGACCTCAATCATTGTCTTTTCAGTAAAAGTTTCTTTTGGGAGCCTATCCTATCTGGTGCCACTCCTTCATTATTTGGTAGTGGGTCATTCTCCTCCTTTCGTTCACTACCTATTACTCCACATCAAGAAGTACGCCATGCCCTTCGCCATGACAAGATTGTTCTTGGATTCTGGGTCTATGCCCAACCCGAGGAGAGTACCCTCGGTATCATCCTTCGTATAGACGACTTCCCACTTGCTCACGGAATGTTTTGAATTCTGTTTGCCAATGATGTCGAGTATGTACTCTGACGAGAATTTACTGGGACATCCCTTAACATATGGGGTCGTTTTTATGAGTTCAGGAATGTCGCTTTTCCTTACCAATTTTAGCTTTGCGCCGTCCCAAGGTGTGGGGAAGCCATCCACAAGTTTTACGAGGACACCAGCGCAGCGTTGTGATGCCAGCCTTAGCATCAAAACACCCCTCTCAAACTTGCAACTCATTACTTCGATTGGTGGTTTATACTAAGATTCGAGGACGTACTCCGCTACCCTCGAATATACCAAATCTTCGAAGTTACTCTTTTGGTCTTCGGGGATTCTGCCAGATGCACTACTGCTATCAATTATGGCATAGATATCGTCTCGAAAATTTTGTTTAGCTATATTTGAATAAGATGGTGGCTTCTTACCCTTCTTTATGACCAATAGATTTTTCCGTGTCCGTTTGTTTAAAGCCTCATCCTTAACGGATGATTTGGTTGACTTGAACTGCGTTACTGGGTCAACTTTACCGCCCACGATCGAAGGACCCAGACTAGAGCCCTCCTTTTGTCTGGTTACGTTAGGCTTCTCCGAATTACTGGAAGACGGCGAGCCCTTTTTCTTCGTAGTCACTTTCACAGCGCTATGTTCTTCGGGAGACCTGACTCTTTTAGCGGCCTCCAGGTTTGTGTTGGAGGTAGAATTGTCAGTTTCATCCCGTAATAAAGGGTCCGCCATCTAACGTTTTTTTTTCAACTAGTGCTTATTTCGTGAATGGTAACACTTAGCTCATGTCTGATCCCAGCAAAATCTTGGTAAGTACCTGTCATTATTCGGCTTATTAATAAGACTTACCAATAACAAGAAAAATAAGTGATTTTTTGCTATCAAAATCATTTTGGTAATTTTTGATATAATGCAATTTTGGCTATATGTAGGTTATTGTACAAATAATACGTGCAGATTTGAATGAAAATACCATAAATATTTACGTGCACAAATGACAAATTCACTTTAAATGGCCATTTCTTCATATCTGATACTTATTTTATAACTTAATGGTAATGCATTACTCAAGTACTTAAAATCGTGAAAATATAATATGAAAATATAATATGAAAATATAAAATATAAAAATGAAAATAAGTACTTATTACGGTACTTTATTGTATGCTCTTGGGAAGTACTTTCCTCCAATGACATCCCCATGTTAAAATAATGAGAAAAGTGGCTAAATAATAAGTACTTACCATTATCAAACTTTGCTTACTCGTCGGATTATTTGGTAATTAGAATTTTGCTGTGATTTGACAGATAATTAGTTTTATCCTTCCGCTGAACGAATATGGTTGTGTATACGCTTGAACAACGCTAGGAAATATTGCGACATTACTTTGAAAATTTTGATTTTAAACTTTTTTTCATTTTTGATTTTGATTTTTTCATTTTGATCTGGGCGGGTATGTAAACAAGCAAAATTGTCGCATTTGGGGCACAGAAAACCCGCACGCATACATTGAAAAGCCGATACACCCAAAACGAGTCACTGTTTGGTGCGGATTTTGGTCCGAGGCATAATTGGGCCATTTTTCTTCGAAAATGAGCAAGGAGCGGCCGTTACAGTCAATGGCGATCGTTATCGGGCCATGTTGAACGAATTTTTGTTCACAAAAATTGAAGAGGAGGATATTGGCAACATTTGGTTTTAACGGGACGGCGCTACGTGCCACATAGCCGAAGCTACACTCGATATTTTGCGCCCTGTTTTTGAAGATCGCATTATCAGCCGCAGAGCTGGTGTCGTTTGGCCACCTCGGAGCTGCGATTTGACACCGTTGGACTATTATTTGTGGGGTGCCCTCAAAGATAAGTGTTCGGCGTAACAAGCCAGAGACAATTGACGCTTTAAAGGACAATATTCGTGAAGCCATTGGTGAAATACAGCTGCACACAATCGATAATGTGCTTAAAAATTGGACCGATCGTGTAGGTTACTGCATGGCCAGCCAAGGCAGCCATTTGAATGAAATTATTTTCCATTATTAACCGGAAGTATTGTACTTTCAAATAAAAAAAGAAATTTGAGAAAATATTCAGTAGTTTTTTTAGGGTATTCTCAAAAAAAAAAAAGTTATTTGGCGGACCCTTTAGCTTCTGTCGGTTCAACTTATTCAGTTTCCTTCTTTGTGCCACTGACAGTCTCTTTGAGTTAGCAACAATAGTGATATTGTTTTCATTTGATGATTCAGAGCCAGAGTCCCCACTGGCTTTTAAAGGCTGGGGTTGCTTAGAGTCCCAGCTGGGTTCTGCTTCATCTGTATTATCATTTGTTTTGCCTGCGGCTGGATATGCTCTTGTGTCATTTATTTCAACCAATTATTTTCCTGGGTGTATTAGACAGACCCTATATTGGCCTACTAACATCGGCATAAGTACCGTCAGGCAATACAATTTGATGCTCTTGACGTCTGAGGAAGGTATCTATGCGATTGGTCAAAGTACGCCGGGACTCTGCGATTCTGCTAATATTCTGACGCATGGTTAAGTACTTCTTAGAGTAGGAAAATGGAATCATCAGCCTTATGGCTTGTGTTTTCTGAGTTTTTTCTTGACACAGTTGAAACTGTTGAAAGTTGTTCACTTGACAATTAATGAATCATGGTCTCCACCACAAGCTATATATGTTATTTGGCGAAAGTGATTTCTAGCACCGTGTCCATACATTACCCATTTAGTACATTGCGTTGGACCTTTGGCTCTTTCTTGTGCTTTATTCCAATAGACCACAATTCTGCTTTGACATAAAGCGCTTTAATATTATAAGTAGTTTTCTGTTAATTTTGTACTGCATTCCGGTTTGTTTGTGGAATTCAATAGAGCACTACTTTGCGCAGCTTAGTGTCTCCCTGGATTCGTGCGAATAAAATGTAAATCCTGCTTCCATAAGTTTTTTTTGGCAATATCAAATTGGGCTAAGGAAGACGATATAATTTGAAATGGACATTCGTACGTGTACATAACTAAGTGGGCTATTAGTTATGCACAACTACTTGTATTGTTCTAACTTATTGGCGGATCTATATACGACATATTATGAGGATATTCACTAAAGAAAATATGCTTTCATTTAAGATGTGGAAACCGCAATATTTTTGTTTGACCTGCCCTGATGTATATTATTTGGTTTAGATATTTTTCAATAAAAAACTGCCAACACGAACTATACAAAACACTTATGACAACATGTAGAGAAAGAAATCAGTGTCACAAAAATTCCAAAAAAAACAATACTTCCAGAGATAAAAATCTTGACTCCAATAAATATTTCTACAGCATAAATGATCTTCTAATAACTGCTGTAGCCCAATCTTAACAAAACAGTAGCGCTTTCAGTATGTTTGAATGGTATTTATAATTGTAGGATTATATTCTGAGGTGTGCTCAAGATATGAGCAATAGCAAAAGCAGTAGTAGCAACAATCGCCGCACCATTAGATATTTTGTCAACTGATTTTTATCAATTTTGTTTGGGAGAACGCAAAACTCCATTTGTTCAAGTTGCTGGCATTGAAAACGGAGGAATCGCATGGAAAAAAGTAACACAAAAACCGAGACAAAGTATAGAATATCCGATGCAGTTTCTTTTGAACAATGTTTATAGCGTTTTAATTTCCAAACAACAATTCAAGAGATGCGCTGCAGCTAACAAAAGAACACAAAACGACAGCGATTAACAATCGTCGAAAACATCCCACAAAAATGCTAATCTCACACACATATCCCGTCCAGATCGGGAGGCAACCACTGTGGCTGGCTGACAAGGAGGCAGGCAGGTAGTTGATGGTGACATCCAAACAATGCCTCCGCAGCAATATGTCAAGAAATTACTTTAATATCAATTCATTTCGAATGCTATTCCTCCGGTTCGCCACAATCTTCTGAAAATCAATGACGGGGAGAAGGTTCTTTCTTTTCACTGCCGGGAATGCGTTTTTTCTTTCAATTCCTATTTTATTCGGTGTGAAACAATTCTCCACCGGTGTTGAGTGGATTTTGTATTGTTGATTAGTGAACATGAGCTTATCTTGATTCTAAAATCCCAAAGAATGAAACTCTGAAAAAAAGAACTCACAAAGAAACAAAAGTGGCCTTAAAAGATCATCTCCAGCGATAGCTTATAATAAGTTCGGATTGTGGAGGGTATACAAAAAATAAGAGAATGAGAAAAGATTACCTAAAAAAAAGTTGTGGTATGACAATTTAACACCCAAAACTGAAATAATTGGTGTATAGTCGGCCGTTAGATACATATTTGAGATACATATTTGAGATACAAACATATCTTGTTGTTTTTTTTTTTTAATTTGTTGTTAATGTATGAGGATCCTTTTTAGGTATCCCATATATTCTACTTTTGTAGAGAATTTGCTACGGACTAAAAGTGCAAAACGTCAACGGATACCTTAAATATGTTTGGCGAAAATCCATTTTAGGACTTTTTTATACCCTACACCACACGGTGGTACAGGGTATTATGACTTTGTGCATTTGTTTGTAACACCCAAAAGGAGAAGAGATAGATCCATTGTTTATTATACCGATCGACTTGTAATCACTTTCTGAGTCGATTTAGCTATGTCCGTCTGTCTGTCCGTCTGTCTGTTGATGTATTCTTGTAATCAAAGTACAGGTCGCAATTATGGCCCGATCTTGACGAAACTTTACACATATCTTTTTTTTGGCCCAAGGACGATCCCTATTTAATTTGGTTAAAATCGGTTCAGATTTGGATATAGCCCCCATATATATGTTAGCCTCGATTTGACATGTAAGCGCTGTAAAAACTTTATTTTATATCCGATCAGTATGAAATTCAGCAGAAAGAGGTCTCTTATTATATGAATGAACACTGTTAAATTTAGAAGAAATCGGTTCAGATTTAGATATAGCCCCAATATATACGTTACCCTCGATTTCACATGTAAGCGCCGTAAAAAATTTATTTTATAACCGATCAGTGTGAAATTCGGCAGAAAGAGGTTTCTTATTACATGAAGGAATATTGCCAAATTCGGAGAAAATCGGTTCAGATTTAGATATAGCCCCATATACATGTTACCCCCGATTTGACATGTAAGCGCTGTAGAAACTGTATTTTATATCCGATCAGTAAAAAATTGCCAGAAAGAGGTTACTCATTACGTGAATTAACACTGCCAAATTTGAGGGAAATCGGTTCAGATTTAGATATAGGCCCCATATATGTATATGTTACCCCCGATTTGACATGTAAGCGCTGTAGAACTGTATTTTAAATCCGATCAGTAAAAAAAATTGTCAGAAGAGGTTTCTCATTACATGAATTAACACTGCCAAATTTGAGGGAAATCGGTTCAGATTTAGATATAGCCCCCATATACACATATGTAACCCCCGATTTGACATGTAAGCGCTGTAGAAACTGTATTTTATATCCGATCAGTGCGAAATTCGACAGAAAGAGGTCTCTTATTACATGAAGGAATACTGCCAGATTCGGAGAAAATCAGTTCAGATTTAGATATAGCCCCCATAGCCCCGATTTGACATGTAAGCGCTGTAAAAACTTTATTTTATATCCGATTAGTATGAAATTCGGCAGAAAGAGGTTTCTTATTACATGAACGAATACTGCTAAATTCGGAGAAAATCGGTTCAGATTTAGATATAGCCCCCATATATATGTAACCCCCGATTTGACATGTAAGCGATGTAGAAACTGTATTTTATATCCGATCAGTGCGAAATTCGGCAAAAGAGGTCTCTTACAGATTTAGATATAGCCCCCATATATAAGTTACCCCGATTTGACATGTAAGCCCTGTAAAAATGTTATTTTATATCCTTTCAGTGTCTGTATTTTATATCTGATCAGAACGAAATTCGACAGAAAGAGGTCTGTTTACATGAATGAGTATTCAGGGAAATCGGTTCAGATTTATATATAACCTCCATATATATGTTCCTCCTGATTTGGTATCAAAGCGCTATAGAAGATGTACTTTACTTCCGATCATTAACTTTTTCCAGAAAGATGTTTCTCAATTTATGAACGAATATTGCTTAATTTAGCGATTATCGGTTCAGAATTAGATAACATGTTCCTACTCATTTACCAATTATTCCAAATTATTATCGCAGTGACCCTTATCGCATTGTTAGGGAGGTGTAGGGTATTATATAGTCGGCCCCGCCCGACTTTCTGCCTTTCCTTACTGGCTTCTACCTATGTCTGTCCGCTCGTCTGCATCAACCAGAATGATACACACCTTAACTGTGGAAAGGAGTGACCGAATAACTTCAAAATTTGTAACATAATAATATTAGCAATAAAGCTTATTGGGATTAAATATTAGCCGTATCGGTTAATGTTTTGTTTTAGCTCTCTTATAGAGGTCTTTCCCAAATTTGTTTGTGAGGCCATAAAATCAACATTTGCTAATTATTTTGTCTGACTCTGTGCGGATTATTTGGACAAAAAAGGCATCGCAGTAAAAATTACCCAAATTGGTTCATATTCTATTATAGTTCCCATATATGCTTATATTTTTTAGAAGCCACAAATACTTATTTTCCGGACCATTAGGATGATATTTTTGATGCCATTCTACTTAAATTCTGCACAACAGACATGTGTTAATATACATAGTTCTCCTACAGATGTCGCTCTTAAATGAATCACCGCAGAAACTACACAGTTTGAATTTTTTGATACACATTCTTCTGCAGGTTTATGAAATTAGGCTTGACCAAAATTGCCAACGTTTTTATTTGTTTCTCTATGTTTAGTGTTCTCGATTGTTCAACTATTTACATAATAGGGTAATTCCAAAGCAGTTTGACCAACTCAAAAAATTACGCCTTTCAATTTCCACACATTTAGCACAAAAATTATACTAGTGTTTGGGATATTTTGACGTTTTTAGTTTATCAAAATTCATTGTAGTTTTTGTGATACAAAGCTGCAAATGTTACCAATCTCAGGAATTTTTCTCATAATTACCATTTGTTAAATTAGCTATATCTGCTTAACCGCTTCACGCATATTGAAGAATGCAGTGGAAAGAAATATTTATCTCCTTTAGGTGGAAGGAGGTGAAACTATGGAAAATATCCTTAGTCCTTGAATATCCTAAAAAAGTATCAATTAATATCCTTCATTTTTGTTGGTACTGAAGGTTCAAACTATTATGAACTGACTATGAAAAACTCAAAATGGAACCTTGATGGACCAAAAAGATATAGCAATTTTATTGAGTGAATATTATAATTTTTCTTCTAAATTTTTATATATGTATATACCCTAGACTACTTTGTCAGCAGACTGAGTACACTACGAGTCAAATTCAAAACATTCAGAGATATATTTTACATATGTGGCAATATACAAATGTGAACCCATTTTCTCAAAATGATGCAATGTTTTGATCAAAGAATGAACATTCTTTGATCAAAAAACTCCACTCTGCCAAATTTCATAACGTTAGAATGTTAAATAAAGCTTCTATAGCACTTTGATACCAAATCGGAACGAATACATATATATGGGGTCTATATATAAATCTCAACAGATTTTTATCAAACTTAGTAATCTTTGTTTCTATGTCAAGAAACTCCTCTCTGCCAATGATCGGATGTAAAATAAAGGTTTTGCAATACTTTGGTGGCAATCGGAAGGAACGTTCATTTGTATATAGGGAGGCTATATCTGAATATGAACCGATTAACTTAAAATTTAACTGAGTTCTTTCTTGGATGAATGAACTCCATTATACCAAATTTTGTTATGCTGGGATGTTAAATACGATTTCTATAGCGCTTAGATGCAAAATCGGAGGTAAATATACGAGTATATGGGGGATATAAGCTGAAATGATTTTCTTCAAAGTTGCCAATCTTCGTATCTGTGCCAAGAAAACCCTCTCTGCCAATTCCTACAATTCTCTGATACGTTGATACCAAATCGGAAGGAATGTTTATATGTGGGCTATATCTAAATCTGCACCGATTTCTTTCGAATCTGACAGTGTTCATTCTTGAGCTAATGAACTCCTTTGTGCCAAATTTTGTAATGATCAGATGTGAAATACGATTTCTATAGTGCTTATATGCCAAATCGGAGGTAAATATGGGTATTTATTTCTCAAGCGTCACAGGTCAAAAATTAAATGTATCTCAAATTCTCAGAAAATGTTGTCCTGATATGTGGGAGTAATGACCCACAATATTAAAAAAAATGAATAAAAATTGGAGGTCAAAGTTCAGAAAAATCAACTTTTCCTTTGTAATGACTTTTAAAGTTAATTTTAATGCTACAAAGCATAAGAAATTGAAAATACAAAATATCATTTCAAAAAGTTTTTTCCGCTTATTTTTCATAAAAAATACTAATTTTGTTTCGTCCCCAATACAAAATTTACACCATCGGTAGAGTACATTTGGACCATTTTAAGGAAAAATATTAGATCGATTGTGAGATATCGCAATTTATATTTTTATTTTCGCGAAAAGTGTCCGAAATAAACTGTTTAAGATAAAATTAGTATTATTTATGAAAATAACGCGAAAAAAGCTTTATGAAATGATAATATCTAATTTCAATTTCTTACGCATTGTAGCTTCGAAAAATCATTACCTTTACTTAATTTTATTAATATTGTGGGTTATTACTCCCACATACTAGGGCAACATGTTCTGAGAATTTGAGAAAAATCTAATTTTTGACCTGTGATACTTGAGAGAGAAGTCTTTCTGGGAGAAGTATATTTTTTTTACATTCAAAGACGAATGACAAAGCCGCTCTGGATAATCTGGCCGAGCATATCATCAAATCATTCAAGCTTGTCCAAAAAAAGGTAGAAGGGTAAAACTAAACCTCAATGGTGGATTTCGGAGCTAACGCTTAGGAAAAAGAATTGCAACAAGCTATTCAACAGGGCGAATCTTACTGGGGTCGCTAATAATTGGGATGCCTATAAATATCAACAAGATATTTAAGAAGGAGCTTAGGAAGGCGCAAAGACGCTCTTGGTATACCATGTGTGGCGAAGTGGAAAAGGTCTGCGACGCCGCAAGGCTGAGGATGATACTATCGGCGTCGCCAACTTTATTGACTGAGCGATCCAAAATAAGCTTGGCAATTAACAAGTTTGAGTCCTTCAATTCACCTGGACTAGACGGCATCACTCCAGCAGAAATGCCGAAAATGTCAAAGTACATTATCCCCTGGCTGGAGAAAATTTATGTAGGCTGTATCAGGCTTTCATACATCCCGAATCGATGGAGGGACACCAAAGTGGTATTCATACCCAAAGCGGGAAAGATATCGCACACTAGGCCAAAAGACTTCAGACCAGTTAGCCTATCCTCCTTCCTATTGAAAGGTCTGGAAAGACTTTTAGATCATTACATTAGGGAAAACCTGGATACAAAACTCCTGTCGGGGAACCAACATGCTTACAATAAGGGAAAGAAGCAGCCCTGTACAAACTTGTGAGCACTATCGAATGGTCCCTACATTTTAAGGTATTCTAGCAGAATTTTGACATTGCAGGAGCTTTTAATAACATAACAACATTCACTCAAATGCGGCAGTGTCACATCTAAAGCTAAACTGTAGCTTGATTAGGCGTATACAAAGCCTGATCAACAAAAGACGCATAACAGCATGTCTAGGGTCCACAACTCTAACAAGGTTTGTAAACAGAGGGACCCCACAAGGAGGTGTACTGTCTCCCCTAGTTTGGAACCTAGCGGTGAATGAAATTCTGCTAGATCTTTTGGCTGCAAGGTCGTGGCATATGCGGATGACGTGGCAATCGCAGTGAGTGGCAAATTCGTAAACGTCTTCAGAGACATCCTACAGGTGGCTCTGAACAAGTTGGCTAGATGGGCCAGAAGCAGCGGTTTGGGCGTTAACCCAAACAAGACAGAATTGGTTCTCTTTACTAGGATGAATAATGTCCCAAATGTAGACCCTCCACCTCGGATAAATGAAACAGATCTAGTCTTTTCTGAAAGTGCAAAATTTTTAGGAATAATTCTAGACAGGAAACTGTTATTTAGACTTAACGTCTTGGAACGTGTAAGGAAGGCCAACGTCGCTTTATATTCCTGCAGGAAGGTTGTAGGGTCGCGGTGGGGCCTCTCTCCTAAAATCATCCATTGGATATATATAGCAGTAATTTGTCCAATACTGTTATACGCCATTGTGGTATGGTGAACGCTAACTGACAAACTAACCATCACCAACCAACTATCAAAGGTTCAAAGAACTGCCTGCCTGAGCATAAGCGGAGCCTTAAGGACTATAGCGACTGAGTTTATACAGGCCCTACTACATATACTGCCGAATAATATTGTGGCGAGAGAAGTTGCTACCAGAGCGGCACTAAGATTAAACTGTCTATCAATGTGGAGGTACAAGAACTATGGACACATGAGGATATCAAAGTGTAGTGCAATGGTAACGGACCGAGTGGGCTATATACCGACGGTGAACACCTTCGAAAGGAACTACATCATAGTGGTATGGTCAGCCAGAGATGAATGGGTTGACAGAATACCAGGGAATAAAAACCATATCCACTTCTATGCGGATGGTTCGAAGCTTGATGAAAAGGTTGGCTTCGGAGTACACTGTGAAGAACTTAGTTTGGATATAGCTCACAGACTACCAGATACATGCAGTGTCTATCAAGCCGAAATAATGGCAATATGATAAGTCGTCAAGTGGCTGTGTCGCAACATAGTAACCAACACTGGCGTTGTCATTTAATCGGACAGCCAGGCTGCCATCAATTCTCTGGAGGCCACATACCTAAATTCACAAACAGCCCTCGAAAGCCGCAGTTATCTTAGCGAGATGGCTGAGCTGTTTAATATATACCTCATATGGGATATCCCGGGGAACTGCAAAGCCAATGAACTTGCTAGGAAAGGGACGACATTACAAATTCTCAAAGAATTTGCATATGCTGGTGCGCCAGTCCAAAGAAAGATGGGTAGAAATCGGCACCTGTAGGGTAGCTAGACAAATCTGGCCAAGATATGACCAGAGAAGTTTAAAATATCTCCTCGCACTAGAGAGGAACAGATTGTCTACGCTAGTATGAGTTCTGACGCGACACTGCCTGATCGACGAACACGCCAGAAGATTGGATATTGACCCCAATGACTTCTGCAGAAGCTGCGGAGATGAGGAAGAAGTGGAGAGTAATGAGCACTTGCTATGCGACCGTACCACTTTGAGTAAAAGACAACTGGACATACTGGTGTCGGCCTTTCTAGGCAGTCTAACAGATCTTTCCGGTACCGATATTCGTACTATCGATTAATTTTTATATCAATCAGGTTGGTTTCGATTAGGGGCATTTTATCCTGTGGTAACACTAGGGACCTAAACTGGTCTATGTGAGTTGTCAAAAAAAACGGCTAAAAGAAGCATACATACTTTCCTTTTTATTTGCTCACTTTAGTGGAGGAGGTAATTTACCATTTCCAAAAGTATAACACAAGGAATATGTGACAAAAGAACATAAATATGTTCGGCGGAGATCCGCTTTATCGTGTCCGTCCTTTCGTTTGATTCCCTAATAACTTTCGTACTACTTATCCGAATATTCTGTAAATTCGAACATAGTTATACTCGTAGCATCTTCGTCGCTACCACCTCGAGAATGAGCGAAGATGCCACTCCTCCTGGGATACCTCCCACACAAAAGTATCTTTTTGTACAAAAAGTTAAGAGTGCATAACATTCATACCATTGTATACAAATAGTTAAAAATATATTCTTATGTACTAATTTTTGGGTATTTGTATCCCTAATATAATCCTAAATTTAAAACCTTTAAAGATATTTTCAACTCTTCTAATCACTTTTAATCCTTTGAAAATGGGTCATAAAAATACGAAAATAATATCAAAGAAAACTTCTAATCTCCTTCAAATTGTATGCAATTTTGTCTCGCTCTTTTTTCCCCTCATGGAACATAAACAAAAGAACATGTATCCAACAAATATCAGTCAACCCGTAAAGAAATGTCATTTCAACAAAAAAAAAGAAAAATCTAAAATGTATTAAATACAGGTGGCTTAGATGTTCGCTATAAGATAACCCACAAAACCAAAAGAGCAACATTTGAATTGACCATTTGTTGTTTATGTCCGGAATGGAATCTCAGGACGTTAATGGATTTCTTATGTTTTTTTCCTTCATGCCATCGATTACTACGATTACCCTTTTATCCTGCTCCTTCTTTTCGTTTATTTTTTTCCCTCAAGTGATAGATGGCTCTAGCCTTGGCAACTTATCTTTAGTTAAGATTTTGAAATTGATCTTAATTAATGAAACAACGAAACCAGATCACTTTTTCCACAGTATGTATGTATTTGGTTGGTAGTGGTGTTGTTATTGTAGACTCTGTCTCTGGTCGCCTTACGGATGTCAGACAAGATAACTGCTCATCTAATGTATCTGCAAGGAGCGTAGACACAAAGACCAGTGTAGTCTTTTGAAATTTCTATAGCTCAGCTGGTGGTGTCCAGTCCATTAAATAACATAAAAAGGATCTGTACATTATCCAAAAACAGGCATCATAAACATGTTGGACAAAGGATTAATGTGACATTACACCTGATGTCGAGCGTATTTGGGGATTACGGAGGGCAGGAATGTTTTGCCAACCAGGATGACAACTCATAAAATGTTGTTGTAGTGGAAAGGCAGCTTCTCATCCCAGACACTGCTGCAATTTGTAACAATAAGATTGAACTGAATGTTTTTCATATGCTGTGCATTGTGATCAGGAATATTAGTAAGGAAATAATTATAAATGTTGGACAAAGTACAAGCTACCATAATTGTTTTTCTCTTTGGGTAATTAACTATTATATGTACTATTAACTGACAGTGTAACTAGCGTCTGGAAGAGACAAGTTCGCTTACAACATATTTTGTTTGGACTCCGTATAACGTTTGCAGACTAATTACATTTTCTAGGGCTGTATTAGTTTTTAATTGTTCAACTCAAAAATGGATGATCACATCAGAATGTCATCCCAGTTGTGTACATTTAAATATTTGCAAGAAATGCTAGATTTACCTACCCAAAAATAATGTTCTTTTCGCTATAGGACTCTTTACATTTAGTTTCTGACAAAGGAAATTCATTTTAGACTCAAAAACGGGTGATTAAAAGAAATTATAACTAAATGATTTTTTTGACCCAAAACTGGATGAGAGCAAAATAAGATCTCTATATCTCCTATTTAAAAACTAACTACCATTTAAGGTTTAATAACGGGTTTTCCAATAGGGATGAGATGATTTTAAAGTGACGTTTCGGCCAAAAAAAAAATTTTTTTGTGTCCTAAACCTAAAAATTTTTTTTTGTATAGATTGTGGCATACTGTTGTATAAAAAATTTTTTATTAAAAATGCTATTATCGTCGAAGGTACCCTTAGTATTTGCACTATAATTTTTGGAGTATATGTCCGTTCATGTCGACTTATGCGTTAAATTGAAGCTATTAATGTGGGCTACCAATGTTGGAAATATCTCTTTCATATAGAAACAGTGGTTTAGTAACAGTCATTAAACAAATGGGAAAAAGTAGATTTTTTCAAAAAAAAAAATCTGGGGGCGAAAAAAACATAAAAAATATAAAAAAAATCGAAAAAAAATATTTTTTAAAAGATTGCATCCTAGCGAAGAAAATAATGCCTATTTGAAAAAATCTATAGATAAATGTAGAAATTATAGCCCTTTTGGTAGAGGAAAGACAATTTCAAAAAATCTTTTTTCTGTTAAATTTATGTTTATATAGCGATTTTATTTATAAAAGTATTATTTATATGATGTACATTTGAGTTTATTTACATGAACAAGTTTCATTAGAAGTAATTGTGAGTTCTTTGTTGATGTTTGTAGATTTCGGAATCGGTTTCTCTAATGAGGAACCAAATATTATCTCCCATCATTCGTTCATCCCAGTGCCCTTGGTAACGCCGCTCGATGGACTTCAATTCTTGTTGAAACCTTTCGCCATGTTCGTCACATACGTCGCCAAGATTCTCGGGGAAAAAGTTTAAACGAGAATGAAAGAAATTTGGACTTTGCAGTGGTGGCAAAATATCGGCTATCCCAGAGGCATAACATACCAACTACTATTAAATCGCAACAAATTTTCCAGTCATGTTCATATTTTATGTATTTTATCAAGTTAGCCATTGTTTCGTATGATTCCTTAGTGTTGACAGCATGAGCATTGGGAATCGACGGTTCCTGATTTCCGTTGTGAAAAAGTACTGCTTTCAAACGTTCTTTACTGCTGTCAACAAGTAACCGCCATTCCTTTGAATTGTATGTTTGATTAAGTTCCTCGAACAATCCGGGAATGTCCTTGCAGAAGCATCTGTTATCCACAGTTGTATAAAATTGTTTGGGAGGTATATCACGGACTCTCTAATATGATATGTTAACATCTGGGGCCAAAATATTGTACTGTATCATCCCAGATGTAAGTAGTTCTGCCATATCTTTGGTCAGTGCCAAATCTCTCACTAGATCAATGAGTTGAAACTGAGTTAAAAGCGATGACTTCTGACCCAAACTTGAATCGCTCAGAGTTGAGTAGTCAGTTGAACTTGATGATGTTTCCGTTATTAGGCTGGACACTTCCTAATCCAATCTATTAATTTAGACAAAAACAGCAGTCCGTATCGTGAATGAATGGTTGTCTCCAAATCATTGGCATTCCAAATTGCACGTGAAGTCTAAAATTGAAACGTTTTATTCCACAAAACATTGTAATACACTAATTTTAAAGTACTTACCGCATTCTTCCACTAGTCCATCGAGTAAGATTTACATGGCACGAATTACACAAAAAACCTAGGTGTCCACGGTTCGTTCATATTTTTAACTCGTATACTAATGTATTACACATATATTTCTTCTATTATTTTACTAAACGCACGTCGATTTTTTAATTACATATTTTCCGCAGATTGTCGGGATCATTTACACATTGAAAAGTTCTTTGCCGTTTACTCATACTTCGAAATATTACTTTATAATATTTTTCAGAAAATGAACTTATTTCTTTAAGGCGCTGAATTACACTGACATTGCATATCATGTTTTATGGATGGTTACGGATAACCATAAAACCTCGTCCTCTCTATAATTTTATAATATCTGACATCAGTCCTCATAAAATAAAATGCAAGTGCAATGTCTCTTATATGTCTCACTCACATATGGCGAATTCAATATAAGCAAAAACATCATTTAAAAACGAAAAAAATATGAAACAAGATTTTTTTGAATTTCCCTAACATTTACAAAATGGCTCATAACTTGTACATCTATCCATAGATTTTTCAAATAGGCAGTGTTTTCTTCGTTAGCCTGCTGGCTTTTTAAAAATGCGATAAAATATTTTTTTCGATTTTTTTCTATTTTTTATGTTTTTTTTTTGTACCAGGAAAAAGGCTCAAGCTGGCTCAAGCTGGCTTAAAATTATGGTCCAAATACTGAATGTACTTTCTATGAAGGCTGGAATTTAAAAAAAAAATTTACTATACCATTTTTACCATTTTTTTTAATATTTTTTTCGTGTTAGTGACACCTAGTTGCACCAGAAACTGTTATCCACTTCCCTTGGACAACAATTTTGTTGCTTAGTGTAATCTGTCGTTTGTTTTTTATTGTATTCAGTAGTGTTTACAATTTCAGATATAGGCAGGAACAACGTTTACGAATTATTCAGTTTTATTATCAAAATAATCGTTCTCCATTTTTTTAAATCCAAAAAAAAAAACACTTTCCTGTCGACCTTGAGCAATATTTTAGCTCTCATTAAGAGCTATCTTTTTGCCATTGAACGATTCCCGATCCGACGTACCGTTAAGGAGCTAGAGCAAAAATCAACTTTCCGTTCACATTTGAAAATTATGCTAAGTCAATTTTTTTTTAAATCCAAAAAAAACACTTTTCAGTCGTCCTACATCCTTGACACCCATAAACAATATTTTAGATCTCGTTAAGAGCTATCTTTTTGCGATTGACCGATTATGGCTACGTGCCACACATCAAATGAAACAATTGAATTGTTGCGATAAAAGTTGGGAGATTCGATTATTTTATGAAATTGTGATATTGAATGACCTCCAAGAAGTTGTGATTTAACACCATTAGACAATCTCTTGTAGGGTTATTTGAAGTCATTGGTCTTTCGAAATAAACCAGACTCTCTTCAAGCTTTACAAGTCAATATTGAACGTGCCATTCATGACATACGGCTTGATTTAGTGGAAAAAGTGCTCGAAAATTAGGTTCATCGAATTCCTCGAAGTCCTGCAGAAGAAGCCGTGGAGGCCATTTGAATGATGTTTTATTTAGAAATTAATTGTATCAATTGAACTTCACATTAAATAAAAAACTTTTGAATTTCCTTAACAATAAGTGTGTTTTTTCAAAGAAAGCACATCATTCTTATTGGAAACCCCGTTAAATAAATGCATAATTTCGTCGAAATTTAATTTTTCTTAAATTTTTTTACAAACGTTTTTTAGAAAACCCTTCAAAATTTCATTTTATACTAAATTTGGTTAAAATTGTATTTTTCTAGATAAGTTGCTTGCTTGCTTTTATTCGGTCTGCAAATCTAGATAATTTCGTTGAGAAGAAAATGTCTTTGAATTGGCAAAATTTTTTTGTTTCCCCGGAATTGTCTCTAGATAATCTTCAAATCTAGGGGGTGACCGGTGCAACTTTTTTTTGCGACCCACTCTAATGGACACGTTAATAAACAAAAAAGCCGTATTTGGGCTGATGAGCAACTCGAAGAGTATCAAGAGCTACCATTACATCCATTACAAAAAAACTAAGAAAATGCCTTTTTGAGGATTTTCGAAGTTATTTTGGAAATTGCGGAATTTTCCTTTACAAATATAGTAATGTTAGAATTAGCCTCGAATTCTGGTATCAAGACGATCTAACTACAAAATTAATAATTGAAATATATATATTTTTAAATATTTTATCTATACGTACATATCGTCGGCTTAATGCTATTTTGGTCCATACGCCATTTTTGTGTTTTTTGAGTTAGGAGTTGATAATATGGGTTCCTAGCATGCTCTTTCAGAATCTGCAATCATTTTTTTCCTATCTCGCCTAGTTTTTGAGATATTGGTAGGGTAAATTTGTTTTTCTCTGAATAACGGGAAATAATTTCGATATTTTTGTTCTACATATGTCTCAATTTTTCTATCACCCTATATTTTTCACTCAGTATTTTACGTTCTTTCGATCACAATATGTAAATTAGTATCCTTCCATACCGACCCTTTTTGTACAAATACGAAAAAATATTAAAATAAAAGTGGATATGTACCAAAATGCCAAGTACAAAAATTGTTATAACTTTCTTATTTTTGGATGTAATGGCATAGAAATGCATGAGAATCATACAAACACTGTTGGGAACCCTATGAAATAAAAAGTGTGTAACTCTTCAGTTCCGTTTTTACTCAAACAATTAATTGCGTTTTTCATACAAAATGGCGTATGGAACAAAATAGCATTGAGCCGACGATATATAGATATGATAAACACTATTCAACAAAATTTTCTTAAAAAAAATTAAATTTCTACGAAGTTTTATAGAACAACGCAGTTTTGCTGAAATTTTTGTAAGAAAAATGCAAGGGAAATAAGATCACTTTCAAATAAATTATGCGGAAAAATTAAATTTCGACGAAGTTTTCAAAAAAGAAACTAAGTTTCTACCACATTTAGTAGAAAAATTAAAAATTTTCTAGCAAAATTCAATTTTAATAGATTTCTAGCAATTTTAACGAAATTAAGCAGATATATTCATTTGTAAAAAAAAGCAATTTAACAAATTTCCAGGAAATATACAATTTCAACAAAGTTGTTTAGAAAAACATTATTATGATGAAAATTTCTATCAAACTGCAACTTTGATTATATTTTCTAGAACAATTTTTTACCAACGAAGATTTGTAGAAAAGAACTTTTCTAAAAAGAAGTGCTTACAATGACATTTTTTAGACAATTATTTAAATTTAGTAGAACAACCGAAATTTTGAAGCAATTAAAAAAAACATAATTTCCAAGAAATTTTTTTAAACAAATATTTTTGTAGAAAAATTCAATTGTAGAAATACAATTTCAACGACTTTTTCTAGAAAAAAATAATTGTGATGAATATGTCTATAAAATTGCATTTTCATTAAATTTCCAGATAAAAGTAATGTCAATAAATTAGAAATATGAAATTTCCAATAAATTTTGTCAAAAAATAGATTTCATAAAAATTTTATTTCGAAGAAATTTTTTGTTAATGATCGAATTAATTTTTATTTTATAAATAAATGCATAATCCCTTTAAGGCAGGACTTCCCTACATATCTTATAGCTGTCTACAACCGCAAAATTGTTGATATTTTATTTTTTATAATTTCGTCGAAATTTAATTTTTCTAAAATTTTTTTACAAACGTTTTTTAGAAAACCCTTCAAAATTTCATTTTATACTAAATTTGGTTGAAATTGTATTTTTCTAGATAAGTTGCTTGCTTGCTTTTATTCGGTCTGCAATTCTAGATAATTTCGTTGAGAAGAAAATGTCTTTGAATTGGAAATTCTCTGAAAATTGCATATGTTTACAAAATTTTATCGAAATTGCATTTTTCTACAAAATGTCTTTAAAATTGCATATTTCTAGAAAATTTCGTCTATATTTAATTTTTCTAGAAAATTTCTTTAAATTACATTTCTGTAAAAAATTGCGTTGCTACTTACTACATTTTTCATTTAATAAAAATGTGAATTTCGTAGAAATATGAATCATACATATAAATTATTTTTTATTAAAAAATCTTATTTTTATGTTATATTTTTCTAGAAAGTTTTTTTAAATTGAAATTTTCTACAAATGTTTTTATGAAAATTTTTTTGAAATTAAATTTTGTTCTAAAATGGATTTCTAGAAATCCATCATTTTTTAATAAAATTTTATTGAAATAAAATTTGGACTAAATATGATTGAAATTGCATTTTTTATGAAAATTTCGTCGAAATTTAATTTTTCTAGAAAATTTCTTTAAAACTAAATTTTTCTAAAAAAATACGTCTTTATTTGAATATTTAACAAAGTTTTATCTAAATTAAATTTTTTCTACAAAATGTCTTCCCAATTGCTCTACATTTTTTTAAATATCATTGAAATGTTGAATTTTTCTAAAAAATACGTTGGAATTGCATTTTCTGCAAAATTTCGCTGAAATTAATTTCTGTGAAACTGCATTTTTCTATAAAAATACATTGGATTAAATTTTTCTGCAAAATTACGCTGAAATTCATTTTTTGAAATTGAATTTTTTTAGAAAATGTTTTCCAAATTGTATTTTCTAAACATAAATTTAATAAAAATATTGCATTTTCCATTTTTAAATTTCATCGAAATATTGCATTTCTACAAAATTTCACTGAAATTAATTGTTGTATAATTTGAAATTTTAATTTAATTTTTTTTGTTAAAACTGCATTTTGCAACAACATTTCTTGAAAATGTATTTATTAGAAAGTTATTTAAACATTTCATTTCTCTGGAAAATTATGTAATAAATTAATATTTCTACAAAATTTCGTAAAAATAGCATTTTTCTCGAAATTGAATTTTAATGCAAAATCTTTTTCCAGAAAATCCATCAGACTAGCATTTTTTAGAAAATAGTTTCGACATTTAATTTCGTTGAAATATTCCATTTTCCATTTTTTAATTTCATGAAATATTGCAGTTTACATTTTTAATTTTCATTGAAATATTGAATTTTTTTAAAAAAATACGTTGGAGTTACATATTTCTACAAAATTTCACTGAAATTAATTTTTTCTAGGAAAACTTGTAGAATTTTATATTTTAATTTAATCTTTTTTTTGTTAAAATTGCACTTTGCCGCAATATTTCTTGAAATGGCTTTTATTTAAAAATTATTTCAACCTAACATTTCTCTGAAAAATTTTCTAATAAATTAAAAATAGCATTTTTTCGAAAATTTCGTCGAAATTGCATAATTCATTTCATTTATTTTTTCAAACTTGTAATTAAAGGCCTTTTAGCCCATTTATAAACAAATTACAATAACAAAAAACAGCTGCTTTCTTCTCGAAAAAAATTAACTATTTATGTAAAATCGTTTTCCAGAAAATCCATCAAATTCGCATTTTTTAGAAAATTGTTTCGACATTTAATTTTTCTACTAAATTTGATTGAAATTGCATTTTTTACGAAAATCTCGTTAAAATTTAATTTCCCTAAATAAAATGTATCTATAAAATTTCTGCAAAATTGCATTTTTCTAAAAAATTTATAAAAAATTTTCATTATAATTACGTTTTCCTAGAAAACTTCGTTGAAATTACATATTTCTACAAAATTTTGTTGAAGTTGCATTTCTAAAATTGTTTTTCAATATTTATTTATGTGATAATTTCGACGAAATTGCATTAGTCTACAAAATGTTGTTGAAATTAGATTTTACGTTGAAATTGCATTTCTCTTAAAAATGTTTGTTAAAATATCAATTTATACAATCTTGTTTGGAAATTCTATAAAAAAATTTTGTATTAATTACAAAATTTCTTCAAATTTATATTTATCTGGAAAATTTTTATTGACATTTTATATTTCTACGCTTCTTCAGTTCCCTAGAAAATGGTTTTCTAAAAAACCAAATAATTATTTTATTTCTACTAAATTTGATTGAAATTGCATTTTTTATAAATATTTTGTCAAAAATTATTTTTTCTGGAATATTCTTTCAAACTGCATTTTTCTATAAAATTACGTCGAAATGTGTTGTTGGGGTTTATTGCTGGTGTTTACTTTTAAATTTTTAACAAACTTTCATATAAATTGCATTTTTTCTACAAAATGTCTTCCCAATTGCATTTCTCTGCATATTTTTTGCAATTTTTTTAAATATCAATGAAATGTTCCATTTAAAAAAATCCTTGGAATTACATTTTTCTACAAAATTGCGCTAAAATGTATTTTTTCTACACGGGGCAAAATCGCATTTTTTGATATGTTCGAATCGAAAGAAAATATATTTGGAACACAAATTTTGAAATATTATATATTTCTGAGCAAATAAATTTTATTTGAAAATCAATAAAATATATTTGAAACGCATATATTAATATATTACAACACAATTTATATGCAAACTAAATTTCTCAAATAAAATATTTGTTTAAATACCAATAAAATCATTGTTTAGAAATTTCTCCAAATATATTTTATTTAAAAAAATTTTCAAAACATTTACTGACTTTTTCGAATTTTAGTTTTAATTTTTCCTTGTTTTCGAATTGTACTTCCCAGTTATGATACCATATTAACTTCCGTTTTAAATTAATCATTTAAATTTTCTGAGAATTCCAAGCCATCATTAGTTGTCAATCCTTCAGTAATTTATTTTGATCCAAGATTATACGATTTCAATTATTATTAGTTTACGAACATTTAACATTTCTAAAAAATTAACTTTGAATTACTGAAAAATTTAATACAATGTATGTATTTTTCAAATACTTAAATGCAAATAAATATTTGTTTCGGAAATAATAGTCCCAAATAATAATCTATTGGGATTTGTTTAGAAGGACATCTTCCCAAATATATAATTTTTATATGTACCAAATACTATATGTTTAGAGCGTACCCTAAACATATATATGTTTCAAGCCGAATATGTTTGGGACAATATACTACAGAAGCGATTATTTTTCAGCGTGTAGAAGATTTAATTAAGATGTATATGGGGGATTTCATGTCTAGTGAGTGCATTTCTAAAACCGATGTCTTCCGATCGGGATGAAACTTTCACTAAGTTTAGTCTCATATAATAGTAGTTATGACACAAAATTTCAACCAGATCGGTTAAAGATTGTCCGAGTGTGAGGGAGTTAAATTGTGACATTTTGGCTAAACGGTCCTTTTCCCATTCATACGAGGGCGGTTCGGAAACTTCTTAGCCTATCAATGAAAGAGAATAGTTAGTTTTTCAGAAATATTTTTATTTTTCAATATAATCTCCTGAAACTTCAATACACTTAGTCCAACGCTTATCTAGCAATTCTTTCCCTTGATTAAAATAGTTTTCCTCAAGGTCTTCAAAATAGTGGTTTACAACTGTAATTGTATCTTCATTTGAGGTAAAACGCTTGCCAGCAAGGAATTTTTTTAGATTTGGGAACAGGTAAAAGTCACTGGGAGCTAAATCGGGAGAATAAGGTGGGTGGTCAAGCAACTCGTACTTTAATTCGTTGATTTTAGCCATTGTTAAAACAATCTTGTGCGCTGGTGCGTTGTCTTGATGAAAAATTATTTTTTTGTGTTGTAAGCCAGGACGTTTTTCTCGAATTTGTACATTTAATTGATCCAAAAGGTTGCAATAGTACTCTGAATTTATTGTTTTAACTTTTTTGCAGATAGTCAATCAATAAAATACCATTGAAGTCTCAAAAAACCGTTGCCATAACCTTACCAGCCGATTGAATTGTTTTTGCCTTCTTTGGGGCACTTCCTCCAGCTTCAGTCCATTGTTTGGATTGTTCTTTTGTCTCTGGAGTATAGTGGTGGATCCGTGTCTCATCAACAGTTATGAAACGACGCTTAAAATCCATTTTATTTCGCTTAAAACGATCCAAACAAGCTTGAGAAATGTTCATTCTTATGCGTTTTTGGTCGACTGTTAACAAGTGCGGCACCCATCTTGCAGAAAGCTTATTCATCGGTAGTTCTTCATGCAAAATTAAATGGACTCGATCATTTGAGATGCCCATGATATTAGCTATTTCACGCACTTTTATTCGTCGATAATTTAATACCATATCATGCACTTTGGCTACAATTTATGTTGTTGTTGCTGTTTTTGGACGTCCACTACGTGGTTCATCTTCAATGCTTGTACGACCACGTTTAAATTCAGCAACCCAATTTTTTACTGTTGCAAATGAAGGAGCACTTTCACCTAACACATTCACCATATCATTATGAATTACTTGTCCCGATAAACCTTTTTTATGTAAATATTTAATGACACCACGCATTTCTAATTTTTCCATTGTAAAAAAATCGCGGATGCGTCTTTTGTGAACACCTGTTTCTATATGAAGGAGTTGCCAGATCGAAACAAAATTTAACATGTGTTCATAGCAGGGATGGAAGTTTAGAAAACACTTAACTTTTTTCTGTTTATACCGCGTTTTTTGTGCTAGGCTAAGAAGTTTCCGAACCGCCCTTATACATAACTAATTACCTATTGTATTTAGAAAAACTTTCCCAATGTGGTTTCGATAGCTTTTTCTGCAATCTTGAGTAAAAGTCAAAAATTTTCAGAAAATTTTAATATACTCGTATTTGTAATTGAACTTCGAAAAATTCACAACCGTTTAATTTTTATTATTTATACCCTACACCTCACTGTGGTACAGGGTATTATGACTTTGTGCATTTGTTTGTAACGCCCAAAAAGATAAGAAATAGAACCGTAGTTTATTATAACGATAGTCATAGAATCCATTTTTGAGTCGATTTAGCCATGTCCGTCTGTCTGTCCGTCTGTCCATGTATTCTTGTAATCAAAGTGCAGGTCGTATTTATGGTGCGATTGTGATGAAATTTAGCACAGAGCTCAAGGAAGATCCCTATTGAAATTGGCCAAAATCGGTTCAGATTTAGATATAGCCCCCATATATATGTTACCCCCGATTTGACATGTAAGCGCTGTAGAAACTGTATTTTATATCAGATCAGTACGAAATTTGGCAGAGAGAGTTCCCTTATTACATGAATGAACACTGCTAAATTCGGGGAAAATCGGTTCAGATTTAGATATAGTCCCCATATATATGTTTCACCCGATTTGACATGTTAGCGCAATAGAAACCGTATTTTATATCCGATCTGTACGAAATTCGGCGGAGAGAGTTTTCTTGTTACGTGAATGAACACTACCAAATTCGGAGAAAATCCGTTCAGATTTAGATATAGCCCCCATATATATGTTTCACCCGATTTTACATGTAAGCGCTTTAGAAACCGTATTTTATATCCGATCAGTATGAAATTCGGCAGAAAGAGGTTCTTTTTACGTGAATGAGTATTCAGGGAAAATCGATTCAGATTTATATATAACCTCCATATCGAGAGCTTATATTCAAAACCCTCTATCTTCAATTTTTGCAAAAATGAGATTTTTATGTTAAAATATTCGGTAAAATAAGGCGCATCTATGGTACTAATTTGGAAATAAAAAAAAAAACAAAAATTGAGATTTTATGGTTATTTTTGTAATTTCTCTATCTTACACACTTATTTTTTCTGAATGCAATACCCTCTATATCTTCATATAATTTGGACTATTTTTTTTTTTTATTTTTTTTTCTTCTAAAAGATGGTTCTTTGGTGAAAAGAGTATGCTAAACACGAATTTGGTTAAATTTTTTGTAGTCAAAGCTTTAGTTTTCAAATTATGACTATTTTTATATCTAACCTGTGATTCCACAAGAATACCAGTTTTTCTATGACAATTTTAAAATGGATTAAAAAATGAACCCCAAGAAATAGATAATACTTAAATAAAAAATTATTCATTAATTCATTGTTATTATTATTTATTATTTTTATTAAAATATGTATAATTATATATTAAAAAAATTTGTGGAATTCATAAATAATTTTTTTTACTATGCAAAACCCTCTATCTTTTTTTATACATGAAGAATTTTTGAATAGCAATACCCTCTATGTTCCATAAAATGGCTGGTGGTGCAAATATTAAAAAAATATTATTTAGTAGTTCACGTAGTTAGGTGTAATAAACATTGTAGAACAAACAATTTTAATTTTCTTTAAAATTAGGGATATAAACGGTTTTTTGGCTCTACTGAACAATTGCGTTTTTTAAGATAGAGGATATTGAATATAAACTGTCGATATATATGTTCCTCCTGATTTGGTTTCAAAGCGCTATAAAAGTTGTACCTTATTTCCGACCATTAAAATTTTCCAGAAAAATGTTTCTCAATTTAGGAACGAATATTGCTTAATTTAGCGATTATCGGTTCAGAATTGGATAATACGCTCCTACCCATTCACCAATTATTACAAATTATTATCGCAATGACATTTTGGCATTGTTAGGGAGGTGTAGGGTATTATATAGTCGGCCCCGCCCGACTTTCTGCCTTTCCTTACTGGTTTAAGTTGGAATTGCATTTTTTAACCAAATTTCTTTGAAATTCAGTTTTTGTGTAAATGCCAAAAATTGTTTTTTTTAACCAATAATGCAAATTATAAGTTCACTTTCAAATTTATATTTTCATCCAATCAGCTGTTTCAAAAATGTCTTGCAAGATATTGAGGAAAAGTCAAAAATTTTCAGAGAATTTTAAGATATTTTTAATTGAACTTCGAAAAATTCACAACTGTTTTATTTTTATCATTTTACGTTGGAATTGCATATTTTAACCAAATTTTTTTTAAATTAAGTTTTTCTGGAAACATTTAGAACATTTAGTTGAAAGTGAATTTTTTACAATAAAATGTTTCTGCAAAATTTCGCTGGAGACAATTTTTGGAAAATATTGTTAAAATTGCATTTTTCTTAAAAAAAATTTCAAAATTTAATTGGTCTTGAAAATTTCTTTGAAAATGCATTTTGTATAAAATTTCATCGATATTGAATTTGCTAGAACAATCGTTGAAATTGCATTTCTCTATAAAATTTTGTTAAAATTGCGTTTTTCTGCACAATTTCTTGAAAATTGTTTTTTTTTAGAAAATTCCTTCAAAATGGTATTTCTTTGGAAAATTTTCGGTTTTTATTTGGAGCTCATCAACATTTAATCTAGCCATGTCTCTTAATCCTATCTTTAATTAGTCAGTGGCCCTTGAACCGGGGTCAACAACCATTACTCCGGTCTATTTTCACTCCCAAATTTTCTAGAAATATGCAATTTCGAAAAAATGTCTAGAAAAATTCAATTCTGAAAATATTTTCTAAAAAAAAGGAAACGTTCAATGAAAATGTATTTACGACGCAATTATCTAGAATAAATGCAGTGTCCGGGAAATTTTATAGAAAAAATTTAAATTTTTAAAAATACCATTTTTAATAAAGCTCTATAAAACTGCTATTTCTATTTTAAAAAATGTTTTAAGAGAACTAAAAAAATTAAGATTTACTATTTAACTGCCATTTCATTTCAATAAATGTTCAATTTTAACTAAATTTTGCAGAATAAGACATTTCGAAATGAAAATTTCCAATAAATTGAACTTTTTATAATTTTTTTTTTTAAATATCTTAACTAAATTTTGTAGAAAAAAAAAAATTGTTTGTAGAAATGCAAATTCAAAGAAATTTTCAGTCATTTAATTCAGTCTTTAGACTTTTAAATTTTAAATATCCAAAACGAAAGTTCAAATATATGTATGTTTTTCGTGGTCATAAAAATGACCATGTTTTCCTTTCAATGTCCTTTGTTCGGTCCTCGGTCTATTAAATGTTTACTTCACTACAACAAAGTGATTTACACTCGCACACTTAGACAAACCTCCATCCCCATCTTGGAAAATTGAGCTGTAAAAACAATGCGGGTTCAAAAATAACAACTCTATTCGCACTCTCACATGTTACATTGTCATAATGTCGGAACAATGAACTTCATCTGAGGGACTAAACTTACAACACAAACCAATCGCACGTACGACGAGAATACAGACTGACAGACGGACGGACGCACGGATAAATAAACTGAAAACTTTGTGAAAATATTTAAACAAAGTTTATCACATACAAACCATGAGGATGACTGTTGTTTGGTTTACTTTTTTCCATCCACAGTGTCCTAAATGCCTAAAGGAAAAATGACTTCTCACAGATATGGCTCTTCATACGCACACACAGTGGGGTGAATTGAATATTTTTAGATGAAATTTTGTAATTTGCTAGATATATGGTAGTATTAAAAGCCAAAGAAATCTATGAATAAAACAGGTCCATTAATGCAATGCAACAGTTACATTGTTACAAAGAAATGTTACATTTGTGATATGATATTAAAAATTAATAAACATTATTATTTAACTAATTCATGCCAATGCAATGGATTGAGGAGGGAAATTGATGCATTTATTATCTACTTTATTTCATTAAATCAAAGAAATGTTTCATTGAATCAATGTAATAACAATAAGGTACAATTACATTGCTGTTATGAAGCGCTTTTCTTTCCGTGTATAATTTTCGCCACATGCTCAGTATTATCGTTTGAATGAAAATCAGCCTTATTAACTATTTCGATAAAAGAATTGACATTTGTATTTGTCATTTTCGCCCACTGTGTTCGTTGGAGTAGGTGTGAGTTTTAGACTGGCTACGAGGAAAGTTGTTTAAAGCCAAAAAAAAGTTTTCCCTGCTCTTTAGCCATAACAATGGCTGAAGTCAGAATTTGTAGATGTGAAACTAATACGGTTAAGCACACAAACACACACACGTACACATCCACACTTATACTGACACCTACAACCACCAGGACTAATAGATACACGACTTCAGTAGTAAGGATATGTACCAGGGAACCCAGGAGTGTGCGTGGGTGTACATGTGTGAGTGTTAAAAGTTTCAACTATATTTACAATGTAAAGTTAACACCTTCCATGTACCACAAAGCACGATGCACACACACGCAAACACTCACATATATGTATGTGTATACCACGTGTCTACCATGTCTGAGGGTTCATCTTATTTCACTCTATTGAAACATTCAAGGATATACCTCGGAAAGCTTATCATGCGAGTGTATATATGTGTTTGGGTGAGTCTCCTTGCACTGTGCTTGTGTTGAGAGGCAGAGAATGTGTAGAATCCTTGTGATATTCTCATGTAAAGTGTAAAGATTACATTGTGTTGGCTCTCGGTGCGCTCCTTGTTGTGGGGATAATGAAAAACATTTGCTCGTTGTTTCATACATACTCAGCTCCCATCTCCACAAATGAACTCCTTTTATTTGGGGCGGTGTTCTCTAAAATAGTTTGACTTTTGTGCTCATATCTTCTTGTTTGTGTATGCACTACTCTCTGGTGGTGTGAGTAATTAACTATTTTGTGTTGCCAAAGGACTGAGATTTTGTAAAACTTTCTAAGGCAAATTATGTGTTCATAATATTTATGCATATCTGTCCGTCCCTCTGTCAGTCTGTCCATCCTCTTTCTTTGTCTGTTTTGGCAAATTTGTTGTTTGTTGCGCATTGTTTTTAGAAAATTGCTGAAAATTTGTAAAATTTTCAGATGACATGTTAAGATAGTGTTGTTTTAATTGTTTTCCCATTTTTAAGATAATATTTTGCCACTAAAACACATTCACATGGAAATTTGTTTTCTTATGGAAATTAGACACTCCGAGAGATATCATCAGTGTCGGTTGGAGGTGTAGTTGTTGTTGTAAGTTTGTTAGAGTGATATGTATGGGTTTAGTTTTTGTCGGTTTTATGGTGAGAAGTTTGTTTGCGAAAAGTCTGCTAAAGGTCAGACACAATTAAATTATAGTAATGCAGCCATGAATAAATTAATTTATTACCCCAAAGTTGGAAGTAGAAACGTGTATATATTCCAGTAATGTAGTTATATGACAGAGAACAGTTAAATGATGAAAAGGAGAATTGAAATTGCATTTGGCGGCCAACATTTCGGACATATCGACTGGAAAATGTGGTCTTTATGGCATAAAGTAACAAATTTGAGAGGAACTTCTAAATGGAGACTGTAGACGAGAACGGGGGATATACGAATCCTATAGTTCCCACACGGGGCAAAATCACCTTTTTTGATATGTTTGAATCGAAAGAAAATATATTTGGAACACAAATTTTTAAATATTATATATTTCAGAGCAAATAAATTTTATTTGAAAATCAATAAAATGTATTTGGAACGCATATATTAATATATTACAACAAAATTTATTTGCAAACTAAATTTCTCAAATAAAATATGTGTTTAAATACAAATAAAATTATTGTTTAGGAATTTTTCCAAATATATTTTATTTAAAAAAATTTTCAAAACATTTACTGACTTTTTCGAAATTCAGTTTTAATTTTTCCTTGTTTTCGAATTAGACCTTCAGTTATGATACCATATTAACTTCCGTTTTAAATCTATCATTTAAATTTTCTGAGTATTCCAAGCCATCATTAGTTGTCAATCCTCTAAGTAATTTATTTTAATCCAAGATTATACGATTTCAATTATTATTATTTTACGAACATTTAACATTTCTAAAAAATTAACTTTGAATTACTGAAAAATTTAACACAATATATGTATTTTCCGAATACTTAAATGCAAATAAATATTTGTTTCGGAAATAATAGTCCCAAATAATAACATATTGGGATGTAAACAAAGATTTGTTTAGAACGACATCTTCCCAAGTATATACTTTTTGTATATACCAAATACTATATGTTTAGAGCGTACCCTGAATATATATATGTTTCAAGCCGAATATGTTTGGGACAATATACTACAGAAGCGATTTTTTTTCAGCGTGCATCTATTCCCAAGATGGGGACTGGATTGTGATCCCAGATTGGTCCCCAGTCCTAGATTTTCTGGAGTCTAACTGGTAGTATCTTAGGCTACGCAGTCTGACCAGAGCACTTAATCGGGTACCAAGGGAGTCAGGAAAGGCCTCGGGACGCGGCCTGACTATTGGTGAGGACCCTCTTGGGTGCAACGTGGTGGCTGTGGTTGAAACAAAAATCGCTGGAAGAGAACATTCTCGGATGTGGAGTTGCAAACCAACCGGGTGCCATGACCCTTAGAATGGCAAGGAGTTTTAGATGGGCTGGATGGGATGGGTTTTTTATAGCATTTTCAAAAAAAAAAGTTATTTGGCGGACCCTTTAGAAAGGACACATATTTGTTGAAGTATATTTAAAACTATGTTAGTTATGTAGATTTAAATACCGATTCTAAATCCATTCTAAACTATGTGCAAAAAGATAGTTTTTCAGGAGAGGCGATCAAAGTTTGAAGAATTTTTTTAAATTTGTGTGGAATTCCTTTGGAATTGAAATCGACTGACCTGTACTGTTTTGTGAATAACTTTTGATTGGGTTGACGGATAAACACCAAATTTTGGCTGAATATAATTTGAAATATTTAAAAGTTAAGAATGCAATCTCCATAAAAACATGCTAAGTCGACTTAGCATAATGACAACGTTGTATACCTCGATGATGTGTTGAAGGATTTACTAATGGTCGGTATTTTAAAAAAACGAGTTATTTTAGAAAAGATTGTTAAATTCATCGGTATTTGTCCTTGGACAAACGAACTCCTCCACGCCAAATTTCAAAATGATTAGATGCAAAATACAACCTTTATAGCGTGTAGAGGCCAAATCGGAAGGAGCGTATATGTAGGGAGTTATATCCAAATCTGAGCTATTTAAAACTATTCATTATTGTATCAAGATTCTTGACTCTGCCAAATTTCATAATGATCGAATGTTAAATACAGTTTCTATACCGTTTATTTGCCAAGTCGGAATGAACATACATATGTATGTGCGATATATCCAAATTTGAACCGTTTTTTTGAAATTCGGCAGTATTCATAGCTACTTCAAGGAAATTTTTCGTGTCCAATTTCACACAGGTTGGATGAAAGTTGTGGCTTCCAAGAGCTTATCTGTTAAAGCGGAGGTACATATACAGGTTTTTCCAATAAGTGCGATATGATTCTTAAAAAAAACACACTTATTGTTAAGGAAATTCAAAAGTTTTTTATTTAATGTGAAGTACAATCGATATAATTAAGTTCTAAATAAAACGTCATTCAAATGGCCTCCACGACTTCCTCTGCAGGAACGAATTCGATGAACCCAATTTTCGAGCACGTTTTCCACTAAATCAAGTCGTACGTAATGAATGGCACGTTCTGTATTGACTTGTAAAGCTTGAAGAGAGTCTGGTTTATTTCGAAAGACCAATGACTTCAAATAACCCCACAAGAAATAGTCTAATGGTGTAAAATCACAACTTTTTGGAGGCCATTCAATATCACAATTTCTTGAAATAATCGAATCTCCAAACTTTTCTCGCAACAATTCAATTGTTTCATTTGCTGTGTGGCACGTACCCACAATAGGTCAATGGCAAAAAGATAGCTCTTAATGAGAGCAAGGTCGTAAGTCGACTGAAAAGTGTTTTTTTTATTTAAAAAAAATTGACATCATCATTTTCAAATATGAACGGAAAGTTTATTTTTGCTCTAGCTCCTTAATGGTATGTCGGATCGGGAATCGGTCAATTGCAAAAAGATAGCTCTTAACGAGAGCTAAAGTATTGCTAATGGTTGTCAAGGTCGAACGTCGACTAGAAAGTGTTTTTCATTGGATTTAAATGGACTTAGCGCACGAAAAGTTGCAATTGGAGAACGATTATTTTGATAATAAAACTGAATATTTTGTAAACGTTGTTCTTGCGTATATCTTTCCATGATGAAATTGTAAACACTACTAAATACAATGAAAAACAAATGACAGATCATGACATATTACAAATGGCCGAAACGTCACTTCGAAATCATATCATCCCTTTAGGAAAACCCATTATATGGTACCTATATCTAAATCGTAACCGATTTTCCACAATTTAAATAGGGATCGTCCTTGAGCCACAAATGATGTTCCTGTCGAATTTCGTGATTATATATAAAAATATAAAATATTGTTTCTGGTTTAAGATTAGCAAAAAGGAACTTTTAGAATATACAACCTGAAAAAAAATCGCTTCTGTAGTATATTGTTCCAAACATATTCGGCTTGAAATATACATATGTTAAGGGTACCCTCCAAAAATAGGTATTTGACAGACAAATATATTAAATTTTTGGGAGAATATTGTTCTAAACAAAAATATGTTCCCATTACAATATTTTTATACCCTACACCACACTGTGGTACAGGGTATTATAAGTTTGTTTCAAGGCAGATGTTTGTAACACCTGAAAATAACACAGCTAGACCCACCTTAAAGTATACCGATCGACTCAGAATCACTAGCTGAGTCGATTTAACGATTTCCGTCCGTCCGTCCGTCTGTCCATGTAAAGTTGTTCGTCGACTAAAGGTCGCAATTTCACTCCGATCGTTCTGAAATTTTGCAGTTTAGAGTATTTCGCGGCTGTTAAGATCGCTATTGAATTTGGTTGAAATCGGTTCAGATTTAGATATAGCTCCCATATATATCTTTCGTCCGATTTGGCCCTTTAGTCCTATAGAAGCTGTATTTTACATCCAATCATTTTGAAATTTAGAATGGTAGAGTTTCTTGATCCATGAACCAACACTACCAAATTTGAAGAAAATCGGTTAAGATTTAGCTATAGCTCCCATATATATGTTTCGTCCGATTTGGCCCTTTAGTTCTATAGAAGCTATATTTTACATTAAATCGTTTTGAAATTTTGAATGGTAGAGTTTCTTGATTCATGAACCAACATTGCCGAATTTGAAGAAAATCGGTAAAGATTTAGCTATAGCTCCCATATATATGTTTCATCCGATTTGGCTCTTTAGATCCAATCGTTTTTATACCCTACACCACACTGTGGTACAGGGTATTATTTAAGTATAAAATGTCCCAAAAGTAAATTTATGTAAACAATTTATACATGAATTACAAAATTTATATATCAGAGTTATTCAATATTACGAGAGTGGTGTAGGGTATTATATAGTCGGCACCGCCCGACTTTAGCCTTTCCTTACTGGTTTTATTTGGAACTAATATTTCCGAAACAAAGGTTATTTGGTATATAAGTATTTTGGCAATGTATCAATGTTGAAAGTGTATTTTTTTTATAAATTGTATATGTTTGTAAAATTAAATTAAAACCTAAATCGTATAATCTTTCGTAACTATAAATTGCATTTATGGATTGACAAAAAGTGATGAATTGGAATATTTATAAATTAAAAATTATTGGTGCAAAACAAAAGCTAATGCTCCTAAAGACATTTTTAACTATAAATTTTAACACGAAATCAAGGAAAAACTAAGTAAAATTTTAAAAAGTCAGAAAAGTTTTTAAAATCTTTTTTAAATTAAATATATTTAATATATTTTATATATATAACTTTGTTTGTAAACACATATTTGATTTGTGAAAGCAAAAATTATAAATTATGAAGATAAGTCATCCCGAGAACTGTCAAAATCTATCAGTTACGGACGAATAGGAATGAAATGTCACACGCGAAAAAACAGATTTCCGCGAACATAGTTTGAACTTTTTGTGCACTAATCGATTGGTATTAATTTTTTAATTGTGACAATTACAAAAAATTCGGGAAAATCGGTCCGAAATCCGCGGAAAAACTCACTCTTTGAACACCAACTCGTTGAAATTTTTATTCGTTCGTAACTGACAACTTACTCGCTCCGGGATGACATATCTTATTATTCATTATTTTTGTGTGAAAGTCAGTTGAAAAATATATTTTGTTCTAATATATTAATATGCGTTCCAAACAAAATTTCTTGATCTTAAAATAAAATTTTTTTTAAAAATTTATAATATTTAAAAAATTCGTTTCCAAATATATTTTATTTCAATTAAAACATATCAAAATGGCGATTTTCCTCCGTGTATAGAAACTCAATGGGTCTTGATTCACTTACAATTGGTGTCAAGGACAGACAAACAAATATAATCAAACTGACTCAGAAAGTTATTCTTACTTGATCTGTATATTAAATTGTGAACTCAATTAGTTTTGAATGTTACAAACATATCTACTCAAACGTAAAATCATTTGGTCGAACTGTATAGCCTTCACCAAAAGAAACTTGTATACCCTTCACCAAAGGATGAATAACACCTCAAAATGTTGAGAAGTACCCCATAAAGTACATATATATATATAAAGGGTCTTTTATTAAGCTCTTCCTATTTCCTAAAGTTTGTGTGAGATATTGATGCTTTTATGTAATGAAATTCAGCCGGAGGCATGTTTTATGGCTTGACGAACGCTGTGCTTTGCGGTCATTCACATAAGCCTGCGACTTAAGCCTTAAGCCCACAAAAAAAGGTCTAACGGAGTAAAATCGCAAGAACTCTGTGGCCAACTAATATCACCTCCACGTGAGGTGACAACGCTCTTAAATCGCTTATGAAGAACATCCACTGTGGCATGAGCAATTGTCCTGTTGAAACCACTTGTCGTTAGTGTCCATATCCTCCAGTTCAGGCCAAAATTAGTTGGTAATCATCGACGGAAGTCCCTTTTCGAAGACCCTTTATATACTTAATCTTCAATTAAAAGTAAGTATGTAATATTTATGACTGAAATTTTGTACAGAAACTTCTCAAATTACAAACTTACTTTTAATTATAAATGGGAAATTCGGTTTATATATATATCTGATACAGTTCCCATATAAAGTACCATCCCGATAGAAAACAATTCAACTGATTGATTTTACCTAAAATAATTCATTCGAACACGGGTCGACATAGGTCAATGTTTTTATATTGTCGCCACACAAAGGTCCCTCTCTATTTGACTGCTAGGCTCTATAATACAGAGTTTTTCAATTGGGATGATATGATTTTGAAGTGACGTTTCGGCCATTTGTAATATGCCATGATCTGCCATTTGTTTTTCATTGTATTCAGTAGTGTTTACAATTTCATCATGAAGAGATATACGCAAAAACAACATTTAAAAATTATTCAGTTTTATCATCAAAAAAATCTTTCTCCAATTGCAACTTTTCGTGCGCTTAGTCAATTTTTTTTTAAAATCCAAAAAAAAAACACTTTCTTTTACCTCGACCTCGGCAGCACACCTCCATCCGATGGTCCAAATTTTCGATGACGCTGAGACATAATTGAGGTTCTATGCCGTTAATGTGCCGAATTATCTCATCCTTTAGCTCTTGAATTGTTGCTGGATTATCGACGTAGACCTTTTCTTTCAAATAACCCCAAAGAACGGTGTCAAATCACATGATCTTGGCGGCGAATTGACATCGTCACGACGTGAGATAACACAGCCATTGAATTTGTTGCGCAAAAGAGCCATTTTTTCGTTAGCTGTGTGGCAAGTGGCACCGTCGTGTTGAAACCACCTATTGTCCACATCCATATCTTCCAGTTCGGGCCACAAAAAGTTTGTTATACTGTGTTATAACTGCCTGACCGGCCTCATTTTGGAAAAAATACGGCCCGATGATGCCGCCAGCCCATAAACTGCACCGAACAGTCACTCTTTGTGGGTGCATTGGTTTTTCGACAACCACTCCTGGACTATCATTCGCCCAACTGCGGCAATTCTGCTTATTGACGAATTCACTGAGGTGAAAATGTGCCGTATCACTTAAGATGATTTTCTTCGAAAGTTGATCATCCACTGTTGCCATTTCTTGCCACCATTGACGAGGTTTGGAATGGTCAAGTGGCTCTAGTTCTTGAGTCAATTGCACCTATGTAAGCGTGTAAATGCAAGTCTTTATGCATAATTTTTGGACACGACGACGAGTTGAGGTGGACGGCTCTTCAGCCACACTATCGCGAACAGCAGCAATATTTTCTGCAGTACGAGCTGTACGAGCATTCACTGGTGTTTTCACTTCTCCTACAGATCCGGTTTGCTCAAATTTTTGGACGATTTTTCCGATTATACGCACATTTGGACAATTAAATTGACCGAAGTCACGATATGAATTTTGATTTGAACGTCCATTTTCATAATAAGCCTGAATTACTTTAACGTGTTGCTCGATTGTGTATCTCTTCATGTTTCAAATTGAGTTAGTCTGAAATTGAGAAATGTCAAATGAAATGCAGAGAAAAACTTGACGTTTAGGTGTGGTTCACATTCAACATCGGCCCTTAGAATTTAACCACCCTTTACTTCAAAATAATTAAAATACTTTTAAATTTCCTTAACAATAAGTGTGTGTTTTTTTTCAAAGAAATCATATCACTCTTATTGGAAAACCCTGTATATATTACAGTGGAAGTGTTAAATAGGTAAAGTGTGGCAAAATAGTTAAATGTGGTACGAAGGTGCTCTTACAATATAAACCAAAGCTACGATTTTTTATCTAAATAAGTACTTCTATTTTAACAGTGGGGAAAAATAAGTTCAATAAGGTACGGTATGGCAAAAAGTTTAAAATGACTGTAGGGCAAAAACGACTTAATGTTGTACAGTGGTACAAAATTGGTTATTTATGCCGCATTGGGCAAAAGGGTTAAAGATGGAGCAGTTTACGTTAGCCTTTTTCAATTCGTACCTTTATAGACAAGGTGGAACAAACATGGTTTTATATAATACCATGGTGTGAATGTTGCTATAGGAACATAAACTAGGGGAAAGAAGTTATCGTATGATCTAAAAAAATTGTTTTTCAACATTCAGAGGTACAGTGGGGAAAGGGATAATTATTGTACCATGATGTCGGGGTAGCTCTTGAAACATAAACAAGAAATGAAACGGGGGTTCTTATAACGGGTTCTTATAAGAGGAAAACACAGAAAATTCAAATTGAATGGGGAATGTTTATTATCATTTGAAAGAACATTATTTGGCATTTATTTTTTTGAAGATTATGTCTATCAAATGTTGGCCGCGGCTAAGTCTCAGATGGTCCATCCGTTGAGTCCAATTTTCGATGACTCGTTCGAGCATTTCGACTGGTAACTGGTGAATGACACGCGTGATGTTTTGCTCCAAGGCCTGAATCGAAGCGGGTTTGTCCGCATAAACTTTAGACTTTACATATCCGCACAGGAAAAAGTCTAACGGTGTGATATCACACGTATCACACTTGGTGGCCAATCGACCGGCCCAAAACGTGAAATTATCTGCTCACCGAAGTGTTCTCTCAATAAATCCATTGATTGATGCGATGTGTGGGAAGTGGCGCCGTCTTGTTGAAACCAAATGTCGCCGAGATCACGAGCTTCAATTTCAGGCATCAAATAGTCGGTTATCATGACACGATAATGGTCGCCATTGACGGTTACGTTCTCACCGGCATCATTTTTGAAGAAATATGGGCCGATGATTCCGGTACTTCGGATCGGGAATCGGTCAATGGCAAAAATATAGCTCTTAACTAGAGCAAAAATAATGCTCATGGGTGTCAAGGTCGACTGGAAAGTATTTATACCCTACACCACACTGTGGTACAGGGTATTATAAGTTTGTTTCATGGCAGATGTTTGTAACACCTGAAAATACTATAGCTAGACCCACCTTAAAGTATACCGATCGACTCAGAATCACTAGCTGAGTCGATTTAACGATGTCTGTCCGTCCGTCCGTCTGTTCATGTAAAGTTGTTCGTCGACTACAGGTCGCAATTTCACTCCGATCGTTCTGAAATTTTGCAGATTACAGTATTTCGCGGCTGTTAAGATCGCTATTGAATTTGGTTGAAATCGGTTCAGATTTAGATATAGCTCCCATATATATCTTTCGTCCGATTTGGTCCTTTAGTCCTATAGAAGCTGTATTTTACATCCGATCGTTTTGAAATTTAGAATGGCAGAGTTTCTTGATCCATGAACCAACATTGCCGAATTTGAAAAAAATCGGTTAAGATTTAGCTATAGCTCCCATATATATGTTTCGTCCGATTTTGCTCTTTAGTCCTGTAGAAGCTGTATTTTACATCCAATCATTTTGAAATTTAGAATGGTAGAGTTTCTTGACCCATGAACCAACACTACCGAATTTGAAGAAAATCGGTTAAGATTTAGCTATAGCTCCCATATATATGTTTCGTCCGATTTGGCCCTTTAGTCATATAGAAGCTGTATTTTACATCCGATCGTTTTGAAATTTAGAATGGTAGAGTTTCTTGATCCATGAACCAACACTGCCGAATTTGAAGAAAATCGGTTAAGATTTAGCTATAGCTTCCATATATATGTTTCGTCCGATTTTGCTCTTTAGTCCTGTAGAAGCTGTATTGTACATCCAATCATTTTGAAATTTAGAATGGTAGAGTTTCTTTATCCATGAACCAACACTACCGAATTTGAAGAAAATCGGTTAAGATTTAGCTATAGCTCCCATATATATGTTTCGTCCGATTTGGCCATTTAGTCCTATAAAAGCTGTATTTTACATCCAATCGTTTTGAAATTTAGAATGGTAGAGTTTCTTGATCCATGAACCAACATTGCCGAATTTGAAGAAAATCGGTTAAGATTTAGCTATAGCTCCCATATATATGTTTCGTCCGATTTGGCCCTTTAGCCCTATAAAAGCTGTATTTTACATCCAATCGTTTTGAAATTTAGAATGGTAGAGGTTCTTGATCCATGAACCAACACTACCGAATATGAAGAAAATCGGTAAAGATTTAGCTATAGCTCCCATATATATGTTTCATCCGATTTGGCTCTTTAGATCCAATCGTTTTTATACCCTACACCACACTGTGGTACAGGGTATTATTTAAGTATAAAATGTCCCAATAGTAAATTTATGTAAACAATTTATACATGAATTACAAAATTTATATATCAGAGTTATTCAATATTACGAGAGTGGTGTAGGGTATTATATAGTCGGCACCGCCCGACTTTAGCCTTTCCTTACTGGTTTTTTTAATCAAATTCTGTAAAATTTGACTCCATGATGACATAAAAGCCATACATTTCAATACAATTATTTGTCCCAAATTGATTCACCAATAGTTCACGTTTAGATACACGAGTAGCTCCCATACAGTGATTGTCCCTTATTGGAATATTTTCTATAATTTCCAATTTTCGTTTTATAATTTAAAATGTGGTGAAGACATGACCTGGCCGAATTTGAAGCCGTTTTGAAATGTTTGCTTTATCATCGCCATTATCCTCAAATCGTAATTAATATTTCCAACGTTAAAACTAAAATTTCCCGAAACTACAGAGGACAGTTGTTTAAAATATATAGCTCAATATTTTATTGAAAAGAATCATCTGTCACCTGCCACAATAAGACTCACTTTTTTTGTTTGAGTTTTGCCGATTTTGTTACGAAACATATGCCTCCGGCAATTTAACACATTTTAGTTGAACAATACTGCTCCGGTTTTTCAATTCGGATTTTCTATAATCCTAGAACGTAACTACTGTTTTCCTTTTTCTGCACTGAGCAACAGAAAAATCTTTCGATTTGGTTAACAAGATTTTATGCCTCAATTCATGTTATCGCAAACAAAGACAATTTTTGTAAAAAAAAAAACCCAAAAAACCAAAGGTACGAGTATGCGCCAAAGGCGGAGAAATATGTATTCACACTCCGGCCAGGACAAAGAATGATCCTCGTACTCATTCACGACTTCTTTTTTTACGCCCTAACGTTAGCATCACTAATCTGGCTAGGAAAAAAGGAACAGTGGAGACCAAGAAAAATTGGTCATGACTACATGGTTGAGCCCTCTCCTTTGATTGTTACTTTTCTGAGCATTTTTTTATTTTGTGACGAAAAGAAGTCAAAAACTTACATTTCTTTACTTTCAATAATCCCATTTAAAAGGTCGTTACGCATAGTTTTCACTATTAATTCAAAAGTCAAAAATTTAGGGTTCCTTCTGAAGTCTATTGTGAAAATTCTTTTCACAATAACTCTAAAGGCAATACATAGAGAATTTTGCAAAACATTCCTTTCTCGGGTGACCTGTGAGGGCTCTTCTTGGTTTATTTTGTGTGTGTGTGTGTTAAGCGTTAAGGTGTGATGGGCTTAACGCAACTTAAAAAGGATATTCATTTCTACAATAAACTAATAAAAATGTCAAAACTCATCATCAGCCATCACACATCAACAATTCGCCAACGGAACTGAATTGAACTGAAAAAAACTCGCTTTCCCTCAGATGTCATTTATGTGTGAGGATTACGAACACATTTTCTGCCACTGCCATTTCGTCCTTCTTTGTTGTGAGGACTTTGATGGTCTTTGGCAGTCGTTACGCATGTCGACATTATGATGAAAAGTGAGTTTTTTTCATGGTTCCGTTGGCATTCCATCCTCGGGCATTATTTTCGCAATTCATTGTCATAAAATCAAAATCAGGATTCATATGTGCGTGCACATAGCATAGAGCAGCAGCACCATTCAATCCAAGTGTATAAGATGTCCTTTTGTTGTTTAAATCCTATTAGAAAACGTGTGTTCTTACATGTTCGCCTTTTCATCTCTTCGTCTTTGTAGGCCAAGGACCGATGGTGGGTCCTTGTTAACACTTTATCTTAGTAGTGGTCATATCGTTATTACGTTTGTTTAAGTGTGTGTTTGTATGTGTACGAGTATTTGTCTGTCTAAGAGTGGGGAAGTCATTCTTAAAAAATGCGATAGTAAAACATGTGTCACCGCTCCTCTCTGTATATTGACTTACACACGTGTTTGATAGGATTATTTCATTGGAAAGCAGCAGCTTCTCCTCCTCCGCCACTCTTCTCACCGGCGACACATGCCATTGGAACCTTGAATTGAGAAGAACACTTCGACACATCTGTCAAGGGTGGCAAATTGTGATTTATACCCAAAATGGTCAATGCTTGAGAGATTTTCTTTTTTTATATCAATATTAAAACGATTCGCTTATATATTTATGAGTTAGGTATTGTTCTGGAGCATATTGTGGGATTTGGGGATAATAAATGTTTTTATGGAGTGCGGAAAATAATTTTGTATCAAAACGAGCAGATTTCCTTAATATTTGTTTTCAGTTGCGTCGAAATATTGATCAGTTTCAGTTGAATGGATGAATCGATTAAATATCTATATTTTGAACCAGTCAGAAAGTTCCCTCACCTTGAGTCCCAAAAAATATTCGTAAATTTATTTATTTGTATGTTTTAATAAAATTATTATCAATTTTAATTGCATTTAATAACTTTAAAGTATGCACTGGTATTAAAGTTAAAAGCTGTTAACTTTTGGTACAAAAAGGTCCATTTGTGTGGGAGGTAGCAAAAGGGGCGTCCCAATAACGGTCACTTTCCTCTGGACTCTAGGTACTATAAAACAATTACACTGTACAAAATTTCAAGTATTTATACGCACTGGTATTAAAGTTATAAGCTGTAAACTTTTGGTGTAAAATGGTCCGTTTGTGTGGGAGGTATCAAAAGGGGCGTGTCAATTACGGCCAATTTTCTCTAGACTCTAGGTACTGTAAAAGCTTAGCACGGTTCGAAATTTCAAGTATTTGTTTGCACTGGTATTAAATTTAAAAACTGTTAACTTTTGGTACAAATGGTCAATTTGTGGAGGTACCAAAGGGGACGCCCATTTTTCTGACTCTAGGTACTATAAAAGCATTACACTGTACAAAATTTCAAGTATTTTTATGCACTGGTATTAAATTTATAAGCTGGTAAATTTTGGTACAAAATGGTCCCCCATTTGTGTGGGAGGTACCAAAAGGAGCGTGGGAATAATGCCCATTTTTCACTGTATAGTAGGTACTATTAAACCATTACACTGTACAAATTTTCAAGTCTTTGTATGCAATGCTAATGATGTTATACGCTATTAACTTTTGGTTCAAAAGTGTCCATTTGTGCTGGAGGTACCAAAAGGGGAGTGGCAACTTCGCCTATTTTTCTCGAGGTAATAGTGACTGATAAACTAATACTACGTGTAGAATTTCAGAGGATTCAAATAAGTAGTATAGAAGTTGTTAAATAACACTACGCAACAAAAAAAAAAATTTTGTGTCCTATACCTAAAAATTATTTTTATGTATAGATTGTGGCATGCTGTTATATAAAATCAAAACCAAAAATTTGTTTATAAATAAATTAAAAAAAAACAATTTTATAAAAAATACTCTCGTCGAAGGTACCCTAGTATTTGCACTATAATTTTTGGAGTATATGATCCAAAGTCGACCGATCAGGTCGACTTCTACGTTGAATTGAAGCTATTAATGTGGGCTAGCAATGTTGGAAATATCTCTTTCACTTAGAAACAGTGGTTTAGTAACAGTCATTAAACAAATTGGAAAATTTAGATTTTTTTCGAAAAAAATCCTGGGACAAAAAAAAAAAACAAAAAATAGAACAAAAATCGAAAAAATATTTTATTTTATGTTTTAAAAGTTTGCATCCTAGCGAAGAAAATAATGCCTATTTAAAAAAAATCTATGGATAAATGTAGAAATTATGGCCCTTTTGGTAGATGTAAGAGAATTTCAGAAAGTCTTATTTTTAAATTTCTGTTTAAATAGTAATTTTTTTATCAGTTTTATTTATATTATGTACATTTGAGTTTATTTACATGAACAATTCATTAGACGTTATTGTGAGTTCGTAGATTTCGGAATCGGTTTCTCTAATGAGGAACCAAATATAATCTCCCATCATTATTTCATCCCAGTGCCCTTGGTAACGCCGCTCGATGGACTTCAATTCTTGGTGAAACCTTTCGCCATGTTCGTCACTTACGTCGCCAAGATTCTCGGGAAAAAAGTTTGAATGAGAATGCAAGAAATGAATTTTGAGGGACATATTTACAGCTGTTGGAATACATAAAGCGAAAAATAAGTTGGAAGAATACAGACATATGTGTTATATACATAAATATAAAAAAAATATATTTCTAACCAACTTTTTCATAATTTTTTAACAAATCATTAATCATTGTTTTATATTGCGGGCTTTTATTGGATCCAAGAAAATTTGAAACTACAAGCTTAAACGACCTCCATGCTGCAATTTCATCCGACGTCAAATATGACTCGAAATTTACATATTTCATCAGTTTCCTTATTTTAGGCCCATCCAAAACTCCTTCTTCGATTTTTTGAAAAGAAAGACTTTTAAGTAAACTTTTTAAATATGAGAGTGAATTGCCATCTTTCCTTAAGGCTTTTACAAAATTTTTAAAGAGCCCCAGCTTTATATGCAGTGGTGGCAAAATATCGGCTATCCCAGAGGCATAACATACCAACTACTTTTAAATCGCAACAAATGTTCCAGTCATGTTCATATTTTATGTATTTTATCAATTTAGCCATTGTTTCGTATGATTCCTTAGTGTTGACAGCATGAGCAATGGGAATCGATGGTTTCTGATTTCCGTTGTGTAAAAGTACTGCTTTCAAACTTTCTTTACTGCTGTCAACAAGTAACCGCCATTCCTTTGAATTGTATGTTTGATTAAGTTCCTCGAACAATCCGGGAATGTCCTTGCAAAAGCATCTGTTATCCACAGTTGTATAAAATTTGTTTGTAAGGTATATCACGGACTCTATAATATGATATGTTAACATCTGGGGCCAAAATATTGTACTGTTTCAACCCAGATGCAAGTAGTTCTGCCTTATCTTTGGTCAGTTCCAAATCTCTCACTAGATCAATGAGTTGAAACTGAGTTAAAAGCGATGACTTCTGACTCAAACTTGAATCGCTCAGAGTTGAGTACTCAGTTGAACTTGATGATGTTTCCGTTATTAGGCTGTTAGCTATACTTGGACACTTCCTACTCCAATCTATTAACTTATGCAAAAGTAGCATTCCGTATCGTGAATGAATGGTTGTCTCCAAATCATTGACATTCCAAATTGCACGTGAAGTCTAAAATTAAAACGTTTTATTCCACAAAACATTGTAATACATTAATTGTAAAGTACTTACAGCATTCTTCCACTAGTCCATCGAGTAAGATTTACATGGCACGAATTACACAAAATACTAGGTGTCAGCGGTTCGTTCATATTTTTAACTCGCTCATTTACACATTGAAAAGTTCTTTGCCTTTTACTCATTCTTTATAATATTTTTCAGAAAATCGACTTATCTCTTTAAGGCGCTGAATTACACCAATTTATTAATAATAAATTTCATTCATAAATTCCGGGTTTAAGGTTCAAAAGTTGCAGTACCTGTAGCTGACATATAGTTTGCTTCGAAAGTAGACACCCAATATTTTCAAGACTGCCGCGTACTACTTTATATTGCGTACATATAATTTTACTAACTGTTTATATGACTGGGATGTCCATGGCCCTAAAAGGCGTAACTGAATCGAAACCTCATAAATAAAAAACCACAAATATTGTTGAAGGACCCTCTATCTGAACGGATCTCATCCAATATAGCTCTCACATTGCATATCATGTTTTATGGATGGTTACGAACAACCATAAAACCTCGTCCTCTCTATAATTTTATAATGTCTGACATCAACCCTCATAAAATAAAATGCAAGTGCAATGTCTCGTATATGTCTCTCTCACATATGGCGAATTCAATATAAGCAAAAACATCATTTAAAAACGAAAAAATATGAAACAAGATTTTTTTGAATTTCCCTAACATTTACAAAATGGCTCATAACTTGTACATCTATCCATAGATTTTTTCAAATAGGCAGTGTTTTCTTCGTTAGCCTGCTGGCTTTTTAAAAATGTGATAACAATTTTTTTTTCAATTTTGTATCATTTTTTATGGTTTTGTTTTGTACCAGGAAAAAGTGTTTTTTAAAAAAAAATAATTTTTTTCTCATATTTTTGACGGATGTTACTAAGCCAAAGATTCTACGTGAAAGCGTAGAATGTAGCCCTCATAATTTCCTTTAATTTGAGGCATAACACGGCTCAATCAGGCTTATACTTGAAAAATTATGGTCCAAATACTGAATGTACTTTCCATGAAAGCTGGAATTTTAAAAACAAAAATTTACCATAAAATTTTTTTTAATATTTTTTTCGTGTGTGTGACACTTAATTGCACTAGAAACTGTTATCCACATCCCTTGGACAAACATTTTGTTGCATAGTGTAATCAATATTTCACTAAATGTTAACCCTTTGTGGGGGTTACTAGAAGGAGTGGACCAATGTGGCCCATTTTTGAACTTAGCCGGAGATAGAAGAAAATATTACCAAAATTGAAGTCAATCGGTTACTCCTTCCGAGAGTTATCGTGCGCACCAGCCAGCAGACAGACAGACAGATGGACGGACGGAAATTGCTCATTCGACTTTAAATGACTCAAAACGGGTGTCCGCCGAACATACTTATGGTCTTAGGCCTTTGATGTGTTACACTTTTGGTTCGTAGCAAATGATATATACCCTCCTCTCTAAGGTGAGGGAATAAAAATGAGTTTTTGGGTTTCACTAAATTTGTAATTGCTCTCGAACAGCTGAACCTATTTTGTTTAAGAGGACACAACGCGCCATCTTTCGTAAAAAAATGTTTTCGAAAAAATGTTAAAACAATTTTACAAATTTTTTTTTTATTACGCCCCTTCGTTTTTTTTCCACATTTACAGAATATGCGCCAAACTCTCACAAAACAGTAATTGGATTTTTGGAGACTCAATATTTGTAATAGTTATGGACGAAATACTAAGACTGGTCTGGAAATTTATTACGTTTTTTCTGTCTCCGCACGTACATATGGGAATATCTTCACTTTGTAATTTGATGAAGATTTTCAGTTATTATAATGTAACTTCTGAACCAAAATCGTCCCCACTCCAAAATTTACACCAACGTTAGAATACGCATGTACCATTTTTTATAAAAGTTTAAGGAAAAAAATTACATCGATTCTGAGATATCGCAATTTATATTTTTATTTCCGTGAAAAGTGACCGAAATAAATTGTTTAAGATAAAATTAATATTTTTTATGAAAGAAAAAATGCATCTGCTTACAACTGTTCCGATTCCCTGGAATACATACAAGGTTCGAAATCTATTGAATGTCAGTAAATACATGGCTGAAACTTCTTTAAAATTACGAGTACAATCGGGATATGCTGCTCCACCAAATTTAAAGATGGGCAGATCGTCATTACCAATTTCTACGTTAACTTTGGTAAATAAGTTTTACGAGTCGAGTGACTGCAGCAGACTAGTGCCTGGGAATAAAAACTGTATATCGGTTTTAGTAGACCGAAGGAAAGAAACCATGCAATTTATTTTTTGCATGGTTTCTTTCCTTCTCTGCAATTTGAAAGAACTACACACAAAAGTTTGTGCCACATATTCGGATATGGACATAAGCTTTTCTAAATTTACAAAGTTAAGACCACTCTATTGCGTACCCGTTGGATGTAGCCATAATGTTTGTGTCTGTTAGATACACCAGAATCTAAAGATGAAATTTCAAGGAAGGACAATTAACAATAAATATGTTACGAAGCTGCAAGTGTCTGCAAAAATATTGAGTTTTATTTATTTTGTTACATTCAGAAAATGTATAAAAGAATTTTTAAAGGTTTAAAAATTTCCCGGTGTGGAAACGTTTTCTATTTTTCCCAAAATCCTTTGGTTGTTATAAAAAATGCTGACTCATACATATTTTGACCAGATATGACAACTTTAATATATATATCATAATCAAATCGAGTAATCATATTTATAGTTCATGGTTAAAAAAAAACACTGGTTGCAAAAGGATTCAAACATATGTCCAGAAACAGAAAAAACGTCAAAAATTGCCAGACCAGTCATAGTATTTCGTCCATAACTTTTACAAGTATTGAGTCTCCAAAAATCCAATTACAGTTTTGGATTTGTGAGAGTCTGGCGCATATTCTGTGTAAATTTCGACATTTTAAAACAACGCAATCTTTGCAAATATCGGTTCAGCGGTTCTAGGGAAGTTACAAACGTGAATTCCAAAAACTAGTTATACCCTCACTTTAGTGTGACGAGGGTATATATAATTTGCTACGGACAAAAAGTGTAACACATCGAAACCGTGACCTAAGACAACAAGTATGTTCGGCAGAAATCCGATTTGGGCCATTTTAGTTCATTTGAGCAATGTCCGTCCGCCTGTCAGGCTGGAGCGCACGATAGCTCTCGAAAGTAGTAACGGATTGACTTCAAATTTGGTATGGTCTACGAGGGTTGCTATTTATATTTCGGTCCTGGCAATGCTGGTGTTGACAGATGAAAACTGAAACTTCCATTGAAAAGTATGGCTTTTTTTAGCATAACTTCACTCAGACCGTTTTGTCATTTGAGCGCGAATTGTTTTGGTTACAGTGTGTTGACAATTCACCTCCAAAACATGGTTTTTGAACGTTTCAACAGCTGCTTCAGGCGTCGAAAATCGTTCACCAAGCAGTTTTTTCTTGATGTGATTGAATAAGAAGAAGTCATTGGGTGTCAAATCAGGGCTGTACGGCGGATGACCCATCAATTCGATGTTTTGGTCGGTCAAAAAGGCGCTGGTTTGAGCCGATGTGTGAGAGCTCGCACTGTCATGGTGCACAATGATTCGTCTTCTCTTGTTCGTTTTTCGAATTTCTCCGAAGACTTCAGGTAAACAAATTGTGGTGTACCACTCAGAACTGATCGTCCTACGTTGCTCAAGCGGAACAGTCGCCACATGACCAGTTTTGCCGAAGAAACAGGCGACCATTGGCTTCGAAGTGCTTCTTCCACGAACAAATTTCGTTGGATTTGGCTCGTCTTCGAAGACCCACACGGTCGATTGCTGTTTTGTTTCGGGCTAATACGCATAGATCCAAGATTCGTCATCTGTGACGATCTTATAAACGTCATTCGAAGCACCGCGATCGTATTTTTTAAAATTTCTTTGCACCAATCGACACGAGCCTTTTTTTGAGCGATTGTCAAATTGTGCGGGATCCAACGAGAACAAACCTTTTTTACGGCCAGGTGTTCATGCAATATCGAATGTATGCAGGTGGAAGAAATACCCAAGGATGCCTCTATCCCACGGTATGTCACATGACGATCTTGCATACTCATTTCACGGACGGCATCAATGTTCTCTGGCACAACGGCCGTTTTTGGACGACCCTCACGGCCTTCGTCTTTGAGCGAGCGTCGGCCACGATTGAATACATTAAACCAGTTTTTAACGGTGCTATAGGATGGTGATTCATCGCCATACAAAGATTTAAGTTCATCGATGCACTCTTGTCGTGATAATCCACGTCGAAAGTTGTGAAAAATTATCGCATGAAAATGTTCACGAGTTAATTCCATTTTTTTGCCAAATTGATTTTTTCATGTCATTGTTAACAACACCAATGATGGTCGTACGTCAAAACGTTCCAATGGAAATGTCAGATGGCGCCAGGCAACACATAGTCTTGCCTAGGCCAGAAATATATATAGCAACCCTCGTAATATTTGTTTCTATCTCAGGCTAAGTTCGAAGATGGGCCATATTGATCCACTCCTTCTAGTACCTCCCCGACAAAGGAAAAAATTTAGTGAAATGTTGATTATTTAATTACTTCTATACTACTTATCCGAATGGTCTGTAATTCAACACATAGAAGTAGTTTATTTATCGCTATAAACTTGAGAAAAATGGGTGAAGTGGCCCCGCCCCTGTTGGTACCTCCCACACAAAGGGACCATTTTGTACAAAAAGTTAAAATTTTATAGCGTGAGTATCAATGCACGAAAATACTACAAAATTGTGCACAGTGCAACGCTTTTAAAGTACCTACAGTCCTGTGAAAAATTGGCGTTGCCCCCACGCCCCTTTTTGTACCTCCCACATAAAATGGTCAAATTATACAAAAATTGAATATCTCACAGCTTTATCATACTAGTGCAAATAAACGCAAATAATTCGGCACAGTGCAATGTATTTAAAGTATCTACTGTTCAGCGAAAAATAAGTGTATTTGATAAACCGCTTCTTGTACCTCCCACACAAATTGACAGATTAAAAAGTGTAATATTCCATATTACATTACTCACAAAGTGAGGGTATACCCGACTGAATCTTTCTTACTTGTTTTTCTTAGTTTCTGACCATAAAATTTTTTTTAAAAAATAATAAGGGAACAATATTATAGCGAGATCTTATTTTTCTCAAAAATTATAAAGTAAGAAGATAAGTCATCCCCGAGCGAGTCAGTGTCAGGTACGAGCGAATAGGAATTCCAACCAGTGAGGGTTTTCGCTGATTTTACGATTTTTTTTTAAATTAATATTAATCGATAAGTTCAAACAATGTTCGTGGAAAACTGTTATATAGCGTGTGACGGTTCATTCCTATATCTGACAGATCTTGACGTTTCGTCCGGAAAGAATGTCTTCTTATTCTATTTGTCTTTGAGTTTACCTATCTGTAACTGTTTATAAACATTTTAACCAAAAATTAACTACATAGGTCGATATTAAATATTCTGACCCATATGTAAAAAAACTGCAAAATTTCAGGCAAATCATCTAAAAAATATACATAATGATGATTATGACTTATGAAAGCATAATTGAGAGCTACTTTTTAACGGGTTTTCCAACAAGAGGTGTTATTTTGAATCACCCGGTATTTCGGTAGCTGTCACCTTTGAAGCTTTTATTCTTTGGCAATTGACAAGTAGAAACTACGCCATTACTAAAAATAGAAGGATATACGATCATCGAACGATACAAAATACGATACGAAGGATACAAAATCATCTTGACTGATGAGGCCCATTTCCACCTCGGTGGCATTGTCGCATCTGGGGTTCGGAAAACCCAAGAGTTATTGTGGAGAAGCCTCTCCATCCTCAACATGTGGTGCGGTTTATGGTCCGGCGCGGTCATTGGACCTTACTTTTTCGAAAGTAAGGTTGAATCAACAGTTACGGTGAATGGATTGCGCTTTCGAGAGATGATTAATGATTTTTTATGGTCGGAGTTGGATGGTATTGATCTGGACAACGTTTACTTTCAACAAGACGGCGCTACGTGCCACACAAGCAACGAAACCATTGCTCTGTTACGGGAAATGTTTCCGGACCGTGCTATGTCTCGAAGAGGTGATCACAATTGGCAACCGAGATCTTGTGATTTAACACCTTGCGACTTCTTCCTTTAGGGCCACGTGAAAGATAAGGTCTACCCCAACAGCCCAGCGTCGATTCCAGACCTCAAAGATAGAATTCGTGAGGCTATTGAGGACATATGGCAGCCACTTTGCGATTCGGTTATGGGAAATTTCATGAAAAGGATATGGTCCTGTAAGCGTGGTCGTGGTGGCTGTTGATGTTGTTTTTCATTATTAACGACATACCTTCCTCTTTATTATGAAGTAAACATCCCATCATTTATCTCAAAATATGGCATTTTTCTTTGAATAACAAAATAACACCTCTTGTTGGAAAACCCTTTATATGCGGACTGTAACATGATAAGAACTGATTTGGGCGTTTCTTTTGTAATGAAGTATTGTCAACGTAGAACACAATCTGCAATATGTTTTGGGTGAATTGCTTGAAAAATGTGGTTCTTATGACTTAAATATGCGTTTTTGGGGCGAACTAAATCGGCCAGCTATATCAAAATATTAGCCGATGTAATCCTTAGCGGCATACAAGAAGTATTCCTGCCAAAATTGATCAACCTAGCATTGTTACTACAAACCAGGGATCATTTTTAAATTCGCATTCGCAAAAATCATCTTTGGAATATTCGCTTTCGCATTCCCCTTCGCAAAACTATATTTCAGTATTCGCTTCCGTTCGTTTAAATTATCTTAACCGCTCCACACATTTTGAACATATTAATACCAATGAAAAACTCTGTTACTTTTCTTCAAAACAGTTGAAAAAAAATATGTCTGTCCTTGTGGTAACAAGAGGTCAAAATATAGAAAACGTCCTTAATACTTGATTATCCTGGAAAAGTATTAATTCTGGTCCTTAATTTTGTTTGTACTAAAGGGTCAAACTATTACACGTTTTCGCATTCGCTTTCGCAAAAATGCATATTTCACTATTCGCATTCGTATTCGAAAGAAATATATTTCAATATTCGCTAAAGTCACCTTCGTTACATCCCTACTACAAACTATAGCTGGATTAACAAGATTAACGTCCAGTCCTGGACATTCTGGGGTCCACCTGGAGGTCTGACCAGAGTCTGTAATCTGGTACCACGGGAGTCAGGAGTCCCTGGAACTTCTGTTTCGGCCTAACTGTTGGTGCGGTCCCTTCGGGGTCACCGCGGTGGCTGTGGTTGCACCAAAAACGCTGGGAGAGCATGCTGGCTCGACGTGGAGTACTCACCTAAATCTTCAACATCACTACGGACTGTGGCGTGCTTTCAAGAGACATTGGTATATTGCTAAATCGCCATTAAATTTTTCTTTATACTTCAAAAAAAAGACAATATTATGCTCGCGTTATTTTGCTGATCGACGGAGCAATATTGTCACAATGTGCTAATTTATATTTTTATACCCTACACCACACTGTGGTACAGGGTATTATAACTTTGTGCATTTGTTTGTAACACCCAAAAGGAGAAGAAATAGACCCATCGTTTATTATACCGATCGACTTAGAATCACTTTCTGAGTCGATTTAGCTATGTCCGTCTGTCTGTCTGTCTGTCTGTCTGTCTGTCCGTCTGTCCGTCTGTCCGTCTGTCCGTCTGTCCGTCTGTCTTTCTGTCCGTCTGTGCATGTATTCTTGTAATCAAAGTACAGGTCGCAATTATGGTCCAATCACGACGAAACTTTACATATATCTTTTTTTTGGCCCAAGGACGATCCCTATTGAATTTGGTTAAAATCGGTTCAGATTTAGATATAGCCCCCATATATATGTTAGCCCCGATTTCACATGTAAGCGCTGTAAAAACTTTATTTTATATCCGATCAGTATGAAATTCGGCAGGAAAAGGTTTCTTATTACATGAATGAACTCTGTTAAATTTGGAAGAAATCGGTTCAGATTTAGATATAGCCCCCATATATACATTACCCCCGATTTGACATATAAGCGCTGTAAAAATGTTATTTTATATCCGATCAGTGCGAAATTCTACAAAGAGAGGCTTTTTATTACATGAAGGAATACTGCTAAATTCGGAGAAAATCGGTTCAGATTCAGATATAGCCCCCATATATATGTTACCCCCGATTTGACATGTAAGCGCTGTAAAAACTGTATTTTATATCCGATCAGTGCAAAATTTGGCAGAAAGAGGTTTCTTATTACATGAAGGAATACTGCTAAATTCGAAGAAAATCGGTTCAGATTTAGATATAGCCCCCATATATACGTTACCCCCGATTTGACTTGTAAGCGCTGTAAAAATGTTATTTTATATCCGATCAGTATGAAATTCGGCAGAAAGAGGTTTCTTATTATATGAATGAACACTGTTAAATTTGGAAGAAATCGGATCAGATTTAGATATAGCCCCCATATATACGTTACCCCCGATTTGACATGTAGGCGCTGTATTTTATATGCGATCAGTACGAAATTCGACAGAAGGAGGTCTTTTTACATGAATGAGTATTCAGGGAAGATCGGTTCAGATTTATATTGATTGTTCCTCCTGATTTGGTATCAAACCGCTATAGAAGTTGTATTTTACTTCCGATCATTAAAATTTTCCTGAAAGATGTTTCTCAATTTAGGAACGAACATTGCTTAATTTAGCGATTATCGTTTCAGAATTAGATAATATGTTTCTACCCATTTACCAATTATTCCAAATTATTATGGCAATGACCCTTATCGCATTGTTAGGGAGGTGTAGGGTATTATATAGTCGGCCCCGCCCGACTTTCTGCCTTTCCTTACTGGTTTTTTTTAATTTTCATTTGAATTATTCAATTTAATTATTCGTTCAAAGAAATAAACATTAAATTTATGACAACAGTTTCATAAAGATAACAATGTTTTCTCTGAAACCCAAAATTTTTATGAAACATTTCTATGAATACTTCTTTATATATCATTTTATGAAGTATAATTCTTTCAGTGTTGATGTAATAGGAAATAGGCTTGCCGACTTAAGATTCCTCAAATGTATTTAGGAGAGGAAAGTATTCGTACATTTTGATCGAACATTTTATGATATATTCGTAAATATCTATAATTACTTATCTGCAGTTAATAATTCAATTTCTTAGCTAAAGACACGTTCCTTATATATTTGTGGCTGATATGAAACAGTGTGTGCTTTCTCCTTATGTATCCCTACGGTTTATCTAAAATCTCTTGCAATACAGTTCTACTACAAACCAAAGAAAATCACATTTTCCCAAAGGTTACCGAGAGATAGGAACATAAATTATATCGTTTTCTGTTTACTTTTCGGTAGTCATTGTTGTTTGATAATCAAAATATTTATTGTGTCTCTTTTGACACCAAATGTATAACGATGATTAAAGACGATAAATTCAACAACACTGTGAAACAACAGCAGTCGAAAGAAAAATATCGTTTTGATAGACCCTTTTTGATAAATGATAAATGATTTATGAAATGGAGACACAATCAACACCTTTCCCTTGTATGTGAGTCAATACCGAAAAAACACACATGAGGACTGATGGACGGACGGACAGTGAAAACAAACAAGCGGCCAAACTATACGGGTGGTCGCTTCGATCCAATGGATGGATTGCATTGAAAACTAAATCAATGACACTAATATCCGGGAACGTTTCATGAAAAACTAAATCGTTTGACCGACCACACACGGACGCCCTGCACTCTCAACACTACAGGTGAGGCAGCAAGTACATCGCTATTCGGGAAGGCAAGCCAGACGGTTAGGCACAGGAAAACTCAAATCACTTCTTTCCTTAATAAAATAATTGAAATGTTAAGATAAACATCTTGAGGCAACAAAGTGATAACCACCACCGCCACCAGCGTGTACTACTAAATATCAGGCGGGGGGAAAATTAATACCCCAAACCATATTTATATAATTAGAAATTCTTTCAACAACTTTTCCAAGGGTTTGCCTGAATGTCATATAAATCTTTTGTTTTTTTTTTTTTGGTGGACACATTCGATAAAGAAACATAAACCGAGAAAGGAAGGGATTGTTTTCCAATTTATCCCAAAGAAACAAAAATGTTGTTAATACTATTTAAAAATGGTAGACAATTTGGTAGGGATTTACTGTTTGGACTCACAATGAGGGAGGTCTGCGAATTTGCATTTCAATTTGCCGAGGATTAAAACAATACCACACCACGCCATAGTCCACAAAACAAAACCCTCGTCGACCAATACACACTTTCCCCGCCATTATTCAGAGACAAAGTATTAAAACATGATTTGACCGCAACTGGAGAATCAAAAAATGCAAATTAATGTTATTAACTTTATGACCATCATTGGGTTGGAGAAGGGAGTTAAGGACAAAGCGAACTGCTATCATTGGATGCAGTACAGACAGGATATGAAAACGGGAGAGCGTAGCAAGTCATACAAGTGTCAATCACAGAAACATCATGGATACATTCAGCGTCACTTGTATTAGGGAAGCGCTGGATTTTGAGGGATTTCACTGAAAACACCCTTTCTAGATTTTGTTTCAACGAGCACATTATACATAACAGCACAGTGGTGTTATGTAGTTGAGCACAATATGCATAATAGGCGTGTTTTCGTTACACCATAAGTGCTTAATTTGTATGGGGAGCTAAGCACTTTTAAGCACTATTAGTTCCCGATGAAGTTTGGTGCTTGTGTTCATGTCTTAATCGAGTATAATGTTGCCAGATTGGGCACCCTATATTTAGCAATATGGCATCCCATTTTTGGAGAGATTTTATCAATTATTGTGAATTAACGGGAAGAAGAAGAACAAAAATGGGAAATTATTTTAATATTTGCAAAAGAGTGTAAACAATTGAACATAGAATAGTAAATATATGTTTTATAAATACTTTTCACGAATTTTTTGTCTGTTTCGCACTGTTCTTTCTTCGCAACTCATGACACCATTGCTACCAGATAGTGAAAATCCGCCACTTATTGCTTATGTGCCAGTTAGTGGAGGTCAGTTGTTTTCGTTGCAAAGTGCTAAACTAAAAGTGCTAGCTTGTAACGAAAACATGCCTAATATGATTAACAAGTAAAAGCGTTAAGTTCGGACATGCCGAATCTTATAAACCCTAGAGTGAACTTTATAAATCTAGAGTGAACTTTGTATAGGCGCTATATCAAAACATGGACCTATGACTACCGTTGCTTGTGTGAAGGATACCACCGGATATAAATAAACCCCATTTATCAACTTCCAGCCCGATCAGTTGACATTTGTGACGTTTGTGACTCAATGACGTTAAGAAGTCAAATCGGGGAGATGCCATATATGGGGGCTATATCCCAATTGGACCGATATTGCCCATATTCCATCCCAACATACCTGCATATATAGGAAGTATATGAACCAAATTTCAAGTATTATAGGCCCTTATTCACAAAAATTTAATGAAGGTTTGAAGAACGCTTTAACACTGCTAAAGCGTTCCTCAAACCTTCTTTAACTTTTTATGAATATGGCCCATAGATTGTACCGTGATTACAACAGACGGACGGACGGACATGGCTAAATCGGCATAGAATTTTACGACGATTAATAATATACGAGGTATGTTCAGAACATATTGCGAATTTGTAATTTCCGCTGGTTACGTGTATTTGCTTTTTGATATTTTTTAGCGTTATGTTGGTACTCATGTCCCTTACATATGCTGACAAGGTCGAGCATTTTGAATGTTTAGTTAATTTTTGACAGCTGTTGTGCTTGGATGTGTTTTAACTTGTCTTCGATTTTTATCTATTTCAGAAAATGGATCATCGAATCTGCATCAAATTTTGTGTGAAAAACAATATAAAGTGCGCTGACGCATTCCGAATGTTGACTGTGGCATATGGTGAAGCTACCTTGGACCAAAGCAACGTTTATCGGTGGTACAAAATGTTCTTAGAGGGCCGAGAAGATGCGATGGACGAACAGCGTGCCGGACGCCCGTTTTTTTTTTTGCTCACAGTTTTCTTTGATTGCAGGGTACGGCCAATAAAGAATATTACTTGCAAGTAATGCGAGGCACCATGATAACGCCCCTGCACACACATCGTTGCTTGTGCACCAAATTTTTGGCCAAAAACAACAAATGGCGCCGCAGCCACCGTATTCCCCTGACCTAGCCCACTGTGACTATTTTGTGTTCCCAAAACTGAAAAGGCCCATGAAAGGACGACGCTACGCCACGATTGAGGAGATAAAGACGGCAACGAAGGAGGAGCTGAACAAGATCACAAAAAATGATTATTTGAAGTGTTTCGAGAATTGGAAAAAACTTTTGGCAGAAGTGTATTATATCCGAGGGGAATTACTTTGAACGGGACAAAATAGATATTCATGAATAAATACATTTTTTTGAACATGCTGTGTATATAAAACTTATGGGGTCTAAGATGGCGGAGGTTATTTTTTTCCATAACAAAGATAAACAATTAAAAACTTGCGTTTATTGTGTAGGTAATGGAAGTTAAGTTCCATAGTTTTTTATTCGAATTTTATTCCTAAATATAAATATGTACTTTAGTACGAGATCAGTAAAACTTTTTATAATAAAATACGTAAGAGTTAAAAATGTAATCTTCGATTTTTTGAAAGAAATATATCAATTATTTCATCGATTTTGACTTCATCTTTGTATATAGACATCAAAGCCAGATAAGATATCCTTTCACCTTCCATTCTGTTCCGGAGATGAGTTTTTATTCTTCTTAACGTCGAAATGGTTCTCGAGTTATGCCACTATATGTGGTTCAACCACTAATTTCTTACCATATCACAGCTTATCGCGAGAATTTAAAGAGACAACCCTTTAGGCTAAGAAAAAAGAGAGGTTGAACCACATATTATGGCATAACTAGAGAACCATTCATCCGAATTGGTTCAGGTAAGCTTTACAAACTTCACAATTAGCCTTCAACTTCGCACAATACAAATTTCCATCCGTTCAGCGGTTTCGACGATATCTTACAAAGTATTGCAAAAAAAATCATATTTTTTTAGAAAATTTTATTAATTTTAAAATAAAAGCCTCATAAAAACATCTAGAGACGCATAATTGTCATATTTTTGTGATTTTATCGTAAACTCTGAAAGGTTATGAATAAATTGATACCATTCCGAAGAAAATCGATGCATAATTTAAAAAGTTTTAGCGAGGAAACCATGTACTTTTCTTATTTTTAGATGTTATTACTTTTACTGTTTTTACGCTTTTGTATTGTTTTTTTAACGGCCTTTCAAATATTTTTCGTGTTTTTTTTGAGTGATTTTGAAAATTGTAAACAGTTTATGCCTATGTTTAAAACATTCCGTGGGGGTGGGGGGTTCCGGACTCCCATCCCCCCTCTGGATACGTCCCTGACTTCTATACAACTTATTCGAATCTTCCGAAATTCCACACATAGTATAAGTTTGTTAGTAATTATCACCTTGAGAAAAATGGGCGAAGTGGCCCGTCCCTTTCGGCACCTCCCACACAAATTGACAATTTTGCACCAAAAGTTAATTGCTTACGACTTTAATATCAGTTCATACAAATACTTGAAATTTTGAACAGTGTAATGGTTTGATAGTACCTAGAGTCCAGAGGAAAGTGAGTGTTATTGGCACGCGCCTTTTGGTACCTCCAACACAAATGGACCTTTTTGTACCAAAAGTTAACAGCTTTTAACTTAAATATCAGTGCATACAAATACTTGAAGAGCGCCCCAGTAGGTGAGTAGGTAGCGTGCTCGCCTATGAGTTTGGGGGTCGCGGGTTCGATTCCCACCAGAGGCTCTGGTCTGTCGCTGCAAACATCCAGCCACATGTTCTTTGTAACCCGGCTTTTCCTGGATCATACAATTAGAATATAAATTTACTTTGTTTTGTAATTCATATAAATAAATAAATACTTGAAATTTTGTACGGTGTAATGCATTTACGAGTATAGTATCTAGCGTCCAGAGAAAAGTGACCGTTATTGGCACGCCCCTTTTGGTACCTCCCACACAAATGGACCATTTTGTAGCAAATGTAAACAGCTTTTAACTTTAATACCAGAACATGAAAACAAATATTTTATGTAATTTTGAAAAAAACTTAATTTTTCTATATTTTTCTAGAAGAAAATTTTCATTTCAAGGTGTTCATGCAAGGTTTTTTTAAAAATATCGAGGAATTTTTTTTGTCGAAAAAAATTATTTTATTTTAGTTTTACAAAATTTATTATTAAAATGGTTTTTTATCTACGTATGACATTCTTTTAATAAATAAAGAAGATGAAAACAAAAATAACCACTTTTCCATGCTAAATATTAAAAAAATTCAAAACTTCAACTTTGACCTTGAATTCCTCAATAACTGCTGACACGATTTTATTGAAATAAAAGCTGGCGAGAAGCTTAAGGAGTTACCTGTCGAACAAAAAAAATTACTAAAATATCTCTATCGGTTCCAAAGTTACAGAGTTTTGACCAGTAAAAACGATTCTGAACCACAGTGCGGCGCCGAGGTAAACTTAAGAACACGTGGAAGTGGATAATCTATAGCGAAACTAACAAATCCTGTAATGAACTAAGCTCAATAACACACAATGGAGATTCTTTGTAAATAGCATATGTATGTTCCTTATGGAACACGATAATAAATAATATTGGATCTCTAGTTGAAAAAGTTCGACTGTTTTGTTTGTTGACGTATCCATTCAAGAAGAAATGATCCTCATCACTGAAGAAGATTTCTCGATTGAAAGTACGCTGAAAGTTGCCCAAACAGAACTCCAATTTTTGCATGTGTTTTTGATCACTATATTCTCCGTGCTGATTTGGCAAAATAGACTGAATAAATGACAGCCAATTCGACAAATATAGCTTCAACAATATGGCTGCTATAAACTGTCAAAGTTCGGAAGTGCTTTTTGGAAGATCCGATAGAAAACATATGGACCCAGATTTGCTTCCTTTCCCAGATTTTCGGGTTCGAGAATTGAATGCAATCCATGGTAAAGGGTATATACGATTCGGTCCGGCCGAACTTACTACTGTCCTTAGTTGTTTCATTTTAAGAAAAGGTGAGAAACATTATGTAGTAAAATTTTTCCGATCATTGTAATGGAAGTGGAATAACTACCCAAATAATATGGGTAATCATGTTTACAAATGTGACCGGTTTGAATTGATTTGATTTTTGGTCCTTTCAATAAATTCTAAGCATGAGCCCACTATTTTTCTAAAATTTGTGTATATAGGTAGTCTTGAAACCCTATTTCCCTAATTAACATAACATTAGATAAAATAGTATGAAACTCAAATATAAATGTGCTACATTATGCCACACAGCTGTGAATTTGAATACGGCATAAAACAACAAATTATTGATGCTGAAAATTAATTTACTGTAATTTTTAATTAAAACCACAAACTGCCCTTTTTCGCAAGATAAGGAAATGAGAATTCATTCACGGTTACCATTTAATAAATATCATTTGCCCCGAAGTTCATCCTACAATAGAAGGCTTCCATACAAGGAACATCCGGTGACTACCCATCAACAATCGAAAATGCAAATCCCTGAAATAATTTGTGGAAGCAAGAGGGAGTGGCTGTAACACGTTCTACCGGGGCGGGTGCGGCTGAAGCAAACAAAGAAAGAGACAATTTTAATGCTTTTTAAAATACATACATTTACAATAATTTACATTTCTAAGCCAACTCAACCGCTAACAACAATCAAATAAATTTTCTCTGCCAAACGCGAAAAACGCGTTGAGGCAAAAGGAACTGAAAAGGAAAATGGCTCTCAAAATGGCGCCTTGCTTGGCATCAGAATATTTCCGGAAAAAGCAGCAGCAACAACTACACGGACAACATGCAATAGCAGCAATAACAAGGACAACCGCAGCTCCATTATTGTTTGTCGTTGAAAATCCTCTTTTGGTCCGAATATTTTTTCGGGCCACCGACAGACAAGACCCCCAGGAACAGGGGCAGAAGAGAGACGTAAGCTTAAAATTAAAAAAAATCGAGCGTTAAGCCACTTTCAGCGCAAATGAAATATTCATTAACGTCGTCTCTTCTCTTTGCCGAACGCTGCTGAACAACAAAGTCTTGGCGTTTTTTTCATTTACGCTTTGTACAATTTTCATTATTATATTTTTCATTCATTCACTCATTTACATACTGTGCTATCCGCAGCTATTCGCGCTCCACATCCACCTCCGCTCCACTCGCTCCTAAAGGTCCTGTCTCCGGCAATGGATGTACTTGCTTGTGGCTCGTCTTAAATTATGCAAATACAAATGGTGGCAAAGTGAAATAAAAGTAAAAAATTGTCACTGGTTTATCTTCAGCTCGAAGAGATGAAGACTCCCCAACCACACAAGCACACTCCACCTTTTCCCCTCGGCTGGCTTAAGCCTTGTGGTAACAACAAAAGGACTTCTTAATTTGAAATCACCAAATCCTTCGTGTGCACAGTAGTAGTGTATTAACAACAACCAGTCCAGTCCTTCCAGTGATGGAGTAATGAAACGGGAAATTGCCACCAACCGGTGGCAGAGCGTTAACATTTGTGGAAATGTCTGCATTAAAATTGTTGGATTTACTTTTATCTCACGACGAATGGATGGGATGCATTGTATCATTCCGTAAAATATCCCTCAGAATTGTTTTTCGTCTTTTGTGTAGACTTTTCGCTGGTCACTCAACTGCTTAAGAAAGTCATTTGGAATGTGCTTCCTTTCATTGTTCTTTTTATTGTTTGTGAAGAACGAAGTTCAACCAGTCAATGAAGTTACCATTTTATTCAATCGCTTAAGAAGTAAAGTAAATTATTGATAAAAAGGAGCCAGAATATTGAACTGGCTAATATGGTGCAAACATTTAAAGGTCCTGCAAAACTAATCGAAGTTTTAAAGTCCAAGAGACGATATTTTGTATTCGATCCATACCGGATTTTATTTGACTCTACTTTCTGAGATACAAGGAAACGGCCTTCCATTGCTATCCCTTATTTCGGTAGTAAGCGACTAATGAATCCCCTCACATTGATTCTCAAAAAAATATTAGTAAATTTGTTAATTTTTTTGTTTTATTTCAATTATTATTATTACAATTTAAATTACATTTCATAACTTTAATGTTAAAAGCTGTTTACTTTTGGTACAAAATGGTCAATTTGTGTGAGAGGTACCAAAAGCGGAGTCCCAATAACGGCCACTTTTCTGTGAACTGTAGGTACTATAAAAGCATTACACTGTACAAAATTTGTGTTGGAGGTACCAAAAGGAGCATGACAATAATGCCCATTATTCACTGTATTGTAGGAACTTCTACAAAATTTCAAGTCTTTGTCTGTACCGGTAATAAAGTTATAAGCTAATAACTTTTGTGTGGGAGGTACCAAAAGAGGCGTGGCAACTTCGCCCATTTTTCCAGAGGTAATAGTGACTAACAAACGAATACTATGTGTACAATTTCAGAGGATTCAAATAAGTAGGATAGAAGTTATTAAATAATCAATATTTCACCAAATGTTATCCCTTTGTGGGGGAGCTACTAGAAGGAGTGGACCAATATGACCCATCTTCGAACTTAGCCGGAGATAGAAGAAAATATTACCACATACCAAATTTGAAGTCAATCGGTTACTCCTTTCGATAGTTGTCGTGTCGCACCAGCCAGCAGACAGAGAGACAGACGGACGGACATTGCTCATTCGATTTAAAATGACCCAAAACGGATATCCGCCGAACATACTTACTCCCTCGATGTGTTACACTTTTCGTTCGTAGCGAATTATATATACCCTCCTCTCAAAGGTGAGGGGATAAAAAACCATCCTCAAAGCGTCTTGAAAGCACTGTGAACCGTCATCATACGGTGGGATAAAGCGTTGTAAAAGCGTCAAAATAATAACACCGATATACGGTGTGACAGGCGTGTTTTACAACGCTGTTGAAACGATGTAAAAACAAAATTCATGACGCTTTTCCGATGGTTTGAAGGTAATAATTCCCAAAACAATTTCGTATTTAGAAATGATAACGAAGAAAAGATAACGGGCAACCGACATAAACGGGCAACCGACATATTTTTAAGGTTTTCATTTAAATGGCAATTATTTTGAATTAATAAACAGCGTCTCCAAGCTGCTACAACAATTCATAATATTCAATTTTTCCTGCAACATGTCAGCATGTTCATTCTTTAGATGTTGTAGATTTAGCACTGGGTTTTCGCATCTCAGAGATGCACTGTAAAAGCGAATCCTGCAGTATTAAAAAAGACAATTCCCACTTTAACAAAAAAAAAATAGTTTCTTATAGGAACTTCTAAATTTTTATAACAAAATCGTAATTTTTGACGAAATCCATATGTGTTTTCGTTTATTTCGGAATTAAGCCTAACTTTTTGCAGGAAAAGATGTTCTACATGAATATCATAGAAAGTCGTTTAATTTATTACACTTAAATAATTGGATAGTCAAACAATTCATATATTTTATTGTATGGTGGTGACGTTACTTTAATTAAAAATGTTATTAACCTCCTGTTTTTGTAAAACGATTTCGTTCGTTTACGACGAAACGTCAAATTTCAATTACTACACAGAAAGAAAAAATTGAGTAATCCGTACTTGAATCAAGCCGTAGCGGTGTCAAAAGTACGTTAAGTACGGATTTTCTTAAAACAAGTACAAAATACTTGAATCAAGTACGGATTTTTAAGCCCTGAATTCTTAATCTTAGCGCTTATTAAGCCTGATTAGGCTTGATTTTAAGCCGAACAATTCTTATTTCAAGCATAAAGCGATTGATTTTAGAATTTTATCGGATTAACTTGAGTGCGAAACGGGCTTCAATGAAGAAATTTTTGATTGAATTAAGCCTGTCCAATACTTGATTTAAGCCTGGTAATACTTGATTTAAGCCTGATCGGTTCTTGATTTAATCCTAAACAATACCTGATTTAAGTCAGATCAGTTCTTGATTTAAGCCTGGTCATACTAGATTTATTATGCTTTCGTTCGTTACCTATATACCATTTATATTAATTATACCATTTTTGTATTGCAAAGAATGCAATTTTTTAAAATGGTATGTCAAAATACGAACTTGACAGCAAAAGTTAAATATGAAACATATAAGGAATAGCATCAACGAAACGAATACGAATTATTAACAACTTCAAAAAACTAAAATCATAAAAAATCACGCCAAGTAATGTATTTGCAAATACTGCTTGAACGAGAAACGAATTGGATATGGTCCGCACAAATGTTTATACATATACATCTCGACAATTTATATGCATGCGTGTTTGATGTTGCGTCAGCCAAATCAACCACTTGCATGAGAGTGGTTGAGAGGGTAATTTTATTGTGCTCTATAATGGTTTTGTCTCTCAGAGATTAAAGTAAGCTTTTTTTCTTACTTTAAGTCATATTAGGCTTAATTTTCAAGCATTAAATGCTTATTGTAAGCCTTTCAGCGCTTGATTTTTTCAATTTAAGCTGATTTATACTTGTTTTAAGAAAAACTTAGTACGAACGTACTTAAATTTTTAAGTACGATTTCGGCTTAAATTAAGAATTTTTACTTGAATTTAGTATGGCATTTGTCTTTCTGTGTATGTATAACTCGAAATCTATAAAACAAAGGCATGAAATATTTTCGGTACGAACTATTTCCCAGCTTTCTTATAGTTCATGATGAATTATAGACTCCTGTGGCTTACATATTTCGCGTATCAATTGACTGATTTTGAATGATTCGTCATAGACGAAGGATTTTGCTTTTATACACAGTGCAATAACAGTCCAGCTGTTTCGACTTGGCATGTTTTGGAATGGAGGTATCGATTTAATGACCGACTTAGATACCACTTTCCAAAAACGATTCATTTTTCATTATACCCTCACTTTAGTGATACGAGGGTATATATCATTTGCTACGGAAACAAGTGTAACACATCGAAGGAGTGACCTAAGACCCCAAGTATGTTCGGCGGATATTCATTTTGGGTAATTTTAAGTCGAATGAGCAATGTCCGTCCGTCTGTCTGTCTGTCTGTCTGTCGGTCTGTCTGTCTGTCTGTCTGCTGGCTGGTGCGCACGATAACTCTCGAAAGGAGTAACCAATTGACTTCAACTTTGGTATGCGGTAATATTTTTATCTATCTCCGGATGAGTTCGAAGATGGGCCATATTGGTCTACTCCTTCTGGTACCTCCCACACAAAGGGTTAAAATTAAGTGAAATATTGATTCTTTAATAACTTCTATACTACTTATTCGAATCTTCTGAAATTCTACACATAATATTAGTATATTAGTCGCTATTACCTCGAGAAAAATGGATGAAGTTGGCATGCCCCTTTAGGTACCTCCCACACAAATGGACAATTTTGCACCAAAATTTAACTGCTTATAACTTTAATACAAGTGCATAAAAATGCTTGAAATTTTCTACTGTATAATGTTTTTGTAGCGCCTATAGTCCGGTAAAAATGGGCATTATTGTACAGCCCCTTTTGGTACCTCCCACACAAATGGGCCGTTTCGTACCAAAAGTAAACGGCTTGTAACTTTAATACCAGTGCATACAAATACTTGAAATTTTGTACAGTGTAATGCTGTTATAGTGCCTATAGTCCTGTAAAAAGTGGGCGTTATCACCCCGCCCCTTTTTGTACCTCGCACACAAAATGACCAAATCATACCAAAATTACATAGCTCGTAACTTTAATATACTAGTGCACATAAACGCTTATAGCTCGGCACAATGCAATGCATTTAAGAATCTACTGTTTATTGAAAAATAGGTGAATTTGGAAAAAAACCCTTCCGGTACCTCCCGCACAAATCGACAGATTTCTTAGTGCAATGTTATATATTACATTACTCACAAAGTGAGGGTATACCTTAGTCGGTTTACCCGACTGAAACTTTCTTACTTGTTTCATTTATTAATTTGTAATTTTTCTCAATGCATTGTAAAACCGTCATGAAACAGCGTTTTAAAGACATTTTAAGCAAGCTTTGTGAAAACGTCCCAAAACAGTGATTTCACAATGCTTTTTTCGTGGTAGCGTTATAAATTTCTGGCTTGGTAGGGTTGAAAGAGTAGCTTGTCTTGGTGTCAGCCGAGGCCAATTGTGTGGAGGAGGAGATAAATATATAGGTAGATATATAGATGTAAATATACAGTTGAACTTCGATTAACCGTGATGCTCGGGACCGGGCTAATCACGGATAACCGAAAATCACGGTTAAAAGAGGTAAAATTTTACATGTACAAATTTTATTATTTTTATTTATTTTTGACAAAAACATGTAAATCTGCGTCTAACAACTTATCATATCTCTAGGAATACATAAATTTATTTAAAAAAATCTTTTATGGAAGTCTGTCTTATGTTTTTAGCTTTTGATTGTTCTTCCAACAAATGAGTTTGTATGCGATATATTTGCATTTTATCTGGTTCTGAAATACTACTTGGACAATTAAAGTTTTCTCAAAAACCTAACAAAATACTACTAGCCTCTATTGTCTGAGCCAATGTAGGCGTTTCGTCCGCATTTCCTCCATCTGATTCCTCGGAATTTGAATCAAGCTCATCTTCTTGGCTTTGGGTAACCATGTCTACGATTTCGTCTTCAGATATAATAGCTATAATAGCGACATCAGAGTCGCACACCATCCACTTTTCGACAGCATCAATCGTACATCCAGACGGTATGGTTATATCTGTTTGTATCTCAACAAGGCTATTTGGGGCATCTACATTATGAGAAGCTGCGGCTGCCCACAAAGCTGTCTTAATATTCAAAGATTTAACGAACTCACGTCTGTCATTAGCACCAACAAGTTTTTGAACGATCAGTTTACGGTAGTGACATTTGAAGCTCCGAATTACTCCTTGATCCATAGGCTGAATCAAGGACGTGCAATTCGGTGAGAGATATTTTACTGTAACGTTTTCAGATATCATAGCATTTAAATCTGGGTGTGCTGAACAGTTGTCTAATAGTAAAAGTATTTTACAGTTATTTTTGAGACCGATGCGCCGTTGATGTTCCTTTGCTTCTGGTACAAAATTTTGATTAATAGCTGTTGTGTTACCCAAGCTTTCTTATTAGATTTATAAATCACAGGAAGGTGTTCAACGTTTTTTAAAGCACTTGGGTGGGCACTTTTTCCTATTATCATCAATTTACACTTGTGAGTTCCTGTAGCATTTGAACCAACTAGCACTGTGATTCTCTCCTTGGATTCCTCTGAGGCAAACACCTCCAAAATAGAGTGGTTTCGTCTGCATTGTAGATCTGTTCAGTTGTATGTTGTTCGTTTTTAATGATTTCATCCAAGTCGTCCACAAACATCGCAGCAGACTCATAATCAGCACACTCCTTTTCTCCCGTAGATTTCAGTCGACGGATTCCATGACGTTTTTTGAATTTATCCAACCAACCAAATGAATAAGTGCACTCTGAATTCATGTTTAATTTCAATGGAACATTTTTGCCTTTTAGACAAATTTCAGTTTATGTTCATACAATATCTCGATTTCAGTTAACTTACCTGAAATTGGAGTTCCCTTAAATCTTTCTTGCCGAAACCATTCATATGTTGCGAAATAAACTTTTGGATTTTCGGATGTTTTTATATCTGTGTTTAAGGCCAAGCATTGAATCAGTATCGGAGCAAAATTTTAAAACGCGATCTTTGTTTTTTTATTAAATCGGATACAGTTTGAATGCCAACTCCATATTTTTGAGACAACATTTTAAAAGGTACTTTACGTTTTGAGTATTCATTAAACAGCTCCATTTTTTCTTTAATTGAAAGAGCCTTTCTTGCTCTTTTTGCGGATTTAGTTTTTGACGGTGGCATGATGTAAGGAAAACACGTCTTGACAGATCAAATTTCATACTGATGAATGAAATTTGATATGAAAATTACACTTTCATGAAAAAGGGGAATCACCGAATTTTAATATGAGAGATGTGTGAGTATTACACGAAAAAAAAAAACAACCAAGCAGTCATATGGACATGTGCATCACGGATAATAGAGGTAAGTCACGGATAATAGAGGTAAAAAATCAACCACTCAGCATCACGGATAATAGAGGTAAATCACGGTTAATAGAGGTAAAAAATCAACCACTCAGCATCACGGTTAATAGATAATCACGGTTAATCGAAGTTAAACTGTATAAATATTAATTTTCATTTGGTTCCGTTCGGAACGATTTTGAATTCTCAAAGACTTAGAAGAAATGCTTCAGTGTCACGGTTGCTAACTCGGCCAGGTAATTAAATAACTTACTACCCAACTAGGATAATTTATATTTATTATCGGAGATTTGGCATGTACATAGCATATGTTCTACCGAATCCACCTCATTGTCCTCCTCATCACCACAGCTCTACAGTAATCCGGACGTAGATTACTGAGATACATGAGCGTATCCTTTGCCCCAATCGCGCAATGATCAGGGAGATTTCCGCTGGGAGTGCTGATGTTTTCTTTGCCAAATACTAATCATAATCATTATATTTTTACATTTGAGTGCTGTGACCCATGCACCTATATATCATTTCTCTACCCGCCATATCGTCGCTTGGATGACCAACCGACGTAACTGACCGTTTTTCAGAAATTGAGTTAAGGCCGCCATTCGATTTGTGTAGTCAAAGTACAACGTGTGTATAAATTTTGTGCATATATATATTACCGTTTTCTCAAAAAACGGTAAATGATTTTAGACGTAACTGACACAATGCCAAAAAAAATTGTTCACCAAGAGACGTAAGTGCAATATGTCACTTAATATTTCGTTTTCCCGAAGTGTTTGTTCATTATTGCAAAATGTTATGGTGTACTTCCTGGACCCAGCCCACTCGTTGCCCATTTTTGTACCGATTGCGTTCGAAACGGGATCACGGTCCAGTCCCAATCATCAGATAACGACAGTGAGTATTTGGATTTAGGTGGATTCCTGCCAGTCAAGGCTTAACTCCACCGTGCTCTAAACACTCGGGTGAATACATGCGTCGACCAACGCCCCCACGCACAATGTGCATGAGTACCAATCAATTCCGTGTATTCTGGCCACTTTTTCCCTCCTCCTTGGTTAGGAGCAGAGCCCATCTAAAACTCATGGTCATGGCGCCCGGTTGGTTTGCAACTCTACATCCGAGACCATTCTCTCCCAGCGATTTTGGTTTAAACAGGCGGGGCCACGCCTCCTCAATAAATGACTAATATAGCCTATGCCACCCGCTAGGATAATCTAAAGATTATCCAGTTTAATCTAAATGCCATTAAACCACAACTGTACACCATTTAATCGTTTTTGCATCACAGTGCCACTATAAGTATGTATTAAGAGAAAAACATACTGTATATTCCAAAAGATATATTCGCACCCTTAGCCCTACTCTACCATATTTAACCCTTTTTGCCATATCGTACAATATTTTACCATTTTTGCTCTACGGTACCATATTTAACCCTTTTTGCCCCACTGTGCCATATTTAACACATTTTTGACCCACTGCACAAATTTAATTTTTTTCCCCCACTGTACCATATTTAACACTTTTTGCCCCACTGTGCCATATTTAAAACTTTTTGCCCACTGTGCCATATTTAAAATTTTTCCCCCACTGTACCATATTTAGCACTTTTTGCCCCACTGTACCATATCCAACATAGTTTTGTCCCACTGCACAATATTTATCATTTTTCCACCATTTTTGCCTAAAAAACTCCTTGTGTCTATTCTACGTTCCAATGGTTACCCTCAAGCCAAATTAGACGATTCAAGCTCTTGCCATTTGGACTTGACTTTGGTGCCATATTTATCCCTTTTTGTCCCAATGTCCGCGTAAATTTTTTTAGTTTCGAAAAATTGTGATTCATACCGAATCTTCGCCCTAGGCGCTACCCTCACACGAAATGTTGCAATTCTAGCTCCATCCGTTTGGATTTGGCTGTGATACCATATTTTTTTCTTTTTTGACCTATTGTGCGCCCAAAATTTCGAAAACCCCTTCCATATTACACGTCTATATATCAAGGACTACCATCCAACCAAATTGCATGACTCTAGCTTTAGCCGTTTGGGCTGGGCGGTGATCAGTCGTAACTGACATTAAGTATAATTTTTTTTCCCACAAAGAGACGTATCTGTATTGTTTATGAAAAATATGCATTATAATTAATTTTTTTTATTTTTTTGTTAATAATATTGAAAAAGATGGAGTTAAGTACACAATAAGAAAAGCAAACTGGAAATATAATAAATATTACGCCGTGGCGAAGAATGGACATTGTCTCAAAAACAGAAAAACTGCTCTCCTGAACAATTTTGAAAATGTCAGTTACTGCAGTTGGTCATCCAAGCGACGATATCGAGGGCTTGTATTCAAAAGTCTCGAAAATGAGTTTTTGATGGCAAATTATTCTCTGATTTGACGGTCATCTGTCATATAAATTTGGAAACGATTTTTTGCTAAAACTATTTTTTTTCTAATATTTCTGATTTGGCTATACATTCACACGCCAGTTTGTGTATGTAAAAGTGGCTATGAACATATAAAATAAAAAGTATTTAAAAAAAGGAACAGCATAAAGCCAGTGGTGGTTATTTAATAGAACATATTGCAATTTATTATACTTTATTTTCTTTCTTTAAAAACTTACGCGATGTAAAGCTTATTCTTTTTACAAACATTAATATGGTAATACGAGTATAAAGTGAATTTTGATGAAGAATAAGGACTGCACACGAAAAAAATGATGCATGATTTTAGCCTTATAACTTTTTTCCTATCCCATTTTTAAAAGCAACATTTTTATACACTCCACCATAGGATGGGGGTATATTCATTTTGTCACTCCGTTTGTAACACCTCTAAATATTGATCTGAGACCCCATAAAGTATATATATTCTTAATCGTCGTAAAATTCTAAGACGATTTAGCCATGTCCGTCCGTCCGTCTGTGGTAATCACGCTACAGTCCGCAATAATAGAGCTAGGTTGATCAAATTTGGTAAAAATACTTTTTATAGTTGCAGGTTGTTTGGGATTGCAAATGGGCCATATCGGTCCATATTTAGATATAGCTCCCATATATAGCATCTAACTTGTTGTGATTCCTACTGTTCTCATCTACTATATTTTTTGTGTTTTCGGTGTTATTTTCTTTAGGTTTGAGTTATTTTGTGAGGTCACATGCTATCCATGGTGGAGGGTATATAAGACTCGGCATGACCTTGAACTTAACGCTTTTACTTGTTAGTTTTTGGTACGTCAATGTCATCGAAAACCACGTGGGTAAAATTAGCTCAAACGAACAGTTACATATTTAAATATTCGCATTATCTAAAATTCCCAGGAAAAATAATGTTCTTCTCAAAAACACAATTGCTAGGAAGACGGTAAAGTCCAGCATTAAGTTTATAGTGTCACAAGAATGCTTAAGAAACATTTAACTATTAATTGGAAACCTGGCAATGGCAGAAAAGGGGGGTTTCCAGACCCCAGAATGGTTAAGAAATAATAACCAACAGAAAGAAATAACAATCAATACTTAAGACTTCAAAAATTACGAAGGAATTTTCTTTCAAAGTTTGATTGCTGAATCATAGATGATGAGATTTATGTGTTATCTGACTTTTTGCAATTACGGTGGCAGGAGTTTTATATTGCTGATAGTAGGGGCGATATTGCAGAAGAGTTCCGTATAAAATAGAAGTCAAAATTTTCCAAAAAGTTTTTAGTAGGGCTAGCTATTTGCATATGTGTAGATAGAAACAGAGTATTCCTAGCCATAGGAAACATAAATACTGAATGGTACGTATATCAAAGAATGTCAATCAAAGGGATAACTTCCATTTATAAGAAAATACGACGTCTCTAAATTTTTCTGCAAATTAGAAGGAAATTATGTCACTTAGTTCAAAGAATGTGTGCCACACATGTGTGCTCAAATAAAGTACCCAACCCCTTCAGTAAAGCCTGATGACAGGGATTTCTTCAAGACTCAATTTTTTTCGAAAAAAAATAGTTAATAAATGAAACTCAAAATTTATCATAAAAATGAATATTGCTCTCTTTATAACAGCGTAAATTCCACAGAAAATCGAAAACCAAAGTAGCCAACGACACTTCTCAGGAATTAGTCTATCTTTCCACCAATTTTCCAAAAAAAACGGTGCAACAAACAAACAAACGATTTTATAATATAGGTAGGATTGTTATATGTTGAATTGTATACAAATTGTATAAAAATTTTACAAAATTTCATTAAAGAACGTTAACGAGTTTGCAATGAATCTTATTTATGTTTTTGTGCAATAATGGCTATCTGCTAAGTGCTCATATTTAAAATGTAAAAGTGGCTATGAACCATAAACCAAAATAATAGGGAATTTTGAAAACTTTTTAATTGGATTTATTAGCAATCATCTTTTGTTTACACTGTTGTAAACTAATAAATAATTTCTCTTAAAACTATGGAAAAAACAGTTTTTCGCTCTCCTGAAAAATTGTTTTTTTGTTCATAGCCATTTTTGAATATAAGCCCTCGATATATTCTATACAATTGAGTATTTCGATGAAAAGGTTTGTGTGTCGAGATTTCGGGTTCGCTTTTTGTTTGAGAGCCGGCTCTGCCACACTCTTCCGCCTTTTGATTGCCAGTCACTAGTATGCACACGACATCACGTGTGTATGTAGTCGCGCTAAGGACTCTATACAATCAATTACACTTCTCGATTTTGTTGCTCTAGTGGTTAGGGACTCGATAGCCGCTGACTATATAAAGGGTTTTCCAATAGGGACGATATGATTTTGAAATGACGTTTTGGCCGTTTGTAATATGTCATGATCTGTCATTTGTTTTTCATTGTTTTCAGTAGTGTTTACAATTTCATCATGGAGAGATATACGCAAGAACAACGTTTACAAATTATTCAGTTTTATTATCAAAATAATCGTTCTCCAATTGCAACTTTTCGTGCGCTAAGTCCATTACGTACAGTTAAGAAGCTAGAGCAAAAATAAACTTTCCGTTCACATTTGAAAATAATGCTAAGTCCGTTTTTTAAATCCGAAAAAACACTTTCCTACGACCTACGACCTTGACACCCATGAGCAATATTTAAGCTATAATTAAGAGCTATCTTTTTGGCATTGACCGGTTGTGGCTACGTGCCACATTACAAATGAAACAATTGAATTGTTGCGAGAAAAGTTTGGAGATTCGATTATTTCAAGAAATTGTGATATTGAATGGCCTCCAAGAAATTGTGATTTAACACCATTAGACTATTTCTTGTGGGGTTATTTGAAGTCATTGGTCTTTCGACATAAACCAGACTCTCTTCAAGCTTTACAATATTGAACGTCCCATTCATGACATACCACTTGATTTAGTGGAAAAAGTGCTCGAAATTTGGGTTCATCGAATTCGTTCCTGCAGAAGAAGTCGTGGAGGCCATTTGAATGACGTTTTAGTTGGAACTTAATTGTATCGATTGTACTTCATATTAAATAAAAAACTTTTGAATTTCCTTAACAATAAGTGTGTTTTTTATTCAATGAAATCATATCACATATGTTGGAAACCCCTACAGTATTGAATGCAATCCCGGTTGAAGTGTATAAAAGATTCGGCCCAGCCGAACTTATTTCCAATCGTTGTTACTTATTTTTTATAAAATTGTAATCGTATAATATTCTAATCATTCAATATATGAAATAAAATTATTATTATTTTATTTCAGGTATGTTTAACGGAAGAATCTTTCAATAATTATTTTCGCTCCAACTCTCAACAGTATGTAAGTAAGATACACATTTATTTATAAAAAATCTGTAATGTATATAGCTATAAAAAATGTAATCTATGTTGCTACGAACCAAAATTGTAATGTCGTAAAAAATGATTTTGAGTTAGGGCATTTTAATACATTTTAAGTCGTTTGGTCTGTGTCCGTCCGTATGCCTTCCTGGCTATTATGATTGACTTCAGGCAAACCAAAGTTTGTATTTGTTGCTGCAACGAACGTTGTATCAATTTCGATAGAGTTGTAACAACACACCGTTTAGTCACCCTAACGAACGATTTGGTTACAGCAGCGAAACGTCGTTTAAGAAACGGGTAGATTACAGCAAGAATGGATTTTTCTCTTTCATTGTAGTGGCAAATATAACTTTGTTTTGACATCCATCTAATGCTAAGTATAAGTAACTATATCTGTTTTCCATGTCAACATTATTAACAAGGAGAAATTAGAACATTCCGCCAAAATCAAGTAATCCTTATAATTAATTCGCAAAATATCTGTTCACATATATTCACTCATATCCCGCAATAACTGGCACTCGTATAATGCAACAAACGCCAACTTCTCCGCCGTCAGTTCCATCTCCAGTCCTGTACATTTGATCCGTAAATGATGAAGCGTAAATATGGCATTCAACAAAGGACTTCTTCACATCCGATTTATGTGAGTTTTTTTTTTCGATTTTGTGCCAAAGAAATTTCTGTGAGTGACAATGTTGTGTTGGGACTTAGAGAATATTTCAGCATCGAATAGATTTCGTGATACTCTGACTGACTGTCGGATAAGCACAAATTATAAAATTTTGACTGATTGTTTCCCGGCAAACACAAACAGAATAATTCATCTCCGATGACATTTACCACAAAATATCGCTCACCGACCGACCGCAGTGTATCCTAACGCCGCAGTCAGTACTGTAATCTGAAAGTCATAAAGTGGCAGAGTAAAGTAAGTCTGCTCGTCGTATGGCTGCCATTGACTCTTTATGGGTTGTCTATCAGAAATACATCATCAGCATCAGAAAACAACAACGACAACTTTGTTGTCGCCGTAAATGAATGACATCCATCATAAATTATATTCATCGTTATGATGATGATGGCAATGTTAAAGCGGATACTGATGATACTTTTTCCGATTATCTTGATGTTCCTGTGGAGAGAAAGTAGGAAATTTTCCTGATGTTGTTGTTGTTGTTTGTAACAACTATTGTCTGGAGTTATTAGGGTTAAGAAAGGGTTAAAACAAAGCTATTATTTCAGCTATACTTAGTGCACTGTGGCAGGAAGAGGGGTGATTTTGTTTTAGTACATTTTTAATACCAGCAAACAACACGTACCGAAAATTGTGTGGGATCTGTCTGAACAGATAATTGGTAAAAAGTCAATCTTTTGTAATTTATGCTTAGAGAGAAGTGTGGGATATTTTATGGCCAGGCGATTTTGGAAAATATATTATTGTATTTAATGAAACTAACCGAAAAAAACACTCTGAATTCGAAGCTGTTTTTGACATTGGGATCGAGATTAGGTCTCTGTGGGTATTCTTTAGTTATATATAATTTTTTATATATTATATTATTAATTATAACTATATAATTTTCTGTGGCCGTCCGACAATCTGCTTGGATGGTGGTCCCGATAACATTCGACGGAGTGGCTGGAGATGGGTCATATTTGTCCAGTCTCCCCAAATGGTTAAGAATTTAGTAAAATATTTAATCCCTTATAACATCTATTTTACTTACCCGAATTATATGTACGAGTACATGTTGATTCATATAGATTTAAATCTTTATGGTCTATAAATCGCCATCATACTCGATATAGGAGAAAATGTAAGGTTAATTTATTGTAAAGTACGAGAGCGGGTTAATAAATCTGTGACTTTAAATGAAACACAGGGTTTTGGATAAAAAATCGTGATATTTTTCAACGTAGTATTCTTTGAGCTATAACACTATGTCACTGCTCTAAACACAAAAAATAGTCACTGGGTCGCCCTTTAGGAGCATCGACATCCCAGTCGTATATACAGGTAGTAAAATTATATGTACGCAATACAAAGTAGTACGCCGCTGTCTTGAAAATATTGGGTCTACTTTCAGCCCGAAATGTATGAATGAAATTTCTTATTAATAAATTAGTGTAATTCAGCGCCTTAAAGAAATATTACAAAGTTATATTTCGAAGTATGAGTAAAAGGCAAAGAACTTTTCAATGTGTAAATGATCCCGAATATTTCTGCTACATCTGCGGAAAATATGTAATCAAAAAAATCGACGTGCGTTTAGTCAAATAATAGAAGAAATATATGTGTAATATTTTGGTATACGAGTTAAAAATATGAACGAACCGTGGACACCTTATATTTTGTGTAATTCGTGCCATTTAAATCTTACTCAATTAATGTATTACAATGTTTTGTGGAATAATACGTTTTAATTTTAGACATCTCGTGCAATTTGGAATGCCAATGATTTGGAGACAACCTTTCATTCACGATACGGACTGCTATTTTTGTCTAAGTAAACAGATTGGAGTAGGAAGGAGCATTCGCTGGAATTACGCTGAAGTAAAATCTGTCACTTTTCCAGTTGCACATTCGGAAACAATACCAATTCCCAAGTGTCCAAGTATAGCTAACAGCCTAATTCGGAAACACAGCCTAATTCGGAAACTCTGAGCGATTCAAGTTTGAGTCAGAAGTCATCGCTTTTAACTCAGATTTAACTCATTGATCTAGTGAGAGATTTGGAACAGACCAAAAATAAGGCAGAACTACTTGCATCTGGGATGAAACAGTACAATATTTTGGCCCAGATGTTAACATATCATATTACACTGATAGAAAAACCGTTCGTCACCATGACGAATCAGTTTCGTCAATATATCTTCGTACTGGTGACGAAAAGTTTCGTACATGCGATGTTTTTGTATGTCAATGGAACGAACACGATCATCAAGTCATGTTTTTGGTGATTTCGAAATTCGTCGAGAGAACGATAAGGTTTCATTCCCACGACGAAAACATTTATTTGGCCATTTTGCTGAAAATATGATCAAACGAAGCAATCAAATTATAGAATCTGCTTAAATGTACTGTTCTATATGCGTTCTGATACATTAGTTAAATAATTTGTTGTAAAAGATCAATTTAAAAAATCTAATAATTAATGACGAACACCGTTCGTCAATAAGATTATCCATTCATCATGAGAACGATCGATTTATTCGCCCTTTACGGCAACGTCAACTCCTGCAGCAAAACAAAGTAAGACATGCGACGTTGTTATGTTCGCCCACGTGTGTGTTCCACGCAACACCGATTGGTTCAAACAAACCGCACTGGCACGGCGTAACTGATGTTTGTTTAACAAAACATCAAACACATGCATACTCGTACATGCAGCTCGACAAGCTGTATAAGTGTGAAACATTTGTGCTAGTGGTCTGTTGGCAAATACATTACTTGATGTGATTATTTTTGATTTAAAATAGCAGAAGTAATGAATACTTCTCGTTTGTTTGATTTCAACCTTACCTGATAAGAAATGCGTCTCGAAACGAATATTCACAACTGAACCTAGCAATGCAGTCAAATAATTTTATTTTCCATACCATTTTAAATGGTTTAAAACTAGAAGATCATTTATTGGAATTTTTAAAATTTAAATAGTCGTGGGCATGAATTCGTCGTGGCGATGAATGGGATTCATCGTGATAATGAATGGGATTCGTCGTGGTGGCGAATGTAATTCGTCGTGATGATGAATGGGATTCGTCGTGGTGACGAATGGAATTCGTCGTGGTGATGAATGGAGTTCAGCATGGTGATGAATAGAGTTCGTCGTGGTGATGAATGCTATTCGTCGTGATGATGAATGGGGTTCGTCATGATGATGAATGGGGTTCGTCGTGGTGATGAATGCTATTCGTCGTGATGATGAATGGGGTTCGTCGTGGTGATGAATGGATCATCCTGAGGACGAATGTTTTTAGAAACAGAAATTCGTCATGGTGACGAACAAATTCATCAAGAGGATTATTCCGTACGTTAGCTGACTTTTGACGAAAAAATAATCGTGATGATGTACAAATTCGTCGTCATGACGAAGCTTTTTCTATCAGTGTATAGAGTACGTGATATACCTTACAAACAAACAATCAAACATACAATTCAAAGGAAAGGCGGTTACTTGTTGACAGCAGTAAAGAAAGTTAGAAAGCAGTACCGCAGTAGCATCAGAAACCGTCGATTCCCATTGCTCATGCTGTCAACACTAAGGAATCATACGAAATAATGGCTAAATTGATAAAATACATAAAATATGAACATGACTGGAAAATTTGTTGCGATTTAAAAGTAGTTAGAATGTTATGCCTCTGGGATAGACGAAAAAAAAATTGTAAAAGCCTTAAGGAAAGATGGCAATTCACTCTCATATTTAAAAAGTTTATTTAAAAGTCTTTCTTTTCAAAAAAATCGAAGAAGGAGTTTTTGATGGGCCTAAAATAAGGAAACTGATGAAAAATATGAATTTCGAATCATATTTGACGTCGGATGAATTAAAGTCCATCGAGCGGCGTTACCAAGGGCACTGGGATGAAAGAATGATGGGAGAATATATTTGGTTGCTCATTAGAGAAACCGATTCCGAAATCTTCAAACGTCAACAAAGAACTCACAATTATTTCTAATGAAACTTGTTCATGAAAATAAACTCAAATGTACATAATATAAATAAAAGTAATAAATAAAATCGCCATTTATTTTTTTTTAAAAAAATCTACTTTTTCCAATTCGTCTAATGGCTGTAACTAAACCACTGTTTCTAAGTGAAAGATAGCTTCAATTTAACGTATAAGTCGACCTGATCGGGCATGTACTCAAAAAATTATAGTGCAAACACTAAGAGTACCTTCGACGATAATAGTATTTTTAACAAAATTTTTTTTTAAAAAAATGTATCCATAAAAACATTTTTGGTTTTGATTTTATATAACAGTATGCCACAAACTATAAAAAAATAAATTTTAAGTCTAGGACACAAAAAAAATTTTTTTGTTGCATAGTGTAATAAACTTTCCCCATTCAATTTGAATTTTCTTTGTTTGTTTTCTTTAAAAAAGTAGGGAACCTCGAAATGGATCACGCTATATATCCAAGATAGTTTGCACCTTCATTTGGAAGAGACCTGTTGAATATGTATGCTATTTTTCCTAATTAGTCATCTTAATATTGGGTGGGAAGACGGTATCAGGAGGCTTCGCATTCATGCAGAAGCTAATAGATCCAATCAGAAATCCTTCCACTTAAATCCGGAGACAAAGGTGACATCGAGCACCTCCTGTCAGTTTTTAGTAATAGAGATAGATTCATGCCCTCTATTACATCTCACAAGGTTACTACTTATAATACTTGTGCCATATAAATGGAGGTCAACCAAACATGATAGTTTTCTAATTCAACGCTGGCTGATAATATGTCTTATCTACTAAAAGATGGAAGAAGGTATATAATACGGTTGGAAGGAAATAGCTTAAACGCTGTACTTTGAAGCGCTTGATCTCACACAAAAATTAATTTTAACTCTGGATAGCTTCATCAGTTTGGGCTAACCGGTGATCATTCACTATGGCAGTCCCACAAAAATGTTAGTCATATATAAATATTATCATAGAATTTCATTGGCAAAACTAGATTCGTCCAGAATATACCACAAATTCGGTACAACTCAGTTATTATAAAGGGGTTTCGATTAAGGACCTTTGTGTGGGAAGTACCAAAAGGGGCGTGGCAATAAAGTCAATTTTCACTGGGCTGCAGGCACTATTAAAACATTTCAAGTATTTCAAGTATTTGTACACACTGGCATTAATGTTATATGCAGTTAACTTTTGGTGCAGAATGGTGCATTTGTGTGGGAGGTACCAAAAGGGGTATGGCAACTTCGCCCATTTTTCTCGAGGTGATAGCGACTAATAAACTATTACTATGTGTGAAATTTCAGAAGATTCGAATAAGTAGAATAGAAGTTATTAAAGGATCAATATTTCACTAAATGTAACCCTTTGAAGGAGTGAACCATAATGGCCTATCTTCGAACTTAGCCGGAGATAGAAAAAAAATTATCCCATACCAAATTTAAAGTCAATCGGTTACTCCTTTCGTGAGTTATCGTGCGCACCAGCCATCACACTGACAGACGGACGGACAAACTATATTCGTCCGGAATATACCACAAATTCTGTACAACTCAATTATTATAAGGGGTTTTCCTTTAAGGACATAACATTAACTTTGCCAGAGCCTAATCGGAGAAGTTTCGGCGCTTTAAATGATCAAGTGGCTTTAGTTCTTACGTCAGTTTGATCTTATGAGGATGAAGGCCAAAATCATTTCGTAAAATACGCCACAGTGTGGTTTGAGAGATGCCCAATTCCTGAGAACGACGTTAAATCGAGTGATTTGGCTCATTTTGAACGGAGATATTTGCTACGATATTTTCGTCGCTTCGAGCGGTACGGCGTCTCTTTGGTGCCGGAACATTCAAAGGTGAATATTTGGAATCAAATTTATCCACTACAGTACGCACACCCTGTCGGGTGGGACGATTATTACTGTCGAAAATTTGAGTAAGATCAGAATATCTGTTCGGTAGTAATTTTTAATGATTTCCAAACGTTGCACGTAAGTGAACTTGAAAATAATGAAAATGTTGACTTCGAATATCGTTTTGACACTGAAGGATCATTAAAAATGTTTGAGGGTGCGTTGCAGAAAGATACGAAATTGTTTTGTCCCTTTTAGAAAACCCGATACTATGTAGTTTTTTGGCAGTAACACCTTAACATATCCACAACAGAAGCTTTTTGCTATATGGAAATGTTTTTCTTCACGTGTTTGGAAAACTTTATTTCCAATGATATACATTGTATAACGATTTGGGAGTAGAAAGCACCAGAAAAGTTATCAATGGATGAAATGTCAATACATTTTGAAGTAATTGGTTTCCACAGCAACAAAATGTTATCCATCATCTAATAACTGTGCAGATAACTAACCTTTAAATACAAAAAAAAATTGAAGTGAATTGAAGTTCAGACAAAAATTATTGCAATTGATGAAATCTAGCCAAACAATGTCCGTTCATTTCCAACCATATCTATTTTGTTAATATACTTCTAAGTACTTGACCTTCCACGAAACAAAAAACCCTCTCGCTCCTTTGGCAAAATTATTACATTTTAGTTGATTAGAAAACTTCACAAAAAAAAGAAACTTTACTTTATTTAAGGTCATCTTTGTAATAAAAATAAATGAAAATTCAAATGAAATGTTTCAAAACGAAATCGATTTTTAAGTGACTTAACAAACGCATAAACAATTTTACGATGTGTACTCTCATTGAATTGCTTTTTAAAAACCAATAACAATTTATGTATATTAGATGTACGCTACGCACAATTGTACGAGGGAGGGATATAGTATTAGTTCAAAGACAAGTAAGTAACAATAGTTTTGCCAAAGAACCATTCATTCATGTTAAAATATGATCTAATATTAACATAAATAAATATAGAGACTGTCTTCAGATCAGTGTCGGTCTACATTACAGATTTAATTATATCATTGAAATAATGAACATATTTCATCTTTAAACCTTTTTCTAATGTGTGTATTATTTATAAAGGAATATGCGAATTCGAATGTAATTCTCATTTGTTTCGGATAATAAATGTATCATATATGTGTGTTTGTTTTATATAGGGTTTTTTGTATTATTAATATTTTAAGAAATTTACAGTAAAATGTTGTCCCGCTGAGTTTGGTATACATTTTTGTTTTGTTTTCACATAGGGTATCACTGCAGTCGGTTTGACCGATACCAATGCTCCCAAAAGAAACACAGTCACTTGAAGTACTTTTCAATTATGCGCGACCATTTTTAGTAGTTTATGTAAACAATGAAGTGAAATAAAAACGTCACATTAAAATGTCAAATTGACATTAGCATATAAACTATTAAATAAAGCGGTGGCGCATGAAATGAAATGGAAGATTCCCTCGCGCATTTGATGCCCCTCCACCGAGAAAAAAGGCAAATAAACGGCGACATGAGACAACACTCCACAGCAAATCACCATTTGTGGGTTGAGGATGGAGGCGATGGCAATGATGATGGCTGGTGATTTCGGTGATGGTGACAATGATGATGGCGATGGTGATGTTGATGACAGTGGCGGTGACGACGGTGACAATGTTGGTCGCTCAATGTTTGCATTTCACTGAAAGATTTCAGGCATTGCGCATTTTAATAAACATTAGGCAAAAGCGTTAAAACAAATAGCGAGCGACAAGCGATCCTAAGCAATTTCCAAAGTGATGAAATGTGTGACAACAGCACCGAAGCTGAACAGTCTCTCTATAAGATTTCTGGTTGGCTGACAAGTTGCCTGCTATAGTAAAATATTGATATTTAGTCCAAATATTTGTTTAGACGTCTTTTTATCAAATCTTTTTGACACTTTGAGATAATTGACTTGGAAAAAAATTCCGAATGAGCGATTTTGTGGTGTTGTCCAAATTTTATGGTTTTAAATGAACGACACAACCAAAGATAAAAAGCAGGACAAATAAATCAAACACTTAAAACCATTTAATGGGTTATTAAAATATTTGTATTATGATACGTCTTTTATATTTTCTTCTTCTGATTTTAATGATGTGTAAACTAGAAGTAAATATTAACCGCAGCTATTGGTTTAGTGTTGAGATATACTCCATTAAACTGAGGATTATAGTTAAAGTGGAGTTAATCGTGTTAAGTGTAAACAAAAGTCGCCTTAAACGAATAGCTATAAAAAAATTAATATTTGCTCATCTTTTAGTTAAAATTAACTATGTATGTATTTAAGATATTCGTCAATAGTCACAATAAAACATTTGTATTTTTGTGGCTGGCACATGTGTTTGAGATAAACACAAATTTTATTTATTTTTAAGTGGAAGAGACTCATAAATCATTTTTCGATTGGATTGTTCCAATTCAGTTCCAAGTATGAAATCATATGATATTATCGGTGAGGAAAATTGAGGCAGAAGGAGAAAAGTAATGATGTCTCCTTTAATGCTATTTTTCCTGCTTCATACTGGAGGCCCGACCTCTGAGGTCTTCATCTTTACTACTTAGAGTCGACCTCTGAAGTCGTTTTCTATACTAAACTCAAACACTGAGGTCCTCATCTATACTAGATACGACGACTGAGGTCTTCCTTTGTACTAAAGTCAAGCACTGAATTGTTCCTCTGTATTAAAATCGAACGCTGATGTATTCTATGGTCTGAAGTTGACCACAGAGATCTAACTCTATGCTAGAGTCGACCATTGAGGTCTTCCTCTATACTAAATAAAGTCGACCTCTGATGCCTTCCTTAATACTAGAGTCGAACTCTGATGTCTTCCTCTTTACTAGGGTCGACCTCCGATGTATTCCTCTATACTTGAGTCGACATCTGAGGTCTTCCTCTAAACTAGAATCGACCACTGAAGTCCTCCTCTATACTAAAGTCCACCTCTGTGGCTTTCATCTATGATAGAGTCGACCCCTGAGGTCTTCCCCTATACTAGAGTCGACCTATAAAGTCTTTCTCTATCATAAAGCCCACCTCAGAGGTATTCCTCTACACTAGAGTCCACTTCAAATGTCAAATGTCACTAGAGTCAATCTAAGAGGTCTTCCTCTACACTCCTCTATACTAGAGTCAATAACGAGGCCAACCCCTTCACTAAAGCCGGCCACTGGGATTTTCCACTATAACAGAGTTGACCACAGAGATTTTCTTCTAACCTAGAGTAGACCAATGAGATATTCCCCTGTAATAAAGTCGAAGGCTTTCGTCTATATTAAATCGACCACTGAGGACTTCCTCTATACTAGCTTCGACGACTGAGGTCTTCCTTTGTATTAAAGTCAACCACTTAATTAAAGTCGAACACTGATGTATTTTTATGGCCTATAGTTGACCACTGAAATCCAACTCTATATTAGACTCGACCACTGAGGTCTTCCTTTATACTCGAGTCGACCTCTGATGTCTTCCTTTATACTAGAGTCAAGGTCTGATGTCTTCCTGTATACTAGAGTCGACTTCTCAGATTTTCCCCTATACTAGAATCGACCTCTGGACCCCTCCTCTATGTTAGAGTCAATATCTGAGGTCTTCCTCTATACCAGAGTCGACCTCTAAGGTCTTCCTCTATACCAGAGTCGACCTCTGAGGTCTTCCTCTATACCAGAGTCGACCTCTGAGGTCTTCCTCTATACCAGAGTCGACCTCTGAGGTCTTCCTCTATACCAGAGTCGACCTCTGAGGTCTTCCTCTATACCAGAGTCGACCTCTGAGGTCTTTCTCTATACCTGAGTCGACCTCTGAGGTCTTCCTCTATACCAGAGTCGACCTCTGAGGTCTTCCTCTATACCAGAGTCGACCTCTGAGGTCTTCCTCTATACCAGAGTCGACCTCTGAGGTCTTCCTCTATACCAGAGTCGACCTCTGAGGTCTTTCTCTATACCTGAGTCGACCTCTGAGGTCTTCCTCTATACCAGAGTCGACCTCTGAGGTCTTCCTCTATACCAGAGTCGACCTCTGAGGTCTTCCTCTATACCAGAGTCGACCTCTGAGGTCTTCCTCTATACTAGAGACGACCTCTGAGGTCTTCCTCTATACTAGAGTCGACCTCTGAGGTCTTCCTTATACTAGAGTCGACCTCTGAGGTCTTACGCTATACCAGAGTAGACCTCTGAGGTCTTCCTCTATACTAGAGTCGACCTCTGAAGTCTTTCTCTATACCAGAGTCGACCTCTGAGGTCTTCCTCTATACTAGAGTCGACCTCTGAGCTCTTTCTACTACTTAGTGTCGACCTCTGAGGTCTTCCTCTATACTAGAGTCGACCTCTGAGGTATTTATCTATACTAGAGTCGACCTCTGAGGTCTTCCTCTATACCAGAGTCGACCACTGAGGTCATTCTCTATGTTTGTTTCGTCCATTGACGTCGTTCTCTATGCTAGAGTCGACTACAAAAGTTTTATCTAAACTACAGTCGACCACTGAGGTCTTTCTCTATACTAGAGTCGACCACTGAAGCCTTCCTCTATAATAGAGTCTACCATTGAAGGCTCACTCTTTACTAGAATCGACCACTGAAGTCTTTCTGTATAGTAGAGTCGACCACTGAAGTTTTCCTCTAAACTAGATTCGACCTCTAATATTACAGTCGATATGAGAGATCTGAAAGCTATGCTTAAGTCGACGTATATACGGGGATATATTTCATTTTTACTCTACTTGGGAGCATGGAGTCGACATATAATGTCTTTAATAATAAAATCATTTTTTTTTAATTAAATTGATAAGTTGAAATATCAACTAAATTTTAATTGATGGCTGTAAACTTATTTCTTTAACAGGGCGACCAAATAAAATAACATTTTCATCTCATAAAATTGTATTAAAGATTTTTTCCTAAAAATCTGAAAAAAGTGTCACATGAGGTGGAAATATAACAGATTTTTCAGGTATTTCAAGGTATTTTTTCTCTTGTTTTCTAAATAAATGCAACATATGTTTTAGCTTAGACCACTGAGCAGAGACACCAGTGGAAGTGCCATGTGGGGAATTTTTGGGCTTCTTTTGAAAACCCACAAATATGACACCGATCATTGTACCCGTGCCATGGAATAATTACTGTGAAGAATTGCGGTTTATTGATCCTCCGCAGACAATTTGTGAAAATTCTAGCCCAGCACCAGGTCTTGCATTGACGTCTAGATTCTTTGTCCCACAAGCATAAACATGTTGCCATCTCACAAAACTGCCTGTACTCATTTTAAAGTAAATAGATTTTCCTAATTAGTTTGTTGAAAGGATAAACATGGGTAAAATCCTATACCTAAATCCTATGTTTAAACAACACTAGTCTTTATATTTCCGGACATTCGATTCATGGCTGGACGTATGCCACATATGTCGAGCAAGATTTGGTAATTTCCCATTCTCTAAGCGGAGGATCAAATTTATAAAGTTAATTTCTGAAATCCTATCGGGGAGTTAACGCAAAATGGGGATTAACCCATATAAGCTAATCTAATAAGAATTTCTATAATATTTTTTAAATTTTGTATACTATTTTCTTTGAAAGATCAACAGTTAAAACATAATCAAACCAATATATTTTCTATAAATTTGTCAGTCGGTCAACAAGTTAAGAAACTTCAGATTTATGTTCAGTTTTTTAAAATTCCACCGGTCTTCCAAATCGGTTATCATAGAATAAAGTGTTATCAGTTTATAGTATATAATTTTATTATTTTATATCAAAAAAGGTCATTGCTATCTCATATCCCTTCCATCATTAAACAACTTTTTTCAAATTCTTTTGATGTAGGTTTTCAAAAATTACCTTTTTTATTTTTTTCTTCTCTAAGGAATTAAAAATCTTAAACAACTAGATAGACAATCATCTAATCCATATATCAGTTTACCATAGCTAGGTAAAATAAGACAGATTTCAATATTCTTGTGTGTACGCCTGCGCACATTGTTTGCGGTGGATCAAGAAAACCGCAGATCAATATACAGAAATTCCCAGGACACATGTTACAATTGCAGTACATAGCAGGCAAATCCTTCACAAATGAGAAAGGGTTCGTATGGTGATTTGTATGTGATTTTTCGTAGGTTGTCCACAATTATCCCACATGAAAGTCCGATTCATTCGCTTTAACTCTGTATAAGCTAATACACTGCTTCACTTAATTGGAAAATACACTGCCCAACAGCATTTTTGGAACAAAATAGCGACTCTATGATTATGAAAGGGCATGTTGGGTAGATCATTTCTGTAGAATAAACTTATGGTCCAGGTGGTCTGAAATTTTTTTAAAGCGTGTCAAAATTTTAATTTTTTTTGTCGAAGGGAGCATTATACTAAATAAAGCAAGTAAAAGCGTTAAGTTCGGACATGCCGAATCTTATATACCGTCCACCATGAGTAGCATGTGACCACACAAAATAACTCAAACCTAAAGAAAATAACACAGAAAAACGAACAAATGTAGTAGATGAGAACAGTAGGAATCACCACAAGTTAGATGATATATGTGGGAGCTATATCTAAATATGGACCGATATCGCCCATTTTCAATCCCAAGTTACCTGCAGCTATTAGAAGTATCTATACCAAATTTCAGCCACCTAGCTCTATTATTACGGACTGTAGCGTGATTACAAGAGACGGACGGACGGACAGACGGACATGGATAAATCGTCTTAGAATTTTAAGACGATTAAGAATATATATACTTTATGGGGTCTCAGATCAATATTTAGAGGTGTTACAAATGGAGTGACAAAATGAATATACCCCCCATCCTATGGTGGAGGGTATAAAAATAATGTAAGTTAATGTCTGAGAGATTTCTTATTGTCAGAGTTACATAGTGGCATTTTATGAGGATCATTTTTGTGGAAGATCTTAACCCTCCTCTTAATGGGCCAATTTGGTCCTTTTTCGAAAAAATTACACTAAAAAATCTCTCAGAAATAAACGTACAGCATTTTTTTTTTCATTTAGTATAAAGCTCCCTTCGACCAAAAAATTAAAATTCTGACCGACTGTAAAAAAAAACGCAGACCAGCTGGACAATAAGTTTATTCTACAAAATTAATCTACTCAAAATGCCCCTTCAGAATTACACAGCCGCTCTTCTGCTCCAATTATTCCAAATATATCACGACTTTAAATTAACACTATAGTATTTTTTTGTAGAGTTGGCATGTAATTTTGCTAATTAAACGTAAAGATCTATATCAGCAACTTTGGTGTCTCTGGTGACCACCACTGAAATTTTCCGGTAAACATGGAGAATATTTTAATCCTTAAATGTCCTTTTTGAAAGGACTTTTTATCCGCTCGCTTTAGAGAGGATGGTATACATAATTTGCTACGAACCAAAGGTGTAACACATCGAATGAGTGACGTAAGAACCTAAGTATGTTCGGCGGATATCCGTTTTGGGTCTTTTTAAGTCGAATGAGGAATGTCCGTCTGTCAGTCTGTCTGTCTGCTGGCTGGTGCGCACGATAACTCTCGAAAGGAGTAACCGATTGACCTCTAATTTGGTATGTGGTAATATTTTCTTCTATCTCCGGCTAAGTTCGAAGATGGGCTATATTGGTCCACTCCTTCTAGTACCTCCCCCACAAAGGGTTAATTTAGTGAAATATTGATTATTTAATAACTTCTATACTCCTTATTTGAATCCTCTGAAATTCTACACATAGTTTTAGTTTATTAGTCACTGTTATCTCGAGAAAAATGGGCGAAGTTGCCACGCCCCTTTTCGTACCTCCCACACAAATGGACAATTTTGAACCAAAAGTTAAAAGCTTATAACTTTATTACCAGTGCATTTAAAGACATGAAATTTGGTACAGTGTAATGATTTAATAGTACTTATAATACAGTGGAAAATTGGCATTATTGCCACGCTCCTTTTGGTACCTAGCACACGAATGGACGATTTTGTACCAAAAGTTAACAGCTTTTAACTTTAATACGAGTACATACAAATACTTGAAATTGTGTACAGTGTAATGCTTTTATAATACCTAAAGTCCAGAGAAAAATGGGCATTATTGCCACGCTCCTTTTGTTACTTCCCACACGAATGGACCATTTTGTACCAAAAGTTAACAGCTTTTAACTTTGATACGAGTACATAGAAATACTTGAAATTTTGTACAGTGTAATGCTTTTATTGTACCTAGAGTCCAAAGAAAAGTGACCGTTATTGGTTCGCCCCTTTTGGTACCTCCCACACAAATGGACCATTTTGTACCAAAAGTTAACAGCTTTTAACTTTAATACCAGTACATACTTTAAAGTTATTAAATGCAATTTAAAGTGATAAAAATTTAAATAAAACAAAAAAAATAAATAAATTTACTAATATTTTTGTGAGTCTCAAGGTGAGGGGATTTAGTAGTCGGTTTATCCGACTGAACTTTCTTACTTCTTTTGATTTTTTTTAACAAAAGGGCCAAATTGATCCTTTAAGAGGGGAGCTAAAGTGTTAAGATCTTTCAAAAAAAGTATCCTAATAAAATTCCACTATATAACACTGACATTAAGAAATCTCTCAGACATTAACATACAGCATTTTTTTCATTTAGTATAACGCACTGTAAAAAAACTCAGACCTGCTGGAAGTTTATTCTACAAAAATTATCTACTCAAGTTTTGTCGCTGTTCTGTTCCAATCAAACTAAAACTAAAAATTTTTTTCAGCTGGAAGATATCAGAAAAGCAGTTTTTTAAGTTAAATATAATGAAAACTCGTGGACGGAATTTAACAAATGAAGACTCGTTTGTAAGGTCGTGACCTGTACTTTTAAGTAAATATATTAATGTTGGCTAATTTTTTAGTTTTAAAATGCATCAGTTGCGTATTTAACTTTATTTTGCCTTAAGCACATGACACATATAGTCATGTAGCCCCATTTGTCCTAAACTGTCCATACAAATTTCAAGATGGTGTGCAGTCTCGTTCTTTTGTAATATTTAATATTTACTGAAAAATGCCAATGATTTTCCTTTATAAACTATGAAAAATATTCAAATCACGAAATAGACAAAATAATTCTAATAAAAAACAATTTAGATTTCAAGCATTTTTAAATAAAAATGCTATTATTTTTATATAGAAACTGAAGAAAACACCAGATAAAAAATTCAAATTCCGTTCACGCTTTTGCAGAATACATAACATCCAAAATATGTACACCTTTTCAGATATTTTCCAAAATTTGTCAGATTTCAGATCCTTACAATTTTTTTTTCTCGCCAACTAGAAGATGATTAATTTCCATATTAAAACTCATATAAAAATTGTCAATACGATCGACAATGTCGACCAGATTTTTTCCAATAATCGTTCGGTTTGATATGAAATGAACGATATACAGTGGCTCAAACAAATATCAATTAATTAAAACTATCTACATAATACCTTTAAACAATAGCTTTAGCACAAATACATAATCATTTAATTTAATTTTACATTTTCTAGAAGTCCATATCTTCAGTTATATAGTCTATAGGAAAATTTACGCTTGCACTTTTGTTCTTTGGGCTAATGTAGGGCTTCTTTTGTTCTATTCGCCCATGACATTTGTTTCGTTTTAAAACATTTGAATGTTTTCCTAAATATTCTTTTCTTTAAAACATTTAATAACTTTAGCCGCAGAAAAATCGGCTTTTCTTTTTATAATAAATATGTTTTTAAACAAGTAAGAAAGTTCAGTCGGGTAAACCGATTAATGAATCCCCTCACCTTGAGTCCCAAAAAATGTTTGTAAATTTATTTATTTTTATACCCTACACCACACTGTGGTACAGGGTATTATAACTTTGTGCATTTGTTTGTAACACCCAAAAGGAGAAGAAATAGACCCATTGTTTATTATACCGATCGACTTAGAATCACTTTCTGAGTTGATTTAGCTATGTCCGTCTGTCCGTCTGTCTGTCTGTCTGTCTGTCCGTCTGTCTGTCCGTCTGTCTGTCTGTGCATGTATTCTTGTAATCAAAGTACAGGTCGCAATTATGGTCCGATCTCGACGAAACTTTACACATATCTTTTTTTTGGCCCAAGGACGATCCCTATTGAATTTGGTTAAAATCGGTTCAGATTTAGATATAGCCCCCATATATATGTTAGCCCCGATTTGACATGTAAGCGCTGTAAAAACTTTATTTTATATCCGATCAGTATGAAATTCGGCAGAAAGAGGTTTCTTATTATATGAATGAACACTGTTAAATTTGGAGGAAATCGGTTCAGATTTAGATATAGCCCCCATATATACGTTACCCCCGATTTGACATGTAAGCGCTGTAAAAATGTTATTTTATATCCGATCAGTGCGAAATTCGGCAAAGAGAGGTTTCTTATTACATGAAGGAATACTGCTAAATTCGGAAAAAATCGGTTCAGATTTAGATATAGCCCCCATATATATGTTAGCCCCGATTTGACATGTAAGCGCTGTAAAAACTGTATTTTATATCCGATCAGTGCGAAATTCGGCAGAAAGAGGTTTCTTATTACATGAAGGAATACTGCCAAATTCGGAGAAAATCGGTTCGGATTTAGATATAGCGCCCATATATATCTTACCCCCGATTTCACATGTAAGCGCTGTAAAAACTGTATTTTATATCACATCAGTATGAAATTCGTCTGAAAGAGGTTTACTATTATATGAATGAACACTTTTAAATTTGGAAGAAATCGGTTCAGATTAAGATATAGCCCCCATATATACGTTACCCCCGATTTGACATGTGAGCGCTGTAAAAATGTTATTTTATATCCGATCAGTGCGAAAGTCGGCAAAAAGAGGTTTCTTTCTACATGAAGGAATACTGCCAAATTCGGAGAAACTCGGTTTAGATTTAGATATAACACCCATATATATGTTACCCCCGATTTGACCTGTAAGCGGAGGTCGGAGAAAATCGGTTCAGTTTTAGATATAGCTCCCATATATATGTTACCCCCGATTTGACATGTAAGCGCTGTAGAGACTGTATTTTATATCCGATCAGTACGAAATTCGACAGAAGGAGGTCTTTTTACATGAATGAGTATTCAGGGAAGATCGGTTCAGATTTATATTAAAGCTCCTCCTGATTTGGTATCAAACCGCTATAGAAGTTGTATTTTACTTCCGATCATTAAAATTTTCCAGAAAGATGTTTCTCAATTTAGGAACGAATATTGCTTAATTTAGCGATAATCGTTTCAGAATTAGGTAATATGTTTCAACTCATTTACCAATTATTCCAAATTATTATGGCAATGACCCTCATCGCATTGTTAGGGAGGTGTAGGGTATTATATAGTCGGCCCCGCCCGACTTTCTGCCTTTCCTTACTGGTTTTGTTTTTTTTTTATTAAATTATTATCAATTTATATTGCATTTAATACGAGTAACTTTAAAGTATGTGCCGGTAATAAAGTCAAAAGCTGTTAACTTTTGGTACAAAAAGGACCATTTGAGTGGGAGGAACCAAAAGGAGCGTTGCAATAATGCCAATTTTTCATTGTATTGTAGGTACTATTAAACCATTACACCGCACAAAATTTCAAGTCTTTGTATGTACTGGTAATAAAGTTATAAGTTATTAACTTTTTTTTGAAAATTGTTCATTTGTTTGGGAGGTACCAAAAGGGGCGTGGTAACTTCGCCAATTTTTCTTGAGGTAATAGTGACTAATAGACTAATACTATGTGTAGAATTTCAGAGCATTCAAATAAGTAGTATAGAAGTTATTAGCGAATCAATATTTCACTAAATGTTAACCCTTTGTGGGGGAGGTACTAGAAGGAGTGGACCAATATGGCCCATCTTCGAACTTAGCCGGAGATAGAAGAAAATATTACCACATACCAAATTTGAAGTCAATCGGTTACTCCTTTCGAGAGTTATCGTGCGCACCAGCCAGCAGACAGACAGACAGACGGACGGACGGACATTGCTCATTCGACTTAAAATGACCCAAAACGGATATCCGCCGAACATACTTAGGGTCTTAGGTCACTCCTCCGATGTGTTCGACTTTTGGCTCGTAGTAAATGATATCTACCCTCCTCACTAAGGTGAGGGGATAACAAGAACGGGGCTAAACAACATCTTAATAGCGTTTGGTTAGAATTTATGGGGTAACATAACTATATTTTTCACAGAATTTAAAATTGATGTCATTGACGTGTAAACTGCAAAATAAATTTGCAGATGCATAGGATGCATTTTAAAATGTTAGGGCCGCGAGAATGAATCCCTGCTATATAAAGAACAACTAACGACCTTTAGAATGAATCTTCATTTACAAAAATTCGTACACGCGGTTTAAGCAGAGAATCTATATGCAAATTCATTTTGAAATCGGGAATGGTGACCCAACAAGGGCGTTCGGTTTGATATGATAATTAAAAAATAGAAAATGCAGATAACTGGTTTCGCTGAAAATTAGTTTTAAATATCGTGAACGATGTTATTTTTCAATTACACTATGCAACAAATATTTTTTTTTGTGTCCTAGACCTAAAAATTATTTTTTTGTGTAGATTGTGGCATACTGTCATATAAAATCAAAACCCAAAAATTTTTTATGGATACATTTTTTTTTAAATTTTTTTTATTTAAAATACTATTATCTTCGAAGGTACCCTTAGTATTTGCACAATAATTTTTGGAGTATATGCCCGATAAGGTCGACTTATACGTTAAATTGAAGCTATTAATTTGGGCTACCAATGTTGGAAATACCTCTTTCACTTAGAAACATTGTTTTAATAACAGTCATTAAACAAAGTGGAAAAAGTAGATTTTTCCAAAAAAAAAAAACAAAAATCCTAGACCGAAAAAACATAAAAAAAGAGAAAAAAACGAAAAAAATATTTTATTTTATTTTTTAAAAGTTTGCATCCTAGCGAAGAAAATAATGCCTATTTGAAAAAAATCTATGGATAAATGTAGAAATTATAGCCCTTTTGTAAGAGGTGAGAGAGTTTCAAAAAAAAGTTTTTTTTAATTTCAATATATTTCAAAATTGCGATTTTATTTGTTACTTTTATTTATATTATGTACATTTCAGTTTATTTACATGTCCAAGTTTCATTAGAAGTAATTGTGAGTTCTTTGTTGACGTTTGTAGATTTCGGAATCGGTTTCTCTAATGAGGAACCAAATATAATCTCCCATCATTCTTTCATCCCAGTGCCCTTGGTAACGCCGCTCGACTTCATTTCTTGGTGAAACCTTTCGCCATGTTCAACGCCAAGATTCTCGGGGAAAAAGTTTAAATGAGAATGCAAGAAATTAATTTTTAGGGACATATTTACAGCTGTTGGAATACATAAAGCGAAAAATAAGTTAGAAGAATACATACATATGTGTTGTGTTATACACATATTTATAGAAAAATATATTTCTTACCAATTTTTTCATAATTTTTCAACAAACCATTCAAACCATCCAAAGAAATTTGAAACCACAAGCTTAAACGACCTCCATGCTGCAATTTCATCCGACGTCAAATATGATTCAAAATTAACATATTTCATCAGTTTCCTTATTGTAGGCCCATCAAAAACGGCTTCATCGATTTTTTGGAAAGACAGACTTTTAAATATTTTTTTGAACTATGAGAGTGAATTGCCATCTTTCCTTAAGGATTTTACAAAAGTTTAATATGCAGTGGTGGCAAAATAATGTTTTTTTTGGACGAGAGTGTGTATTTAATGTTGTTTTCACACAATGTAATGTGTTTTCTTGTTGCCCATTCCATTCTTCTGTAATAATCTTCGCGAGCACGGCTATCCCAGAGGCATAACATACCAACTACTTTTATATTGCAACAAATTTTCCAGTCATGTTCATATTTTATGTATTTTATCAATTTAGCCATTTTTTCCTATCATTCCTATGTGTTGACAGCATGAGCAATGGGAATCGAAGGTTTCTGATTTCCGTTGTGTAAAAGTACTGCTTTCAAACTTTCTTTACTGCTGTCAACAAATAACCGCCATTCCTTTGAATTGTATGTTTGATTAAGTTCCTCGAACACAGTTGTATAAAATTGTTTGTAAGGTATATCACGGACTCTATAATATAATATGTTAACATCTGGGGCCAAAATATTGTACTGTTTTATCCGAGATGCAAGTAGTTCTGCCTTATCTTTGGTCTGTTCCAAATCTCTCACTAGATCAATGAGTTGAAACTGAGTTAAAAGCGATGACTTCTGACTCAAACTTGAATAGCTCAGAGTTGAGTACTCAGTTGAACTTGATGATGGTTCCGAATTAGGCTGTTAGCTATACTTGGACACTTGGGAATTGGTATTGTTTCCGAATGTGCAACTGGCAAAGTGACTGATTTTACTTCAGCGTAATTCCAGCGAATGCTCCTTCCTACTCCAATCTGTCTACTTAGACAAAAATAACAGTCCGTATCGTGAATGAATGGTTGTCTCCAAATAATTGGCATTCCAAATTGCACGTGATGTCTAAAATTAAAATGTTTTATTCCACAAAACATTGTAATACATTAATTGTAAAGTACTTACCGCATGCTTCCACTACTCCATCGAGTAAGATTTACATGGCACGAATTACACAAAATACTAGGTGTCCACGGTTCGTTCATATTTTTAACTCGTGTACCAAAATATTGCACATCTTCTATTATTTTACTAAACGCACTGCGATTTTTTTTTTTAATTACATATTTTCCGAAGATGTAGCAGAAATTGTCGGGATCATTTTCACATTGAAAAGTTATTTGCCTTTTACTCATACTTCGAAATAAAGGGTCCGCCAAATAACTTTTTTTTTTGAAAACATCGCGCAAAACTTCGAGTGTAGCTTCGGCTGTGTGGCACGTAGCGCCGTCCTGTTGGAACCAAATGTTGCCAAATTTCTTCTTCTTCAATTTTCGTCATTGACTGTAACGGCCACTCCTTGCTCGTTTTCGAAGAAAAATGGCCCAATTATGCCTCTGGACCAAAATCCGCACCAAACAGTGACTCGTTTTGGGTGTATCGGCTTTTTAATGTATGCTTGCGGGTTTTCTGTGCCCCAAATGCGACAATTTTGCTTGTTTACATACCCGCCAAGATCAAAATAATTTTTTTGGCAAAATCGGCATCTTCTGTAAGTCGATCGCTCCCAGCGTTGCTCAAGCGTATACACAACCATATTCGTTCAGCGGAAAGATAAAACTAATTATCTGTCAAATCAGACATGAGCTAAGTGTTACCATTCACGAAAAAAGCACTAGTTGAAAAAAAACGTTAGATGGCGGACCCTGTATAACTTAGTAATATTTTTCAGAAAATCGGCTTACCTCTTTAAGGCGCTGAATTACACTAAGTTATTAATAAGAACTTTCATTCATAAATTCCGGGTTTAGAAACCCCATATTTTCAAGACTGCCGCGTACTACTTTGTATTGCGTACATATAATTTTACAACCGACTTTTTTTCTATCTTTTATGGTTTTTTTTTTGTACCAGGATAAAGTGTTTTTATAAAAAAAGCCATTTTTTTCTCATATTTTTGACGACTGTTACTAAACCAAAGATTCTACGGGAATGCGATATTTGTAGCCCTCATAATTCCCTTTAATTTAACGCATAACACAGCTCAATCAGGCCTATACTTGAATTATCCAAATACTAAATGTACTTTCCATGAAAGCTGAATTTAAAAAAAATTTAAAAAAAATTTACCATAAAATTTTTTTTTAATATTTTTTTTAATATTTTTTTCCTGTTAGTGGCACCAAATTGCACCAGAAACTCTCATCCACATCCCGTGGACAAAATTTTTGTTGCATAGAGTTGTTTGTTTATTGCACTAGAAGGGAATGTTGTACAGGGTATTATGACCTTGCGCTTGACTTGGATTCACTTCCTCATATATCTTTGCAATCAATGTTCTTCTTTATTTGGTATTTAATCCCTATTGAAACTGAGTTTTTTATCCGATCTTTATGAAATTTGGCAGAAATTCAAATCCTATAGTCTCATATACTTATTTCTTTCGATTCGGCGTCTATGCACTGTAGACATTATTTTATTTTCGTAGTTTCTTGATCCACGAAGTAATAGTGTGAGTTTTAAGATTATTGTTTCAGATCTAGAAATTGATGTATCAAGGTGTAGGTGTAGAGTATCATGTATTCGGCTCCTCACGACTTTAGCCCTTCCCTACTGCTTTTAATATTGTATTTCAGCCAGTAGATTTATTGTGCGTGTACCTGCGTAAATGCCTCCTACAACTGTCCTTCCAAAATCTCTTGCTCAGCATCCGATTAACTTGTCGAAATTAACTCCTAGGTGGGATTTCTCAAATTAACTTTATAATTGTGATCCTTTTCGCTTAAGGCAATGGGAAATTACCAAATCTTGCACAACACATGTGTTATGCGAAGGGAGATGTAGTTAATCCACTCGTTCATCCGGAAATTCATTCATACATTTACCGAAAAACCAATGTTATTCTAACATACAATTTAGCTGTTTTCATAGGACGTACGAGTACATCGGCATAAACATTGTACTTATACAAACTAATTATGCTAATCTATTTACACAAAAGTGATTACAGTGGATTTAGTCATATTGTGAGGTGCGTTGCGCTGGCATTTGTTGTCCAAACAAACTATTTCTGCTATTGGATGGGCCAAGCCGAGGTGGAATTTACTCAATTTGTTTGCGGTGGATCAAGAAAACCGCAGTGTTGCTCAGCGAAATGTTCCCAATGGCACGCGTACGCTAGGTTATGACAGATATTTTGTACTCAATCATTGGGTCATTGTAGGAGTTGGCCGAGCATTCTCATTTCTGTGGGTTTTTGTAGGATGTTCAGAAATTTCCCACTTGGAACTCCCACTTTGGTTTGTGTCTACTTTCCCGTCGTATAAGCTAAAACATATGCAGGATTCACTTGTCTGATTTCCCTAACACTTCTGCCACATGTTTATGGTGTTTTGATTGAAATTTCCCAAAGATTACGCGGACCGGAAGGAATTGTGAACAAGATCAATGCCGTTCACATATGAAGAATGACATTTTTTTTTGAATATTTCAAGCGATTTTGTGCGGGACGTTAGTAAGGATTTGTTTGCAAACGATTTTCTCAATGCAAACACTGATCAGTTTATTTTGGGTTCTAGTTTTAATATGGAATATTTAATATTCCATACTTAGAATGGAGACAGTCTTTTTAATGATCAGTACATTTTCTTCATTCTGAATATGAAATTTACTTATTTTAATTAGGTCGGATTAGGTCGTATTTGGCATGGAATCGGTAAAAATATAATATATTTTCACAGTGTTTATAAGTATATGCATGTATACGTACATATGGCCACAATCCCCGCAACCTCTCCTTTGGTGTCATGTGTAAGTTGGTGTCTGGGCTCCCTACGTTATTGGCTGTGGCTTTTTCGGGTTGTTTGCCTGGTTAAATTACAATCATAGTTTGTTTAAACTAAAACAGCAACAACAACAACATCAATTGCTACAGGACATCGAAGGTTTAATTTGCAACAGCATCACCTACAACACATTTGCAAGTAAGACTGCTGCCGTTGATGGCGTTGTTATTGCGGGTGTTGGTTGTGTTTGTTGTTTGTTGTCATTGCCATGAACATTGTCGAGGTTTATAAAGCGTTTTTCCCCTCAAACATGTTTACAGTTCAGCGATTACTTTTGCGCCCGAATGTAAGACTGCGTTTGTGTTTGTTTGGGGATTTTCATGCGGTTTGCCACATTTTTATAGTCATTTATATGGGTTGTTGGTGTTGTAGCTTTATGCTGCTGCTGCCGCAGCTATTGTTGTTGACATAGTTTAACAACAACATGCAGGCCACGCATTATGTCTGAACACTGTGCACCGTGCATTTCATTATGCAGACAGACATAAATGTAGGCATCCTTGCATATGTTGCACATTTGTATGTGTGTGTGTGAGTGCATGTGTGTGTTGGTAGATGTGTGAAAATCATTGTCCTTGTTCGCTTTTAATGAACATATGTTTGTTTTGTCCATGTCCATGTTCATGTTTGTCCGTCCGTTTGTCTGTCTGTCCATCCGTCCGTCTCATGTCTGCCTTGACCTGGACCCGGTCTGGTCTGTTAGTCCCTCGGTTGGTTGGTCACACTCGATAATATTTACATTCGACGGCATTTGGAACACGTAACGTATGTCCGAACAATGTTATTATTCCTGCATACAATTACCGTAATAATGACAGGATTTTTTGTCGCTGTTATGTAGTTGTTCATCTCGAAAATGACCAAATGACACTACATTCGCACATATATATGTACACACGTTTATGATAGCAAAAACACGCCGAAAGGATTGTGGTTTTACACAACTTAACGCTTCGATCATATGTTCCATGAAAAGATTTTCACAATGGGAAAATTATAGTGTCAACGATAACAATTGTAAAGTAATTCAGTAACATCTTTCACGTTTAACTACATTATAGTGGGTTCGTGTGTATGGAAAAAATAGGTAAGGAATATCAAATTCAGTTGGGACACAACTTTTGATAAGGTTGTTCGAGTAGTTTGGATCTTTTGGAGTGAAAAACCTGTAGAAACGCTGGTAAGTTCGGCCCTGCCGAATCATATACACCCTCCACGTAGAGTCCATTCTATTCTATAACTATGGACCGCTATAGCAATTTTGTAACTTTTCGTAGTTCAGAATTTTAGTATGAATAATAAAAATACATATTTTGGACAAATCGACGGGAAAATATGGTATTTAAGGTATAAAGTAGCAAATCTGACAACAATAAAATATTATATTAAACTAGCCGTTCCATTTTTTTATACCCTCTACCATAGGATGGGGGGTATATTCATTTTGTCACTCCGTTTGTAACACCTTTAAATATTGATCTGAGACCCTATAAAGTATATATATTCTTAATCGTCGTAAAATTCCAAGACAATTTAGCCATGTCCGTCCGTCCGTCCGTCTGTCTGTGGTAATCACGCTACAGCCCGCAATTATAGAGCTAGGTTGATAAAATTTGGTACAAAAACTTCTTATAGTTGCAGGTTGTTTGGGATTGCAAATGGGCCATATCGGTCCATATTTAGATATAGCTCCCATATACTCGTAGCATCTAACTTGTTGTGATTCCTACTGTTCTCATCTACTAATTTTTTTTTTGTTTATCGGTACCTCCCACACAAATTGACAATTTTACACCAAAAGTTTTAATACAAGTACATAAAAATACTTGCAATTTTGTACAGTGTAATGTTTTTATAGTACCTATGGTCCGGTAAAAACTGGATATTATTGTACCGCCCCTTTTGGTACCTCCCACACAAATGGACCGATTTACACAAAAGTAAACAGCCTATAATTTTAATACCAGTGCATACAAATACTTTACATTTTGTACAGTGTAATGCTGTTATAGTGCCTATAGTGCTTTGAAAAATTGGCGTTATTGCAACTTCCCTTTTGGTACCTCCCTCACAAAGGTACCATTTTGTACAAAAAGTAAACATCTTATGGCGTGAGTCTCAATTATCAAATAATACCAACATTTAATAGCTCATAACGTTAATATACCAGTGCACATATACGCTCATATTTCGGCACAATGCAATGTATTTCACGAATCTAGTGTTTGGAGAAAAATAGGTAATTGTCAAACCCCTTCTGGTACCTCCTGCACAAATTGACAGAATAATTCGTGTAACATTACATACAAAGTGGGGATATACCTTAGTCGGTTTACCCGGCTAAAACTTTCTTACTTGTTCTAGAAAATTTCAATTCTTTTGCTTACAAAATTTTGCCTAATATAATTTTTTTTTAAGAAGTACATCCTAATTATTTTTTCTTAGACAATTTCAACGAAATTGCATATTTTCAAAAAATTTAATTTTTCTATAAAATTTGTCAAAATTGCATTTGTATAGAAAATGTAGTCGAATTTTCATCGAAATTGAATTTTTCTAGAAAATTTAATGGAAATTGCTATTTTCAAGAAAATTACGTCGAAATAATTTTTTCTAGAAAATTTCATCGAAATCGATGGAATGCTAATAAAGGTTTTTTTCCTAGAAAATTTCATCAATATTCAACTTTTCTAGAAAATTTCATCAAATTTTAATTTTTCCTCGAAAATTTCATCGAAATTGAATTTTTCCTAGAAACTTTCATCGAAATTGAATTTTTCTAGAAAATTTCACAGAATTTGAATTTTTCTTAGAAAATTTCATCGAAATTGAATTTTCATAGAAAAATTCATCAAATTGAATTTTCATAGAAAATTTCATCTAAATTTAATTTTTATAGAAAGTTTCATCGAAATTGAATTTTCATAGAAAATTTCATCGAAATTGAATTTTTATAGAAAATTTCATAGAAATCGAATTTTTATAGAAAATTTCAACGAAATTGAATTTTTATAGAAAATTTCATCGAAATCGAATTTTTATAGAAAATTTCATCGAAATCGAATTTTTATAGAAAATTTCATCGAAATTAAATTTTTCTCCGAAAATTTCATTGAAATTAAATTTATCTCAGATATTTTTGTCGAAATTGAATTTTCTAGAAAATTTCATCGAAATTAAATTTTTCTAGAAAATTAAATTGAATTTTAACAGAAAATTTCATCGAAATTGATTTTTTCTTAAAACATTTTATCGAAATTGATTTTTACTAGAAAATGTCATCGAAATTGAATTTTTCTTAGAAAATTTCATGAAATTGAATTTTTCTTAGAAAATTTCATGAAATTGAATTTTTCTTAGAAAATTTCATGAAATTGAATTTTTCTTAGAAAATTTCATGAAATTGAATTTTTCTTAGAAAATTTCATGAAATTGAATTTTTCTTAGAAAATTTCATGAAATTGAATTTTTCTTAGAAAATTTCATTAAATTGAATTTTTCTTAGAAAATATCATCGTAATTGAATTTTTCTTAGAAAATATCATCGTAATTGAATTTTACCTAGAAAATTTCATCGAAATTTATTTTTTCTTAGAAAATTTTATCGAAATTGATTTTTTCTTAGAAAATTTTATCAAAATTGAATTTTTCTTAGAAAATTTCATCGAAATTGAATTTTTCTTAGAAAATTTCATCGAAATTGAATTTTTCTCAGAAAATTTCATCGAAATTGAATTTTTCTCAGAAAATTTCATCGAAATTGAATTTTTCTCAGAAAATTTCAAAATTTTGAAAACTTTGTCAAAATTTAATTTTTCTAGAAAATTTCATCCAAATTTAATTTTTTAGAAAATTTTATCGAAATCGAATTTTTCCTAGGAAATTTCATCGAAATTGAATTTTTTTAGAAAATTTCACCGAAATTGCTTTTTTCTAGAAAATTTCATCAAAATTGCTTTTTTCTAGAAAATTTCATCAAAATTGAATTTTTCGTCGAAAATTTCATCAAAATTGAATTTTTCGTCGAAAATTTCTTCAAAATCGATTTTTCTAAAAAATTTCAACGAAATTTAAATTTTCTTAGAAAATTTTACCGAAATTTAATTTTTCTCAGAAAATTTCATCGAAATTTAATTTTTCTCAGAAAATTTCATCCAAATTGAATTTTTCTAGAAAATTTCATCGAAATTGAATTTTTAAAGAAAATATCAAAATTATGATTTTCTAAGAAATGTCATTGAATTTTTATTTAGAAAATTTCACCAAAATTCCATTATTTATAGTGGACCTTCCTAGAAAACTTCATCAGAAATAAATTTTTCCAGAGGTTCTATCGAAACTGCATTTTTTAAACACCTTGTTTTAATAATCCAAATTTCGTTTTTATAAAAATTAAAATAGAATTTTTCTAAGAAAATTTCATTAAAATTGAATTTTTCCTAAAAAAAAGTTTATCAAAATTGAATTTTTCCTAAAAAAAATTTCATCAAAATTGAATTTTTTCTAAAAAAAAAGTTCATCGAAATTAAATTTTTCCTTTTTATACCCTACACCACACTGTGGTACAGGGTATTATTTTTCTTAGAAAATTTCATCGAAATTGAATTTTTCTTAGAAAATTTAATCGAAATTGAATTTTCCTAAGAAATTTCATCGACATTGAATTTTCATAGAAAATTTCATCGTAATTGATTTTTTCTAGAAAATTTCATCGAAATTAAATTTTTCTAGACTATTTCATCCAAATTGAATTTTTCTAGACTATTTCATCGAAATTGAATTTTTCTAGAAAATTTCACCGAAGTTTAATTTTTCTAGAAAATTTCATCGAAATTGAATTTTTTTCTAGAAAAATTCATCGAAATTGAATTTTTCCTAGAAAATTTCATCAAAATTGAATTTTCCTAGAAAATTTCATCGAAATTGGATTTTTCCTACAAAATATTTATCGAAATTGGATTTTTCCTACAAAAATTTCATCGAAATTGGATTTTTTCTACAAAAATTTCATCGAAATTGAATTTTGTTTCCTACAAAAATTTCATCGGAACTGAATTTTTCTTAGAAAATTTCCTCGAAATTTAATTTTTCCTAGAAAAAATGAAATCGAATTTTCCCTAGAAAATTTCATCGAAATTGGATTTTTTTCCTACAAAAATTTCATCGAAATTGGATTTTTCCTACAAACATTTCATCGGAAGATTGAGAACCAGTGTTCTTAATATGTATTTGGAATCGAATTTTCCTGATTTGATACAAGTTTAAGAGCGTTCGTTTTTTTTTCCACAAAACTGATATCTGTTAAATTTTATAAAGATCTGTAGAGATATTAGAAGTTTATATGCTATAGATGAAGAAGTTTATATGCCTAGATGAAAAATAGGATTATAGGTATATTTATTTATTTATTTATTTATTTATTTATTTATTTATTTATTTATTTATTTATTTATTTATTTATTTATTTATTTATTTATTTATTTATTTATTTATTTATTTATTTATTTATTTATTTATTTATTTATTTATTTATTTATTTATTTATTTATTTATTTATTTATTTATTTATTTATTTATTTATTTATTTATTTATTTATTTATTTATTTATTTATTTATTTATTTATTTATTTATTTATTTATTTATTTATTTATTTATTTATTTATTTATTTATTTATTTATTTATTTATTTATTTATTTATTTATTTATTTATTTATTTATTTATTTATTTATTTATTTATTTATTTATTTATTTATTTATTTATTTATTTATTTATTTATTTATTTATTTATTTATTTATTTATTTATTTATTTATTTATTTATTTATTTATTTATTTATTTATTTATTTATTTATTTATTGATTTATTTATTTATTTATTTATTTATTTATTTATTTATTTATTTATTTATTTATTTATTTATTTATTTATTTATTTATTTATTTATTTATTTATTTATTTATTTATTTATTTATTTATTTATTTATTTATTTATTTATTTATTTATTTATTTATTTATTTATTTATTTATTTATTTATTTATTTATTTATTTATTTATTTATTTATTTATTTATATGAATTACAATACAAAGTAAATTTATATTCTAATTGTACGGTCCAAGGAAAAGCCGGGTTACGAAGACCATGTGGCTAGAGTTTGCAGCGACAGACCAGAGCCTCTGGTGGGAATCGAACCCACTACCCCCAAACTCATAGGCGAGCACGCTACCAACTCACCTACTGGGGCGCTCAGGTATATTTATATGGGGCTACATGAAAGTGCATATTACTGAAGCCTTTTATCTTCAAAATGTTATACTGATTTGCCGAAAAATGGGGATCCTATAACGATTGGATGCAAATCGGGATATACCTATATATGATATCAAATCTATAACAAAATATAAACCGATTTCCTTTAAATTTTACAACGTGTATTACAGAACTGATATCTGTCAAATTTTATGAAGATATTTTGAGAGATTATGAGCAAAATCGGCATGAATAATATATATATATATATGAATAATATATATATATATATATATATATTCATAAAATCTGGCAGTGATCGTTTCTTGCTGAAAAACTCCTCTCTACTGAATGTTTTAAAGATATGTTATGCAAATGCGATTTGTCTAGCGCATATACATCAGATCTGCTGGTACATATATAAAATTGGCATATACGAAAAGGTATACATATGTATATGGCAGCTTTATCTAAATATGAACTGATTTGCTTAAAATTATGCCAAGTATGTATATTCCAGGTATACAAAAAGTATACAACTTGTCGAGCTGCATATGTATGTATACCTGTGAAACATTTGTACGCAAAGAGGCTTAATTTGTCTATCGTACAAGAGGTCTGTTGGCAAATGCATTACTTGGTGCGATTATTTTTGATTTAAAATAGCAGAACTAAGCTGAATAGCCATGAAATCGCGACATAAGGAGCTGAGCTGTATATTAATTATATTTGCCGTATCGTTTTTGAAAGAACTTTGCATTCTATGAAACATAATAGAGGAAAAGATGGTCTAAAGCCAGGAGAATATCCTAGTTACAAATCAATAACGATTTTAGGACCAAAATAAAACAAACGAAAATACAACAATTATATTCTTTCCTTGCTCCGCTTTATAAGTGTAAATTGCCCTCTTCATTGAGAATGTGTGTGAAATTGAGTTGTCACATCTTTCCTTTTCTTATGATCTATCTAGCATTTCTTAAATCGCTATATTTTATCAAGGCAAAGGAATCTTTTTATAGCCACTTTCATCCTCTGATTGAACACACCTTTCATTACTCCCCAGAACTTCTACATAAAATCTAAAGAATGTGAAAATAAAACTGTTTTAAATTCCTTCAAATGATTTTAATGCTGGAAATAAAATGCAAACAATCGAACTATCGAACACAACACAGCAGGAGAATGACCGGTGCTGATGATGCCAATACACCCCAGCAACCAAAATGACCAACATTCAGATCCACACAAACAACTCCTTCCTTCCACACATTCCCCCGCCGGTCTGCCGGATAAGCGACTTAATGAAGTCATTGATCGAAAACATTTTCATTAGTTCTTAATTGCCAAACCACATTCTATTACACTTTTCATGGATTTTTGTGGTACGACCCCTCACGTTCGTTCTGTCCGCCTCTAAATGTAACACCTTTCCTCTGATTCCAAATTACCCCCGTCACAACGAAGTGAAAGGACACCACCAACATTGCCTATGGCCACAAACGCAGTGGTCACTCGCTATGAAAAACATACATCCTGCCGTTTCCGAAAGACAATGTCCAGCATCAATTCAATACAATTTAATTGTTGTCGGATTGTATTGAATGCAGCAGATCTCAACTCTGTTTGACTCTTTTCTTTTGGATTAAACCGATCATTTATTTAGAATATGGGTCAAAATGTTTGCATTCCTTTCCTTGTTGTGTATGATAGTCATAATATTTTGACGGCTGTTAAATGTGCATCTGCAGGGGATTTTATATGTAGGAAATATGCGGACAAACAGACCCACAGTCCATTTTGGTAAACCAGAGCTAACAATAGGAGAGTTATTCGTTAGGAGTAGATATTGTAAAACATTTTCCAGTTGAAATTGGAGGGTGCTCTCCTTTTTATTGATCAATAAAGATGTAAAGATATACAATTTAATACAAAAAAAATTCAACCGTTCTTTTGCTCTTCTGGGTTTTTTAATATAACAGCTTTCAGATAAATCCATCGATATACTAATCTCATGTTTCCTATATCAAGAACTCTTCTTACATCTGAAATGAAAAGAAAGATCTATAGCGGTAAAATGCAAAAAAAAATAAAAAAGGAAAGATACATTTATGGAGGCTACATCTAAATCTGATGCAATTTTCTTCAAATAAAGCAGGGCTGATTCTTGGATCGACAAATGATATCTACCAACATTTTATAAAGATCTGTCGAGAAATGAGGTTTACATAGCGCCATCTGATAAATCTGAACCGACTTTCTTCAGATTTAACAGGCATCTTCAAAATTTTATAAAAATCTGTAGAGAAATTTGAACTCTATATTCTGCCAAAGAGTTTTTTCTACGTTTAGCGACAAACAAATAGTGTCGTTAAAGATCAACATAACAATTTGTATAGCTTTGGCAACATTCTCCATGGATCCCACTGTAGTATTTCGAAAACAAATGGACAAAAAATCGGTCGCGATTGTGAAAGGCAATTGCATCTAAAATAATCATGGAAGTGGCAGTTAAGCCAAATTTTGCCCAAATTTAGATCGTCCAGTTAACTCAAATAATAGAAGATGTATTTTGCTTATGCTTCCAAGTTTACACTTTTACACTATACAGGAAAGTAGATACACACAAAGAAAAAATTCGTTTCTGTTAGACGAAATGTTAGACAACTACAATTTTCGGTTGCCGGAACTGAAATTTCGTTTGTTGTGACAGCAACTTATTTCGCGTAAGCAATTGTTTGTTCTGACCAAAAGAAGTTCAGTCGTCGTAAACGCCAGAAACGAATTTTTTCTTTGCGTGTACAATGCTTCAAACAGGCCACTACTTGAATGTTTGACTATGAAAATCAAATATTTTTTTTTATTTTATAACCCATATGGAAGTTATATTAATCAATTTCTGACTCCCAAATATGACCTCCGGAATTTTACATATTTTCAAATTAATTTCTGGAATAAGGGAGAGTAGAAAGAAGAATTCCTAGCAAAGAAACCGGCATACCAAAATAAGCTCTATGGAGGCTATATAGATCTGCATGTACAGGGTTTGCAGCATAAACTTGTGACTCCCAATTATTTCCCACAAAATTATTTATATATACATGAACATTTCTGAAGAGAAACTCTGGCCACACCAGGAAGACGGGACTTCTTACCAACAAAAGCCGACATTCCGCAAGTAGCTCTACGGAGGGTCTATCCATCTGTATGTACAGATTTAAAACAACCAATATGCCTAATTTCGAATAACTTATTTAGTCATAAATTACTTGATTAGCATGCGTTTAGGTTATGTATATGTATTTGGCACAGCCAAATAGCCTTGAAAATATTCCTAGTTTTTTAGTACGTATTTCGGAGTCAGATATTAATTCTGAAGTCAGATATAGTTACAAATTCATTATGTATCTGCTGCTCGCATGTGTTTGAAAATTGGCAAAATCGCTCCATTTTATACCCTCCACTTTATATTACCGTTTGTATCACATTGAAATATTGATCGAAGACTCTATTAAGTACGATTCATCAGTTTGTATTTTGAATTGCCGCTATAATAGATCTAGATCCGTAGTTTGAACAAATTTGTCAGAAATATTTGTTATAGTTTCAGGTCGTTTGGGATTGCAAATGAGCAGTATAGGTTAATCTGTTGATCTACAAATCTCAACCAAATTCCACCAAATTAAGTACCGTTTATTCGCCTCTCAAGAGACTTCGATCTACCAATGTTCATAATAATCGGGTGTAAAATACAACATCCATCTATAGCTCTTAGATGCCAAATCGGAAGAAACTTGTATATATATATGTATATATCAATCATTGCATGTCAAACCTTTTTACATCACCATCTCCGATTTCGTTGAAACTTTGTAGGATAACTCAACCCTATAAAATATTTGATTTGTAGAAGATGAAATTAACGATTTTTTCCCAAAATATATGAGCAATTGAAAATTGGGAAAAATCAAGAAAAAAAGTGCCCAGTTAGAAACATTGAAAATGGTGTAGACCTCTAAGAATGGAGGCTTAGTTTAAAGATGATTGCAGGTGCTTTTCGCCGGAGGTCTTGTCTACTGACCAAATTTTAATATTTTTTGACTTTTTTTATTCTTTTGTGCTTTTAACTATGAAACCAACAGCCTAAAAACTCAGAAAAATATAGGCATATTCCTTGATCGATTCTTAACAAAGTCCTTGGCACTTTTTTCATGATTTTCCCAATTTGCAATTGGTCATATCTTTCGAAAAAAATTCATTCGGTTTGATATGCAACGAACGATATGCAGGCTATATCTAACTCTGAACCGATTTCATTAATATTCATTATTTTCCCCTGTAATTTTTATACCCTACACCATATGATGGGGGGTACATTCATTTTGTCACTCCATTTGTAACAACTCTAAATGTTGATCTGAGGCCCCATATTCTAAATCGTCGTAAAATTCTAAGACGATTTAGCCATGTCCGTCTGTCCGTCCGTCCGTCTGTTGTAATTACGCTACAGTCCGTAATAATAGAGCTAGGTTGATCAAATTTGATAGAAATATTTCTTATAGTTGCAGGTTGTTTGGGATTGCCAAAGGGCCATATCGGTCAATGTTTTGATATAGCTCCCCTATAGAGGTCGCTCCAAAATACGGTATTGAGTCATAAATACCACATTTTTAAAGCAATTTAACAGTAACTTTGCAGATTACATTCTGTTGTGACAAGAATTCATCACAGCAAAAATTTTACAAATCGGTTCATATATTGTTATAGTCACCCTATAGAGGTCGCTCCAAAATTTACGTATTTAAGCCATAAATACCACATTTTCTAAGCATTTTGACTGAATCTTTGCATTATGTATTTAATGAAGACAAGAATTCATCGCAGTAAACATTTTTTAAATCAGTTCATATTTTGTTATAGTCAATCTATAGATGTCGCTTCCAAAAAGGCTTATTTAAGCCATAAACACCACATTTTCTAAGAAATTTAGCTGAAACTTTGCAGTTTATATTATATTTTGGCAAGAATTCATCTCAATAAAATTTATACAAATCAGTGTTTATATTGTTGTGGTCCCCGCCAGGGACGTATCCAGAGGGAGGGGGGGGGGGGGAACCGGTCCCCCCGAAATGTTTTAAACATAGGCATAAACTGTTTACAGTTTTCAAAATCACACGAAAAATATTTGGAAGGCCGTTAAAAAAACAATACAAAAGCGTAAAAAATGGTAACAGTAAAAGTAATAACAACTAAAAATAAGAAAAGTGCATGGTTTCCTCGCTAAAACTTTTTAAATTATGCATCGATTTTCTTCGGAATGGTCTCAATTTATTCATAACCTTTCAGAGTTTACGATAAAATTACAAAAATATGACAATTATGCGTTTCTAGATGTTTTTATGAGGCTTTTATTTAAAAATTATTAAAATTTTCTCAAAAAATATGATTTTTTGCAATACTTTGATATCGTCGAAACCGCTGAACGGATGGAAAATTGTGTTGTGCGAAAATGAAGGCTACTTAATTCTGAAGCTTGTAAAGCTTACCTGAACCAATTCGGATGAATGGTTCTCTAGTTATGCCATAATATGTGGTTCAATTTCTCTTTTTTCTTAGCCTAAAGGGTTGTCTCTTTAAATTCTCGCGATAAGCTATGATATGGAAAGAAATTAGTGGTTGAACCACATATATGTAGTGGCATAACTCGAGAACCATTTATCCGATTTGGTTGAGGAAAGTTTTAAAGAATTAAGTATTAAGTAGCCTTCAACTTCATATAATACCATTCTCCATCCGTTCAGCGGTTTCGACAATATACGAGTATTACAAAATATTGCAAAAAAAAGTGATTTTTTGAAAAAAAAAATTAATATTTTTAAAATAATACTCCCATAAAACAATCTAAAAATGAACAAATGTTATATTTTTATGATTTTATCGTAAAGTCCGTTCGGTCGTGAATTAAACGAGCCAATTCCGAGCCCCCATCGATGCATAATTTAAAAAGTTATAGCTAATTTAGTAAGGTTTTAACTTTAAAACTTTCTTATCGATGTAACATTTACAAAAACAAACTTAAAAAGCTAAGATTGGAGATTTTGACGTTTTTTTGGCGTCTAGAATCAGAATCTGTGCATTAAAACAGAAACCCAAGAAAAAATGTTGTTCTTGTCGACCGGTGTAATTATTGGTTGGCTTTAAATTTATGATAACCAGATATGGCGAAAATTAAGTTAAAATGACATTTATGATTTCTTATCTATCTACCTTTTTAACATGTAGGTTGCAGTGATGGAATGAGTTTGCAAAACCGTGTATGTAAATTTGACTTTATATTGGGTGTGGTAATAAGTAGTACGGTTTTGGCCATTACACAGAACTTATCACGGTATTTGCAAACGATTAACCTAGATATAATAAAGGCTTACGAAATCGTAAAACTGGCAACGACTAAATTAAGTGACATGCGTAGAAATTCAGATGCGGAATTTGATAAACTGTTTGAAAAATCCACACAACTTGCTAGAAGTTTTGGAATAGAAGCTGCATTACCTAGAAGAGTAGGCACTCAAAAGTATAGGGCTAATATTCCTGGTTCAGATGCCAAGACATATTTTAGGACAACATTGTTCATACCATATCTGGACGAAGTAATATCACATTTAAATAATAGATTTTCCTAACATGAAGCTATAATTACAAGTCTGTTTAATATCGTTCCGATACAAGTTGTAAATCTAATAAAGGAAGATTCCGAAGAAGTCCACCTTTTTTACAAAAACGATTTAAAAAATTCAGCAAAATCTGTTTTAGCTGAAATAGGTATATGGATTGATTATTGGAAACAGAAGAATGATAAGCCATCAAATGCATTAGATACTATTTCAGTTTATGATGAGGACATGTTCCCAAGCGTTTTTACCCTTTTGCAGATACTGGCCACAATACCTGTGACAACGGCATCTGCTGAGCGAAGTTTCTCGACGTTAAGAAGAATAAAAACGTATCTCCGAAACAGAATGGAAGGAGAAAGGCTATCTTATCTGGCTTTGATGTCTATATACAAAGATGAAGCCAAAATCGATGAAATAATTGATACATTTCTTTCAAAAAATCGAAGATTACATTTTTAACTCTTACGCATTTTATTATAAAAAGTTTTACTGATCTCGTAATAAAGACATTTATATTTAGGAATAAAATTCGAATAAAAAACTAAGGAACTTAACTTCCATTACCTGCACAATAAACGCAATTTTTTAATTGTTTATCTTTGTTATGGAAAAAAAGGTTGGAACGCCACCAAATGGTGGCTTTAACTCGAAACAAACATGGCGCAAAATTTCCTTTTTTGATATCTTTGAATCGAAGCAAAATATATATGGAACACAAATTTTTTTTTATTTCTGAGCAATCATTTTTTAAATAACGGGGTTTCCAATAGGGATGATATGATTTTGAAGTGACGTTTCGGCCATTTGTAATATGTCATGATCTGTCATTTGTTTTTCATTGTATTCAGTAGTGTTTACAATTTCATCATGGAGAGATATACACAAGAACAACGTTTACAAATTATTGAGTTTTATTATCAAAATAATCGTTCTCAAATTGCAACTTTTCGTGCGCTAAGTCCATGTTTTTAAATCCATAAAAAAAAACACTTTCCTGTCAACTTACGACCTTGACATTAAGAGCTACCGATTCCCCATCCGACGTACCGTTAAGGAGCTAGAGCAAAAATAAACTTTCCGTTCACATTTGAAAATGATGCTAAGTCCATTTATTTTTAAAATCCAAAAAGAACACTTTCCAGTCGACCTACGAACTTGACACCCATGAGCAATATTTTAGCACTCGTTAAGAGCTATCTTTTTGCAATTGAAACAATTGAATTGTTGCGAGAAAAGTTTGGAGATTAGATTATTTCAAGAAATTGTGATATTGAATGGCCTCCAAGAAGTTGTGATTTAACACCATTAGACTATTTCTTGTGGGGTTATTTGAAGTCATTGGTCTTTCGAAATAATCCAGACTCTTTACAAATCAATATTGAACGTGCCCTTCATGACATACGACTTTATATAGTGGGAAAAAATGCTCGAAATTTGGGTTCATCGCATTCGTTCCTGCAGAAGAAGTCGTGGAGGCCATTTGAATGATGTTTTCTTTAGAACTTAATTGTATCGATTGTACTTCACATTAAATGAAAAACATTTGAATTTCCTTCACAATAAGTGTGTTTTTTTTTCAAAGAAATCATATCACTCTTATTGGAAAACCCTTTACAATATATTTGGCGAAATTCCTAAACGATCATTTTAATTGTATATAAACACATATTTTGTTTGAGAAAATTAGTTTGCAAACATATTTTGTTGTGATATATTACTATATATATATTAATATATAATATATTTATAAATAAATTTTATTGATTTTCAAATATAATATATTTGTTCAGAAATATACAATATTCAAAAATGTTTGCTCCAAATATATTTTATTCCAATTCAGGTGGCGGTTGACTTCGTCTCGGTATAGATCCCATGTTTTTTAAACTATGTGCCTGAAATTTAGAAATGTACTCTATTTAACCTAAACAATTCATAGTAATAATGGTTTCTCTATACATTTGTTGGAAAACAATGGTGGAGGGTGTTATACAGTCGGCCCCGCCCGACTTTAGTCATTCCTAACTGTTTTTTGTTGGGGTTATTTATAATAGGTTCTTCAATCGATGTTCCAGAGAAATAAATAGATTGTAGTCCGGACAAATATTTATATTTTCTGTGCTTATCCGTATTGTTCCTTATTTGGTATTCACAAATATTCATTTTCTGAAGTATAAGAAATTTGTTAACTGTTGTACACTTGCCAGAATCATTGACGAGAATATCTGCAAATATTGTCCTGATGGGTTTCTACAACAACGGCTGTTGGTCATTTTTAAATCCTTAGGGGTTCATTTAAAAAATGAAATATGTCCTTCACCGAAAAAAGGAAACTGCAAAAACGATAAAATTTTGAAATATGGTCAATTCTAACGGAAACAGACAGTTAAATCTTAATATTCAAACTGTTTCGGTTTTTTTTTTTTGAAAAATGTGTCCTTTCCATTAAATTCTCCCGAACTCCCCAATCCCTTTCACTCGGCAAATGTCTTGAAAATATGTTAATACAAAATAACAGAGAGAGAGACGGAGAAAAAAGTGTGCTAAAACAGACTGTTTTTAAATCGATGGAAAATAAATACATTTATCATTTGTCCTGAGGATACCAGGATGGTCAGGACCTCCTGTTGTTATATTTAAAAACACAAAAATAACCAACATCCTGACTGGTTCTGATGAAGCGTGTGTCGTCGTCGTTGTCTTCGTTGTTCAACTGATGGTGGTCTGATTGTCCTTTTTGTTGTCTGTCGCTCTATCTCTCTCTTTCTTTCTTTGCAGTCTGTGTCGGAGTCTGAAATGTCCCAATCATTATGTCCTGGCGTTTTTTCTTACTTTTTTTCATCAACAGAGGAAACAAAACAAGAAAGTTATTTATATTTCTCAATTACAATACTCCAATTCTTGAAAATGAGACAACATAAAGAACAATGTTTTGATATCCTTTTTTCGGGTATGTGTCTGTCTGTCTGTGCGTGTGTTTTTGTATCACTTTTAAATGGCTATTGTCCTTCTTTTGTCATGGTCTTCCTCCTCCTGATTCTCCTCTGTTCGGTTGAGAGTGTTTGCTGGCAATTCGATGTCCCAAGACAAATGAAACAAAGTAGAATCCAATGAATGTGTTGTCTCTTCGGATGGAGACCATTCTCATCATCATCATTCGGGAAGGATACGCAAAGAGATAGGGTGGCGAATGGATGGATGGATGGTGGGGGGAAGTACCATCGCTATCATCATCATTTATCATTTGCCATATTGTTGCCAGTTTCAATTGAGTAGATTGCCATCGTATTGAACACAATATTTCTCGCTTGTATTCTATGAGGAGAGAGTGAGTGTTATTTATTTGTTTGCAAACTATCCTTAAAATGAATTTATTTACGATTTGTTGTTCCAAATTTCGAAAAGGATGAGTGTCCCTTTGACCCCCTTCTGTAGTTGTTGTTTTTGGACTTCATTTAATTTCGTTCATTGATGTCATTTACGAAACGGAAACCTCTAATCTGACCATGTTGTTTAACGCTTCCATTCTCTAAGGCTCTGTCAAGGATTCTTTGCTGTATCTCTTAGTGGGGAGTGTTTCGTTTTGTTCCTTCGGAAAGTGGCAATTTGGGGATGAACATTGAATTACTTTTTGTTTTGCGACGATTATGCTATCTCCTTGCTGCCATTGATTGGATATTGAACAACGAATTGCGAATAGAATGGAATTTCGGGGACCACCAAAGTTGTGTTACATTCAATCAATGTAGATGTGTTCTCGATTGTTCAGTATAAAATGATCGGAAAAATTGCTTAATTTTTATAAATTATTTCATAATTTAAAGAAAAAAATATATATATTAAGTAATTAATAAATAGTTTTAACTAAAATCTACTATGCAACAAAGTGAAAATAAAAATATAAATCAAAAAAGGAAGAATTTAATTGGAATTAAATTGTCTTCAATATTTTCTAACACTATTCTAACTCTCATTGTTAGGGTCATGAAATTTGGTAGCTCTTGGAACATAGGCTCGGAATTCATAGGCATTTTCCGAAAATGCTACTCTTAGGATACAATAGGGCAAAAAGGGATAAATATTGTACCGAAATTGGTAGCTCTTGGGGCCTAGATCCGGATTTAGCAGCAATTTTTTGAAATTAGTACTTTAAGGGCAAAAATGAATAAATATTGTACCCCGCCAAATCCGAATGACAGCAAATAGAATCGTAAATGGAATAAAAAACATTTTATTTAAAAAAAGGGACAACTGTTGAACGCAGACAAATAAAAATGGTAAGAACTACCATTTGGTGTTAGGGCAACTCCTGGGCCTTAAACTCTGAGTAAAACGCGGTTCTCACAAATGCATAATTTTCGAAAATATAATAATAGAAATTCAAATTTTATTGGGAACAAAGTGGGCCCATTAAGATACTTTTTCAAACTACGAACATTTAACAAAAAGGTCACAACTATAATCTTATCAATTCCTTGATGAATTTCCGAAATTGTCATTTTCCCGGATAAAAGTCGGGAGGAAAACAACTTTTATATATATTTCCCTCACACTAAAAAATTACAATAAAAATCAAACCGGGTTTTCCAATAGGGATGATATGATTTTGAAGTGACGTTTCGGCCGTTTGTAATATGTCATGATCTGTCATTTAGTTTTCATTGTATTCAGTAGTGTTAACAATTTCATCATGGAGAGATATGCGCAAGAACAACGTTTACAAATTATTCAGTTTTATTATCAAAATAATCGTTCTCCAATTGCAACTTTTCGTGCGCTAAGGCTCTATTTTTAACTAAAACCAGTAAGAAAAGGCAGAAAGTCGGGCGGGGCCGACTATATAATACCCTACACCTCCCCAACAATGCGATAAGGGTCATTGCGATAATAATGTGGAATAATTGGTAAATGGGTAGGAACATATTATCTAATTCTGTACCGATAATCGCTAAATTAAGCAATATATTTCTTAAATTGAGAAACATCTTTCTGGAAAATTTTAATGATCGGAAGTAAAGTACAACTTCTATAGCACTATGATACCAAATCAGAAGGAACATATATATGTAGGTTATATATAAATCTAAACCCATTTTCCCTGAATACACATTCATGTAAAAATACCACTTTCTGTCGAATTTCGTACTGATCGGATATAAAATATATACAGTCTCTACAGCGCTTACATGTGAAATCGGGGGTAACGTATAGATGGGGCTATATCTAAATCTGAACCGATTTCTTCCAAATTTAAAAGTATTCATTCAAATAATAGCAAACCTCTTTCTGCCGAATTTCATACTGATCGGATAAAAATACAGTTTTTACGGCGCTTACATGTGAAATCGGGGGTAACGTATATATGGGGGCTATATCTAAATCTGAACCGATTTCTTCCAAATTTAATAGTGTTCATTCATATAATAAGAAACCTCTTTTTGCCGAATTTCATACTGATCGGATATAAAATATCATTATACCCTACACCACACTGTGGTACAGGGTATTATAACTTTGTGCATTTGTTTGTAACTCCCAATAGGAGAAGAAATAGACCCATTGTTTATTATACCGATTGTCTTAGAATCACTTTCTGAGTTGATTTAGCTATGTCCGTCTGTCCGTCTGTCTGTCAGTCCGTCTGTCTGTGCATGTATTCCTGTAATCAAAGTACAGGTCGCAATTATGTTCCGATCTCGACGAAACTTTACACATATATTTTATTTGGCCCAAGGACGATCCCTATTGAATTTGGTTAAAATCGGTTCAGATTTAGATATAGCCCCCATATATATGTTACCCCCAATTTGAAGTGTAAGCGCTGTAAAAATGATATTTTATATCCGATCAGTATGAAATTCGGCAGAAAGAGGTTTCTTATAATATGAATGAACACTGTTAAATTTGGAAGAAATCGGTTCAGATTTAGATATAGCTCCCATATATACGTTACCCCCGATTTCACATGTAAGCGCTGTAAAAACTGTATTTTATATCCGATCAGTATGAAATTCGGCAGAAAGAGGTTTCCTATTATTTGAATGAACACTGTTAAATTTGGAAGAAATCGGTTCAGATTTAGATATAGCCCCATATAAACGTTACCCCCGATTTGAAATTTAAGCGCTGTAAAAATGTTATTTTATATCCGATCAGTGCGAACTTCGGCAAAAAGAGGTTTCCTTCTACATGAAGAAATACTGCCAAATTCGGAAAAAATCGATTCAGATTTAGATATAGCCCCCATATATATTGTACCCCCGATTTGACATGTAAGCACTGTAGAGACTGTATTTTATATCCGATCAGTACGAAATTCGACGGAAAGATTTCTTTTTACATGAATGAGTATTCAGGGAAAATCGGTTCAGATTTATATATAACATCCGTACCCAGCAAAATCTTGGTAAGTACCTGTCATTATTCCCTGCATTATCAAATAATGACATCTCATTATTCGCTGCCTTACTTTCGGCTTATTAATAATGACTTACCAATAATAACAGAAATAAGTGATTTTTGTTATCAAAATCATTTTGGCAAATTTTCATATAATGCAATTTTGGCTATATGTAGGTTATTGTACAAGATTTATTTATATTTCAACATGTTTTTAAACAATACGTGCAGATTTGAATGAAAATACCAGAAATTCGAATCTGGCATGAGGAAATTGTTTGTTTCGAGATATATGCGCGACAATATGCAAAAAATTATTTTAAATTTCCATTTCTACATATCTACTACTTATTTTATAACTTATTGGTAATGCATTATTCAAGTACATAAAATCGAGCTACAAATAAGTACATATTATGCTACTTTATTGTATGCTTTTGGGAAGTACTTTCCTCCAATGACATCCCCATGTCAAAATAATGAGAAAAGTGGCTAAATAATAGGTACTTACCATTATCGAACTTTGCTTACTCGTCGGATTATTTGGTAATGAGAAATTTTGCTGGGTATATATGTTCCTCCAGATTTGGTATCAAAGCGCTATAGAAGTTGTACTTTACTTCTGATCATTAAAATTTTCCAGAAATATGTTTCTCAATTTAGGAACGAATATTGCTTAATAAGCTATTATCGGTTCAGAATTAGATAATATGTCCCTACCCATTTACCAATTATTCCAAATTATTATCGCAATGACCCTTATCGCATTGTTAGGGAGGTGTAGGTATTATATAGTCGGCCCCGCCCGACTTTCTGCCTTTCCTTACTGGTTTTCAAATAAACCATATCACTCTTATTGGAAAACAAAGGCCCACAGATGTTGGTCGTTGTGCAGAAAGCTATAGGTTCAAAATGGGTACTACGTCCAGATACGACACACTGGCTTTACATGAGCGTGATTAGACCAATAATAACCTACGCCTCTGTAGTGTGGTGGACATCTATTTACAAAAAGTACAATGTAATACCATTGCAAAAAGCGGGGCAATTAGAACTGCACCAACAAGAGCGTTGGAGACTATACTGCACATCCAACCAATAGATATCCGTATGTATAAATAACGAAGCAGCCCTCACAGCAAGACGTCTACAAGTGATGGGTGAATGGATAAATCGAGACCACAAGTCGTGCCATCATAAGATATTACAATCACTGGTAGGTCATAATCAAACAACGGAAATCTCCGACCCCATTTCTGAAGTCCGGCTTAAAGCTACCTGTGATTCGTTTGTGCAGAGCGTCTGTTCCTGGGAAAACGGAACACTAGCTCATGTGCCAGTGGGAACCAGCTGCTACACTCCTGGCTAGGAGGAATGACGGGTCTGGGACTTTTTATTGATGAACCAGAAGTCGAACATTACTTCCGCCTCCCAGACCATAACACAGTATTTCAAGCAGAAGTTCGAGCAATCACGGAGTGTGTTAACTGGCTCAGTAATACAACACAGCCTAAATATGTCAACATATTCACAGATAGCCAAATGGCGTTCAAAGCAATAACATCGGAAAAGGTCAAATCCAGAACAGTGTTAGACTGTAAAAGAACGATAAATAATTACTCAGTCCATGTTCAACTGCGTATTTTCTTGGCTTCAAAGGGCAGATAACTTCGAGTAAAAAACTTGGAAAATTGGAAACCTTTCGAAGCCACAAAGGATGAGTTGAAGCACTGGGCAGAGATGGCTCACAAAACTGTGTGGAATAGAGCAACTGTAGGAGCAACTGCAAAGATACTGTGGGGTGACCCAAATGAGAAGAAAACAAGTAGTTTTCTGAAACTAAACAAGATCGAGATTAACAAGATGATGAGTGTTCTAACGGGACACTCAAGCTTACAGGCACATCTTCATCGCATAGGACTAGCAGAAAACGATGAGTGCGGGGCATGCAGGGAAAACATCGAAACGATGGAACATTTTCTGTGTCACTGCCCAGTTTTCACACATGCAAGATCCCGATATTTCGGTTCCGACATATTGCCAGACTTGACTCATCTCAGAGGATATGATTGGAAGATACTGAGAACCGATTTTCTGTAACCAGTGGGGTATAAAAATCATAAATAAGGAGTGCACAACAGGCCGAACCACTGGCTTAAGTGTATGTCCATGGACATGAGACGTTTAAACGTCTCCTCTATTCAACCTAACCTAACCTGACCTATTGGAAAACTCTGTATATAATATTTGTGTGTGCCAAATATAATATATTTCGAGTGTATCCTAAACATTTATATTTTTCAAGCAGGATATATTTGGGACAATATACTAAAGAAGCGATTTTTTCCAGCGTGTATCAAAGTTGAGAAAATTACCATAATTTTAATTTTGCTAATAAAATAGTTTAATTGATGCTATATTTGGGTTCACGACACTGAGTGTTTTTATCCCCTCACCTTAGAGAGGAGGGTATATATCATTTGCTACAAGCCAGAAGTGTAACACATCGAAAGAGTGACCTAAGACCCTAAGTATGTTCGGCGGAAATCCGATTTGGGTCATTTTAAGTTATTTGAGCTATGTCCGTCCGTCTGTCTGTGTGTCTGTCTGCTGGCTGGTGCGCACGATAATTCTCGAAAGGAGTAACCGATTGACTTAAAATTTAGTATGCGGTAATATTTTTCTCTCTCTCCGGCTATGTTCGAAGATGGGCCTTATTGGTCTACTCCTTCTAGTACCTCCCCCACAAAGGGTTAACTTTTAGTGAAATATTGATTCTTTAATACCTTCTTTACTACTTACTCGAATCTTCTGAAATTTCACACATAGTATTAGTTTGTTAATCACTAACACATCAAGAAAAATGGGCGAAGTGGCCACTCGTTTTTTGGTACCTCCCACACGAAAGGACCTTTTTGCGCCAAAAGTTAACTGCTTATGGCTTTAAATTTCAGTTCATAGAAATACTTGAAATTTTGTACAGTGTAATGCTTTTATAGCACCTACAGTCCAGAGAAAAGTGGGCGTTATTGGCACGCCCCTTTTGGTACCTCCCATACAAATGGACTACAAAACAACAGATTTTAACTTTAATACCAGTACATACTTTCAAGTTATTAAATGCAATTTAAATTGATAATAATTTAATTAAAACAAACAAATAAATACATTTACGAATATTTTTTTGGGACTCAAGGTGAGAGGATACATAAGTCGGTTTACCCGACTGAACTTTCTTACTTGTTCTGGTATTTCATTTTATCGATTCTTATTCATCAGGAATAAGATCTGTACGTCAAGTACATAAAATCTAAATCAAACATTTATGTCCAGGAACGTTGTGAAATAATTATTGTACCTTTATTATTATAAAATTGTAGCTTTATTTAAGGCGAAATTCCTAAATAGGTTGTTTGACTTTTTCCTTGTGTCATTCTTATTCGTCAAAATATGATTCCGCGGGTAACCCCCCGAAACAAGCCATTTATTTCTAACCCAATTTGCAATTATTGAATTCATTAAACTTTTATAGCCGAGTGTGGCAGCAGGCTGTTTCACTCCCTTCATTTTTTAACACCTTAAATTTATTGCAAAATATTACTTTGAAATAGAAAATGTGCTATGGATTGAAGAATTTATGGTTTTTGATATAAGACAATAAATGGAAAGGGTGGAAAATCAACCATTTTGTAAAAATTTAACGATTCGGTGTTGTTTCTAACAAAGATTTTATGAAAAATATTTTAAAGGATTTTCTATAGATTTATTTTTTCCAGATATGAAAGGAATACCAGAAAAGTGATTTACTTAGGAATGATAGATTATATAGTAGTTTACTTAACTACTGATATTGAATTATTCTATGTGTATTATCGAGCAATTTAAGTTCCAAAAGTAGTTTTCAATATTGCTTATAAAGTCGGATCGTTGGCTACATTTATCTACTAAAACTTTGAATCTCTGTATTCTGTTTCTTCTTCAATATTTATATTCTTCTGTCATCCCAAAAATCATATTGTCCCACATTTTTTAACTGCAGCATTTTATGGAAAATGCCTCCGGTCACCATACAAGGGAATACATGTAGGAGCACCAACTGACTAACATCACAGAGGTTCATGAATGCTATGGAAAGCTAAATGTGTTCACAGTTATGCTATGAAAACATAAAACAAGTGTCACTCCATGTTTTCACATTTTTCCCCAAAAAGAAAAAAAAACTACAAAATACATGCACAAATGGAAACACAACGTAAGACGAGAAAATGTTTGTCCTTATGGTCTTTTCTGCAATATTCCCCACTATGCACCAAAAATGTATTTGTAGATTTTTATTATTTTTGGCATTAAATACAAAACAATATATTGTTTTTATAGTTGACACTGTTTTGCTACTACTACCAGTGTTGTTGCACAGTGGGTATCTGCAAAACAAAATAAAATAATCACTAATATCTATCCTAGTAGTATATTGATTATAAAAGAGGAAAAGAGCTTGGTCCAAACTGATCGATTTAGAAATCGCTTTCTAATTCATTGTTGGTCTATCTATCAGTAGATATCAGTAGATTTTTCTAACGTTCAAAGTGAAACGAAAACTATACTCATACATGACTACTGAACAGTTTAAATTTTCACTGTGGACCCTTTGCAGCTATAGCTTTCATGCTACTATGACAAATTTGGTATAAATAAAATATTTTGTTGTTGCAGAATATAAAAAATAAACTAAAAAAACAACACAAGCTTAGATGTAAAAATGGCGCCCAACGTGGTGACCCACCTCGTACAGTTTCCATTCTAGTTCTTGTAGTTTCTATTCTAATAGTACATACATTATTCAAGGCGATAAAAACTACATTCAGACTCGATTTAGTTATGTCCGTCTGTCTGTAGATATGTTTTTTAATCAATCGAAATTGTGGCAGGAACTTGTTCAAGGACGATCCATAGTTATATTGGTGCAAATTTTGACTTAAAGTTTTTTTTTAATTAACCATAAATAATGACGAATTTCAAAATATCGGTTCAGATTTCGATATTGTTTATTTCGAATTTGGCATATAATCGGTATAGAAATCTTATTTAACATAGAATCATTGTCAAATTTGGCAAGTCAAGTTTCCTGATAAAAGACCGAATATTTTAAATTCTGAAGAAAATTGGATCTGATTTAGATTCTACACGCTATAAGGGATATATTTTACATCCAATCATTTCTAAATTTTATCATTATACTCATTAGATTCATTAGATTCATTAGATTCATTAGATTCATTAGATTCATTAGATTCATTAGATTCATTAGATTCATTAGATTCATTAGATTCATTAGATTCATTAGATTCATTAGATTCATTAGATTCATTAGATTCATTAGATTCATTAGATTCATTAGATTCATTAGATTCATTAGATTCATTAGATTCATTAGATTCATTAGATTCATTAGATTCATTAGATTCATTAGATTCATTAGATTCATTAGATTCATTAGATTCATTAGATTCATTAGATTCATTAGATTCATTAGATTCATTAGATTCATTAGATTCATTAGATTCATTAGATTCATTAGATTCATTAGATTCATTAGATTCATTAGATTCATTAGATTCATTAGATTCATTAGATTCATTAGATTCATTAGATTCATTAGATTCATTAGATTCATTAGATTCATTAGATTCATTATATTCATTAGATTCATTAGATTCATTAGATTCATTAGATTCATTAGATTCATTAGATTCATTAGATTCATTAGATTCATTAGATTCTTTAGATTCATTAGATTCATTAGATTCATTAGATTCATTAGATTCATTAGATTCATTAGATTCATTAGATTCATTAGATTCATTAGATTCATTAGATTCATTAGATTCATTAGATTCATTAGATTCATTAGATTCATTAGATTCATTAGATTCATTAGATTCATTAGATTCATTAGATTCATTAGATTCATTAGATTCATTAGATTCATTAGATTCATTAGATTCATTAGATTCATTAGATTCATTAGATTCATTAGATTCATTAGATTCATTAGATTCATTAGATTCATTAGATTCATTAGATTCATTAGATTCATTAGATTCATTAGATTCATTAGATTCATTAGATTCATTAGATTCATTAGATTCATTAGATTCATTAGATTCATTAGATTCATTAGATTCATTAGATTCATTAGATTCATTAGATTCATTAGATTCATTAGATTCATTAGATTCATTAGATTCATTAGATTCATTAGATTCATTAGATTCATTAGATTCATTAGATTCATTAGATTCATTAGATTCATTAGATTCATTAGATTCATTAGATTCATTAGATTCATTAGATTCATTAGATTCATTAGATTCATTAGATTCATTAGATTCATTAGATGCATTAGATGCATTAAAATCAAATGGAATCTAATGAATCTAATCAATCTAATGAATCTAATGTCATTAGATTGATTAGATTCATTAGATTCCATTTGATTTTATGAATTTCGAAAGCACCGAGTTTAATTGTAATCGTTTTAGATATATAACAGCTATATGAGTTCTTATTGTGTTATAATAAGGTCGTGTAGGTTTTCAAATAGTACACAGAGAAAAAAAAAACTGGCCTTCATTTAAATATTAAGACGTCTTTGGCTCAAATCTTTAAATTCAGGCCGTTTTCTTATATTCATACACTCCTCCTACAATTTCCAAAATTGTTCACATCAAAATCTTATTTTCGCGCTCTCTATCATTTATGGCACACTGTGCCAAAGTGTTGCATGACTCTCGAATGCGAAAATGCTGGTGTACCAAAGTGTTAAAATGTTCATTTTCTAACCCAACAAAGTAACACCGAAACCAACAACCGAAAAATATATATATAAAAAAGGAAAAACTGAGTTGATTGGAAGTGAACATTAGAAAGTTTAAAATAAAATTTATGTGTTTTCAACAACACGTGTTGAAAATTGCCAAAGAACAAAATATCAACAATGATTATTGAATTCGAGAGTGTTTGCTGTCGGTCGGGCGGTTGCCATCGAGGAGGACTTTTCGCAAACAGGATACATAAAACAACAGCAAATGACTATAGCAATGAAATCTATAAAAATTAAACACAGAGTGTGAAATGAAGAAAAGGATACACTTGCGACGGCGATGGCGATGACGACAAATAACCGTAAAACTGAAATTTTTTAAGGGAAATCATAAAAATAACAGTTATACTCGTTAAGGAATAAGTTCCGTATTAAAAACCAAAAACGAACCATTAATAAAATGTACCGTGTGTGGAGAAAGTACCCCCAAGGAGTTCCTTTATGAATATTAATATGAGTTCTCAAGAAGGGGAAGATCAATGCAGTCTTAAGGAGATGGATGTTTTGTAGGTGTTTGTTTGCAATAACGTCATGAGTACGTTTGTCTGTCCGTCCGTTCGTCTACACTCATTACTTGCATTACAATTGTTTTTGGATGATTGTCGCCGTCCTAGTCGTCATGTCATTGTCCTCCTTTATGTCCTTTTCACATCACTCACTTGCTTCCTTGAGTCTAGCCATATGTTGTCTGTCCATCAGAATGTGATGACGATTCAATCTTCTTTATATTTTACTGGAGGTGTTTTCTAAATTTTACAGGGCACTACTTCTCTATTCAACACCTTTATCACACTTTTTGTCACGCACACACACACAGGTCATTTCGTGTTTTGACTTGTTTAGTGGGATTACTCGTATTTACTTCCGGACATAAGGAAGTATCTGTTTGAAAGAATTGGTAGCAGGTTGCTTGGTGTATTCCCAGCACCTCACAGTCAATAATCTGACATTTACATTGGTTGTGATTGACGATCGTTGTGCTGTTGTAACGTGGGTGGCAGGCACATTTTTATGCCCTTAGGACAGTCTCTATTGTGAGATCTCCATTTGTAATCTTTAATTTCCGTATCTGTTTCCTTTCTTAAATTTTTACAATCACATTTTTCCAATCATTTCGTTTCTTTTGTCCGTCCATCAATGCAATGACGACAAAATGCTCATTAAAGAAGTCATAATATTTGTGTTATTCTTTGTAGAATTACAATGATATGTGTAATTTGTTGAAAGGTCCCAAAAAAGGCAAATAAGAAGCCAATAGTAATATGCAGTACAAATATGTTTTTATGGCCGTAGTAGAGCTATAAAACGTGAAAACCAATAACTTATTGGCTTAATTTTTTTTTAGCCTAAGAGGATTTTAGAAAATTTAATTCAATCATAAGGGATCAGTTGCGCGAAAGGAATTAGAAAGGTCAAAATTTATGAATAAAACATGGGGGCGATTATTGAATCAAATGTGATTTTTTTACAGCGTTTTAACTGTTGTTACTGCACATTAAATTTCTGTTGTAATATGGAGTCCTAAAAACGAAAAAAAAAATATTTTAAAAAAATTTATGCACACAGAATACAGTTTGGTTGCCTCCACCGAATTATTTGCCAACCGAATTTTGGTAGTTCTGTCTACTATCATGCGATTCCATCAGGACAACCAACATTTTGGTTGTGGTATATTTCTGCTTCCATGTGGACAACAATCATATTTGGTTGCGCCAACTTAGAAAATTATGGCTAAAATTATCTGTTGTATGTTGCCACAACAAACAGTTTTAAAAAATTGGTTGCCCTGACAATTTGTCATGTACTACCGACAATTAATTAGAAACAGTTTTCATCAATTTTTATTCTATTTATTGAACAAAACACCAAACAATTCATAACAAAATTATGAGATGTGGAAATATTTGACACAAATTTTAGTACACGATGGTACAATGCATAACAATACTTTCATGCAAATATCGCTTAACCTTGTGCTTTCAATTTCATTATTGTTGCTTTTATTTTTTATTTATGTAAAACATTTTGCACAACATATTCTGCATTCCACGCAATATATATGACTACACATACCGTTCTTGAACAAAATGTTGAAGATTTATTTATGTCGAATAATGTTATTGTTTGTTTGTTATGTATCAAAAAAAGAACAGCAATCAAGCTTTCGGTTGTATTTCCCAAAATATATTTAATTATTCTAAATTTGGGAAATTATTGGGATAACCAAAAAACGATTATTTATTAATATTTTTTTCTGTTATAGTAACAAATTATTCGTTGCAATAATAATCTTTGGTCTATTGATATAGCTTCTGTTTTCAAGAATAAAACATTGGTTGTCACAACCGAAAATCGATCATATGAATTTATAATGAAAATTTAAAATTGGTTACCACAACTAACCGAGTGTCAATGAAAAAAACAATCTTAATTCGATTGATACAACCATCGATTTTCAATTGATCGTATCCATATTATTGTTGTTGGTTCAACTAATTATATATAAATACAACCGACAGTCGGTGTAGGCAATATACTTTTTGTTGCTAGTACTATTTTTTTATTGTTACTATCGAATTCCAACCAATTATTTTCGTGGGTGCACGTTTATTTATAAAGATCACATGCAGATATATACATACTCGTATATCTATGGTTTTCTGGAATAACAGCATATATTTTGTAAAAAAATCAAAATGTTCAGGAGATCCAAAATACTTTTTCTCTCGCAGTATATTTGATACTAAATGAGGATAGTTGAATGTTGGAAAAAATCACCAAAAATTTGAACATACCTAGGAGTGTCATATATGGATTATGTAGCTGAATACATTTATGCTAAAATAACAAAATTGAACATTTCTGACATAAGCGTTTATAGCAGAAAACGGAAAATAAAGCATTTCAGCTTAATATTTCAAAATGTTGCAAATGGAATGTCGATGTTAGTATAACCCCATTCAAAGTAGAGTATAAGATAATCATTTTACAGCTAGATAACAAAATAATAAACAAGAAAATTCGCTTCTAAAATGCATCGCTCTAATACAAATTTGAAAAAATATTAAGCCACAATTTTGAAAGCCATGAAACATGGAGAAAGCGTTAAAAGACCAAGCAATAAAATTTAACCACAATCGCGCCCAGCGGTGGTTAACCACAAAATAATGTTTTGTTTTGTTATTTTTAATTAGATCTATAAAAAGAAACATCAAAAATTAATTAAAACAAAAATAATAAAGTTTGTGTTAATAAAAATCGAACGTAAAGATAAACACAACGCCCTCTACAATCAGCGTGAACATCGCATCGATCACAAAGATAAAGAACTGTGCAACAATGTGTAATGATCGATCGATATACTTACTCTCAAGAATTTCAGACCAGGCCCAGAGATAAATTTCAACGGAAACAAAGAACACCCACCCAAGGGAATTGAAATGAAAACATTTTATTAATGTCAACGCAAATGTTATTGATTTTAATGACAGAAAAACAAAACTCGTAACGACGAGTAATTCTAGCGGTGATAAACATCGAATAACGACAATCAAATGTGATCATAAAACCGAATTTTTCGCTGAGATGGTTGTCTTAAACGTTCGACCGTCGCACTGACTCCACTCCAATGTTTGTGTATTGCAGTGCGTATAATGAAGAACTCAGACTGGCGAATTCCATGAGAAATAATTTCAATATATTAAAATTCAAATAAACAAAACAAATTCTGAAATTCATTAAATAAACTTGTTGTCGCTGCTGGGGCTGTTAAATTTATTACTTTCCCATGGAATGTCAAAAAACCAACAATCACAGACCTTAAATTATACAGATGTGCCATCAGCCAGAAACGTCAAAATCTATCAGTTACGGACGAATAGGAATGAAATGTCACACGCGAAAAAAAAGGTTTCCGCGAACATAGTTTGAACTTTTTTTGCACTAATCGATTGATATTAATTTTTTAATTGTGACAATTACAAAAAATTCGGGAAAATCGGTCCGAAATCCGCGGAAAAACTCACTCTTTGAACACCTACTCGTTGAAATTTCTATTCGTTCGTAACTGACAACTTACTCGCTCCGGGATGACATATCTTATTATTCATTATTTTTGCCAACAATGAGGACATTGTATAAATACATAATAACCCTTTTCGGGCGTGAAGAATGGAGGAAGACTAAGTAGATGCGTTAAAACTTAATATCGTCTAAAATCGTCAAAGCACATGTATGATCTATTGGTATGCCGCAGAATTTTGACCATTTGATCGAGAGGTTCTAGGTGGGGTCGACCAATATGGCCACTACTTTCGATGGATGTCATTGGTAGTTAAAAGGACGGGCATAGGTTATATGACTTAAAAGTCAATAATATACGTTCGGTCTTAGGTTGCTCCTTCGACGTATTACACTCATGACATGATACACCCTTTTGCCACAAATCAAGATTTTTTAAGGCAAAATAGAACATTTTATTTGACTATTTTGTCTAAAATGAAGATTTTTAATGATGAAAGAAATCGTAATTCGTACCAAACAAGGAACATATATGATGTTTTTGTGACGAAACAGTTAAAATTTTTTTACTAGAACCATTGGTACATTAAAGAATTACTTTCAATGTTTATTGTGTAAAAACTATGCGGAAGCATCTCGAAAAAAAGTTGAATTGCGGTGCCTCTCATAACTCGATACCGGATCATCAGAAATTAAAACCAGTAAGGAAAGGCAAAAGTCGGGCGGGGCCGACTATATAATACCCTACACCACTCTCGTAATATTGAATAACTCTGATATATAAATTTTGTAATTCATGTATAAATTATTTACATAAATTTACTTTTGGGACATTTTATACTTAAATAATACCCAGTACCACAGTGTGGTGTAGGGTATAAAAACGATTGGATCTAAAGAGCCAAATCGGATGAAATATATATATGGGAGCTATAGCTAAATCTGAACCGATTTTCTTAAAATTCGGCAATGTTGGTTCATGGATCAAGAAACTTTACCATTCTAAATTTCAAAACGATTGGATGTAAAACATAGCTTCTATAGAACTAAAGGACCAAATCAGACGAAACATATATATGGGTGCTATAGCTAAATATTAACCGATTTTCTTCAAATTCGGCAATGTTGGTTCATGGATCAAGAAACTCTACCATTCTAAATTTCAAAATGATTGGATGTAAAATACAGCTTCTACAGGACTAAAGAGCAAAATCGGACGAAAGATATATATGGGAGCTATATGTAAATATAAACCGATTTCAACCAAAATCAATAGGGATCTTTACAGCTGCGAAATACTCTAAACTGCAAAATTTCAGAACGATCGGAGTGAAATTGCGACCTTTAGTCGACGAACAACTTTACATGGACAGACGGACGGACGGACATGGTTAAATCGACTCAGCTAGTGATTCTGAGTCGATCGGTATACTTTAAGGTGGGTCTAGCTGTGTTATTTTCAGGTGTTACAAACATCTGCCGTGAAACAAACTTATAATACCCTGTACCACAGTGTGGTGTAGGGTATAAAAATAAATTTATTGAGTTTGATCATCGTTGTAGCCAGGTAACGCTGCCGAGTTTTTTTCGAAATTTAAAATTTTCAATTTTTGGGAACACTTTGAAGTAAAAAGTGCGAATTTGCGAGAAAAAATCGATTTTTTTGGTTATTGTAAAATAAAAAAATTAACAAATTTAAAAAAAAACTCGATAATTATGTAAAGAAATAGTGTTAACAATTTCAAAAGCATCGGTTCAGCAGTTTTTGAGTTATGAGGGACACCGTCTTTGAAAATATGAGTTGTGCACGGGAGAAAATAAAAATTTTTGATATGTTTGAATTGGAAAAAAAGTATATTTGGAAACAAAATTTTTAAATATTATATATTTGTGAACAAATAAATATTATTTGAAAATCAAGAAATGTTGTTTGGAACGCGTATATTAATATATTAGAACAAAATATATTTGCGAACTGACATTCACAAATAAAATATGTGTTTACACACAAACAAAGTTATTGTTTAAGAAGTTTTCCAATTATACTTTATTTAAAAAAGATTTTTAAAAATTAGATGAGTTTGGAACTTTATTTGAAATTTTTCCTAGATTTCGTGTTATAGTTTACAGTTAGAAATGTCATAAGCTAATGCTGCTGCATTTTGTTTTACAGCGCTAATTTTAATTTATGCATTTTCCAATTAAATTTTTGCAATTTCAATTTCTGTCTAATTTTACAAAGATATAAAATTTTTAAAAAATTTCACTTTTAACTTCTGAAAAACAGAAAATTTGCCTTACACGGGGCAAAATCGCCTTTTTTGATATGTTTGAATCGAAAGAAAATATATTTGGAACACAAATTTTTAAATGTTATATATTTATGAGTAAATAAATTTTATTTGAAAATCATTAAAATTTACTTGGAACGCATATATTAATATATTACAACAAAATATGTTTGCAAACTAATTTTCTCAAATAAAATATGTATTTATATACAAATAAAATTATTGTTTAGGAATATCTTCAAATATATTTAATTTATAAAAGATTTTCAAAACTTTGGTGAATTTTTCTAATTTCATTTTTAATTTTTCCTTCGTTTCGAATTATTTCTCCCAGTTAAAAATACCATTAGCGGCATTAAATTCGGTTTTAAGTGACTCATTTAAAATTTCTGAGTATTTCATGTCAGCATTTCTTGTCAATCCTTCGAGTAAATTATTGTTATCCAAAATGATACGATTTCAATTTACGAATATTAATAATTTCTAGAAAATTATCATTAAATTGCTGTAAAACTTAACACAATCAAGGTTCGATATATTTTTGGAATACTTAAATTTATATAAATCTTTGTATCGGAATTATTAATCCTAAATAAAAAGTATTAGGATGGAAACAAAAATTTGTTTAGAACAACATCTTCCCAAATATATAATTTTTGTGTGTATCAAGTATTATATATTTAGAGTGTACCATAAACATTTATATGTTTCAAGCCGAATATGTTTGGGACAATATACTACAGAAGCGATTTTTTTTCAGCGTGCAAAGAGCATGAATACCTTGCCAAAATACTTAAATACAAATTAATCTTTATTTCGGAAATATAAAAGTATATTTGGATGAAAACATACTCTTGTTTAGAACAACATCCTCGCAAACATATAATATATTTGTATGTGTCAAATATTATGTATTTGAGGTGTACCCTAAATATATGTATGTTTCCAGCTGAATATGTTTGGGACAATACACTACAGCAGCGATTTTTTTTCAGCGTGTGGGAAAAACTCTTTAAAGTTTTTCTGAAGTACTGAGTCACATATGAGGCGGGGTTGCTTAGACTGCCGCATTTTTGTCAGTTTTACTCCGATTCACCTCAAATTTTCACACAATATTCGTAAAAAGTTCTCTTTTCAGAAAAAAAAATTAAAAAAACAAGTCAGAAAGTTCAGTCGGTTAAACCGACTTATGAATCCCCTCACCTTGAGTCCCAAAAAATATTAGTAAATGTATTTATTTTTTTGTTTTAATTAAATTACTATCAATTTAAATGGCATTCAATAACTTTAACGTATGTACTTGTATTTTTTATAAGCTGTTAACTTTTGCTGTAAAATGGTCCATTTGAGTGAGGGGTAACAAAATGGGCGTACCAATAACGGCCACTTTTCTCTAGACTCCAGGTACTATAAAAAACATTTCACTATGTGAAATTTCAAGTATTTGTATGCACTGGTATTAAAGTAAAAGCTGTTAACTTTTGTTATAAAAATTTCCATTTGTGTGGGAGGTACCAAAAGGGGCGTGCCAATAACGCCCATTTTTCTCTGGACTCTTGGAACTATAAAAGCATTACGCTGTACAAAATTTCAAGTATTTATATAAACTGGTATTCAAGTTATAAGCTGGTAACTTTTGGCGTAAAATGGTACATTTGTGTGGGAGTTACAAAAAGGGGCGTGTAAATTACGGCCGCTTTTCTCTAGACTCTAAGTACTATAAAAGCATTGCACTGTACGAAATTTCAAGTATTTGTATGCACTGGTATTAAAGTTAAAAGCTGTTAACTTTTGATACAAAAAGGTCCATTTGTGTGGGAGGTACCAAAAGAGGCGTGGCAATAATGCCCATTTTTCACTGTATTGTAGGTACTATTAAACCATTACACTGTACAAAATTTCAAGTCTTTGTATGTACTGGCAATAAAGTTGCAAGCTATTACCTTTTGGTTCAAAATTGTCCATTTGTGTGGGAGGTACCAAAAGGGGCGTGGAAACTTCGCCCATTTTTCTAGGTGTAATAGCGACTAACAAACTAATACTATGTGTAGAATTTCAGAGGATTCAAATAATTAGTATAGAAGTTATTATATAATCAATATTTTACTAAATATTAAACCTTTGTGGGGGAGGTACTAGAAGGATTGGACCAATATGGCCCATCTTCGAACTCAGCCGGAGATAGAAGAAAAGATTTAAACATACCAAATTTGAAGACAATCGGTTACTCCTTTCGAGAGTTATCGTACGCACCAGACAGCAGGCAGACAGACGGACGGACGGACATTGCTCAAATGACTTAAAATTACCCAAAACGGATTTCCGCCGAACATAGGATCTAAGGCCACTCCATCGATGTATTACACTTTTGGCTCATAGCAAATGATATATACCCTCCACTCTAAGGTGAGGAGATAATAAATAAAACGAAAGCTACAACGTTTCAGCCGAATTGTTTATAAATGGTTTTAAAACATCTACATTTAAAAGCGATATCAATATGGAAACTATATCAAAACGTATACCGATTTGGTAAATTTGCTGTTTAACAAAATTTTATTATAAATAAAACGCAAACTGCCAAATTTTAGACAAATCAACTGGAAAATGTCAACTGACCTCTATATGTATGATGATTATATCTAAACGTTTACCCATATGGTCAGTATTCGTTGTGCAGAGTTTAAGTACATTTGAAACACAAACTGCAAAATTTTAGCTTAATCCTCTTGAAAAATATGGAATACATTTTTCAAAAGACTATACGCCTTTATTTTATTTTTGCAAAATAGTCCATTTGTATGGGAGGTACTAAAAGGCGAGTGGTAATAACGACAACTTGCGTTACTGCAGGTACTATAAAAGCATTACACTGTAAAAAATTTAAAGTATTTGTATGTACTGGAATCAAAATTATAAGCCATTAAATTTGTGTTCAGAATGGTCCATTTGTATGGGAAGTACCTAACGGGGAATGACAACTTCACCCATTTTTCTCAAGGTGAGAGCTACCAAAAAACTAATACTACATGCGGAATTGTGAAAGATTCTGATCACTAGTATAACTTCCACAATTCAAAGTATACCACTAAATTGTGAACCTTACATATTTGATCTCAGTCTGGGATAGAAAAAAAATAATGACCAATTTGAAATTTGAAGTAAATCGGTTACTCCTATCGAAAGATACCATGCGCACTAGCCAGACAGTCAGACAGGCGGACGAACATAGCTCAAATGACTTAAAATGGCCAAAAACGCATTTCCGCCAAATATTCTTGGGGTCTCTTAGGTCACACCTTCGATGTGTTACACTTTTGGCCCGCAGCAACTGATATACGAATATACCATCGTTCTCAATAGTCGGGGCATAAAAACATGTTTTTTTTCAACATTTATAGCTCTCATAATTTCCCTTAATTTAAAGGGCATCCCGGTTTTACTCGTATCGAGCGTATACTTCAAATATGGTCCAAATATTAAATGCACATTCCAAGAAAATCGCAATTAAAAAAAGATTCAAAATTAACTTCAAATTATTTTAGATACTCGTATTTGTTTCATATTTAGGCGCCTTATTACAAGAGGAAATGTTACGCACAGCCATTCGACAAAATTGTTGTAAACTAGTGTTATTGTCAAAATAGAATTCAAACTGCAAAGTTTCAGCTACATTACTTAGAAAATATTGATTTAGGCTAAAATAAATATATTTGCGAAGGACCTATCCTCTATATAGGTCGTTCCAAAATATGCTATATCAAAACATTACCCTATACGGCCCATTTTTAATCCCAAACAACCTCCAACTATAAGAAATTTTTTTGCTAATTTTCATCAACTTGGCTCTATTACACAGTGCGACAAAATAAACTCAAGTTGAGGAGCAACTGACGCGATACTATTTTTCCTGTAGGTCTCGTGGAGTTAAACACGAATCTTTTTTTGGAATTCCCCGGACACCCCCAAAATCCGGATTTACGAGTAAAAACGGATATTCTTGCCCTTTTTTACTTGAACGCCTATAAATTTATTAATTATTAACCGATTTCCAATCTCTAAAAGAATTTAGAAAGAAGAGAATTAGACCTTTCGAACGATGTATAGTTTGTTTGTTTGAAGCTGTAGGAATATAGGTTTCTTTGTTCTACAAACACATTTTTTAATTTTTGTCCGCCATTTTCTAGTTTAGACAATGTTTTTACCAATTATATTGTGAGATAACCGTACGATTAATTTATTTACATATATAGTATATTTTATAAGGAAAAAATGCAACCATTCTCTTAAAAATCCGTTTGCAATTGACGGAGTTATTAAAGTTTCATTAAAACTTAAGAAAATTTATAATAATGGGATTTCACATGCAGCTTATCTGTACTTTCCGAAGAACTTCCGACAGAAATACGAATGGACAGACATGGTCTAGCATTAATTATTTATTTAGAAAATATCGCCAAAAGTTAATTCTCCGACTTTTGAACTGATGCCAATTTATAGAGGTGATCTAGAGACCGAGTTGTTGTTTGAACGTGAAAAGCGTATGATATACGAGTAGATCGTTTTGTATAAAAAACATTCATGATATATTACTATTTGAAAAAATCTAAATTTTTGACGATTTTGTGTCGCATTGTCAAATTATTTTTTCTGTTGTGTCCCAAATATTTCACAGGATTAATTTGAGTGCATTCAAGCTAAATATACACTTATGTTCTGAGATCAATTAAACAAAATGTCAAAAATGCAGAAAGTAAACATTAAGGAGGACAACGTTTTTAGCATGAATTGTAATCTTCTGCAAACTTCAAGGAAACAAGGAAAATGTTTACATACTTTGCATTTCCTGTAAAAGAAATACTCCACACTTTACCAGTTGAAGTGGTAAGAGTGACACAACTCCTTCAAATGGTGACAACATTCTCATCAGAAATCTGAGTTTATTCCAAATCAGGCAGACAGAAGGACGGACATATGTATGTTGATATCCAGTCAGTATTTGGATATTGATTTTTCTTGCCAATGTTGTGGCTGACACTATCATTGTCACCGCTTAGCTCAATGGATGGCTCAGTGGGATGCACATATGTATATATACATGTGGTGTTGCCTAAGTGGCCGAATGTGTCTCCCTCCAACCAAATTCAAAAGCAGGCGAAAAAAATCGGCAACAAACGACAACGTCGACACGTAAGCGCCTGGAATACTAAACAGCTCTTAATTAGGATACGAGTGATTAATGTCGGATTCGGTTACGATTTCTTTAGAATTAACCATCAGCTCCAGCAACAGAACCCATGGCAAGGCACCAGCCACAGCGACTCATTCCGACAGTCGGTCGGTCGTTCGTACAGATTACGTTTTAAGGTGACAAATCTTGATCTTTTGAACGATTGTCTCTCCTGTCTGTCTGTCTGTCTGCGGGTAGTTTTGTGTCTTTTTCTCCGATTTTTATTTTTTCTTGTGAGGATGTTTGCAAAATGCAGCAAAAAGAGTTGTAAATTTCTGAAGATGTCGCCGTCGTTGAGTTTTATTGTAAATTTCCATTTAAATGTACAGGAAACACAACAATGATGTTTATCAATATGAATGAAACCAACACCACCCATCACGATTCGCGGTAATTCTATAAAACCGAAAATGCACATTTTATTTCACGTATGGTAAGCGTCAAAAAGTAGTTTAAATTCTAAAGATATCTCAATTATTTTCTCATTTGTCAATCTCTTCCAGTTGTTTGTCTTTAAGATATCAAAGTAGACATTTTGATTATATTTACAATACTGCAACTTCAGCAAACAAACGCAAACTCCCTTTGGGGCTTACTGTATATACATCAAACCAAAAAGCCCAGAAGAACGAACCATCCAAAAGATCGCTTTGAGATAATTACGATTATTGCTAAAATGTAATTTCAATTTAACTGCCATCATCTGATCGATAAACTTTAACTCTTTCCTTTTTGGAAAAGGAAAAAGCGTAAAATTTCCAACTGTATTTTGGGATGACGATGTGATGATGATGATGCATCAACATATCAAGTTGGCAACTTCCATGGGATGGGTGCTTAATAACAGTTTTATTGTTTTTACTGACAGATGATCTGTAGAAACGTTTTTTTGTTTTTGGGAAATTAAATTCATATATTTTGTGGAGGCTTTTTAATAGGAATATCAGTTTACATTAAATTTCCCAATCATTAAATGATCTAAACGGATATCTACTAAAAATTAAACAATAAAATGTCCTTAAACATACAATTAATTTATATTTCATCTGATATATATTTTTATACTTGTTAAGGATATTGTAAAAATGTTTTCCCTCCATTTCAGGTATGTATCAAAATACACTTTGAACGGATCTGTTGAACCCAGGTTCAACAACAACATATTTTATATTTATATCTGTATCTGAATTGAACTACCTGAATTAAAATGATAACTGAATTTAAATTACTTCGTTAATTCCTATAATTTTAAGCCTGAATTCCCTACAACATTGTTACATTTCGTCCAGATTGCAACCCTTTATCAATTCCCTGCCACGAAAGGCAAAAGCTTTTACTCAAATGGATAAAGGGCTGCCATCTTCCTTACTGTTTCCAGTTGTATCTTTGCTGAATTGCCTCTTCTAAGGCTTTTCTAATACTCGCTCTGCACCGCAATTTCACTTTGGATTCACCTACTAAAGCGGTAAGCAGCAGCGACCCTTACACAATAAATCTGTTCCATACTGAATACAAAATCAACACTTGCCTTTCTTTTGTCTCTTTGTATAATACACATACATATACCTGTTTACAATTTGGGAGTTTCATCTATTAATACAGTCCACTTCTACCAAAGGTCTCCTGGAGTTGTACAGGATCACTTCTTCATTGTTATGTAAGTAAAATTCAGTACTTTTTATTTATAAAATCGGTTAAGCGGAGTTTTGTTTTGTATATAATTTTAACTGACTTTAGGATAGTTCCTACAGCATGGGATGAAATGACAAAGTTAGTTTTTCCTTTTGCAACTTCTTCAAATATTGATCTAAAACCCATAGACTCAAGAATATTTGGGGTAAATCCGGTAAATCCATCTGTCTGTCTGGCTTGTGCGCACTATAACTTTCGATAGGAGTATTCGATTGACTTCAAATTTAGTATGAGTTCATATTTTTTTTCTATCACAGGCTAAGCTCAAAGACGGGCGGATTTCCACCATCTTTGATGGTCCATCTATACTACTTATCGGAATCCTGCAATTTTCACACTAGTACTATACTAGTATCTTAGTAGCTACCACCTTAAGAAAAATGGGCGAAGTTGTCACGCCCCTTTTGGTACCTCCCAAACAAAATGGTCAAAATTAACCAGTAAGGAAAGGCAGAAAGTCGGGCGGGGCCGACTATATAATACCCTACACCTCCCTAACAATGCGATAAGGGTCATTGCCATAATAATTTGGAATAATTGGTAAATGAGTAGAAACATATTATCTAATTCTGAAACGATAATCGCTAAATTAAGCACTATTCGTTCCTAAATTGAGAAACATCTTTCTGGAAAATTTTAATGATCGGAAGTAAAATACCACTTCTATAGCGGTTTGATACCAAATCAGGAGGAACATATATATGGAGCTTTAATATAAATCTGAACCGATCTTCCCTGAATACCCATTCATGTAAAAAGACCTCCTTCTGTCGAATTTCGTACTGATCGGATATAAAATACAGTCTCTACAGCGCTTACATGTCAAATCGGGGTAACATATATATGGGGGCTATATCTAATTCTGAACCGATTTCCTCCAAATTTAAAAGTGTTCATTCATATAATAGGAAACCTCTTTCTGACGAATTTCATACTGATCGGATATAAAATACAGTTTTACAGCGCTTATCGGGGTAACATATATATGGGGGCTATATCTAAATCTGAACCGATTTTCTCCGAATTTAGCAGTATTCCTTCATGTAATAAGAAACCTCTCTTTGACGAATTTCGCACTGATCGGATATAACATAACATTTTTACAGCGCTTAAATATCAAATCGGGGGTAACGTATATATGGGGGCTATATCTAAATCTGAACCGATTTCTTCCAAATTTAACAGTGTTCATTCATATAATAAGAAACCTCTTTCTGCCGAATTTCATACTGATCGGATATAAAATAAAGTTTTTACAGCGCTTACATGTCAAATCGGGGTAACATATATATGGCGGCTATATCTAAATCTGAACCGATTTTAAACAAATTCAATAGGTATCGTCCCTGGGCCAAAAAAAAGATATGTGTAAAGTTTCGTCGAGATCGGACCATAATTGCGACCTGTACTTTGATTACAAGAATATATGCACAGACGGACAGACGGAAATAGCTAAATCAACTCAGAAAGTGATTCTAAGTCGATCGGTATAATAAACGATGGGTTTATTTCTTCTTCTTTTGGGTGTTACAAACAAATTCACAAAGTTATAATACCCTGTACCACAGTGTGGTGTAGGGTATAAAAATGATGATGAAATGCGGGAAACTCAATTCCCCTACTTTTACAATATGGTAATTATAAAGGGTGGTTAAATTGTAAGGACCGAAGCTGAATGTGAACCACACCTAAACGTCGAGTTTTTTTCTGCAGTTCATTCGACATTTCTCAATTTCGGACTAACTCAATTTGAACCATGTAAAGATACACAATCGAGCAACGCGTTAAAGTCTTTTAAGCCTTTTATGAAAATGGGCGTTCACATCAAAATGCATTTCTTGCACTTCGTGATGTTTTTTTGATCAGCATAAATGGGTCCACAATCGGGAGAATTGTGTGCAAATGTCAGAAAACCGGGTCTGTAGGAGATGTGAAAACACGTGTGCATGCTCGCTTAGTTCGTTTGGTGCGGCTTATGGGCTGGCGACGTCATCGGGTCATACTTCTTCGAAATGAGGCCGGTCAGGCAGTTACTGTGAACGATAGCGAACACTATCGTGAGATGATAACGAACTTGGTATGGCCCGAATTGGAAGATATGGATGTGGACAATATGTGGTTTCAACAGGACGGTGCCACTTGCCACACAGCTAACGAAACAATGGCTCTTTTGCGCAACAAATTCAATGGCTGTGTTATCTCACGTCATGGCGATGTCAATTGGCCGCCAAAATCATGTGATTTGACACCGTTGGACTTCTTTCTTTGGGGTTATTTGAAAGAAAAGGTGTACGTCGATAAGCCAGCAACAATTCAAAAGCTAAAGGATGAGATAATTCGCACATTAACGGCATAGAAACTCAATTATGCCTCAGCGTCATCGAAAATTTGGATCATCGGATGGAGGTGTGCCGCCGAGGTCGCAGCGCCAAAAGCAAAACTTTACCATAAAAAAATTTGTTGTTTTTGTTTCGGGTAATTCCAAAGCAATTCGACCAAATACAAAATTTAGCACAATAATTCTCTTAGTGTGCGGGAATTTTTTGTCGTTTTTAGTTTTTCAAAATTTATTGTAGTTTTTCTGGTAGAGAGCTCCAAATTTACCTATCTCAAGGATTTTTCTCAAAATTACTATTTGTTAAATATCATATCTTCTTAACCGCTTTACGTATTTTGGAGATATCAATACCAATGAAAAGCTCAGCTACTCCTCTTCAATATCGTGGGGGGAAATATGTATCTCCTTTTGTTGGATGGAGCTTAAAGTATGGAAAATATCTTTTATACTTGAATATTCTGAAAAAGTATCAATTAATATCCTTGATTTTTTTTTTTGGTACTGAAGGGCCAAACTATTATGAACTGACTATGAAAATCTCAGAATGGAATCTTCATGGATCAAAAATATATAGCAATTTTGCTTGTAAATTTTTATATAGAATTTTATATTCGTCTGCTGGACTAGTGTAACTTCAAAACGGCTTGACCGATTTATGATAGTTTTACACATTATATTTATTTATTGTTTCATTTGCTGTGTGGCACGTAGCCACAATCGGTCAACGACAAAAAGATAGCTCTTAACGAGAGCTAAAATATTGCTTATGGCTGTCAAGGTCGTAGGTCGACTGGAAAGTGTTTTTTTTCAATTAAATGGATTAAATTGTAAACACTACTGAATACAATGAAAAACAAATGACCGTTCATGACATATTACAAATGGCCGAAAAGTCACTTCAAAATCATATCGTCCCTATTGGAAAACCCGTTATAACGTTCGAAAAGTCTAAGTGTCTTCTTTTCAAATGTCTTCTTTCTTTTTGTTGAGATATAGGAAATCGGTTCATAATGAACTAAGTTACAAGCGTAAAGGTGCGAAAAGGCACGAAAACCGGGTTTTTACCCGTAAGTCAAGATTTTGCAGGTGTCCGGCAAATTTCATAGAACAAATGTTGTTTTACTCGACATTACCTACAAGAAAAATAATATCGCGTCCCAGGGTTTTCGGACTGTCGAACTATATAACTGTATCGTGGTGCGCACGATAACTTTCGAATGGGGTAACCGACTGAATTCAAATTTGGTATGAGGTAATATTTTTGTCCATCTCAGGCTAAGTTCCAAGATGGGCCATATTGGTCCACTCGTTCCGCACATAGTATTAGCTTATTGGTCGCTAGCAACATGAGAAAAATTGACAAGTTAGCCATGTCCCATTTTGGTACCTCCCACACAAATGGACCATATTGCACCAAAATTTGTCAGCTAATAACTTTAATACAAGTGCATACAAATACTTGCAAATTTTGTACAGTGTATTGTATTTATAATCGTAGTACCTACTGCCCGTTAAAAATTGGATAAAATTAGATTGGTATCTCCCAAAAGGCGCGTGCCGCTGCACATAAACACACATGGCACGGTTCAGTGTAATGTCTTTGAAGTATCTACTGCTCAGAGCAAAATAGGCGTATTCTTCCAGTCACTTCTGATACCCGCACAAAAATTGAGAGATTTATTAAAACATAACATGCCCATATCTTCTGCATCAATTATTTTAACGTTCTGTCATGTTCCACCCAGTGCAACATATTACATTCCTCACAATGTGAGAGTATACCTTAGTCTGTTTATCTGACTGAAATTTTCTTACTTAGTTTTCTATTCCAGGCTAAGATCAAAGATTAACCTCGTTGGTCCACTCCTTCAAAAAACTTCCCTACAAAGTGAAATAAATAAATATTTATTTATTTTTATTTTATATGAATTACAATACAGAGTAAATTTATATTCTAATTTTACGGTCCAGGGAAAGGCCGGGTTACAAAGACCATGTGGCTAATTGTTTGCAGCGACAGACCAGAGCCTCTGGTGGGAATCGAGACCATGACCCCCAAACTCATAGGCTACCAACTCGTCCACTGGGGCGCTCATAAATAAATATATTTACTGAAATCTCTGCTACTTATCGGTATCTTCCGCAATTTCACACATACACGCAAAGAAAAAATTCTTTACTCCCAAACGAAAAATTAGACAAACGATTTTCGTTTGTGGTGCATGTTTGTCGCAAACGATTTATGTTTATCCCAAAACGCAAAGAAACGTTGATAGCAAACGGTTAGTGTACTTATCGTAAATGATTTATATTTATTACAAACCCTGTGAAACGTTTGGTGCAAACGGTTATTGTGTTTGTCACAAGCAATGCCTGTTTATCCCAAACCCTGTAAAACGTTTGTTGCAAACGGTCGTTGCGTTTGTCACAAGCAATGCCAGTTTAACAATAAATGAGAAAACGATTGTCGCAAAAGAATAATTTGATTGAATTATGATATTTAATATGTTTTATAAAATTATGTTTATAATCAAAAATGTCACAATTTTTATTAAAATGTACCCAGGAGCTCCCCGACAAACACCTCTGCTATTATTTGGCTGCTATCCTCTAATTGAGTTGTAGACAAACTGTAAATAAGAAAGCATGTATGTTAGAACATATTAAAAATGTAGTAGTCCATTGTATGGATCAAAGCGGGATGTTTCCTTACTATATGTCAAACTTTTTAGTCAAAAGTGAATTTTATAGGTCAATATTCTGACCCAAATGATGACAATTCAAAAGTTTCCACGTCATACTAAACTACATCAGAAAATAACATAAAAAACTGCGGGTGAAAAATCGTGTTGCATAGTGCCATTAAAAAAAAAGTTTAACTGTTTAGTGTTGAAAATATCAGCAGTTTCCAGAAGTATCCAGTTGTATTGTGCCTGAATAAATTTATTTCAAAATTACCATTAGCAGCTTCAGTACCTAAACGTATGATGATTGATTGTTAATGATTTTAATTAGCTTATTCACAATTTAACGGGTGTGGAAAAATAACCAGTTAGTAGTTAACAGTGGTCTCAGATTCTGTTAAAATCTATTGTTTTTCTTATTCCGGCTTTCCACAATATATTTAATATTTTCATGCAGTGCACTCCATTTTTTTGTTAGACAGTTATCTGGTTATTTTCCCACATGTCTTCACTTAATTTACCATTTACCTATAATATTAAATTGGAGTACGCCGTATATTTGCGAGATATCGCACCTCCGACACACGCGCACAAATACCGAACACCACAAGCGCCAGTACAAAACTAAAGGCCCACCAGCATTCGACTCTACGCATGCAGATTACGATTGCAACTGTTATGAAATTGTATAACAGTGCGGAGGGTGCAGATACATAAATTTCCACCACCGTCTGTTAATAAAGCAACGCGGACAAACATGTATGCAACGTTGCAACGTTTATTTTTGTGTTTTGTACACACACATGTCCATCTATTTGCAGAAACGTTGCAACGTCGCTCTTTGTGTTGTATACACACACATCTGCATCTTTTGAGTTCTGTACACATTAATCTTTAATATTATTCCGTCATATCTATATATATAAAAATGAAACGGTCCATCTGTGTAATGGCATCACGTCAGAACGGCTGGAGCGATTTGGATGATTTTTTTTTTATTCGATTCTAAATTTTCACGAGATGGTTTATATAGAAAAAAAAATATATGGACAAAGGGGCGTGGTACCTCCCATACAAATCGCAGGTTAATGCTGAAATTTTGTTTGTATGCATTTAATGGCAGATTATGTGAATTTTCCAAAAATGGGCGGAATCGGACCAATGGGCGTGGCCCCGCCCATATAAGCCAAATTTTGAAATTGAGATATTTTGCACAATTTGTTAGCGAGAGTGCTGGAATTTTGTGTATATATATCCGTTGGCGATCTACGTGATTGGTCCAAAAATGGGCGGGTTCGGACCAATAGGCGTGGCCCCGCCCACAATGACCAAATTTTGAAATTTTTATATCTTGCACAATTTGCTATCGGGAGTGCTGCAATGTTGTGTATATGTATCTGGTGGCATTCTACGTAATTGGTCAGAAAATGGGCGGGATCGGACCAATGGGCGTGGCCCCGCCCTTATAAGCCAAATTTTGAAATTGATATAACTTGCACAATTTTTTATCTAGAGTGCTGTCATGTTGTAGATATGTATCTGGTGACAGTCCACGTGATTGGTCCAAAAATTGGCGGGATCTGACCAATGGGCGGGCCACCGCCCATATAAGCCAAATTTTGAAATTGAATTATCTTGCTCATTTTGTTAGCGAGAGTGTTGAAATTTTGCGTATATGTATCTGGTAGCAGTCTACGTGATTGGCTTTCAAATGGGCGGAATAGGACCAGTGGGCGTGGCCCAGCCCATATTTTGATATATCTTGCAAGTATTATATAGGAAATACATGAACAAAAATGCTCGGTATGCGATAATTACAGCTGCTCACTCCAATACAATCGCAATATGATAATGTGATGCAATATCAATGAAACAAGAATTTGGAAATTTTATAAGTATACATTTCTATTTTCTGGACTTTCCACTGAATTCGGTATTTTTTCATTCAGTGAATTTATTACTAATACCAGTAAGGAAAGGCAGAAAGTCGGGCGGGGCCGACTATATAATACCCTACACCTCCCTAACAATGCGATAAGGGTCATTGCGATAATAATTTGGAATAATTGGTAAATGTATTTTGAACCGATAATCGCAAAATTAAGCAATATTCGTTCCTAAATTGAGAAAAATCTTTCTGGAGAACTTTGTAATGATCGGAAGTAAAGTACAACTTCTATAGCGCTTTGTAACCAAATCTGGAGGAACATATATATGGAGGTTATATATAAATCTGAATCGATTTTCCTAGAATACTCATTCATGTAAAATAGAAACCTGTTTCTGTCGAATTTCGTACTGATCGGATATAAAACACAGTCTCTACAGCGCTTACATGTCAAATTGGGGGTAACATATATATATGGGGGCTATATCTAAATCTGAACTGATTTTCTCCGAATTTTGCGGCATTCCTTCATGTAATAAGAAACCTCTTTCTGCCGAATTTCTTACTGATCGGATATAAAATACAGTTTCTACAGCGCTTGAATTTCAAATCGGGGGTAACATATATATGGGGACTATATCTAAATCTGAACCGATTTTCTCCGAATTTGGCAGTATTCCTTCATGTAAAAACAAACCTCTTTCTGCCGAATTTCGTACTGATCGGATATAAAATACAGTTTCTACAGCGCGAATTTTGACATGGGCAGCGAAGCGCACCGGGCTCAGCTAGTAAACAATAAAAAAGTTACAAACTCCGCACTCTCACAAAATGAAAACAAGTTTAGCTCTTTATTCTCTCAACTCTCTTCAATATATTCTATCATGTTTAAATACAATATGGTTCCGTAAACGTTTTTCGTTTACCATAAAAGTAAATTACGAACATTTTGGAATGAAAGAATGTTCGTTTACAGCAAGAAAAACTACGTTTACGATAAACTTATGCATTCACCGCAAATATTTCAACAGTTACGGGAAAAGTAGAGCGTTTGAGACAAAGAAAAATGTTTGCGATAAACGACGCCCAAACGTTTTTCTTTTCTTTGCGTGTAGTACTAGTTTCTCAGTCGCTACCACCTTGGGCGAAGTTGTAACGCCCCTTTTGGTACCATACATAATGGCCAAAATAAACCAGTAAGGAAAGACAGAAAGTCGGGCGGGCCGACTATTCAAATATAATACCCTACACCTCCGCAACAATGCGAAAATGGGCATTCCGAATCTACAGCGCTTACATGTCAAATCGGGTGAAACATATGTATGGGGGCTAAATGTAAATCTGAAAGGATTTTCCGCGAATTTGGTAGTGTTCATTCATGTAATCAGAAATTTCTCTCTGCCGAATTTCGTACTGATCGGATGTAAAATACGGTTTCTACAGCGCTTACATGTCAAATCGGGTAAAACATATGTATGGGGGGCTAAATGTAAATCTGAAAGGATTTTCCGCGAATTTGGCAGTGTTCATTCATGTAATAAGATAACTCTCTCTGCTAAATTTCGTACTGATCTGATATAAAATACAGTTTCTACAGCGCTTACATGTCAAATCGGGGGTAACATATATATGGGGGCTATATATAAATCTTAACCTATTTTGACCAATTTCAATAAGGATCGTTCTTGGGCCAAAAAAGAGCACTGTGCTAAATTTCATCACAATCAACAAGAATACATGAACAGACAGAAGGGCGGACGGGCGGACATGGCTAAATCAACTCAAAAAGTGATTCTATGTCGATGGGTATAATATACTTTGGATCTGTTTCTTCTCTTTTTGGGCGTTACAAACAAATGCACAAAGTCATTATATCGTGTACTACAGTGTGGTGTAGGGTATAAAAATATGAAAAATGATTTTTTTTGAATTTTCTATTCTTTTACAATATGGGTCACAATTTATACAACTATTCCTTAGAATAATACCTTTCAAAAAATGGAACAAAAAAATCGAATTTTTTAACGACAGTTACTAAGGTTCTTTATCTACGTGAAAGTGATATTGAATGGAACGATACACGAAATGGAACGATACACGATCATCGAACGATACAAAACGATCAAAAAAACAATCGAACAAAAAAAACGATACAAAATCATCAAGCCCATTTCCACCTCGGTGGCTACGCCAACAAGCAAAATTGTCGCATCTGGGGCTCGGAAAACCCAAAAGTTATTGTTGAGAAGCCTCTCCATCCTCAAAGTGTAAATGTTTGGTGCGGTTTATGGTCCGGCGGGGTCATTGGACCTTACTTTTTCGAAAATGAGGTTGGACAAAAGTTACGGTGAATGGATTGCGCTATCGAGAGATTATTAATGATTTTTTATGGTCGGAGTTGGATTGTATTGATCTGGACAACGTTAACTTTCAAAAAGACGTCGCTATGTGCCACGCAAGCAACGAAACCATTGCTCTGTTACGGGAAAAGTTTCCACACCGTGTTATCTCTCGAAGAGGTGATCACAATTGGCCAGCGAGATCTTGTGATTTAACATCTTGCGACTTCTTCCTTTGGGGCCACGTGAAAGATAAGGTCTACGCCAATAGCCCAGCGTTGATTCAAGACCTCAAAGATATAATTCGTGAGGCTATCGAGGACATAGGACAGCCAATTGCATGAAAAGGACAAGGTCCTGTAAGCGTGGTCGTGGTAGCCATATGGCTGATGTTGTTTTTCATTATTAACGGCATACCTTCCTCTTTATTATGAAATAAACATCCGATCATTTATCTCAATAAATGGAATTTTTCTTTGAATACCAAAATAACACCTCTTGTTGGAAAACCCTTTACTTCATTTTATCGAATTTCAGCTAAGAATAATGCGCACCAGACAGACTGGCTGTCATAGCTGAAATGTCTTAAAATCTCCTAAATTGGTTTTCCGCAAACATACATAGAGTCTTACAGTTATAATCTCAAAGCATTTCAAGTCATTTGATTAATGTCCGTGTTTCTGTTCTGATGGTGCGTACGATAACTCTTGCACTGCTTCTGCTACCTGCCCCCATAAAGGGTTAAGATTTAGTGGAACATTGAATCCTTTAGTTTTTCCTATACTTCTTACTCGAATCTTCCGTAATATCATGTATTCTCGTAGTTATAGTATCTTCATCGTTATCAATGCCAGAAGAATTACAGAAATTTTCAAGTCCCTTCCTTGTTGCCCCATTATCTACCAAAGCTGAGTGGCGACACCTTCAATACAAGAACACCCAACAAACTTGAAATTTCCAAGCCCCTTCTGGATCTTTTACCCATAAATTCTATATTACTCGTATATTTCTCACAATTTAAGGGTATAGTTTTTAGTTGGTTTACTCGAATTTTCTTACTTGCTTTGCACAATTGCTGGCTCCTCAAAGTAACCGAGGCAATATTTCTTCGTAGGAAATCCAAAACTAACGCAAAGAAATCTTCTGAACATGATCTAGATTTCCTAAAGCTGCACATGGATGCCTTAAAATCTTCTCCATATGTACCTATGAATATGTTTTTTGGGATCTCTCATATATAAACTGTCAATGTCTCTAAACTCTTTTTTACACAGCAGTGAATCAAAACATTTTCCAAGAATTAATTTTTCTCATTGTATCGGATTTACAACGCAAATTCAACGAGACATTTGGCGACGAGACTTGATCCTCAAGTATAATCTAATTTCTTGGACGAAATCAACTAAAGACATACAAAATATGAATATAATCCATAACAGAAATGAAACTGATCTTAGCAAAAACACCACCACCGGCAACAAACTAAACACCTGAATTAATAAAATTTTGAAACAGTTTTTTTTGCTGAATTATGCAAAAATCGGGCCTAAAAATGTTTTCATCCAAAACTCACAAAAAAGACAACAAGCACAACATTTAGCAAAATTTGCTGACTTTTAGGAATTTCTTCTAGAATATTGTCCAAAAACTGTTGTCACTCGTCGTCGTAGCCTTAGTGTTGGTTTTGCGAGGACGGTTTATTGTTGGTGGTGGTGGTGTCAGATTCCAGACCACGTTTATATGTTCTTCATTCTTCAGCATTGGAGTACAATATCGGTTTGTGTCTTCTTGTGACAGACATGGTCTCGTACACGACAACACGAGTTTTCATCAGAATTCCGGTACATTTTCTTGGAACTAATTTTTCCCAAGAGTATTTTTGCTGTCAGTGTCAGACCACGAGTCAGTCAGACAGCCATCCAGCCAGTCAGTCGTTCGGTAATGAGCAAATAGCGCTCTGGTTAGTAACCAGGGAACAACGATGGCCAGGGGGAACTCTCCACTGAGCCATAACAGACATTCATACATAAGTAAGTATTTACAGTTTGGAATGGTAATTTGACAGTTGGAGTATTTTGAGTACACGATTTCTTTGCCTTTGTGGCCGGGCGAGCCCCCCTTCCTCTTCTTTCCTCACAGACCTGACCGAACAGGGGAGTGTGTCATTTAAAACTTTGCCTCATAGAGTTTATGTTTTTAGTAGGATTTGTGTTTTTCTAATTTAAGCCAATGTACATAATAAACGTGTAAGCATTAACCTGCTCGCCTTAAGGTAACGAGGATGGGGTAAATAAGGGTCGGTCAAAACGGAAGATTAAAGTGAACCATTCTCAAAGAAACATATTTTTCCTAAAAAAATATTAGCAAGTTTCCTTGAAGTGAAGTTTGCATTATTTTATTGAAAATTGTTTCAGATTTATACATAAATTTTGCTTAAAACTCGGAACAAATTATTGTATGCCTATCCTATTCATTACCGACCCTGAAAAAACACTTTTCTATACTGGGAATCTTGGTAAGGAGGAGATGCTAAATAATTCCAGCTCAATATATATACCGATTTTATTACAAGCAATTCATGCTAGTTTTGTGTACTAAACATTTGTGTACTATTTCATCTAAGGCATACTGCGATTAGGTAATGCTAATCTATTGAAACCTAAGACGAGCTACCTATATGACACTGATTCCATAATTCCGGAAATATTTTTTTTTACTTATTTATACTAATTACAAAACAAGGTACATTTCTATTCTAAAGCCAGGGAAAAGCAGGATTACAAAAGACCATGTGGCTGGATTTTTGCAGCGACAGACCAGAGCCTCTGGTGGGAATCGAACCCACGTCTCCTAAACACATAGGCGAGCACGCTACTTACTCATGTAGTGTGGCGCTCCGGAAATCATTTTGTAGAACTACCTTGCTTCTAAAACCAATTGAAAAATGAATCACTACTTATAATTCATAAACCCTTCGAACTTACGCCAGGATGTTATTGGAATCAAGCAGACATATACAAATTTTAAAATAACAACATACCTCCTTGCTTACAAATAAAATAATCATGAATCGCCAGTGACAGAATGTGAAAGGAAAATCTGCGAAAAGATTAAATTAAAAAGAGACTAATTTGCGAAGAGGCATAGCTACGTTTCTGGAGTATATTAGATTTTTTTCATTGATTTTTGGCATGAAAACTACACATGTGCGCCACCTTGCATTGTTCTAGGGGAACGAATTATTTTCTTGGTCAAATGCGGTCCTCATAAAACGACCCAATAAGTGGGGCATAATATTCGCTATTAAGTGTTTTAACCTTTAGAAGGTAGTCAATGTGGATTATACCCTGTACATCCCAAAAACAAACGGTCGCCATATTTTTTTTTGGCTGACAAACCTACCTTGTCCTTCTTTGGCACCGATTCACCCCGATAAACCCACTGCGGTCACCGGTGTGTTGTGGTGGATCCACGGTTACGAAATGGTGAATGGTTTCTCATATTACTGTTGAACAACGTCAGATACACCTGCGGTCGTTTGATCGATTGAGAGCAAGGTTAGGTTAGGGTGGCAGCCGTATTTTTTTATACAAGCTCACATAGACCAGTTTAGGTCCCTAGTGTTACCACGGGCTGATATGCCCCTCATCGAAACCAACCTGTTTGATATACAAATTTGTCGATAGTAGGAATATCGGTACTGGAAAGATCTGTTAGGCTGCCTAGAAACGCCGACCCCAGTATGCCCAGCCGTCGCTTACTCAGAGCGGGGCAGTCGCATAGCAAGTGTTCAATGCTCTCCACATCTTCCTCATCTCCACAGCTTCAGCAGAAGTCATTAGAGTCAATACCCAATCTTATGGCGTGTTCGCCGATCAAGCAGTGTCCCGTCAGAACTGATACTAACGTAGACAATCTTTGCCTCTCTAGTGCGAGGAGATATTTTGATCTTCGCAGGTCATACTTTGGCCAGATTTGTCTAGCTACCCTGCAGGTGCCGATTTCTGTCCATCTTTCGTTGGACTGCTTGTAACGAACCGCCGTCCGAAAATTCTTCTTTTGGACAGCCAGTTACATAATTTATATAGATAGATAGACAATTTTGAGAGAGGAAATTGAGAAAATTGGAAACGTTGTGACATTACCCGTCCTTCTTCGATATTGTCCACCCGAATAACCTTATGTTTCGCCAAATGATACGCTTATTTAAGCAAACATAATTATATTTTATAACTCAACTAAGTTATATATATGTCCAGTATAACAATATTAGTAATTAAGAAAATTATAATATAAGAGATTTCTTTTAAAGTGTGAATAATTAGTGTTGACGTATTTAATAAACTAGTTTAAGTATTAAAATTCGTGTTTATATTATTATGTAACATGAGTGTTATAATTATATGTAGATAATAGGTATGTATATCTTACTTACATGGACTCTTCTTCGGTGAAGCTGCATCGCTGCATCGTAGTAGTTCCTCCATTTGTTTTTAAAACTAATTAGTGTGATGGTATTAAGACAAAATAAATAGTAAATGTTGAAGGTCAAACAAATGTTGTTCGTGGAAACTTATTTATAAAAATCCTTAATCAGTTAGTTGTTGATTGATCGATATTCCGGCTACGTTATTGAGTTGGCATCTCCTTATTGTATTTAGGAATATTCAAGATGTTTTAGAAATCTAATTGGCGAGAAAACAACTCATTTTCTCTTAATCTCGCAAGTCCAGTTGAGGCGATTTAAAATCTTAGCACTTAGCTTTCTTATGGATAATGGTTTCGGAATCAAGCCAGATTATATAACATCAGCATTTCCATTAAGTAAATTCGCAATATCAAACACGTCATTGAACTTCGCAATATTCAGGAAGTGTGAACCTTTCAATCCAACATGTTCTTGCGGTAGTTCACAAATTTAAATTTTGGTGTTAGTCCCAAAAGGCCAAAGTCAATAATGTCGTGGATTGTGGTTGAATCCGATTTCTTATAAATTTGTTTGTTCGCCTTCCTTTCTTTTTTTTATTTTGTGACACGAAATAATTTGGCTTCCGAACGTTTCAAAATTTATTTCTGAATGAATATTTTCTATACCATTTTTCAATATTTGAAAACCAAAATTGAAAAGAATTTTTAACGTTGCTTGAAAATTGTAGTTACCAAAAACTATAACAAAGTACAGTAACGTTATATGCTATATACATATATCCAGTGGACGATTTTAGGAGAGAGGCCCCACCGCGAACCTACAGCCTTTTTGCAGGAATATAAGGCGACGTTTGCCTTCCTTACACGTTCCAATACGTTAAGTCTAAATAACAGATTTCTATCTAGAATTATTCCTAAAAATTTTGCACTTTCAGAAAAGACTAGATCTGTACCATTTACCCGATGTGGAGGGTCCACGTGTGGGACTCTGTTCATTAGGGCGGGTCGATTTAAAAATCGCCCATTGCTCAGTGAAAGTCGTATTCTAGGGATCAAAATAAGAAACTTTGCCGAAGGAACCATACCTCTAAAACGAATTCTGATGTCCCGGAAAAAATCCCACTTTGACCCATTTAGAGTGCTCCAATCGAGTCCAAATGTATGACCGACCCCCACTCAGTGAAGTGCTCAGTGAAAATCGTATTCTAGGGATCAAAAGAAGAAACTTTGCCGAAGGAACCATACCTCTAAAACGAATTCTGATGTCCCGGAAAAAATCCCACTTTGACCCATTTAGAGTGCTCCAATCGAGTCCAAATGTATTACCGACCTCCACTCAGTGAAAATCGTATTCTAGGGATCAAAATAAGAAACTTTGCCGAAGGAACCATACCTCTAAAACGAATTCTGATGTCCCGGAAAAAATCCCACTTTGACCTATTTAGAGTGCTCCAATCGAGTCCAAATGTATGGAACCCCCAGGGGGTTCCAGGGGGTGTGCCACTGGCATGGGTGGGTCGGGCCTCCAAAGTTAGTGGGGGTCGGTCATACATTTGGACTCGATTGGAGCACTCTAAATGGGTCAAAGTGGGATATTTCAAAATTTGCCCCTACCCAAAAGTTCGACCCAAATTCCGGGACATCAGAATTCGTTTTAGAGGTATGGTTCCTTCGGCAAAGTTTCTTATTTTGATCCCTAGAATACGATTTTCACTGAGCAATGGCGACTTTTTTTGCCTCCCCACAAATCGACCCGGCCTAATATATATATATATATATATATTATATATATATATTGCAAAACAGTTGTTTATAAAAAATTACGGGACGGATATGCGAACGAATTCGCATATCTTTAATGTCCTCTTAAGCTTTCGTCCAGAAGATTCTATGAGTCTTTTGTTTACTCCTTAAACCTTAAGATATAAAAATTTGACCAATTTATTATACTGACCCTCTTAAATGCCATGCATGGGTTCTCTAAAACTACCGGAGTGAGATTTACTTTTTATTATATTTTTTCAACATTGTTTTCGAAAGATTTATTTGGTTAAATTTCGAATAAAAAAATTAAAATACAATTTGTTAGATAATCAAAAAAATCAACAAAAAACTGAAAACTACTAAACAACCGAAAGCTATAAAGAAGATGACGACGACAACGTCTAAATAGCAGTGGAGAGAAACGATCAGAGCGGCCAACTTTTCAAAAATATTTATTCATTCATTCATTTTTATGATGTAGTCCGTTTGTCTGTCTGTCCTGCCGGTCGGTCCGCCGGACCGGGCGATGCGCGATGCAATAATGCTTTGCCGTGGTTGTAGCCGCAGCGTTGCGTTGTGAGTTATAAAAGTCAATTTTTATAGAATTTAGTATCAAAATGTGTATGTTTTATGACTTATCAAACCTTTTGAATACCAATGATTTGAACAAACGACAACACCATCGCATCAAAATGTCGCTTTAATTGTTCGGATTGTCTTGGGCTGTTCGAATGGTTCGAATCGATAGGAGATTGGGTTTAGGTTTTCGTGTTCTGGCATTCGTTCTGTGAAGAAAACTTAAACCTGAAGACAGACGACGACAGAGGACAAACGACAAACAACACGCCAAACGAATCATAGTCTTTTTGCGTTATGACAACATATCCAAACATGACGTTTTAAACCAATAAAACTGACAATTTAAAAATTTTATAGTTATGAATTTATGAGTTGACCATAAAGCAAAAACCATGGCGCCAGTCCATTGTAGTTTTGTATCGGTTGCTGGTCGCCGATTTAGCCGATCTCTCCTCGCTTGCCCCTACCCCTTCCACTAGTTGGGGATGGTGGCGATGGCGTGTATTATTCTAAGAGTTGGTCTTAAATCAAATATATGCACTGCAAGACAACGTTACCCGTCCTCTTGTCCGTCCCTGCGTCTAAAAGAACTGTGCAAACGCTACACTAAACACGGAGTTTAGCGCAGCAGCTTTGCGCACTTTATGTTGTTGCAGTTACGCTTATGCGCATGCGTAACGTAGCATTGGGCGCATTTGCGTTATACTTGCTTGTGCGTTTGTTGTTTTTGGGGTTGTGGCGTGGTGCGTTGTCCGTCTGTCCTCGGTGCTTCGTAAGTGATTGTTGTTTTGCTCATATAAAGATCATAAAGAAGTTGTTTTGCGTTTCATTTCATAAAATTCGTAATGTTCAACCAGTAGCGTAGTCATAGCGTGTATCCAGGATATTGATTTCACACAGCAATGCCTGTCAAATCAATGGGCGTGGCCCATTTTTCTCGAGGTGATTGTGACTAATAAGCTAAAACCATGTGTATAATTTCAGAATATTCAAATAAGTAGTATAGAAGTTATTATATAATCAATATTTCACTAAATGTTAACCCTCTTCGAACTTATCCTGAAATAAAAAACAATATTACCACATACCAAATATGAAGTCAATAGGTTACTCCTTTCGAGAGTTATCGTATGAATCAGCTTAAAACCATAATATATATTAAGAGGCAAACTATAGGGTCCGTCAATATGAGCGCTACAAAAGTTTTGTTAAATAAAACAAAAACGGCTTTGGATATCAATGAAATTCTTCATTCCTGTGAAAGTACGTTCGATGACATTATGTATGGAACTCGATTTCTTTTGAATGGCCACCACGGCCACGCTTGCAGAAGTCCAGACACTGAACCCATTTTTCGACGGTATTCAAGCATAAATCGGCTGATACTGCTGCAATTTCACGTTCAATATTCATACGAAGTTCATCTATCGTCGCTGGCTTGTTGGCATAGACCATAGACTTGACGTAGCCCCACAGGAAATAGTCTATCGGCGTCAAATCGCACGACCTAGGCGGCCAATCGACTGGACCATTCCGTGAGATAACACGTTCTCCAAACTTGGTCTACAATAAATTGATTTGTGGCATTCGCTGTGTGGCTCGTGGCGCCGTCCTGTTGGAACACATGTCCTCCAAGTCCATATCATCCAATTGGGGCCAAAAATATTCGGTTATCATTGAACGGTAGCGATTCCCAATCACAGTAACGTGCCGGTCTTGATCATCACGGAAGAAGTACGGCCCAATGACGTCACCAAACCGTAATTTTTTCGGGATGCAATGATGACTCATGGAGTACGTGTGGATTGCTGTCTGACCAATAACGCAAATTTTGTTTATTGACGAAGCCATTCAGCCAGAAATGAGCCTCATCGCTGAAGATGATTTTTCGATTTTTCGCGCTCTTAACGTTGAGGCCACTGACTCCGAATTTCTGTAGTAAATTTTAATAATTTCGACTCGTTGTTGACTCGTATATCTTTCCATCATGAAATGGCAAACCTTACTGAAGAGAAATGTCAAAAGAGCGGCAAAAAAATATGGCTTCGTTTTCTGTCCCTGTCGGTCTACTATTGTAGCGTCCCTGTGGAAAACCCCTTTATAATGAATTCATTTTATTTTGAGGTTATACAAATTTTGCAATGTGCTCAGTTTGGCAATCTTCAAAATAATATGATGATTTCGGAATAAAGCGTTCAAAATCCATTTAATGAAAGAAACCATCTCCACTTCTACACGGATGGTTCGAAGCTTGATGAAAAGGTTGGCTTCGGAGTACACTGTGAAGAACTTAGTCTGGATATAGCTCACAGACTACCAGATACCTGCAGTGTCTATCAAGCCGAAATAATGGCAATATGGGAAGTCGCCAAGTGGCTGAGTCGCAACATAGTAACCAACACTGGCGTTGTCATTTACTCGGACAGCCAGGCTGCCATCAATTCTCTGGAGGCAACATCCCTAAATTCACAAACAGCCCTCGACTGCCGCAGATCTCTTAATGAGATGGCTGAGCAGTTTAATATACACCTCATATGGGTGCCTGGGCATAGGGATATCCCGGGGAACTGCAAAGCCGATGAACTTGCTAGGAAAGGGACGACATTACAAATTCTCGAAGAATTTGATTATATTGGTGCGCCACTATCCACGTGCAAGCTTTGGCTTAGGCAAGAGGCAATCAGGCAGTCCAACGAAAGATGGACAGAAATCGGCACCTGCAGGGTAGCTAGACAAATCTGGCCAAGGTATGACCTGAGAAGGTCAAAATATCTCCTCGCACTAGAGAGGAAACGATTGTCTACGTTAGTACAGGTTCTGACGGGACACTGCTTGATCGGCGAACACGCCAAAAGATTTGGTATTGACTCCAATGACTTCTGCCGAAGCTGTGGAGATGAGGAAGAAGTGGAGAGCATTGAGCACTTGCTTTGTGACTGTCCCGCTTTGAGTAAACGACGACTGGACATACTGGGGTCGGCCTTTTTAGGCAGCCTAACAGATATTTCCAGTACTGATATTCGTACTATCGATAAATTTATATATCAAACAGGTTGGTTTCGATGAGGGGCATTTCAGCCCGTGGTAACACTAGGGACCTAAACTGGTCTATGTGAGCTTGTAAAAAAAATACGGCTGCCACCCTAACCTAAACCTAAGTCCATTTAATCTATTTAGACTTGCTTTGACGATCATTGCTGAGACAAAAGTGTCCCGTTCTTCGCGAACAAGACTTCAATCTTCAAATAAGTATCCATGGTTGTTAACCCTCCGTCATGCACATGTTCCGATAGTCACATACGTAGCACATGTATCTGGCCAGATACACTATGTATTTTATATAAAAAAATGCGGTATTTTAGTGATAATATTACATAGTTATCTTGTTATCTCGCCTGGCACATATATATTTTCTATTTAAAAAATAAGAAAAACGAGGAAAATGAGATGAAATGAATGGAAAATGTTATATCTTTCATTTAGTGGTGGCTGAACTGTTTGCTGATGTGAATGTTGTTCATTCGGTTTTCCAAGATACAACCATGCAGAGTGCATACAAAATACCGTTTGCGTTGATTTGAGTAAACAAACGCAAAGAAAAAAGCTAGTAGAGTGCATTATTCTTCATACAAAGTATGTGTGTATCTGGCCAGACACATGTGATACGTATGTGATGTGTAGATGAAAATTCCAAATAAATTGTTTTTGTTATTTTTTATTTTAATGTGTTTTTTCATAAAACCATAAGTAACAATATTTGTAGAGGGTACCTGAAGACTCAAACCCCTAGCTAAATTAGAAATATATTTAAATCACAGTTAAATTCGTAAAATGTCTGGCCAGATACATGAGCATGACGGAGGGTTGAATGCATCACAGCAGTACGCAGAACTTAGAAATTAATTTAAGATAAAATTCGAAAAGATTAAAATTACGGAACCCTGATTTTGGGATTCATCATGTCAAAAGCTATCTGGGACAACAAATTCAGCTCAATCTATATACCTATAACTGTCGATGTGCCCCTCGAAATACACCATAAAAACTGCATGCAAGCTTACAGAGGTTTGAGAAGCTGTAGCGTTGGTTTCATTAGGAGCACATCAACGTCACCTATATGGATTTGTAGGTACTTCCAGTCGCTATAATCGCTACTTCGGTGTTATGTGATGTTTTGTTTGATCAGCATAATCGACCAAATGTTTCTACAATCGGGAGAATTGTGCGCAAATTTCAGCAAACCGGTTCTGTAGGAGCTGTAAAAGCTGTGTGGCTTATGGGCTGGCGACGTCATCGGGACATACTTCTTCGAAATGAGGCCGGTCCGGCAGTTACTGTGAATAGTGTTCGCTATCGTGAGATGATAACGAACTTTTTATGGCCCGAATCGGAAGATATGGATGTGGACAATATGGGGTTTCAACAGGCCACACAGCTGAGGAAACAATGGCTCTTTTGGGCAACAAATTCAATGGCCTTGGACTCAACGGATGGACCATCTGAGACGTAGCCGCAGCCAACATTTGATAGACATAATCTTCAAAAAATAAATGCCAAAGAACGTTCTTTCAAATGATAATAAAAATTCCCCATTCAATTTGAATTTTCTGTGTTCTTTTTCTTTAACCCTTTCACCCCCGACGTTGCTTGTGAGCAACTTCGAGGTTTTAGTACCTCCATGTGGCAAATCGGAATAAAACTTTTCTAAAATGAAAGTTGCTATGTTCGGATTGACTGCTTAAGAATGAGAATAAAAAAGACGTCAAGCATTTTACTGTTACTTTTAAACTTATTTTTGTTACAGTGACGACTGATCGTTGAAAATTTGACTAGTACAAATTAAGAGAGTATTAAAAAAGTCGTCATGAGTCAAAAAAAAATTATCAAAATTAAATGTGGCCACTAAATAGTAACAAATATATATTTGTTAACCCCATTTTGTAAATAAGGTTTTGTTTTTTCATTTTCAAGATCATGTATCGAATTTTTGAAATCCAAAAGTTGCTTGTGAGCAACATTGGGCAGTTGTCGTAAAAATATGTATAATTTTTTGAATGAGTCCTCATGAGATTGTTAACTTTCGATAAAATCAAGTGCATTTTACAGTTGAATTCGGATGTATCGGCAAATGAAAAATGTATAATTAGGAAATGTTTCCTGAATTACGAATTTTTAATGTGAATGATATCGTGGAGATACCATTCATATCAAAGTAAGTTATGGCTACAGAAAATTTGCCAATAAGTCAAAGATAACGGACACAACTACACCAATAGAATACTTCAGACATAAAAGCGATGCCAACTAAGACTGTCTTTACATAACACGACCATTAAAAAGAATGACAAGCTATTAACAAACAAATAATTACTAATAGACCATTTATATTCTGGACCTGGACGTGGGGATATATCGGGGGACTCCAAAGCCGATGAACTTGCTAGGAATGCGGCGACATTGCAAATTCTCAACGAATTTGCTTCTATTGGTGCGCCACATGCAAGCTTTGGCTTAGGCAAGAGGCAATCGGGCAGTCCAATAAAATATGGTAAGAATCTGGCACCTGTCGTGTAGCTAGACAAATCTTGCCAAGATATGACCTGAAAAGATCAAAATATCTTATCGCACTAGAGAGGAAAAGACTGTCTACGTTAGTGTCAGTTATGACGGGACATTGCCTGATCGGCGGACACGCTTGGAGTTTGGGTATTGACTCCAATGACTTCTGCAGAAGCTGTGAAGATGATGAGGAAATGGAGAGCATTGATCACTTTTTTGCTACTGTTCCGCATTGAGTAAACGACGTCTGGATATATTAGGGTCGACATTCAAGGAAGTTTGCAGGTCTTTCCAGTACCGATGTGTACTATTGATAATTTTGTAATTTTGTATATGGGGGGCATGTGAGACCGTGGTAAAACTATTGACCCAAATTGTTTCATGTGAGCTGGAAAAACCGACTGCCACCCTAACCTAAACCATCAATCTTCATCGTCCTTCGATTTTGAAACAGTATAAGATAGCTGAGCCACATAAATGGTGTCTGAAATGCATACGCGCGGAGGGTTCTGGCACGGTATATTGTATTACACATTATATTGGTAATAGTATCAGTCTCTCCTATGGACTAAGAATATCTTCAATTTTTGTTTTATATTTAGATATAACTCTGCCAAAGCATAACAATAATGAACTATTTTTTGGCGACAGGTTTACATTAGTGAGCCTAATGATAGCGATGAAAGGAATTAGAATTTTTGGGACTTTAAGTGTCATAAAAGTTAAAATTATATCCCTAAGTCAAAATTTTAGCACCCATCTATGCTGAAACTTCAAGAGAAAATCTTTTTTTATCCCTTCATAGATAAAAATGTGCAAATAAACTGTTTAATTTAATGGTTTAACAAATTTCGATTTTTAATTTTTTATACCACTTATGCCCAATGTTGCTCACAAGCAACATTTTTCAGCCCACAAACTGAAGGGCGTGGTGACTTGAAATTTTATAGAAGGTCATTTTAGATAGAGATAATAAGAACGAAACACCAAAAAAAAAATTTTCATGCAACGGGAAAAAATTCGGGGGTGAAAGGGTTAAACAAGTAGGGAACCTCGAAATGGATCACGCTATATATAGCCCCTGCGAAACTGTGTTTTACATCCGATATTTTATGAAATTTGGCAAAAAGATGAATTGACGTTCACGAACGAGGGCGGCCCAAAAATTATCCGAAACAACAAAGAAAAAACAATAAATACGAAAAAATAGTCTTAATTTCTCAATATAATCTAATTTTAGCTTGATTCACTCTTCCCAGAGATATTCAATAGCTTAGCTACCCTGTTTATTTATTTATATCCATTACTTATTCCAGGGAAACATACCGCTTAACCAATACATTTATAATAAGACTAGCTGACCCCAGCAGACGTTGTCCTGCCCGTCCTGTTTTCGATGTAGTGGATGAATACATCCCGAGTTTCAGGAAAAAATAATCGAAAAATTTCATATCGCTCTGGAAATGCGAATTTTGCAAATAGCTTGACCACTCCGCAATCAATTCGTACTATTACCCGCACAATGGGGCAAAAAGGGATAAATATGGTACCACCGCCAAATCTAAACGGAATGAACGGAAAACCTAGAATCGTGAAATTTTGTGTGAGAGTAGGTCTTGGGACGTGAAGTAGAATAAGGAGCGATTTTTGAAAAAATTAGGGGCACAGTGGACCTGGAAGGGATAAATATGGTACCACCGCCAAATTTGAAGCCTAAAATTAGAATGGTGAAAATTGAAGCGAGGGATGTCTTTAGGACAACGGATCGGGATAGTCAGTTTTTTTTGTATTCGTAGTTTTCGCTAGTGGATGAATACATCCCGAGTTTCAGGAAAAAATAATCAAAAAATTTCATATCGCTCTGGAAATGCGAATTTTGCAAATAGCTTGACCACTCCGCAATCAATTCGTACTATTACCCGCACAATGGGGCAAAAAGGGATAAATATGGTACCACCGCCAAATCTAAACGGAATGAACGGAAGACCTAGAATCGTGAAATTTTGTGTGAGAGTAGCTCTTGGGACGTGAAGTAGAATAGGGAGCGATTTTTGAAAAAATTAGGGGCACAGTGGACCTGGAAGGGATAAATATGGTACCACCGCCAAATTTGAAGCCTAAAATTAGAATGGTGAAAATTGAAGCGAGGGATGTCTTTAGGACAACGGATCGGGATAGTCAGTTTTTTTTTATTCGTAGTTTTCGGGGCACAGTGGAACAAAAAGTGTAAAATATGGAACAGTGGCTTAAAAATGTCAAACATGAATCAATGGTTCCAGGGTAACTTTTGGAACATAGACTATAGATCGGAAGTGATTTTAAGTAATTCTAAAATTAAGATGTACAGTGGGACAAGACGGGTTAATTATAGAGCATGGGGAAAAATGGAACAATCTGCCAAAATTGGAACTTAAACGTGAGATATGAAGAGTTTATTTGGTTTTAGGAGCACGGTGGTCAAAAACGGGTAAATAATGCACAGTGGAGAAAATATGATTAAATATGGTACAGTCGGGAAAAAAGGGTTAAGTATGCTAGCGTGGATACACATTTTAAATACGGTAGAGTGAGACAAAAATTTGTTAAATATGGTACTGTGAGTCAAAAATGTTGTACAATGAGATAAAGAGTTGATTGGGGCACAGTTGTGCAAAAAGGGTTAGCTATGGTACAGTGGGGCAAAAATAGTTATAAATGGTAAAGTGGGACAAAGTCGGTTAAAAATAGTACAGTGGGGCAAAAAGCGTTAACTATGGAACAGTGGGGCAAAAATGTATTTACTATGATACAGTGGGACAAAAAGGATTAAATATGGCACAGTGGGGCAAAAGGGTTAACTACGGGTCAGTGGGGCACAATTAGTTAAATATGGTTACGTGAGACAAAGGGTTTAATATGACACAGTGGGGCACAATTAGTTAAATATGGTAACGTGAGACAAAGGGTTTAATGTGACACAGTGGGGCAAAAGGGTTAACTATGGTACAGTGGGGCACAATTAGTTGAATATGGTAACGTGAGACAAAGGGTTTAATATGACACAGTGGGTCAAAATGGGTTAAATATGGTACAGTGGGGCAAAAAGCTTTAACTATGGAATAGTGGGACAAAAATGTGTTAACTATGGTACAGTGGGACACAGATGGTTAAATATGGTACAGTATGACAAAAATGGTTACAGTGGACCCAAAAGGGGTTAAATATGGTATAGTGGGTCAAAAAGCGTACATTTAGTACAGTGGGCAAAAATATGGATGCAGGGAGAGAGGGTAACTTAAATATGAAATGAGAATGTTTTTTTTTTCCAAAAATTTATGCTTTTAGTAGCACTGTGGTGCAAAAAGGTTAAAATTATGATGAAGTTGGGACAAGCAAAAATTGTTCACTATGATACAGAGGGTCGAAAGTGGAGCAAAGTGGGTTAAATATGCTACGGTGAAGCAAAAAAGTTAAATACGGTAAAGTGGTTACATGTGGTAAGTGGGGGAAAAAGGGAAACAATAGTCTCAGATATGTATACAAATTCGTACTTTAGAAGCACAGTGAAATAAAAAATGTTTAATATGGAACAGTGGTGCATAAAGTGTTGAATGTGGTCCCAGAGTGCAAAGGTAGATCTCACAGCATAAACCAAAGCTAAGATATTATTTTTTCCAAATAGGTTCTTCTACTTAAACCGTGGGGAAAAACAAGTTAAACAAAATGGCAAATACAGGGGACAAAAATGTTGAAATACGGACTGAGGTTGCGAATTTGGATTTTGAAATATCAGTTATGATTTTTAAATATTGTACAATCGTGCAAAATTGGTTAATTAATTGGTTCACAATGGAGCGATTCACGTTAGCTTTTTAAATTCGTACCTTTATAGACACAGTGGGGCAAACATGCTTTTATATTGTACCAGGGTGAGAATATAGCTGAATAAACAAGGGGAAATTGCTAACGTATGATCTAATAAATAAATGTTCAACGTTCAGAGGTACTGTGTGGAAAGGGATAAATATTGTACCATGATGTCGGGGTAACTCTTGGAACACAAACTAGAAATGTAACGAGGGTTCGTATTTAATAGTATAAAGGTAATCAAATCTTCTTCATTTTGCACCATATATAATAATGAAGTAATTTCGAAAGAAAGAGGTATAACTATTTTACAGTACCCTAAACAGAAAATAAATAAAAGATGGGGGCTGCGAAGCGCACCGGGTTAAAGCTACTTTAATATATTAGAACATAATTTATTTGCAAACTGACTTTCACAAATAAAATATGTGTTTACACACATACAAAGTTACTGTTTAAGAAGTTTTTCAAATATATTTTATTTCAAAAGATTTTAAAAACGTTGCTGACCTATTCGAATTTTAGTTAGTTTTTCCTAGTTTTCGTGTTAAACTTTATAGCTAAAAGTGTCTTTTAATTTAACAATATTCCAATTCATCACTTTTTGTCAATCCATCAATGTAATTTATATTTGCTAAAGATTATACGATATAAGTTTTAATTAAATTTTACAAACATATACAATTTATTAAAAAAACAAGTAAGAAAGTTTCAGTCGGGTAAACCGACTAAGGTATACCCTCACTTTGTGAGTAATGTAATATTGAATATTACTCGAATTATTCTGTCAATTTGTGTGGGAGGTACCAGAAGGGGTTTATCAAATACACCTTTTTTTTTGCTGAACATTAGATACTTTAAATTCATTGCACTGTACCGACTTATAAGCATTTATGTGCACTGGTATAAACGTTATGAGACATTAAATTGTTGTATGATTTGGGCATTTTGTGTGGGAGGTACAAAGAGGGGCGTGGCAATAACGCCCATTTTTCACAGGGCTATAGACACTATAAAAACATTACACTGTACAAAATTTCAAGTATTTTTATACACTGGTTTTAATGTTATAAGCTGTTAACTTTTGGTGCAAAAAGGTACCTTTGTGTGGGAGGTACCAAAAGGGGCGTGACAACAACAACCATTTTTCCCTGGACTGTAGGCAATATAAAAGCATAATACTGTACAAAATTTCAAGTATTTTTATACACTGTTATTAATGTTATAAGCTGTTAACTTTTGGTGCAAAATGGTGCATTTGTGTCGGAGGTACCAAAAGGGACGTGGCGACTTCGCCCATTTTTCTCGAGTTGATAACGACTAATAAGCTAATACTATGTGTGGAATTTCAAAAAATTCGAATAAGTGGTATAGCAGTTATTAAAAAATCAATATTTCACAACATTTTAACCCTTTGTGTGGGAGGTACTAGAAGGAGTGGACCAATATGGCCCATCTTCGAACTTAGCCGGAGATAGAAAAAAATATTACCACATACCAAATTTGAGGTCAATCGGTTACTCCTTTCGAGAGTTATCGTGCGCACCAGCCAGCAGACACACAGACAGACAGACAGACAGACAGACAGACAGACAACAGACGGACGGACATTGCTCATTCGACTTAAAATGACTCAAAACGGATTTCCTCCGAACATACTTGGGGTCTTAGGTCACTCCTTCGACGTGTTACACTTTTTTCCGTAGCAAATGATATATACCCTCGTCACACTAAAGTGAGGGTATAAAAATGGTCTTTGAACATCTACAAAAAAACAGAAAACTTGTCTTTAAAATCTAAATAAATACAAATTAATCTTTGTTTCGGATATTAGTTCAAAATAAACAAGTAAAAGCGTTAAGTTCGGCCGTGTCGAATCTTATATACCCTCCACCATGGAAGCATGTGACCTCACAAAATAACTCAAACCTAAAGAAAATAACACCGAAAACACCAAAAATATAGTAGATGGGAACAGTAGGAATCACAACAAATTAGATGCTATATATGGGAGCTATACCTAAATATGGACCGATATGGCCAATTTGCAATCCCAAAAAACCTGTAACTATAAGAAGTATTTGTACCAAATTTGATCAACCTAGCTCTATTATTACGGACTGTAGCGTGATTACCACAGACGGACGGACGGAGGGACGGACGGACATGGCTAAATCGTCTTAGAATTTTACGACGATTAAGAATATATATACTTTATGGGGTCTCAGATCAATATTTAGAGGTGTTACAAACGGAGTGACAAAATTAATATACCCCCCATCCTATGGTGGAGGGTATAATAACACCGAAAAACACAAAAAAATATAGTAGAGAACAGTAGGAATCACAACAAATTAGATGCTTTATATGGGAAATATATGTATATCTAAATATGGACCGATATCGCCCATTTGCAATCCCAAACAACCTGCAACTATAAGAAATATTTATACCAAATTTTATCAAGCTAGCTCTATTATTACGGACTGTAGCGTGATTACAAAAGACGGACGGACGGACAGACGGACATGGCTAAATCGTCTTAGAATTTTACGACGATTAAGAATATATATACTTTATGGAGTCTCAGATCAATATTTAGAGGTGTTACAAACGGAGTAACAAAATGAATATACCCCCATCCTATGGTGGAGAGTATACAAAATATTAGAATAGGAACATATTTTTGTTTAGGACAATATCCTCCCAAACATATAATATTTGTGTGTTTCAAATATTATACATTTGGATTTTACCCTACACATATGTATATTTCAAGCCGAATATGTTTGGGACAATATACTACAGAAGCATTTTTTTCAGCGTGTAGCTATCTTCAATTTGCCTTAGAGTTATTGTAATTTTACCTACGCTCCTGATTTCGGTTAACAAATGTATTTTCGGCGATTGTTTCGCTGTTTAACTCTTGTAGTTTTTTGCGGACACCTACTTATAAATTCATAATTTTTCCTTAATAAAACATGTTGTATGCCATCACTAATGTTGTCGCGACTTTCATGCCAAGGCGGACTACAGCCACGAAGACACGAGTATGGGCAAAAGCAGCCAACTCTTTCAGAGCGTTGCAGCAATCTCTTCCTCCCGGGAAGAGTTCTTTGGAACATCTTCAACGAAACTGCAGCAGCAGCTGCCTTAAAAGAGGAAAAAACGCTGAACAATACACAAAAATCTCACAAATGTCATTTATTTGTACGCTGCGGCAGTACAAGTTGTGAAGTTTTTCTGTTCGGTTGTCTGATGACTGGGCCCATCATCATCATCATCGTCATCTTGATCAGAGGAGAATGAGAAGGAGGAGCAGGAGTAGGCAGCAGTATTGTCATTGTCATCGGATTCTCGTAAATGATGACTTAATAATGTGTTTATAGACTTTGATGCTGTCTTCATAAATTCAATTTATGAATTCATATTTTGTCAAACATTTTGTAAGTCGCGCATTTATGACTGTTATGAGAAGGAATGCGTGGACATGAATGTCTGGGTTCTACGATTCCAACGGCAGATGCTGCCCGGCAGTCCATTGAGTTCCTTGTACCCATTGCGGATTCGGAAGCCCACTGCTCTTACTTTTGTTTTGGGGAGAAACAGAAAAACAATGTCAGAACACACACGTTGTACGTGCTTTGCATTTTAAGTACTCCCGGGAAGCATTCATCCAAGTATCCCATCCCATGGCAGTTATCATTTGGCTGGTTCATGCTGCCACTAATTGATCATATCCCAGTTTTTGTACTTACTCCATGGCTGGAGTCCTCAAAAAAGAGACTCCTTGGAGTCGGTCGCCTTCGCTTGACGGACCGGGAACTGTTAAGTGGCATGAGAAGCATGTGTATGACCGAATATGATGATGTTTGCTTTTTGGACAGTTCGGAATTCGTGTTGTTCAAGTTGTTTGGACAGAAAAATGTGGCAGGAACGCATCAAAAAATCTTTGCCAATCATAAAATTATTGAATGACATTTTCAGCATTGTTTTATTATGTTTTTCTCGATTTAACACAGCAAAAAAGATGAACTGCAGAGTTTTTTATGTTTTCGCTTGACGACAGTTAAAGTCAAACTTGAGATCCATTTAGTGGTATATCAGTGGAGTTTACAGATCTTTGTGGTTCATTTTTCTTTAATTAGTTGAAATGTTAAATTAAGATCATCAATACAACTGATGATGTTTTAAATCCATGGGGAGCACTATTATTGTGTATGAGAGGATGAGAGTTTTTTTTTCAGAGGATATAGTTTTTTTTTCAAGGTGAAAAATCTTGCGGACCCACGTTCCATTTGGTCGTACAGTGGGACGCATTATTCAGTCAAGTTTACGTAATGGAAGTAACTTAGTTTTCGGGAATTAAAATAGGCTATATTAAATTTTGATAAAATAAATGGGTTTGTATCCACTAAAATTACCATTTTAGACAGCGAAATATCCGGAGTGATTTTGCAGTGATGTTCCCGAGACCCTGCCCATACGACTCTCAATATCATGAATTTACAAGGAATCTTTTTGTTAAATACAGCACTCAAAAATGCATAGAGTTCTATGACTTTTGATACTGCATTGTTTTTGGAGTGAGATTTTTAGGGTTAAAGGGATGAGCGGGGGTGTCGGGTGTTTTGGGAGAAATACTTCTCGAAATGTATCCTTTCTTTCGTTCTTTGACATGGAATATCTATTCCGATGTTTTCTATACTAAAATTGTGTTTGAGTTTACTCTTTGTTTACAAAGAGTAAATTAGCAACTTTGTGGCTAAATATCTTGTGACGCGATGTCACAGACAAAACGGTTAATGCCAATCGAATTAGCGGGTCAAAGTTATGTGGAGTACGTTGTTTTCATCAAGGATACATTTTTGTGCACACACAGTGTTATTATTAAAATATCTGGCGACAATTTTCACCAACCGTCTTATAATTTGCGGCAATATACGCGACTCATCAAAATAAAATGTTTCCATGATGAAAATGACCCACCGCCGATTATATATTTTCCAAAGAGTTCCTAGGTGGAATATAGGGCCTTGAAACACCGCCCATTAATCCGAAAAATATTTATAGTGCGGTTAACGCAAATTTCTTAAAATTTGGTAGAGATGTATTTGATAGGACTATGCATAACCCAAAATAGGGTGGTCGTCGTCCGCCCATGAAAACGGACTTATATTTTCCACATATATAAATCCCTCTTTAGTACCTTTGGTTAAACAATGGATGACACATCAAAAAAAATTTAGCTGAAACTCCACCATAGGATGGGGGTATACTAACTTTGCCATTCCGTTTGCAACACCCTGAAATATTGATCTGCGACCCGATAAAGTATATATATTAATGATCGTCGTGAAATTCTAAGACGATTTAGCCATGTCCGTCTGTCTGCCTGTCTATTGAAATCACGCTACAGTCCGTAATAATAGAGCTAGGTTGATCAAATTTGGTAGAAATATTCCTTATAGTTGCAGGTCGTTTGGGATTTCAAATGGGCCATATTGGTCAATGTTTTGATATAGCTCCCCTATAGAGATCGCTCTAAAATCTGGTTTTTGAGCCATAGATTCCATATTTTTAAAGCAATTTTGCTGAAACTTTGCAGTTTGTATTATATTTTGAAAAGAATTCATCACAGTAAACATTTTGCAAATCGGCTCATACAGGGTGGGCCTAAAGAAACCAAGGGGTGTAAAAGTTTAATAACTTTTTCGTTTATTAATTTTTTTTTTATTTTTTCTTTCAGATTATATAGACAACACTTGGAGAATTTATAATGGAGAGGTTCACAATTGAACAGAGAACCAGAACAATACAATTTTATTATTTAAACCAGAGATCAATTATTTTAACGCAAAGAGCATATCGTCGACATTTTAACGTCAGAATTTCGCCCTCTGAAGCAATGATTCGTTGCTTAGTTGATCGTCATCACCATCATCACGTAAGAGATTTGCCTCGAACCGGTAGACCACGTGTAAGTCGCACTGCGGAAAATATTGAACGAGTACAGCAAAGTTCTAACGAAGCACCAGAAACATCTGTCAGAAGGCGTTCTGCTCAGCTAGAAATGTCTCGTACGTCACTACGGCGCATTTTAAAAAAAGATCTACAGTTATACCCATATAAGGTCCAATTGGTTCAAGAATTAAAACCCCCAGATCATCGGCAACGTCTAAATTTTGCAGTTAAATTTCAAGAGTTGGCCAGAAATGAAATCAACTTTATTAAAAATTTGATTATGAGTGATGAAGCTCATTATCATTTGAATGGCTTTGTTAATAAGCAGGACTGTAGGTTCTGGGGTTCTCAAAATCCAAGAGCCATTCATCAACGCCAATTGCACCCCATCAGGTGTACAGTATGGTCTGAAAATGTCATTGGGCCTTACTTCTTCGAGAATGAAGATGGAAGTGCTGTAACCGTAAATGGAGAGCGGTATCGGTTTATGATAGCAAATTTTTTACGTCCTGCTCTTGAAAACAGACCTGGTATGTGGTTTCAGCAGGGCGGAGCCACTGCCCATACTGCCAGAGACACAATGGCACTTTTAAGTCAAATTTTTGGAGAGCGAATAATTTCCAGAAATTCGGAAATTATTTGGCCAGCGCGATCGCCAGATTTGACAGCACCCGACTATTTTCTTTGGGGTTATTCGAAGGAGCGAGTGTATGTGAACAAGCCAGAGACAATCCTTGAACTCAAGGCAAATATTGTTGCAGAAATTCGAACGCTACAGCCACAAGTTTTGAAAGGTGTTATGGAAAATGCTCTAAAAAGAGTCCATCAGTGCGAAGCTGAAAACGGTGGTCATTTAAGAGACATTATTTTTCATACTTAGTGTAAAAAAATTTGCCTTTTGTATATTATATAATCAGGAAGAAAAAATAAAAAAAAATTAAGAAACGAAAAAGTTATTAAACTTTTACACCCCATGGTTTCTTTAGGCCCACCCTGTATTATGTTATAGTTACCCTATAGAGGTCGCTGCAAAATAGGTTATTTAAATCATAAATACCACATTTCCTAAGCATTTTAAGCAAATCATTGAAGTTTGTTTTTTATTTAGGCAAGAATTCATCACACTAAACGTTTTTGTTATAGTCCACCTATAGATGTCGCTTCCAAAAACGCTTGTTCAAGCCATAAACACCACATTTTCTAACCAATTTAGCTAAAACTTTGCAGTTTGTATTCTATTTTAGCAAGAAATCCTCTCAACAAATTTAGTCAGTTTATATTTTTTTGTAGTCTCCGTAAGGCATAAATACAGCATTTTTCAGATGAAGAGTTTGGCTAAAGAATTTGGGGCCTAAAATTTGGCTAAAAATTGCAGCGTTCATTTTTTTTAATATGGGGCAACCTCTTTTCCATAACAAAGATAAACAATTAAAAAATTGCGTTTATTGTGTAGTTAATGGAAGTTAAGTTCCTTAGTTTTTTATTCCTAACTATAAATGTATACTTTAGTACGAGATCAGTAAAACTTTTTATAATAAAATACGTAAGAGTTAAAAATGTAATCTTCGATTTTTTGAAAGAAATATATATCAATTATTTCATCGATTTTGACTTCATCTTTGTATATAGACATCAAAGCCAGATAAGATAGCCTTTCCCATTCCACTCTGTTCCGGAGATAAGTTTTTATTCTTCTTAACGTCGAGAAACTTCGCTCAGCAGATGCCGTTGTCACTGGTATTGTGGCCAGTATCTGCAATAGGGTAAAAACGCTAGGGAACATGTCCTCATCACAAACTGAAATAGCATCTAATGCATTTCATGGCTTATCATTCTTCTGCTTCCAATAATCAATCCATATACTTATTTCAGCTAAAACAGATTTTGCTGATTTTTTTTAATCGTTTTTGTAAAAAAGTGTAACTTCTTCGAAATCTTCCTTTATTAGATTTACAACTCGTATCGGAACGATATTAAACAGACTTGTAATTATAGCTTCATGTTCGGAAAATCTATTATTTAAATGTGATATTACTTCGTCCAGATATGGTATGAACAATGTTGTCCTAAAATACGCCTTGACATCTGAACCAGGAACATTAGCCCTATACCTTTGAGTGCCTACTCTTCTAGGTAGTGCAGCTTCTATTCCAAAACTTCTTGCAAGTTGTGTGGATTCTTCAAACAGTTTATCAAACTCCGCATGTCACTTAATTTAGTCGTTGCCAATTTTACGATTTCGTAAGCCTTTATTATATCTAGGTTAATCGTTTGCAAATACCGTGATAAGTTCTGTGTAATGGCCAAAACCGTACTACTTATTACCACACCCAATATAAAGTCAAATTTACATACACGGTTGTGCAAACTCATTCCATCACTGCAACCTACATGTTAAAAAGGTAGGTAGATAAGAAATCATAAATGTAATTTTAACTTAATTTTCGCCATATCTGGTTATCATAAATTTAAAGCCAACCAATAATTACACCGGTCGACAAAAACAACATGTTGTCTTGGGTTTCTGTTTTAATGCATAGATTCTGATTCTAGACGTCAAAAAACGTCAAAATCTCCAATCTTAGCTTTGAAAGTTTGTTTTTGTAAATTTTACATCGATAAGAAAGATTTAAAGTTAAAACCTTACTAAATTAGCTATAACTTTTTAAATAATGCATCGATTTTCTTCGGAATGGGCTCGTTTAATTCATGACCGAACAGACTGTTAAAAATATAACATTTGTTAATTTTTAGATTGTTTTATCGGAGTTTTATTTTAATTTTTCTTATATCGTCGAAACCGCTGAACGGATGGAAAATGGTATTATATGAAGTTGAAGGGTACTTAATATTTAATTCTTTAAAACTTTCCTTAAGCTAATCGGATAAATGGTTCTCGAGTTATGCCACTATATGTGGTTCAACCACTAATTTCTTTCCATATCACAGCTTATCGCGAGAATTTAAAGAGACAACCCTTTAGGCTAAGAAAAAAGAGAGGTTGAACCACATATTATGGCATAACTAAAGAACCATTCATCCGAATTGGTTCAGGTAAGCTTTACAAACTTCAGAATTAAGTAGCCTTCAACTTCGCATAATACAATTTTCCATCCGTTCAGCGGTTTCGATGATATCTTACAAGTACTGCAAAAAATTATATATTTTGAGAAAATTTTAATAATTTTTAAATAAAAGCCTCATAAAAACATCTAGAAACGCATAATTGTCATATTTTTGTGATTTTATCGTAAACTCTGAAAGGTTATGAATAAATTGAGACCATTCCGAAGAAAATCGATGCATAATTTAAAAAGTTTTAGCGAGGAACCATACACTTTTCTTATTTTTAGTTGTTATTACTTTTACTATTACCACTTTTTACGCTTTTGTATTGTTTTTTTTAACGGCTTTCCAAATATTTTTCGTGTTTTTTTGAGTGATTTTGAAAACTGTAAACAGTTTATGCCTATGTTTAAAACAATTCGGGGGGGGGGGGGTGGGGCACGGGCCTCCGCCTCCCCCCACCTCTGGGTACGTCCCTGTGTGCATGTATTTTTGTAATCAAAGTACAGGTCCCAATTATTGTACGATCTCGACGAAACTTATCTTATCATATCTTTTTTTGTCCCAAGGACGATCCCTATTGAATTTGGTTAAAATCGGTTCAGATTTCGATATAGTCCCCATATATATATTAGACCTGATTTGATATGTAAGCGCTGTAAAAACTTTATTTTATATCCGATCAGTATGAAATTCGGCACAAAGAGGTTTCTTATTATATAAAAGAACACTGCTCAATTTGGAAGAAATTGGTTCAGATTTAGATACAGCCCCCATATATACGTTACCCCCGATTTGACATGTAAGCGCTGTAAAAATGTTATTTTATATCCGATCAGTATGAAATTCGGCAGAAAGAGGTTTCTTATTATATGAATGAACACTGTTAAAGTTGGAAGAAATCGGTTCAGATTTAGATACAGCCCCCATATATACGTTACCCCCGATTTGACATGTAAGCGCTGTAGAGACTGTATTTTATATCCGATCAGTACGAAATTCGACAGAAAGAGGTCTTTTTACATGAGTTAGTATTCAGGGAAACTCGGTTAAGATTTATATATAACCTTCATATATATGTTCCTCCTGATTTAGTATCAAAGCGCTATAGAAGTTGTACTTTACTTCCGATCATTAAAATTTTCCAGAAAGTTGTTTCTCAATTTAGGAACCAATAGTTAATTTAGCGATTGTCGGTCCAGAATTAGATAATATGTTCCTACCCATTTACCAATTATTCCAAATTATTATCGCAATGACCCTTATCGCATTGTTAGGGAGGTGTAGGGTATTATATAGTCGGCCCGCCCGACTTTCTGCCTTTCCTTACTGGTTTTAACTTGTTTTTATTTTTTGTTTGTGCCATTTTTCGTGGGGCGATATTTCATAGCAAATCCCCCATAGAAAGTGTTGTCCAGAGTACTTTATAAAAGCTTGGCTAACAATTCCTTCTGAAATCAAATAATATGTATTAATTAGAAGCTATTTTAATACCTCATCTAAACAAGCGTTCTGTATACAGTTTCCAAAACCAAAGAAAACATTCTCCAAACATTTCCCAAGAATTCCTGCCTCGACAATAAAGTGAAAATTATGTTATTAGATAAACATAAAACTAGATATCAAATATCAGCCACAACAAATGTCTCCCCCACCGCCCATCAAAAGTGAGACAAATATGATATTTTCCGAATGTCATTCGAAATTCTAATGTGACGTTTTTGTGCGCATCTTAATTATGAGGGGTCCCCAACATATTTCAACCGTTAATAGCTGCTGAAATGCGTTTTAAAACATTGAAGATTTCCTCCCCAATCGCTTAGCTCTAGCAATCGCTTAGGAGTTGTGATGATTCTAATAGATTTTCTCCTCCTCAATGCATCCGCCACTTTTTATAGTTTTTTAAATAGCTCTGAAGATGCTGTCATTTAAGGTGTCAAATCACAGCCACTCATGCTGTGCGAAACGCACTCGCCCGCCAGCAATTTCACAGCGAGCGAGTCCCTGGCCACAGAGGGCTAACTAATTTAAATGAAGCAGTGATCTGCGGTGCCTCTGTTTAAATATTGATCTTCAGAGCAGATCTTCATTAAGAAGTTCGAAGGCAGTCTGTGGAGCATCTTAGTATGACTCCTTTGCAGGCCAAGAAAAATGACTAACAATCACAGTGACTGAGTAGCGTAGAGCACATCTCATCAGAATGAAGCGGATCAATTTGTCGAAGGAGGGGGAGAGGGGCAACGGCTGCGGATGAAGTAGCGGAGATTTGATGTGGGTTCTGTTGGGGCTATGCTATCCTCTATCCGCCATCAGTCGTTGCATATTTGATGAGGCATCAAATCATATGCCTCGGTTTCACACACATCTGTATCTGTAGCAACCGAATTGGGATCATTTGTGGTGTCGCAGTGTGCCGGGTTCCCCCTCGCCTCGAGGAACACTACATCTGTAGATGTGTCTGTGAGTCTCTGTATTGGGCAGCCGTCGTACATCATGCCGTGTCTCATCGATTATACGCCTGCTGACGATCAATTTGAAATCCCCAGGCGGCCCCCATTGCTTCCATGGACTGAATGTCTATGGATGTATCGCATGAGCCCCAAACTCCAAGATTGCTGCCCTTGTCTCTTTTTGGGTGTAAAAAATTTAATTTAAATGTTGCGTAGCGATGTTTTGACTTTTTCAATGGAGTTGAAAATAAAAAACAACAACATTAGCAACACCCCAATACGAGTAGTACTATGAACGCTGCTGAGTTGTTCGACGGATTCGAGTTGTTTTCCGTTTTGTTTGGATTTGAGATCATAACTTCCAATCAAAATATCCAAAGAAATTTCTATGAATTTGTGATCTCTTTTTGAGGGTATCTGTTCTTTAGGCTATGGAGGGTTGGATGATATACATTTCATAGTAATTTTGTTGGAAACTAATGATATTTTTCCTGCTGATATTTGATCTTTATTTAAAAAAGCTTTGCTAATATCATAATTTAGATATAATTTTGAGACACATACATGACAGATTTTATTCTCCGAGAATTGTCGAGAATTAGTTGTAGATGCTGAGGAAATATTCGTTTGGGATATGCGCGTCGGCTATATATATATATACTCGATCCTGGATTTAGAAAAAAACATTCTCTTAGAAATGTGATAATGATTCGTTGGAACATGTGGTTTCTGTAATACTTACACGCTAAAAAAAACGCTTCTGTAGTATATTGTTCTTAACATATTCTGCTGGAAACGTACATATGTTTAGGGTACACTCCAAATATATAATATTTGACACTCACAAATATAATATGTTATAAACAAAATTATGTTTTCATCCTAATATTTTTTTTTGGAAATAATATTTCCAAAACAATGATTAATTTGTATTTAAGTATTTTGGCAATGTATTGATGCCTTAATTTAAAGGAAAGTTTTTTTTAGAAATTTAAGGTTTAATTTTTTAGAAATTTTATATGTTTGAAAAATTATATTAAAATGTAAATCGTATAATCTTGGGTAACGACAAATAGCATTGATGGATTGACAATTGGACGATTTATAAATTAAAAAATATAAATTAAAACAAAAGAAAATGCTGCTCACGACTTTTTTACCTGTAAAGTATAACACAAAATCTAGGAAAAAATAAAATTAAAATTTGCCAAAGTCAACAAAGTCTTAAAATTGTTTTAAATATAATGTATTTGGATAAATTCTTAAACAATATCTATGTTTGATTGTAAACACATATTTTATTTGTGACAGTAAGTTCGCAAATATATTTTGTTGTAATATATTAATATATGCGTTCCAAACAAAATTTCTTGATTTTCAAATAAACTATATTTGTTCAAAAATATATAATATTTAAAAATTTTGGTTCCAAGTATATTTTCCTTGAATTCAAACATATCAAAAATGGCGATTTTCCTCCGTGTAGATGCAAACTCGAAGTTTACAAAAGGCTTTAATATAATAGTGTTCGTTCAAGGATTTAGGAACTGCTCTCTGCCAATTTTCATAATTAGGGAATGTGAAATGTGGTTTCTACTTTGTGTCGATGTCATTTAAATCTAAATAGATTTTTTGTAATTTGGCCACTTTCGTTCTCGAGCCAAAAATATCCTCTTAGCTAATATTTATAATAATCGGACGTAAAATACATCTTTGGCGCTCAGGTTCCAAATCGGACAGAATATAAAGGAGGCTATATCTTAATCTGTATATACTCTTGATCTTTCCAAATTATTGTCTTTCTGTCTGCTCGCCTGTCTGTTGAAATATACAGTCCGAAATAAGAGAGCTGGGTTCATGAAATTTGGCTAAAAATTTGCAGCGTTCGTTTTTTTAACAATTTGCCTAAATAAAAAACATATCTTTCCATTATTTGCCTCACTTCCATTGATTTTCCGATTATAGAATTTAATATAATCCAAACGTTGTTACTTGTTTAATTTTATACGGAACCATTTACAGTAGTAATGGCCCATTATTTCACATATTCATTAATACCAATAAAAAGACCCTAGGGTTTTTTCAAAAATGTAGTGTCCGTAAATTTGCTGTAACTTTTTACAAAGCGCGATCTAATGTTTTTTCTGATTCTGGTGGACGTCAAAATAGGACGCATTCTAAACATAAATTATTTCAAATTACTGCTCCAGAAAGTGAAATTATTCGCATATGCAAAAAATATTTTGCAATATTTTTCATATGGTCAGTTGGTAATTAAAGTTCATGGTGTATTTAGATTTTAGGAAGTGTTTCGGACATAACTGCAAAAATTTCCGTCGAATCCGTTCAATATTATCAGAGAAAATTGCAGTTTTCTAAACACACTAGGAAAAATTTAATATGTCATACCTCGCGAAAAAATCCAAATTTTGCTAAACGGTTCAAACAGTATTATTTTTTTCAAATTCTCAACCAGATTATTAACAAATTTCCAAAAAATCTTGACCTTCCAAAAAAAGTTGACACACTTGTTTTATTTTTACCCCTAAACAAAAAAACATATCCTTCCACGATTTACATCACTTCCACAGATTTCCGATTACACTACGCAACAAAAAACAATTTTATTTTTGATCCTAGACCTAAAAATTATTTGTTTGTATAGATTGTGGCATACTGTTATATAAAATCATAACCAATTTTTTTTATGGATAAATTTTTTTAAGGTACCCTTGGTATTTGCACTATAATTTTTGGAGTATATGCCCGATCAGGTCGACTGATGCGTTAAATTGAAGCTATTAATGTGGGCTACCAATGTTGGAAATATCTCTTTCACTTAGAAACGGTGATTTAGTAACAGTCATTAAACAAATTGGAAAAAGGGACAAAAAAAAACAGAAAAAAAATCGAAAAAAAAAAATATTTTACTTTATTTTTTAAAAGTTTGTATCCTAGCGAAGAAAATAATGCCTATTTGAAAAAATCTATGGATAAATGTAGAAATTATAGCCCTTTTGGTAGAGGTAAGAGAATTTCAAAAAAATCTTTTCTTCTCCTATTATTCTTTCATCCCAGAATCGGAATCGGTTTCTCTAATTAGGAACCTAATATAATCTCCCATTTGAAATTCACATCTTTCATCAGTTTCCTTATTTTAGGCTCATCAAAAACTCCTTCTTCGATTTTTTGAAAAGAAAGACTTTTAAATAAACATATTAAATATGAGAGTGATTTGCCATCTTTCCTTAAGGCTTTTACAAAATTTTTGAAGAGCCCCAGCTTAATATGCAGTTGGGCAAAATATCGGCTATCCCAGAGGCATAACATAGCAACTACATACTTTTAAATCGCAACAAATTTTACAGTCATGTTCATATTTTATGTATTTTATCAATTTAGCCATTGTTTCGTATGATTCCTTAGTGTTGACAGCATGAGCAATGGGAATCGACGGTTTCTGATTTCCGTTGTGTAAAAGCTTTCAAACATTCTTTACTGCTGTCAACAAGTAACCGCCATTCCTTTGAATTGTATGTTTGATTAAGTTCCTCGAACAATCCGGGAATGTCCTTGCAAAAGCACCTGTTATCCACAGTTGTAAAAATTGTTTGTAAGGTATATCACGAACTCAATAATATGATATGTTAACATCTGGGGCCAACATATTGTACTGTTTCATCCCAGATGCAAGTAGTTCTGCCTTATCTTTGGTCAGTTCCAAATCTCTCACTAGATTAATGAGTTGAAACCGAGCTAAAAGCGATGACTTCTGACTCAAACTTGAATCGATCAGAGTTGAGTACTCAGTTGAACTTGATGATGTTTCCGTAATTAGGCTGTTAGCTTGGACACTTGGGAATTGGTATTGTTTCCGAATGTGCAACTGGCAAAGTGACAGATTTTACTTCACCGTAATTCCAGCTACTACAATATGTTTACTTAGACAAAAATAACAGTCCGTATCGTGTATGAATGGTTGTCTCCAACTCATTGGCATTCCAAATTGCACGTGATGTCTAAAATTAAAACGTTTTATTCCACAAAACATTGTAATACATTAATTTTAAAGTACTTACCGCATTCTTCCACTAGTCCATCGAGTAAGATTTACATGACACGAATTACACAAAATACTAGGTGTCCACGGTTCGTTCATATTTTTAACTTGTATACCAAAATATTACACATACATTTCTTCTATTATTTTACTAAACGCACGTCGATTTTTTTAATTACATATTTTCCGCAGATGTAGCAGAAATTGTCGGTATCATTTACACATTGAAAAGTTCTTTGCCTTTTACTCATACTTCGAAATATAACTTTGTAATATTTTTCAGAAAAAAGACTTATTTCTTTAAGGCTCTAAATTACACTAATTTATTAATAAGAAATTTCATTCATAAATTCCGGGTTTAAGGTTCATAAGTTGCAGTACCTGTAGCTGACATATAGTTTGCTTCGAAAGTAGACACCCAATATTTTCAAGACTGCCGCGTACTACTTTGTATTGCGTACATATAATTTTACTACCTGTATATACGACTGGGATGTCCATGCCCCTAAAAGGCGCAACTGAATGGAAACCTCACAAATAAATAACCACAAATATTGTTGAATGACCCTCTATCTGAGCGAATCTCATCCCAATATAGCTCTCACATTGCATATCATGTTTTATGGAGGGTTACGAACGGCCATAAAAACTCGTCCTCTCTATAATTTTATAAAGTCTGACATCAATCCTCATAAAATAAAATGCAAGTGCAATGTCTTTTATATGTCTCTCTCACATATGGCGAATTCAATATAAGCAAAAACATCATTTAAAAACGAAAAAATATGAAACAATATTTTTTTGAATTTCCCTAACATTTACAAAATGGCTCATAACTTTTACATCTATCCATAGATTTTTTCTAATAGACAGTGCTTTCTTCGTTAGCATGCTGGCTTTTTAAAAATGTAATAAAATAATTTTTTCGATTTTTTTATGATTTTTTTGTACCAGGAAAAAGTGTTTTTAAAAAAAAATCATTTTTTTCTCATATTTTTGACGACTGTTACTAAACTAAAGATTCTACGTCAAAGCGATATTTGCAGAATATGTAGCCCTCATAACTCCCTTTAATTTGAGGCACTGCTCAATCAGGCTTATATCTAAAAATTATGGTCCATATACTGAATGTAATTTCCATGAAAGCTGGAATTTAAAAAAAATAAATAAAAAAAAAAATTTACCAATAAAAATTTTTGTTAATATTTTTTTTGTGTTTGTGACACCTAATTGCACCAGAAACTATTATCCACATCCCTTGGACAGACGTTTTGTTGCATAATGTACGTTTTGTTGCATCATATAAATGTCCCACCTGATTTTATTTATTAATGCTCTAGAAAGCAAGTATTACGCGACGAGCTTTACATCACACTGAGTAAACAATTTAAATTATTTTAAAAGATTATAGGAAGTAGTTATACTTAGACGACCTCATCATTAAAACAAGGACATCCCTTACTTTTAAATTCAGTTTACTTGAGTTTACTTAATATTAATAAAATTGTCTGCATTTAAATGTGAAGTGTATTTTTTAGAGCCCGACCGAAGTCGGATTTTAAGGCCGTAGCCGAACTTCGGATAAATTTACAACCTTCGGCCGAAGCCGTAGCCGAAGCCGAATGTTTTATATTTGTTAACGAATTGTTTACTTTGCACCAAAAAATTGTGTTTTTAATCAGTTTATGTCTACAGCTTACGTATCTATTTACTTAGCACATAAAATTAAAAACCTTAATGTTATAATGACAAAGAAAGTATTTTTTCTGCATTAAGACCTTGTATACTATTTCCTTAATTTGAATACAGCTGCCCAGCAGCATAAATAACTGCTCTCTAGCGCACTTGGGTACAAGTACTTTTCTGCCACCATTTCCAAATTTTTGAAACATCTGGAGTTACAGTATTAACAAATATGAATGATTCTTGGACTCAATGGCTCATTATTATCTATTCGTACTACTTTTACAAGAATGTTTTCACTAGTTGGAGAGCTTTTAGGTGAGGAACTGAGTCATGTTTTACTTTGTCCTTCTTCCTTTGGTATCATTTCTCAAACTAATTTTGTAGTATTGTTCACTTCTGTACACTTCCATAATAGAATTTTCTTTAAAAAGTCATATAATTCTATTTTTTGGTACTTTTTGAACAAAAAATCGGCCTTCGGCCAACTTCGGCTGATTTTGTGGCCGAAAGCAGAATATTGGCCGAATGTCGAGTTTTGGCCGTAGCCGAATATTCGGTCGGGCTCTAGTATTTTCTTTAAAAGATTATGACGTCTTTAATGGAATGTAAAAAATAATCTTTTTCAGACCACCTTAAGGGTATATATTATATATTCGTTATTTACGACGTATTTGTTTATCTCTCATTTTTACGGAAAAAGAAAACAAAATAATTAGGATGGACGAGATTTTACTTCCTGTCCAACAAGTTCCATTTAAAATAAACCGCTATGGTTTTTTTCTCCAAATAAATACATTTTTACTACCTAAATTTGGTTAATATTTACTTCATAAACCACTTTTTGCTAAAAAATCAAATTTTGACTATTTTTAAATTTCAACATTTGATCGATAATTGTCATCTTAATTGTTCCCTAGACGAAAAAGTAGCAGAACTCGTACAGACATTGCTTCAGTACGACCAACCGCTTTAATTCTATGTTCAGAATTGAAATCAATAGTGAAATAAATTCAAATTTAATTGGAAAGATATGTCGTGCATATGACGATGTGCCAAAAAATAACAATAACAGCCCACAAAACAAAGCTCAAATAAAAGCAATCAAAAGACAGACGGATGGACTTATGGACGTATGGGTAGACAGACATATACAGTCCTTAAAATTTCAAAACTCATTTAAACTGTTTGTCTGGCTATAGCCAGAGAAAGAAAAAGCAGAGGAAAAAATCTTCGACCAAATTTAAGACAATATCACTGAGTCAAATGGTGTTGTGTTGTTAAAAGTGTTGATTGGTTGGCTTCTTAATTTAAGAAAACACATAATATTTGTTGTTGCTACGGCTGCTGACAATGGTGGTGTTAGCTTATTGCTGCTGCTGCTGCACCAATATCGGCAATAGCATCATCAACGCCACCGCCACCACCATCGTCATCATCATCCTGGTTATTGCAGTCGCTCCATAGTCGTTTTGGAACAACTCGACATGGATTTTTACACAAGTGTGAATTAAAAAACACAACTCCAAAATAAATGCGAAGCGCCTTGTGCAACACAATTGCCACCAACACCATCGCCATCACTGCCAGAGTACCACCAGCACCAGCTCCGGCACCACCATCATTGTCCTCAGCCTCATCATCGGCAACAACCGATCATACCATTCATATCTCAACTTAACCATCTTTGCAAGACAGGCTGAAGAAACCCACCAAAAGACTTCCAGGTTCCCTCATCCAAAATGTACATGGGTGTCTGTCTGTATATTTGTCTGTACGAGTATGTATGTCGACATGGTTGCCACAACACCAGCATCATCATTCAATAATTCAATTGGCATTGTAGGAAAATCAGCAACAACATATGCTTCCCCTTACCTACAGCTTCCATGCAGCATGCGTTCCCCATCATCAGCAGCAACGCCATGCAGCATCATTGCTTGTCTTGGAGCAACAAGCAACTCGCTAAGAAGGAAGGTTGGGTATCCCATTCCCATTCATATCCATCCATCCACCCACATTCATTGTGTGTTGTACACTGAAACACAAGAAACACGAACTGCTACAAGTTGTTAACTTAAACATGCGCATGCGCTTACAACTTACACGGAATCCTTTCCCAATATACACCCGTCCGTTCGCCCGTCCATCCCATCCTTACAATCAAACAACATATGTCTGTCCGTATGTTGTGTTGAGTCCGTCTGTCCTATTCATGTCTGAATGTACATGTTACGTTTACGTTTTTAAACAGAAACTGTTTTCAGAAACAGCAAACTTTTTATTCATCATCACCAGCGTTAGTACCACACCACCACCACCAACCATCATCAACATTACCATCAACGGATTCGTTGTTGAAGTCGTTGTCGTCATGTGGAGATCCTTATATTGGACCTGGTTCCACTAGATCGTACCCCACTCCCTCCACACTGAGAGAATTGTATGCATAATATTAATGTTTTTTTTTTGTCATAACGCGAGTGTAAAATGTCATACAACACATATGTATGTGAATGACATTGTGTCATAGATTTTATGAAATCTTCCCCAGAAGTGAATAAATTCTATAGTATTTGAAAGAAAATAAATTGTAGGAGATAATTCTTTATTACGCTGTAGTAATGGTCGCTTTTCCGAATTTATTATTCAATATGTGGAGATCCTTATATTGGACCTGGTTCCACTAGATCGTACCCCACTCCCTCTACACTGAGAGAATTGTATGTATAATATTTATGTTTTTTTGTCATAACGCGAGTGTAAAATGTCATACAACACATATGTATATGAATGAAAATAGTCATAGATTTTATAAAATCTTCCCAAGTTCTATAGTATTTGAAAGAAAATAAATTGTAGGAGATAATTCTTTACTACGCTGTAGTAATGGTCGCTTTTTCCGAATTTATTATTCAATAAATTGTGAATGTGCTGAATTTCTTCATGACTTGAATCTTATAGGGTAAGCAAAAGAAAAAATGCAGAGCAGAAACGCTACAAGAATATAAAAATATTCACTTATATAACCCCTCGAAAGGAATCGCAAATTTGCTGGCTTACTATATCGTATCCGAAATAATGCGAATTATTCGGAAGAAACGCTAGTTATTGCTCTTTTTATATGTCATCGTTTTTGGTCGACCATAAAGAGTGCTTGAAAGTGTTCCAAGCACAAATCATGTCCTACCAAAGCAGGTCCGTATTGACGCCCAGCTCGTTTCTCCCTTACTAATCTGCATCTGGGGGTGCAGTGACTTTGTCTTCGAACTTTTGATTTGAAACCTTCTCATCGATGCAATGGTACGAATTGCCTCTTATGGCCTCTTCAGAAGCACGAATTCATGGCATCCAAAGATGAGCGACACAAAAATCAGAGCTTAGTTGGGCAAATTATTCTTCATCTCTCTCTTGCGATCGTAAGAGAGTCTGACGCTTAATGGTTTTCTTACAGCACCGGGGGCTATGCTATGGTGGAAAAGTACCTCCCCTACAGTAGTAGTTGTACTTAAAACAAACTCCCATAAGTCCGGAGTTTTATGAGAACCGTTCTCCTCGGACTTATCGGTTCGCAGTCAGAGGTAACAATAGAATAGGAACGCCTCAGCAACAACTCAGTCCTTGTCACTTTGTGGGGCTATCACGTGATAGACCTACCCTACCCCGCACCTTCGTGGGACCGACATGACACCCTTTAAAGAAACATAATCAGACACTAAAACAACAACAACAAACCGATATGACGACGGCTACAACTAATACACGAAATCTAGGTCTGACAACAAGCCAAGTGATCAAAAGACCTCGTGTAAGGCGTTAGCATTACCTGTCAGTTCGGTTTCATATGGCAAGCATGCCTGTCCTTCACTCAGAAATTTTAATGATCGGCGCATGGCTCTCCGGACAAACTCCATTAAGTCCGGAGTGTTATGCTTACCGTGCTCGTCGGACTTATCAGTTCGCAGTCAGAGTTTACAATATACTTTGTTTTGATGGCTGCCTTTGCAGAGATAGGGACGGCTCAGCAACGACTCAGTCCTTGTCACTTTTTGGGGGCTATGACGTGATTAACCTACTCTACCCACAAACTCCTTGGACCTATATGAAACCCTTTAAAGAAACATAATCAGACACTAGAACATCAACTAACTGATATGACTACGGATACTAGAACTAATAACGATACAACTTCAACGAAAACGACGACGGCTACAACTAATACACGAGGATTTAACCTAGGTCTGACAACAAGCCAAGTGATCCAAAGACCTCGTGTAAGGCGGTAGCATTACCTGTCAGTTCGGTTTCATATGGCAAGCATGCCTGTCCTTCACTCAGAAATTTTAATGATCGGCACATGGCTCTCCGGACAAACTCCATTAAGTCCGGAGTGTTATGCTTACCGTGCGTGTCAGACTTATCGGTTCGCAGTTAGAGGATACCATAGGCTGTGTTTTGCTGGCTGCCTTTTCTGATACCGGGACACCTCAGCAACGACTCTGTCCTTGTCACTTTTTGGGGGCTATGACGTGATTGAACTACTCTACCTTCGCACCCTCTACCCTCGTTGGACCTATATGAAACCATTTTAACAAACAAAATCAGACACACTACAACAACAACTAACCGATATGACTACGAATACTAGAACTAACAACGATAGAACTACAACGAAAACGACGACGGCTACAACTAATTCACCAGCATCTAAACATAGGCCTGACAACAAGCCTAGTGATCCAAAGACCTCTTCTAAAGTGGTAGCATTCCCCGACACTTCGGTTTTCTATGGCAGGAATACCCGTTCTTCAAGGAGAAATTTTAGAATATACTTAAGAAAACTGACCCTGCATCTCCGACCAACAAGCAGAGAGAATCCCTAAAGTGGGTACGGAGTATTTCTGAGGAACTGAGGATACTTCTTCAAACTACATAGAGAAGTAGCCTAACAAAAGGCTACCATCTCCAAATGATCAGCCGGCATCCAAAAGGACCAAAGGGTCCAGTTCTATCGCTGCTCCTCGGTCCTTCGATGACGTTACAAAGTACAGCTTGGTAATGGCGGTCATCAACAGAATAGAAGAAGATGGCAACATCCCCAGGGATAAGTGGAGTGCAATAGATTATGCATGGTGATCTGTCTTCTTCGATGTTCTTGGGTCAGGCTACCGATTGTGTCGACGCAGGATGGTATCGGAGCCGCATAAAACTAATAAATGCGTAATATGCTGTTGAGTGAGCCGTGTTGAGTGCCTTGAAGAAGATTGGTGAAATCTGGCAGGGTGCGGCACTGGATGTTTGTTAACAAGAAGGACATACGAGTAGATGTGGAATCCGTCATCTGAAAACTTCTAAAATGGAGATGTAACTTTCTTTCTTAGGAGGGCAGTTCTACTCTGTAGAATTTTATAAGTATTTGTCGGCGGCCAGGAGTTGGACCCCAAGGAAATGCACCCAAATTGAAAATGAATGTGCGCCCCAAGTTTGGGGCCTACTTTCGTTACAAAAAGTGCTTTAGGAAATCAAGAAAACAGCATAAAATTAAAATACACCCCAAAAAACCAAGAAAATTTCTCTTCGTAAGGGGAGTACATAAAATACACATATACGAACCCACATTCTAATTATAACTCATTTCTTGCGCGGTCGGCCTACTACTTTTATTACATTTGTTAAAATTCGCAAAATGTATTGTTAAAATTCGCAATATGTACTATATGTAAAAATTCAGGACTGTGGCCCTTTTTTAAAAAAAATAATTGTTGATCAAAACAAAATGTACATTTTTCCATTTACTACTATTTTTTACATAAAAAAATATCCTCCGAAGGTTCCAAGGGCTCTTGTAAATATCTGACACAAATGTCCTCCTATCCGAAAAATGTTTATGGTAACCCTGGTCACAAAGATGCTGAAGGTTTTTAGTCCCGTGTTTCCAACTGGCAACTGGAAGTTTAGTCGATTGGATGAAGCAGATGGGCCTCCGGGAGCACGCAGTGTTTATACTTAATGTCTCTACCCCACCTCGTCAAATCCGATGGTACGGTATCATACGTATTCAGAAAAATCCGACTTAAGGTGTACAAAAGTGATATGGAGGAAAATTTGAAGAACACTCTTTCATATAACTGTGGCGTAGTATCTAAAGATGAACCCTCCCTCTTCGCAAGTGTCAGAGATGCATCTGACGGGAACCAGCGTTTTACCCTTTTCTGATGTGCATGGATGTGTGTAGAAGCTCTTCATTATGGGATAGGAAGAATCCTGTGGGGATGTATCCGGTGAGGATGAATTTTCCATCCCAAACCTAATTTTATCCCAAAAGCGGGAAAGCCGACCCATATTGGAGCTAAGGATTTCCGGCCAGTTTGGCTATAGTCATTTATCTTTAAAACCCTGGAGAGATTAATAGACAGTTACCCAAATTTGATCACAAGCTACTATTCTCTGAACAACACGCCTACAACCAGGGCAAGTTCACCGAAACAACCCTGCATGATCTAGTCAGCTTTATTGAAGGATCCCCTCTGTTGAGGAATATACTGTGGTAGCTTTCCTTAATATAGAGGGGGCTTCAATAACATAAAAGCAGCCGCTATAATTACGGATTTACCAACACTGGGGGTTGATAGCAGTATACTTATGTTCATTCATAACCTTCTGAATAAAAGACGCATTTCAGCCAGCTTAAGGTCATCTCGGGGTTATTGAAGTTCCCTTCTCTGAAAGTGCAGAACACTTAGGTATTTTAATAGGCAGGAAGTTTTATTCAAACCCAATATTCTGTGAAGAGCAAAGAAGGATGTGGTAGCGCTATATACACGTAAAAGGGCAATAGGAAAACGCTAGGGTCTGAGTGTATAGTTTATTGATTGTATACGGCAGTAGTCAGTTCGATAATGCTGTAGAGAATTGTCGTCTGGTGGGTAGTTCTGCAGAAATATATACTAAACAAGGATCAGCGAATTGCTGCTATATGTATGTATGTATCACTTGTGCGCTGATAACGAACCCAAATGAGGCACTTAATTGTATACTACATTTAATTAAACGCTACCGGTGGCTCTGCTCATGCCGCTAAGGCCAAGAAGGAAGAAAGAAAAGAAGAGGAAATCTCTTGAGGAATCCGATGACGATATGGGCCTTGGTCTCATCGACTGAATGAATAACTTTTTGTTTTCATACGCAAAAACAGGAAACAAACTATCAGGAACTCGAAAGACAAAAACAAAAATATGGCAGGAAGGTATATCCGCAAGTTTGCACATATGCCTCTGAACTCATTGGTTTTCATTCCAAAGATTTGCCATATAGGATTGAGCTGACTGCCAAAGACTCGTTGCAGGTCCTACTTCACTTTAAACAAGCTTTTCTACACCATCCACAGTGTTTTTGAAAAGAACTAACTGGTTTTCCAATAGGGATGATATGATTTTGAAGTGACGTTTCGGCCAGTTGTAATATGTCATGGTCTGTCATTTGTTTTTCATTGTATTCAGTAGTGTTTACAATTTCATCATGGAGAGATATACGAGTACGCAAGAACAACGTTTACTAATTATTTAGTTTTATTATCAAAATAATCGTTCTTCAATTGCAACTTTTCGTACGCCAAGTAAAATTTTTTTAAATAAAAAAAAGAAACATTTTCCATTCGACCTACAACCTTGATATATATTTTAGGTTAAGAGCTTTCTTTTTGCCATTGACCGATTCCCGATCCGACGTACCGTTAAGGACTAGAGCAAAAATTAACTTTCCGTTCACATTTGAAAATAATGCCAAGTCCGTTTTTTTTTAAATCCAAAAAAACACTTTCCAGTCGACCTACGACCTTGACAACAATGAGCAATATTTTGGCTCTCGTTAAGAGCTATCTTTTTGCCATTGACCGATTGTGGCTACGTGCCACACAGCAAATGAAACAATTGAATTGTTGCGAGAAAAGTTTGGAGATTCGATTATTTCAAGAAATTGTGATATTGAATGGCCTCCAAGAAGTTGTGATTTAAAACCATTAGACTATTTCTATTTATTGAAGTCATTGGTCTTTCGAAATAAACCAGACTCTCTTCAAGCTTTACAAGTCAATATTGAACGTGCCATTCATGACATACGACTTGACTTAGTGGAAAAGTGCTCGAAAATTGGGTTCATCGAATTCGTTCCTGCAGAAGAAGTCGTGGAGGCCATTTGAAAGACGTTTTATTTAGAACTTAATTGTATCGATTGTACTTCACAATAAATAAAAAACTTTTGAATTTCCTTAACAATAAGTTTTTTTTTCAAAGCAATCATATCACTCTTATTGGAAAACCCGTTACATTATAATGAAGTCTTATATGCCACTGATAATGTATGAAACAACTTTTATTAAATTGTTTCTTAAAAAACGATATTTCTTCCAGTGTACGTGTACTCTGATTCCATTGCAAAACAACCGTGAAAATTAAGTGTAGAAGTTGTTGAGCCTCAACCTAAGTTAGGCTCGGCCAACCAGCCATCTTTCAATGTAGTAGTCACTGTAGCCGTCGTCATCATCGTTGTAGTCATCATCATTCCAACAAAATTGAAATCAGAGTCTGTGTGTAAAACGTGCAAGAGATTTGTTATAGGTTATGCGTGATCTGTTTCCTTTTGCGCCTGTCTGCCTGGCAATCTACCAGCCTAGTTACCAATCATCCCATTCAGTCAGTTAAAACCTTCTCTCTCTGTCGATGGTGCTTGTGTTCGTTTGTTTTATGGCTAAACAAATCAAGAAAATTTGCAATTAAATCACTGACTAGTTAAAGTCACATCGCAAAAGATTCGAAGCACATTTCTTTTATTATTATTGTCGTTGTCCCCCACCCCCCTCAGTATGGAGTAACAATCATTTTCAAAATGATTGTTAACATTGTAAAGTGATTTGAGATGGTGTGTTACACACCTCACGCTTTTCTTAACAAACAAAAAATCAACATTGCCATTGTCGTTAATTTTTCGATATTTGCTCAAGACATAATAAAGATCACATGACAGTTGAGGCAGGGGCCAAGGAGAGAGGAGTCAGAGGAGGTAGATTTTTGAAAAAGTTATAAGGACTAGGAACGAACTAAAAACTACAATATAATAAACAAAAATTTTTAGTAAATATTATGGAATCGACTTGAATGATGGCGCCCAACGTGGCGGTTCTAGTTTTTCACTCTATTTTATTTTCTGGAAAGCGGCTTGGGAAAAGTCTAATTGCGGGACAACTTATAGGTGCATCATCTAAACCCTTTTGAGTAGAATTTAATGTGTAAAATATTTAGGGGCATCATTATCCTAATATGAGTTTGTTCAAATATTTTTTATGTCAATAAGTAAATCTGAATTCATGGGAAGTTCTGTAGAGTTAAGACAATAGTTGAGCACAGCACGTATCTAAAAATTAGGTAAAGCCATCAATTTAGTTGATGTCTAATAATTAATACTGAAATTTGAAAAAATTGACTGTCAGGCTTAGCGCCATAATTCCTTCCAAAGAGATACTTATTACCAATATTTTTATAAAAATTCACTAAGATAAGCACATATCAGAGACATATTTGGTGCCAATTATTAAGGGGGCTAACGTTTTTAACTTTTTTTTAATTTTTTTTTCTGAATAGAGAACCTTTCAAGAATATTGTGTGAAAATTTAAGGAGAATCGGAGCAAAACTTGTTTCAACATATGGTATTTATGGCTTAAATACGTATATTTTGGAGCGACCTCTATTGGATGACAATGACGAAATATGAACCGATTTGTAAAATTTTTGCTGTGATAAATTCTTGTCAAAATAGAATACAAACTACAAAGTTTCTGTTAAATTGCTTTCAAAATGTGGCATTTATAGCTCAAAGGCCGTATTTTGGAGCAACCTCTATAGCGGAGCTATATCAAAACATTGACCGATATGGCCCATATGCAATCCCAAACAACCTGCAACTATAAAAAATATTTCTACCAAATTTGATCAACTCAGCTCTATTATTACGGACTGTAGCGATATTACAAAATGAATATACTCTCCATCCTATGGTGGAGGGTATAACAATTTTTAATAGTAAAATTTTTTCTCATTTTTTTTCTAAAATTTCAATTTTCGTGTAAAGTACATTTATTAGTATTTGGACCATATTTTTATACCCTACCCCACACTGTGGTACAGGGGAATAATAGTTTGTTTCATGGCAGATGTTTGTAACACCTCGAAATACAACAGCTAGACGCATCTTAGAGTATACCGATCGACTCAGATTCACTAGCTTACAATGTCTGTCCGTCCGTCTCTCCATCTTATGTTGTTCGTTGAGTATCGGTCGCAATTTAATTTTGATCGTGATGAAATTTTTCAGTTAGGAGTCTTTCGCACCTTAAGAGAACCCTATTGAAAGTCGTAGCGTCATATCGCCCAAAACCATGCATGTCATAGCGCCCAAAAAGCGACATATCGCCCAAATTAATTACCTGGAAATGTCATATCGCCCAAACGCAATGTCATAAAGCCCAAATTTTTTTTGGTCGATATGACATTCCAATTAATATGAAATGTTGCAAAGCATAGCGTTACGAAAGAACTGTAATAATACAGTTCATCATGTAGCGGTGACACATACTGATTTGTCAGTATTAAAGATTTTCTCCTCTGGGGTATGTCAATAGACGGCTACGCGGACCAAATAGTGCGTGTGTGGCCGGCCTTCGATCGGGGTTAAAGATTTTCAGTTTGGACAGAGTGGCCGTCTTTTGACATTCCTCAGAGGTTATCTCCTCTTAATTTTAATTAATTTTAATCCCGGCCAAAGGCCGTCCACACAAATACTACGCCTACTGCAGATCATCTTGGTCCGCGTAGCCGCTTTTTGGCATTCCAACGATTTGAAAGTTGTTTCACAAAAAATGCTCATGATACATATTACTTTGACAAGCGTAATGGACATTTGAAAATAAATGTGTTTGTAACTTTGAACGTTATGACATATTGTTTTTGGGCGAAAAAAAAAATTTAAATTACATACCTACTGTTCAAAATGACATATTGCCCAATGTCGATGTCATATTGCCCAAAAACCAAAATTTTCTACAACAACAACTAACATTGAATTTTTTGGGATATTTTTTGACAAGTGCGCCATTACTAAAAATGGAACGATACACGATTCAACAACGCACTGAAATTATTAAAAGTCACTATCTGAAATTCCATCGAAAAATCATCTTGACTGATGAGGCCCATTTTCACCTCGGTGGCTACGTCAACAAACAAAATTGTCGCATCTGGGGCTCGGAGAACCCAAGTGTTATTGTTGAGAAGCCTCTGCATTTTGGTGCGGTTTATGGTCCGGCGGGGTCATTGGACCTTACTTTTTCGAAAATGAGGTTGGATCAACAGTTACGGTGAATGGATTGCGCTATCGAGAGATGATTAATGATTTTTTATGGTCGGAGTTGGATGGTATTGATCTGGACAACGTTTACTTTTAACAAGACGGCGCTACGTGCCACACGGAAAAGGTTTCCGGACCGTGTTATCTTTCGAAGAGGTGATCACAATTGGCCACCGAGATCTTGTGATTTAACACCTTCCGACTTTTGGGACCACATGAAAGATAAGGTCTACTCCAACAGCCCAGCGTCGATTCAAGACCTCAAAGATAGAATTCGTGAGGCTATCGAGGACATCGGGCAGCCACTTTGCGATTTGGTTATGAAAAATTTCATGAAAAGGATATGGTCCTGTAAGCGTGGTCGTGGTGGCCATTTGGTTGATGTTGTTTTTCATTATTAACTACATACCTGCTCTTTATTATGAAATAAACATCCGATCATTTATCTCAAAAAATTGCATTTTTCTTTGAATACCAAAATAACACCTCTTGTTGGAAAACCCTTTCTTTATGTTTCGTCCGATTTGGCCCTTTAAATCAGTATTTTTAAAATGGAATATGGTAGAGTTTCAATACCTATGGGCCAAAATTGCCGAATTTAAAATCGATTCAGATTTAGATATAGCTACCATATCGTCATCAGAAACGAAAAAGGGCCTATCATCATGTTGGAAAATTTTACAGGAGAAGCAAAAAACTAAATAAAATTAAAACTGTTGCCTTTACAAAAACGTGGTTTTCAGGATAATATCTAAACATAATGATGCATATGAGTCATTCCATGCCAAACGGGACGATTTTTGACAACGCTATTTTTGATTGCTTCGAAATTTTTTTTATGTCTTATTTACCTAAAACTATCTTAAACGTAGTTCCAGAAAAAATTTAAAAAAAATTTTTTTAAGAGTTATGAGCAATTTAAAGTTGACGAAATTCCCTTTTTTTTCTAAAAGGTGTGTTCATTCTTTAGCTTGTATCTCCTGAAATACGTGACCGATTTTAATGTGCTATACCTTGTATTGAAGGTAATTTCAGCTACTACAACAAACTTAGAGTAAGCACTGCAACAAATGTACTAATTTTTAATCTTTTTGCCCTTTTATACTTTCTATTCCGATTTTCAAAATGATTACACCCTTCGATTTTTTTGAAATTTTAATGTCGTGTTCTTAAATGTCTTTGTTAGATACTGTATGGATTTGGAAGTGGTGAATTGATGGGAACTATTTTTTACGATTTTTTATAAAAAAAAATTTGCATAATTTCTGTGAATGTGCTTTAAAAAATTAACAAAATGATTATTTTTTAGTCATTAATTTATTAAAACAGTAAGAACAATAAAACATTTAAGAAAAGAATGACAATTATTAATAATCAGTATACTTATATAAAAAGAAAAATAAAAAATGTATGAGAAAGATTCGAATCAATATATTTACAGTAAAAATGAAGAAAATGGGTATAAAAATAATCTAATTTTTTTATCGGACAATGGAATGTATGCGTGGTAGTTTTGAGTTCAAGAAATGACTTTTGCTTTATTATTGTTATGTTTTTTTTTTGAATTGTCGAATTGAATGTGCAAAACGGACTAACAAAGTTATTGCATTTTTTTCTGCATCAAAAAGTGAAATGCAGGTTGTTGTGATTTAAAAAAAAAAAATCTCTGAGTATAGTTTAACAAGTACTTTCTTATCTTTTGACTCTTGCTATTGTTTAATGAGTTTTGTTGTTTAAATATCAAGCCATCGCTGATTTTTGCAAATAATTTTGCAAAATTAATAATATTTATTGTTGTTATTGTTATAGTAATAAACAAACGGCTAAAAATTATCATTCTGTTAATTATTTAAAGTAAATTCCCAGAAATTATGCAAATGTTTTTTTTTATAAAAAATCGTAAAAATAGTTCCCATCAATTCACCACTTCCAAATTCATACAGTATCTAACAAAGACATCTAAGAACACGACATTAAAATTTCAAAAAAATCGAGGGGTGTAATCATTTTGAAAATCGCAATAGAAAGTATAAAAGGGCAAAAAGATTAACAATTTGTATATTTGTTGCTTTGCTTACTCTAAGTTTGTTGTAGTAGTTGAAATTACCTTCAAAACAAGGTATAGCACATTAAAATCGGTCAAGTATTTCAGGAGATACACGCTAAAGAATGAACACACCTTTTAGAAAAAAACGTAATTTCGTCAACTTTAAATTGCTCATAACTCTTAAAGAAATGTTTTTAAAATTTTTTCTTGAACTACATATAAGATATTTTTAGGTAAATAATGCATACACAAAATTTCGAAGCAATCAAAAACAGTGATGTCAAAAATCGTCCCGTTTGGCATGGAATGACTCATGTATAAAATAAGACAAACATGATTTATAACTTGTTTGTGAAAATTGCGTGAAATACGATTTTTTTAACTATGAAAAAAGAAATAATTTGTTGTTAGGCCCTTGAGAATCTCGTCCATAAATTCGGCATTTTTAATATTATGCCGCTAAAAATTTGTCAGAATGTGTATTTTGATGCAGGGTGCCGAAATCCATCAAAAACTGAGTTTCAATTTTTCTTGTTGTTACGCCCTTTTTCGTTTCTGATGACAATATATGTGTTTCGTCCGAGTTGTTTACAACCAATTGCCTGGAAATTTAGCATGGTAGAGTTTCTCGATCCACGGACCAACATTGCTTAATTTGAAGAAAATCGATTTAGATATAGCTCCCATTCGTCCGATTTCGTCGTTTATCCCTGTCGAAGCTGTAGTTTGCAACCAATCGTTTTGAAATTTAGCATAGTAGAATTTCTTGGTCCAAGGACTAACATTGCCGAATTTGAATAAAATTGGTTCAGATTTAGTTATACCTCACATATATATCGCTCACTTACTTCAAGACTGTCCTAACTCAAAATTGAAAATTGTCGAGATGTGTAACTTGAAGTCCTTATAAAAAGATAAATAACATGAAATAGAAAGTTTAAAAAAGTTGGAATAATTCGAAATATGTTTGTTTACTTATAAACCAAATATCGTTGAGATTAATTTATGGATATTTACAAAATTCGCATTTCTGAAAGGCGCTCTTGTAGTGAGTATGTTTCTTCCGATTTGGCAGAGACGAGCCGAATTTAAATTGGGTAAACAAGTTTTAGTTGAAGTATAGGGTGATCCAAGTAGAGATACTTTTTTCAATAGCCTTTTTTTGACAGATCACGTGTGAGTCGTGTCATGCTGTCATGTTATTTTTTTAAGTATTGTTTGGCATTTCATCATGGAAAGACTTACGCCTGAACAACATCCCCTTACCCCTAAAAATCCCCCTCCAGAACTAATTATATAGCAATAGTTGTAGAAATTGATGGATTTTTTGGTTGATGTATTTCACAAAATTCCATGTACGAAATCACTTTAGGTCCCGACAATGCACTTTAATGGCAACCCAGTAATTTTTTAACTATATCGTTTTTATGCACAAAGTTTGCTGGGTAAAGGAAGGATTGGTAAATTCAAGAACAATTCTGATATAGAACGCTTCGTAACAGAAGTTTCATATCAAAGAAGGAAAGAAAGGAGACACTTCAAGAAGAATATTCCCAAAACACCCGACACCCCCGTTCAAACCTTATCCATGAATGATTTATCAGAAGTCGTAGAAATCGATGGATTTTTTGACTGATGTATTCGACAAAAAGATTCACTGTAAAAAATCACTATAAGTCCCCACAATACACTTTAAAGCAACCCAATGGTTTTTACAATACATCGTATTTATTCGTAATCTTTGAACAATTGAGAATAAGGGAAAATTTCAGGACCACTCAAAACTCAATCTACGACCAATAACACTACGCAACAAAAAATTTTATTTTGTGTCCTAGACCTAAAATTATTTCTTTGTATAGATTGTGGCATACTGTTATATAAAATCAAAACCAAAATTTTTTTATGGATAAATTTTTTTTAAAAAATGTTTTATTAAAAATACTGTTATCGTCGAAGGTGCCCGATCAGGTCGACTTATACGTTAAATTGAAGCCATTAATTTGAGCTACAAATGATGGAAATATCTCTTTCACTTAAAAACAGTGGTTTAGTAACAGTCATTAAACAAATTGGAAAAAAGTATTTTATTTTATTTTTTAAAAGTTTGCATCCTACCGAAGAAAATATTGCCTATTAGAAAAAATCTATTGATAAATGAAGAAATTATAGCCCTTTTGGTAGAGGTAAGAGAATTTCAAAAAATCTTTTTTTTGTTAATTTCTGTTTAAATAGCGATTTTATTTATTTCTTTTATTTATATTATGAACATTTAAGTTTATTTACATGAACAAGTTTCTTTAGAAGTAATTGTGAGTTCTTTGTTGACGTTTGTAGATTTCGGAATCGGTTTCTCTAATGAGGAACCAAATATAATCTCCCATCATTCTTTCATCCCAGTGCCCTTGGTAACGCCGCTCGATGGACTTAAATTCTTAGTAAAACCTTTCGCCATGTTCGTCACATACGTCGCCAAGATTCTCGGGGAAAAAGTTTAAATGAGAATGCAATAAATGAATTTTGAGGGACATATTTACACCTGTTGGAATACATAAAGTGAAAAATAAGTTGGAAGAATACATACATATGTGTTATATACATAAATATAAAAAAATATATCTCTAACAAATTTTTTCGCAATTTTTTAACAAATCATTAATCATTGTTTCATATTGCGGGCTTTTATTGGATCCAAAGAAATTTGAAACCACAAGCTTAAACGACCTGCATGCTGCAATTTCATCCAACGTCAAATATGATTGGAAATTCACATCTTTCATCAGTTTCCTTATTTTAGGCCCGTCAAAAACTCCTTCTTCGATTTTTTGAAAAGAAAGACTGTTAAATAAACTTTTTAAATATGAGAGTGAATTGCCATTTTTCCTTAAGGCTTTTACAAAATTTTTAAAGAGCCCCAGCTTAATATGTAGTGGTGGCAAAATATCGGCTATCCCAGAAGCATAACATACCGACTACTTTTGAATCGCAGCAAATTTTCCAGTCATGTTCATATTTTATGATTCCTTAGTGTTGACAGCATGAGCATTGGAAATCGACGGTTCCTGATTTCCGTTGTATAAACGTACTGCTTTCAAACTTTCTTTACTGCTGTCAACAAGTAACCGCCATTCCTTTGAATTGTATGTTTGATTAACTTCCTCGAACAATCCGGGAATGTCCTTGGAAAAGCATCTGTTATCCACAGTTGTATAGAACTGTTTGTAAGGTATATCACGGACTCTATAATATGATATGTTAACATATGGGGCCAAAATATTGTACTGTTTCATCCCAGATGCAAATAGTTCTGCCTTATCTTTGGTTAGTTCCAAATCTCTCACTAGATCAATGAGTTGAAACTGAGTTAAAAGCGATGACTTCTGACTCAAACTTGAATCGCTCAGAGTTGAGTACTCAGTTGAACTTGATGATGTTTCCGTTATTAGGCTGTTAGCTATATTTGGACAGTTCCTACTCCAATCTATTAACTTAGAAAAAAATAGCAGTCCGTATCGTGAATAAGTAATTGTCTCCAAATCATTGGCAATCCAAATTGTACGTGAAGTCTAAAATTGAAACGTTTTATTCCACAAAACATTGTAATACATTAATTTTAAAGTACTTACCGCATTCTTCCACTAGTCCATGGAGTAAGATTTACATGGCACGAATTACACAAAATACTAGGTGTCCACAGTTCGTTCATATTTTTAACTCGTATACTAAAATATAACACATATATTTCTTCTATTATTTTACTAAACGCACGTCGATTTTTTAATTACATATTTTCCGCAGATGTAGCAGAAATTGTCGGGATCATTTACACATTGAAAAGTTCTTTGCCTTTTACTCATACTTCGAAATATAACTTTGTAATATTTTTCAGAAAATCGACTTTTCTTTTTAAGGCGGTGAATTACACTAATTTATTAATAAAAAACTTCATTCATAAATTCCGGGTTTAAGGTTCATAAGTTGCAGTACCTGTAGCTGACATATAGTTTGCTTCGAAAGTAGACACCCAATATTTTCAAGACTGTCGCGTACTACTTTGTATTGCGTACATATAATTTTATTACCTGCATATACGACTGGGATGTCCATGCCCTTAAAATGCGTAACTGAATGGGAACCTCATAATTAAAAAAACACAAATATTGTTGAATGACCCTCTATCTGAGCGGATCTCATACAATATAGCTCTCACATTCCATATCATGTTTTATGGAGTGTTGCGAACGGCCATAAAACCTGGTCCTCTCTATAATTTTATGTCTGACATCAATCCTCATAAAATAAAATGCAAGTGCAATGTGTCTTATATGTCTCTCTCACATATGGCGAATTCAATATAAGCAAAAACATCATTTAAAAACGAAAAAATATGAAACAAGATTTTTTGAATTTCCCTAACATTTATAAAATGGCTCATAACTTTTACATCTGTCCATAGATTTTTTTCAAATAGACAGTAATTTTTTCGATCTTTTTTCTATTTTTTATGGTTTTTTTTTTGTACCAGGAAAAAGTGTTTTTTAAAAAAAAATCATTTTTTTCTCATATTTTTGACGACTGTTACTAAACCAACGATTCTACGTGAAAGCGATATTTGCAGCGTCTACTTGGAAAATTATGGTCCAAATACTGAATGTACCTTCCATGAAAGCTGGAATTTAAAAAAAAATTAAAAAAAAGAACTTACCGTAAAAATGTGTTTAAATGTTTTTTTCGTGTTTGTGACCCTAATTGCACCAGAAACTGTTATCCACATTCCTTGGACAAACATTTTGTTGCATAGTGTAATTATGATATATTTAAAAAACCATTCGGTTGCCATAAAAGTGTATTGTGGGAACCTATAGTTATTTTTTCCAAGGAACCTTTTTGTCGAATATATTACCAAAAAAAATCCAGCGAGTTCTACGACTTTTGATACATCATTATTTTTGGAGGAAGATTTTTAGTTTTTTATTCTTGAGCACGGAACATCTATTCCGAAGTTTTTCTTAAAATTGTGTCTGAATTTAAAAAAAACTGTTAATGCCAATCGAATTAGCGGGCTAAAATTATGCGGACTACGTTGATTTCATCTAGGATATATTTTTGTGCAAACACAGTGTTATTAATTATTGAAAAGATGCCGCTACTTTGGGCGGCATCTAATTGCAGCGTTCGATTAACATAACACTATGTTGTACTTTTCTATAATTGTTTTTCCTTAGATTTTTTTTTAGATTATGAGGTCTCAACATTAATTTACAAATTTATTTAGTTTCCTGCAGGATCTGAAAGCATTTGTAATTGCCTGTTGATATAATTTCTCAAATATCATTTAAAGGACAGTGATAATTATAAAAAATATATTTCGCTAAAAATACATTTGCTATTAGAAAATTACTTCTGGTTATGGAAAAATATTGACAGCCGCTGTTTACATGTCTCGTAGTCTCTTAAAGTGAATATTAACATTGTATGACGAAACTTTCTTATTACTTCTAAATTAATTATATATAAAATAGTTAAAATCGAGTTTATTAACAGTTACTAAATAAGGACCAATTTTATTCTATGAATAATACTTTAGCTATCATACAATTTCATCTTTAAATGGTTTCTTAAATTCCATTCTAATGCTAAATTTATATACGAATATAATTGTATCAAATTAAGAGTTAAGAAAAATCCCCAATGTTAAAACAGTTGCTATAATATTGTACCCCATTACAAAATATTCAGTTTATCTCCCCCCACTATTTGCCACTATTTACCAATTCACAATAAAGCAGGAAATGATTTTCAACGCTCACTCGCTGACACTTAACAATGTTTATGCAAGAAATCCATTCAGCCATCTATCTCCCCTTCTTTCCCAATGTGGCCCCCACACAAAAAACCCCAGCAAATGACACTTCTTTTCCACAGAAAATTCGCGCTAAGTATGACATCAAATAATACCACCGATTTTCGATGCTACTGCTGACATTCTGGCATACGTACATAAGATTCTTTTGCTTTGATCTCTTAATTAGATACTTAAATACAATTAAATTCACACGAAATCTTTAAACGCAAAAGAGCAAAAAAAATATAACGAAAAATAATCAAATAATGACGACAATTCTTAAAAACGCTAAATGAGCAGAGCACAACCATCCAATCCAGTCAATCTGAAGATTTACTCGAGGGGATATCGCAAAGCGTCAAAGCCCGCAGAGGAGAGCAGGACCACAAAGTCAGGCAAGCAGCAAAGCACGTGCTCATTTATTATGTAAATACGCCCTCGCGTAAGCAGGAATATGATCAGCATAAAACATAAAATGCATTTTGATCATCAAAAAGCAAAAACGCTTTTTAATACAGACAACGACGGCAAGGGAGAATGAGTCAAAAACCAAATGATTAAATTAATGATGCACATCAACAGCAGAAGCTGGAAGGAACACTGTGCGTGCCATGGGGGGCTTTTCAACACTTTTTTGTGGTACATTAATCCCCCCCACCACATTCTCTTCGACCAGAATGAAATGAAGCGGTTAACGAGGAGGAACTACATTTGCGGACATATTCCGTTTTGTGTTGTTTGATCATTGGGAGGAGATGGGGAATTTGCTGTGGGTTTTGTCCATATGGAATATTTGCATAAAACCACTTTGGTTCTAGGTGTTTTATAATTAAATTAGTTTTTAATTACATATTTTAACATTTATTTATAATGAATATTTAAATCCTATATAAGAATTTTTGCTGCTTTGCAGAACTCAACGAAATTTGGGAAATTTTTTTGCTCCAAGGACGATCTTTGTTCAAACTAGTAAAATAGGATTAGATTTAGATTAGCCTCCATATATACATGAATAACTCTGATTTGGATTCATATATACATATAATCCGATTTGACATCTAAGCTTTATAGAAGCTGTATATTCCATTTGATGATTTAGACATTTGGAAGAGACGAGTTTCTCGATCCTAGAAAGAACACTGCAAAATTGGTAGTAAAGCGATGAGGTTCCACAAAATGGGCACGGCTTAGGTATAACTCCTAATATAACAGATGGCGCAAAAGTAAACTTTCGATGTTATGTTAGACGCGATTGGCGGTCAGCAGCTAACAGCTGATGCACCGTCTGGACTTTGTACGGAAACATCTTCAAATCTTGTACCAAAATTCGCTGTAGAGACCGTCGACTGATACCCATTTGCGTTGCACGTCGTCTTGTCGATGTCGACGGCGCTTCCATGACATCCTCGGCTACAGCAGCAATATTCTCTGCAGAACGGCTACTCCGGGGTCTGCCACGCCTGGCAGCATCTGGTGTTGTGCCAGTCTCTTCGAGGCGAGCGGCTAAACGTTGCAGTGTTTCACCAGTAGGCGTTGGACGGCCAGGAAATCTGTGCCAAAGTCACCGACCGATTATAGGTCAAATAAATAGTCAGCAATATTCCGCGTTCTGGAGCAGTGTAGCGTAACATTGTTTATTAACGTGTATTTCGCATGTGTTTACTACACAAATGTCAAAACAGAACTGACATTAGGGGCCAATCGCAAAATTTATAGCATTTTCTGATAGGATTACTTTTGCGCCACCTTGTATATTTTTCCACATTTGACATATGACCGCTATATAAGTCGTATTTTACAGAAAGGAGTTTCTAAGTTAACGACAACCGCCAAATTTGAACGAAGTCGATTCACACTTTTATAGGGTGGTTAAATTTTAAGGGCCGATGTTTATTTTGAATAAAGCATAAATTATTGTCAATTCTTTTTATTATGATAATATTGGTATGGTTCAATGGTATGGAACAAAATATCGGCCAAACGGTCGCCGCGACCTCGGCGGCACACCTCCAACCGATGGTCCAAATTTTCGATGACGCTGAGGCATAACTGAGGTTCTATGCCGTTAATGTGCCGAATTATCTCATCCTTTAGCTCTTGAATTGTTGCTGGCTTATCGACGTACACCTTTTCTTTCAAATAACCCCAATGAAAGAAGTTCAACTGTGTCAAATCAGATGATCTTGGAGGCCAATTGACATCGCCACGACGTGAGATAACACGGCCATTGAATTTGTTGCGCACAAGAGCCATTGTTTCGTTAGCTGTGTGGTAAGTGGCACCGTCCTGTTGAAACCACATATTATCCACATTCATATCTTCCAATTCGGGCCAAAATAATAAATAATTGGTATTTATTTTGGATTGGATGTAAAATACAGGTTTTATACGACTAAAGGGCCAAATCGGACGAAACATATATATGGGAGCTAACGCTAAATCTTAACCGATTTTCTTCAAATTCGGTAGCGTTGGTTCATGGATCAAGAAACTCTACCATTCTAAATTTCAAAATGATTGGATGTTAAATACAGCTTCTACAGGACTAAAGAGCAAAATCGGACGAAACATATATATGGGAGCTATAGCTAAATCTTAACCGATTTTCTTAAAATTTAGCAATGTTGCTTCATGGATCAAGAAACTCTACCATTCTAAATTTCAAAACGATTGGATGTAAAATACAGCTTCTATAGGACTAAAGAGCCAAATCGGACGAAACATATTTATGGGAGCTATAGCTAAATCTTAACCGATTTTCTTCAAGTTCGGCAATGTTGGTTCATGGATCAAGAAACTCTACCATTCTAAATTTCAAAACGATTGGATGTAAAATACAGCTTCTATAGGACTAAAGGGCCAAATCGGACGAAAGATATATATGGGAGCTATATCTAAATCTGAACCGATTTCAACCAAACTCAAAAGCGATCTTAACAGCTGCGAAATACTGTAAACTGCAAAATTTCAGAACGATCGGAGTGAAATTGCGACATGTAGTCGACGAACAACTTTACATGGACAGACGGACGGACAGACATGCTTAAATCGACTCAGCTAGTGATTCTGAGTCGATCGGTATACTTTAAGGTGGGTCTAGCTGTGTTATTTTTAGGTGTTACAAACATCTGCCGTGAAACAAACTTATAATACCCTGCACCACAGTGTGGTGTAGGGTATAATGAGCTTCATGTAAAATAGAAACCTCTTTCTGTCGAATCGGGCCTAACATATATATGGGGGCTATATCTAAATCTGAACCGATTTGTTTCGAATTTAGCAGTATTCCTTCATATAATAAGAAACCTCTTTCTGCCGAATTTCGCTGTGATCGGATATAAAATACAGTTTCTACAGCGCTTGAATTTCAAATCGGGGGTAACATATATATGGAGGCTATGCTAAATCTGAACCGATTTTCTCCGAATTTGGCAGTATTCCTTCATGTAATAAGAAACCTCTTTCTGTCGAATTTCGTACTGATCGGATATAAAATACCGTCTCTTCAGCGTTTAGATGTCAAATCGGGGCTAACATACATATTAGGCCGGGTCGATTTGTGGGGAGGCAAAAAAAGTCGTCATTGCTGAGTGAAAATCTTATTCTAGGGATCAAAATAAGAAACTTTGCCGAAGGAACCATACCTCTAAAACGAATTCTGATGTCCCGGAATTTGGGTCGAACTTTTGGGTAGGGGCAAATTTTGAAAAATCCCACTTTGACCCATTTAGAGTGCTCCAAATGTATGACCGACCCCCACTATCTTTGGAGGCCTGACCCACCCATGCCAGGGGCACACCCTCTGGAACCCCCTGGGGTTCCATACATTTGGACTCGATTGGAGCACTCTAAATGGGTCAAAGTGGGATTTTTTCCGGGACATCAGAATTCGTTTTAGAGGTATGGTTCCTTCGGCAAAGTTTCTTATTTTGATCCCTAGAATACGATTTTCACTGAGCAATGGGCGATTTTTAAATCGACCCCTAATACATATAAATGGGGGCTATACCTAAATCTGATCCGATTTTCTCAGAATTTGGCAGCATTCCTTCATGTAATAAGAAACCTCTTTCTGCCGAACTTCGTACTGATCGGATATAAAATACAGTTTCTACAGCGCTTATATGTCAAATCAGGGGTAACATATATCTGTGGTCACAAGGCATAACAGCATAACTCGAGTTATGCTCAAACTGAGTTATTAATGCCATAATGTTCCCCATCTTCGATTACATATTGTGACACCTTTTTTTGATATCTCACTGTGTCACTGTGTCACTGCATTACAAATTGATGTTTATATCGATACAAACCTTTAAAGTTCTCTCATGAAAAGTTTTAAAAACAGACATGTGCTGTTATGCCTTGTGACCACAGATATATGGGGGCTATATCTAAATCTGAACCGATTTCCCCCAAATTTTGTATTATCTTTAAGTGTATCACGAGACTACTCTCTGTCAATTTTTGTACAAATCGGTTCCAAAATGTTGCTTATACAGTGCAAATAAAGATATTGTGCAAAGTTTTGTTGATATCGGACAGTAATTGCGACCTGTACTTTGATTACAAGAATACATCTACAAACAGATAGACGTCAGACCGAAAGCGGATATTTCAGCAAAATATCGTGTTGGGAAACGTTTCTTGCTCAGGATTGCATCGACAGAATACAGAAGCAGGAAAGAAAGAGAAAAACAAACACTGACATTCTGTTTTCTCACTTTAACACATGTGTATATTCTCTATCTCTTTGCGGTCGTGTCTTTGGTTTAGCAGTGACTTAGAGCAATTTTCATATTACACCGCTTCAGCGTGCGGTCTGCCGTCTGCCTAATACACTGCGAGAGCGTTAGTTTGTACGAAATTTTGACACAATTTTTACGAACGCATTTTGTACAAAAGATTTAACAGATATGTAATAATAAGAAATTTCAATCCACGTGAAATCCCCAAACCAAAAAATATATTCCCATTCAAAAACAAAAGTCACCAAATACTCGTAGGGTGATAAATCCCGTAAAGTGGCAGCGCTGCTCCAGTGCGACTCGTCCACAGTTACAAAACGGAGCAAGCCATTCTTTGGTGTCTGTGATTGATTTTTTACATAAAAAATTATTTGTTTGTCTTATTTCAATGGCTACCAAAAACAAACTAACAGACACAGCTTGCTCAAAATGCAACAGTAGTCTAGTAATAACTATGTAACAGCTAAAAGGAAAAAGGTTTAATTAAAAGTTACTGCGCGGACTTATCACACTGCCTTCGTATAAAAACGATTAATACCAAATGTGAATTGAATCGGCGTATCTTTTAATATAGACCTACACCACTCTTTTAGATCAGTCTTTCTAAATATATTCAGATTTTCTTCAAATTCGGCAGTATTTGTTCTAAGATCAAGAAACGTACTTCCTTCGAAATTTAATACATAAATATCGGTTAGAGAGATAATCTGGCTTGTGTAACAACTATGAGGACTATATCTAAATTTGAACAGGTTATCTTAAAATTCGGTAGAGCTTACTCTTAAATCAACCGTTATCTTTTAAATTTAATAAATATCGTTTGGAAAATGTAGCTTTTTTTATACCCTCACTTTAGTGTGACGAGGGTATATATCATTTGCTACGAAAAAAAGTGTAACACATCGAAGAAGTGATCTAAGACCCTAAGTATGTTCGGCGGATATTCGTTTTCGGTCATTTTAAGACGAATGAGCAATGTCCGTCCGTCTGTCTGTCTGTCTGCTGGCTGGTGCGCACGATAACTCTCGAAAGGAGTAACCGATTGACTTCAAATTTGGTACGTGGTAATATTTTTTTCTATCTCCGGCTATGTTCGAAGACGGGCCATATTGGTCCACTACTTCTAGTACCTCCCCCACAAAGTGTTAAAATGTTGTAAAATATTGAATCTTTAATAACAGCTATGCTACTTATTCGAATCTTCTGAAATTCCACACATAGCATTAGTTTATTAGTCGCTATCAACTCGAGAAAAATGGGCCAAGTTGCTACGCCCCTGGTACCTCCCACACAAATGCACCATTTTGCAGCAAAAGCTTTTAACATTAATACCAGTGTATAAAAATACTTGAAATTTTTTACAGTGTAATGCTTTTATATTGCCTACAGTCCAGTGAAAAATAGGTGTTATATTCACGCCCCTTTTGGTACCTCCCACACAAAGGTAACATTTTGCACCAAAAGTTAACAGCTTATAACATTAATACCAGTGCATAAAAATACTTGAAATTTTCTACAGTGTAATGCTTTTATAGTGTCTATATCCCTGTGAAAAATGGACGCTATTGCCACGCCCCTTTTTGTACCCCCCACACAAAATGTCCAAATCATACCAAAATTTAATATCTCATAACGTTAATAAACCAGTGCAAATAAACGCTTATAATTCGGCGCAGTGCAATGTATTTAAAGTGTCTACTATTCAGCGAAAAATAGGTGTATTTGTTAAACCCGTTCTGGTACCTACCATACAATCTAACAGAATAATTCGTGGAATATTCAATATTACATTACTCACAAAGTGAGGATATGTATACCTTAGTCGGTTTACCCGACTGAAACTTTCTTACTTGTTAGATACAAAGTTTGGGCATACGTAGACTGCGGGCTATATCGAATCGGTAATTAATTTTCTTTAAATTCGTTTTAGGTTCAAGCAACGTCTCTCTTATACCCCTTTACCACACTGTGGTGTAGGGAATTAACATTAACTTTTAATAATATTTTTTATACCCTCCACCATAGGATGGGGAGGGTATAAAAAATTTGTCACTCCGTTTGTAACACCTCTAAATATTGATCTGAGACCCCATAAAGTATATATATTCTTAATCGTCGTAAAATTCTAAGACAATTTAGCCATGTCTGTCTGTCCGTCCGTCCGTCTGTCCGTCCGTCCGTCTGTGGTAATCACGCTACAGTCCGCAATAATAGAGCTAGGTTGATCAAATTTGGTACAAATACTTCTTATAGTTGCAGGTTGTTTGGGATTGCAAATGGGCCATATCGGTCCATATTTAGAAATAGCTCCCATATAACTTTTTGTGATTCCTACTGTTCTCATCTACTATATTTTTTGTGTTTTCGGTGTTATTTTCTTTAAGATAAAGTTATTTTGTGAGGTCACACGCTATCCTTGGTGGAGGGTATATAAGAGGTGGAGGTAGATAAGATCCGAACTTAACGATTTTACTTGTTTCAAGTTCAGATCGCCAAAACAAATTGCATACATCCCTAAGACGAAATGATTTTTGCATTGTGTAATTATTATTATTTTTTCGATATTTCATTTTGTAGTGCAGCTGACGCTATTTTCTTCTTCTTCCACATATGGACGCAGACTATTTTGGTCCAGAATTGTTCTTTTTTGACGACTCGATTTAGTAGCTAAAAATTTTCTAAATCAAGCGAAAATGTAGCCTTTAAATCGCTACTTTGTGGGTTATGATAGAGTCGCTGTTGTGGTATAATACACTTGAATTGAATTTTTACATATGCTACTCTAGAAAATCATCGGAAGCCTGGAATTTGTTTAAAGTTAAACAAAATTCTGTGATTTTAGAAATGAAAACTAAAGGCAAGCTTGCCCTTTTGCCCAAAATAATAGTGCAGTAATTTCGGCATGTCAACTTATACTTTAAAACTGCACTATTTGAAATCAAAACCGAAACGAGCTTAAACTGCCCTTTTTTAAAATTTCCAATATTTATGTTCACAATGATGCATGCATTCTTATGCCTATGGAAGGAACACTATGCCCATGTTCCCGCTGCGGACGATGACGTTGATGCCCATAACGACGACGACGGTGATGATGATGGTGATGACTATAATGACCATGCGTAGGTTTTGAGGCATGTATGGACCTTCCTATGGACTAGGCACTATCTGTCTGTCGTGTAGTTAATTTGCATTTTCACAACAGTCAAATAGGTGTTGTTAAAGGTGATTTATGCGAATTTTGCTTGGCTGCCTGCACCGCATACAACCGACTGGCGATGAGGTGAAGAACTCTATAAAATATGAGTGTTTTATTGATTAAGTGAATGGCATTCGAAGTTAACATATAGGACGAAAAAAACCGAATGAATTCAAACAATAAAAACATGAACAATTTCGTGTAGTGGTAAAGGACGACGGCACCCGGTAGTCCAAAGAAGAGTCATGAACTAACGATGGAAATAATCAAAATTCTCACATATTTTAGTGGCCTCCCAAAACAATGACACGCATCCTTTAATTTAAAATGTGGGATCCAATTGTCTAATCTGAAACAGTTCCTCAAGAAATGAGTAAATATTTTGGATATATTTTGAAAAACGATTGTTGTATTGTTTTCTTGAATGAATTGCCAATAAACAAAAAAACAACAAATTGTATAAAACTTTGGCAATTTTTCGCTTTGTTTTAGTGTGATTATTTTAGCCACCAACACACCAAATTGGTGGCACATCCGTTCGCACAGCCCTGGCACGTTTTTTCTTCTTCTTCTCTGCATCTTTTCAGTGCCACGCATCTTCCTTCTTTTGTGATCCTCATTGTGTGATCTTTGGCGCGTTCACGCAAAAAAACCAAGACCCGAGGACAATAATAAACAACGTCCGGATACGAAAAAAATACAAACAAAAAGAAAAAAGCCCAAAATACAACAATTGGTGACAGAAGTTGTCGCGACTTTGATTAATTGGATTTCGAGTGTCGATATATTTTACGCCATGCCACAGTACTCTCCCAAGTCTTTCTGCCTTTGGTGGGGACCCAGACAAAAACACATCCACTAATACAATGCTGGTGGTTCCCGTGACCAAAAGGGATCTGAATAGAATCTGCAAGTGTAAATCTCTACATTTTAGCAGAATTTAACAAGCCCCAACGACACTTTCTTAATCAATCTAAAGTTACTCCGGACAAACTACAGTCGCGAAGACACAATGAATTGGGCACAGTGGTTGCAAACAGTCTAAAAAAAATGTTAGTAACTATGACAGAAAATTTGGCATTTGGCACAAGGGGATATATATATCTTGGCAACCAAAATAAGTGTAACACATCGAAGTAGTAACCTAAGACCCAAAGTATGTTTGAAGGAAATCCATTTTAGGATATTTTAAGTTATTTGGGCAATGTTCGTCTGTCTGCCTGGTGCGCCAGATAACTACCGAAAGGAGTAACCGATTGACTCCAAATTTGGAATGTGGTACATTTTTTTTCTATCTCAGGCTAAGTTCGAGGATGGGCCATATTGGTTCAGTACCTCATCAACAAAGGGTTAATATTAAGTGAAACAGTGATTCTCTGAAATATTGACAACCTGAAACCAGAAGTTCAGGTATTGTGTCTAGAATTACACTATGACTATGTCCTCAGCCATTTGCTGAATATAGGTGAAAGTTCTCTAAGTCGCGGTACACAGTGGCATAGCGGGTAACGAAATTGCTTACGAATTGGTACGTGAAGGATCTGCGATGCACATCTCCATGACTGATTCATTAACAAGACCTCCTGTGTGCGAAATGTTTGTCAAAATCGACAACTGGTTTTAAATAACACGATACCCAAACCTGGACAGGTAGACTCTAGGTCAGGTTCTCTCGAACCCCGTAACCAGCCAAATCATGTGCCAGTATAGAAACCCAGCTTAAAATTGGGAAGAAAGAAAAGCGACTGATGATAGGCGCCCTGACAGGTTATTGCGACATGAGAGCAATGGCAAGAAAGTGGCAAAATACCACGGACTACTGGCGCACGTCCGAAGACGAAAATTAAAACGATTGATCACCTATTATGCCAATCTCCTGTACTCGCTGAAAGAAGGCGACGATATTTTGTAGTTTTCACGATCGAATCCAGTGATACCATCACAACATTCGACTTAAGAGCAGACCCTATGAAATAAACCCCAGTAAAATAAACCCCAATAAAATAAACCCCAATGAAATAATTCCCCAAATATATCGCACGCTAGGCCAAAAGACTTCAGACCAATTAACCTATCCTCCTTCCTATTGAAAGGTCTGGAAAGACTTTTAGATTATTTCATTAGGGAAAACCTGGATACAAAACTCCTGTCGGTGAACCAACATGATTGTAATAAGGGGAAGTCTACAGAATCAGCCCTGCATGAACTTGTGAGCACTATCGAATCGTCCAGGAATTCACCATGGTGGCATTTCTTGACATAGTAGGGGCTTTTAACAACATTCACTCAGATGCGGTAATTGTGTCACTGTCACATCTAAAAGTTAACTGTAGTTTGATTAGACTAATACAAAGCCTGCTCAACAGAAGACGCATAACAGCGTGTCTTGGGTCCATAACTCTAACAAAGTTTGTAAACAGGGGGACCCCACAAGGAGAAGTACTGTCTCCCCCAGCAATCGAAGTGAGTGGCAAATTCGAAAATGTCCTCTGAGACATACTACAGGTGGCTCTGAACAAGTTGGCTAGGTGGGCCAGAAGCAGCGGTTTGGGCGTTATCCTAAAAAAGACAGAATTGGTACTCTTTACTAGGATGAATAATGTCCCATATATGGACCCTCCTCCTCGGATAAATGGAACAGATCTAGTCTTTTCTGAGAGTGCAAAATGTTTAGGAATAATTCTAGATAGGAAACTGTTATTCAGATTTAACGCATTGGAACTTGTAAGGAAGACCAACGTCGCCTTATATTCCTGCAAAAAGGCTGTGCGGTCGCGGTGCGGCCTCTCTCCTAAAATCGTCCACTGGATATATATAGCAGTAGTTCGTCCTATACTGCTACACGGCATTGTGGTATGGTGGACGGCAACTGACAAACTAACCATCACCAACCTACTGACAAAGGTTCAGAGAACAGCCTGCCTGAGCATAAGCGGAACCTTAAACTACAGCGACCGAGTCTCTACACGCCCTACTCCATATACTGCCTATTAATATTGTGGCGAGAGAAGTTTCAACCAGAGCTGCACTAAGATTAAACTGCCTATCAATGTGGAGGTACAAGAACTATGGTCACATGAGGATATCATAGTGTAGTGCTATGGTAACGGACCGAGTGTACTATATACCAAAGGTGTACACTCTTGAGAGGAACTACATCACTATCATACCAGCCAGAGATGAATGGGATGACAGAATACCAGGTAATAGAAACCATATCCACTTCTATACGGATGCTTCGAAGCTTGATGAAAAGATTGGCTTCGGAGACTAGCAGATACCTGCAGTGTTTATCAAACCGAAATATAGCAATATGGGAAGTCTCCAAGTGGCTGAGTCGCAACATAGTAACCAACACTGGCGTTGTCATTTAGTCGGACAGCCAGGCTGCCACCAATTCTCTGGAGGCAACATCCCTAAACAACAGCCCTCGACTGCCGCAGATCTCTTAACGAGATGGCTGAGCAGTTTAATATACACCTCATATGGGTGCCTGGGCAAAAGGATATCCCGGGGAACAGCAAAGCCGATGAACTTGCTAGGAAAGGGCCGACTTTACAAGTTCTCGAAGAATTTGCATATATTGATGCGCCACTATCCACGTGCAAGCTTTGGCTTAGACAAGAGGCAATAAGGCAATCCAACGAAAGATGGACAGAAATCGGAACCTGTAGGGTAACTAGACAAATCTGGCCAAGGTATGACCTGAGAAGGTCAAAATATCTCCTCGCACTAGAGAGGAAAAGAGTGTCTACGCTAGTTCTGACGGGACACTGCCTGGTCGGCGAACACGCGAAAAGATTGGGTATTGACTTCAATGACTTCTGCAGAAGCTGCGGAGATGAGGAACATTGAGTACTTGCTATGCGACTGTGGTAGGTTTGCAGGCTCACATAGACCAATGCACCCGTGGGTACAGATGCTCTTCATCGAAACCAACCTGTTTGATAAACAAAGTTATCAATAGTACGAATATCGGTACCGGAAAGATCTGACAGACTTCCTAGAAATGCCGACCCTAGTATATCCAGATGTCGTTTTCCTAATGAAAGACATCAGCAAAGCAGTTGCTCAATGCTCTCCACTTCTTCACGCTGAAAAAAAAATCGCTTCTGTAGTATATTGTCCCAAACATATTCGGCTTGAAGCATATCTATGTTTATGGTACACTCTAAATATATAATATTTGGTACACACAAAAATTATACATATAGTTGGGAAGATGTTTTTCTAAACAAATCCTTGTTTTCACACTAATACCTTTTATTTGGGATTTTAATTCCGAAACAAAAATGTATTTAAATTTAAGTATTCCGAAAATATCGAACCTTAATTGTGTTAAGTTTTTCATTAATTTAATGATAATTTTTTAGAAATTTTTAATTGAAATCGTATAATTTTTGATAACATTAATTTACTCGAAGGATTGAAAAAAACGCTGACATGAAATACCCAGAAATTTAAAATGAGTCCCTTAAAACAGAATGCAATGCTCCTAATGGTATTTTTGACTGGGAGAAATAATTCGAAAAGAAGGAAAAATTAAAAATGAAATTAGAAAAATTCACATAAATACATATTTTATTTTAAACCAGTAAGGAAAGGCTAAAGTCGGGCGGTGCCGACTATATAATACCCTACACCACTCTCGTAATATTGAATAACTCTGACATATATATTATGTAATTCATGTATAAATTGTTTACATAAATTTACTTTTGGGAAATTTTATACTTAAATAATACCATGTACCACAGTGTGGTGTAGGGTATAAAAACGATTGGATCTAAAGAGCCAAATCGGATGAAACATATATATGGGAGCTATAGCTAAATCTTTACCGATTTTCTTCAAATTCGGCAATGTTGGTTCATGAATCAAGAAACTCTACCATTCTAAATTTCAAAACGATTGCATGTAAAATACAGCTTTTATAGGACTAAATGGCCAAATCGTACGAAACATATATATGGGAGCTATAGCTAAATCTTAACCGATTTTCTTTAAATACAGTAGTGTTGGTTCATGGATCAAGAAACTCTACCATTCTAAATTTCAAAACGATTGGATGTAAAATACAGCTTTTATAGGACTAAAGGGCCAAATCGGACGAAACGTATATATGGGAGCTATAGCTAAATCTTAACCGATTTTCTTCAAACTCGGCAGTGTTGGTTCATGGATCAAGAAACTCTACCATTCTAAATTTCAAAATGATTGGATGTAAAATACAGCTTCTACAGCACTAAAGGGCCAAATCGGGCGAAACATGTATATGGGAGCTATAGCTAAATCTTAACCGATTTTCTTAAAATTTGGTAGTGCTGGTTCATGGATCAATAAACTCTATCATTCTAAATTTCAAAATGATTGGATGTAAAATACAGCTTCTACAGGACTAAAGAGGAAAATCGGACGAAACATATATATGGGAGCTATAGCTAAATCTTAACCGATTTTCTTCAAATTCGGCAATGTTGGTTCATGGATCAAGAAACTCTTCCATTCTAAATTTCAAAACTATCGGATGTAAAATACAGCTTCTATAGGACTAAAGGACCAAATCGGACGAAAGATATATATGGGAGCTATATCTAAATCTGAACCGATTTTCTTCAAACTCGGCAATGTTGGTTCATGGATCAAGAAACTCTACCATTCTAAATTTCAAAACGATCGGATGTAAAATACAGCTTCTATAGGACTAAAGGGCCAAATCGGACGAAACATATATATGGGAGCTATAGTTAAATCTTAACCGATTTTCTTCAAATTCGGCAATGTTGGTTCATGGATCAAGAAACTCTTCCATTCTAAATTTCAAAACTATCGGATGTAAAATACAGCTTCTATAGGACTAAAGGACCAAATCGGACGAAATATATATATGGGAGCTATATCTAAATCTGAACCGATTTCAACCAAATTCAATAGCGATCTTAACAGCCGCGAAATACTCTAAACTGCAAAATTTCAGAACGATCGGAGTGAAATTGCGACCTGTAGTCGACGAACAACTTTACAAGGACAGACGGACGGACGGACGGACAGACATCGTTAAATCGACTCAGCTAGTGATTCTGAGTCGATCGGTATACTTTAAAGTGGGTCTAGGTGTGTTATTTTCAGGTGTTACAAACATCTGCCGTGGAACAAACTTATAATACCCTGTACCACAGAGTGGTGTAGGGTATAAAAATTAGTTTGCAAATATATTTTGTTGTAATATATTAATATATGCGTTCCAAGTAAATTTTATTGATTTCCAAATAAAATTTATTTACTCAGAAATATAAAACATTTAAAAATTTGTGTTCCAAATATATTTTCTTTCGATTCAAACATATCAAAAAAGGCGATTTTGCCCCGTGTTACTCATAACCACAGCTCCGACATAAGGCTCTCTCGGTAAGAGATCTGAAGCAGTCAAGGTCTGTTTGTGAATTTAAGGTTGCGGCCTCCCGCATTGATGACAGCCTGGCTGTCCGAGTAAATGACAACTCTGCACGCTGAAAAAAACCGTTCCGTTGTATTTATTTAGGGTACACTCCAAATACATGATTTTGGCACACACAAATATGCTATATGTCTGAGAGGATGTTGTTCTAAACAGAAGTATGTTTTCATCCAAATATATTTTTATTTGGAAGTAATATTTCCGAAACAAAGATTAATTTGTATTTAAGTATTTTGGCAATGTATCAACGCCTTAATTTAAAGCAACTTTTCTATTTTCAGAAGTTCAAAGAGAATTTTTTTAGAAATTTTATATGTACAATCTTTCGTAACTATAAATTGCATTGATGAATTAACAAAAAAGTGATGAATTGGAATATTTACACAATAAATTGATAACGCTGTAAAACCCCATCTAATACTGCTAGGAATAATTTTAAATAAATCTAGGAACAATTTTAAATAAAATTCGTCACAAAGTTTTTAAAAATCTTTTTTAAGTAAAATATGTTTGGAAAACATCTTAAACAATAACTTTTTTGTGTGTAAACTCATATTTTATTTGTGAAAGTCCATTCACAAATAAATTTTGTTCTAATATTTTAATATATGCGTTCCAAACAGCATTTCTTGATTTTCAAATAAAATTTATTTCTTCACAAATATATAAGAACGGGTTTTCCAATAGGGATGATATGATTTTGAAGTGACGTTTCGGTCATTTGAAATATGTCATGATCTGTCATTTGTTTTTCATTGTATTCAGTTATGTTTACAATTTCATCATGGAGAGTTATACGCAAGAACAACGTTTACAAATTATTCAGTTTTATTATCAAAATATCCGTTCTCCAATTGCAACTTTTCGTGCGCAAGTCCGTTTTTTTAATCCAAAAAAACAGCAATATTTTAGCTCTCGTTAAGAGCCATCCTTTTGCTATTGACCGATTGTGGCTACGTGCCACACAGCAAATGAAACAATTGAATTGTTGCGAGAAAAGTTTGGAGATTCGATTATTTCAAGAAATTGTGATATCGAATAGCCTCCAAGAAGTTGTGATTTAACACCATTAGACTATTTCTTGTTGGGTTATTTGAAGTCATTGGTCTTTCGAAATAAACCAGACTCTCTTCAAGCTTTACAAGTCAATATTGAACATGCCATTCATGACATACGACTTGATTTAGTGGTAAAAGTGCTCGAAAATTGGGTTCATCGATTTCGTTCCTGCAGAAGAAGTCCATTTGAATGGCGTTTTATTTAGAACTTAATTGTATCGATTGTGCTTCACTTTAAATAAAAAACTTTTGAATTTCCTTAACAATGAGTGTTTTTTTTTTCTCATAGAAATCATATTACTCTTAATGGAAACCACTGTATTTAAAAATTTCTTTTCCAAATATATAGAGTGATCTAAGTAGAGATACTATTTTCAATAGCCTTTTTTTTACAGATCACGTCTGAGTCGTGTCATATTATTTTTGTTAAGTATTGTTTGGCATTTCATCATGGAAAGACTTACGCCTGAAAAACGTTTACAAATAATTCAGTTTTATTATTAAAATAATAGTTCGCCAATTGCGCTAAGTCCATTTTTTTTTAAATGAAAAAAAACACTTTTCAGTCGACCCACGACCTTGACACCCAAGAGCAATATTTTAGCTCTCGTTAAGAGCTATCTTTTCGCCATTGACCGATTCCCGATCCGACGTACCGGAATCATTGGCCCATATTTCTTCAAAAATGATGCCGGTGAGAACGTAACCGTCAATGGCGACCGTTATCGTGCCATGATAACCGACTATTTGATGCCTGAAATTGAAGCTTGTGATCTCGGCAACATTTGGTTTCAACATGACGGCGCCACTTCCCACACATCGCATCAATCAATGGATTTATTGAGAGAACACTTCGGTGAGCAGATAATTTCACGTTTAAGGCCGGTCGATTGGCCTCCAAGATTGTGTGATATCACACCGTTAGACTTTTTCCTGTGGGGATATGTAAAGTCTAAAGTTCATGCGGACAAACACGCTTCGATTCAGGCCTTGGAGCAAAACATCACGCGTGTCATTCGCCAGTTACCAGTCGAAATGCTCGAACGAGTCATCGAAAATTGGACTCAACGGATGGACCATCTGAGACGTAGCCGCGGCCAACATTTGATAGACATAATCTTCAAAAAATAAATGCCAAAGAATGTTCTTTCAAATGATAATAAACATTCCCCATTCAATTTGAATTTTCTGTGTTTTTTTCTTTAAAAAAGTAGGGAACCTCGAAATTGATCACCATATATTTTCATTCAAATCAAACATATGAAAAATGTTTATTTTCCCCCGTGTGGTGTTGGTCACTATGTTGCGTCTCAGCCACTTGGCAACTTCCCTTATTGCTATTATTTGGGCTTGGTACACACTACAGTTATCTGGTAGTCTATGAGCTATATCAAAACTGAGTTCTTCACATGGCACTCCCAAACTAACCTTATCGTAAATCTGCGAACCATCAGTGTAGAAGTGGAGATGTTTTCTATTTCGTGGTGTTCTGCCAAACAATTTCTCTCTGGCAGGTATCTTTTTGCTAAAGTTCCTCCCGAATGTGTACACTTTTGGTATATAGTCCACTCTGTCGCTTACCCCAGCATTACATTGTGATATCGTCATGTGGCCGTAGTTCTTATACCTCCACATTGATATACAGTTCGATCGTTTGATCGCTCTTGTGGCAACTTTGTATACCCTTCTCCATAGAATGGTAAGGGTATATTAATTTTGGGGCGATATAAGGCTATACATATAATCCGCATTTTTTAAACAGATCTTTATAAAATTTGTGAAATAGCAATTTTTTGAATCGTGAAAGGACGTTACCAAATTTGAAGAAAATCGCTTCAGATTTAGATATAAAGGCTTTTCCAACAAGAGGTGTTATTTTCGTATTCAAAGAAAAATTCCATTTTTTGAGATAAATAATCGGTTGTTTATTTCAGAATAAAGAGGAAGGTATGTCGTTAATAATGAAAAACAACATCAGCCAAATGGCCATCCCGACCACGCTTACACGACCATATCCTTTTCATGAAATTTTCCATAACCTAATCGCAAAATGGCTGCCCTATGTCCTCGATAGCCTCACGAATTCTCTCTTTGAGGTCTTGAATCGACGCTGGGCTGTTGGCGTAGACCTTATCTTTCACGTGGCCCCAAAGGAAGAAGTCGCAAGGTGTTAAATCACAAGATCTCGGTGGCCAATTGTGATCACCTCTTCGAGAGATAACACGGTTCGGAAACTTTTCCCGTAACAGAGCAATTTTTCGTTGCTTGTCTGGCACGTAGCGCCGTCTTGTTGAAAGTAAACGTTGTCCAGATCAATACCATCCAACTCCGACCATAAAAAATCATTAATCATCTCTTGATAGCGCAATCCATTCACCGTTGATCTGTTGATCCAACCTCATTTTCGAAAAAGGTCCAATGACCCCGCCGGACCATAAACCGCACCAAACAGTCACACGTTGAGGATGGAGAGGCTTCTCAACGATAACTCTTGGGTTTGCCGAGCCCCAGATGCGACAATTTAGCTTGTTGACATAGCCACCGAGGTGGAAATGGGCCTCATCAGTTTTCGATGGAATTCCGGATCATTTTCATGCATTTCAAGGACCCAATTAGCAAAGACACGACGTTGTTGACGATCGGCCGGCTTGAGTTCTTGTGTTAACTGAACTTTGTAAGCCTTCACACCCAAGTCTTTATGCAAGATACGGTGTAATAGCGTTTGTGAAATGCCCAATTCTAAAGAACGACGAGGAATGGACAAACCTGGGTTTTCTTCAACACTTTGGGCTACAGCAACAATATTCAGAGTTGTTCTTGAGCGAAGTGCACGGGTTTTATTCTTAACATCACTAACTTGTCCCAACAGCTCGAATTTGCCACCAATTGCTGTATTGCGGTCCGACAAGGTGCTTTACGACGACCCAAAATGCTTTAGTTTTGCGAACTGTAACTGCAAGATTTTCATCATTTCTGTAGTGAATTTTAATAATTTCAATGCGTTGTTGAATCGTGTATCGTTCCATTTTTATACCCTCCACCATAGGATGGGGGGTATATTCATTTTGTCACTCCGTTTGTAACACCTCTAAATATTGATCTGAGACCCCATAAAGTATATATATTCTTAATCGTCGTAAAATTCTAAGACGATTTAGCCATGTCCGTCCGTCCGTCTGTGGTATTCACGCTACAGTCCGCAATCAAATTTGGTATATATATTTCTTATAAATGCAGGTTGTTTGGGATTGCAAATGGGCCATATCGGTCAATGTTTTGATATAGCCCCCATATATAGCATCAAATTTGCTGTGATTCCTACTGTTCTCATCTACTATATGTTTCCCACTGTTCTCATCTACTATATTTTTTTGTTTTTCGGTGTTATTTTCTTTAGGTTTGAGTTATTTTGTGAGGTCACATGCTATCCATGGTGGAGGGTATATAAGATTCGGCATGGCCGAACTTAACGCTTTTACTTGTTAGGAATGGCGTAGTTTCTACTTGTCAAATAGCAAAGAATAAAAGCTTCAAAAGTGACAGCTACCGAAATACCGGGTGATTCGAAATAACACCTCTGGTTGGAAAACCCTGTACTTATATATATATATATATTAGGGCAGCCAAATTTTTTGTTGATTAGAGCCGCCCCCTAGGATGATTCTATGGACAATTCTAAGCAACTTTGGTGAAGGAACCATAGGTCTATCTCGATTTTCGAGTCTCCCACTTTTTAAAAAATGGGGTCGAGAAATTCATTTCTGATCTTTATTTTTACGTATGACCACCGCCAGAGGGCGTTTCATGCATATTTTAACTATTTTTCGTCTATTTTCCGAGAAAAATTACAAGTTTTTCGGTAAATTGATCTTTATTTTATTTTTTTCAACAGAAATTCAACCTAAAAAATAAGAACATGTGTAAAAAAATGAATTTAGTGGAAGAAAAGCGAAATAAGTTATTTTTGAAAGTCTTTCTTGCTTTCAAGTCTGGGCTTTCTGATGTAACTGCCATAACACTGTGTCGACTTTTTTCTAAAACACATTTAGAAACTCTAGCCAGCAATTGAACATGTCTTTCCGTTGCTTGTATGTGTACCGGAATTCTTGGATCAGGCAATGGTGGATCCGGTAAAAATGGTGAGAATTTTATTTATATTCAAATATCAAATTTTGATTTGAAACGAAAAACGAAAAAAAACTGTTTTTAATTGACTTACTTAAAATTAACAACAATAAATGTTAGAGATAAAAAGTCCGCAAAGCAGCAGAAACAATTTTGGTTTAAATTAAAATATGCATGAAACGCCCTCTGGCGGTGGTCATAGGTAAAAATAAAGATCAGAAATGAATTTCTCGACCCTGAAAACCCCCCATATACACATAAAAAAGATAATATAACGATGAATAAAAAATCGAATTTTGAATCAAAATGATGTTATAGGGAAAAATGCATTTTTTGAAAAGTGGGAGACTCGAAAATCGAGATAGACCTATGGTTCCTTCACCAAAGTTGCTTAGAATTGTCCATAGAATCATCCTAGGGGGCGGCTCTAATCGAATTTTTCGGCTCCATACAAATTGGCCCGCCCTAATATATATATAAACTATTTAAATTATTTAAATTTCTACTTATTCTCCTCCGATAGGGTGGTGTACGGTGTTATATTGTCGGCTCCGTCCGACATTAGCCCTTCATCACTTGTTTTATTCTTAATATTCTTAATCGTCGTTAAATTCTAAGACAATTTAGACATGTCCGTCTGTCTGTTGTAATCACGATACAATCTAAAAAAATTTGATATGTGACTCAAATTTGGTACAGATACTTCTTATAGCCGCAGGAAACTTAGGATTAAAAATGGACAGTATCAGTCCATTTTTTGACTAGCCCATTAGCCCTCAACTATATCATCTGTTCGATTTCACTTATTAGCTAAAGCCATATATATTTATATATTTATTCCCTTCGTTCCAGTGTGTAGCATAGGGCGATATAAACGCCATATAGAGGGCAAATTTCAACTGATCGGGCTTAAAATTGGTATTGTGGGTGTAGTTATTCAGCATGCTTTATGTAGCCCCCCATGCTACATCAAAACATAAAATTTTAAGCCCAAAGTTCCCTCTAGATATACCAATCGGGCTGAAATTTCGTCATATGAGTTTATTTATAAACGAAAACATTCAAATTAAGTGGTTTTCTCTTTATAAGTGTGATCAGAGCCTTTATCCTTCGTTCGTTTCTATAGCAATCTAAAGCAATTTTAATTTTTTTAGTATATGATTCCCTTAGGAGATTTCTCTCACATTTTTACCACGACTTAGCCACTGGAAGGGTTTGGTGTTAAGCACCTTTCGTATTCATATTCTTTAGTAAAATTCTTCTTTTTTATTTTGAAAAATAATTTAGTTGTCCTGGCATCATTATGCCTTGGTTATATTTGAAAACTTAGGTGTAGGATCTCTTTAATCTCTACTTTTCTACCTAAAAATTTTACGAAAATATAACTCTTTTGACCCAACCTAAATGATACATCAAATTCGAGGGGCAATACGACTATAACAGACAAAACAAAAGAGTGCAACTAGAAGCAGGAACAGCAAAAAAATAGATTCAACACAAACAGAAAAACCTCAAAAACTAATCGACACAGTCATCACATATCGACACAAGAAAAATCAACACCGGAAACGACAACACAAAGTGTGTGTTGTAACTATTATTATGTTAATTTCTTTAACAAAATGATATGTATACGAGTCGAGTATGAGCACCTCAAAACACCACCAAACAGTCGAACGAACAACAGTCCAACAGTCCATGAGCCAACAGAAGTGGAAAAGTATCTCCAAAGTGCACTCGACACTTGGCTTGACTTGGCTGATGATAGCTTTGGCATTGCAGTGAACATCAGTCCAAGAGGAGCAGCGAACACATGTTTCAGTGGCTTAACAATGCCAACCAACAAAACGCACATCATTGCGTCGCAGAAGAAGAACCTCTGGCTGGGAGACCCTTTCCTCTTTGGCTCTCTGACTATGTTTATATGTCTCCATCCCAACAAACCCACCAACATTCCATCCACTCCATATGCAAAATAGTGGAAGACTACGATGGCAGTGTACCAGCAGCAGTCTTGAGAGTCCATTCATTGTCTGTTCCAACAACAATCACCGCTTAAGATAGTTTTTGGTTACTGTTCTCTTTCAATGTTTTCTGCTGTTTCTGTTGTGTTAATCAGAGACGATTTCTGAAAAAGGCCACTTGGCGGGGCCTATATTCAAATATTGAGTATACCCTCACAATATAGGAAGGAGAAATTACCGCAGAGGTAGACCTTTATTGCAAAATTCGTTTCTCAAGAGTCGCATTTGCAATAATGTTCTATTTAGTTAGGAGTATCTATCTGGTATCAGAGTTTCGCAAATAGTAGCAATCGGCCATAGAATTGTTATATTTTTGTTGTTGTCTCTTCTGCTCCACTCGACAGGTCTACGGATTTGATCAGTACATACGAAAATGGTTCCCCTTCAATGTCAATGTATACGACGATTATCAACAATACATAACTAAGAAGATCCTAATTTTCCATTGACGTATACATTGTGTTCTGTACTTTTTACAGCTTTTAACGATCCCTAAAAGAAATGAGGACTAATTTACCTGAATGTGTCTATCCCAGTACTGGATAAATCAGAACCTATCACTGATGTGATCCCGTACAGATTAATCAGTATGAAAATATATTATATATTATACAATATATCTCGACGAATGCGACTGCTTCAGAGAATTTCCATTATCGATGTTCAAGGATTAAAAGCTAACACTTTTAAACGGGACATTTACGAGGTATGTTCAAAAAATATCGCTAATTTTTTATTTCCGCGGGTTACGTGTATTTGATTTTTGTAGCGTTATGTTGGTACTCATGTCCCTTACTTATGCTGACAAGGTCGGCCATTTTGAATGTTTAGTTAATTTTTGACAGCTGTTGTGCTTGGATGTGTTTTAACTTGTCTTCGATTTTTATCTATTTCAGAAAATGGATCAAAGAATCTGCATCAAATTTTGTGTGAAAAACAAAATAAAGTGCGCTGGCGCATTCCGAATGTTGATTGTGGCATATGGTGAAGCTACCTTGGACCAAAGCAACGTTTATCGGTGGTACAAAATGTTCTTAGATGGCCGAGAAGATGCGAAGGACGAACAGCGTGCCGGACGCCCGAGCTCACAGTTTTCTTTGATTGCAGGGGCGTGGTGCATTATGAGTTCTTGACACAGGGTAGTACGGTCAATAAAGAATATTACCTGCAGGTTATGCGGAAATTGCGCGAAGCAATCCGCCAAAAACGCCCGGATTTGTGGAAGAACAAAAACTGGCTTTTGCACCATGATAACGCCGCTGCACACAAATCGTTGCTTGTGCGCGAATATTTGACCAAAAACAACACAGTAATGGTGCCACAGCCACCGTATTCCCCTGACCTAGCCTCCTGTGACTATTTTTTGTTCCCAAAACTGAAAAGGCCCATGAAAGGACGACGCTACGCCACGACTGAGGAGATAAAGATATTTGAAGTGCTTCGAGGATTGGAAAAAACTTTTGGCAGAAGTGTATTATATCCGAGGGGAATTACTTTGAAGGGGACAAAATATATATTCATGAATAAATAAATACTTTTTGAAAAAATACAAAATTCTCAATTTTTTTTTAACATACTATGATATCGTAGTGACAATTATTGTAACAATTACTATATATGTACTAGAACTAGGTATCAATTCTCACCACCTCCAGTGATAAACCCATACTGAAATTACTAATTAGTTGTATATAAAATACAATATAAGGATCGGTTCTATCTCGATTTGGAGCTTTATCGCTACAGAAGCTGTATTTTACACCCGATGACTATAAATTTAGTCACAGAGGAATTTCTTAATTAAAAATATGCTTCCAAATTGGAAAGAAATCAGTTAAATGTGATATATCCCAAATATACCTGCATCCATCTCCCGATTTTGTATCCAAACATTACAGAAGCCACATGTTCAAGAAATCTTTATAAAATTGAAATATTGTAGTTGCTTGATCCGAAACCGAACTCTGTTGGTTAAAAACACAAATTTTAAAAATGACCCCTTTTGATTATAATAATATATATGTATTTGGCAAAATGAGTATACAAATGCGTGTGAATTTTATGGCGTTTTTTACTTTTTGTCAAAATTCATTGTAGTTTTTGTGGTACAGAGCTCCAAAGTTGACTATCTCAAGGATTTTTCTCATAAATTACCATTTGTTGATTTAGCCATATCTTCTGAACAGTCTCACGTATTTTGAAGATATTAATACCAATACTCTGCTACTCCCCTTCAATACTGCGGAATGGAATATGTATGTACTTTTGGTGGAAATATGTGAAAATATGAAATATATCCTTAATCTTTTAATATCCTTAAAAAGAATAAATGCATGGACTGACTATAAAAAACTCAAAATAGAACCTTGATGGACCAAAAAGTTATACACCCAGGAAAATAATTGGTTGAAATTCGATTGTAACAATAAAAAATAGTACTAGCAACAAAAAGTATATTGCCTACACCGCGTGTCGGTTGTAAATATATATAAATAGTTGAAACAACAATAACAACATGGATATCAATCGAATTAAGATTGTTTTTTCATTGACACTCGGTTAGTTGTGGTAACCAATTTTATTAAACTTTCATTATAGTACCATATGAACGAATTTTGGTTGTGACAACCAATGTTTTATTCTTGACAACAGAAATTGTATCAATAGACCAAAGATTGTTAACGAATAATTGGTTACTACAAGAGAAAAAATATAAAATATATAAATAAATGATGATAATTAAATGTTTTTTGGGAAATACAACCGAAAGATTGATTGCTGTTCTTTTGCTGATATATGACAAACAAAAAATAAAATTATTCGACATAAATAAATCTTCAACATTTATATATATATATATATATCAATAGACCAAAGATAGATAATATCAGCAACCATTTTCGTAGTTGGCGCAACCAAATATGATTGTTGTCAACATGGAAGCAACAACAAAATGTTGGCTGTCCTGATGGAATCGCACGAGAGTAGACAGAACTACCAAAATTCGGTTGGCAAATAATTCGGTTGAGGCAACCAAACTGTATTCTGTGTAGCAATTTTATTAAGTCAGTATTATTTTTCACTTTTACATTAGTGTAACGAGGGTATATATCATTTGTTACGGACCAAAAGTGTAACACATCGAAGGCGTGACCTAAGACCCCAAGTATGTTCGGCGGCAATCCATTTTGGGCCATTATAAGTCATTTGAGCAATGTCCGTCCGTCTGTCTGGGGGCGCACGATAACTCTCGAAAGGGAGCCATTCCAAATTTGGTGTAGGATAATATTTTTTTCTATCTCAGGCTAAGTTCAAAGTTGGGCCATATTTGTCCAATCCTTCTAGTACCTTCTAGTACCGTCACAAAGGGTTAACATTTATTGAAAAGTTCATTATCTAATAACTTATATGCTACTTATCCGACTCCTCTGTACTTCCACACATAGTAATAGTTTATTTGTCGCTATCAACTTGAGAAAAATTAGTGAAGTGGCCCCGCCCCTTTTGGTACCTCCCACACAAAGTGAACATTTTATACAAAAAGTTAACAGATTAAAACATTAATATCGGTGCCTACACTTCGGTGAAAAATGGGTGTTATTATTGCCACTCCCCTTTTGTACCTCCCACACGTACCATTTTATACAAAAAGTTAAAGCGTAAGTACCAATGCCCGAAAATATAGTCTTGTGAAAAATGCGCACCCCTTTTTATACCCCCCCACACAAAATGGTAAAATTATACCAAAATTGAATAGCTCATAGCGTTAATATAACGGGTTTTCCAATAAGAGTGATATGATTTATTTGAAAGAAACACACTTATTGATAAGGAAATTCAAAAGTTTTTTTATTTAATGTAAAGTACAATCGATACAATTAAGTTCTAAATAAAACGTCATTCAAATGGCCTCCACGACTTCTTCTGCACAACGAATTCTATGAACCCAATTTTCGAGCACTTTTTCCTCTAAATCAAGTCGTATGTCATGAATGGCACGTTCAATATTGACTTGTAAAGCTTGAAGAGAGTCTGGTCTATTTCGAAAGACCAATGACTTCAAATAACCCCACAAGAAATAGTCTAATGGTGTTAAATCACAACTTCTTGGAGTCCATTCAATATCACAATTTCATGAAATAATCGAATCTCCAAACTTTTCTCGCAACAATTCAATTGTTTTTTTTTGCTGTGTGGCACGTAGCCACAATCGGTCAATGGAAAAAAGAAAGCTCTTAACGAGAGCTAAAATATTGCTAATGGGTGTCAAGGTCGTATGTCGACTGGAAAGTGTTTTTTTTGGATTTAAAAAAAATGGACTTAGCATAATTTTCAAATGTGAACGAAAAGTTTATTTTTGCTCTAGCTAACGGTACGTCGGATCGGGAATCGGTCAATGGCAAAAAGATAGCACTTAACGACAGCTATAATATTGCTCATGGGTGTCAAGGTCGTAGGTTGACTGGATTTTTTTGGGATTTTAAAAAAATGAACTTAGCGCCCGAAATGTTGCAATTGGAGAACGATTATTTTGATAATAAAACTGAATAATTTGTAAACGTTGTTCTTGCGTATAGCTCTCCATGATGAAGTTGGAAACACTACTGAATACAATGAAAAGCAAATGGCGGAAACGTCACTTCAAAATCATAGCATCCCTATTGGAAACCCCTATACAAGTGCACATAAACGCTTAAAATTCGACACAGTGCAATGTATTTAAAGTATCTACTGTTCAGCGAAAAATAAGTGTATTTGATAAACCCCTTCAAAATTTGCAAGTTAATTCGCGTAATATTCCATAATACATTAGTCGCAAAGTGAGGGTATACCTTAGTCGGTTTACCCGACTGGAACTTTCTTACTTGTTCTTGCATATTTTTATATATAATTTAAGATTCGTCGGTTGTACTCGTGTAACTTCTAAAAGGATTGATGCTATTTTTACACATTATACAGGGTTTTCCAACAAGAGGTGTTATTTTGAATCACCCGGTATTTCGGTAGCTGTCACTTCTGAAGCTTTTATTCTTTGACATTTGGCAAGTGGAAACAACGCAAAACGATCGAACAAAAAAAAGATACGAACGATACAAAATTATCTTGACTGATGAGGCCCATTTCCACCTCGGTGGCTACGTCAACAAGCAAAATTGTCGCATCTGGGGCTCGGAAAACACAAGAGTTATTGTTGAGAAGCTTCTGCATCCTCAACGTGTGACTGTTTGGTGCGGTTTATGGTCCGACGGGGTCATTGAACCTTGCTTGGCCACCTAGATCTTGTGATTTAACACCTTGCGACTTCTTCCTTTGGGGCCACGTGAAAGATATGGTCTACGCCAACAGTCCAGCGTCGATTCAAGACCTTAAAGATAGAATTCGTGAGGCTGTCGAGGACATAGGGCAGCCACTTTGCGATTTGGTTATGGAAAATTTCATAAAAAGGATATGGTCCTGTAAGCGTGGTCGTGGTGGTCATTTGGCTGATGTTGTTTTTCATTATTAACGGCATACCTTCCTCTTTATTATGAAATAAACATCCGATCATTTATCTCAAAAAATGGCATTTTTCTTTGAATGCCACAATAACACCTCTTGTTGGGAAATCCTTTATTTATACTATCAATGTGAGTATCTGGATCCGATATGTGGCGCTGTATTAAAGTTGTTAACAAATTTGCAAATTTATGGACCAACATCGAATGTGGATATTGCTGCTGCTGTTGACCTGCATTATTTTCCTTTGGAGCAGTAACTCACTCACCCCAATACATTCTGAAGGCCCTTAAAAAGCAGCCCCAGTCCGTCACTGGGATTTTAGGGTCTTGAGCATAGGTCCCATGCTGATGTTGCTGCTGCTGTTGCCCTGTATTGTTTTCCTTTCGGGCAGTGTTGTTTTAGGTTATGATGTGATTTAAATTCATTCATAAGTTGTTCCCAACACACTCCACTTTGGTCATGGCAGGGGTCCGCTACAATGGATGGGTCTTGGCTCAGCTCTTTGGTGGACAAATAAAACCCAAGTAACAATGATGACACGTTATAATTTTCAAAAAAAACACACACCTCTCCGTCGCGGGATGAAGTGGCCAAGGTAGTGTGGTGGAGGAGGAGGAGTAGGTTGAGGTGGATATACGCCTATTTGCTGGCGCAGTTGCTCTGTAGATGTCGTCGCTTACTCACTTCACTGTCATTTGAGAAGTCACCTTTTCTTCCCTTAAGCAGCTTTGTCGATATGCTCTTTCGTTCTTTCCTCTGCTGCCAGGCGGCGAGCGAGCGAACGTTCTTATGCATTGTGTCAATAAGTTAAGCTTTTTTCAGTTGGTGCATATTGGCGTTGTCGTTGTCGTTGCCATTCCAGAGTTATGCGACGACAACGACGACGATGGCGGTGGCAATGCAATCCAGTCATACGTGTCCGTATGTCGATTACAACGATAATGATGAGGTGGCATTATGTTTCCGTCTTAAGCGATCTGGAACTTGAATTAATGAATTACACTTTTATGTGGAACACAGCCCCGAAACAACGACTTGAACTCTCTTACACCCTCTCAAAACTACATTCGTTCCTAAGTCCGTCTGTTTGTCCCTCCAATTGCCTGTCATTCACTGAATGAATGAAGGTGATGTTTGCCACAAAATTATGCTAAATCAGTGTTTCTACAGTGTTAATTAATTGTAATATTCACAGTATTCATTCCCTCGAAAAGCGCCCGCCCGTCTGTTGTCCGTCTGTTCACCTTTTGGATTGGCAGTCAGTCCTTTTCTTTTGTGTTGTTTAGCATATTCATTATGTGTATGACTATAATTTCGGATTGTTGTTTGTTGATTGTTCTCGGTTTGTTTTCATTTCGTTTCGACTCGGAAAAACGTTTGTTTATCTTGTTGAGATATTATAATTTTGGTTTTCTTGTCTGTTTATTTAATAAAATGTTCTCGGTTTTTAATGAGCGTTTGGTGGTTTTCATAATCGAAATTAAAATATGTCAGTGAGTCAGAATATTTCCTGTTCATTTTCTTGACATACCGCAGTCAGAGATTTTGTGTCTTAAATTGTAACGGGATTAAAAAATCGCTAATTGACCATTTTAGGAAAAGTTAATAAATGCAAAACACTTCTATTTTTAAAATTTGTAAATATGAGGATCGATTTTGGCATTACCTTCCTTACTACTACAGATTAAATGTATATATAACCCATGGCAGTTTTAAATCATATGTCCGGCTGGCTTGTCCCCACGACACCTTTTTGCGAGCACTGATTGCAGAATTTTTAATTTAGCCTGAGGTAATAAAGGGAGATGCATGTGGAGTTTCCACATATCAGTTGTATGTATTTTCCAAATGTTAAAGTATAAATCACCAAGAAAACGAAATTTATATTCTACGATTATTTAAAAAAATTACTAATTATTCCTCAGATTTTTATGTTATAATCAAAATGAATTCAAAATCTGCATAAACATTTCGGTCAAGTGCACATAAGGCAGTTATGTGAATCTGATAAGGGCACATTTGCGCAGCTAATGTCATTTCATTCCAAACGTTTTCTTAATTTTCTTGCAAAACTATGGAAGCTAAGAAAAAAATACTGTATTATAAACGATGGTTCTATCTCGTGTGAAGCAGACAAAAGGTCAGACTCGAAATTTCCTGTTAATTGTGACTTTTATAGGGTTGAGGAGTCAAATTCCGAAGGATTTTAAAAGTGACCTATTTTGGAATGTGCTCCAAAGTTTTTCTTCTTTTAAATAAAACTCAAACTGCCATATTCCAACCCATTTTGTGGACATTTATTTATTCTTTAACATCAATTATGTCCTTTGAATGTGTGATATATAAAAAAGAAAAGTCAAATGCTTAAAAAATTTAACGTGACCTATTTAAAAATGTGGTCCAACGTTGGCAAAATATCATACAAAAACAAGTACTACGCCATTCCTAACCAGTAAGGAAAGGCAGAAAGTCGGGCGGGGCCGATTATATAATACCCTACGCCTCCTTATAAAGCGATAAGGGTCATTGCGATAATAATTTAGAATAATTGGTAAATGGGTAGGAACATATTATCTAATTCTGAACCGATAATCGCTAAATTAAGCAATATTCGTTCCTAAATTGAGAAACATATTTCTGGAAAATGTTAATGATCGGAAGTAAAGTACAACTTCTATAGCGCTTTGATACCAAGTCAGGAGGAACATATATATGGATGTTATATATAAATCTGAACCGATTTTCCCCGAATACTCATTCATGTAAAAAGACCTCTTTCTGTCGAATTTCGTACTGATCGGATACAAAATACAGTCTCTACAGCGCTTACATGCCCAATCGGTGGTAACATATATATGGGGGCTATATCTAAATCTGAACCGATTTTCTCCGAATTTGGCAGTATTTCTTCATGTAGAAGGAAACCTCTTTTTGCCGAAGTTCGCACTGATCGGATATAAAATAACATTTTTACAGCGCTTACATGTGAAATCGGGGGTAACGTTTATATGGGGGCTATATCTAAATCTGAACCTAATTCTTCCAAATCTAACAGTGTTCATTCAAATAATAGGAAACCTCTTTCTGCCGAATTTCATACTGATCGGATATAAAATAACATTTTTACAGCGCTTACACTTCAAATCGGGGGTAACGTATATATGGGGGCTATATCTAAATCTTTCTTCCAAATTTAGCAGTGTTCATTCATATAAGATTTGTTCCTTTACTTTTTTTATAGTAAAACTAGCAAAAGAGAAATAATTCAAAATTCTCTCTGAGTAAACATGTTTTAAAAAAGTACGGGAACGGAAATCTGGTAAAAATAGCAAGCACAGACAAATTTCTTCTATTTGAAGTTTCCGTTATATTACTTTCAATGTATTTTGAATGCTACTACTTTTACTCGGAAAAATTTGTCGAGTAAAAACTAGTAAAAAAGTAGTAAAAGAGAAAGGCATTTGGAAAGTTCTCTCTTAAATTTGCATACTAGTTTTACTAGTTTTTTGAGAAAAGGAACGCTTTTTGGAGTAAAACTGGTAAAAATGGTAAAACTAGTAACTTGTAGTAGGTAAAGGAACAAAGCTATAATAAGAAACCTATTTCTGCCGAATTTCATACTGATCGGATATAAAATAACATTTTTACAGTGCTTCCACTTCAAATCGGGGGTAACGTATATATGGGGGCTATATCTAAATCTGAACCGATTTATTCCAAATTTAACAGTGTTCATTCATATGATAAGAAACCTCTTTCTGCCGAATTTCAGACTGATCGGATATAAAATAAAGTTTTTACAGCGCTTACATATCAAATCTGGGGTAACATATATATGGGGGCTATATCTAAATCTGAACCGATTTTAACCAAATTCAATAGGGATCGTCCTTGGGCCAAATAAAACATATGTGTAAAGTTTCGTCGAGATCGGACCATAATTGCGACCTGTACTTTGATTACAAGAATACATGCACAGACAGACGGACATAGCTAAATCAACTCAGAAAGTAATTCTAAGTCGATCGGTATAATAAACGATGGGTCTATTTCTTCTCCTTTTGGGTGTTACAAGCAAATGCACAAAGTTATAATACCCTGTACCACAGTGTGGTGTAGGGTATAAATAGGGGAAAAAATATAAAATATAGCAAAAACCAGTAAGGAAAGGCAGAAAGTCGGGCGGGGCCGACTATATAATACCCTACACCTCCCTAACAATGCGATAAGGGTCATTGCCTTAATAATTTGGAATAATTGGTAAACGGGTAGAAACATATTATCTAATTCTGAAACGATAATCGCTAAATTAAGCGATATTCGTTCCTAAATTGAGAAACATATTTCTGGAAAATTTTAATGATAGGAAGTAAAATACAACTTCTATAGCGGTTTGATACCAAATCAGGAGGAACAATCAATATAAATCTGAACCGATCTTCCCTGAATACTCATTCATGTAAAAAGACCTCCTTCTGTCGAATTTCGTACTGATCGCATATAAAATACAGTCTCTACAGCGCCTACATGTCAAATCGGGGGTAACGTATATATGGGGGCTATATCTAAATCTGAACCGATTTCTTCCAAATTTAACAGTGTTCATTCATATAATAAGAAACCTCTTTCTGCCGAATTTAATACTGATCGGATATAAAATAACATTTTTACAGCGCTTACAAGTCAAATCGGGGGTAACGTATATATGGGGGCTATATCTAAATCTGAACCGATTTTCTCCGAATTTAGCAGTATTCCTTCATGTAATAAGAAACCTCTCTTTGCCGAATTTCGCACTGATCGGATATAAAATAACATGTTTACAGCGCTTATATGTCAAATCGGGGGTAATGTATATATGGGGGCTATATCTAAATCTGAACCGATTTCTTCCAAATTTAACAGAGTTCATTCATGTAATAAGAAACCTTTTCCTGCCGAATTTCATACTGATCGGATATAAAATAAAGTTTTTACAGCGCTTACATGTCAAATCGGGGCTAATATATATATGGGGGCTATATCTAAATCTGAACCGATTTCAACCAAATTCAATAGGGATCGTCCTTGGGCCAAAAAAAAGATATGTGTAAAGTTTCGTCGAGATCGGACCATAATTGCGACCTGTACTTTGATTACAAGAATACATGCACAGACAGACAGACGGACAGACAGACAGACGGACAGACGGACAGACAGACAGACGGACAGACAGACAGACGGACAGACGGACATAGCTAAATCGACTCAGAAAGTGATTCTAAGTCGATCGGTATAATAAACGATGGGTCTATTTCTTCTCCTTTTGGGTGTTACAAACAAATGCACAAAGTTATAATACCCTGTACCACAGTGTGGTGTAGGGTATAAAAATATGCGAAGATTCATGCAAAAATACATATCTGTGAAAAATAAACATACATGTTGAAAACGGAAAAACCTATCCCAAAAATCATGTAAAAAAACACAAAAACAGGGAACAACATACAAAGTATGAATAAGAATATATGACAATAGTCAAACCATAGAAAAATCATGCAAAATATACAAAACCATCCAAAATATGCAAAAGAAGTCAAAATTAAAAAAAATAGGAACAAGATTCTTACATTTTATTAGTTTATACCTGTGGGCAAATAAATATAAAATAATAATAAATAAAATAAATAAATATCATTAATTTTTGTGGTTCAAGTTGCAATAAATAACCATTATTTTTTCTAAATTGCTAATGGTGAGGCTTTGACGTTTTTTCAGAAAAAACCGCAGGAGGTTAGTGGCGCGAATAATTTCACAAAGTCTCTCAAAATTCAGTTCTGTTTAATATCATGAGATTCCATCAGGACAACAACATTATGGTTGTGGTATACTTCTGCTTCCATGTTGACAACAATTATATTTGGTTGCGCCAACTACGAAAATGGTGCCTAAAATTATCTGCTGTATATTGCCACAACCAACTGTTTTAAAAAAAATGGTTGTTCTGACAATTTGTCAGTCATATACTACCGACAATTAGTTAAAACTGTTTTTCATTAATATTTATGTTATTTTTTGAACAAAAAACCAAACAATTCATAACAAAATTAAAAATCCCATATAATTCATCACTATTACAAATTCATCACTATTACAAATTCATCACTATTATGAGATGTGGAAATATTTGGCACAAATTTTAGTACACGAAAAAAAACACAAAACTTGTATGCAAATATCGCTTAACCATGTGCTTTCAATTTCATGATAATTGCTTTTACTTTTTATTTATGTATGTAAAACATTTTGCACAACATATTCTGCATTCCACACATTATTATCCACACGAGATTATTTTTGACTACATATACCGTTCTTGAACAAAATGTTGAAGATTTATTTATGTCGAGTAATTTTATTTTTATTTTGTCATGTATCAGTAAAAGAACAGCAACCAATCTTTCGGTTGTATTTCCCAAAATAAAGGGTTTTCCAACAAGAGGTGTTATTTTGGTATTCAAAGAAAAATTACATTTTTTGAGATATATGATCGGATGTTTATTTCATAATAATGCCGTTAATAATGAAAAACAACATCAGCCAAATGGCCACCACGACCACGCTTACAGGACCATATCCTTTTCATGAAATTTTCCATAACCAAATCGCAAAGTGGCTGCCCTATGTCCTCGATAGCCTCACGAATTCTATCTTTGAGGTCTTGAATCGATGCTGCGCTGTTGGCGTAGATCTTATCTTTCACGTGGCCCCAAAGGAAGAAGTCACAAGGTGTAAAATCACAAGATCTCGGTGGCCAATTGTGATCACCTCTTCGAGAGATAACACGGTCCGGAAACTTTTCCCGTAACAGAGCAATGGTTTCGTTGCTTGTGTGGCACGTAGCGCCGTCTTGTTGAAAGTAAACGTTGTTACTTACCAACCTCAATCCAACCTCATTTTCGAAAAAGTCAGGTCCAATGACCCCGCCGGACCATAAACCGCACCAAACAGTCACACGTTGAGGATGGAGAGGCTTCTCAACAATAACTCTTGGGTTTTCCGAGCCCCAAATGCAACAATTTTGCTTGTTGACGTAGCCACCGAGGTGGAAATGGGCCTCATCAGTCAAGATGATTTTTCGATTTTTTCGAATTTTAGTAATTTCAATGCGCGTGTGAATAGTGTATCATTCCATTTTTAGTAATTGCGTAGTTTCTACTTGTCAAATGTTAAAGAATAAAAGCTTCAAAAGTGACAGCTACAGAAATACCGGGTTATTCAAAATAACACCTTTTGTTGGAAAACCCTGTACATAATTATTCTAAATTTGGGAAATTATTGGGATAACCAAATAACGACTATTTATTAATATTTTTTCTGTTGTTGTAACGAATTATTCGTTGCAATAGTAATCTTTAGTCTTTAGTCTGTTGTCGAGAATAAAACATCGGTTGTCACAACCAAAAATCGATCATATGGTACTATAATGAAAATTTAAAAGTAGTTACCACAACTAACCGAGTGTCAATGAAAAAAGCAATCTTAAATTGAAAGTGCACGAAACACATTCCTCACCGAACATGAGTTTTCGTAATAAAGTTGAACGATCTGTAAACGTTGTTCAGGCGTAAGTCTTTCCATGATGAAATGCCAAACAATACTTAACAAAAGTAACATGACAGCATGACACGACTCACACGTGATCTGTCAAAAAAGGCTATTGAAAAAAATATCTCTACTTGCATCACCCGTTATATTCAAAAGTGTTATAAATAGCAATCCATATATGGTATTATAAGTATTAATGCAATGAAAAAAATAGAAAAAACATCAGGTATATCCCTGCAGCGAAGCGGACCAATTCATAAATAGTTCTACACTGGTCCATGAGAATGTATGAACTAGTTCTACATAATACACTTTGCCCAGCAAGCAACTGTTTCTTTTTACATGGGCTTGTCCTTGGAAGAATCAATTGTCTCCAGCTGCATTCGTTTGGAACAGTTCTGATATAGTTCAGAATGGAATAGTTTAGAATTAATTCTAGGGAACTAGCTCTGATATAGTTCTTCAGGAATATATCTAAACTACTCCAGAACTGTTCCAAACGAATGCATCCGGAGAAAAATTGATTCTTCCTAGGACAAGCCCATGAAAAGAGAAACAGTAGCTGGAAAAAATATATTATGTAGAATTAGTTCCCAACCAAGAGAAGCGGTTATGGGCCAGTCTAGAACCACTTTTCAGCTTGCCTTTATTATAAAATAAAATTTAAGAAATAAAATATATTTAATGGTTTTTATTTTTATAATATATATAAAAAATAAATTCAAATATATTTATTCTTTGAAAAACGGAAACAAATTATTTTAATTCCTAGAAAAGGGAAACTTGAAATAGTTATAATTATTATTATCATTATAACGTCTTACTTGTTAAAATTTCTACTTAACAATGAACACAAGACTGAAATGACAAGCACCACCATAAATTCCTAACGGTTAACACTTAGAATTATTTCAATGCAGACGAAAAAACACAAACAAATATTCACGCTGTACAAAATCAAACAAAAGCAGCGCTGCCTAGGCAGATTTCTTTGAATTCTCTTGTTTTTTTGCGCTCAACTGTTTCTGGCTACATTACTTTTGCTCTAGTCTGGATCTAGTTCATTTTGGACCAGCTCAGATCCGGTCCTTTTCATAGACTGCTTCCAATTTCTCTGCAGGGATATTTGAGTTGAGATAAAAGGTTGGTCAGGATATAAAAGTATGTAAAATGGGTGCATAGTGTACTCCGATATTTACAAAATACTAGCACACGGTAAGGGAAAAAATTAAAAATTCAATTTTCAATTGCAGATATCTCAGTAACTATACGAGGTAATTCTTAGTTTGTAGACCTCAGTTAGTAGAACACACACAAAAAGAAATTTTCTAAATTGGAAGAAAAAAACGAGTTGCACGCGTTTGAACATTTTCTTCACCCGATGTGGCCAACTTTGAGGCCCTCTTCTCTACCACCTCTTCATCTACCATGCCAAGTTTGGTCGCAATCGGTTCTTTGGTTAAGAAACGGTCGAATTATTTCCCCTTTTTGAATTCGTACCACTGTGCAGCGGTTAGACAAGTCTTGGTATTTCGTTCATAACTGTTACAAATATTGAGTCTCTCGATACTGTTCTGGATTTGTGTGCGACGAATATTCTGTGAAAATTTGAAGATCGAGGGGGGGAGTAATTTTTCCTACAAAGGTTTTTTCAAAAAAAAACTTTCGTAAAAAATTTCCAAATGGTGCATTGTGTCCTCTTTAAAAAAAAGTAAACTTTGCCAAAATCGGTTCAGCCGTTCGAGAGCAATTACAAATTTCGTAAAACACAAACTCATTTTTTTCATTTTTTCGAAAATTAAAATGCCCATAAAATTTTTTAAAAAAACATTTTTTTAAAAAGAAATTATAGCCAGTTCTTATTTCACACCTATTTGTAACTGCCTATAAACATTTTACCCAAAAATAAACTACATACATAGGTCGATATTAAATATACATGACCTGTTGTTGCACAATTCCGGACATTTTTATACCCTCACTTTAGTGGAGGAGGAAATATATATAATTTGCTACGGGCCAAAAGTCTAAAACATCGAAGAAGTGACCTAATACGCTAAGTATGTACGGCCGAAATCGGTTTTGGAACGTTTTAAGTCATTTGAGCAATGTCCGTCGAACTGTCATGCTGGTGCGCACGATAACTCTCGAAAGGACTAATCGATTGACTTAATAAATAAATTTGATAAATTGCTTTGATGGATTCACAGCAAATGGTGATTTGGAATATCTATACATTTAAAATTATTGCTGTAAAACAAAAATTAATGCCGCGTATGACATCTGAATCCCAAATGTAGGAAATATTAAAACATTTAAAAATAAAAACCAGTAAGGAAAGGCAGAAAGTCGGGCGGGGCCGACTATATAATACCCTACACCTCCCTAACAATGCGATAAGGGTTATTGCGATAATAATTTGGAATAATTGGTAAATGGGTAAGAACATATATATGTGGATATATCTAATTCTGAACCGATAATCGCTAAATTAAGCAATATTCGTTTCTAAATTGTGAAACATCTTTCTGGAGAATTTTGTAATGATCGGAAGTAAAGTACAACTTCTATAGCGTAAAGTACAACTTCTAACCAAATCAGGAGGAACATATATATGGAGCTTTCTGTCGAATTTCGTACTGATCGGATATAAAATACAGTCTCTACAGCGCTTGAATGTCAAATCGGTGCTAACATATATATGGGGGCTATATCTAAATCTGAACCGATTTTCTCCGAATTTGGCAGTATTCCTTCATGTAATAAGAAACCTCTTTCTGCCAAATTTCGTACTGATTGGATATAAAATACAGTTTCTACAGCGCTTACATGTCAAATCGGGTGCAACATATATATGGGGGCTATATCTAAATCTGAACCGATTTCCCCCAAATTTTGTATTGTATCTAAGTGTATCACGAGACTGCCGAATTTCGCTGTGATCGGATATAAAATACAGTTTCTACAGCTATTGAATTTCAAATCGGGGGTAACATATATATGGGGGCTATATCTAAATCTGAACCTATTTTCTCCGAATTTGGCAGTATTCCTTCATGTAATAAGAAACCTCTTTCTGCCGAATTTCCTACTGATTGGATATAAAATACAGTTTCTACAGCGCTTACATGTCAAATCGGGTGCAACATATATATGGGGGCTATATCTAAATCTGAACCGATTTCCCCCAAATTTTGTATTGTATCTAAGTGTATCACGAGACTTCTCTCTGTCAATTTTTGTACAAATCAGTTACAAAATGTTGCTAATACAGTGCATATATGCCAAATCGGAGGTACATATATATGGGAGCTATATGTAAATCTGAACCGATTTTAACCAAATTCAATAGGGATCGTCCTTGGGCCTAAAAAAAGATATGTGCAAAGTTTCGTTGAAATCGGACCATAATTGCGATCTGTACTTTGATTACAAGAATACATCTACAGACAGACAGACGGACAGATAGACAGACGGACAGACGGACATAGCTAAATCGACTCAGAAAGTGATTACAAGTCGATCGGTATAATAAACAATGGGTCTATCTCTTCTCCTTTTGGGTGTAACAAACAAATGCACAAAGTCATAATACCCTGTACCACAGTGTGGTGTAGGGTATAATGAAATGAGTGAAATAGACTTGTATATTGCACAAATATAATTACACTATCCAACAGCATTTTTGGAACAGAGTAGCGACCCTATAATTTTGAAAGGGCATGTTGAGTAGATCATTTTTGTAGAATAAACTTATGGTCCAGCTAGTCTGAGTTTTTTTACAGTGGGTCAAAAGTTTTAATTTTTTGGTCGAAGGGAGCATTATACCAAATAAAAAAAACGCTGTAAGTTAATGTCTAAGAGATTTCTTATTGTCAGAGAAGTGAAATTGTTTGAGGATAATTTTTGTGGAAGATCTTAACCCTCTAGCTCATCTCCTAATGGGTCAATTTGACCCTTTTTCAAAAAAATTAGAAAATTTTTCTCTGTTTTCAAAAACATCAAAAAGTAAATTTAAGGGTTAAAATTATTCTACGAAAATGTTTGCGTTAAAATTTCAGTGGGAGTCGCCAAGACATCAAAGTTGTAAATATACATAGTACTATCTACTCAATATGCCCTTTCATAATTACAGGATCGCTATTCTGTTCTAATCAAAAAGTTTTATTTAGTTGGATAGTGTTATAGGGGTCGTAAAGCGCTAAAGGATAAATTAGTATATATATGGAGGACACATCATAACGCTTGTGGCAGATAATTTACAAGTGTATCAACTGTGAAATTAGGTCATGTAAATTTGTATATAATTTATTTATAACACCCAATTTTATCTTTAAAATTTCCTTACTAATTTTAGGCTGCAGAAGCAAAACCTCTTTTTGAAAAAAATGTGTATGCTATAAAAACAGTTCGTATAATTAAGCAATTCAATGAGAGATTGTGTTACACATCTCTTTTTGATAAACTTTAAATTTCCGTAAGACGCTACTCTTAGTGTTTTAAATTGAAAACGAAACTATTGAAGTGATTATACAAATAAAAGAAACATCTCTAGCAGTATGAAAACATTAACATTTTTCGATATAAACCGATTATAGCTTAAATACATTTAAAATATACCAAAAAAAAGGTCAAACTCAGCGTTGACAAGACGCCTTGATGGAAAACTTCACCCAATCCACCACCATTCATTTAATGACATAAAATGCTAATATCTCGTCTCGTCGGTCTTTGTCACATACATGCATACATATAAGGCGGGCGGGCGACAAAATGACATCGCTATCAGGAAACAAACAAAAAAAACAAAAGTGAAATGAAAACATGTTGGAATTTTGATCGAATAACATCAGTCTCTATTAAGATTGAACTCATTTAACTGCTTTATATTTTGAGTCTTTTCAACAAAAAGATTTTCAATTCTGATAAAAGTACAGAAGCAACAAAGGCAACGCTGAGTCGTTAGTTGCACAGTGGGTAAATTTTGAGGAAAATTTTACCAACATTGTGTATTCATGTCAATTCTCTTAATGAATAGAGAAAAGGCGATACTATTTACCAGATTGAAATAGCTAGAACCAGAATAAGAATCAAAATTCTTAGTTTTGCGGGACAAAATGAGCTAAAGGATGTAAATTTGGAGTCTTCCAAATCGTCGTGAACTGAAATCGTGTAATTTGTGGTAAATACAGCTCTTGGGAAATACGCGTATGCTTTGAATTTCCCAAAATTCAAATTAGAGTGGGTAAATTGCGAAAAACGGACAGATATGGTACAACTAACTGGACTAAACGGCTAGAAAAAGCTTTGTCATGACGACGAATGTGTACATCATCACGATTATTTTTTCGTCAAAAGTCAGCTAACATACGGAATAATCCTCTTGATGAATTTGTTCGTCACCATGACGAATCTCTGTTTCCAAATCTTTCGTCCTAAGGATGATCACATTTCATCCCTACGATGAATTGAGTTCATTGCCACGACGAATCCCATTCATGACCACGATGAACACCATTTATCACCACGATGAATCCCATTCATCACCACGACAAACTCCATTCATCACCACGACGAACTCCATTCATCACCGCGACGAATTCATGCCCCGCCTATTTAAATTTTAAAAATTTCAATAAATATTCTTCTGGTTTTAGACCATTAAAACCCAATTTTCGAGCACTTTTTCCACTAAATTATGTCAGGAATGGCACGTTCAATATTGACTTGTAAAACTTAAAGAGAGTCTGGTTTATTTCGAAAGACCAATGACTTCAAATAACCCCACAATAAATAGTCTAATGGTGTTAAATCACAACTTCTTGGAGGTCATTCAATTCGCCTTATTCCACACGCTGAAAAAAAATCGCTTCTGTAGTATATTGTCCCAAACATATTCGGCTTGAAATAAACATATGTTTAGGGTACACTCCAAATATATAATATTTTACACACACAAATATTATATGTTTGTGAGGATATTGTTCTAAACAAAAATATGCTCCCATTCAAATATTTTTTATTTGGAACTAGTATTTCCGAAACAAGGATTCGTTTGTAATTATTTATTTTGGTAATGTATTAAATACCTTAACTTAAAGACAAGTTTTCTGTTTTTCAGATTTTCAAAGAGAAATTTTTTTATTAATTTTATATGTTTGTAAAATTTAATCAAAACTTAAATCGAACAATCTTTCGTAAATATAAACGACATTGATGGATTGACAAAAAGTGATGAATAGGAATATTTATAAATATGGACATTTTTAGCTATAAAGTTCAACACGAAAACTAGGAAAAACTAACTAAAATTCGAATATGTCAGTAATGTTTTAAAAATCTTTTTAAATAAAACATATTTGGAAATCTTCTTAAACAATAACTTTGTTTGTGTGTAAACACATATTTTATTTGTGAAATTCAGTTTGCAAATAAATTATGTTCTAATATATTAATATATGCGTTCCAAACAAAATTTCTTGATTTTCAAATAAAATTTATTTGTTAACAAATATATAATATTTAAAAAAATCGTTTCCAATTATATTTTCTTTCGTTCCAAACATATCAAAAATGACGATTTTCCTCCGTGCAGTTGGGGTCGTCGACGTCGATTCTTAGTCAACACTGTTTAGATTGACAACTTCATAAATTTTGATTTTTTTTTTAAATATTTTTATGTTATTAAAAGGATTTTTGTTAGTTCATTGATACCAAAAACATTCGTTTTGGCGTAAAGATGACAAAGCTACACGCTGAAAAAAAATCGCTTCTGTAGCATATTGTCCCAAACATATTCGGCTTGAAGCATATATATGTTTATGGTACACTCTAAATATATAATATTTGGTACACACAAAAATTATATATTTGGGAAGATGTTGTTCTAAACAAATCCTTGTTTTCACCCTAATACCTTTTATTTGGGATTATAATTTCGAAAAAAAAATGGATTTAAATTTAATTATTCCGAAAACATCGAACCATAACTGTGTGAAAAAAATGCTGACATGAAATAACTTTAAAATGATTCCCTTAAAACAGAATGCAATGCTGCTAATGTTTCTTAGTTTCAATTCCAATTTCTATTCCCATTCCTTTCCTTTTGATGTTTCTTTATAATTCCCTTTCTTGCATAATTGAATAGGCTAGGTTTGTCTATTTTTAAGATTTTTATACTTTTTGTAATTTTTGAGGGTAAAAATTTAGTCCTCGCATAATTAGTTATATAAGATAATTTATTAAAAAAATTGTAATGTATTACACCTTAAGAAGTAATTTGTAACCATAGACGGCCTATGGGCTCGGTTATTATTGAATATAATAAAATTAAAATTAAAATTAATGTTATTTTTGACTGGGAGAAATAATTCGAAACGAAGGAAAAATTAAAAATGAAATTAGAAAAATTCACCAAAGTTTTGAAAATCTTTCTTAAATTATATATATTTGAAGATATTCCTAAACAATGATTTTATTGGTATATAAATACATAATTTATTTGAGAAAATTAGTTTGCAAATATATTTTGTTGTAATATATTAATATATGCGTTCCAAGTAAATTTTATTGATTTTCAAATAGAATTTACTTACTCAGAAATATAAAACATTTAAAAATTTGTGTTCCAAATATATTTTCTTTCGATTCAAACATATCAAAAAAGGCGATTTTGCCCCGTGTAGAACTTCATAGATATGACGAAAATGATGTGACGACGTCGACGACGCCAACTGGAATAAGAGCGAATATCACAATTTCTTGAAATAATGAAATCTCCAAACTTTTCTCGCAACAATTCAATTGTTTCATTTGCTGTGTGGCACGTAGCCACAATCGATCAATGGTAAAAAGATAGCTCTTAACGAGAGCTAAAATATTGCTCATTTTTTTATTTAAAAAAAATGGACTTAGCATTCTTTTTCAAATGTGAACGGAAAGTTTATTTTTGCTCTAGCTCCTTAACGGTACGTAGGATCGGGAATCGTTCAATGTCACAAAGATAGCTCTTAACGAGAGCTAAAATATTGCTCATGAGTGTCAAGGTCGTATGTCGACTGGAAAGTGCTTTTTTGGATTTTAAAAAAATTTACTTAGCGCACGAAAAGTAGCAATTGGAGAACGATTATTTTGATAATAAAAACAAATGACAGATTATCACATATTACAAATGGCCGAAACGTCACTTCAAAATCATAGTATCCCTATTGGAAAATCCGTTATTATCCTTCTAGCTCCCCCACAGAACTGTAATTTTTGGCCCTATTTTAACAAATCGTAAAAAACACCCCTAAAAACGGGGAGGGAGGGCATGAAATATTCTGTAAAAATTTTGGCCATACAATTTTACTATACTCGTATGTGTCAGAATACACCACAAATAGTGACATACTAACATTTTTGTGGTACAATGTGGTCTTTTTGAGCTATTTAGGTTGCCTAGACACGTATTGATTAAATTTATATGTTCACAAAAGTTGAGATTTACCGTGGCAACAATTTTGACAAGTATAGTTAGTGAAAAATTACGAGTCCCTTGAGTTATACTGAAAATAAAAAAAATTTTTCCTTCACTTTTTCAAAAAAAAAAGTGCGGAAAAATTTTGTTCAGCATATTCTTAGCTACATTATTGCCAAATATAGTTAAGCGGTATCACCAAGTCTAAATTAGTTATTGGACAAAATCTGATGACACCTTTTTCGAGGGGCTCACTGATTTTCAGTAACTTTTCAGCATTAAAAAAAATTGGTCAACTACATATTTCGCCAAACCGAGTATAGGGTTATACTACTCTTTAATAGTATAGAATCGAACCTGTACTCTCCAGTCCGTGTATTTTTTTCAAACAGTGTTCATTTGTTGCATAGTGTAATGAAACGAAATTTGGCATGAACTTATTTTTATTCCCAACACCATTCTGTGGTACATGGTATTATGGCATTGGGTATTTGATTGCAACGCCTAAAAAGAGAAGATCGATTCGAAAGGTTTCGAAATTTCCTAGTTTATTGAATTGAAGTCCTCTGTCTTTTGAGACCAAGCTAGTTCATTTCCAATCTCTCTATGTCCTTTATTTCCATTTATTACTAACAAATTTCGTGACATTTTCGACCATTTTTTCGATTTGCTGAAGAAACTATTGCTACACCCAGGAAAATAATTGGTTGCAATTCGATTGTAACAATAAAAAAAATAGTACTAGCAACAAAATGTATATTGCCTATACCATCTGTCGGTTGTATTTATAAGTAAATGGTTGAATCAACAATAATAACATGGATACGATCAAATGAAAATGCTTGCAACTAAATCGATAGTTGTATCATTCGAATTAAGATTGTTTTTTTCATTGACACTCGGATAGTTGTGGTAACCAATTTTAAACTTTCATTATATTACCATAAGATCGATTTTTGGTTGTGACAACTAATGTTTTATTCTTGACAACAGAAATTGTATCAATAGACCAAAGATTATTTTGCAACGAATAATTGGTTACTACAACTGATCAAATATTAATAAATAATCGTTTATTGGTTGTCCCAATCATTTCCCAAATTTAGAATAATTAAATGTATTTTGGGAAATACAACCGAAAGTTTGTTTCCTGTTCTTTTGCTGATACATGACAAACAAAAATAAAATTACTCGACATAAATAAATCTTCAACATTTTGTTCAAGAACGGTATAGGTATTCAAAAATAATCTCGTGTGGATAATAATGTTTGGAATGCAGAATATGTGTGCAAAATGTTTCACATAAATAAAAAATAAAAGCCACAATCATAAAATTGAAAGCACAGGGTTAAGCGATATTTGCCTAAAAGTTTTGTGTTTTTTTTTTCGTGTACTAAAATGTGTGTCAAATATTTCCACATCTCATAATAGTGATGAATTTGTAATATGGGATTTTTAATTTTGTTATGAATTGTTTTGTTCAATAAATAAAATAAAAATTAATGAAAACTGTTTTTAATTAATTGTCGGTAGTATATGACTGACAACTTGTCAGAACAACCAATTTTTTAAAACAGTTGGTTGTGGCAACTACAACAGATAATTTTAGCCATAACTTTCGTAGTTGGCGCAACCAAATATGATTGTTGTCAACATGGAAGCAGAAGTATACCACAACCAAAATATTGGTTGTCCTGATGGAATCGCATGATAGCAGACAGAACTACCAAAATTCGGTTGGCAAATAATTAGGTTGAGGCAACCAAACTGTATTCTGTGTGTATGTATGAAAATGCAGAAGATGCTTCTAAATATTATAGAAGTATTGATGGATTCAGTATTTCCCTTAACGTTAACTCTTTGTGTAGGAGGTATCGAAGGAGTGGACCAATACCATATCATCAAACTTAGATTGAGATAGAAGAAAATATTGCAAAATACAAAAGCTTAAGTCAATTGGTTACTCCTTTTGAAAGTTATTACTTTAGCCAAATGGCTTAAAATGTCCTGAAATGGGCTTCCACCAAACATATGTATATACGGTCTTTGGTCACTCCTACTATCACATAGTAGGTTTTTCGTTACAAACGATATATGCTCTCGTTCAATAAAGGGGGAGTATAATTCCTCGACTTACATCTAAGCTTCAACCACTGTGCTGGAGCATCAGCATCAAACAACACAGCCTCCATCAACATCTCTGGCGGCAATATAATATTGATTATTGATTCATGTTAAGGTTTGGCAGTCTAACACGGACGGACGCTCTGGCGGCCTGTACTGGCTTATGCTGAGCATGTTATTGTAAATAATAACAATACGATTAGTTTAAATTTTACAAAAAGCAATAAAACGCTGCCTAATGCTATTTCGATTGTAGTGGCTGCGACTGCGATTTGGGGCTTTTCTGATCCAATTTCAAATGAGTTGACAACACCGACGACAATGCGTCGAAACCATAATGCTTAAGCTCATTTCCAAGATTCCAGTCAACAAACAACACCGTCCAATACCTGTTTAAATCCCCTGGACAAAAGGTGCACACACAGACACAGATCCCCAAACGCAAACCCTATTGTCTCCAGGGATTTTATTAATAAAAACAATACTGCGACAAAATCGTAGTGCATTAGCAACAACCACAGAAGCAGAGCGACAGACGGACGGACAGAAAATGACAAAAATCTTATTGTAACAAATACGATGAAGAACAACAACACAACTCGGCGTAGAAATACAAAAAAGTATGAAAATAAAAAAATAATCAGCCCCCGAGTCAAATATCCATTAAGATACAACATCAACAGCTACAGCCTCCGCAGCAGTTAGTAAATATATGGCTACTGGTTTTGAAATTCCGTAAAAAATCCATAATTTTCGATTTCACATCCAGGCCAGTCAGGCACAATGAAGTAACAAAGTAGTGGGTTCACAAACACATCTCAATGGCCTACCTTTACCTGAGGCAGTTCTTCAGACGATGGATGGGACTACATTATTTTTTGGTTTTGGGGATTTTTGTGCAACCATTGATGCGTTAAATCTTTCGGGATTTCGATGGTGGCCTCCACCTATGTTTGTATGTTGGTATACTCATCCATCCATACATACTCATGTTGTTGTGTCTCTAATGTTTAATCTTTAAATGTTCGGTCGTTCAATTATGGGAACCCAACGCCGCCAGACGGACAATAATTCGTATTGAGTTCAATTCAAAATAAGTGATAAAGTTGTATTGCTGCACTTTGAAAGGGGAGATTATGTGAAAGGCATCAATAATTTTTTCACGTGAATTGTGATAGGATTGTCCATTGGCTATTGTGTTTTAAGTCAAGAACATATTAGAGATAACAAAAGGATTATGATTCAATACAAATGAAATGACAAAGAATAATATAGTGTATATTTTGGGAACATAGAATTAACTCAAGGCGTACCATTAAGATACATACTGCAGGTATTAATAGTTCCACACTACTCAAAAAAAGTATAGAACAGTACGAGGCACCACTGAATCGCACTATGTAATGAGCTCTGATATTTTACTTAAGAAATATTCATCTTAAAGAAATATTATGCAAACTGTGAACTGATAGTCAATATAATTTTTACGAATAAATAATTGACTTATTGAGCTGTTGTTCAAAATGTCTTATCGAATGTCCCTCATTGTAGTGTTGCAATATTCACGGCTCGTTGTTTCACAATTCTGATCGTTTTTCGTATTTCTTCACACAAACGATGCATAACATGAACATTCCTTACTGACTGTAAAATCTTACTGACAATAATTCACGATGCTTCACTCTATTCCATTACAATGCATTTGTCTAGCAAATTTCATTAAGATGATTTTGCTCTGGTTCCGATGTATGTCTGCTTTGGTTTCGATGACCCTATTCATTATTTTACATTATTTCGATTAGAATATGAAATTACTTACCTGCCATACCGATCTTCCATGTAACACAATTCGAAAAATTATTTAAAAACCAGTAACGAAAGACTAAAGTCGGGCGGAGGTGACTGTATAATACGCTCCACAATTGTTTGTGGAGAACCATTATTACTATGATCTGTTGCAGGAACCCCAAGAAGTATATTCGGAAGGGATATTTTTATCCCCTCATCTTAGAGAGGAGGGTATATGTATAGCATTTGTCCGTCCGTCTGTCTGTCTGTCTGCGTGTCTGTCTGCTAGCTGGTGCGCACGATAACTCTCGAAAGGAGTAACCGATTGACTTCAAACATGGTATGCGGTAATATTTTTCTCTATCTCCGGCTAATTCCAAAGATGGACCATATTGGTCCACTCCTTCTAGTACCTCCCCAACAAAGGGTTAACTTTTAGTGAAATATTGATTATTTAACAGCTTCTGTACTACTTACTCGAATTTTCTGAAATTTCACACATAGTATTAGTTTGTTAGCCGCTAACACGTCAAGAAAAATGGGCGAAGTGGCCACTCCCTTTGTGGTACCTCCCACACAAGTGAACCATTTTGCACCAAAAGTTAACTGATTAAGGCTTTAATACCACTGCAAAAAATGGGCATTATTGCCACGCCCCTTTGGTACCTCCCATACAACAGGACCATTTTTTACAAAAAGTTAACTGCTAATAACTTTAATACGATTGCACATAAATACTTGCATTTTGTACAGTGTAATGCTTTTATAGTACCTAGAGTCCACAGAAAAGTGGGCGTTATTGGAACGCCCCTTTTGGTACCTCCCACACAAATGGACCATTTTGTACTATTTGCAAGCAGCTTTTATCTTTAATAAAAGTACATACTTTAAAGTTATTAAATGCAATTAAAATTGATAATAATTTAATTAAAACAAACAAAAAATGAAAAATTTAATTTAAGTCGGTTTACATGACTGGACCTTCTTACATGTTTATTTTCACGAGGGACGATTAAGTGTGATATAAAGTTTTTTAGAGCGTCAAGAAATGACATCGCTGGGGACCTTCATATGGGGGATATACCAAAACATGTACCGATATGTCCCAGTTTTACTACGGACGATTATTTCCAATATAAAGTATAAATTCTTAAATTTTACCCAGATCAATTGAAAAATGTGTTTAGGACGATTAGAACAACGTGTTCTCTAGAGCGCCAAGACGTGACATCAGAGGGAACTTTTATATGGGGGCTATACCAAAACATGGACTGATGTACCACATTTTTACCAGTGACGATTAGGTCCAATATAAAGTATAAATTCTGAAATTTTTGCCAGATCAATCGAAACATGTGTTATCTGGAGTGTCAAGAATTGACATCGGCGGGAATATATCAAAACATGGACCGATATGCACTATTATAGGTTAAACTATGGATCTAACTCTCTTTTTATTAGGCATTAAAACAAATGGACAAAATCATAATACCATGTAAAAAAGATGTTTCTTATTACATGAATTAACTCTGCCAAATTTGAGGGAAATCGGTTAGGATTTAGATATAGACCCCATACATATGTTACACCAGATTTGACATGTAAGCGCCATAGAGACTGTATTTTATATCCGATCAATACGAAATTCGACAGAAAGAGGTTTTCTATTATATGAATGAGCATTCCGGGAAAATTAGTTCAGATTTAGATATAGCCTCCATATATATGTTTCTCCTGATTTGGTATCAAAGCGTTGTAGAAGTTATACTTTACTTCCGATCATTACAAAATTTTGCAGAAAGATGTTTTTCAATTTAGGAACGTGTATTGCTTAATTTTGCGATAATCGGTTGAGATTAAGATAGGTTAGGTTAGGTTAGGTTAGGTTAGGTTAGGTTAGGTTAGGTTAGGTTAGGTTATGTTAGGTTAGGTTAGGTTAGCTTAGGTTAGGTTAGGTTAGGTTAGGTTAGGTTAGGTTAGGTTAGGTTAGGTTAGGTTAGGTTAGGTTAGGTTAGGTTAGGTTAGGTTAGGTTAGGTTAGGTTAGGTTAGGTTAGGTTAGGTTAGGTTAGGTTAGGTTAGGTTAGGTTAGGTTAGGTTAGGTTAGGTTAGGTTAGGTTAGGTTAGGTTAGGTTAGGTTAGGTTAGGTTAGGTTAGGTTAGGTTAGGTTAGGTTAGGTTAGGTTAGGTTAGGTTAGGTTAGGTTAGGTTAGGTTAGGTTAGGTTAGGTTAGGTTAGGTTAGGTTAGGTTAGGTTAGGTTA